>JALIGW010000008.1:9777500-12495000 GCA_023053685.1 Diadophis punctatus similis
ATGGTCCCCCTTCTCAAAGCATCTGAGACAAAGAGACAAATTTGTACCCAATAAGACATGTATACAGCCTTATTGCCAGGTGACCTAAAAAAATAAAATATTGTATAAGTTTTCCTGCAGTGCACTGATATATAGTACTCTAATCTCTGTCCAGCTAGAGGCCATAACTAGCTAAACTTAGTTGATCTATTTAAAAAAGACTAAACATGGTTAGCTTTTGTCAAAACTTGGATGACAGACATTCTCTGGGAACTTTCTGGGAATTGAGGGATACTTACTGGACTGGAATTGAGGGATACTTACTGGACTGGAAAGATAAAGAAAGAGACAGACAGACAGACAGACAGACAGACAGACAGACCACATACAGTTAGGGGTAGTTGGTTCTGAAAATAACCTGCCACGCCAGGAAGATACTTGTGGCTGACCATCAGGATCCTGAATTAAATTTAGAAACATACATGTAGTCAATGCAGCTTGTGCATCCACGTCACTGCATGGTCCCAAATGCTCTTTAAGGGCAGCCCCATGTAGACTTTATTACAATAGTCTACTAGTCTACTGAAGATGGCTTTCAGTCCAGTAAGTGGAAATTCAAAGTTGTGTAAACATTCTCCTGACTACAGCTGCTACCTATTCCTTGAAAAGGACTTGTGGGTTGTTTACAGTAATATATTAGTTCAATATATGTATCTAGTTCAAATGTATGTGTACATTTGAACTAGATTGTGATGTTTCTCTGGGTCATTCTGTGTGTGTATGTGTGTATATGCATAATGGTTAACTTTTGAGAACTGAATGCAACAAAATTCCATTTTAATTTATTCTGATTACTGTACATTTAAAGTGACAATAAAGGTTCTATTCTATTCTATTCTATTCTATTCTATTCTATTCTATTCTAGTCTAGTCTAGTCTAGTCTAGTCTAGTCTAGTCTAGTCTAGTCTAGTCTAGTCTAGTCGACTATTCTTCTAGAGATGGAAAATTTATAGACATTTCAGTCTTAAAATTTAAAGTAATTCAGTCATGTTAGGGTTCATTTGAAACCTGTTCTTCCCTATTCAAACTCACATAGTCTCCAGACACCAAGACAAAACCTCCATGCCATTGGATGACCATGCCCATGCTTCATGTAGATATTAACCTGGAATGAGAATAGTGTGTACCCCACAAATCAAGGATCATGAGTAGATAGAGATGGAGGAAATAAAATAACCAGTACAATGCAGGCTGTCCATGCCCAGCTCTTGAGGTGCTTCTAGAGGTCTAGAAGGTTACCATAATCACTGGTATTGAAATTGTCTAAAGAATCAGGGAGAGCAAAGAAGGATGTACTATCTCTATCCCATTCCTGCTAGAAGACATCTACAATGTGATCAATGCCATTTTGTTCATATCCAGGTCTGAAATCCAATCATAGGATATCCAAATACTTCAGTTTGTTTGTTTGTCTAAGAACCACCAATGTCTCTCAAAAAATGATTCTGGGAGGTGTAAAGTAAAATATTAAAAGCATAAAATGGAGTACACACCATTTAAGAGGCAAGGGATGCTAAAAAGAATTAAAAGATGAGGGGAAGGCTTTCAAAGCACCAACCAACCCCATGGCTATGTGCTCATCTGCACGCACCAAGCAATGACACAGAGTCATCTTTACAGAAAGCCAGAAGAGTGGTGTCTAGCCTTACCTGCAAGGAAAGTGTTTTTCTTCAGTACAGCTGAAGTACAATTTCTCAGCAATGGCTGAGAAAGTTCTCTTCCTGGACCTTGCCATTTGGAATTCTTTTTTAACAGGGCCACAGCACACTTTTCTGCCTCACAGGATGGATGGGCTAATGTAACAGAATGAGGATGGTTCCACAGGTAACCTGGTCCTTGACATGTAGGGTTTTAAAGGTCATAGCGAGCATCTTCAATTTGACCCAGACGCAAACTGGCACCCAATGCAGGTTGAACAGCAAAGGTACTCTGTTCAGCATTCCTTAGTTGCCTAAGATTGGCTAAATTTTGTACCAGCTAAAACTCCCACATAATTTTTAATGGTATCTCCATCTGGACTGAATTGCAATTGTTCAAATGGGAGATGATCAGGATATGAATTACTAAGCAGAGAGACTCCTGATCCAAGAAAGGGCATAATTGGTGTGCCACACAAAGTTGAGCATCAGCTCTCTAGCCATGACTGCTACCTGTTCTTCTTCTTG
The DNA here is from genome assembly GCA_023053685.1 of Diadophis punctatus similis. Classification (NCBI taxonomy): domain Eukaryota; kingdom Metazoa; phylum Chordata; class Lepidosauria; order Squamata; family Dipsadidae; genus Diadophis; species Diadophis punctatus. Next base: position 9,779,706 of record JALIGW010000008.1, read on the forward strand.
GAGAGTTAACTCCAAGTCTAGTTTCCCTGAACTGCCACAAAATTACCGGTCAATACTAGAGGAGATCAACCCTGACTGCTCTTTGGAAGGCCAGATTCTGAAGATGAAACTCAAATACTTTGGCCACCAAATGAGAAGGAAGGACTCACTGGAGAAGAGCCTAATGCTGGGAAAGATTGAGGGGAAAGGGAAGAAAGGGATGGCAGAGAATGAGGTGGCTGGATGGAGTCACTGAAGCAGTAGGTGTGAGCTTAAATGGACTCCAGATGATGGTAGAGAACAGGAAGGCCTGGAGGAACCCTGTCCATGGGGTCGCAATGGGTCAGTCACAACTTCAAAACTAACAACAACAACAATCCAATCATGTCAGGAGAGGTATGGGTTTATACACTTAGTAGTCCCAAAAATCCTATCAACTTCATCTCAAATAAGAGGTTCAAACTCTACCTCTTCTAAACTCAAGCCACAGCAAGTCTCAGAACTTCCTTGGAATCTACACCCTGAAATTGGAGCAAATCTAAGCAACATTATCTGATAGCTGTCAAACATAATAAAAGTAAAATAGTTTTCCATTTCTATCACTTCCTATTACAGTGCTCTCTGATTTGATGTAAAATTTGTGATGGATCTGGCTAAAGAACCTTCAAGAAGCAATTTGGTGAAACAGAACACCTTTCTAAGCTCACTTTGAAGTGCTCTTCAGCATCAGGGGAAACAAATGGATATATGAGGGCCAAATAAGATAGTAAATTACATACAATGATTTTGACATTTCCTATTTTAAATAACGTTGCAGATAATTTAGTCAGAACCAGGAACATGGTTGAAAAGAAAAGAGGTTAAATCTTTCATTTCAGTGAAAAATGTATCTCTAAATTTGGCCTAAGAGAGAAGCTGCTATTAGTATCACCTCCTCTAAAAATTTATTATAAATATTTTTAATTGCTGACATCTTTTCTAACTAAGTTTTCATAGAATTTGGGAAAGACACCAATATATATAGGTCAAAGCCACTTTCCTGGATGAGCATCCAGGAGTACATCAATAAGATGGGATCCAAAGGGGAATTGCTTAGAGAATGCCTGTGGCAGCAGCAGACACGGAAGGAAGATCAAGTACAACAAGTGCCATAGCAACACAAGATCTTAAATGGGATGTACCATCAACATCCCATATAAGATAGCTGAGGTGACAGATTTTAGGAAATCCTACCAGTGTCTGAAAAGGGTTGGATTAAAAGACAGCACTGAGGCATTGATTTTAGCAGCACAAGAATATTCACAAAGTACTAGATTCATAGAAAAGTCTATCATACTAGACAGGACTCAAGCTGCAGACTATGCATAGAGGCCTCTGAGACCATCTAACAGATTGTAGTAGGAAAATCATGCAAGTAGCTGGAAAATAGAAAAATATTTGCACAGTGTATGGGCTAGGCCAGTGATGGTGAACCTTTTTTTCCTCGGGTGCCAAAATAGTGCACGCGTGCACTATCACACGCGCGTGCGGGCCCACACCCATAATTCAAAGCCCCTCACTCGCCTCACCCCCCTGCGCATGCGTGCGTGACCCATCCCACTCCCCCATTTCCCGACTTCCAGTGGGCCCGGTAGGCACGTTTTTTGCCCTCCACAGGCTCCAGAGGCTTTCTTGGAGCTTGGGGAGAGCAAAAACGCTTCACCCCCGCCACCCTGGAGGCCCTCCAGAGGCCGAAATCGCCCTCCCAGAGCCTCCGCGCGAGCCAAAAATCAGCTGGCGGGCACGCACATGCGCACTGGAGCTGAGCCAAGACAACGGCTCGCGTGCCGGCAGATATGGCTCCGCGTGCTACCTGTGCCACCCGTGCCATAGGTTCGCCATCACTGGGCTAGGCTCATTCAAGGCCAGATGGGAGATTACACAGAAGGTTGTGGAAAATAACAAGCTAAGACCCTGTGGAACTTCCACATCCAGAAGGACAGATAGATACTGGCAAATCACCAGATATGATGATAGTGGACAAAGAGCAGAAGACAGCAGTGGTGATAGATGTAGCAATGTCAAATGATAGCAACATCAGAAAGAAGAGTATGGAAACCTGGAGAAGTACCAGGATTTAAAGGACAAACTAGAGAATATGTAGAAAGTAAAGCCAAATTATCCCAGTAGGAGCACTTTGGGGCTGTGAGCTGAGAGAATGGCTTAAACAGATCCCAGGAATAACATCAGAGCTGTCTTTCCAGAAGACTGCAGCTCTAGGAACAGCCAATAAACTGTGTAGATCCATCAAATTGCAAGACCTCTGGTAGAGGACCTGAAATGCAAAGGAACATATCCAGGGTAGATTCTAACTTACCTCACCGCCAGTTCACTTCCTCCTGCGCCGCATGGCTGCGCGTGCAGAAGCAAAAACAAGCAAAAACAAGCAAAAAAGCTGAAAACAAGATGGCAGCACATGCGCAGTGCCAAAAACCCAGCTTCTGCTCATGCGCAGAAGCAAAAACCAGCAAAAAAATCCAAAAAAAAATTATTCCCCAAAAAATAGATGGCGGCATCCACGGACCAGCACAGACAGAACTGGCTCTGTGACATCACCACCGGTTTACTATTGGTTCTATAGAACCGGTGCGAACTGGGAGGAGCCCACCTCTGGACATATTCATTTTTATACATATACACATACATATGTACATATATACAGGTACATACAGTATATACATATATACATACATACATGCGTCACCATAGTACTCTATTCCCGAAGCATAATTTTTGTAGTAAATTGCTTGCCATATTTACATGATTTATCTGCAGTTACCTTCCTTTCAAGATCCAGTTAGGTCAGGGAGAGGGGCCGTGGCCAATGCCAGAGTGGCATGGAGTTCTACGCATTCCGCGTAAGAAAGTAAAAGGAGGAGATGGAGATGGAGATGGAGACAGAAGGAGGGGCGTGTCATGGAAGGAAGGAAAACAGACTGATGAATAGAATAAAAATAGGTGCACAATAGGACATTGATTTTTGACTGATTGAATAAAAATGTATAATAGTATCTTATTTATATTTTATGGTATATGTGTTGACATAAAAATGGAAATTGTGGAGGAAAAATAATAAAAAATTACAAAAAAAAGATCTAGTTAGGTCTAATAGTTAAGGCATCAGGCTGGAATCCAGGAGATCAAGTTCTAGTCCCACCTTAAGCATAAAAACAGCTAGAGACCTTGGACTAATCTCTCAGTCCTCAGAAGAGGCAATGGCAAGCCACTTCTGAAAAAAAAAATTCAAGAAAATTACATGGATTTGTCCATGAAGTCAATTATAATCAAGAGTGAAGAAACAATACTAATTTGAAAACCCTCGCATTTGTGTTAAGTTGAAGACAACTGTTCTATGAGTAACCGAAATCAAGCTGAAACTTGCCATTCCTAAACTATAAACACGGAGTAACAGTTCAACCTTAGCCATCAGTATAACCATAGAGCAAAATTGTTCAAGTTTAATTGACTTCAAATTCTAAATAAGAATAATAATAATACTGCATTGTCACTGTCATATGCTATGCCACAGTGAAAGTAGGTTACTATAATGCAGAACTAAGTATCTGATTAACGAGGACTTATGAAACCTAGATTCATTTTATGTTTGTACTAGTCTCACTTATATCTAAATTTATTCTTCCTTCTCTATCATTTTGTCCAGCAAATTCTTACATCTTACATTCTTTCTTGTTCTTTTAAAAACACTTGAGATCAGGTAATTATTTCTAAATAAGGAATCTTGTAACAGGGTTTAAAAAACAAAGTTCCTTAATTTCAGAATAATTATCTGAACTGAATTTGAAAAAAATCTGTATTCTTCAAAGTAACGAAATAGATAGAAAGATTTAACATGGATGCTGTCTATGTATGCCATTCTGAGATTCTTCTTTTTAATTCTATTTTTATTTTATTCAAAAAAAATTAAAACACAAAAGACAAATACAAAACTTTAAATTATTTTTTCTTTCAAAATAAGAAAACATATTAAAAAATACAAAACAAACAAGGCATTAAAATGGATTAAAAAAACTAACACATGTACACATATTATCCCTCCTAATTAAATATCCACTACAATAATATACTACAATAATATTAATTTCCCAACCCTTGCAAAACAGGACCCCCAAAATTTTAAATTACTAAATCTATTTGCCTGATATCTATATACTATATTAATGACCAAATAGTTAACAAGAAGAACAATAATAGTAAGAAAGGCAAGATTAAAGTTTCAAAACTCTCTGTTAAAAAACTGCTATTGTAATCAACTCATAGAAAATTTACCATGGCAGCTTATCTATATCAAATTGTCCCAAAAGATAACATTGATTTGTCCTGTATCATATCCATTGTCTATTTCTTAATACCATTTCTTATCAATTGTTCTCTGGTTAAATATAAAAAGTCCAATCTCCAAAGTCGATCTGTCTTTCCCCCCAAAATCCAGATGGAATTCTTTTGCATAAATCCATTCCCCTCTTTTCCTGTTTAGGGAAACCCAATTTATCACTTCTCCACTCTGTCAGGTTTCTACTGTTGTAAAAGACTGCAGGTTTGAAATTCAGAGAAATGTGTGGGATCGACTCAGTTCTAAATCTGTGAATTCTAAGTAAAGAAGAATTCACAGTATTTCATATTCATATTTCTTTCCAGCCAATCTACTGCTTTCAAATCAAATTCCTTTGGTGAATGTAATTTATCTATGTTTAGATGCATTTGAATATTTTCCACCACCATTATGATTTCATCAAACTTTTTTTAAAACTTTCAAATAATATTGCATATTACCAAACAGCCTTTTTTCAAATGTCAGCCACATTTGTTTGTCTGCAACCTGATACATTGTTGCTCTGTGTAACTTGACAATAATAGAAAAAAGAACATAACAATCTTCAAAATGGAAAAATAGCTTAAAAAGCAAGGAAGATTTTTTTGATATTTTAATCCAAAATTAAAAGAAGAATTTTTAAAAATAAGCTCCAAACAGTTTACAAACATAAGACTGACACTATTTTTACCCCAATGCTGGGTGACCCCGTGATAATGTAAGAGGAGTATTTGTATCATAAATAGAAAATAATTATACCGGCAAACAAACTTCAGTAATAACTCAAGAAGTTTCCTTACCTAAATGATAAATAGAAAGACCACAGGCAGGCAAAAAAGCAATGGGAGCAGGAACAGCTTCTGACTTCCTACTGGCTTTCCCATTGAATTTCCTTGTGGGAAACTGGCAGGGAGTATCAGAAATCACGATCATGTGATTTCAGGGACACTGCAACAGCCTAAACATTGTAAATAAAACAACGTAATGGAAATGTCAATTCCACAGAAACAACATATCATGGATTTTTTTTGCACATTCTTTAACATTCTCGAGGCTACAAACATATAAACACAACTAGAGTGCTCTCTCTCTCTCTCTCTCTCTCTCTCTCTCTCTCTCTCTCTCTCTCTCTCTCTCTCTCTCTCTCTCTCTCTCTCTCCCTCCCTTGCACAATTTATCTTGAAATTCCATGTTCTATCTGAAGCAATTTAATATATATATATAAACAACAGAAAATTTGGATTTGTAAAGAAAATCTATTTTCAAAAGTGTATCTCCTTAACTTAGCAGAACATTTCCTTAGTCAATATAGTTGTGGGTAAAAATCAGAAACAGGACCATGCTATAATCATTTTATTAAAAAAAAATTCTTGAAAATGTAGGTGAGATTGGGGGGGGGGCTTCATTTTGTATCAGCATTGCTGAAAATGAATTTGGACTCATTACTGCAAAATCTTTCAGAAGTTATAAATATAAGCATTCCATTTTTGTTTTAGAAAGAAAATGCCTGTTTCATAGTCTTGCCCTATTTCAAAGGCTATGTTGAACATTTCAACTCACTTTCAATTCTGTCCCACCCCTTCCCCCATCATGATATTCCCATGAATCTTTCATAAGAGATAGAGTCCAGTAGAGGTGGGATAGAGAAATGTTGCCAAACCTATATTTTCCTCTTACCCCTGTATACTGAGGCAGCAAAAAAGTAGTGACTGTCAAACACAGGGCACAGTTCAATAAACAACAGGTGGGCACCTTGTCGTCAACCATACAGCTGGAACTCGTGCTCCATAAACCTTCCTGTGGCTCTTTTTTTTCCTTCTGATCTGCTGCTTTTTCTCCTGCCTAATTAACAAATCCAACATGTCCCTATGTGAAGCTCAGACCGGTTGGCAGTGAAAGGGACTATAAATAAATGCAGTCATTAGGGATGCAGTCTGCTCTTACTGATTTCCATTATTTATGAATTCCTGTTAAGTCATTCTCCTTTGAAGCTGTGCCACCTGTCATTTTCCTCATAACAAGAGAATGGTGTGTATGTGTAGATAGTTAGGGTGAAAGAAGAAATAGCTATGTCAGTTCTGAGTTCTATTTGAACTGAATAGTGGAATAGGTTCAATGGACAGTTGCTCAAAGGATAAGCTAAGATGATAATTATTATCACAGTTATCATCCTTCCATATACGAATCATCAGCTGGATCTTGCTCTGAGCAATTGGCATACGATTTCAAAATTTGATTTGGCAAATTTTGCCAAATTCCTAAGGCAGTCTCTGTTTTCCACTTAAATTCTGATTCCCTTTTTGTTTTGACAATTTCTGACAATTTCACTCAAGTCATGGGAAAGTTAAATTTCATATGTTCAAGCAAAAACGCAGTCTGCCAAGAAAACAGAATCTTCTAATTACTGATATATCATTCCTTCTTCAGTGGCAGCTTACTTCTGTTATTAACATTTTTAATAAATATAAATTACTTTTCATGTATATTTATGAATATATCTTATATATGTATTTTAATGCACAACTTATAGTATATATGTAGCATAATACATAAATTACATATATAATATAATGCAACTCCAAAAATCAAGCAGCAAACAAGTTGTCTGAAGACACAGATAAGAGAAAGAGGATTTCTGATATTTTTCCCCAAGGCAAACATTTCTGCCCCCCACCATAAAAATAATTTTCTCCCCTCCTCTCAGTTTCTTTATTGTACCTCTCTTACCCATATACATTGATGCATAAAGAGCACTGCTATAGAAGATATGAGATCCTGTACCAGTTGAAGTTATTCAATAATATGTAGATATTATGTGCATTTACATTTTCCACATAAATCTGAAGGAAGAATGCAGGTGAATGTCCCAAAAATCCAAGATTTACTGCTGCCATTTCCATGTAAGCTTTGGAAAGATGCTTCTTTGCAATCTTAGGAATTTTCAACGGTCAGTATAGACTAGGGTATGCAAATCTTAGGGCCATATATTGCTCCTTTACTGCCTTTGTTCCCATCTTCATTACTGACAATAGCATGGTTTTCTACACTTTTAGAAAAATACAGGAAACTATAGTGTATATAAAAAGTAGGCTTAATAGCTTTTAAAAGAGGGCCAAAAAATAATAATTGGTCTCTGAGCCACCCAGAATTTTTCACACAACATCATTCATCAAAAGTTGCCAATTCATGGAGGAGGGAGATCCTGGTTCTATTTCAACTGGTGGCTTAATGTCAACCTCTCTTTCTTGAGCCTAGATTTGATAGTAAAAAACTATTTGTAGCATGCACCAATCCACATGGACAGTATGGTATGCAATACACAATTTTCAGTAAAAAGGCTTTTATTCTGAAGTGGACTGATTTAGAACCTGCAACATTATTATGACTGACGTAAGGACTCCAATTTACTCCTACAGATGCTTCTGTAAAATCTTTCAAATTATATTGATAAGTTCTGATTCATCCTACTTGAGCTGTTTTACCTGCACTTTTAGCAATAGGAAACTTGGCAACTGTAAACCATGTTCTCATTATCTTGAGCCTAAATTACTGCAATGTACTTCAAACAGAATTAATTAATTAATTAATTAATTAATTAGTTTGTCGAACATGTACAAGATAATACGTATAAATATGGACATGGACATGAACGAAGGAAATGAATATAAATAAATGGGGACAGTAGGACAGGGATGGTAGGCACACTGGTGTGCTTATGCATGCCCCCTTTATGGACCTCTTAGGAATGGGATGAGGTCCATGGTAAACAGTTGAAGGTTGAACCTGTGAGGGTTTGAGGATGCCTTTGAAAATGACCCAGAAACTACATTTGGTTTGCATTGTTTCCAACAACTTGTTGACTAGAAAGAAAAAAGTTTTAAATCATGTAACATTGATTTTGTGGGTGCCACTTTGGTTACCAATAGTTATTTGAGTACAAGAGTTGCTTTTAATGTATGAAATCCTACATGCCTTCACTTCTTGAATCTCCTTCTTGTCCAATCTGCTGACTTTTGCATTTTTTATAGAAAGAGATGTTTTGGTTCCCTTCCAAATATTTGGGAGGATCTGGGGGATAATTTCTAAGTAACTTTTCCAGCTCTTCCCAAGTCTAGGCTAGCCGTAGTTGCTGACTCTAGTGCTCCAATAACAATTGCTACTGCTTGATATTTTCTTTGTTTTATATCTGTTTGAAAATCTTGACATTTTGTAATATTTTCTAATTCTTGCCTCCAACATTATTCTCTCTTGGAATGGCTTCATCAATAAATAAGATAGGATTCTTTTCAATTATACCAATGTGTGGAGTGTTATAGTTCAATGAGTTGTGATCTCATACAATTTTTATACAATATAACAGGGGTGTCAAACTCACGGCATAACAGCAGCATCACGTGACATATCGGGACTTCCCCCCTTCGCTAAACCAGGTGCCAGCGTACGACACATCCAGCCCGTGGGCCGGGAGTTTGACAGCCCTCCAATATACGTAACATATCATACTATGTCTGCTTTCTCATTTCCAATGACTTTATTTTATATTTTAAATTTCTAATAATTCTTACTGATTGTGGATACACACTGTTTACATAAATGGCTGTGTAATATTTTCCTACCTTGGTCAGTTTTAAAACACTGTATGTGCTTTTTGTTGCCTCCAGTTATTATATTGTCAATTTTTCATACTTACATCATAATAATAAACATTTAGGCTTCAAACTGATTTTTCTCTATTTTTGTCTTGATGACTTTGTACATGACTTCTTGGGTAGCAAAAACATTTTAATGTATTATTCTTCAGCCACACAGCCTTTTACTGACTTAATATTTTTCAGAAAATGATTGTAAGTTGTTTTACTTTTCTAATTTTCTAATCTCATTTTAAACTACTATTTTTGTAAACATATTTACAAAATATGTAAATATGTTATTTACATATTTAGTCAATATATAAATAAAGATTCGTCTTGATATAAAAATTAAGCCGAATTTTCTGCTTGTTACCTACATAGAGAAATTTTGATGTCTATTTTTTTAATGTAATGGTGCAAATTTTATCATATTCAAGATTCTTTGTTTTGCAGAATTGAAGAACCTACTAGTTTAAAAAAAAAACACCACAGGAACATAGAAATGTATACAGTACAAGAAAGCACATCATATACCAGTATGGGCTCCAGCATGAGTCTGAAAGTTCAGAAGACTAAACCTCTGGTCCCAATGACTGACCCAGATTAGGTCCTGCATATTCCAGTATTTCCAAAGTAAAACTCTTCCTAATTTTATTGTTTGGAGAGTAAATGTTAACTGTATGCTTTGTTGAGTCTTTGGTACTCTTTCATCTTGGTCACTTTTTTGCAGACATCTTCAGTGCTTTGTTACTGTCAGAGTTCAAACTCTGTCATTAAGAAGGAAAAGGGGGGAGCCTGGCTCTGGTTGATCAAAAGGTTATACATATCCGGATCCCAGGCATCTGAGAGTTTTTTCATCTTAAGATAAGGGTTTATGGGGGGGTATCCGGATCCCAGACACATGGGAGCCTCTTCGTCTTAAGAGAATGTTTTATGGGGGGGGGGTAATTGAAAGGAAGAACGGATCTGAGAAGCGGATCCATTTGTCAAACATTTGTGTATTCATTATGTGGAATGGGGTGGGGTGTTAGCTTAAAAGACTTGTCTTGCCTGAGGGCATGTTAGACCTTGCTTTGGTTTGAAATGGTTGTATCCAGATGCAAATAAAGGAAATCCTTTTGAAAACCTTTGACTGGACTCAGAAGTTCGTACCTTATGTTGTGACTGAAGACAATCCTTACAGAAAGCAAGGTCTGCAAAATCGGTCAACCCAGAGAGTAACTTCGCTCTACTGAGGGGACCGGGCAATCATGACCGAGAAAAACCGGGAGCAGGAAGAAATTGAATGCTGGGGGGAGACACCAATCACCCCCCGGGCGGAAGCCTGTCCCGCACTCCCCAGCAAAGAGGCTGAGGGAGATTTCGAGGCCTCTGGAAAGCCCCGCTGGTCTATCGGCATTGGAAAAAAAGACAGCTGGGATGGCAGAACCAGAGGTGTCACTCTTAACCGGGGGGATCGGAAGCCCCGTTGGGAATTAGAGCTAGAAGCAGCCATGGATCAGGAAGAACCCACCGAAGCGCCTCTAAGGGAAGGGGGGTTGAAGAGATACCTGTCCCAGCTGGTAATGGAAACATTAGAAAATCTCAACATCCGAGGGACCCCAGAACGACGGATAACGAGCGCTGGGAGCACAGCAACCGCTGAGGAAACTGGGGGGGGCAACAACCTCTGGGGAGCAGGCGTGCAAATGGAGGACGCGGCAGGAAACCCAACAAACCCCCCCAGGGCAGCACACACAGCGGCACCACTTCCTAACCAACTCCAAACTCCACAACTAGAAAGGAAAACTCCCCCCCTGGGGGTGAAATTTGATGGGGACCCACAACAATTGGGATTTTTCGTAGCACATGTGCTCACCTATATGCAAGAATATGGACGTGAGTTCCAAACCCAGGGATCCCGGGTGCGAGCAGTTACCTTAGCCCTGGAAGGAGCCGCGGCCAGATGGATGGTAACCCTACATAACGACGACGCACCCGAACTGCGCAATTTCAACCAATTCATGACGGCCCTACGACGACGATTCGAGGACCCGCTGGCAGACCGCAAAGCACGCGACCGTATTAAGGTGGTGAAACAGGGACGACGACCAGTGGCGGAGTACACTGAAGAATTCCGGGACCTCGCATGTCGGCTAAACTGGCCAGAAGACATCCTGGTAAACTGTTTTAAGGATGGACTGAGTGACGATCTGTATAATGCCTGCGTGGCTAGGGGTGCACCGAATCATCTGCATGAGTGGTACCTCACCGCTGAAGAAGCGGAGATTGATATGGCTAGGAATCAGTACCGTACGGGGAGAGCATGGAAGAAATCCCCACCCCAATGGAGGAAAGAACCCTTCAGAAGGCAACAGGGCTTCTCCCCTAACCCTCCAATCTGTTACAAATGCAGGAAGGAGGGACACCGAGCATCCGAATGCTGGCCCCAAACACCCACCCGGAAACCCGAACGCCAAACGGGGGAGAGACCAACGAAACCCATTCAGTGGGGGAGGGAAACAGCCCTGAGGAGCAGCGAGATGACGGGACCACCACCCCCTCCTCCTGCTGAAAACAACACCCCGGCATTTCAAAGGGAAGATCCAGCCACGTTCGAGAGCGATCCGGAGGATGAAGCACTGGTAAGCAAACCAATTGAACCGCTCACCCTCCCACTCAGACTATTTATCCCTAACCAAGAGGGGGGAAAAATATCTCCGCTTTAGTAGACTCAGGATGCACTCGTTGCTTAATCAGCCCAACCCTAATCAAGGAACTGGAAATCACAGTGAGAAAGCTGAGAAATCCCATCGCGTTTTGCCAATTGGATGGGTCTATAGCAGGGGGGGAGCCGGCTGCTTTTGCCACGGAACCCCTGAAAATAGGCATTGATAACCACGAAGAGAAACTTACGTTTATAGTAGCACCTGGCATGGAATGGCCACTAGTCTTGGGACTCGCATGGCTAAAAAAGTGGAATCCAAAAATAAATTGGGAGCAAGGCACCATAAAATTCCAAATGCACGTAACTACTGCGGAGGATCCACAGATAGAAACTGAAGGGGTTGAGCGCAGGGAAACAGCCATGCCTGGTCATAGCGTGGAAACAGACGGCATACCCAAGGAATACAAAGACCTGGCAGAAGTCTTTAGCGAGGCAGCGTCAGATGAACTTCCCCCGCATCGCGCATCCGACTGCGCAATAGAAATCTTACCCGGGGCTAAACTACCTAAGCCAAAAATGTATAGCATGTCACCGGGGGAGTTAGAGGAACTGAGTGCTTTCATTGAGAAAAACCTAGCAAGGGGTTTCATTGAACCAGCCAGACCAAAGATAGCAGCCCCGGTGCTATTTAGAGAGAAGAAAGATGGCACAAAACGCTTATGTGTTGACTTCAGGAACCTAAACTCGATAAGTGTTGAAAACATGTATCCCCTCCCCCTGATGAAAGACATGCTGGCCCACCTCAAAAAAGGGAAAATCTTCTCCAAACTAGACATCAGGGAGGCTTACTACCGAATCAGAATTAAGGAGAGGGATGAATGGAAAACGGCATTCAACACCCCCCTGGGATGTTACCAATTCAAAGTGCTCCCTTTTGGGCTACAAGGGGCACCTGCAGTATTTATGCAATTAATTAATGATGTATTATGGGAACACTTATACAAAGGGGTTCTCGTTTACTTAGATGACATTCTATTATACTCAGAGACCGAGGCTGAACATGTTAAATTGGTGAGGGCAGTGCTGAGCAAACTCCGCGAGGCAAAACTTTATGCCAAACTCTCAAAATGTGAATTCCACCAAGAAAAAATTGATTACTTGGGGTACCGTATTTCACACCAGGGCATAGAAATGGATCCTCAAAAAGTACAGGCAGTACTCGATTGGGAAATGCCTCGCACACGCAAACAGCTGCAAAGTTTCCTGGGGTTTGCAAACTTCTATCGCCAATTTATCCCCGCGTTCGCTCAAATTGCCCTGCCCATCACAAAACTGCTAAGAACAAAGGGGGAGGGAGATCCTAAACCGAGACAGCCCGTGAATTGAACAATGGAATGCCAGGCAGCGTTTGAGAAGCTAAAACGGCTGTTCTCAACAGAACCAATTTTGAAGCACCCAGACCCAGAAAAACCTTTCATAATACAAGCTGATTCTAGCGATGTGGCAATAGGGGCAATCCTACTCCAGAGAAATGAGCAAGGACAGCTACAGCCATGTGCATATACATCCAGGAAACTAAGTGAAACTGAACAAAGGTGGGCGATCTGGGAAAAAGAGGCTTACGCGGTGCGATGGGCACTTTTAACTTGGAGACAATTCTTAGAAGGAAGTAAGATCCCTTTTGAGGTCTGGACTGACCACAAAAACTTAGAAGCCTTAAAGACACCAAGGAAACTGTCTCCTAAACAGGTTCGTTGGGCGCAATACTTCAAACGGTTCGAGTTTACTCTTAAATTTATCCCTGGGGGGAAAAACTTTCTGGCAGATGCACTGTCCAGAAAGCCACAATATAACTGTGTGAAATCAGAGGTATTTAAACCTATAGTACAAACAAATCAACTGGCAGCCAAAGTAATCACCAGGTCCGAAGGAGGAAAAGACACATTGAGGGACGCAGACATCACTCACGCATTTAAACAAGCATTAGTCAACGATGAATGGGTTTTAAACCACAAATCCAGCTGCGTGATGAAAGATGAATTAGCATGGATAGGTGACAAACTGTACGTACCCGCTAGCCAAAGATTACGTTTAATGGGAAGGTGCCACGACTCTAGGTTGGCTGGACATTTTGGCTTTGTAAAAACTTTACACTTAATAAAGAGACAATTTTGGTGGCCTTCGTTGAAAAAGGACATAGAAAGCTATGTAGCAAGTTGCCCCATTTGTGCTGCAGCAAAAAGACGTCAGGGGAAAACTCCAGGGCTTCTACAGAAAGTAGCTGAGCCGTCAGCCCCATGGGAAGAAATTGCTATGGATTTTATTGTGGAACTACCGGATAGTGGGGGAAACACTGTCATTTGGGTTGTGACAGACTTGTTTTCAAAACAAGCACATTTTATTCCTTGCCAAAAGATTCCAACAGCCAAAGGCTTGGCTAGACTGTTTCTAATACACATTTATCGTCTTCATGGAGCTCCTAAAAGGATAATCTCGGATAGGGGAGTCCAATTTACCTCCAATTTTTGGAAGGCGTTTTTGGACCTACTTGGCACCGCCCAAGGGTTGAGCTCGTCGCATCATCCTCAGACTAATGGCAATTGCGAGGTTCTGAACGGCGTTCTTGAACAGTACCTAAGATGTTTTATTAATTTTCAACAGGACAATTGGACTGAACTTTTACCATTTGCAGAGGTTGCATTTAATAACTCTGTACATTCAAGTACAGGTTTTACACCTTTTAGAGTAGCCATGGGGCAAGATTTCAGCCCAATACCGGAACTACCCACAGAAAAACCAACTATCCCCTCACTTAAGGAGTGGATAGAAAAGTTGCAAAACACATGGCCAGTAGTCAGGTTGGCTTTACAGGAGGCTAGAGAGGCTTTCGAAATTCAAGCTGACAAGAAAAGAGTAGAGGTTAAACCTTTCCAGGTGGGGGATAGAGTATACTTATCTACAAAATTCTTGAGATCGTTACAACCATCAAAAAAATTAGGACCTAACTTTATTGGGCCTTTCACTATTAGCAGGATCATTAACCCAGTAGTAGTTGAACTGATTCTTCCAAAAACACTTAGACAAGTCCACCCAGTATTTCACATTAGTCTACTCAAGAGAGAGGTAACCTCACCACTTAGACCGGTGGCAGATACACCACCTGCTCCAATCATGATAGAAGGGGAACAACATTTTGAAATCAAGGAAATTCTGGACTCCAGAATCCACAGAGGGAAGACCCAGTATCTGGTAGCCTGGAAACATTTGCCTTCATCACAGAACGAGTGGGTCGCTAAACAACATGTGAAAGCCCCCACCTTATTGAGAAAATTCCACTCCAAATACCCTAGCAAACCTTGCTAACATATCATAATTGACTCTGCTTATGTCTTACAGGTGGACCTTCTTTTCTTTTGAGAGGCAGGATGTCAGAGTTCAAACTCTGTCATTCAGAAGGAAAAGGGGGGAGCCTGGCTCTGGTTGATCAAAAGGTTATACATATCCGGATCCCAGGCATCTGAGAGTTTTTTCATCTTAAGATAAGGGTTTATGGGGGGGTATCCGGATCCCAGACACATGGGAGCCTCTTTGTCTTAAGAGAATGTTTTATGGGGGGGGGTAATTGAAAGGAAGAACGGATCTGAGAAGCGGATCCATTTGTCAAACATTTGTGTATTCATTATGTGGAATGGGGTGGGGTGTTAGCTTAAAAGACTTGTCTTGCCTGAGGGCATGTTAGACCTTGCTTTGGTTTGAAATGGTTGTATCCAGATGCAAATAAAGGAAATCCTTTTGAAAACCTTTGACTGGACTCAGAAGTTCGTACCTTATGTTGTGACTGAAGACAATCCTTACAGTTACCTAGCTGGACAATGAAACATCTGCGAAAAAACAAACAAGCTCAGAGAGCAGCAACATTACCACAATTCAACTGTGAATTACATAAATTATATTCTGTTATATACTTTGTTCTTACTACCTAGCAAAAAGAGTGGCATACAATAAGCATACAAGAGAAAAACAGAGAAATATGTATACTGTATGTCTGGTAGAATCTTTGCACTGACAATAATATATTTTTTAAAAGGCCATCTTAATTAAAAAATAATTTTAATGTGAGTTTATGTATTTTAAAAACCATTCCCTTTCTCCCCCAGCTATATGAATGGTGTGGAATTAAGTAGATGGTTGGATGCTAAATCTTATATGAGTAAGGAGTAATCATACTGTATATATCACATTGTATTGGAATTCACAATAACAAATTTTCAACTCAGTGTTTGCAGTGTGAATGTAGTACTGTTTAATTAGCGTACACTATTTGTCAGTAATTTGTCAGTTTTCCTTCCATTCAGCTAAACATTCCCACCCACTAATGGTATATGGATATATTATATTAATTTTTACATGAAATATTCATGCTTTATTTCAAAGATTTATTTCCATGATTTATTCAAAATTAGATTTTCCCTGGTGCTATCATAGAATCGTATCCGTTAATAATTTGGGAGATGCTGCCATGACAGTTCTCAAAATGCTTAGGAGATGCCACATCTTTTCTCCTTGACATTAATAGTGCAATTTAATACATCTATGTTTAGAAAACTATCATACTGAAATTAATGGGAGTTACTGCCAGTGAAGGGTCCAGCCCTGTATTTTTAAAAGGATTTATTCTTCATTGTCTAAAAAAATGTTTTTTTAGCATTTCTAAAAGGCACGCATTAAAAAAGCATTTAGAAACTGAGTAACCCCAATCATAATGTGGGCCTTGGCCTATAACACTGAATTCTGATAATAGAAAATCAAGGCCAACAGGAATGTCCACTTTTATTTCCAAAGGCATGTGTCTAGCAGGAGAGTGATAACAAGATAGCTTCATGTGCAAATAAAGGAAAGATTTGCATTTATATAAATATTTCATTACCATAATGCTTACTGCTACTTTTGAAGAAAAATAATAATAAGTGCTCTAGGATGTTAAACTTTAAACAGATAAGCACCTGCCACATAACACCCCAGAATTAACAGTTGTCAATGACAAAGAGAAAAAAATCCAGATAGCAGACATGACAGTGTCTGGAGACAGCCAAATAGAGAAGAAAGAACTGAAGGAGATAACAAAACACAAAGATCTGCAAATAGAACAACTGGGGCGAAAGAAAGATAATACCAATAATAATAGGTGCCTTGGATGCAAACAGAAGAAACACCTTTATACATTACTGACATTAACAAAATCATTGTCAGTCAATTGCAAAAGACAGCTTTACTTGAACAGCTTACATCCTATGACAATACCTTTAAAACCATGAAACAAGAACATCTATCTACATCAGATTCTTATGAAGGACTCACTACATTAATAAAAATACCAAATCCAGTCTAAACATCTGGCTGATTGTGCACTAAACCATAATAATACCAACAATAGTCACAGCAATATTTCCATGCCTATTCAGTAATAATGCAGTAACATATTTTAAGTAAAAAATAAAAATAAAGAATTTCGTTTAGTCCATATTTAAGCAAATTTAACTGAATTATGATATTGCTCTTTAAATTGCATAAATGCTATAATACAATTAAAATCTCTTAATGAATATATGCATACTAAGGCAAATTATTGATAATATGTGAACATTAGGGAAGTTATGAAAATGTGTGTATTTTAATTTCAGATTTGAGAAATCAATATCAAATTTGATAAGGGTAGGAGAGAAGTATATTAATAGTATAGTTCAATGCAAGGCTACCTGACTTTGGTCCACATGTGTGCATTAATTCAGAAAACAAACAAAAACACCATTCAAATTTTGAAGGACTCCAAATTTTGTAATTTAGATACAGTATATAATAGATAAATGAAATATATTCCAAAACCTCTTTATTGACAATATTCATTCATACACACACACACACACACACACAGAGCAGTGAAATGCTCCCGGTTCACTCCTGCCTGTCGGTCGTCAGAGAGCCGATTGCGAAGGCAGCGCGATGTTCCACCCATCCGCTGGGACACCGCCATTTGAGTTCTTTTACCCTCTGTGCATGCACAGAATGCTTTGTGCATGCACAGAGGGTAAAAGAACTCAAATGGCGGTGTCCCGGTGGGTGGATGGAGTATTGCACTGCCTTCACGATCGGCTCTCCGACAACTGACAGGCATGAGAGAACCGGGAGCATTTCACCACACACACACATACACACACCAAATGAGCCAAGAATTTCATGTAACAGTCATTGTTAACTCACAAAGCTGCAAATGAAGGGTGGTCTAAATTCTGTACTGTATGCGCATCTGATGGATAGTATTGTCCTTTAAACAGATAAGCCCTGATTCCATCCTTATTGGCATTATGATCTGGGCAATGCTGGTTAGAGCACATGTATCAGGCCACAGTTCAGTATTGCAGTCTATACCAATGGGAAGAACTTATCACAATCATCACTTTCTTAAGCCTGGAACTTGACTTATCCAATCTTTCTCTGCATAGGTCTTCCTTTTCCTCTGCTCCACATTTCTATTATTATTATTATTATTATTATTATTATTATTATTATTATTATTATTATTATTATTATTATTATTATTATTATTATTATTATTATTATTATTACCCTGATAATCAGTGCGTGTAACATTTTCAAGCACAGTATTTTTTTTATTTGCAAAAAATCCCCCCACCGTTAAATATTTAGGAGAGGGAAAAAAGAAGGTGGGGAGGGGGGAGGGGTTATAGGGGAAAAAGCAGTAGTGGGTTCTAAAACCGTTGCTACTGGTTGCGCAGAACTGGGTATAACCGGGAACAACCCACCGCTGGACAAAGGTGATCAAGAAGTTAAAATCAGTGAATGAATATAAAAATAATAGGAAATAAAAATAATTGTAGGAGATAAAATATGTAGGTCCATTCTAAAAGTGTTTTTGCCACACAATCTGGCATATGGAAGAGATTTTTTTAATGATTAATTAATTATATTGCTTAAGAGATTTGAATAGTTGCCTATCTTAAAGCACAACTCTCAGCAGCTCACAACAGTAAAGCCACATAACCACAGAAATCATAAAAGCATAAAAGCAAAGCCAAAAATCCAGTCATCTCCCTGGACTGCCAACAACTAGTCGTAGACATCCTACTGTAAAGTTGAAAAGTTTGATCTTATATCCAAGGGATTATTTTCTGTATCACTACTCATGTCACTATTGATGATAAGAGGCATGCCTCAGAAGGCCTGTGATGACTTCAATAACTGGGAAGGTATTTCTCAGAAATGTTGACCTTTACATTACCAGTGTTCATGCAATTAAACTACAGGATAGGAAATTCAGGCCTAACTATAGGAAATGCTGTTCCAAAAGTTCTTAGCACTGTCATAGTTCATGGTGGTAGATAGCCACGGTGGCGCAGTGGTTAGAGTGCAGTACTGCAGGCTACTTCTGCTGATCACCAGCTGCCAGCAGTTTGGCAGATCGAATCTCATAAGGATGTAAAATGTTGAAAAGTTCTCACACCATGCCCTCCAATTGTCAGATGATAGTTTGTACCTCTTTCAGTGTTTCTATGTGGGACAGACTTTTTAGAATAAGTTTCTTCCAAAAGCCTTTTTAGATTCAATTATCAGTTTTTTAAATATCTTTTCTGAAGTAATTCTAAACACTTTCACAATAGCAGACGCAATAACGGACGCAATTTAAGGTGTTGGTTTTAACATTTAAAGCCCTACATGGCTCAGGGCCAGGTTACCTTCGGGACCGCATCCTACCGCATACCTCCATATGACCGGTTAGGTCCCACAGAGTTGGTCTCCCCCAGGTCCCATCAACCAAGCAATGCTGGTTGGCGGGACCGTGGGGGAGAGCCTTCTCTGTGGGAGCTCCATCTCTCTGGAACCAACTTCCCTCAGAGATCCAGACTATCCCCACCCTGCTGGCCTTCCGTAAAGCTGTTAAAACATGGCTCTTCCTTCAGGCAGGGTGAAATAGAGATCAATCCCCCATGCATGAATGATGGTTTGTTTTAATTTTTGTAAGTATTTTAACCATTATTATCCTTTTTATAATTGTTCTTTCAATATGTTGTATGCCACCCTGAGTCCCTCGGGAGTTGGGCGGCATATAAGAACGATTAATAAATAAATAAATAATAAATAAGCTTGCAATTTTTGGTATAAGTAAGGAAGTAAGTACCTCCTTCCAATTATTATAATATTGTTTGATACATAGTCATTGATATTTATTTGTCTCATGTGGGATATATTGGGCTGGAGTCACATGATAGGCTGGAGAATCATGGACTGATGGGCTCTCCAATTATGAACCACCAAGATGGAATTCCTAATTGCCTGAGGTAGTCTCTCCCTGGAAAGTTCCTATGTAGAGCCATGTTTACTGACAAAGGAAATAAAAGAATATAGTGACCAAGAGGGTAAGGACCACATAGTGCATAAAATATCTGCATGAACACAAAAATCATTACAGAAAATTTGCTTATAGCAGTTTTGGGAAGATAATAAAAAACCGTTAGGCACCTATGAGCAAAGATATTCCAAAATAACAACATAAATATGTTCCCTGTTTTTGTTCTGTGCAGAATGATAGTTTCCAGAAATAGCTGTGAAAAAGGAATTCATGCAGAAGAGAGCATCCATATATTTTCACCCAAGAACAAATAGGCAAAGGATCGTTTCAGGTGTCTGGCATCAGGGGACTGTGGTCAAAAAGCTAAAAATCTTCTTTGGATACAGTGACAGATGGACGAGACCTGACAGAAATCTTAGCAGGAGTTAAAAAAGAATTGTGAAACTACTGTTACTAAGGAATAGAAACCTCAATACAAACTGAGGTGACTTCACAGGATTCTGTCATATATTCTTTCATCTCAAATTTCTTGTATCAACTAACAGATTATGCTGTTGTGAAATGGAGCAGCATAATGTGAAAATTAATTGCCTTCATTTTTTACTACATCTCAACTTGTATAAAAATTATTTGCCTCTGACTCTCCATTTCTCTTTCCTTGTTTATCTACAAGACTTCATAAACCCCAATATCCATTCCCATGTGGAATAAATAACCAAGTGTTAGATAATTAAAGATGAGTTAAGCAAGTATCTGTATTTTCTTATCACCAATGTTACAAATATTAGCTAACTGAACCGAGATTCTAGATTAATTTTGAGCAGCCACATTATTCACTGGCCAAAATATGAGAGATTACAATACACATTAATCACTACAAAGAAAACTGTCATCACACTATTATCAGATCAAGTGCATTTTTTGCTACAAGCAATAGGTGAAGTAAATCTTATCATAGTGTAATCAGTTAATATATAAATCATGCTAATTTCCTGTAAGGTAAAGATACGAGGTGCTGGGAAGAGAACCTAATTTTATTTGGAAGAAAGAACTGTCCCAAAATTTTATAAAAATAACAACAAATGTTACTATAAATAATTTCCTCTATACTTTGAAGTTTGCAAAAAAAATTCTACAAGAAAGTATAATCTTATTTAATAATATATCAGATTAAAATTATATCAGCCCAAAAGCCCTAACAAAGTTTAATCATGCTGAAAGTAACTATTTCTTTCTTTAACACAGTTAAATTTTGTGCCTACATTATAACCATGATTTAGGTTCATATGGTGATCCATGTCATTACTAGTTATAAACATATCAGAATAAGCTTATTTAATTTTAGATTTAATTCCTTTAGATTTTTTGGTCCAGAGAACTTTCTTAACTTTTTTTAAATTTAAAAAAAATCAGTATAGCAAAATAATTATTTTCTGAAAATAAAAGATAAAGATGGCCACAAAGGCCCTTTTAACATTCTAACTGACACACTTTCAGTATTTGCGGGGGGAGTGTATTTTATCAAGTTTATCAATTAAAGATATTCCCAGATTCTTGTACATTTTAGAAAGTGATCTATCTAACACTAATTTTGTTTGTCATTGAGAGTCTCTTGTTTGATGGATTATAGCAGCGTAGAAGGGACGTTGTTTACTTACCTGATACGTCCTTTCTCATAGGGTGGAGCCATCCTCCAAGAATGGGTTAAACCTGCCCTCCAGCCAATCAGGACCGAGTTTCTTCAAAAGTATAAATAGGACCCTCTTGCCTTGGCACCCCCTCTTTTTACGAGGGAAGAAGGTCAAACTCAAACGTGCTTACCCATTAGACCAACTCACTATATTTTTATTATTATTATTATTATTATTATTATTATTATTATTATTATTATTATTATTATTATTATTATTATTATTATTATTATTATTATTATTATTGTTGTTATTATTATTATTATTATTATTATTCTCAGAGAAAGGCAAACCAACAACAGTGACACAGACCTCATGAACATATGTACAGGATGATAGATTAATGAGAACAGACAGTCCAGCCAGTACCCTAAAAAAGGGGAGGGACTTGGAGGATGGCTCCACCCTATGAGAAAGGACGTATCAGGTAAGTAAACAACGTCCCTTCTCCATAGTGGGTGGAGCCATCCTCCAAGAATGGGACATACCAAAGTACCTTGTCCCTAGGGCGGGCCACCTGTATCTGGCTGAGACTGACTCAGTCCCCCCACACCTTGATGCAACACCCTCTGGCCAAAGTCCACCTCCTCTGAGGCATAGGCATCCAGTTTCATAGTGCCGGACGAAGGGTGTAGGGGAGGCCCACGTGGCCGCACGGCAAACCTCCACAATGGAGGCCCGGGCGTTCCAGGCCGCTGTGGTGGCCGCACTGCGCGTTGAGTGCACTGTAAGTCCAGGGGGCTGGGGCAGAGACATTTGGTCATAGGCCAAGGAAATGGCCGCGCGAAGCCCACGGCCCACCGTGGAGGATGACACTTTGGAGCCCATGGAAGAAGGGCGAAAGGACACAAAGAGCGCCTCAGTTCGTCGAAAGCTAGGGGTGCGTTGCAAATAGATGTCCAGGTCATGCCTGACGTCCAGCAGGTGCCACGCACGCTCAGTGTCATTGAGTGGAGTTTGGTAGAAACTGGGGAGAATGATCTCCTGCGCCTTGTGAAAGTACGTGTTTACCTTCGGGACGAAGGTGGGGTTCAGGCCCAGGACCACCCTGTCGGAGTGAAAGATGCACAGGTCCCCCCTCACAGACAGAGCGGCCAGTTCTGAGATCCTGCGTGCGGAAGTCACTGCCACAAGAAAGACTACTGTGTATGTTAAGTGGGCCAGAGAGGCCGTAGAGATAGGCTCAAATGGGCCCTCAGTGAGAGTAGTTAATACCTTAGATAGGTCCCAGGTTGGGAACCTATGGACTACAGGAGGGCACAGCTTGGTAGCCCATTTCAGGAACTGTCTCAGGAGCGGGTGACCAGATAGGGAGTCCAAGTTGTGGCAGGAGAGTACAGTGGATAGCGCCGCCACTTGGCAGGGGAGCGTATTAGGGGAAAGACCCTTGGCAAGTCCCTGGTGCAGGAATTGAATGACATAGATTATTGACAGTTCTATAGGGGAATATCCCACCTGCGCGCACCAGCGACAGAAGGCCTTCCTCGTGGCCGAATAAGTACGTTCAGTAAACGGCCTCCTAGAGGCCAACATGATTTGAGCAATATTGTCCAGAACCAGGCGGTGCTTCAGAGTGAGCTGCTCAAGTGCCAGGCGGTCAGTTGTAGCCAATACAGCTCTGGATGGTGGACTGACCCCTGGGCAAGCGACCACTCTGTCGGCGGGATCCGCCAAGGAGGTGACATGGACAAGAACATAAGGTCCACGAACCAGGCCCATCTGGGCCAGTGGGGAGCTAGAGGGAACACCTCCGCTCTCAGTTGCAGGACCCTCCGGATGACCCTGGGGATCAAGGGGAGGGGAGGGAATGTGTATAGTAGCCCTTGCGGCCAGTCGCATCAAGAGCGTCTGTGTCCGCTGCCCCCTGTGTCCGGAACCTGGTGACGAACCTGGGCAACCTGGCATTCTCCAGGGTGGTGAAGAGGTCCATGACTGGCAGACCGAACCGACCGACCAGCTGCTGGAAAATGTCCGGATGAAGATACCACTTCGCCGGGTCAGATTAACAGAGTTGGAAGGGACCTTACAGGTCATCTAGTCCAACCCCCTGCCCAAGCAGGAGACCCTACATCTGCCTCTACCTAGGACTAAACTCACAACCTCCTGATTGTGAGGCAAGAGCTCTACCTCTAGGCCGATGGAGTTCCGGCTGAGCCAGTCTGCGGTTGTGTTGCTCACCCCGGAGATGTGTTCTGCTGCGATGGACTGCAGATGCCGCTCTGCCCAGAGCCCCAGTGTCATTGCCTCAGCCATGAGGACCTTGGACATGGTCCCGCCCTGGCAATTGATATGGGCCTTCGTTGTTACATTGTCTGTCAAGACAAGCATGTGACTGCCCGACAGACGGCCCTGGAAGTGAGCTAGGGCCAACCTGACTGCCCTCAGTTCTAACAGGTTGATGGGGAGGCTCTGCTCGGCACTGGACCAAGTGCCCTGGGCAACCTGGGACTCGATGTGGGCCCCTCAACCTGTGGTGCTGGCATCCATGGTCAGAGTCAGCCTCCGTGGTTCCAGGAAGCCGGTGCCTTTGGTGAGAGTGGCTGAAGACCACCATCTGAGGGATTTCTGGACCCCTGTCGGGAGGTGGACCCTGGCTGGGGAATCGCTGCGACCGGATCTCTGGAAAGGGAGAACAAACCATTGGAGGTCTCTGGAATGCAGGTGAGCCCATGGAGTGATGTGAATGGCTGATATCACCTTCCCCAGGAGGGAGGACAGCTGGTTCAGGGGAACCCTTGTTTGGGCCAGAACAAGCTGGACTAAATCCGATAGGCTGTCTCTCCGCTCCTGAGATAGGTACACCCTGCACTCCAGAGAGTCAATGATGGCCCCCAAGTGAGTCATCCTGGTAGAAGGTGACAATTGGCTTTTTCCCATGTTGACTAGGAACCCGTGGTGCCCAAGGGAGTTAAGGACTACCTGGGTGTCCTGCTCTGCCTGGGACAGAGAGGAAGACTGGATGAGAATGTCATCCAGGTAGCACTGGACACGCACGGGGATAGCCCGCAGGTGGGCGGTCAAGGCGGCCAATACCTTGGTAAACACCCTAGGTGCTGAAGACAGGCCGAAGGGCAACGCCAGATATTCGTAATGCACCCCTGCATGGCAAAACCGGAGGTATTGGCGGTGAGATGAATTGATTGGAATGTGGAGGTAAGCCTCCGAAAGGTCAATTGAGGCGAGAAGTCGCCTTGCCTATGACCGCCAGAATTGATTGCAGGGTATGCATCTTGAATTTCTTGTAGATGACATATTTATTGAGGCGTTTTAAATCAAGAATGGCTCTCCACCCGCCCAAAGGTAGATCGGGAAAGGGTAAGGCAAAATCACATAAGCCACGTCCCACAGAAGACCCTAATGGGGAGTCAGCCCCTGGCACACTGACTGAGGCAAGGGACAGGTCACCACTGACCAGAAATTCTCCTCCACCCCCCAAGACTGCTAGGGTCTCAGAGGGGCACAAGGCTGCTGAGGGACACAAGTCCTTCTTCAGGGCAAAAACCTTAGGCAGCTCCAAGGCAGCTCCACCTAGCAAGCATCCATCTGGAGGTGGACCCCATTGACCTGGCTTAGACAGCCGCTTGAGCTGATGATGATTGAGCAGCAGGTTGATTTTGGCTTGTGAATGGAGCTGTCTGGTTCCAAATGCCAGAGTGAGCTAATGAGAATTCCCTGGCATCCAGGGAACTCCCGTCCACTAGGTCCCCCTCCCTGGGGGATGCTAGGTAGGAATGAGTAGGGTAGAGTACTCTGGATAGGGTAATTTCCTTTGTAAAAGGCATCATTTTAAAAATTAACTCCAATTTACAAATCCTGTTGTCTTTGTCTTAAAGTTCAGTTCATAAGAGACTGATATTTTCAAATACAGAAAAAAAATTGATAGTTTGTATATAGAAAAATTGATAGTTTGTATATAGTTCCAGTTATGCTGGGCTCACAGACTCCAGAAAAAGGCTTGGTTTTAAACTGTTACTGGAATGAGTGCTCACTAGGCTCATTTGTTCCTTTTATGTGAGATCTGTAACTTACTACTTCTAAATTCTGCTGAAAGCCCTTGTTCAAGCCATTTTTAAAATATAGATAGAATCTTCATTCTAAGTTGATACGTTTAGCTTGTTATTGTCATATATGAATACCTGAACATGCTTTAACAGGTACTCCTGAGGCAGACCTACAGACAGCTAGTCTGAATTTTTGTCAGCTCAATTCAAATAACAGTATCCATATTTATTTAAGGCCTCTGCCAACAAGGCAGGCCTCAGAAAGGCCTGGGTAAATTAGTAGGTCCAAACAGTCACTAAAAATGGCCAACGCCCTTAAATGAGGCCAACAAGATGGCAGTTGCCCTTAGTTGGTCTTTTAAAATGGCCACTGCCCATATTAGGCCTTAAAAATGGCCACCGGCAAGAAAGGGCATCCAAAATGGCCACCGTCCTTGATGTGGCTTCAAAATGGTCTCTGCCCACTTTTGGTATTTGAAACAAAATGGCCACGCCCTTAGTGCCTTCAATTCTGAGGGCAATCAAAATGGCTGCCACCCTGTGGGAGGCTTCAAGATGGCCACTGGCACTCTCAAAGGCTGCCTACACACTTACCTGGCTGAAGACAAGCAGATCAATGCAGAGCAGCTCAAATGGAAGCATACGGCCCAGGCACTAGAGACAGGTACAGACAGGGCCTTGGATCAAAGGAGCCTTGCCAGATTGCTGGCTCTTGTCACCCATTGCACAGAAGGCAAATTAAATAAAGGAGGCCTCAAAAGAAAAAAGAATTTTTTTTTGAAGTGGGCGGTCCTGTGTAATTCAAAATGGTGGCCACCCATGAGGCACTCCTAAACTTGCTGTCTCCTGAGGAGAAAGGAGTCTGCTAAGGCCTAGCCACTAACTGTCAGTTTTCTGGGTCTCCTGGAGCAGACTGACTGATTTCTGAAGTTCCAAACAAAAAGAGGGAACAAACCCTCAGGAAGCAGCACCCAGATTGCTAGCTTCTCAGGCACAAGACAGAGCAAAAAAACAGCTGTGCTGGATGACTTGGAGCGTTCAGAAGGGGAGGATGGGTGTAGAAGTGACCTGTCCCTGTCCCTGGCAGGGCTCATAGTTTCTAATCCCCCCCCTGGCAAATGTCCTCAGCAGGAGTGACCCTGGGGGTCTTCTGCTTTGCCTTCCCCTGCTTATGGCCTTTGTCAGCCATTCTGGCTGAACTATGGAGCAGCAGGGGTCAAAGGCAGGCTCTGAGGCAAGGAAGCAGCCGATCTGAGCGAAGATGATTTGAAGTCTGCCTGTCAGTTTGCCTTGCCGAGGCCTTCTCTCCCGATGCAAGGCAAGGTGTGAAATTTCTAGCACCCTTTTCCGACGCCGCTCGATCGATTGCGGCCGATGTCGGCTCCAAAAGTCAATTAAGGACGCTAGTTTGGCTTATAGGAGACAAACTCAAGCCGATTGGAGGGGAACGCTAGTTTGGCTTATAGGAGACAAACTCAAGCCGATTGCAGGCCATCCAAGCTCAGGGCTTCTGTGGCTGAAGATCACGATCTGGAGTACCTCCCTCCCTGACAGGCAAGACAAGGCTGCAATTATTTGACTGGTTGATTAAGGTGAGAAAACCCCAGTACACAACAGATGTGCAACTGTTAAGGGTAATCTCCTCCCTGGGGAGTCCTAACCCCCAGCTAGGGACAAGGCCCAATGGGGCAATGCCCAGTAAGCTGACACGATTGAAGAGTCTCTGAGTGACAGCTGTCAAGTAAGAATCAATGAAGCAATAACTCACAGGAAGTAGTAGAAATTCAGTAGTTGGTGGAGAAATCGAAGAATGGGTTTAAGCACTGTCCTTTTTGGCTAAGGACCGAGAAAAAAAGAGGGGGTGCCAAGGCAAGAGGGTCCTATTTATACTTTTGAAGAAACTCGGTCCTGATTGGCTGGAGGGCAGGTTTAACCCATTCTTGGAGGATGGCTCCACCCACTATGGAGAAAAGTAGGAAATAAAATAAATAAAATAGAAAAATCAGATACAGAAGATCTCTTTAGCTTTACAGTTTCAGATATTATACTCCTTGGTAAGATGATACAGAAGATGGCAGAATGATATCTCCAAGTGCGTTTGGAGGAAGCGGATGTTATGGATTATCGCAGTCAGGGTTCCTCTAGGATACAGTACTGCTATAATGGCTGTTTAGCATATACATACAAATATGGAAAATGGGGAAGAAGTGCCATCTATTCAATTTTGCATCAGCAACCCGGATAATTTTTTCCCAATATTTAATTTTAAAGAAGGAATCATAATTCATAACAAAGATTATATCTTTGTCAAGAAGAAAAATGGAGATTAAGTAAGACTATTTTGGATGCAATTGCTCTTCTCCAGCCAAAAAAAAAATGCTTCTTGATTTCCACCTATTAATTGATTTGCAAGTGAAACTGCATTCAGAAATCCATTATATAATAATGGATAGTGCCCTAACTGTAACTCTTCTTGAGTTGTTTGAACTTTATGGTACTAATTTATGCCTATTGTGAATCTCTCTGGTTGCTTTATTTATTTGTCATATTTAGAAATCACATATTTAGAAATTACATTGAATCCTTCATGCAGCATCTTTGGACAGTGTATAGTAGACATAAAAATGTAAAAACTATATATAAATATTACGATAAAAGCAGTTAAAAACCAATAAAATAGTTAACATTAAAAAGGCAGAAAAAGAGCTAGCCAACCCATCATTGTGAGGTCCTCTGAGTTCCACAAACAAATTGACAAAGCCAGGTCTTCAAACATTTACAAAAGGAGAGGAGAGTGGTAGTCCCACCTCACCTCTGAGGAGAGAATATTCCAAAGGCTTGTTGTTGCCAAACAACTGGCATAACTTACAACCATAACTCTGAGCTCAATTATAGGCTTAAATCGAAGACTATATATACTTAATTTTGAAGAGCTTAATGTGATAGTGAGCAGTTTATGGCATTCTTCAATTTTTTTTGCAACCTGTTTAGAAAGAATCACATGTGTGCTGATGATTCACTCTCTTTTAACAATGTCACCGGTAGCATTTTAAAGCTGGCCCCCCCAAAATATGTTTTAGATAGTATTAATATATGGCTCACATAATAATGGCTGCTATTACAGAGTTTTTTGAATATTTGTATCTTCTGTCACCTTTTCATTTATTAACTATGGATTTATGCATTAATTAGAAATTAGCATCATCATCATCATCTGTAGGAAACATACATCCTGGTTATATGCTTTTCTTTCTTCAGAAATATATCCTTCTTTCTATAAGTTGCACATTCTTCTAATATATAGCTAAAATAAGCTATATAAGCTTATTGCATAATAAGTAGTGGAAACAACTACCTTAAAAGTTCTGGATATGAGATTAGTTTGCTTCTCTTTCCCCAGTTAAGATTGATCACACTTTAGTGCTTATAATGATTAGTATTTAATCAAAATGGACCAAAGGTTCTAGGTGTCCATGATTGTGCCAAAGGAAAAGACAACATATGATGTCACAGAATGCTGTAGTTTGTTCTTATAAAGATATAAATCATAGCATCTGCATTTCCACACACATTAAAGATCTTCAATATAGTATTGATAACCATTTTTTAAATGGAGAGAATCAGAATGCAGTAAGAACATAGTTCAAATGTCAAAGCAAGCATATATGAACACATGTTCAGTTGATGCATTGTGTATTTATTTCAAATTAATATTATTTGGAAGATTTTATCAAGGCACGTTGGAAATATATAGGCTAAAACAAATTATTACATTTTTCCTAATATACCATGTATTTCCTAACATATTTTATTCCTATGGTCTTTAAACTGTATTTTTAATATAAACCACCAATTAGGCAGCTTTATTAATATAACTATCATCTTATTAATAATTTAAAAGTTGAGAGGACTAATGGAATTTAGATGTATATTTTTTTAAAAAGAAAATAATCTTCTTGCATGCCCATTAAAGTGGTTGCAATGTAAGCGCATTCTCAGCGGTGTTGGTGGATTTAATTATGTCTCATTTTAACATAGTAGTATTGAATTATACACACATACACACATGCATCAAGTAGAGTATGTCTAGTTGAGCTAAGATGACAAATACATCTTAAACTTCTTCACTTTACTTTGCATGGACAGGGATAGATAAATTATTTTGAGTGAATCTAAAAAATAAAGACCTGCAGCTTGGGGAAGGTTTGAAACAAAATTTACTATCTTGCAAATAAAATTTAAGATATACCGTATTTTTCGGAGTATAAGACGCACCTTTTTACCCCCCAAAAGAGGGTCAAAAACTGGGTGCGTCTTATACTCCGGATGTTGCATTAAGGGGAGGGGGAGGGAGTTGGTGCAATGGTGGCAATGGTGGCAGTGGCGGCAACGGCGGCAATGACAACAATGGGTGGCAACAGACAGCTGATTGGCGGTATTCCACCAACTGCCAATCAAAACCACTGCCGCCATGGCAAAACCACTGCCGCCGCTGCTGGCTACCACTGCTACCCCCTCCACCGGACCATGGCAAAGCCACTGCTGCCGCTGGACCATGGCAAAGCCGCTGACACCACTGCTGCCCACCACCGCTGCCGCCGGACCACGTGAAAGCCGCCGCCGCCGGACCACAACAAAGCCGCCGCGGCCGCCCCACAGCAAAGTCACTCCCGCTGCTGCTGGCCGCTGCCGCCGTTGCTGGCCAAAGACTGCTCCCGATGCAGTTAAGGAGCCGTCACCGTTGCTGCTGCCCAAAGCGAGCCACCTGACAGCTTTGAAGACCAACTTCCAAGTTTGAAGACCCCTGAGTTAGGTGTTAGGGATGCAAGGGTCTTCAAACCTGGTAAGTTTAAGACTTGTGGACTTCAATTCCCATTCCTGAGCTAGCATGACTGGAGGAGAAATTCTGGGAGTTGAAGTCCACTAGTCTTAAACTTGCCAAGTTTGAAGACCCTTGCCACCCCTAACCCAGGGCTCTTCAAACTTGGCAACTTTAAGACTTGTGGACTTTAACTCCCATTTCTGAGCTAGCATGACTGGAGGAGAAATTCTGGGAGTTGAAGTCCACTAGTCTTAAACTTGCCAAGTTTGAAGACCCCTGCCACCCCTAACCCAGGGCTCTTCAAACTTGGCAACTTTAAGACTTGTGGACTTTAACTCCCATTCCTGAGCTAGCATGACTGGAGGAGGAATTCTGGGAGTTGAAGTCCACAAGTCTTAAACTTGCCAAGTTTGAAGTTTAGGGTGGGGGCGTGTGTATATGAATGTATGAATATGGTTCTGCATTGTTATAAAGGAAACATTATTGTTCTTTCTTGCAGAAAAATGTCAAAGCCAAAATGTGTAAAAAGTGTACATGGTTGTAAAAAGTATACATGGTTGTAAAAAGTATTCTGCTATACTGGTATTTTATTAAATAATACACCATTTGGTTCAGAATACTTTTTTCCTTGTTTTCCTCCTCTAAAATCTAGGTGTGTCTTATACTCTGGTGTGTCTTATAATCTGAAAAATACAGTACCCAATGTTCATTTCTTCCCTAGCAACAGGATGGAAGAAATAGATAGTAGAGATAGATAAAGAGATTGATAAATAAGATAAATTTTAATTTTGCTTATGTTTCAAACAATTTTTCTCTCAATTCAGAACAAATTTTGGCTTGGTTACATGATTAGAACGGTAGCTTAGAGTAAAAATTATCATTTTATCAAAAGCTTGGGTAGAT
The DNA here is from genome assembly GCA_023053685.1 of Diadophis punctatus similis. NCBI lineage: Eukaryota > Metazoa > Chordata > Lepidosauria > Squamata > Dipsadidae > Diadophis > Diadophis punctatus. Next base: position 9,811,114 of record JALIGW010000008.1, read on the forward strand.
AATCTTTGTAAATTTAGCATTTCTGAAAAATAGCAATGATGTATGTATAAAAAAGTTCGACAAATTCAATAGAGAATCTGAGTGAAAAGCAATTACCCTATTTTTCAGAGTATAAGATGCACCTATTTACCCCCCCCCCAAAAGAGGGTGAAAACTTGGGTGCGTCTTATACACTGAATGTAGCCCCACCCAGCCACCCCCACTCTTTGATCTTTGCCTGCTAGCAATTTACCTCTTTGCAGCAAACAGCAGCAGAGCCTAATTAGCACAAGCCACTGATTATCTGCCTCCCGACACTCAGCTGTTTGGTTGAAGTTGCCGGCAAGCCCACGTGCTAAAATGAAAGTGAAACTAAAGCTTAATGGAGACAAATTGCTAGAGGGAGAGGCAAAGACAGAATTTTATTTTTTTGTGCTAACCAGACTGTGCTGAAACTGGCTGTTTGTTTTTTGCTGCAAGGAGGTAAGTGAATAACTATAAATGTCTATAGAATGTTCAAATTAGATTATTTTTTAAAGACTGTTTTATTATTGTTCTAGACAACTTAACAAAATGAAGACGCTTTTTTTAAATAAATGCTTGATCTGAAGAGGCCCAGTGCTATTGTATCTTCTTTTAAATAGCAGAGAATACTTCCAGAAAGCCACATTAATTTTACAGACTGTAAAAGTATAATCTGAAATGTCCTGTTTTAGTATTAAGTATTAGTATTAAGTATTACTATTAAAATAAGGCAGCTGAGTTAAACCATGACTTAGTCTATTTAAATAATTGGGAGGAGTTAGTGTGATTACATTTAAGAAAACTTTCTGGGATTAATATACTGCCATAATGTACATTTCTCCAATTCTTTGCTATTTCTATGGGTCAGGCACACATGCACAGAAATACACAGCAAACAGTGTATATCATCTGTGCTGTTTGCTGTTTTCTGTTTGGCAAATTGCTGGGAGGCAGAGGCCTTTTTTCCTTGTTTTCCTCCCCCAAAACTAAGGTGCATCTTATACTCCAGTGCGTCTTATACTCCGAAAAATATGGTATGTAAGTATTCTGATTAGAACTGTATATTTATAATCTCCATTTATAATCTCATTTTCCTTTCGTCTTTTTCTTAAGCCGATAAATTGTTGCTATATTTAATATAATTGAACTTGGTGTTGAAAGATTTTTCTAATTTATTAGATACAATTGGGATACTTCTCAGAAAGGAAAAAAGTTTGATTCAGCTTCCAGAGAAGCAAGTCATACTGTCTGCTACTGATTAAGGGCAAGACAGGTTAAAAACTCTTTCTCTTGTCATCTTCAGAGACACAAAAGGTTGCAAGTTCTGAATTTTCTACCAAGAAGCCTCATGTATTTGAATATTTGTTCATCAGTAGTAACGGATATAAAATTAGTTTCTTTCAATAATTTGGGAAGGTCCAGTGTAGCATATTGCAGTACTTGCAATATTTTCTGCCCCATGGGTTCCTTTGACTTTTCCCTTAAAAAATGAATGTGCCAATATCTTAGAGCAGATGAAAGGCAGAACAAATATTGGTTACATAAAAATGAATAATTTCACACCTGCATCTTTTATACCAAGGAGACCAAAACAAAAAACAAAAAAAACAAAAAAAAATCTCTTAATGAAAAACTGACAATGTGAAGAAACACATCAAGAGATACTTCTCCTGAAGCCAATAAAAAAAAAAATCTAATCCTATATCTAGTTAGATAACAAGCTCATAGTAAATATTAAAATAGCATGTTTCTGTTCCATGTGAGAATCATCATAATTCAGTTATTTGATTTCAGACAGGCCCTTATTGCATATTTGTAAAAAGATACTTTAATAGCAACTGTGCTTCACCCCTTTAGTCATCCAAAGGCACATTATGATCCACACAATTTTAATATGTATTTTCATGAATATAACTATTGTGAGGAGCTTAAAATCTCATCCTCCAAGGGAATGCAACATTTTCACACCTCAGAAATATTATTAATGTGATTCCATGAACTTTATTTACCCTACAACCTTTTATGATTTTTTTCAACCAATTTAATTCTATTAACTTTCTCCATCCTTGTCACTTAATGGAGGTGGTGAATTTTCTGTTAAAGGTTGCCAAAAATATTATATCATGTCATTTCATAAATGTTTTATTTTATGCCTCTTTCAAAGTTTTATGAAATGGAAAAAGATGAATTCTGCATCTGTCTATTTGTCTATATTCTTTTTCAGGGACAGAACCTCTTCAACTCCAGAGCTTTTAAAAATATTGGGTATACAATGGTGGCATTTATGTGGTGTGTGTGTGTGTGTGTGTGTGTGTGTGTGTGTGTGTGTGTGTGTGTGTGTGTTATGTATATATATATATGTATATGTATATGCATCCAGATATGGATAAGGATATGTCTATATGTAGGGATATGTTGAGTGTACCAGATATTTTAAAGAGGATTGAAGGGATTCAGTGCTTGAAAAAAATAGGTATTCAGGCAAAATTGAGGGAATTCTAAAAGAAGGAATTGTTTTATAAATAAGAATGTAATTGTAAAAGACCTCAAAGCCTTGTAGAAAGTTCACTGTGTGTAGCATCTTCTATACAATCGCTTCAACATTTCCACATAACTAAACAACAATTGGAATTTTTGCCCGCAAATAGCTGTGATGCGGAAGATGGAGAGGAAAAAGGAGCTATGCATGCAAATACATTTGCACAGATTTTAGCTATTGATGTTCGCACATTTCCTGAAATATGCTGATTCAGATATGGAAATAAGTTTTAATGTTGATATAAGATGCTGAATAATATTGTTATAGAAGTCTGGCTCACATAATAAATTTTAACTGATCTAGTGGAGTTAACTTATTTATATTATTGAACCCTGCATTGGCTTTCACTTTTGCTTGTGGACACAGACACTTTTGCCTTTTCTCTTTCTATAACTTGTTACTTTTTTTAAAAAAATGATATTCTTACTTAAATAAAGCATTCTGAATATTTCTTTCAAAATATACAAATACATACAACAAAATATGATAAAGTAAATATGATGTATTGCAGCCTGTAAGATATGAAAGAACATAATAAATTGGTAGACGGGCTTGTCTCAGGTCTAGAGCCACATCTAACCCTATGAATCAAAAGACTCTTAGTAATTTAACAGCTAGGAATGTTACCCTTCTTTCAAATGTTGGACAGATTATACCAATCAAGAAAGTTCATAGTGGGATTTGATTCTAGATGAAACAGTTATTTTCATCAGTTTTATGTACCTATATAAAATTAATCCCTTCTGAAGTCAGTAGACCTGATTCTCCAAAAGTGAATGTAAAACTGTTCTTCAGCACTGAAATCTATGGTGACAATGTTTTGAAGAATTTGCAAAACAATTCTGGCATTACAATATAACTGCAAAGTTGGACAACTGGAGCTGACAAATTGGTTAATTTTAATTAATTTTCTAAATTAATATTTATGCCACTAAAGCAGTGATTGTACCTAACAATATAATGTAAGAAAAAAGGAAATAATTTTCATTTTGTTTTTTAATGTGACACTGGTAGAAATTGCAGCATGTTAGAACTGCCCAGGATCTGATATATCATAATTAAACTATATTCTTTCTATTATGAACATTGTAAAATGAAAACAGGAGCATACACTATCAAGCTTTCAAAAATTTCATCCGGTGAGATTATTATTTGATTCACTTAGCACTGGCCTTTCAAAATTTAATTTACATTTTTTCAATTGCTACTCAATCTCAAGGTCAACTTCAAAGCTGTAATAAAGAAACAATTTCAGAAATTGATCTAGTATGAAAGTATGGAATAATTTGCATAAGAAACTCATTATGAAATTTTAAATTCTGTACTAGAATGCTATAATTATCTGGATCAGCTACAAATAACTTATGGAGAAGAAAAAAAATAAGAAAAGAACATAATATCTTGCATAGTTTCAAGAAATACTTTCTGGCCTTTGCAGGCTAAATGTTTGTTTGTTTGTTTGTTTGGTTGGTTGGTTGTTTGGTTGATTGGTGGATCTCTAGTAGACATTCTCACCATAAGGCCACTTTAGATAGCTTACAACTATAAAAAGGAAGAAATAAAAAGTGTATAAACAAAACAGAAGTAAATTAACAAAACAATAAAATAAGCAATGAAAAAAATGATAATTCATCAATATGATAACAAGAAATTGGACTAGTGGAGAGCTTAGAGCAAGGGCAAGAGGTGAAGTCTGCCAGCAATCCAGCAGCCACCTCCAGCTTAGAATTCTCCCATCTGGTCCCCAGGCAAAATGGCAGGTTTTCAGGCTCCTGTAGAAAGGCAGAACATGGGGCAGATCTTTCCCTAGATTGTAAGATGTTCTAAGAGGCAGGTGCTGTGGCAGAGAAGGCTCTTCTTCTGGATCCTGATAGTTGGAGTTCTTTGATTGGTGGATCTCTAGTAGACCTTCTCTGCCAACCCAAGTAGGACAGGCTTGTCCTAGTGGAACAAGACAGTTCATCAGATAGGCTGGACCTATGCCGTTAAGGGCTTTAAATGTCATAAACAATACCTTGAACTGCAATCAGAAGCAGACTGGTAGCCAATGAAGTTTGCAGAGCAGCAGTGTATTATGGGTCATCCAAGTATGCTTTTTTTGTACTTCTAAACCAGCCTTTCCCAACTTGATGCCTCCACCTTAAAGGGAATTAACAAGTGCTAAGTATGGGATTGAAATTACTGTTTGTATCTTACCCACATAATATCAAGTGATAGTTTTGGTTCTGTAGGACACTATATTATCTCACCTGATTTACGTCAAGACCATTAGCATTGTCACCTATTTTAAGATATAAGTTGGAAAAATGTGTTTTTCTTTTGCCATCCCAAATTTAAAAATAATATTTTCTTTTGCTTGTGAGAAAGAAAAAGATGAGCAGAATATATGTTCCAAATGCACTTTTCATTTTAATTGTTCATAAGAAGTCAAACTTGTTTCTATCATTAAAATAAACTTTAATGGAAAAATCTTTCAGAAAGCCCAAGTTAAGGCTAAAAGCAATGCTGTTGCTGTCCTCTCATGGTGCCTGCAGGCTGTGGAGGCTTGGATGGGGGACAATAGACTTCAACTGAACCATGGCAAAACAAAATAACTTTAGGCGCATGGGGGGGTGGCTAAGTTCTAGGACTTTGTCATGGATGTGATGGCATGCCACAGAGGGATCCAGTACACAACTTGGGGGTTTTCTTGGACTTGCAACTCCTGCTCAAAGAGGAGGTGGCTGTCACATCTAGGAGAGCTTTTGTACAACTTCAGGTTGTACACCAGTTGAGCCCTTTCCTAGCTCAGGAGTCCCTGCGCTCAGTCATTCACGTACTCATCATGTCATGACTGGACTACTGCAATGTGCTCTATATAGAGCTTGAAGAGCTTTTGAAGCTACAGCTGAGGCAGAGTATAGCAGCGTGGGCAGTTCTTGGGACCCAAGAATGGCCCATGTAATACCATTGCTCCACAAGCTACATTAGCTGTCAGTTTGTTCAGGATTATGGTAATTCAAGGTGTTGGTAATCACCTTTAAAGACATTCATGGCATGGATCCTGGCTACTTGAGGGATCGTCTCATCCTATTGGAATTGGTCCATCCCATCTGTGCTGGCAGAGGATGCATCTTGTGAATCTTGTCAGCCTGAGTATTCCAATTGGCAGGGTTTAGGAGAAGGGCCTTCTCTGCTGTTGCATCTGCCCTCCAGAATATCTTGGCCCCAACCCTCCTGACCTTCTATAAGAGCCTAAAGATCTGGCTCTATCAGTTGGTATAAGGCAGTGTTTCTCAATTATTTTCTGTTACACCCCCCTAGGAAGAAGTAAACATTTCACGCCCATCCCAACTCTCCAACCTGGGCCCCAATGGAATTTTAGTATTAATATTTATTATTTTACTTATTATAAGCTTCAAGCAAACTATTGGCTGGGGAAGGCTGTTCTACTCACTTACCTGAAAGTAAGTCACACTGAAATCAGTGGAGCCTGTTTTCGGTTAGGCAGGCATAGGCTACTGTGGTTAGGGCCCTCTTTTGACATGGGGCTAGGCCAGCTTAATCAAGCCTATGTTTTGGGGTCACCAGCCTAGCCCATAAGCGCTGCCTCTGCTGGGCACTCACAGCAAATGGTGTGGAAGGAGGCTTTAGGGTGCCATTCGAAGCTTTTGTCCAGCTGCAGAGGGTGCTCCTCCTTGTCCAGCAGCAGGTTCGCCATGCCGTTCATGGCTACCGTGGCACCCGCCAAGAACAACAAGAACCCACGCAGCCACCCTGCCCCGCCTGGCCGCCTTCTCTTCCGGGCTCGGAGCAGCATGCAACTGGGCATTAGGAAGGTTGAGAACCACTGCTCTAGATGTATAAGCACCATAAATGTTCTTTCACCAATTATAATGAATTTTTCATTTAAAAACTGATGTAAGGGTAAGCATTGCCAAATTAGAAAGAATGCTTTTGAGCAGACAATAGAACCATTTTTTCCTTAGAAATTAATGAGATGTGATTCATGAAAAATTATTCAAACTAAAACATTATTTGTAAAGCTGAAATCTACATAGTAATAGTCAACCAAATTATAAACCTCCCCCATACTTAAAAAAATTATATCCCTTCTTTTGAAGACAACTTCTATTCGAAGGGCTATTCCATCCAAATCTGTGTTAAAACAAAGATCAGCAAAGATCTTGATAATCATCAATGAATATCCAGATGACAGATTATTTATGCATTTTACCTAGCTGCATTTTACCTGCTATAATGAGCTACCATTATATTTTATATTACATGCAACAAATTGAGATGAACTTTAGATTAGACAATCCCATTTATACCAATAAATCAACCTTCAGGGTAACCTATGCTGAATTGAAACAATTACCTCTACATTTTGTGCCTATAAAATTGTGCCTATAAAATTTATACAATTTTTTGAGCAAGTAATTACCAGTTTTTGGTTTTAGATCACTGTTGTATATATTCTTGGCAATCTTACAAAAAATGGAATTCTCGGTTCTAAGTGCAAATCGATATGTATAATTTGTACAAAATTCTATGCAAAAAATAAAAACCCATTCACTATACCAGTGATGGTGAATCTATGGGATGCATGACCCAGGTGGCACACGGAGCCATATCTGAGGGCACGTGAGGCGTTGCCCTATGTCAGCTCCAGCATGCATGTGCATGCTGGCCAGCTGATTTTCGGCCTTCTTTTCGGCCATTTTTGCTCTCCACAGGCTTCAGGAAAGCTTCCTGAACCCTGGGGATGGCAAAAAATGGCCCAACGGGCCAACTGTAAGTTTGTTTCTGAACTTCCAGTTGGCCCGTTGGGCCATTTTTCACCATCCCCAGGCTTCAGGAGTCCGGAGGCTTCAGTGAGGCCTGTGCGTATGCGCAGGGGGCAGCACAGGGAGGTTATGCGCATACATGGGGGGACAGCGTGGGGGTTGTGTGCATGCATGGGGGTTGTGCGCAGGCACATGGGAGAATATGGGTGTGGGCACACATGTGCGCACGCATCCTTTTGGCACGTGAGCCAAAAAAGGTTCCCCATCACTGCACTATACTGTCTCTTCAGCATGTACATTTGAATATCTCCAACATTATTCCAGAATACTAATGGAGCTGGCAGAGATGGCAAAACTAATTGTTTTAATTAAAGAAAATAATGTATACAGTTTAATTTCTACTTTGAAGTTTATGCTCAAATCAGAAAAAAAGAATAAAACTATGATTTTGGTTTTTTATTATTAGACTGTCATTACAGAAATGGTGAAGATTTATTAAATATTCAAAGTAAAAAGTTAAGGTTGTAATGTATTTTGCATTTTACTGCACTGACAAAGTTGTTTCTTTCCCTCTTGCCTTCCACCTTCTTTTGTTTTTGTTTCTTTCCCTCTTATCTTGCACCTTCTCCTTTTGTTTGTCTTCCTTATTCCCTCATACTTTTGTTTTTATTTGCATTTTATATTATAATAAACTTTAACAAAGACTTGAAATCAAAACAAAGCAAAATTTATCCAGAGTGAGGGTAGGTACCAAGCAGATTTTGACTCATAATCAAAAGTTTGCCAAAAGGAAAACGTATCTAGACATAATCGTGAATTTCAACCTCAACCCCTATTATTTGTACTGTGTATTTATTCCTGGTTTACACAACATGGAATACTTAACACTCTATTATGGACAGAGCTGAATTTAATTTGCAGCTTAATTGACACCTAGAACAGATTTGTTTCAGAAAACATGATAAAATGACATCAACTTCCGTTCTAAAACTGAACACATGGTGCTTGCTGCAAATATACTGTACAGTGCCAAGGAAACATAACATAGTGTTAGCTAACCATTGTCAAACCATCTGCCCATGTATTTTTGAAACACCATCATTTCAGCTATTATTTCAAATAATAGTGCTTAAATCTATTTATCCTTTATCATCTTTCCACTTCTACAGTATTGTTTTTAAATCACATACTGAACAACCATTGAGAATCTTTGGCAAAATGTTTCCTTGCATGAAGCGACTTTTTCTAAAATTAATATTTATCATATCTAAGGGTGGTGAATACTGGTTTCCTAAACTGTTTTATAGGTTCTGGGAAGAAATGAAAGAATTCGTAGATGATATATTTGATTTGAACTGGTAATATATGGCAATCCATATAATTTGGAAATATGCACAGTTTTAGAAGAAGAAATCATTCTGGCAGACAGAAAACTCACAAAGCTATTTGTCTATGTTGAAAAATATAAGAGCAAGCAAAGTCATGCACAACTTCTTTTTCAAATAAAATGAGTATTGCCAGAATGTAACAATTACTCTGCTGTACTTTGAAATTATAATTATGACAATCATTTCCCCCCTCCTCCTCCTCCTCCATGCCTGGACCCAAAAATGAAGACATAAAAAAAATATAGCCCGTAGTTCCTCTCTAAGAGGCAGAGTAATGCCCAGCCGAAACTGGGAGCACCCATTTGCTAGCATATGCTTTGAACTAATTTGGAATGTTAAAGTTGCTGAGCTGAGGATATTATATTATACTAATTTCAACAATTATATCAAGTTCTAATAAATATTTTAAAATGTTTCTACGGTAGTGTAACTTTGTTGCTTTCCTTTCACATATTCAGGTAACAGCCTTAGGTCAGAGAAAAGGCTAAACCAAACTGCCAACTCTGTAATATAATTATAGAAGTCCATTCATGAGGTTTCAAAAACCAAAATTAATCTTTGACCAAAGCATAAAATTTAATGTGAATGCAAGGGATATCTAAGACACTTTGCTTTCACAATGATTTATTGAAATATAGAGAAATTCTGGCTGACAAAAAATATATTTAAAATAAAAATGTTATCAAAGAATTGGAGGTGAATTTGAAATTCCAGTTCATTGGGAATGTGTTGGATTTTTCTGCCTATCAAACTGGGATCTAGTTGAAATTTGTAGCTGCAAGAAATTTTAGGAGTGCATACAGATTCCTGCAAAAGAAATGTGGATATATAAATTGGGATAGTATGTAAAAGCCTGGTAGAATACTTTTTGTGTCTGTTATATACCAAAAGGATCAGTGGATTTTTAATTGATAAATGTATTGAGAGCAGATGGATAACATAGTGGTTACAGCACTACATTTGACTTGGGAGTTTGGAATTTACTGGCTGGTACCTATCTTACCAATAGAAGTTCTTGGGCAAAGACCAATTACGTTTCACCTCAAAATATGAGAGTAGCACACACGAAGTAATATGGTCATGATCACTTGGACATTATCTGGATTAACAAGGTCCATGTCAGATGTTGGGAAACAAGAACAATATGATAACGTGGACTATTGGAACAAGCCATACATGGACAAGACAAGAAAATCAATAAAAGACTTAATAAGATCTACCGGTAATAATATATGAAAAGGTTGAGGGAAGTATGGATGGACAAAGCTGAGAAACAGCTAGTTACTCAATGCTTTGACATAGTGAAGATGCATCTGTGCTCATAATCTGAAATAGACCAACTACACATTACATCCCATATTAAAAAAACACTGGAAGAACAACTGGATGTGCAATGTCTAAGGTGACCAGATTTTAATATTTGTAAAGCAGGACACCATTGACGGGGGGGGGGTTTCTAGGGGAGCAAGACAGGAGGGGTCCGTCTCTCTTATCCCACAGCCCATCCACATGAATAAAGGTGGAGACACAAATCCAGGATTGTTTTGCTGCAGCTTTGTGCACCCCCCCCAAACATCCCCCTTCATTGCAGCCCTTACCACTGCTCTCGCTGCTCTCCCTCCCTGCCTGGCTGCAGATGTCCGCCTGCCTTCCCGAAGCAGCGTTGCCGCAGTTCACTTTTGTTTCGCGGCGGGAGAAGGAAGAAAGTGGGCAGTGAGAGCGGCAGCCTCTTCCAAGCACAGGCCTGGCCTTCTCCCCACACAGAAAGCTGCTGCCCGGCTGGATGGCAGCAGCTTCTGCAATGGAGGCAGCATGTGGCTGTGAAGAACCCTCACCACCCGCCCTCCTGGAGCACCACAGCTGCAGTTTGCCATGGCCGGGGCTTGCCTCTGCTGCGTCTGGCCTGGAGAGGGACAGCGGCAGGAGAAGGAAGAAAGCAAACCGCGGGTGGTGAGGGTTCTTCACAGCCGCGTGCTGCCTCCGTTGCAGAAACCGCCGTCAGCCAGCCGGGCAGCAGCCCTCCATGTGGGGAGACGGCTAAGCCTGCGCTTGGAAGAGGCTGCTGCTCTCGCTGCCGCTTTCTTCCTTCTCCCGCTGCAAAACAAAAGTGAACTGCGGCAGCGCTGCTTTGGGAAGGCAGGCGGACGTCTGCAGCCAGGCAGGGAGGGAGAGCAGCGAGGGCGGCGGCCCCTTCCAAGCGCAGGCCTGGCCCTATACCCGCCCGGGGGGCTGCCGCCCACCTGGCCACCAGCGGCTTCAGCCCACCCGGCCACCAGCGGCTTCCACGCTGCACTTGCTTGATGGGACTTTTTTGAAACGACGTGGGACGTGGGACAAATTATTAAAAAGCCGGACTGTCCCACCAAAAGCAGGACGTCTGGTCACCTTAGCAATGTCTGAAGTTGGAATATCACTACCACCCTCTCTATTACAGAGCACACCTGCTGATAAGAACATGGATAAACTAACTACAAGATGCCAATAGAGACCATGACAATCCCTACTACTACCATAACTCAAACCAATGAACTTGCTACAATAGCTATAGTTGCTGTAATCCTGGAGATGCTTGTCTGCACATCCAAGAAAAATAGCAGTACATAGCCTCCCTGGAAAATGAAGTTAGAGTCTAAAGTACTATTTAACCAGAAAACCAGAAAACAAATATTTTTCTACCCAGCACTTAGGCTAAGCTTCCCACCACTTTAAGTCAAAGGCCTGGAAAATAAAATAAAAATGTCTTTTATCTGCTAGGAATAATTTAAAATGTTGTAGAAGAGTGTTCCAAAATAAAGCAATTCTCATTGTTAAGAATATTAATGCAATGGTTCTGCTATCATTGTTTATCCATTCCTAATGCTTTAGGTCTAGGACAAAGGTAGCAAGGAATAGATCTACCACCCGCAGGAACAAAACTCAAAAAAAGGAATCATGTTAAGGTATTGAGATTTAATACCTGACCAGCTGTAAAGCTGATGCAACTGTAAAGCTGATGCAATGTAAGGCTGATGCAATGAAGCCTACAACCGCAATGAATCAGCAGTGGTATTGCGGTTGTAGACTAAGAAGGGGTTCACAAAGGTTTTTACCACTGTAAGTGGTGTTTATATAAAGCAGACAGGAGAGGGCATATTCTCTCCTCGTGTATCTTTTAAAATAGGAAGAACACATTTTGTTCTTCCTATTTTAAAATTTTAAAATTTATTTTTTAGAATAACAGCTGGGTGATAATATATTTATCTTAATCATTTTATATATCTTTTAAAATAAAAATGTTAGGGACGTATTTCATCGTTATTTTTTCCCAGTGTATCCATTTTTTGGAAACAAAAGTTAACAGAACAAAAATATTAGAGAGAAACATTTTCCTTCCTTCCCTCCATCCCTCCCTCATAAATATTGTATTTCTGGAGTGTAGAATGTAGATTAGAATAGATCTGGAGAAACCTTGGAAGTCTTCTAGTCCAGTCCCCTGCTCAAGTAGGAGACCCTATATCATTTCATTCATTCATATCTATACTATTCCTAGAGTGCTCTTATAATCTCTTTCTTTTTTGCACTTTTTTATTGGAAGTTTTGCATACATAAAAATGAACACAAACTAATAAGGAGTAAAAGTAAAAGAAACAAAGGGATAAGAAAGAAGAACAGGAAAAATACGGAATGTAAGGCTAAAGAGAAATGGAAAAAGAAGCTTCCAATTTCCTTTGCAAAAAATATGAGTACAAATTTATCTCTTACTTTTTGATTACAAAATAAACTCATTATTTCCTATTATCCTAGAGTGCTCTCCTAATTTTCTATCCTTTTTTAAAAGTGCTTTTTAAGCAGAAAGCTTCATGTGCATTAATCCTCAAATAGATGAGCTGACATAAAACTACATTCTCATTAAAGTTGACAGCAGTACAGTGTCAGTTTGATGTTTTTATGTATCCAGATTATTAGATGCATCAAATTCTTTATATTTCCAAACCGCCTTGAAATATTTCATTACTCTAAATCTATCACTTTAACCAGAACGTTTAAAGGACAGAAAAAGAAAATCCTTGAAAATTCAGCTGCATAAATAATAGCTACACTTGCAAATAATATTGTTCTTCTTTGGCAATCGTCCCAAAGGTGCTTTTTTATAGAGGCAACTGGACTTTCTTGGGGTTTTTTTGAAGGTGTTTTGCTTCTCATCAGAGGAGCTTCTTCAGTTCTGACTGGATAGTTGGGAATGGAAGGATTTATATTCTTTGCAGCCAGCTGATCATTTGCATTCTTTTTAGATAGTTGTTGAGCCCACTTGGAGGTTTGTCTGTGTCCTTAGGGTCACCTGAGTAGTGCAAATGGGTGAGGAGTCTTCTAGAAACTGCTGAAGTGACCATGTTATGGAGCTGTGCTAGGATGTTTTCTGCCCTATATCCCTTCACTGTTGAACACAGGTGAAGGCTGTTGGGGATAAACCTGTGTTGTCTGTATCACAAACTGAAGCGCAAATGGTTCCTGTAATCTGCAATTTTTCTGAAAATCCATTCATATTCCCACACCATTCGAAAGGTGTTCATCCCAAAGTGCATAGCTAAATGTCTGTAGTGATTCTCAGTCATCCAGGTCATGGTGGCCCTGTTACTTTTTTCAATAGGCAATCTTCTCCCTCCCTCCCTCTCCCTCTCTCTGACTTAAGTTAGTAATAGAATATATATATATATATATATATATATATATATATATATATATATATATATATATATATATATATATATATATATAATATAAATATTTATCTCATTAATTTCATTTGGTGTATGAGTATGTTTTGGTTAGCCACTTGGAAATGACATGAAAAGGAATATAATGTAATAGTGAGATTTTGGTCTTATGAATATAAAAGATGGTAGTCTTTGAATAAGAAGGTAAATATATTTTTGCAGCTCTATAACATTGAGTATATAAAATATATCTTGAGTCAAGCTTTATATCTGGTAACTTCGCATGAAGGTTTCCTGACAATAATATTGGAATTGTCATCCCTCTCCCCTCCCCACCTCCCTCCCTCCCTCTCTCTCTCTTTTCTGCCACCTTTTGAATTACAGAAAAATGCCATTAAGTCTTGCTATTATCTGAAAAGTTCTGAATGCTATCCTTGCCTTTGTGGATTTGTTCAAACAAATATTCAGCAAAGAGATTCTGTTTATTTCTTACACCTTGACTAGAAAAAAAATCATTGCTCTTTATGAAATAACCAATATTTGCTTTTGATTCATCTGATAATTCAGTATATTTCTGGTTATTTTCAACAAATATTAGAAGAGTACAGGAACTGAAATGATCTGGGTTATGTAATTAGTAAGAATATTTTTAGCTATGAAAGCTGAAGATAATATATCCCTCTGCATTTTTGTTACATACAGAAAATATCACATTATATGCAGAAAGATCTCTGATGCTACCTTGCAATCAGGACCAAAAATTACCATTCTTGTGGATTAGAATGAGTACAAATAAGTAAATAAGTAACAAATAAGATGGATTTATGTACAGATACCTATATAAGTATACATATATATATATGCATACGTTTTTTTTTCTCTTTTTTAATGCTGTTTTTTTTCTTTTTTTTTCTTTTTTCCTTTTGCTTCTGTATTATGTCTTTTCGTATTTTTGTATATTTTAAAACAACTCAATAAAACTATTTTAAAAAAAAAGAATGAGTACTATAAGGCTGCACATTGAATTCAGATTCAATTCAAAGGTTCTTTACAGGACAGGAGGAAGAAAAAAAAAAGAAGATGATAGCAGAATAGAAGAATATAGTAGCAGAAGGAGAAAAAAAGATATTGTGGCTGAAAACTCTTAGAATATGAGTTAAAAATTATTCAACTGCATGGTTGGATTTAAATTTACAACCACAATTGGGACCAGAATTTCCACTGCTATGCAAAGTAGTTATTAACTGAGTTGCATCCAATGTGGTGATATTTTGCCATGGTTGTTAAGTGAATCACTGCCTTTTATTAAATGATTCATATAGTTTGTCAGGGAAATAATTTAAGAGCTGACCAGCTGCTACAATGATATAAGGGAATAAATCAGCAAGGTTTTTGGGCTGATACGACTTTAAGAGGCTGAATATATAAGAGAGGCCCTGTGAGGGTGTCTCTCTCTCCATGTGTGTTTTTGTGCTATAGTTGATTATTGATTTCCTAACTTTGCCTAGTACGTGTATATATTCCTTTTAGATAAACCACTATTTGAAAGACAAACCTCTGTTTACTGTATTTTGTCCTTGGATTGTCCCAAAATAGTCACACTGTGTGCACTCTGACATAGTTGTTAAACGAATCTCATTTCCCTCATTGACTTTATTTATTGGAAGCTAGCTGAGATCACGAATGGTTCTCACATAACCATGACAATGCTGCAGCTATCATGAATGTGAGGACTGGTCATAGGCTACCTTTTTAGTGTTGTTGAACTTCAAATGATCATTAAATGAATGGTAGTAAGTTATGGACTTTCTGTAATGATGGTGTCTTGTGGTGGCTGAACCAAAAATAATGAACACTTTTTGCAGTTGAAGACTACATGATTGTTGTGAGTCACAGGAAAGCATAACAAAATTACACAAAAACACTTAATTTTTAGGAAATGGGATACAAATTTAAAGAATTTATTGGCAGAAGATTTCAAAAATACTTTAGAAATGCACTGAGAAAATAATAGCAATAGAACATTTTATACTTATAAAATTCTAGCTTTTAAATTTTTAACAAATTATTTGGTAGCAGCACAATGCATAAATCCATATGAATAATAAAATATTTGCTAATTCCTGGTACTGACAATATTCTGTTAACCTGCTAATTTGTAATTCAGCCTAGAGCCAATTTTTCTGCACTTTGTATTAACAGAATATACTCACCAATTCAGAAGAAATAAATGCTAATGGCTGAGAAGAAATCAACCAATATCTGAATATGCAGCATCACACAATGTCAAGAGATTAATTGATTTACTGTTTGAGGTTTAACTGAAAAGTTTAAAAAAAATCCTGGTCAGAACAGTAATAACCAATAAAAAGCCATATCTGAACATAATGAAGATTATTGGTTATATTTTCTGTTCAACAATATGTTTGAAATCTGTGATGAAGGTTTTCTGATATTGCTATTGTTGAAAGTCAGCACCCACCCACTCTCCTAGAGAATGAAATATTTTGGATAATATTAAAAAGGCAGGATAGAATATTTCCTCTAAAGGAGAAATGGAAAAAAAATCTCAAGAGAGGCAGAAACCAGCACCAGTCTCCCTGCCACAAGCAGAAACTGAGGAGGACAGCTTTTAGAAATGCAGATTTGGTAATCCATTCAGAAAGACTGGGTCAGACAGAAACTCCAGATAAGCAATTATACAAGACAAGATTAGCGCAGACAAACACCGAGGATTTACATTTCCCTTTTTGCCCATAGAACCAGCAATGACCCCTACATGACCCCATAGAAATCAAAAAGGTATAAAAATCCACCCCACTTTCAACTCCATTTTGTTAGCTGTCCCAAAACTGTGTGCTGTGTGTGTTGGTTTTGTTCACCAATAAAAAGAACCTTTCTTTCCAATCAGCCTGCATTTTATTCGCGGCTTGGAACTGGACCTGGATTTTCCTTCCAACACTATGAAATTCATCACTAAGTTTGCATTTGTTAATGGATTTATTAAAACAATATTCACTACATAAACAGTCAAATCTCTCAAAGAAAATGCTTCCTTAATATTATGAGTTACTCTGAATAAAGATTGAACAGTCTATTTGGCAAAGGATTGTCTAGCCTCTGTTTTTAAGCAAAGCAATATCTGTCTTCTGCTCTTAAGCTATATGTGGCATCTATCCTCTAGATCAGGGGTCTGCAACCTTAAACACTCAAAGAGCCTTTGGACCAGTTTCCCACAGAAAAGAAAACACCGGGAGCCACAAAACCTGGGCGGGTGTGGCCAACTTGACATCATTCCCACCCAGTCACATTACCCCCCTCCCCAGACATGCCTACCCAGGTTTTGTGGCTCCTAGTTTTCTTTTCTGTGGGAAATGGGTATCTCTCTGTGTCTCTCTGCTCTCTCTTTCTCTTTCTCTTTCTCTCTCTCTCTCTCTCTCTCTCTCCCTCCCCCTCCCTCCCTCCCTTCCTCTCTATCATCTATCTATTCCTCCCTCCCTCCCTCATCCATCTATCTATCCATCCATTTATCCATCCATCCATCTATCTATCCCTCCCTCTATTCCTCCATTCCTCCATCCACCCCTCCCTCATCTATCCCTCCCTCCCTCCATCTATCTCTCTTTCTATACCTTCATCCATCCCTCCATCTCTGCATCCATCCCTGCATCCCTCCCTCCATCTATTTATCTATCCCTCCCTCCCTCCCTCCCTGCCTCCCTACCTCTATCTATCCATCCATCATTGCATCTATGTCAGAGTTACGCAATAAATCAGAAGCTTCAAAAGATAACTGCATTTTGCTGATTCAAATAACTTCTTTATAAGTAGAATAAAACATTAACAATACCACACTTTGTTTCAGATCACATGTTGAGATGTTTTCACAGCAAGCTTTAATGGTGGACAGACTAAACCACACCCTTCTTCTTGCTAAGTTTCTGGACATGCTCAAATAACACTTCAGCCAGATTGGCTGACTCAATCACATGGCTCTCCCAGTCATGAATATTCCAACAATCTATCTACCTATGTATCCCTCCAACTATCCCCCCATCTATCCTTCCATCCATTCATCCATCCATCCATCCATCCATCCATCCATCTATATATCCATGCTCTCCTGTCCAGCTTCATGTGTTGTGTGAATCCAACCACTTGGGCTGTGGAGGGGGAGTGGAGGCTGGCAGGCAAAGCCAAGTGTTGGAGATCCATGCAAAATAAGGCAACTACAACCTGGATCCTGTCAGAGAGACACCCCCCCTTCCCTCTCCTTCTCTCCCCCCATGGGACGGACCCGGGCAGCCTGAGCACAGCTCCTATCTCAGAGGTGGCCAGTAAGTAAACAAATGTAGCTCTCCAGCTGGGAGGTGGCAGGGTGGAGTCCTGCCTCCAGCTGGTGAGAGTGGAGCAGGCAGCACGTGCACCTTCCCCGCCGCCACAATGGCTGGGAGGGAGGCATTAGCCAAACGGTTGGAGCTGCACTTAGCAGTTTGAAAGCGGGCTCAGCAGTGCTGTGGCAGGGCTGGGAGACCTTCCTCAAGTGAGTGGCTGGGCTCGGCCAAAGCACAGCAAAGGCATGCACGGGCCGGCCGGCCGATCGCTTGAGGAGCATCTTCCCACATATACACACCCTCCCCGCCCCACCACAGCCAGCCAGAGGGTTGCAAGAGGAGAAGGAGGGGGCAGGATAAGAAGGAGGGTCGCCCAAAGGGAAGTTTCAGCCATAGCTCCTGCTCGTTCATAATTCAGCCCGGATTTCCAAAAAGAAGAAAGAAAAGAAGTAGCAAAGACCCCCAAGGAGAGCTCTCTGGCTTGGCCCAGCTGTGGCTTTCTAAGAGAGAGGGGGGAGGGAGGGAATCGGCTGATGGGCAAGCATCTTTGGCGAGGGCGCTCTGGCTTTCTCCGAGCCTGACTCCCGGGGTGGGCGTGCAAGTTTCGGCAGGGCCTGCCCCCTTTTCCTGGTGCCCTGAGCATCTTAAAGCTATGGCTGGGCGCTGCGCGCCCGTCCCCCTTTCTGTCATCCACTCCTCCTGGATCCCATTCCAACCCCATCAGCCCTTGTGTAAGCAAAGCCGACATAGGTCATGGCTGGGTCAGGCCAGTGTCTCAGGGCAGAGAGCAGGTTGCGCATCTCCTCAAGAGACAGAGGCATGCCCAGCACCAACGAGGGCCGGAAGAAGCTCCAACCGGAGTGAGGTGCTGGAGAATCAGCCCCAGCCACTTCTCCATCCCCTTCTGTTGCCCTTATCTTCTCAGGCCAGGTGAGGGAGGGGAGAACGATGGGCAGGGGCACCCAGTGATGGGACAGGGAGCTGCAGCAGAGGGCCCAAAGACTAGCTGAGCTAGTCCCGCAGGGTGTGCGTGCACCCGCCTCTCGCTTGCTCTCGCTCTTGCTCTCCTGGCCAAAAGAGTGCCTGCTGTAAAAAGAGAGGCTCCCAGCATGTCCCCCCCATTCCCTGGAAAGCAGTTGTGGGGCTTATTGGGGGGGCTTATTTCAGTGCATGCGCTGAAAAGCCTGACTGGCCTTATTATGGGGACATGCATTATTTTCGGGGAAACACAGTAGCATATTACTACCTTTTATGCACCTTCTAGAGATCTGCCTATTTGGTAATGTATAATTTTTGCAATCTATATTTTATGGTCCTCCTGTCTGTCTATTAATGTAGTCTCAAAAGCAAGTACTATGAAATTAGGTTCTCAGTTTCTTTCTAAAATAATTTTTGTTTCATTGGCCTGTGTAATCAAATGCTTTTTCTTGCAGTAATTCTTTGTGTTTAATTCATGAATATTTTCAGCCAAATAAAACTGTGCAGATGGTGTTTCCTCTCTTATATACTATTTGTGTCCTTATGATTCATTTTTTGCTTCAAAGAGAGAAAGCGCCAAAAACTGCTAGTGTTATAGTTAATCCAATGGATTATAAGAGTATATCAATGAGGGAGAGTTACTGTCTTCTCAGTTTAACCATCTGCCTTACTTTAACAGGAACTCCTTAGAGATAAGAAATTACTTACATTTTGATTACCTTCTGCAGTCAAAACACATAGGGCTAAAGCATATTACTTATTTCAATTCAATTTCTATTAAAAGCAGAGACATGTTAATTTAAAAAATCCATGAATTTCACAATTAATTTCATTTTACTCCAGCCTATTAGTTTTAAGCAGATCTTATTGAAGCATTCAGAGATATCTCAAAATAGTTATATCAAAATATCAACAGTCTGTGTTTTATGCTTACTGCATTTTAAACCTGTCCCTAACAGTGCATAGCATAAATATTTTTTATATGGCAGATGATTTCATACTAAATAAAGGCCATGGCAAGTTAAAGTAATGACCAATATGGTTTAGAAACTTGCGATATAATCCAAGTCATCCATAAAGAAAGTTGATATAACAACTGACGTATCCAACGCCATAACTGTGAGGATAAAGTTTCTTGCCCATTTGACTCTGCTCTTGAACCCTTTCCCCAAGAGCCTGCTTTTTACACAATGAGTAACATGTACTTTAAGGTAAGGTAAGGTAAGGTACGATTCTGTGTACACAATGGCACATATTGAAATGAAATTATGATACAGACAGAAAAATTGGACATATATAGATGAATAGATAGATAGATAGATAGATAGATAGATAGATAGATAGATAGATAGATAGATAGATAGATAGATAGATAGATAGATAGATAGATAGATAGATAGATAGATAGATGAGAGAGAGAGAGAGAGGTAGAGAGACAGACAGACAGACAGATACAGAGGTGGGATTCATCAGGTTCATCACTGAAAATTGATTTACATTTTAATATGCAGTACTATTGGTTTATGGCAAATTTCTAGGAGATGTTTTGCAAAACAGACTGCTCAGATGAATCAGGTCAATGCAGAGTGAGCCTTCTGGTGCATGTTAACCAATTCAGCCTTCATAATATACACCATTGATTTACAACTATCCTGTCTTCTTTTTGATTCTACTCTAACAGGATATATTACTCCATAAAATTTGTCTGCCACCATCAGGAATCTTTGCAGCTTTTCTGTATGATTCACATAGGATATGAACAGCATGGAACACTGTCTTTTGTCTGATGATTGCAAAATAGTACCAAAACTAAAGGAATATTTTAAAAAATAGTACAATAGAATAAATTCTATTCTATAATAGAATAAATTATATGGCTATACTTTTACAAACTTTAACAAACTTTAAGAAATAGAACTATTTCACAATCAAAATAATTTTTTTACTACACCTGCGTGACTGCTATCAGACTAGCTATCACCATTGCTCAACTAAACTTTATAATCCATCATAATTACTTACATGATACTCAGCTGCAATACACAGCATGCAACCCATTATCTGGATATAAAACCAGCCATTTAAATGATGTATAATCAATAGAAACTTGAAACTTTTAAAAACATTTTTAAATGTTTTCTCCAGAACATTCCTTCCGGTCCCATCAAAATCATCTTTGTAATTAAATTAATGAGATTCTTAGTGATTATTAATATAACTATTATATTATGCTACTAAAGGTAGCAAAGAGGAACAAACTGCTTCACTTAGAAAGGTTTGATTCAGGTAAGATGGAGTAGGCATCTGAATGGTGGCAAGTGGGTGCAGCATAAAGAATGATATTTATGATATTTGTGTATCCATTTGTGTGGATACATAGCACACTAATAGATGCACAAAGATACATGCTTGTCCAGTGTTAAAGCAATAAAGGGGTTAGTCCAGGTACTTGATAATAAATCATTAACAATGATTTGCCAACATCATTTTGGAAAATCCAAAAGTCAAATATCCAGAAGCTGAAAAAAGACACTGAAAATTAAATGGCACACTTAAATGGTTTGGTGGATGGATTGGATGGATTAACACCATTAATGTTGGTAAGTTTGACTTTATGACAGAAGCTGGAAAATGTCAAGTGAAACTGAAAATATTGGTGGTAATTTAGACAGCAAAGTCTGCAAAGTTTTGGAGTGAGTGAGTGTTCAGTAGGCTAATAACTTATTCAACTTATCATCTGAGTGATACAGTGAAAATGAAGAATAAATAGCATTTATTTTCTGTAAATATTCTTCTGACTTAGAGATTTAGGAAACAAAACCATCAGAAGGAAATTATGGTGGCAGCATACATGTTACATAATCATCTGCACATCATGATACACATAATGTTACTTCTTCCTTTTCTTCACCTGATGTCCATGAATATAAAAGAAATAAATTGGCATGAATGTTAAAATCTATTCCATCATGGCATGGCCAAGCATGTAATTCACATAGCATAGTATCACTCAATATCTTAAAATATTTCTTATCTTAAAAATAAAGTACATTAAAAGTATCTATTTGCAAAACTTGGGTAAGAAGCAATGTTTGCAAGGATTGTATAAAAACTACTATTTTTCTTAAGTTTATGATAGAGAGCCAATGTAATGATTAAGGCAGGGGTCTCCAACCTTTGGCAACTTTAAGACTTGTGGACTTCAACTTCCAGAATTCCTCAGCCAACTGGCTGAGGAATTCCAGGAGTTGAAGTCCACAAGTCTTAAAGTTGCCAAGGTTGGAGACCCCTGGATTAAGGTATCAGACCAGATGCAAGCAAGCCAAGATTTTAATCCCTTCTCAGCCTTGGAAGTTCACTAAGTGACTTTGAATCAGTCACTCACTCTCCCTTAGTTCAAGTTATTCCCCAAAGTTGTGAGAAAAATAGGAGGAGGGAGTTCTATTATTATAGTCTGTCATCCTGTTCAAAGAGTAGGATATAAATCCAATTAATATAAATCTAATGTATAATATTAATAAAAGGTATCCAGTTATTTTACAAAATTTATGGAGTGGACTAATATTTCAATGTATTCCATAAAGATGATTGGATGTAGGTTAACCTGTATATACTTATAACAAACTTAAATGATTCTGTAATTCACATACATTCTTCCAGAATATTATAAGAAAACCCATTTTATTTATTTTATTTATAAATGTTCTTATAGGCCGCCCAGCTTTTAAGGGCTGCGGGATGGACCCCTCTCTCAAAGATGCGATCACAACAGCCTGGAGCCAGCCACGTGTCACCTCCCCGCTGGCTGCGACCAGCCAGGAGGGGCACGGGTCCAATAAACAAGTTATCCATTTATCCATTCCTTAGCAAAATCTATGCAAGCATTGCTAATTATCAACCTGCTAATTATTTAGAAAAAAAATGGCCTTAACTGTTCAGTAAGTCTTGAGTTGGTGGCTGAAATGGGCTTGGGATGCAACTCCTCTTAAAATTATTCAATAACTTGTAGTTGATTTTTTTCTGTGCATTTTATAATTATTCATTGTATTATTATTATTTTGCTGGTTATTGAATTGAAGATGTGAGGAAGAAGAGGAGAAGGAAAGAAAACAGTGCTGGAATGTGCTTATTAAGATAAATGTAATTTCAAGAAACAAAGCTTTCATTCATTTTATTGCTTCCCTACATATTGACTCCCATCACTGCTGATTAAATATACAATTTTAATACAGATGCAAGGATAAAACAGAATATTTTCCTTGAGTATTGCAATATCCATTCAAGGAACTGCAACAAGAAAAACTATAATGGGAAAGAAGTGTAAAACTTATTGACAAAATCCAATTTCGGGGCTTAAGATTCAACAGAATTAGTTACTCAGTCAATAAGTCCTTCTTAATTGTTGCCATGCTACTTTTCTAAAAAAATTAAAAAGGGTAAGGCTTGATTTATCTAATTTACATTTAACTGGAGAGCATAGTTGCACTTGCAGTTTGGATTTTGAAATTAGGATAAGATGCAGTTATGCCTGACAGCTCTTAGATTCCATTAAAATAACCAAAAGGATACAACAAGAATGTATCTCACTCCACATTTACATAAATTCCTCATCAAATGTCTATTGGGGATGAAGCTACATATCTTGAAACTGGCAGACAAACATTTTCCTGCTGTGCTTTATATACATGGCTGAAAGTTTCAGAATATCTGAAGGGTGGTGTTTATCATTGCCAGGACAAGCAGTTAGTTATTAAGAAGAAGACTTTTCTTCTCCCATTCATACTAAGCCCTAATGTGGAGCAAATAAAACAAAGAATGAGATAAAATCATATTTAAAAACTAAATTAGTAGACTGCACTGGACCAATGAAATGCAATGGACAAAATATACTTGGATTTCAGTAAGGCATTTGAGAAAGTGGAGCCCCAACCTACTTTTTGGTAAGCTAAAAGAAATGTGGGATAGACGGCATCACCATAATATGGATTTGTAACTGGCTGACAAATCACATTCAACATGTGGTGCTCAATGGAATTAAAGTACATCTATATGGAAGGCAGGAAGTAGTGGGGTACCCAAGGTTCTGTTTAGGCCCAGTACTCTTCCACATCTTCATAAATGATTTAGATGAGGGAATAGAAGGAGAACTCATCAAACTTGCAGATAACTCTAAACTGGCAGGAATAGTCAACATTCCAGAAGATAGGATGAAGATCCAGATTCATTTCAACAGATTTGAACCCTGGACCCTATCAAACAAAATGAAATTCAATGTAGAGAAAAGTAAGGTTTTACACTTAGGCAAGAAAAATCAAATGTACAGGTACAATTAGGTGAAACCTGGTTCAACAGCAGTAACTATGAAAGGTATCTTGGAATCTTAGTGGACAATCCCAAAAGTGTATTTTCACACACGACCTGGATGACTGAGAATCTTCACAGACATCTAGTGGACAATCACTTAAATATTAGCTAGCAATGTGCAGCAGCAGCCAAAAAGCCAATGCTTTTTTGCAATTCTACATTGCATTAACAGAGGGATAGAATCAAGATCACATGAAGTGTTAGTACTGCTTGATAAAATCTTAATAACACCACGCTTAGAATACTTCAACCAGTTTTGGTCTCATGTTATAAAATCAGATGTAGAGATGCTGGAAAAAGTGCAGAAAACAGCAACAAGGTCATCATTGGACTGGAGATTAAAACATATGAAGAATGGTTGCAGGAATTGGGTTTATTTAATCTAGTGAAAAGAAGGATTAGGGATGACATGATAGCAGTGCTCCAATATTTGAGGGGCTAACACAAAGAAGAAGGGGTCAACAATGGATGGAAACTCATCAAGGAGAGAAGCAACCTAAAGCTAAGGAGAAATTTCTTAACAGTGAGAACAATTAATCAGTGGAATGGCTTGCCTTCAGAAGTGTTGGATGCTCCATTACTGGAGACTTTTAAGAAGAGACTGGACAGCCACTTATCTGAAATAGTATAGAATCTCCTGCTTTACAGGGAGTTGAACTAGAAAACCTCCAAAATCCCTTCCAACTCTGTTATTCTGTTATTTTGATTTAAATATTTATCAAGCTTCCAAAGGAAACTACCCAACTAACTTTTGCCTTCCTTGCGAGTCAAAAAAAAATCACAGTAACATAAATATTTCTGAGAAACAAGGAAAACATTTTTATTCCACTATCTATTAAAATTTTTGTCACACTATCAACTCAGAAGGGCTGCAGACAGGATATTTTCCAAATAGAACCATTGGGGGGGGGAACCAATCAGGGATTTTTTAAAATCCTTTTTCAGTCTCTGAGATGCATACCTAATGACTAAAAAATGTCTTCAAAGCTTGGCTAAGGCTTATTTATTTATTTTATTTATTTGACAGTTTTTCTATGCCGCCCTACTCCCTCATTACTCAGGGCGGCATACAACATTTTATGAAACTCCAAACAAATCATTAAAAAGGCAATTTAAAAACAATTTAAAAAAACATATAAACATATAAGCTTAAGTGGGAATCAATTGTGTTGATTCCAACAATATCATTGAATAATTTTACTTTCACCTGGTGCTATAACATCATAAGCAAATTGCTATAACATCAAAAAAAAAGTTATAACATCAAAAACAAATTGCATTCTTTAAAAAATTCACATAAATATGCATTATCTCTGGGATCAGAAAAACCTAAATAAGTTATTTAAAAAGGTCACAGAAATCCAGAATGTTTTAACTGAGGGAGAAGATGAGGAAGAAGAAGGCAGTTTTAATGATACTGTTGATAGCACTTTTCAAAGCTGCTTTTATTGGTAAACTGACTTCTGAATAACACTGAGTAATGTAATGAATAGGAATTGAGTTTTCATTAGTTAAAGAAGTAATTTCACCAAGCAGGAGGAGGAATAAGAAAAAATAGCAGTAGTAAAGATAAAGACATAATTCTCCTGGCAACTGAATGAAAATAGTTCCCACACAGTGGTGGGTTGCTGCTAGTTCTGGCCTGTTCTTTAGAACTGGTAGCAGAAATTTGGCGCTGCTCACTGAACTGGCAGCGATGACCGGTGGTCTACGCTCCCGAACTGGTCCTCAGGTCACCGTGGATTGCAAAAAAATCCTCTGTGCATGTGCAAAGGTGTCTGCGCATGCACAGAGGGTTGTTTCCAGGAACTGATGCACGCACTTCCATCATGATGCGAGCCTGTGGGGAAGGTAAGTAGAACCCACCCCTGTTCTCACAGTATAGGTTTTTTCAAGCTCAGAATTAGTCAAGTGTTATTATCAATGCTGGGTGATAATCACTGATATTGTTCTATTTTTAATTTTAATTTTTTTTGTTGATATAAGCTCCCTTGGATTTAATCACTTATGAAAGTAATACTTAAGAAATTTGGGCAGGGCAATTTGGGCAGGACACCTGCTGGGTTCTCAAGATACAACATTCTCTCCACAATCAATACTTTTAATATGCCCAAATTTTCAGGCATAAACCCGAAGAGGACAACAAAATCCAATCAAGTTAAATCCTTTATTTCCTTGTACCTAATAGACAAAAGCTTGCCAAATTAAAGCTAACACATTTTTAAACTACTAGACATATCCTGAGAGATTCTAGGCTGTGGCTATCCTGAACCTCCCCTCCCCACCTCCCCATTGTGTAGACCTTTAATTCAAGTCTCTTTCTGAAAAACTCTGTTTTGTCAAAACTCTCCCCACTGGTCCTACAGGTGCACATTCTATCACACGAACCTTATGCAAGTCATATTGATATTTTGGATGGAACAAGGTCACATCAGATCTTGTTAAAGTATCATGGGATTAGTCAACCATCTTACACTCTTGGGTGGTTATGTAAAATT
Organism: Diadophis punctatus similis; assembly: GCA_023053685.1. Taxonomy (NCBI): domain Eukaryota; kingdom Metazoa; phylum Chordata; class Lepidosauria; order Squamata; family Dipsadidae; genus Diadophis; species Diadophis punctatus. Next base: position 9,837,681 of record JALIGW010000008.1, read on the forward strand.
GTACCATAATGTGTGGGGCTCAATAAGTCTGATGACTTCTTCCAAACAAACATTCAGACATGCTTGAATAGAGCCCAGATTAATGAGTGACATGACTCACTATGAATTAACAAGTTTGCATCTATGGTGCATGAGTGAGAGGTCAGAACTGCCTTTCAGGTTGCTTCTACTATAATGGTTATATTTTTATCTTGCTTTATATACAATAAAGTTGAAAGTACATTATATTCTATTTTTTTATTGACTACATTATCATAAATTGTTTACAAAAGTTTAAAAAAAACACAGAAGAGAAAATAAAAATAATTTATCAGCTTATTTTAGCCAAAAGAAAGGTTAAAACCCATTTATATGAAACTCAACATCATCATTATGGTTGGCTTATATTAAAATATTACTTATATTTATTATATATGTTTTATTTTACATATCAATGTAGCTCCCAAAACCAAGAAAGACACACAGAGTTTCCTTTATTGTTTCTCACTTACAGACATAAATCTTGTCAAATTAAGCAATTACTTGCATCAATCAATCAATCAATTTATTACAGTCTTAGACCAGAACAAATAAAAATGCTCAGTAAATATAAAATAATAAATAATAACTAAAATCTATAATAAAATCTAGTCTGTCAATTATACATGGTCTAACTATACTAAAATTACAATCCCTAAACTGTGTGGCCATTGCAGTTTCAACGCTAAAAGGGAAAAGACTAAGCAGTGCAAAGGGTTTGCCACATTTGTTATATAACATAACTATGGTGGAGAAGATATGTGATTGCAACGAATCCCCAGTGCTGCTGTGCAGAATCTGGCCACCTGCACTGTAGTTATGGACTGTGCATCCTTAAGCAGCCACTGAAGATAGATAGTATCGGAATGGCCAGGATGCCTAGCAGTTATTGGCAGAATATGTTTTTTCCTAATCTCTGTGTAAAAGGAATATCTAAAGAGCACGTGACCCACAGTTTCCACCTCTCCTGAGCTGCAGGAACAGAGTCTTTTCTTCAATGGTTACTCTTTGTGTAGAAGCCAAGGTGAGAGCTTTCTTGGCTTATACACAATCCTTGTCAAACCATGGTTTGGAGGCGAAATAGGGCCTCAGCTGAGACATTCCGGTCATGTACTAGTAATGGTTGTAGCTTATGAACTATGTTTTTATATAGTTTTAGTCAGTAGTGGGTTCTAAAACCCTTTACTACTGGTTTGTGCGTGTGCTTGCGTGCATGTGCAGAAGCGTCCCAGGTGGGTGGAGCCTCCCAGGTGGGTGGGCAGAGCCTCCCACTGCTGGCGCTACCAGTTCTTAGAACCAGGCTGAACCGGGAGCAACCCACCGTTGGTTCTAGTAAATCTTGGAAGGGTTGGCTGTAATAAAGGCTGAGAGAAGTTTTTGAAGGTTGTCCTCTAATAGGGCTCTCCTCACCTTCTGATCAAGTTGTTGGGACTATTTGACCCTACATCTTGTTGGGCCTGCTGGAGAAAGTCCTGGAATAAATTGGTCCCCAGAGGGCATCTGCCAGATGAAGGGCTTCACGTATATACACAAAGGTATATGATCACTTTCCAGGTAAGGTAGGATATCAAAAATTTCTACGTAATGTAGTAAGTCCATATAATTTATTTTATAAACAATGGTGCTGGTTTTGGACCCTGCCATAAATGTAATCTCACCAGGATACTTGCATCATTAAATATACTCTGAGAAGCTATCTTGACTCTCTTTGTCCTAATCAAACTTTGCTGTCTCTTGGTCCTCTAGAATGCAGCTCCTCACTCCTGAGAATCCAGACTGCATTCCACCACACTGAGTTCTATTGAGTTTCTATTGATACTTTTGATTGCTAAAAAAAAAAAGCTGTGATTAAAGTCAAGCATGTGTTGAGAAATCCTTTAAGTGATACAGAGGGAAGCTCCAGAAAATATGTATGGCTGTCTCAGCTTCTGCAACCAAGCAGATGCCAAGATCTTCTTAAAAAGGGAAGTTAATGAATCTGTCTTTCAATGCTTTCAAGCAGGGATATCAGAGTTTGCTAAAGTATAGACCTGTGGGCCAGTTAGATTCAACAGTATATTCAATATTCACTGATAAAAGTTGCTGAGATGGTAATCGTAACATTTTAATGTTTGCTGTTACATAAATATACAAATGGTATTTTCACTAGATGTTCACATTGAATGGGAGGAATGTTGAATATTTTTAAACATGACATTTGGTAACTAACATCAATATACTGTCACTTATGCTTTATTTCCAAATCTAGTTATTGTTTTCAACTCTGATATTTGATATTTCCATGAATATATTGAGCCGTATTTTACTGCAACCTAAAACTATGGTCCAATGGATTACAAATTGTGATGTTATTGTAATCATTTTGAATAATCAGGAACTGGCCTTTAATTCACAGTTGAATACAAACACAATAAACAACAGTTTTGAACTATCTAGGCCTCTAAGATGTTAAGTCCTTTATATTACCCAAAAAAATGGTTATGAAAGCAAATGAAAAATGATCCCCCAAAGCATGGCTTTAATAACCTCTCATGATAGAAATTTGGAAGAAAGGTGAAGAGCCTTTATGTAATAAAATAATCTGTATAGTAGTTTTTATTGTTGAAAAAGAAATGCCGAAGCCAAGCAGTTTTATCTATCAGATATCTGTAAAAATGTTTATTTATGAGAGTTCTGCGCTTGTTTTGAATAATAGTAACAACATCAACACCAACAAATATCCATTGTCCAGTCAGACTACTGCAATGATTCTATCTATGTACCTATCTGTCTGTCTGTCTGTCTGTCTGTCTGTCTGTCCATCCATCTCATAAAAAGTGATCCTGAGTGGCATGTAGGAAAAAAGTATTAAAACCATAAACAGATAAAACATAAACATATAAACATACAGAGGGAAAGAGAAATGAGATTTGATCAGCAACATACCAACCTCATAGCTCCTGAGACCCCAGGCCTGATGACAAAGTCTCTCTTGAGGAACTTCTGGACAATAATGAGGGATGAAGCTGACTTCAGTTCAAGGGGCAGAATGCTCCAAAATGTGGGCACTAGAACATCCTGGATCCACCGAACGTAGTTCCCTGAGAATTATCACCACTAGCATGCTTCTCTGGTTGGATTTGATAGGATGAGATGTCATGCGGGAGAGGTGATCCCTCCGATAACCATCTCCATGCCATAAAGAGCTTTAAAAGTCAAAGTCACCACCTTGAAACAGACCTAGAAGCAGATTGGCAACCAATGCAGCTCACATCAGAGATAATATATTCTTTTTAGAAGCACATATAACTGTGCTGCTGCATTTTTCAGCAACTGAAGCTTCAGATAGGATTGTTTAATCTGCCAGGGGTAGAAATATATATTTAGGTACCATGAGAATATCAATGATATCTTACCTCAATGGATGAGCTGGATGAATTATCCAAATGGACGGATGATTTCATTCATCAGCTTCATGTAAATGTTGGAAAGAATTGATCCCTACATGGTGGCGGCCATACATGAGGTAGATATCTCATCCCCAATTATCCCCATTTGGAACCAACTCCAGAGAAAGAAGATGAACCAACACAACACATTGCCATCCACCCTCAATCCTCTGATTCAGAAGTATTTCATGGTCTATGATATAAAACCTGCAGAGCAGTCAAATAGACAGCTTTCAGATTCCTTCAACGATGTTAGGAATTTTCAGTCCACTCAGCAGTGTATTCTATTGCTTTTTCTTAAAACTTTCCTTATCCAATTTGACTATGGTTACCAACCTCAAATTCTTCAGTATTACCTCTAACAAGATATTTTTAGAAAGAACAAAATTAAGTTAGCAACACTCTTGATAAATTCAAGAACTCTATTTTCATCCTTTGCCATACAGAATAGATATTTTTTTTATTTCAAAAAGTTTTATTAGTACAAAGTACAAACATTTTTCTCTTTTTCTCCCCCCTTCTCCCCATCCCCCTCCCCTTCCCTCCATCCTCCCCCTCCCTCTCACCCACCCACCCCCGACTTCCCAGAAAAGCACAGGGTGTAATATTCAATAGTAATAAGATTAAATTATGCTAACAAATTCTAAATTTCAAAATTTCTCTAGATCTTTAACTCCTTGTTAATCAAAACCTTTTAAGCATAATCTAAAAAATCAAGCATATTATTAATCAATCAACAGAACAATATCTCCGGCTGTTAATTTACTCCATTATATATCCTTCATTTATATAATCTTTAAAGAATAATAATAAAAAGAAGAAAAAGAAAAAGTCTTTCTTTCACCATTTCATTCAATTACACAACTATCAACATCATTTCCTCAATGCTAGATAGATCTTCCTTCTCCAACATTATACCTCTTCAATAAACATAAAAAGTAAAATATACTAAGCAATTGTTAATTCAAATATTTCTCTAATTCTTTAACCCCTTATAACTCAAAACCTTTTAGGCATGATCTAAAAAAAAATCAAACACATTATTAATAACCTAACGTTCCTATGTATCAAATTACTAATTTCACAATAATTCTAAATCTTTAATTCCATATATCTCAAAAACATTTTAAAAATAATCAAAAGGATTATTAAACCCCTCTTAAACCAATCCTTTAAGTATCTTTCATTTATATAATCTTTAAAATATAGTAGTAAAAAGAAAAAAGTAGGAAACAAAGAGAAAACACAACCATCAACATCAGTCCTCAATAGTAAATAAATCTTCTTTACTGCAAAGTATCAATTTTCATTCTGTTGGAATATTCATGACTGGGAGAGCCATGTGATTGAGTCAGCCAATCGGGCTGAAGTGTTAATTGAGCATGTCCAGAAACTTAGCAAGAAGAAGGGTGTGGTTTAGTCTGTCCACCATTAAAGCTTGCTGTGAAAACATCTCAACATGTGATCTGAAACAAAGTGTGGTATTGTTAATGTTTTATTCTACTTATAAAGAAGTTATTTGAATCAGCAAAATGCAGTTATCTTTTGAAGCTTCTGATTTATTGCGTAACTCTGACAGGTTATGGGCCCAGAAATCGCTCAAGAAGTAAAATAAAAACTGCATTGTAATTTAAAGCTGATAAGAAGCTGTCTGTGTTGTTAAAGGAACAGGCAGAGAAGAAAAATTATTTAATTTGGGCTGCAAAAATGGAATGTTTTTTGAAAGCAAAAGAATTATGGGACATCGTAGCAGACCCCCCACAAGTGCTTGGAGCAGCAGATCAAAAGGCTCATGACAAAGCTATGGCTTATCTTCTCTTAAGTCTGGGGGATGATCAATTCTTAAATGTAGCTGAATTAAAGTCTGCAAAAGAAATATGGCAGAAATTGAAAGCAGTACATGTCAATGTTTCTGCGTGTAATGTGGTCCAACTTTCAAGAAAGCTTTTCAGAATGAGTTTGCAGACAGGAGATTCTATGGAAGATCATTTAATGAAAATGCAGTCTAATTTTCTAGAATTGGAGCAACGTGGAGTAAAGTTTCCAGAGTCCCAAAAAGTTTTATTAGTGTTAAACAGTTTGGATCAGAGCTGGGAGACTGTGTCAGCTATTTTTGAAAGTAAGCCAGAAGCAGATTTGAATTTGGAGGCTTTGAAATCGTGTTTATTGAATGAATATGAGAAAAGGCTTTTCAGCCATGCTGATGGAAAATTCCACAGGCGGGGGCTCAACAAGGAGTACAGTGGAAACTTACAGCAAGTCTCCAGCAAAATTTTCCACAGGCTGCCTATCTCTAGCAACAGCCGAGGTGTCTGCAGACAAGAGGAGAGCAGAGGCAGGAGAGATCAAGTTACACAGCAACAATTCTGCAAGCAAGTTAAGAAAGCGTGTTTCATTTGTGGAGAAACCAATCATCTGCAGAAAAGCTGTGCACAGAGAAGAAATATGCAAGACAAGAGACATTATTTGCAAGGACAGATTGCAGTTGCAAAAGTTTGTTATAATAACAATAGAGACAAATGGTTGATTGACAGTGGGGCTAGTCAAACAATTGTTAATAATTCTGACTTATTTTCCAGATTTTTCCCAGGAAACCATGAAGAAGTGGCCTTAGCCAATGGTCAAAAGGCTAAAATCATTGGAAGAGGCGATGTGCAAATTCCATATTTGGACTCCAGGTTTACTGATGTGTTATGTGTACCTGAAATGGAGCATAATTTGTTAAGTGTGTCTAGTTTAGACAAGCAAGGTTATGAAACCACATTTGTTAATGGGAAGTGTATCATCCAAAGAAATGGGAATGTTTGTGCACAGGGCATAAAAGAGGATAATCTTTATGTATTGCAGGGACAAAAGGTCCCACATTGTTCCCAGATATTTAAAAATGTAGCAGAACACAATTCGTGTGTTCATCTTCTGCACAGACGACTTGGTCATGCTAATTTTAAGGTTGTTCAACAAATGAAAGAATTTGCAGAAGGATTAGATTTGAAGGGATGTAAGGCATATTTGGATTGTGCAGTATGCAAAGCATCGAAATCCAAAGCATTCCCAGTGAGCAAGTTTAGCACAAGACAAACCACAAGAGCTCTAGAACTGGTGCATGCTGATTTAATTGGGCCTATGCAAGCCAGTTTGGGAGGAGCAAAGTATGCGCTGGTCATTGTGGATGACTACAGCAGGTTTGGGTTTTGCTACTTACTTAAGAGTAAAACAGAGGTGCTACAGCAATTTAAGCAATGGTTAAGTTTTGTAGAGAGAAGGTATAAACAACAGGTATGTCAGTTGCAAACTGACAGAGGTTCTGAATTTATGTCAACAAATTTTCAACAATGGTTGAGACAATTGGGAATAAGACACAGGCGCACAAATCCTTACACACCGTGAGAGAACGGAGTGGCTGAAAGGAGGAATGGTGTTTTGCAAACAATGAAAGACTCATTACTGGAGGATTCTGGTATGAGCAGGTCATATTGGGGTGAAGCCATACTGACTGCCAATTATTTAGTAAATAGGTTGTGGAGTTCATCCATCAATAATACTCCATATGCAATGCTATATGGGAGAAAGCCTTCTTTAGCACATTTAAAAATATTTGGAAGTACTGCCTGGGTACATATTCCAAAAGCAATCAGAAGAAAGGGACAACAAAAGGCTAGAAAGCTCAGATTTGTGGGCTATGAGCCAGGCTCAAAAGGGTATCGCTTTAGCGATGGAAGTAAAAGGATAGTGATTTCAAGGTCTGCTAGTTTTGCAGAACAAAATTGGAACAGAATTGATGCAAATTCTGAAAATGTCTCACTTAGTGACGGTGATCCACTTAGCGACGGTGATCCACTTAGTGACAATAACTCATGTAATGATGGTGAATCATTTACTGAAGGTGTCTATGTTCAGGGAGGAGAGTCTGAACAAGATATGAAGCCAGAAAAGCTTGAAACACAAGAACAGGCAATGCCACGTAGGTCAGAGCGTAGGAACAGAGGGGTTCCGCCAGACAGGTATTCTGCCAGTAAAGTTAAAGTGTGTAATGTGTGGTATGAGCCAAGAAACTATAAGGAAGTATTGGCATTACCAAAAGTTGAACAAGAAAAGTGGAAGGAAGCCATGGATAAAGAGATGAAATCCATGGGAGATCATGAAGTGTTCACATCTGTGACTTTGCCACAGGGTACGAAAGCTGTAGGATGTAAGTGGGTATACAAGAAAAAGGTATTACCCAATAATGAAGTACAGTATAAGGCAAGGTTGGTGGCACAAGGTTTTTCTCAATTAAAGAATGTGCACTATGATGAGGTGTTCGCGCCAACTGTAAAAGGTGAGAGCATAAGACTAGCACTGGCATTAGCATCAGCATACAGGCATAGAATTTGGCATTTTGATATAACCACTGCATTTCTCAATGCTGAATTAGAGGAAGAAATTTATATGGTTCAAGCGCCAGGGTATGAAAATAAAAAACCTAACATGGTGTATAAATTGAACAAGGCCATTTATGGGCTGAAGCAGTCAGCCAGAAATTGGAATATCTGTCTTGATACTGCATTGAAAGGTCTTGGGTTCAAGAGTTGCAAAGCTGATGGTTGCATATACACTGGAAAGTTACAAGGTGGGAATTGTCTACTATTAGCATTTGTGGATGATCTTTGTTTCATTGCAAAGGATGCATCACAAGTTAAAGAATTTGCTAATAAGTTAGAAAAGAAATTTGAATTAAAAAATTTGGGAGAAATAAAGAATTATCTCGGTGTAGAGATACAAAAAACTGAAAAAGGTGGTTATATTCTCAGTCAAAGGAGAAAAATTGAACAATTATTAGAGAAATATAACATGAAAGATTGTAATATTGCTCCTACACCTATGAGCACAGATTTTTACAATAGTTTGGGTGAGGACAAAAGTGAAGCCTGTGATCAGGAGATATATCACTCTGCAATAGGGAGTCTGTTATATCTGTCACAGTGGTCCAGACCAGACATAGCTTGTGCAGTGAGCATCTTAAGTCGCTTTACTGCTACACCTACAAAGTTGCATTGGATGGGTGTGAAAAGAATTCTCAGGTATTTGAAGGGAACTGTGAATTTGGGTCTTCAAATACAGGTCACTGAAGAATTAAAATTGAAATGTTATGTTGATAGTGATTATGCAAATGATGTAAAAACCAGAAAGTCTAATTCTGGAATTGTAATAATGTTTGGAGGGGCTTTAATTGGTTGGAAGTCCAGAAAACAAACAACGGTTGCTATTTCAACTGCTGAAGCAGAGTTTATTGCATTGTCTGAGTTATGTTCTGAAGTAGTTTGGTATGTACAGTTGTTACAAGATTTAAATGTAAATGTAAATGAAGCTGTAACTGTTTATGAAGATAATGCTGCTTGTATAAAAATGGCAACAGGTGACAGGGTGAAGAACAGAAGTAAACATGTGGACATTAAGTATTGTAATGTCAGGGAAGCTGTAAAAGAAAAATTGATACGTTTACATCATTGTTCTTCAGAGGATAATTTAGCAGACATGATGACCAAACCATTGGGTGGCGTCCATTATAGGAAATGTTTAAATCCAATAGGTTTGATGTCTCTCCCAGTAATGAAGGGAGGAGTGTTGGAATATTCATGACTGGGAGAGCCATGTGATTGAGTCAGCCAATCGGGCTGAAGTGTTAATTGAGCATGTCCAGAAACTTAGCAAGAAGAAGGGTGTGGTTTAGTCTGTCCACCATTAAAGCTTGCTGTGAAAACATCTCAACATGTGATCTGAAACAAAGTGTGGTATTGTTAATGTTTTATTCTACTTATAAAGAAGTTATTTGAATCAGCAAAATGCAGTTATCTTTTGAAGCTTCTGATTTATTGCGTAACTCTGACACATTCATCTCTCCATCTGGCCTGTAACATCCCATACTAAGATCAAGTCTAGTCATTCCTTCTTCTCGATCTAACTTTAGATCTGACTCTTACAGCCTTTTGTGACTTGGTGATTTTTTGAATTGTCAACTCTGCTCTTGTCTGACTCTGTTCTTCTGTCTCCCCTTCCATATTATTAACATCTCTCTGGTTCTGTAAATCACCTTGATTCATCAAAACTCCTTCCCTTTGAACAACTATCGGTGAATCTCCTCTCTCATCTTCTATTGCTTCCTTCATTCTTCCTCCTTCTGGAATTTTGGATATGTCGTTCTTTAACATAAAAATCAGTAGCTTTCAATATCATATTGAGCCGATATCTCTTTTCCAGGTATCTAACCACAATCCCAGTTGGAGCCTCCCATCTGTACTGTACTTGCTGTTTTTTAAGTTCTTCAACCAGAAAGGCATAATCTTTTCTGGCTCTCAACATTTTAGGAGGGATTTCTTTCAGTGTCATTACTTCCTGTCCGTCTACCTGAAGCTTATTCTTGAAAGTTGCCTGTAAAATTTCATTCCATAACGCCCTTGTAGTAAAATATATTACGATATCTCTTGGCAGATGTTTTTGTTTAGCAACCCAGGAGTTAGCACGATATATTTTGTCAATTTGCATAACCAATTCCTGTTTTGTGATTCCTAGCATATGCACAAATGCCTGCCCATCCTTTCTTTTAAATCTTCTTGTTTTTTTTCTTTTACACCTCTTAGTCTCAAAGCAAACTCCATACTTCTAAATTGAATCATTAGCACCTCTGTTTCAATTTTTTCCATATTATTTTGGGTCTTATCTATATCTTCACCCAAAGTAATCACAGTCTGTTTAATTTCTTCCACATCCTGCTCCAAAATTTCCATATTTCCTACCAGTCCTTTAAATACAACTATCATATCCTTCCTTAATTGCTGATGTCGAGTATCAATCTCCTCTAAAACAGCCTGTATTTTTTCATTAATTTCATTAATTTTTGAATTCCATAAAAAGTTCATTCTTCATGACTTTTAAAGCATCAAATAACTTTTCAGGTGTTAAAGTCTGTAAGGGTGTTGAATAAGGAATGGATTGCATTCTTAAAGTGTAAACAGGGGGTGCTCAAATCCTTTATTGAAAACAGTCTTTGCAGGTTTAAAAGCCATTTAAAGTTTAAGGTTAAACTTTTGATTTTAATCCAAGATCAGAGATGGAAGAGAATTCAACAAAGTCTAGCATTTTCAAAAATTTTCAAAAAAAAAAAAAAAAAGGAAAAAAGCCAGATCCTTTATAAAAACAGTCTTTCTAAGTTTTGAAACCATTTAGATTTTAAAAATTAGATTTGTTATTTTATTCCAAAGTCAGAAAGAGAGAAAGAAAAAATTCATCAGAGTCAGGCATTTCCAAACAAAGGGCTGCTAGCGAAACGGAACTTTCTAACTTTCACTTCCACACCCTGTGTATCTTCAATCGCCATTTTGTTGCTTGTCTCGGTTAATTGGTAACTTCTGAAGTGAAAGTCATCAATGGAGTTAAGGTCAGGATACTTGCCATCGGGTTTCCTGCCTTTTTCCATCTGCTTTCTGTATTGCATCAAAATGTTATAAATCCCATTTTACAAGCAGAGGTGGTCGCAGTATCTTGCTCCGCATGAGCGGAGGCGTCCGAAGCCCTGGAGCAAGTGACAGGCTGCCTGGGGAGACCTCACCCTTCGCGCCCCAGATTGTCTCCTGGGGCACTAGGGGGGCTCTACCCTCACCTGTCGGCTCTCATCCCTCCCCTTTTCCTGGGGAGAAGATTTTCAACCCACCAGACAGCTGTTCTGGAGGCTTTTACAGCTCCTCAGGTATCGAGGACGCTCCATACAGAATAGATATTAATGTAAATTTATTTTTATATATTTATAAATAGAAATAGAAAACTATTTTCATCCTTTGCCAATTCCAGTGAACTAAAGTAATTAGTACTTGCTCTCTGTTCTCTCTTCATCCACCCCACCTTCAGCCCCAGATTATCCCTAATTCAAAAATACAGGCTACATGATCAGATTTCCTGTAGGCTTCAATGCACATTGAAGGATGCTTTTCATAGAATAAAATTCAAAATACAATTCTGCACTCCATGGATGCAAGGCAAATGCCAGGGTGAAGCATGAAAAGCATCTTAATTTAGCTACTTCAGGTAGGTATTTTATAGAGAACAAATTAAGACAGCATCCAGGCACAGTCAATAAGCACTCAGAAGCTTCCAGGTTTAATCACTGACATTTTTCAATAAAATGGACACAGGCTAATTAGGCTGAGAACAATCTTCCTGAAGGCTTCTTCAGATTCATTTCAACTCTTGGTGACTTTCTGAATGAATCTACACCGATTTCTTGCCAATATTATAAAAGAAGTTTCCTATAGTCTTCTGGGATTTTCTTTTGCTTTTCCTAGTCTACAGGACAGAGATTTCCTGGTGGTGTTCCCATCCAAATCTTAATAAAGATTATCACTTAGCTTAGTTTTTCAAGATTACCAGCAATCAGATAGATCCTGCAATCAACAAGGATTATTACTAAAACAGCGGCTTTCTTGAATCAAGAATTGCCTAAGATAGCTTTCCCAATTAATTTGACCTAATAATGAATAGATGCATACTGATGTTAGGGAAGCAGAGAACTTGCTAGATTACTTTTGAAAAAGAAAATAATAAGTGCACAATAATTTATGTTCAAGGTTTTTTTTCCAAAACAGAAGAAAGACAGTCACAGTCTGTCAATTGTCTTATTAGAATGATGCTAGATTTGAAATAGTTTTAAGCAGTGGTGAAATCCATTTTTTTAACTACCGGTTCTGTGGGCGTGGCTTGGTGGGCGTGGTGTGGCTTGGTGGGCGTGACTTGGTGGGCATGACGGGGAAGGATTCTGCAAAAATCTCCATTCCCACCCCACTCCAGGGGAAGGATGCTACAAAATCCCCATTCCCTCCCCACTCCTGGGGAAGAATATTGCAAAATATCCATTCCCACTCCACTCTGGGGCCAGCCAGAGGTGGTATTTGCTGGTTCTCTGAACTACTCAAAATTTCCGCTATCGGTTCTCCAGAACCTGTCAGAACCTGTTGGATTTAAGCATTTCCCAGGAACTGAACATATCACATGATCTTTCAAAAGATTCTCCAAGATCTGGACTGAAAGGGCTAAAAAATTTGTCAAGATACCCAAGGCTACTATGTTTTTGGCTTCTGATTTGAACATTGAAGAAAGTTACATTAGTTCCTATCACAACTGCAGTAGATGAAAGATGGTTATCTGGAATTAAATGTGTTAAAAGGATAAAAGCCTAAACAAGAAGGTAATCAGAAGAAGCTTGACATGATTTTTAGAAATCACAACACAGGAGGCCAACAACTTTTTGAAATATTGAGAGCAAGTAGCATAAACCAAATTGGCTTTTCCTGACAAATGCATTGTTTATGTTCTGCCAATTGTTATGGATAACAACTGCATTTGTACAAGGTAGAATGGGAAGTCAATAAAAGTCATTGCCTGCTGCATGTTGAGTAAGTGAGGTCTCAGTAGGATGCAGTTGCTGGAGAATAACATAAAATGAAGCATCTGAAAGCCAGCAATGCTTGGATTTCTAAAGCCTTGCATTTTGAAGTTTGTCCTCAATTCTGATGCCTTAGCTGTTTGCTATAAATATATATTGGGGCTAATGCATTCAGTGATCTTGTGTGAACAAAACACTAAAATCTATATCAAACACAATCAGACTGCAAAGAGTAAAATAAACAACTAACCAACTGGAACTTAATTTATACCATTTGCTGTAGGACTAGGTATTTTCTAATAAAACCAATGGTTATATTCTTCAAGTACTACTTTTTTCATTATATGTACATCTTCTTTATAAACATAAAGGAATGCATAATATCAGTATTAATGTGACGCCTTTATTTTATTCCTTGATCAGAAGGAATAAATGGAATTTATGTTTCTAATGAATTCACTATAGATTATTTTTCAGATTTGAGAAAGCCGGTGAGATGTGGAATTGTGCACTTGTCTCTGAAGATATATAAAAATATGCAAACATTAGCAGTCTACAGATAGGATTTTTAACATCACCCATTCATTATAGATGATGCTGATGCTGGGCAATGCAAATTGATCACAGATGCATTCTACCTACATCTTAATTTGAATAGCCCCCAAGGACATTCTGTGCATTGTCTGAGAAAAAAGCATAGTACAAGGTAGAAAATGCGAATGTTGAGTGGCTAACGGGCACTCTATTAAGTTGTCATTATTCATATCAGGTGAAGCTTTTCATTCTTATTGGCAACTCGAGAGCAGGGCAAGGCAATGGGCTTTATTCCTGTTCAATTTGTACCTGTATTCAGTATGCTCATTTGTATGAGTATAGGTTATAAATGTTGCACACCCAGCATTCTTTTTAATTTATATTAGACAATGTATGTATACACACATAAAATTGCTTTTTTATTCTTATTTCTTCATCATATTATTTCAACAAGCATCTGCTAATGAATAGTAATGTCTTTCTACAATAGCAATCATATTGTTTTCCTGTAAGAAGCAATTTATTTTATCCCATTCATAGCAGACTGAAAGAATGCTTATCTGCCTTCATTTATTGTGTAATCACACTTTTTGCCAATTATTTACTCTCCCCCAAAAAGGCCATGTTTACATTCCATTTTCTTATTTCCTAAATATGAAAATAAAGAACTGGCAGAGAGAGATTTAAACATTATTTTCTTTTACTTTTTGTCTTCTGATGACCTCTCCTGGCTAAGCTTTTCATTATCTTTAAAATAAATAGTTCAGTAACTTCACTTCATCATTTTTAAATCTTATCAGTCCATTGGTAGTTTAACTGTTGTAATCATTTACAAAAATGGCATTTGTAATATTAATTATCAAAGCATATGATTAAATAGTATTGTATATTTCATTTGTATGAGAACTTATATGAGATTCAAAGTTTATATATATTTACCCTAATCCCAGTTTTATAGACAAATACTTAGTAGTTTAGTTAATTCTACTAAATGAAACAATTAAAATGTTTAATGTATTTATTTATAAAGCAACTCTAGGACTTAATGTTCTTTTGTGCCAAGTTATATGTGATTATGTATATTGACTTCAACAGCTTCTCTATAACTGGTTATCCTTGCAATAAACAAACAAAGACACACAGAGACATACATGGTTAATAATAAAGTTGAGTCATATTGTATTAAATAGTAAGGGTATGAACATTTGAAACATAATGTATAAAAGATATTTGGGGTACCTAAGCACATGTCATGAAGCTGCAGAAAAGAGTCATGCTATTGGGGGGGGGGCTGAATCAGGCCTGTGTTAAAGATGCTATATTCATACACCAACATACTGTATCACATGCTACCTTTTCAAAATGGAATCTGAACCATTGCATTCTTCTATTAAATATTATACGTCATTTGTATCATTGAGTTGCATTATGAGAGTTCTATAACTGATCCTGCAGTGGTATGGATGGTACCCAATCTACATGCATAACATTCAGAAAATTGCTCTTCAAAACAGTCTTAAAAAATGTTCTCCATTCATGCAATTACTTAACTAATTTCTGTGTCAAAACAAACAATTGATAAAAATCAGGGGTCGATCCAGTATATAACTTCTTGTTAAGAAACTCAAATATCTGTAAAATAGATTCATCCACCAAAAGATTTACAAATAAGAACACTTAGATAGCATTAAGACTTTTTAGACATTTGTTTTAAATCACTTTTACTATTTCACTATCACTTCAGGTAGGTAAAGAGTTTCCCTCATTTTATGTGAATTGTCTATTTTGTGATTGAAAAAGACATAACCCTAGGGGGAAAAAAGTTGGACATATGCTGCAGAAAAGCTGGTGCTGAGCATATTTGTCAGTATATTTGGATTACAAAATTGGACACCAAATCCTCTTTTTGTTCAGGTTTTCACATTATGCAAATTCACCTCATTTGAAGTTTGAAGATAATCTAACTTTAGCATACAGCAAGGGATGTCTGAGCTTTAAGCTTTTCTGCACAACTATATTTGACTAATTTTTGATATGTTAGTATATAATTTGGTTTGATGTATTTGTTCAAGAAAGCAGATCTGGTTATATTGTTTGATTTTGTTTCCTCTATGCATCTCCCTATCAGTCGA
Organism: Diadophis punctatus similis; assembly: GCA_023053685.1. Lineage (NCBI taxonomy): Eukaryota > Metazoa > Chordata > Lepidosauria > Squamata > Dipsadidae > Diadophis > Diadophis punctatus. The sequence goes on from JALIGW010000008.1 coordinate 9,853,205, forward strand.
TCCCACTTCCACTTTGTTAATGTAGTTACAATAATACAACTATCTGTTTAACAGGAAGCAGCCAGTAGGCAGTAGAGGGGACAGACAGACAGAGAGGGAGACGAAGGGGAAGGGGAAGAGAGAGGGGGAAAGGAGGGGAATGGGGAGGAGAGGAACACACATTCTCAGAAACTAAAAAATAAATATGACTATATAAAACCTATTTATGTACTGTTTTTTTCAGGCTTCTGAAGAAAGAAATCCTCAAATTATTTTCTTTACAAAAGTATTTTGTCTAAATTTTTGATTAATTTATACCTAAATCCAAATTTGAGGACTATTAAAACTAAATGTGTGTGTGTCTCCATATATGCATAAGTGTTTGTGTGGGGGGGTATATATACACACATACATACCCATAATACAATGCTAGGAAGTATCATAAACAAACCTCCTGTAAGCCACTCATATAACAATAGTGTGTGTATGAGCATGTATGTATTAAAGTGTAATCTTGCACTTTAATACTTATATGTACCTGAAGAAAGCTATGCAAGATTTGGATTTCAACAAATTGGACATCAAATATTGATTCTGCAGAGTAGGGATGACAGTCTTTCTTTACTTTCTCTTTCTTATATACAATATCACTGCATATATTAACTGGGATGAAATCAATATTAAGAGCAATCAAACAGCACTAAGCAAAAGGCCCAGCATTGGATTATTTCTAAAAGAGGGAATAAATTAATGTGGTTTGAGATTATTTGGTTCATGTGTTAAGCCATGTTCTTTTTAATATTACACAGACTCTTTAGAGAACAACAAGATTTTCACTTCTTTAACTTGTGACACAACTTACCATCATACCTCTTCTTACCAAACGTGGACTTTTATCAAATAGGTATAGAGGCTATTCCTCTAATCAAGCCCTAGATTACCTCCCACTGATAGCTGTCATTCCTCACAAATGCACTAAGGACCCAAACATCAGCAACCAAGATTTTCTTCAAATATGATTGAGCTCTGATATCACTTTTTCTCTTTGTGGCAAAATAAACAAGTAACTCTATTATAAGTAGTAGATGGAAATAATGCTGAGTCAAATACCACCAGCTTTGGCTATTAAATCTTCTGTATGACTGATTATAAGAAAACAGCATACAATACTTGTGTCCCCCAAAAGCAGAACAGTCAGCACTGTGTATCACATGCATTTGGAAGAGAAAGCCAAACTGCCATTCTTGGTTGGAATATAGTAAATAGTTCCATAAGCTAGAAAAGTGCTTTTCTACAAGTATTAGGCAACAACAGAATATTTCACTCTGATATCAAACAACTAATACTACAAACATGCATGTACTGTAAACTTGTTAGGTTTCTATCTGCAGGTAGCTCAGTGTATTGGATCTCCTTAGGGCACCTAGGGATACCACCCGACCTGAAATCTCACTGACTCACCGGATAGTTGTTCCATAACAGCTCTTCAGAAGGCTTACGTTTTGCTGATTTTGCTTCAAGAAACGAAACTTTATTCATCAGAATCAGCCGCAAAATTCCCCATTATCGCCCCAGGTACCCATTCTCTTCTGTGCTCACTAGCACTTTGCTTTTCAGACATCAGGTCCAGAACCCCCCCACCAAGAATGGGAAAACAAAAACTTCAAAGAAAGCCAACCTGCAGCCGCCAGCTTGTTCCCTCGGTTCAACTAAATGCCATCAATACTTCGGTTCCAAGAAAAACCGGCACCGGTCTTGCGATTTTCCGACCTTCCCTGCAGCAATTCCAAACAATCTGCAAGCCTTTATCTGACTTCCCTTACTAACCTGCCCCATTAAACGCAACCTGTCACTGCCTCAATGTGGAATCGCTGTACTTACGCGAGGACTGAAAGGCTGTCCGGACTCTGTCGCTGATGTTGCTCAAAATCCACAGGAAGAAAGCTGTTTTGAAGGGAGCGCCAACCCCAGCCATCCTGCACCTTCAAACTATTAGTCTCAGGTATTAGTTGGAAATATTCTGATTGCGTCTTCCTCTTTCTTCAATCTTCCTCCGCTGCTTGTCACCTTGAGGGAAAATGTCACTGTCGTCTATTCTGTCGAAGTTCCCGAGACTTCAGTGTTCTTTTTCTTTTGGAATATAGGTAAGCAACTTCACTTCAGGATATCAGACCATTAGGAACAGATGTCACTTTACGGGACAAGATCTCGGAGAGAGAGAGAGAGGGAGAGAGCAGCTTTCGGGAATAAACACTCCTTCAACCACCGTGGCCGAAACCACAGCTGCTCAGCTTTTTCTGTAAAGAGAAGGGGTGCTTCAAAAAGCTTCCCCTTGCCCGGCTGCCCGGCTGCCGCTGAATTGATCAGCGGGACTTACACGCACGGCACAGCCAGTCAGAAAGCAGGCACGCATTCAGATCGGGCGAGCGGGCGATGGAGACGTTCCCGCCGCAGAGCAGCAACCTTACAGCCTCTGTCTTCCTACAATCACCATTCGCCAGCAGAAGGAAACACTGCGGTCGCCACCGCGACTAAAAGTGGTAACAGCATAACCAGCAACCTAGAGCCGGCGAGGGAGGAGAGAGAATCCTACGCGTCCCTCCTGCTCCTCTCTGTCTTTTCGGCGGCTCCTCCTCTTCCGCGTACCCCCCGCTCGCTGAAAGAGCCACCTCCCAAATTCTTTTCCACTTATACTTTTAAACCTAAAGGGAGATAAAACAACAGCCCCAGCCTTGCGCAGTGGGCCTTGCAGGACTCGCTAGAGAGCAGAGAGCGGCTGCCCTGAGCAGCAGAGCAACGCAAGTATTGCTATCCATGGTACTGAACTTGTAAACCTCTCCGTGATTTTTGCAGGAAGTTTGGGGTTGGGGTTTTTATTTTCCTCTTTCAAGCGACCTTAAAAGAGGTTGCCGACAAATCGACCTTCCTCTTTTTCCTACTTCTCTTCTTCTTTGCTTCCCCTTCAAAATGAGATGGTATATGCTCCCTGTGCTCCAGCCTCCTGGGATCCAGCTACAAACGAAGCAGCCTAGCCAGCAAGTCTTCCGAGCGGTCCTAAGCACTCAAAATAGGAGCTCGGTATCCTGCTGGTAAAATGAGCAGGATGATTACCGAAGGCTCCACTGTGAGTGTGGGTGTTTGTGAATATTTGTGTATCGCGAGTATGAATACACACATGGAAGAAATCAAGAAAAAATTGTACTAAGATAATAGGACAGGATAGGAAGCAACCAGACGGGGTTTGTGGGTTTGATAAGAAATTGCATCCAAAAGTCACCTCTGCCTGTTCTTCCCTCCTCCACATACTCCGACCCCACAATAGATTCAGATGAGAGTTACTGAGCTCTATTTCTTAAGATATAATGTTTATTATAATTTCATTTTAGTTATTTGAATGTATAATTAATGCATCTCCCTTTTTTAAAACTGTTATACTTCCCACTTCACTCAGAAGGGAAAAATTAAAGTACTGCTGCTTTTTGGAGGTAATTTCATAGAAGTCTGCAAGAAAACTGTTTCTATAGGTATTGGACAAGCCATTGTATACAATAATAACAAATGCTGACATTTTGTTTAATGGTTTAAACTTATAAACCTAAAAATCTGCTCCTAGCTCAGTATATCTGGCAACAAGATCATATCTTCTCAGGAATTACCACACACTGTAAAATCCACTGGCAGTTCAACTGGTCATTAACCACTTCTATAACCCTACTTTAGAAAGCTGGTAGCTAATCTTAATTTTGCTTTAAAAACAAAACTTTATTCTTTTCCCAGAATACTGCCACCTTCAACTAAATCACTTATGAAACCTATTATTGCCACAAGGAATAACTCTCCAATGTGCACATGAGCACTTTGTGCTTTAGAAGTCCCCCCCCCCCCGTATTTTGATGTGGCCCATGGGCTTATCAGCAATAATAAAGTGTTTTAGAAGTCAAACTCCAAAAAATCCTACAAAAAGTGACCAAAGAAAAAACTGCCAGATTATAATCAGCATTCTCAGTTCAACAATTCTGCCACCAGCATCTTTATTCCAAAGAATTGACTCCAGCTCCATTTTCTAACACTAACCAGAGAGCAATGAGAAAGACTCTTTCAATACCAGTCCAAACACCAACTTTGAACCCATATATGACTTCTTATATCTTCCTGCCCAATCAATCAAACAAACATTACCATGAATGGAATACTCTGGAAGTACTTACGAGAGAAGGCAAGGGCTGTCTGGGTTTTGCTACTGAAGTTGCTGAAAATCCATAGGAAGAGAGCTGCTCTGCAGCTAGCATGGAAAACCACAATCATCCTGCACCTCCAGACCTACCTCCCCCCCCACTTAGTCTCAGGCGACAGTTGTAAATAAGCTTTTGCTGGGTCTTTCTCAGATCTCCTTCTGCTTACCAATTGTCACTTTGGGGGTAAAAGCCAGGTAGAGTTACCTATTGTATTGGTTTACTCGAAGTCCGAACACAGTTCTTTTTCTATATGCAAGCCTTCTTCGAGGTACCACGCCAAACGAAGTATGAGAGACAGTGAGGTCACTTCGTAGGGAGAAGGGCTTGGACAGACGGAGTGGGATATTGGAAGAAAATGTTTTGCCTGCTGCCCCGAACTAAAATCGACTGAGTCCTTCTTCCCATATAGCAGAGGGCTGCTTCTGAGAGCTTTCTTCAGCCTGGCTCCTCTGTACAGGTACGCGAAGCTCACATGCACAGCCAACCAGAGAGCAGACTATCATTTACATCAGCCCAGCAAGCGATAGAAACACTCCGGCCCTGCTTAACAGCCTCTCCTTTTATTCTTCATTCGCCAGCAGAAGGAAATGCTGTCGCCGTCACCATGACTAGCAGCAATGGTAATATAACCAACAATCAAAGGGGGGGATATGGGGAGGAGAAAATGCTCCCCTCCCGTTTCTCTGCCTTTTCGCCGGCTCTCCCTTGTCTTCCGTATACTTCCCGCTAGCTGGAAGAGCCGCCTAGCGAACTTCTCTAGTTTTAAAACGAAAGGAAGCTAAAGGAGTATCACCAGCCCTGCGCAAAAGCCGGTGCAGGAATGGCTACAAGAGAATGGGGAGGCGCCGCTCTCACACTTCTCAACGGCGATGGTGCTGCCCATGGTATTGAATTTGGAAGCCTCTCCTTCCAATCTTAAGGACATTTTGTCCCCTTATTTTTGCTTTGAACCGAAAAATAACCAGTCGCTTCCTATCTTTAGTATATTTCTCTTCTTCTTTGCAGCCCCCACCCCTGCCTTCAAACTGAGGTGGTATAGGCTGTCTCTGCTCCAGTCTCCTGGGATCCAACTACCATCGAAGCAGTTCAGCCAGCAAGTCTTCCGAGCGGTCCTAAGCACTCATATTGGTTGCTTAGCCTTGGGAGAAAAAAAAAAGGAAGGACTGCTACTGCGGAAGGCTCCGTTGCTGCGCTCTCTCTCTCTCTCTCTCTCTCTCTCTCTCTCTCTCTCTCTCTCTCTCCAATTAAAAATACACACGGGAGGAGACAAGGAAGAAAAGCTATGCTAAAATAATCGGACAAGAATTTGTAATGCAATCAAACATTATTGTAGGTTTTGCATCCAAAAATCCGCTTCTCTCTGTTTCTCTCTTCTTTCACTCACTCTAACTCCACAAAGTCTCAGATTTGATTTAGGATATAGTGCTTGTTGTTATAATTTTATTTTGGTTGGTTGAAATACATTCACTTATTTTTAACTCATATGCGTGTCACTTTCATTTAGAATACAAACATAAAAGTGCTGCTGTTTGGTAGGAATACCATAAGCATTTGCAAATGCCTTCCTCTTCAAGAGCAAGTTTCTGTAGGAATTGGATAAACAATTGTATACTTTATTCTTTATACTTAATTGTATACTTTATTCTGATGTCAACCAATCCATTATAAATATTTGCTTTAAACTTGTTAACTTTAGATATTTATTTATTTAAATTGACAGCACATAGCTCAGTAGATGATGTGACTATATTAAAATTTCTCAAGGGAAAGGAAATCACCCAAGTGAAATTCATTGAACTACTTTATCAATTTTGCCTCATGAAGCAAAATTTTCCTTTTGGGGGAAAAAAGGCTTCTTTCAACCAAAGTTACCTGCTGTCACCCAACTTCTCATTCTCCAGCATACTTACTTTGCTATTTAGAATTCAGATTTCAGAAAATCCTTTGAAGACTGAGGGTAGCAAGTATTTTCTAGAAAGCCAATCAGCAAGTCATTCCCCTTGATACAACTAAATGCAATACCAGCATCTTCATTCCTATAGAAATTGGCATCATCTCCACATTCTAACAGTCCAGGCAGCAATTGTCCTAAAAGAAATTCCCCAAAGCAATTCTGAGTCCTTACAGGATTTTCCTTTATCAACCTGCTCCAGAAGGGACGCCAGAGGCTTTGCTACTAATGCCACTAAAAATCCATAAGAAGAGAACTGCTCTGCAGCCAAGACTGAGCCCCACAGTCATTTTGTACTTCCAGGCTTTCCTTAGTCCCTGGCACCAGTTGAAAATAAGCTCTTCTCCCTCTGCTCACAAACTGTAGGAGGGATGGAGATCACTTATTGGAGCTTGGAGAGATGGAGTGGATTATGAAAGGAACACTTTATCTGCAAACTGACTGAGCTTTCTTTTCCCACAATAGAAGGCTGTTTCCCAAAGCTTCTGAAATTTGCCTGCCTTGTTTCTTCTTGTAGAACTACCATAGCAAAACACTCACATTAGCTGCCAGCCAGGTATAATGGCAAACAGCCATTGAGTTCAAGCGAGCATGTGACAGAGACACTAAAACACTCTTTGTGCAGGAAAAGGCATGTAAAATCTAGTTCTCTCTTCATTCCCCCACCCCATCTTCACTACATTCTGACTGGAATTTCTGCATTCTATTTTTATATAATGATATTTGCTCTTATAATTTGATTTTGCTAATTGGAGTGCATAATTAATGCATCACTTATTTTCTAGCCCTTGTTTTGTCTTCACAAGATGAATACATGCATAAAAATAATAATCGTGCCCTATTAAATAAGTCCAAATTCATTTCCAAATGTAATTATAGGAGAAGGGGTCACCAAACTCAGATGATTTATGTTGGGATATAAGGCTACTTTGGCACAGGAGCTATGAAAATATAACAGCATCTCAGGGGCGGGTTGCTCTTACCTCGCTACCAGTGCACTGCACGCGCATTGCCATGGAAGCATGCGTGGAAGCAAAATCTCGCCAAAATCTTGCAAGGGGACGCGCGCCTGCATGCGATTTTGGTGATTTTTTGCTTTTGCGCATGCGTGGAAGCAAAATCTCACCAAAATCTCATGCATGCACGTGTCCCCTCACAAGATTTTGCTTCTGTGCATGCGCAGGAAGCAAAAAAAGCTGAAAAATTGCGGAAAAAATATGGTGGTGCGCGACAGATCGACAGAGACGGCACCGGAGCCATCATGTGCAAATTTTGCAATCCCCCAGTCGCTACCGGTGCCATAGAGTGGATCTCACCAGTAGGAACCCACCACTGCAGCATCTTCTATATATATGAAATAAAAGGATGTAAGCTTGCCTGCCAAGACAATGATGAAGGTCTTTGATAGCAGTTATAGCAGAAATGATCAGAGAGCATGCAAAAATTAAATCTCCTTTCTTCAGTTTTTGATTATGTTTGTGGGTATTTTCAAATCAACTTTGAGAATGAGAGATTGGACATCTATTGAAAGACCTTTATGGTTCCTTTCTGGCCAACAGATGTAGAGCAAATACAGTGTCACAGCACTTATATGCATGTAGTGCACCTAGATACCGATTGTTCAAGAGGTCTTTGCAAAGTAAAAATTCTCCTTCTATAAGATGGACATATCACATTGATGGGCATTTTGTTAATCAATAAAAAATAATGGAGTAATTTGCTGTAAACTATCTTTTATGAATGAAGAATGTTTTAAGTCACTTTAATTTGTCAGTCTCCTCATCAAAAGATTGTACCTCATGTTTACAGATTTTGCATATATAATCTTTAGAAGAAAACCTGGCAAAAAGAACTTTGTGGTACAAAGTTAAAAAATCTAAAAAGCTAAAAATCTAACACATACATTATTGCATAAGCTTTCTTCATAAAGGATATCTATGAAGTATTCCCATATACACATAATATATACACATAGTATGCGTAACTACTGTGGTCGTGAGTAGGAAAGGGGACAGAATGGTAATTGGATAGATGAAGAATTGTGACTACTGTATGTATTTGCTTGTTAATATGTACATTTTAATAACAAATCTCAGGCTATAAGAAATAGTGTTAAATCGCCAACTGAAATCTGGCTTATTTACTTTCTTAGGTAAATAAGGATTGTTATTAGGATTGTCATTTTATTTTAGGATTTTTATTTTATTTTTCCAAAGATCTTGCAGCAATGACAGGTGGATTAATGAACACAGAGGTGCTTCAACTGGTTTTGGATATTGCTTTTTTTTAATGATAGATTTCTTAAAAATGGCCTGGTAAAGTATAGCATTCCAAATTAATGATAGCAATATCCATTGTACGATGAGGAAGGTTATGCTGTCCTAAAATTAAAATTAATGCTATTAAATGCAGCATTTGGAGTATATATGAGGTTAGAATTGGCATTTAGTCTGCCACAAGATTTAGTTTGCTAGTATCTATATATGCAACACAGTCTGATGTTGTTCATCTGTTTTATTTAAAAAGAATTATATCACTTATGTGTGGTTTATCACTAAAAAGAATATAGATTGGCACAGAGGTGGGTTCCTGCCGGTGCGGTTAATAGCTGTTGTTCGGCGCAGAGCCGAAGACGCTGCTGCCGTTCGCGGCGCGGGAGGTTTCCCCGGGCACTTTCCCCGCCCGCATGGAAGCCACCAATTGCGTTCTTTTGCTCTCTGCGCATGCGCAAAGCATTCTGCATGCGCAGAGGGCAAAAGAACGCAATTGGCAGCGTCCATGCGGGCGGGGAAAGCGCCCGGGAAAACCTCCCGCGCCACGAACGGCAGCAGCGTCTTCGGCTCTGTGCCGAACAACAGCTATTAACCGCACCGGCAAAAACAGGCAGGGACCCACCTCTGGATTGGCAGATCTACTCTCAACCATTTTTAGTATTTTAGTCAAGAAAATGACTGTTGACTCAGCTAACTTCAATGAATAAGAGTTCTGTCAAAAGCTACTGAGCATTTATTCTAATTGATTTAGTTATTTCTCATTTTCTGGAGAAAAAGTAGGATATAAATCTAATACTACATAAATACTTAAAATTTTAAAGCACTCTCATTCCCCAAATAATGATTTAAAACAATTGTTTTGTTAAATGATATCCCTACTGAGTCTATTTTGATATAACAATTTTAATATAGTTAATCCACAATAAGGGCAATTATTATCTTCACTGATACCAGAATATTCCAATTTGATAGCATACGATTCAAGGTGTGTCTTTCTGTCTGTCTGTCTGTCTGTCTGTCTGTCTGTCTGTCTGTCTGTCTGTCTGTCTGTCTGTCTGTCTGTCTATCTGTCTGTTTCTCTGTCTGTCTGTCTGTCTGTGTGTATGTGTATGTGTGTGTGTCTCTCTCTCTCTCTCTCTGTGTGTGTATGAATGATGTATGTATAATCTTTAATTCAATATTCCAGAAAGTTTACAAGTGTGTGTGTGTGTTGTGCATGCACATTTGTGTGTGTATAAAACATAAATAGACAAAAATATTCCCATAACTGCAATGCACCAATAGCCAAACAACACAGTCCAGAATCTTACCATTAGGATACAAAAGCTCACCCTGCTCAGGGTGAGCTGATTTCTACAGCTCCATAGAATGCCAATGATGTAAAGACATCTTTGGAACCAAGGTATTTCAGAGAATTGGAGCCACTGTAGAGAGGGGCTACACTTCCCTCTCATCTCTCAAAGAATTGGGAACCTAAATATCCTGCCTTAGATGCAGCCATGGATTTCAACCTTATAGATTTTATCTCTTGTGTTTTCAACACCTTAATTGCTCCAGGTTTTGCCTCAATACAAGTTTTTCTTAGACAGTTTGGTGTTTAAGCATCAGTCTAGAAACTGTGAGTTCTAGTACTGCATTGGGCATGAAGCCAATTGGGTGGTCTTGGGTCACTTTCTCTTAACTCTAGCAAAGAGGCAATGGTAAACCACTTCTGAAAAACTCTGCCAAGAAAATTGCAGGGACTTGTCCAGGCAGTCTCTGAGAACTGGACACAGTTGAACAGAATAAAAAAAATTACCTTTTCTTCCTCTTTTTTCATTAAAATGGTCTTTGTTCATTGAGCTTTTTCATGAACTCTTTCACAATAGAGAAACTGGATTCATCAGTTACAACTTCCATTTTACTTGCCATTAAATACATGTAAATACATAGAATTGCACCTGATATTGTTAGCTGTTTTTACGTTTGCACTAAAATTTAGAAAATAAACTTTGCTATCCATGGGTCACAAATATTTTATTTTGCTTTGCTCACATATATAGAACTGACTCAGGGGTTTTTTCCAATTTTGTGGGTGTGGCTTAATTTTGTGGGTGTGGCTTAATTTTGTGGGAGTGGCTTGATGGTCATGTGACCAGGTGGGAGTGGCTTGATGGTAATGTGATGGTGGGCATGGCTTCATGGCCATGTTGTTGGAATATTCATGACTGGGAGAGCCATGTGATTGAGTCAGCCAATCGGGCTGAAGTGTTAATTGAGCATGTCCAGAAAGTTAGCAAGAAGAAGGGCATGGTTTAGTCAGTCCACCATTATACTCCAGTGTGAAAACATCTCAACATGTGGTCTGTGAAACAAAGTGCCGTATTGTAAATGTTTTATTCTACTTATAAAGAAGTTATTTGAATCAGCAAAATGCAGTTATCTTGTGAAGCTTCTGATTTATTGTGTAATTCTGATAGGTTATGGGCCCAGGAATCTCTCAAGAAGTAAAGTAAAACTGCATTGTAATTTAAAGCTGATAAGCTGTCTGTAGTTGTAAACGGAACAGGCAGAGAAGAAAAATAAAGCAGGATGGCTGCTGCTGTGGAATTTAAGGACAGTCCAATCCCTAAATTGGAGAAGAAAAATTATTTAATTCGGGCTGCAAAAATGGAATGGTTTTTTTTGAAAGCAAAAGAATTATGGGACATTGTAGCAGACCCCCTACAGTGCTTGGAGCAGCAGACCAAAAAGCTCATGACAAAGCTATGGCTTATCTTCTCTTAAGTCTGCAGGATGATCAGTTCTTAAATGTTGCTGAATTAAAGTCTGCAAAAGAATTGTGGCAGAAATTGAAAGCAGTACATGTCAATGTTTCTGCATGTAATGTGGTCCAACTCTCAAGAAAGCTTTTCAGAGCGAGCATGCAGACAGAAGATTCTATGGAAGATCATTTAATGAAAACGCAGGCTAATTTTCTAGAATTGGAGCAACGTGGAGTAAAGTTTCCAGAGTCCCAAAAAGTTTTATTAGTGTTAAATAGTTTGGATCAGAGCTGGGAGACTGTGTCAGCTATTTTTGAATGTAAGCCAGAAGCAGATTTGAATTTGGAGGCTTTGAAATTGTGTTTATTGAATGAATATGAAAAAAGGCTTTTCAGCCATGCTGATGGAAAATTCCACAGGCGGGGGTCCAACAAGGAGTACAGTGGAAACTTACAGCAAGTCTCCAGTAAAATTTTCCACAGGTTGCCTATCTCTGGAGTGCCTGGCAACAGCAGAGGTGTCTGCAGAGAAGAGGAGAGCAGCGGCAGGAGAGATCAAGTTACACAGCAACAATTCTGCAGACAAGACTAGCATTTTAAGAAAGTGTGTTTCATTTGTGGAGAGACAATACATCTGCAGAAAAGCTGTGCACAGAAAAGAAATATGCAAGACAAGAGACATTATTTGCAAGGAGGCCAGATTGCAGTTGCAAAAGTTTGTTATAATAACAATAGAGACAAATGGTTGATTGACAGTGGGGCTAGTCAAAGAATTGTTAATAATTCTGACTTATTTTCCAGATTTTTCCCAGGAAACCATGAAGAAGTGGTCTTAGCAAATGCAAATTCCATATTTGGAATCCAGGTTTACTGATGTGTTATGTGTACCTGAAATGGAGCATAATTTGTTAAGTGTGTCTAGTTTAGACAAGCAAGGTTATGAAACCACATTTGTAAATGGGAAATGTCTCATTAAAAGAGATGGGAATGTTTGTGCACAGGGCATAAAAAAGGATAATCTTTATGTATTGCAGGGACAAAAGGTCCCACATTGTTCCCAGATAATTAAAAATGTAGCAGAACACAATTCGTGTGTTCATCTTCTGCACAGACGACTTGGTCATGCTAATTTTAAGGTTGTTCAACAAATGAAAGAATTTGCAGAAGGATTAGATTTGAAGGGATGTAAGGCATATTTGGATTGTGCAGTATGTAAAACATCGAAATCCAAAGCATTTCCAGTGAGCAAGTTTAGCGCAAGACAAACCACAAGAGCTCTAGAACTGGTGCATGCTGATTTAATTGGGACTATGCAAGTCAGTTTGGAAGGAGCAAAGTATGCACTGGTCATTGTGGATGACTACAGCAGGTTTGGGTTTTGCTACTTACTTAAGAGTAAAACAGAGGTGCTACAGCAATTTAAGCAATGGTTAAGCTTTGTACAAAGAAGGTACAAACAACAGGTATGTCAGTTGCAAACTGACAGAGGTTCTGAATTTATGTCAACAAATTTTCAACAATGGTTGAGACAATTGGGAATAAAACACAGGCGCACAAATTCTTACACACTGGGAAAGAACGGAGTGGCTGAAAGGAGGAATGGTGTTTTACAAACAATGAAAGACTCATTACTGGAGGATTCTGGTATGAGCAGGTCATATTGGGGTGAAGCCATATTGACTGCCAATTATTTAATTAATAGGCTATGGAATTCATCCATCAATAATACTCCATATGCAATGCTATATGGGAGAAAGCCTTCTCTAGCACATTTAAAAATATTTGGAAGTACTGCCTGCGTACATATTCCAAAGGCAATCAGAAGAAAGGGACAACAAAAGGCTAGAAAGCTCAGATTTGTGGGCTATGAGCCAGGCTCAAAAGGGTATCGCTTTAGCGATGGAAGTAAAAGGATAGTGATTTCAAGGTCTGCTAGTTTTGCAGAACAAAATTGGAACACAATTGATGCAAATTCTAAAAATGTCTCACTTAGTGATGGTGATCCACTTAATGATGGTGATCCACTTAGTGACAATAACTCATTTAATGATGGTGAATCATTTACTGAAGGTGTCTATGTTCAGGGAGGAGAGACTGAACAAGATATGAATCCAGAAAAGCTTGAAACACAAGAACAGGCAATGCCATGTAGGTCAGAGCGTAGTAACAGGGGTTCCGCCTGACAGGTATTCTGCCAGTAAAGTTAAAGTGTGTAATGTGTGGTATGAGCCAAGAAACTATAAGGAAGTATTGCATTACTAAAAGTTGAACAAGTAAAGTGAAAGGAAGCCATGGACAAAGAGATTAAATCCATGTCACATGAATCTCATCTGTGACTTTGCTTGCCACAGGGTACCAAGGCTGTAGGATGTAAGTGGGTATATAAGAAAAAGGTATTACCCAATAATGAAGTACAGTATAAGGCAAGGTTGGTGGCACAAGGTTTTTCTCAATTAAAGAATGTACACTATGATGAAGTGTCTGCACCTACAAAGTTGCATTGGATGGGTGTGAAAAGAATTCTCAGTTATTTGAAGGGAACTGTGAATTTGGGTCTTCTAATACAAGTTACTAAAAAATTAAAATTGAAATGCTATGTTGATAGTGATTATGCAAATGATGTAAAAACCAGAAAGTCTAATTCTGGAATTGTAATAATGTTTGGAGGGCTTTAATTGGTTGGAAGTCCAGAAAACAAACAACGGTTGCTATTTCAACTGCGGAAGCAGAGTTTATTGCATTGTCTGAGTTATGTTCTGAAGTAGTTTGGTATGTACAGTTGTTACAAGATTTAAATGTAAATGTAAATGAAGCTGTAACTGTTTATGAAGATAATGCTGCTTGTATAAAAATGGCAACAGGTGACAGAGTGAAGAACAGAAGTAAACATGTGGACATTAAGTATTGTAATGTCAGGGAAGCTGTAAAAGAAAAATTGATAAGTTTACATCATTGTTCTTCAGAGGATAATTTAGCAGACATGATGACCAAACCATTGGGTGGCATCCATTATAGGAAATGTTTAAATCCAATAGATCTGATGTCTCTCTCAGTAATGAAGGGAGGAGTGTTGGAATATTCATGACTGGGAGAGCCATGTGATTGAGTCAGCCAATCGGGCTGAAGTGTTAATTGAGCATGTTCAGAAAGTTAGCAAGAAGAAGTTAGCAATAGTCAGTCCACCATTATACTTCAGCGTGAAAACATCTCAACATGTGGTCTGTGAAACAAAGTGCGGTATTATAAATGTTTTATTCTACTTATAAAGAAGTTATTTGAATCAGCAAAATGCAGTTATCTTGTGAAGCTTCTGATTTATTGCGCAATTCTGACACATGTGACTGGGTGGGCATGGTGTGTGTGGCTAAGTGGTCATGATCCTAGTTCCCCCTACAAGGATTCCTGCATCCGGACCTTTTACAATCCCCCAAAGGATTAAAGGAAACCAGATTCCATACAGCTGTGAATCCTTAAGGCAAACCAAATACAAGTGGTCCTCATTTACTGGCCAGTTGCTTAGCAAGTGTCCAAATTTATAATTGACCTCCTCAGAGCTACTTGACCTGTTTTGGGAGTTTTGACAGCCATATGCATGCACACAAATCCATGTGCGTGCACACACACACACATTTATGACCAGTTACAACATCCCACACAGTCATGTGACTGAGATTTTCTATGTTTTTTGCCAGTTCCCAACAATTTCTTCTGGTTTCCGGTTAAAAATGCCCATAGGGGAAAAGGGACTCATTTAAAACCAGCTTAATGACCACAAGGTGCACTTAACGACCATGGTGTTTGCCTAACCCAGGGGTCTGCAGCCTTAAACACTCAGAACCACTTTTCTATTTTCTTTTAAACAGTATCTCTCTGTGTGTCTTTCTTTTTCTTTCTCCCTATCTCTCTCTCTCTTCTCTCTCTCTTCTCTTTCTCTCTCTCATCTCTTCTCACTCATCTCTTTCATCTCTCTTTTTCTTTCTCCCCCCTCTCTTTCTCATCTCTCTCCCTCTCTCATCTCTTTCTCCCTTTCTCTCTCTCATGTTTCTCTCTTTCCACTCTCTCATTCTCTCCCTCCATCATTTTCTCATTTCTTTCTCTTTTCCTCCTCTTTCCTCTCTCTTATCTCTTTCACGCACGCAAGCATACACACAAGCATATACCCTCCTGCACCGGGATCACGGGGGAGGGGACAGAGGGGACTCCTCTGTTTTCCTCCTCTTTCCTCTCTCCCATCTCTTTCACGCGTGCAAGCATACACGCAAGCAAATACTCTCCTGCACTGGGATCATGGCGGATGGGACAGAGGGATGTGGGGGGAGACTGCTGAAGAAGAGGGAAGGGGGAGGGAGGGCTTTGACTTTCTCAGCCCCTCTCCCATCCTCTTTAACCTCCAAGCTTCACCACTCACTCCTCCTCCTCCTCCTCCTCCTCCTCCTCCTCCTCCCTTTCCTTCCCTCTCTCCCTCCATGGGAGCAGCGCTTTCCAAAAGGCACCAGGAGGAAAGGAAAGAGCAAACAACTTCAGTGGCCGTCACAGAGCATGCCAGGACGTTCAGGCATTCTTAACAAAAATAGAAAGGCAGCCCGGCTGCCAAAAGGATTGCGAGCAAACAGGCATTGCACCCGCTTGGCATGGGCTTTGCGTGGCGGGGTCCTGAGAAGTTTAGGGACCATGCGGAGAGGGTGAGAAAGAGAGGAGGGAAATAAGGAGGGTTGTTGTTGCTTTGCTTGGGTTTCCTTCGCCGGACCTCTTCTGCATGACCATGTGATGGGCTGGGCAGACTGCGCCACTTCTCCGGAGCCCCAGAAACCTTTTGGGGGCAAGTTTCCTCCCCCTCTTCTCCCACCTGGAGGTAGCAGAGCTGACCGAGCCTCACCCAAACTTCACCCTCAAGTCACTGCAACCATCCAGCATGGAGGAGACTTGGGGGCTGAAGAAGACCCAGGTGCAAAAGGTGACACATTGAAACATGTGCAAAAAATAATAATACACCCTCTCCTTTCTCCCAACCACCCCATCGCCCCACATTGCCCCTACTTTTCGGATTTGGTGAACTTCCAAAAAGCCTGCCTGAGGTCATGGAAAGAGGGATAGGTCTGCGGTTAGGCGGAGATGCCTTGAGCTCTCTCTCTCACCAGCAGCGTGTATTGCTCCCAGCCTTGCGCCGCACCTACATGCTGTTTTCAGCTGCCCAGCTTACCGGGTTTCCCCCCCATCCTTGTCACGGCTCCAACGGGGGTGGTGGCTTCAGGAGACGCCATCAGTGTTGGCTGCAATGCCGGCAGCTTCGGGGGCTCCTTCCTGGTTCGTTTTCAAAATTTAAAAAACCCCGCCCAAAACAAGATGTAGATGCATGCGCAGTGCCAGAAACTCAGCTTCTGCGCATGCACAGAAGAAAAAACCCAGAAAATTTAAAAAAAATTCAAAAAAAGATGGTGGTGGCCAGTGCAGGAGTCACCACCGGGCCCCTACCGGTCCGCCCATTCCCTACCGTACTGGTAGGAACCCACCCCTGAATTGACCCACCAAAACTAAGAAGAGGGAAAAATTATTTTTTGGCAATGCAAGACTCTATACTTCCTTGTTTAAATAGACCTTCCTTTCCCCACCTCATATTGTCTTTTACCATTTTATACCTTTTTTTTAATCAATTCAGCATTTGGTATACTTTCTTAATTTATTAGTAACATTTTAGGTTAGATTTAAATATTGCATTTTAATAATGTTTACATTATTTATTATTATTATTAAATTATTTTAGGACCTCATAGTCAGCAATCTTCCTTTAGTTATACATTTAATTACTTTCTGTTGCTACTCCAGTCCTATTATTACCATTACTATTGTTCAGAATGCAAACTTTTTAACAATTTAACATTCAGATTATTGTGACTTTTAGTATAGAAAACCTAATCATGGCTACTAACTACAAAGAAGAGTCATTATCGGTAAAGATCAAATCATAACCTGACCCGGACATCAGCCAGCTAATGAGATTTCAAAATGAATTGGTGAACAAAATAATAAAATAAAATAAATTTAGTTAAATGTCTATTATAAAAATAGTATACAGTTTGCATAAACTCAAAAACAAGCAATTTTTGACACATTATAAATCTAACATGTGAGCAAAGATGTTCATTAATTGCATAATTCACTGGCATAAGACTATAATAATATGAAAATAATGTAAAATGCATTACACACAGAGGTAGGCTGCTACCAGTTTGCACTGGTTCTCCCGAACCGGATGTTAATTTTCTGAGCAGTTCGGAGAACCAGTTATTGGAAGAAATCTTTTCCCACTTTACAGGGCTAATCCTGCAAGGGAGGCAGGAAGGAAACATTTATTTCTAGCCTAATCCTTATCTTAATTGCCCTGCTGCTTCAAGTGTTTTTAGAAACTGCCTTTGGGTTAAGCTTGTTACATTGTAAGCCTTAATGGTTCTTAATGGTAGCCCAGACCTTTTGTCTGTAGACTGAGCTTCTCTGGAGTTCCCCCCAACCTGAAGTTTTTTGTGGTACTTTTATTCCTGGGGCTTGACTTTCTTAAAGATTGTTTTAAGTTTTTTGGAGCTTAAACATGGCTGGAACAGCTATTTACAGAAGGGTTGGCCAAATTCTCCTGTTGGTGGGCTCCAAGAGGAACCAAAGCAGAGGTGGGTTCCTACCGATGTGGTCCAGTGCACGGTTCCAATAGGAGCCTCCTGATGACATTTTATTTATTTATTTATTTTGGTTTTCTTATATGCCGCCCTACTCCCGAGGGACTCAGGGCGGCGTACAGCAAAGACATAATTTAGGTGTGACAGCTCCAGTGCTATCTGTGCCGGTCTGTGCTTAGAAGCTAGAAACGTGTATGTATAATTAGAGTAAGAAATATCTTTGAGTATAGAAAACATTGAACATTGAACATACATGTCAACCATCTCGACGCTATCCTTTTACAGCCTAGTGATACAAAAATATTTACATCATTATCTTTCTTATATCTTCCAATATTTCCCTTATTCTTTTCTGTTATTATATTATGTTCAGTCCATTATCATTACAATAAAACAATTTTCCCTTTTTCAACAATGGTTCTTTTGTTCAGCTTGATTAATATTTTATAACCTTGTAAAATTGTATACATTCCGATATTTTGTTCTGGTCTTTGCGAAAAAGTAGACATTTGTTATTATTTATACTGTCTAAGATCATAACTCATAATGTGTCTAAGATCATGACATATAGTTATAGCAATTTTTGATATTTATTTTGGTTAAGCCAGTTATACCACCTGTCCCAAGTTTTATAGAATTCAAAGTCATCTTCATCTTGCATTTCCAGTGACATCCTACTAAGTTCTGCACATTCAAATACTTTATTAATGAGATTTAACATAGTTGGAATTTTTTCAGTTTTCCAAATCTGCGCATATATAATTCTTGCGGCTGTTGTAATGTGTAGAATTATATATCTGTCTTCGTTCGTCATTTTTTCCCTGAAGATACCTAATAGGAAAAGCTCCGGCTTTAGGGGGATCGTTTTTGAGGTTATTTGTTCAAGGCAGTTTTTGATCTTAATCCAAAAGTTTTTTGCTTTGGGGCAGGTCCACCATAGATGGTAGTATGTTCCTATACCTTCTTTACACTTCCAGCACTTTGGGGAAAGTTTCGGGAACATTTTTGCCAATCGTGCTGGAGGAAGGTGCCACCGGTAAAACATTTTGTATATGTTTTCTTTGTATGGTATCGCCAGTGTTAGTTTATAATTTATAGACCAAATTTTTTCCCATTCGTTTAAATTAATTGAATAACCAAAGTTTTGTGCCCACGCAATCATCGAGCCTTTCACCACCTCTTCAAATAGATTATATTGGAGTAGGAAATTATATAGTTTGGAAATCATTTTTTGGTCCTTGCCCATTAATATTCTATCTAAGTCACATTTTTTTTGAAATCCGTATTTTATTTTGTCCTTATTGTATTTTGATTTGACCTGTAAATAGTGCCACCAATCAAGGTCTATTCCTTTTTCTTTAAGTTCTTGTTTTGAGAACATGTGTTCATCTAGGAGTTGTTGATATGTTATAATCTTATTTACGTCTAAAAGGTTCGGGTATATAATTGCTTCAGTTGGTGATATCCATTTTGGAACACTTCTATAATGGTCCTTCCTTATTGTTAGCCATGTGTCTAATAGGTTCTTTCTTATATAATGTCGGCGGAAATATGTATGTGTTTTATAGGTGTCCCCCCATAAGAAGGCGTGCCAACCTATCTGCAAATCGAAACCCTCTAGAGTTAATATCCTTCTGTTTTTGAGTGTGATCCATTCCCTCATCCAATTGAGTGTAGCAGATTGGTGGTATAGTTCCCAGTTAGGGAGACCAAATCCTCCTCTCCTCCTATGGTCTTGAAGAAGTTACAGTTTGATCCTCGCTTTTCTTTTGGCCCATATGAATTTATGAATCATTTTATTTAAATTTGAAAAAACTGTTTTGTTCAACTTTATTGGAATTACCTGGAATAGGAATAAGATCTTAGCTAAGATGTTCATTTTGATTGTCGCGATTTTACCCATAAATGATAATTGAAGTTTTGACCATCCGTCAAGGTCCTTACTAATTTTCTGTATTAGTTTTATATAATTATCCTCCTTTAATGAACTACATCTTGCGGTGAGCCATATCCCAAGATATTTAACTCTTTTTACTATTTTCATGCCCAATAAATTTTCCAATTTGATATTTTGTTTTGGTGTCATGTTTTTAGTTATTATTTTTGTTTTTTCCTTATTAATTTTTAGGCCTGCCGCCTTTCCAAATTTTTCAATTTCATTGATTAGAGTCGGGCCGGTGTCTAGAGGTTCTTCAATTATAAATGTCATATCGTCGGCGAAGGCTTGAAGTTTGAATTCCTCCTTCCTGATTTTTAGGCCTTTTATCTCTTGCATGCTTCTTACTTTCCTCAGTAGGCTTTCTAATGCTAATATGAAAATTAATGGGGCTAACGGGCATCCTTGACGTACTCCTTTTTTAATATCTATTTTCTCTGTGATATCATTATTTACTATTATTTTTGCTGTTTGGGTACTATATATAGCTCTGATCAACCCTATAAATTTTTCGCCAAATTTCATTTTTTCTAGTTGTATAATAAAAAATTGCCAGTAACATGTTTTTATGTTTGTTTGGATGTTTGTTTGTCTTTTTTACATAATTAATAAAGATTATTTTATAAAAAAAAGAAGCTAGAAACGTGGCTTTAAAAAAAGAGAGCAATCAAACGCTCACTTGCACTTGCAGCGCAAATTGTGTGTGTGTGAATGCTGGGGAGGGGGGCGGAGAAGGCTGATGTATATTCTGTCGGAGCCTAAGAGAACTAGGCAGCTGTTCCTCCCCTCTTTAACATTTGGGGAGGGAGCCGAAGGGAGTGAACACATTCCTTCAGGAACTGTTAAAAGTCCCTCTCTTGTTTTAAAACTTCAAGCCAGATTTTATCTGCAGATCGAGAGGTCTGCTGCCCTTTTGAAAGGTGACTAAGATCTGGGAACAAAACTGGAGGGAGGGAGGGGCGGGGGAGCCCCAAGTGGCAGGAGATCCTCACCCAGGTGCAGGAAAGGAAAGAAGGGAAGGGGAAGGGAGGGAAGGAAATGGAAGGAAAGGAAAGAAGGAAAGGAAAGTTAAGGAAAGGGAAGGAAAGGGAAGAAGGAGGAAAGGAAAGGGGAAAGGAAAGGGAAGTTAAGGGAAGGGAAGGGAAGGGAAGGGGGAGGGAGGGGAGGGGAGGGGAGGGAAGGGAAGGGAAGAGGGAGGAGGGGAGAGAAGGAAAGGAAAGAAGGGAAGGGAGGAGAGGAGAGGAGAGGGGAGGGGAGGAAAGGAAAGGAGGAAAGGAATGGAAGGGGAAAAGAAAGGAAAGGAAAGAAGGGAAGGGAGGGGAGGGGAAGGGAGGAAAGGAAAGGAGGAAAGGAATGGAACAGGGGAAAAGAAAGGAAAGAAAGAAATGGAAGGGGAAGGGAAGGGAGAGGAGGGGAGGGGAGGGGAGGAAATGGAAGGAAAGGAAAGGAGGAAAGGAACAGGGGAAAAGAAAGGAAAGGAAAGAAGGAAAGGAAAGGGGGAGGGGGAGGAAAGAAGGAAAGGGGGAGGGAGGGGAAGGAAAGGAAAGGGGAAGAGAGGAGAGGGGAGGAAATGGAAGGAAAAGAAAGGAATGGAATGGAACGGGGAAAGAAAGGAAAGGAAAGAAGGAAAGGAAAGGAAAGGAAAGAGAAAGAAAGAAAGAAAGAAAGAAAGAAAGAAAGAAAGAAAGAAAGAAAGAAAGAAAGAAAGAAAGAAAGAAAGAAAAACTTATGACCACAATTGAGCCCAAAATTTTGGTTGCTAAGCAAGAGTGTTGTTAAGTGAGTTTCACCTATTTTACTCAATCCATGAAGTTTCCTGGCTCTAACAGTGATGTGCAAACTAGGGAAGTACATCTGAAGGCATGTGTAATATTCTAATGTACAGAAGTTATGGTTAAATGTGTGGCAGAAAGTGGACTCTGGGTGTGTTTTTCCAAATGCAGTAAGTGAGGTTGAATGTATATAATTTTATAAGGTGTGTGTGTATGTGTGTGTGTGTGTGTGTGTGTGTGTGTGTGTGTGTACGTACACATACAATATATATAGTAGATAATGTATATTTTTGTGTGCCTGTGTGTAATATGTATGTACACATATGGCATATATGCATAGGATTAAATAGTATATTTTGGATGTTCAGTAGTAGTAAATAGATAGGGAAATTGTATCTCATTGAGGCCTTTGAGGCAAGGAGAGGCCAGGCACCCTAACCCTAACCCTAACCCTTGACGTGAGTGATGTCAAGTTGGTCACGCCCACTCAGTCACATGACTACCCAGTCACATGATCACCAAGCCATCCCCACCCACTCACATGACCGCAAAGCCGCTCCCACCCAGTCACATGGCCAGCAAGCCACTCCCACCCAATCACATGGCTGGCAAGCCATGCCCATAAACAAGCCATACCCACAGAGCGGTAGCAAAAAACAATTGGAAGCCACCCCTGAACGAAAGTGACGGAATAAGAATTATTCCTGTCGAGGCGATATAGGATATTGCTTTCTTGAAGTCATCCTTACTTAGAAAATAAAACCAAGATTCAATTCTAATTAACAAAATATTTATTTCAGTACAAAAGTAACAAAAAATATAAACCTTATTAAGCTACATTGTCTCAGCTAAGAAATCCCATCTGCCTCGGGTGAGGCTCACAGGAGAAGAAGGAAGGAGGAGACTTCTGGAATGCATACATGCGCAGTAATACATGTCACATATCTGCTGATTAGAAAAATACAGTAAACCTAGAAATATGGCAGAGGTGCTCAACTGGCAATGTTCACATCAAGACAGAAAGACTCCCTGTAGGGGAGGTGAAGCAAAGAGCGGTGCCCAGGGGCGGGTTCCTAATTCTTTTACTACCACTCTGTGGGTGTGGCTTATTTTGTGGGTGTGGCTTGCCAGCCATGTGACTGGGTGGGCGTGGGCCTCGGGAGCTTGGCAGCGGCCGGAGAAGCGGGGGGCATTGCCCACCTACAATGCAGCCCCCCGCAGCGGGATCAGCAAGACCGCGGCAGCGGTTCTTCTAAGAGGCCCCGTCCGGCCTGAATGCTTCTCCCCATTCGATGCTCCTAGGCTCCTGCCGCCCGTTCCCTCTTCCCTCAGCAGCTCGAGAAGCCTTGAACGTGCGAAAATGCCTAGGATCATCACCGCGCATTCGTGGCTTCTCGGACTGCTGAAGGGAGGGGAATGGAGATAGCTCCTGCCGCCCATTCTTTCAGCATCTCACGCGCTCCCTCAGCCATCCTCCCCTGCTTGGACTCACTGTGGGGTAGGAAGGCAGCGCATGCGCAGTGCCGGAAGCTCGGCTTCTGGGCATGCGCAGAAGAATTTAAAAATAAAAAATAAATTTTTTTAAAAAAATAATGGCGCCCAGGCACCGGCAACCGACCGCACTGGTACTGTGATGTCACCAGCGGGCTGCTACCGGTGCTATAGAGTGGACCGCACTGGTAGGAACCCACCACTGGCGGTGCCCTACGAGGTCGAGGAGAGTCGCAACTCTCCTGCCTTACCCAGAGTTTTTCTTTCCCTCTCAGGAGGGAACGAGGAGGAGAATAGGCAGCCTAAACATGGCTGCCACAAAGCTGGGGCAGCCAAGGAACATCTTGGCTGCCCCAGGAACATCTAAGACTGGTGCTGGAGCGGAGTTAGTGAAGAGTGATTGGAGCTGGGTGAGAAGATTCTCTCTTTTTTTGCATTTAGTCCCTAAACTTAAAGGAAAAGAAGAAGAAAATCCAGAGAAGAAAAGAAACTCTTATAATTACCTTTTTTAAAACCGGCGAACAATCATAGAGAGAAAAATCCTGAACCCAAATGAAAGGAACTGAGGGGAGAAAAGCTAAAGAGTTTTTAATCAAAGAAAATTGGATTTTAAATTGGGTAGGCGTTGTTATGGAAAGGCATTATAATATGCTGGAACCATATATCTGAATTGATTTGAGTATTTCATTCTGTCTCTATAAACTGAATTAAATTTGGATTTTAATTTATCATGTTTGAAACAATGCTGAAACCTCTGTTGATGCTGCCAACTACTGGTGAATACACTACATCTCTACAAATCTAGGAAAATTTTGACAGAAGAAACTAGCAACATCCTTTTGAAGGATTGTGGTGATGCTAACTGCCCTATAATTAATTACTTTATTATTGTGATAAGGAAGACTTTTAAGTAAAGTAAAGTGACTTTTGTTGTGCGGAAACTGTCTGGACTATTTAAATGGAATTGATTAATAACCCTGAGATGTAAAGAACTATGATTATTGAACTCTTTGATGAGCAAAACTGGAATTGAATATATTGTTTGTGGCCCTGACTAAAAGTGGACTTATTAAACTAAAACAGGATGCCTTTTCAGGGGGAAATGAGTAAGATTTCAAGAGAAATGGTGCGGATGTTTAAAAGCATTAGGGATACCATGACAAAGAACCAAAGAGAGATAAAAGACTTAATCCAAGGTATGAATGACAAATAGAAAATATGATATAACTGGCAATGAATGAAGATCAAAGTGTCTAGGAAAGAGAGGAGGTAGTGGAAAGAATGGAGGAAAAGATAGAACAGACAAATCACCAAATAAAACAGGGGGATGAGAAAAACTTTTTGAGAGATATAAAAATGGAAATGAAATTGGATAATCTGGAAGATGTCTTTAAAAGGGAGATAGGAGTATGGATGGATACTCTGGAGATTTGGCAGTTTAGGAGGATAGAGATAGGAGAAAGAGATAGAGATAGGAGAAAGAGATAGACATATAGGAGAATTAATTATTTTACTATTGTGATAAGGAAGACTTTTAAGTAAAGTAAATGAAATAGTAAAGGAAGATGGAATAATGAAGATACAGATGTTGACAGAGACAAAGATCCAAGAGAGGAATATGGGAGGAAGGCTAAAAATAGAATAAGAATTGAAGTATTAAAATGGACAAGGTATGATGGATACAATAGAGCTATTTTTTTCTTTCTTCTTTTTTCTTATATAATGATGGCCTGATTAAAAACTAGAAATAGAGGTAGAAATAAGAATATACACTTTTATATAAAGGACTATGTATTAGCACAAATATGTGTCTTAACATTAGGATTAGTAAGAGTGACCTGACTAGAAGCCAGAATACAGGTAGAAATAAGAATTAGGAGGAATATTAGTACCATAGTTATAATTTCTATATAAATTGAAAATAAGTAATAATTAGATGGAAAGATGAGAGGTTGAAATATGATATTACTATGTATGTGCAAGACATCAGAATGGAACATTGAAATATTGAATCATTGACTGCTGTTATTTGTATTAACATGAATCATACCCAGAGGCCACACTGTTCATGTATTGATGTTGATATATGTTTAAAAATAAAAACCCAATAAACCTTGAAAAAAAAACCAGTTCATTTAGTGACCATTCAAAGTTACAATGGCACTGAAAAAAGTGACTTATGACTTTTTTACAATAACACCATTGCAGCATCCCCACGGTCATGAGAGGGCAGACGAGGTGAAGCGCCCCTCAATTTAAGTGACATTGAGTTGGCCACACTCACCAAGCAAGTCATTAGGGCAGAGAACCGGTTGTTAAAACATTTGCAGCCCACCACTGATTACACATTTTCAATGGATTTTGAGGCAGTTCTCAACCTTTTCTTCAGCCCTCCTTAAATATCTTTTGTGGGCATGCACCATGTCCACAGACCCCCAAGACTTAACTTAAGATTTAAATCATAACATTTCTCCAAGACTTCACGGATCCTCTGTGATGACATCGCGGCCCCCAGGGTCCGTAGACCACAGGCTGAGAACCACTATTTTGAGGGAATGCTGCTGCAATCCTAAATGGTGTTTTAAGAGTTATGAAATTGGCTGGTGGCTTTTCCAGATTTTCTTTCCCCCTTGATAGAATCTAAAAAGAAAGCTGACTACAGCTACAATAATGATCAGAAACTTCCATCAGAATATTCTGATGTAAATTTAGAATTGTTCAGGCCATAATATATTGAGGGCTTAATCAACATGCTGCTATTGTTTATTAGCAATACTTAGGCAAATATTAACAATATATTCTATTTTTACTATGTCAACATGATCTCTGAAACCATATATTAATTGTTTTCATTTATTTTTTGTATTTCATTGCAGGCCTACTTAGTCAACAAGGTCGTTTAATATTATAAGAAAATAAAGATTAGGTATGGACTTCAACAACCTTCTGTATATTTGCATATGTTAACATTCCAATTTCTACCTTTGATAAGTTATCACTGAAAAAGAGGTCTTTGCCTGCTAATGAACATACTCATTTTAATCTACTACTTTAGAAAAGCTTGACATTTTTCAGCAAGGTTTGTGAATTCATATTTCAAACTATTTGGATTAAGAGCTTTAATTTTATTAGAAATCTACTTGAGCTTGGAGAAACCTCTTGGAGAAACTGGTCTAAAACCCACATCTGAACTGTAGTGAATGACTGTTTCTCATATTCTATATTATCTTGATGTTAAAGTCATCATGGGATGTCTTCCCTGCTAACAACATAAATTCATTCCTGTTCAAAATTTATTTGAGTAATCTCAGTTATAACCCTGAATTTAACTATAACTTAACTCTGCATTATAAAAAATTACTTGGTGTTAGTTCTCCCAAATTTCCCAACATTTAGCTTCATTTGATGACTCTAATATTTTGAGATGAGGAAAAGAATTTCCTTCTCTTTATGTGCATTTATTATTCCTTCTTCCTTTTGTACCACTTTATGTTTGCTTAGTTGCCTATAAAATGCTTTTACTAATTTAGTTGGATCCCCCTCCCATGTCAGATGAGCGTTATTTTGACTGTTATATGAAAGGAGTGCAAAGTAAGAAATCTTCAGGAGATATTACACTATTATATGAATAGCATCTAGTCTTAACCTTCAATATATCTGTAGTCTAGAACTGTGATGGCGAACCTATGGCACAAGCCCTCTTTGCTGGCACACCTGCCATCGCCCCAGGTCAGATTTTTCTTTCATGAGCTTCTGTTTCCCTGCAAATGATGAAACAGAAGCTCAGGAAAGAAAAAGATCTTATCTTTTGCCGCACTGCCGGTGTTGGGATGACCCGCCTCCTGCTGGCCAGTTGGTCTTTGGGTCTCTGCTGTGCATGCACGCGTGTCCATGCATGCACACATTTGCAAGCATGCACAGCTTTCATTTTGGACATGTGTGCGCGCACAGTTTGGGCAACTGGTGGATAAAAGATTCACTGGTCTAGAATTTCAACTCATTTTCATTATTATGAGGAAATTCCTGATTGTTTGAGTTGTTAAACAACAAAGAACCTGCTTCCTGATGTTATGATTGCTCCCTTAGTAGAAGTTTTCAAGCAAAGGTTTGGAAGGCATTGTCTGGCATGGATTGAGGATTCCTACCCTGGAAAATATGGTGGACTTGGAGATCCAAAATCCATTCCAAGTCTATAATTTATTATTTGTCTCAGTTCCTTAAATGATTTTGTGAAAATATAAAATCAATGTGTCTTATTTAAATACCTCCTATTCCTTTCTCTCTATGTCTTTCTCTCTCTCCACCTGCATATGCACGGCAATGCATGCACGTGTATGCATGCACGTGCACGTGCACACACACACATGCACACACAAACCTCCTCCAGTCAGTGTTGACTCCTGGTGACTTCCTGGGTTAGCATCTTGGTAAAGTTTTCAGAAATGGTTTGTCATTGCCTGCTTCCCAAGGCTCAGAGAATCATTGGCCCAAGATTACACAACTCTAGCCTAAGAGAGGGTTAGAAATCATAATCTCCCAATTTCTTCTAATTTAGAGCTAATTCAAGTTTCTAGTTTTTCAGGTCTCAAATCTCAAGTTTCTAACCCAAAACTAAAAGATTCTCTTTCCAGTCTGAATAGTAATTTAATGAACATATTATCAAATGGGGTAGCTGCCTAATTGATTTCCTCCTACTCATAAATTTTAATTTTGATAGTGGTTGGACGTATGTTAGTTTTCTGTTTATAATTTCCTCATAATCCTATTTTACATCATTTCCTATTTGCTTGCATTTAATATAAATTTTCACTTTCTTTGGCCCTCATTTGGGCAAGACTTCCACTTTCTAAAGAACACCTTCTTTTCTTTAATATCATTTATCTTGATCGATTAAAAAAAACTATTTGTGTCTTCTGGGTTGATGTTGTTATTGCTGATGTGGGTATATTTTTGCTAAGCATCTATGTTTGGAAAACAGCCAAAATTTCTGAAGAAATTTTACCTTGTTGATTTTTTTTTCAACTTTCCATTAAAGTTATTTTCTAACAGTCAAATGTCATTAAAAATCATGTATACATACACACATTATATTTGATAGTACTGTGCTGATTACTTCCATCACTTCAAATTCAACTAGCCCTTGATACCCCTTTCCAAGAGAACTTCCCTTGACCATATTTATTATGTACAGTTTCCTACTTTTTAAAGATGAAAGTAGATGAAATTGTGGTGAAGGTCAGAAATCAGCAAACTATAGAAAAAAAATAGCTATGGTAGCTATTCAATTTTCTGTCCAGTTCTTCATTTCATCTTTTCTTCAATAATATACTGTAGATAAGGTTTGGCTCCTAAATTAGATGTTCTATCCAGCTTCTAACAATTTCCAAATGACTTTCATCTTGATCAACGGAGGAACATGACTGCCTATCAATTCTGCTATTTTAATCTTTTTTGAGTAGGAACAATTGTGTCTGAAATTAAAAACAACTAAGTAAATAAAGTATACGTTGTGACTTGTGCATGATGTATGTGATATGGAAGTGAGAGCTGGGGAGGAGCCTACACCCTAACCTACACAGTCACAGAAACAAACACTCACACACACATACACAAATACAGACAACTTTTAAACTGAAGCCTAAGTAAAGGTCAAGAGGAGCTGATGAATATATGATTTGGGACGAATTAGCCTTATGAGATGAGAATGAAATGCAGAGTGGAGAAATTGGAGAATAAGTACCAGCAAGTTTCATTTAATCCAAATCTGTACATTATTATAATTTTACCCTAGGTTGAAAGAGAATCATTGAATCAAATTGTTTTAGTCTGATCTTCAAAATATTATCTTCAGATAGCAATCTACTTCAACCATCGAAATGAGTACATGATTAGTCATGTCCTCATTTTAGAAATGTACAGGTAGTCCTCATATAATGACCACAGTTGGGACCAGCAGCTAAATCATGTAATGATCATTAAATGGGAAATCACATGACTATGACTATGCTTTTCTTTCCCCACTTTCTTCATTCTTTGCTCATTTGGCACTGGAATGCTCACACAAATGCTGGGCTAATTGGCAAGAATGAAGTTAATTTTTGTATTTACATTTATTGGGGGGGAAGAATTACAAGAAAGTAAGAAGGCACACAATGGGAAATTTATATCAAAATGAATGTTGGCAATTGTGAGAGCCCTACAAATACAGCTCAGTGTATTATCCATTGTATGCCTGCTTACTCTCTTGTAATCCCTTTTTACTCTCCAATTTTTTCCACTCCGCAAGGAGGGGGGAACAACAGGTCAGGCACAGAACTACATGTACTGATTTTAATGGCTGTCACTGAGTGATGCTGCAAGGGTCATAAGTGCATCCATTGGTCATAAAGTTATTTTTTCAACACCATCTTAACTGAACAAGGCAGCTAATCCATGATTACCGTTATCCTTGTCATCAGTACATCATAGCCTTTTGAAAGCATGCCCACCTTTCTTTGGGCTAGGTGCCACCCTTGGTCTCCAATTAAGTGGATGTACTCTAGAAAAAGTAAATAAGGCAGGAGAAAAATGACATTTGATTTTACTTATATTTCATTACCATTATATTAATGAAATACAGTTGACATGATTAATATCCAATAGTTTAGCAATATTCTACTTCCGTGACATTAAATATTGCAATTCTAAGAATTTTTCAAAAATATTAGCTATTCCAGGGTTTGTACAATTCAGGGACTTCTGTGCAAGCAATTCAGTCTTATAGTGATTCCAGGCCTAATGAAGAAAATGTCTGGAGTTGATAAAATCATTGAAATAAAAGATCAATCCATAGAAAGTAAGGAGGAATGAAAAGTAATGGTAAAGATTTCCCCTGTCCAGTCCAGTCTGACTGTAGGCAATAGTGCTCATTTCCATTTCTCAGCCAAGGGAGGCAGAAGTGTCTGAAGACATTTGTGTGTTCATGTGACCAGCATGACTATATGCCAAGGTGAATGGAATGCTGTTACCTTCCCACCAAAGTGGGACCTATTTATTTATTCATATTTGCATGCTTTCAAAGTTCTAGATAGTAGGAGCTGGTGCAAGTAATGAGAGCTCACCACATCACATGGTCATGAACCCAGTCAGAGGTGGGCTTCAGCCGGTTCGGGCCAGTTCGGGCAAACCAGTTGTTAAGATTCTGCACTATTCGGCTAACCAGCAAATCCCACCACTGGCTGGCCCTGCTCACCCTGCCCCGCCCCACCCTATCTCGCCTCGCCTGCCTTGGTCGTGGCTAGAGTCATGCCCACGCCCAGCTACTCTCTGGCTAAAGTCACGCTTGCTCACCCTGACTATGTGGGCCCAGCTGATCACTGTGCCTTGCCTGTTCTGCTTACCTTGGCTGCCCATGAAGGTAATGCACTCAAAGGGCCGCCTTGGGATGGACATGGCAAGGCTTGGGGTGGACTTTCGGGCCTGGCTCTCGCCATTCTTCCGACCGCATGCTGCCAACTCACCCTTCACCTCGGGTTGGGGATACACCAGTCCCTGACTCTGGCCTTCCCTGGGGCCTCTGCCCACATGTTGCCCACTTGCCCTTCACCTCAGGTTGGGGGACACACCAGTCCCTGGCTCTGGTGTTCCCCGGAGCCTCTGCCCACATGCTGGGCTGCTGCTGTGAGAACGGTATGATCCCCATGGGCTAGATAGTAAGGCTGATGGTGGGGAAGGAAGATTTGCTCTGGACTTGCTGCACTCAGCTGAAGGACTACCTTGGTGAAGGGTTGGGACACACGGTGAGGCGAGGCTGCCTTTAGGGCCCAGCTTCGGCTTCCGGGTGGGAGACCTGAGAGAAAAT
Organism: Diadophis punctatus similis; assembly: GCA_023053685.1. Classification (NCBI taxonomy): domain Eukaryota; kingdom Metazoa; phylum Chordata; class Lepidosauria; order Squamata; family Dipsadidae; genus Diadophis; species Diadophis punctatus. The sequence goes on from JALIGW010000008.1 coordinate 9,884,090, forward strand.
GCCTCCACCGAGGGCCGCCCGCTCACCCATCTGCCAGCCAGGCTGGCCTGGAAGCGGCATGTCTCCTTGTCGCGGGCTGGATGCCAAACCCGAGGTGGAGTGGAGGTTGAGCAGGCAGCATCCCAGAGCAGGCCCAAAAGGTGGCTGAGCCTCGCCGTGTCTCCCCCCCCACTGATAAGCCTGAAGCTGCCACCTCTTTACTGGTGCAAGAAGCCTGCAGCCGTCGATCTTTGCCAGCACAAGAAGCCTCCAGCCACCACCTCTTTGCTGGCATGAGAAGCTTGCAGCCACTGCTCTTTGCTGGCAGAAATGACCCTCTGAGCATGCACAGTACTAAAAAAAAAGCTTCTGCGCATGCACAGAAGCAAAAAACAAGATGGTGGCACCGTAGGCTCAGGGGCATGGCAGGCCTGAGTCACTGCCGGTTCCAGCAACCCAGGCCGCCATGTTACTACTGGTTCTATAGAACCGGTCCGAACTGGTCTGAACCCACCTCTGTAATACAGGTACTCTCAAATACATTTTCAATAACTTTTGCCCACTTTAAGAGTTGCTTAAGCATTTTATATATATATATTGGAATTGGTGGCGGTCGCGGCGCGGAGCTTCTCCCGCCCGCTTTCCCGGCCCGGCTGAACGCCACCATTCGGGTTATTTTTCCCTCTGTGCATGCGCGCGCATGCACAGAGGGAAAAATAACCCGAATAATTGTGGTCAGCCGGGCCCGGAAAGCGGTGATTGTGTTCAGCCGGGCCGGGAAAGCGGGCAGGAGAAGCTCCGCGCCGCGACCGCCGCCAGTTCCATCGGTATACGCCGAAGGACTGGCCCAGGCGAACCGGGAGGATTTCACCCCTGATATATATATATATATATATATATATATATATATATATATATATATATATATATATATATATATATATATATATATATATATATGTGTGTGTGTGTGTGTGTGTGTGTGTGTGTGTGTGTGTGTGTGTGTGTGTGTGTGTGTGTGTGTGTGTGTGTGTGTGTGTGTGTGTGTGTGTGTGTGTGAAGAAAATACATTTTCAAATTTTGGGTTAAACCTTTCTTTCAGTTGCACATACAGTATCAAGCAGAGAAAAATACATCCTGATTCCAATTAACTCCTTAAGTTTAAGTCACTCCTTCCAGCTTATCTTCATGGAGTAAAATCTTTTTCTTCTCTGGAAGTATCAAAGACTTGTAGTCTTTTCTTTTTATTATGAGATCCTCAACCTTGTTAATATCCTTAAAGACAAAGTCCCAAATTTGTCTATTTTCTCAAAGCTTTTCTTTCAATTGTGTTGAGTGGTTAACATTTGAACCAAAGTAGTGAGGGTAAAAATGAAAGTTAATATCTGGCTTTTCCAAAACTGAGATACTCCTCTGCATTTTCATTTTCATTTTCAGCTATTTGTGAAGTTGGCTCGGCAGTTTGGTAACATTCTTCACATGTTTGCATCTCAGAAGAAGTACTTTGAGAAGATTGTTTTATCCTCAGAGAACAACTGATCCACAAATTGGCATATTTTATTTAGAGACCTTTCACATACATCTCTAATACTTTGCTTCACCATCTTGGCTTCCTCTTTTAATCAGAATCAGATGATTTTAGCGACCCACAGCTAAGAAGATCAAGCTACTAGTTATTACAATAGTAAACTAAAATCACGGTTTATTTATTTATTTATTAGTTGCATTTGTATGCTGCCCACTCCACAGAGACTCAATGTTTATCTTTCTCCGTCAGCTTTTTCCCCCTCTTGGCCCACTTCTTTATTTGGCTTGCCTTAGCAGCCTTCTTCCTTCCTTCATTTATTTATTTATTTAAATGGATTTATATGCCGCCCAACTCCCAGGGGTCCTTGTTTTTTAAGACAAAAAGACAAAATTGCGCAGGTCTTCAAAAAGGTATAGCAAGCTGTTGCTAGAAAGGGCCTCTTTTAAATTGACAAGATAGAATAATAGTCTTTGAAGTGATTAAGATAAGGAAAATATAATTTATTGTTGCAAATTGTTCAGGTAAGTTTTTCCTATCTGCACAACTCAGCTCTCTGTGCTTGTGGTGCAGCACCACTCAATTCCCCTCCTCATACCCACCCAGATCCAAGCCATCATCCCCAACTTGCATAGTATCTCTCACCTATGGACTATTGCACAACATTTCCCACCCAACAAGCTCCCTCAAACTTCTTACCTAATTGCACCACACATCTCTGACCATAGGCACCTCTCATGCACTGTCATGCAACCCCATGCTCTTTTCCTGAACCATACAGCATCACTTGCACACCCTCATAAACCCCATACAGTCTTCTCAATCATGACATTTTTAAAATTTATTTATTTGTTTGTCAAACATGTACAAGATGTTTATACAACATGTTTGTATAAACATAACATAAGCAAAGAAGTACAGATAAATGAGGACAATAGGACAGTAAGACAGGGACAGTAGGCACAGTGGTGCGCTTATGCATGCCCCTTACAGACCTCTTAGGAATGGAGTGAGGTCGACTGTAGACAGTCTAAGGTTAAAGTTTTGGGGGTTTGGGGAAGAAACCACAGAGTTAAGTAGTTCATTCCAGGCATTGACCACTATGTTGCTGAAGTCATATTTTCTGCAATCGAGTTTGGAGCGGTTTACATTAAGTTTGTATCTATTGCATGCTCGTGTATTGGTGCAGTTGAAGCTGAAGTAATCATTGACAGGAAGGATATTTTGGTATATGATTTTATGAACTACATTTAGATCAGATCGAAGGCGACGTAGTTCTAAATTGTCTAATCCCAATATTTCAAGTCTGGTGGAATAAGGTATTCTATTGTGAGCAGAGGAGTGGAGGACTCTTCTTGTGAAATATTTCTGGACTCTCTCGATTGTATTAATGTCCGATATGCAGTGAGGGTTCCAGACAGGTGAGCTGTATTCAAGAATTGATCTAACAAATGTTTTGTATGCTCTGGTTAGCAGTGTACTATTGCCAGAGAAGAAGCTACGCAAGATTAGATTAACAACTCTTAGTGGCATTTAGGTCATTAGATATGAGTACTCCAAGGTCTTTGACAGAGTGAGGGTCGTCAACAAGGTTGTGTTCTCCAGGTTTGTATTTTATATTCTGATTCTTTTTGCCAATGTAATGTATTACATTGTAATATATTACATACTCCTGTGTGTCCTCCCCAAACCACACAGCATCATTTGTGCACCCCTTCATGTATTATGTCTGACCCCTGTGCCACCTCTTTTGCACTCTGCACATCCCCATACATACTTTTTGAGCCATGCTGCACCTCTTCCCTGACTTGCACAGTACTTCTTGTGCCAACCTTCACACAGCCAATCTGACCCATGCTGCAATGATACATCCTTCCCAATGGAGGTTTGCAAAGTCCTGAAAGGTACCATATAACATTTAAAGATGTCTGGTGTGCAGATGAGGGAAGGTGCGTGAGTATATTCTGACATGTCTTCATTACAGACAGCAATTATTTATCTTCTAAAATATGGGCAAATATTATAGACATCGGCAGGGAAGAATACAGTTTCTTTTTCTTCTCAGACTTCTGAGCATGACTCACTTTACTTAATTCTATTGAGAACTAACAAAAGGCTCACAAATTCAAAGTTTTCTTAGTTTAATGGAATCAACGTTATGAGTCACTTTAAATATTTGAATAATAACCCTCTATACCAAAAAAATAAATAATGGTGAATGAGCTTCCTATCTAACTCATGTCCATTTCATTTGGCTTCCTTTAAAATGCAAGAATAGAGAGGATTTCTTTCAGATTTTTAAATTTAGTAATTCCTTAATGAAACAATTCTGAAATATCTCTTGCTGTCCTAAAAATGTCATTGGGAGAGAAACAGGACTTACATGTTTTCTTTTCTGTAACTTATCAAAAGCAGAGAACAGAAGAGATTCAGAAATCTCAGCTAAAAGACTAGACATCTAGAAGATGCTTCAGTTTGTACAAGCTAATCCCATACAGACGTGCTACTAGGTATTGGTGTAAAATTTCTAATGGCCCTCTAGGATTCTGAATTAGAAACCAGAGAAGAAATTGTCCCATCTATAGCTGATCCATATACCACAAATACTATAATGTGAGTGATACTCTTATGCATGATATAATAGGGAAATGCTATTAGATCTATAGCAACAACAAAATCTTTTCTAAAATACTGTATATACTGCTGTATTGTTTAAATGAAATTAAATTGTCACTAAGCCTATTCATATACTCTTTGAATTCTCTGTTGTTGAAAAGTTGAGTGACATTTGAATTACAGTGCTTGGGGTGGGCAAGGTTTCTTATACCTCCCCCCGCCACAGATGGAGGATGCATTATCAAAACCATTGAACACATCCAAAATTAGTGTTAACCCTTCTAGGAGATGGACCATTTTCACTCAGGAAATGGGAGCAGTTTGCTTGAGAAGCCACAGGGATATGACTGACAGTAATACAATATTGTTTCTGCTAAAATAATTTCATAGTGGCTTCATTATTAGCTAATAAGTTTGAAAGCAAGAGGCACATATGGCAGCAGGAATAATACAGATTTCTGTTCTGCCAACATCAAGCAAGTGCCTTCCTGATAGTCAAGGAGAAGTAAAGAACATTACTTTTAGAAGGGATAACAGAATGAATCTTTGCATTTCTCTACTGTGCTGTTCCCGTAAAATGGGAATAAAGTGCATGCATAACAGAACATTCTGTAAATAAGAAAAATTGCAATAAAGCAAAATTTAATTTATCCAGTGTAAAAGAACAGCAATCTTAGATGAAATCTGTCAAGTGATTATTAATTATAATTTAAACCTTCTAAAGCTGGAATATGTCTAATCATAGGTGGGTGGCAGCTGAAGATGAGGACCAAATTTTCTTAGAAAAATGGTAATCATAATCATGTTTGTATCAATTTTAAACAAAAAAAGGCATTCTGATCCAGAATAAACAACAGGAAAATATGATAGATAGCAATGTAAATTGTCAACAGCAGGATTGAATATACAGTCTGAGGATATTTTAGAAAGTCATCAGAAAATTAAATCCAAATATGAAAGATAGCCAGTCCAGAGAAACATCCTATTCTCTTTTCCTTTTCAGGTTCTTTATCATCCCAGAAAAAAAAATCTAGAGACTGGAAAATAGTATATATAATCCTCAATTTATGACCAGTTGCTTAGCCACCATTCAAAGTTACTATGGACTTCTCCCAGGGTACTTATGACTTGTTTAGAAGTTCTGATAGTTGGAACCATCCTGAGGTGATATGACTACATTTTGAGTGCTTGGCAACTGCACTCAATAGGCATTCACAGTGTCTTACTTAACTATTGTGGTGTTTGTTTTATGACCATGCAATCACTTAATTAAATTGTTGCCCTTCAATGCATCATTTCATCAAATTGAAGATTACAAATAGACAAATAGACAGTACCGTAGACTTTTAACAGTATGCAGATAGTGGGCTCAAAACAGTTTTTATTTGTATGGCTTATATTTATCAATATTTCCTAAATCAAAAATTAAATTTGACTCATTTATATAATATATTAATATATATTATATATATTATATATTAACATAAAATAAATACTTTTCATGAATAAAGTCTTATATTATTTGACAAATAAAAATAATAATGAGAAGAGTGACATTATTTTAAATTTTTGCAAATATTTTTGCAAATATCTGTAATATTTATCATATAATATTACAGACCTTTGAGAGGCTTCTGTGGATTCTTTTTCCTTTAAGATACACTAGAATAACACAGGTTAAATGCTGCCCTATTATATGGCTAATATGGTAGAGCCATCTTTGATACTTGATCCTGGTACTTGTGGCATGAATGATGCTTAGAACTGAAAGTGAAATATTTAAATGATTAAAGATGTCAATACCTTTTGTCTCTTTAGGCTGCCCCAGAATAAACATATTGCTGCTCTAGTAAGATTTAAAACAAACACCTTCTAAAGTATCTGATTTCTCAATGATAACAATTTAATAATCAATTGAGAACATTTCACTTTTTCAAAGCATAAAATTACATTAATTTTTATTACTTTGGTTTTTTTTTAAAACCCACAGGAAAATTCATACTCATTTAGTGTATTTTAGAATAGAATAGAATAGAATAGAATTCTTTATTTTATTTATAAATAACTATTCTATTTATAAATAATTTATAAATAACTTTCAAATTTTGAAGCAATATTTCTATTTCTATGACAAATCACTACTTTCTTTTTGCATATTGATTGATAAGTAAAAATCAGGTCAGTTGATATTAAAATGGAAACAACTAATCCCTTATTCTACAGGACACTTAGAACTACAAACACCATGCAGCTGCTCATTTAGAATAATGGAAGAAAATAATCACAATCTTAGTGGCTTTTAAATTATTAACCAGACAATTTTCTGAAATTTGAGTGATGTAAATTTCTTTCATTATTATTCCATAAGAAACAGCCCTAATGAACTTATCTGAATTTGAATGGTCATTATTATATAGATTCTAGAAGATGGGTACAAGACTGAAATGATCATTAGATAATTACAAAACCAAGATAAGTTTTTTATATACATAGAACACCAGAGGTGTGTTTTATAGGGTTCCAACACAAAGTTTATTGGGTTAATAAACCTTTTCTAAATTCAGATGTGATAGACATTAGAACCCCTCCCCCCTCCCCAATTCTCCACAGTGCTGGCTAGATTTTATGAAGTTGATGGGTGTGAAACTCAGTTAATTTTGAAATGACCAGATTAAATAAATTAGTCTAATGAGTAAACTATGAGGGCAATCAATTGGTAGCTGCTTCAATTATTGTAGCCTATTAAATCTAAATGAGTTGCAAAACCTTACATGGAATTTGCTGTATGTGTGACCTCAGATATGAAACAAATTAAAGTTGTGCATAATTTCAAATTGTTATTTTATGAACCTTATTATTGCATGCATCAAAAATCTATAGATATCTAAATGGCTTTTAAAAGAAAACAGAGATTTAAAGTTAGTATTTAATACTAATACTGAATATGAAGGTTGTTTTTTAAAGACCTTCTACAGCTTTCAAAAAATAGACTCTATTTTCAGACATATATAGAATGAAAAATTCATGCTAAGTTGTTTGTCATCTGTTTCATGTCATTTTGTAATAAAAGTATCCAATTGAATGAATGACTATTTTAAAGAACCCTCTCAATCATGAGAAACAGAGTTTTCCATTGTTTTCTAAAGAAATTTAAAACAAGTAGATCTTGCTGAATTGCACTATTATCATTTCTTTTGTTCTACTAGAACTGTTAGATTGTTAGCTAATGGTTTATAATATGGAGAGAAAATATTGTTTAATAATCTTGTAGGACAGAGTTGGTTGACTTAAGACCTCTAAGGTAATATGTTGCCCTCAACATTTGAGGCAGAAAACACAAAAGCCTTGTAATGTAACCTCGAGTTGGGCTTCAGGCAAAAAAAGAAAATTAGTCCCAAACTTATCTCATCATAATAGAAGGAGCAAAGAATCAGAGAATCCTGAGTCCTCCCAGATATCATCCTATTTTTTGTAATCACTCCATTCACTTCAGCCATAGTCTAGCACTAAATGATGACTCTCTAGCTAAAGGATATGGCAATGGCAATAGCACTTAGACTTATATACCACTTCACAGTGCTTAACAGCCCCCAACAATTTGGGTCCTCATTTTACTGACCTCAGAAGTATGGAAGACTAAGTCAAACTTGAACTGGTGGGGATCAAACTCCTGCCAGTGAGCTGAATTAGCCTGCAATACTGCAATCTAACCACTGTACTACCACAGTTCCTGGTTATATGTTACAATCAATATGTGTGAAACTATGTGCTCCAAAAGATATTTAAAGCTGCACAATATTTGAATAAGCAGAGCTGTTACATCTCAGAATGCATCATACTGCCAAATGAGTGGTTGGAATGAATCTTATATGAAAGTGAGCCAGAGACACAGATGTAGATACATATGTAACTAAAGACATAAAGGACAGTACTAATAATACAAGAAAGGGAGAAATTGAAGATGATGACGAGACAAGCAATGCATGGGAAGAGGAGATACTCATGAAAAAGAAGAACTATGAACTACTTTTGCTCTGGATGAAAGAAAATGTTCCTATGTCTTTATCTTGATTAAGCTTACATAGGAATTTGTGTTCACTATCTATGGTGGACAACAAAGGAGCATATCTCCTCACCTGAAATATGCAGATATTTGTAATTCAGAAATTTACTGTTATTCAGCTTGTACCATTCACTTCCTCTGTGCCTATATGAAAAATGAAATCACTAAGTAATTCCACTGTAAAACCAACTAATGAACCAACCAACTAACCAACCAACCAATCAAGTTCTGTGAAAAATATCAGGTGTTGCATATGGCTTTCAGTCTGACCAGGAAGAAGTGAGAACTAGTAATCTCCTCTAAATAGATCAAATACACAGGGAAAATGCTTCATTAGCCTTCTACCATCCCTCACAAAATGAAGGAAAAGGCTTATGAAAACCGTGTCTGAAGATGGAACACAAGTAATTAAGATACACACATAATGTTTCTAGGAAATCAGGATTTGATCCCCTCAAGCTTTTTATTAATGTTGTTTGTGATTCAGAAAGCCTAGTCTTAATAAAAGCTGCCTCCCAAAGATTCCTTCATCACTACAACAAGGAATAGGGCTCAGATATTTATTTATTTTATTTTATTTATATGGCTACCAATCTGCCATGGGACACTGAACAGCTGGTAAGATAAAAACATCAAACAATTGTTCATCATACCAGACATACAGTAAATGCCATACATAAACATATATAGCACCATAAAAATAATTTACATAACATAAATAACAAATACCAACATGCAATATCCAACCAATGCTTGAGGGAAGAGCTAGATCTTAGGAACTTTCTAAAGGCCAGCAAGATTGGGGCTATCCAAATCTTGAGAAGGTTTCTTGGAACACAAAAGATACTAGTGCTTAATAAACAGTTCTAGGGCATGCCAATCCTATTGCATCTTAAATATACTGATTCCGTGTCATGAAGGGGTTCATAGGCTCAAACCAGGACCTTGAATTGCACCCAGAAGCCCAACAGTATGCAATACAACTTGAGCAATAGTAGTATAATACCAGCTATAGTTTCTGAATGGTCTTTCAGTGCAAACCTATGTAGAGTGCATTAATATAAGAGTCTTGCTTTGTGCACCAACAATAAAGCAGCATGCTTGCCTTCAGCCTTCATTTTTAAAAAATGATGTTTTAGAAATGAAAGAGAGAGAGAGAGAGAGAGAGAGAGAGACAGACAGACAGACAGACAGACAGACAGACAGACAGACAGACAGAGAAAGAAAGAGACAAAGAGAGAGATGAGACAGAGAGAATGAGAGAGTGAGAGACAGACGGAGAGAAAGAGAGACAGAAATGACAGAGGGAGAAAGAAAGATGTGTGTGTGTGTGTGAGAGAGAGAGAGAGAGAAAGAGAGAGAGAGAGATGAGAAAGAAAGAGAGAAAGAGAGACAGAAAGAGATGAAATAGAGACAGACAGAGAAAAAGAGAGAGAGAGAGAGATGAGAGAGAGAGAGAGAGAGAGAGAGAGAGAGAGAGAGAGAGAGAGAGAGAGAGAGAGAGAGAGAGAGAGAGAGAGAGATGTGTGTGTGAGAGAGAAAGAGATGAGGGGGGAGACCAGGGATGGGTTCCTCCTGGTATGGACTGGTGTGGGTGTACCGGTAGCGGCCCGCTGGTGATATCACAATGACGTCACCAACCTGGAGCGGCCGTTGCCGGTCCCTGGGCGCCGCCATTAAAAAAAATTATTTTTTGAAATTTTCCGGTTTTTTTCTTCTGTGCATGCACAGAAGCCAAGTTTCTGGCACTGCGCATGCGTCTACATCTTGTTTTGGGCTTTATTTTTTTATTTTTTTTGCCCCACCCACTCACTCACCGCCTAAGCTGCCTTCCCAGTTCCCACATGGTACCTGCCCTGCGCCCCAACTGAGCTGCCTCCTCCTGCCTACAGGTAAGTCACAGTCATGCTAGGCCCCCCACACCATCCCCAGAGCTTGCTGCAGCCTCCCACCATCCCCTTCAAGCTTGCATGGCTGGCTAAGCCGCCAAGGCCCAGTGCTGCTCCATTCCGCAGCCTAGCTTGCTGTGGGGCCCCCACCGTCCTCACTGGGCTCCTGACCTTACCTTCCTCCCATACCTGGTGGCAGTGGTGAAGGCACGCCAGCCCCCATGAAGAACCGACACTTAGAACAGTTTTGGAGCTTGTTAAGGAGGAGGACCGCTCCTCAGCCCCAGCCAAGCATTTTCAAGCCTGGGCTATTGCAATAGCGTTTCACTCCAAGCAGCCCGGGCTTGAAAACAAGCTCCAAAACTGCTCCAAGCATCAGTTCCTTGTGGGCACTTGCAAGGGAAGCACACGGGAGATCTCCCGCCTCCTGTCCCCAAAGTAGGACAAAGTCAAAGGGAGTTGAGCCGGGGAGAGAGAGAGAGACTGGTGGCAGCAGTGGCTGCGTGTGCATCTCCCCCTCTGCTCGGGTGCGTGCCTGGTGCCAGCTGCTGAATTGGGGCGCTTCCTCTCCCCCCTTCTTGGAGGAAGGGAGAAAGAAAGAGAAAGAGAAAGAGAAAGAGAAAGAAAGAAAAAGAAAGGGAGGGAGGGAGGGAGGGAGGGAGAAAGAGACAAGAAAGAAAGGAAGGAATAAAGAGGAAGTGTGTGTGTGTGTGTGTGTATGAGAGAGAGAGAGAGAGAGAGAGAGAGAGACAAAGAAAGAAAAAGAAAGAAAGAAAGAAAGAAAGAAAGAAAGAAAGAAAGAAAGAAAGAAAGAAAGAAAGAAAGAAAGAAAGAAACTCAACCCACTCAACTGTGTTTCTTCTAGCCCATCCATCCCACGGCGTGAACGAGACCTCTCCGCCTGCCCTTCCTCGCCGAGCACTCCACCGGTGGCTCCGCCCTGCCCAGCTCTGCCTGCCGCCACTTCCTGGGAGATGCGCTGCTGCTGGGATAGGACGGGATGGCCGCCCTCCCCACCAGCCCTTCCTCGCCGAGCACTCCACCAGTGGCTCTGCCCTGTCCAGCTTCACCCGCCGCCACTTCCTGGGAGACGGTCGGAGTGAGGGGTGGATGGGAGCACTCGTGGGTCCGGCTGGCGCTCGGATTACCTTCCTGGTGAGGCTTGGAGACCACCTGGCATGCCCATCTGCCGGCTCTCCAGGCAGTGCCACTGTCTCCCTGCCCCGCCAAGACTTGCCAGCCCCAGAGCCTGAGGCCAGTGGAGCTACATAGGCGCATGCCCCAATGCTGCCCGGCCCACGAAGGTCCCAGAGCCGAAACCAAGAAGGCAACAGGGGCAGTGGTGCTGCTGCTGGGCCGGGCCGCCCGCTCTCCCAGAGCACTCTCTTCCTTTCTTCTTTCTCCCGCCACTGAGAAGAGAGAAAGAAAGAAAAAGAAAGAAAGAAAGAAAGAAAGAAAGAGAGAGAGAGAGAGAGAGAGAGAGAGAGAGGAAGGGAGAGAGAGAGATGGAAAGAAAGAGGAAGGGAGAGAGAGAAAGGTGGAAAGAAAGAAAGAAAGAAAGAAAGAAAGAAAGAAAGAAAGAAAGAAAGAAAGAAAGAAAGAAAGAAAGAAAGAAAGAAGAGAGAGAAAAAGGCAGGCAGGTAGGCAATGGGGGGTGCAATTGTTTATTTTAGGGAGCACAACTGGCCATATGGGTTGAAGGGGGGAGACTTTCAGCTCCAAATAGAGAGAAAACCACAAAGAGAAGCAAGGTGTTGTATGTGACCAAAACCAGCTGTGTCCATCTTCTTTCTTGAGCAGTGACCCAAGGCAATCTGGCAGAACGCAGACAGGCTATCTGGCACCTCCAACCCTGTTTTGCACTGTCTTGCCACAGAGATTCTTTGTTGCCAATGGGTCTTCTAAATATTAGTGGTATTTGCTGTTTGGAATGGCAATTACTTTATCTAACATTGAAATTCTAGTTTCACAACTTTTTGATTTGGTGCTTGTGTGTAGCCGTACATATTTATATGTGTGCACATATTTTTTTTTATCATAGCTATTTTTTCTACTAATATTTGAACAAAAGAGATTAAAGGATGATGTCCACTATAAAAAGGCTCCACTGGAAATTGCAAAATACTTGGCTCTAATAAATATGGGAAAATTCTACAATGATTCCTGCATTTACTATGATATAAATGCAAAGTATTTTTATTTTTACTGAGTGAGAAGCCTGAATATTATTAATTATGACTGTACTAACATAACCAATCTAATTATGGAAGTTGTAGTAAGATATCAGTTTAATGGACTTATGGGGAGAAGAAGTGTCTGTTAAAACAAAATGTCTGTTAAATTCAAATGGTAAATGGAATTTTTCTTAAGTTAATTTTTCATTTTTAGCCAATGGTATAAGGGATTTTTATGCAGAAGCATAAATTCCATAGGCAGATTTTGTCTGCTGCATCTGAAGTCACTAAACTAAGGGTCTGTTAAACCAAGGAATTATTCTAGAAGCATACTTGTTATTGTTATAGCTTTATTTTTTGTAAATAATGCATCTTGCAAAAATAAGAATATAATTCCTATTCCTATATTTCTGGTCTCAAAGATCGCCATCCAAGATACAAGTAAAACAATACTTCCTGGACATCGGAACAAGAGATTTGCAGGGGAGAGAAATACTAACTTGTTTTCTGATACTTCATTATGATCTCTGCTCTCACTGCAAAAAGCAGCACATTTGCTAGCAGGAAGGTTCTCCAAAATCCTATAATATACATACCATCCGTAGAGAATGGGAGGGTGATGCCTCCTCTCCAAGAATCTATCAACATTGTGTAGTATGTTACAGTTTTCCACAGAGATAAACATTTGATGAAAATCTGGATTTTTAAATAAAAGAATTCCAGGAAATGGTACAGAAAATGCAACAAAAATATCTATCATAAATCCTTCATAAATCAAAGTGTAGCTAAAGTTTGAAAGAAATTTCCTTGCTTTTTAAAAAGTTAGTGGACTCTGGGTGTGTTTTTCCAAATGCAGTAAGTGAGGTTGAATGTGTATAGTTTTAGAAGAGGGGTGTGTGTGTGTGTGTGTGTGTGTGTGTGTGTGTGTGTGTACATAAACATACAGTATATATAGTAGATAATGTATATTTTTGTGTGCCTGTGTAATATGTATGTAAACACATAGCATATATACATAAGATTAAATAAGTATATTTTGGATGTTCAGTAGTAGTAAATAGATAGGGAAATTGTATCTCGTTGAGGCCTTTGAGGTGAGGAGAGGCCAGACACCTTAACCCTAACCCTAACCCTTGATGTGACTGATGTCAAGTTGGCCATGCCAACCCAGTCACATGCCCACCCAGTCACATGATCACCAAGCCACCACCCCTACCCAGTCACATGACTGCCAAACCACTCCCATCCGGTCACATGACCGTCAAGCCACTTCCACCCAGTCACATGACTATCAAGCCACACCCACAAAATTAAGCCACGCCCACAGAGTGGTAGCAAAAAAAAATGGAATCCACCCCTAGGGGAGACAGAGAAAGAGAGAAAGAGAGACAGAGAGAGGGAGAGACAGAGAAAGAGAAAGAGAGAGAGAAAGATAGGTGAGTGAGAGAGGGGGAGAGAGACAGAGGGAGAGAGACAGAGGGAGAGAGCGAGCGCACTGGATTCATATTAGTGGTCCGCGGGATTTAAAATTATGAATTTAGTGAGGTCTGAAAGGTTGGTGACCCCTGTCTTAAGGCATGGTTCCTATTTACCTACACCTTCTGTTCCTTGTTCTACTGAATATGAGGAACTGAGGTTGTGGGGAATAGACAATATTGCAAGATTGTGGTTGACAAAAGAACAATAGTGTAAGATAGCGGTTAGCAAGAGAACAACATTGCAAGATTATGATTGGAAAAAGGGGCAACTGACTTGGTTGCTATGACATTAGGGACAGATCCCAAAAGTCACATGGTTTGTGGTTTTAAGGTATAAAAGAGAAAGGCGAATAATAGGAAGTTGCCAATCAGCCTCAAGCTGTCCCATTTGACTGCTTGTCATTGCAATGTGATTAATGTAAGTGTTTGATATTTGCTATGCTTTAAATTCTAATAAACCTCTGAATTCCAAAGTGAGTAGTTTTGTGGTGTGCTTCTGTTCAATAGTTATTAAGTGCAGCTATGCTCAGTAATTAGGTTCCCCCCCCCCGACATATAGATTGGATATATGTATCCAATCTAAGTATGTATGTTGCTGAATGGATGTTACTGTTTTTATATTGTTTTTAAATTTTGTATTGCTTTTAAATTTTTGTAATTTTGTTCATTCTTGTATTTCCCTTTGTTGTACGCCGCCCTGAGTCCTTCGGGAGTTGGGCGGCATATAAGAATAACAAAATAAATAAATAAATAAATATGTATTTTCTCTTGCATTGTGAATATGGTTGTAGACCAGATCTTTGAATTGGCTCTCACCTTTTTGCTATTCAGTAAAAGATATCATATTTTTTCTCCTGATAAAAAGAAAATATCTGTTACTGTTACTTTTTTTCTTATCTCAGCACAGCTTATAATGCTTAGCTTGTGTAAAATTGGAGATTTACAGCATGGCCAGATCCACGTCCAGGTACAGAATCCTCTTATGAAAAGCTTAAACCTGCTTTGATTTGCAGGGGAACCAGAATTTATCACTGTTCTGTCTCCCTTCCCAAGACAATCAGTATAATAATCAGTATTCTACAACTAGAGCCAAGGCAAACTTTTACTAACACATTTGTAGGCAGTGAAGTGGAGAATATTTGGAAATATAAAATTTAGAGTGTATTTGGATGAAACTGGTGAATTTACAAGAAAGACAGCTGGCAAAGAGAATTCTTCCAACTGACTAACACCTGATAACCACATTTGTCTTACTATAAGTTTTTTTGGATAATGCTATACCAGCATGGAATCTAATTTTCCCATGACTGCCTGAGGTGGGAATATAATTGGCAGCCAGTAAGAAGAATTTTCTTTCTTTGAAACTACTACTGCAAAATTATTGTGAGCTAAAAGAAGAAGCAGAAATTCTAGAATTGGTGCTTTCACTAGTTTCACTATTTTGAGTCTCTAGACTATATTTAGATTAGCCATAATTTCTACCAGTGTAATCCAGAAGAAACTACAGCTTCAAGAGAAATAATGTTGAGAAATGATTATGCTAACTTAATACCAAAGTCACTATTACAGTATTCAAATTCTACAGTAATTTAATCATATATTTTTTAATTATTGAGACTCTGACTCATATTTCACTAATAGTTTATAAATTTAGCTAAGTAAACATTTGGGATTGTTTGTTATAAGATTTTCAAATTCAGTTGAGTTTCCCAATAGTTTGTCTTATTTCTATAGATATTTCATTTATTTCTGTAGTGATTTGATAATGAGCAGAGTGTTGACCTAAATTCACCTTCAAATACTAGAAGTACTTTCAGATAGGGAGCATTTCCTAGATATTGATACTCCTATTATACAGAATTTCAGTATATTCTTTGTTTGACCTTTGAATTAGTTATTACAAAATTGAGGTTGGAATATCCTTATAAGTTTGGAGGTAACAAGATACCAATAAAGGAGAATATTTGTAGCTCCGGGTTAAAATGAGGGGTCTTTGATGGTCTCTTGGTTGTTTTCTTGCAGATACTTAATTATCCAAAATAGGCAACCCAAAGTATTTTTTCAAAAGAAGCATTTTGCTTCTCATCCAAGAGGCTTCTTCAGAACTGGATGAGAAGCAAAATGCTTCTTTTGAAAAAATACTTTGGGTTGCCTTCTTGGATAAGAAGTGAAATGTTTTCAAGGAAAAACAAAGAAATTCCAGTTGCCATTTCAAAAGGCACCTTTGGGAAACCATGACCTGGATGATTGAGAACTTCCCTTGACAAAATAAGTAACATCACTAATATTAGCACTGATTTATTTATTTATTTATTTAAATAGATTTGTATGCCCCCCAACTCCCGGGGGACTCTGGGCGGCTGATGATGTTACCTATGTAACATCATCAGTAACATCATCTGTAAGGATTGTCTATGTAACATCATGTAACATCATCTGTAAGGATTGTCTTCAGTCACAAAGTAAGGTACGAACTTCTGAGTCCAGTCAAAGGTTTTCAAAAGGATTTCCTTTATTTGCATCTGGATACAACCATTTCAAACCAAAGCAAGGTCTAACATGCCCTCAGGCAAGACAAGTCTTTTAAGCTAACACCCCACCCCATTCCACATAATGAATACACAAATGTTTGACAAATGGATCCGCTTCTCAGATCCGTTCTTCCTTTCAATTACCCCCCCCCCCCCCCCATAAAACATTCTCTTAAGACGAAGAGGCTCCCATTTGTCTGGGATCCGGATACCCCCCCATAAACCCTTATCTTAAGATGAAAAAACTCTCAGATGCCTGGGATCCGGATATGTATAACCTTTTGAACAAACAGAGCCAGGCTCCCCCCTTTTCCTTCTGAATGACAGAGTTTGAACTCTGACAGTTTGGGTAATGAAATATTTGCAAGAAAACAACCAAGCTCAGAGAGCACAAAGCCCCCTCAAGTTTGGAAATCTTTTGGAAGACTTTCCTTGTTTTTCTTTGTCTATGTTTAATATTTTTATAGATATTGTAATGCTGCTTTTTGTGTCTTCTAACAGTTCTCTGAAATTCTTTGTTAAATTTTTTTTGAGATCTTTGTCTTTCCTGGCTTTGTCTTCCTCTTCTTATCTTGTTAAACATTATTTGTTCTGATAATCACTTTTCTTTCTTCTGTTTCTTTATTTTTGACAGCTTATTTTCATATTCATCTTTAACAGATTCTTTGATTTCATTTCACAGTTGTCTGGTTCCCCATCAATAAGGTTCAAAGTGATTCCTGATGTTCTCCTTGAATATGTTGTATATGCTCAAATTATGAACTACCCAGTAAGAATGAAGAGACACTGCTAATGGAATTTACTAGCTTTGCTCAGGAAGCTCCTATAGAAGAAATACTTATACTCTTCATTTAAGTTTAATAATTTCAATTCTCAGCTGCCCATACTACAGAGTGGCTGCTAGAGGATTTTTATCCTATATTTAAATTAGTCTTAGTAGGAAGTATAAGCCTTTGAACATATGCATATCTCTCAAACAGATCATACATTATTAGGGAAGAAAGAAAGAGAACTTCTCAGCAAATGGGTCTGAGTCCCAGTACTTATCAATTTAGAGAATGGACATTCAAATCAGGTTTTTTTTTATTCCAAGGGCAAAGGTTGTAATCAGAAGACTCACTGAACCAAACTGTCTTTAGAAGATAGTGAGCAGCCATTTTTATTCAATGCTGTCATTATCTTAGATAATTTGTTTCAAGAAACTGAATGTAAGCATTGCAAATCTGCTTAATATCCAGAGTATTCCATTTGGTAGCACCTTAGACTTTGCAGACCAGAACACACCAGACACTGAATTCATGGATTGCTCTCCTGAATTAGAGGCAAACATTTTTTAAAAATGCAAATATGATTGGAAGTGGTTAGATTATAGGTCTAAAGAAAAAGATTAAAACAAGAAGCAGAAAGTCTCAGCTGGTCTAGACACAACCTTGCAGGAAAAATAAAAGTCAGGATGCTCAGGCAGCCACACAGAGCCTTTTATTCCTGATACAAGTTGGATCTACAGAACACGACAAGTACCTGTCAAAGCCAGCACTGGGAGATTCTGCCTCCCATTGCTTTTTATTCTGTTATCATGGAAGTCAGTCTAATTCCTCCATCCAGCCACCATCCGGTAACTGGCTGTTCCCCGGCTCCCCCCCTGCTGTTGCAATGGTATTCCCAATTCCTTCCCCCTATCAGCTGGCCGAAGAAGCAGCGAATCAGTCCTTTGCATCTCAGCTGACATATTCAGGGCTTTCTTGACATCAATTTCCATTGCCCCACCCAGCTGGGCATCGGTGGCTTGGTGAAGATTGGCAGCCATCTCCCGATGTCCACCAGCAGCAGTCCAATTGGCAAGGCAGAACACCTTCGCTGGTACTGCTCCACCGCAACCTCTGCATGATGCTCTGCCATCCCCCGCTGCTTCACCCCCCCCCCCCAAGGAATGGTGAGTCCAGGACATGGACTCAACAGAAAGTACAGAAATAGTAATTATTTGATTAGCATCAGCCATTGATAAAAAAGTTAATGGATGAGAACTCAACATTCTTACATTGGTGAACATATACATTAATGAAGTGATTACAAGATGTGATTAAAATATTTATGTTTAAGTCACATGGTAATCAGAATAAAATACTTGGTAATTGTAACTCAACTAGTTTACAAAGAAAATTATTTTTGGGTTTTTGTTGTCCAAAGCTCACTACTCTAAAGATTAAATCATTAATTTTTTTAATATTAAGAATCAAAAGCAATCCTATCACCTTTTCAGATTAATAAATGTTATTAAAGCCTTATTCTTTAAATTTGTATGAGATAAATGGTGGAAGGTGGCAGGAAGAGAAGACAAATAGTAAGTGGTGGGATTCAAATAATTTAACAACTGGTTTGTCCAGGGTCAGGTTGGCCGTCGTGGGAGGAATGACCCATCCCCATCCTCCAGCTCCGCCGCATATGTGGGACGAGCCTCCTGTGACAGCCAAACTGACCCTGGGTGAACCTGTTGTTAAATTACCCCCCTGCTATCAAAGTGGATCCTGGATGCTGCACTGCAAGGCACAGCATGAGGGAAGGAGACGGAAAGAGGGAAAGGGGGCTCCTCCTTCCCTTGCGCTGGCTGCTCCATTGCCCATTTCTCCATTGCAGTGTCGCGCCGCAGAGCTTGCCCTGCCCTGCCCATCAGCACTTGGACCTGGCAACTGAGGGGGTCTGATCTACAGGGGCCTCCCTTTGATTTACAGGAGAGACTTGCCAGGCATGGCAGAGCTTCCTGCCCCTCACTTCAACCGGTTCATTGAACTCAAGAAAAATTTAGCTACTTGTTCTAGCGAACCGGTGTGAACTGGCTGAATCCCACCACTGCAAATGGTTATGCAGTTGCAAATTACAGGTAAGAAGATTACAAGAACCTTATCAATTAATACAGAATAACAGAGTTTGAAGGGACGTTGGAAGTCTTCTAGTCCAACCCCCTGCCTAGGCAGGAAACCCTACACCACTTCAGACAAATGGTTATACAATATCTTCTTTAAAACTTCCAGTTTTGGAGCACTCACAACTTTTTGAGGCAAGCTGTTCCACTGCTTAATTGTTCTAACTGTCAGGAAATTTCTTCTTAGTTCTAAGTTGCTTCCTTCCTTGATTAGTTTCCACCCATTGCTTTTGTCCTGCCCTCAGGTGCTTTGGAAAATAGCTTGACTCCCTCTTCTCTGTGGCAACCCCTGAGATATTGGAACACTGCTATCATGTTTCCCCTGGTCCTTCTTTTCATTAAACTAGACATACCCAATTCCAGCAAATGTTCTTCATATGTTTTAGCCTCCAGTCCCCTAATCATCTTTGTTTCTCTTCTCTGCACTCTTTCTAGAGTCTCAACATCTTTTTTACATCATGGCGACCAAAACTGAATGCAGTATTCCAAGTGTGGCCTTACCAAGGCATTATAAGGTGGTATTAACACTTCACATGATATTGATTCTATCTCTCTGTTTATGCAGCCTAGAACTGTGTTGGCTTTTTTGGCAGCTGCTGCACACTGCTGGCTCATATTTAAATGGTTGTCCACTAGGACTCCAAGATCCCTCTCACAGTTACTACTATTGAGAGAGGTACCACATATACTGTACCTGTGCATTTTGTTTTTCTTGCCTAAATGTAGAACCTTACTTTTTTCACCATTGAATTTCATTTTGTTAGATAGTGCCCAATGTTCAAGTCTATCAAGATCCTTCTGTATCTTAAGCCTATCTTCTGGAGTTTTGGCTATTCCTGCTAGCTTGGTGTCATTTGCAAATTTAATGAGTTCCCCATCTATCCCCTCATCCAAATCATTGATGAAGATGTTGAAGAGTTCTGGGCCTAAAACAGAGCATTGGGGTACCCCGCTGCATACTTCCCTCCATGTAGATACAATTTTGGTTGATTAAAATACATGGTTGTTGAGACTGCCTGAAACCTGATTATGCAAATACAACAATCTCTTACTCAAAGGCACTTACCGTATTTTTCGGAGGATAAGACGCACCTTAGTTTTGGGGGACGAAAACAAGAAAAAATGGCCTCTGCCTCCAAGCAATTTGCCAAACAGCAAATAGCAAACAGCACAGATGATATACACTGTTTGCTGTGCATTTCTGTGCATGTGTGCCTGACCCATAGAAATAGCAACGAATGCCAGCAAGTTTTCTTAAATGTAGTCACATTAACTCCTCCCAATTATTTAAATAGATCTACTCCAAGGTAAGACAGGATTTAACTCTAATACTAAACAGGACACTGTTACATTTCAGACTATACTTGTACAGAGCTGTTAAAATTAATTAAAATTTCTGGAAGTATACATTATTCTCTATTATTTAAAAGAAGATACAATAGCACTGGGCCTCATCAGAGCAAGCATTTATTTTAAAAAGCTTCTTTATTTTGTTAAGTTGTCTAGAACAGGGGTCTCCAACCTTGGCAACTTTAAGACTTGTGGACTTCAACTCCCAGAATTCCACAGCCAGCAAAGCAAATAATAAAGCAGTCAGCAAAGCAAATAATAAAGCAGTCTTTAAAAATAAGTCTAATAATTTGAACATTCTACTGACATTTTTAGTTATTCACTGACCCCCTTGCATCCAGTTCAGCAGAAAATAAAAATCTGTGTGTCTCTCCCAGCTATTTGCCTCTTTGCAGCTTGTTTCACTTTCATTTTAGCATGTGGCAAAACAGCTGGGGGTTGGGAAACTACTAATGACTTGCTTGTGTTAACAGGCTCTTCCCTGTTTGCTGCAAGCAGGTAAATTGCTGGAAGACAGAGCCCAAAAGGTGGGGGTGGCTGGGTGGGTGGGGCTACATTCAGTGTATAAGACACACCCAAGTTTTCACCCTCTTTTTTGGGGTAAAAAGGTGCGTCTTATACTCCGAAAAATACGGTATATAATAAAGTTTCTTTTCCCCAAAAATGGTTTCCCGAGATCTGTAACATGGGAAGTTAAAATGTTTTAGTACCACTTTGTCTTTTTTTTTAAAATCCTGATGTCAAACTTGTATCCATTAACTTTTTTGCACAAAACTCTTTTGCTCAAATTTTAACCTGTTTGTCCTACATAGAAACTAAAAGAATATTTGTGTAGGTGATGGACATAACTCATTAGAGCATGTGATATGCCCCTAATTTTGTATGTGGAGTCTAATTATTGCAGCCTGTGATGTTGATGTTAATGTAAATGGGGAAAGAGGCAAATAGACATCTGGGTTTTTTGCAGGCTTTGATACACATAGTAGCATTATTGTTCTATCTTGTTGCTTATAAGAATGCTTCACATTGGATGGTTGTATGTGTGTGTAGTATGTATGCATGTATGTATGTATCAGTGGTGAGTTGTTACCAGTTCGCACTGGTTCGGCGAACTGGTAGCGGCGGCGGTGGCAGGCTCCGCCCATCCGCCCGGATGTCAGAGGTGGGTTCCTCATGGTTCAGACTGGTTTGCCCGAACCGGTAGTGACCCACTGGTGATGTCACGATGATGTTACGGAACCGGTTCGGTCGGTGCTGGTCTGTGGGTGCCGCCATCTTTTTAAAAAAATTTTTTTATTTATTTCTTCTGAGCATGTGCAGAAGCTGAGTTTCTGGCACTGTGCATGTGGTCGCCATCTTGTTTTTTGCTTTTTTTCTGGATTTTTCAGCACTGCACATGCACGCACACGCGTCCATGAGGCACGCCCATGCGGCGTGGAAGGAAGTGAACCAGCAGCGAGGTAAGTTAGAACCCACCCTACCGGATGTTATCAAAAATTATCTGCGCATGCACAGAAGTATTGCGCATGTGCCCACATGCTCCCGTTCCAGAATCAGCAGCAAAGGTAAGTGAAACCCAGTACTGGTATTTATGTATGTATGTATGTATGTGCAACATCACTCAGTATCTGAGAAAGTGGGATTGCACAAAGAATTGGAACCTGATAAATGTGATAAGGTAACTTTTGTTTGATACAAGATTACTGGAGTATTTGGGAGAAGCTATTTTGGGGGGAGAAGCACTTGACATACCAATTTTTCTACCAACAAAATATGAAAATAAACCCCATATGAAACGAAATCCAATTTGTTACACCTAAAATTATTCAGATGCAAAATATATACATATACCATATTTTTCAGAGTATAAGACGCACCTTTTTACCTCCAAAAAGAGGGTGAAAACCTGGGTGCAACTCATACACCGAATGTAGCCCCACCCAGCCACCCCCACCCTTTGGCCTCTGCCTCCCAGCAATTTACCTCTTTGCAGCAAACAGTGCAGAGCCTGATTAGCACAAGGAAGTGATTATCTGCCTCCCGACCCACAGCTGACTAAGGCTTGCAAGACACGCGGGTGAGTCAAAAAGTAATGCCATTTTCTTTATTTCGTAAAATGAAACTAACTACGGTAGCTGCAAGGAGACAAATTGCTTGGAGGTGAACTGCTGGCAATGTTGGACTGCTAAAACTGCAAGGAGGTAAGTCAATAACTATAAATGTCTATAGAATGTTCAAATTATTAGACTTATTTTTTAAAGACTGCTTTATTATTGTTCTAGACAATTTAACAAAATGAAGAAACTTTTTAAAATAAATGCTTGATCTGAAGAGGCCCAGTGCTATTGTATCTTCTTTTAAATAGCAGAGAATAACTATACTTCCAGAAAGCCACATCAAATTTAAAGATCTGTAAAAGTATAATCTGAAATGTAACAATGTCCCATAATGTACATTTCTCCATTCTTTGCTATTTTATGGGTCAGGCACACATGCACAGAAATACACAGTAAACAGTGTATATCATCTGTGCTGTTTGCTGTTTGGCAAATTGCTGGGCGGCAGAGGCCTTTTTTCCTTGTTTTCCTCCCCCCAAAATAAGGTGCATCTTATACTTCGAAAAATACGGTATCCCTAAAAATGATTAAATTAAATTGCAGATTAAATTAAATTATAGCTAAGAATAATGGTAGACTATCATGTAGCAACAAAAGGCTATGAAGTTAGGACTTAAAATAAACACATGCAGAGCTGTTCAATATAATTAAGAACAAGACATTCCCAAATGAGCTGAAGCCTAATTTTACCGGTAGCACCCAGATTTATGTTCCCATACAAAGGGAGGTAGTGAGTAACAATAATAATAATGAAACTTGAGCAGTCATAAGGAGTTACCAAAAATGTATATGAAGAATCTGAAATAGCATCCCATTTAGAAGAGGCTGCAGTCACACAATCAGACCCAGAAATAGAATTAAGGAGATCTCAAAGTTCTAACACATGAATCCTATCCTATCTGGGAGAATATGCTGCAAAGCAGTGATGGGTTCTAAATCCTATCGCTACTGGTTCATGCATCCGGGGTGGGCGGGTGAAGCCTCCCGCCGCCGCTATCGGTTCATAGAACTGGACCATACCAGTAGCAACCCACCACTGCTGCACAGCTAGTGTAAGAGATGTGTCTGTTCCCTATTGGTGAAAAAAGTACGGAGACTGCCAGCAGCTGCAACTCAAACAGAGGGAAACTGCATGAGAAGACATTGAATCCATGCAGAAAAAGAACACATAAATTCTAAGAGCACTAACAAATTTGAAGAATGCCTAACTCCCAAATTGGGTGATTTACAATACGAACACAATGAACAACAACAAAAAAAAGCAAATGGAAATATATAGTCCCACAGAACGAAGTAAGTAGCAAAAGTCTACCCACAAAAATATGATAAGGACTATGATGAAATGTTTGTACTGCTAATTAAACATACAAACATCAAAATACTAAATGTGGCAGCATGTGGATATTAAAATAGTCCCTTTTTGGAGCAGTCTGATCTATCAAATTTTGGAAAACATGTTGCTTTAAATAGGGAAATGCACAAGGTGGTTTTCAGTGACTTTGGAAAGTTTTGTGTCCTTTGATAGCGAGGTTAACAGAGATGCATTGTAAATTATTGCTTGTTGTTCACATTTCACCTTCCTGTTCACATTTCTCCTTGTTCACTTTTCATCCCAGTCAACTATTGCAATCCTTGTTGATGCTGGCTCAACTGTGTGGTATTTGCATTGGCTATTAATTGGTTCCAGGGGTTGACTAGGAGTGTATTGGGGCAAATTGAATTAGAAAATACAAAAGAATTAGATGAAATTAATTTTGCTGGAAAAATTAATTCTGCTTATATATAATTAAGAATATAAGAGTTTGACAAGATTAGAATGCTACTTGCTTGGGCATCTGAGGTTTTGCTAAGTACATTAGGGGAATTGTTCATCTTAGAAAAAGTTGACCCAATGCCAAGCAGAAGGAAGAAAATTAAATTACACTTTGTAGGAAAAGCAAGCATTTATTTGAAAGTTCCTAAACAAATCTGCTTTTCTATGTCTTTTACCCAGTTTATTGTTAACAAGAATAGTTATTTTAGATAGGAGTATAAAAGTGTTCTGTGTGGAAATCCTAAACAAAAAGGATTTGGTGCTTCATCCTTAGAGGAAGCCATAGGAAGTTGAATACTAGCCATAAACCAAGTTTACATATCATTTGTCTTTCCCTTAAAAATGAAATAAAATCCACAGAGGATCTGAATGATTTTTATTCAGTTTTTTAAAAGTGTAAAAGAGGGAATCTTCGAGCTTGCTTAAGCTTTAGAAAGGCCCAGTGCATTTACAGCAACATCCAATTCTTTGCAGAAAGAATTTTCTCTCGTCCAATGATCCTTGGACTGAGCATATTTTTCTAAAGGTGGAAAAGTTTATGGAGCATGGAAATGTGTTTTGACAACATTCGTTCCCTCGGCTGAGATGAGTACTGCCCTCTGGAGTCAGAAACCACTGGATCATGGGGGGGGGGGTAAGTACCTTTACCTTTAAGCAAAAATAACTGCCTGT
Organism: Diadophis punctatus similis; assembly: GCA_023053685.1. NCBI lineage: Eukaryota > Metazoa > Chordata > Lepidosauria > Squamata > Dipsadidae > Diadophis > Diadophis punctatus. Next base: position 9,909,217 of record JALIGW010000008.1, read on the forward strand.
TCAACCTTGGGTTTTCATATTGACCTACTCATAAGGCTATCACCAATACTGCCTCTCTTCCCATCACATAGTACAGTAATAAGAATAAGAATATTTTGAATGACAATTACTCCTATAGAATAGAATAGAATAGAATAGAATAGAATAGAATAGAATAGAATAGAATAGAATAGAATAGAATTCTTCATTGGCCAAGTGTGATTGAACACACAAGGAATTTGTCTTTGATGCATATGCTCTCAGTGTACATAAAAAGAAAATATACATTTGTCAAGAATCATGAGGTACAACACTTAATGATAGTCATAGGGTACAAATAAGCAATCAGGAAACAATCAATATCAATATAAATCGTAAGGATACAAGCAACCAAGTTACAGTCATGCAGTCATAAGAGGGAGGAGATGGGTGATAGGAACGATGAGAAGACTAATACTTTAAATGTGAACAGGAAACTATTGTGGGAATTGGAACACCCAAAATCATTGGTATATCTAATCCATTTACTGTGACACACATGACTAACAAATTGTTGATTCCCAAATAATAGACCCAGTGCCCTGTTAAAATACTTACTATAGACTTTTTATAAGTGTGCCACATCAGGCATTGGACTTATGTTTATCTATTTCCAATGCATCAGAACGGATAAGCTAACATCTTGAAGTTATTTATCAAAATGTTGTTTATTGTGCTGGTCTCTTGTAGTCCTTTTCCCTAATTAGTTTGTAACAGTCTCAAATCCATAACATGCCAAACTGAGGAAAAAATATTTTGGAGATATTTTAATAGAACTGTAACATGCATATTTACAGTTGCATGCATGTACACATACGGAAAGTTCTAGACTTCCCCACCAGATGGCACATAAACCCTTAATGGGAAAACTATTGAACTATAAATTCAGCCTGGATTTTTGTCTTGTAAAAAGAAAGTTATCTAAATTCACCTGAGTGATGAAACAAGACTCTAATAATAATCCAGAATTCATCATTAAAACTCACCGGTATTTTTTTTTACCCTTGTTGTTTTTGACACCTAAAAAGAGGGAACAAAATAAAGCTAGAGACAGCCAAGATACATAGAGACTTAATAATATTTCTACTTCAGAAATATTTTTGTACTTTCTGTTCTGCATAAACACTGATGATCTTTCTCTCTCCCTTCCTCATTCTCATATTGTTGCTTAGTTCTCAAGGAGGGTTGGGTAGATATTAAATATTAAAAAACATCCATTAAATGCAGATACCAGAGGAATGACTGAAGCAGGAATTTTTAAACTTTTTGCCATCCCTTTAGAGCAGGGGTGTCAAACAGCTTTCTCTGACTACACTCCCCCATCTTCACCAATGCAGAAGATATTCTAACACAGAAAGAAGCAACTTCCTCTGAACAATGGATAAACAAAAACAAATGGAGGAGATGCTGGAGGTGAAGAAGGGGTAAGCGAATGGGAATTTTGAATAGACTAAGGAAAAGTGGGATAAAAACCTGTCTCCCTTCACTCTTTCTGACTAATTTATGTTCACTCACTAATAAGATAGATGAAATACTTCTTTTAAATAGATGCAACTCTGATTTTTACAACTCAGCAGCTCTCTGCTTCACTGAAACTTGGCCAGATGAGTCAATTGATGACAGCAGCTTGCATATCCCAGGGTTTCAGATGCAAAGAACAGTCAGAATTGCAGAAACATCCGGTTAAAAAAAGGGAGGGGGCCTATGTTTATATATTAACAGCCACTGGTGCCAAAATATAACTATACTAAAGAAAGTATGTGATGTGGACTTAGAGACATAAATTATCAATTGCAAACCACTTTTTCTCCACGAGAGTTCTCCTCATTTCTCCTAATTGCTGTGTATGTTTCCCCAGAAGCTTGTGTAAACAATGCATTATGAACTTTAGCTGACCAGATTATGTGGGCTGAAGTTAAATACCCATATTCTCTCCTCATTGTGTTAAGAGATTTTAACAATGCTAACTTAAGGAAAGAGCTACCAAAATATTTTCAGCATGTCAATTGTCTCACTAGAGGCAAGAATACTTTAGACCATTGCTACACAACATAAAAAGATGCTATTGGTCTGAACCATGAGCAGCTTTGGAACACTCTGATCATTGCATGATTCACCTTGTACCTGCTTATAGACAAAGACTTAAAACCATGAAACCAACAATTAAATCAGCGAGGACTTGGACTGAGGAGGCAAAGCTAAAGCTACAAGCTTGCCTTGATTGCACTGATTGGAATGTTTTGAAGATACCTCTGCAGACTTGGATAAACTCACAGATATTGTAACATATATCAGTTTTTGTGAAGACTTATTTGTGCCGACCAGAAACCTGTGAATATACAGTAACAACAAATCAACTAAACTTAAGCAGCTACGTTGTACCAAAGAGGAAGCCTACAGAAAAGGCGATAGAATGCCTTTTCAATCAGGCCAGAAACATATTAACAAGGGAGATCAGAGCAAAAAGAAGCTACTCTGAAAAGCTAAAGAATCAGTTTTAAACAAATGAACCAGCAAACATGGAAAATTGTTAAAAATATGACCGGTTACAGCAAACCTCCTTCCTATGCTGAAGGAAATCAACAAATGGCAGATGACCTGAATGTGTTCTACTGTAGGTTTGAAAGAAAACTACTGCCACCTATCTCCACAATCCCCATCTCAGACACACCAACAATAGCCAATCCTCCTACAACTGACCCCATCCCATTGGGCCCATCACCTCTGGTGATTACAGAAAATTAGGTGCAAGGTCACAGACAGGAAGCTAGGCAAAATCACATCAGATACCTGTACAATTAGCACACACACACCCCAGGGCTGTGTGCTCTCTCCACTTCTCTTCTCTCATACCAATGACTACATCTCAAAAGATCCCTCTGTTAAATTACTGAAGTTTGCAGATGATTCCACAGTGATTTATCTCATTCGAGACAATGACGAATCTGCATACAGACTAGCCTTGTGGTGCCATCTGAACTAAACATACTCAAAACCATAGAAATAGTGGTAGATTTTAGAGAAACCGTCCTATACCACCACCTGTTACAATACTAGACAACACAGTATCAACAGTAGAGACTTTCAAGTTTCTAGGTTCTATCATATCTCAAGACTTAAAATGGACACCTAATTTTAAAAAACATCATCAAAAAAGCACAACAAAGAATGTTCTTTCTGTGCCAACTCAGAAAGCTCAAACTGCCCAAGGAGCTGCTGATTCAGTTCTATAGAGGAATTATTGAGTCTGCACCTCTGTCTGTAACTGTCTGGTTTAGCTCTGCAACCAAACAAGACAGACACAGACTTCAACGGATAATTATAACTGCAGAAAAAAATTGCTACCAACCTGCCTTCCATTGAGGACCTGTATACCGCATGAGTCAAAAAGAGGGCTGTGAAAATATTTACAGACCCCTCACATTCTGGACATAAATTGTTTAAACTTCCACCCTGCAAAAGGATGCTATAGGGCACTGCACACCAGAACAACTAGACACAAGGCAGTTTTCCCCCCGAATGCCATCATTCTGCTAAACAACTAATTCCCACAACACTGTCAAACTATTTACTAAGACTGTATTACTATTATTCTTCTCATCCTTCCTATCTCCTCCCACTTATGACTATAACCTTGTTGCTTGTATCTTTATTATTTATATTGTTTTATTTAGTTTCCTAGTATGATTTGATTGATTATTTAGTATCCTGACTATCACTAAGTGTTGTATCTTATGATTCTTGATGAATGTATTTTATTTTTCTTTATGTATACTGAGAGCATATGCACCAAAGACAAATTCCTTGTGTGTCCAATCACACTTGGCCAATAAAGAATTCTATTCTATTCTATCTTTAATAAAGTATATATAATTATGATCATTTCATTGATTATGATCAATGCACAGGAGATAAAATAATTTTTACATTTTTCACTTTGCTTTTAATCTTCCAGAGTTTGGGGAAAATGTTTGAAATATGGTATCTATTAGCTCTTAGTACAAACTGTATTATGTTGCATGCAAAACAGGTACAATGACTTATATCAGAGTATCAGGAAATTCTCTAAATAGTGATAACTGACAACCATGTCTCCAATATCTGCATAAGAATTACCCCCCAAAACATATTGGTCTACCACAGGGCTGTCAAACTTGCGGCCCGTGGGCCGGATGTATCAAGTGCTGGCCACACCCACACCCGGTTTAGCGAAGGGTAAAAAAGTCCCAATACGTCACGTGATGCCACCATGACGATGCGAGTTTGACACCCCTGGTCTACCACATATATCCAACATTTATAATGCTTCCATCTTTGCTTCCTGCTATCAAAATTAAAGGAACATTTTCATTGTCCAATACAAGCTAAATTAGTGGTACATTAATTTAAATTAGGATCTTCCCCTTTGACTCCTTAACTGAACATTATTTTATTACAATAGAAGTCAAAAAATAAAATAAAAATACATATTAATGACTAATAAACCAAAATTCACTCTAGATCATGCAACTGTAATGTGCGTCTCAGATAAAAGTACAAAGAACTTTTAAGTCATAAGGAGCCAATAAAATAGATAGGATCTATGAAAGTTAGCACCTGTATCAAAACTACCACTAATAGCAATATCTGTATTTTTCCAAGATACTCCTAAATGCATTCATATAGAGGGAAGAATGTGAAGTAGGAATATAGTTTTGAAATGACTGAGGTTGGTCAATTTTGAAAAAATTTATGTGCATATTTCTAAATTTTATAATGAAATGGAAATATATTCCTGGCATCTTTAACCATTTAATTATTGGGACTAAAATTCCAGAGAAATTTTTGTTATAACTTTAGGGAGAGTAATATATATATTATATTATATATCTATAATATCTATATTATCTATCTATCTATCTATCTATCTATCTATCTATCTATCTATCTATCTATCTATCTATCTTGATATCAATATCGATATCTATCTTGATATCAATATCTATCTCGAGATAGATAGATATAGATATAGATAGAGCTGGAGATAGAGATAGAGATAGAGATAGAGAGATAGATAGAGAGATAGAGATATATAGATATAGATATAGATATAGATATAGATATAGATATAGATATAGATATAGATATAGATATAGATATAGATATAGATATAGATATAGATAGATATAGATATAGATATAGATATAGATATAGATATAGATATAGATATAGATATAGATATAGATATAGATATAGATATAGATATAGATATAGATAATACACTGAATAATGGACATTAATACAATTGAGCGAGTCCAGAGGTATTTCATGAGAAGAGTACTTCCTCCTCTACTCACACTAGAATACCTTATGCTACCAGGCTTGAAATTTTGGACCTGGACGACCTAGAACTACGCCGCCTACTGTCTGACCTAAGCTTAGTACACAAAATTGTCTGCTACAACATCCTACCCATTAATGACTACTTCAGCTTCAACCACAATATTACACGGGCAAACAATAGATACAAACTCAAAGTAAACTGCTCAAAACTCGATTGCAGAAAATACGACTTCAGCAACAGAGTGGTCAATGCCTGGAATACACTACCTGAATCTGTTGTTATATCCTCAAACCCCAAAAACTTTAACCTAAAACTGTCTACTGTGGACCTCACTCCATTCATAAGAGGTCTGTAATGTGGCATGCATAAGCGCACCAGTGTGCCTACCATCCCTGCCCTACTGTTCCCATTATTTTTACTCATTTATTATGCATATACTTTACCTGTTTATATTTACCTGTTTATATGTTATGTTCATACTTATAATTGTTTTCTCATACATGCTTGACAAACTAACTAACTAACTAAATAATATAAATAAAATATATAATTTCTTAGGGTACAAAAAATAATAAGAAGTTGTAATGAGTAGTGATAGAAAGGAGGCTTAATTTTTAATAGTTTACTGGCACTCCAGAGGAATGAAGATAGAAGAATTAGTTGAAGGGTGCCACCAAACACATCAGCTTGTTACTATATTTTATTGAAATAATAGAAAATACTCGTCGTTGGGTTTTAGATTTTGGCAGTGGTTTGCTCTCCAAGCTTGTTTTAATTTAGTTTCTGAACATTTCATAATCAAAGTAGGTAACATAATCGGCAGGATTTTCTTGTCCTCCTTATTCTCCTTAACTATATTTTATTTATTTTATTTTATTCATCAAAATGTTGCAACCGCCACGTCCCTTACAGAGAGACTCTGAGTGGTGTCAACAAACTTTGCTAATGGACCAAAGTGAGGCACTTTACTGAATCTGCAGAGGATTTGATTACAGAACATCAAACAATGCAATAGGGAAAGGAAATAACTTTGAGGAACAGGAAGAAGAATTGCAACCAAGACAACAATCAGATCAAAAAAATCTAGGGCAGAAATGTAATTTGAGAAAGCATCTCAGACAAGACCCTCCCTAATTCTCATGAAGATAAGGGGCAAAAGAGGTAATGGTCATTCAAACATGCATGGTTATGTTACTATAATCTTATAATGAAAGTAATATTAGCTTCCATGTCCTTGTTTTTAATTTTGGTTTATCTTGGAAGATTGACAAACAATTCTAAACTCTGACTGCTCACAATCAAAGGTAGGTATCAGGAAAATAAATGCTGGTAATGTTCAGCAAGCATATCTTTCAAAAGCTCAGTATTCATTGGGAATTTCTGTAAAATATTCTGGCTAGTTCATATTAACTTCAGCTTCCTTGCCTAATTGTTGCATTTGGTAAATTAAGACCTGCTATGTAAATATAACATAATTTAGCTTTTAAATGACCCAAGATATTATAGTCAGAACTGTAATTATCTCTTGTATTTAGTGGTCTCTGAAGGTTACAATCAATCCTAGAGTTTAGTTCTTTTCTGTGAAAGTTGCTGTGTGGTGAGGTATCTGCACTGTCAGGATCAAGCTCATATTTCTTCCCTGGTCTACATTTGTATATGTGTTTAGGCTTTATGAAATCCTGCAAAACCTACAAAAATGTCATTTCCAAAATTACTACTATTTTTCATCTGAAAAATTTGGAAGACCATTTCATTGAACCTTTTCAGGTGGAAAATAAATCATTCCACAGTTCAGATGATTCTATCTAGATTTATATCTTTGTATTATTGTACTTTCTAGAAAGTAACCATTTTGCATTCTGGTTCAAATGCCTGGCTTTCGTATTGTTTTGGAATACAGTAGACACACTTAGTGGTGAACCCAGTGGAAGATATTTAGAGAATCCAAGTGGTCTTCTATTCCTAGAAATGTCTTAGACATTCTGGCAGAAAAAAGGGCATTTTCAGGCCATTGCTAATGTAAAATCAACATTTTGAAAAATAATGTGTAATTCAAGGGAAGTGTGATTGAATACATCAATTAGGATAGACTCAGAAATCCTGCATGCAGAACTTTACAGTATAACCAATAAGTAATAATGGTATAATTTTGTCAGAGCAGGCAAACAGTCACAGAAGTCAATAGAAGATATATTACACAATCACTGTTGATATTTATATTACGTGCTCTTGTTAGCTTCGAATTGTTCAGCAAAAAACTCCATTGCTAGCTGTCATTACTTAAAAAACTTAATGTTCAACCTTAGGGAAATAAGATAATGAATGCTGAAACAGATACTTATTACATTACTAATAACTGGAATAAAACTCAAAGAAATCTGAAAGATGAAATATTGCAAGATGAAAGTAACATGTAGAGTGCTGTGGAATATTCACCAAAGTAGTGTCATGAATTGCAATGCAGAAGTGAAATTTGATAGTTCAGTTGTTTTGGTTTCTCCCTTCCTTTTGTATTTAACAAAAGGGTAAAAGTTGTGAAGTGTTTCGGTTTTAGAATACCAAAGTGAGTAATTTTTGCCTATGGATTTATGCATTGCTGTATAATATGTCTTACAGCACATTTCACAATAAGAAGGGACAAGTCTTGTTATCCAAGGATTCTTAATCCATGAATTGACTAATTAGGAAAACTAACAGTTAAGTGTGCTGTGAAGTATGCTAAATTTAAATTACAAGTTGGGAAATTTGGCAAATTGCACTTTGCAAATACCTACCGTAACCATTTTACTTTATGTCCTATAATATAATAATAATTTCTTAAAAACATTTGTAAATTGTCAGTAGTGCTGTATGTCTTCATTAGTCCTGAGTCCCCTGGGAGTTGGGCGGCATATAAATCCATTTAAATAAATAAATAAATAAATAAATAAATAAATAAATAAATAAATAAATAAATAAATAAATAAATAAATAAATAAATAAATAAATAAATAAATAAACAAACAAACAAACAAACAAACAAACAAACAAACAAACAAACAAACAAACAAACAAAGTCCTAGTCAGGTATAGTATATATATGACAAAAGTACATCCAAGTATACCATAAATTATCCCAGTCATATAAGTGTCATTATTTATAATCCAACAAACTGTTTTTTAAAATTACCTTTTCTCCAAATCTGTTTCATCTCTATTTTTTTGCAGGTTATAATTGCCCTGGAAACCTAATTCATTGAGGATTGTGTATTGGCATAGATTTATGCTTCATGGAGTTAGCTGCTTTTTAAGTGTTTGTGTTCATGTTATATAGTCTTCTTCATGTCAGTAGCCTGGTTCCAAATCTATATGTGGTAATTTGTCATCTTATTCATGTTTTATTCTTTATTTTATTCTGACATGGTGTATTCTTTGACTATTGTTAACTCACTACCCATGCAAGACAATACTTTATTATTGAGTTTGTTAAATACAGTCAAAGCAAAATGTTATCATTTTTCTCTGCACAAAGTCAGAACATGTGCCATATATGTTCCTTATTGGAGGCTATGTTTACTTTTAATAACATCCCAGATCTCCTTTAAGGTCTCCTTAGGATTGCTTAATCCTATATTCATTTTCTCTGCTAATGTTATGGGCACTCCTTTTTGCACAGAAGACTTCTAGAATCCCTCCAGGAATACAGAGAAACATAGTCTCCATATATAATTCATTTAGGATGCCATATTTCTACAGCATAACTGGCATCATACTGTTCATTGCAAGCCTGATTCATTACAATCCATCCTTCAGAATAATATTTCACAGTCCTAAATTCCACCTATATAATCTATGGAAGAAGACCTCCCCTAACAGTCTGAAGTGTTATAATCCAATTTTTATGTCTACAAAAAAACAAACAAGGGTCTTAATCCATATCTGGTTTTATAGTTAACCATGAACATCTTGAATTGGGCCAGGGGCTTCAGTTGAGACTTTTTCTACCAACATGTACCCAAGTTCTAAAATGTCTGTCACTGTTAATTGGCCATATTTGTATAGAAGACACACAGCCCCACTTATCTCCTAAATGGGATATCTGGGAAGGCAATCTGGGTAAGATTTCAAAATGTTTGTACAATAGTGCACAAAATATACTGTATATCAACTTTCAAAATGAAAGAAATTATATATTTGAACAGACTATTATTTCAACTTTTAGTAGGAAACTAAGCAGAAGGCAAACTGAAAATGAATTTGATTTCAGATGAACATTTTTTTTCCTGGTCATTTTATCCATGACGTGATCATTTATGTTTTGGAACCTGATAATTTTTGTTAATGAAATGGTATATTTGGCAAATTGTATGATATATAAAAACTATTTCAGATCTCCTTAGGATACTGTTGGCCTAGTGCCTTGGAGGTAAAGTTGCAACTCATTTCAGCTGTGAGTAAATAGATGGTTTTGGCATTCTAACAGAAGTGTTATTTGATAGCAAATGTTTAATGTTAATTTTGCTACACATAGCAAGAAATACTTTTAAAAAGCAGCATATAAAATATTAAACGTTCACAATGACTGTATGTTGGAAGAGAGAAAGACCATCTCAGATTTTTTTACAACATACCTACATAACATAAACATTATGAAGAAAGATATGGATTAATTTCAGCAAATGGTGCAACCATTATGCCTCTTATATTCTCTTTCCCTAGTTATGGTAATAAACTGGACGTTACAGAGAAGAGATAAAGAGAAATATTGAAAATATTTATTTATTTATTTATTTATTTATTTGGGAATTATTTTTTTATTCAAAAAGTTTTATTAGTACAAAGTACAAACATTTTTATTTTTCTCCCCCCTCCCCCCCAACCCTAACCCACCCCCTCCCCCCCGGACTTCCCAGAGAGAATACAGGGCATAATATCAGTGAGATAAATTTAAATTAAGTTAAAAAAAATTTTTTTCCACCTTATTGTTTAAAAGTTTCAACTCCGAATTGTACACATAAAAACTCCTTCCTCCTCCTTTCCGTCATCTATCCTGCAAAGCATTTCTTCACTATTAAATAGAACTTAAATGAATATTACATAGGCAATAATCAAGTGTTAAATACAAAACCCTTAAACTTCATCATAAGGTAAACCACTATATAAATAGCATAACATTACTATATATCAATTATTAACTTCAGAGAAATTCTAAATCTCTAAAAAATATTATTAATAATGATAATTATCTAATGGATTCCAAAGAAATAAGATCACCAACCTAATCCAAAAAGAAACCCCCACTAAAATCCAAGACAGAGAACAAGAAAATGGCAAAGCCCTCCTCCCATACATAAAAGGCACCACAGACAGAATCAGCAAGATCCTCCACAAACACAACATCAAGACAGCATTCTGCACAAACCGAAAAATATCCAACATCCTAAGAAACCCCAAAGACAAAATTGAGTTAGAAAATCAAGGAGTATATGAAATTCCATGCACCTCCTGCCCCACCACATACATTGGACAAACCAACAGAAGAATAAATGCACGCATTGAAGAACACAAGAACACAGTAAAAAAAGAGGAACCAACTTCTTCCCTGGTCCAACATTTCAAAGCCACAGGACATGAAATCGACTTTAAAAAGACCAGAACTATCGCCAAAATTGAAACTTTAACAACAGAATAATCAGAGAAGCCATTGAGATAGAAAAACGCCCACACAGCATGAATAAACGAGATGACACCTCCCGCCTACCAGCCATTTGGAAACCCGCCCTTATTGACAAACGAGTCCCTAACACAAAGAATGACACCAGACCCACACTCACGAAAACCACACAGGATGTCACCACCACACATCCACGCAATAAGCAAACCCAAACCCACACCAATGAGGCACGACCACAAACCAGAAGCCATACTACAGCTGCATCATTAGCCACTTTAAACCCCTCCAATCCATACATGAAGCAAACTGACACCCTCCATGAAGATGTGGTACAACCAAGAACCAGAAGCCAAACAGCAGCAATGCAGCTCACCAGCTCAAATGCCCCTGCAAGTCAGACTAACCTAAGAACACCCCCAGCCAATCAGAGCACAGCAAACCCCCCAGCCAATCAGAGCACAGCCAAGCCCCCAACCAATCAGAACACACCTCCAACGAATCAGAACACAGCCAAGCTCCCATCCTATCAGTTCAAACCTCCACTGGCAGTTAAAAGGAAGAAACAGCAGCAATCTCACATTACTCCTAGAAGCAGGAAGCAGAAGACACCAGCCTGAAGATGATGAATGAGACTTCATCGAAACATCGCAAACACACTTCCAATTTCACGCGGGAGAAAACCCGAATACCCAAAGACTTACATACAAACACCCGCGAAAACCTCAGAAAACAAATATCGTACCTCTACGGGGAGGATATCCACCATCTGACCAGGACTTATGAAAAACTTGAAGTCCAAAGAGCTTCCATTTTATGTGACCTTGCATTCCTACGCAACTGCCGTGATCAAAATGTAATCCCCAAATGCTTCCAATTGAAATACCACTCCAACTCTGCAGCCACCAAACGCATCCTGAAAAGAACAGGACTGGCCCTAATCAGAAATGAACTTCACACAAAAAGATTCCCCCTAGACCGAATCAACAAAGATCTCCTCACACTACACCTCGAACTCAGCAACACTTTGGGACAAATCCAAACAACTCGCCGTCTGGAGAGCCGAAACACAGACTACCCTCAAGACAGACACACACACCAACAAACTCCAAAGACTACAAGAACAGCAGAAACAAACCCCTCCCCCCTCACAGCCACACAGGAAACAAACAGTGCATAACATCTCAGATAGGATCCTCAGCAAAGCCGAAACCAATGTCCTTTCCAAAGGATTCAACTTTGCAGTCGCTCCCAAACACATCCCCACTGAAACCATTATATGCGGAGTTGAAACCAGCCTGACCAAAATCAACCCCGACGATGCTAACAGAATCAGACTTGATATCACCAACATCCTCTGCACCAGCAAGCCACCCAAAAGCAACTTACCCAAAGAGGAACAGACTGCACTATGTAACCTGAAAGAAGACACCAGCATAATAATCCTACCAGCAGACAAGGGCAACACCACGGTGGTTATGAACACATCTGACTACCAAACCAAATTAACCAACCTACTCCAAGACTCCACATACAAACCCCTAAACACAGACCCCACCACCTACCTGGAAAAAACCACTAGATCCAAAATAAAAGCCTCTCCCATCAGCGAAGAGATCCAGCAAAGAATCATTCCCAGAGAGAAATCATCCAGATGCCCCAAGCTCTATGGTCTCCCCAAGATACACAAAGAAGGAACCCCACTTAGACCCATAGTCAGCTCCATAGGCTCACCTCTACAAAACCTAGCCAAATTTCTCGCAAAACAACTACAACCTTATGCAGAATCCATCACCTCATATGTAAAAAACTCATTCCAGTTCATAGAGATCATAAAGAAACAAAACTTACAGCCCAGCGACCTACTCGTGAGCTTCGATGTCATATCCCTCTTCACCCAAGTGCCAATCAAAGAAGCCTTGACAGCTATCCAAAACAAATACAACCCCGCCAAGCACATCCTAGATCTGACCAACCACTGCCTATCCAACACATACTTCATCTATAACGGACAAAAATACAAACAAATGGAAGGAGCACCCATGGGATCACCCCTCTCACCTGTCATTGCTAACCTCTATATGGAACACTTTGAAACCCAAGCTCTAGAAAAATCTGATCACAAACCCAAACTCTGGCTCAGATATGCAGATGACACCTTCATAATCTGGCCACACGGGAAAGAAAAACTGGACAACTTCCTCATACACCTCAACAGCCTACACCCCAAAATACAGTTCACCATGGAAACAGAAGCTAACAACCAACTTCCCTTCCTGGATGCCTTAGTCTACAAGAAATCCAATGGCTCCCTAGGACACACCATCTACCAGAAGAAAACCCACACTAACTGCTATCTGCACGCACTCTCACACCACCACCCAGCACAGATCAACTCCGTAGCCAAGACACTCATCTCCAGAACAAAATGCCTAGCTGACGAACAACACCTAAAAACCGAACTAAATACTCTCACTAACGTACTAGTATCTAATGGATTCCAAAGAAATAAGATCACCAACCTAATCCAAAAAGAAACCCCCACTAAAATCCAAGACAGAGAACAAGAAAACGGCAAAGCCCTCCTCCCATACATAAAAGGCACCACAGACAGAATCAGCAAGATCCTCCACAAACACAACATCAAGACAGCATTCTGCACAAACCGAAAAATATCCAACATCCTAAGAAACCCCAAAGACAAAATTGAGTTAGAAAATCAAGGAGTATATGAAATTCCATGCACCTCCTGCCCCACCACATACATTGGACAAACCAACAGAAGAATAAATGCACGCATTGAAGAACACAAGAACACAGTCAAAAAAGAGGAACCAACTTCTTCCCTGGTCCAACATTTCAAAGCCACAGGACATGAAATCGACTTTAAAAAGACCAGAACTATCGCCAAAATTGAACACTTTAACAACAGAATAATCAGAGAAGCCATTGAGATAGAAAAACGCCCACACAGCATGAATAAACGAGATGACACCTCCCGCCTACCAGCCATTTGGAAACCCGCCCTTATTGACAAACGAGTCCCTAACACAAAGAATGACACCAGACCCACACTCACGAAAACCACACAGGATGTCACCACCACACATCCACGCAATAAGCAAACCCAAACCCACACCAATGAGGCACGACCACAAACCAGAAGCCATACTACAGCTGCATCATTAGCCACTTTAAATCCCTCCAAATCCATACATGAAGCAAACTGACACCCTCCATGAAGATGTGGTACAACCAAGAACCAGAAGCCAAACAGCAGCAATGCAGCTCACCAGCTCAAATGCCCCTGCAAGTCAGACTAACCTAAGAACACCCCCAGCCAATCAGAGCACAGCAAACCCCCCAGCCAATCAGAGCACAGCCAAGCCCCCAACCAATCAGAATACACCTCCAACGAATCAGAACACAGCCAAGCTCCCATCCTATCAGTTCAAACCTCCACTGGCAGTTAAAAGGAAGAAACAGCAGCAATCTCACATTGCTCCTAGAAGCAGGAAGCAGAAAACACCAGCCTGAAGATGATGAATGAGACTTCATCGAAACGTCGCAAAGACACTTCCAATTTCACGTGGGAGAAAACCCGAATACCCAAAGACCTACATACAAACACCCGCGAAAACCTCAGAAAACATATATATATATATATAAAGCTAAAGAAAGGGAAAAAAGGGAATACAATCTATCCTGTAAATTCAGCACTAACTCCAAACTTTGAATAAGCCTTCTTTTCAAACAAATTATGATATTTTATAACTTAATAATTTTAGATAAAAATTCCAACTCTTTCTCAAAATTAAATAAAACTTAAATAAATATTACACCAATAATAACTAAATATAAAATACAAAAATCTTAAACTTCATCATGAAATCAACCACTATATTAATAGCATAATATTACTATATATCAAATTATTAGCTTCAAAAAAGATTCTAAATCTTTAAAAGGTATTAGTAATAATAATAGGTTAGAAAAAAAAACAAAAGAAAAAAAGAATGCAAGAAGTAAAGAAAGAAAATTAAGGAAAGAAGGAAAAAAGAAAAGTACAGTCATATTAGCAACCATCTGTCCAATAAACTTCAACGCTGCATCTTGTTGTATCTTGATGGTTGCATCTTTTTGTAACTTGATAATTTTGTATTTGTCAGCTCGCCTCCCATCTGACCCCGATCTTCCATCTCCTTTTCCACACTGTAGACATCTGTCTGGCTCTGCCAATCACTTGAATTCTGTAAATCTGTTTCGATTTGAATAGGAAGGGATGGCTTTCCCTCCTCCTCCTCTTTTGTTTTCATACATCTTTCCTCTGGAATCTTGGATATATCAGCCTTTAAGACGTTGGCATAAAATTCAGTAGCTTTCTTTGTCGTGTTAAGCCAATATCTTTTTCCCAGAAATTTCACTGCGACTCCTGTTGGTGCTTCCCATTTATATTGTAAGTTTAGCCTTTTAAATTCATCAATCAAAAAGGTATAATCTTTTCTGGCTTTAAGCATTTTAGAGGGAATTTCTTTCCATATCATTAGTTCCTGGCCATTCACCTGGAGGTTATTCTTAAATGTCGCCTGTATAATCCTATTCTGTAAGGCTCTTGTAGTAAAGTATATTACAATGTCCCTTGGTAGGTGTTTTTGTTTTGCATACCAGGAGTTGATTCTATATATTTTATCAATTTGCCTGGCTAGTTCTTCTTTAGACAGTCCAGACACCTGCTCCAAAGCTTCCACCATCCTTCCTTTCAAATCTTCATATAATCCCTCTTTCAACCCCCTGACCCTTATGGCAAATTCCATGGATCTGAATTGCGTCCTTAAGACCTCTGTTTCAAAATTTGCAATGTCATTTTGTATTTTATCTATGTATTCTACTGAAGTTGTCAAAACTTGTTTATTTTCTTCAATGCGGTTTGCCAAAACATCAATATTTGTTGCTAGACCTTTGCATACCTCCAACACGTCATTCCTAATTTGTTGGTCAATATTCTTTAAAGCAGCCTGCATTTTATTATCTATTTCATTAATTTTTTGATTAAATTCAGCAGTCAATTCATTTTTCATGATCTTTAAGGTACTTATTAAATTTTCAAGTGTTAAAGATTTTGGGGGTGTTAACTCAGTGGTAAGTTGCATTTTAGAAATATAACCAGATGAATAGTCCGTTCTTTTATTCAAAACAGTCTTTCCAAATTTTGAAGCCATTTTAGTATTTCCAGTGGAGAACAAAGAAAAAGCCAAGCCTCTAGTTAAAATTCTTTTGAAATTCTTTTAAAATTCTTTTAAATTCCAAAGCCAGATAGACTTTTATTTTTTTAAAATTGTCAGTTATTATTTAATCCAAAATCGGGAGACAGAGAGAGTAAAGCCAACTTTCAAAGTCAAAAATTTCCATAAGAAAAAAAGCTGCTAGGGAAACGAAAGTTACTTTCACTTCTCCTCCCACTTTCTCCAATCGCCATGTTGTAGCCTATTAACTGTTACTTAGTTTCTTCCGAAGTGAAAGTCAGCAGTGGAGTTGAAAGAGAAAAAAGTTCTGTACTTGCCCTTTTAAAATCCTGTCTCTCTCTGTCTGCTTGTTTAATCAATTAAGTAGTTGTAATCCCATTCACGAAGCAGCAGTGGTCACGGCATCTTGCTCCACAAAAGCGGAGGTTTCCAAGTCCCTGGAGCAAGAGACAGGCTGGCTGGGGAGCCCTCACCTTTCACGCCCCTGGCTGGCACCTGGGGCACTAGGGGGGGCTCTACCCCACCTGTCCGGCTCTCATCTCTCCCCTTTGCCCAGGGCAGAGACTTTCAAGCCGCCAGACAGCTGTTCTGGTGGCTTTAACGGGGAAATGGAAAGGCGCTCAACGGGGAGCGTCCGCGATGCAGCGAACTGGAACTGGAAGTCTATTTGGGAATTCTTCTATGCCACCCTACTCCCTAAGGACTCAGGGACAGCATTTTAAAGAACACCAAACAATAAAATCATTAAAAACAATTTTTAAAAAGTTAAAAGAAAGACATACAACATCATGCATACATGGGGGAGACCTCAGATGTAAAATTGTCTCAGAACCCTGCCTGCAGGAAGAGCCATGTCTTAATGGCTTTTCGGAAGGCCAGCAAGGTGGGGAGGATTCGGATCTCTGGGGGAAGTTGGTTCCAGAGAGCAGGGGCCCCTACAGAGAGGTCCCTCTCCCTAGGCCCCGCCAGTCGGCATTGTTTGGCTGACGGGACCCAGAGGAGACCCACTCTGTGGGACCTAACTGGTCGAAGGGAAGTATGAGGTAGGATGCTGTCCCGGAGGTAACCTGGTCCTAAGCCATGTAGGGCTTTAAAGATGATGATCAACACCTTGAATTGTCGCTGGAGACCAATGGGCAGCCAATGCAACTGGCAGAGTATGGTGTTATGTGGGTGTATCTTGAAACACCCACCACAGCATGTGCAGCTGCATTTTGCACCAGTTGTAGTCTCCGAATACTCTTCAAGGGTAGCCCCATGTAGAGCGCATTACAGTAGTCCAATCGGGAGGTGACAAGGGCATGAGTGACCGTGAGTAGAGCCTCCTTCTCCAAGTATGGTCGCAATTAGTGCACTAGGCGAGCCTGTGCAAAAGCCCCCCTAGCCACAGCTGTAAGGTGTTGGTCTAATTTTAGCTGTGGATCTAGGAGGACTCCCAAATTGCGAACCCATTCTGAGGGAGTTAATTTTTCTCCCTCAAGAACCAAGGAGGGACAGTCGACATGGTCCTTAGGAGGCAATATCCAGAGTCACTCAGTCTTGTCGGGGTTGAGTTTGAGTCTGTTTCTCCCCATCCAGGTCCTAACATCATCCAGGCATTGGCACATTTCATCAACTGCCTCCCTGAATTGAGACGGGGTGATGATGTACAGCTGGGTGTCATCAGCGTACTGTTGAAAACTCACCCCGTGTCTATGGATGATCTCCCCCAGCGGTTTCATGTAAATGTTAAACAGGATGGGTGAGAGGACCGAACCCTGAGGCACCCCACAGGTCAGGGGCCTAGGAGACGACCTCTGTCCTCCTGCTAACACCGACTGCATCCTGTCGGCGAGATAAGAAGAGAACCACCGTAAAATGGTGCCTCCCACTCCCAACTCGCCAAGACTATGCAGAAGGATACCATGGTTGATGGTATCGAAAGCTGCTGAGAGGTCAAGTAGCACCAGGATGGAGGAATTACTCCCATCCTGGGCTTGCCAGAGATCATCCATCAGGGCAACCAAGGCAGTTTCTGTACCGTAGCCGCGCCTGAAACCCGACTGATAGGAATCTAGATGATCAGTTTCCTCCAATAGCCAAAGAAGCTGAAAAGCTACCACCTTCTCCACAACTTTACCTATAAAAGGTAAGTTGGAGACCGGACGAAAGTTCTTCAAATCTGCTGGATCCAGGGAAGGCTTCTTAAGGAGGGGTCTCACCACCGCAACCTTTAAAGGCTGCGGTACGGATCCCTCCCTAAAAGAAGCATTGACCACCGCCTGGATCCAGCCGCGTGCCACCTCTCTGCTGGCCGAAACCAGCCAGGAGGGGCATGGGTCCAATAAACAGGTGGAAGAGCTCATCGCACCCACGGCCTTGTCCACGTCATCAGGAGAGACAGGCTCAAACTCCTCCCACAATGCTGGACTAAGACTTGCCCCTGTCAACTCCATGGACTCTGTCCAGCCGGAATCCACATTCGACCGGATCTGAGCGACTTTATCCGTCAGAAACTGCGCGAATTCCTCAGCTCTACCTTGCAAGTGTTCCTTGCTCCCCCCCTATGGCAAGGAGGGCATGAGTCACCCTAAACAAGGCGGCTGGGCAAGAATCTGCGGATGCAATAAGAGCGGAAAAATGAGATCGTTTTGCCGCCCCTATCACCACTAGATAAGACTTAATGAAAGTTCTTAGAAGTGTTCGTTCGGATTCGGTTTTACTGGCTCTCCAGCATCGCTCCAGACGTCTCTTGTGGCGTTTCATCTCCCGGAGCTCCTTGGTAAACCAGGGAGCTTTCCGGGATCCACTGCCATGGAGAGGTCGCAAAGGCGCAATCCGATCTAATGCCCCTGATGCTACAGTGTTCCAGGCAGCCACCAGGGACTCAGACGAATTGTGTACCAGGGTTTCAGCTATTTCCCCAAAATACTATAGCTATTTATTCAATTTTCTTCACCCAAGGAAAAAAATATTCTGTGCATATTCCATATTCCATTCCTGTGCAATGAAACTTAAATATTTTTAAAACCTTTATCTGGCAGTGATGATCATCATCATTATTGTTTTATTACTATTTTTTGTTTAAATGTATGAAAAACTATATCTCCAACAATAAGCATATGATAGCACATGAAAGTAGTAACTCATTTTTCAGTAATCAGTTGCCAAAGAAGAATGCATTGTTACAATCAAAAATTGATCAGTAATCATAGTTCAAAAAAATTCAAATAAAATTTAATAAGCTTAGAGCAATGATAAATTATTTTATTGTAAGAAAAGATAATGGGAAAGGAATTTCATGGCAATTGGAAATGTCTAAAAAAGAGTTTTTAAAGATACAACTATAAACAATTCCAATATGTGTGTACGCATGCCTGTAGATATATAAAAAAGAAAGATGAAGAAGGCAACATAGTTCCACAAAAAGCTCATTGATGACTTGTAAACAAAAACAAAAACACCCAAGCAAATAAAAAACGCTTAAGAGGTGGAAAGGGGTTAAGTTCACCAAAGAAAAACATATTGGTACGACCAAGTAAGGTAAAGATTAGGATGGAGCTAGACCCTCCCCCCAAATAGTTGGCAGTCAAAAGATTCAGATAGAACAATAACTAAATGCAGCTTTCAAGGGTTCCAAAGCACATGAATGGGAACAACACAGAAGCCTCTTTCTTTTGTGCTTAACCAATGTAATTTGGAAAATGGGGGTTCCTAAAAATAGAGAGAGAATAAAAACAACTAAGCTACTGGCTACTTCAGTGATTCCCAACATTTTTTTATTATAAGAATGTTTTCAACTGAAAAGTTATAAATATGATGAAATTCACAGAATTATTATAGACAAACCTTGTTTTTCTTTGTTCAATAGAAATCTTCTTTCACTTTTCTTCTGAATAATATGTAACACATTTCCTTTCTCTTGTGTGTTAGTGAAAATCATACAGGACATAGGCAGGAGAGAGAAGATAAAGAGTTCTGAATTGTCTGTAAAGTGTTTTCGCTCCCTCCCTCCCTCTCCCCGCCCCCTGCCCCTTACCCCACTAGAGTCACATAGTTAGGCAAAATCAAACCATTTAGTCAGAATTAGTTGCCAGATTTCTAGAAAAACAGACAGCTGAATATGTTCCTGGATCTGTCAGCAAAACCCTGAGTATATAATGAGATTCTTATGTGGCCAAAAAGATATGAAAAAATAGAGAACTTTGCAATTACTAATTTATAAGGAGAAATATAAGTTTAGAAATGATTGGTATAGTTGAAACAGAAAAATAATAGCTGATGTCTGAGCCTGTTTAAACTCTTATTTGGATACCAGTTGGGCAAATTTAAAATTAACACCTGCATTCTATACGAATTTGGACCCTTCAAATTTAAGATACTTTTAAATACAAGACTATCATCTACAAAGTAGGTTCCATGGCTTTTTAAGGTTTAGATACTGATATCATATGCTGACTGCTGCTTTACAACTTGCATGCATGGATGAAGACTCAAACAGGACATACAGTATGTTTTCATACAACTACATAGTATATCAAACTGATTTTCTATGAAACCAGTTCATACTTTGAACTGAAAATTGATTAATCATTAGTATCATAATAAGAACTATTAAACTAACTTGCTTGACATCAATGATCCTGACAAATTTACTCTGAAAACTTGGATCAGACTAGTAAACTAATTACAGTCCAGGCCTTTGATTGGACAAATGATAGTCTGGTAACATGTAACAGCTATGTAAGGAGTTGGGCACATTGTATTATCTGTCATAATATGATTCCAATTAAAAATGCACATGATGAGAATCCTTTGTTTGAAATATTTCCCTACTTTGAATACTTTGAATATTCCCAGCATATGGAATATTCACTGATCAATAAGGGTTAGATAAGTTAAAAGTTTTATTCTTGTTTTATAGAGTTAAGACAGTTTTGTTTAGCTGTCTTATGAAGATGCCATGGTCAACACTGACACCCCCCCACCAAAAAAAAATTACATCTCAGATGTAGTTTTTTTCAATGAAGCAAGTCTCTACTTACTATTTGAGCCAACAAGTATGAATCAGTTGTTTTCACTGGCATCTGCCCTTTATTTTTAATTGTCTTGTTTAAATTTACATTTCCAGATGTCTTTTCTTTAAGAATATTTACAATACTCTGAAGAGAATTATAACTGCCTCATCATTGTCTTTTGGATGTTCTTTAAGTTTGAGCCAATTAATATGAAATGTTTATCCACAGTATTAAGGAGCAATCAACTTTTCCCACAAACACATCCACTAGCTCAGGGGTCGGCAAACTTAAACACTCAAAGAACCAGTTGGACCCGTTTCCCACAGGAAAAAAAACACCGGGAGCCACAAAACCTGGGTGGGCGTGGCCAACTCGACATCATTCACTCCCACCCAGTCACATGACCCCCTAGCCACGCCTACCCAGCCGGTCATTAGGGCAGAGAACTGGGAACCACAAAATCTCTCTCTCTCTCTCTCTCTCTCTCTCTCTCTCTCTCTCTCTCTCTCTCTCTCTCTCTCTCTCTCTCTCTCTCTCTCTCTCTCTCTCTCCTTCTGTCTCTGTATCTCTCTCTCCCCCCTCTCTCTCCCCCCCTCTCTCTGCATCTCTCTATGGCACTCTCCCCCTTTCCCTCTCTATATCCTCCCTCTCTGTATCTCTCTCCCCTTCTCCCTCTCTCTGTCTCTCACCCCTCTCTCTCCCCTCTCTCTGTATCTCTATCTCTATTTCTATCTCCCCCTATCTCTGTATCTCTCTGTATCTCTGTCTCTCTCTCCCCCTCTGATAGATAACATTACAAACATTGATCTTTCTTGGGCATGCAGTTCATATATAAAGTGCATCACAAAGCAGTTTTGATGTGTGTTTTGCTTATTCAGTAATATTGTAATATACTGAAACCGGTGTTTCAATTTGGAAAGTCCACTGCAGTTAATGAAACAAATATCCAAAAAATAAGTTTTAAACCATTGTTTTAAATGGTGTTTAAAATAAATACAGTGATTAAGATGCATCTTTCTCTCTTCTCTGAGCGGTCCTTGGTGCTCTCTAAAGTTTGTTTTCTTGCAGACGTTTAATTATCCAACTAGGTAACAGCATCAGTGCGATCTCATTTTAATCAGGCCAGCTGTGATTTGGCCTTGCAGGATATTTGATCTCAGTCACTGGACTGTCAGCAGTTGCCTCTACAAAATTCAATTTGCAAGCCAAATTGTGGGCATTTCATTATGCTCCTCACTGTTACAAAACACCCAGTTAGCAGCCCAGTTCTAACAAGGTTGCCCTCACCCTGTGAGCCCCCTCCCAGTATAGATTTAAAATCAAGCCTTGCCTTGTTTCTGACAAATGTTGATGGATTGGGCTCAGATGCAGCATAAAGCTATCAGGGCGAGAGCTAATCAGAGAAACATCAGAATGAAGCAAAATCCTCCACTATTTCCTGGCAGTAGACCTCCTGATCTCTAGCAAGTGCCACTTTTGAACAAGCAGAAAATCTTCCAAATGAATTGGAAGATATCTGGCTGCAGATGGATCCAAAGGATCAAAACCCCCAGCAATTCCCAAAGTTCCTTCCTTCGTTCACTCCTTCCCTCCCTCCCTCCTCTTTTCAACTGAAGAAGCTTCTTGGATGAAAGTGAAACGTTTTTAAAACATTTTCAAAGAAAATCCAAGAAAGTCCTGTTGCCTTTTGGAAAAGCACTTTTGGGACAACCATAACCTGGATGATTGAAAATCTCCATAGACATTAGAGATTCCCTTTTCAACGCAATGCAGCTAGCCCCGAAACTAAAACTCTTCCCCGTTGCTCTTCCCACGGTTCTCCCCAGAGCCCCCTGCTGCCTTTCTGCCCCTCCTCACGCACCCACGGAGGTGTCATTCCTAAACAGCAGGACCAAACCAGGGTTTTAAGTCCACCGCTTTTCCTCCAATCTGGGTTCTGTTGCTAACATTCCCTCCCCCCCCCTGCTCGTAACGCCCACGATCTGCTTGGTGACAAAGGCACCACTCGCAAAGAAAAGGTGAGATAAAGCAAGGGACTGTGGCATGGGGAGCATGCCTGAAGTTTGCATCAAAGTGATTCCCATTTCCTGAGTCCAAAGAGGAGGTTTGGACTCAGGAAATGGGAATCACTTCGATGCATGAAGTTTGCATCGAAGTGATTCCCATTTCCTGAGTCCAAAGAGGAGGTTTGGACTCAGGAAATGGGAATCACTTCGATGCAAACTTCATGCATGCTCCCCATGCCACAGTCCCTTGCTTTATCTCATCTTTTCCTTGCGAGTGGTGCCTTTGTCACCAAGCAGATCGAACGCTGAGCATGGAGCAGTCCCGAACTAAGCTTGGACTACATTTCCCAGCATGCAAAGTGGTGTGCCTGTGCTTTTTGCTCCTGTGGGCATTACGAGCGGGGGGGAGGGAATGTTAGCAACAGAACCCAGATTGGAGGAAAAGCGATGAACTTAAAACTCTGGTTTGGTCCTGCTGTTTAGGAATGACACCTCCGTGGGTGCGTGAGGAGGGGCAGAAAGGCAGCAGGGGGCTCTGGGGAGAACTGTGGGAAGAGCAACGGGGCTGGGAATGTAGGATGCGTGCACAGAGAGGAAGAGAGCCTTGGCAGCTTGCAGGTGCGGCGAAGATTTAGGGGTAAGAGTTAGTGAGTTGGGGGTTGTTGAGAAGAGCCACATTCCAGGGGCCAAAGAGCCGCTTGTGGCTCACGAGCCGCGATTTCCGACCCCTGCACTAGCTGAAGGATGTCACCAGAAGAGAGGATATATTTTCAAATTTTTGCTTATATTATTTTAGTTCTAATCTGTAGTGGGATTCACCAGAGTGACAGGGTCAGGAAGTGAAAAAAATGTGGCCGGAGGGAAGGTAATTAATCATCAAATAGATTCTATCAGCAAGGCTGAGCCCATGGAATAGCAATACATTATTCATCAATAGATTTCTCTGTGGAGGGATGCTAAATTGTGAAGGTGTATTTCCTTCCCACAGACAATTTCAGAAGTGGCTCCAGAATATTGGCAGTACATTGCTTTGGTGAAGTAATCACAGTAGATAATTGCTTTGCATATGGTATTTCTGAACCAAATGTAACCCACTTGGATATACCAATTCTGTTGCAGATGCCATTGAAAAAATTATTGCCAAAATACATTATGAACCATGCCTACAATGAATTTATTAAAATAAGCAGAAAGCAGATCACACCACTGATACAGTAGTCATTTATTTATTTGTTAAATTTATTTGCCACCTATCTCATTGTGGAGCTACTCTAGGTGGCTTACAATAATAAAAAGGAAGAAAAATGAAAAAGGTGTAAACAGAAATAAAATAATAGAACGATAAATATATAATGACAAAGGACAACATGAGAATTGCTCATACTGCAATAAACATTTTTAAAAATTATCAGGTACACAATATACTATGTTTACAAGTACTATATGAGAAGGAGTTAGATTCTATTTCCTTACTAATTCAAACTTCTTTTGTCCTTTCTATCCCCAAAACCTTGACTGCCCCTTCAACACTCTCCCCATCATCCCTGAAAGTTCAATTCCTCCCTCTACTCTTATGAACAGTTAATTCATGTTTAGAGATTCAGGACAGAGATGATTCATGTCTGAAGTAGAGAATATATAAACAGGATGTAAAAATGCTTTATTGGCATTATGGGTCACCAGGGTTTGTGTTTTGAAGTTATAGATTTTCTTTAGTATGTTCTTAGTATTACTTTTTTTCATTCTGGTCCACAGGCAATAACAGAATCATATTTCATATTTGAAATAGATGCTTTGAAACACACCATACTTTTCTGGTAAATAGAGTGAAGATTATATTCTGCATATGTACATTATTGACACCCAAGTACTGTACATTGTTCTCAAGCTATCTTTCTTTCAGCTAATGATATGTTTGCCAATGAAATCAAGAAAAATGGCAAAGGGAAAATCACTAGGCTATAGAAAAGTTACCCAGTCTTCTGCTAAGCACTGTTTCCCCTTCATGAATTTATATGGCAGCAGCAATTATAGAATTAAGAGGTTTCTGTAAAAGATGAAGGATATTAAAAATATTATCAATTTACTATAAGTTCTTGTGGGATATACTTTGATGCAATAACTTGAAGGATTGATTTTCTTAAAAGGCATAATACACTATGGTATCTGGTTGAAAACCATACAACAACTACAAAACAACATGGTCTTAGTTACCAATTAAAGAGTCTATAACAGCAGAAATAGAAAGTAGTTCAAATTTTATCAATAGTTGTCAAAGTGATTCTTCCTCCTAAATGATACTGCTAAAGTCCAATTAGGCATGGAAAAATTGGGAATATATTTGCAAGTGAAAGGCTTTGTAGTAAGGTTTACTTTATTTTCTACTGCTGAAAAATAATTCTTGAGGTGAGATCTGCTCAAAATATTTCTTTCTTTCTTTCTTTCTTTCTTTCTTTCTTTCTTTCTTTCTTTCTTTCTTTCTTTCTTTCTTTCTTTCTTTCTTTCCTTGTGCAGTACAATCTTGCAACAACTTCACTTCCAGATTGGGGACAACATGGCTCGGGGGGGGGGGGAGAACTATAAAACTGAAACCCTTGGTGTACCAAAAAGGACTTGAAATAAATAAAAGGGAAAGATGTAAAAAAAAATATTAGTGAGAATGTGCTATGGACATACAGTATCAGTAAGAATTTGAAAGGAAAACAGAATGTTCTGTTCCCAGTTGGGACAAAATGAACTGCCTTAGGCAGGTTCATGTTATTTAATTCAAGTTATCTATTATCAATGAAAAAGAGTTTGATCTCTATATTACTGAATGAAATGTGCACCATTTACATTATACTGAAACTCCTGACTGAATTGCTTATCATATATCTTACTAACTGCCAGACAGCCCATTTGGTCAATAAAAAATGTACTAGCAATTTAGCAAATCTGTCCAATAAAAAATCATAACCTTATTTAGTCTCTGCATAGAATAATTTTCAGAATGCAAGTCTGGAGACTTTCCAGGTACTATTTGTATCTTGTAGTTTTTGACAGACATTACTGTCACTTTACAGAGACAGTTCAGAAATATTTTATATACCATCACAAGCCTTTGATCCCTGCTTATTGAAAGCTTCTTCTTGCAGTCCCAGAGAAGGAAGTTATTATCTTTCTGACAGCGATGGTCCTTTCTGCCTATCCAAACACTGATCTCACAGCCAATAATATCAAATGGAATCAGGATCATAATTTATACATTTGGCACATCCTATAAAACAATTTTTGGTTAGTACTGTTATGAATCATGATTCAGAATCTGTCTCTGACCTTGAATCTGATGATATTGTTTCAGCTGAGCCTGGACTTCAGGATTATCAGCCTCAAGAATCAACAAGACATGATTTAGTTGAGACTGATCAGCCCCAGGCATCTCTTGTTCATCCAGGTCAGATGATGAGGCACAGCCCCCAAGCCCCAAGTCTAGGTGCATACAGAGGCAAGAGGAGCACTGCTCTTCAATGAGGATCCTCACTAGGCAAAGGGTGATTAATTGCAGCTAGCTGTCTGCAGACAGGTTTAGGTAGCTGTTTTGCTTGCAGTTTTTGTTGGAAACAACCATTTGGAATCCTAGTTTGTGACTTTTGGGTGAAATGTTTACCTGATTTGGTTTTCTGTGATTTTTGAAGTGTATTTGGACTACATTGTTGCTTTCTGGACTTTAATTGGCATTTTTCACGCAAACATTCTCTGCTAGGCACTTCAATTACATTCTTGTCTGCTGTTATTTGCTTCTACTGTGTTTGTCTGCCTGCCTGTACTTGAAACAAAACAAGTACAACTGCATGTCTACAGTTGTATTTGTCTAGTGTCCTAATTTGAATAAGCTCTCTGAGGTCAGTCTTTTATATGCCAAATGCTTACGGTTATGAAGGATGGATCTATAGGGATGATCTTGGCTCTTTTTACTGTATCTTGGGAGGCTCCATGCATTATTTTTTAAATAGAAGTATATGTCACTTAGTCCTCCCAGGTTTAATGTACACATTCTGTGTTAACACATTCTATGTTAACTAACCTCTGTTTGGGTTAGTTAACATCTATGTACACATTCTATGTTAACTAACCTCTATTTGGGTTCAAAGAAATTATTATTAGCCAAAAAGAAAAACAGTCCAAAGAATACAAGTGCCTCTAGGGTTAGATGGTTTTATAGCACAAATTCCCACCCTTTATTTAATTAGATACCAATACATTAATATAGTAACTGATACATTGATCAATACATTTGGAGTATTTATGTGTGGCTTGTTCCCTGATCATCTCAGGGAAACTTATAGAAATATTATTAAAACAACAGAAATATAGTATGATCAAACCTAAAAATACAATTAAAGTAATAAACTGATATACTTTAAAACAAATGAAACAACTAAAAGACATAAAAATAGGTTTTAAGCCCCCCCCCCCTTTTAAGTATAGTAAGGAAGGATCTTGTTTCAATCTTAGTGGCAAACTTTACACAACATGGGTTCTATCACAAAGAAATCAGAATTGAACATAAATATTAAATACAAATAAATAGATTAGCAAAAGTTCATAACAATCATATAAACTAGGTGTAGAATGTATGTGAATAAGCAGCACTATAAGTAACCATGTAAGATCTACACAGCAATGTAGATATCTTGAGTTGGCATTGGAATGTAATGAGCATCTTCCTTTTAACTGTTAAAACTGAAGCTGTTTTAACATGGAGATTATGTTGGACTTTTGGAGGTACCGTTTATTATTTGATATGAATTACAGTTTTTGAAGCATCTTCAAACTGATTCCAAAAAATTGGAATGAAGATTCCAATGTTTATGAAGATTTTGATAATGAACAAATATCAGCTAGATAGAAAATAATAGGTAAATAGATAACAGAAAATAGTTAACAAGTCTAGCTAGAAATTAGGCATTAAGTTTAGTTTTTGCTACAGTGCATTCTTAAGTCTACTATTTTGTCTCTTGTATTGATTTTCTCTGTACAAATTCACTGTGTGTTTTTATTACTTGGAATTTCTTTACAGTTTATTAGAAGCTGTAGTATTTTGTGGTATTTCTGAACTTTATAATTCTCTATTTCCCCCCACTAATATAAGACATTTTAAGATGCTGCTTGTAATTTGACCAACTCTATATTTTTATCTTCACCTCTGTCACCTAAAACTGAAAAGTCAATTTTTGTAAATGGAAGTGGGGGATGGGGAGAAGGGCTGATGCTCGTAGCCACAAGTCAAGTGCTTGAATTGATTTCTTTTTTCTTTTTTTCTTTTAATTTTCAGGAAAGCAAGAGTTGTTTTTGGAGGATGGTGCCAAGTGAGATGCTTCCTGGAAGATAAATGGGAGATGTAGAATCTAATAAGCCACTACTGCATGGCAGGAGGCAGGGTTGGGTTTCCCAGTTTCTGGGAAAGGATGTTGACACTTCCAACTGCTCATTCTGTGGATTCAGCTATACCACCTCCAATGGCATACTGTCTTCTCCATTTTTTCTCCACAATAGCAACAATCTAGAGAGAAAGATTCAACAGATGGAGAATTACTGTTCCAAAGCCCACCAAATGACCTTCATTGCTAAGATTAGACAAAGGTAGGTCTCTAGTGCTTGTTCAACATTGTAACTTTTTTCATTTACTCCAAATTTCTATTATATCTTTATATTCCTTAAAAACCAAGCACTCTTCTTATATTGGAAGTTTATAATATCCACAAACATACAGTATATCTGAACCCTTTTTGAAATATCTATGGTTTTTGTGCTTTCTCTGTGGGTCATTTGAACTTTTGTTAATCTATCATAACCATAAGTAATGCAGCAGTACTTATAATATGAAAATGACATCAAAGTCTAATTTTCTTAATACTCACCTGTTGTTTTACATGATAGAATAAATGGAACAGCTGCAGCCTTAAATGGCAGTGATAACTGAAATTATATACTTGTAATAAAAATGTTATTCAAATATTCTGTACTGATTATTGTTTAAGCTTGAGCTAAAATAACTGAATTAACTCCAAAAGTCAGGAAGATTATTTTACAATCTTTTTGCTTAATTTGCCTTCCAATAAAATAAACTGTACTATGTTGAACCTAATGGTGTAATGTCAAGAAGACTGATTCTACTTGAATATACTTCAGGCAATCATAAATTATCTCAGAATAACACACAATCTAATAGAAAATAATTGTAATGCAACTAAATGTTTACACATCCACATCAAAAGATTTAAAAATCCAGTTTTTCAAAAAGTAGTATAAGAACATTTTCTAACTGGGAGCAATAAGCATTCAGCAACAAAGCATTTTGGATTAGAAGTACTATATATCTGATGATTGCTAAAAAACGAAGACATTAATTGAAGCCATTTGGAAGTTAGTTTTGGAAAATGAATGCTACCAGGAAAAAGTCCTTAAAAACTGAAGCCTGTGGGAGGGTTGAATCACTTCATTTACAGGTGAGAAATCACATTTTAAAAAATTCTTTCATGACATAAAAATCAAGCAGCAATCTATACAAGTAGAAGATAAGACCTTTAGGGTTGAGTTGTATTCAGTATAATATCAGCTCTTTTACCTGATAATCAAAAAAAGAAGAAGAATCAGTGAAAACTATGGGAAATTCCTTCAGTAGACATGGAATCAGTGAGGATAATAATAAACAATCAAATTATTTACAGAAACTATTTGAATTATATTGAATAGCATTCAAGAAGCTATTTTATATCAATTCCTATCAAATCTGATATGACTTATCAGTTCACTAACAGTTGTTTTATTGATAATGGTTCTCCAGAATATAATCTGAGAATTTCTTTGGTCCTGCCTTAGGCACAAAGCCAGCTGGGTGACCTTGGACTAGTCACTTTCTCTTAGTTCTTGGAAGGAAACAACAGCAAACTACTTTTTAAAAACCTTGCCAAGCAAACTGCAGGAACTTGTCTGGGCTGTTTCTGAGAACCAGACACAATTGAATGGAAGAACACATACATACGCTCCACTGGCAGCCAAGGACAACATTAATCATAAATAAAATCCATCTCATTTACCTCATTAATTTTGCCACACACTCAGGAAAACAGCCACATCATGAAGGCTTTATAAAATACTTGCAAAATTGGGTCACTTGGATAGGATGGTGTTCCAGAGGACAGGCACTTCAGCATAAAAGAATTATGGTTCGCCTAGCATAGATATGTGATAGAGTGATTATGAGGCTGAACTATGAATAAGCAAATCTTAGCTTTAAAGTACACCGCTCTTGACAAATTACTATCTTTCAACATTCTCTCTTTGCAGAATTGGGACAAAATACTGACCTATATTGCAAGATTTTCAGGTTCACATATGTAGCATATTGAAACCTTTGAATATAATATACAAATACTTACGATTACTTCTAATTGTCAGTTGTGATTCCATTTGAATCTTTAGCATAACTGAGCACTGTTGATGTTTATAGGGTTTCTGATATTGCCCATTAAGCTTTCTAAAATTTCTGCATCCATATTTAAAGCTTGACAAAATTGTGATAAAGCTGACATATCAAGACAGAAAGAAAGAGGCTGGCGGCAGATGTAATTCTTAATTCAACGGTCGAATGTTCAGGACTGATAAGAAAAGAGGTACACATGTAAATCACTTCAACCTTAACAATCCTCAGAGAGAAGAATGATAAATAAAAGGGATTATATAAAGCCCCCATCATAAATACCATTGTATTTAATCTTTAACCTAGAAAAACTCAAAGTGTTATGTATCAATGACATTATTGAAACTTCTCTATAAATTTCCCTCCTTTTAAACAATATATTAAATAAATATATTTATTTTAGGGCAAATGCTAAGCAAACTTCAGCAGGTGAAAATATTGATGGTAGGGAAAATGGAAAACACTTGAATTTCACTATAGCCTCATTTTCATAGTTTAAGATTCAGAGTACAAATATGACCTGAATTGGTTCATGAATTTGGCCATCACTATAAAATATATAGATTTATTTCTACGTTAATTTATGATGTTTCCTGCAAGAGAAATGTTTATCTACAGGTAGCATCAAAGTTTAAGGAAAGTATAAGCTTGCCAACCTTTTAGTGAGAATGAGTTATTGGAAATTTATCTCCTATTTTCTCTCTCTTATATGAATAGATTTTCATCATCTCCCCAGCCTCTAGATATATGAAGCAGCATCTAGACAAAAGAGAAAGTTCTTTACTTAAATTTCTTGTAGCAATTATAATGTAGTTTCTTCCAACTGTCAATGCAAAATTGTGTTGAGTTATTCATAAACTTTAATGAGGAATCATGCTGAGTAATTCCAGTGAATTCCACTCCCACTGATGGCAGCTGCTGGCAGAACAAGATCCTTTATTAATAATTGCAATTTATTTTATATGCAGGCTTTCCCACTCACCCAGAAAAAATCTTCCAAATGAAACAAAATCACTGAAAAGTGATGGACTATCCTTTCTCCTTTTGCCATGGGGTTTAGGTAGCTCATACACTGTCTGCATAAGATGTCTCAGCTGGGGGAAATCTGAGTTGTTTTCAGAAATTTCATGTTGGAATGAAGAATCATATTACTGCATTTGGTTTTTCTGTAAATGCACTGCATTCTCTGAAGAAGAAAAAACCTAATTTTATATTACTACTCACAAATACTGATTTTTAAAAAATGAACCTCTTTTTCAAGGTCTGAGCAGTTTTTTTCAAATGAAATTTTTGTTGTTGGTTTCTATGTGGTTAATATTAATTTATTAAATGCGTTTGATACATCTATCAAATATGATAAATATATTCCAGTGATTGGGCAGCTTACAATTGTTAAAAGAACAATTTAAGTACAAAAACCAATGCAAACAATAACAACAAAAACCAACAAAAAACAGAAGAGTAGCAGAAAACAAACTCGGAGAAGAAAAAGATAGAAGAAATGTGCATCAGTTATCCTTTCCAAAAAGCCTGGTTTTTTAGGACTCTTCAAAATACCAGTAGAGTTAGAGCCATTTAGGGACAACTCAGAGTGTAGGCACTGGTACAGAGAAGGCAGACTTTGATCCAGAGCGATGGCATTGTTTAATTGACAGAACACAGAGTATGCCAATCCTGCTAGATTGAACTGTACAAGCAGATGTTAGGAAATATGTTTCTTCATCCATATATTACTAAAATGCAAAATTGCACTAAGTGAAGAAACGTAGAACTAATTTTTTTACATTGATCTCATTGAATCAAATATAGCACAACCTCTGAATTTAGAATAATAAACTTATTTGTGCAGAAGAATAAATTTCCTTGAAAAGCATCCGTTGCAAAATTTTATCAATTCCTTTAAACCATTAGCATGTATGAATCTGCCCCAACAACCCCATGAAGGGAAACTTACCTACTGGAATATATATGGTGCCAGCACCATTGATTTCTTTCTGGCATCTTCAGTCTTATCTCCATCAGGCTCCAAAAAGAAAGACATGATGAGGTTCTTCTAAGCAGTTTTCTTGATTGTTCATCACCCATAGACAGAAATCTTGCCAAACTAAAGCAACTACTTACATCATTAAATGTATACTCTGAAAACTCCTAGGGAGGAGCTGTTGTGATTCATTACCTCCCATTCAAACTATCTAAACTTTGTTGTCTTTTGCTGTTCCAGGCTACATTCTACCATAATTTCATAGTGTTACTTTTTTATCATTGGACTATCATTAGTCCAGGTAGCACTAATCTATCTACTCTTGTAAAATTAATTTTAAATGCTCTTATTGGTCAGCAAGGCTTTCACTGTCAGTCTAATGCTCATCTGGAAAAGTTTCTGAGAATAAGGTGATATGAGGTCATGGAAAGATCTTTTTTGCTTTCTTAGTTTGGATGAAGCACTGTAGTGTCAGCATTCCATCTGTTCTGGATTGTTTATTTCAGCTGTTAGAGAAAAATCCAGCATCCAATTTATCGACCTCAAGAGGCAGTTAACATTTAGGGAAAATTTTAAAGCCAAGAATAACTTTAATCTCCAGCTTCAATGTGAATGTGTTGAAGCCAGGACTAATTTAATTGAAGAATTTAGGTTATACCAGGTTGATGATACATAACTTCTATGGCACATTGTTATGGATAGTATTGGATAGCGTAGCATATAGTATATCAGGTAAAGCACCATTTTTTTAAAAATGCAGGAGGCTGTGTTTCAAATCCCAGCTAGTACCTACCGTGTTTCCCCAAAAATAAGACATATCCTGAAAATAAGCCCCACAGGGCTTTTTGGGACATGCCTTGAAATAAGCCCCCCCCGAAAATAAGGCCCCCCCACTACTTCCGGGGGAAAGGGGGGGACATGCCGGGAGCCGCTCTTTTTGCGGTGGCACTCTTTTGGCCTGGAAAGAGAGATCCCTCAAGAAGTTTCCCCTTTCTTCCGGTTTGGTGTTCGGCGCCGATGGCGTTCTTCTTTTAGGATGCCTTTCCGACTCCCTGCCGGGCCGCCAGAACAGCTGTCTGGCGGCTCGGAATATCTCTGCCCCGGACATAGGGGAGAGAGGAGAGCGTGGCAGGTGGGGTAGAGCCCCCCTAGCGCCCTAGGAGTCATCCAGGGGCGCGAAGGGAAGGCTCCCCAGGTAGCCTGCCCCTAGCTCCGGGAGCCAGGAAATCTCCGCTTTTGCGGAGCTAGACGCCGAAGCCGCCGCTGCCTCTAGAAGAGAATTTTTAAAACTTTTTTTTCTGTGCAGTTAAAGAGGCAGACAGAGAGAACCAGGGGCTTTGCTGGGCAAGTATGGATTTTTTTTTCTTTTTTTAAACCCTCGGCTAACTTCTATTTGAAGAAACAAAGTAACATTTAATATGCAACAATATGGCGTTTGAAGGAGGAGAAGTGAAAGTGATTTCCGTTTTGCTTGTGGTTTTTTTTTCTCTTATGGAAACTCTTTGTTCTGAAAACTGAAAACTGGCTGTCCTTCTTATATTCTCTGATAATTGACAAAAATAAGGATTATTTGCCATTGAAAGTGGAAAGTATCTTTTTAGAGATCTGGCTTTTTAAGGCGTTTTGAAGAAGTTGGGAAGAGAAGTGAAGGTGATTTTTGCCTTGTTTGCTTGTGGCCCTTTTTCTTATGGAAAATTACAACTTTGAAGACTGATTTTTTTTTTCTCTGTCTCCTGACTTTGGAAATTAAAAAACTCTCTATCCTTTACATTGGAAAGAATTTCATTTAGAGTTATGGCTTTTTTTCATACTTTTCTGGAAATATAAAAATGGTTTCAAGTTTGGAAGGATTATTTTTTTTTTCCTGGCTTTTCTCTTGTGGAAATTTTGAAAACTGATTTTTATTCTCTGCTCCGTAACTTTGGATTATAACAGTAATTGATAATTTTATTAATATAAATAAATTATAAAAGATTATTTGCCCTGGAAATTGCAAGAATTTTTTTTTATTATTATTATTATTATTTTTACAGATTTGACTCTTTTTTGCACCTCTTTGGAAGTATAATAAAGAAGAAGTGAAAGTTATTTGTGTTTTGTTTGTGGTTTTTGGACTTTGGGAAATTTTTGAATTTGAAAACTGGTTTTTATTTTTGATTCTCAATTTTGGATTATAAAAACTGATAGTGATTTGGCATTTTTAGTTTAATTTTTTGGAATTACAACAATGGCCTCAAAATATGGAATGATTGCTTTGAATAAAAGGCCTATTTACCCCTCGGCTTTTACTTCTAAAATGCAACTTGCTACTGAACCAACACCTCCACAAGTTTTGACATCGGAAAATTTATTAAATACTTTAAAGATTATGAAACAAGACTTAATTTTGGAATTTAATCAAAAAATTACTGAAATAGAAAATAAAATGCAGGAAGCTTTGAAGAATATGGAGAAGCAGCTACAGATGGACATGTTAGAGGTTTGCAAAGGTTTAGCAACAAATGTTGATTTTTTGGAGGATTGTATTGAAACAAATAAACAAGCGTTGGCAACCTCGGTGGATTATATAAACAAATTTATTTATTTATTAATTTATTTATTTATTAAACGCTCTTATAGGCCGCCCAATCCCATGGGACTCAGGGCGGCGTACAACATAAATAAGAAGCGTACAATTTTAAAAACAATAGTCATAATTTACATTATAAATATAATTAAAAAAGACATTGTAAGAGCAACATTCAGGGGGAATCTAGTTGTCCTATTCACCCCATCTGCCGGAAGAGCCATGTTTTTAAGGCTTTACGGAAGGCCAGCAGGGTGGGGATGGTCCGGATCTCTGGTGGAAGTTGGTTCCAGAGGGATGGGGCTCCCACAGAGAAGGCCCTCCCCCGCGGCCCCGCCAATCGACATTGTTTAGCCGACGGGACCCGGAGAAGGCCCTCTCTGTGGGACCTAACCGGTCTTAGGGAGGTATGTGGTAGGATGCGGTCCCGCAGGTAACCTGGCCCTGAGCCATGTAGGGCTTTAAAGGTAACGACCAACACCTTGAATTGCGACCGGAGACCAATTGGTAGCCAATGCAGCTGGCGAAGGAGAGGTGTTACGTGGGTGTATCTCGGCACACCCACTACCGCTCGCGCAGCTGCATTCTGTACCAGTTGGAGTCTCCGGATGCTCTTCAAGGGTAGCCCCATGTAGAGCGCGTTACAGTAGTCTAGCCGTGAGGTGACAAGGGCATGAGTGACTGTGAGCAAGGCCTCCCTCTCCAAGTAAGGTCGCAATTGGTGCACAAGACGGATTTGTGCAAAGGTCCCCCTAGCCACAGCTGAAAGATGTTGCTCCAATTTTAGCTGTGGGTCTAGGAGGACACCCAAATTGCGAACCTGTTCTGAGGGAGTCAATTTTTCTCCCCCGAGAACCAAGGAGGGACAGTCGACATAGTCCTTGGGAGGCAATATCCAGAGCCACTCAGTCTTGTCTGGGTTGAGCCTGAGTCTGTTCACTCCCATCCAGACCCTCACATCGTCCAGGCAGCGGCACATTACATCAACTGCTTCACTGAACTGACACGGGGTGGAGATGTACAACTGGGTATCGTCAGCATACTGCTGATACCTCACCCCATGTCGTCGGATGATCTCACCCAGCGGTTTCATGTAAATGTTAAACAGGATGGGCGAGAGGACCGAGCCCTGTGGCACCCCGCAAACCAGGGGCCTAGGGGCCGACCTCTGTCCTCCTGTCAACACCGACTGCGTCCTGTCAGAGAGGTAGGAGGAGAACCACCGTAAAACAGTGCCTCCCACTCCCATCTCCCCAAGACGACGCAGAAGGATACCATGGTCAATGGTATCGAAAGCCGCTGAGAGGTCAAGTAGCACCAGGATGGAGGAGTGACCCCCATCCCGGGCTCGCCAGAGATCATCCATCAGCGTGACCAAAGCAGTCTCCGTACTGTAGCCGCGCCTGAAACCCGATTGAAAGGGATCCAGATAATCAGTATCCTCCAATAGCCGCAGGAGTTGGAGCGACACCACCTTCTCAACAACTTTACCCAAAAAGGGTAAGTTGGAGACTGGACGGAAGTTCTTTAAATCCACTGGGTCCAGGGAAGGCTTCTTGAGGAGGGGCCTCACCACCACAGCTTTTAAAGGCTGTGGGATGGATCCCTCTCTCAAAGAAGCGATCACAACCGCCTGGAGCCAGCCGCGTGTCACCTCCCTGCTGGCAGAAACCAGCCAGGAGGGGCACGGGTCCAATAAACAGGTGGAGGCGCTCATCGCTCCTATGGCCTTGTCCACATCCTCAGGAGTGACCGGTTCAAACTCGTCCCAAATAACAGGACTAAGACTCACCCCTGTCATCTCGGCTTGCCCTGTCCAAATGGAGTCCAGGTCTGTCCGAATCTGAACGACTTTATCCGCCAGAAACTGAGAAAATTCCTCAGCTCTGCCCTGCAAGGGATCTTCAACTCCCTCCTTGGCTAGGAGGGAGCGAGTCACCCTAAACAGGGCGGCTGGGCGGGAGTCGGCGGACGCAATAAGAGCGGAAAAATACGCGCATTTTGCCGCCTTTATCGCCACTAAGTAAGACTTAATGTAAGTTCTTAAAAGTGTCCGGTCAGACTCAGCTTTACTGGTTCTCCATCGTCGCTCTAGGCGTCTCTTTTGGCGCTTCATCTCCCGGAGCTCCTCAGTAAACCAAGGGGCCCGCCGGGATCCGCTGCCACGGAGAGGCCGCAAAGGCGCAATCCGATCTAAGGCCCCCGTTGCCGCCTGATTCCAAGCAGCCACTAGGGCCTCAGATGAATCGTGTACCAGGGAGTCAGGTATTTCCCCAAGTTCCCTCTGAAATCCTTCAGATTCCATTAGGCGCCTGGGGCGGAACCACTTAATCGGGCGGAACCACTTAATCCTAGCGGTGGAGGAGTGGTGCCATGAAATCCAACCTCAGAAGGAAATGATCTGACCATGACAAGGGTACTGTGACTAAACCCCTCAGCCTCAGATCATCTCTCCACTGCCCCGAAAGAAACACAAGGTCAAGCGTGTGGCCCCCCTCATGAGTCGGACCCTGAACTACTTGGGTCAGGTTCATGGTTGTCATGGAAGCCATGAACTCCTGGACTGCCTCCGAGGTTTCACCGGGCGATGGCAGATTAAAGTCCCCCAGCACCATCAGCCTGGGGAACTCAATCGCCAGCCCTGCTACCGCCTCGAGCAGAACAGGCAGGGCCTTTGTAACGTAGCTAGGAGGCAGGTACGCTAACAAAAGGCCCACCTGGACCCCTAAGTCCAACTTCAGAAGGAGCGTCTCACACCCAACAATCTCCGGGGCAGGGCTCCTTCGAGGATTAAGGTTCTGGCGAGCTATAATCGCCACTCCTCCACCCCTTCCCTGGGGTCGCGGCTGATGCTGCACTAAGAACCCGTCCGGGCACATCTCGGAGAGGGGACCCCCCCCTCCTGGCCTAGCCAGGTCTCAGTGATGCATGCCAGGTCTGCCCCCTCTTCCAGGATTAAATCCCGTACAAGGGGGGCCTTGTTGGCAATTGACCTGGCATTCAACAGCAGCAGCTTGAGCCCAGGGCCCTGACATCCCTGATTACCAGGACCTCGGGTTGAGCAAGATGGAACCAAACTAGAGGGGCCGGAACAAGGAATCGCTTGGAGACAGCGAGTTCTCGTTCCCCGAGAGCGGCCTACCCCCCTGCTCCCGCCATACCTACCTCTCCCTGTAATGACCTTAATGCTCCCGTCCCCCCTCGCACCAGAGATCCCCTCCCCCCCCAACTGGTCCCCCTCTCTCCCAGCAGACCATGCATACCAGTCATACTGAGCCTGGGGATGGACTGAAACCCCTCTCCGCTTCTGTTTCCACACTCAGCAGAGGGGGGCAAAGACCCAATCCCCAGCTCACTCATTCTACCACTGTCAGTCACACAATCTCTATCACCCAATCATAACACATTCATAGCCCAAACCATTAATAAAATCGCAGTATTTCCGGGGGTTAAAAACAATAAGAGCAATAGGAGGCAGATATAGGCAACCTCCAAACCCGGTATAGCTTAGTTCTTAATATTGCCTTAATCTCAGTCTTGTTATTTTTTTGTGAATCCAAAATCCGTTGCCTCTGCTGCAGCAGTAAAAATGACCAACAGCTGCCCCCGTGATGGTAGAGGGAAAACTGAGTCCCGTTTAGCATTAAGGGGGATCGTTCGAAAGCCAGGCCCATTCCCTCGCCTAACAGAATGTTGTCCCAGGCTTGGTCGCCGCCAATACTGCGCGTTATAACGGAGGAGTTGAAGATCTGGGATCCAAACGCCGTATGATGTTAGTCTAATGTCCTGGTTGCCCGCCTGGAAACCAGGCCAGTCCAGTCTCTGGGGGGTTCTTTCCAAAGGGCCTCTCGTCGCCAAGATGACAAGCAACGACATCGAAATGGCCGTCCCCGGTGCCACTCTTGTCCGACTCATCTGCAGCAAGTCCGAACCTCAGCTCTTATCTCCGGGAGCCAGTATTCCCCAAAAGGGCAGCTTGCCGCAGCAGCGATAAAACCATGGCAAAAAACAACAACACACCAGCAATAATGGTCTTTTTGCAAGAGAGCCCAACCCAAATCTTCGTGGCCGAGAGTCAGCTCCGAGATTTTTTTGTTTTTGTTTTTTCTTAAAGCATAGGAAAACCGTTCGGTATTACAGCATAGGAAATCCGTTCGGTATAAATATAAATATAAATACCTGGGAATTGTCCAATATCCCTTTTTTCTCTCTCCGGGCTTGCCACAGATTGCTACAAATCCCGGCCAACGTTTTCACGCTTCTCACAAGATGTTAGTTCAGGGAAGCTCTACGGTTTTCCTGTGAAGTTTTGTTTTTCGGAGACGCCATTTTAAAGCGGCGGCGTCTGTCGGAGCATGGTGATCTCTTTCGACTTCTTGGCCCTCGTATTCGGGAGAATTCCCTCGTCTGGATAAGCTGGCGTGCGCCCCGGGATTTTCCAATTTTCTTCCGACCCACACTGGATAGAATAAGTTGGGTCGGGGGTCTTTATTTTTGACGAGAGGCAAGCAACGGGAGCGGAGGGCAGTTCTCTTGCAGCCAAATTTAAAAAGGATATTGCAAATTTTGAAACAGAGGTGTTGATGTCACAGTTTAGAAGAACGCAATTCGCTATTAGAGTAAGGGGGTTGAAAGAAGGTTTATATGACGATTTGAAGGGAAGAATGATTGAGGTTTCTGGAATTTCTAAAGATGAGCTGGCTATACAAATTGAAAAGTTATACAGGATCAATTCGTGGTATGCAAAACAAAAACATTTACCAAGGGACATTGTTATATATTTTACTACAAGAGTCTTAAGAAACAGAATTATCCAGGCGACATTTAAGAATAATCTTCAGGTGAATGGTCAGGAACTTAAGATTTGGAAAGAAATTCCCTTTAAAATGCTTAAAGCTAGAAAAGAATTTACTTTTTTGATTGATGAACTTAAAAGATTGAATTTACAATACAAATAGGAAGCACCAACAGGAGTTACGGTGAAATTTTTGGAGAAAAGATACCGGCTGAATACGATAAACAAAGCTACCGAATTTTATATCAATATTTTAAAGGCTGATATATCTAAAATTCCAGAAGAAAAACGTATGAATGTAGAAGAAGACAAGGAGGAAAAGTCATTCTTATTGGATCAAAATGAAATAATCTCAAAGACTCAAACTGAATCGCAGAGCCAGAAAGATGTGAAAAAGGAGATGGAGTATTGGGATCAGATGGAAGAGGAGCTGATAAATTCAAAATCATCAAGATACAAAAGGAGGCAACCAATAAGATATAAAGAGAAGTAGTGTTGATATGTATTAGATGGATGGAGATAATATAATTGTATTTTCTTCTTCTCCCTTTTTTTTTCTCTCTTTCCTTCTTTTCTTTTAAGGGGGAAAGAGAAAGAGAAGATTTTTTTTCCTCTTTTTTAATAATTCTTTAAGAATTGGAATTCTTAATTTTTAATTAAAACTATTGAGCTTTAAATTATTACAATCAGATTTTTAAAATTTAAAGGAAGGTTTTTTTTTTCTTTCCATTTGTTTTAGGTTTTTGTTTTTCTCTCTCTCTTTTCTAGATTTTTACTATTATTATTATTATTATTATTATTATTATTATTATTATTATTATTATTATTATTATTATTATTATTATTATTATTATTATTATTATTATTATTATTATTATTATTATTATTATTATTATTATTATTATTATTACCTTTAAGGATATTTTTTTATTATGAATTAACAAGTTGTTGAACAATAATATTATGTGGTTATGATGAAATTTAAAGGCTTTAATATTTAATACATGTAATTTTTTTTTATTTGAGCTAATAAGTTGTTGTATAATAATGTTATTATGAGAAACTTAGAGGTATTATTATTTAATATTTTTTATTATGAATTAAAGTTGTTGTATAATAATATTATGTTATGATGAAATTTAAAAGTTTTATTATTTAATATGTAGACATGTAATATTTTTTTAGTTTTATTTGAGTTAATAGGTCTCTTTAGAGTAATATGTTGTTATGATGAAATTTAAAGGTATTATTATTTAATATCCTGATATTAGCTATGTAAAATTTTTTTGGTTTTAGTTAATTATGAGATTATTATTATTATTAATGTTTTTTTTTTAAAGATTTAGTATTGTTAATAATTTTTATAGATCTAGAAAGATGATTGAAAGGAGGAGGGAGAAACTGTTTTCCTTCCTTTGTATAACTCAGATTATATAATTAATATATCTTTAACTTTTATTTTTTATTTTTTAGAATTATATGGGAAATAATATAAAATATAGAAATTTAATGATGTTAGCAATGTGTAATTTGGAGTTGAGGGGTTTTTCCTTTTTCTTTTTTCTTCTGTAATTACTGATATTATGCCCTGTGTTCTCTCTGGGAAGTCCGGGGGGGAGGGGGGAGGGAAGGGGGTGGGGGTGGGGAGAAAAATTAAAAAATGTTTGTACTCTGTACTAATAAAACTTTTTCAATAAAAAAAAAAGAAGTTTCCCTGCAAAGACCTGCCAAGCAAGAGAAGCGGCGAACTGCCAGATGCTGGTAAGATCGTCAGGCACAATTTGGGGGTGGCAGAGGAGGCAGGGGAGGGGGAGGGCTGGGCTGCGAGACACTCATCTTACCAGCATCTGGCAGTTCGCCGCTTCTGTGTCACCGCTTCCTTCCTCACTCGCGCCGCGCCACGCCCCATCCCCCGCCCGAAACCCTCAAAGTCTTCAAAGCATTTTGAAGGGATGTGTTTTGCCTGCCATGAAGGGAACCGATGCTTGCCTCCTTTTCTTCGGGGAACATCGGTTCCCTTCATGGCAGACAAAACGCATCCCTTCAAAACGCTTTGAAGGACTTTGGGGGTTTGGGGCGGGGGATGGGGCATGGTACCACGCGAGTGAGGAAGGCAGCAGTGACAGGGACGCCCCACCCAATCCCCCGCCCCAAACCCCCAAAGTCCTTCAAAGCGTTTTGAAGGGATGTTTTGCCTGCCATGAAGGGAACCGATGCTTGCCTCCTGTTCTTCGGGGAACATCGTTTCCCTTCATGGCAGGCAAAACACATCCCTTCAAAATGCTTTGAAGGACTTTGGGGGTTTGGGGTGGGGGATGGGGCGGGGCATCCCTGTCGCAGGTGCCTTCCTCACTCGCGTTGCGCCACGCCCCATCCCCTGCCCAAAACCCTCAAAGTCCTTCAAAGCATTTTTTTCCAAAAAGTTTTTTATTTTTTCCTCCACCACTTTTACATTTCAATGAACATATACCTTAAATCATTACAATAAAATACACAATTTTACATTATACTCCATCATTTAAAAATCAATATCTTATCCATACACTTATATCGTCAATCATCAGTCTATTCTGCTTTTCTTTCCATTGTACTCACCCTCTCTACCTCCATCATCTCCTCCTACTTTCTTACTCCTTTGCTCCTCCTGTACTCTCTCTACTCCTTCTCTTCCTCCCCTTCTACTTCCTCTTACACCCTCTTAGCCTTCCCCTGAGTACTCTTTTATCCTCTTATATTTAACAGACTGATGATAAAATCTCAAATTTAAACTCTTCATATCCCTTCTAAAAAAGAAAAAAATTGTTGTTATTATATCATTTCTTCATATGTAACGCTTTATTTCTAGGTATATACTGCTAACTTCATTTTACCTCCCCCCCCAAAAAAAAGAAAGAAAAAGAAAGAAAAAAAATCTAGTTTTGTCATCTGGAATATTAACCAATTATTTTTCCAATTCTACTCCTAAATTCTCCGCTGTTCATTAGTTTCCAAATTAATTTTATTCTCCTACTTCTTAATTTTAGGCCAAATTGCTTCCTCCACTTTTTTGTCTCTTTACTCATTGCTTTTATATATATATTTTCCCTCTATTTTATCACCAAAAACTAAATGCCCAATTATACATTCCAATTTCTTATATTAATCATAAAATTTCTTCTTTGATTATTTACACTCAAATTAAACATTTCACATTGAAAAAATATGATTTTTAAATTTTTTCTTTAAACATATCTCATTTCAAAACAAAAAAGAAAAATAATACGCAATCATAATATGCTTTTTCACTTACTAATCATCAAAAATCTTTCTGAATTATTCAATTAAGTATTCAACTCTTAAAATAATACATTTTCCCTTTTAAAGATTTTCATTTAAACAAATGCATATGTAAAAAAAGAATACACAATCATAATATATCTTTTAAATTCTAGTATTCATATTTATCATTCATACTTCTCATATTGATTGACATTATTTTATCTGAAATATCAAATCTTTAATTTCATTGAACAATATTAATCTATATATAAAAGTACAGAAAAAAATTCAATTCTTAATTTCTCGACTAATTCATTTATATATATATATATATATATATATATATATATATATATATATATATATATATATATATATATATATATATATATATATATATATATATATATATATATATATATATATCCTCCACCCCATCTGATTAAATTCTCTTCCCTCTGTCTTTTGATTTTATACCAATAAGTTCTCTTTCCCCACGCTCTTTTCCTCTCTCTTAAATTTACTTTCTGCATATATCTACTTTTCTCCATTCTTTTTTCCATTTTATGTATCTCAAAATCCTTATCATCAATCTGAACATAGTTATTCTTAATATTATCATCTCTATTATCATTGTAACTGTTATCTTTATCTCTATTTTCACTGTTTAACCCAGTGGAATATTTATCGTCATAATCATTAGTCAGCATTGCATTTTCAATATTATTTCTCTTTTCATCATCATTTATAATATCTTCTTCACTCTTCTTTTCTTCTTCTATTCTCTTATCCAGTTTTTTTCCATTTGTACTTCATTTTTTTCCTGTTTCAAAAGCTCCAAATACAGTTCTTCTAAAATCTTCAAAAAGCTCCTTCATGAACTCAGCCAGTTCTTCATAGTCAATTTTCTCCATCTTTAATGTTCAGCAAAGTCAAACTATTTCAGAGTCACAAATTTTTAATTTTACAGTCCATCCAGCTGCTAACAAAGATGTAGTCCACAGTCTTTTTCAATTGTAAATTTCCATTCCATTTTGTAGTTAGAGAGCCAAGTCCTTCTGTTCCTTTATTATCAATCTTTGTTCAAAGTCAGTCTTATCCAAATAATCCAAACAGTCTTTCCACTCCTTTATTTGTTGTTAACAATTTCAGTCCAGTTTTGTTCTTCTCTGTTTCAATCCAAATGTTATCTTTTATACAATAACAACTGCTCTATTCAAAGTCCACAGCTGTTCAAGCTTGACCAAATTCAATCTAACACAGAACTCATTCAAAAGTATCACCAGTTCTTAATAATCATTAGTCTCCATGTTTCAAAGC
The DNA here is from genome assembly GCA_023053685.1 of Diadophis punctatus similis. Taxonomy (NCBI): domain Eukaryota; kingdom Metazoa; phylum Chordata; class Lepidosauria; order Squamata; family Dipsadidae; genus Diadophis; species Diadophis punctatus. The sequence goes on from JALIGW010000008.1 coordinate 9,953,836, forward strand.
TTCAAAATCACAAATCAGAATTTTCACCATTCATCCAGCTGCTAGCAAAGATGTACTTCACAGCCTGTTATAATTTGCAAATTTTAACTTTAGTCGTTGAGAGATCAGTTCCTTCTGTTCATTTATTATAAACATCTGTTCATATTCATTCTTATCCAAGTCCAGCCAAAACACTTTCTTTCAAACAATAGCAAATTTACAATCTACTTTGTATTTCTTCAGCTCTTAAAAGGGTTTTCCTTATTCAAGGTCACAGCTGTCCAAACATCCAGAAAGATATTCCGTCACAAGATTAATTTTTCCAGCCACCAGATGGCACTCTCCAGTTAAATTTCCCAGCTCTTCCGTTCCTGTTTTAATTTTCCTGTTTTTAATCAAATCTGATTTAAATTTTTTCTCTTCAGGGTTATTTCCCAATTCTTACTCCTTTATCAAATCTTTAAAACAAAAGTCCAAATCCTTAATAGTTGGGCTTTAGTTACAAATCCCTTTAAATCTGTTATTCCATTGTGTCCATATATATAACAGCCACTCCTTAATTTCCTGTCCTTTTGCCCCCGTTTAAATTAGAAAGTTCCTTTTACCGTGTTCTTTTGGCCATGTAACTCACCATTCTCTTCTTCAACTTCAAACTCCTCCAGCACTTGACTTTAATTTCCTTCTTTCCTTTCCCAGATGACTCCAAGTTTGCTAGTTTAAATCTTGCCTATGTGACCACAGTGGCTAGATGACGACACTGGAGGTCGTCTTCCGATCGCCGCCGGTCGAGGAGACAGAGCCGGCTCCCTGGGGGGTTTGCAGCCCCCCAGTCTACTGGCAGGCACTCCTCTTCCTCACCACCCCTCCAGGGTGGATCTGACCTGGTCCTGACCGGACCAGGTCCCCGGACGGCACAGAATTCGGGGCTTCACCACGTTGTGCGGGGAAACTCCGTAGCGCCACTGCATTGGCCACGCCTTCTCTGTCCTTCGAAGCATTTTGAAGGGATGCCCGCCATGCCACGCCACACCCGCCCGCCATGCCAAACCCCAGCACAAGACGCCCCTCCTACCTGGGACTTGTCCCGATACCTCAGTCGTGGTCTTACGGTCTTCTCTCCATGGCAGCCCATTTCAAAAGAATGTCTCGCAAGTTCAAACTTCTCGAACTTACGTGGCGTTCTTTTAAAATGGGCTGCCGTGGAGAGAAGACCATAAGAATGCGACGGAAGTCCCGGGACAAGTCCCAGGTAGGACGCCCGCCCCGCCAAGAGAGACACACCACTTACTGGAGTTTTGCAACTCCGTGGTCTCTCGGCTTGTCTGTTTGCAAGTTTTTTCCCCTAAAGAGACTAGCCGAGAGACCACGGAGCTGGCAAACTCCAGTAAGTGGTGCGTGTCGTGCACCGCCCTGCCTGCACCCCAAAAATAATAAGCCACTTTCTGAAAATAAGGCTGGGGCATTTTTTTGGGGGGGTCAAAAATATAAGCCCCTGTCTTATTTTTGGGGAAACACGGTAGCTTACCAAAAGAGGACCCCTTAAAACACAATCTGCTTACTCAAGCATAAACTGACATGAAGTAGGAGATCATGTCATCTCATACATTGCCCAGATTAACAAGGTCCATATTGGGTAATGGGGAACCAGGACAATCTGACAATAACTGAACTATGGGACAAACCATACGTAAACAAAACAAGAGAACTTGGTACTAATGGAATACCACTATACACTAGATTTAATGAGATAGTATATAGGAAATATATGAGGGAACTATGGATGAAGGGAAGACCGACCTCCATACTAAATGAGAAACAGCTGGTTAGTTCATTAGTCAACTGGTGGAACTACAGAAGGATATGGATATTTAGGATAAGATTCAGCTACTGAAAAAATACAAGGGGCTGACTTTATAAGAAGATTAGAGACTGCTAAACAAGGACTCATATCATTGGCTATCAGACTAAGAGAATACAGTACACTAGAACAGTGGTACTCAACCTATGGTCCGGGGATTTCAGAGGGGGGCATGATGTCATTACAAGGGTTCTGCAAAGGCTTGAAGAAATGTTATGATGTAAATTTTGTTCCAGAGGTATATTTTTAAGAAGCAACTGGACTTTCTGGTTTTTCTTTCAATACAGTACAACGCAGTGAGCCATGTGCAGATCTATACATTGAGGAAACAAAACAACCACTTCATAAACACATGGCACAACATAGGAGAACAAACCCATCAGGACTAGATTCAGCAGTCCATCTGCATTTTAAAGACAAAGGGCACTCTTTTGAAGACAGCAAAGTCTTTGGGCAGAGAGGACCACTGGTTTGAAAGAGGGGTCAAAGTGACCATCTATGTGAAAATTGAACAGCCCTCTATCAATAGAGGGGGAGGGATATGACATCATCTATCTCCAGTCTACAACACAGTCCTTTCAACTTTGTTCCTCCACACCCATTTGCACCATCAGTGATCCCGATGACACAGATAAACTGACTTGTTATAAGAATGCAAATGATCAGATGTCTGTAAGGAGTATAAATCATTCCATTGCCACCATCCAGTCAGAGCTGAAGAAGCTTCTTGGATGAGAAGTGAATGTCTTCCAAAAAAAATCCAGAAAGTCCAATTGCCTCTTAAGAAAACACCTTTGGGACAACCATGACCTGGATGACTGAAAATCCCCATGGAGATTTAAATTTTGAGTTACGTCATGGTGGTCCAAAGCCATAGTCCATGGCCCCAAAAGATATTTAAAGGGGGTCTGTGTTGAAGAAAAGGTTGAGAACCACTGCACTAGAAAAGCTGAAGCCAATAAGTGAAATGCTCTGTACTTCAAAGAACTAACTGAGGTTCTGTTGCACTGCCCAGCCATTGTAACAGCACAGCCACTGATAACAGAAACTGACTGGTACTGAAAGTATATGTCAGAGAAAAAGAAGATACATAACGCCAGTGCAAAGTGACTGCAGCAGTGAACAGTCACAGCAATCTCCCAGAACAGGAACCATTCACTAACACAGTAGCAGATATTCAGCAGCAGGTCAAGAACATGAAGAGCTGAAGAGAGCCTGGTCAAGACATGATCCACACTGCTGACTAAAGAAACTAATAGCAATGCATGAATGCCTAGCAACACAGTTGAACCAGCTGCTAGCAGCAGGCTCTCACCCTGCTGACAGGCTAACACAAGGAAGGACAATGCTAATTATGAAAGACAGCCACTAGTGAATAGCACTGTCCAACTACCAGCCAATAATCTACATCCCATAACATAGAAAGTCCTATTAAGTATCATAGTCACCAAACTACAGAACCATATGATGAGTACATGAGTACTTAACAAAAAGGCATTGAGAACAACACTAGATGCTCAGCAATCCTGCAAGTCTCAAGGTCTAGGCAGATCAATCTGAGCACAGCCTGAATTAACTATAAGAAAACCTACGACTCAATGCCACACATATAGAAGTCAGCAGTGGGGATAGATGTAGTGATGTCAAATGATAGCAACTTCAGGAAGAAGGAATAAGAGAAGCTAGAGAAGTACTAGGACCTGAAGGGAAAAAAAACTAGAGAGGATGTGGAAAGTAAAGGCTAAAGTTGTCCCACTGGTGGCAAGAGCACTTTGGGTTGTGACTCCTAACTGGGGAATGGTTCTAACAGAACCCAGAAACAATATCAGAGTTCTCTATCCAGAAGAATGCAGCTCTAGAAACAGCTAAGCTATTGCACAAAACCCTCAAATAAGCAGGCCTGGGGTGAATGGCCTGAGACTGAGGAAGACACATAACACCCATAGGGATGAGAGCGGGATTTGTGTATTGAGAGAGTGGGTTTTGAATCAGAAGGACAATGGAGAAACCTTGCCCAGGCAAGAATAAAAAATAATTTTGTTTTCTGGCAGTTTGTGCTATTAAAAATATCTTAATTTCTCAGGAAGTCTGCTCTTGTGACTCCCTCTGGGATTTCAGAACTCATTTTCCATATAAAAATGATAAAATTATTGTGGGAGACTTAATTTTTGCCAAATTACTAAAGAAAAAAAGATAATTTCTTCTTTTGAATATCAAAATATGTTGATTAAAAGCATCATTAAACTATTCTGTTAAATAGAATTGGTACATTAGTGGTGACTTATGGAATTTTGTTCAATTGCAATTCACTGTCTGATATTATAATTTTGAGTGTCTGATTTTGAGATGGTAACTAGCCCCACAGCAAGTTAGGCAGGAAAATATTAATTTAAATAAATGAATAAATATGTATTTACAGTCATTCACTATAAATTGAGTAATAGCTCTGTGGTTCTTCTACCCATGAATTACTGAATGCAAAATTGCTCTAATGAAGACATGTGAAAGCAACTTCCATACTGTTCTTATTGAAATAAATGCAGCTGATCCTCTGAACTTACATTAACTGGTTCCTGAGAATGAATTTCAAGACTGACTCATAATGCACCTCTATTCGTAACTTGACAACAGAAATGAAAGGAGGCAGGATGGGAATGGTTGGAATCTATTAGGAGCTGGGAAGGGGGTGAGGAATTTATGTGAGCTGTTTGTAGCCTGAGAGGCCACATCACCTGGGGCCATGATGGCAGTAACAAGGATAGGAGGAGTGAAGTCACTGATTGTGTCAACTACCCCATTATCCTCCTCCTGCAGCTGATGGTACCCCAACAGGCATGACCGGGACCCTGGTGTAGGGGTGATGGCAGCTGGAACCGTTACCCCACCCCTAGTAGGGTAACGAGTGGTCCCGATGGCTATGGTAGAAGCTGGGGTCTTTGACCGGTGCCAGTGGTAGCAGTGGGGCTGCCACTGGGATACATTCTGATGTGAGAGGAGTGGCTGCCACCACCCAATGGTCTGCTTTTCTTGGGAGCCTGGACAACCTGGTCCTCCTCCTGGCCCAGATATGGCACCATGTGGAGTGCTACAGAGGGATGTATCTAGACAACACAGCCCAGGTTCATGTTGTTGCACCTAACTTGGAAGGGAGTGCTTTGGATGGCTAATGACCCTGCACAATGAGGAGAACTGAATGACCTGGATGCCTTCATGCAGACCCTGTGAGAGTGGTTTGAAGACCCCATGGCAGCTCAATGGTCAAAAACCTGCACCCTGAAGCACAACAAGCAGCCAATGATGGAGTACACTCAGGATTTCTACAGCCTGGCTAACCACCAGAGAGATTGGCCCAAGCACATGCTGGTCAACCAATTCCAAGAGAGACTAAACAAGAGCTATACCACAACTGCCTACCCTGAGGGGAACTGTGGAATCTGCAGGCATGGTACTGAGTGGCCACTGAAGTAGAAATTGACTTGATAAGAGTACTGCAAATACACTACGCAAGAAAACCAACCTCACCAAGTGCCCGAGAAGCAATTGACCCCTAGAAGAGGTGAGGGTGCACCCCCAGTTGGGGGGTGGAAACCTCACTAAAGCCCAGGGGCTTGCTTTCACTGTGGGAAGGAAAGTCACTGCCTTGCACCGTGACCAGAATGCCTTGCACCGTGACCAGAATCCACTCCCTTCCCTCTGAACCAGCTGAAGAATTAACCTCATGCAAAGCTGAAGGAGAAGATGCACATGGGACAGTAGGGCATGGTGGAAATTGTGGTGTCTTCCTTGAGGATAAAGGTGGTTCTTATGGTCCTATTGAACTTGGGGTGCATGAGGTGTGTGATTAGCCCCCAGGTGGTAGAGACTAGGGATAAAACTGAAAAAGCTAAGCCAGCCCATGGCATTTTCCCAAATGGATGGCTCAATAAGGGACAGAGTGCCAGCAACCTGCCTGCCTCAGCCAGTTAAGCTTAAAGCTAGGGCCCACATAGAGACTATTTGCTTCATTGTAATCCCTGGGATGCCCAAGCCCATAATCCTAGGGTCAGCATAGTGGAAAAAGTTGAACCTGGATGTGAACTGGACAGAGACAAGTGGTGGGTGCAAAGAGAAGATGCTGACCATAAAGGCTAGTGAAAGTGTTATGAGCCAGCCACGCACCTATGGCCAGGAGAGTGAAAGTGGAAACAGCTAATACACTAAAGGGAGGCTGTGAGCTAGAACTGCTGATTCCACAAGAATACTGTGGCCTAGTGGAGGTCTTTAGTGAAAAGGAATCAGACATGTTACCACTCCACAGACCCACAGTCTGCATGACTGAAATCATGCCAGGGGCCAATTTACCAAAACAGAAAATGTACTTGATGACACCCAGGGAGATGAAAGAGCTCTGGCATGTATACACAAGAACCTGGCTAGGGGGTATATTTAGCCAGTGAAGTTGAGGATGGTTGTCCCTATGCTTTTCAAGGAGAAAAGGCTGTGTGTGGACTATAGAGGCCTAAACTGTATTTGTATGGAAAATATGTACCCAATCCCTGTTATGAGGGACATGCTAAACTTTCTGGCCAAAGGAACTTGGACCTGGACTTGAGAGAGACATATTACTGAGTGAGGATAAAGGAGAGGGACAAGTGGAAAACGGTGTTTAATTGACGCTTGGGCTGCTACCAGTTTCAGGTGATACAATTTGGTCTGCAGCGAGCGTCTGTTATATTCATTCAACTAATAATTGAAGTCCGGCATAGGCACCTGTATAAAGGGGTCTTGGTGCACCTGGACAATGTATTGATATACACCAGGACCCTGCAAGAACATGTGAAACTGGTCAGAGTGGTGCTCAAAAAAATTATGAAAATCCCAGTTCTATGCAAAACTGTCTAAGTGTGATTTCCACAAAACAAGCCTAGACTATTTAGGGTATCAAATCTCAAAAGAATGAGTGGAAATGGATCCCTGCAAAGTGAAAGCAGTATTAAAGTTGGAACCCCTTGAACCAGGAGACAATTGCAGATTTTCCTCGATTTTGCAAATTTCTACCACCAATTTGTCCTCATGTTTGTCCAGATAACACTGCCAATTACCAACTTGCTGAAAATGGGAGGGGGAGCAAAGGCCAAGCCCGGCCAGCCTCTGAATTGATCCCTTGAGTGCCAAGCTGCTTTCAAGAAACTAAAGTGCCTCTTTGCAACAGAGCCAGTCTTAAAGTACCCCAACCTGGATTAGCCGTTCATGATACAGGCGAATGTGGCTGGGGTGCAATTCTACTACAGAAAAATGCTAAGGGGCAGCTGCAGCCCTTCACTTATATGTTTCACAAGCTTTCTGAGACTGAGAGGTACTGGGATATTTGGGTGAAAGAAGCTTAGGCAGTCTGATGGGTTCTCTTAGCCTGGAGGCTGTTCCTAGAAGGCAGTAAAACCCCATTTGAATGTGGACAGACCACAAGAACTTGGAAGTGTTGAAGACCCCTCAGAAGTTATCCCCTAAACAGGTTCAGTGGATGCAATACTTCAACCGCTTTAACTGTAGCCTCTGCTACCTACCAGGAGACAAAAACTTTTTAGTGAATGGGCTCTCCCAGATGCCACAATTCAATGGTGCCTGAAAGGAAGTCATTAACTCCATCATCCCATCCCAGCAATTTGCAGCACCAGCCCTTGCAAGCAGCAGAGGGAGTCACCCCTGCAATCAACCAAAGACCTAGTGCAGCCATTGAGGGATGCCTTGGCAAGAGACAAATGGTTTCAGCAGCATCGAAATGACCTCTCTTCGAATAATGGGCTGGCGTGAAAAGGGAACAAAGTGTATGTCACAGCCAGCCAAAGGATGTTAGTCCTAGAGCAGAGCCATGAGATGAGGGAAGCAGGGCATTTTGGATTTGTAAAAAGTCTTCACCTAATGAAAAGGCAGTTTTGGTGGCCAAAAATGAAGAAGCATACATGGCTAGCTATCCCATGTGTGCCTTGATGAAGCAGCTACCTGGGAAGCCAGCAGGGCTACTACAGATAGTGGCTAACCATACTAACCCTTGGAAAGAGATCTCTATAGATTTCATTGTCGAGCTGCCAGAGAGAACTGGAAATACTGTAACCTGGACTATACTGACTTGTTTTCCAAGAAGGCACATTTTGTGGCATGTCTTAGCCTCAGCCCAAGTCCTGGCTAGGCTATTTGTGCAGCACATATACCGACTGCATGGGCATTATTAAACACGCATTATCTCAGACCAGGGAGTACAGTTCACATCAAAGTTTTGGTGGGAGTTCCTAAAGCTGATAGGCTCCTCCCAGGAACTTAGCTCCACCACCATCCTCATACTAATGGAGAATATGAACAAATTTGGTCCTAGAGCAATACCTGCAATGTTATGTGAACTACAAGCAGACCAACTGGGCTGAACTTCTGTATTTTGCAGAAGTGGCATATAATAACCCTGTGCATAGTAGCACAGGGTTTACCCCTTACCAGGTGGCTACTGGAACAGAGTTTGTATCTATGCCAAAGCTCCCTCAAGAAAGGCCATCATCAGCATCATTGGCTGAGTGGATGGATCCCTTAAATGCCACTTGTGTCACAGTATGTAAGGTGAGAGAGAAGGTGAGAGAGGTGCAAAAGAGGCAAGCAGACAAGAAGAGGGCACCTTAGAGGGAATATAGAGTAGGAGACATGGTGTATATATCTACAAATTTCTGAACCTGAGGCAATCTTTAAAAAAACTGGGATATAGGTAGACAGGGCCTTTCCCAATTATCCGGATCATTAATCTGGTGACAGTGCCAAAAAGCCTCAGTTGCATTCACCCATTCACTGCAGCCTCTTGAAGCCTTTCCATAGCTCAGTGTTAAGACATGCTACTGAACCATTCCCTTCCCCCAATCTTAGTGAGAGGAGAAGAGCACTTTGAAATCAGGAGATCCTTAACTCCAGAAAGTGCAAAGTAAAGTTGCACTATTTAGTATTGTGGAAAGGATACCTTTTAGCAGATGCTAAGTGGGTGGCCGCAAAAGATTTTAGGTCATCTAGACTCATTAGCAAGTTCCTTGCCAAATATCCAAAGTGACCCAGATAGGATGATAGGGTAGAAAACTCTGTGTTGTATATTTTGTACATTTGTTCTGTTCTTTTCAGTTTTATATTTCTTCTGGAGGATCGGGATGTCAAGGCTAACCCGTAACACACCTCTGCTCGCAACTTGACAACAGAAACACAGGGGGGTGGAGGGGAATGCTTGGAATGGATGCTTAGAAGGGAGTTGGGAGGGAGGTGAGGAATTTATGCGAGCCATTTGCAGCTTAAGGAAATCCCAACATGTCAAGGCTATGTGATAGGAACCTTCCAAAAGTGCAGACTGTTTTCCCAAAATAAAAAGAATGTATTGGATTGGTGGACAATGGACAATGGATGGCCAAATGGGGAAAAGGAGAAATTAACTATGCTGTTTCTCACGCAAAAACCTCAGAGCTAGCTTCACATCTTCTGTGCCTGTATGCGTCTATTAGTAAAGTTATACTCTTGGTAAAATAATATCCCAAGAGTTTCTCTTGCTGCATATGCCAACTAACCTTTATCATCATTATTGGTATGTGTAAACCAGGCATATCAAACTTAATATTAATTCATCTTCTGCCCTCTAAATCATACTCGGCGTCTCATAATTTCTCTTCTCTAAGAAAACAGCCTGTTAAATAAAAGTTTGAATGCAGTGATCTGGGATGAACAACTACAAAATAATCTATTGCATCTTTACTGAATGAATAAATGGATGAAAAATGGAATCTCTGCAATTAAAAGATCAAATAACTAATAATGAGCTTTATTAGGACAATATTGTTTGGTTTAGGAGAGTGCAGGATTACCTAATCTGGGTCATTCTGATTTGAAGATAGAACTGATGATAGCTACAATTAATATTCTTCCTCCTTGCCTCATGATGGTGATTTACATTAATAAAAAGTGTTTTTTTTAAAATTCCATTTAGAGAAGCTTCTGTACTTCTACTAGTTTTATTATACTGAAACTTCAGAGAAACTGATCTAGATTAGATTTGTGAGAATTGCTGAATGGAGTAAGTTCAAAATACATTCAGAAAATCAGTTCTGTTTTATACCAGTCTGTTCTGAATCCAGACCACAACCCTAATTTGTATGCATATTGCCAACACTCAGAATAAAACACAAAATCTCTTTTTAATGCCACTTAATATGAACATGGTCATTTAAGTTATTATATGAATGTTGTTTTCATTCTTAGAAATATTATTGATTCACCTAATCTAGATGTTTGGTAAAAACAGCAACCCACAAAGGATGAAAAGAAAAAGGAAAAGAGGAATGATTCCATCTTTCCCATTTCTTCAAATCTTTCAATATACAGTATACTGTTGATATGTAAGGAACTAGGTAGACCATTAGGGCAGTGACAGCAGTTGCTTCATAAGTGAAAGGCAAATGGATGAAGGTTGTATCACTGATCTCATGCAACATTGAAAGCATGACTCCTCAATGATTTCAGTGCCAGTTGTTATTGGCTGTTCGATTCTCACCGGCTCAAGGTTGACTCAGCCTTCCATTCTTCCAAGGTCAATAAAATGAGGACCCAGATTGTTGAGGGCAATATGCTGGCACTGTAAACCACTTAGAGAGGGTGGTACACACACACACACACACACACACACACACACACACACACACACACAGTATACACACATACACAAAGTCTGTATGTGTTTGTGTATGTATACCTACATACACACACATACATATACACACGAACACATACACATACATATACATACATATATACATAAACAGATACCCCACCCCCCACACACACTGTGTTTGTGCTTGTGTGTGCATACACAACAGTCATGGGGGGAAAGCCTATACTGTATATAGGCTTTGGCCTCTGCAGCTAATTTAAAAATATTTTCATAATATAATGTTGGTTTCGGGGGTTTTCAACCACTATGTACCACAGCACTGCAGCTGCTTCCACATCCACTGTCTTGAATTGGCTGGTACTTCTTCCAGCAACCCATCAAGAAATGTTTAAAATATTTAAAAGAAAATATTCATTATTTATTTATTTATTTATTTATTAGTTGCATTTGTATGCCGCCCACTCCACAGAGACTCTGGGCGGCTCACAACAGTAAAAATTCACATGCAACAACAAATATTATTTGTTACTCCCTCTACATTCTTCTTTCCTTGTCACATTTCTTTCTGAAGCAAGATTTAAAAAATTAAAAATAACCATTATAACCAAAATCCCTCAAAACAATGGACAAGTGTTGTAATGGTGTGTGGGGAAAGAGCTTGGGAGATGAGGTGAACAACAGTTGCTTATGGAGTAGTCAGATAAGAGACCGCATAACCTGCAGCTTTAAGGAATCCTCCCTAATTTCTTAGGGTGTCAAACAGGCAACAAGTAGTCAAAATAGGGAGCGCCCTATCAAACCTGGCACCAGTTAACAGCAGTGTCCCCCAAGACAACGTTTTAGGATCCACACTCTTTCTGCTTTACATAAATGACCTTTGCGATCATATTATAAGCAGCTGAGTCCTCTTTGCTGATGACGTAAAACTATTTAACACGACCAACAATACTGCCGCCCTACAAAGCGACCTTGACTATGTGTCAGAATGGTTGCGCAATTGGCAACTCCAAATCTCAACTAACAAATGCTGTCTTATACATTGGCAACAAAAATCAGAACACTAAATACAAGCTGGGCGGATATGACCTCGTTGATGACCCTCACTCTGTCAAGGACCTAGGAGTACTCATCCTAAACGATCTAAGCCCCAGAGCTCACTGTAACATCATTGCCAAAAAGGCATTAAGAGTTGTTAACCTAATTTTGCAAAGCTTCTTCTCCGGTAACATTGTACTGCAAACTAGGGCATACAAAACCTTTGCCAGACCAATCCTCGAATACAGCTCGTCTGCCTGGAATCCACACTGTATATCGGATATTAATACAATTGAACGGGTCCAGAGGTATTTCACGAGAAGAGTACTCCATTCCTCTGGTCACAATACAATCCCTTATGCCACCAGGCTCGAAATTTTGGGCTTGGACAACCTGGAACTACGCCGCCTATGGTCTTATGTAAGCATAGTAGACAAAATTGTCTGCTACAACATCCTACCTGTCAACGACTACTTCAGCTTCAACCTCAATAATACATGAGTAAACAATAAATACAAACTCAAGCTGCAGAAAATACGACTTCAGCAACAGAGTGGTCAATACATGGAATGCTCTACCTGACTCCATTGTTACATCCTCAAACCCCCACAGCTTCAACCTTAAACTGTCTACTGTAGACCTCACCCCATTCCTAAGAGGTCTGTAAAGGGGGCATGCATAAAGGATGCCTACCATCCCTGTCCTACTGTCCCCATTTATTTGTACTCATTTCCTGTGTTCATGACCATGTTTATGCTTATACCTGTATCTTGTACAGGTTTGACAAACTAAATAAAAAAAATGATGGGGAAATTGTACTTTCAAATTTGCAAAATCAATTAATGTAGCTCTACAATAAAGTAACATTTACTTACCTGATTGTATTTCCTGTCTGGTCTACCTAAATTGCTTACAGAAAATATGGAAACACCAGGAGGCAGACATCCTCACAATGAGAAATCTGCTCACAGCTGCAGAGGAAGTGCTGCAAAATTGTCTCTGCAATGTTTCTTCTGGAGCAGCTCTTCACTATGTGAAAATTGCTACAAGAACATGACATTGGGGCAGAGAATCTTAGATCAAAGCTACCCTTGCATGTGAAAGGTCCCTCATGGACATAGTTAAAAATATCTCTAGACATTGTTCTACCTGATGAATGATCAACTAAAGTTTCAGCTGATTAATCTACAGATCAAATTGATTCAAGTAGGGCCCTTCAGTTCTACATCATGTTAACCTACTGTCAAAGAGCAAATTGTTTTGGAGAGAAAAATCCCTAGAATTATGCCTTAACCCATCTCACTATGATCTACAATTTAAATTTTCTTTAAAGAGCTTGCAAATTCAAGAAGCCATTTATTTAAAATGCTACATTAGAGGAGATGCTCAAGGAGTTAATACAGCAAGGAATCAGGGTATCAAAGAACAGGACAAATGGTATTGATAAACACTTGAGAAAACAGCTTCTGTAAACTCTCAAGGCTCTATGTTGAGAAATGAGATTCACTTATTTTTTGAAAGAAATTAGAAAATTCACTTACATGCTGTGAGCCGCCCAGAGTCCCTCGGGAGTTGGGCGGCATAGAAATTTTAATAAATAAATAAAATAAATAAATAGTTTTACTTTTTTGCTACTCTAGCACACACATTGTTGGATACAAGTTTCAAATGTAAAAGGGGATCATAGACACCCAGAAGAGGGAGTGGCTAAAGAGAGCAAATGGCAAAACCTATATCCTGACATCATGACACAAAACCAACAATTTACATTTTTGGGTCAAATGTCAGTTAAGGAGTTATCATGACATCCCCACAAACATATCATGTTGCCTTAATTTAAGTTTTCTATGGATGCATACAAAGGAGATTTGAATTTTTTTAAAAAAAATGTCTGAAATTGTCCAAAATCAACTTTTACCTTGGTTTCAATTATCTGTCATTTTAAACATTAACATTTTTATACTATAAGTCAGAAGTTTCACATATAAAGGCCTAGAGCACTGTTGTGAATTCTACTGTAGCAAAATCTCATGAGACTGAGATGCCAATCATAAGGAAGTTCAGAACAATATTCAGTGGATCCCATGTCTTATTTGTTATATATTTCTCCATTCTACATACACAAAAAAGAGACTGCAATGTGTGTTGCAAAATTATTTCGATAATATTCCTTTTGCATCAAATTACTGCATTTCAGGACAAATTTATAAAGCAACTATCATCACCTGCCACACTATATCTATATATGATGCATCAATAGAAATGGCAGATATCAGATGCCCCCCCCCATATGTCAATATTAGAAACAGAATAATGGATCTTTCAGTTGCCAGAATAATGGGGGAAAGTGTTCATATTTGCAAGTTCTTCTTATTTGAAGATTAATGAACCTGTACTGATTATCTCTAAGAGAGCTAGTTTGTTGTAGAATGTAGTATGTGCTCTATGTAGTAGTTAAAAGTATGAACCGGAAGCTGAAAGACTGTGATTTCCAGTCCCACTTTAGGCACAAAGCCAGTTGAATGACTTTGGATCAATCTCTGTCTTTCAGTCTTAGGAGGAAGGCAAGGGCAAACCACTTCTGAAAAATATTGCCAGGAAAATGCATAGACTTGTCATGCAATTGCCAGCAATCCCGACTTAAAGACACCACACAATTAAAACAAAAAACTCAAAAGGGTTATCTCTGCTAGGATTGTACTTGATTACTATGTAGAATTAGTAGTTAGTCTGTAAAACTACGTTGATTATTTTTTATGATACAGAAATTTAAGTGCTAGGGATACTTACTGATTTGTTATATAGATGCAGTTCAGTCTGTCTTTCTTACTTTTCTGGTTTGGATTTATGTTGGGGTATATTTTCTTGGTGGAATCTTTATCCTTAAGACTTTTAGTAGGCTATCCTAAAATAACCCACTAAAAGTTCCCCATAGTAGAATATAACACATTGAGTGCTAGAGTGTAGATAAGAGTTGAGTTTGTCACAAATAAACAGATATCAATTCATTACAAAATTATTATGTACCTTGAAGAATATCTAGCATTTGTATTAAGTTAAATCAGCAATGACATTCCTGAATGATTTAAGCTGCCCAGAGTCACCTTATAAGGGAGATAAGTAGCATAAAAATTGATAAATAAATAAAATGAATAAATAAATATGGGGTTATGAAAAAGTGCCCACACCTTTTTTAATTATTTAGTGCAAAATATAATCAAAAAAATTAATTGAAACTAGTAAAACTATTCTGAAGAAAATCACAGAAGGAAATCATTAAGTACATGTTGATTGTTTATGGACTCAAATTAAATTGGATGTATAGTACTACTAAGTAAAATTATTCAACCTAGGTTTTTCAATATTTCATAGAATGTGGTATTCTGTATTTCTCAGGAAACCCTTTCCCCTCTGAATACAATTTTAGATGTCAAAATTCTACGATAGTTAAACAAGTGGCTAATACAAACAATGCATACTGCTTCAATGGCAACTTACTTGTATGTATGTGTTGGATTTCCACATTATTGGTCCTTTGGCTAATTATTTTCAAGAATGTTAACTGCAATTGGTTGTTATAAGCAAACAGACCATGCCTGAAATAGGAGCAAAATCCAAGAATAACAGCAACATCCTTTACCACCTTTTAATTAAAAAATATTTTCATCCCTCAAAATTGGCAAATATTCCTCCTCCACTGATCAATATTCTTTTGAAAATGTGAGAGACGATTCAGTCCAGTTGAATTATTACTGTAAAGCAATAATTACATGAGATATCACTTTCTTGGATATATGCCTTCAGAAAATGGAATCAAATAGCCAGTAAATTAACATAGTATGTATAAAAATATATTTGTATGGCTGTAACATTTCCCAGCTATGCTGTTTCTTTTTATGAAAAGCTTTACCACTACCCATATTACATCTGAAACATACTCAATTTGACTGTGTTGATTAATATGTTAAATGGGATGTCTGAACTCACTAACCTTTAAATTAGTTTTGACATAAGGCTGTTGTAAATTTCATGATGATTTTATTAGTAAAAACAGTAAAGATGTTCCCCCTATATTTAATATAATACATTTGCTCCCTAGTGCTTAGTAAATACCGTAGATGGCATGCAGGAAAGTACATGAAATGTTCATTATGTTTGTAATTATCAGAGTAGTTTGATAAATTCAGTATCAATTACACTTTTAAAGTAATAGATATTTACTTCTCTGAATAGTTTCAATTCACGCAATCTTTTTATTTTTTCATAAAAGAAAAGAAGCTTGAAAGTAGAATAAGAGTATTCTTATTTTAATAAGAAAATTCTTATTCTAAATAAGAAAATCCAACCTCCTTAACACATTCTTTGGCTCAGTCTTTGTAAACAGCAACAACTCATGTCCAATATTCCCTAGTCGAACCACAAACAATTACAACGATCTAATACATATCGATTTTACAGAAGACAATGTTGAAAAAGCACAAGCAGTCTAAAACCATCTCTATCTATTGGACCTGATGGACTATGTGCCTAATTCTTCAAAAAACTTTCCACTGCCCTAGCAGAACTTGTGCTAATAGTCATTTTCTCTGTGGAAATTAATCAAATTAATGATTAAAATATTTAACTGAATTAATAGTCAAAATATATTTACTCAATAGGACTTGAATAAACAAATGTAGAATTTGGTTATTATTGTCCTACTTCTACTAGCAGTGAAAGATAGATAATTGTGAATACAGTTTTTAAAAGTGTACTTTGTTGTTGCTCAGCAATAGCAAGATCATGTGAAGTGTTAATACCACATTTTAATGCCTTGGTAAGGCCACACTTGGAATACAGCATTCAGTTTTGGTCGCCATGATGTAAAAAAGATGTTGAGACTCTAGAAAGAGTTTAGAGAAGAGCAACAAAAATGATTAGGGGACTGGAGGCTAAAACATATGAGGAACGGTTGCAGGAACTGGGTATGTCTAGTTTAATGAAAATAAGGACTAGGGGAGACATGATAGCAGTGTTCCAATATCTCAGGGGCTGCCACAAAGAAGAGGGAGTCAAGCTATTCACCAAAGCACCTGAGGGTAGGACAAGAAGCAATGGGTGGAAACTAATCAAAGATAGAAGCAACTTAGAACTAAAGAGAAATTTCCTGACAGTTACAACAATTAATCAGTGGAACAGCTTGCCTCCAGAAGTTGTGAATGCTCCAACACTGGAAGTTTTAAAGAAGATGTTGGATAACCATTTGTCTGGTGTAGGGTTTCCTGCCTAAGCAGGGGGTTGGACTAGAAGACCTCCAAGGTCCCTTCCAACTCTTTGTTGTTGTTGTTGTTGTTGTTGTTGTTGTTGTTGTTGTCGTCATCATCATCATAAGAAAGCTCAGTCTTGTGACTAGGTATATCAATAGGTTCAGAAGTTAGGGCTGGACTATGAATCACAGGTTTATGGTAAGGATCTTCTCACATATCCGATCTGGAAAACCTTATGGAAGCCAATCGTAATCTTAAAATGTTTACATGTTTACTGGATATTATAAATGATAAATAAATTATCTATTCTATTTTGGAAAATAAAAGGCTTTTTTGTGACAAGTACATTATATTTTCATGTAAGCTCTTCCCTATTTTCCTTATAATTAGTGAATGTGGATTTACAATGCATAATGTGGATAAATCAATTGACTATTTCTTTATTTATTTATTTTAGTGTTCTTATATGCCTAATAGATTTATCCACATTATGCATTGTAAATCCACATTCACTCTTCCTGTAAAATGAAAACTAAATATGCATTCTCTTGCCATAGCCTAACATATTCTTGTAAATGCTCAACTTTTCTTTTCCTTGACCATTCAGACCTGGTGAGCTTAGCAAACAGTAAATCAAGATTTCTCAGATGACTTGTATGTTTGTCATAAAAAAGGAAACCTTTTCTTGCTTTCAGTTTTTTCACCTATCAGTGAATTTTTTTCCCCTTACCTTTCTTTTCCTTATCCCTATTTTTCCTTCAAACAATTGGGTTCCTGATCAATGATTTTGGATTCTTTGGAGTCCCCTGTTGCAGACTGATTTATTATATTAAAGATTATGTATTTTATGGCTCCAAGTGGCCTATATTGTCACAATACCTTGTCTTCAGCAAATGATTAATAACAGAATGTGCACATTGGTGCCCTTATTACCTATATTTCCTCAGCTCTTGGGATGATAGAACATTATGAGCTCTTATTACTACCAAGAGGCAAAAAAGATAAAATAAAATAAAATATATATTCATCTCTTAGAGGAGTATATCACTATCCTAACATGCTACACTGAATGCATGAATAAACTTAAAAAAGAATCATCATTCCAAATTAAAAAAGAAAAGTATTTGAGAAAACATAAATTTTTGGGTGCTATCTTTAATCATCTCATTATACTTTTAGAAATCAAGGCCAGTACTGTTAGAGAAGTTGTATTAACTTCAGATAGCTTTCTTTCTCCCAATGCACATCTGTAATTCAGGAAATTATCTGCTACTTTCCCCTAAATAATTCTGGGCAGATGTTAAAAGTTAATCAAATAAGTTTATCTTAATAATCCATTTGGGATAAACATCTCACATTCAATATGTATATGTGTTTATGTTAAATTGAGGCCACCAGACCTGGGTTGCAAAACTTATATTACTTTCTTCTTTGATTTGTTTGTTGTTGCCTAATAAAACCCTTTAAAAAGCTTATCTTCTTTCTGTTCTATGGAAATGGACCAGGTAAACACTTAAAATCAGTCCTGAATGGTGCACTAAAGTGAATTCTGCCTGAGAGGCCAAGACAACATGAAATCTGCTATGGTTTATTCTCCTGGCCCCTTCATGGCAGTTTGTGTGCTATAGCAGCAATGTGCAATCCAAGAAGGTTAGAAGGACGCACTGTAAACCAAGTAAGGGACACAATTCTAAAACAAATGTCTAAAAAGGAACTTGGGGAAAATTCATCCAGAAAATGATTCGCAAAACATTCCAGTCTCAATGCTGATATAATACTGGTAGTCCTCAACTTACAACAGTTCATTAAGTTTGAAGTTATAATGGCACTGAAAAAAAGTGACTTATGAACATTTTTCATACTTATAACCATTGAAGCATTCCCATGGTCATGTGATTTACATTTGGATGCTTGACAACTGACTCACATTTATGACAGTTGCAGTGTCCCAGAGTCACGTGATCCCATTTTGCAACCTTCTTACAAGCAAACTTAATGGGGAAACCAGATTAACTTAACAACCATTTTACTAATTGAAGAACTGCAATGATTCACTTAAAAAATGTGACAAGAAAAGTTGTAAAATAGGGCAAAACTTACTTAACAAGTTTCTCACTTAACAACATAAATTTTGGGCTCAGTTGTAGTCATAAGTTGAGGACTACTGTACATCTGCTTTTCTAGTCTTAAAGGGAAAATGGCATGAAGTGCACATTATGCTTATTGTCTAATTTGGCCTCAAGCATCTTGTGCTGGATTTCCAAATTCTGCTGCAACAGAAAAATCAGCATGCCATATTTCTTTTACTTTTTCTTTTTAATAGATTTGTGTTGCTTATCTCACATCATAGAATTTACAGCCTTAAGCACATGCTGAGTAGGAAGTAAAAGCATTTTTCTTCCCATAAACATGTTATTGCTTCTGCTTTTTTTTCCTTTCAGAAAATCTATTGCCCTAATCCACAAAAGCAATGAGCTATGAGAAGCATTCTAATGTTATGAACTAACTACTGAAAATTATAAAATGATCATCACTAGCTTATTAAAATTATAGGTGTTGCTGTTTCTAATCTACATCATGTTACTGCATCTTAAGTTTAAAAAATCATGATAGAAATTTAGTATATAGGGTCATTCTGAATTAAGCAATATATCATATAATGTCTTACATAATTATTGTATGTATTACTTGAAACTAATAAAACTATTAAGTCCTTATTCCGCAAATAACAGAAATGTACAATTAGAATTTATTTACTATTTGAAAATTACAGTAGGCAATACTGTAGGTATGAATTAAGAGGGTGTTAATTAAGTTTTCAATATCTGTGCTGCAAAAACATAAGCAACCAGAGGAAAGCAGTAAAGATTTTATATCATTTTCTATTTCCATTTAGTGGTCATTTTGATTTTACAGCCCAGAAATAGCTTACATGCTATTAATATTAAATACCAATCAATATTAGACAATTATAAGAGAGAGAAACCAGTTAAAATATGTAGACATTACATTGATATAATTAAAATGAGTGAAATAAGTAGGAGGAAGAACACTTGCTAAAAGTGCACTTGGTTTTAATTTTAACTCTCTTTTTTCTTGGTATTTAAAACAAAACATGGATTTCATGGCAGATAATATAGAATAGAATAGAATAGAATAGAATATAAAATAAAATAAAATAAAATAAAATAAAATAAAATAAAATAAAATAAAATAGAATAGAATAGAATAGAATAGAATAGAATAGAATAGAATAGAATAGAATAGAATAGAATAGAATAGAATAGAATAGAATTGAATTGAATTGAATTGAATTGAATTGAATTGAATTGAATTTTATTGGCAAAGTGTGATTGGACACACAAGGAATTTGTCTTGGTGCACATGCTCTCAGTGTACATAAAAGAAAAGATACATTCATCAAGAATCATAAGCTACAACACTTAATGATAGTCCAGGTACAAATAAGCAATCAAATCATATTAGCAACCAGTCAATATAAATCATAAGGATACAATCAACAAAGTTACAGTCATACAGTCATTAGTGGGAGGAGATGGGTGATAGGAATTATGAGAAGATTAATAGAGAAGATTAATAGACTTTGTAAATAGTTTGACAGTGTTGAGGGAATTATTTCTTTAGCAGAGTGATGGCGTTCGGGGAAAAACTGTTCTGGTGTCTATTTGTTCTGGTGTGCTCTGTAGCATCGTTTTGAGGGTAGGAGTTGAAACAGTTTGTGTCCAGGATGTGAGGGGTCTGTAAATATTTTCATACCCCCCCTTTTGACTCGTGCAGTATCCAGGTCCTCAATGGAAGGCAGGTTGGTAGCAATTTATATTTATATGAAGATTTCATATTTGATATCTGGCATCACTAGGTACAAAATTCCTCTCTGAAAGCCCAGAGAAATTCTACATATTTGGAATAAACTGCTAAACCATCGGTTCCCAACCTGGGGGTCGCAAACCCTTTGGGGGTCGAACGACCATTTCCCAGGGGTCGCCCCGGCATCCTCAGCTCCCCCCCACTGCCACAAGCCTGGCCATATCGCGCCCCACAACCCCCACTCCTGTGCCCCCACTGCGCCCCACCCCGCCGCCGCCATTTGGGTTCTTTTACCACCTGCGCATGTGGGGCGAAGTCTCCAGATCCGGGCGAGGTCTCCGCTCACTTCGTGTGTTGCCTCTGAGAGCTTTTCGAGCCATGTCGCGAAAGGCGTGCATGACTTCAGTGGGGCTGGGACAGGCGGCTGCCCGGAGAGAGCCATCCCCATCACCCCGAATGCTACAGATAGACGGGAGAGACTCTGCAAAGGGGATGGCTCTCTACGGGCAGAGCCGGCTCCTTGTCACCCACACGTGGCTTGCCTTCCTTCATCGGCTGGCTGCGGGTGGGTGCTGAGGTGAGCGGCAGCGGCAGCCAAGGGGTTGCCCCATCCGGGCGCAGCACCTGCAGCCCCAGGGACTCCTCCGTGGTGCGCGCCAGAGCCGAGCATCCCTTGGCACATTCTCTCTGGGTCCCCACTTGGTCGCTGCCGAATGCACAAAGCCGGCGGAGCAAAGTGAGGAACATGGCGACAGGCGGCAGCTGGAAGCCCAGCTCTGCCCCAGCCGCCCTTCGGCCGCTGCTGCCACTGTTGCTGCTGCTGCTCGTGGGGTCCCACGGGCTGCTCGCCACCTCCGTTCCTCCTCAGAGTAGCCTACTGTTGCATCACGCCCTGACCTCGCGGCCCTGGGGCTTTGCGCGGCTGCAAGCTCAGGATCTCCCCGGTCCCGGGCACCCCCGAAGGAGAAGGAGAGCCCAGCTGCCACCGCAGGAGAAGCCAGTAAAGGTGTACGGCCAGGTGAGAGTTTCCCGGACATGCATCTCTGCCCCTCAGTTGCTCTGCCACGCCGTGACCCTCTTTGGCTGGCCACCCCTCTATCGTTCCTCCCCCAAGCTGGCTTCAATCCCAGCTTTTGCTTCCGGGGGCCGAGCGAAGAGGAGGGGAGGCTCCCCCAGAACGGAAACATCCTTGGTAGATCCCCTTTGCCACTACTTGCAAACTCCCCCTCCGTACTGTTCCATTTGCACCCTTGAGGGTTCCAAATAAAAAACAGCCGCCTGTCCTGGCCCCGCCAAAGTCGCACACGCCTTTCACAATGGGGCTCAAAAAGCTCCCAGAGGCAACATGCGAAGCGGAGACTTCACCTTGATGCCACCATGAGCAGAGGGTAAAAGAACCCAAATGGTAGCGGCGGAGTGGGTCACGGTGGGGGCGCAGGGGCAAGGCGCAGGTCGCAACATTAGGAAAGTTGGGAACTACTGTGCTAAACTTTTATTTTAAGGGAATAGTTATATATCACTGTAAGGCTCATCTATAAAACCTACAATTGTTTTGTGTAAGATGTATTGGTGTGCAGTGCATATTCAGCATTCAAGGAATCAGGAAGCATTTATTACAAAGAAGCTATTTTTTTCTCTTCGCATAAGCTATAGTGGTGCTCAGCAGAGCACAGGGCTCTGAATCATTGTCGTTTTCAGAGGAAGCATCTCTTTGCTGATGTTTTATTAGAGGAACACATGAACAATCTGGACTGAAAAACACAGAAACTGCCAAAGATTGCTTAGCAAGGAGCCATTGCCATTCTGATTCATAGTTTAGTATTAATAGAGGATAGTCATGTGTAACATACAAAAAGATTTGGGGCTCAGAATTTTGAGGGCTTTCTCATGCAATGCATTGTACCATTAATCCCAGTTCATTTATGTTGCCTTCTAGTCTGTATACCACAGCTTCTTGTGGTCATAATTCAAGGCTGAGAAGACACTAGCCATACTGGCCGGAAAATATGAAATATGTCTTTGTGAGTATCTAAAGGGCATTCCTGTCCAGAATTCATTGATTAGCATCCCCTAGGGAGATACACCAGGTGTATCTCCCTAAGGGATGGGATCCACAGCATTTCCTGCCTCCTCGCTCTGATAGGTTGGGTAGATGTTACCGACAAGAAAAGTTCCCTCAGATAACCTGGTCCCAAGCCATCAAGGGCTTTAAAGGTGACAACCAGCACCTTGAATTGCACCCAGAAGCAAATCGGCAACCAATGCAGCTCCCGCAGGAGAGGTGATACATGTGCACACCAGAGTCTGCACAAAACCATGTGGACCGCTGCATTTTGCACCAACTAGGGCTTCTGGATGCTCTTGAAGCGCAGCTCCATGTAGAGCATGTTGCAATAGTCAAGACGGGAAGTGACTAGGGCATGAGTGACTGTGAGTAGGGACTGTTGGTCTAGGAAAGAGCATAACTAGCGCACAACCTGCAGTTGCATGAAGGCCCTCCTGGCCACGACTGCCACCTGCTCTTCGAGCAGGAGTCGTGAGTCCAGGAAAACCCCTAGATTACACACAGGGTCTGTTTGGGGTAGTGCCACCCCATCCAAGACCAAAGGTGATAATTCTCCCTGAGCCAACGAACCCCAAACCCAGAGCTACTCGATCTTGCAAGGGTTTAGTTTCAATTAATTGGCAAATGTTAAAAAATAAACATACATTTAACTGGCAAAATGGGGGGAAAGCAGGCAAGAGCAAGGCGAAAAAGACATAAACAGACAAGAGTTAAATGGGCACAGGACTTAATTATAATCTACATTATGTCTGTACTTCTATATCTCCCTATATCAAAAGTCAGAGAACTTTCCAGAGCCACTGGAAACACACCTGTGGCAATAACAGTCCGCAAGGAATTTCCTTTGGTTATTCCAGCATTAACTCTTTTATGTACACAATAGCACCAGAACAAAGATGAAAAAAAGGACCCCAGGTGATTTCCTCTTGAAACTTAAAAAACAGTTTTTCACTTTTCTCCCTCCTGTAATTTTTATCCAAAGTTCATTTGGAATGCACAGAGAGGATCACAGTCAAATAAGCTTCCTTATTCATAGGAAATTAGACTCCTTATTTCCTCGGGGCCCTTTATGAATTGCATAGAAACATTTAGTAGCTGAATTCCTGTCACTCAGTTAAGTACAGAACTTGTATTTATTTAAACACTGCATGAGTCAAAAAGAGGGCTGTGAAAATATCTACAGATCCCTCACATCCTGGACATAAATTGTTTCAACTTCTACCCTCAAAACAACACTATAGGGCACTGCACACCAGAACAACTAGACACAAGGACATTTTCCCCCGAATGCCATCAGTCTGCTAAACAACTAATTCCCACAACACTGTCAAATTATTTATTAAGACTATATTATTATTATTATTCTCATCCTTCCTAGTAGCTATCTCTTCCCACTTATGACTATAACCATGTTGCTTGTATTTTTACAATTTTGTAGGTTATTGTAAATGATTCAACGATATGGAATGCCTATCTTGATTATATTGACCAAACATCGTGCTCATCTGTTCAAGTTTAAAGATTACTTGCTCTACTTTCTGTATCTAAAGTAAAGGTTACTTACTTATTCAGCTCTTCTATTGTTCTAGCTAAGAGCAAAAGGTTAAACTAGCAATCATGCGCTCACCTGCTTGCTTGACATGATCTATCTGTATGCTGTATATTAACCTGTTACTAGTTAGCTATCTTTGGGGTAAGTCAATCATTGTACTTGTATGCACAAGAAGTTTCTATAAAAATAAACGCAGCTGTCCGAGCAGGCAGGGCTTCTGAACACAGAGGCTTCTCAACTCAGAGAGATTTCTTCCTAGCTTGGAAAAGCTTTGCTCAGAAAACATGTCTCTGTGTCTATGATTACTACATAATTTATATTGTTTTATTTCCTAGTATGATTTATTTATTTATTTATTTATTTATTGGTTCTTATATGCCGCCCTACTCCCGAGGGACTCAGGGCGGCGTGATTTGATTGCTTATTAGTAACCTATGACTATCACTAAGTCTTATGATTCTTGATGAATCTATTTTATTTTTCTTTATGTACACTGAGAGCATATGCACCAGGGGTGTGTTCCAATTTTTTTTACTACCACTCTGTAAGCGTGGCTTAGTTTTGTGGGCATAGCTTAATTTTGTGGGAGTGGCTTGATGGTCATGTGACTAGGTGGGAGTGGCTTGGCAGTCATGTGACTGGGTGGGAGTGGCTTGGCAGTCATGTGACTGGGTGGGGATGGCTTGGTGATCATGTGACTGGGTGGGCATGTGACTGGGTGGGCGTGGCCAACTTGACATCACTCATGTCAAGGGTTGGGGTTAGGGTTAGGGTGCCTGGCCCCTCCTGGCCTCAAAGGCCTCAACGAGATACACTTTCCCTATCTATTTACTACTACTGAACATCCAAAATATACTATTTAATCCTATATATATATGTCATATGTGTACATACATATTACACACAGGCACACAAAAATATATATTATCTACTATATATACTGTATGTGTATGTACACACACACACACACACACACACACACACACACACACACACACACACACACACCCCTCTTCTAAAACTATACACATTCAACCTCACTTACTGCATTTGGAAAAACACACCCAGAGTCCACTTTCTGCCACACATTTAACCATAACTTCTGTACATTAGAACATTACACATGCCTTCAGATGTACTTCCCTAGTTTGCACGTGACTGTTAGAGCCAGGAGATGTCATGGATTGACTAAAATGTGGTGAAACTTACTTAACAACACTCTTGCTTAGCAACCAAAATTTTGGGCTCAATTGTGATCATAAATCAAGGATTATCTCTGCCTTCCTCTGCATGGCAGCCTTGTCCTAGTAAACTCCTTCTCCTTTCTGGCAATTTCCTCTCTGTTAGAGGCACCAAAATAATCCAGACAATGTAAGGTTTCTTGCTGCAGCAGGGGGTTGGACCAGATGACCTCCAAGATGTCTTCCAGCCCTAAATTGCTGTGCTGTTTCAAAGTGTCTTCTGAAGTGCCAGGGTTTGTGGTGCTTCCTTCCTCTTCTCTCTCTCTCTCTCTCTCTCTCTCTCTCTCTCTCTCTCTCTCTCTCTCTCTCTCTCTCTCTCTCTCTCTCTCTCTCTCTCTCTCCTCCCCCTCCCCCTCCCCCTCCCCCTCCCCCTCCCCCTCCCCCTCTCCTTCCTTCCTTTCTCTTTCTTTCTCCCTTCCTCTTTCTTTCTTTCTTTCTTTCTTTCTTTCTTTCTTTCTTTCTTTCTTTCTTTCTTTCTCTCTCTCTCTCTCTCTCTCTCTCTCTCTCTCTCTCTCTCTCTCTCTCTCTCTCTCTCTCACACACACACACACACACACACACACACACACACACACACACACACACACACACCTGGTCGGGGCACAAAGTATCTGTTGTTACAGAAGTTTTCATTTCTCTCTATAATAACACCAGATACTAATCAATACTCTATCTCTCAACTAGGTAAAGCCTATGCATATTTACTTGTCAGTAAGGCTACTCTCTTTCAGTGGGATTTACTTCCTAACAGATACACATGATTGCAGGCAGGCAGCTAGCTCCGTTGTTTAATAGACTCTAAGTAAAATTTCTACATTAACAAAATTTATACCTAAACAACAGAATATAGGAGCAAAAAATCATAGCAATAGTCTGAGCTATGTTTTTCTTCTTTAAATGGAAGTACTACCCATTTTAACCAGACATTAAGACTCATTAGTTTGGAATATTAGTATGGCTTGCACTGAATCTTGACAGTACTTGTTTTCCTTACAAACTAACTCAACTTTGTTTCCTTTAAATCTTGCTTTCGTTTCACACCAATTATTTCGGACCAAGAGCTCCGTTTTTAGGAAGAGACTGGAGTGGGAGGGGCCTTTGGAAATAAAAGCACCACAAGAGAGAAGGGGAAAGGCATGCTCTGGATTCCGGACTCCAAGCCTTCCCTGAGCTGGGAAGCCCTCCTCATTCTCATTCTTCCCAACCCGTTCCCTTCCCACTCCCAGATCCTTCTCTCCCCCTCGCTTCCTTTTGCTTTCAGGGTGGGAGGAAAAACCAAATAAAAACATGAAGGAGGCAAGGACAGAAAATGGTCCATGGCTGCAAAACAGGATAAGGGCATTTTTCAGCTGCTTTCTGGGACTGAAAAGTTGAGGGGACCCAAGCAAGGGTGGGTTCTAACTTACCTTGCTGCCAGTTCGCTTCCTCAACAGGGAGACCACATGCACAGTGCCGGAAACTCGGCTTCTACATATGCTCAGAAGAAAAATAAAATAAACAATTAAATTCAAAAAAATTAAATTCAAAAAATTCAAAAAGAAAGAAAGCCGAAAACAAGATGGTGATCGCATGCACAGTGCCAGAAACTCAGCTTCTGCACATGCTCAGAAGAATTTTAAAAAAAATACAAAAAAAATTTAAATTTTTTTTTAAAAAGATGGTGGTGCCCATGGACCGGCACCGACCAATCCAGTTTCGTGATGTCATTGTGACATCACGAACAGGTTGCTTCCAGTTCGGACGAACGAATCTGAACTGGGAGGAACCCACCCCTGATATGCACCAAAGACAAATTCCTTGTGTGTCCAATCACACTTGGCCAATAAATAATTCTATTCTATTCTATTCTATTCTATTCTATTCTATTCTATTCTATTCTATTCTATTCTATTCTATTCTATTCTACTCTACTCTACTCTACTCTACTCTACTCTACTCTACTCTACTCTACTCTATTTTATAAAAGTAAACACTCAAGAGATAAAGGTAATCTTTAGTGATTACATACCAACATCACTATAGTTTTCTTGTCAGAATAGTAGGTTCAGCTAGCTATCACTTCCATTATAGGCTTTATTAAATCTTCCTTAGAATAACTTTCTTTTACATTAACAGTCTTTTACATTACCATATGCTGGCTGTTTTTTCTTTCTTTTCTCCATTTTTCTTTGGTTCTGTTTTTGCCTGACTATGTAGGAATTATAAGAAGTATATATTACATCATGTATGAATTTCCTTTGGATATACCCATGTTATATTATTGATAAATTGCCTTATCAACTATCATTGTGGATTAAAAAAAATGATTGCATTGCATTTTTTATTTTCTTTCTATATTTAAGAAAAAAGCTTTAAACTTAAGAGCTTTGACTAGTTTAAATCAATCTGGTTTGATTTTACTGATACAAACATACAACTTATTATTTTCCTAGTAAACGTAGTAGGAGTTGGATCACTTATTTTAGTAATAATTACAACTCAAGGGAATGTGGGAGAATATAGAAATTGTTTATACACTATTGTAAATATTTGAGATGAAGTTTACTATATTTGAATAGTCAGTAATAGATATTATCTGTTTAATTTGTAGCTTTTTTGCTTCATTATTTACTCTTCATTATTTGCTTTTCTGCCTTCAATACCTAACCATAACACAACAGATTCAATACAGTTTCATTATTTAATTTACTATGAGAGACCAAGAGGGTAATTGTCTATTTTTACTGACTAGGGGCATTTCAAATTGCTTAATGGTTTTGTAATGGAAGCGAATACCCCTGGCACCCTTAACTTTTATTTCTGCTGAGGTTAAATAATGCTAAGTAGTCTTCTGAGAACCAGGATATATTTATCCAGTTATATTCCCCCTTTTAATATACCTGATTCTTGGCAAAGTGTGAAATTTGCAGATTACTATAAGTATTCTTTCAGATGCCCACTTTTCATTCAAGAAAATGTGAAAGAATGAGACATTTTTACGGCAATATTATAGTTGTATTTTTATAATTCATAACATCTAACAATGCTAACAGAATCTTCTTCTAATTTTTCTAATCACCAAAGATCTCAGAGTTTATTACAGAATTATTTAAAAATATTGCATGTACAAATAAGAGTGTCTCGCCAACTAACTGTAGAGGTCAGTGGGAAACTCCAGCCATGGCTCTATAGTTAATGAAAATGCAGGTAGTCTTCAACTTATGACCATAATTAGGACCACACAGTTTCTATCGTTAAGTGATGTTGTCATAAAGCATGATATCATGTGACTGTGTCACATGAATCTCAGCATTCTGTTACTGGTCACTAGTTGAAGATTCACCCCAAGCCAAGCCAATCTCTTGTAAAGCAGATGCAGTCGGCGTGGAGCTGCATGCATTTGTCTTTGGTGACCGCGGCGGGGATTTTGCTGCTGTGCCTGCTGAGCCGAGGTAAGTGTGGTGGTGGCCGAGGCTGCTTCATCTCTCACCCTCCCCTTCAAGCCTCGCCTCCTCCCTGGATTCCTTGCACCACTATCCCTATCCAACCTCGCCCACTTGTCCTCTAACCACTAACCAGCACTCCTGTGGGAAGCCTCGGAGGATTAAACCAGGAGCGGGGCAGAGCCTAGCCCAAAAGAGGCTTTTCCCTTGCCTGCGGCATCGCTCCAGCTTGACCCAGCCAGGCAGCGACCCTTGCTTTGATCCGCCGGCATGCCACCCTCCCAGGGCCGAGAATCTGGAGCTCTCCCCGAGTCCCCCTTCTTTCTCCCCACTTCAGGGTGACCCTAACATTCCCCCAGGCTGCTGCTGCAGTAGCAGCAGCGAAGGGCTGTGAGGGGGCCGAAGGGAATCAAACAGTGATGGAGCGCCCACCCATTCGTTCACTCACTTGCTTTGCCAGGCCGTGAAGCAGAGGCCGTGCTGCAC
Source organism: Diadophis punctatus similis (assembly GCA_023053685.1). Lineage (NCBI taxonomy): Eukaryota > Metazoa > Chordata > Lepidosauria > Squamata > Dipsadidae > Diadophis > Diadophis punctatus. Next base: position 9,983,207 of record JALIGW010000008.1, read on the forward strand.
TGCGCTGTGCTGAGCTGAGCTGCCCAGCAAGGCTTTGTTTGAGCATCAGTCAGTGTGGGCCACGCGCGCCTGTGTGTCCCGTTCTCACTCAGTTCGGTGACCCATGTGTGGATGGCTTCGGGGAGTCCCCACCTTCTTTCTTTTCCTTTTGCCCTCATTCTTCTCTCCCACAAGCATGCGGGAGTTCCATCCTGCCCGCTGCTCTGCCACAAGGTGGATGGTGGGTGGATGAGTGAGTGAGTGGCTGGGAGGGGAGAATGATTGACAGCCGGCTGAACCCCACTGGAAAGACAACCTGGGGCGGAATTGGCTTTGAATCCTCTGCCGGTTGTTTTCTTTGGCTCCCTGATCAGTTGCTTTCCAACTTCGGTGGCTCCTTCTCCTCCAAGAAGAAACAACTCCCAACTTTTTCCCCTTCCTCGCTCATGGGGGAGGGGAAGCAGATGCCTGGCGAGGGGTCTTCCGCCTGGTGCTAGGCTCGGCTGTGGTGATGGGGAAGGAGGGGGGCATCAGGTCCCCATACTCACTGGTTGAGCATCCATCGCCGGTCTAGCCCGAGTGGGCACCAAAGTCTCACACTCAGACAAAGCCTTGCCGGGCAGCTCGGCTCAGTGCAGCACATCAAAGGGAAAGGGAGGGGGAAGGCATTTGGGGCAATCCATACCTATGTATCTAATGGTGGAAATGGGATAGTGTGAATGGAAGACCAGATCACCAAAATGGTTTGTACCAGGATCTGCAAGGCTTTTTGCCCTGAGAATGGAATGTTACCAGTTTCACACCTCATAGTTTCTCAAAACATCATACCGGCATCACATTGGCTGGCTGGGGGACTGGTCATGGGGGGAGGGATTGGGAATTGGAAAGAATAGCTTTGTATTTTACGCAGGAATGCCAGATTCTGCCTAACTGTGCTGCAACCAGTTTCTTTCTGTAAAAGTTCCTTTGCTTCAATTAAATGGAGTCACGAGTCTTACTTTCCTAAGAGAGCAGGTCTGACACATTAGGAGTTAGTGATTTATACAATATGTCCTGTTTATTTTTTATTTTTTAAACTACAAACCAGATACTGGCTTTCAGTAGACACATTGTTATTGTATAGTTACACAACAGGAAAGAACAAACAGCGGATGTCAACAAGAAAAATGTCCCATCTAATCAAGAAATATTGCATTTTGCTTATCTGACTGGCTACCTTTTCTTGCTTGTATGGAAAAGTAACTTTAAAGCTCAATGAGATCGTCCCCTAGGCCCCTATCGTGTGGGGTGCCTCAGGGGTCGGTTCTCTCGCCCATCCTGTTTAACATTTACATGAAACCGCTGGGGGAGATAATCCGCAGACATGGGGTGTGTTTCCACCAGTACGCTGATGACACCCAGCTGTACATCACCACCCCGTCTGACTTCAGTGAGGCAGTTGATGTAATGTGCCGGTGCCTGGACGACATTAGGATCTGGATGGGGAGGAACAGACTCAGACTTAATCCCGACAAGACTGAGTGGCTTTGGATACTGCCTCCTAAGGACTATGACAACTGTCCCTCCTTGGTGTTCGAGGGAGCAAAACTGACCCCCTTGGATCAGGTCCGCAACTTGGGGGTCCTCCTAGATCCACAGCTAAAATTGGATCACCATCTTTCTGCTGTGGCTAGGGGGGCCTTTGCACAGGTTCGCCTGGTGCACCAGTTGCGGCCATACTTGGAGAAGGAGGCTCTACTCATGGTCACTCATGCCCTTGTCACCTCACGCTTGGACTACTGCAACGCGCTCTACATGGGGCTACCCTTGAAGAGTATCCGGAGACTTCAGCTGGTGCAAAATGCGGCTGCGCGTGCTGTGGTGGGTGTGCCAAGGTACACCCACGTGACACCTATACTCCGCCAGCTGCATTGGTTGCCCATCGGTCTCCGGGTCCAATTCAAGGTGTTGATCACCATCTTTAAAGCCCTTCATGGCTTAGGACCAGGTTATCTCCGGGACCGCATTCTGCCTCATACTTCCCTTCAACCGGTTAGGGCCCACAGAGTTGGCCTCCTCCAGGTCCCGTCGGCCAAGCAATGCCGCCTGGCGGGCCCTAGGGGGAGAGCCTTCTCTGTGGCAGGCCCCGTGCTCTGGAACCAACTTCCCCCAGAGACCCGAACTATCCCCACTCTGCTGGCCTTCCGAAAAGCTGTCAAGACATGGCTTTTCCTGCAGGCTGGGGGCAGAGCTTAATCCACTCGAGCTCACCCCCAAGTATGTATGGTTGTTGAATGAGTATTGGATGTTTTTAAATATTGTGTTTTTAATTTTTATATCTGTTTTTTAATGTGATTTTATGAATTGGTGTCTTGTATTTTTCTCTGTTGTACGCCGCCCTGAGTCCTTCGGGAGTTGGGCGGCATATAAGAACACCATAATAAATAATAAATAAATAAATAAATGGCTATCACATATGATTTTCAAATCAAGGGTATTTTAATTGGTCAGCAATAATTTATTTAACATTCTCCTCATAAAGGAGAATGTTTCTCCTCCACTGTTTTCATTCTAACAAAAAGAAACAATTAGTACTAATCAAAGTCACTTCAAGTAAGCCATTCAGATTAAAGTTAAAGTTTCTATTTGAAAGTTATATATTCCTTACATTATACAAAAGATATTCTCCACAAAAAAAATAAGGCTTTCAGTTTTTAATTCAATAAATGAATTTAAATTTTGAGCTTATAGAAATGATTATGATTTCTATAATTAAATATTCACTTTATTGTATTATTATTAAATAAATTATACATTATTATACATTATTATAATTAATATATAATTTTTATAGTTAATATATAAAAATAAATAAAAAATAAATTATATTATTATTAAAGATTCACTATATTAAATAATATAGAATAAGCATCTCTAAAATTGCTTAGTAAAATGCATCTAATATTGCAAGGATCCATGTATAATTTCTTTTGGTGCAAATTATGTTTTGGAAATTGTCAGCATTTTTTTGTTACTAATCTCACCTACAAAGAAAATAAATGTTATTTCTGCAACAGTTTACTTATGTAGCAGGGTCACATTATGGGTGTAGGTGTGTGAATACACAGTCACAATAATTTGCAGTTGAGCCAGAATAATGGATGAAGGAAACAAACCTTTCTATGAACAACTTTGGAGGTACTGATGTATCTATCATTTTTTTGTGTGAGAGATGTCACACCAAAAGTAAATAAATATATAATCTGTCTGTTTGTCTGTCTGTCTGTCATCTATCTATCTTTCTATCTTTCTATCTTTCTATCTTTCTATCTTTCTATCTTTCTATCTTTCTATCTTTCTATCTTTCTATCTATCTATCTATCTATCTATCTATCATCTATTAATAAAATATCATATCATATCATATCATATATATATCATATCATATCATATCATATCATATCATATCATATCATATCATATCATATCATATCACTATTTAAAGCTAGTAGAATGCCTTTGGTTAAATTTTGGTTATCTATCTATCCATATCATATCATATCATATCGTATCGTATCATATCATATCATATCGTATCGTATCGTATCGTATCGTATCGTATCGTATCGTATCGTATCGTATCGTATCGTATCATATCATATCATATCATATCATCTATTTAAAGCTAGTAGAATGCCTTTGGTTAAACTTTGGTAAACTTTGGTTAATTTGTGTTTTTGGCAAATTGTCTTATTGTCTTTATTAATCCCAATCTGATCAGCAGTGTTGCTTTGAGATGGCGTATGATATAGTCCATATGACTAAACCCCTAAAAATTGTTTCCCATACTGGTTGACTGAGTTTTCATATAATTAAATCTGATGACTGCCATAATGCCATTATGTTTTTTTTTTCATCATCTCTAACTTTGTCACCATTCTTGCATGTAATTAGGGGATATGTATTTATTTGATTGCATTTATGTCAGTCTTATTTCCAAGAAACTCAAAATTGTTATGCATTTGTTTGCTTGCTTGTTTGTTTGTTTTATATTTGTCTTTTTTTTAACCTTTTAAGCATCAGGGTGACAAGTGATGGCCTAGTTGTGAAGATACTTGCCTGCCACTTGGAAGATTGAGAGTTCAATCCTAGGTAGCGGCAGATGTTTCTGTCTTAGGTTAGATACTGCAAAGTCCACATGGGGATCAGGAAGGGCATCTGGCCAGTAAATGCTCAGCTTCATCCAGTCGCTCTGACTCTACCCCAAATTAACAGACTATAGGTCGTAAAAAAAAAAGTATTGGGGTGGCAAACATGCAGAATACTCTTTCCATTTTCTACTTTCCCCAAAAACAATAAACCTGTGATGTGGGTTGAGATGAGGGAGAGTGATTGGACCAAAGTTACCCAGCAAACTTTCATGTCTAAAACAGGACTAGAAGTTATAGTTTCCTGGTTCCAGGTCAGCACCTTAACGGCTAAACAAAACTGGCATACAGTATGGCTTGTTTTCCCATTTCCTCATTTTGTTTCCTTACCAACAACAAACAGTTAATTTGAAAAATAAGACTTATAAAAACAAGTCTCATAACTAACTAAGAATTTTAATCTAGCTTTCCAAATCTTATGACCTCAGAGCAGCTGTGATCATTCTGATCATTGTATGATTCGTCTTTTCCTGTTTATAGAAAGAAACTTAAAGCCATAAAACCTATGGTTAAAACAATGAAGTCTTGGACTGTGGAAGCAAAGTTAAAGCTATAGACTTACCTCAACTGCATAGACTGGAGCCTTTTCAAAGCTGTCTTGTGCACTTGGATGAATGCACTGATATTGGGATATCAGGTTACTGTTTGTGAGGACTTGTGTGTGCTGACCAAAAGCTTGTGCATATACAGTAACAATAAACCTTGGTTGACAGCTAAGATCAAACAGCTACATTATGCCAAAGAGGAAGCAGATAGGAAAGCAGATAGAATACTATACAGTCAGGCCAGTAATGTATTAACAAGGGAGATCAGGGTAGCAAAAAGAAGCTCCTTTGAAAGGAATCAGCTCTCAACAAATGAACCAGCAAATGTATAGAAAACCTGAAAAATATAATTGGCCACAGCAGACCTCCCTCCCTTACTGAAGGGCATCAGCATCTACCGATAACAGATGACCTGAATGTATTCTACTGTAGGTTTGAGAGGAAATCATTTTCAACTGTCACTATCTTTCCCATCTCAGATATACCAATAATACCCAATTCTCCTATACCTGACTCCATTCCTCTGGGCGTACTCTCTCTGGTGATCCTAGAGAAAGAGGTGTGAGGTCTATTTCACAGGCAAAAAACTGGAAAAGCATCAGGCCCAGACAGAGTAACTCCTTCTTGCTTGAAAGTCTGTGTTGATTAACTTTCCCCCATCTTCTTTAATGTTTAACAAGTCATTGGAGGTGTGTTACGTCCCTTCTTGCTTCAAATGCTCCATCAAGTGCCCAAGAAACCCCCATCAAGGAGCTAAATGACTACAAACTGATTGCTCTGACATCTGTAGTTATGAGAATCTTTGAAAGGTTAGTGCTGGCCCACCTGAAAATCATCACGGATCCACTGCTAGAGCCCTTGCAATTTGCCTACCAAGCAAATAGATTAGCAGATGCTGCTGTTAACATGGGACTGCACTACATCGTGCAACAATCTTGAATTCCCAACAAGCTATGCAGGGCTCATTTTTGTAGATTTCAGCTTGGCAATCAATACCATCAGTCCAGATTTTTTTTCTTTCTAAACTGACTCAGCTACCTGTGCCTACTTGTAAGTAGATTATAAGCTTTCTAACAGATAGAAAGCAGCAGGTGAAGCTAGGTAAAATAACGTTTTGAATACCCATTCAATTAGCACAGGGCTTTGTGCTCTCTCCACATATAGTGGTATACTACTATACCAATGACTGCATCTCAAGGGATCCCTCTGTTAAAGTACTGAGGTTTGCAAATGATACAACATTTATTGTCTCATTCGAGACAGTGATGAGTCTATATACAGATGGGAGGTTGAACAACTAGCCCTGTGATGCAGCCAGAATAACCTGGAGCTGAACACACTAAAAACTGTAAAGATGTTAGTGGACTTTAGCAGGATCTTACAATATTAGACAAACAGTATTAACAGTAAAGACGTTTCTGAGTTCTATGATCTCCCTGGACTTGAAATGGATACTTAGCATTAGAACCATCATTAAAAAGACACAACATAGAATATTCTTCTTTGTGTCACTCAGGAAGTTCAGACTGCCCCAGGAACTGTTGATACAGCTCTACAGAGGAATTATTGAGCCTATCATTTGTACTTTTATAACTGTCTGGTTTGGTACATCAACTAAATAGGATAGGAACAAAGTACAACAGAGAGTTAGGACTGCAGAAAAAACCATTGCAACAAGCCTGCCTTCCATTGAAGATCTGTATATAACATGGGCCAGAAAGAGGGCTGAGAAAATAACTACAGATCCTTCATATCCTTGACATAAATTGTTTCAACTCATCCCCTCGGGACAATGATGGAGAGCATTGCAAGCCAAAACAACAAGACATGGAAGCAATTTTTTCCTCCATGTCATTACTACTGAACACCTAATTCCTACAGCATTGTCTTATATTTAAGGATATCTACCCATGTGGTAGGGCTCTATTACTATTATCCTGCTCATTTTTTCTAGTAACTTCTATTATTGGTATCATACAATCATATTACTTTGTTTGTATATACACTGAGAGCTTATGCACCGGAGATACATTTTTGTGTGTCCAATCACACTTGGCCAGTAAAGAATATTCTATTCTATATTCCTATTAGGTCCAAAGAGGAATGAATCAAAGGAGGAGAAAAAATAAGTACATATTAGCAAAGGTAACCATGTTATCATTTTAGAATTTGGGGCATTTATCCAGTTTCTGCCAGCGTGATACAAATATAAATAAGAATGTAAATTAACAGTACAAGCATACAACAAAGAGTCACCTGCATGGAAAATTGATAACCGTCCTCCTTATTAGAAACTTAAAATAAATACAGTGGTTAAGATCAACATCTTAACCAATGTATTTATTTTAATATTCTAATAAGGAGGACAGTATTACAACAATGAAGCTCCACATTTAAAACCATCATCTGCCAGGGAAATTCTGTGGGTGACTTTGTGCTGCTAACTGTCATTCAGCCTAACCTCATAGGACTGTAAGATAAAATGAAGGGACATACCTTTGCAACTTGCTTCTAAAGAAATGAAGGGGCATAAATCTAGCAAATAATAAAGAGATAAGCAGAAAGATAAGGGAAACAGTGCTGCATATTTGACATCTAGTCTTGTGTTTCTGTACCACTGCTGAATGTGAAAAAACATAATTTGTTTTTGAAAGGATATGTGCTTTAGCAAGGAAAAATTGCAACAAAAGGAAAAAAATTAAATCTTCTTAGTCTGAATAATGTATTATTTTCTTAAATAATACATATAAAGTATTACAGTATAAAAAGTAGCAAACAATGAGTGAATATAACTATTACTTTACAAGTTAGCTGGCACTGGTTTCCATCATGCTTATTTAGGCACTTACTGCTGAATAAGCATGTTATAGATTACAACCTTTAACATTCTTCACCCTCTCTTACCTGTTAAAGCTAAATATTAATGCAAATATATATTTCCTCATCATTCAGACAGACAGACAGACTTGAGTAGGTTTGAAGTTAGCATGGAATGCATTTTGTTTTTCTTCATTTGGTTTTCATTTACCATTCACAGGTGATTTTCATTGATCCAAATAACTATTTTTTGAAGAAAAAAGTCATTGTTCCATTCTGAATTAATATGAAAACTATTTGTAAATCCCTTGGTTGTCCTTTATTATAGTAACTCATCATCACAAAGTTGTTTAATGGAAAAAAATATCTACCTTCTTGTTAACAACACAAACCTTGTACTCTTGCCCAATTCTAATGTTGTAGTGTGACTTTGTAGGGATGGGGAATTATACTATTTTGCAGTTAACTTTTGGGAGAAGAATTGGTCATATATCCGTTCTATCTAGAGTTCTCAACTAAAGTAAATCTATATATATTAAATAATAGTAATACTTTTATAGTGTATGAGAAAAACCTTTTTTAAAAAAGAAGAGTGCCTTTAAATTCTTCCATTTTTAAGTTCTTTTATTAGGAATCATTACAAATGTTGAGAATAGGATTGTGTACTCTTCTAAATGACCCAAAATAAGTGCTTCAGATCTTGTATGAATTCTCTAAAATGAATGTAACTTCTGTGCAGAACTAAAAAAAAAAATTGCTGCTTTACAAAGTGAAAACTAATATGATTAACTACATGAGGATGAGGTTGTATGTTAGGTATATTTTTTTAAATTTGGGGCAGTTGAATTGTAATCTGGCATTGGAAGACATTGCCATCAATCTGTTATCATTGGGTCATTCCATGTCAAGTGGTCTGATTTCAGAAAAGTGCATCGCATGACCATCACGGATTTCGATGAAATTTGTGTGAACATGCACACATGACCCCAATGAACATTGGTAAAGTGTTACGTGTGCCGATGCAATACTTGCAGAGATATAGTCATTTGTGTGACCCCATACCACAGCCTTCTACAGTATGACTCTGATGTCCCAGCAACTTTGAGACATAAGATCTCCGGCAATATTTTGTTGAGAGAAACAAAACTTGGTCATCTTGTACAATGTTTTGTGCTCTATTAAACAAAATAATAAAACCGTTCTCATGAATGATCACCATCTAGATAATTTGGAGCAAAGTTGGCTGAAAATATTGCGGTTCGAAAAAAGGTTAAATGTTGGTTAAACAACATTTGAAGAACCACAACTTCCTCTTACCCAGCATACATTAATATTATATAGAAAGCCTATGCCTGTGAATTAATGTGACAAAAATAGACACTGAAAGTATTTCTGCCAGGTTCAGAACTTAATTTGTGTTTCTGGAGTTCATGAACTATATGCATGAACTATATCAAAGTATAGTATTATAGAATGTAAAACTTTCAGTTTAAAGGAAAAATCAAGGTGCTAATAGACTAATAGAATTCCTCTGGAAGAGACAGAATAATTCAAATCTCTTGGCTTGCCATTTCCTTCTGCTTGATATCACTGTGACTTCTACTAAATGTGATATTCTACCAAATTTTCTGATCATAATATGCTGCTTTAACAGCTGTGGAACACAACTATAACATAAAAGAGTCATGTTACTTCAGTATTCTTTTTCTAGTGTTTAATCTACTATCACATTTTCCTGTGACATGATGATACTTCATAACAGCACAATGTGTAGAACAATAACATTGATTCTATCCAGGCTATAGACAAAACTCTTTGCAAATCAGTTTGTACTCATAAATGAAACATCCTGCATAACTTAGCAACATTAGAAAAAATATGTACTGAAAGAAAAATGTTCTTTGTCTTCCTGAATGTTTCATCAACCTTTAGTCTAATATTTGTTTCATTTATGCATTCTTTCAAAGTAGTTGGTGGTATAATAAGCCAAATACCCAATACTTTCATGCTGCAATGGTGAAAGTCTGGCTCCTGAATCAAATTTTCTGATTTATTTCTGGCATGAACCTTTGACATATCAACAACAATCTTATGACAGTATAAGTAATATAAAACAAACTGCAATACGATTTTATTTTTAAAAAGCATAACGAAGTTTTGCATAATCTCATGCTTTTAGCAGAAGTATCAAAACTTCTCAGATTGTATTATTTGTATGATTTTCATCCATAAATACTCTTTCAATCAGTTAATCACTGATATTAATACTGCACTTATAGGTCAGAAACTGTTTTAAGCACATGCTTCTTGCTCATCTCACAAAGTTGCAACAGAAGAAATTTGGCCTGTCTATTGCAATTAAAGGTGCTGATAAGTTGAAAAAGGTCACAGCAAATACACAGAATGATTGGTTAATGCAGCTATAAATAATGCTGAGTTATATTTAGATGCCTTTCTCCATTAAAAAAGACAAAGCACTGCAATGTCTGTCCTATGCTAAGCTCATACATAAATAACTTAAATTTAATGAAATGTATTTTTAGTAATTGAGAGCTATTGTTATGTTGAAATGCACAGACACAAGATTGTGTCATGGCCAGTATCGCTTAGTAACTGTGTGAACTTGAAATCTGAAATAGTACAGGTGGCTACTGAGCCATTTCTAAATAACTGGATAGTTAATCTGAATGCAATGTCAAATGATATGTTTAAGTTTTTGTTGCAATTGGATCAAGATGATGAATAAGTAAGAATGGTAATAAAATAAAAATCAGCAATAAGGAACAATAAATAGCAATAGTAATAGTACTTAGACTTATATATCGCTTCATAGTGCTTTACAGCCCTCTCTAAGCGGTTTACAGAGTTCAGCATATTGCCCCCAACAATCTGGATCCTCATTTTACCCACCTCAGAAGGATGGAAGGCTGAGTCAACCTTGAGCCAGTGAGATTTGAACAGCTGAACTGCTGAACTAGCAGTCAGCTGAAATAGGCTGCAGTGCTGCTTTTAACCACTGCGCCACCTATTGCTCCTATAAAGCAATAGAACTAAGATGAAAGAATCAATCTGTTCAAAGACAGCACCATTTAAGGGAGATTGTCATTCTGGTCAGATAATAAATTGTGGAGATAAAATCAGTTGGCTCATAAATCTGACTAAATAGGGAGGTATAAAGTTTGTAAAATAGCACAATAAAAGCACAATACAAAAAGAATGAACTGTACATTCAAGGCTCTCTCACCATATAGCTAAACTAGGTTGTATGTAATTTCTTAAATTCCCTTCCAATGCAACTGATTAAATATGTTAATAATAAGATACTTCTAAGTTTTGCCACCTTCAATTATTTTAAAAAGTATATCTAGTTGGCCTGATATGTAAAAATGACTTTCTGAAATATGTCTCACAAAAGCTAGAAAAGTCTAATTAGTGTCAGATTAGCCTGAACAAAACAAAACACTAGTAAAGTTTCCTGGGAGAATCAATAATAATTCATATTTTATTGGAGTATCTTTTCTATGTAATAAACAAACTGTCACTTTATGTCAGTGGAGAAGTTGGTGACCATTCATCCAGTCAGCAAGAGTAATCTCAATGACTCATGACCAAATAATGTCTGGTGAGGAAATATAAGAATACTGAAGAATAATAGCTTTGAGTTACATAACATAGTATTTTGTCATAAAATAGGTATGTTTTTCAGATTTTATTTCTAGACAGTTGGCAATTTGTTCCATGACTTAAGTAGTTCTATTTAAACACAAAACTAATTATGTAACCCAATCTGATTTATTTATATCCAAAATCAGCTATTTTGTTATTCAACCTTTGGTATTTCCCCCCTATCAAATTAAAATAAAATAATAAATAATAAAATAGAATGAAATATCACATTTTCCATGACAGTTCAGCCCTACTATTTCACTCTTTTGTTTTTCATTTATTCAGTTACTGTTGTCTTTTCTTCTGCCTCTTCCTATTAACTCTTCTGGAAGGCACTGAAGATCTGGTTCTGCCTGTGATGTGTGGTTGCTGGGGTGGCGGGCTATTTTATTATTATTATTATTATTATTATTATTATTATTATTATTATTATTATTATTATTATTATTATTATTATTATTATTATTATTATTATTATTATTATTATCATTTTATTATTTTATTCTTCTATTAGTTTATTCTTCTATTAGTTTTAATTTTTTTAAAATATATGCTGTTTTTATATTCGTGTAAGCCACTTTGAGTCACTGTGTGCGAATAGGCTGCAATATAAATTTTCTAAATAATTAAATAAAGTGAATCCATTAAAATTGCAGGAAACAGAATTACATTAAATACTCGATAGCAACGTTGTTGAACAATATTGCTGTGTATAGGTGACAATAGATGTTTATGATAGTAGTGCAGAGCCATCATTTATGTGAGAAATATAAAATATAATTATTTTAAAAGGGTTTTTTTGTATGTTAGAAATAATAAGGACAATTCAAGTATTGATTGTTCAGAGAAAAACCCCAAAGAGTCCAATGTAGTGAGTTATGTATGACTGGCAACAGGGAGACTCAGATTTTAATCTTCTCTCAATCATGGGCGGAAGGAACTTTCATCCTGAAGGGTAAGTAGGTTATAAATCTTACAAAAATAAATACCAAAATGATTATTTTTATGCAGGGATCCTCAAACTATGGCCCACAAGACAGATACGGCTGAGGCAATGTATCTGGCCCGTGCAGTGGTGATTCAGCCCTGCCCCTCCCAGCCATCTGCCTTATCTTCCAGCCCGCGAGGGTCTGCTCACTGCAAAGCTAAGGCTAGAGGGCAGGGGGAGGACCGGCTGGCATAGGGGTGATGCCGGCAGTGCAGCCACGTGGTCCCTGGCCACCCCCAGCAGCTGCGCTGTAGAGAATTTGGGGGAGGAGGCTGAGCGCCCTCACCCTTACCTTCCAGCCCGCGGGGCTTGCAAAGCTCACCACGGCTGCCCATGAATGTAAGGCCAATGGCGGGGGAGGGAGACATGCTCTGCACCCACTGTGCTTGGCCAAAGGGTATGGCCGGCGGGTGGGCAGGAACCTGAGAGCTGCACAGGGATGGCTTGCCTGAAAGAACTACAGCAGAGCCTTGCAGTTTTTATCTTCTGGCTGACCTTCCTCCTCTCTCTTTCCGCTTTTCACACTGTCCTGTTTTTCCAAACACCCAGGCCGGGCAGCAATTCCCAAGGAGGCGCCCTGACCAAGGAGGCTCAGTCTGTATCCCACCCACTGCATAAATTGCTCCCTCTCCTTTCAAAATGGCCACCCGGTGCTTCCCTCGGGCACCCAGGGCCGGCAAGTGGCTCTTCCAAGAACCAGGGGAGAGGAGGCAGGCATCCTGGTGGAGGAGAGGGGCTTTGGTTGCCTGAGTGACTGGCCTCGGCTGCAGCTCATGGTCACTCTAGCCACTGGGGGAAATCAGTGGCTAGAGTGACATCAGTGGCTAGAGTGACATCAGTGGCCACTTCAAGTGGGGAAAGCTTGATCCCCATCAGCGCTATGGCCCCCCAAGCCCAGCTGGGATTGGATGCCTCTCCCCACATCTCTGCTGGGCCTGGGCAGCCAGGGTTCCGATGGGGATCTGGCTTTCCACACTTGCGGTGGCCATTTTCTGCCTGCTGGGCCTAGGCCTGGGCCTGCTTTACCACCTCTACTCAGCCTTTCTAGCTGGCCGCTTTGCCTCCTTCAGGCTGGGTGGGTCTGCCGAGCAATGGCAGAGTTGCCACCTAGAACTACCAGGGGTAGAGACCTCCAATGATGTGCCTCACTCACTGGGGCTGCTCGTTGGGAGAGCTGAGCCCCACCCTGCCCTGCTCTGTGAGGCAACAGTTCCAGAGTGCTTTTGGGGTGCTGCCCAACCGATGCAGCTCCTTCAGATGGAGCCTACGAGGCTGCGGCCCCTTGCCTGGACTGAAGGCAGCCTTCTGTCTTGCAGGGGCCCCCCGCCACATCTCTGTTCTGAGCTGAGGGTTGCAGCCAAATTCCCCACTCGGTCAGTGTTCCAGGAAGGCGTGGCTTGGGGATAGCCTGAACCGGTGCCTGGAGATCAAAGGTCCTCTTCCTCCAGCCTTGGGATGGGCACTGCTTCTTACCCCACCCCCCTTCAAATAAGCTTGGCTGGGTGCTGGGTGCTGCGTGCTGGGTCTGGTAGTGGACAGGGAAATGCCATGCTTTCCCCTACTTCCTGCAGGCAAAGTGCCCTCTCATGCACCCACTGCTGCAGTCGGGTGCATGAGGGGAACATGTGCCATGTGGGGGAGGGAGACACTCTCCATGCCCATTGTGTTCAACTAAAGGGCGTGGGTGGGTGGGTGGGGCAGCAGCTGCAGTCGGCTGGCAGAGGGGTGATGCCAGCAGGTGGACTGATACATGCAGGGAGGGGAGCATGTGGAAGATGGCAGCATCAGAACCCTCCCTGGCTCTTCCCTGAAGCGTCTCACACCAGCCAAATACCCTGCCCCAAATGCCACGGCCGATTGCCTTGCTTGGGATGCTTGCGGCGGCACTTTGGACAGGATGGTGGTGGCAGTGGGGGGGATAGTGAGCCTTCCCAGAACACTCCCTGTTTTTTCCCCAAAGCACTTTGCACGAGCCGAATCCCCTGCCTTGAATGCTGCTGCCACCACTCCCCACCTTGCTCAGGACACTCGCTCTTTGCTGCCCAGTTCTGGTGGGGCAGGCAGAGTTTAATTAATATCTTCCCCCAGGGAGCACACTAAGGGTGAGCTGGAGTGGCCAGATCACTTCCAGGAGCCCTCGCGATAAAGAAGGCTTGTCCCCCCTACTTTGCCTGTCAGGTGGCAGTGAGGCAATGTCACCAGCAGGAAACCCTCCCCCCAACCTCTGGCCCTGTAGATGTCACCTCTGCTGTGGATGGGTTTGCACAATGGCAGCGGGAGCAGGAGCCCTGCACTGCTCCTGCTGTGGTTTTCTTCTCCCCACTGAAGAAAAGGGTTTTGCCATAGCATTCTGAAAAAGCAGCATTGTAGATTTTAAGTTTTCTTAATTGGAAAATGCGAGCACATCTCCTGTGCTCCCCTATCCCTCTTCATAGGTTTCAGATTGAGGCTGTGGGCTCCCCGATCAAGAGCGGGGCTGAGGGGAAGCCAGCCTTAATTTCAATAGCCAAATTGGGGGCGGGGATGGGAGGGGGAGAGAGAACCAGCACTTTCTGGGAAGGCAGGCCAGTCTAGTAATTCCTCATTTTCCCTTCCCCCACCAATTAAAGGGGCAGGCAGGCTACTATACATGGTAGTCTAGCTCAGCCCAGGAAAGTAGAGGATGCCCTTGTGCCAGAAGGACTTGCCTGGGTCTCATGGCTGCTGCTTCAGCCACAATGAAACACGTTATCTTGGTAAGGGAGCTATTGGGGAGGGGGCAGAGGAATCAAGCCCAGAGGAGAAGCACCCCTTTTCCTTCTTGTCAGTTCTGGCACTGAGCAGCAGTGGAGGGAGAGCAAAAGGAGCCAGTGCTGTTTGGGGGACTTGGCCAGGGAACAATCCCAAGTTTGTGTGAGGTTGTTGCTGAGGGGTGTCTGTTTCTAGGTTCTGGAGTAGACATAAATCTGCTCCTTTCCCTCTCTAAGGAGGCCCAGCTCTTGGGCTGAGTCCCTTGCCTCCCACCCACCCAAAACAAGGTGAGGCAATGCATTCCCTGGTTTGTTCTACTTGTTGATTGTAAGCTCCTTGGGGCTGAGAAGAATTGTTGCAAAACTGAGTTTCCTGAAGTGGACCACTAGACTCCTAAACAACTTAAAAAATGATCTAGTAAAAAGAAAAACCAATCAAAAGAGCAACATGCAAACAAAAGCAACTAAAACACCCCCCCAGGAGCAAAACAAATTAAAGTTTAATTTGTGTGTATTGTTTAATGGACTGCTAAATTGGCCATGCTCACCCAGTCACATGACCACCTAGACACACCCACCTAGTCACATGACTACCTAGACACACCCACCCAGCTCGTTTAGGCACCCAACAATCTGAGGGACCGTGAATTGGCCCCCTGTTTAAAAAGTTCGAGGACCCCTGTTTTTATGCATCACTCAGTGTTCTTTGAAGTTTTCACAAATGTTGATAAAGAGCTAATAGAGGCTTATACTCGTAACAAAAAAAAAGTTATAATCAAGGATCACCACTTATTCCAGTTATATCATTTATATTTAAAAAGAGAAACATCAAGTTCTTTTCAACTCATTGCAAGCTGTTCATGCTGGATGAAAGTGCACACACTTAAAATATATGACTTTCCTATTTTTAAAACTAAATAATATATGTGAGATGTCTTTCTTTGAAGACAGCAAATAAATTTAGGCACAATGTCAACCAATCAGCATTGTGTTTGGGGTGGTGTGTGTTGCATTCTTGATTTCCTGCTGACAAAAGGTAAACAACAGTCAACTTGCTCAATAACTTCTACTATCTGTCCTTTGCATTTTGCTATTTATTTTATGCATTGAGATTTTTCTCTATCACATTCACATATCTCTTCTTTGATGTCCTCTGACGCATTTCTTTGTGAAGAGAAAAACATTAAGGAAGTTGCACAGGCTGCTTTCTACAATAATAATCAAAACTGCCATTCTTGACATCCCCGCCCAGCCTATCCAAAGATTTTTATTACCATAATAAACATATTGTAAGAAATGCAAGATTGTTGAAAGTACTGAAACATTGAGCTTCCAATTGGAATGCTAATTATAAATATGATCAATATTCTGTTTTATTTATTTAGAATATGGCACTGTTCTCTGATAAAAAATGTCTAAGTCACAAAAATAATTCCTCTTTTTCTCAATGAGATAACAGCTATTCTTGGAGCTGAAAGATATCCAATCATAGTGGATGAAGTGAAACAGAACATATTCTTTTGCGAGAAGAATCAGAGAATTGATTCTCAGAAAATATTAATAACTTTAATGATTGCATCACACAAAAAAATCTTGAAAGTTCTGGCAAGTCACTCATCATATATGTTAATATATCGCCAAATTTATTAAATTTGGATAATTTAAAAGCTGAAGTTGTTTTATTATAAGAAGCTGACATTTCCTCATAGGTCAGTCAGGTATGTATCATACTTTATGATATTTTTAGTATTGTGATTTAATACTTTAATAAGACATTGCATGTATTAATTACCAGGCACATACTACTGACTACCTAGATACACAGGTGCTTTCAATATCCTTTTGTTTAGCTTTAGTCAGATAATTATGGCTATATATTTTAGAGCCTTTGTTAGGCTCTAAATATTATTACAGTTAAATCTCATGGATGGAAAATGTTACAACTTTATTTGTTGGAGTTTAATCTGGTTAATATTTAATTTATTTCTAGAAAAAATGTAATATAGTTTTTTAAAAATATTTTATCATTAATATTGTTGACCATTTCAAGACAAATCCATTCTATTTAAATACATTATTATTAAAGTATCCATTTTCATAAAAGAAATCTTGAAAGTTCTGGCAAGCCACTCATCATATATGTTAATACTGTATATTGCCAAATTTATTAAATTTGGGTAATTTAGAAGCTGAAGTTGTTTTATTATAAGAAGCTGACATTTCCTCTAGAGATAGGTCAGTCAGGTATGTATCATTCTTTATGATATTGTTAGTATTGTGATTTAATGCTAAGACTAGATTTGAAGACTTTTTAAATAATTAAAATATATTCTGCTAATTTCATGGCTATTGAAGATACTTTTAAGACACCAATTTATGGTTGTAAGTACTGTATGATTCTAATATTGTATGATACCATATCACAAAGAAAAAAGCAACAACAATCTGGAAAAAATATTAAGAATATTTTGACCTCATCTGCAAGATGGTACAGTATTTGTTCACCCAGATTCCTTTTTTAGATTATTAGGACCTAGTTGAAGGTGTGATTAGGAGAGATGTACAAAAATTCTCAAAATATGGAATACTATATTAAATACACATGATTCTCTTTCCTACAATCATTTGTGTAGGAAAGGAAGTTAGAGAGAAATGAAATAGACAATGAACGGACCAATATAATTACCATATTTTTCAGAGTATAAGATGCACCTTTTTACCCCCCAAAAGAGGGTGAAAACTTGGGTGCGTCTTATACACCGAATGTAGCCCAACCCACCCAGCCATCCCCACCCTTTGGCCTCTGTCTTCCAGCAATTTACCTGTTTGCAGCAAAGAGAGAAGAGTCTGTAAAGCCAAGCAAGTCACTAGCACTTCCCAATCTACAGCTGATTAGGTTTGCCAAGTGGGAAAATGAAAGTGAAACTAACTGCAAAGAGGCAAATAGGTGGGAGAGACATGCAGATTTTTATTTTTTGCTGAACTGGATGGAAGGGGGTAAGTGAATAACTATAAATGTCTGTAGAATGTTCAAATTATTAGACTTTTTTTTAAAGACTGCTTTATTATTGTTCTAGAGCCAGGGGTCTCCAACCTTGGCAATTTTAAGACTTGTGGACTTCAACTCCCAGAATTCCACAGCCAGCTTTGTTAGCATTGCTGGCTGTGGAATTCTGGGAGTTGAAGTCCACAAATCTTAAAGTTGCCAAGGTAGGAGACCCCTGTAAATCTAGATACCGTAACAAAATAAAGAAGCTTTTTAAAATAAATGCTTGTTCTGAAGAGGCCCAGTGCTATTGTATCTTCTTTTAAATAATAGAGAATAATGTATACTTCCAGAAATTTTAATTAATTTTAACAGCTCTGTACAAGTATAGTATGAAATGTAACAGTGTCCTGTTTAGTATTAGAGTTTAGTTACCTTGGAGTAGTTCTATTTAAATAATTGGGAAAAGTTAGTGTGACTACATTTTAAAAAACTTTCTGCCATAATGTACATTTCTCCAATTCTTTGCTATTTCTATGGGTCAGGCACACATGCACAGAAATACACAGCAAACAGTGTATATCATCTGTACTATTTGCTGTTTGCTGTTTGGCAAATTGCTTGGAGGCAGAGGCCTTTTTTCGTTGTTTTCCTTCCCCAAAACTAAGGTGCGTCTTATACTTTGGTGTGTCTTATACTCCAAAAAATACGGTACATTCATGCTTACACACAACTCAGTGACTATCCTAAAGCAGTGCTGTAGACAAGCCTGCTTTATATTTTTATGCACATTTAAATTTAAAATAATGGTCAAAGACACTATCTTCTGCATTTCTTTCACCTCAGATACTATACTTCACTTTTATCTCTGCCTATCTACATGGCCCCAACCTAGTTTGAAGCAAAACATGGCCATTTTTTAAAAAGGGAGGAGGGAAAGTTAAGTAAGCATGAGTATTTACAGAGAAATAAAATTTCCTATAAATGTTTATAGTTTCACTATCTGTTTCCAGAGGTATATCAAGCCATGTCTACTTATGTTTTTGGTTTCCTGAACAATGTAAAGTTATAAGCTTGCATTGTCAAGAAATATCCCATAGCTCAAAGTATTATTTTTATAAGGAGGGTAGGGTTTTGTTTTGTTTTTGTTATTTTTGGGTTCTTAAACTACTGCATTTCTCAAGGGAATCAATTTAAATTAGTTAATTTATATTATTTACAGCAGATTCCTGATACAGCAATATCAAAATGATACTATAGTAAAGCCCTAACTGAAGCTTTAGGTGTTTATAGTAATACAGCTTTGAGAACACATGATTTCCTTGTGTTGTTCCACTTTTTGTTTTTATTTTATTAAAAAGCAGCTTTTTAAAAGATGTTAGTTGAATTAGTTAAACTAACTCAGACCATACTTGATTCTTCCTGGATTAAATCTAAATTTAAGTTTCAGAAATGCAAAATTTCATGCCTTCTATTAGCTGAGAAATCCATAAATAATTCTAGCATTTTATTTTCTAATAAAATTCAAAGAAATTTGCACTTTTTCTGAGGTATCACAAACTAATATTGTACTAAAAAAATCAACAAAATAAGTTCATTAGGCTGTCACCTTTTCAATATCAATCTGTGTTTTCACACTTCCTCAGCCAATCCCTCTATGACTGTTACTCTCCATCCTGAGATTTCCATATATCAAAAGATGCACTTGCAATTATTTATTCATCAGAAAGCTCCAAAGAGAAGCTAGAATCAATTCTGAATGTGGGTGAATCTCCACAATTTAGGATATAGCAATAGTAATAGCACTTAGACTTATATACCGCTTCATAGTGCTTTACAGCCCTCTCTAAGCAGTTTACAGAGTCAGCATATTGTCCCCAACAATCTGGGTCCTCATTTTAGAAGGATGGAAGGCTGAGTCAACCTTGAGCTGGTGAGATTTGAACAGCTGAACTGCTGAACTAGCAGTCAGCTGAAGTAGCCTGCAGTGCTGCACTTTAACCACTGCGCCATCTCGGCTCATTGGATATCATGGGTTGTTGGATTTTACACAAAATGTATTACAAAATAAATTTCTTAGGACTTAAGGTGCTCATCTAAAGTGCATACTAAAATATGTAACTTATGTTGAGGACATGTACTCACAATAAGTGCCACCCTGCAACTGAAAGAAGGTGAAGATAAATCAAAGTGATCCAGGAGAAAACTAATGCTTTCAGAACATACCCCCCTATTTGCAAACATTAGAAAGTTTTCTGGCCTGCTTTGGAACTGCCTTCTACCATCCAGTTGCAGGATTTTATGACAATTTTTCTTCAGCTGCCCTCAAGAGAACACTCTTCCTGGCAGCCAACTATTTTTTGTCCCTCTTGGTCTAGGATTATGGGGATTCCACCACAACATTCTATAAGTAATCTACTAATAAAGCTCTTTGCCTTTCGTGCCTCATTCCTCTCTACCTGCCTGCCTTTCTCTTCTGCCATTGAGTACAGCAACTTCACCTTTTATGCTCCTCTCTTCTTCATTGTCTTCCCTTACTTCTGCACTTGAAGAGAAACCTGTGTTGGTCCTATCCATGATTGACTCAGGTATGATTTTTCACTGCTGCTATTCTCAGGGCAAGTGGAAAGATGCTTAACTACAGCTGCTAGCTAGTTTATCAGAAAGTGTGGAAGTAAGGGAAAAGGGCAGCAAAGAGTATAACAGAAAATACAGAACAAAGAACAAAGAAGTAGAAATCCATGCTTCGTTAATGGAGTGAGGCAGGCAGCAGAGAAGTCATTTATGTTATTCATTTTCTAACTGCTGAGAATGTCTCTCTTTTGGTGCAGCCCATCCACTGCAGTAACTTTCTTGACATTCTCCATTGTGTCTTTCTTACAATTTGCTGGATCAAAAGACTTATCTATATTGTCCAGTCATGTGACTCCAGAGCAAATGGATTGGATGGCCCTCCGAATATAAGATATGTTCTAATGAAAGAATATTCTTTGTAAAGTAAATAACACAACTACTTTATTTACAAAGTTTTCTATCTGAATGTAAACTAATTCTCTAGTTGAAGGTAAATACCTTATACAGGAGCAAGTTTGCTGTTTCTATATGCACAAATGAGTCCTGGTGTATGCAGTCTCAATCTTGTTTCCTATATTGTGCCTGTGAACTTTAGGAAAGTCTACAAAAAATAGATACTTAAACAAAATTAAGAACTACATCTTAATTTAAAACAGATTTGGGAATATAAATACATTGAAGAATTTCCTTTAAAGGGACCATAAGAAAATTAACATTTAAAATATTTCTGATCTCTCTCCCCAGTCACATCTATAAGCTTTTAACCTTTACAGGTTCCTTAAGGGGGAAATGATTTTAATGCCAAAAGGATGGTTACATACTTGCAATGCAGAAAAAAAATATAGGCAGCTTTTCCTCTGAGCAACTGTGACTTGTATTAAAATTGAATTAAGGTCCTCAGATACTTTGGTCAATAATTTTCCTATCCTTTGCTTTGAAAACTACAACAAAACTTTTATCCAACTTGCTAATTGTATCAACCCTAAGGGTCTTTTAATCAACAGACTAAGCACTTATTTCAACATAGGATCATTAATATCTTGTGTAAACTTATCTTTTTTTTAAAAAAAAGCAAGGACTACAGCACAAAGCCTCCAACCCATAGAACATTATCTATATACTATATACATTATGTCTGTAACTGTGTGGTGAGTTTAACAAATATATAAATAAAAATGAGTGTATTTAAAGTGAATCCATTCAAAGGGATAAAAAGCCTTAAGGTACAGTGTAATATAATTCAACATAATAAGACATATGATCACACTAATTAAGCCATTCTATTACAAAAAGTTCCAAGTTTAACATACATCCTGCTTTGTCATAGATAGTACTGTTGATGATGCTGATCTGGCAAGCAACTGTTTCAAATATTATCTTCCGACATTTCAGAAGTGACACACTGGCAATATCCAGGCTATGTAGTTGAACCTACTTGCGTACTCACCCAGCATCTGGAGGCTATTTAGGTTTGGATCAAATTGAACAATCTTTGGCTCAAACCTGACAAAACTGACTGGTTGCTTGGCACTCCCTCTGCCCACCACAAGAACAGGAGGTGCAAAATCACTCAGTTGAATCTTTCTCCCAGAAGGACTAATATCAAAGGAATCGAGCTTCATTTCTGTAGTTGGGAGCATTGTTAGTTTTTTAGGCTCCCTCAGTGCTCTAAAGATGTCCCTGATAACAGGAATTCCTGTTTTTTTTCATATCCATGAAAATTGATCCTAGTTAATGACTAGTGACATAGATATTGATCATGGTCTATTTATGAAGAAAAGAACGTAATTGTCCCAATATAAGGAATGAGATGAAATATAACAAAAAATTGGCCTTATCCTCTTCTAAAATACAAAAAATTAGAAGAATTAATTAAGTCTATGAGAAAATGTGTCCTATATTTACCATCTCTACCATTAAGCACAGAAAGCCATTTTGATTTAGTGGTTAGTGGTACTGGGCTAAAAATTAGGAGATGGTTCTTGTCCTACAATGGGCATGAAGCTGGTAGATGGGCTGGTAGACTTTGGACCAGTCACTTTCTCTAAGCCTTAAGAAGAAAGCAGTGGCAAAATACTTCTGAAAAACATTTGCCAGGAAAATTGTACAAGTAGGGATTTGTCCTTATTGGAGTCAAAGCTGACTTGAAAAAAAGAAAACCAGTTATGAAATGTTTGTAATTAGATATATTTATTGTACTGAAATTATCATTAAGATGCAATATGAAGGATTTGGATAACCAATCCTGCTCCAAACTTCAACTTAAATTATTTCCTAATCTCTTAAAGTTTATTATCACTATAAGAACAATAATAAAATTTTCCCTAATAATCAATATTAATACAGGATATTAAACTTTAGTCATAGAATAAACAAATGTAGATTTAAAAGATAATATTGTATTAATGTACTTATGTTAGATAAATATTATCAAGAAAATATTAATAGTTATTTTACAATTTCTCTGAAACATCATTCCCCCAGAGATTAGAATGGCCCCCACTCTAATACTCTTCCGGAAGATGCTGAAGACCTGGTTCTGCCAGCGGGCCTGGGGAAATCAGAGCGGGATGGAGCCCATTAAATGGCTTGTGTAATCTGCTGTTGCCAGGGTGGGGGGTGGGGGTGGGAGTGATTTAATTATATTATGCTATATGAATTTATTTGTTTCTTCTTATTAGTTTTATTGTTTTAAATTGGTTTTATATTCTGTAAGCCACCTTGAGTCACCATGGGCGAATAGGCGGCAATATAAATTCAATAAATAAATAAATTTAAACTTAGGAAAACTTTATATCCTTAAATGCATTAATTTTCCTGAGTAAATCATCTTTTCCCTGAAAAAATACAAGTTTTCATAAAGTTGCCCATCTGGTACTCATGATAGATCCTCAAAATCTTTAGATTAATGTTTTTGTCAGGACAAATTTTCTTCAATTTTACTTTGGTCAGAGAAAAGAGTACTATAATATTTCCATAAAATGCAAACTTTGTTTTACTTGAGAACTATTTTTGTTTCACTTGGCCAGACAGGTTAAGAACAACTTACTGCATCCATCTCACCACAGCCATCTTGATGTGATCATTTCACCACAGAAAACTCACTACAGCCATCTTGCTATGGCCAACCTGGCACGGCTATCTTGCCATGGCCAACTTGTCATGGGACAACTTGCCATGGGAAAATCCATGTGGTATAACTCAAAGTAATAAATGTCATTCACTACTGTTTCTTCTACATTATTTCTATTTTTGTCAAAGGAAATAACGTCAAAGAAACAGTAGCAGATAATATTTATCACATTGAGTTATCCCGCATGGAATTGTTCCACAGCAAGTTGTTCCATGGTGAGTTGGCTGCATTGAGATGGCTGCAGCAAGTTGGCCACAGCAAGTTGTCCCATTCTGTGACCAGACATCAGGAAGAATTAATTTTCTTTAGACTATGCTCTCCTTTACAATTGTTATTTCTACTGAGAGCTCTTCTTCTCTGATTTTTATTATGCTGGGACAATTTTTCTAAAATTTCAGTCAAAGCTGCTGCTTCTTCCATGTCTAGATCAAACTTTAAACTGCCAGAATGAAGCGACCTTTTTGGCTTTGTCATTGGCCAAAAATAAGTCATTATCAGTACATGTTTATGGTAGTAACCAACATACCAGCAGATGGGCCAGGCTCTGGGTCTCTCCATATTCATGTAGCATGTTATTATTCACTAAGAGCTTCCATTGAGCATATTGATTTTACATTTAGGCACTCCAACTCTCAACCTATTCTGAGTCATCCACATAGTACAAGGGAAGTCAGATCCTTCAGCCATATCCTCCTTTAATATTATTTCCTGCTCGATGGGGTCCTTCCTCCATCTTTTAATTTGATTTTGTTCTTGTATACAAAATCAATAATGTTTGTTCTTACCATAAAGCTGTTTCTAAATCTGAGTCCTATATCCATTCAGAAGTTGTTGGGGATCATTCTATTGCTTAGTTCTCTCAGCATCTGCTGCTACTTCCTTCCTGATCTTAGGTGGGGCAATGACAGTGAGAGGATATATTTTTTCAATTGGTGTAGGTCAAGAGCTTCTGACCATTGACCTAGAATTATCACAATACATTCCAATTTGTTTATTGTTAAATGAATCCACAGAATGATTGTTAATGACTATCTAAATATTTTACATGTTTCCATCCATAAAAACAGAAATTTTGAGATTTCTAAGATTTGTAACAGGTTTTGTGGTAGCTGACAGATACAGATAGCACAAAATGAATTTCATATATAAGGGAAGAGTTTAAACTTAAGAGTTCAGAGATGAATGCTCTTGCTGTTACTGTTGTTCAGAAGTTTATATTATTTTTCCAAATAGCATGGCATCTTCCACAGGTATGCATAATGGGAAATTGGATTCAATTAACAAGTGCACAGCAACCTGGAGCTGGCAGTCATTTGGGACTCGGGAGGGTTCCCCTCACAGACATGCTCTGGCATTAGTGGCTGCCCTCAAGAGCGGTGGCGGAGTCGATGAGCACTGGTTGCGGGGAGATAATCCTGGGAGAAATGCATCCCTCAGAGAAAACAGGGAGAAAAAGAAAGGAGGCAGGAAACCCAGGCATGCAGTTTCTTCTCCCATGGCAGCTATACCCCGCAGCCCTGCATTGCAGCTGAAGCTGAGGGACGAGGAGTGCAGCACCGCTCCTCAGATGGCACATTCGCTTTCCCTCCTCAGCTGGAATGGACCATTCAGACTCTCAGGCACAGGGAGTGGACAGAAGGGGGGGAAGACACTGCCGTCAATGGAGGAAGTGGCACCGTTGTCAACATGGCTGCTTGTTCTGCTTCCCTAAAACTGTGATGCCGCCACTACCACCAACACCCCTCCTCTTCTTCCTGACCTCGTGACTTGCCAATAATTCAATCTGAAGTCACTCAGTTGAATTTTCACCTTCGAGCAGACAAGGTGGCTTACGATATTGGGAGGATGGAGCAAGCAAGGAGGGGGAGGCAATTATGTCCCTGATGAGGTGAAGGTTTGGCTTGGGGAGGAACTGTGCAAGCCATGAATTAGCCACTCATTCACGCATGAGGCGAGGAGTGGTTGAGAGGAGAGGGGCCAAGTGTGGCATGGTGAGATTCAGCCAGTTTGCCAAACTGCACAAAAAATTAGTTACCGGTTCTCCTGAAGCAGCTGAATCCCACCATTGCCTCTGCTGCCCAGGGCTCTCTGGAGTGAAAGTACAAAGTGGAAGGCCTTGAGACTTCAACTTTGTACTTTCACTACAGAGCCCTGGGTAGCGGAGGGCAAGCACCCAGTCCAGCCCTTGAGCATCGGGATCCCACACCCCAGCCCAGCCCAGCCCAGCCCAGCCCAGCCCAGCCCAGCCCAGCCCAGCCCAGCCCAGCCCAGCCCAGCCCAGCCCTACTTTCCCAAGGGGTGTCCGCTTACCTCCTCTTCAAGACTGCTGCTTGAGCCACCAAGAGGCGAGGCTAGGTGAAGAGGCTGGGTGAAGAGATAATGCTGGATGGCACAGAGACCAGGCTGGATGGCAAAGACACAAGTCTGGGCACTGAGGCTATAGGCCCAGCAAAGAGATGAAGAGGCTGTGCATGCACAGGCTAGGCGAAGAGGCTGGGCAGGGCAGGGCAGGGCCAGTCTGTCTGGCAACACCTGAAGCTTGTTGGCCTCACTCTGCCCAGCATCTTCACTAGTGTGTGCATGCACAGCTTCTTCATCTCTTCACTGGGCCTCTCGCCTCAGTGCCTAGCCTCGCCAGATGCTTTGTTTTTGCATGCGCACCTGCCAGGATAGAGTGGGATGATTCGAAGTGATGCAGGCCCAATGCTTCCTTTTTTCATGTGCGCCCGCCAGGATAGGGTGGGCTGGGCCAAAGCAATGCTTCGTTTTCACACACGCACCCACCGGGATGCGGTGGGCTGGGCAGAAGCAATGCAGGCCAGCCCCTTTCATTTTCCAGGACCGCCCTGTGGGCCGGATCCAACCACATCATGGGCCGAATCCGGCCTGTGGGTCTTGAGTTTGACACCCCATTGTAGGCAATCCACAACAACAATAAAACCAGAACCACAAACACTAAGCTACTGGTTCTTTCTGAAAATCTCTCTCACACGCATACCTTCAAGGCAGATTTTTTAAACTCCTGGAGACTGTCTGGACTAGTTTCTACAGGTTTTTTTTTTTTTTTGTAATTGCTAGAATGGGTTACCACCGCCTCCTACTTAGGCCTAAAAGAAAGTGATTATCTCAAAGTCACCCATCTAGCTTTGCATAGAGCTAGGACTCATAGTGTCTTGGTTTCTAGCCTAGTGCCTTAACCACTAAACTAAGCTGGCTCTCCCAGAGATCAGTTGGTTATTTTGATTACTTGAAACTTGAAAAAGCCCGTCTACTACTGGGAAAAGATAAAACTCTGCACCACTCAACTTTAAAAGACAGAGAGGGAGGGAGGGAGAAAGAGAGGGAGAGAATATGCCCTTGTTTTGAATCAACACCCTTCTATTTACAAGGCAAAAGTTATAGATATTGTACTATGTTTATATTCAATATAAAAGGCAGTTCTCAGCTGTATTAGAAAGTTTGATTAACTTGAAGGGCTATTCCTGCCTTGAACAGCCAATGAACT
This sequence comes from Diadophis punctatus similis, assembly GCA_023053685.1. Taxonomy (NCBI): domain Eukaryota; kingdom Metazoa; phylum Chordata; class Lepidosauria; order Squamata; family Dipsadidae; genus Diadophis; species Diadophis punctatus. Next base: position 10,010,316 of record JALIGW010000008.1, read on the forward strand.
GCTTGGGTTAGAAAGTCCATAACTGAAATATATATTATTCAAAATGAATATTATTCAAAATATATATTATTCAAAACCACAAACTTAGAATGCCAGGCAACTTGAAAAACCTTCCTTTCTTTTGATTCCAGTTTTGCATACGGCTCCATAACCAAGAAAAGAGGACTGCTAAGAGGCTGAAATGAAACTGCTTTTCTCATCAGGTATCTGGTAATACCTTCTGTGGCAAACACATTTTGTTAAGGACATAAGCTTATATGAGTTAGATGCATAGAGTGGCTAGACTGAGGTGGGATTTAAATTAGGGTGAGGACAAGTGCAAATAGTTTTATCATGCAGATGCAGGTTGTGCAGCAGAGAGATTAGCAGTATTTTATCAATTAACAATTGTTATGCTTTAAAACCATTCTGTTTGCCTGCAACAATTTGATTTATGAGTGGTCAGCAGCCACTTACTCATGGAAGAGTTGTTTTGAGATCTACTATAAAATGTGCTGGAAGATTAACATGCTGTCCTTTTCGTATCTTGATGCCCAATTTTTGTCCACTAATACATTTTCACAAAGTCTGTCTTGTTTTTGCTGATAGTTGATAACATGTATCATATTAGAGAAACAGCATATGAAGTAGTCTCTAATCTTATGTATGTACTTGTTGGAGTCTATAATAATATTAGTGTAGCATCTGGGTTTGTGGCAGAATCTGGTTCCCATGTTACATGTTACATGTCTGTTATTTGTGAGTGTCTACTTCGGATTGGTTTCTTCACATTTGACATATCACAATTAAAACAGAAGTCTTCATTCAAAATTGTATGCAGTTTCAAATTATCACAGCAGTGTAATCCATCCCTGTTCCTTTTATATAAATAAGACTTATTGTTAAGACTGTACAAAGCTTCAAAAGAGTCTTTTGGTTCAAGAATGCTTGGATCAAATCACCCCATTAAAGTAAATGCATGAATCAAAGCAGGGACCTGCTCTGAAGCAGCAAATGGAATCAAAAAGCCTTTTAAAGGGCATCAAATTTAATAGATTTTCTGCTGCTTCTTGAGTTGAATCAGGTAATGTAATTGCAATTTCACTTCCATATATGGAGGTTCTTGGCTGTGATTGCATGTTTTAAAGTGATATGCTGGGTTTGCTACCACTGACCTCAGTATTCAGCCAATATGTTTTATCTTCTCATTAAATGTTTTGCCCATCAGAGCTCTTTTTGGCATATAAATCTAACATGACTTTGCATAACATTCACTCTTTCAGCTTTCAGTTTCTGTAATCTGGTCTGCCTAAAGCCTTAAATATATTTTTCTAATGTAGTTTTTTTAAACATTATATTTTTATGCTACAAATTCAACTCTGTTTTCAACATTCTTTTTTAATATGACTTTTATTGGGTGTTTTTTAATTTTATTTTTAAATGTACATATGTTTTAAATATATGTGGCAACTGGGTATCATTAGCTTTGCTACACAATGATAGTGATATTGATTAGTATTAGTTACATTAATCATACATACATAATTCTAATAATCATTCTAAATATTAAAATTAAAGTTGACATGTTATTATTTGTTCCAACCTGTATATCATCTTTCATCATTTAATTATTCAATATTTTAATATACAATACTAATAGCCATAATGGTATTATTAGAAGTATACATAATAGGAACATCTTTCAACTTCTGATTTTTATATCTCTATATTAATTTTAAAGTGTTATATAGAAATATGCACAATAATATTTTCCCCCTTTCTAGTTTCTACCTCTATTTTAATTCTTAATAAAACAGATCTTATATTAAGAGGTAGTCTATTTCTATCCATCATCTCTTGTCCGTTTTAGTATTTTAATTCTTGCTGATTTTTTGGCATGCTTCCCATACTCCTCCTTCTTGACTTTTATTGTTTTATCAATGTATAAAATACAAAAAAATTAAACATAGGAAATAAAGCAAAGGAAAAGGGGGGGGAGAAAGGAAATATGAGGTATAAGGGAAGAAAGAAAAAAGTGTTGACTTCTGACACTTTTTAGTACAGTACAAGATAACATTACAGCTCAACTTCTTACTTTTATACATTAGTATACATACTAGCCATTTCTATAACAACAAATATATCTAATTGGCAAAACCAAATTCAAAGTTTCATTTTTTTTTCATCCCAAGCACAAAATCTAGAAGGGATATCCAAATAAAAAACAAAATTAAATATATTCTCCTCTTTGAATAAAACAATCAATTTAACCATTTCTGCTTTATCTATCTTGCTGTGGCAATATTTATTTCTATTTGTACTTAATAATCTTTATAAACTATCACCATTTATATTAACAAAATTCACTGTATTCTTTCAGATTCTTTAACCTTAAAATGAAAAACCATTTTTCATCCATTTTAAAACACTAAGCTTTCCTTTAAAAACATTTCTAAAACCAAAACCTTTTAATACATCTTTTTAAAAACTTCCTCTTAACATACATACTTTAAAGTTCACTTTCAGACCAATAAAATTCCAATTAACTCCAATTAACTCATCAAATTTAGATCACTTCCTCCAAGTTACCCTCATAGAATAATTTTTTCTTATATATCTTATTTTAAAACTCTAAACTTTTCTTTAATACATCTTTTTCTTTAGCTTTCTCTTAACATATATACAATGTTAATAATATTTTACAAACATTAGGAATTACTTAAGCATTATGTATAAAGGAAAAAATACATTTTCAAATTTTAGATTAAGACTTTATTTCAATTACAAATATCAGACCAATAAAAATCCACCCTAATTCCAATTGACTTATTAAGTTTAAGTCACGTTTTCCAGCTTGTCTTCATGGAATAATTTTTTTCTTCTCTGGAATGTTTGTCAAATAGTTATAAGCTTCTTCTTTTTTCTCAAGGATTTCTCAACCTTGTTAATGTCCATGAGAAAAAAAATCCCAAACTTATCCTTTTAAAAGTTGCAGATTTTTTTGGAGCTCTTTTTTCAATTGTGTTGGGAGGTTTATATATAATAAATAATAAAAATTGGTGTCAGGTTTATATTCCAAAATTGCAATTGACTCCTCTACATTGTCAGCTACTTGTAAAATTACATCAGTGATTTGGTAACTCTCTATACACATTTCTTTAGTCAGAGTAACTTTTTTGTAAATAACTTAAGAATTGCTAGCCAATCAGGAATTATAAAAATTGGAAGTTTTGGCCACCCAAAGCAAAGCAGATCAAGCTACAAATTAGACTTCTAGTAAACCAAAACAACAACTTTTTGCCCTTCTATTTCTCCAATAACTTTAAAAAAAATACTCCACACTTCCTTATTTTTAGCTTGCCTTCAGCAGCATTCTTCTTTGTTGTTTAACAATGAAAAAATACCAAAAGTGACACAGATCTTCAAAAAGGACTAATAGGCTATGGCTAAAGAGAGCCTCTTTTAGCTTAATAAAGATTAATAGTTCTTAAAAATGATTAAGAAATGAAAGGCATAACTTATTGTCCCTTTGAAAAATAAATTCCAAAATGGCTGCTTCTTCAATAACGAGCTGATTGTAGCCCTGCCCCCAGCTGCTGTCATGCAGGCTACTTCGAAGCACAATTCCTGAAGCTACTTGCAGATAGTCAAGCCAACATTGCTTTGATATTGTTCTCTCTCAAATGTTTCTTTCACTTGAGCGATGTTCTTTTCCATGGCTGGGCTGCAATTCTTGTGAAATAGAGGAACCAATAAGGGAATAACAAAGAAGTAAGACATGAGGGAGGTGAATGTTTAGCAAGCTTGGATGACAATAAGGGCTTAACTAACTTTAAACATTTAGGGGCGATAGTAGTTTATTTTTTTACTACTGGTTCTATGGGCATGGTTTGGTGGGTGTGGTGTGGCTTGGTGGGTGTGGCAGAGGAAGGATACTGCAAAATCCCCATTCCCTACCCACTCCTGGGGGAAGGATATTGCAAAATCTCCATTCCCACTCCACTCTGGGGCCAGCCAGAGGTGGTATTTGCCAGTTCTCCGAACTGCTCAAAATTTCCGCTACTGGTTCTCTGAACTACACAAAATTTCCGCTACCGGTTTTCCAGAACCCATCAGAACCTGCTGAATTTCATCCCTGGTTTATAGGCAGTCAAAAAGCATGTGACCAGACTGGGCCTATCACCTGGGCCTGGAAAGGAATAATGTGGTGTAAGCTGATGGGGGGGGGGTAGGATGATTATAAAAGCTTCTTCATTATTTGGGTATGGCCTCTTGTCTGTGTGTATTGAGGACCACCAGCTTTTGCAAAAGCTTTAATAAAATTGTTTTGTATGCCAACAACTTTGGAGTTGAGTTTTACTCCTCACAGTTAGTTCTTTCATTCTTACATTCCTCAGTAAGTACATGGAAGCTTTGCAGCAAGGAAGAATTGGTCATTCAGCTTCATAGATCCCCCCCAAGCAATATTTCTACATTGCAACTTAAAGCTATTTGTTAAAAGATAAAGATTAGAAGCCTTACAATGCTATATGTCTAGGGTGGGAAAACAAAGAAAACATGGTATGGAAATTCAGTCTAGGCAGTTCCATTGACCTGCAAGAGATACCACACAATTAATTTCATCCTTACTGGGACTACTCAGATGTGGATAAATAGGTGTTATTTTACAGAATCCAAACCCTCTACCAGGAATTGATCTTTACATTTTGGATGACTACTTAGCTTCAAAAATTACCTAAGTCCTGGTGCTCATGACTGCAGGGAGCAATATCTAGATACTATATTCCCTAAAGTTTTCAGAACAGAGAGATACAGATATTATATTATGTAATGTGCCCATATGCAGGAGTTTCAATGACTTTCATCCTTCATTTTACATGTGTCAACCTTATACATGGACAACACAATGTAATGTAACATCTGTATTTCTCTGCTCTGAAAATGTAAGGTACTCAGCTTTACATATCATTTGATAGTTTCCAGCCAGAACCACTCTGGTGTCTACTAAAAAATATAAGTGTTGAATGGAGCATGAGTATAATTAATCTATATAATGAGCCATTATTGAATTAAATATAAGGTTTTTATAAGATTTCAAAAACCAGAAACAAAAACAACAAAAACCTGCAATTGCCAACCAGCATAGAACATAACCTTAAAATAATTCAGGTCAGAAAACAGAAGTTCTGAATTGAAGTTGGAAAATATAGGGTGTGGAGAGAGGGGTGGAGCTTCGCAGCATTACCAGTCACAGAGAATGGAGCTCTCCGTTCCTGTGCTGGCTTCTCCCTGTTTGTGGGCTCTGAAAGGAGCCAAAGCCGCCTTGGAGGGGTGGTGAAGCTAAGGAGGGGTGCCACAACTCTCCTGCTGAACCCCAGTGCTTTTCCCCTCTATGCCATGATGTGGAGAAGAGGCAGTCTAAGATGGCTGCCAAGAAGCTGGGGAAGCAGATGAACATCTAAGCACAGTGCAGGTGCCGACTTTGGTGAACAGTGTGTGAACTTGGTGAGAAGAATTCTTTTTATTCAAATTGTAATTCCAAAAGAATTTCCAGGAAAAAAGAGGTTTACAATTATTTTTAAAGTAGCAGCGATATAGCACTCTGAAAAAACTTTAAAATTGAAGGAAAGAATTAGAGAGGAAAGGCAGAAAAATTGCTAATATACAGGGGCATTTTGAAATGCTGGAATTATCTACTTAAAAATCAATGTTATTTTTACATTGTGGGAAAATAAAAAAAACTGGTTAATATTGAAATCCAATCTAAGAGCACAACCTGCTGACAAAAGGAAGAACAACATACTCACAAAATCTCGGAATTTGATTGTTTGGGATTTAAATATGATAATACAGAAGACATTATCATTAAAATGACCCCTAAAGATTGCAATATAAGACTGAATTTATAGAGAGAGACCTAAGGAGGTTCTGGAAAACTTATGGGACTATCCAGAGCAACAGGTTGTTTAATTTTGGGATATAAAGAACTAAGAATATTGAATTCTTTTGAGAAGTGACTATAGGTTTGAATATATGGTCTTTGGATTATTGGACAGAAGAGAGACACAATAAAATTTAACGAGATGCTTCATCAAGGAGAAAGGAGAGGAACTTGGGAAGAGATGGCGTTGGTAATCCAAAGTAAAAGGGAGACACTGACAAGGCATTTTAAGGAAATAATAAATCAAATAGAGAGCATGGATGGAACGCTTGGAAATATTACATAAAGGACAATGCGTAATCAAGACACCCAGGAAGAGGAGGAACTAACTGAAAAAGTAGATGAAAAAAATGGAACAGACAAAACAAATGAAACAAAATGATAACCAGGAGATAACAAAAATAATAAGGATTGATGACACAAGCCAAGGGGAGAGTATTCTAAGGGAATCAAAAAAAGGTACCGGAGAACCAGGAAGATTCTTATGGAAGAGAGATAGGGGGAAGAATAGATACTTTGGAAACTAGACAACGGAGTGGAGCAGAGCAAGGAGAAATGTTTCAAATGAATAGCCAAGATTAAAAGCAGACAGAAATAAGGATCCAAGAGAGGAATGTGGGAGGCAAGCTAAGAAATGAACAATTAAAGCTTTAATGCGAATAAGAGGTGATGGTTAAAATGGGAATATGCTTAAATATAGTAGTGGCATAATCAGAGTTAGAATAGGGATGGAAACTAGAGAGGAGGGGATTAATAAAATACACATTTTATGTAATAAGGAGAAGTAATAGTAAGAGGGGAAATTAGAATTTGAATGATGGTATTACTAAGTATACTTAAATAATATGGTGACTGGCATAAAAACAATATATCGAACTATTGATTAAATAAATATTGAAAGATTATAATTCAATATGAATAGGTATATGTTTACTAAATGTAACAAATATTATCAAAATACTTTATTTGTATTAAAATGTATGATATGCAGAATATGGTGATTGACATAAAAATAACATATTGAAATATTGAATAACTAAATAATGAAGTATTACCGTATTTTTCAGAGTATAAGACGCACCTTTTTACTCCCAAAAAAGGGGTCAAAAAGTGGGTGCGTCTTATACTCTGAATGTAGCCCCCACCCACCTGCCAGCCGCCACTCAGCCTGGGGAGGAAAGCATTTTCAGGCAGCAGCGCTGCGATCCCCTCCCCGATTCCAAAAACGGAGCATGCGGAGACCAAAAAAAAGCATCACATTTCAGGCGGCGGGCAGCGCCAGTTGCACGCCACATTTTTGGAATGGGGAAGGAAGTGTTTTTGGGCTGCAGCGCCGGCCGGAACCACCCACCGCCTGAAACACAATGCTCTTTTTTTGCCTCCGCAAAAAACCTCTTCTCCCCATTCCAAAAACAGGGCATGTGGAGGCAAAAAAAGAGCATTGCGTTTCAGGCATTTTCGGCCGGTTCCAGCCATTGCTGGCCACCGCCGCTGCCACCGTTGCTGGTCGGAGCTGCAGCCACTGTTGCTGGGAGCTGCCGCCGCCGGAGCCGCTGTTGCAGCCCACGCCCCCACCGCTGTTGCAGCCTCCGACCCCGCCGCAGGACCTGCCTCCGCCTTCGCCACAGCCCCTGTCCCCATTGCAGCCCTCGCCCCACCACAGGACCTGCCACTGCCTTTGCCGCAGCCCCCACCCCACCGCAGGACCCGCCGCCACTGCAGCCCCCAACACCGCTGATACTCGCCACCGCCGATACTCACCGCCGCAGGAGCCACTGCCGCTGCTGCCCGAAGCGAGTAGCCTGACAGGTTTGAAGACCAACTTCCAAGTTTGAAGAGCCCTGGGTTAGGGATGCAAGGGTCTTCAAACTTGGCAAGTTTAAGACTAGTGGACTTCAACTCCCAGAATTCCTCCTCCAGTCATGCTAGCTCAGGAATGACTGGAGGTTGAATTCTGGGAGTTGAAGTCCACAAGTCTTAAACTTGACAAGTTTGAAGACTCTTGCCACCCCTAACCCCTAACCCAGGGCTCTTCAAACATGCCAAGTTTAAGACTAGTAGACTTCAACTCCCATTCCTGAGCTAGCATGACTGGAGCAGGAATTCTGGGAGTTGAAGTCCACAAGTCTTAAACTTGCCAAGTTTGAAGTTTAGGGCAGGGGCGTGTGCATATGAATGTATGAATATGCTTCTGCATTGTTATAAAGGAAACATTATTGTTCTTTCTTGCAGAAAAATGTCAAAGCCAAAATGTGTAAAAAGTGTACATGGTTGTAGAAAGTATACATGGTTGTAAAAAGTATTCTGCTATACTGGTATTTTATTAAATAATATATTATTACACCATTTGGTTCAGAATACTTTTTTCCTTGTTTTCCTCCTCTAAAATCTAGGTGCATCTTATACTCCGGTGCGTTTTATACTCCGAAAAATATGATATAAGTTGAACAAGCAAATAATGGAATATTTCAATTTAGCATGTTTGTACTATTATTAGAATTATATAAGCTTGTTAAAAGTAATAAATATGATTAATAACTTTCTATTTGCATTAAAAGGTATGACACATAGAATAGGGTGATTGGCATAGAAATGATATATTGAAATATTGAATGATTAAATAATGAACGATTATAATTTAATAAAAATGTGTATTATTACAAGGATTATATAAGCTTGTTAAATGAAACAAATATGGTTAATACTATTTTATTTGTATTAAACTGTATGACACTCAGGTGCCACATTGTTCACACATTGATATGTTTGTAAAAAATTAAAAAAATAAAAACTTTATTTCCTTTTTTTTTTAAAAAAAAGGAAAATACAGGATGTGACATGCACTTGCAATTGCTGGGAGTGGAAGGAAAACAATGTCATTCAAATCAGTGCTCATTTTTCAGTGTCATTTATGCCAAGTTGAGAATTTCAGAAATGAAATGGCAAAGTAAAAGAGTAGGTTTTAACAGCTATTGAAAGTTTTTGTTTTAAAGTTGGGACAGAATATTTGCTACATAGCTTTAGCACAACTTTGGTTCATCATAGGTTGCTGAGCTGCCCTTTCCTTATCTCTATCATCTGTGTCTTCAAGAAATGCTTTAGAAATATTTTATTGTGGTGAGCCCTTGAAGATACCATGGTTAAACTTGATGGAGTTAATGTTATTTGCAGATTCAATTGTTGTACATATTCAAATCTTAAATTTACTTAAAATCAAGCTTTAAACCTGTCTTTGCAATAAATGATGAATACCATTAAATCAATTAAATTAGAAAAGATCCCATATGATTTTCTATAACAGTAGATTGTGATTAAGTATTTACTTATTTTCTTGCTCCCTTTTTATTAAAAGTTTTAGTTATATTTATTTCTTATATTTGTTTCCTTATTCTTTTGTTTTTAAAGTAACTTTGAAGATGGTAAAGATTCTATGTAGTATGCAAAATACAATCTGCTATTTTGCTAAAAATGGATGCTAAAATTTTGTCAGCCATTCTGGCTCAAAAACATGAACTATATTATCATTTCTGGTTTAGCCTGTATAGTATCCATTAAAGCATGACTAGGTATATTTGAAGTACAATCAAATAATTTAGATTCACTGATATTTTTTCCCTGTGGAAAAAGAGTTTAAAATTGTACTTTAAAAGATTAGAATATAACTCAAATAAAAGTGTATCTGCTTGCAATATATTGATTGAAATAAACTATTTTATTCTCATCTGTTACTAGGGATATCACAAGTGCATTTATTTATCATGCAATTCATTTATGAGGATACCCACTTTTAGTTCTCAAATTAACTTGATTTGGGAATCAGTATGAAGACAAGTGGAGTGCACATAAATTAACATATGCTAGTAATAATTGATACTTTCTTGGTAATTATGAACATAATCTTTCTCAAATACATATAGAAAGTATTGTGATCAATTATTAAATTATTCTATTAAATGGTGTAAGACTAATACTGTATATTTACTATCTGAACAGAGGTTTCTATAGAAAATTGCAAATAAGAAAATAATTACATTGTTTGAATTTCTTTAACTGTCTTAGAATTAGTTAAGTTCAGATTGTTTATATAAACAATTATTGTGATAGAGAGATGTTTAAAATTCACTTGAGTTTATGGAAAAGAATGAATATTCAAATGAATGTAACTCTAAATTGATGCATATTATTAGTGAAATTCATATATTCATATTTGTAAATATTCAGGTATAACTGAATAAAATACTATAACTGAACAAGTTTTATTGGATACTCAGACCCTTAGGCTTTTAAAATCTAAAGTGCAGTTTCCATGGGAGGATTTAGGGGAGAGGTCAAATAATTTTCTGCTTTGTGCTTTTATTTTCATTTATATTTATTTCTGGAAATGGGCCATCTTAGTAAAAGAGAACAAATGAAATGAAGTGAAAGGACCCATTAACTATGCCTAAATTCATAGATCCAAGTCCTTATTTATCCATTCTTTAGCCAATGAATAATTTCAGGTGTGGGGAGGAGGAGGCACTGGAATGCAAATAGCAAAGAAAATATATCAGTTTTGCATGGTTTAAATTTCAAGAGTCCATTGGATTGCCCACCCAATAATTTGAATAAATAAATAAATAAATAAATGCTTTCCTACATTTTCTTTAAGGATCAGATTTCCAAGATATTCTTTAGAGGACATAGAAGAAAGAAGTTGCCCTGATATTAAGTATTCTACATGGATAAAAAGATGCAATCTAAACCACCATCCAATCAGTTCCTTCAGCTTTCACTCAAAGATTATGTGTCTAGAATTATTTTCATCCTTATTATCTACCTCTTGACACTTTTTAAACAGAAGAAAAAGCCAAAGCACAGTTTTGGACTCATAACTCTGAATTTTACTTTAACTCTATTCACACATCAACTATGATAAGTCATATATTGTTAACTTTTTCCCTTGTAATAATCTATTTCTGAAGTCTAGTAGATTTGACACAAATAGGGCATTTCAGATTTGCAAATCAGATTCAATCTCCTCCCTTAATATTTATTTATTTATTTATTTATTTTGGTTTTCTTATATGCCGCCCAACTCCCGAGGGACTCAGGGCGGCGTACAGCAAGAAAAATACAAGAATAACCAACAATAAATTACTTAAAACCAAATATAAAAATTAAAAATACAGTATAAAAATCATCCAACAGCCAGACATACCCGGGGGAGAGCTTAGATGGATTAGGCTCTATCCCCTGCCTGCAGGAAAAGCCATGTCTTGACGGCTTTTTGGAAGGCCGAAAATACATTCACCTGAGAATCTATAAACTTTGAGAACTTCAATGACTCTGGCAAACTTTCTTTGTGGTTTTTAATTTTAGAGTTTATTGAGGGGGAAGATGTTAATTCTTGATTATTTTATTTAAAGATTTCATTAGTAATATAATAACATGGCTCTTAAACCCCAGTTCTTTAAATACCAAGACAAGAATGATGAAATATTGAGATCAAAATCTATGTAATTAATTCAGTGCTTAAAATATACAAATTCCAATAAAGTTTACACTCTTTTTTTCTTCTCCATTATGCTGTTGAAGTTTGCTTCAAATAGGTAACATGGATAAGGTGACCAGATGTCCCGATTTTGGCGGGACAGCCACGCTTTTTAATGATTTGTCCCGCGTCCCGCTGCGTTTCTAAAAAGTCCCGATTTTTTGAAAGAATGCACGACTAGGGCATTCTTTCAAAAAATCAGCCTGAAAGGGGGGCGTGCGAGACTGGGGGAAGTTAAAAAAACCCAAGGTCCCTTCCAGCTCTATTCGGATTGAAGTCGTCAGCCGCTGCATCTCGCCTTGCTCCTCCTCAAGGAAGCTGCAGCTCTTTTAGGGTGCTGGCAGGAAGCCTGCCTCCCAGAAGATGCAGGAGCACCTTCGGTTTTGTCTTGTTTCTTCTGAACGGCCCAGGGACGTGAACGCTAGTCAGAGGATTTCTCTCCCTCTTTTTCTGTTATTTTGCCGTCAGCCTCTGCAACTCCGGTAATTAACTGAATACACATTTCTGCCCTTTCAGCCAGTTTAGCTCTGCCTATAACCTCGCAGTTGCACCTTTCCTTCCTGCTCCTCACAGCCCCGAGCAGAACAATTTCCTCTGTGTGTGTGTGTGTGTGTGTGTGTGTGTGTGTGTGTGTGTGTGTGTGTGTGTGTTATGTGTTAATATTTCTCGTTCCTTCAAATGAGCTCGTTTTTGAATGAGCTCGTTCCTTCAAATGACTGGAAGACGCAACAGAGAGCCCTGCTAAGCTAAGCTAAGATTTGGCTTGGGGCAGGGTGGAGGGAAGAAAAAAGTGTGTTGCATGAAGGCTTTCTTCACCCCACCTTCAAATTTTTGTAGTCAATTACCCAAGCAAAGTTTTCATGAGTGTGATTTTCAAGGCTTTTTTATTTGAAACAATGAATCGGTCAAAGGAAAATACCAAGAGAGTGTCCCTTTTAAAAGTATGCTGTAAAAATAAAAGGACTGTAAACACATTTGCAAATGCTAAAGAAATAGCACATTTAAGTCATCCTCACTTCAGACAATGAGTTCATTTCTGTCTTCTCTATCTACTTCCTTCAATCTTGCCAAGCAGGGTAGCTATTTTTTCTAGTACACACAGTTTTGTCACATGTCCAAAATATGAACTTTTGCAGCTGATAATTACAGAACCAGGATTGGTTCTTTAATTCTTCTTGCAGCACATGTTGCTTTCTCTATTGGTTACATTATATTTTTGATCTTGTGTCCTTTGCCTTTTCTGAAATGCTCCTGTTAGGTTGAAAATTTAAAGGTTTTGTTCATTCTTCTAAAAAAAAAATCAGCATAGTCTATAAAAACAGTTTTCATTGTTTTTATATCAAATACATTTATTGTAATACTGTTAATTTGGGATGATTCTGATTTCACTGAGATAAACTGGGACAATGTATGGTTTTGCTTTACTTTGCATATAAGAGAAGTAGGATTACTCATTGATATAAATGTTTATACAGGCTAGACGTATTTTGTTTAATAAATTAATTTGATAGGTGCAAATAGGTGCCAATTGAAAAAGTAATCAAACTTAATAGATTGAAATTAATATTTAATATTTCTGATTTTGAATATTTTTAAAGTTTGCATCAATCAAACTTGGCTAATATTGCACAATCACAGAATAATTGTTTGCAGGTAAAAGGGACTTAATGTTTTCTAACCATCCAATATTGTATATCATGGGTGTCAAACTCGCGGCCTCACATTGCCATCACATGACATTTCATGATGTTTTTCCCATTAACGGAGCTGGGGTGGGCATGGCTTGCATGTGACACATCCAGCCCACGGGCCACCAGTTTGACACCTCTGTGTATATTGTCTTAATTTTTTCATTATGCATATTTTACTGTTTAGAAGGTATTTAAGAAATAAAATATTTTGCAATGCAAATTGAAAATGTTCTTATGGGAATGTATTAATTTGGATATATTATGTGATATCAAGTTGAATAGTGAACCTTAGCAACCACATAGAAGTTTTTCCCACATTGTGTAAAGAAAAGTTATGGAAAGCTTCCACTTCAAAATTTTATCTCTGTTCTTCATTTTAATTAAAATAGTTATATTCAGACTATAGTGATTTATATACAAGTGTTGTGGGATACTAAAAAAAAAGGCATGCCCACAATGTTTGTAATAAGATGCAATGTTACGAATATCAAAAGGTGTAGAAGACAGTGTAAACATAGATTTTTCTAAAATAAAAGTTTTGTAAAGAATTTTATTCTTATTTCATTCTATTTAGGTTTCACTCTTTATTTAAACAACAGTTTATTTTTGTGTCACCTTGTGTCACTGTGCTCTACCTTACCCCACTCAGCCCAGTTCTGTTCCTCACTATCTTGTAGTTTAGTTGTGTCTGATCACTGGTTGGATGCTGTAATCATTTTGGTAAAGGCCAGCATATTAACAATAAACCTTAAAAAGATACTCTGGATTAGTAGTTCCCAGACCTAATAATATGGCAAGGATGTGGGTGACTGACTTCAGTGGTTTCTATTTCAGGTAAGGTCATAACTGATATACCAGCCAAAGCTGAATAAAGAACACCTAACATAGGTCTTTGCCTACTCCTCTAACAGATGTGAGTCCAGGACTTCAGATTGGCAGCCTGCTGTATCTGAGGAAGCACAACCCCTATCAAGGGTCAAATATTGTGTAGACTGAGATACTATAGTCCTGGAGTCAGTAACTTCTGAATTAACAGCTACTCCATCTTACTTTGATTTCTTCCTGTTCCGATCTTGATCAGGTGGAACATCTACTGCATTTTCCATAAAATGAAAGAGAACCAATTGAATAAATTTCTCCCAAAATATATCTTAGTGGCCTTATGTGATGTGTTCAGTGGTATACTGAAAGGCTCCCTTTTAGGATGAACACTGTTCAATTTCATTATAAATAGATTAGATAAGAGGTGAAAAATACATTTACAGATGATACAAACTTGAAGAAGGATAGCAGGCATCTAGGAGAAAAATATAGGTAGCCCTTAACTTACAACCAGAATTGAGCCCAAAATTTATGTTGCTACACACTATGAAAGAGGTATAACATTCAAGTGAGACAGACTAGAGCCATGAGGAACAGAAAGGGGATTAGTAAACACACACATATACTCACAGAGAGACAGAGAGAGAGAGAGAAAGAAAGAAAGAAAGAAAGAAAGAAAGAAAGAAAGAAAGAAAGAAAGAAAGAAAGAAAGAAAGAAAGAGAGAGAGAGAGAGAGAGAGAGAGAGAGAGAGATGTTAGGAAAGAAGAAAGATGAAAGAAAGGAAGGAAGGAAGGAAGGAAGGAAGAAGAAAGAAGACAGAAAAAAAGAAAAGTTAGGAAGGAAGGAAGGAAGGAAGGAAGGAAGGAAGGAAGGAAGGAAGGAAGGAAGGAAGGAAGAAAGGAAGGAAGAAAGAAAGAAAGAAAGAAAGAAAGAAAGAAAGAAAGAAAGAAAGAAAGAAAGAAAGAAAGAAAGAAAGAAAGAAAGAAAGAAAGAAAGAAAGAAAGTTGTATGGCCGCCCTGAGTCCTACGGGAGTGGGGCGGCATACAAAAACGACCAAAAATAAATAAATAAATAATTTTTAATCAGGAACCCACCCCGGTCAATGGTGTCCCTCTTTACCAATGTTAAAATCTGGTCACCTTAAACATGGAGGGAATTTGAGGATAGAAGATCGGTCTCTGAAATATAATTTTGAGAAATTCAAGCTTTCACTAATTTTAGATATATATAGATTAAATTGTAATATTAGGGCACTGTTCCACTATAGGCTAGAAAAAATACATCTGAACATTTGATCTCTGTACATCAGCAGTCTAGGCTGTATTTGGAAAACAAAAGGTGGGAAGGAAAGTACAAGTTTGAAATTTAAATTTTTACTCCAGTGAATTCAGTTTCCCTCACAAAGAAAGGGCCATTTTAACTTCTTGAAAATGCATTTCCTCAGATAAATATATAATTACATAATAACTGTATATAATTACGCAGTTCACTAAAAAATAGAAACCACTTTTTAATCATTTGAGTGTCTCTTAAGTCGTAACTTAATGAAAGCTCAGGATAATTGAAATACTGCTTTTCACATGAATCTGCCTGCCTGCTTTTTTCCTGTAATAATATTTTTAAAAGTATTTTGAAATTTCAAGTATATATTCTATTTTAATTGATGGTGAAAGGTATCATGTATTACCTTTAACTGCCGTACTTTTGGGGAACAACAGTGGAATGACAGCCTATCTAGCGCCCTTTGATTGGGCTCTCTAGCCAGCATCTCTCGCCCACCCCCGTCCATGCCATCTCAGAACCCTAGGCCTTGTTCCGCAGGGTAGGCGCGTGCCTACGCCAGGTTACACACACAAGTTCTCACACGCCACTGAGTTGCTTCGTGGCTGGGATTCTTCACCTTGTTGGCGGAGGGATGGCTCTCCCATGCTGCCTCCACTCTGGCTTCAACAGCTCAGATTCTGAAGACTCCTTCACCGGGGCAGGTGTGGCAACATGGTCCCGCAGTCCCTGACAGTCCCATAGCATCATTACGGCAAGGTACTTTCCGTCGAAGTGCATCCACTTCTGTCCCATCTGGATGACCACCACGGGCCCAGGGCTCACACTGAGATTCTTCTGACGGCTTCCCAGCAACCCGATCTCAGGTATGCCACTTCAGATTTTCAGACACCCCTCGGTGGTCCTGTCACCACGGCATGGACTGGGCTTGTCCTTACAGACAACTGGATAGCGGGAACCGGCATCCAGTCCAACCGCCCCAGTGGACTCTTCCCCTGGCTCCCTCCTTCCATTCTTCAATTCATGGCCATCGGTCTCTCTGTCCTTCACTCTGCACAGGTTGCGGTACATCGGAGGTCTTGGTTTTTTCTCTATCGTACATGCCTCTTCGTTTGTCATCTACTCCTGCTGTCAGCGTTCCATTAGGTTAATACAGTGAATTAAATTCTAGAGCAGGATGTATGTGGAGCATTATGGATAATAAAAACTATGTAATGCTTGAAGTTCAAAACTAGTAAGTAACTATTAAATAACTGGGCGATCGGAGACCCAATACTGGTTCTATGATGCCGAGCAAAGGCCCAAAGCCCCATGACCACTTTGAGTTGAGGGGGCTCCTTAAGATGCTGGCAAGCTGGTGTTGGGAAGTAGTGGCAAGAGGGCGGCTCCACCCGTGTGCTCGTTAGTAGAACTTGAAGCTGCACACCAAAGGTTGGGTGCCATCAGGACACTGATCCCTGTGGGCACTGCTGTTGCTCCTCCTTCCCTCTGCCCCAGTGGCTTGAGTGGGTGGGTTACACCCTCCCCATAATCCCATTCATCCATGCCTGTGTTGCCCCAAATTTCTGCCTCATTCAAGTGGACATCTGGATTATCTAGTGACAGATTGTCACTGGGTTGATTGGCCTGCGGACTGATGCAATAGAAGGTGCTTCTGTGGGATTTGGGGGCTGCAGTATGTGGTTGCCCTGCCTGGTGGGTCTGCCCCTTGTGGCTGTCCTGGGGGGATCATTAGTGGTCTGGGGAGCCTGAGCCATCTTACTGGCCATGTGGCAAGAAGAAGGGGTGGAGGTGGACCTCTGAGGGGCTCTGTCCCTTGCCTGACTCAGGCTTGAGGGAAAATTTCTGCCCCCCCCCCGCGTGTCCTCCTCTGCCGGGGAAGGCCTGTGTGACTTTTCCTGGCCTTCCCCTGCTTGTGTTCTCTGCCATCCCAATGAAAAAACTGTAATTGCAGCCAGGCGATCTGGCTCAGAACATTCGGGGAGGCTTGTGGCAAGATTGTGGAGCTGAGGAGACGCTTTCGGTGTCACGTGATGTTTCGGAGCTGTCAGACTGCCGCCAAACAGCTGATGGGTGGTAAGATGGCCACCGTGACATCACCGACTCGAAGGCTGTTAACGGCTTTTCCCGCTCTGCTGCTCTGCTTCGCTTTGAAGTGCCTGTCAGATTTTCAAGGCCGCACGCCCACACAGTGGCCGGAATCACAAGTAGGTGCTCAAATTGGCAATTTTTCTGATCGCTGTCAGTCACTTGTGCCAAAATTGAGAGAGAGTGTGCTCTGTCGGCTATGGGAGCTAGGCTCCAGCCGACAGAAGAGGAACGGTGGCCGCTCAAGCGCGAGGCTTCTGCAGGCTTGTAGATCACACTTCTTTTTGTTGTTTTGAGTACCTCTCTCCCTGACAGGCAAAGTGTCTGGTTGGCCTGAAGTTTGCCAGGTGGCACCAGTTGGGGACCCCTCTATGCGCAGGGAATGAACAGTCTTTCTGAGGGGAATCCCTGTCTGCTCTAGGGAGACAGACACGGCAGGGCCTAAGCCCCTAGCCGCCCTCCACCCGACTTGAGTGACAGCTGTCAATCGGGGAGTTAAGAAGGATTCACTCACAGTTGATTACGATGATATTGTTGATTACGATGTTAGTTGTTTAGTAGATAATTTTGGAGGAAGTCTCTAAGAATGGGTAGCACTGTCCTTTATGGCTAAGGACCGAAAAAAAAGAGGGGGTGCCAAGGCAAGAGGGTTCTATTTATACTTTTTAAAAAATTCGGTCCTGATTGGCTAGAGGGCAGATTTAACCCATTCTTGGAGGCTGGCTCCACCCACTATGGAGAATGGTCTCATTCGAGACAACAATGAAACCGCAAACAGATGGGAGGTTGAACAACTAGTCTCGTGGTGCAACTGGAACAATCTGGAACTGGACACACCCAAAACCATAGAAATTGTGGTAGACTTTAGGACAAACCTTTCCATTCTACCACCTACTAGACAATAAAGTATCAACAGTAGAAACCTTCAAATTTCTAGGTTCTATCATATCTCAAGACCTAAAAAGGACACCTAATATAAAAAACATCATCAAAAAAGCACAACAAAGAATGTTCTTTCTGTTCCAACTCAAGAAGCTCAAACTGCACAAGGAGCTGCATATACAGTTCTACAGAGGAATTATTGAGTCTGTCTATAACTGTCTGGTTTGGTTCTTCAACCCAATAAGGCAGACACAGACTTCAGAGGATAATCAGAACTGCAGAAAAAACAATTACTGCCAACCTGCCTTCCATTGAGGACCTGTACACTGCACGAAGTGTAAGGGCCGTGAAAATATTTACTGTCGCAGCTGCTGCTTCCAGCCAGGGGACTGAGTACAGTGGATTAAGGCGACTCTCTCGACGGGCCTGAGTACGAAGAAGAGGAGGTGGCCATCCCACTGAATGAGCCCCGCACGAACCAGTGATTATGCCTCCCACCGACCCTTGCCCCATCCAGGCTAAGGATTCAGATGAGAAATAAGTCCCGGTTTCTCCCCAAAAGTCTCGGTTTCTAGCAACGCACCCGGTGGAAGTGTGTTGTACTGAGCAGGTCCTGAAAGTTTCTTTGTGCCTCCTCTTTCTCTTCCCGCATCCCTTTGGAAGCTGCTTAGTCAACTGCCTGCTTGCCTGGAAAAACTGAAAACCTGACAATTAAGTCTTTCCCCGTCCCTTCGCTTGAAAATAATAAGAAGCTGGCATTTGACACTTTTCCTTCGCTTTTGCCTAAAGCTTCCCAAAGTGGGCATTTTCCGAAAGCTTAACCTTTTATACTGTTAATTTTATACAGTTTTATACTGTTATTCTTTAGACGAAAACATTGAGGACTGTTAAAAGATACTGTTCTTTTAACAGTCCTCAATATTTTCATCTAAGGAATCCATGACTGAAACCAAAAATGCTGTATGAGACTTGCTTGTCTTTTAACTATAGCATTTTCTGCATATAAAGGTTGCTGTGTTGCCATGGTGTAACACACACTTTGTATGCACAGCTTTTCATGTAAGGTATAAAATAGCAAAAATAGTAGTAACATCTCTCTGAAATAACTAATATATGACTGGCAAGCCGCACCCACCCGGTCACATGACCGGCAAGCCACACCCACAAAATAAGCCACGCCCACAGAGTGGTAGTAAAAAAATTAGGAATCCACCCCTGATCCTATCCTATCCTATCCTATCCTATCCTATCCTATCCTATCCTATCCTATCCTATCCTATCCTATCCTATCCTATCCTATCCTATCCTATCCTATCCTATCCTATCCTATTCTTAGAGTGAGATATTCAGGAGTTCCATGGCTTGGGAACTGTTGCCTTCAAAATGCTTCAATATGAGGATTTGCAGATTGACTCATTAGCGAGAACAACAATTCTAAGAGCTGTAATGGCCTCCTCATTCTCTATTTTTCTCAGAGCAAGGCATTAAGGGAGGGAGGATGATTCTTGAGAGCAGCTGCTCTCTTTCTTGTCCTAGCTTTAGTAATTTCCAAGGAAAAAGAGTGAAAAAGCAGCAGCAGGCCAGTCTTGGCTTCAACCCTTACAGTTCAGATGGAAAATTCTCTCTGACCCTTTCCCATTATAGACTATATATGAATCCTTTTTAATTGAATCTGAAATAGGCTCCAATAAAATTCTTTTGCTTTGAAGTCTGAACTGAAAACTTGCATAAAATTTTATTCTCTTCTAATCTTGAATTTCCAATTCAAATCAAATCAAGGCTGAATCATCCAACTCTGATGCTACTACATTAATTTTTTTCTCTTCCTTTTATTTTGAACATATTTGAAGGAGCTCTTTTATTGTTCTCGGCATCCTTTGCCAATTTCAGTTCATTCTGAGTTTTAACCTTCAGATACCATCTTCACAATTCTGGACTATCTCTGAATACTTGTCTTTGATGAGTTGCCCCTTTTCTCACCTCGTATATGATTCATTTTTTTTCATCAATTTTTTTGTGTAGCCACCTGCTTTAGCAGCTATGTTCCATTTCTTTTCTCCTCAGCACTGTTTGTAACTGTACCCTTCCTTTTTTAAGGAACTATCATTCATTTGCCATAGACCACCATTCAGAAATTGCTAATCAAATTGTCTAGTCAAATCTGTTATTTGTTTTATTATATTTTAAATTTTTCTGAGTTCACATATTTGTTTTGGTGTTTGAAAATTTTGTTTATTAAAGGACCATATGTAAAATAACAAAGGAGAAAATTAAGTAGTGGGACTCAGTTCCTGTCTCGGACTTTGGGCATTCTTTCAGTCTTATCATCAGACTCTGGAGTAAATATTAGACTTCACTTGTAAGAGAAATCAGAAATGAAATTTCAAAGTGTTCTCAGTATGTATAGATCATCCAAAATTTGTTTTTACAAATGTGAAATCTGTAATTCCAAGAATCTCATATGTCTTTGAGCTGTTTTAAGTTGTAACAAGTTCACAGCTTTATAAGACATAATCAATTTGTAGTACTCAACAGAGAAGGAATGCATGTATTATTTAGCATATTTGTTTGTAGAGATGTTTTCGAGATATTCAATATCATTACAGATACAATCATAGCATAAAGTTCTTTGAACAATTTCACAGTTTCAATTACGAGATCCATCAGACAAATCTATGTAGTTTCTCCTTTATCTTTGGGTTTATATATATGAAAAACTAGGGAAGTTCTTTGTCTTTTGGCCAGTTTACAATTGATAATAACATCACAATTAAAACCATATATATATTAGCATACAAAACAGCATTGAGAGCCAAGTAAGATCAACAAGCTTTCGATAATAATTGTGGGATTTTATTTTTTAAAAAACAAAGACATTTGGACTTTAATTTAGCAGGGATGCAATGATTGAAGAAAGAAAAAAAAGCATTGGAAGAACATCTAAAGGACAGCGAAGAAGATGCATGGATAGTATACTAGGGAGGCTTACTGAGAACTGGAGAGATCAAACTGACCTAAAAGAAAAAACAAAGAACAGAAAAGAGAAATGAAATGGCAAAGTATTACATGTTCAAGCAAGAACTGGTGGAACATAAAATAGAGAAGGTAATTGAAAATAAAGAAGTACTTTGGACTTAAGAATTCAAACAGACAGGCATCTGCCTGTCTTAACCATTGTCAATAAGAAAGACAAAGGAAGTTGGGATAATGGACCCGGCAGTACCTGGAGACAACATAATATTTTTTTTAAAAGGAGAATATAACAACATACAAAGACAAAGAAATAGAATGGCTATGGCAAAAGAAAGCAAAGGTAGCACCAATAGTAATGGGTACCTTGGGTGCAATCCTAAAACAATTAGAATACCACTTGAACACCATTGGCATTGATAAAATCACCACCACTTAATTGCAAAAGGCAGATTTACTTGGAATAGCTTACAGTATATTCTGAAAGGATACCTTTAACACTATCAAACATCAGTATCTTCCTATCTCAGATCCTTGGGAAAGACTTAATAGGTGGATAAAGATGCCAAATCCATTATGAACATTTGGCTTACTATGCAATGAACCATAATAATAAATCACCACCAGACAATTGCAAAATATAGCTTTATTTGGAACAGCTTATATCCTGCAATAGTTTTATAACACCATGACACAAACTCTGCCTATCTCAAGTCCTTAGCAAGCACTCGTTAGTTGTATAAAATCTCAAATCCAATCTAAATATCTTGTTGGTCATGTAACCAACCATAACAATTAGATCTTTATCCTGCCTTTATATGTTTTTGTACATGTATATCTGAAGATGAACAAATTAAAGAGAAGGTTCAAGAGAAGGCACTATGAAACTGGGCAAATGGCGATACAGTGAGAGGCATTCTCTCTAGTATTCTACCTTATCTGATAATGTGCTATAAAAGAATTCAGGAATGAACTTTTATGTGAAAAGACTTAACTCTGGTATTGCTTTTGGGTGCCTAGACTGATCATGCACTCAAAAGTGTGTTAATTTTTATTTTTTAATATATGTCCATCTGCATTTGGTCCCAATATTAGGCTTTAATAAAAGGCTTTAATAAAAGACCAGAGTAGAGCTGGCAAGTCTAAATCTATCATTGCCATAGACATTCACATATGTACAGGGAAACCATTGAGACCCAACAGAATTCCAAATATTTCTGGCATCCTATTAGATGATTAAGGTTTTGAAAGTTATGTTTTATTGTTCATGATTCAATGCTGACTATATTGTTCCATAATTCTAGACAAACAGTTCTTTTACTTTTGAAAATGATTTGACTATTAAAATTCCACCATGATAATTTCATTCTAAACTGGATCCAAAACACATTTGGAGCATATTAATTTTACTTGGCTTCCTATTTTGTTAATTAAACTGATGAGGCGAATTATTTGCTCATTTTGAGGCTGACATTAAGTGACATTTTGTGGTGGCATCTGATATTTTTATGCTAATTGAATAACTTTTTTATTTGTATATCCCTATTTGATTTGTGGAGTGCTTGGGAAGCACTGAAAATTACTGCAGAAGATAATAAGTAATCTAAGTGATTTACAAGTGGAGTTGCTAACATTCTAAACACAGGTGGCTGTATATTCTGAAATGTGTTAAGGTGCTTAGTTAAACTGTCATTTTTGCGTTTTGTTAAGGAATTGAAATTAGATATGCTATATGGAAAACTTGATGGTTTTCTGTCAAAGAAACACTGAAAAATATAGCAGACATTTTATCAAACATAGTGGGAAGAAAAATAAAAATAGAATAATTTACATATATGTTATGGATACTTTTGAAAGCAAGGTATCAACCATCAGGGAATCTATGTTACAGAGGTTTCATCATATTTGTGAAACAAATGAATAAGAATTTATCATTATAGTTCAAGTTTATATGTCAGATAATTGAGAAACAACTTAGCAAACCAATTATCTGGGGTATAACCACTAAGCCTAAATCTTGAGATGATAAATGAGTGGGAGAGGGAGGGAGGGAGGGAGGGAGGGAGAAGGAGAGGGTGTGGGAGAGGGAGAGGGAGAGGGAGCAGGAGGGAGGGAGGGAGGGAGGGAGGGAGGGGGAGGGAGGGAGGGAGGGAGGGAGGGAGGGAGAGAGAGAGAGAGAGAGAGAGAGAGAGAGAGAGAGAGAGAGAGAGAGAGAGAGAGAGAGAGAGAGAGAGAGAGAGATAAGATGAATATGAGAGAATATGCTGTACAATCAGGCCAGAAATGTATTAAAAGGGAGATCAGAGCAGCAAAAAGAAGCTACTCTGAAAAGCTAAAGAATCAGTTCTCAACAAATGAACCAGCAAACATGTGGAAAACTCTTAAAAACATCACCGGTTACGGCAAACCACCTTCCCAGGCTGAAGGAAATCAACAACTGGCAGATGACCTGAATGTGTTTTACTGCAGGTTTAAAAGAAAACTACAACCACCTATCTCCACAACCCCCATATCAGACACACCAACAACAGCCAAGCCTCCTACAAGTGACCCAGCGGTGAAATGCTCCCGGTTCGGGCAGGCCAGTCGGTAATCGCAGAGCCGACGGAGCCGGTGGCAGTCGCGGCACGGGGCTTCGCCCGCCCAATTCCCCCGCCCGCCTGGATGCCGCCATTTGAGTTCTTTTGCCCTCTGCACATGCGCAAAGCATTCTGCGCATGTGCAGAGGGCAAAAGAACTCAAATGGCGGCGTCCAGGTGGGCAGGGGAAGCGGGCGGGGAAGCCCCGTGCCGCGACTGCCACCGGCTCCGTCGGCTCTACGATGACTGACTGGCCCGCCCGAACCGGGAGCATTTCACCTCTGAACTGACTGCATCCCATTGGGTTCACAATCCCTAGTGATCACAGAAAAGGAAGTGCAAGACCTATTTCACAGACAAAAGCCAGGAAAAGCTCCAGGCCCAGACAAGATAACTTCTCTTGCTTAAAAGTCTTTGCTGACCAATTGGCCCCCATCTTCATCCAAATCTTCAATAAATCGCTAGAGATGTACTATGTTCCTTCCTGCTTCAAATGCTGTACTATCATCCCAGTGCCAAAGAAGCCCACCATCAAGGAACTTAATGACTACAGACCAGTTGCTCTAACATCTGTAGTTATAAAAACCTTTGAAAGGCTGGTGCTGTCCCACTTGAAAACCATCATGGATCCCCTGTTAGACCTCCTACAATTTGCATATCGAGCAAATAGATCAACAGATGATGCTGTTAATATGGTTCTGCACTACATCCTACAACATCTTGAATCTCCAAAGACCTACGCAAGGGTCATCTTTGTAGACTTTAGTTCAGCATTCAATAACATCATTCCAGACATTCTTCTAACTAAGCTAAACCAGCTAGTGGTACCTGAACACACTTGTAAGTGGATCATAAGCTTCCTAACAGATAGGAAGTAGCAGGTGAAGCTAAGCAGAATCACATCAGATACCTGTACAATTAGCACAGCTCCCCCACAAGGCTGTGTGCTCTATCCACTTCTCTTCTCTCTATATACCAATGACTGCATCTCAAACGATCCATCTGTTAAACTACTAAAGTTTGCAGATGATACAACAGTGATTGGTCTCATTCGAGACAATGATGAATCCGCATACAGATGGGAGGTTGAACAACTTGCCTCGTGGTGTGACCGGAACAACCTGGAACTGAACACACTCAAAACCATAGAAATGGTGGTAGACTTTAGGAGAAACCCTCCCATTCTACCACCTCTTACAATACTAGACAACACAGTATCAACAGTAGAGACCTTCCAATTTCTAGGTTCTATCATATCTCAAGACCTAAAATGGTCACCTAACATCAAAAACATCATCAAAAAAGCACAACAAAGAATTTTCTTTCTGCGCCAACTCAGGAAGCTCAAACTGCCCAAGGAGCTGCTGATACAGTTCTACAGAGGAATTATTGAGTTTGTCATCTGCACCTCTATAACTGTCTGGTTTGGTTCTGCAACCCAACAAGACAGACACAGACTTCAGAGGATAATTAGAACTGCATAGAAAAAACAATTACTACCAACCTGACTTCCATTGAGGACCTATATACTGCACGAGACAAAAAGAGGGCTGTGAAAATATTTACAGATCCCTCACATCCTGGACATAAACTGTGTCAACTCCTACCCTCAGAACAACGCTATAGAACACTGCACACCAGAACAACTAGACACAAGAACAGTTTTTTCCCGAATGCCATCACTCTGCTAAACAAATAATTCCTTCAGCACTGTCAAACTATTTACTAAGTCTGCACTACTATTAATCTTCTCATCATTCCTATCACCCATCTCCCACTTATGACTGCATGACTGTAACTTTGTTTTTTTGTATTCTTACGATTTATATTGACTGTTTCCTAATGTGATTTGATTGCTTATTTATACCCTATGACTATCATTAAGTGTTGTACCTTATGATTCCTGATGAATGTATCTTTTCTTTTATGTACACTGAGAGCATAAGCACCAAGACAAATTCCTTGTGTGTCCAATCACACTTGGCCAATAAAGAATTCTCTTCTCTTCTCTTCTCTTCTCTTCTCTTCTCTTCTCTTCTCTTCTCTTCTCTTCTCTTCTCTTCTCTTCTCTTCTATTCTATTCTATTCTATTCTATTCTATTCTATTCTAACTACAGACAATGAGGGCTCAAATCAAAGTAGTTATAATGCCAGACAAGATAGATCCCATTAGATTGTCATATATTTTTGTGGGCTATTTTGTTCTGTAAAATTAAAAGCACTCCACTTGATTGGTAGATTCATTATAATTTAGAATAACAGCAAAAGTATCCTGCAAACCAGTGTAATTTTTACAGTGCAGGACAAATTAGCTATTTAAGAGACAAGCAGGAATTTAGAAGTTCTTGATTAACTAATTAAAGTAATTGCACAACCTACTTGCTGTCTGTTATTTGATTTGTTATTTGTAAATTGAATTCCAATTTATGATTGGAATTGCTGGTTGTTTTCTAAAACTCTGACTTGCTTGTTTACTTGCATACATATGTACTGTACAAACATGTAGGTATGTAGGTATGCATGTGCATACATACATGCACGCATGCACACAAAAATACACACTGCAGTTCAGTTTAAAAAGAAAGGAGATCCAGCAAACAGTGTCCAAAGCATTGAAACAAAGTTCATCCAAATCGTTCATTTGCAACTTGTCAGCATGAGGTCTGGAATGGAGAAATGTCCTTCAGCCCAAACAGACTTGATAATTTAAACAGTCCAATAACAACAGGGCCCCTCAGCAAGCTCTGAATAAGTGACAATAAAGAACAGATATGTACCTGATGAAATGCCTAGAGCTAGGACGAAGGGGATTTAACAAATGGGTTAGCTGATGACTTCCTACAGCTTCATTTATTTACAGGCTTTCAGTAATACAGGTTTATCAGATTAAAAAACCCTACCACTTATTGGCATCATTGTATTACAGTTTTGGGTTCCATCCTGAACATATGGCTCATCATTTCATCCCCCTGAAGTTTTCTTTTCTTTTCTTTCCTTTTTTTTCCTTTTTAATGAAAAGAGGGTACTTTTTGCTGCTAATGTTAAGACAATTCCTCTGTCTGCAAAAATATTAGAGATCTATCAAGGCTGACAATTTTAATATCAGAGTTCAATTTTAAGAGTTTAAACTGTGGAAATTTGAGCTCACTTATACAGTTCTTATATTTGACATATATTTCTCACTATCATTCTAGTAGCAGATGAGCCACTGTTTCTGATATATTATTAAGTCTTGACATAGAAAATGATAATTAAATATTATTTTAATGACAAGCCAGGTGCAGATGTATAGTTCCAAATAAATGGAAATACCAGAGTTTACCTAGGTAAAGGAGAAAATTCCGGTGGCAACAGTCTTTTTCCATTCATCCTCACAATGATAATCAATACATACATTAAGCATCTCCCTCCACTTTGCAAATAATTTTCTAGTTGCTTATTGAAATATTCTTCAGTAAATTTCCATCATGCTAGTTTAAAGAGGTACAATTGAGATAGAGAATTAATTCTACATTTTTCAGTGCTTAACCAAAAAAGGTGAAAATCTAGACTTAGCCTTGACATGTGCATAGAAAGCTAATAATTTATCTTGCTCATTATTATTTATTATTCCTTTCTTCTCACTACTCATAAATGTGATGCTATTTTAAAATTCTGCAGTTTCCATGGGGAATTCATCCGTGGAAGGATAAACAAAATTTCTATGGGATAAAAGTAGTAATCATGAATGGTGATGCTAAGGAAATGAGTATCATAAATAACTTGAACTTCCTGTTCCCATATTTGTCTGTTACATTTCAGAATTCGGAATCAAATTCTATAGTAGCATCTTTTGACTGCAGCTGTTGCAAAAATGTCTTTGAATTCAAGTACCAAATGGATTGAATTATTAGGAAGCAATTAGATTTAAACTTAATTTTTTTAGAATATTTTTAATCTATGTTAGCATAAGTTGATTATATATAATATACATACTTGCTATTGTAACAGGCCTAGATATTTAATGCCCATTTTCATGTGTCACAGAGTTTTTCTAGTTTTGATTCATATTAATGTTTTAATTCTTAA
Organism: Diadophis punctatus similis; assembly: GCA_023053685.1. Taxonomy (NCBI): domain Eukaryota; kingdom Metazoa; phylum Chordata; class Lepidosauria; order Squamata; family Dipsadidae; genus Diadophis; species Diadophis punctatus. The sequence continues at coordinate 10,038,149 of JALIGW010000008.1, forward strand.
TGCTGAAAGTTTTTGATGTTTTAATGTTCTTATCATTTTTTTATTCTGTTTTTATATTGATGTAAGCTGCCTAGAGTCATTTGAAATTGAGATGACTCCATTTAATTTGAATAATAATAATTACCACTATCACCTCTGTGAGGCACTATTTTGACATGGTTGTAGGGCTTGTATCAGAGGTGGGTTCCTCCCAGTTTGCACCGGTTCTAGCTGATAATGTCACAGAGCCGATTCTGTTGGTGCCGGTCCATGGACACCACCATCTTTTTTTGGGATTATTTTTTGGGGGGGATTTTTTGCTGATTTTTTTTCTTCTGTGCATGCACAGAAGCCGAGTTTCTGGCACTGCGCATGTGCTGCCATCTTGTTTTTGCCTCTTTTTTTGAATTTTTAAATTTTTTTGTCACTGCGCATGTGTGTGCATGCAAAGTACATGTGCGCCCATGAGGCACGCCCACGTGGCGCGGGAGGAAGTGAACCGGCAGGAAGGTAAGTTAGAACCTACCCCTGGCTTGTATGCTTTGAGGAAAATAAGAACTATGCCAGAGGTTCCATGATACCACAGAGGTCTCATCAGAGAAGCAAAATTAAGAATGTTTCTTCCATAAAAAATGGTGAGAGTAATTTACAGAAACCCATATCAGTCCTTGCCCAGTGCAAGTTCCTTGACGACTGCTATCAAATGACCCATAGGACTCAGGACTGTTAGCTGAATAAGCAAGGCCAGCCGCTGGACGACTACTAGAAGAAAAGGTATTTGCCCATTGCAAATACACAGATTAAAGGTAAAGAAATAACAAGGCTAGCAGACCAACACTGATTTATAATAAGATATACAATATTCAAAGAAGCAGAATTGAAAGAATTGCAAAGGTCGAGTTAGAGCAAAGAACTCAACATTTGCCAGTAGATGTAAATCACAAGTAGTTTGCAATAGAGGAAGCCAGCATAGCTATTGAATTGTTTTCATTCTGAAACTAGGCACCCATTTCTTTGCCTTTTCCCTTTTCTCGGAAATATCAAAGATATGTAGAAGAATTGAACCAAAGAATTAAAGAACAGTACAAAAACAATAGGATAAAGTTGCATGCATTGAAGCTTGTTCCAAAGATGTAGGCCAATTTATATCTTGATTGTATGAATTAACAGTAGTTGAGTAGCAATTTTATTTCAGATGTTGTTTTTCCATGAAGCTTCAGTTTGTCCATGCAAAAGAGGTAGGATACACTGGCAGATATTTTTGTTTTTTGATAGCCATGGCCTGAATTATTCAGTGTTATTGAAAGAGGAATCAGTGCAATGACAATTACTAGTGGCATTAGTGGGTCTCCTTGGAAGATTCCTCTCTTGATATTAACCTCTCCCATTCTCTCACCATTGACAAGCAACCATGTCTTCCACTGTGCCATTGAACTTTGCACAGAACTTCTGATAGTTCTATTGACTCCTGTTATTTGACTCCTAGGCATTTGATTATCCAATCATGTGACAGAGATTCAAATGCCTTCTTTTAACTAATCCATGCTACATTCAAGTTGGTCTTGCTTCTCTTGCAGTTTTCCAGAATCATCTTGTCAATTAGGAATTGATCATTTGTTCCTGTACCGTTTGGGCAGTTTGGTTTCTGTTCAGATGGGGAAAAAATATTCTCAACTAGATTCTGTTGGACTGTATCAGATTACACACTGTGTGATAAACCATAATAAGTTGGAAATAAATAAATCAATAAATCAAAATTTACCAAAACCTAGAATAGAATGCTATGGCTTCCTCTGACACCTGCTCAGATGTCAAGGAAGAGTTGACTCCAGGAACTTCAGAGGAGGTGCATAGGAGCATCTTGTGCCTTTGCCTGTGGACTTTGCAACTCTATGTCTATGCTAAGCAGTCTTGGACTCAGTGGAACTTTGCAGTTGATGTGAGTAGGACCAGAGAACATTAGAAGGGGCTTGTGATGTCTCAATGAAGTCTAAAGCTCCTCCTGAGTTTGTGAATGTGGACTAAGCAGGACACTATGAAAAACCATTTCAATGGAGATGGGGGTAACAGAATGAAAACAACTAAATATTAGCCAAGTGAGAACCTAGTGTCACACTGTAAGCAAAGATATATTGTGGAGATAGTGAAGGTTTTTTTAAAAAAAAAACAAAGTTTGGTTCAGATGTTGTAGGACTTCTTGCCCAAGAGGATGTTCTCAAAGCAAAACAACATATGAAAAGAAATGAAACCACTGAAATTTACAGAGTCCATATGAATGTTGCATGACTTGCCATGACATCTTCCTAGGCTAGAAAACATACAAAAGACAGCTGCCAGTCAAGGCATTACTAGCTCCCAAATCTAAAAAAGAAAATAATGGGAGTATTTGTACTATCAAGTTCTGGCTTGTCTAACATTAGGTTAGCTTCATACTTGTATGCTTATCCGTAGGAAACAGAATAAAATGTTTTTCCCCCTACTACTTTGTATTTTTCTATGAAAACAGTGTATCATGTTTGGTGTATTCTTTTGTAAGAATTCTGCAGAACATATCACCATGATTTGTCACTGGAATAAATGTATTAAATATTTTGTAACTAGTATCAATTCAATAAATTAAATAAAGCTTACTAAATAAATACTTTTCAGGACTTCTTCATAAATTTATAACTGTGCTCAAAATTATACTTGTGTCTGCCCTTTCTTCTCATTACTTCAGAGGAAGTTTTTATTATGAGTTAGGTGGTGACATAATGACTTGCCAAAGGCCATCTACATAGCTGATCAGAGAGCTTCTTAGGCAAAGTCTATTACTCTAAATAGATGCTTGGGCAAGCAGATTACTGGATACTTTGAATCAGCTCCAGATGGACTGTTGCACTTCCAAAAAGTAACCATAGATCTTCTCTTTGGGAAACATTCAGAAAAGAGAAGCTAGAAGTCACCATCTCCTTAGATTATTCCGCAGCTGACTACGTCTATCCCATCCCTGGCCATCAACAGACCTGTAGAAAAAATTCTCAAATCTGTTATGTAGTGTGTATATATTATTATACTGATACCTCTTACAATATATATCTTGGATGTAAATATCTAATTCTGTATAGCAAAGTAAATATTGGGTATTTACTGGAAATAAGTCATGGAAAAGAATGTTGTTCTGTTCTAGCAAAACTCTTGCTATATTATTATAAAAGCTAAATAAATCTCAAGGTGAATTTTTTTTAAACTCGTGTTCTTATTAGTGTCTGTGTATGCCTTTTAGACTCCAGTCCATTGTTCATAACAGTATCACAAAAATTCATCATAATAGAATAAAGAAAAAGATATCTTTTGTCCATTTTTCATCATCAAGGTCTACTCCCTTGTTAATTCTGTGAAAGACATAACAGTATTAGAGGATCAAGGTATTTTCAGCTCCAGAACTCAGTAGAGCTTAATGACCTTCCACACAAAAATTAACTCTTTACCTTAAACTTTCTTATTTCAATTGTTTAATTTGGAGAAAAGGAATGTCATATACTAAAGCTTTTTATTGTTAGAATGAGATTCTGAAATCACTCTCCTCTGCTACAGCTTGAAATTGAAAAAGATAAAGCTTTCTCTTTATATGACCACATTAATCCATGTTTGCCATTGCTATTTCTGGTGTGTTTTTCTGATTTCCCAATCTATCATGCAATGTTAAAAGGTATAATATTGCTTACTTTAAAAAGGAAAAATTAATGGTATTTATATTCCCTCCCCCTTTTTTAAGTAGCACTGCTTGGCATCCCATACTTAGACATTTTAGTTGTGATATAAATTTCACAAGGGTATAACAAGACATTTTCTGAATCCCCATGCTATAAGCTTTGTCCCTTACCTATTTCAATTTGTGCCATTTTTGATGAGAATAAAAATTCTGCAATGTAGCTGAATCCCTGAACAAATTTCTGTTACAAACTGTTAGTGATTTATTTAGACATTGGTTTCATTTCCTAAATTTATGAATAGTTCCACTAATATGTAATAAATACATAAATAACTGGAATTATAACTATAATTTAAACTCAGTGAAAGCAAGATAACCATCAGACATTTTCTTGATGGTAAACAAACATTCAGGTTTTATTTATGTAATTTGATTTTATCTCAAAGCTGCGTTTAACATACCATATTATGCCATGTTATGTTCGGGAATATTCGGGAATATTATCATCTTGGAAAAAAAAATTAAACTTTATTTAGCGTATGGCATGTGTTAGCCAGGGATCACTGAGGTGGCTGGCTGCCTCTGTGAAAGGAATTTTTTGGGCCGTGTTATTTTTACCTGCAGGATGCCTGAATGCCGGTAGGCAATCAGGGAAGGCTCCTTTCTTGTCACTAGGTGGTTTATTCACTCACGGGAATCGAACCACCAAGCTGCCAACCTTAGTGGTGTGCAGGCCCAGTGACTTACCATGTGAGTCACCGCAGCCCCCATCTTGGAAAGTAATAACATGCCATACAATTATAATATAATGGAAGCAATTTATAGCATATTATCTTCTAATCAATATACACAGTAATCACAATAATAGACATAAAATACAGTTTTTGCCTGTTTTGTGACCAGTCTGTAGAAGCCTACTTTTGTTTCTTTGTCATCTACTGTAAGTTCAGCAGCCATGCAAACAATATATTTTCCCACTAAAACAATCTTTAACTTAGAGTTATGCCTGTCTAGCTAAAACCTATAAAATAGTTTAATATTGCCTGCAAAAGTTGGAATTCAATATTGTCTATGTTGCTTTGCTTCTTATGCTGTATGTTAAGAGCACTGATGCTAAACATTACTACATCATTTCACTTTTTTGAGTTCCTGTAATTGGAAACGGTGGAGAGTACTTAGTCATTCTATTATGTTTTCCTGTTATAATTGGAAGTTGAATAAAGACTATATTAAGATCTTATCTGTATTTTTCCTGTCCATGCTACTGATTTAATTTTTAATCTCCTATAGGAACTAGGAATTCTTTGTATGCCTGCAGGTACACAGTCTGTAATAAATGGGTATTTTCTGTATATTTCTACATAAAATGGTCTGTATTTACCTAAAGGCAAATAACATGAAGAATCCTGAACAGAAGTGATTATTGTATGCAGTCCCAAATATTTGCCAAATCAGGTCTCTCGTTTAATGAAGTTGTGATATTACTGAAAATACATTTTTGTCTAAAACATTACACAAAGGTTTAAATATCATGAACAATCCCAGTAATTTGATAAGGGCATTGTTATTTGAATCACTATTTTATGGGTGTTCTTTAAGCACTGCTAGATTGGAGATTTATATAATAATAATAATAATAATAATAATAATAATAATAATAATAATAATAATAATAATAATAATAATAATAATAATAATAATAACAACAACAACAACAACAACAACAACAACAACAACAGAGTTGGAGGGGACCTTGGAGGTCCTCTAGTCCAACCCCCTGCTTATGCAGGAAACCCTACACTACTTCAGACAGATGGTTATCCAACATCTTCTTAAAAATGTCTAGTGTTGGAGCATTCACAACTTCTGGAGGTAAGCTGTTCCACTGATTAATTGTTCTAACTGTCTTACATGTCAGGATAATTTCTTACATGTCAGAATAAGAGATTGCTTGCCTTGGATTATTATTATTATTAAAGCCCAATGGCAAGGTTGGTTTTTGTGGAGATTTATAAGTATATCACAAATATGGTACTTAAGTCACACCTTTTCTTGTTGGACTTTAAGTTTTACGAAGTTTAATCTGACCTAATATTGAAAGATAGTTGCAGCAAGTAAGATACCCAAACAATGATAACTCTTCTAGGTTATTTTATAGGATAAGCCTATTAAATCTGCAATTGTTATACCTCCTGAAATATTCCAACAATTCCTGAAAAAACTTTCTGAAATTAACAAACCATGTCTTCATGTAAAAAAAAGAAATCTGAGATTGAAAATGTGTTCTCCATGCGCTGCAATGGAGAAATGGACAATGGAGTGGCTGGCACAAGGGAAGGAGGAGGAGGGAGAAGAAAGAGGAGAAGCGGCCTTCTCCTTCCCTTGCACCGGCTGCTCTGCTGCCCGTTTCTCCATTGCAGCACAGCCCCCAGGATCCACTTTGGTAGTGGAGGGTGGGTAATTTAACAATCAGTTTGCTCGAACTGGTGCAAACCAGCTCAATCCCACCACTGAATGGGCTCCTTCTAGGCTACCTCCCATCGGGAATTCACCAGGAGCTTTGATAAAGAATTCATATACTGTAAATTTCAGAGGACCATTACACAAGAATAATTTCCTCATTGTGGTAGATTCTTATTTAAATGGTTTGAAATCATTTTAATAGCTACATAAAACTTCCTGGCTACAATAACCATATGGCTTAAATTATTTGCAATTTAAGGGGTATCCAATATTGCCGTGTTAGTTTGGATAATAATTGTGCATTTACTTCAACTGAATTTAAAGAAAATATGAAAAGGGACATTATATAAGCTGTCACTGCAGCACATTAGAGGCTCCAATCTAATGTCCAAGTGGAGAGTGAATGAATAATGCTTTTTGTCTTTTATGAAGAAGGGAAAAAATGAAGTTATACAGATCTGTAGTGATCAGCTTCAGGCAGAACTGTCCTCCTTATCTCAGATCTAAGACTAAGAATATTTACTAATCATTAGCTAGAGAAAAGGGTTTCAACAAAAACAAATAGAAATGGAGGAATCTAGGAAATTTCTTACTATGTGGCTTTCAGCAACAATATTTGGGAATTATCTGCATTAGCATCATGTTAAAAGACATTGTAAGGCAGATAGTGCTTCAATTGTTATAGAATGAATGAAGAAAAACCTGGCAGAAGCTTTAAAGGAACTAGAAGAACAGGTCCTCTGGGTGAAACACTGTAAACATGAGTTTTCAATGAAGCAGCAATAGACTCTAGATGTATTGAAGGTAGTAAAGATAGATGCTGAATTGCGATCACAGAATATCGGGATAACTGTTTGCCTCATTTGGTAATTATGCTGGACTCCCTGAGCTAAATGCTATAGAAGCAAAAACAATGGGAATAGACTATGCAACATATGAGGGTTGTCGTATCAGAACATACATTAACATATAGCATGCTCTGAAATTCATTGGTATATGATGTCTATGAAATCTGCACATTGGCTTTGGCTTAGCATGGACGGGCCCTGCAAATTCATGGTTGCTCTTCCTGAGTAGCTGACCTCACCAGGATGACTAAGTTCAGCAACACTTTGCATAGTGCTCAGTACTGCTTATCCATGAGCCAGTGGTGAAATCTAAAAATTTTCCCTACCGGTTCTGTGGGCATGGCTTGTTTGGTGGGTGTGGCTTGGAGGTCAGGTGGGCATGGCTTGGTGGGTATGGCTTGGTGGTCATGTGACTAGGTGGGCATGGCCAACTTGTAAAATGTGGTGAAACTCACTTAACAACACTCTTGCTTAGCAACCAACATTTTGGGCTCAATTGTGGTCATAAGTTTTATTTCTCTCTCCTTTCCTCTTTCTTCCTCCCTCTCCCTCTCCCTCTCCCTCCCTCCCTCCCTCCCTCCCTCTCTCTTACACACACACACACACACACACACACACACACACACACACACACACACACCTGGTCTGGGCACAGATGGAGCACTTCCCGGGGAGTTCTCCTGCATGGACGCGCCTGGCGGCAGTGGAGTACCTTGTAATCACCACATTTTCTAACCCCCCTCCAGCGTGCACAGGCTTTCTCCTCCATTCCTGTTAAGTCCGTGGGACGAATAAAGACAGGAGACAAGATCTGGTCAAACTAAGCCTTTATTAAGGCAACACCAAGTAACTGAGAACTGTAGCTAAAGCCGGAGGTGCCAAATTGCCTCAGCCACGTTTGACAGCTCTATTTAAGAGCGGCCGTCAAACGCGGCAGCCAATCAGGGCGGTTGAGCGCTCCTGCTCAGTAAGCCGCTCCAATCAGCGGCAACCTCTTCTGTTGCTAGCGTCGGGGAGGACGTAACACCCCTCCCCACCCAGAAGGAACAAACGTAGTCCCCCAGATAGGCTGGGTGCCTGCGCAACCTCGAAGAGCGTCTCAGCTCCGCCGGGCTGCAGGGAACTGCCGGCGGAACTTCAGCAGAAACCAGAGGAACTTCAGGTGGTGACGGTGAGCTTGGGGGCAATGCTGGAATGGCATCGGAGTGTGCTGGAGTGACCGGTGAGTGTTCTGGCGGCTCCGCGATGTCGGCGAACACCGTGGCGGGGCTTGACAAAGGCGCGGTTGCTGCGGCCGGAACTGGAGTGAAGGCCTCTGGGCTGGTGTCTGCCGGTTGTCGCCCCCTTAGCTGGTCAACATGCCTCCTCCAGATGCAGCCATCCGATAACCTGACCCTGTAAGAGCAGGGGCCAGTTATCTCAGTGACCCGGCCTGGGAACCAGCGAGGTTGTCCCCCATAATTTTGGGCGTAGATGGTATCTTCCACTGTAAAACTCCGGCCCTTGGCGTGTAGGACAGGGGGTTCCCCAGAACCATAACCGGGGTGCATTCTGTCTAGGTCAGTGCGAAGGCGGCGGCCCATAAGTAACTCAGCTGGGCTGCGGTTTGTCGCAGGACAGGGGGTTGAATGTTGGGCTAGAAGGTAAGCTGCCACCCTGTCCTGCCAATTTGTGGCACTTAATCTGCTAAGTGCCTCTTTAGCTGACCTAACTGCTCTTTCTGCCCGGCCATTACTTGCGGGATGCCAGGGGGCGGTCAGTGCCTGGCGAATACCATGGGCGTCCAGAAACTGCTGAAACAAACTGGAGGTAAACCGTGGACCATTGTCAGACACCACTACATCTGGGTACCCTTGGGATGCGAACAGCCGCATCAATGTGCAAATGAGTGACTCAGAATTGGTAGTTGTCATGAGTTCCACTTCCACGCAACCAGAATAGGTGTCCACAACCACCAAGAATTGATGGCCAAGGAATGGGCCTGCAAAATCCAAGTGGATTCTGGACCATGGCCCCCTTGGGGTCTCCCAAGACCTCGGGGCTGCAGTGGGCGGGGCAGGCCTAGACAGCTGGCATGGTTGGCATAAGGAAACCCACTTCTCAATCTCCTGATCCATGCCTGGCCACCACACGTAACTCCTTCCCAGTGCTTTCATACGCACCACCCCCGGGTGGCTGGCATGCAAGCGTTGGAGAATTGGCCTTTGCAAAGCAGGGGGTGCCACGACCCTATTTCCCCAGAGTAGGCAGCCTTGTTGGGTGGAGAGTTCCAGGCGGCGATGGTAGTAAGGCACATATGGTGGCTCTAGCTGCCCCACCGGCCACCCCCTCAACACCCAGTCGAGGACCTGGCTCAGGACGGGGTCACGGCTCGTATGGGCGGCAATGTCAGCTGCCAGGATGGGGGCTCCCAGTTCCTCAATGAGGAGGACCTCAGAAGCAGGAGCGGGATCGACAATGACCAGAGGCAGGGGGCATCGGCTAAGAGCATCAGCATTGGACATGGCTTTGCCTGGTCTGTAATGCAGGGAGTAAGAATAAGTTGAGAAGAACTCCATCCAGCATGACATTCTTGGTGACAGGTACTGGGGGGTCTGGTGGTCTCCTGATAGGAGCCCCAGAAGTGGCTTGTGGTCTGTAAACAGGTGGAAGGGACGGCCATACAGGTAGTCATGAAAACGCTTGATGGAGGCTACCAGGGCAAGTGCCTCCCTGTCCGTTTGGCTATATTTGCGCTCTGTAGAGGACAGGGTCCTGGAAAAGAAAGTGATTGGGGCCTCACAGCCATTTGGGAGGATGTGAGCAAGCACTGCCCCAATTCCAAAGGGGGAGGCATCTGCTGCCAGGGATAGGGGCAGGATGGTACTGAACTAGCACTGCCTCTGACACGAGGAGGGCCTTGACCTCCTCAAAAGCGGCCTGGGCTTCTGGGCCCCAGTGCCAGGGTCTGTTGGCATCTAATAGCCGGTGGAGGGGTTCAGCAAAAGTGGCCTTATGTGGGAGGAATATATTGTAGAAATTGAGTAGGCCTAAAAAGGACTGGAGTTCTGACCTGCAAGTTGGCGTAGGGGCCTGCTTAATGGCTGCTACCTTGGAGGGGGTGGGGTGTATACCAGCTCCATCAATCAGGTAGCCCAGAAACTCGACGCTGGGCACCCCTATCTGGCACTTGCTGCGCTTCAGTTTGAGGCCTGCCAGGCGAAACTTGGTTAGGACTGCTCTAACTCTGGAGTAGAGCTCCTGTGGGCTAGTGGCTGAGATGAGGATATCGTCGAAGTACGGAATGACCCCTGGCAGGCCAAAAAGGAGGCGTTCCATAAGATTTTGGAAGAGGCCGGGGGCAACACACGCCAAACTGGAGGCAGCGGCATTTGAAGGCACCCCGGTGGGTGACAATCGTTTGTGCTTCCGCAGTGGAGTCATCCACCGGGAGCTGTTGATAAGCCTGAGCCATGTCCAGCTTGGCGAAAGTCGTGCCCCGGCCTAGGGAATGGAGCAAGTGCTGCACCACAGGAATTGGGTATGGGTGAGGTTGCAGTGCTTTGTTCAGGGTGCTTTTGTAATCGCCACACAGTCTGATAGAACCATCAGGCCGTAAAGGGATGACCACAGGGGTCTCCCACTTAGCATGATCTGTTGGTTCTAGAACTCCTTGGGCTAGCAGCTTGTCAATTTCTGCGTCCACCTTTGGCCGCCAGGCAAAGGGAACACGTCGTGGTTTGAGGCGAATGGGGGCGACCTGAGGATCTAGGTTGAGGGAGATGGGGTTTCCTACATAGGTACCTAGTTTGTTATCAAAGACATCTGCAAACTCAAGGAATAGAGGGAAAGTGTCACGCAATGCAATAGCATGCACTCCCAAGAGTGAGAGGCCAAGGGAGTCGAACCATTCGAGGCCCAAAAGTGAAGGCAGTGAGCCTGAAACCACAACCAGGGGCAGGTTGCCAGTGAAAGAGCCCTTTTCCACTAAGACTCTAGTCTCCCCTAAAATGGGAATGGAGTTGCCTTGGTAGTCCCTTAATCTGACGCTAGAGGGGGTCAGGCTGCTTTCAGTCAAGGAAGGAACCAGTTTATGCAAGGTGGCCCAGGAGACTATGCTTTTGGTGGAGCCTGTGTCCACCTCCATTAAGCAAGGGGATCCCTCAACCTTGAGTTCCAACCAGATTTTTTTCCGCCCCCCCCCCCAGCAGTTAGACAAACCTCCTCAGGCATAACCTCAGCGGTTTGCCTGACAGGAAAATAGTCAGCAGGAGGCTTTTGGGGGCGAGCAGGGAAAGGTTGAGGTGCTGAAGAAACAGCGGCAGCCCCCAACGAGCAGCAAACTTTGGCAAGGTGTCCGAACTTCCCGCAGCGGCGGCAGGTGGCAGTGCGGAACCGGCAGGAGCTGTGGGGGTGAGGCTCCCCGCAACTGGCACACATGTTGAAATTGCTTTGCCGGGGTTGTGGCTGTTGTGGTAGTTGCTGCTGCTGTTGTTGTTGTTGTGGCCAGCGTCGTTGAGCAGCGGCTCCGAGGCAGTGGACTGAGGAAGCTGGTGTGGACTGGTCAAAAGGGTCGATGTCCTCATGGTGCACGGCATGGTGTTGCAGGGTCTGGTGCACCGTTGGTTGGAAACGGTGAATTTCGGCAGCAGAATTGGTGGACATTTCTGCTGCCCTGGCTTTGTCTAGGGCGACTGGCAAAGTGAGTTCTGTGCGGGCAAGGAGACGACGCTGCAGCCGAATGTCTCTCACCCCACAAATGAGTTGCTGCAGCAAGGCGTCGTCGAGGTTTGGAAATTCGCAATCCAAAGCCACGTCTCGGAGGGTGGTCATGTAGTGATTGACCGCCTCTCCTTCTCACTGCAAACGCTGCTGGAAGGCGAACATGCGGGCAATGCGGGACGGCGTGGGGGAATAGTGGTTCTTTAACTTACTCAAAAGGTCCTTCCACGGCACGTTGTACACGATTTGTGGGGCCACCAAGGCTCTGGCCGTAGCGAACATCCAGTGGCCGCAGGCGTTTAGGAAGATGGCGCGCTGCCAGTTGCTGGGAAGCCCCGTGAGGTCGTTTACCTGCAGGTAGCATTCAAAACGCTCCATGTACGTGGCCCAGGTTTCAGATTCGGGGCAGAAAACCTCAAAAATGGTGGGGTCCTTGCCAGCTCGAGCCATAGTCAGCGGTGGTGTTGGCGGCAGCTTCGCAGGGCGCTTCAGCTAGAAGAAGGGAAGAAGCACTATTCTTCCTGAGGATGGTCAGCGGGGAACTCGTTGGTCATCCCACCTTCGTCCCCACTTGTTAAGTCCGTGGGACGAATAAAGACAGGAGACAAGATCTGGTCAAACTAAGCCTTTATTAAGGCAACACCAAGTAACTGAGAACTGTAGCTAAAGCCGGAGGTGCCAAATTACCTCAGCCGCGTTTGACAGCTCTATTTAAGAGCGGCTGTCAAACGCGGCAGCCAATCAGGGCGGTTGAGCGCTCCCGCTCAGTAAGCCGCTCCAATCAGCAGCAACCTCTTCTGTTGCTAGCGTCGGGGAGGACGTAACAATTCCTGCCTTCTTCAATCTCTGGTTTCTCCCCGCATGCCCAGGCTTTCTCATTTCTGCCACAGAGAGGCACCTGCGGAGGGTGGAACCTGCAGAGAACAAGTAAGGCACGGGCAGCAGGAATGGTAGGGCGTGCTGGGGGGAGAAATGTAGGGCGCGCTGGTGGGGAAACTGTGGATATTGGTGAAAAGGCCGAGAACAGCACCTTGCAGTGTGAGCGAGTGGCAACCAGGGGACCGGTTCAGGGGTGTGGCCAGCCAGCCATTGCTACTGGTTTGGCGAACCACTGGCAGCCACTGCTACCAATATGCCCAAACCGGTCTGAGCTAGTAGCATTTCACCCCTGCATGAGACCCTTCTCAATGCTAAGAGATTAAGTGCAGTATGGGAAGCCCCCTTCCTAGAAAAATTAATGATTTTGGGAAATATTAAAAAGGCAGAATATTATATTTATGCAAAGGAGAAATGGAGAAACATGCTCTTAAAGACAGAAAGCAGACTCAGCCTTTCTTAATGGCCTTAATAGCCCCAGCAGATATTTTGTGTCCATTAAGAAAGACTAGGCCAGCCTACCTACAAAACAAAAGACCTTCAGGGTGATGGGATTAAGAACAGGACATGATCATTCAGGACATAATGGGATTAACCCACTACCCACTACCACTACCCACTACCCACTACCCACTACCATTTAGCAAAAGAGCTCACTACTTTGCACAATCTCCTAAGGGCATTTCAGACATTGCACAACTCTCCAAGCAGCATCTCTGAAATTTATAAAAATCCATGTACTCATCAAACCAGTTGTTCAGCTGACCCAGAACCACAACCACTGGTGGTTCTGTTCATCAATAAACCAACTTTCCAATCAGCCTCCAGTAAGGCTATGTTGTTTCCAGCATCTTTCTCCCAGCTTGGAACTCAACCAGATGTATTTATCTTCCAACAGCAGGAAATTTCCTTACCCTTACTATCATACCAACTACAGTAATTTCACCTAGCAAAATGTATTGAAAAGGGAGAAAGGATGCATAGTTATGTATTTATAAAATAAAAATAAATTTGATATGTTAAAATACATAACAGAACTGTAAAGCCAGGCACTAAAAAGTGTGATTTAAAGCAGGGAAACTATAGTAGGGACCTTATTCCTGCTCACAATTTTACCATTCTAGTAACTGTAACTCACACGTGGCTCCTTCTCTCTCTGCTGAACCCTAAGTATGGAAATTGAACCCAGTGGAGAAATGTGCACAAGCACTTCAGGAGCAAAACTATTGGGAAGAGGAATAGAAGAGTAAACATCTATTTTTTTCCTGTTACTACTCTTCCCTTCTCCTTGTCCCCCTGCTTCAATAACTTTTGGCAGCATGAATCATGCTCTGAAAAAAATGATGTCCTGCTGTCAGGTTTCATCAGTCTCCTTCTTTTTTTGAAACGAAAAGAAGTTATGGAAACAAACAGAACAAAGAGTGGGAATGATGAGGCCAATAACAATCCCAGGCTTTATATATACTGCACCAGCCACTGTTGAATATTATTCTGATATATGTAGGATGTGGATGATTTTAGTGAAGCAATTAATCAAGCAATGAATATACTCATGTGTTCAATTATAGTCTTTATGGTTGATTAATCTTTAGAAGATGTGTCATTATTGCTTGTGGGATTCTTTTTTAGAATTCCTTTGCTCTGAGGACAAAGAGTAGTGTGCAACATTGCAGAGGAAGATTTTAACAAACTTGTACGCTTGGAAGAGGTAATTAAGGGACTTAGATAACCATTACTTTGTTGGTATGTTCATTTCTCAATCTTAAGTCTTCTACCAGAGGCCTGGAAGTTCAAGGATACTGTGCAGTATCTTAATTGTTCCTAGCACTGGGCTCTTTTGGACAGATTGCAGGGCGGAGTCGCCTTGCTCTTTGCTCTCAGGAAGCCTGAAATCCAAGCAGGATTTTTTTTTAGGAAGGATCATTTAGGATTTTTTAGGAAGGATCACCCACAGAATAGAGAGAATTTCTGGATATTACCTCTTGTTTCTGGGGGATGGCTTCAAAGCCCAATGCTGCAAATTTCATACCAATATCCTGCTTGGATTTTGGGATGAAATTCCCTTGTGCCTATGGAACGGAAGAAAACTGCAGTTTTAGGTGAAAGAAGGACACACACACACACACACACACACACACACACACACACACACACACACACACACACACACACACACACCCTGCACCAGAAAGTATGGCAGACAGTTATCATGAATGGAATGGAATGGAATAGAATAGAATAGAATAGAATAGAATAGAATAGAATAGAATAGAATAGAATAGAATAGAATAGAATAGAATAGAATAGAATAGAATAGAATAGAATAGAATAGAATAATAGAGTTGGAAGGGACCTTGGAGGTCTTCTAGTCCAACCCCCTGCTTAGGCAGGAAATCCTACACCACTTCAGACAAATGGTTATCCAACATCTTCTTAAAAACTTCCAGTGTTGTAGTTCTTTCACTCCATCCGCTTAACAATCCATCAGGTCACTTAACAATGACAGCTCTCTGTGGGGAGTCAGAATTGCAGCTGTTCAGCAAGGAAGTCACATGGGTGGCTTGTTTAATAACTGCAATGACTTACAATCTAAATTCTAGGTTCAATTGTAGATTTAAGTTGACTATCTGTATCTACAGCACATTTGGAACTTGCAAGGTGAGACACTAATTCTCACAGATTAATATATAAGATAACATGCAGAAGACCCCTTGCTATCCAAGTGAAAACTTTGTATGATCCCTTCTTCATATTCTGCATATTTCCTGGAGACAAGGGGCTCTACCAGGTCTAGAAAATCAAGGTGGAATGTTGGAACCAAACACATCCCTATGTACTACAGAAAAACCGTATTTTTCGGAGTATAAGACGCACCGGAGTATAAGACTCACCTTAGTTTTTGGGGAGGAAAATAGGGGGAAACAATCTGCCTACCAGGTATTCATCTGGCTAGCATCCTTAGTCTGGTCAGCTTCAGCACATTATTTTATCCCCTGGTTAGGACTTAAAAAAACTTTCTTCTGAGAGAATAACAATGAAGGAGCGTGCAAGCCGGTAAGAGCTGGGAAGTTAGTTAGCACCTGGTTAGGGCTAGAAAAAAACTTATTCGGAGCAAGTAGAGCAATGAAAAAAAATTCTGCAAAGACTTAGGGCTGGAAAAACATTCTTTGGCGAGAGTAACAATGAAAAAGCCTGCAAGGTAAGAGCTGGGAAGATCTGTGAGCACCTAGTTAGGGCTGGAAAAAAAAAGCTACATTCGAAGTATAAGACGCACCCAAATTTTCAGCCACTTTTAGGGAGGAAAAAGGTGCGTCTTATACTCCGAAAAATACGGTAGCATCCATATTCTATGATCAGGAGTTAGTTATCAGTGGGCCAAAGAGTTGTAGCACTGGAACAAAAGTGAGAATGTCTAGCACTGTTGCTGCATTACTGTGAATGCATGAAGAGCTTTCATTCAAAGAACTGCCATTTGTGAATGACTAGATTGTTAGTTAGATTCTCTGTAGAATTGAAAAGGCCTATAAACACAAGCATCAATAATGAGAATTTGCAAAGAGAAGGGATATGATAAACAGGTAGAAACTTCACAAAAATTAAGATCCAAAAGATGTTGTCTATTCCACTGGCACCTAATATATCAGCATTCTGTATCTCAGTTAACATGCAGACAGTTATCTTTCTACTTTCATCTTGTTATCCTCATTCTGTATTTTTTCTATTTTCTATCCCAAATGATTTATCAGAATGCAGTTTAATTCATGCAGGTTCCTTTTCCTTCATGGATTGTGACATGAATATTGAGACAATAGTAGCGAACCAGGCAATGATTGCTCAGTGCTTCCTCTTCTCCTATTTAATTTCTCCAGGCAAGGTGACTGTTTTCTCTGGCTTTGCTGCTATTTCCCTTCAACATATCATTACCCAAGAGAAGAATTATCTATCAATTACAAACCTGCTTTAGGAAAGGTCTGACCTTCTCTAACCTCATTTGGCTACCATTCTGACCCACCTCATATCAGTATCACACAAATTAATATAAAGTGGAAACAAATAAATATATGAGAAGACAAAATGGAAGAAACAACCTTTGAAATAAAGGAGGGAGATATTATATCACGATGAAGCCCAGAAAGCACCTTCAGAACTGTTTGCTGTTCTTTTTATTTAAAACCTAGGACACATGGAAACCAGTGGAGGGAGTTGTTGTTTTTGTTGCTGATTTTGATTTTGATTATTTTTTTAATACTCAATTCGATTGACAATCTGGGACTGGTAAAAACTTAGTAGTTCAAGTCCTAAGAGCTATTAAGATAGCCTCCGAGTATATAGGCAGTTCCGAATAGGATGTTTTTTTGCAGTCAGGATATTCAGATCTAAGAAGTTCAAAATTTCCATGTAGCTAGGTTAAGGTGACCAGACATCCTACTTTTGGCGGGACAGACACGCTTTTCAAGCGTGTGTCCTGCGTCCCGCATTCTTTTCAAAAAGTCCCGCTTTTTTGAAAAGAATGCGGAAATAGCGGGACGTCTGGTCACCTTAGAGGAAGCACAAAAAAGAGGTACCGGAAGCAAGTCGGGCGGAATTCCAGCGAGGCGGCTGCCTGCTGGGGAGAGGGGGAAGGGGGGCTGCTCCTCCTTTCCTTCCCCCGCCCCATCCCTAACCCCGCCCTCGGAGGTGCCGCTGCTGTTGGGATGCGGGTGGAGGGGTGAGGGACAAGGAGCCGTCGCTGCTGCCGTCACCGGTTTGAGCCCTTCCTCAACCCCCTCCCCTTCCTTCCCCCCGTCGCCTCGCTGCCGCCGTTGCCCTGGGGCCGGGCGGGCGACCGGGAGACCGCGGCGCTTGGATGCCTGCAGCTCGCGACAGGTAAGCTGCCGGCTGCCTCCTTTCCCCGCCTCCCGCCTCCCGTTCGTCGCTTGCCAGCCCGGCCCCAGGGCAGCTCCCGAAGGGGAGGCGGAAGGCGAAGAAAGGCCTCCCGAAGGGGAGGCGGGCTCCCGAAGGGCTGCCGGCTCCCGAAGGGGAGGCGGGAGGCGAGGAAAGGCCTCCCGCCTCCCCCCCCACCTGGACGCCGACATTTGCTGTGTTTTGCCCTCTGTGCATGCGCAGCGTTCTGCGCATGCGCAGAGGGCAAAACAAATGGCGGCGCCCAGGCGGGCCCGCCCCCCCGTCCCGCTTAAAAAAAAAAGTCTGGTCACTTTAAGCTAGGTAGCCCTTTGGGTATTGCTTCAAGGCTCCTATTACTATTGGTACAACCATTTATTTCTTCCTCCATAGTCGCTCAATTTTAATTTGCAATCATGATATTTTGATATTTTTTCTAGCTGTTTCTCTTCAATTCCTGTTATTGCAATATCAATGAACCAGACTTTTTTCTGTTCCACAATAGTGACGAAAGGTATGTGGTGGGCCATATATCTGTCTATTTATATTCGAAAGTCCCACAGGATCCTCATTTGCTCGTTTTCAAGAACTTGTCAATTTGGTGTTCCCAGTCATTTTGCTTCATTCAAAGACAAACTTTGGGCAAAGCTTCCAATGTATAATTTTGGCAACTTGATCATGATGTTGTAGATAATCAGTCTGTGAAATTTTGTTACAGCCACTGATAAGATAATCCACTGTTTCATCTTTCTCATTGCATAAGCGATATTTGCTGTTGTTATTGACATGCTGAATTTTTGCTTTCATGGAATTGGTCAGCAAGGCTCGCTCTTGGGCAGCAAAATGAAGCCTTCTCTTTCTTTATTCAGCACTCCTGATTTCAACCATCTCCATGGTAGATTTGTATCTACCTTTCCTTCAATGTCCTTCAGGTATTGACTGCGCATAGGCTTTTTTTTTCAGTTAGAAACCCAATCCTCAATTGTTTCCCTTTAATATTCTGCTTTCAATCTTGTTGTTTTTAAGTGCTTGTTCACATCCTTCAGCAGAAGAACTTTTACTTTTTTATGTAGTCATTTAAGCCGTGTTTTTCCTCTTCCACAGTTTGTTTCACCTATAAGAGTCTTCTGCCACCCTGAGATCTTGGCAAGTACAATAGATTAACATCACTTTTTGGGTACAGAGCATGGTGCATTTTCATTAGTTTTCTTGTCTTTCATCCAACTTATCAAGTTCAAGCTGAATCCAATCAATTATTCCAGCTGAGTATGGTATTACAGGCACTGCCCAGGTGTTAATTGCCTTTATGATATTTCTTCCACTTAGCTTTGATCTCAGTTTTTTTTATTGTATTGTGTTGAAGTAGATTTCTTGAGTTGATTGTGCAACAGGTCAGAGGCTTCCAAAACTCCTAAGTAGGAGTGTATCCTTCTTCTGGTGTTATGCTTTTATCAATTGTTCATTATCAAATTCAAATCCATCATCTTCAACAATTTTTCCTGCCTTAACAACAATTGTTGCATATATATCAAGGCCAAATTGCATTTCAATGTCTCTGCTAAACTCCTCAGTGATTTTCAGCAGTGAGCTCAACCCTAATCTTCCATTCAAACTTGTTAGTGATTTCAACCAGAATCTGTGCAGCTCATCTAAACCAGGGGCACTCCAGTTCTTGAACTTCTTTGCTTGTTTTTGCACCATTTCTTTTGTTGTGTGAACATCTTCCATTTTAGTCACTTTTACAGTGCTTTCAACCTGCTTGATCCATCTTGCATTCCCATTGTGCTTCTTGTTGTTTTCCCACAAGTTCTTCCAAAATTTCAGGGAATTTTCTTTGTTAGGTTTTTCACTTGTGGTAGTACCATGTCTACTTTCAAGAATCTTATAGAAATGATGCTGCTTCACTCAAAATTGTGAGTTTAGTGAGCTTAGAACAGGAAACCAGCAAGTCGGAGTGGTTTTAATACATCCAATTATAATTTTCATGGTGTTGTTTGGCATCTAACGTAATAATATTAAGCTAAGCCATAAGATGCACAGTATTCAGTTGTGGAGAAGACCAACCTTAGTGAAGATCTGAGGGTGGAAGCTGAAGTTCCCCATGTAGTTCCTCATAGTTTCTGGAGTACATTGTTGTCGCCATATTCTCTAGGTGTTTCTGGTCCAATATTACTCCAAGATACTTTGGATGAGGATTATAAATGGAGTAAGTTGTTGTTTAAGTAGAACTTTGGGGCTTCATATGCTTGTTTGTTCTTAAGCACACAGTTATCATTTTCCTGGTACTAGGAGTGCCTTCAGTCAGTGAAGATTTTTCACAAGGTTTTAAGATCTTTGGACAGGAGGCTGTTTGCAACTTCCATGTGTTTTTCTGTACTGCTGTGAACAACTCATCAGCGTATCCAAATTTGTGTTTTCTTGTCACCAGCGTATTTGATTTGTATAAGTTGAATAGTGCAGTGTGCCATTGCAGAACCTATTGGAAGGCCATTGTTTAATCTTCTTAACTTACTTATGTTGTCCCCCATTATTATCTTAAACAACCTATCACTCAGCAGGTTATTAATTATTGAATAGAGATTTTTGCAGGGGATATGGCACAGTTTGTATCACAACCTGTCCTTCCAAACTGTGTTGTTTGCTACAGCTAGTTCTACAAACATGACCATGGTTTTTATGCATCATTGGAAGCTTGCTTCATTATAGCTTGTTGAGCTTAGCGCCTGGTCTACACAATTCCAGTCTTGTCAGAAGCTGGCTTGTTCCACGAGCAGATGTTCATTTATTATGGAACCTATCCTATTTATAATTAATCTTTCCAGGAGTTTGTAGCAGGAGCTCAACAGGGTAATTGAGCAACAGCTTTTAACTATGCCATGTGGTCTACCAGGTTTTAGAAATGATATTATTTTAGCTTTTTAAAAAATTCTGATGGGAGGCAGCTATTGGAAACTATGTCTCAGAGGAATTTACCAATTCAATTCTGTGTGTGCTTCCTGGAGTTTATCAGGAATTCTGGATGCATGCTGTCAAAGCCTGGTGCTTTACCACATTTCAGATATTAATGACAATGTCAATTTTCTTTATAGAGAAGGGATAAGAGTACTCAAAAAGCATTTGGCCTGACTGCTAAAAAAGTTTTACCCTTGGAGCTTTGGAGATAGATACAACTCGGGAAGGTATTTGGTCAGTTACATTAGGTGTAGGTTGTGTAGGTTGTCTAGATCAGGGGTCCTCAAACTTGAATTCTGGGAGTTGAAGTCCACAAGCCTTAAAGTTGCCAAGTTTGAAGAGCTCTGGTTAGATCAACCCAATTTCCTTAATAGCCTCTAAGCTCTCTTGCTGGTTTTACTGAAATTTAGTGATTCTGTTTAATGTTACCACTTCTTATGTTGAGCTCCATCCAAGCTGTGTAAGACATAATCAGCAATCTCTGGATCATCATTCTGAAGGAAGGTCTGCTAGAGTCCTTCAATCTCTTCATTCCATCATGGGATGTACTCTCTTTTAAATTCTCGAAGTTTATGTCTTTTAATTGAGGCAATTATTGCCTTCATAAATCTATGATAGTGCTGACTACTTGATGGAATCCATTATCTAGTTTTATCAAGATTTTTGGCAAATTTGGGCCACTTTGTTTTTTGAAAGTTCCATCTGGATCTAGGGGTGGAGCAAATTACAGAAACTTGTATTTCAACTTCTAGCAAGATAGGACGGTGTTGGATGTGCAGGAATATATCCATTACTTTCCTGTGGGACTGGCCATGAATTTGCGTCTTGTATAATGAAGAACAAGTCCGAATTTTTTGTATTTGTGCAGATGTATTTTCTACCCTTTATTTTCTGAACTAAAAGCTATACTCATTCACACATCCGGGCATGTCTACCCTATTCAAACTTCTATTTTCTGAACCATAGTGGGGGACACCCATTACGCAAAATACCTCACTTTACATAATAGCTCTCATGAACTCCAGTCCTCATACATTTTTGTACTTTCCAACACAGCTTAAATAGTCTGTCAAAGTCTCTCCAATCCCACCTTTGCATTTTTTTCACTATTGTATCATGAACATCACATGACAGTTATCTATTCTGAGAATCATATATGGTTGTATCTTTTAAAAACTCTTTTCCATATACCCAATTCTGTTTTGTGAGACTGGAATCTAATGCAATTGCAAATCAGCTTCCCTTTCCCTTTCCCTTTCTTTTGTTTTAATAAAAGTTTTACTGTTTATGGATACAACATAAGTAGGCAGGCATACAGCTATTTTAAATAGCAATAAAATAAAAAATACTTTTTGAATTATGTGACTGTCCATTACATTTATCTGAGTTACATACAGATAGGCATTATTTGCCAATTGAAGCATCTACTGATGTTTCAATATGTGGATGTGTCATAAATCTACATAGCTAAAACATCTGAGCCATAATAGTTCTAATACAATTAACTGGAAGAAAAGGAGGGGAGAGAGAGGAGAGAGAGATTTCATAGCATAGTTGATTGAAGACTTGAGTGCAAGTAACTTTTATGTGAGGCCAAAGATTCTACACATTCCAGAATTTAAGAACTTCTTGCACCTTAATGCTCAGCATTATTTTCCAAGCTTTTCAGATACAGGAATTTCCAGATCTCCTTAGATTTGTCTGTTACTTTTTGCAGGCAAAACATGTACTCCCCTGTTGAGCTATGATCTGTCCCAATTCAGCAATGAGTTGTAAAGTGCTTAATCAAACACTAGAGCAGGCCTGTAGGAACTTAAGCTATGTGATTTATTGGTATTAACCATCAGAAAAACTCCAAATTTGTTTGGGGATGGAATGAAGGTCGGATATAATGTGATTATAAAGTTAGAATAACTTTATTAATGTCAACTGAGAAAATGTTTCATGAACATGACAGAATATTTTTGTTGTTTTGTTGTTAGCATTCAGTAAATCTCTCTCTCTCTGTCTCTGTCTCTCTCTCTCTCTCTCTCTTTCTCCCTCTGCTCTCTTTCTCTCTCTCTCTTTCTCTCTCTGTCTCTTTCTCTCTCTTCTTTCTCTTTCTATCTCACTCTTATCCTGTCTTTCTCTCTGTCTCTCTCTCTCTCTCCCTGTCTCATCTATCATCTATCTATCTATCTATCTATCTATCTATCTATCTATCTATCTATCTATCTATCTATCTATCTATCTATCTATCTATCTATCTATCCATCCATCCATCCATCCATCCATCCATGCTCTCCTGCCCAGCTTCACATGTCATGTGAATCCAATCACATGAGCTGTGGAGGGGAAGGCTGGCAGGAAAAGCCAAGCATTGGAGATCCACACAAAATAAGGGAACACCAACCCAGATCCTGTCTCTCTCTCGCGCGTATGTGTGTGCGTGTGCGTGTGGGTGTGGGTGTACATGTATAAATGTATATATGTATATATGTATATATGTATATATGTATATATGTATATATGTATATATGTATATATGTATATATGTATATATGTATATATGTATATATGTATATATGTATAAGAGTATAAGACGCATCTTTTTACCCCCCAAAAGAGGGTGAAAACTTGGGTGCGTCTTATACACCGAATGTGTGTGTGTGTGTGTGTGTGTGTGTGTGTGTGTGTGTGTGTGTGTGTAGGATTTTTTTGCTGATAAATGAAAATAAAGGGAGACTATTATAGATCTATTTCGAGCTTATTTTGCTCTCGTCAGATAGCCATACCCCTTACTGGGATTTGAACCCGGGCCGGCTATTCTGTCGAGTCATCCTGGTGTATGGAAGGAAACATCATAGCTTCCTTTTGCCTTTCAGTCTCCCTTTATTTTCATTTATCAGCAAGAAATGTTATACACACACACACACACACACACACATATATACACACATACATTCATACACACACACACACATATATATATGTATGTATATGTGTGTGTGTGTGTGTGTGTGTGTGTGTGTGTGTGTGTAACATTTTTTTGCTGATAAATGAAAATAAAGGGAGACTATTAAAGATCTATTTCGAGCTATTTTGCTCTCGTCAGATAGCCATACCCATAGTGGGATTTGAACCTGGGCAGTCTGCTTATAAGGCAGAAGTGTTAACCTCTAGGCCAGGTTCTCTTCCCAACAGCTCTTCACCAGGAAAGGGTTATATATGTTTTTTCTGTCGAGTCATCCTGGTGTATGGAAGGAAATATATATATTAGATTTTATATATTTTTATATATTCCCATTTGGGAATATATATCATTGCCTATTTTTCTCCATAAGCATGATTCTGAAATTTAATTGGCTGACCTGAAACAGCAGAGAAACTAGGGTTGTAAAGTCATAAACTTAGAAGCCTTGCCATTTCAAAGAGGCTTACATTTACACACGGTAATTGTATTTCACTTGATAGAATCATTCATGTCCTTAAAATTAATTGCACAGTAAAGCATTTTCAAGATCAAGGCCAAAGAAACATTTTCCAATAAACCTCAGATAATAGCATAGCTATACCTGCAAACTGCTCTCACCTTTCTTGACAGTGTCAAACCATGATTAGCTGACTTCTGTATTGTCATTGACACAACATCATGAAACAACCCATTTTCATTAAATGATTAGTCAAGATTTTCTAGAGAGTACTGGAGAACTGGACCAAAGTCACAGGTATACAATTAAATCTGAAGAATTTGACCTAGTATCAGATAAAGTAGACTGATTCCCAAAATCACACTTAACCCCATCAATCAGTTATCCAATCAGATATCCTCACTGGTGATTCTGGCCTCACACATCAATATTAACTGAGATTTTTTTAAAGTCACTATTTGAAGTATAGATACAGTATTTCTAGGAAGAGCTAGCAGGACTGCATTATATCATTGCTCCGTTCTTCTTTTGCCAAGAAAGCAGCTGTAGGAGTAGCTTGGCATCCATAGGGGAAAATATTTGGGAGGTATGTTTGGTGATGGCCATTGTTGGCCTTGATTTCTGTAGCGATTACTGTTTTTTCAACTTGATTTATTCTTACTTTTTTAAAGAAGGCTAAGTATGTCAAATAATTCACATTCAGTTGTTCTTATGATCCAAATAATTGAGTGGAATTAGTTAATTCTGTAATTTTGGGCGGTTAAATTACACCTTCTGAGGATAATTGATTGGTAAAATTCATCCTTTTTTGATGTCTCGACAAAATGCTTAATCTTTGAATGCTTCAGATAAATATGTTGTAGGAACAGGACAAATATGTCCTGAGATACATATTGTCATTCCCAGTGTATCTTCTTTCCTTTAAAGTTATTAAATGAAGAATAGCCAGCCAACTTTATATATAGCCATAATGAGTTTGTGTGTCTACGTGTGTTTATTTGTATGTATATACCCCCACATACACAGACATATACATTATGGGACACAAGGCACAATGTTATGTTGGGGTGTGTAACATAAGTCTATACAATGCAGATCTTCCAAATATTTTTAATCTGTTCTTTCATTGCTAGGTTTTCCAAAAGAATATTATATATATTATTATTATCTATAGGAAAGAAAAAAATATTGAAGGCTTTAACTATATATTTGATTTATTTATTTAACTTATATGGCTATCCAACTCTGGGTGGCATACAATAAACCATCAAGAAAGTAAACAAACAAAAAGCAAATATACTTAGCATTGTAATTCCAGCAATTAATATGCAATAAGATATAGAAATTTGCCTTACACCCACTGAAATGGGAGCTCCAATCACCCTCGTCCCAATGTTCAATTTATCTGAACTGAATTTCCATTTACCAATGGATCCTAAATATTGGTGGCAAAGAATTGGAAACTCAAATGCATTCAGAACTTGTTTGTGAAACAAAATCATCTCTTTTACAATCAGTGTACAGACTAGAACTTAATTGTACACCAGTTGTTGTAATTTTCTGAATGTGGTGATAAGTTTTTAGCAATTTAATGTTACCAAAGATAATTTAAAATACAGTTAAATAACTAATTTGGAAAAAAATTAACTATAAGCTGTTACTAATTGTTTTCTTTCAATTCACACCATTATTCACCAATAAACATATTTTGCCAATATTAGAATGTTGTTTAGAGTTGAATTGAAGATTGAGACATTAATGAACTCTTTGTATGCAGTCATTAACTGGGAATCCACATAACAGCAGCAGAATCTAGTCCACAATTTAACATCTAAAAGGGTTTGCTGAGGTCCAGGTATGCTATGCTCATTTCCTTGACTAATTAAGCTAGTCACTGTATCAAAGAAGGAGATAATGTTGCAATGATTTCTGTGTAACAAACCCATTCTGGTTCCTCTTATTGGTAGCATATCTATCCAAGTGCTTACAAACACACAGCTTGATAATATGTTCAAATACTATGCCCAATGTAGACATCAAGCTGACAGATCTATAGTTTTCTCCATCTTTCTGTTCTTATTTTTAAAGACATATGCAATGTCTGTTATTTTTCAATCTTCTGGGATTTCACTCATCTGCCACAAGTTCTCAAAGATTACTGACAGTGGTTTGACAATCACAGGGTGAGTTTTTTCTCCTGGTAAGTATAGCATTAATCAGGTAGCTTCAGTAGTGTCACTCAGATTACAACCATCTCCAACAATCTCCAACAATGAATAAGATTTTTCAGGAAAAGGTGCATTCAAAGATAGTATTCTCTCTTTATGTAAGCAACGTAATTAAATGCTATTTTTGTTAGTTTCTTCCTTTCCCCCATCCCTTTTTATCTCTTTCTATTTAAGAACTCAGCATGTTCCTTTGGGAAGGAGAACTAAGCATTTCCTACTGAATTTTTCCAAGATACGTTTTTTGAAAGGACAATAATATCAAATAAGCCTTATGGCCATAATTTTAATTTTAATCACAGCATGCTTGTTGTCTTTAGATGTATTTATTACAATATGTTAAACAATCTTCTTCATAATTCATGCCTACATACAATAAGATTTGCAATAACATGAAGAAATTTGAATTAAAGTTATAATTGCTTTCGAGGTTTTTTTTTCCTTATTTCCCTTGATATTTGCAATGCTAGTCTTACAATCTAGGAATGTAAATAGCTTTATTTATATGCACCATATTCCTTATCAATATTGAGTAACCCACCTACTCAGCTAATATTGAATTATTATTTATATACTGCCCATTCCATGACGTTTACCACTTTATAAATTTCCATAATGTGCATAAAACAATTCAACAAAATTATAGTATAAAATTTTCAACCTGTTCTTGCATCTGCAGTACAGCAGAATACTAGAGATTAAAAAAAGCTGTACAAAAAAAATTCAAGTTAAAGCACCATGCTAAAGTGGGTACAAGATAATTATTGGAAGACTGTAATTTACAGGAAAGATACAGAAAAGTATTGGACCCTGATCACTAACCTCAAATATTGGGTATGAGAAGGCTCCCTCTATCAGCTCCAGCAAAATTAGGTGACCCTGAGAGTACTTGGATACTTAGACACAAAGGGATTTGTCAATGAACAATATCATTTTGTATTATATCTGGAAGGGTAGCATGGATAGCACTTGCTTATAAAGTCACCAAGAGTTGGACACAACTGAACAAATTACATCTGGAAGACTACTGAAAGTGAATACACTACCACAGAAAGTGAATACACTACCACAGAAGTATTCACAAAGTGAATACACTACCACATGTCTGGTTATGGCAGCTGTTATCTGCCAAAAACTGGGTCACTGTGCCAACTGTGGCTTCTTATAGTTTCAAAAGCTATTATAAATGAAACACATTGTGATAAATTCTAGAAGTGATGAGGGCATGAGTTATTGTTAAGGAGGCCAGAAATTGGTTCAGCAAATGTTCTCCAAAACGGTTTCATCCTGCTTATCTACAAGATCCAGGAGAAGCTTTTAATGAGTTAGATCAGTGGTTCCCAAAGTGGACAGTACCACCCCCTGAGAGGGATGACTTAGGGGGGGTGCTAAGAGGCAAGTAGGGTGGCAGTTGAGTGCTGGAGGTGGATCCCTCGCAGGGCGCAATTCTGCCTGGGGCTCTGTCGGCCGCCAGTCAGCTGAGAACTTCCTGTTCTGGCCCAACTCACCTCATCACCTCCTGCACCTGCGCATACATTACGCTGGCAGCCACACTAAGCCTCGTGCATGCTGCTCTGCTTTGCCTGGCTCGGCAAACTTTCCCTATTTTTTTTAATTTAAAAAACAGGTTTCTACTACTCCCCCCTCCCTGCAACTGTAACTCTTTTCAAATCAGATGTGAACACACACATATTGTAAGTATTCTGATTTTCAGAGCAGAAATGGCATAAGCAGAAAAATCAAAGAAGAAATGTAGACAATATAGTGTGGAATATCTGAAGTATGGATTTATACCAGCACCATCAAACCAGCAGCTGCCATAGTGCCCACTATGTAAAAAAAATATTTTCTAATGAGGCAATGAAGCCTTCCAGACTGAACAAACATTTGAAGAAGGCACATCCTGACAAGGCAGACAAAACCTAACTTTTTTTCAATCACTTCGTGACAAATTTCAAAAGCGCCCAACACTGTCATGGATGTTTTACAATGCTTCCCAACAAAACACTAATGGTTTGGTGCATCATACAATATTTCATTGCTGATTGCTAAGTCTGGAAAGCCACATACTATTGGTGAAGAACTCACCCTACCAGCCATTAGTGAGGTTCTGAGTACTCTTTTGCGTAAGTCACCACGAGATATAATGGGATATATGGGGTGCTCAGGGAGGGGTAGCACCTCTGGTGTAGGGGCATGTCATGTCCTTTTACGGCAGCTCATTCTAGGGCAGCTTTTAGGGCAGCTCGTTCATCTTTGGTCCCCACCTGTCACTCAGCTCTCACCTGTGGCTCCTAGCAGCTGTAGCATGCGCAGCAGCCACACCCCAGACAACAGCTTCGACAGGCTGGCCA
Source organism: Diadophis punctatus similis (assembly GCA_023053685.1). Taxonomy (NCBI): domain Eukaryota; kingdom Metazoa; phylum Chordata; class Lepidosauria; order Squamata; family Dipsadidae; genus Diadophis; species Diadophis punctatus. Next base: position 10,066,532 of record JALIGW010000008.1, read on the forward strand.
AACCAGGTTGAGAGTACCTGTTGGATCATTGACCTTCGGTGAGATAGGGGCTAGTCAATCCCGAGCATGTGAAGTCAGATTCCGGCGGACTGAGTGGATGAAATCTACTAGAATAGGACAACAGTCACAAAGGCAGTCTCTGCAAACAATGTGGTATGCTAAAAGCATGGCAAGACACAAAAGACGCCCTGGTCAACCACTGCGCCCAGCCCATCTCCAACTGTCTTGACTCTTGTCCTGCTACTGGAGCAAGATGGAATCTGGGAAGAGAGAGTGAGGCTGACTATGTGCACCTCTCCCTCACTTTAATCCAATTCACATGCAAGTCTTGACATCCCCCCTGATTTGATAGATGTCAAGGTCCTCTTCGAACACGATGGACGAATATCACATGATATAATTAAGACAATTCCTCTCAGCAACAATTCAGTGCAAAGATGCATAGATGAAATGGCTGAGAATGGGAAGATGTAATGTGCAGCAAACTACGGACAACAGACTTTGCATTACAGCTGGATGAATCAACTTTTCCAGGCAATGAATCTTTGCTTCTTGCTTATGTGCACTTTATTAAAGACGAAAGTTTGACTCAAGAGTTGTTATTTGTGAGGCAACTAAAAACAGATATTAAAGGGGAGTCAATATTTCATGTTGTTGAGCAGTTTTTCAAAGACAAGGAAATTCCACTTACCAACATACTTGCTTGTGCAACTGATGGAGCACCATCAATAACTGGTCACTACCGTGAGTATGTTGCTTACTTGAAAAAAGCAGTGCCAAATGTCTTTACCATTCACTGTGTCATTCATCGCCAACATCTGGTTGCAAAAAAACCTGTGATCGCCTACGCAAGACATTACACACTGTCATTACTACAGTGAACAAAATTAAAGTACATGCTCTCGATGATCGACTATTCCGAGAGCTCTGTGTTGAGAATGATGAAGATTTTATCATTTACATTTGAAAATGTATCCAACTATACCACCCAAATGTTGGAAATGTAACCATGTACAAGGGACATTCTACCACATGCTCCAATGCAAAGAAATATTGGGAGAAAATAAAAAATGGATTGAGGAAATAACAGAGCAGAAAATTGAGATGAGGTTGGAACTGTTTCTATTCGGAATAATAAAAGAAAATATTAGAAAAGACCTTTATTACATAATTCAACACATAATTACTGCAGCAAGAATTACATTTTCCCAAAATTGGAAGAAAGAGACGATCCCCTCGAATGCAATGATTATAAAAATGGTGCTAGAATGCACAGAGATGAATAAACTGACGATGGAATTGAGAGAGGGGGGAAACAATGCATTATAAAATATGGAATAGATGCAGTAGTGGGTTCCTACCGGTGCGCTCTCCGCCTTTCTTCGCCGCCGAGCCGAAGACGCTGGCGGCGTTTGTGGTGGGGGCTTCCCCCGCCCGCTTTCCCAGGACGCCGGGATGCCGCCATTTGCATTCTTCTGCACTCTGCGCAGAGCGCTTGCGCAGAGTGCAGAAGAACACAAATGGCGGCATCCCGGCGTCCCGGGAAAGCGGGCGGGGGAAGCCCCCGCCGCAAACGCCGCCAGCGTCTTCGGCTCGGCGGCGAAGAAAGGCGGAGAGCGCACCGGTAGGAACCCACTACTGAATAGATGGTATTATTGGCTTGAAAAGAAGAGTAAAATTAATGTGTAAAGTAGTACAAGAGGATTTTACAAGATGAAACAAATGTAAATGTAGAGTCTAAATGGTTTCAAAAAAATGTATAAAATGTATAAAGAAATAAATAGATATAAGAATGTTTAAGTTAACAACAATAGCCTTAAATATGGAAAATGTAGAATGAAGAAAGAAATTCCAATATCATAAAGCTGTATTAGTGAAATTATTTTGTCTTTTTTAATGTGGAAAATTTTAATAAAAAGTATTTTAAAAAAGAGAGAATGATGAAGATTTTGATCCTTTGCTGCTTCATACAGAAGTTCATTGGCTATTAAAAGGCAACTGTGTCAGACGCTTTTACAATCTTTTTGACACTGTTGTGGAGTTTTTTTTGAAGACAAGAATGCTTTGCTCAGTGATGAACTCAAAGAGATCAGGCATGACATTGCTTATTTATCAGAACTGTTTGCAAAGTTCAATGAGGTGAATTTGCAATTGCAAGGAAATGAGATATATCTTATTAAGGCCAAATTTGTCATCTCTACATTTATTTCAAAGTTAACTCTATTCAAGCGCAATATAGGCCATTGCGAGCTATACCAATTTCCGAGCTAGAAGAGAAAGGTGGGATACAAGATGATCTGCAAGTTTTTTGTGACCATTTGGACATGCTGCATAAAGATATGTCTGAACGATATCAGAATATTCTTTTGATGGAAATTCCAGATTGGGTGATAAATTCATTTTTAGATTCTAAGGAAGATGGGGTAGTGGAGGAACAACTAATAGAGTTGCAAAATGACATTGAGCTGAAGCCAAAGTTTAAGAAATCGTACCAAGAGTTTTGGTTACAGAAGGAAATTTCTGATCACTATCCTGCACTATGGACAGTGGTTAAGAAGCTCCTTGTTGCATTTCCAACATCATATTTGGTGGAACATGGTTTCAGTGTGGTCATCCAACTTCTCTCCAAGCAAAGAAATTGACTCCAGATTACTGAACGTGGTGATTTAAGACTCCTGCTAAGTGACTTAAAACCAGACATTGGGAAACTGATATCACTTCATCAAGGCAATCCATCACATTAAGAATTTACTGAACAGTGAAGTAGTTACTAAATTTTACTGGGTTTACTAAGTTAGTAGTTACTACGGTTCTTGATAAATGACTATCAGACTTTGAAAACCTGGTATCACTGGATCATATTCAACAATTTTGTTGAATTAACAAAATATTTTTAAATTGGATTTTGAATACATGTGCAATTAATTGTTACAGTTTTGAATTTTACTGTTACTATCTTCCTTAGTGGGTTGTACAAACCGCTATTCCGAACAACGCTATTTATAGGGGGTGAGGGCACTGAGGATGAGTTTGTAGCACCAAGGGGGCGGTGGACTGAAAAAGTTTCCAAACCACTGAGTTAGATGGTTTCTGGACAAACAGCACAAATTCAGATTCATCTTATTCTTTCCAATCTATTCCTACAAAGCCAAATAAATATCTCAAGGACCAGAAAAAGTAAGCCCAAGAGTATGTTGGACTTATTTATCAACAAAAAGTCAAACAAAAATAAAAAAGTCAACAAAAGTCAAAGATAATTTTAAAAAGTTTCTTTCAACATATAAATAACAAGAAAAAAAAATCAAGGAAAAAGTTGGTCCATTAAAGAGATAAGATAGCAAAGAAATAATAGGCAGTAGAGAAATAGACCTGCTTAACTCATTCTTTGCATCAGTCTTCAGACAAAAATAAACTATAGCACAACCTATCAAAAATGTAACTGTAAAAATAGATTAGAAATAAAAATTAAAGTAAGCAAGAAAATGGTAAGACAACACTTGTCTGACCTTGATTAATATAAATCACTGAGACCTGATGGATTACATCCCAGAGTTCTGAAGGAATTAGCAGATGTTATCTTAAAAGCACTGTACCGTGTCTTTCAAAAATCCTAAAGCACCAAGAAACTACTGAGGATTGGAAAAGAATTACTGTGGCCCCCATCTTCAAAAAAGAAGAAAAAAACCCAGGAAACTGCAGACCAATCAGCCGAACATCAATAACTGGGAAAATACTGGAAAAGATCATAATACTAAAAACAGACCTGTGAACATTTAGAAATTAACAAAGTTATAACTAGAAGCCAGTATAAGTTTTTTTAAAAACAGATCATGCCAAACCAATATTATTTCATTCTTTGTCAAAGTAAATAAATTAGTAGACCAGCAAAATTCTGTGGATCTAGTATACTTATATTTCAGTAAGGCATTCGACAAAGTAGACCAAAACCTACTTCTTGGTAAGCTAGAAAAATGTAGGACAGACAGCATCACCACCAGATGGATTTGTAACTGGCTGATAAACATTACTCAAAGAGTAATCCTTAATGATACTACATCTACATGGAGGGAAATAAGCAGTGGGGTACCACAAGGTTCCATCTCGAGTCCACTACTCTTCAATATCTTCATAAATAACTTAGATGAGGAAATAGAAGGGAAACTCATCAAATTTGCAAATGATACTAAGCTGGCAGGAATAGCTAATGTCCAGAAGACAAGCTCAGGATAAAAATAAATAAATCCTGACAAATGAACAATGGGCCCTATCCAAAAACATGAAATTTAATGTGGAGAAAAGCACCTAAGCAGGAAAAATCAAGGATATAAGTATAGATTAGGTGAGATCTGGCTCTGCGTGAGATCATCCGACGACATGGGGTGAGGTTCCAGCAGTATGCTGATGACACTCATTTATACAACTCCACCACTCGTCAATTCAGTGAAGCAGTGGAAGTGATGGGCCAGTGCCTGAATGATGCAAGGGTCTGGATGGGAGTCAACAGGCTCAAATTAAACTCAGACAAGACCGAGTGGATGTGGATGTTGTCTCCTAAGGACTATAGCGATCGTGCTATCCTGGTTTTGGGGGTCAAAAATTTAACCCCCTCAGAACAGGTTCACAATTTGGGTGTCCTCCTAGACTCACAGCTGAAATTAGACCACCATCTGACAGCTGTAGCTAGGGGGACCTTTGCACAGGTTCGCCTAGTGCACCAATTGCGACCCTATCTGGATCGAGAGGCTCTTCTCATGGTCACTCATGCCCTCATCACCTCACGGTTTGATTATTGCAACGCGCTCTACATGGGGCTACCCTTGAAAAGTGTTCGGAGACTACAACTGGTCCAGAATGCAGCTGCGCGTGCTGTTGTGAGTGCCCCAAGGTATACCCACACAACTCTCATCTTACGCGAGCTGCACTGGTTACCAATTGGTCTCCAGGTGCAATTCAAGGTGTTGGTCATCACCTTTAAAGCCCTACATGGCTCAGGACCAGTTTATCTAGGTGACTGCCTTCTACAGCATTCCTCCCAATGACCAGTGAGATCGCACACGGAGGGTCTTCTTCGGGTCCCTCAGCCAGACAATGTTGGCTGGCGGGTATCAGGGGGAGGTCCTTCTCTTTTATGGCTCCAACCCTATGGAATGAACTACCTACCGAGATCCATAATACCCCACCTTGCTGGCCTTCCGGAAGGCCCTTAAGACCTGGCTTTTTCGGCAGGTCTGAAGCTAATTGAGATCACCCCATGTATGTATGTGCTGCAATGTACCATTTTTGAAATGTATGCTTGAATTGTTGTGCTAATTGTCTTTTTAACTTGTTATTGTATTTTTATAGTTGTAAGCCGCCCAGAGTCCCTTTAGGAGTTGGGCAGCATATAAATTTTATTTAAATAAATAAATAAATAAATAAATAAATAAATAAATAAATAAATAAATAAATAAATAAATAAATAAATAAATAAATAAATAAATAAATAAATAAATAAATAAATAAATAAATAAATAAATAAATAAAGTAACTGTGAGAGGGACCTAGTGGACAGTCACTTAAACATGAAGCAGCAATGTGTTGCAACAGCCAAAAAAGCTAATACAATCCTTGGTTGTATAAACAGAGACAGAAAATCAAAATCACATGAAGTATTAGTACTACTTTATAAAGCCTTAGTAAGACCATATCTGAAATACTGCATCCAGTTTTGGTTACCACATTACAAAAAAGATATTGAGACTTGTAAAAAGTTCAAAGTATAGCAACTAAGATGATTAAAGGCCTGGAGACAAAAACATATGAAGAACAGTTGCATGAATTGGGTATGGCTAGTCTAGAGAAAAAAAGGACTAGGAGTGACATGATAGCAGTATTCCAGTAATTGAGGGGCTGCCACAAAGAAGAGGGGTCAACTTATTTTCCAAAGCACCAGAAAGCAACACAACCTCAGATTATCTACCTTTGACCTCACCCCATTCCTAAGAGGTCGGTAAGGGGCATGCATAAGCGCACAATCATGCCTACCGTTCCTGTCCTAATGTACCCATATATTCATACCTCTTTTACTCTTATTCATGCTTTTACTATTACATATATATTCAATGATGTTTTACTGTTTATACTTTGCTTATAATCATATATGCTTGACAAATAAACAAATACAATACAAGAAACAATGGATGGAAACTAGTCAATGAGAGAAGCAACCTGGAATTAAAGAGAAACTTCATAACAGTGAGAACAATTAGCCAGTGAGACAGCTTGCCTTCAGAAGTTGTAGATGCTTCATCACTAGAAGTTTTTAAGAAAAGATTGGACAGCCAATCTGAAATGGTTTAGAGTTTCCTGCCTGAGCAGGGGATTGGGCTAGAAGTCCTCCAAGATCCCTTCCAGCTGTATTCTGATTGATTAAAGTATCTTTTTCCAAACAACAAAAAATAGGAAAAAATCATTTCTATTGATTAACTTCTCAAGATTAGGACTATATGATCGACTGCTATAAGAAACATGATATAAAATTTATGGATGTTTGTCTGATCCAAAAAGAAGGAAAGAAAGACAGGCAAGACTATCCAAAATCAAATATCCATCAACACGAGTAGAAATTACGAAAGGCTCACTCACAAAGAATCATTTTGATGGTACTTCATAAAATCAGTACTGAGCAGTTACTTGGTGTATCTATGGAAGGAGGTTGTTCCAAAGGGTGGGGGGGGAGATACAATCCAAAGGAGGATTTTCTTTGGATCCATATACTTTTGATATCTCATAGAAATGAGACTCTAAGCACAGAAGGAACAGGAGAGAGCGATTTTACCGAATCAGTACCACCTGAAGCCAAGCCATATGTAGGATTTTATAGCTGATAATGAACACTTTGAATTGGGCTTCAAAACCAGAGGTAGTCCTTGACTTATGGCAAAGCCCAAAATTTAAATTGCTAAGTGTGACATTTGAGTTATAGCCCATTTTACAACTTTTCTTGCCAAAGTAATTCACTGCAATAGCACAGTTGTTAAGTGAATCCAGTTCCCCATTGAAATTGCTTGTCAGAAAGTTGCAGAAGGTGGATCACATGACCCCTGAACACTGTAACCACCATAAATATGAATTAGTTGCCAAGCATCTGAATTTTGATCACATGACCATTGCAGAGATGCTGCAATGCTCATAAGTGTGAAAAACATACATAAATCATTTTTTTCAGTGGCATTATAACTCGAGCAGTCACTAAATGAACTGTTGTAATAGAAAGTCCATACAGTGATTAGAGATCAGATTTCACAAACAATATCAACTCCCAATCATTAACATTCTGACCATTACATTTTGCAATAGCTATGGTTTCTGAATCAACATCAAAGGCATCCCCATGTGATGTGCACTATAATAGAGGATATATGTAGAAATGAGACATGAATCACTGTCCCCAGGAGCTCACAATGACTATAGAGTGCATTTATTCTTCCATTTGCTTCACCTACTAAATGCCTAGCCAAAATATAGGCAGACATATGTCCCTACTATGCTTAGGTTGGTGCAGACTGTTTTTCACTGAAAATTATATAAAGCCTAAGAAATCCATGTGTTTTAATTCACATAACATACTGTGCTGGATATAACCTTATCACAACTGCTTTGCCACCACGGTTCACCTTAAACATTTAAAAAAAAAACAGTTTACAAGAGCCTCAAATATCTTCAGCAATAAATTACCTGAACAACAATATGATTTGGCATCCAGCATGTAGTCATAGCCTTCTATTAGGTTGATGTGTATTTTATTTTTAATCTTTTAAACTATAATATTTTTAATCAGGTTATGGTCATGGGTCTATAATCAAGTAAAAGACCTTTTTCTAGTTTGCACTAACATATGTATTGCATAAATATAAATATTTGGCTATTCTGCCATATATGCATATATATTATGTGTATAAATAGTTATAGTTATAAATATAAATCGTAGACAGCTTAGCATCTTTCTTCCTATTGGTTTTCTCTTTTTAGGAATTCCAATCAATATCACAGCCATTGATAAAATAAATATTATTTGTTTCCCATGTAATTTTGCAGATGTTACTCTCAAATATGCTTTACATGAGATAAAATGTGGTTGGCAGCTCTGATTTCAGAAGTTGATCTATGTGTAGTCAAGAATTTTGACTTTGCATTTACAGAACCTAGAACAATTTTTTTTAAATTATAGTAGAATAAGTCTTTTTATCAATCTCTGATTATGTTTTGTCTAGAGAAAATGAAAGACCTTAGAGCCTTTCTGTGCAAAGCAATCCCTTTGTTGAATGCTTTATCTTGGCCTCTAGTAGTCTCAGCATGTAGTCCTGATGTTGAATTTCTAGTGGTACATACAGGGCTTCACTTACTGCCAAGCAAGACAAATACTTGATAAAAATTTGAAGTGACAATTACTTTCAGCTCAGGAGGATCCTAGGAAGTCAAGCAGTGAGCTTAAAAGACACAATAAAAACGAGTAAACATTCAACAAAAAATAGTGTAAGACTAGTAAATTGGGGGGGGGGGCACGTTTCTGTTATAACCTGGAAATGCTAATAGATAAACCCACTCTGGGATGTAAACTATGCACTATTTGCTGTTACAGAAGAATGGTAACTTTAAGACATTAAGTTATAGAAGTTAATTCTTTATAGTGATACTCTTGTGTCCATAAGAGTCTCCAGCTATGACTGCAAAGTTATGTTTATTCAGCCTACCAATCAAAAAGTGAATATTGTTCACCATCATCTAGAAGCTTATGAAAATCAAATAACACTACAACTACTTCATAAACTATAAACAAAAACAATATAATAATGGAAAATTAAGTAGTTCAGCATCTAGAGCCAAGAAAGCTAGGAGGATAAAATCAACATGCTACATAGGCATGACTGGAAAATAGTGTAAGATAATGTGCATCAAGAGCCACATATGCATATGCCTACTTGAGCATACAATATTTCTTAAATACATGTTCTACCTGGCAGGCTAAATAATAAGAACTAGACAACTTGTGGCCCACTGATTTATTCAGTTTGGAAGTATTTTCTTACCTAAACAGAGGAACAGAATGAGCATAGGCAGGTAAAAAAAAAGCAGTGGGGGTGAAAAGAACTTTTCACTTCCTGCTGGCTTTGCCATTGAGTTTCTTTGGGGGAAATTGGCAGAGAGCACCAAAAAAACTTCCTTCCTTCCTTCCTTCCTTCCTTCCTTCCTTCCTTCCTTCCTTCCTTCCTTCCTTCCTTCCCTTCCTCCCTACCTACCTACCTACCTACCTACCTACCTACCTACCATTGAGGACAGGAAGGCAGGCAACACAGGTCAGGAAATGTGGATAGATGTGTGTGAATGATGCCACATGACTTGGAAGGGTGTATTGGGGCAGCATAGGTCAGAAAGAATGCCTAAGGATGCTTGGAAGTACATAAGAAGGTCAGCATGCTAGGATAGAATGGGTCAGGAAGGGTGAGGGAGGGAATGCAAGAGGTTCTTCAAGGGCTGGGGAAAGGCAAGGGAACACATGTTGGGAAGGATTGTGTCATCCACAAGAGGTACTGCAAGCTCAAGGAAGATGTGCAGGGGGAAGGTACAGGTTGGAAAATCCATGGGATGCACATGGATCAGGGAAGGTGCATGGGGTGGAATGGGTATGCAAGAAGTGCTGCATAGTCATGGAATCCATGTGGTGGGGAGGCACAGGTTAACTAAGGCTGTCAGGGATGGCATGGGCTGGGAACATTGTGTAGGAATTCCTCCCTCCCTGTTTTTCTCTTCCTTCCATTCTTTTTGTTTGTCCCTTCCCTTCTATGGAAAAGCTCTGAAGAAGCTTCTTGGATGAGAAGCAAAATGTCTTCAAGGAAAAAACAAGAAAGTCCAGTTGCCTTTTGAAAAAGCACCTCTGGGGGACCCTTTCCCTTCAATAAAGAGAAATAAATAGCTGCTGCTGAGTGGGTAGGGAGCAATTGCATGAATGGCTGGAAAATTGTCACAGAACATTGAAAATGAAGATCATGTGATTACAACAGCAGCAGGGCAGCAACACTGAAGTAGCCACAGCTTTCCCAAATGTCATTGCCTTGGAAATAATAGGCCCTGGCATTCTGGAAGTTAGCCAATTTTAAGTATACCTTTGTTTGCAAAATTTTGCCCTATGATGCATGGTTCACCCAATTAAAGATACAAGAGTTTTTGTAGCATATAGATTCCATTGCATTATTTAGATTTAGTTTGTTCTGAAAAATGCACAACCATCAGGATGTGACCTCTGACCCTCACCAACTATTGTAATTCATATTGAGCAGGGGAAGATTAAAAACAGTATTTATATTAAAATTCTGGATTTTAATTTAATTTAAACTTATTTTAAGGCCCTGCCCATCTTTTTATCTTGGTTCTGTCTATGTTTTAGTGTACATTGCTTTAAAAAAACTTGACACAAGCAATGGTGCATCTCTGTTCCTAGCCTACCTATCTTTAATTAGAGATTATCATCTGTAGCCATTGGCATTGTTTCATTTTCTCTGAATCTCTTTTGCCTTTATATTTTACACCCAAAATATAGCTATCCATTTCCCTAGCTTTTCCCAAAATCTTTTCCCCAAACATTTACCATTGTTTACCTATCTACCCATTTTAGAGAATTCTGTTTCTTGTATGTCAGATTAACTATTTTAATCCTTCTTGATATTCAACAACTTTACTGCAAAATCTGAATTGAAATAAAATTAAAATAAATTATTTCAATTTGCTCCCATTTATAACTTTCCATTATATATCAACTCTTCTTCTGTTCTGTATCAAAATGTAGCTTTTTACAACCAGGAACTATCTTTTTTTTAATTTATTTTTCTCCAAAAATTGTTGCACTCTAATGATCATTGGAAGCCCATAATTATCATGTTCTGTGAAATGCATCCCTACCTTACTAAGTTTTTAAAAGATTATTAAAATAATCTGCAAGAAAGTCTTGGAATAGCAGATAAAGCATAATATAAATCCAAGCAATTGCTATTAATAAGAAATTGTTAATGCTGTTGACTGATGCTGATACATTAATATTTGCCAGTGAAAAATACAAGGGCACATAGACATGAAGACATTACCATTTTGAAATGAAACTTTGTGGTACAAAGGTCAGAGAGAATGCTGGTGTTGAATATTTATAAACCACTTCAAAGAAATTTTTGAAATATACTTCATTCCCCACATGATAAATTCTGAGATGTAGGTTGCTATTACCCCAGATCAGGATTGAGAAGGTTAATGAAGGTAGCTTTTTGAAAGACTATGCATGAATCATGAAACTAGGAATGGCCTCGGATGTCCCAGATCTCAGTTGAACTGTGTATCAGTCCAGCACTTTTGCAGATTGTACATGAGAAATTTAAAATTAATAAACCAAAACGCATTTAGAAGTGGTGCATAAGCCCAAGTAATATAATAATTAATTAAACTGGCAGTACATTATTCCTAGTATCTGACTTTTCTATGTAAAATAAAACTATACAGATTCCCATAATAAAGCTAAATACTGAAAAGAATGTCTTGAGTATATAAGGGTGATTAAATAACTAGAATTTGCTCTCAAACTTATAGGATTTGAACAAAGATATTCAGCATCAGAAGCTTTTGATGTAGGATTTAAACTGAACATTTTCCCTATGGCCTACAGCTTTTCATTCAGATAATCTTGACAACTTTAAGGATCAGAGTATTAAAAGAATATAATAGTAACATACAATAATCTTTATTTGGAATTGAAACAAGAATTGAATAGAACACATTTTACTGTTTCTGTGTTTAATATAAATAAAAAATAATGTACCTTAGCCATATACCACAAAAGATAAACTTTCAGAAAACAAGTATGCCTTAACTATTGGAGATGCTATTATTAGGCAATTGGAATTTGGAGATGCTATTATTAGGCAAAGACTAGTTGGTAGCCATAAAAAAAAAGAAAAACTTGTCAAAACTTCCAGTTGATTATAGTGGACAGTTGGTTCCAGTGAATAGAGCAAGTGGGGATGACAACTGCTGAATATCCATTAAAATACTTTAAAAGACATTATATTCTTAGCCAAATGGTCACAAAACTCCTTTCTACCAAATGGCCATTAATAATTATTTTACCTTTATCTTATGTTAAGTTTATATTAATGAAATATCTTGCAGCTTGTATAAGTTTTCTTTGTATAAGAATTATTTTCAAAAATTCTCTTTGATTGCTCCACTGAACAATTGCACTTTTCTCTCTTGCATTTAATGCAATAGTGATAATTGACCACCCCCACCCAAAAAATAAGATTCAAATTTGGCATTTCCCCCAATTATTAAAGTATATTTCATTCTACTTAATTATAAGTATAAATATATTACTTATAAATAATGAATATAACAAATAATAGCACTATCTTGATGTGATTGTGGGATATGCTCTGAGAGAAATGAGATTCAAATATACTGGACAGGTCTCATCAGGAAAGCCAGATGAGAGTGTCTACCTCATAAAAGAGCTGGAAAGATGTAATTTACAGAAACCCATGCTGGATAGGAGGTCACCTGGGTCAACAAGGACTATGCTAGGTGTTGGACATCCTGGACATCTGCTAACAAATAAGCTCCTGAATTCAGAACTGTTCACTGAGCAAAGAGATCCACAGCTGCAGGACTAATGGAAGGAAAAAGTGTCTACCTGTCACAAGAACAGAAATACAAAGAAATAATGATATGTTATTGCAAATCAAGTCCAACAAGAAGAGGACATCTGAAAAGAACACACTTATTCTGGGAAGAACAACTTCCAATGTCAGAAATAACAAAACATAGTCCAGAAAATAAATTTATAATACAAAATAAAGTATTCACAAAAACAGAATCCAAAGAACTGCAAAAATCTTACCCACGGGAAAGAAATAAAAGTCTTGCCAGAAGTAGCTCAACTGTAGAGGCAATCTAAAGGGCAGTAGTAGAAGAGGAGCCAGCTTAGCTACTCAGTCATTTTCATTCCCTAACAAGGCATTCTTTCCTCTGCCTTCTCCTCAGAAAGAACAAAGCCCTCTAAATTAAAAGAGAAGGCAAAGGTGTAAAAAAGGAAGAGGATAACCAGCACCAAGTTGGATGGAATCTGTTACTGTGATAATGGAGGGCATCTTTGAAAAACCTGAAAGACTGGATTGGAAACAAAACCTTGTTGAGAAGGTTTTGATCTATGTAATCACTAGGAATCAACAATTACTTGGTAGTACATAATCTTTGTTTGGAAAGTGGGTTTGAAAGTGTACTGAATCTGCAAGAAAAAGGACTGGCACATAATGCAATAAATTCTCGCAGCCATATCCATACTGAACTACCATGATACCAAAATGGTAACATTTGCACCAGGACATTATAATATATGCTCCACCTTTTTTATTTTATATTGTGATATTATACATATGCCACAGAGGTGGGTTCCTGCCTCTGATTGCCGGTGCGGTTAATCGCTGAGTTCGGCGCAGAGCCAAAGACGCTGCCGCCGTTCGCGGAGCGGGAGCTTTCCCCGGGCGCTTTCCCTGCCCGCATGGATGCCGCCAATTGCGTTCTTTTGCCCTCTGCGCATTCCCAAAGCGTTCCGCATGTGCAGAGGGCAAAAGAACGCAATTGGCGGCATCCATGCGGGCGGGGAAAGCGCCCGGGGAAAGCTCCCGCTCTGCGAACGGCAGCAGCATCTTCGGCTCTGAGCCAAACTCAGCGATTAACCGCACCGGCAATCAGAGGCAGGAACCCACCTCTGATATGCCACCATTAACTGTAGTATTTATCTATTTATATTTCCTATTTCTTATGTGTTCTTAGGCAAATCCAGTCACAGTGCTTGAGGATAAAAACAGAGGGTGGCTTAAAAGTGCCAGTTAAAGAGCAGCAACAGAAAAAAGAAAGAAAAGGCAAAGTCACAGTGTGCAAACACCTCCTGGGCCACTGAGTTTGATTATCTTGTAAGAAAAACTCCTGCCAATCCAACTTCTTTTGTCCCACATATAATTCTCAAACAATTTGATGATCACATGCTTTAATTTTTTCTTGAATTTATCAAGATTCTTTTATAGGAGAATCACTGTAATATCTCACAATTTAATTAATTATGTTTGATTTATGTGACTTCTGTCCAGCAATGAAATCTGAGCACAACTTTACATTTTCCAATTTACTGAAGTGTCCATGTGATCAGGAAGGCATGATTCTTCTGGTTTTCCAATAGTACATGCATTGCTTTTTTAATTGAATGAAAAAAGACCATTCTTCTGCAGAAAAAATATATGCATGTAGTTAGTAAAAAGTTGATAATGATCCTGTAGAGAGGCTCTCCTCCCCAGATTTAAATATTCTTTATTCTTAATTTTAAAAAGAGGCAAGATAGAATATTTTCCCCCAAGGAGAAATGGAGAAAAACAAAGGCAGAAAGCAGCTCCAGTCTTCCTACAATAGGAAAACAGCCTTAAGCAGAAGCTTGAAGAGACTTTTGGAATGGAGAATGGAATGGCCAATCTATTCATAAGCAAAGAGACTTCAAATAAGCAATATAATAAGCAAGCCAAAGCTGACAAGTTTAACTCAGAAAAACACCTAGGGCGGATGTCGGCAACCTGTGGCTCCAGAGCTGCATGCGGCTCTTTTGTCCCTCTGCTGCAGCTCCCTGTTGCGTGATCCCACCACTGGCTGGCCCCGCCCCTTGCCCTCCTCTCTCAGTCACTCATCTCCTGGCCTGAGAAGGTAAGGATGATGACGGGGGATGGAGACTCGCTCCATATTACAGAGCGGGAGCGAAGGCATAGATTTCCTCCGCCTCCTGTGTTCCTACTCCATGCTGAAGAAACCAAAATGGGCCAGGGTCTCCCTCCCCACTAAGCAGCCCTGCCGAGCCCACTTGCAAACTCTGCCGAGCACTGCTCCAAATGTTCGGCTCACACGTCCCTCCCTGCTCCATCCCACCTGCCATGCCCAGATGGCTGAGCCTCAACCCAGATGGCTGACCCCTCCCGGAGCAGGGGGGGTGCCCGCCTCTGTCCACTTTTTGCCCCTGTTCCCTGGCCCGCCTCTGCCTGGGAGGGGGACTGCTGCCTCACCAGCTGGCAACCAGAGCATTTACGGGCTGAGTGAGGAGATCCCGTCGGGGCTCCTCATGAGGAGGAGCCTCATGAGGGGGAGGAGGAGCCTCTCGGGGCCAATGCCATCGCAGTGGTTGGGGGGGAAGATGCACACCCTGCCTGCTCCTTCTCGCCGGCCAGAGGTGGGGCTCTGTGTTGCTGCTTCCCAGCTGGAGCACCATGTTTGTTTGCTTGCTGACCGCCTCCGAGGAGGGAGCTGCCCTTGGGCCACCCGGGCCCCCACTGTGGGAGGGAGAGAGGGAGGGAAAAAGGAAAAGGGGGTGTCTGCCCAACAGGATCTGGGTTGGAGTTGCCTTATTTTGTGTGGATCTCCAATGCTTGGCTTTGCCTGCCAGCCTCCACTCCCCCTCCACAGCTCAAGTGGTTGGATTCACATGACATGTGAAGCTGGGCAGGAGAGCAGGGATGGATGGATGGATGGATGGATGGATGGATGGATGGATGGATGGATAGATAGATAGATAGATAAGACAGGGAGAGAGAGAGAGAGACAAAGAGACAGAGAAAAAGAGAGACAGAGACAGAGGATAAGAGTGAGATAGAAAGAGAAAGAGACAGAGAGAGAGAGAGAGATAAAAAGAGAGCAGAGGGAGAAAGAGAGAGACAGTGAGACAGAGAAAGAGAGAAAAAGAGAGAGAGAGAAAAAAGAGCAGAAGGAGAGAGAGAGAGAGAGAGAGAGAGAGAGAGAGAGAGAGAGAGAGAGAGAGAGAGAGAGAGAGAGAGAGAGAGAGAGAGAGAGACGTTTCCCACAAAAAAAGAAAACACTGGGAGCCATAAAACCTGGGTAGGTTTGGCTGGGGGGTCATGTGACTGGGTGGGAGTGAGTGACTTCAAGTTGGCCATATCCACCCAGGTTTTGTGGCTTTTGGTGTTTTCTTTTCTGTGGGAAATGGATCCAAATGGCTCTTTGAGTATTTAAGGTTGCAGACTCCTGATCTAGGGTTTGCATTTCTCCTTTTGCCTGTAGAATCAGCCATGACCCCTACATGGCCGCATAGGAATCTGGCAACAGCCATTAAAATATTAAAGGACACATTCTTACACATGAACAGGCATCTCAATCACAAAGAATGTATAAAACCACCTAACTCAACCCCATTTTGTCAGCCATCCCAGAAACATTCTGCTGTCACTGAAGATTTTGGAATCCAAATAAACAGATACCTTCTTTCTTGCAACCAGCCTCCATTTTATTTCCAGCATCTCCCTGCTTTGAACCAGACTGGAGTTTTCTTCCAACAATCCCATATATCATCCACTCATCCTTTTAAGAAATATATTGTCCTTTGTCTTGTCCATATGTCCATTAAAAATTGCTTTTTAGAACCTAAGACTCTCTAGATGCTGATGAACTACAATTCCCGGTATTATTTTTATCAGCCTTGATGTCCAGGGCTGTTGGGAATACTACCTAAGGAACTTCTGATAGTCTATATTTCCTCACCATATAATATTTTAAAAATAAAGCTGATTTCCTGTATTCTTCATTCTGCAACTGTTTATGTTAACATTCAGCACTAGATGGGGTATTTATTCTATTTTTTATGCATTCTGGAAACATCTACGGTAATTGCCTATTAACCTCACATGGCTGTACCACAGACAAATCCTAATTTTGCAAGTTCCTAATATGCTTAGCCTAATAAATTTATCAGTTCTTACAAAATCTTTCAAATAAAGGAATTTTTTTAAAAAAAGGATGACTAGGAAAAGAAACAGTGCTAATATTGTGGCATTATTACTGATTTAATACACACCCACATACACATAAACACACTGAACACATAACAGAGCACCAGGCAATATTGACTTTCAAGAATGCCATAAAAATCCTACTAAGGGAATAACAAAGTATTGGTGATGTTCAGTTTATCTTATGTGGTCATACCAATGATAGCAACCATTTTGTGATTAAGCAAATCTCACATAAAAGCTATTTTTTAAATGTTTCACTATTTAAATGCCCTCCCCATTTAAAATATGGCCCAATTCAAATCAGTTTCATGAATTCAGGTTTGTTCCAGCTAAATAAATTATCTTCCAACTTTTATCTGAAAGTATCTTTTAAAAAATTATTATGAAGTTTTTTTCTTTTGCTTTGAGAGGTATATTTGAAGCAATAAGCATTCTCAATTTCATGTATGGCAGCTTCAGAGACAAAACAGAATGGCAGCTGTATTTTACCAGGCCCACTATCACACTAAAGCACTGTGAGATGTTTATGCAAAAAGCAGAGGAAATGCCACACTAATGACTAAAAACCAGACAAAGCATATGTGCCTTTTTCAGTAGAAGAAATGGGGGATGGGAGGCAACATTTGTGAAAAGGAAAGAGTACAAACAGCTCATTTAAAGTGAAAGTTAAACTATAACAATGTAAGCAACACAATCAAACTTTTGCTTATTTAGTAACTCACAAGATTAAATTCTTCAAATGAAGAAGTCACAGAAAACATCACATTGTTTAAGCATCTCTTTCAAAGCTTTGACTTTGAGAAATAAGTTTAGTGATTTGATCTTATAAACCTGCTAGAACTGCAGGTGTTAATTCTTATCTGCTGAAATGCCAGAGAACATGTTGATTCAGGACTTCTAGGCATCTTAGAAAGATAAGAGCTATGGTTGAATGGGAAAAACCATTTAGTGCAAAATATTTTTATTTTACTTTATTTTGCAAGCTTTTCTAGTTCTCATAGATTTAGGCCCTCTTAATATGATTTGTGGAAGTATCAGTCATTATCAGCAGGGTTTATCAAGATCTATACTCCAGAGCTGTGAAGGCTTACTGACAGTCAGAACAGACAAAACTAAGTAGATGGATTGATAATCTGACTACATAAAGATGATACTCATTAATCACTTAAATTTTAATTGATTTATTGATAGATGCTAATTTTTTTCAGACTCCTAAACCAGGATTCAGCAGTAAATCACAGATCTCCTGACAGTTCAGGGTTTAGCTCACAGAACTAATGAGGCAGGCAGGGCCTGTGCTTTCTCATTTCCAAATATATCAGCATAAGCTGCCTGTTTGCTAGTCAAGGTTGGAGCTTGTACTTGCTAACTGACCAGTCTGAGTCTCACATCCTGAAGAATCAAAGGTGAAACGATCATAGTCCTAATGGATACACAAATTCTGAGTTTGTAGCCAACCCATTCCCAGAATTGGGTAATATAATATTACCCGAGGTGAGCCGAGGTGGCGCAGCGGTTAGAGTGGGGTACTGCAGGCCACTTTAGCTGACTAGGATCCGCAGGTCAGCGGTTCAAATCTCACCGGCTCAAGGTTGACTCAGCCTTCCATCCTTCCGAGGTAGGTAAAATGAGGACCCAGATTGTTGGGGGCAATGTAAATATACATTGCTTACTGGTGTAAACCACTTAGAGAGTGCTTGCACTGTGGGGCGGTATATAAATGTCACGAATAAATAAATAAATAAATTGTGCAAAGTCCAAATAATTACCACAGGTCAATGCAAATTGTAAATTGTGAAAATTTATCCACTCCATCATGGGGCATGAGTGTGCATGTCAGTTATCCTGAGACTGAACACTAACAGGAAGTTGGATAGACCAAGTAGATTATATTTGGAAGTGATAACTTCATTTCAGTGAAGTTGCCCATAATGTCAAAAGCTATTAAAGTTATTAAGGTCTGTAATTGCATTCTGCTGCCAATATGAGTCTCCAGGAAACAGCAATAACTAGATGTGTGCTCCACATTTTACATCTCACTTAAATTCTTGATGCTCAGCCCTGGTGTCTTGGAAGCAAGGGTTATCTTGTTTTCCAGCAACTCAGATCTGGAGTATTTAGGGCATCTGTTTGCAAAATCTCCACTGTCCTTATAAATACAACAGTTTGTAGATGCTTCAGAAGTGAAGTAATTTACCCATAAATGTAGCAAAGTTCTTGTCAATATAGTATGTGGCAGTACAAATATGTTTATATGAACATGTGGTCATACACAGCTATATTCTCTCCAACTTTAGGGATGTCCTAACAGTCTATCACTTAGTTAAGGAAAGCACTTGAGATCTTGACGATCTCTTCTGTTACCTTAGAACCTGAATATTCTTTTTCTTCTGTGTGTGAATTACTTGGCATTTATGTTTTCAGTTGTGGTATTGATGTAACAGCTTCTAAGATCACAAGGTTTCTTTTACTTATATAATGCCTAGAACAGATTCATTATTTGCCATACTCCAAGATAGAGGATCAACACATAATTATATTTCATTCTCTTTAACCTTTTAGACTGCATCTCTTTTGTCAGTTCAAATTTGGTGAAGCCAATTTGGGGAGGGCAGGGGAATGAACAATCGAGTTACCAAAGCTATTATATCATAATCTTACAGAAGATGGTTTTTCCTTTTAACAAAAAAACAATAGCTATTTTCAGTCTTCATACAAACTCCAATATATCAAATTGGAAAAATACTGAACTTTTAGCAACATTTATCTGAAATACTTTTAAAATTCAATTCATTAACAGTGAACGAAAGCTAAGAAGTAAAACTTGACTGTTATTTTATGCTTGCATGCAACTCATAGTAAATACATTGCTTCTCTCTCTGTCTGTCTCTGCCTCTCTATCTCTCTCTCTCTCTCTCTGTGTGTCTCTCTCTCTTTCTCTCCCTCTCCCTCTTTCCCTTCCTCTCTCTCTCTCTCTGTCTCTCTGTCTCTCCCTGCCTTGAATTTGAGTAAGTGATTGTAAAATACTCAAGATATCCATCCCTTGCAAACAACAAACTGCTTTCAAACACTAAATAAAGGAATGTTAACTGCGACTTTAGTTTCCTGATCCAAAACAGTACTTAAAACATGGGATCTGTGTACAGACAAGAGAGAAAAATAGGGTCAAGTCTCCATAGTTTCACTGATTTATTAAATTTCTATCTGACAGACTCTCAGTAATTCTGGGATGATGTTAGATAATAATGAATCCAAGTTAATGGGTACATTTAAGTTTTATCACATACACCGGCTCCTTAATCTCCATACAATATATGGAATTGTATGGAGATTGTATGTATGTATGTATGTATGTATGTATGTATGTATGTATGTATGTATGTACGTATGTATGTACGTATGTATGTATGAAGAATTGATACACATCACGATCTCCGGAACATTTTTAAAAAATTTAATAAACTAAGCTTTTGTCAGTCCCTGCTGACATTGTCAGAGTGTAAAATCCCCATTGACGAGATGCTTGCTTTTATGTAATGCCGATCGACTTTGTCATTGCAAGTGCGTAATAGGCCCACACCCTTGCCTCCCTCCTGTAATTGGCTTTGTTGTTTTTGCCTCAGTCATGCTGACAGATGCGATTTCTGTTGCCTCTTTCCCCATTGTGTATTGCTTCTTTCTCTCCCTGGGGGGTAAAGCATGGCTATCAGGCATTGCTTTGAAGGTATTTCTCCCGGCTCCATCCCCCTCATTACTATTCCTCTCTCTTTCAGGCACACACGTTGCCTCCTCTAAATTCATCTGTTTTGCCCATGATCTTGTAATAGGTCTGCGTAGTTCTTCACACACACCCCGTCCCTCTTGTCTGACGCTGCTCTAACGTGCTCTCTTGCACTCGGTTAGGGTTTGTCACACCTTCATTGGGCCAATCTCTATGCCTAAAAGGGGGAATTTGCCCCTTATCTCCATTCAACCATAGTGATCGGTCCTCCTTAAGTCCCTCCTGGTGTCTTAATGCCTGGTATGCCAGTGGTATGTCAATATATCTATTGATAGAGTTGTTGTTAGAGAACCAGGCTTCTTTCAAGAGGTGTCCTCCTTTTGTTTCATTGTAGGCAACAACTTCGGTCTCCTGGAAGTTGAACTCATGACCAGGCTCCTCCATGTGCATCCAAATCTGGGAGCGCTGTTCCTTGCGTCGGACTGCTAGGTTGTGTTCATGCAACCTAGTTCTTAGTCATTTAGCTGTTTCTCATATGTAATGACCTGCACAGTTGCTGCAGTTAATACGGTAGACTATTGAGGAAGTCTCTTCCTTCGGTAGTGCTTCTTTCAGTCGTATCACTCTCTTCCTCAGTGTTTGGTCTGGCTTTGCACCACTTTAACCCCATGTGATGCAAGAATGTGTGCAGCAGTTTCAGATATCCCTTATATGTATGGGAGCACCCTCCATGTTGATGTTCCACTTGCGCCCTCAATGGGCTGCCGGGCCCTGGGTGTGATACATTGTTGGATAAAATCCATTGAATAGACATTGAGCGTGCAGATTTGGTAAAGATGTGCACACTATTTTGCTTTGGCCGCCTGTGTGCTGCAGTAGGTATCTATCCTGCCAAACAATGTCCAAATGCAGCTGACTTTGTGTGCATTAGGGTGATTGCTGTCGTTGTGCAATATGTGATCTGTGCTTGTAATCTTTCAGGATAGCTCTGTGTTGATGCTCCCATCTGGTTGCAGCTGATTTGCACATCCAGGAAGTCCAGTTTGTTATTCGCCTCCTCCTCCATCATAAATTGGATATCCGGGTATATGGAATTGAGGATTCCCATAAACCTGGTTTTATCCTGTTGTTTGATGATAGTAAATGTGTCATCGACATAGCATGCCCAAAACTTGGGTTTGTAGGTTTTCATCGCCCCCTGCTCTAATCTCTGGAGGACCACCTCTGCAATCACCCCCGAGATTGGTGATCCCATCAGTGTGCCCTTTGTTTGTTTGTATATCTGGCTGTCGAACGTAAAGTATGTTTTGAGGCAAAATTTCAATAGTTGGATGAGATTATCCGTGCTAGAGGTTTTGAGAGAGAGAGAAAAAAACTGTGCTATTATTTTTGTTACATTATTTATCATGTGTTAATATCTTAAACTGTCCCTACACTGAGAGTGATTTTACTGCCTTTCTTTTGTCCAGGGCTACCACATATTTTTCAGGGATTTACATGCATTCAATGTCTATAGTCCAGAGCATAAATATGTGTGTGTTTATTTTGTACATCAGGTTGCATAAGTCCAGCTTAATGTGCTATTCCACGTATTTGATGTTTTGTATAGAGAAAGAAGCACTCTTGTGATCTTTGGCTGTTAGGCTTGCTGTCAAACATCAGCCACAATACTAATTACTGTTTTGAACAATATGCAGGTTGTATTACACGAATGGCTATTTTATATGTGAAATTATGACTGAAATATTTCTGCACCTATATTGATTCTCACTGTCAGGATGTTTCTCCTTAGTTTTAGGTTGCTTTTCTCTTTGTTCAGTTTCCATCCATTGCTTCTTGTTTTGCCTTCTGGTGCTTTGGAAAATACATTGCCTCCCCTTCTTTCTGGCAGCCCCTTAAAAGCCTGTTACCTTTCACACTCTTGGGCAAAGCATGTGAGCCATTTCCTCCTTTCAGTGGTACATGAAAGTACATCTATAGTATGTAGATAATAAAGTTGAAAAAAGGTGAACAACATTTTTACAGAACTATAGATACCTTGAGGCTAGGTGTGACAAGGAATGGCTGAGAGGGGAGAGGCCAGGCGAGGCCCCCCTTGATCTGAGTGACATTGAGTTGGCCAGACCCACCCAGTCACATGACCAAGCATCACCCACCAAGTCACATGACCACAAAGCCACACCCACTGTCACATGACAATCAAGCCACACCCACAAAATAAGCCTTGCCAACAAGAATGTGTGTAGTAAAAAAATTAGAACCCACCACTGGGGTCTGCTGCTTGGGTGGGAGGTTGGACTAGAAGACCTACAAGATCCCTTCCAACTCTATTAATCTGTTAAGATGAGCCTCACCCAGGGAATACCTCCTTCATGTATCTCCCCTTTCAGATAAATATATGCAGTAGTCAATGTTACCCAATCTCTCTCTCTTTTTAATTTAATTTTGGAATCCCTTCATATTTGGCCATTTAATTACATTAATGTTAGGACTACAATTGAGCCCAAAATTTCTGTTGTTAAGTGATATATTTGTTAAGTGAGTTTTGCCCCATTTTAAGACCTTTCTTGCCACAGTTATTAAGTAGATCATTGCTATTGATAAGTTAGTAACCCAGTTATTAAATGAATCTAGCTTCCCCACTGGCTTTGCTTGTCAGAAGGTTGCAAAAGGTGATCACATGACCCTGGGACACAGCCATGGTCATAAATATGAACCAGTTGCCAATCATTTGAATTTTGATCACATGAACATGGAGATACTGCAAAGTTTGGAACTGTGAAAAATGGTCATAAGTCATATTTTTAAGTGCTGTTGTAATTTTGAACAGTACTGAAACAAACTGTTGTAAGTTAAGGACTACCTGTATTATATTGGTAGTTTTGATTAAAGGTTGATTAAATCAACCCTTCAAAGTAGATTTGGTCAGGAAACAGATGCCACAGAACAATTCATTTTTTAAAATTCAGGTTGCAGTAATAGAATCTATCCACGCCATTCTTCCTCTCCCTTTATATTCCAGGAAATCACAGAAGAGAATTAATCTGAGTGTCTCTATCACACTTTCCTATGCTCTGGACTTAGCATACTAGGGTGATGTATGTTTCTTCTGCATTTATCAAATTCAAAATTCAATTCAAATTCAAACCTTTATTGTCAGAGTACATGTGTACAGTGAGATTGGCTGAGCCTCCCTTTGTGCACCTCCCCAACACAATACAACTCACAGTGAAAGACAGAAAATCCCTAGCCCAGTGAATCCTACTAACGAAAAAGCACCCAGTCCTATTGCACCATGTGAATGAATTGCACGTTGCACCAGTCCCACAAGTCAATCGTACTGTGTTATTTTAAAGTTATTTTTCATTCAGGAGTCTGACAGACCATGTATGAAAACTGTTCTTCAGCCTGTTTGTACGGCTGCCTATGCTTATATAATCTCCTTCAGGATGGTAGGAGAATAAAGAAGGGCTAACCAGGGTGTGAGTCATCCCTGAGTGATTTTCCTCATTCTTCTAATGCAGCAAGCACTAGCTGTTCTGACCTAGGCTTCCTGATTAAATAAAACGGCACAAACAGCATCTCACAAACCTCCTTTTATTGTAACGGTTGATAATTATTGTCATTAGCAGTCATCATAAGTCCAAATAAAGTAAAAAAAGTCCGACTAAAGTCTTTCAGGGAAAAGCAGAGAAGAGTCCAAACAAATTAAAATAAGTCCGGCTAAAGTCTTTTAGGGAAAAGAAGATAACACACACAAATCTTGCTCTTCTTTGGCAAACTGCCAAAGACCAATTTGCAGGAAAAACTTGGCAAATTCAAACAGGAACAAAACTGAGTCTTAAGTTGCAATGACGAGATCTAGAGATAATTGGGAGGGGCCAATTATCCCCAAGCCTTACTCCTGAGTAGTCCTTCTCCTCTGGACCTGTTCTTGCCTTCTGGCAGCTCTGCGCATGCGTGCATTGAGAACAGGCTCCTCCTGTTCTTCCTCCTCGCTCATGTCAGACTGGAGGCAGGACAGACCTCCCCAATGGCCCTGGCTGAATCCCTGCCTCTGACACCGAGCCTTCTCCAGACTCCAGGCCTGGCCCAGATTCCTCCCCAGCTTCCTTGCTGTCCGAATCTGCTGCCAGCTGCACAGGCCGCTGTCAGACCACAACACTAGCAATGTCGTCTAGTGGTATCAGGGAACTGCCCACAATGTTTTGTGCTGTACTCACCACTCTCTGTAATGTCTTTTTATCCGCGGCTGTCAAGCCAGCATATCACACTGTAATGCAATGAGTGAGGATGCTTTCTATTGTGGACCGGTAAAAGGAGGTCATCAGTTGTTGTTCCACTTTATTTTTTCGCAAGACCCTAAGGAATGGAGTCTCTGTTGGGCCTTTCTGGTCACCTGGGTCATGTTGATTTTCCAGGTAAGATCTTCACTGAGATAGACTCCCAGGAATTTAAAGGAGGAAACTCTCTCCACACAGCCACCTTCAATGTAAAGTGGGGCAGGTTCCTCTCTCTTCTTCCGGAAGTCTAACACCATCTTCTTTGTCTTGCTGATGTTCAGTTGCAGGTTGTTTTCTAAGCACCATGTGGATAGTTTATGAATCTCCCCCCTGTAATAAGACCCAGTACGGTGATATCATCTGCAAACTTAATGATCACAGTGGATGGGTCAGATGATACACAATCATGTGTGTACAGTGAATACAGGTAGGGACTGAGCACACAGCCCTGTGGGGAGCCAGTGTTAAGCTTCAGAGAGGTGAATATGACAGATCCAACCCTCACTGTTTGTGGCTGGTCCCTCAGAAAGTCTTTGATCCAGTCCCAGATGGAAGAGGGAAAATCCAAGTCAGTCAGTTTTTTGATAAGGATGTCTTTTTGATAAGAATGGTGTTGAAGGCTGAGCTATAGTCTACGAAAAGTATAGGTCTTGTGATGGTGCCTGCATGCACCTGCCTCTCACATGCTCTCTCTCTCTCTCTCTCTCTCTCTCTCTCTCTCTCTCTCTCTCTCTCTCTCTCTCTCTCTCTCTCTCTCTCTCTCTCTCTCTCTCTCTCTCTCTCTGCCCGCTGCAAAAAGAGCGGCTCCCAGTTGGGAGAGAGAAAGAGCAAGCGAGAGACGGGTGCACGCAGGCACCAACACAAGACCTGTATATAGTAATATTGTTGGGTGGGTGTTACCAGCTCCCTCCGCTGCAACGTTGTGCACACCCCATGAGACTGTCTCCACTCCTCTGGGCTTTGCCTCCTGCAGCGTTTTGAAATGTGCTTCTGCCTGCAAGGAGGCAAGGCAGGGATCGAGGCTCTGGAGTCCCTGCGGCGGGAGGGGGGAGAGCCCCACCCCCCATCTGCCAGTGCAACATGGAGAGACACGAAAGTGCCCTTCCACCTGGCTGCCCTGAGATCTGCCTCCCTGCACCTCTGGATTGGCAGGTGACTCTCTCAGTGGGCTCCTTAGCTTCGGCTCTTTCCTGCCACCGATCACCATGCTTTGCCACTGGGCATGAGTTAAATCACGGACATGGACACCAAACATTTCCTCCCGCTGGGTAAGTTGCTGCTGCCGCTGCTTCTGCCGCCTTCTTTCCAAGGAAAGAATGGGAGACTTGGAACAAATGGGAGCCCTGCACGCTGGGAGTGGCCACCAGTTGACGGAGCGGCTGCCTCTGTTGCCCCTGACCAGCTCAGCCTAGGTGCATGGGGCATGTCCCCCTCTTTCCCCAGAAAGTAGTTGGGGGGCTTATTTTGGGATGGGGGCTTATTTCAGCACATGCCCTGAAAAGCCCTGTTGGGCTTAATATCAGGACATGTCGTATTTTCGGGGAAACATGGTGTGTGTGTGAAAATTTCATTATATATGTTGATGGGGTAGAACTATTTTTATTAAAATTTATATCATTCCATAATTAATGTGTTAAGAGGCATTCAAATATTAGCTCTAAATAAATATTTTCTTAGGATAGATTAGTTGAAGATGAAAACAATATGAGAAAATTGAAATTACCTACTGAAGATAGTGGTTTTAATTTAACATATTCCCTCCAAAATGGGTTTTATTGATTGGATCTTTGTGGAATCAGCATTTAATAGAACATCAGTGTGTGTGTGTGTGTGTGTGTGTGTGTGTGTGTGTGTGTGTGTGTGTGTGTGTGTGAGGGGTCATGGATTGTCATGATATGGGTCATATTTGCTTCCCCACCATGATTTGTATTCTTTTTCTATTTGCTTTCATAAATCTTACATAAATAAATATTTTTTAAAAAGTTCTTTCCATGTACACTTTGGTCCCAACCTCTATTTATCCCTAAAAAATAAGACAGCAAATTGTGTTGCATAGTATAATTTACATGGTATACTTGGATTCTAGTTTATTTCTCTGTTTTTATACTATATGGCTATTGAGCTTATTTTGAAAATTAAGCAAATTCTATGGAGTTGAGATATGATAGTTTATTTTAGAAATACATTGACTGTTATAGAGATGTAAGCAATCACTTAAAGATCCAAACATCAAGAGGACAAGAACAGTCCCATGCTGAAATATCATTCCCAAGAGATATCAAACCTTAATATATCATACCTAAAACATAATTTAAATAGTTCATAAGAAGTCACAGAGCCGAACAAGATGGATGAGTCATGACTAGACATACAGTAAGTCTACCTAAAGCATTTATTCATCCTCTATTTATAGCAAGCTGTACATCAAAAGTGTTTAAAATGCAACTTATAAGTATCCATTTCCTTCTTTCAGCTGAGGACTGTTGCACCCAGCATGTTCATCCATCAAATGATAAGCTCCAGGAGATTTTTAGAAACCAGGACTAATCACCCAAGAATATAGAATTTGCTGTTTCTTGCAACTTTACCATATGACTTGCGATATTGGCATTTAATCTGATGGAATGCTTCAGCTTTCAAAATCAGATAATAATAGGAAAATGTATTCTTTATCTTATTAAAAGAACAGTTAGGCATCTTCATGACATTTTACAAGGGAGATGTGTTTGTCAACACAAATGTACGTTAATAGGATGTCCATCACATTTAGAGATATATAGATACCATATTTTTCGGAGTATAAGACGCACCGGAGTATAAGGCACACCTTAGTTTGGGGGGAGGAAAACAAGGAAAAAAAGGCCTCTGCCTCCCAGCAATTTGCCAAACAGCAAACAGCAAACAGTGTATATTATCTGTGCTGTTTGCTGTTTGCTGTTTGGCAAATTGGCAAACAGCACAGATGATATACACTGCTGTGTATTTTTGTGCATGTGTGTCTGACCCAAAAAGAATTGGAGAAATGTACATTATGGCAGTATATTAATCCCAGAAAGTTTTCTTAAATGTAATCACACTAACTCCTCCCAATTATTTAAATAGATCTACTCCAAACATGACTAAGTCAGTGTTTAACTCAGCTGCCTTTTTCTAATACTAATACTTAATACTAATACTTAATACTAAAACAGGACATTTCAGATTATACTTTTACAGATCTTTAAAATTGATGTGGCTTTCTGGGAGTATTCTCTGATATTTAAAAGAAGACACAATAGCCCTGGGCCTCTTCAGATCAAGCATTTATTTTAAACAGCTTCTTCATTTTGTTAAGTTGTCTAGATACAATAATGAAACAGTCTTTAAAAATAAGTCTAATAATTTGAACATTCTATAGGCATTTATAGTTATTGACTTACCTCCTTGCAGCAAAAAAACAAACAAACAGCCAGTTTCAGCACAGTCTGGTTAGCACAAGAAAATAAAATTCTGTCTTTGCCTCTCCCTCCAGCAATTTGCCTCCGTGCAGCTTTAGTTTCACTTTCATTTTAGCATGTGGGCTTGCCGGCAACTTCAATCAATCAGCTGAGTGTTGGGAGACAAATAATCAGTGGCTTGTGCTAATCAGACTCTGCTGCTGCTTGCTGCAAGGAGGTAAATTGCTGGCAGGCAGAGATCAAAAAGTGGGGGTGACTGGGTGGGGCTACATTCGGTGTATAAGACGCACCCAAGTTTTCACCCTCTTTTGGGGGGGTAAAAGGGTGTATCTTATACTCTGAAAAATACGGTATATCAGATCCAAAGGTAACAATGTTTACAGATGTTTACAGACATTGACAGAAATTACTGATTTCCTAGAAAAATATTTTTGCAAAAGAAAGTCTTTTTTCTTTCATGATGATAACATTAGTAAATTATTTACTTTGCCTGCAATTCTATTCATGTTCACTATTATATATTAATTCTAGATTTTGTGTAGATCAGAAAGGAGATTTAAAGGAAATCTACATAGAGGTAATGATGAAATTCTATGATAAATTGTAAGGAATGACAAAGTTGATATAATTCCTTATAGGTCCAAGAAAGCTTAGGAAGGAAGGAAGGAAGGAAGGAAGGAAGGAAGGAAGGAAGGAAGGAAGGAAGGAAGGAAGGAAGGAAGGAAGGAAGGAAGGAAGGAAGGAAGGAAGGATTCCAAAGTTAACATCTCACTCATTTTGAATCATCAGCCACTCACCATAGTCTTCAAACTTATTGTGCAAACTCAGCCTCTCCCCATCCCCACAAGTCTCTCAGCTACTTCAAACATTGTGTCTCTGGGCTTACCATGATCTCTTCTTACAGAATATCTATAGAAAATGGGCTCCTTTGAATTGCTGTTTGTTTATGTTGCTTTCATTAAATTAGCTAATGATTTGTACAATATAGCTTATTTCAAAGAATATTTTATTATACAATAGATATTTACTTTGCAGCAAGACAGTTTGTCTTCGTAATAATTTTGTAATACAATTCTACTGGCAGTGTAAATAGAATAGTTAAATTCAAACATACTAAAAAAAAGAATGTATGTTTCCTTTCCAAGCATCTTTTGCATTAAATCTCCATGTATGTTCTTTAACATTTTGATGCCAAAATGTGAAGTAAGAGCTTTCACCCCAAAAATTAATATTAGCTTTTTTGTCAGAATTGTTTCTAGATTATTTCTCATCTGTGCCATTTGCTTTTCTGCATTGTGCAAATATCCCTGAATATATCATATAGAATGCAACTTATATGTTTTGAATAAATTGTGTTAACTGGAAATAGCATACCAAAGGTGCTTTTTTTCAAAAGACAATTGGACTTTGTTTTTCCTTGAAGACATTTCACTTCTCATCCAAGAAGCTTCTTCAGTTCTGACTGGATAAGCTTCTTGGATGAGAACAAAACATCTTCAAGGAAAAACAAAGTCCAGTTGCCTTTTGAAAAAGCATCTTTGTCACAATCATCACCTGGATGACTGAGAATCTCCAAAGATATTTGGAAATAGCATAAAGCAAGACTTCTTAACCTAGAATCAACTAGGTTAATTAGCTCCTTGAGGTCTGTGAATGTCAGGGTGTCTGTGAACCTGGAAAGGGAAAAAATTACGGGGTTTATTTTCACTTAGTAAATGTAATGTATCTTTTCATTTATAAAGATACATGACCAATATATAGCAATATATGCTGCTAAGTCTAGAATATTTTGCAGTGAAATTGTCCCTTTCTACTGTGTTCAGTATTTTTTCATGAATAACTGAGCAGTCTCTGCACTCTATGCATTTTTCATACATTAAAAATGTACTACATTTAATGAATAGAACTAGTATGTGACTCATTTAGCAAATTGCATTGCAGAATTTGTTACCAGAACAGTGTGGCCCTTCTCTTCTTTGTAGTTAAAAAAAACTTCTTTGTGACTGACACCAGCAGTAAATGTAAGTATTATATTGCTGTTGATACCAAAGCAGATCTTTTGAGTCTAAGACTAATAGAGTATGTCAACATACATGGGAATTATTTCTTCATAATATGAGAATTTGTTTGGCATTCTTTCTTGCTGATAGAACAGTTCATTTAGTGACTATCATGAGCTTTTAAGATGAATGAATCTAAAAGTGAATTTTATTGCCTACAGGCCAAAGAGATACTAGATTATTGTGATTGGGCATGTCTGCGATTGGGCATGATGAACTTTAATGATTCTATAAGGTGACCAGATTTTCACTTTGGTAAAGCGGGACACAATTGATGGGGGGGAGATGATCCACGCCTCCCCTTTCCGCGCCAGGACAAAAGACTTTGGGAAGGACTTTCATTACTTCCCGGATTTCACTCCGAAACCTCAAGCTCTTCTCCCTTACTTCACTTAGCAGCCCCACTGCCCCGCTCCACATTTAAAGACCCTTACTGCTGCCATGGCCTCGCACGCTCAGCCCTGCTTGACGGCAACAGCCAGGAATGCGCTTCCAGAGGCCTAGAGGGAGCAGCGGCTTTGGCGGGTCTGGCCGTGTCCTTTCCCGGGTCTGCCACATGGGGGGAAGGAGCAGAGGCATGAGGCACCTGCCAGACGCCGCCCCGGAGAGAAGACCAGGCCCAGCTGGCAAGGGCCAAGAAGGATTTTTCCCGCGACGCCAGCCAGCTTGTCCTCCAGGCCAGATGCAGCAGAGGCGAGCCCCGGCCATGGCAGTGGTAAGGGCTGCAATGAAGGGGGGTGTTTGGGGGTGCACAAAGCTGCAGCCTCTGCTGCATCTGGCCCGGAGGACAAGCTGGCTGGCGGCACGGGAAAAATCCTTCCTGGCCCTTGCCAGCCAGGCCTGGTCTTCTCTCCAGGGCAGCGTCTGGCGGGTGCTCCATGCCTCCGCTCCTTCCCCCCATGTAGCAGACCCGGGAAAGGACACGGCCAGACCTGCCAAAGCCGCTGCTCCCTCTACGCCTCCGGAAGCCCATTTCTGGCTGTTGCCGTCAAGCGGGGCTGAGCGTGTGAGGCGTGAACTGGGCCCTCGGGCACGTCAGAGCACGGTGGGTTGTTTTCCCTGCCCGGCCCAGAGCTGTTTCCCTCAAGATCCGCTCGACGGAAGCGAGGTGCTTTGCGCAAATTCAAAAAGCGAAAGTTTTTTGAAACGCCGTGGGACGCGGGACAATTTGTTTAAAATTGGGTTTGTCCCGCCAAAAGCGGGACGTCTGGTCACCTTATGATTCTAGCATCTGTCTCTGTCTCTGTCTCTGTCTCTGTCTCTGTCTCTGTCTCTGTCTCTGTCTCTGTCTCTGTCGTCTCCGTCTCCGTCTCCGTCTCCGTCTCCGTCTCCGACTCCGTCTCCGTCTCCGTCTCCGTCTCCGTCTCCGCCTGCCTGCCTGCCTGCCTGCCTGCCTCTCTCTCTCTCTCTCTCTCTCTCTCTCTCTCTCTCTCTCTCTCTCTCACACACACACACACACACACACACACACACACACACACACACACACAGCTATGTTCTTCCAATGATTTTCACCTGTTTTTTACTCTTTCTTCCTTTTGTAAACCTTGGGATCTGCCAAGTGATACCACGAAAACCTTTACAGGTGTCTTGTTCAAAAAATATTTTCAGCTTGATGCTACTGATAAAATAAATCAAGAGAGCGTGGAAAAATAATTTTGATTAATAAAACCAGTTGAATCATTTAACTGTCCTACATATGATACCCAAATATTAGAGGAAATACAAATCTTCATCTGGCTCTAGAGCTGTGTTATAGTTGGCACTTAAGAAGCTTCTCTGTGGAGTACATTTCACAGATTAATGTGCAGATATGCCCTATTTGGAGAGTATGAAATCAGACTTTGTTACCCAAGTGGGAAAATGAATCACTGCTGAGAAGCAACTTAAACTCTTCTACTATATTTGAATTTATGATGCAATCTTCTTCAAGTTAGGATTTTTTGTTTCACATACCATGGAAATCAACTTTCTCCCCAAAAGTATGTATTTATTTATTGAACAATATTTGTCAACCATTCCAGTCCATAAACACTGTGAGCAATTTGTAAGAAGGAACATTAAACCAGAACAGAAATAACAAAATAAAAATACAGTAAATATAATCATAAATTATGATGGTTATTTTAAATAACATTTGTGATCATTTGTATTATCATATCATTTATATGTTCTCAATTCTTAATCAACTGAAAAACTAACGGTTTATTTCTACCTCCATGTCAAACTGATTCCACAATATTAAAATCATGTGATGAAAAGACATATTTTTCCTTTAGACAAATCAAGTTGATTTTTTCCACACACCAAAGAGCAAGGTCAGGAGCTTTTTTGAATTAACTTTTCTTCTGCAACTAAAACTCATTATTTGTTATTTTCCTTTTGCCCAATATTCCTACTAATATTCCTTAAGAGGTTATTGCTCAATCATACATAGTGCTTCTCATCTCAAAAAGCAATTGACACATCAGGGGTTGTTCCTTCCGGTTCGGACTGGTTCTCCAGAACCTGTAGCGACCCATTGGTGATGTCACAATGACATCACCAAACTGGATCAGTCCATGGGCGCCGCCATCTTTTTTTATTTTTTATTTTTAAAAATCTGAATTTTTTAATTTATTTTTTCTTCTGAGCATGTGCAGAAGCCAAGTTTCCGGCACTGTGCATGCGGTCGCAATCTTGTTTTCAGCTTTCTTTCTTTCTTTCTTTTTTAAAATTTTATTTTTCTTTTGAGCATGTGCAGAAGCCGAGTTTGGAAGTTTTCTCGGAGGTTATCTAGTCCAACCCCCTGCTGCAGCAGGAAACCTTACATTGTCTGGATTATTTTGGTGCCTCTAACAGAGAGGAAAATTGCCAGAAAGGAGAAGGAGTTTACTAGGACAGGCCTGCCATGCAGAGGAAGGCAGATATAGTCCTTGACTTATGACCACAATATTGGTTGCTAAGCAAGAGCGTTGTTAAGTGAGTTTCACCACATTTTACTCAATCCATGACATCTCCTGGCTCTAACAGTCATGTGCAAACTAGAGAAATACATCTGAAGGCATGTGTAATGTTCTAATGTACAGAAGTTATGGTTAAATGTGTGGCAGACAGTGGACTCTGGGTGTGTTTTTCCAAATGCAGTAAGTGAGGCTGAATGTGTATAGTTTTAGAAGAGAGCTGTGTGTGTGTGTGTGTGTGTGCGTGTGTACATATACATACAGTATATATAATAGATAATGTCTATTTTTGTGTGCCTGTGTGTAATATATATGCACACATGGCATATATATATATATAGGATTAAATAGTATATTTTGGATGTTCAGTAGTAGTAAATAGATACTACTATTTCTATTGAGGCCTTTAAGGCATCTCATTGAGGCCTTTAAGGCAAGGAGAGGCCAGGCACCCTAACCCTAACCCTTGACGTGAGTGACGTCAAGTTGGCCACACCCACCCAGTCACATGATCACCAAGCCACCCAACCCAGTCACATGACTGCAAAGCCACTCCTAGTCACATGACTGCCAAACCACTTCCATCCAGTCACATGACCATCAAGC
Organism: Diadophis punctatus similis; assembly: GCA_023053685.1. Lineage (NCBI taxonomy): Eukaryota > Metazoa > Chordata > Lepidosauria > Squamata > Dipsadidae > Diadophis > Diadophis punctatus. The sequence continues at coordinate 10,100,437 of JALIGW010000008.1, forward strand.
ACTCCCACAAAATTAAGCCATGCCCACAGAGTGGTAGTTAAAAAAATTTGGAATTTACCTCTGTGGCACATGCTTCTGGGTAAAGATGGGCTTAAATTTCTCAGGCATTTTCTGAGAAAATGTAAAAATAAGCCTGTGATTTTTCTTTTTCTCACTTTTTAAAAAATGCCACCATGAAGAACTTTTTCAAGCTAGTCTCCACAATTATTTCGTTTTGGCATGTATTTTTTTCCTGACAATGTATTAAAATGATTTAGTTTTTAAAATTAGATTATATACAGTCTGGATTTTTTTACATAGAAAAATACTGTATATATTTATCTAAGGTCACACAGATCCTTATATATAAGAATAACATTTGCAGATTTAGATCAAGTACCTAAATATAAAATCAGACAAAGTCAGTTACAGCTCTCTATTTCAGTTACACTGTCTCTGCAGCAAATTGTTTAAAGCAGAGGTGTCAAACTCATGTCGTCATGGCATTGTCACATGATGTATTGTGACTTTTTTCCCCTTCACTAAACCGGGCGGGGGGGTGGCCAGCGTGTGACGCATCCGTTTGACACCCATGGTCTAAAGAGACAATTTAGAATGGTATTTATTTGAGATGGCAAACCCCAAAACTCTGGCTTGTTCAAGATATTGCAATAAGCTTCATGTTTCTGAGCCCACATTTTTAGTGTTTTTAAAGTAAACACTTAATACTTTAACCACTACTCTACACTGGCCTCCATGTCCACCAATGGAACAAAGAGTAAAAAGAGTAAAGAGTAAAAAAAAGAGTAAAAAAAGGAACCATTTCATTTATCCACTACTCTAGCTCATCCAGCAAATGTGAGTGTATGAAGACAATGTTTTCCATTGATTCAGGCTAGGGACAGCCCAGTTTACAACCATAGTTTCCTCCTAGGTATTCTGGGCAAACAATTGTTTGCAACCAAGTATGTGCTGGCATGCATCTCAGAATCATTTCAGTAAAGTTCTCACTAGCTGAGTTTTTGACTGATTTTAGTGTAGAGAACAGAATGGGAAAATAGTGATCAATTGTATTAAATTATTGTTCTTTAAAAGTATTAGAAAAATATGATAAATAGTAGTTATAATTCTGGCAATTTATCATTTTAAATGTTCAATATTGTCCTATCTTCATGTAGTTTACCCAAGAAAGGAAGATTATAATTGGTGGTTTTGCTGTCTCATAAGGTAATTTATTTGAAGCAATGCATCTGTTTTCAAACTATAAATTTAAATTGCTAATTTTGAAGTTATTCACTTCAGTTCAAACTGGTATTCATTATAGACCCTGTGAATTTGCCTTTACTGTCTGTTAAGTGTTATCTTAATGAGTTTTGCAAGGAAAAGAGAGGAAAAAACACATTTATTAATGGTGGCCATGCTGCATGAAAAAAAGAAACAAAATTGGATGAAAATCTTTAATAGCTACTTTGAAATTATTGTGTTCCTCATCTCTTTGTAGAAAAGCTTCTGTTGATTGTATATTTAATAACTGATCTGAATTTTGGAGACGAATTTAGAGTTTGTCAATTAACAGTTTTCTTCCTTTTTAACAGATCATATCTTCCACCACTTCAAAGTATAATGGAAAAATCTGATCCAAAAGAAGATATTTACAAATATTATGCATCTTCCTTGTTCCCTCAATGTAGGAAGATTGCTGGTGCAGCAATTACTCTGCAAACCTGGGCACATATAACACAATCTATATATTATAAATATACAAGGTGAATAAAGGCAAGCAAGGGAACATCTGCAAGAATAATGTCTTCTTAAATAGCATGTTTACCAAAGGGCAAACCACTATTTAAATATTAAATTCTCTCCTTAGTGAAATTAGAACTCTATGAGGAGTGTATCCCAGCTGGATCCTTTTATCATGACTGTTGCTGGGAGTTATGGGTTTGGGGGGGGGGGGTTGGTAGCTTCTTCTGTCATACAGAAATCTCTCCTGAATTTGAAAGTTATTTTGCCTAGGGATTTCCCAAGATGGATTCTTTTCAGTTGTTATTTTAAAGAAACCTGCTTTCAAGTTTTCTACACAGAAGAGGTCTCTAAAGCATGATTTCTCTCCATTCTGAACCATTGTAAAAAGAGCCATCCCTCCTGCAGTTGGGAGCCTTTGACAGCTTTTTCTTACATCATTTCAAAACAGCATGCAGATATATAAATAATATAATACAGGTACAACAGGATCTTTAAACATACTACACTATTGACTCAGCATCCTGGAGAGACATGGGCTTTGAGTTAATAGTCTTTCCCCAAATACCACAGAGCAAACAATCTCCTTAAAGCCACAGTCTCTACCAAAAATACAGTGCATATTGAGACAACCTCATTTACTATTTTAACAAATTTGCATTTATCGACAAAGAGTTTTGGAGATGGAACCACATCCTCCTCCCAGGTATGCTCTAAAAACAGGGGATCAGTAAGATCCTGCGCCGACTGCTGTTCCGGTTTAGGTGACACAGGAGCTAAGCCTGCCGCTATTTTCGCCTTGTGCAGTAGAAATTGGAACAAGTGAATCGGAAAAAGCCCCATGAAGGCAGGCTGCTCCAATGGCCTACTGTCATCCTCCCATAACTCCAGGTCTGGATCCCCTTCTCCCTCTGAAACGTGGGACTGATCATCCCTAGAAGAATGGTCAGACCCCTGCTAATCAGTAGTATGGTAGACTGGCAGAATTGATTCCGAATAATGTCTGTGGCTATGGTGACTATCCCTGTTGCAATGGCATTCATGCTGCGACTGCTGAAGACCCGCTGCAATGCCTTGGCATATAGCTTCCGCTACAATATCCTGCATATACTCAGGTAAGACCGGCCAAGTCTCCTCCATAGGCCTAAGGCCAGCAGCTGTAGGAGTGAAAGTAGCCTCTGGCACGGATAATGGGAACAGATAGATGCTCTGAGAGAGGGAGAAAAGCCGATCTGGCTCTCCAAAGATCAGCATTGGAGCTTGGAACCACAGAGTCTAAGCAAGAGGTGTCATCCTCTGGAGCCATGGTCCCTCGGTTGGTTGATGTGCAAGGGCCCGTGCGTGCGTGCATACTCATGCTATGCTGCCTTGTCACAAATCTTATCCAGCGCTTTATGGCGGCACTGTTCAGCATTACTGACCGCCTTGGCAGACTTGGACGAAGATGCCTCTCTCCTTGTCTGACTTGAGGAGCGGTCAGATTCCCCCGACTGATGATGGCTCTTGCGGCCCCTGCTAGGGCCTGCTGTGGAAGAACTTGATGCCTTTGATGGCATGATGTGTGTGTCAATAATGTAGATTTGTGCCTAAATTAGTCAGTGGCCAGCTGACCGGGCCTGCACAAAGGGATGGCTGTTTAGCCTCAATGAGATTATGAGAGAACCTCTGCCTTGCTCTGTTGGAGAGTGGCCATGTGACAGTTCTGCCTGCTCTGGTGGAGCGTGGCACTTTAAATTGCCTAGGTTGATATGCCCTTTCAGCCATGCTCTGGTAAGGCATGGCAATATATCCAGAAGCTATGCCCTTTTGGGGTGTGTCACAGCCTGCATCCCCTCTTTGCCATGCCTTTGTGGGGCATGGCAAGCTGCTAATTGTGGGAGCGTAAAAACTCCACCAAGTTTCTTTGTAATTAGCAGCTGTTCCTGGGGCGGCTATTAGGAAGGCTGTCACCACTTCCCTCTAGGCAGTGTTACTGTCCATAGTTGAAAGGCAGGCAGGCACACTCCCTGCAGCTCTGGGGCAGCTAATCAAGGGGTTTAGTCACCTTCTCTGTCCAGATAGTCTTTACTGTTAGAGCTCCAAGGGAGAATTCGCACTCCCTGGCAGTCATCAGGAATTAGGGCAGTTCCAAGTCCAGCAATGTCCTTTTATTTCACATCCTCGCACTTAACAGGAAAAAATGGAGCTTAAAGTGGCCAGCGGCACTTTAAAATGGCTGCCACAACCTCTGATTTGTGTCATGATGCTATCACTCCTATTGGAGGCCCAGACGGCTGTCAAATGGACCGAGGCTCTCCGGCCGCTCCAAAATGCTAACGAGATGATCCGATGGCAAGGAAATAGGCAGCTTCTATAACGAGCCAAAATTAAAACCGCAATCGTCTCCTAATGCAGGCAGCGATGACAGGCTGCCTGAGGCACCTAGAGCCGGTGCTCAAGCCCAGAATTTAAACTGCAACTTACAGTTCGCAGATCTCAGTAGTGAATCAAACAAATACCAGTCTCAGATAAAATTCACAGCTAATCTGATCTAATTCAACTCGGGGCTAAATAGATGGAATAGCAACCAATAATAGGTTAAGTGGCACAGGAGGAAAGAGTGACACAACCATCCTCGCTGAGCGACTGAGTGAAAAAGCTGTCAAGCATAGCAACAAGGGCAGGACCTGAACAGCTTTGACAGACTCAGTCCAATCAGAGAGCAGATGGATTTAACCCATTCCTGGATGCTATATCCACCATGAGGGAGAATAGACTCTTCATAACAACAAGAACTCTGAATAGTCAGTAGCTGGGTATTGCAAGGTACTTTATATTATTTCAGTAACTCTGAAATTCACTTTCCTGCAGACGTTGCCTTCAGCAATAGACATTATTGGAAGCCACAATGGATGTCACATGCATTGTGACATTGTGATGCAAAATGGTGCCAGGATTCTAGTATTTACAACATTTCCACAAACATATAAACCCACTTATTCCACCTATGGACACCCATGTGCCAACATGTAAAATGTGGTAACACAGGATATCAATAATATGTCAGGCTTTTCCCTTTTTACTAATGTTAGCATTTTCACTTCAGAAGAGAGAGATGTAAAGAGATGCTAACCAGATATAAACCGGTATGGATAAATATGAATTTATTTTTGTGCAGAAAAGAAAAAGAGAAAGGGGGAAATTGTGTGTCTGCAGAGACCATTCCTTGTTTAGTACTATTTCACTGTTAATGTATTTTTAATAATATTCATTGTTCTTTGGAGTTTTTCCATCTCTTATTACTCATAATGCTAAGAGGAGACTAAACTACTTAAAATCTTTTTATGACCAGTTCTAAAGTGACTTTGGTAGGTCAGAAATTAAAATGCAAAACAGGGTAGTTATCTCATTCCCATTTAATCATCCCCAGATTATACCAGGGTACTAATTTTGTTCACATTTTCTATCTAGGAATGGTATTTAAAGAACAACTTAATTTTTATTAGTCTCACTTTTTTTAAGTATGGTGGAAATATGTCCTAAATATGTCCTAAAGATTGCATCCATTAGACAGCAATCACTGATGATATTCTGAAAGATGAAATCCTCAGTCTTATAAAACAACTATTTAAGAAGATGGTATTTAAGAAGCTCTATATAGTAGTACAGGTGGTGGTAGAGAGATAAATCCTGCACATATGTGTGTTTTACAAATTATGCAAAAATATGTTGCAATGTATACTTTAATTTTTTAAATTGCAGCTGATTTACAATATTCAGTAATTAGCCCAGTTCTTATTCACCTTTCCTTGAGATGGGATTGGAGTTACCTGTTAAAGATCTTTAAAAAGTCTAATTCTGCAGTCTTCAGGTTTTTCCAAGCTTTCTTACATACAGTATTGTCCTTTTTCTCAATAGTCTAATTTTAGCAAAGACAAATTACTTATATACTGCTATCAAGAATATTGTACAGTTGTATCCATTTGGTACCAAAAGCTGAGCACAACTTAAAGGTATATTTATCATTATTATGAGGAATCCTTTATTTAATAATTCTACCTATTCTATATACATTAGTATAGTCATGTTGTTAGTACATACATTGAACATGTCAGACCTGCCCCAGTCTGCTCTCTCAGGAAACTAAAATGGCTCCATTTAGTTGAAGCAAAGCAACTTTTATTTAAAGAAACTGGTTGCAGTAAAGTCAGGTGGAATCCACGCAAAATACAAAGCTATTCTTTTCAAATCCCAATCCATCCCCCTATTACCAGTCCCCCGGCTTGCCAATGTGATGCCACATCAACTCTGAGGTGTGAAACTGGTAACATTCCTTCTCAGGGCAAATGGTCTTGAAGATCCTGATACAATCTGGCTTAGTGATCTGGTCTTCTTCTGTTGTCACTTTTCCCTCCCTATTTCCCACCATTAGATACACAGGTGTGGACTTCCCCAAACGTCTCCCCCACCCTTTTCCTTTGATGGCAGGAACCCAGTAAGGCGCCAGGCTGACAATGGAGATCCTGAAATGCTGCTTCCCTTGACAAGAATGTTAGTCTTTCAAAAGAAGAGAGAGAACAAGCAAAACCAGGGTTAGATCATTTTGGTTTGTCAGGATATTGATTGTGAAAATGTTTAAGGAGTTTGACAGCTTTTGAGGTCCACCCACTCCATTTTGGAAGAGGGAAAGTCTTTCCATGCCACCAGGTACTGGATCTTCCCATAGTGTTTGCGGGAATCCAGAATGTCTTTGACTTCAAAATGCTGCTCCCCTTATCATGAGAGACTCAGGTGGAGGTGATGGCTATGGGTACAGGGGGGAGAGCAGCTCAGGTTTTAGCAGATTGCAGTGAAAAATCAGGTGGATACATCTAAGTGATTTGTGGTGTTTGAGTTCTACTGTGACTGGTTAATCAGGTATTTAATGGGAAAAGGTTCAACACACTTGGGTCCTGTTTTTTTTAAAGGGTTGCCTGAATTTCAAGTACTTGATAGATAAATACACCTGATCCCCTACATTAAAGTCCTTAGGCTTCATGGTTTTTTTTGTCTGATTGCTTTTTATAGGAGTCCCTCGCATTTTCATAGAACTCCCTCGCAGGAGTTCCAGCAATTTTGTAGCCACAAATGTTTTGTAATTGGGTCACCCAGTCTTTGAGAGAGGTGACAGAGGGGGCAGCCATTTATTATTGAGACAAAGTCTTGGCCCATGGCCACTTTGAATGGGGTGAAACTTGTGCTGCTATGGACAGAATTATTGTACGCTACTTCAGCAAATGGGAGGAGTTCCGTCCAGTTGTCTTGCTGATAGTTTATAGAACACCTGAGGTACTGATCTAGAACCCCATTGGTTCATTCACACACACACCATTAGTTTGGGGGTGATGATTGGACATTAGGCCCTGGGATGTCCCCAAAAGTCCAAGAAACTCCTGCCAAAACTTTGAGGTGAATTGCACTCCACAATCAAAGATTATTCATTGCAGAGCCCCATGGAGTCTATAGACATGTTGAACAAAAAGTTTAGCCAAGGCAAGGGCAGATGGGATCTTTTAGCAGGGTATGAAATATACTTGTTTGGAGAATAGGTCTGTTAAGACTCAGATCATCATATTTCCTGAGCGCTCAGGAGTTCTACAATAAAGTCCATCAAGATTTCTTTCCATGGAATGCTACTACGCTCTACTACTGTTTGAAGGAACCTTCATGTTTTCCCTTGCCATCATTTGGCTGAGGCACATACTGGGCAACTTGCCACGTACCCTTCAATGTCGTTTTTCAGCAATGGCCACCAAAACTGTTGTTTTACCAAATGGAGCATTTTTACAAACCCAAAATGTCCCGCAATTTAGAGTCATAGCTTTTCTCTAGAATTAATTGTCTCTGACTTCTCAGGATGTACACATACATACATTGAAAAAAATCCAAAACAGCACTAAGAATTGTTTGGTTCTTCTAATTATCTTTGGGGGATTTTTTTTTCACAAGGTGGGTTCTGTCCAGCAAAGGCACAACCACTAATCCAACAAAATAATATTGTCTAAAAAAGAGTCATAGTGTATGCCCTGGACCTGGTGAGTAAAAAACAAACAAACACATTGGAACAAAGGCAGTATCACAAATAACCCTCTGCCACATAGATCTTTACAGGTGGTAATCAGCAACTTGAATTATACCCAGACATCTACTGGAACCTAGTGTGGTTGTTATTAAGAAATGCAAAATGATTACCCGCTTTGCTGCATTCTGGCCTAGCACCATCTTCCTAATGCTCTTCAAGAGCATCCCCATTATTGCATTACAATAATCCAAATGGAAATTAATTAAGGCATGAATTACCATAAGCAAGATCTCCTAATCTAGAAATACGTGCAACTGCACAAATGTTCCACCCTAGTCACCATCTCTTTGAGCAAAGATATTAGTCCAGGAAAACTCTCCACATATCTCACCAACTCTTATTGGAGAACTGTACACCCAGACAGAGTTAAGTATAAAAAAATTCCCAAGTCAGAGGGCTTTAAAACCCACAGCCATAGCTTTGCCGGGGTTGAGTTAGAGTGTGTTTTCCCTTATAGAGAACTTTGGAACTTCTAGGCACCTGTAAAGGACCTAAGTTAGCTTCTCTTGGTGGGTGAACAATAGAAATGTACAACTGGACATAATCAGCATGCCTGAATTGAATTCCATTCCATTTGATGAACAGTGACACCAACCCCTAAGTAGCTTCCTTAAAAAGTAATTTTCCATTCATACAGACAGTTTAGCATGCTGCATAGCAAGTATTAGTCACTTCATTGTGTAGATATATTTATAGTGGGTAACCTAATTTTAAACAGTGAATAGCTGGTCTATCCTTCAAACTCAAAGAAAGTTTTTTTTTTAAATAATGTTGAAGAAAGAAGAAACTAATGTTTGAATGAAATCTAATATTCTATAACCTAAACCTTAGTTAATTGAATATGCATGTGAGCTGAAGATTTAAAGAGCTCTGGATTCTTAATACAACTATTTCTTTAAGAACTATGTGGACTCATCCCCAAGATGGCTGTGAAATGGTAAGGGACTTTTTTTCTCTTACCCACAATCTGCTTTTTTTGTTGCCAGAGCCAGTTCTTTGGCAATGCTGCTTCCTGGATTTGAATGGGAACACTTAGGATGACCCAAGGCAACTTTTGGATAGGTGTGGACCTATGGGAAGAGGAGTCTTGAAGATTCCCGTTTCTTTTAGGATCAGTCAGAAAGTCATTGGGTGTATCCACTTTTCTGTCAGCAGTTTTGTTTTCTTAAGCATGACTGGGCAATTAACTTTCACTTTTTGAATTTACTGTTTTACTTTGTTCTTTGATTTTAAAAATTGATCAGCAGTTGAATGGATTCTATTTTTTTCTTCTTTTGCTTTCACTTTGTTTTATGTTGTTTTCAACAACCTTTTTTCTTGCCCTAAAAAAACACAGTGTGTTTTTATGGTGAAATGCTTTCATTTGATATATTAATTCTGAGCTCTCACCATAGAATTTATGTATTTTTTGAATTTGCAAAATATTTGGAGTTTATTTCTTTTGAATTTTTCTTTTGACTTTACCATTTCTGCATTAAAGTGGTGTTTTCCTCTCATGACCCAATTCTTCCTATGTAAATGATCTAAAATGTTTCTTTGATGATGGAGGTGATATGGTCAAAGATTGGGATTTCTCAAGTTCCTGTTAAGCACTTTAGGCTGCTGTCGCTTTTATGCACTGTCCGCTCTGGTAATTGGCATTCTCTTCCTTCCATTATCCTTTTTGTTTTTGAAGGGTTACTGCCAGCCTGTGATTACATGTTAGGAATTTAAAGTAGATCTGACTAAGAAACTACAGTTATGAATGTTGACAGTACTTTTATTATAATGTCATAGTAACAGAATCTTGCAAGTCTAAATGCACCCTTCCTTCCTTCCTTCCTTCCTTCCTTCCTTCCTTCCTTCCTTCCTTCCTTCCTTCCTTCCTTCCTTCCTTCCTTCCTTCCTTCCTTCCTCCTCTCAACAAAAATAGGAGACCCTTTCTCAAATCATCTTTGTGCCTTGGATTCAACTTTTTTTTGTCTGACCGCTGTCTTGGTTGGGCCTCTTCTTCCTCAAGGTTATTCTTATTGCCTATTAAATTATATCTATCAGCTTTCTGTGACCAGAGGCTTAGTGGCTAAAGAATAAACTTTCCCATTGATATCTATTAGCCAACCTGAAAAAAAATAGGTAATAGACCCTGATGGGATAGTGTTAGAGCAGGAGCTATATATCTCCTGATGTGGAAAGGCTACACATAAACATAGACTTACCGTATTTTTCGGAGTATAAGACGCACCTTAGTTTTGGGAGAGGAAAACAAAGAAAAAAGGCCTCTGCCTCCAAGCAATTTGCCAAACAGCAAACAGCACAGATGATATACACTATTTGCTGTGTATTTCTGTGCATGTGTGCCTGACCCATAGAAATAGCAAAGAATTGGAGAAATGTACATTATGCCAGAAAGTTTTCTTAAATGTAGTCACACTAACTCCTCCCAGTTATTTAAATAGATCTATTCCAAGGTAAGTCAGGATTTAACTCTAATACTAAACAGGACACTGTTACATTTCAGACTATATTTGTACAGAGCTGTTAAAATTAATTAAAATTTCTGGAAGTATACATTATTCTCTATTATTTAAAAGAAGATACAATAGCACTGGACCTCTTCAGAGCAAGCATTTACTGTATTTTAAAAAGCTTCTTTATTTTGTTAAGTTGTCTAGAGGTCTCCAACCTTGGCAACTTTAAGACTTGTGGATTTCAACTCCCAGAATTCCACATCCAGCAAAGCTAACAAAGCTGGCTGTGGAATTCTGGGAGTTGAAGTCCACAAATCTTAAAATTGCCAAGGTTGGAGACCCCTGCCTAGAACAATAATAAAGCAGTCTTTAAAAAATAAGTCTAATAATTTGAACATTCTACAGACATTTATAGTTATTCACTTACCCCCTTGCATCCAGTTCAGCAGAAAGTAAAAATCTGCATATCTCTCCCAGCTATTTGCCTCTTTGCAGCTAGTTTCAGTTTCATTTCAGCACGTGGCAAATCAGCTGTAGGTTGGGAAGCTGCTAATGACTTTCTTGGCTTTACAGGCTCTTCCCTCTTTGCTGCAAGCAGGTAAATTGCTTGGAAAGCAGAGGCCAAAGGGTGGGGGTGGGTGGGTGGGACTACATTCGGTGTATAAGACGCACCCAAGTTTTCACCCTCTTTTGGGGGGTAACAAGGTGCGTCTTATACTCCAAAAATATGGGTAACTGTTTTTCATAATAGTGACAAACCACACTTTAAAACTGCTGATAATGTAATCTTTTCTCCATTCACTTGCAAACTCCTGTCCCTGACCTCTTTTTTCCTTTGTTCACTTCAGACTCCATGTGTATACAATTAATTAATTTATTTCAGACTGATTCTAAGCAGCTCTCAAATATATACCATATATAAAAAATAACACACACAAATGCAGTAATATGAATAAAAAATACTCTAAGAGGAAGAAAAATAATGGCATATCTATACAATTAACATCAAAATATATGCAACTATTTTCAAAGGCAGACCCATGTACACCACAGTTCAGCAGATGAGCTGTAAGGTGATAAGAGTATGAATGACTGCCTGAAGGGCCACCAGACCCAGGAAAATGAGCAATTACATTAGATAACGTTATACAAAAACCTTCTTGGCCACAGCTACCATCTGTTCTTTGAGCCTAAGGAGACTCCTAGATCATGCACATTCCACTAATGGGGAAATGTGACTCAATCCAGGACTAATTATGGAAAATTCCCAGACTTCAAGCATTCCCAGAAAGCACCAACATAGGATTAAGTTGATTTCTCCCCATCTAAGTCCCCACAAACCTCCCTAGAACTGAGCTTCAGCAACCTTGTTTGGATAATCTAGGTTAGACCTATATATAATTGAGTTAAAATGTAATTTCTTAGGTTATGTGGAAGTTATCTTTATCTGAAATGAATCAGGCAATCATTTACCAGCTTATCCATCTGAACTGATTAAAAATCTAAAAAGACATGAAGGATACAAGGACACACATGTTTACATATGCACATAGAGAAAGAGAGACATACATATATACACATATACATATATGGATATACATATATTGTAATATACGTGTATATATAAAATGCTAAAAGATAATGCAAACTAATATTAAAAAGAAAAAAGATAAATACAAAATGCAAAAAGAAAGAAAAGAAAATTAGAAAAAACAATATTTAAGGAAATGACTTTGGATATTCCTTGAAATAAGTTTAATGTTTCCCCAGCTCCTATGAAATTATGAGCATAATCATTTCTTCCTATAATTCCCCTTTTTCCATTCACAAATAAAAAATTGTCATCATTTCTGTTCAAATATTAGCAAAAGATCCATAATGATTTCCAATATTTTATGGCAATATTTGTCTTTTTACCCTTGGTAAATCAAAACAATTTTATATTCCTTTGGAAGGGAAGGTCCTAGCAATATTGATCTTTAATTCATCTAATTGCTGTTGTAGGCTATATAAAGATAGCATGATTTTGGGGAGGAGTGGTGGGGGAGAAGGAGGGAAGATTCTTGTTTCAGCTCCTACATCCTTCAGTTTAGTGATCAATCCAATACAATATGCAGAATTTCCTTTAAGAAAATAGCATTTCTGCAATTTTTGAAAGGAGGGGGAATGCAGACAAAAAGTAAAGAGAAATGCTATTTTTTTAAAGTGCTTAAAAAACTTTAAAGGGAAAACTGCTTTAAAAAGCTTAAAATGAAAACATAGAATATTCATACAACTTCTCTCCACATTTGCAAAGACAGGAGAGGAGGAATATCGTTAGAAAGTTGTCTGATGATCAGAATCTCATCTTTGGTGTACATAATATGCAGGGAGTCACAGAAAATTAAAACAAAGTCAAAAACACTAAAGAGCATTTCATTGAGGCTGCCATCAGTGGCACCATCTTGAGAAATTTCCTTCCCTTTTGGAATCCCATTGAGAAAAGAAAGCTACTGTGGACATCCCTGTATGCTAGTATTGTTTTCTTCTAGGACAATGATAGATTGCACCTCATCTTGTTGGAGAGAAAGAGTTCTGTATATTTTCTTAAAGTTGTAAAACAAAACAATATATTAGTAGTCTATTTTTATTTTACTCTCATATGAGTTAATAAACAACACCATCATAATTCAAGACATCAAATTTGAATGTAAAATTGCTATTTTCCCAAACATTAGACAACAAACCTGCAGAATCTGCTGACTAATGTCACTCTCACATTGTTCAGTACCAAGAATTAGCACTCTCAAGTGAGAAAAAAGTTTATTTATGAGCTTGGATGAGTTAGGGATACAGAGTCCTCAAAATATACTGAAATAAAGGGCTTTTTATTTAAATGTAGTTATTTAAGGCATGTAGTTATTTAAGGTTTGGTTTGGTTTGATTTAGTTTGGTTTGGCTTGGTTTGGTTTGGTTTGGTTTGGTTTGGTTTGGTTTGGTTTGGTTTGGTTTGGTTTGGTCTGGTCTGGTCTGGTCTGGTCTGGTCTGGTCTGGTCTGGTCTGGTCTGGTTTGGTCTGGTCTGGTCTGGTCAGGTCATCAGGCTAGAAACCAGAAAACCATAAGTTCTAGTCCTGCCTTAGGTTAGGCTAGCTGACTGACTTCAAGCCAGTCACTTTCTCTCAGCCCTAGAAAGCAGGCAATAGCAAATCATTTCTGAAATCTTGTCAAGAAAATATTTCAGGGGCTTGCCCAGACAGTTGTCAAGAGACAATGCTGATTTAAAGGCAACAAAACAAAACACCAACCAAGAACAGGTGGGCAACTGATTTGCTCACAGACTTCCTAGGGACTTTGAAAGCCATTAGGTATTATTACTACATGATACTAAGGGAACTGCCTTTTAAAATTTCTTACAGATTAAACTCTTAGAGCATATGCTCTTTTTGCACAGAGTACTTCATAATAAACTGGCATTTCTTGAGAAAATCTAAATGGTGGCACTTAACTGGCCTATTAGTGCAATTGCAAGGTAAAGCTTAGAGAGGAGGAAAGCAGAGCAGTGAGGCATCCAGTGGTTCCAGTAACAAAATATTATATAGATGAACGTTAAGCAAAATACAAGATTAAAACTGATAATGAATAATGGAATCAGTGGTAGGGAGTCCACAGTATGAAGTGTGTGTTATAATCCACTGTTTTCTCCAGAAAAATATTTATACAAGGACCCCATCTACTGGAATGAAGTGCATATTAAAAATTATATGTTTCAGAAGTCAGCATAAAAATGTAAATTTGAAACGATTTTATTTTCAAAACAGTACATTAGGGAAACTTGTGTAGAACTCAACGTTTTGTTTTGTTGTTTTAATTTGAAAAAAAAACCAGAACTGAATAATAAATGAAAGCCGAAACACAGACTCAGATTGAATTTAGAGTGCTTGGCATCTACCTCGGTTCTATACTACTATGACTTTCTTCTATACAAGGAGACTTTTAGAAGGCTCAAAATAGATTGTTCAATGGAAAGTTGTAAATATTTAAAAATAATTTAAAATAAAGCTGTCTGAAAAATTATTTATTTATTTTATCCTTTCATAGAAGTAGATCAGCATTCCAATTCAACATTAAGCCAAAATATACTTCCATGCAGATAGTGCTTTTGAATCAAAACTGTTTCAAATTTTTACAATAATTTATAAGCATGAGTTTATAAATTGAGATTTTTAAAGGTTTCTTTTATTTAATGGTTAAACTCACCCTAGTGATGTATTACAACACTTCCTTCCCCCAATTCATAATCTTTTTAGCAGGAACAGGCAGGATTGAGTTACCGATTTACTGATTTATAGCTATTTTTTCACAGTATATTTTACTGCTATCATGTGAATGTTCTGTTATTTAATTGCTTTCAGTTAGATTAATAATTAATTAGAAGCAATTTACAAATCAAAGCAAAGACTTGAAATTATGCTTACAATTGTATTTTGTATATTGATAAAAAAGGAAAACAAAACAATAATATTCAATGGCTGGTTAAAAAAAAAATTAGACTGTATTATTCCCTGCCCTTTTGTAATTACAATTTTTAAGTTGTTTTTAATTGGTTTGAATTGATGGATTATGTTGTTTAACTTTTGTTTTAATTATGTGTGCTACCCAGTGTCACATGCAAGTGAGATTCAAACAAGAATAACTTTGCCAAGGTGTCCTGTATAAGCTTACATAACACCAAAGCTTACATAGCACCAAAGAGAGTAATTAGCTGATTTTTCCAATGGATATGAAACTTTCTAACTAGCTTAGAAAGTCTCAGAAAGACCGACGTCTAGATCACCAAAACACCCTACCTTGCTGTGTCATGTCATCTCACATACTAAGCCCAAAGTCTTAGAAAATATAGTAGGAAAATAAGTGCTTATATTTTAAAAGGGTTTTGAAACTGTTTGTTTATTTTGGCACTTATTTTCCTACTATATTTTCTAAGATGTGGGGCTTAGTATGTCAGCTGATATGACACAACAAGGTAGGATGTTTTGGTGCCTCTAAGCATTGGTCTTCCTAAGATCCCAGGATGATAGCGCTGGTTCCGTAAAACATGAAGTTTCCACCAAAGAGGTTATTTTGGTGGAAGCTATGTGTTGTAGCTTCCACATTCTTATTAACTTTGCCTTGGTATTGGAGAGGAGAGGAAGCATGACTTCCAGCTAAGAAATGGTGAACTGAAGTAATTCCACTAAATGCAGAACCAACCATTACCTCAGAATGAAAAGCCAGCAAGTAAATCACTAATTCCTCTCTGGAATTAGTGACAAGTGACAGTTAGTGACAATTCCTTGACAAGAAGAGGATTTGAGATCAACCAAAAGTGTTCCACACGCAATTGCTCTTCATATGGAAACTGCAAGACAGCAATATCTGGCAGATTGAGTTCTGAGAGGTGACGAAATAGCCACCTTTTTAATCATAGTTATACCTTTAAAAGAACATTGGGTTTGCATACTTCCTTTTCTAACCTTTTTTTTGGGAGGGGGGATTGCTTGTTAACTGCTTTTCAGCGGTTAGGATCCTTTGGAGTCATACATTTTACAGCACCTAGCACCTAGCACCTAGCACCAGATGAGTTTTCTTCAATTCTAGGTAAAATATGTTTTAAATAGCAATAGCACTTAGACTTATATACCGCTTCACAGTGCTTCACAGCCCTCTCTAAGTGGTTTACAGAGTCAGCATATTGCCCCTAACAATCTGGGTCCTCATTTTACCAACCTCAGAAGGATGGAAGGCTGAGTCAACTTTGAGCCTGGTGAGACCCAAACTGCCAAACTGCTGGCAGCCGGTGATTAACAGAAGTAGCCTGCAGGACTGCATTCTATCCACTGCACCACCACAGTTCTTAAATACAACTTTAAGGAGGATCTCTTTCTTGAGCAGGTTCTGAACTAGGGGACCTTCCAGCTCTATTCTGATTCTGAAATTTCGAATCATTTAGAATAAACAGCAAAAAGATAATTTGGACTTTATTCTTTGGAAAGTTACAAATGGACTAAAGGTTGAGATAGATTTGAAATAAAAGTTCAAAATTGATTACAAAAATGCTTTCCGTGGGAAAATATTGTTGTTTTGAATTCTCTTTTTAAAAAATGATACGATGAGACTTTGAAGGTTGAACACTAGAGGGAACTTGAAGGAATAACAATTAAAGGAGAAAAATTTGACTCCCTAATAAAATCCTAATTCAAAGCAGTGAACATAAGTAATACTCATGAATGAAGGTGAATATATGTGACCCACAATAATGTTGGTTGGTCACTGGCACCAGAGGTTTTGTCTTCCGAGCTTTCTGACTCATACTGGAGCCTATCTTCAAGGGAACTTTTCTTTAGAGAGAATTTCTCTCTAACTAATATTCCTTTAACCTCTTATTTGTGAGGTGAATCTGGAGAGGGGGAGGGGGAGGGGAGGGAGGGAGAAAGAGAGAGAGAGAGAGTGTTTAAAATATGTTATGTAAAAGGAATAGATTTTACAGACAAGACTGAGATGGAGAATGGATTTTAAAATGACAATTTCAAGAATGATATGGAAAAAGATGTTATACTGGACATCCAATGAAATCAGGTGATATCTTAATAATTAAAAGGGATATACAAATAAGAAACCAAGAGAGTGACCCATACAACTTTCCTATATTGGATTTTCAAAATATACTTGTAAAAGCTTTGAAGAATTTTGTGAAAAGGGACAAAGAAAAAAAATGAAATGTTCAAGTTCTAGAATGGGGAAGGAGTCAAGATGACAACACACTAGAAGTTCCTGAAATAAGTTCCCAGTTTATGACATTTTGTTCTAGATTAAGCCTATGTCCCCAAAAATGCTGTCCAGACTGAAGAAAAGAACTCAGCCAGTCCCAGTAATGATGCTAGTACCAAAAAATCCATCAAAGCAGATAAGGATCAATTCCTACCTCCTGACCGCACAGACAACAAAAATGTGTGTCATTGTAATAGTAAAATGATCAGGATGTAAACTAGGTAAAAAATAAATCAGTGGCTAAATGACATTGCAGCCAAGGCGGGCAACTTCCAGTAAGCCCTTGATCTACCAATCCCCCATGGTAATCTGAAGGTTAAAGAAGAAGGAGGGAAACTAATCAAGGAGAGAAGTAACCTGGAATTGAGGAGAAACTTCCTAACAGTGAGGACAATTAATCAATGGAACAGTTTGCCTTCAGACGTTGTTTGAAGGGTGTTTCATCACTGGAGGTTTTTAAGAAGAGATTGGACAGTCACTTTTTAAAAATGGTATAGGATTTCCTGCTTGAGCAGGGGGTTGGACTAGAAGACGTCCAGTGATGAAGGTCCCTTCCAGTTCTATTCTGATTCTTTCTTGATTCTTTCTTAATATGGCAGCAGAAGATACCCATGTTGACATTCCAGATGCTTGGAAGTGATGTACTTTTGTCTTTAAAAAAACCCATCTCCTTCTAAAAATTCATCCATTCCATTTATGGAATGCCCATAAATGGAACAACCATAAATTTATTGTGATCTCCTAATCTCGCCTCCTAAATTGACTAACTAGAACAATTGATGTTAAATATTTTCAATATTTACCCAGTTCAAAGAAATACCAAGTACATTTTCCTGAATTTTGTCTGAGCCATCTCTCCTCACCAAACACATGTAAATAAACACATTCCTAGAGCAGATTAATCACATTCAAACTATCAGAGCCTTTAAGGGTTAGTCAGTCCATGACCTCATCACTAGGAAAGTGATAAATGGTCATGTCCTGTAGATAAGAGCCATAAAAACGCATCCTCCAAAAACAGTACATCTGTAAAGACTTTCTATGAGTTAGGCTAAGCAAATTCTAAGGGAGGATATCAATACAAAGGCATTAACCTGAAGGAAAAAATACCACACATCAAAACTACAATTTTGACATAGTCTCCCACTGCTGGTAATGATCCAGCACCCATTCAATCTTCTGAGATGCTCATTTGCTAAATCATCTCATGCTACTGCTTCTCCTCAAAGACACAGAAAGCTGTCAACAAAGGAGAGCAGGGACTGATACTCCATCTTACTTCCCTCCTCTCCAAGACACAACTATAAACATCTCAACTTATATGAACTTGTTACCCTTGCTAAAATCATCCATCCAAGTCCAGATGCACAGTACTTCTGTTTGACAATGAAGTGACCAGCATAAGGTCATTCTTCTAGCCTGGAATGGATGGATGGGTGTTTACCCCGTGATCCCTGCTTTACTGATTTCCTCTCTCTGTGTGTGTGACATCATATTGTTCTAGAACACATGGAATGCTGGTTATCTGTATTAAATAGATTTCTTTCATTCTCAATTAAGGCAGAAACAGGGACAAACTATGGATTCCTAGTCACCATTACCCTATGTGCCATATTAAGATCCCTCTCTTCACTTAAGACATATGCCATGACATTGTTAACCCAATAAATCATTGTGCTTTGTTGATTTATAAATACTTATATGCCCTTAATGAGCAGAAACTTCAGATCAGACCCTTGTGGATTTAACTCAAAGCATATGATCTTGATCTTATGCTGATGAAGCTAAATAAATTTGGAGTCCTACATTCTGTCAACAGTATAAGGATGATATTGCTAAAAATGCATTAAGGAGTTCACCTGCCATCTTTAAATTCCTCAAGACAAGAGATGGCCATTATATTCCTGCAACACTCAAATTATTTGAGGCAAACCAATCACATAGCTTCTGTATGACACCCAGCTTGATTCCCTTTCCAGTTTTGTACCATTAGAATAGTTCAATTTCTAAGATCAACCCTTCACCATGATTAGAAGTCGGTTCATGAAAGAGGAGGCTAAAAGGTGGGTGACCATACTCACTATTTTTTCCCCTTGGTCTTGCCCCACTAAGTATGAGGATGATTTTCCAGTCCACATGGAAGACATAAAGTGGCAAATAAAATCTTTGAGATTCCCTGCAAATCTTCTACTCAGCATAGATACGATCAAGCCAAAACATTCATTAAATAGTATGTGGTAGTTACAGAGCACCAATTGGACCTAGCCATTTTCCAGCCTTTTTTGTCAGTGAACCCAATCATTTCTGCCTCCTGTATGTTATTCTTTCCCCCCACCCCCAGCCATCCCTGAAGATATAGGAATATCTTCTACCCAGAGAGACAATGCCACTGTAATTTTGGACATGAAGAAACAGCAGAATATGTTTTGCTAGTGCCTATACTACAGACATATTTTGTAAAGTCAGTCTGATCTACAAAACTAGTTTATCTCACCATGATTGCATAAACTCTCAGGGCATACCCTGAGAGTTACAATTTTACACTACCTTATTGTTTTCAGATATTGTGATGTAATGTACATCTTCAGCAGTAGGGGAGAGAGGATTTGGCCAACTCAGAGCTTTTCCAGAAAGAAAACCAGATCAAGAGATTGTGCAGACCCAAGCAGGATGGGGAAAGGTGGAAAAGGTTCAGGGACAGCCACCTCACTTAGTATATATCTAGTAGCTTGGAAAGTTATAGCTTTACCTTAGCAAGATTCTGTCTATTAAAGATATTACCTGTAATAAAATGTATTTATTTATTTATTTTGCAATTCTTATATGCTGCCCTACTCCCGGGGGACTCAGGGCGGCGTACAGTATATACAAGAACAGCAATAATATAGCTAAAAATACAAACATAAAAAACATTTTTTAAAAATAGAAAAAAACCAACATACGCCATTCAAACCAAGGGGGAGATTGAGATGTTCAATGGTCTCTCACCCTGCCTGCAGGAAGAGCCATGTCTTAATGGCTTTCCTGAAGGCCAGCAAGTTGGGGATAGTTCGGATCTCTGGGGATAGTTGGTTCCAGAGAGCCGGAGCCCCCACAGAGAAGGCTCTCTCCCTTGGTCCCGCCAACCAACATTGTTTGGCTGACGGGACCCGGAGGAGACCGACTCTGTGGGACCTAACTGGTCATAGGGATGTATGAGGTAGGATGCAGTCCCGGAGATAACCTGGTCCTAAGCCATGTAGGGCTTTAAAGATGATAATCAACACCTTGAATTGCACTCGGAGACCAATGGGCAAACAATGCAGCTGCTGGAGTATAGGTGTTACGTGGGTGTATCTGGTGGCACCCACCACAGCACGCGCAGCCGCATTTTACACCAGTTGAAGTCTCCGGATACTCTTCAGGGGTAGCCCCATGTAGAGCGCATTACAGTAGTCCAAACGAGAGGTGACAAGGGTATGAGTGACCGTGAGTAGAGCTTCCTTCTCCAAATATAGTCGCAATTGGCGAACCTGTGCAAAGGCACCCCTAACCACAGCCATAAGATGTTGTTCTAATTTTAGCTGTGGATCTAGGAGCACCCCCAAATTGCGAACCTGGTCCGAGGGAGATAATTTATCTCCCCCGAAGACCAAGGAGGGACAATCGATATAATCCTTAGGAGGCAGCATCCATAGCCACTCAGTCTTGTCAGGGTTGAGCTTGAGCCTGTTCCTTCCCATCCAGATCCTAACATTGTCCAGGCAACGGCACATCACATCCACTGCCTCCCTGAATTGAGACAGGGTGGAGATGTACAGCTGGGTGTCATCAGTGTACTGTTGAAATCTCACCCCATGTCAAGGAATGATCTCCCCCAACAGTTTCATGTAAATGTTAAACAGGATGAGAGGACCGAACCCTGAGGGATTAAGAACTGGATTCAATTGGATCTCACTTCTTGCCTCTGGGATTGAGCCTGATAAATTTCTACAGTCTCTGCAATTCCTTTACACTCCAGGTTATACTTCATGTATAGATCAGTCTTGATTTTCTTATTTTTCAAGTTTCCCAGCTTCAAATTCTTCAAATTTCAAAATGTATGCAAATTTTCTTTATCTTCACTTACAATTAAATTTTCCATTTATATTTTCCTTTCTTAATAATTTCCTACCTTCATATTTTAAGCTCCAATGCAACAATGTTAACATAGGCTGTGGCAAAAATCAACTGGTACATTTGGACTATGTTGCAGTTAGGGTCCTTTTAGCAGATTCATTAATATTCTTGATACATTTTCTTGTGAATTTTATTCAATTTTGGCAAATACATTCTCTTTTAGCTTTCTTCATCCAGTCCTTGTCAATAGAAGAGAATATTTGTAGCCCATGGTTAAACTGTGGGGTTCTTGGGGCTCTCTGAACTGCGGTGTGTGTGTGTGTGTGTGTGTGTGTGTGTGTGTGTGTGTGTGTGTGTGTGTGTGTGTGTGTGTGTGTGTGTGTGTTTGCAGACATTATATTACTAAACTAAGCAACAACAGCAGTTCTAGAAGGGAAATGAGGCTGGCTCTCTTTTTATATAGTAGTGGCTTGTCGTCTACAACAATCAACACCTAGATAAGTAGAGATTAACACCAAGATTAATATTAGCTCAACAATCAAGGTAAAGAACACCCCAATAAAGAAATCACCATGTCAGACAGGCAAGGTAACAGTAAACAACAGCCTAATCAAGATATTATCAAAACCATACCCATCAACACTTAATCTTTTTTATTAAATCATAGTGCTTGCAGCTTTTTTGGCAACTTCAGTTCCTCTCCTTGTTGTTCTTCATTAACATCAATATTTTCTTCACTTTCAAAATAAATTAAATTTTGAATTGTATTTTTCAGTTCATCATTGGCAAAATCTTTTTGCTTTAAAATTACACACTTTTTGTAAATAAGTTCATTAAACTTGAAGCCCAGATGTGTTTCTTTCCAAAGCTGGTACATTCACATTTGAAATCTATATTTTGATTTTTTTTCAATTGGTAGACACATTCAATAATGGAATAGTTTTCTTCCTTTGGCCATATTTTTCACTTTCAATTGCCTTCCAGTAACCTATCAATTCTATGCCTGGTTAATTAGCAGAGGATGCTGAGCCTTATAGTACATTTTATGGTGAATGCCCAGGAGCTATAGAGTCTAATGTTGACACTTATTAATCCAGGTGATAGTTCATCCAGCATGAAATTTGAATTATGTATTCTCACCATATTGAAATGGGTTTTGGGAACAGATTTAATCTGACTCTTCAGCCAAGACCTGTCAGATGTACCAGTTCAGGGTAGCCTTCGCAACAGTTCAGCACACAGGCCAATCCATCACAATGAAATGTTGATTTGAATATATATATATATATATATATATATATATATATATATATATATATATATATATATATATATATATATATATATATATATATATATATATATATATATATATATATTCCTTTATTCACAACAATATGAAGATACAGCTGCCAGTTCTATAACTAAATTTGGTTTCATACACATCGAGTTCTTAATAACCTAGGATGTTGTAATATATCAGCCTAGTTTATCTGCGGATCTAGGCAGTGTGGTCTTTTGTAATTAACAGATGGAAATTTTGTCAATGCAGATTTACTAAGTGCATTCCAATATTTTTTGGTATGGCACCAAGTATGCCAATAACAACTGGGACCACTACAAATGGTTTATGCCATAAACTTTCAATTTCAATTTTCAAATCTCAATATTTTGCTTTCTTTTGCTATAATAATTCTACTGCTATTTACAGATACTGTATTTGTATTCTCTCTTCTATTCTGTTGTCTCCAGGTACTGCCACTTCTAGTTACTGTTGATGTTGTTATTGTTATTCAAATAGAATTTCAAAATGACTGCAATTAAATTAGTTTGGCCTTCAAATTTCAAAACACAGTTTTAAATTGAATCACTCTGTGCATCTCAAATTGGATCTGAATTGTGATCTGAATTGGATCAGTGCTAATTTGCACAGGTTTTAAAATGATAATTGCAATCCACTTCTTGATATTGACTTTTGAATAATATGCCATTATTTTTATAGTTTATTTTTGTGAATGGCATGGGGTAGAGGAAGCATAATAAAACTGACATGTACATGATTGACAATTGTAACAGAGGTTTGAAATTACTCTGTGGGACTGCTATACTTGGCACATTATCTTCCAATGAGGTGAGGTGATGAATGAAGATTTCCTGTGGAGGCAGGAAGTTGAGAATAACATCTTGCTGCTCTGACAGAATAGCCAATCTAGTTTTCATCAGCAAAGTCGACCCGAACAATTATAAATGCCACCCTCAAAAATAAATATCTGACAAGGTATTCACAGGTCTCTTTTTCTTCTTTTTAATAATACAATTAATAAATTACCCTTTAATAATCATAAAAGTTTTCCTGGTTGAAAGTTTTAAAGCTTCAGATAATAAGAAGTAAGCCTATAATTCTATACACAAAACTTAGAAGTGCTAAATTTAGGGTAGCTGACAAGTGAAAAAGAGTGAAAACAGCCAATTTTTTCAGTGACCACCGCACTATTCATTTACTAGGTTTAGAAGCTATATCACTTATGGAGGAAAATATAGAGAAATTGTAGGAATTGTATGCAAATAATTTTGCGGCACCCAGAAGAAAATACTGAACTGAATCATTAAAATACTTAAGAATAAACACTTAATTCTTAAATAAAAACAAGTGAAATCCATACAAATATAAATAATGATTTTAGAATTTTTAAACTAAATAGAACACAAACACACAGGAAGCAATCTTGCAGGGTGGAGTTTGGAAGATAGAGGATCTATCTTGCCTAGCTGATTTAAAGACAAAGGTATTTTATTATTTTATTGCAATCTTAGCATTTAGGTTCTCAGAAAACATCATGCCTATTCAGAATGCTTATTTTTTAATAAATATATTTACAGAATGTTTACTTTAACTCAAAAAATATTAATCTCTTAGTAGTATTATATTATTTATCCAATTTACAGGTATGTCCTAGGGGGTATTCAAGACAACCAACTGTTTTTAAAGTCAACATCTGCTCACAGTAGTCAAATCGCTATTTGCTAATTCAAAATAAAATTTATTTATTTATTTATTTATTTATTTATTTATTTATTTATTTATTTATTTATTATTATTATTATTATTATTATTATTATTATTTATTTATTTATTTATTTATTTATTTATTTATTTATTTATTTATTTATTTATTTATTTATTTATTTATTTGTGAGATTAATATACTGCCTCACAGTGCAAGCACTCTTTAAGCGGTTTACACCAGTAAGCAATGTAAATTTATATTGCCCCTAACAATCTGAGTCTTCATTTTACCTACCTCAGAAGGATGGAAGGCTGAGTCAACCTTGAGCAGGTGAGATTTGAACCGCTGATCTGTGGATCACAGTCAGCTAAAGTGGCCTGCAGTACTGCCTCTAACTGCTGCGCCACCTCCCCTCTAAAATGTTCTGGGTAAAAAAGAAAAAGTGCAGGGATGAACACAACTTTTAGGGGAGCGCATCCAGTACTATATAAATTCCTTCAGAGAGAATTGCTGTTATCAGATCTTGATAATCACATCTGGATAGAATTCTCCAAATAGAACTACTTTTGGGATCATCCTAAACTCTTACCTCCTCGGATTGGCACCAATTCGGTTAGCATTATTGATAAATAAGTGATATTAGTACTAACTACAGGTTTTTCAATTTTAAGTTAATGAAGTATTTAATGATAAGTATTAAAATATCTTAAATGCTTCCTGGTAGCTTTTCACAGAACAGAGAACTGTGATGAACAAGGTAAATATTGAAATTTCATCCTTCCTCCTGCTAATCAAAAAAACAATGGAGAAAATTTGTTAACATGCTTGCCTGTGGATTGACTTTCTCTTAAGAGAAGTTCATATCAAACACCACTTTTTTGTTGGAGGAGGTATTGAGTATTGAGAGGGAAAAGATAATATAAATTTTTGATCGTTTTATTTCAAAATTGGGAGTTAGGACCTTCATTTTTATTGTTTGTAGCTTGCTAGACAGTTGAAGCTTCATCTTTTCCTGCAAATAAGTATTTGCAGATACAAACAGAGTTTCAAATATGTGGATGGAAAAAATCTTGACCTTCTCACTTTTCCTTCCCCAATGCCCATCTCCTGATCATTCAGCTTTCCAGCAGAGTGGGAACTCATCACTATCTGTGAGTTCTTTGCATGGGGTGTTTTGAAGACTACTTGGCAGCAACACAATGCAATGGATTGTGTGCTTTTGGTACAATTTGAAAAGTTAGTTTTGAACTTTAAAATTCTAAATGGCTTATCTTCCAATTATAGGCAAACCTGTTTTCTCCAAGTAGAATCATTTTGTCATCTGGCTAGATCTGTTATATATATTCAGTTCATGTGAAGTGAGATCCACTGGGACTCAGAGATGGTGTTTCTGAGCCATGCTTCCCATCCTAAGGGAAAACCCTTATTTCAGAGATAAGATTGGTGACAATCTGGGTGGTGTTTTGGAAAATTGTTCACAGCTGATGTCACATCATGTCAAATGGCTCTACTAAGAGTGTTACTATGGTTATAACTGTGCTTATTTATTGTTATTTATGTAAACAATCTTACTTTGTAATTGTGATGGAATATAAATAAAATGAATAAGGCATACATTTATCATTGGTCCAAATTAATTTTTAATCTAGCTTTTAAGAATAGAACAAGGGGGAAGTTGCAAAATTATTATAAATAGTACTATTATTTCCTAATTAGAGCTAACAGATTTCTCATCTCTATGCCTACATTCACAAACAATTGTTGTAGAATATAATTAATACCAGAAAATGAAATTCAAGTTCAGATTCCTGAATGACTTGGAACATATTCTTTGAACATGAACTATTTGTACAATATTGGAATGATAATAGGGTAATTGAAAAAAGGGTATTATCTGTTGCTGTGATCTTGCTGGAGAAATGTTGGGATCAAAATAAATATTTGGATAAAATAAATGGCATGTTACTAATAAGTACATCAGGAATTAAGGAAAGTCTATTTCAACTCACTATATTCTTTTTCATAGTTTTCCTACAAATTTATCTTGAAACTCCAAGGAAGCAATATCATATAGTAAAGATAGATCTACTGTCCAAACCTCTTTAAATACTCTTTTAGCTAATCCTATGTAAGTGTACAATTATCAAAATTGCAAGATGCATATAAATCCAATGATTTATTTCTGTGCTAATCTCTATATATGGCCATTTCAGATGTTTCCCAGATGTATTTTTCTCTTTATTGACAATTGTAAAATCAGGATTAAAACCCAACCATGATGCTACATAAGAATAAATGCATTTGCTTTGTCTTTAATTGTATTAAATTCAGTACATTTGAATAATAAGTCACTGCTAATAATTACATTTTTCTTAGGATTTTGGTGTAGTTGAAATTAAAAAAATTATTAAAATCAATGGAATTGTTGAGATTGACTATAGTATTGCCTACTCAATTATATTGTAATAATCTTATATTGTTCAGGAATCCACCTAGATGCTGTTGGACTGCATCAGCTTCCCCACCAGTTAGCAATTTGAAAGTTGTTAGTAAGCAAGTAATTGGCCTATAGTTGCCTGGTGCTGCCCCTTTTGCTGGATCTTTCATTATCAGGTAGGTTCTGCCAGATGTTAGTCACTCTTCAATTTCACCTCTTTGTAATATATTGTTAAACTGCTTGGCAATGGGTATAGACCAGTTAGATGTTTCAATCAAAAACCATGCAGTTCATCTTCACCTGGTGCAGACCAATTCTTGATCTTCCTTGCTCTTTTCTCTACCATTTCTGCTGTTATTATTAGTTCTTTCATTTCAACTTCTTTTTTATTCTTATCCACTCTTTCAATCAAGCTGCATCCTTATTGTACTTCTTTGGGTCATCCCATATCTGCGCCCAGAACTGCACTGTTTCTTCCTTGTCAGGTACTGACAGATTCACTGTAGTTTCTCCATTGATGGATTGGTAGAAATATTTCTGGTTGGATTAAAATTGGAGGTTTTGTCTATAATTTGCAATTCGAGCTTTCTATCTGCCGATCTTCTTGGCTATAACTGTTACTTGCTGCTTTATTCTTTCCAGTGCTTCCTTGATCTTCCTTGTTTCTAAGTGGTACTTCTTGATTAGATATTCTTTGGTTTTCTTTTTCTTCAGCTTCTTTTCTTTCATCTGTTCTAGTTTGCTTATACCATAAGGAAGATTGAACGCCAAAAAATTGAGGCCTTTGAACTATGGTGCTGAAGAAGACTCCTGCAAGTCCCTTGGACTGCAAGGCGATCAAACCGGTCAGTTCTAGAGAAGATCAACCCTGACTGCTCTTTAGAAGGCCAGATCCTGAAGATGAAACTCAAATAAGTTGGCCACCTAATGAGAAGGAAGGACTCACTGGAGAAGAGTCTAATGTTGGGAAAGATTGAGGGCAAAAGAAGAATGGGATGACAGAGAATGAGTCACTGAAGCAATCGGCATGGGCTTAAATGGACTCTGGAGGATGGTAGAGGACAGGAAGGTCTGGAGGAACATTGTCCATGGGGTCATGATAGGTCGGATGCAACTTCGCAATTAACAACAAGAAGCTTGCTTATATCTTATCTCAACTTGCTGATCTTATTTTCCAGTCTAATTTTCCATTTTTGTGGTGCACTGTTTGGTTTTTTTTCTTCTTTTTTAATTTTGCATCCCAGGTATTCAGTTATAACTGCAGCTGTGCTATACATTAATTGGTGTGCTTCTTGCAGTGAGTTGGTGCTTATACTTGCTATTTCAGTATTTGCATCTTTTAATGCTTGTGCTAGCTGTTTCTTTGGAACAAGCTTCAATGCAGGCAGGCTTATTCTGATGTTTTTGTGCTAGATGCTAAATTATTCTTTGTTTCAATTTTTTACTTCTTTAGCTAGGGGGCTTTGTTCATCTTTAGGCAGAGGAGAGGGTGCCTGATTTCCAAATGAAAACAGTTTTATATCTCTGCTGGATTCCTCTACTGCCAACTCCCCTTGGTTTGCCTCTACTTTCTGAGTTATGTCTGGCAAGGCTTTGATTTCTTTGCCCTGGATAAATCTTTGCTGTTCTTCCAATTCTTCTTCTGTGAATACTTTATTTCATATTATAAATTGGCATTGATCTGCTAGACTCTGTTCTGTTTTTTTCTGATTCTGGCTGATGTTCTTTTCAGAATTGGTGCATTCATTTCAAATATACTTTTCTTGCTGGATTTGATCTGTTATAACAGATCATTATTTCTTTGTTTTCAATCACTGTATATTTGCGACTGGTAAACACCTTTTCTTCCAGTAGTTGTGCAGCTGCTGGCCCTGGTTGCTTAGCCAAAAGTCCTTAGTCCTATAGTACATTTTTCATCAGATATCCAGCAACTCCAACATTAACCCAGGTGACATCCGAGCTGGTATGGATTTCTGAAATAAATGTCTCACTGTATTTTTTATTGGGACAGATACTCTTTGTCTGACTCCTCTGGACATGTCATTTAATGGGATAAAATTATTTTTTACAATTTTTTTTAGTGAGGGGTTCTAAAAATATGTATTTTTACACCAAGAATTCAAATCTGCTGTTAGTTTTGCAATTGCTCAACATTTAACTTAGTATGGTAAATCCACATCTGATCATATACCCATAAAAGTCTCTTGTAATGCAAATACTGTTAACTTTATCTTCCCAAAATTAAAGTGTGCTACCAAAATTAAAGGTTTTTTTTTTGCATGAATCTTATCCAGCTAAGCAAAAAATAATCAATGCAATGATAAACTAACACCAGAAAGCAATTATCTGAGTTACAAAAATATTTAAGCGAATTTCATCAAGACTTGTTTTGATTTGTTCTTTGGCAACAGCCACCAACTTGCTTCTTGGCCTCTGATATAACTCACATGTTTCTCATGGATATACACTCTGCTTGCTGCCTCTGTGACCTGTTTCACACATCTCTCTATTGATTGGGCATGAGAGGGCCACTGTGGTATTTGCACTGGTTTGTCAGTGAACTTCTTTAATTCTGCTGTAGTCAATTTGCACATCAAAGGTGGCTCATATACACCTTCAGATCAGACAATCAGCTCCAGCAGAGTAGATGCTCCAGTGCATCATCATCTGTACTCCTCAAATCAAGGATCTTTTGCACACCAGTTCTTGTCTCTTGAATGTCATCTGAACACAAGAGTGTCTGGATTATCATTTCACTGAAAGCATACCATGCTGAGCACTGAATGTTTAGCAAAATGGCATCAACTACAACCTAATTTTGCAGTCTGACTTGCTGTATTTGGAACAACACAAGACATGGGTCTTCAATCCAGGAATGTTTTACTTTGATGTTGAATCAGCAAGGGTAGTACACACCAAGACTGTATTCCACTATCATTCTTAAGTTTTGGAGAGTTTTGCCTTTAAAGTCATGTTTTGAAACCCATATTTGACAAAGTCTATTTGCAGTTATCAACCAGTGTGAATGGCTTATGGGGCCAATTTCAAGAACAGTCAGATCTGTGGGAAGTTCTCCTGTCATTATTGCCTGTATGATCCTACATCCATATGCTTGATCAGTAGTGAGATCCATTACAACATTGCCGTTCAGTGCAATGAGAGGTTCACCAATTGAAACCTGAGGATCAATGTCAAATTCTGTTGCAGTGTCTACCATGTTGCCAATTTTACCTGCCCATTTGTTGTTAGACAAGGTTTTCCCCTCCAATTTTGTGATTAAGTGTTGTAGGGGTAATTCATTCGTTTGGCATGCATAACCAACCAGATTAACTTCCAATCAAGCTTGACCTCTGTTGTGGCCTGCCAGCTGCCAGCAGAGCTGGCAGCAGACTCAGACGATGAGGAGGTTGGGGAGGAACGTGGGCCAGTCCTGAAGTCTGGGGAAGGCTCTGATGGATGCTCTGCGTTGGAAGCAGAGATAGAGCCAGGGCCGTCCGACATTCCCCAGCTGCCTTCAGAGTTGGGGATAAGCGGGGAAGAGGAACAGCTGGGGCTTGTTACAGATGCGCGTATGTGCAGAGCTGTTAGGAGAGAAGAACAATTGAGGATCAAGAGCTGACATGGGAAGAAAGGCACATGGGGATGCTGAATGGCCTCTCCCTGGCTGGGGAATTAATAGAAGCAAAAGGGGAGGGGTGTTTGCCGTATACAATTAGTTTGCTTATTATTGTGAAGATTTGCTTATCTGAGTTCATGCCTCACAGAGACTCCTTGCCAGGTATTTCATTTTACAGGTAGTTCATTTTATTGGAAGCTCTCGGCCTGGCAACTATCCAAGGACTGATAAGATCTGTTTTTGCAATTAAACCTTGAAAGGCTTATTGCCGGGACTTTTCTGGATGTGAATGCTAGGAATTCACATTAACCAAATAAAAAGGGTTTTTTTCAGGACAAGGAGTCTGCTTAATGATTCTGTTAAGCCTGGGTCAGAACAACATCTGATGTGGCCCTTGTTGACCCGCGCAATGACCGATCCGATGTGGAATTTTGTTGATTTCTTCTCATCATTAGTGATGGTAGGTGCCTGGGTTGGTTCATGGTGGCTAAGCCACTACTGATCCAAAGACGGTAATCCCATAACCATAGGAACCACACCGGATAGCTGTCAAGGCCCAGCCACAGCAGCCTAACTGCCTGTTTGGTTGCAGAAAGGCAGGATCATGAATGGGGGAGGGGGAGGAAAGCAGCCTAACTGCCTGTATAGTAGCAGAAAGGTAGGATCAGAAATGGGGGGGAGGAAAGCAGCCTAACTAATAAAGTTTGCTGTTTGCTGTTTGCTGTTTGCTGTTGTTGTTGTTGTTGTTGTTGTTGTTGTTGTTGTTGTTGTTGTTATTATTATTATTATTATTATTATTATTATTATTATTATTATTATTATTATTATTATTATTATTATTATTATTTATTCACAAAAAATGTAATACACAGCAAACGAGATTTATATGCTGGATTTCGTATCACTATATCACAAGTCGAACACTTCCCAAGCGTCTAGGACTGTGTGATGTATTTTTGTATGATGCGCGCAGATCCAAGTACGGTGGCCTTTTGCAACTGACAGATCGTGATTTTATCAATGTTTATTGTTTTCAAATGCCGGTTAAGGTCTTTTGGCACAGCACCCAGTGTGCCGATTACCACTGGGACCACCTGTACTGGTTTATGCCAGAGTCGTTGTAATTCGATTTTAAGGTCCTGATATCGGTTAAGTTTTTCTTGTTGTTTTTCATCAATTCGACTGTCACCTGGTATGGCGACATCAATGATCCACACTTTTTTATTTTCCACAATCGTGAGGTCTGGCGTATTATGTTCCAAAACCTTGTCAGTCTGAATTCGAAAGTCCCAAAGTATTTTGGCATGTTTGTTTTCAACTACTTTCTCAGGTTTATGATCCCACCAGTTCTTTACCACTGGTAGGTGGCAGTTGTGGCACAGGTTCCAATGAAGCATCTGGGCCACGTAGTTGTGCCTCTGTTTGTAGTCCGTCTGTGCGATTTTCTTGCAGCTGCTGAGGATATGATCAATTGTTTCATCAGCTTCCTTGCAAAGTCTGCATTTGGGGTCATCAGCTGATTTTTCAATCTTGGCTTTGATTGCATTTGTTCTAATTGCTTGCTCCTGGGCTGCAAGAATCAAGCCTTCTGTCTCCTTCTTCAGTGTTCCATTAGTGAGCCATAACCAGATCTTCTCCTTATCAACTTTTCCTTCAATCTTGTTGAGGAATTGCCCATGCAAGGCTTTATTGCACCAACTGTCGGCTCTAGTTTGCATTACAGTTTTCCTATACTGATGCTTGGTCTGCTGCATTTTCAGAAGCTTCCGGTTGTTTACTTCAATCAATGCAGGTTCTTTACTTTCTTTGACGTATTCTGCCAATGCATGTTTTTCTTCTTCTACTGTTTGTTTTACTTGTAAAAGTCCTCTGCCACCAGTTTTTCTGGGCAGATATAGTCTGTCGACATCACTACGAGGATGAAGTGAATGGTGAATGGTCATGAGTTTTCTTGTTTTTATGTCCAAATTGTCCAGTTCAGCCTGTGTCCAGTTTATTATGCCAGCAGTATATCTTATAACAGGTATAGCCCAGTTGTTTATGGCCTTGATGGTGTTGCCTCCATTGAGCTTGCTTTTGAGAATTTTTCTGACTCTTTGTGTGTATTCTTTACTGACCACATTCTTCACATGATCATGTTTGATATTATCCAGTTGTAGTATGCCCAGGTATTTATAGGCCTCTGGCTGATGACACTTTATGGCTTGACCATTAGGCATGTTTATGCCCACACTTTCAGTGATTTTGCCCTTCTTCAATGCTACTGTGGCACATTTGTCCAAACCAAACTCCATGCTGATATCATTGCTAAAGATTCGGACAGTGTTGGTCAGAGACTGAATTTCAGTTTCAGTTTTTCCATACAACTTCAGATCATCCATGTACAACAGGTGTGAAATTTTATTAGATTTTTTGGATGTTTGATAGCCAAGGTTTGTTTTTTGTAAGATTGTTGACAGCGGGATCATGGCAATGATAAAAAGTAATGGTGACAATGAGTCTCCCTGGAAAATTCCTCTTTTGATGTTGACAAAACATATACCCCCGATGGGTGCCACCTTGCCGTGGTGGGGGGGCTTAACTGCTCCAATGATGCTGAGAGCTGTGCTGACGGTAGTGTTACTACCAGAAGGTTCAACCAAGTCAGAGTGGTCTCAGCTGAGGAATAGAACTAAGAGCACCTAACCCATTAGTATTATGGAGAAACAAACAAAATTGAAGTCTATACTGGCTCGGCCGTCGCCCAGGATAAAAAGGTCCGCGGCGGATGCTGCTGATTCCGGGCATTCGCCGGAAAGTGGGTTACGGAATCAAAACTCAAATGAACAATTACAGAAGCGGCAGAAATACACCATGTCAGAGAATCGTACAGTAATGAAATGCTACTACAAATCAGAACCTCAAAAGCGTGGCTACCAAAAAAGGATGTACCAACTGTGGAAACAAGTATTATTATTATTATTATTATTATTATTATTATTATTATTATTATTATTATTATTATTATTATTATTATTATTATTATTATTATTATTATTATTATTATTATTATTATTATTATTATTATTATTATTATTATTATTAATCTTCAATTCGATTCACAGTCTAGGACTGGTAAAAACTTAACAGTTCGTCCTAACCAAGAAGCTTAGATCCATGTATCTAGGCAACCCTTTGGGTATTGCTCCAAGGACTCCTATTACTATTATTACAATCATTGATTTCTTCCTCCAAAACCACTCAGATTCAATTTGCAGATCACAGAATTTTGTTATTTTTTTCTAGCTGTTTCTCTTCAATTCATGCATCACCAGGTATTGAAATATAAATGAACCAGATTTTTTCTTTTCCATAATAGTAATGTCAGGTGTGTTGTGGGCCAGATATTTGTCTGTTTGAATTCGAAAGTCCCACAAGATCTTGACCTGTTAGAACTTTGTCAATTTGCTGTTACCAGTAATTTTTGCTGCATTCGAACCCAAACTTCTGGCAAAGCTTCCAATATATGATTTTGGCAACTTGATCATTGTAGCTAATCAGTTTGTGACATTTTGCTGTAGCCACTGATAAGGTGATCCACTGTTTCATCTTTCTAGTTGCATAAGTGACATTTGCTGTTGTTACTGACTTGTTTAATTTTTTATTTCATGGAATTGATCTGCAGGGCTTCTTCTTGGGCAGCCAAAATGAAGCCTTCAGTTTCTTTCTTTAACACTTCTGATCTCAACCATCTCCATATTAGCTTTGTATCTACCTTTCCTTCAATGTCCTTCAGGTATTGACTGTGCATAGGCTTCATTTTCCCATTAGAAACTCGATGCTCAATTGTTTCCTTTTGATATTCTGCTTTCAATCCTGTTTTCAGGAGGTTTCCCTTGTTCACCTCCTTCAGCAGAGGCTCTTTTGCTTTTTTATATAGTCATTTAAGCTGTGGTTTATCATCTTTCACATTTTATTTTGCCTCTAAGTGTCATCCTGAGATCTAGGCAAGTACAATTGATCAATATCACTTTTTGGATGCAGAGCATGGTGCATTGTCATTAGTTTTCTTATATTTCAATCCAAGGTATTAAATTCTATCTGAGTCCAATCAATTATTTCAGCTGAATATTGTATTACAGGTGTTAATTGCTTTTATGGAATTTCCTCCACTCAGCTTTGATCTCAAGATTTTCTGGACTCACTTTATGTATTTTGTTGAAGTAGCTTCCTTGACTTGGTTGCCCAATAGATTAGAAGCTTCCAAAATTCATAAGTACTTGTATCCTTCTTCTGCTGTTACTGTTTTTATCAACTATTCATTTTCAAGTTTGAATCTATCATCTTCAACAATTTTTCCTGCCTTAATAGCAATTGTTGCAAATTTGTCAGTGCCAAATTGCATTTCAATGTCTCTGCTAAACTCCTCGGTGCTTTTCAGCAGTTACCTCAATTCAGCTTTTGTTTTTCCAAACAGTTTTAAATCATCCATGTAGAGCAAATGGGAAATTTTCACCCTTTTTTAACCAATTCATAGCCATAGTTTGTTTTGTTTAAAATGCTTGTTAGTGGCACCATCAAAAGTGCAAATAACAGAGATGACAATGAGTCGTCTTGGAAGATTTCCTCATTTGATTTCAACTTCATCAGGATTTCTCCATAGGCCATCAGCTTAGTTTGCCATAGCTTTATGGAAGTCTTCAGGAATTTCTGGATATTGCTACAAATTCCAAAAATGTCTAAGCATTTCTCAATCCAACTGTGTGGACCAGAATCAAATGCTTTCTTATAATCAATCCAGGCCATAAACAAATTTGTCTGTCTTTACTTTGAATTCTTCAAAACCAATTTATCACAGGAGCCTCCCAGGGTTGTGTGCTAAGCCCTTTCCTATATTCCTCGTATACATATGACTGCACCCCATTGTATAATACCAATGCAATTATTAAGTTTGCGGACGATACGACAGTGGTGGGGCTCATTAATAAGAATAATGAGTCTGCTTATAGAAAGGAAGTACAAGGGTTGATATTGTGGTGCAAAGAGAATAATCATACTTAACACCAAAAATACCCTAAAGAACTGATAATTGACTTTAGGAGGAAGAGAGATGCACATTTACCATTGCACATAGATGGCGAGGAGGTGGAGAGGGTTAGTAGTTTTAAATTTAAGAAGGCTTAGAAGAGGCTGTACTTCCTGAGAATGCTCAGGAAGATAAATCTATCTCAGCATCTACTGTTGTCCTACTATCGCAGCACCATTGAGAGTGTCCTGACATATGGTATTCTAGCATGGCATGGAAGCAGCTCTGCAACAGACAAAAAAGCTCTACAGAGAATAATTACAACTGTCCAGAATATCATTGGGCTCCAGCTACCAGCCCTGGACGATATCTCTGCATCTCGCTGTTCTAGGAAGTTGCACAATATTCTCAGAGACTACTACTACTACTACTACTACTAATAATAATAATAATAATAATAATAATAATAATAATAATAATAATAATAATAATAATAATAATAATAATAATAATAATAATAATAACAACAATAACAATAACAATAACAATAACAATAACAATAACAATAACAATAACAATAATCAGGGGTGTCAAACTCAAGGCTCGGGGGTTGGATCTGGCCTGCGGGGTGCTTAGATCTGGCCCACAGGGCCACCCTGGAAACAGCGAAGGACCGGCATGCAATGCCTCTGCAAGTGAAAACGGAGCTCAGGAGGGCTGCGTGCATTCCTCCCGAGCTCTGTTTTTGCTGGCAGAGGGTTGCAGGAGACTATCGCAGCCGAAAACAGAGCTTAAGAGCCTGTTTTTGCTGGCAGAGCACTTGGGCCACCACAGGCGCCCCCCAACATGAGTGACATTGAGCTGGCCATGCCCACCCTGGCCACTTATTCCGGCCTCCCATGGTCAAACACAACTCTGATGTGGCCCTCAATGAAATCGAGTTTGACACCCCTGTGGTAGACAATCTGCCTGTGAGATTTTGTTCCAATTACTGATAAGGTTATCCACTCTTTCATCTTTCTCATTGCATTAGTGACATTTGGTGTTGTTGATGTGTTGAATTTTTGCTTTCATGGAATTGGTCTGTAAGGCTTGTTCTTGGGCAGCCAAAATGAAGCCTTCACAGCAGTGGTGGGATTCAAAAAATTTTACCAGTCAGAGGTGGTATTTACCGGTTCTCCAAACTACTCAAAATTTCCGCTACCAGTTCTCTAGGACTGGTCAGAACCTGCTGAATCCCACCGCTGCCGTATTAATATCCTTAATTTGGCACATTTTATATTATAATCAGTGAACTTAGGTCAAGAGTTTCAGATCATTATTGTTTCAAGGAAGAGTAGGATTGATGTGACTTTTCTTTTTAAAAATTAACCATTGGGCAGCCATATAATGAATTAATTAATTTGCTTTCCTTCTCCAACTCTTTGTGGACAGGATATCAATGTGTTTGTGTGTGTGTATTTCTTCCCCTAAGAAATACATCATATGCTAAATGCTAAATTCTATTGATTCATTTTCATATTTTCTCTTGACACATTGAGAGAAAGGAGAGAGAGTGAGTGAGTGACTGAGTGAGTGAGAGAGAGAGAGAGACAGACAGACAGACAGACAGACAGACACACAGACACACAGACACACAGACACACAGACACACAGACAGAGACAGAGAGACAGAGAGAGACAGAGAGAGACAGAGACAGAAGGAGGGTGGGAGGGAGGGAGTGGAGAGAGAGGGAGAGAGCAAGCATAATTTCCTGGCTACTGTTTTTCTTGGAAAGGAGGTGGTATTTAACAACTGCATGAAAGGGAGGTATTTAAATCACTACCACCCCATCCCAAATGCACATAACTACATTTCAGTGCCTATAAAATCAATATTTTATCCCTTGGATTTCTACCTCTAGTGCATTTTAAAAGGTGAAGACACTGCTAACCAGAGCATACAAAACATTTGCCAGACCAATCCTTGAATACAGCTCACCTGTCTGGAATCTGCAGTGCATATCGGACATTAATACAATTGAGAGAGTCCAGAAATATTTCACAAGAAGAGTCCTCCACTCCTCTGCTCGCAACAGAATACCTTATTCCACCAGACTTGAAATTTTGGGCTTAGATAACTTAGAGCTACGCCGCTTCGATCTGATCTAAATGTAGTTCATAAAATCATCTGCCACAATGTCCTACCTGTCAATGAATACTTCAGCTTCAACTGCAACAACACACGAGCACACAATAGATTCAAACTCAATGTAAACCGCTCGAAACTAGACTGCAGAAAATACGACTTCAGCAACAGAGTAATCAATGCCTGGAGTGCACTACCTGACTCTGTGGTTTCTTCCCCAAACCCCAAAAACTTTAACCTTAGATTATCTACAGTCGACCTCACCCCATTCCTAAGAGGTCTGTAAGGGGCGTGCATAAGCACACCATCATGCCTACCGTCCCTGTCCTACTGTCCTATTGTCCAAATTTACCTATACCTACTTTGCTTTTGTTTATGTTTATACCATATCTGTTATCTTATACACGTTTTAACAAATAAAAAAATAAATAAAATAAAAAAATAAAATAAACTGTGATATGAGGAGAACATGGAAAACCTATTCCCAGTTCAAAGCTGAGATGTCTAGCAAGAATTCCTTCCTAGTTGCAGCTAAAGGGATTTTTCTTTTATTTTTTGAGCAAGAAAAATAGAATGGGGAAAGACACATCTATATAATTGAAGGAAAGGTTTCTTCAGGCAAGCCAGTGCAAAATTCAAAAACAGAAATGGCACCACAATCATACTATGTCAAGCTGAGCATCAAATACAGTTCTAATCAATCCTTTACAAAGGGTTACAAACCATTACTAGAGCTTGCTGAAATAGGAATTTTAAGACTTTTTAATCACATTTTAGTATACCAATTGTTCTTTATTTACTTCTGATACATGCTGTGTGGATTAGGGACTTTCAAGCATAGCCAGCAATTTTCATACAATGAGCTTTGTGGGTTCTGAGTTCCTTTCATTCTTTTCTAAATCTTTCTAAATTTGCCCATTTTCCTTCTTAATGGCTCTAATCCCAACACTTGCATGACTAAGACAAATTCAAAAGATTCAGGTTCACACCACTGCACTTTGTTTCTACAGTATGGAACAACTGAATTTCCGTAACTATTTCTATCAATGGAACAACTGAATTTCCGTAACTATTTCTATCAATGGAAAAAATTCTACCAATCTTTCAAATGTCCCTTTTCTTGTGTTAGTTCCAATAAGCCATGAAATCCAGGGTGGAACCTAAACTAGGCCACAGTTGATTCTGACTACAGTTTGTGAAAATAGCCTTTGTTTTGTAGTTGATGATGCACCAGTACTTGTGCATCTATAGATGTGCATTCCTGTAAATACCCTTGATTATTCCAATCCGAGGCCTCATATTTAAGGTGCAGGACTATTTGCATCTACCTGGCCTTTTTATTTACATGGCATATACTATTTCTGTGCAGGGGAGGGAGAATATCACGTGTACCTGGTGCTATGAGAATTCAGTGGAGAAGGTCTCTTCTTCACTGAATTCTCATAGTTTTCTGGCTGCTTTTATCTTTACTTACCCTTGCTTTCCTCTGTTCATTCTGCCTGCTTCGCAGCACTCTGATTGGAAGCATATCCAGGTGAGCGCCATCTAGCTGAACCTCACCTTCTTCCATTGCTGGTCCAGTTGGAATAGTTTTAGCATCATATCATGTATTGTTATTTGGAACTGGAAAACCTGAAGAACTTGGCCTAAATGGAACAAAAGGAAGAAGAAAAGAGGAAAAGAAAAG
This sequence comes from Diadophis punctatus similis, assembly GCA_023053685.1. Classification (NCBI taxonomy): domain Eukaryota; kingdom Metazoa; phylum Chordata; class Lepidosauria; order Squamata; family Dipsadidae; genus Diadophis; species Diadophis punctatus. The sequence goes on from JALIGW010000008.1 coordinate 10,139,472, forward strand.
AATGAGATGTTTTGCATTCTGTACTGGTGGAAAATAGTCCTGCATGAAATCCTCAAAATACATTCTCCACCATCATTTGAAATGATAATAAAAGCTTAAGCCAAAAATAATACACAAGGAGAAAAGATAATGTCCCAACTTTAGCAGAAGATGGAGAAAAGTGGCAATATTTCTATATTACATATTTAAGCAGTATCTTTTCAGAACTACAATTTCCATTTTCAAAAGAAAACTAAAACAGCTTAGTTTCAGTTTATATTTTGTAATATAATTTGCTTTCTGAAGAATCCAGTCAGCCAAGGACAGTGATATCACTGCAGATTCAACTGTAGCATCATTCATAATCTTTCTAAAATTTAATTAGGACTATTTTGGTCTTCTGTCCAGGCAGCTACTTGCATTGTATTATTCAACCAATTGTTCATATTTATTCTAAGATAATGTATATTTTGCAACAGTCTGTACTTGACATAGAAATTCAGAGAGAGGAAAGCTCTGGTCAATACATTTGATATGCAGGATTTTTTAAAAATTGTATCACCTGAGATTTTAAATGTAAAATAATCTGACAATGAAAAAAGTATCATTTGGACACTCCTATATGTGTGGATCTTCTTTCTGTAATAATTTGACTCCCAAACTTTATTTTGTAACAAACATTGAGTATTTTAGTTCAAGATAATCTTAAGGATTATAGGGTTAGGGTTAGGGTTGGGGTCTATATTTGGTCTATATTTCTAAATGAATGCTTTGAACTTCTCTGAATGAGGTACAGATTAATGTAGTTATATGCAGTGATAATGTCGATTTTGCTTTTTCATGGTGTAACACACTGCTAAAAATATACAGTACTGAACTGCATCTAAAATGTCTTTTTAGAAAAAAATGTACACATTGAGTCAAATACATTTAGAAATTCATGCCTCATAAGAATGCTAACAAATAAATGGGTTTTTTAAATTACAGATAGAACATAGTTACAAAAAGATACAAATAGAGCATGATTATTTATATATATACTAAACTGTCATAAATAGGGAAATAGATTGATCATCCCCAAATAGCCATGTATGCCTCTGTTATATTTTCTTAAGACGAGGAGAAGCAGCATTTATTTTTTTGTGGAAAGAACAGACAAAACTACCCATTCTGGCTTGGTTTCAATTCTAGGTCAATTATTAAAATAGATAAGGAGTGTGCTCCTATTTTGGAAATCTATATAAACAAAAAAGGTAAGATGTAAGACGCAAACATGCAACAAAAGCTGCAACCCTTTTGTACATGTATCTACATCACACATGCATATAGAATTTTGATGACACTACTATTATTATCATCCTGCCCCTTTTTACCATCCCTTGTATAAATTCAGGTGAGTTTACTCAACATTATCACTGTCGGAAGTATGAATCCAACAAAGCTGATTCTTCAATACCTCATTAGTCACTTAGTATAAGAGGATAATAGAATAAAGATTTATTCTGCTCCCTCTTTGTCTATCACTGTCTCTACTTTCTGTTGGTGATATTGCTAATCTGAGGTCACATACACATACTCTTCTCAAGTTAGAAGTCCTCAAGACTGAGGAGAGCTGTAATTCTACTTGTCCGTCTCTTAAGTTATTCTTTGTTGAATTGTCCCGGGCAAGTTGTCATTGGCAAGTTGTCCACAGTGAATTGGCTGGGGCAAATTGGCCATAGTGAGATGACTGGGGTGAGTTGGCCAGGGTCAGTTTTTATTTATTTTATTTATTTATTTATTTATTTTTGTCAAGTACGTGTTGGTAATATACATAGATATAGCGTTGTTTATATACATAAGATGGGTACTGATAAGAGGGAACATTAGGACAGGAACGGTAGGCACACTGGTGCACTTATGCATGCCCCTTACTGACCTCTTAGGAATTGGGTGAACTCAGTTGTTCCATTCTACTTTCAATTTCAGTAATTATAAACCTGTTTCACTAATAATTGCTCAAGCTAGATTTCCACTCTTCTTCCCCACCAAAAGAGAATGCTTCAACCTCCAACAGTCAATGGGATCCCCTTCCCAAAGGCCATACTGGACAATGGATGATAGCTGAAATCCCAAATAATGAGGGACAGCAGACTGTCTACCCAACAGTACCACATAATCTTACTTGACACATTTCTGTGTTGAAATAAAATCATTAATATTTCTGTTTGCTATATAAGCTGCCTTTCAAAAAAGTTGAAGCTCTGCATTGTAGATATGCAAATAAAATTATTTTTTGAAAGTAGAAATTTTAGCTGAAATAGAGTTTAAAAACATGGTAGAATAAAGTAGTGAATTAAATCTTTATTGTTTGCATTGTCTATGGAATAGCATATAAATGTTAAAAGAGTAAAATATAAATGAATTTGCAGCACTTCAATATTCTTCCAGACTTTTTCAATTATATTTAGCTTTTAATGGCAAGATTAAACACTTTACAAATTTAACCAAACTCTTAACAACAATCTTATGATACAAATCATGAAAAACATATAAGCATGGAGGATTGATATATCAAATATACACTAGAAAGTGAAGATTTATCTCATTTAATATATTTCAATAATTTGTTCAATAACGTAAACAACATCTCTCAGGAAATATTAACAAGCTATGCTGAAAACAAATACTACATATTTTATAAGAATGTTCAAAAAACCTACCCAGTACTCCATATGCATATACTTTCTAATGTTATATGTTCCATTTCCATTTCAAGATTTATGAGATAAATCTGAGATATGAAAGGAAATTTGTTCCCACTATTAGTCTCTTCCTTCCTTCCAAAACAATTTATTTATTTATTTATTTTATTTAAATGGATTTCTATGCCGCCCAACTCCCAGGGGACTCTGGGCGGCTCACAACATATTAGAATCCATTACAAAATATAAAATACAGTAATTAAAAAAACATACAAAAGTTAAAAGGAGTATCTCATATTCACAATCAAGGGGGGAGACCCATATCTAATCTAGTTGGTCTCACCTTTCACCCCGCCTGCCGGAAGAGCCAAGTTTTTATTGCTTTCCGGAAGGCCAGCAGGGTGGGGATGGTCCTGATCTCCGGGGGAAGCTGGTTCCACAGGGAGGGAGCTCCCACAAAGACAATTTCATCTTAACACATGAGCAAGAACCAAGAATTACCAGTTGTTATTCTTTTGAATTACCAGGTATGCAGAAGATCCACCAACTGTTTTAAGAGGATGTATCCTTAGGACACAACCTTTATCTTATCTTGGGCCAACAATGGTAGCTGCCTAAATTCATCCCCAATTCTTCTGGTTTATGGTTTTCTGACATAAACCACAGTTATGAATAATATAAAATGTCATATCTGCAATCTTTTTTTTACATGTACTGTATCTCCTGCCATGAATCAATTTAGCATCCATGAGAGTTTTCCCTTATTTTGTCCTCATTACAGTTTGGGCTGATGATTATTCCAAGGCTACTGATTGAGCAACATGGAAAAAGGGTATATGAATCTGAATATTTCCTCTTTTAATCTATTTGCTTACTCACTATACCATAGTGGCTGTTATTTGTGTTGAAAAGAGAAAGAAATAGGTAAAACAATGAACAATAAACAAGCTTTTCACAGTGATTTGGTACCCTGGCACATGCTTTCCAAATCACAGATAGATTGATCATCTGAGAATGCTCTTCAGAAAATTTGGCATTACAAGCCGTTATGGACTCATTTGGCAGAGTTGGCCTTAAATCTGGTAAAAGAAAGCAAGGCTAATTTTGATACACTGGTAGTTATCAACAGTTAGTAGATAATTAGTGAACCATTGTGAATTGTTCATTACAATAACAGTGTACTTTTACAAAAAGAAGTAGAGCTGTTTGGCAGCTGATAAACAAGTGGCACAGCTGCAGTGCCTTAAAAATAAAGCAATCATTTCAAACTTAACACTCATATTTTGCCAAGTGAATAGGAAAAGTTCTGCTTGTAAAAACACTAATGTTACAGGCAAATTGTTGTGTGAATTAGAATTGTTAGAATTGGAATTGTTTCTTTGGATCCTTTATATCTTTACACTCATGTCAATGCTTTGAAGAAACTGACAATATAATATTATCATTACATTACACTGTTAAAGGTAAAAAGATGAGAAACAATCTGTGGCTGAAAAATAATACACTTCATTAGTGCTTGAAGTTTTTGGAGTAAATGGATTCCAAAAGGCCAATCACCGTGAGTACAGAATATGAGAAGACAATTGTATTGGAATAAATAACATATACAGAGTCCTTGCTATTTTCTGAAGTTAATTGTTTACTTGCAGATGTTTTGTTACCTGAATAGGTAGCATCAGCTCTGATCATTGATGATTATCCAATAGATAATGAAACATCTGCAAGCAAACAATCAATCTCAGATAGCAACAAGGACTCCACAGTTCAACTCAGAACTATATATATTGTCTTCTGTTGATAAAAATGAGGTAGGCAATTTGTCATTGACTTATCAGTAGTCTAAATCTTTGGGTTTATTGTGATGCGTCTTACATCTTCTATACTTCTTTATCATGAATTTCTTTTTTTCTTTTTCTTTTTTTTTTGTAAGTAGAAATTGTGGCTTGATTTTTCCATTGTCCATGGAAGAAATTATTAGGGACTGCTTCCCTCAAACTATATTCGTTTAATACCTGGCCTCTTCCTTTTTTTCTCCTGTCAGAAATACCTAGGATAATAAATAATTGTAGTTCAACACCAAGACATATGTAAATATATATTGGGTTGGATATGATCACATGATTTTGTTTAGAGCTGAATGACAACTCTTCTTTTGTGCTTCTGATAAAATGTGGGCAAATAAAAAATAAAATCAATATTTCTTTTTTGTAGCATACTCAAGTATGAATATAAAACTATATGGATTGCTAATACATTATTACATAAATATAATTCATCTATAAATATAGCTATTATTTTTTTTGTAATGAACAAATTATTATGGCACTGATTACCATAAGCACAATTTGCTTTATGTTTAAAACTTTCCAGTCATGCCTGTATCAGTCCTCTATGTACAATCATGTATACAACTTTGGAACATATGTGTGATGTTGCAGTACATATCAAAAAGGGATGGAATATGCATCATTATATTATGTTTCTGATCTCAGTCTAACTCAGTCCTTGTTCTCCTAGCTATGCTGCTACATACAATCATGCAATGATTCATACAGTAATCATTGCATCATTTTAATTTTTATCAAAAAAGTTCCCAAACAAAAATAGCCAGTTCAGTCTGGTTTATAGAAAAAAAATCTTATAAGCACATTTCCAAACCTTGGGCTCATAAATCTTCCTAATTTGTCCTGGATATTTTTTAAATCCCAGATCTCATGGCCTGAAAATAACTTTTCATTATTTATCTATATATTAATGAAACCCTCATTGTCATAACCTTTAACTGGGTGAAACAGCAAATAATAGGGCAACAATTTTTGAACTAAGGTACTTCAAAGGGGCTAAGTAAGAGCATGCATCCAAAATCTGGGACCCATGTTTATCAAAGGAATGAAATTTGAGAATGAGACGTTGTACTTACCTGAGATGTCCATTCTCGTCCGGTGGAGCTAGCCGCCAAGATTGGGTATTGGCACAGCCTTCCAGCCAATCGAGACTGAGTCTGGAAAAGTATAAATAGTGGCTCTAGGCCCTGGTTCCCCCTCTTTTGACGAGGAACGAATGCCAGACTCGATGTGCCAAACAACTGCAACAACTTTATTGATCACATTGATTAATATAACAAACAACCCTGCAGAGCAGTACTCCTAATTACCTAATACTAACTACCTAATATATGAGACTCATCCTATGAACTAGGTCCTAAATATCTAACGACTCGTCATACTAAAAAACCTTAGTCCAGCCAGAAAGAACACAGGGAGGGACTTGGCGGCTAGCTCCACCGGACGAGAATGGACGTCTCAGGTAAGTACAACGTCTCATTCTCCATCCTGGGTGGAGCTAGCCGCCAACATTGGGACATACCAAAGTAATTCAGTCCCCAGGGAGGGCGTACTGATTCTGGCTGGGACCACCACCCTCCAAAGTTACCTGTTCCAGCACTTTTCGCCCAAAGTCTGCCTCTTGAGAGGCGAAAGCGTCCAATCTGTAGTGCCGGACAAATGGTGTAGGAGAAGCCCAAGTGGCAGCTTGGCAGATCTCTTCAATGGAAGCCCTTGTGTTCCAGGCAGCAGTGGTGGCCGCGCTGCGCGTGGAATGGGCCGTAATTCTGGTGGGTCGGGGCAGAGAAAGTTGTTCATAGGCAACAGTAATGACAGTGCGAATCCACCGACCCACCATGACGGAGGAAGCCTTCCTCCCCAAGGAAGTGTGGTGGAAAGATACAAATAAGGCCTCGGTTTTGCGAATGGCAGAGGTCCTTTGAATGTAAATGTCCAGTGCTCGCCTCACGTCCAGGAGGTGCCACTGCTTTTCAATGTCAGAAGAAGGAGTGGGGTAAAAGGAGGGCAATACAATCTCCTGAGCCCGGTGGAAATATGAGTTCACCTTTGGAAGGAAGGTGGGGTCCAATCGCAAGACCACCCTGTCCTGGTGGAAAACACAAAGGTTACTCCTAACAGAAAGAGCCGCCAGTTCAGAGATGCGGCAGGCAGAAGTAACCACCACCAGGAAAACCACCTTGTATGACAGGTGAGCTAGAGGAATGGAATCCAAGGGTTCAAAGGCACCCCCCGTGAGTGCTGATAACACCTTGGTTAAATCCCAGGTGGGGTACCTGTGCACCACTGGGGGGCATCGGTTGACAGCTCCCTTCAGGAATCTGGAGATCAAGGGATGAGCTGAGAGTGTCCCTAGGACCGGACAGGACAGGACCGTGGACAGGGCGGCTACCTGGCATCTGAGAGTGCTTGGGGAAAGACCCTTGGCTAGCCCCTGATGGAGAAATTGCAACACATTTATGATTGAAAGATCTAATGGGGAATGCCCTTCCCTGGCACACCAGGAGCAGAAGGCCTTCCAGGAGGCAGCATAAATCCTTTGTGTGGACGGCCTGCGGGAGTCCAGCAAGACCTCCAAGACGTCCTCAGGGATCTTGCGGCTCCTCAGAGTGAGCCGCTCAAGTGCCAGGCGGTCAGTTGCAGCCAGTGAGGTTCTGGATGCTGCACTGACCCCTGCACAAGCGACCACTCTGTCGGAGGGATCCCCCATGGGGGGGAGATCGACAGGGAGACTAGGTCGGCGTACCAAGCTCTCCTTGGCCAGTTGGGCGCCAGAAGGACCATCTCGACTCTCTCCTCCAGCAATTTCCGGATGACCTGCAGAATGATGGGGATTGGAGGAAAGGCATAAAGCAACCCTCGGGGCCACCGACAGCGAAGGGCATCAGTCCCTTCTGCCCCCTGCGCCTGGTATCGGGACATGAACCTGGGCAACTGAGTATTGCCAGGAGTGGCAAATAGATCTATCACTGGCTGACCAAAGAGACCCACGAGCTGTTGGAATAACGTGGGATGCAGACACCATTCAGAATTGTCTATTTGGTTTCGGCTAAGCCAGTCTGCCGTGTCATTATCTACCCCGGAGATATGCTCAGCCTCGAGTGACAAAAGGTGGCGCTCTGCCCAGAGGCCTAGTTGCATGGCCTCAGTCATCAGCTGGCCAGACATAGTCCCCCCTTGTCTATTAATGTGGGCCTTGGTGGTCACATTGTCCGTGAGGACCAGGACGTGTGAATTCTCTATAAGAGGGAGAAATTGCTGCAGAGCGAGTGACACGGCTCTTAACTCTAAGATATTAATACTGAGAGTCGCCTCAGATTGCGACCACGTGCCCTGCACCACCAGAGAGTCAGCGTGGGGCCCCCACCCCGTTAAGCTGGCATCCATGGTGACCACGACCTGTTGTGGGGGAAGGAAACAGGTGCCCCTGTGAACGGCAGACGTGGTCCACCATTGCAAGGACTCCCTGACCGAAGCCGGAAGCCTTGTCTTGGTAGGGGCGTTGGTTCTACCCTGACGTTGGTAAGGGAGAAGTAGCCATTGAAGGTCCCTGGAGTGTAGGTGTGCCCATGGGACTATATGGATAGCTGAAATCATCTTGCCCAGGAGGGAGGACAGTAGGTTCAGCGGAACTGAACTTTGCCTCAGAACTTGCTGGGTTAACTCCAATAGGCTGTCTCTCCGTTCCTGGGAAAGGTACACCTTGCACTCCAGGGAATCAATGATCGCCCCCAGATGGACGATCCTGGTAGAGGGGTTCAGATGGCTCTTGGATCAATTGACCAAGAAGCCAAGGTGGTCTAGGGTGTTGATCACTACCTGAACATCTCTCTCAGCCTGAGAAGGAGAGGCTGAGGAGATGAGAATATCGTCCAGGTAGCACTGGACCTTGATGGGAATGGACCTGAGATGAGCGGTCAGGGCCGCTAGGACCTTAGTGAAAACCCTTGGCACTGAGGACAGGCCAAAGGGGAGCGCCCCATATTCATAATGCACCCCTGCATAGCAAAACCGCAAGTACTGGCGGTGAGATGGCCGAATAGGGATGTGGAGGTAAGCCTCCGAGAGATCTATGGATGACAGTAGATCTCCCTTCCTAATACTTGCCAGAATTGAATGCAGGGTGTGCATTTTGAATTTTTTATGGACTATGTACCTATTGAGACGCTTAAGGTCCAATATTGCTCTTCACCCTCCCGAGGATTTGGGCACTACAAATAAAATGGAGTAAAAGCCCTGCCCTTGTTGGTTCTCGGGCACCTGGTGGATGGCTCGAATTTCCAACAGGTGCTGGATGGCCCGATTCATGAGAACCCTTTTTTGTGGATTTGAAGACAGAGGGCATCGAAGGAAGAACCTCGGGGGGGGGGGGGTGGAGAGAAACTCTAGAGAAAGACCTGACTTCAGGGTTTGGCAAACCCATGCGTCATTGGTGATTTCCTCCCATCGGCTGGCATAGAGTGCCAGACGACCCCCTATGGGAGGATCGGCCAGAGATCTATTTATTCCGGCAGAAGGGGCGATCACCGGCCCCTTTAAAGGGCCGTTTGTATTGGTTGCCCCAGAAAGGCCGGTCAGAGGCAAATCTCTGACGCGAGCCGAATTGACCCTGGGTCTGTCCCTGGAAGTTGGACTGGGATGGACCCTGGAACCTATTGTTACCCTGGTAAGTCCCTCGGAAGCTCCTCCTGGGGAAGGAGGAGGGACGGGATGGGCCCTTACGGCTACTAGAGGGAAGAACCTTCTTTTTGTCTTTGGTTTCTACCAGTATGCGATTAAGTGGCTCACCAAAGAGGGCCTGGCTGGCCACTGGACCAGAGACCAGTTTCCATTTATACTTTACGTCAGTGGACCAACTACGCAACCAGGCCATACGTCTGGCCACCACTGCGGATGCCATGGCCCGCGCTGCGAAGCGGGCCGATTGCAGGGTGGCATCGGACATAAATTGGGCTGCTGCCAGGAGCTTATTGAGGTCCTGGTGGGCCCGGAGGTCAGATGGTGGCAGGTGGTCCTGGAGTGCGTAGAGCCACTTGACGGTCATCCGACAAAAGAAAGAGGCGGTGGAAGAAGCCCGTAGAGCCCATGCCACCGACTGGTGAGTCCTCAGGAGAGTCGCCTCCGTCTTGCGATCCTCAGGTCGAAGGAGGTCCTCCGGTTCACCGGGCATCTGACCGTTTGAGAAAAGAGTTAGGACCGGGCTGTCCACCGGAGGCACTATGAGATGTTGGGCCAAAGCAGAGTCAACATTATAAAAGCGTTTGTCGAGGACATTAGACAGGGAACCAGATGTTAGGTTCCGCCACTGCTTAAGGACCTCTTCTACAAAAAGTTTGGGAGCTGGAACCACGTCTGCCTGTGATGCCGTAGGCTCGAACATGGGGTCCGGTTCTGGAGTTTGCTCAGATGCCCCAGTGGGGGCTACCAGGTTGGCTGTAGCCTTTGCCTTATGTAATAGAGACCTGAAGAGGGCAGGATGAAAAAGGGCAGAGGAGACTGCTCGTTCAGGCCCTAGGTCTTCGTCCTCTGACACAGCCAGTTCTGGGAGAGCGATGCCCAGATCGTCTCCCTGATCAGAGTCATCGTGGGGGTTGTTTAGGGGGTCAGAAAATTCATCCCCATCCTCCTCCTCCCCCTCAGGCTCTGGATAGACAGGGTCTGCGGGGGCCTGGTCCGGCGGGGAGGTATCAGCCCTTGCCTGGTGCTTGGAGTTCCCAGCCATGGCCCTGATGCCTGCCTCTATGCCCTGTCTGATGGCCATGTTGATCCTGTCTTGGATCTCTCGGGACTGAAGGGGGTCCTTGGTTGAGGCTCTCTTAGAGGTCTGGCTGTTACGGTTCCCCTTCGGGCCCCACACGTCTGAACGCTGCTTTTGCAGGTTAGCATCATCAATGGACAAGTTATCAGGCGAGTTGGATGAGCGCCTAGGTGTGGAACCCCTATCTTGCCTAGCGGTCCCTCTATCTGTAGAGGAGGGGGGCTGCCTGTCCCTGGACACCCGTTCCCTAGCAGACAGGGTTGGTGATTGTGGGCGGAGGGGCGACCTATCCCTTGTGGCCAAAGGGGAAGCAGCCGTGACAAGTCAGGGTGGTCATTGTGGGATGACCTAGGGGTCTTGGACTTGGCCTTGCCTGATCATTGGCTCCTTTCGGCCATACTGAAAGCCAAAAGGGAAAAGGAAGCCTGTCAGTAACTGAGGAGGCTGCACAAAAAAATCCCCTGGCCTAGGGACACACCCAAAATGTTTGGCAAGGCTCGAATGGCAATTAAAATGTCAGGCTAGAGTCCCTGGCCACGCCCCTGTCACAAGATGGCTGCCGGGACTGGTCACAAACAAGATGGCTGCCTGGAGTGGTCACACCCAAGATGGCCACCAGCCACGAGGTAAGGCACAAACGGCTGTTGGAACTGCTGCGTTCGACCGGTGCTGGCCTCGACGAACTGCCCTCGTCCTCCCGAGCTCCAGGTGATCAGCGCTATGGAGAGCCCTCAGACGGCCAAAGTTCTGGCTCCGTGAGGCAGGGCGGTGACGTGATTGGCAGAGGGCTCTCCTGCCGTGATCGTCGAGCGCTGGGGCCTCCTCAGCGGCAGCGAGGCAGGTCGGCAATGTTGGGAGGACGCCTGGGTGTTGACCGCTTGCGCGAGTCTCGCCCGAGGTCGTCAGCTGTCTTTCGGAGGCTAGGGAGGGGCACGGAACCGCTTGCGCAAGCCCGGCCACGCTCCCGACAGCAAACAATTCAAAAAAATTTCTTTGAAGCCTCGTTACCGGCCCAGATGGCTTGCGCGAATCCGGCCGGGTAACGGGCGAGGCCTGCGGCTCCTCCGACCCTTTGAAGTTTGACAGTCAGCTGTGGGTCGGGGAACGCTAATCGGCGCGGACGGCTTGCGCGAGTCCGGTCGAATTGGCGAGAGACAGAAAAAAAGGATAAGTCACTGTATTTGCCCTCAGGCCCCTCGGCTCTCCTACTGGGCAGCGAAAAAAAAGCGAACAGACACGATGTGGGAAAAACCCCTCAGGAGGCTAATTCCCGGTCTCTCAGAATGGTGGCACTGGGTGCCGGCCTCGCCCCGTGCCCAGGCAGGCGGTGTAGCCGCCGTTGGCATCCCCCCCAGATGGAGTGGGGCCCTTTCCCTCACCCTCCACAGCCGGTAATCAGTAGTAGGTAAAAATTAATTTGACAGGAGAACAAGGTACTGTCAACAACGGAAAATAGAATTGAAATAAAATAAAACCAATGCTCTGGGCCTTCGGCTGGAGGGGCGAGCAGCAGTTGGACTTGCGGCCAACTGCCTTCTCCCAGGTTCAGGTGAAAATTTATTCCTGGGGGGCTCGAATAGGGAAAGTAAAAGGTAAAATAGGTCCAATTAAGGTTAGGACTTACAGTTGAAATGCAGTAATGATGAAGAATATGGCACAAATCTCTTTGGCTAAGACTGAGTCAAAAGAGGGGGAACCAGGGCCTAGAGCCACTATTTATACTTTTCCAGACTCAGTCTCGATTGGCTGGAAGGCTGTGCCAATACCCAATCTTGGCGGCTAGCTCCACCCAGGATGGAGAAAGTTGTGACTGCTTTAGTGCTACTGGCTGAGGCTGTGCTGCTGTGCTATTGTTGTATCACATGATCTTTGTTTTTAACATTCCTTTGCTCCCCACCCACCCAGTCACTTAACTAGAAAGGGCAGAGAAGAGCAGGAAAGGGAACGAACCCCTGGCCCATGCCACCCCTTTGCACTTTGTGTCCCTTCCCCACAACCTTCCCTGACCCTGGCGATTCCCCCATGTGCCTCCCCAAGTCATGCAGTACCTCTTGTGCAGTCTCATGCACTTTCCCTGCTGGAGATGCAACATTCAGTTAAGGATCATGACAAGAGTTTAGTTGTATCTAGTTCTCCTGTGTCACATGAATATGCATATTTATCTGTATCCCATCTTTGTTCATGAACTTAATATTTCTGCTGATGTTGGTGCCAGGGCCTAAGTTTGCCTTCACAGTTGTGCATTCCTATTTTTTGGACAAAATGCCAATTTCTGCTGTATCAAACAAAAATCAGGGTTGCCAATTTGCAACTTCTAATGTTTATATAGCAATGATGAATCTACTGCAAATGAGTTCTGGAAGAACATCAGATAATGCAAATGCCTCTTCCAAATGATATTCTTTGATCCAAAGGAGTCCTTCCAATGAAGAAGGGATAGAATTCTTCTGTGATTATTCAAGGGCAAATTCATTAGACATTTAATGTCTGACCCCAAACTGCAATTAAAATTTATTCAAATTTACTTCATGGACTCAAGACAATGTAGAACTGAGAATAGATATATTTCACAATGATATAATTCAAAGTTAAATTGTTAAATTGGAAACAGTACTATCACCACAAACCTGTACATTGTTTCCTTTGATTTACAAAAAAACAAATTTGAGATACATCAAAACTTTCCATTAACTAGAGACCACCATTTGAACATGAGAGAAGATTTAATGCACAAATTGCCAATGAAGTCACTATCATTATATCAAACAACACTGAAACTGAATAAATATTATAGGATATTATGTTGAAAGAGGAGATGGTTGGAAATAATTTCACAGTCTCATCACTCTTATGACATCATGAACAAGAAGAAACAAACAGTAATGCATTATAATGCATATCAAATAATGAATCATGAGAATGAATTTAATAACTTCTAAGAAGAGGATGTCTATTCCAACAATACATGGTGGACCCGGCTGCTAAGCTGAAGGTGAGATACTAAGTTACATCTGAATAAATCAAGAAACCTTGAGATTAGCAACAACACAGAGGCCTGACTGATTTACTAAATTATGATGATTTTAGAATCATTGGAAGGTGCATCATCTTCTCTTCAATATTTGTTGGTGGACCAAAATATATGATAGCATGATGTCAAGATAGCAAGATACCATGAAGAATATTCAACATGATGAGAAAATTGTTCGTGAACTATCTCATTGGTACATATGGTCTTTTTAATAGATGTACTAGCATAGTCAGGTATATGTCAGTTTAAGCCAGCAGTTCCCAACCTGGGAGTCGTGACCCCTTTGGGGGTCGAATTCTGCGTATGCGCAGAGGGTAAAAGAATCCAAATGGCAGCGTCCAGACGAAATCTCCAGATCCGGGTGAGGTCTCCGCTCGCTTTGCGTGTTGCCTGTGGGAGCTTTTTCAGCCCTGCGCAAAAGGCGTGCACAACTTCAGCGGGGCTGGGACAGGCGGCTGCCCGGAGAGAGCCATCGCCTTCGCCCCAAATGCTACAGGTAGACGGGAGTGACTCTGCAAAGGGGATGGCTCTCTCCAGGCAGCCACCTGTCCCAGCCCCGCCGAAGTCGTGCACGCCTTTCACGACAGGGCTCAAAAAGCTCCCAGAGGCAACATGTGAAGCGAGCAGAGACCTCACCCGGATCTGGAGACTTCACCCAGATGCTTCCATCTGGGTTCTTTTACCCTCTGCGCATGTGCAGAACGCTTTGCGCATGTGCAGAAGATAAAAGAACCCAAATGGCAGCGGCGGGGTGTGTCGCAGTGGGGGCATGGGGGCAGGGTGTGAGTCACGGCATTAGGAAGGTTGGGAACCGCTGGTTTAAGCCAAGGAAAAAGAAGTGAATGTCACATTAACAACAAATGTCATCAAAAGTGTCCTTTGTTAAATGAAAAACATGTATAGCTTTCTTCTTTAATAAATGATATTCTTTAATTTTAAAACCAAAACAATAGCAATACGCCCATTGCCATTTTGTTTCTCTTTTTAGGTAAGGAAATATACCTGAAAGAATGAGCCCAGTAAATCATGGGTTATCTAGTGATCATATATTAATTATTCTCACATGTGGACTATCTGCTGTTGATTTTTAGAAGCCAGGAAGCACATATAGCTTTACATTTAATCCTTGTGCAACAGTAGAAAAACATTAGTATCTCTAATATCTCTTTTTTGGTTGGCCTTTAATTCAAGAGATCAGACACAACATTATGACTGTACATTTGGAAAAGAACCTTATTATATAAGTTTACACTTTCTGCTGCTTCACTTCCATTTTTAAAATAAAATCTGCTCTGTCTCTCAACAAAATAGTGGCAGTAATAAACCCACCCACTGACTGCAGAGTAAGGAAATGAATAGTTTCAAGGTACATAAATTTTCAAATCTTTTCAAATTTCAGAAAATCAAATAAATTTATGTCCATGTCCTTGCTTTATTAATTTCTCATTATATGCTATGTTTTAGAGATAGCATTTACTGAATGCTTCTCAATGTTATAGTACCTGTTTACTTTCATGAACTCCTCTAGCTACTCATTACATATATTTATTGTCAGTAAAATATTTCTGAACTTTTTAATGAACTTTTAGCAATATTTTGGTCCACTAAGTTGGTTAATCCTGTAAGGAAAATATCTTGTTTTATTGATCATATTACTATTTGTGGAATTGTTTCATTTGGTCACATTAAAGATACACCATTGCCAATAAACCTCTCAGCATTAGCGAGAAATTTGTATTGTTTCTACAGATGAGCTGAAATATTGTCCATTTTCATGTTTACACTTGAAAAAAGTGAAAATTGAACTCTAGCATAGACTTTGTGGAACTATCCCCTTCTCCTAGTAATATCTGTGACAATGCTATATTTCTAATGCTGAGTTTTAATGACTTCCTATGATTGTGTGTGTGTGTGTGTGTGTGTGTTATATATACTTGTATATGTATATATAATATCACTGCTAGCAACAAACAAATGACAATATCTGAGATCACAAAAGAACTGGAACAACAACTCTATGTTCTATTACCATAACAGAGATAATACAGGAGTAATAGAAAATATGTTATCATTATTTTCTCCTGCTGGATGTAAACATTTAATCATAGTGCCACATTTATAAGAGAAGGCTAGGAAACCAAATGTGGAACAAAGGAATTATTGCTGTAATACTATGAATGCAGAACATTTTTGAAGAAGAATAGCATGCAATAATACAACATTTATAAAAAAAAACTGAATCAGTACAAACGAAAGAGAGCTGGAGAAGCTGTTTCCTTAACAAATATTGATCTTTTCAAAAGAAAGTGTGGACAGATCATGTAGAGTTGCACTCATTGAAACAGAGATTCTCATGCTGAAATGAATATTATAATGGTTCAGAATGACCCTAAATTGGTTCATGCTCACCAATATTTTATACAGCATATTATCAGAGAATAGAAATACAGAATACAGAATGACAGAGGTGGAAAGGACCTTAGAGGTCTTCTAATCCAACCCCCTGCCCAAGCCAGAGACTCTATACCAGTGGTGGCGAACCTTTTTAGGCTCGCGTGCCAAAAAGGGGGGGGGCGCGCTCGCACGCGCTCGCATACCCACACCCATTCCCTCCCCCCACGCATGCGCATGCTGCCTCCTGCGCATGCGCATACACCCCACCCCCGCGCAAAGGCCTTACCGGAGCCTGGGACGACGAAACCAGCAAACCGGAAGTGCGGAAAAATGCACTTCCAGTTTGCCGGTGAGCTGTTTTTTGCACTCTGGAGGGTTCAGGGAAGCTCCCTGAAGCTCCGGAATGCAAAAAACTACAAAATGGACAAACCGGAAGTGCGGAAAAGTGCACTTCCGGTTTGTCCGTTTTGTAGTTTTTTTGCATTCCGGAGCTTCAGGGAGCTTCCCTGAACCCTCCGAAGTGCAAAAAACAGCACACCGGCAAACCGGAAGTGCGTTTTTCTGCACTTCCGGTTTGCCAGTGGGAACCCTCGTGTGCCGGCCGCTATGGCTCCACGTGCCACCTGTGGCACGCATGCCATAGGTTTGCCACCACGACTCTATACCATTCTGTCCAATCTCTTCTTTAAAAACTCCAGTGTTTGAACACCCACAACTTCTGAAGGGAAATGTTCCACTGATTAATTGTTCTCACTATCAAGAAATTTCTCCTTTGTTCTAGGTTGAATTTCTCTTTGATAAGTTTCCATCCATTACTTATTATTTTGCCCTCAGATGCTTTGGAAAATAGATTATCACCCTTTTCTTTGTGGCAGTCCCTGGAAGCCTGCTATAATATTACTCCTATTCCTTCTCTTTGTTACATTGGACATACCCAGTTCCTGCAACCATTTTTCATATGTTTTAGTCTCAGTCCCCTAATTATTTTTGTTGCTCTTTTTTGTACTCTTTCTAGAGTATCATGGTGGCCAGATCTGGATGTAATATTCCTAGTGTGGTCTTACCAAGACAGTATATAGTGGTACTAATATTTCATGTGTTCTTGATATTATTCCTTTGTTAATGCAGCCTAGTATTGGATTGGCTTTTTTTGTCAGCTACAGCACATTGCTGTCTCATACTTAAGTGGTTGTCCACTAGGACTCCTAGATTCTTCTCACAGTTACTGCTGTTCAGTATGTACATTTAGTTTTTCTTGCCTAAGTGTAAAACCTTGCTTTTCTCACCACTGAACTGCATTTTGTTGGATTGGGTCAGTGTTAAAATCTGTCAAGATCTTTCTGGATCTTGAGCCTATTTCCTAATTGGCTAATGTATATGTTTTAAATGTTGAGGAATCTCACAATACCAGCAGTACAGCTTAACAAAGGGATTAACAAAACTCAAATGACACTGTTGGAAGAAATGTCCTTCTGGGTTCAGTTCTAAGTGGGGAGAAACTGGAAACATGGAGGCTGTTTGGAAAGATTGTTTAATGGTGGACATTACCACATGGTTTGAGGTCCTGGGCAATTGAGCATATGGGAGAGAGGGTGGGTGAGAGAGGGAGGGAAAGAGGGTGGGGGGGGAGAGAGAGAGAGAGAGAGAGAGAGAGAGAGAGAGAGAGAGAGAGAGAGAGAGAGAGAGAGAGAGAGAGAGAGAGAAATGTATCCTATTGGTTGTCAGACTCCCAGGGAGCTATGCGGGGTTCCAGCTAACTTTGTAGGCTGTCTGTGTCGTATAGGGAGGTATAATATTCTGCCTTTTTAATATTTCCTAAAATATTCCATTTTTCTAGGAGAGGGGTGGATGCTAACTTTCTACAATAAAATACCATATAAAAGATATAAACTTATACATGGCTATGCATATACAAACAATGCACAACTATAAATTTCATTTCATTATGCTACATAAAAAATTCTGATCTGGGGCATAGCAATGTTGTTTGAATAATTCAGGACCCATTATGAATCATTATAAAAATAGGATAGGGCTTTGAACACATGTTCAAGCCACCATCTTGATTATTTTGATCCCCTGATGGATGTTTCTATATGTATTTACAACATTTGAATGTTTGTATAATGCCTATATATAGAAATGAACCCAAGCAGTTTACAATGGGGACCTATTGTGCCATTGTCCAACCCTGTCTGTTTATTCTAGCATATTTTCCATTTAACAAGAAATCCAAGAAAAAACAAGCATGGTTACACAAAAAAACTCTTTAATAAACTGAAAAACAGAAAGGATAAGTTGAAAAAATAGAAAGAGGGGCAGAATGCCTAAGGCAGAATAACTAAGGCAGAATATCAACAAATAGCCCAAACTTTTAAAGATGAAGTCAGGAAAGCTAAAGCTCAGAACAAAATAAGATTTGCAGCAAATGTCAAAAATAATAATGAAAACATTTCTTTCAAGATAGAAAAAATAATTAAAAAGTCAAGGTAACAATCAATCCACTAATGAAACAAGATGGCAGGGAAGTAATAGACAATAGAAGAAAGACAGAGTTACTTAATTCATTTCTGATATCTGCATTCTTTGCATCTGTATTGATGCATTCTTTGTACCAATAATACAGCCCCACCTACCAAAAACAAAACTGTAAAAGACAGACTAGGAATACAAATTAAAATAAACAATAAAGTGGTAAGAGAGCATCTGTCTGCTCTAGATAAGTTCAAATTACCAGAATCTGACTCATTACATCGCAGAGGTCTGAAGGAACTGGCAAATGTGATCTCAGAACCATTGAATCATATATTTCAAAGATCCTGGAGCACCAGGGAACTACCATAGAACTGGAAAAGAACTGATGTGGTTCCCATCTTCAAAAACTGGGGGGAGGGCATATCCAGAAAAACTACAGATCAATCAGCCTGACATCAATACCTGGGAAGATCCTGGAAAAGATAATCAAGCAACAGATCTATGAACACCTCAAAGCAAGGAAAGTTATAGCCGGTAGCCAACATGGGTTTGTCAAAAAAGATAATGCCAAACAAATCTTATTTAATTCTTTGACAAAGTGACTAAATTAGCGGGCCAGTGAAATGTAGCGGACAGTGTGTACTTGGATTTCAGTAAGAAATTTGACAAAGTGAAATTCACTATGGAGAAAAGTAAGTTTTTACCCAAAGACAAGAAAAACCAAACATATAGGTACAGATTAGGAGAAATCTGGCTCAATGGCAGTAATTGTGAGAGGTATCTTGCAGTCCTAGTGTACAATCATTTAAATATGAACCAGCAGTGTGTAGCAACAGCCAATAAAGCTAATGCAATCCTAGGTTTCATTAACAGAGGGATAGAATCAAGATCACATGAAATATTAGTATTGCTTTATAAAGTCTTAGTAAGAGGCTTTAGCCATATAAAGCCTTAGTAAGATCACACTACTGCATCGAGTTTTGGTCAGTATATTATAAAAAAGATGTTAAGACTCTAGAAAGAGTGCAGAAAAGAACAACAAAGATGATTAGGGGTTGGATGCTTAAATATATGAAGAATGATAGCAGGAATTGGGTATATCTAATCTAGTGATAAGAAGGAATGGGATGACCTGATACCAGTGTTCCAATATTTGAGGGGCTGCCACAAAGAAGAAGTCAACCTAAAAACAAGAAAGAATGAATTGAAACCAATCAAGGAGAGAAGCTTGAACTAAGGAGAAATTTCCTAACAGTGTAACAATGGAACAATTAACCATTGGAATGGCTTGCCTTGAAGTTGTGGAAGGCTTTTAAGAAGAGACTGAATAGTCACTTATCAGGAATGGAATAAGAATGTGGGAAGTATACCCCAAAAAGACAGTGCCAGAAATCTCACAGCATCAGAAACCTCAGAAAAGGGACGTTGTTACTTACCTGATACGTCCTTTCTCATAGGGTGAAGCCATCCTCCAAGAATGGGTTAAATCTGCCCCCTAGCCAATCAGGACCGAGTTATATCAAAGTATAAATACCACCCTCTTGCCTTGGCACCCCCTCTTTATTCGAGGGAAGAAGGTGAAACTCATAGTGCTTAACCATCAACCAACTTTTTATTAACAGACAACTAGCACGAACATCAACTGACTTTAGAGATGGAACTATGTACATGCTGTGACACCGATCGACACTTAGAGCAAGAAACAGAACTATGTACATGCCCGTGACAGTCCAGGACCCATTGCCCAGGGAGGGACTTGGAGGATGGCTTCACCCTATGAGAAAGGACGTATCAGGTAAGTAACAACGTCCCTTCTCCATAGTGGTTGAAGCCATCCTCCAAGAATGGGACATACCAAAGACCCTTGTCCCTAGGGTGGACACTCTAAGTGCGGCTGGAACTGTCACCATCTCCCCAACCATGACTCAACACCCTCCGGCCAAAGTCAGCCTCCTCTGAGGCGTACATATCCAGTCTGTAGTGCCGGACAAATGGGGTCGGCGAAGTCCATGTGGCCGCCCGACAGACCTCAGTGATGGACGCCCGAGCGTTCCAGGCCGCCGTGGTGGCAGCGCTGCGCGTAGAGTGCGCTGTGAGACCTGGGGGTCGGGGCAAGGACATGAGCTCGTAGGCCAAGGAGATGGTCGCCCTGAGCCAGCGGCCCACCGTCGAAGAGGATGCCTTGGAACCCATGGAAGACGGGCGAAAAGACACGAAAAGGGCCTCGGTTCGTCTGAAGGCAGCCGTGCGCTGTATGTATATGTCCAAGGCACGCCTGACGTCCAGCAGATGCCATGTCCTTTCAGAGTCAGTGACCGGATTGTGGCACAGTGTGGGAAGAATGATCTCCTGCGCTCTATGAAAGTAAGTGTTTACTTTCGGGACGAATGTAGGGTCCAGTCGCAGGACCACCCTGTCGGAGTGGAAGACACACAGGTCACCCCTCACCGACAGAGCAGCCAGTTCAGAGATGCGACGTGCAGAAGTCACTGCCACAAGAAAAACCACCTTGTAGGTCAAATGAGTCAAGGATGCCGTAGAGAGCGGCTCAAATGGGCCCTTCGTGAGAGCGGTGAGTACCCTGGAAAGGTCCCAGGTAGGGAACCTATGGACAACCGGAGGACACAGGTTTGAAGCTCCTTTCATGAATTGTTTGAGGAGCGGGTGGCCGGAAAGGGAATCCAGGTTTTGACAGGAAAGTACGGTGGACAGTGCCGCCACCTGCCGGCGAAGCGTGTTGGGAGTAAGGCCCTTGGCAAGACCCTGCCGCAAAAATTGAATAACATTGATTATTGATAACTCCACCGGGGAGTATCCCACCTGATCACACCAACGGCAAAAGGCTTTCCATGTTGCAGAATAAATACGTTCGGTAGAAGCCCTCCTAGAGGCTAACATGATAGAGGCAAGGTTGTCCGGGACCAGGCGGTGTTTCAGAGTGAGCCGCTCAAGCGCCAGGCGGTCAGTTGTAGCCAGTGCGGCTCTGGATGACAAACTGACCCCTGGGCAAGCGACCACTCTGTTGGCGGGATCCGCCAGGGAGGTGACACGGACAGGGACATAAGGTCCGCGAACCACGCCCGCCTGGGCCAGTGAGGGGCCAGTAGGATGATCTCTGCCCGTAACTGGAGGACCCTCCGAATTACCCTGGGGATCAGGGGAAGGGGAGGAAAGGCATAAAGCAGCCCTGGCAGCCAGACGCACCGAAGAGCGTCGGTGTCCGCTGCCCCCGGCGTCCGAAACCTGGTGATGAAGGCGGGCAGTCTGGCGTTCTCCGGGGTGGCAAACAGATCGACGATCGGCAACCCGAACCGAGGGATGAGTTGTTGGAACAGGTCCGGGTGCAGGGACCACTCCGCCGGGTCGATGGTGTTCCGACTGAGCCAATCCGCCGTCGTGTTGCTCACCCCGGAGATGTGTTCTGCGGCGATTGATCGGAGGTGCCGCTCCGCCCAGAGCCCCAATGTCATCGCCTCGTCCATGAGAGCTTTGGACAAGGTGCCGCCCTGACGGTTCACATGCGCCTTTGTTGTTATGTTGTCGGTCAAAACGAGCACATGGCTGCCCGATAGACTGTCCCGAAATTGGGCCAGGGCCAACCTGACTGCCCTCAGTTCCAGGAGGTTGATGGGAAGGCCCTGCTCGGATGGGGTCCAAGAGCCCTGGGCAATTTGAGACCCGGTGTGGGCACCCCAGCCCGCAGTGCTGGTGTCCGTGGTCACGGTCACCCTCTGTGGTTCCAAGAATTCGGTTCCTTTCTGAAGCGCGGTTGAAGACCACCATCTGAGGGACCTGCGGACATCCGCTGGAACACGCACCTTTGCAGGGGAGGCGCTGCGATTGGCCCGCTGGAAAGGTAGAAGAAACCATTGAAGGTCTCTGGAGTGCAGGTGTGCCCATGGGGTGATGTGTATAGCTGAAATCATCTTCCCCAGGAGGGAGGACAGCTGGTTCAAGGGAGCCCTTGGTTTGGCCAGAACTCGCTGGACTAAGCCCGATATGCTGTCCCTCCGCTCCCGAGACAGATACACCCTGCACTCCAGAGAGTCAATGATGGCCCCCAGGTGGGTGACCCTAGTTGACGGGGATAGCTGACTCTTGCCCATGTTGACCAAAAACCCGTGATGTTCCAGGGTGTTTAGAACTACCTTTATGTCCTGCCCTGCCTGGGACAGAGAGGAGGACTGGATCAGGATGTCGTCCAGGTAGCATTGGACATGCACGGGAATGGCTCGTAAGTGGGCGGTAAGGGCGGCCAGGATCTTCGTGAACACCCTAGGTGCGGAAGAGAGGCCGAAGGGCAACGCCAGGTATTCGTAATGCACCCCTGCATAACAAAACCGGAGGTATTGGCGGTGGTCCGAGTTGATAGGAATGTGCAAATATGCCTCGGAGAGGTCAATTGAGGTGAGAAAGTCGCCGTGCCGAATACCTGCCAGGATGGATTGCAGGGTGTGCATCTTGAATTTTTTATAGCGAATGTAATTATTGAGGCGTTTCAAATCCAGAATAGCTCTCCATCCGCCCGAGGACTTTGGAACTACGAATAAAATGGAGTAAAATCCCTGTCCCTGTTGGTCCCTGGGCACCTGTTGAATAGCTCGAATGTCCAACAGGTGCTGGATTGCCTGATTCATCAGGACCCGTTTAGAGGTGTTGGAAGACAAGGGACAGCGTAGAAAGAACCTCGGAGGGGTGGATAGAAATTCGAGGAGTAGCCCTGACGAGAGGGTCTGCAAGACCCATGCGTCATTGGTGATTTCCTCCCATCGACCGGCATATAATGCCAGGCGACCCCCAATGGGAGGAACCGGGGAACTAACGGGTTTACCGGCGGTAAGGGCGACCACCGGCTCCTCTAAAGGGCCGTTTGGACCTTGCCCCCTTGAAAGCTCTATCGGTATTGGTCCGAGAGCGTCCCCCA
Organism: Diadophis punctatus similis; assembly: GCA_023053685.1. Lineage (NCBI taxonomy): Eukaryota > Metazoa > Chordata > Lepidosauria > Squamata > Dipsadidae > Diadophis > Diadophis punctatus. Next base: position 10,162,558 of record JALIGW010000008.1, read on the forward strand.
TACTGGCCTTGGTACCCGGTCTGGCTCTGATAGCCTGACTGACCCTGGGACCCTGACTGGTTCTGGGGTCGGGAATACCCGTGGTCGGGCACCTTGGGACCCTTCCTAAAGAAGGATTTCTTAGGGTGCCTAGTACAATTAGAGAGGACTTTACGCTTGTCCTTTGTTTCTGTAGTGACCGGGTCCAGTGCCGAGCCAAAGAGCGCTGGTCCGGAGATTGGGGCCGCGGCCAGCTTCCATTTGTGCCGCGCATCAGCAGGCCAGGAGCGGAGCCATTGCATTCTTCTCGCGATCACGGCGGATCCCATGGAGCGAGCGGAGAACCTGGCGGCCTGCAGCGTAGCGTCCGATGTAAATTGGGCTGCCGCCAACAGCTTCTTAATGTCCTGCTGTGCGCGGGTGTCTGTGGCAGGAATATGTTTCTGCAACGAGTGAAGCCATTTGAGGGACACCCGGGAGAAAAATGAGGCTGTCGTGGAAGCCTTAATGGCCCAGGTGGCCGCCTGATGGGCTTTCTGCAGGGCGGCCTCGGTTCTGCGATCTTCAGGACGCAGGAGCTCCTCGGGTTCGCCGGGCAACTGCGTTGGTGAGTATAGGGCCTTCACCGGGGCGTCTATAGTGGCGAGCGCGAGGTGTTGGGCCAGGTGTGGGGCCACATTAAAATACCTCTTATCTTGAGCGTTGGGTAGGGGCCCCATGCTGGGCGACTGCCACTGCTTGGTCAAGGCGTTGACAAAAAAGTTCGGGATGGGGATGACCTCTGTATTGGAGGCTGTTGCCTCCTCGAAGATGGGGTCATCCTGGGATCCCGTCTTTGGGGGCTCTGTTTGCGCAGTAGAAAGGTTGGCCGTAGCCCTTGCTTTGTGAAGCAGAGACCTGAAAAGGCTCGGGTGGAAGAGCCCTGTGACGACTGGGGCCTCTGGTGCCATGTCCTCATCCTCAGACATCTGTATGTCAAGAGGTGTTTCCTCCAGCTGGTCACCAACCTGTTGGTCAGGTTCCCCTTGGTCGAGTGAAGACATGGAGCTTTCAGAAGAATCATCGCGGTCCTCAACCCCACCCTGTGCGATGGTGTCAGTGGTGTGGGGGAGAACTGCGTGTGGCAGGGCAATTGTCGTTGGTAAAGACTGAGGCACCTGAGCCATTGCCCTGATGGCTGCTTCTAGGCCCTTGCGGATGGCAGCATCCATCCTTGCCTGAATGGCATCAGCTGAAGGAGTGGCTGCAAGGTCTGGGGCTTGAGTGGTCTGGATCCCCGGGGGGGATGCACCCTCCTGCTCACCCCAAATGTCACCCTCTCTGAGGTGGCAGTCCAAATTCTCCAAAGAAAGCTGATCCCCAGAGCAGTCAGATGTGTGTGATGGAGGAGCTGGAATGTCCTTTTTGGTCTTGTGTGTGTGTGAACCCACCTGTCCACGTTCCTTTGAAGAGGTCTTCTGGGTAGTCTTGCTGTGAGACCTCTGGCCATCAGTCCCCTGGGTGGAGCTGGCAGACCTAGGACGCCCTGAGGGTGATGGTGGGTTCATTGGAGACCTGTCCCTGACATTAGCAGGGCTCATAGAATCTAAACCCCCCCCCATGTGTTGGTGCAGGATCAGGGGCAACCCTGGGGGTCTTCTGCTTCGCCTTCCCCTGCTTCTGGGACTTGTCAGCCATCCTGGCTACACAAGGGTCAGCAGGGACCAGGTGATCACTCAGTCAGTCAGTCAGCAATCAGGCAGAAGAGTCAGGCAGGCAAACAAATGCAGGAAAGGAAAAAAACAGCTCTGTGTGCAATGACAGGCAATTAGCCCAAACGCAGCCAGGAAACTCAGCAGGAGGGAAGAGTCAGCTTCGCAACGATCGTGCTGCTGCTGTCGTCACTTTTAATATATTCAAAATGGCCGCCGCACCTCAGCTTCGCCCTCGGCTGTCAATCAAGTTTTAATATATTCAAAATGGCCGACGCAAGCCAAAACGCTTCGTAACGGCCGTTCCCGCGAGCCTCTCAGCTGGGATCAAAGGAGCAATTTGAAGGCTCGTCGATGCGAAGGCCTCTGGTGGTCTGACAGTTTGCTAGTGCCCCTGCCGACGCCGCGCGAAGCCAGCGGCCGATGTCAGGCCCTAATTGTCGATTGGGAACACTTAGCAGGCCCTTGGAGACAAACTCTAGCCACGGAGGGGAACGAAGGCCACCCAAGCGCGAAGCTTCTGTGGCTGGAAAGTCAGTTCAAAGTACCTCCCTCCCTGTCAGACCGTGAGGTTATTTAATTGGGTTGATCTAGAGGTACAAGGGCTCACCTGTCACCTCAGTGGGGCAAACCCCCCCCAGAGGGGAGTAGGCCTGAAACAAAGGCCCCTGCTTGTCACCAGAGTTATGTGTGACAGCTGTCAGACCCAAATTTTGATTCAAGAAAAAGAAAAAATAGAAATAAAAATATTTTTAAAATAAAACTGAAGCAAAAAATGAAAAAGAAAAACTCACAGATACAGGTATAGAAGTTGGTGAGAACTCCAATGATGGTTAAGCTGTCCTTCTTTGGCTGAGGACCGAGAAAAAAGAGGGGGTGCCAAGGCAAGAGGGTGGTATTTATACTTTGATATAACTCGGTCCTGATTGGCTAGGGGGCAGATTTAACCCATTCTTGGAGGATGGCTTCAACCACTATGGAGAACAGTGCCAAGTAACTGAAGCCAGCCCTTCCCCCTTTACGAAAACCCCAGGCAAAAGCACCAGATGAAAGGAACACTTAAGTAGAGCCATTAAGATAAGAGGAATCAGGCTAAAAATAAACTCTCCAGGGTAAACCAAAACTCCCCTTTTCCTGCCTCCCTGACAGGATTAACTCCTAGGACAGGAAAAAGGAAAGACCTGGGACAAAACCCAGGGCAATCAGAAACACGTTAAAACCCATCAAAGGGGAATTAAGACTAAAAGTCTCCAGAGTCATACTTCCAAGTTTGCTTGCAAGCTAGGAATGCTGGAGCTGTGTCACTACTTTTCTTGCCTTCCTGAATTAAAGAATCTCTTTTCTGGCAGCTGCTTCCATGTTTATTTCTTCTCAGCATCGGGAACAAACCAGGGAAATTTCTTCCAACAGAAGTGAACTAGATGACCTCCAAGGTTCCTTCCAACTCTGTTATTCTGTTAAACTGTTATTCTGTTAAAGATAAAAGGTACATTTTCTTCTTCCTGCTTTCTAAACATTCATAGGAAACAAAATTTATTTTCATGTATATATGAAAGTTTTTTAAAGTTTTAAAACACACACAAAAAACTTCCTGCAACTATTAAGCTAGCTACAGCTATTAAACTCTGAACAGACACAGAGGTTCAGAGATGAGAGTATTAATTTTGATGATAAGCTACAAAAAGTATTTCATCATTTAAGTCTCAAAGACTAACTTCCTTCTTGCCACTGTGAACTTATTAAAAGCTAATCTAAAGTCATGAGTGGTAATGAAATAATTACCCCAAAGTTAGAATCTCCTTGACGATAAGTGTTATACATATGCATATAAAAAGAAAAATCAACAGTCATCTAACAGTTTGCTAACTGCTAATTAGCAACTGAAAACTACATACACTTTTTTTAAAAAGCTGTTTTCCTCAGATGGATAAACTGTAGACAGGAGGGGGGACAAATTGAGGCAATGTTATAAAATTGGCAAAATAGCAAATATTAATCCTAACAGCAGTTTATTTATTTATTTATTTATTATTTGTTCTTCTATGCCGCCCTACTCCCGAGTTAGGAGTAGATCAAATTCTGAATCCTTACATCTAATTTATTCTGGGAAGTACCGTATTTTCCGGCGTATAAGACAACTGGGCGTATAAGACGACCACCAATTTTTCCAGTTAAAATATAGAGTTTGGGATATACTCGCCGTATAAGACTTCCCCTCCTACCAGCTTTCTTTTTATTTCTGTCTTTCTTCCTTCCCAACATTTTTCTTTCTTTCTGTCTTCCTTCCTTCCTAACATCTTTCTTTCTTTCTTTCTTTCTGTCTTCCTTCCTTCCTAACATCTTTCTTTCTGTCTTTCTGTCTTCCTACCTACCTACCTACCATCTTTCTTTCTTTCTTTCTTTCTTTCTTTCTTTCTTTCTTTCTTTCTTTCTTTCTGTCTGTCTGTCTGTCTGTCTGTCTGTCTGTCTGTCTGTCTGTCTTCCTGCCTTCCAAACTTTTCTTTCTTTCTTTCTTTCTTTCTTTCTTTCTTTCTTTCTTTCTTTCTTTCTTTCTGTCTGTCTGTCTGTCTGTCTGTCTGTCTTCCTTCCTTCTTCCTTTCTTTCTATCCATCTTTCTTACCTAAAAAAATGTTCTCTGTTCAATTACACCTCTGAATTCTGACTAGAAGAAAGCTGGTAGGTCAGAAGGTGATTCATAAGCCACAGAAAAGAACTCTTGAACCCACCAAAGACTACTGCATCAGTTTTTAGAGTAAAATCAGTATCTCAGCTTCAGTAATCTACTATGCGACTGATAACTTTCAAAGTCATATTTACATGTGCAAAATGGAACTGTAGGGTGAAATTCAACAGCTTGAAAACTGAACTCTACTTGCTTTCCTTTTTAAGTAACACTTTTGCCTTTTTAAGAAACCCTTTCCATCATACAGAGTACAGACTTCGGAATTTTCTCCAATCCAGCTCATACTTTCCATTCTGAGCAGACATTAGCATGCACAAACTAAGCAAAATTAAATTAACTAAGCAACTGCCACTACTATAATTTGTATGAAATATACATATATTGATTGCACGAAGCATTTTCTCCCCTCAGGGCTCTGATGTGATGTTTTTCAATCTACCTATCACATCTTAAAATTCCAGATGTAGCAAGATCTCAAATTATGAGAAAGATATATTAATATTTCTGTATACTTCACTGATCCCAAAATATAGGATCTTTCTGTTTCACAACTTTTCCAATTAAACAATCTAATTTCATTGTTTCTGTTTGAATGACACCAAATAAATGTTGCAGATCCCACCTAGGTCTCCTTGCTTGAATCCTTTCATTTCATTGCTTACATGTGGAAGACCCAAAATGTCACATGAGCCAAGACAGCAGGAGATACCAATGAAAGTAGCTAGGAAAACACTGGGATTAAAGGGTGGGGTGAAGAAGGCACTGCTGTATAAAAACTGGCAAGGCAACAACACTGGGAGATTCCATCTATCTATTATCTATCTATCCATTTATCATCTATCTATTGCAAGGGAGCCTGGTTAAACATTCTTCTAGGGTCCCAAACACATTTAGCTCATTCTTGTCAGCAATTACTTGTCATTCTGGGCAATCTTCTTTCAATTCCTACTCCCCTCCTACTCTACAGCCAGTCCTCTTGTGGAAAGAAATTATGACACAAAATGCAGCTTGTAGAGAAAGGAGCGTGTTCAGATATGGAATGGAAAAAAAGGAGGGGTCAATGAAAGATAAAAGCAAAGAGGAAAGTGTACCCCAAGCAGGCACTCTTTGCATGATTATTAAAGAAGCAATACTTCTTCCCCTTAGCTCTAGCTGGTGTTGAGCAATTTCAGTTTACCTACTGATCCAGTATTTGCATGATTCATCCTATCTGTAAAGTATTATTTGTTATTTAGAATCCTGCCAGGAGGAAACGACAAGGTAGTCACAGGGCAGGAAAGGAGGGATTTGACACACAATCACCAGCCCCAATGGCCTTAAGAATGCTTTTTCCCTCTGCCATAGAGTGAGCCGTCATCACCAGGATGCCCCCTCCTCTACCTACCTGCCCCCTAATCAGAATGAGACGTTGTACTTACCTGAGACATCCATTCTCGTAGGGTGGAGCTAGCCGCCAAGATTGGGTATTGGCACAGCCTTCTAGCCAATTATGACTGAGTCTGGAAAAGTATAAAAGGTGGCTCTAGGCCTAGATTCCCCCTCTTTTGACGAGGGATAAATGCCAGACTCAAGTGCCATCAATCTAACAAGTTTATTAACTGTCCAATCACAGAAAATTACACATGAGTTGATATGTGAGAGACCTAACTACCTAACCTAACTACCTACAGAGAGAAGATAACTATGTACACTAATACACCTAGATACCTAATGACTATACGAGTAATAGGCTCCTTGTCCAGCCAGAACACGTTAGAAGGGAGGAACTTGGCGGCTAGCTCCACCCTACGAGAATGGACGTCTCAGGTAAGTACAACGTCTCATTCTCCATAGTGGGTGGAGCTAGCCGCCAAGATTGGGACATACCAAAGTAATTTAGTCCCCAGGGAGGGCCTCCTGATTCTGGCTGGGACCACCGCCCTCCAATGTTACCTGTTCCAGCACTCTGTGCCCAAGGTCAGCCTTCTGAGAGGCGAAAGTGTCCAGTCTGTAGTGCCGGACAAATGGCGTTGGAGATGCCCAAGTGGCAGTCCGGCAGATCTCCTCGATGGAAGCCCTCGTGTTCCAAGCCGCAGTGGTGGCTGCACTGCATGTGGAATGGGCCGTAATCCTGGTGGGTCGTGGCAAGGACATTTGTTCATATGCAGTGTTAATGACATTACGAATCCACCGACCCACCATGACAGAGGATGCTTTCCTCCCCAAGGAAGTGTGGTGGAAAGAGACAAACAAGGCCTCAGTCTTGCGAAAGGCAGAGGTCCTTTGTATGTAAGTGTCCAGTGCACGCCTCACGTCCAGGAGGTGCCACTGTCTTTCAATGTCTGAGGATGGAGAAGGGTAAAAGGAAAGTAATACCACCTCCTGAGCCCAATGAAAGTAAGAGTTTACCTTTGGCAGAAAGGTGGGATCCAACCGCAAAGCCACCCTGTCCTGGTGGAACACACAGAGGTCACTCCTGATGGAAAGGGCTGCCAGTTCGGAATGCGACGGGCAGAGGTGACAGCCACCAGGAAAACCACCTTGTATGTTAGGTGGGCCAGAGAGACGGAGTGCAAAGGCTCAAAGGCGCCCCCCATGAGTGCTAATAACACTTTGGACAAGTCCCAGGTGGGATACCTATGCCCTACAGGAGGGCATCTATTCATTGCGCCCTTTAGGAACCTGGAGACTAAGGGGTGAGCAGAGAGTTTCCCCAGAGAGGGAGAAGACAGCACCATGGACAGGGCAGCAATCTGGCGGTTGAGGGTACTCGGGGAAAGACCCTTAGCTAGCCCCTGGCATAGGAATTAAAGGACATTTATGACCGAAAGATCCAGTGGGGAATAACCCTCCCTAGCACACCATGAGCAGAAAGCCTTCCAAGAGGCTGCATAAATACGATGCGTGGACGGTCTGCGAGAGTCAAGCAAGACCTCCATAACGTCCTCAGGGATTTGGCGGCTCCTCAGAGTGAGCCGCTCAAGTGCCAGGCGGTCAGTTGCAACCAAGGGGGTGAGACTGACAAGGAGACCAGGTCGGCATACCAGGTTCTCCTTGGCCAGTCGGGTGCCAGAAGTACCACCTCGGCTCTTTCTTCCAGGAGTTTCCGGATGACCTGCGGAATGATGGGGATGGGGGGAAAAGCGTAAAGCAACCCCTGAGGCCAGGTGCAGTGGAGGGCGTCCACCCCTTCCGCCCCCTGAGTTTGATACTGGGACAGAAACCTGGGCAGCTGGGCATTCCCCGGGGTGGCAAAAAGGTCCATCACAGGTTGACCGAATTGACCCACAAGTTGGTGGAAAAGGTCTGGGTGTAAGCTCCACTCTGAGTGGTCTATCTGGTTCCGGCTGAGCCAGTCTGCCCTGACGTTGCTTACCCCAGAGATGTGTTCAGCAGAAAGAGACAATAGGTATTGTTCTGCCCATAGCCCCAACCACATGGCCTCTGACATGAGCTGTCCTGACATGGTCCCACCCTGTCTGTTTATGTGGACCTTGGTGGCCACATTGTCAGTAAGTATCATGACATGAGAGTTCTCCACAAGAGGTCTGAACTGCTGCAGAGCAAGGAACACAGCCCGTAGCTCCAAAACATTTATGCTTAGAGTTGTTTCAGTTAACGACCATGTGCCCTGTGCCACCTGTGCTTCCGCGTGTGCCCCCCAACCCAATAGGCTGTCATCGGTGGTGACTAAGATTTGTCTTGGGGGAAGGAAGCAGGTGCCCCTGTGGACAGCAGAGGTGGTCCACCAAATCAGAGACTTCCTGACTGAGGGCTGGAGTCTCACTTTGACTGGGGAATGGGCCCTTCCCTGACGCTGATAGGGAAGGAGCCATTGGAGGTCTCTGGAGTGTAAGTGAGCCCATGGGACAATGTGAATGGCCGAAATCATCTTGCCCAGGAGGGAGGACAGCAAATTCAGTGGAGCTGAGTTTTGCCTCAGAACTTGCTGGGTTAAAGCCAATAGACTGTCTCTCCGATCCTGGGACAGGTACACCTTACACCCCAGGGAATGAATGATTGCACCCAGATGGACAATTCTGGTGGTGGGGACAAGCTGACTCTTGGATCGGTTGACCAAAAAGCCATGGAGTTCCAGCGTGTTAAGCACTACCTGGACATCTCTCTCAGCCTGAGAAGGGGAGGCTGAGGAGATGAGAATATCGTCCAGATAGCACTGGATCCTGATGGAAATGGATCTGAGTGAGCGGTCAAGGCTGCCAGGACCTTGGTGAAGACCCTTGGCGCTGAGGACAGGCCAAAGTGGAGTGCCCCATATTCATAATGCACCCCTGCATAGCAAAACCGTATTGGCGGTGAGATGGCCGAATTGTGATGTGGAGGTAATCCTCCAAGAGATCTATGGATGTGAGTAGATTCCCTTCCGAGCACTTGCCAGAGTTGATTTCAGAGTGTGCATTTTGAATTTTTTTTTTTAATGGATGACATACCTGTTGAGACACTTGAGGTCCAAAATGGCTCTCCATCCTCCCGAGGATTTGGGCACTACAAACAACATGGAGTAGAAGCCCTGCCCCTGTTGGTCCTCAGGCACCTGGTGGATGACTCGAATGTCCATGATGTGCTGTATGGCCTGATTCATGAGGACCCATTTTGCAGAATTTGATGACCAGGGGCAGCGGAGAAGAACCTCGGGGGGTGGGGGTGGAAATGAATTCAAGTGAGAGCGCTGAAGCCAGGGTCTCACAAACCCATGCATCATTGGTGATTTCCTCCCATCCACTGGCATAGGGAGCCAGGCGACCCCCTGTGGGAGGATCGGCCAGAGGTTACTTGTTCTGGTGGAAAGGGCGACCGCCGGCCCCTCTAAAGGGCCGTATGAATTGGTTACCCCTGAAGGGTTGGCCCGAAGAGAATCTCTGATGGGAACTGCATTGCCCTTGGCTATGCCCCTGATACTGTCCCTAGTAGTTACCCTGATGTCTATTGGAAGACTGGAAGGCCCCCCTGGAAGCCCTCTTTGGTAAGAGGGTGGCACGGAAAGGGGCTTTCCGGGTGGCTGAGGGAAGGACCTTGCGCTTGTCCTTAGTCTCAAGCAGGATGGGATTCAGGGCCTCACCAAACAAGGACTGCCCGGTGATCGGGGCAGAGGCTAATTTCCACTTGTACCGCATGTCAATTGGCCAGCTGCAAAGCCAGGCCATCCGGCGCGTCACCACCGTGGACTCCATTGACCTAGCTTGGACATCCGCTTGAGCTGCTGCTGATTGAGCAGTAGGTTGATTTTGGCTTGTGGGTGGAGCTGTCTGGAGTGTGGGGCTGTCTGGTTCCAAATGCCAGAGGGAGCTAATGAGAATTCCCTGGCATCCTTCCTGGGGGATGCTAGGTAGGAATGAGTAGGGCAGAGTACTCTGGATGGGGCAATATCCTTTGTAAAAGGCATCATTTTAAAATCAACTCCAATTTACAAATCATGGTCTCTTTGTCTTAAAGTTCAGTTCATGAAAAACTGATACTTTCAAATACTGGAAAAAATTGATAGTTTGTATATAGTTATATACATTGTATATAGTTCCAGTTATGCTGGGCTCACAGACTCCAGAAAAAAAAGCTTGGTTTTAAACTGTTACTGGAGTTACTCACTAGGCTCATTTGTTCCTTTTATGTGAGATCTGTAGCTTACTACTTCTCAATTCTGCTGAAAGCCCTTGTTCAAGCCATTTTTAAAATATAGATAGAATCTTCATTCTAAGTTGATGCTTTAACAGGTACTCCTGAGGCAGACCTACAGGCAGCTAGTCTGAATTTTTGTCAGCTCAATTAGAATAACAGTATCCATATTTATCTAAGGCCTCTGTCAACAAGGTAGGCCTCAGAAAGGCCTGGGTAAATTAGTAGGTCCAAACAGTCACTAAAAATGGCCACCGCCCTTAAATGAGGTCAACAAGATGGCAGTTGCCCTTAGTTGGTCTTTCAAAATGGCCAATGCCCATACTAGGCCTTAAAAATGGCCACCGACAAGAAAGGGCATCCAAAATGGCCACCGCCCTTGATGTGGCTTCAATATGGTCTCTGCCCACTTTTGGTATTTGAAACAAAAAGGCCACGCCCTTAGTGCCTTCAATTCTGAGGGCAATCAAAATGGCTGCCACCCTGTGGGAGACTTCAAGATGGCCACCGGCACTCTCAAAGACTGCCTGCACACTTACCAGGCTGAAGACAAGCCGAGCAATGCAGAGGAGCTCAAATGGAAGCAGACGGCCCAGGCACTAGAGACAGGTACCGACAGGGCCTTGGATCAAAGGAGCCTTGCCAGATTGCTGGCTCTTGTCAGCCATTGCACAGAAGGCAAGTTAAATAAAGGAGGCCTCAAAAGAAAAGAGAATTTTTTTGAAGTGGGCGGTCCTGTGTAATTCAAAATGGCGGCCACCCACGAGGCACTCCTAAAATGGCTGACTGTCTCCTGAGGCAATTAGTTCCAGCCGAGGAGAAAGGAGTCTGCTAAGGCCTAGCCACTAACTGTCAGTTTCTGAGTCCCCTGGAGCAGACTGACTGGTTTCTGAAGTTTCAAGCAAAAAAAGAGGGAACAAGCTCTCAGCAAGCAGCACCCAGATTGCCAGCTTCCTCTGCAAGCAGGCACAAGACAGGGAGCAAAAAAGGAACCAGCAAAAATATTGCTTTCAGCTCTTTGAAGGTCTCCAGCTGACGTTTGGAGGCTTGGCTGGGCGCTGACTGCTTGCGCAAGTCTGGCCAAATTGTCTGTCAGCTTCTCGGGCACAGCAGCTGGTGTTCAGAGACTATTTGAGGCATTGACCGCTTGCGCAAGTCTGGCCAAGGTTACAATCAGCTGTTTATAGGCAACATCAAAAACGGTCCGGATGGCTTGCGTGAATCCGGCCGATCTGCAAGCGAGTTAAATGTGGCGTGGGCGGCTTGCGCGAACCCAGCCAAGGCCGAAACAGCTGTTTATAGGCAGCATCAAAAACGGTCCGGATGGCTTGCGCGAATCCGGCCTGGCTGCGAGCGAGGTCTTCGGCGCTTCCGATCCCTTTATCTTTGAGAGTCAGCTGGGGATCGGAAGGCTCGTTAGTGGCTCGGACCGCTTGCGCTGGACCGGCCAGATGCCAAGGCACCCAAAAATTTAATCTGGCAGCATGCTCTGCCCCTCGGCCCCTCGGCTCTCCCAGGCAGGCTAGCAGCTGTGAAAACCAACGTTAGAGGCCTAGAGGAAAACCAACGTTAGAAAACTAGAGGAGTTTTCACACCGCTTTTGGAGCTGGATTGCAGCGCTCTCTTTCCTTATGAAGAAGACACAAGTGAGTATCCAGTGAAGAAGTTTTGCGTCCCAGCGGGGACTTACTTGGTGGTGCTCCTGATGGTGGTGATGGTATCTGGACAGGCTTATACAGGGCGGGTGGGCGGATGGTATCTGGCAAGGAGACAGAAAAAGAAAAATACAAGCCTCGCTCCACGCCCAGATGTGCGGTGAGGTCACCGCTGCCCCCTGTGTGATAAGGGGGCCCTTTCCCACTCCCTCCACAGCCGGAAATTAATGTATGGAGAAAAAGAAAAAACAAAAATCTTTCTGGGCCTTCGGCTGGAGGGGCGAGCAGCCCTTCGGCTGGAGGGGCGAGCAGCAGTCAGACTTGCGGCCAACTGCTTCACCCAGGTATAGCCATATAGAAAAGGGGGGCCTGAGGAGCTCGAAAGGGAAAGGATAAAATAATAATAATAATAATAATAATAATAATAATAATAATAATAATAATAATAATAATAATAATAATAATAATAATAATAATAATAATAATAATAATAATAATAATAATAATAATAATAATAATAATAATAATAATAATAATAATAATAATTCTGAATAGAACCAAAAACTTACAATTATTAATGGAAGATAGATGATGAAAAAGGCACTTAGTCAATGGCTGTGACTGAGTCAAAAGAGGGGGAATCTAGGCCTAGAGCCACCTTTTATACTTTTCCAGACTCAGTCATAATTGGCTAGAAGGCTGTGCCAATACCCAATCTTGGCGGCTAGCTCCACCCACTATGGAGAATGATCCCGTTGAATAGAAGGATGAGGTTGGTTCAAGGTGGCTTACAACGCTCCTCCACACAAATCCACGCACAAGAGGAGGGGGGGGAAGTTAGCTGCGCTTCTGCAAGAAACTCGGCAGTCTCGTTGCTGTAAGGCAACCCAACAGCCAGCAGGTGATCTCTCGTCCAGCTCTTATGGAAGATAACCCGCTGTTTTCTCCCCACCAAACTTCCACTTGCCTGGACACTAGACGCCTTCATCCTTCCCCGCGGAGCGCACATCCCATCCGCCCACCTGCCCTGTATAAGCTTGTCCAGATACCATCACCACCATCAGGAGCACCACCAAGTAAGTCCCCGCTGGGACGCAAAACTTCTTCACTGGATACTCACTTGTGTCTTCTTCATAAGGAAAGAGAGCGCTGCAATCCAGCTCCAAAAGCGGTGTGAAAACTCCTTTTAGCTGATCTGTAGTTCCAGCATGTTGCAAAGGCAGCTAGACCACACATTGAGACTTGCCTAGTGCCCTCTATGGCTTTGCAGTGCCCTAGAGCATGGGCGCGCATGGGAGAGACTGCGGAGCAGAGGCACCCAGTGAGCGGGGCGAGAGGCGCGGGGATGCCAGAAGTGGCGGTGTTGGCAGCAGGCTTCTGCCCGCGCCTCCTGCTCACCTCTTGCCTTAAGCCGCCGGGCGCCTCTGCTCCACAGTCCCTCCTGTGTGCGCCCACCTGCTGGGAAGACCTTCCCAGCAGGAGACTGAGATGCAGGGCGGCATCGGGGCTTTGGGGCTCCTTCGGCTGCTTGGCTGGAGAACAGTGGGGATGCAGCAGCAGCTGTTTTTGAGCTCCCCCCAACTCGGAAGTTTCAGTACCCAGCATATAAGATGACCCCCGACTTTTGAGAAGATTTTCAAGGGGTAAAAAGTCATCTTATACGCCTGAACATATGGTACTGTATTTTTGGAGTATAAGATGCACCTTCCCCCCCCCCAACTGGGTGAAAATTTAGGTGCATCTTATAGACTGAATATGGACATTTTTGGCCTCTCGAACCCTCCGTGCGTCGCGTTTTCACCCTCCCTGGCCCCCAGAAACACTCTGCCAAAAATGGGCCCATTTTTGAGTTCCCAAGCCCTTTGCGCATTACATTTTTGCCCTCCCAAGCCCCCACAAGCACCCTGCAGGGCAAAAACAGGTGCATTTTTGGGGAAAACAGGCCATGTGAAGCACTGCAGAGTGCTTCTGGGGGCCGGGGAGGGTGAAGATGCAACACATGGAGGCCAAAAACTATTTTTTCTTGTTTTCCTCCTGTAAATTTAGGTGCGTCTTATAGTCTGGTGCATCTTATAGTCCGAAAAATACGGCACTTTTTTTTCTAATTGCAAGATCCATGAAAATTTTTGCTGAATGTGTGTGAGGTTTGTTGAGCTGAACTGAAAAGCTAAAGCTATTTTGTATTAGATATAACTCATGATTGGCTGAGCATGATTGGTTGTGCCTATGTTAAACTAATGTCTGGATGCAATGGAGATAAGAGCTATCCTATCTAATAACTATCTAATAGTTCAGGAATCAAGGGTAAAGGATACCTGTTACGCACCATGATTGCATTCAGTTTCCTGTAATCACAGCACAGACTCAAGTCTCCAGTTTTCTTTTTGACAAACAGGACCGGAGCAGACAGGGGTGACGATGAGGGCCGGATAAACCCCGGACCAGGTTTTTGTCTAAAAAGTCCAGTAATGTGGCCAATTCAGGGTCCAACATGGAATACAAACTCCCCACTGGGAGCGGTGCATCCGGGATTAAGTCAATGGGGCAATCGTATGGCTGGTGCGGGGGCAATTGGTCCACCTCTTTTTCACTAAAGACATCCACAAAGTCCAAGAGGTCAGATGGCAAAGACACTGCAGGTGGACCCAGCACCTGGCCTGCACAGACTTGGCGAGTATGTTCCACACATTGCAGGCTCGGGAATGAGATGAAATTCTGGGATCAAAGGATGTGTGGATCATGAGTTCAGAGCCAAGCCAGCCCCAAGACCACAGGAAAATGCAGTCCGGAAGTGACATAGAATTGGATCGCCTCCTCATGTGTATCGATGGTCAGGTGCACGGGTTGCGTGGCAGCCTTAATTGGCCCAGACAGAAGCACCCGACCATCAATGATCTCCATGAACATAGGAGGATCCACCGGACACAGAGGGATGGCAAATTTGGTGGCAAACACCTTGTCCATGAAATTGGTCGTAGTGCCGGAGTTGATCAAGGCGTGAGCAGGAATCCCCTGGGGGTTGTTGGAAAGGAAGGCTTTTGCTGCCAGAATCAAGTGATGAGGGGATCCAGGATCCACATCCGCAGGGAGTGACCCAGGGGTGGTATGTGCCTGACCCAGGGTCTCCCCTAGATCGGGCACCGGCCATTTCCCAACAGGGTGGTCTGCGACTGCAGGCCCAGGAGCTGATGCCCCTCATTGCTTCTTGGGGCAAGAGGCGGCTATGTGTCCAGGCTCCCCACAATACAAGCACAACCCCCCTGAGCGTCATCTGTCCTTCTCAGCTATGGACAGGTGGGGTCTGGATGCACCGATTTCCATGGGCTCCTCCTGTGGAGCTGGGGTCTCATGCAAGACTGGTATTGTGCAAGATTCCTGGAAGGCATGACGAGGGGTCCATCTCTGTAACCTCGCATCAATCCTGAGGTTAGTTCCACCCTACGAGAATGGGCGTATCAGGTAAGTACAATGCCCTTTTTCATTTATAAACATTTTAAAAGTATTTGTCAAGTGTGGAATGGATTCCAAAATTCTGCAGGAGGAAAATATTTTGTGTAATTATATGAGAGTACTTCTGAGGAATCTGCATTACCTCAACTTCCAAGTGATAATTAAATAAGGAGAGCTGTTTATAAATGTTTAAAAATGCCTTATACTGAGAAGAATGAATTGAACTTCTTGCTTCTAAGAAACAAATGAAGAATTTTATTTCTTAAGCCAAATATCAGAGAGTGATGCAGATAATTGTGTTTTGGAAGATTTCAGAATCTTAAAGTCCTTAAAGAGGACTCTGAACTTAGAAGGAAGAACAGAAGAAAATTTGTCATACAATTTGGCAGTGGATGGAATAGAAAATAATTAAGATCATCCTAATTTAAACCAAACAGTCCATCTAGTTCCACCATCCCATTTCTAAGATTGGCTAGTCTGAATATATTTGAACACCAAATTTAAGATTTATTTTGTATATTAGATACTTTTTCAAAGTATTGTCTGCCTGGACAGCTTGTCTGCCTGGACAGATTTAACCTAAGAACTTCAACATGCAAAGCTTCTCATTTAGGAGGACACATGAAATAAATGAGCCTATTGTTCTAAGATATGTCAAAACATATTTTGATCTTGCTCAAAATCTCAATAATGAAGAACAACACAGGACAAGGCTTAGTTTAAATTTCAAAAATATAGTCTGCCTAACTGTCTGTTTATGTCTGTCTGTCTGTTTGTCTGTCTGTGTTTCTGTCTGTCTGTAATTCCTCTTTGTCACTAAGTCAAGAAAAATAAAATATTATGATTCCCAAGTTCATTGTAGCAATTCAGAAGTAGCTTGGAAAAAGTTTCAGCTTCAGTTGCCTCTTTTCTCTCTCCTCTCCCTCTTATCAAATTTATGAAAGCTTTATTATTTTATGAGAACAGGTTCCAAAACTGTAGGGGCTTTTAATAAGTCATTGACATTTTCAAAAATACTGATAAATGTAAGCCACGTTTACTTTTATTACATCATCAGTATCATGAAAACCTACCACTCTAAAGACATGGAAGTCTGTACCCTACATAATTCAAGACAAACAAATAATTCAGCAACATAACTTATTTAAACATTTAATTCTTTCCTTCCCTTGCCCTACTCTTCTTTGTTGTCCTTTAACCTTCAGATTTCCTCATATATATACTCAAGTTCTCTCTCTTATGTTGTTTGCTTTGGTGGCTATACTTGACAAATCATTCTTTTATGGTTACTATTATGTAAATGAAGTGGTTTTTCTACAATTAGAGTGCAATTAATTGATAATAGTGCTCTGTTTTACAAGACAGTAATTCAAATTGGTTAATAATTGATCTGAATACAGGTAATGCCAGTAAAAGAGTTCGTTGTTTTTAGAACTCAAAATAAAACTTTAAATAAACTGTTTTGACAATGTCTTTTATTTGGGATTAGCATATGTTAATGATTAGCATGTGATAGTATCTTTTTGAAACAAGTTTCACATATTTACAAAAATAAAGTTGGTAAAATAATACTGTATAATTTTGCATCTCAATTTCAGATTACTGCTTCAACTTCCAATCCAAAATTAAAATCTCACAGTTCCATTTTATGGGATGCTTAGCTAACCAAATCATATTTTATTTACCCTTTTGGATTCTATTCATTTGTATGGATAGCCAGGCTTAGAATATGGAAAAGGTTGAACTTTTTTCAAAGGTCATTTATTTATGAATTTTCACATAATGCCTCCATGCTCCAAAGAGTTCAGGAAATAAATGATTGATAGATAGATAGATAGATAGATAGATAGATAGATAGATAGATAGATAGATAGATAGATAGATAGATAGATAGATAATTATTATTATTATTATTATTATTATTATTATTATTATTATTATTATTATTATTATTATTATTATTATTATTATTATTATTATTATTATTATTATTATTATTATTTCTTATATGCCGCCCAACTCCCGAGGGACTCAGGGCGGCGTAAAACATATTGAAAGAACAATTATAAAAATGATAATAATGGTTAAAATACTTACAAAAATTAAAACAAACCATCATTCATACATGGGGGATTGATCTCTATTTCACCCCGCCTGCAGGAAGCGTCATGTTTTAACGGCTTTACGGAAGGCCAGCAGGATGGGGATAGTCCGGATCTCCATCTCTCTTGATTCCAGAGAGATGGAGCTCCCACAGAGAAGGATTGGTTGGTTGATGGGACCTGGAGGAGACCAACTCTGTGGGACCTAACCGGTCGTAGGGAGGTATGCAGTAGGATGCGGTCCCGAAGGTAACCTGGCCCTGAGCCATGTAGGGCTTTAAAGTTTAAAACCAACACCTTAAATTGCTTCTGGAGACTAATGGGCAGCCAATGCAGCTGGCAGAGAATAGGTGTTACGTGGGTATATCTTGCAGCTTTTGCACCACGCAGCTTTTGCACCAGTTGCAGTCTCTGGATATTCTTTAAGGGTAGCCCCATGTAGAGCGCATTACAGTAGTCCAGCCGTGAGGTGATGAGGGTGTCAGTGACCGTGAGTAAGGCCTCCCTCTCCAGGTATGGTCGCAATTGGTACATCAGGTGAACCTGTGCAAAGGTCCCCCTAGCCACAGCTGACAGATGTTGATCCAATTTTAGCTGTGGGTCTAGGAGAAACCCAAATTGTGAACCCATACTGCTGGAACCTCACCCCGTGTCGTCGGATGATCTCACCCAGCGGTTTCATGTAGATGTTAAACAGGATGGGTGAGAGGACCGAACAGATAGACTGATAGATAGATAGATGATAGATAGATAGATAGATAGATAGATAGATAGATAGATAGATAGATAGATAGATATAGATTTCCTTTATTTAAAAAATAGGCACGTTTCACACTCTTAACGGTTCCAAGTAACTTACCAAAACAGTAAAAACTTTTATTTAAACAGCATTAAAATATAACAGAAGTGAATCTTAAAGGTAAGGCAATATCATAAAACATCCTGGAAAATAAAGATGTTTGAGTCCTCTCCTAAATTATATTAATGAGATCACTTTCAAATAATAATGTATTCGGTAAAATGAAGAAAGACAGAAGTAGTATTAAGTATGCTTGCCATCTTGAATTATTTATAAAAATAATAAAGGCTAGATATAAATAAAATAAATTATGGTAGGAACAATAAAAAGTGTCCCTCTGATCACCCAAGAATGTGAGATAAACTATATTGCAGAATATTCTAAAATTAGCTGGGGCTAAACTGTGAATGTCATTAAAGCACTGTGACCACAGTAACTGGTGAAATATCTCAACATAGGGAAAAAAGAAGCCCATTCAGCATAAGAATTTTTCTATTGTAAATCAATCGTAATTTCCTTCTTGCACTGCTCACAAAAAGTATACTGCAAAGTCCAGGGTTGTGATTATCAATACACTGGATATGGAAACCATATCTGCCTCCTACAGGTGGAAATGCACCTATTTATCAGGTAAGACTTTGTAAAATACATGTGTCAAACTAGATCCAGGTTCCAAAGGGCTTTTCAAAAGGCAACTGGACTTTGTTTTTTTTTCTTGAAGATCCAAACTATCCTGCATTGTGCAGTACACCTTAAGGAAGACAGAAGCCGCAACATTTAACTATACAGAAAACTCACACATAGAAATCAATGTTTACATTTTGATTCTCACCACCCATTAGAACACAGGTCACCAACCAGTGGTCCGCGGACCACTAGTGGTCCGTGAGAAAATTTTAGTGGTCCGTGGAAAAATCTTGGCCCCGCACACAGGAACATAAGGCTGCACCACCGAACATCACCCCGCCCACATGCCAGTCCCACTCTTAAGGCCGAGCGCAAACCTCACCTTGAGTATAGTGGCGCAAGCCACATGAGCTGGAACAGAAAGGTAAGACCAAGAACTCGCTGCACTCAGCTGAATGGCTGCCTGGGGTGGGGGAAGGTTCAGCCACCTTTTGGGCCTACATCTCTCCTGCAAGCCCTCTGAGTGGGAGGCCCAAGAGAAAGCGCCTGCTAGATCAGCCCCTGTAAACTCTCATCTCTCGAGGAGCCCAGGCAAAGTTTCCTATCCAGCTTCAGCAAGCGCTCCTCAAGAGACAAGTTTGCAGGGGGCCGAGCTAGCATCCGCAATGGATAGTGCACCCGGGTGGAGGAGCTGCAATGGGCCAGTCCTGTGAGGGTGACTACTACAGCTCTGGAATATGGGACCGGCCATGGTGGGGCTGGAAATCTCGTACTACAGCTGAGAGAAGCACTTTGGCCGGGCTCCTCAAGAGACAAGAGTTTCCTCAGCCCCCTGCAAACACTCGTCTCTTGAGAAGCCCGGCTGAAGTTTCCTGCAGCGCTTCAAATGCTGAAACTGCACTACAGCTGAGGGAAGCACTTCGGCCAGGCTCCTTGAGAGATGAGAGTTTGCTCGGCCCCTGCAAACACTCATCTCTCGAGGAGCCCGGCCGAAGTTTCCCGTGGCACTTCAAATGCTGATGCCGCACTACAGCTGAGAGAAGCACTCTCGAGAGACTAGAGTTTGCTCGGCCCCCTGCAAATGCTCGTCTCTCAGGGAGCCCAGCTGAAGTTTCCCGTGGTGCTTCAGATGCTGATGCCACACTACAGCTCAGAGAAGCACTTTGGCCAGGCTCCTCGAAAGACAAGTTTACTCGGCTCCCTGCAAATGCTCGTCTCTTGAGGACCCCGGCCGAAGTTTCCCATGCCACTTCAGCGAGTGCTCCTCGAGAGACGAGTTTGCATGGGGTTGAGCTAGCATCCACAATGGACAGCAAACTCTGTCCAAAACTAGCTCCATGGCACCCTTCTCTGCGCTGTCTCCTGGGGCAGGCAGGCTGGCCTCTGAGGAGGCGGGGAAGGAAGAGAAAGGAGGGAGGGGGAGATGGAGAAGGTCAGCCGCCAACCAGACAGGGCTCCCAGCGGGAGGAGGAAAACATTTTGGGGGGCTGCGCTGACTCAGCCTTGAAAGGGCGGGTGAAGAATGGAGGAAAAGCTGGCACCCTGTTCAATGGAAGTGGTCAGCTGAAGTGAGGCTCTTTCGTGGCCCAGCCGGTAACGCTATCAGGGCTGCCCTGGAAAAAGGCGACACGCACAATGCACGAGGTGGACACTGTGCTACAGTGCTGAGCAACTGTGGGCTGGGGAAGAGGCTTTTCAGCGCGATCCCCAGCAGTGACAGGAGCCCAGCTGCGATGTAACCCAAGGGAGGCGCGTTGCATGAAGGCCTCTCTCCAGAAGTGCTGCCATTCTGGAGATAGAAGCCAAAGGGTGGGGGTGGCTGGGTGGGACTACATTCGGTGTATAAGATGCACCCAAGTTTTCACCCTCTTTTGGGGGAGTAAAAAGATGCGTCTTATACTCTAAAAAATACGGGTAGATTGAATCTAAGGTGAGAATGACCATTTTGTGTCTGGCATGTGATTGGTAAACTCATTCACAACTTTTTGAAACGGGATAACAATTGGTGAAAGTAGTGTCAACCCCACAAGGAAATTAATTCCTCAGGAAAGGTAAACAATTTTCATTATAAGTTTCCTTGTGTTATACCTCCTAAGATTACAGATTGTCCACTCTTTGTATGCTCTTATGAAGTAGGGAGGTATCTGTTTGAGCCCCTTCTGCTTATCATTTATCTGTTGTGCATTAAAGATGTTTTATTCCATGTTGCTTTGGTAATTGAGCTTACAAACTGTATTTCTTCTAAGCTCTTCATTTACTCCATAATTAGCTATTATGGATCATAACGATAGGATAATGAATGAGGCATTCTGGGAAGATCTTAGTACATAAGTCATGGATGGTCAATACTTGGATGAAGAGGAAATGTACATAAGAGAAGTGAAATAATGATGAAGCTGCGTACATTAAAAATTCACATTTTTAATGATTGTGAAAAAATACTCCTAGTAATCCACAGCAACCACAGGAGGATGAAACAGGGAAGATGGTGGATATTCATTGTGATACAAGCCCCATACCGTCTGAATATCTGTCTGATGCCACACAAATACAAAAGAGATGGGGCATGCCATCCAACACTGCATTTACAACTTTGTTTGTTTTGATAAACACACATCCCAAGGATATTGTTAGTGGTGACCATGTACAACTCTGGGTCTGTAGAGTGTCCACTCCAATGCAGTTTTAAGTTTTAATAGTCAACAACAGCAACTGAGCCCCAAAATACAAAAAATAATTATGAAATAAAAAGTAGAATGACATAGAACTATCTAGTCTTAAACAGCTTTAGATAGAAGTATTTAGAATTTGCCAAAAGCATTTATAGTGCACAGAATATACATAACAATATGTACATATTTTACGTTTAATACTTTATATGAATAGTGTTAGAAAAGTGAACTCAGTTGTGCTGACACTTCAGCAACATCTCACCTAGTGATCACAAAGGGGTGATAAAGTGTTGATAAATGTTGAGGATATGTTGACTCTCTGTTACTCTGTCCATTCTTCTCTATGAGATTGCTAATCTCAAATCATTTTTTTCACCCTTTGCTCCCACACAAAGCACATAGTTAGACCACTTCTGTGCTACCTCCTATCCAAGATAGATTTTGAATTAGTCAAGCCATAAATTTATATTACAACATTACAAAACCAACTGAATTTGATGAATTTTTTTTAAAAAAGCTATGTGTAATGTATGAGATGAGTATAACTCCCTTTTTGTATTCCCCCAAGATTTTATTTAATTTGTAAAGTAATCTGAAACACAAATCGGTTAACCATTGTCTTCATTGAATCCACCAGAGAATCCATCTTCATAAAAATGATAATCATAGTTTTCAAACCTACCCACTCTGATGGTAATATTGTATCAATGGTCATCCACAGAATGGCAGTGTTTGAATCTGCAGGCAATGTCAATTAATAAATAAGCAATTTTGCATGGAGTGGCAAAAATTATTGACAAGGGAAGATCATTATCTGCCCTATGAAAAAGGTCACATATTAGTTTTGCTCAAAGAGAAAAAAATCATGTACATAAAAATGAGATGGCTGCATTTTTCCAATCTGAAATATATTTTCCAAGCTAAAATTAATGTTTTATAAATTGTTCACTTTTCCTTAAGGGCTATTTAGTGATTTTTGCTTCCCTTCCACATTGACATATGGTATTGATTGAGAGTAAAAATGTATTTTCATCTCTGTAAAAAAAACCTTTATAGTGTCCCTCAGATATCAATAGAAGTTTTGCCATCTCTTTATTGCAAGATTCTTACTGATAATTACTAATTTTAAATCTATAGATATTTTCCTGAGATAAGAAATAATGTTCAATAAAAGAGATGAATGCTGCTTTCTCTTCCTATTTTGTCAGTTTTACTAAATCCCCCATTAACTTTTATCTATTTTTACATTGATTATTGTCATTTCAAATGCCACAGGGATATTTCATGTTAAACATTATATTTACACAGAAAAGTTCCAAGCACTTGGAGAGAAATAATAAATATTTTTTATAGAAAGTGTAGGGATAAAGCATATGATCCTCTTTGTAGGATGACAACTTCTTTATCACATAATCAAGTTTAAAGATATTGGCCAAGTTGCCCAGTCACATTGTGCCATACACATTGTGCTGCTGCATGACTTTATAAAGAAGTAGTGGAAGAAAAGATTAGTGTACATACCACCATCTATGACAATTATGAGGTTACAAATTGAAGATTATGCAGAACCTGAGGACCTATCATCACATGTCCTGCAGAGATATCCCAGAGCTGTGATTTTGAATATAAAAGCATAGGGTAACTTAAATGTATAATTCAAAAAGTATCATATGAACCATACAATTCTTCTGTAGAAATTAAAAACAGGTTTAGATTAAGTTGGATTTTTTTTTCAGCTAGCCTTGCTCATTGCTTTTAAGTCTACAGTCCTTGAAAAGGCAAATGCAGCTTTCAGCCTAGATAAAGTTGTGGTACACAGGGTAAGCCATACTTAACGTTCTTGTTTCCATCCATTAAGAATGTATATGAAAGAACATACAGCATATAAAGGTAAAGATATGACTTGTCCAGTCATATCTGACTCTAGGAGAGGTGCCTTAGCCAAGGCAGCCAGCGTTGCCCAAAGTCATTTCTGTGGTCATGTGGCCAGCATGACTATATGCCGAGGTGCATGGAATGCTGTTATGTTCCCACCAAAGTGGTACCTATTTATCTACTCACATTTGCATGCTTTCAAACTGCTAAGTAGATAGGAACTGGTGCAAGTAATGGGAACTCAAAAAATTGCACAGCACTCAGGTCTGGAACCTTGGTTGTCAGCTTTCCAGCTGACAAGCTCAGCATCTTTAACTGTTGACCATAGCGCCCCCTACCCTGCATATAATGAACAATTTCCAATTATTTCTGACTCCTTTTCTGAAAAGTTCTTCAAAGATGTAATGTGAATAATAATTGCAAACAAACCAGGATATATGGTGCTATCACAGATTCCTGCCACATTTGCCATCCTGTTGTTTCTAAATAATAATAATAATGATAATAATAATAATAATAATAATAATAATAATAATAATAATAATAATAATAATAATAATAATAATAACAACAACAACAACAATAACGACAACAACAACAACAACAACAATAACAACAACAACAACAACAACAACAACAACAGAGTTGGGAGGAACCTTGGAGGTCTTCTAGTCCAACCCCCTGCTTAGGCAGGAAACCCTACACTACTTCAGACAAATGGTTATCCAACATCTTCTTAAAAACTTCCAATGTTGGAGCACTCACAACTCCTGGAGGCAAGCCGTTCCACTCCATTAATTGTTCTGTCAGGAAATTTCTCCTTAGTTCTAAGTTACTTCTCTCCTTGTTTACTTTCCACCCATTGCTTCTTGTTCTACCCGCAGGTGCTTTGGAGAATAGTTTGACTCCTTTTCTCTGTGGCAACCCCTGAGATATTGGAACACTGCTATCATGTCTCCCCTGGTCCTTCTTTTCATTAAACATTTCATTAGACATACCCAGTTCCTGCAACTGTTCTTCATATGTTTTAGCCTCCAGTCCCCTTATAATCTTTGTTGCTCTTCTCTGCACTCTTTCTAGAGTCTCAACATCCTTTTTACATCGTGGCAACCAAAACTGAATGCAGTATTCCAAGTGTGGTCTTACCAAGGCATTATAAAGTGGTATTAACACTTCGCGTGATCTTGATTCTATCCCTCTGTTAATGCAGCCTAGAACTATGTTGGCTTTTTTGGCAGCTGCTGCAAAGCTGCTGGCTCATATTTAAATGGTTGTCCACTAGGACTTCAAGATCCCTCTCACAGTTACTACTGTTGAGCAAGATACCACATATACTGTACCTGTGCGTTTTGTTTTTCTTGCCTAAATGTAGAACCTTACTTTTTTCACCATTGAATTTCATTTTGTTTGAAAGCGCCCAATGTTCAAGTCTGTCAAGATCCTTCTGTATCTTGAGCCTATCTTCTGGAGAGTTGGCTATTCCTGCCAGTTTGGTGTCATCTGCAAATTTGATGAGTTCCCCATCTATCCCCTCGTCCAAGTCATTGATGAAGATGTTGAAGAGTACTGGGCCTAAAACAGAGCCTTGGGGTACTCCACTGCATACTTCCCTCCATGTAGATGCACTTCCATTGAGCACTACATGTTGAGTGTGGTTAGTTAGCCAGTTTTGAATCCATCTGGTGGTGTTGCTGTCCATCCCACATTTTTCTACTTTATCTAGTAGTAGGTTATGGTCTACTTTATCAAATGCCTTACTGAAGTCCAAGTAAACCACATCATCAGCATTCCTCTAGTCCACTAATTTTGTCACTTTGTCAAAGAATGCAATAAGATTAGTCTGGCATGATCTGTTTTTGACAAACCCATGTTGGCTTTTGGTTATTACTTTGTTTGCTTCTAGGTGTTCATTGATTCGTTGCTTGATTATCTTTTCCCAAATCTTCCCTGGTATTGAGGTCAGGCTGAAAGGTCTGCAGTTTCCTGGAGCTGTTTTGTTTTTGTTTTTTTGCCTTTTTTGATGATGGGAACTACATAGCTCTTTTCCAGTCCTCTGGCAGTTCCCCGGTGCTCCAGGATCTTTGAAAGATATAGTTCAGTTGTTCTGAGATCTCGTCTGCCAGTTCCTTCAGAACCTTGGGGTATAATCCATCTGGTCCTGGTGATTTGAATTTGTCTAGGGTAGACAGGTGTTCACTTACCATTTTCTTCCCTATTTTAACTTGTGTTCCTAATATGTTTTTTGTGATACTGTTTTTGATAGGTTGGACTGTTTTTTCTCTTTGTGTAAAGACAGATGCAAAAAAATGTGTTAAGTAGCTCTGCTTTCTCCCTGTTGCTTGTCACCTACTTGCCACTTTCTCCCTGCAGTGGCCCAATTGTTTCCTTGACTTTTTTCTTGTTTTTAATATGTTGGAAGAAGCTATTTTTGTTACTTTTTACTTTTGTCGCCAGCCTTTGTTCATTGTGAGCCTTCCTCACTTCATATTTACAGGCTTGGGCTTTTTGCTGGTATTCTGCCTTAGTTATTTCCCCTTTTTCCCCCTTTTTATATTTGTCCTTTTTGTCTTTCAATTTGTCAGAGAGTTCTTTATGCAGCCATGCTGGTTTCTTTTGAGACCTATTATTTTTCTTCTTCATTGGTATTGTGCTAGTGCTATAATCTCACTTTTCAAAATTTCCCAAGCTTCTTGAGTTGTTTTCCCCTTGAGGATTCTATCCATGGAATCTTTCCCAAGTTCTCTCTAAGTTTATTGAAATTAGCTCTCTTAAAGTCCAAGATTCTAGTTTTATTTTGTTCTACTGCTTGTGTTTGCAAAATGTTGAATTCCAATATTGCATGATCACTTGCCCCCAAGGTTCCTGTAGCTTTAACACCTTCTATCATTTCATCTCTGTTAGTGAGAATTAAGTCCAATACGGCTGATCCCCTTGTTCCCTTCTCTACTTTTTGGGTAACAAAGTTGTCTGCTAGGTTTGTTAGGAACCTGTTGGCTCTTCCACTTGGTGCAGAGTTTGTCTCCCAGTTGATGTCAGGGTAGTTAAAATCCCCCATTACTATTGTGATGTGCTTCCTACATACCTTAGTTAGCTGACTAGCAAAAAGTTCATCTACTTCCTCTGTTTGATTGGGTGGCCTGTAGTATAGACGTATGGCAATGTCATTTCACCCCCCTTTAATATTGACCTAAATGCATTCAAGATTATTTTCATTATTGTTGTAGCTCTATTTCTGTAGAGATGTAGTTATTTCTTATATATAGTGCAACTCCACATCCTCTTTTATTTGGTCTGTTTCTTTTAAATAATTTAAATCCCTCTAGCTGTATATTCCATTTGTCAGTTTCATCCCACTAAGTTTCCGTAATGGCAACTATATCATATCTTCCCTTATTTACTTGAATTTCTAGTTCTCTCTGTTTATTCCTCATACTCTGTGCATTGGTGTATAGACATTTAAGTCCATTTTGATTGACCCTGTGTTTATTGTCTACATAAACTGTGTTGTGCCTGACTGTCCCTACTTTCTTGCCACCTGTTTGATTAGTGCACATGGTATGGCACTCACTATTAAATGCTTGGCTTTGCTTGACAGCAGAGCTGAAAAACTTACCCGCACACACATCTATGTTGTGTGCACTGTTAACCCTATTAATTTTAGATTGCTGGGGACATAAATGATCTGTATCAATTAATTCTCCGTCCCCGCTGTTCAGTTTAAATGTTTATCCAGGAAATCTGTGAATTTAATACCAAGTAGGTCAGTCCCTTTCTTTGATGGATGCAAACCATCTCTTTTGTACAGTTTTTCATTGGACCAGCTGCAGACATCATGACTAATAAAACCAAAGCCTCCCCTTTTACACCACTTCTTTAGCCACACATTAAACTCTGCTGCACGTTGGCCTTTCCCTTTTTGTTCCTTATATACTGGTAAAACCTCTGAAAAGATAAGCCTACAACCTATACTACTAAGTTCATATCCCAAGCTCTGGAAGTCATTCTGAACAGAAAGTACATCTTTTTGGGACTGATCATTTGTGCCAAGATGTATAATAGCATCAACATCACAGTCCTTACTGGCATTCTTAAGAATCCGCCTCTTGTCTCTGCTGGCAGTAGCACCTGGCAGACACCTGACCTCTTTCAAAACCTCCATATCCTTTCCTAAATTTACATCCCTTACAATTGAATCACCAACCAGAAGGTGGCTTCTCATTTTGGATACCTTGCTGCTCTTGTGTGACTGATGTGTAATACCTGATTCACACTTTCCACTTTCCAAAATAAATTCTTCAGCTCGGACCATGATCCCCTGCTTATTTGAGTTATTGTTATCACAACTACCTTCACCTGTCGCTTTAGTGTCCCTATTAAGGTCAGCAAGGGGCACTATATTTATCATGATGGGACACAGCAAAAGCTTTGTGTTTGTGGTTCACAGCTCTCACCCTGCCAGATCCCACAGTTTTCCATACTGCCCTTCTCCTGCAGGATCTTTGTGGTAGAGGGGGCTGATAGTGCAGCAGCTCATTAGAGTGGAATGGCTGAATTTGGCACCTAATTTCTGCTTGCAGAGCACAGATTAAAGATTCTAGATAGGTAATCTGTCCACATAGACTGGTAATTTGTTTACAAAGAGGACAGTATCCAAATTTGAAAAGAGTACTTAGAAACACAGCTGTAAAACAAGTACTAACTGAACTAAGTCATTCATTTTGAAATAAAATAAAATCACAATCTCAAGCGCACTAACCCTGAATGTATTATTACTATTTTTGGTTTATAGTTATATGATTCGCGTGCCATTAGGCACGCGGGCCACTACTTTTTTCCTTTTTCTCTCACTCAAACTCACAAGTCTCAGCCAGGAGCTCCACCCCCAGCTTCTGTGAATTTAAACTGTAATGAAAGAAGGTTTTTTCCCTACCTTTCTCCTTTTTCTCTCACTCAAACTCACAAGTCTCAGCCAGGAGCTCCACCCCCAGCTTCTGTGAATTTAAACTGTAATGGAAGAAGGTTTTTTTCTACCTTTCTCCTTTTTCTCTCACTCAGACTCACAAGTCTCAGCCAGGAGCTCCACCCCCAGCTTCTGTGAATTCAAACTGCAATGGAAGAAGGCTTTTTCCCACCTTTCTCCTTTTTTTCTCACTCAGACTCACAAGTCTCAGCCACAAATCCCATCCTCTACAAGTGAAATAAGAGTTCTTGCATTCTTTTTTCTTACTGTAAACAAAACAAAGTTCTAAAGGGAAAAAGTATAGAAATGAACCACAGTCATTTTTCCACTACTGTGATAAAAAGTGACAGAAGCCATTTAGATGCAACAGCAATAGAGAGCTGTCTTCTATCCACAGCTAGAAATAATTTATCCATCTGCATTTTTGCATGTCAGATGGTAATTTTATAGATCCACCAATAATTATTCAGCAAATCTCAATGTGTATATATGTGTGGGATTTGTAATTAGTATAGCTTCTCTATTCATTTCATAGATAGAGAAAATTCATTTTTGCATTCTTTTCGGTATTCAGACTTCTTTTTCTTCTTCAATTAAGAGATAGGATTTGCTGTTATTCAGTACCAATGCAAAAGCACAAAAGTTCAGATAAAGGTACATTCTTCCCAAATGATTTATGTTTATTTCACAGATACCAGGACCAAAATTGCGTGGTAGGGTTCATTTTTTTCTAAGACAAGCCACACATAGAAATATCCATTATAATACTGCATTTCAGGGTGAAGAATTTTATGCTGAGTGCAGAAAAGGAATAAGAAATAGTAACCTAAATAAAGGCAAGGCACAAAATAAGAAAAATAAAAGACTAAAACTAGTTTATACCAATCAATATACCTTTGCCAAGCTTATTATCTTCGCAAATCATCCTTGCTTATATCACATGCCTTTTCTTCTACAAACATCTTTCCCATTTCTCTGAATCTCATGAAATCCATACAACCGTACTCTTACTTTTTAAAATGACATTTTTGTTTACTCTTCTTGCCCTTTGGGACACTTTTCTTCCCCACACCCCATGACTATATTGGTCTCAACTATGCTATTTTTTTTCCAAAAGCCCTTAAGAGTTGGATGCTCTCCCAAAAATGGGTATCATGTGAGACTAATTCTTGTTATAAGTATTAATGACTGAATTAACCAATGGCCTATTGAAGCCAAATTATGGATTACGCTATGCAGCTGACAGCAAGATACACTAAGGCAAGGGTGGCAAACTCGCATTGTCACGTCATTGTGTGACTTTTTTCCCCTTTGCTAAACCGGGGGTAGGCATGGCTAGCACGTGACACATCCATGGGCTGCGAGTTTGACACTCCTGCACTAAGGCATTAATAAAGGTTTTAGCTTTCTTTCATTGTTTTGCCTTTGGGTTTCAGAACAGAAAACAGTCATCAAGACTAATAGCCACTGACAAGTCAGTTCTTCATGAAGTTATACCATTTCTTTTAAAATCATATGAACTGGTGGCTATTTCCACATTGGATAGCAGTTAGTTTTACAGTTTATGTTGCCACTGTATGCTTTATATATTTCTTTACTGATTTAAAATATTTGCATGGCTGCCCATTTTATAGCACAATTCTAAAGAAATTTTAAAATGTTGCTTTTTATTAAATGTGAATCTCTCTGCATTTAATTTTAAGGAATAAGTCTATATTTAATCATCCAAATTAGCTGACTAGTTTGTGTTAACATGTTTCATGATAAGAAATATATTTAAGTTCTTAAAGTCATTAGAACAGATAATATGCACACTCCATGTTACAATTAACATCATACTGTCAGACAGAGAAGGAGAAATGTTAAACTTTGCCATCCATTGATACAATGGAACATTAACATGAAATGGTGGTGGGGGGAACAGTGTTTAAATGAAAGAGGTGGAGTAGCTATAATTTTAGAACCAATTTCAGGTACTTTTCTTGCTTAGAACACTTAATGGATATGACTTATAATCTTTGCCTATGTAAACTGGTTTCAGGCTAAGTGAAATTGACTAAAAATTCATAGTAAAATGAGAATGTGGCAAGTATTTTTATATAGCAATAGGAATGGATATAGTTTAATTTTTGTAAATCAGTTTTGTTTAAAGATAATAGAACAGAGCTGTAAAAAATTGCTAATGTGATAGAGAGGGACCAATTCCCAGCACATATCACATATAACAAAATAAATAAATTTTGTAAATAACAATAAATTGTTAATATCACATTAACAAAATAAAAGAGTTGTAAGGGACCTTGAAGGTCTTCTAGTCCAACCTCCTGCTCAAACAGGAGATCCTATACCATTTCAGACAAATGGTTGTCAGTCCAATCTCTTTTTAAAATCCTCCACTGAGGAAGCTCCCACAGTTTTTGAAGGCAAGCCATCCCATTGATTATTTGTTCTAACTGTCAGGAAATTTCTCCTTAGTTATAGGTGCATTCTCTTTTTGATTAGTTTCCATCCATTGCTTCTTGTTCTGCCTTCAGATGCTTTGGACATAGCTTGAATCCCTCTTCTTTGTGGCAACTCCTGAGATATTGGAACACTGCTATCATGTCACCCCTCATCCTTCTTTTCATTAGTTTAAACATACTCAATTCCTGCAACTATTCTTTATATGTTTTAGCCTCCAATCCTCTAATAATACTTTTTGTTCTTTTCTGCACTCTTTCCAGTCTCAGCATTGTTTTTTATATCATGGGACCAGTACTGGATGCAATATTCCAAATATGACTTACCAAGGCATTATAAATTAGATCTTGATTCTATCCTTCTGTTAATGCAGCCTATGACTGCATTTTTTCCCATTAATGACCAATCATTTCCTTAACCTTTTTTCTTGTTTTTTACATGTTGAAATAAGCTTTTTTAATTTTTTTTTTTTTTACTTTTGTCGCAAGCCTTAGTTCATTTTGAGCTTTGGTTTTCCTGACTTCATATTTGCAGGTTGAGGCTATTTATTGATAATTCTGCCTTAGGTACATGTCCTTCTTTCCACATTTTTTACTTTTCTTTTTTGTCTTTCAGTTTATCAGAGGGTCGTTTGTATAGCCATGTTGGTTTCTTCTAGAAGTTCTTTTTTTTCTTCTCCAGTGGTATTGTGCAAGACTATTTGTATTTGTATTTGTTTATTTGTCAAGCATATATGATTATAAGCAAAGTATAAACAGTAAAACATGATTGAATATATATGTAATAGTACAAGCATGAATAAGAGTAAAAGAGGTAAGAATATATGTGTACATTAGGACCGGAATGGTAGGCACGATTGTGCGCTTATGCACGCCCTTACCGACCTCTTAGCAATGGGGTGAGGTTGATGGTAGATAATCTGAGGTTGAAGTTTTTGGGGTTTGGGGAAGAAACTACTGAGTCCGGTAAAGTGTTCCAGGCGTTGACAATTCTGTTGTTGAAGTCAAATTTTTTGCAATCAAGTCTGGAGCTGTTTACATTAAGTTTGTATCTATTGTGAGCTCGTGTATTATTGCGGTTGCAGCTGAAGTAGTCGTTAACAGGTAGGACATTGAGGCAGATAATTTTGTGAGCTACACTTAGGTCAGATCGAAGGTGGCTGAGTTCTAAATTTTGAAGTCCCAAAATTTCAAGTCTGGTTTCATAAGGAATTCTGTTGTGAACAGAGGAATGTAATACTCTTCTTGTGAAGTATCACTGGACATTCTCAATTGTGTTAATGTCTGATATGTAGTGTGGGTTCCAGACTGATGAGCTGTATTCAAGAATCGGTCTAGCAAATGTTTTGTATGCTCTGGTTAAGAGTACAATGTTACCAGAGAAGAAGCTGCGCAAGATTAGGTTAACCACTCTTAATGCCTTCTTTGCTATGTAGTTGCAGTGGGCTCTGGCACTCAGATCGTTAGAGATGAGTACTCCGAGGTCCTTTACTGAGTGAGGATCATCATCGTCATGATCATCAAGTTTGTATTTAGTGTTTTGATTATTTTTGCCAATGTGTAAAACTGAGCATTTGTTGATAGAGATTGGTAGTTGCCACTTGTTTGACCATTCAGATATATAGTCAAGGTCTTTTTGAAGGGTTGTAGTATTGTCTGTGGTGTTGAATAGTTTTACATCATCTGCGAAGAGGACGCAGTTGCTTTGATTATAAAAGTCCAGTTGACTGGACTTTTATAATCTCACTTTTCAAAGTTTACCAAGCTTGTTGAGTTATTTTCTCTTTGAGAATTTCCATCCTCAAAATCCTTCCCAAGCACTCTCTAAGTTTGTTAAAATCAGCTCTCTTAAAGTCCAGGACACTAGTTTGACTTTATTCTTGCATTATGTTGAGTTCCAATAATGCATGGTCACTCTCCCTCACGATTCAACCCCTTCTATCATTTCATCTCTGTTAGTGAGTTCAATATTGCTGACCCTCAGGTTCCCTTCTCTACCTTTTGGGAGGCAAAGTTATCTGATAGATTTAATAGGAATTTATTTGATCTTCCAGGTCAAGATGCAGAGTTTGTCTCCTAGTTGATGTCAGGTTGATTGATTAAATATTAGATTTTTATCCCACCTTTATTTTGTACAACACCAGGCACTATATGTAACATTCCTGCCTCCAATTTTATCCACAACTCTATGATGTAGGTTGAGTTGACAATTAAGAGTTGAGACCAGCCCAAAGTCACGTAGTTGATTTTCATGTTTAATGGACAACTAGAACCCACAGTCTTTTATTTCCTAGTTCAATGATCTAACCAATGCACTAAACTGGCTTTCTGCATTTTCTTTTTTCAATGCCTTATATTACATATTCAAAGCAACAAATTCAAAAGAACTATCAAAGTCTTTATTGTTAGATATCCCTTGTAAAACATTATTCTATAATTCAGATGGTTTGCCTTATATATAAGACTAGCAATCTACCTATAGATCTACATGCTTTCTATCAACTTCACTGGCAGGCATTAGCAAATAAGAATTCTAATTGCTATGCTGGTGAAATGTCCATTTCAGACATTGCTTGCTAAAACATGTCCCTTGCCTATCCCACTGTTATGGAGGGCATAAAAAAGATCACATATTTTAGTCAACTAGAAGTCTTAATAGTATCTATAATTCTGACTTAATTAATATTAATAATTTTATCTCATATTTTTAAAAAAATGATTAACTCCAGCATGCTTCAGATAAGCCCCAAAGTAAAATAATTTGTTATTTAAGTACTCCGTATTGTATGGGAAACTTTAGCTATCATTGCTGTGAGGTCAAGGAGTCTACATCCTGCCATCTTTTGACCAAATTGTTGAATCATTTTTATAGAAGCCTTATCTGATTATAGTTAATTGTTGATTAAATTAAACTAAGAACCTGACTGCTTATTACTGAAAAATTCTAATTACTTGCATACATAAGCTTTAATTTCCTGATAAGCAAAGCTCAGTTGCGTTCACTCTTACTTCAAGAAGGAATTAATTGGCAGCAAGTTGAAAATGCAAAACACTGGCTGCATTTGAGAATAGGAACATCCAGTCAGTAGTGTTTAGATTATTTGCTTTACTTTCTAGTGTTGGAAGAAATGGGTTCAGTTCCAAGTCTGGAAAAAGACACTGGATTCATGGAAGTTGCTTGGAAAGAAGGTTTATTGATGAACAGGATCCCATGGCTTGAGATCCTGGACAAAAAGGGCAGAGATGTTGAGAGTGCCTGGGCTTTATGTTGAGCTTTGAATTTGAGCTTGTGTTCTGATTGGTTGTAAGACTCCCATGGGGCCATGCAGGCGTAACTTTGTAGGTTGTCTTTTGAGTCCCAGGTTTGGTTGACTCTTGCTGGGTGATGATGTAATGAAAGGGCTTTGGGCAATTCCTACTATGGCTCTGCCTGAAGGAGGTAGATCTTTGTTATGTAGAATAGACTGGCTCAGGCCTTAATGGCTCATTGACAAAGGTGAGTTCCTGCCTCCCATTTAGGGGAAATATTCTGCCCTTTTAATATTTCCTAAAATACCTCATTTTCCTAGGAGAGGGGTGGGTGCTAACTTCCTACACTAGGTAAGACCAGAAGGTAGAAGGCATTCATTGAACTTGAGTATCACCCTAAATCTGAATTTAGAAACAAAAATAATAAAACTAAACTAACTAAAGCCATGGATATGTTGTATTCCTCCATGGAGAGTTGCATTGGAAGGCAATCTAATGAATAAGTACTACATATACCTTAAACATATGGATGTTCAAGTCCATTCAATTTACTAATATTACACTAATTCTAAGCCATTTCCAATTATTTAAAAATGACTTGTTTTACATTGAAAAATTAAAAACAAATGTTGTAGACAACTGTGAATTTTTCTGGATGTTTATTTTTCTTCTAATTTTTGTGTAGTTACAGTTTCTTAAGAAGCAGGTTTTATGCTATACAATATTTTCAAAAGTTCTTTCTGCATAAATTTATTTTAGTATGTACTATTTCCTTTAATAAACAATGTAATTATTAATTGCAATATTTTGTTATGAAATTATGTTCCACATAACATATGAGTTGAAGAAATTTCTCCATCTACAGTTAGGGGGATCTTTCAATCAGATAACAGGGAAAAAGAATAATTAGCATCTTTCTGATATTGTTTCTGTTCTTTCCAACAACTAGTCAGGAATGAAATGTGTGAGTCAAGAAAATTTGATTAGGGTATTAAATGTTCCTACTGAATCATAATCTGCTCCACCCAGCATTTGGGAACTCTTTTTATGTACGTTTTATGTATGTTATTTTATTATATATTGCCTTGAGTACTTATCAGTGAAAAGGGAGGGAGGGAAGGAGGGAGAGAGGGAGGGAGGTTCTATATGGATATATTCTCTGCTTTCCTTTAGTAGAAATACTGCCTTCCTTGGATCACAATGTGATTACTATTTATTCCTGCTGTAAAATAAAAAACAAACAAACAAAGGAGTCTGTGCTGAGATTTCAATCATCAAATAGCCCTGGCTACTGATATTTTAAAATTTTGTTATTCATTATATATTTCTTCCTGATTGCCATTATACAATACACCATCTGTTTATGGCTCTTCCTGGGCCATTAATACAGGCAATCTAGCTAGCTTATACGGCAGTTAACAGCCAGAAAAATAATGATGAATTAACACCTCATCACTCAATATTTTAGGACATCAATAATAGTTAATATTATAACCCTCATTTGAGACCTGGAGACACAGGATCTTAAGCAATTCATGTATTGCTAAATATGTCACTGCATATTTCTAAATAGGACACTGTTAATATAGCACTGCGCTACATCTTACAACGTCTTGAATCTATAAGGACCTATGCAAAGGTCTTTTTATAGACTTCAGCTCCGCATTCAATACCATCATTTCAGATATTTGTTTCATTAAACTGACTCAGCTAGATATGCTTGACCACACTTGTAAGTGGATCATAAGCTTTCTAATAGATAGGAAGCAGCAGGTGAAGCTAGGCAAAATCACATCAGATACCTGCAAAATTAGCACAGGTATACCCCAGGGCTGTATGCTCTCTCCATTATTCTTTTCCCTATATACCAATGACTGCACCTCAAAGGATCCCTCTGTTAAAGTACTGAAGTTTGCAGATGATACAACAGTGATTGGTCACATTCAAGATGACAATGAATCTGCATATAGACAGGAAGTTGAATAACTGGCCCTATGGTGCAGTTGGAACAATCTTGAACAGAACACACTCAAAACTGTAGAAATGATAGATTTTAGGAGAAGACCTCCTACTCTACCACATCTTACAATACTAGATAATACAGTATTAACAGTAGAGACCTTCAAGCTTCTAGGTTCTAAAATATCTCAGGACTTTAATATAAAATGGTCATCTAACATTAAAAATGCCATCAAAAAAGTACAACAAAGAATGTTCTTCCTACACCAACTCAGAAAGCTCAGACTGCCCAAGGAGCTGCTGATACAGTTCTACAGAGGGATTATTGAGTCTGTCATTTGTACCTTTATAACTGTCTGGTTTGGCATGGCAAACTTCAACAGATTGTTAGGACTGCAGAAAAAATAATGGCAACCAGGAGGCAAGTATCGGTTCCCTTCATCGTAGGTAAAACACATCCCTTCAAAACGCTTCGAAGGACTTTGGGGGTTTGGGGTGGGGGATAGGGTGGGGCGTCCCTGTCACCGCCGCCTTTCCCACTTGCGCCATGCCCCATCCCCCACCCCAAACCCCCAAAGTCCTTCGAAGCGTTTTGAAAGGATGCGTTTTGCCTGTGATGAAGGGAACCAATGCTTGCCTCCTGTTCTTGGCAGGCAGAAGCATGTTTTAAAACGCTACCGAAGCCAAAAGGGATGGCTAAAAGGAAGTTTTGCTTCTCAAGCCCTGCGCTCATCTGGCCTCTACCTACGTCAGATGAGTGCAGGGCTTGAGAAGCAAACGTCCTTGTCGCCGTCCCTTTCGGCTCCGCCTCTTGCGACGCCTCCATCACTTGCTGGACTGGGCTGCTCTGGACTGCCTTTGGCAGCATTTTGAAATGCGCTCCTGCCTGCGTGGAGGCAGGGATCGATGCTTGCCCCCTCTTCCTCGTGGGCAGAAGCGCATTTTAAATTGCTATAGGCAGAGCCCAGAGAAGCCGAGCTAAGTAGGCGCAAGGATGCAATGTGCCACTTGTAAGCATCCAATGCGCCACATTTGGTGCATGCACTATGGTTTGGCCACCCCTGTACTACAGTATTATTTGTATATGTATCAGTTTTTCAACCGGAGGGTGAATAACAGTTTGCCGAATATGGCTTGATTAAAACATCTGCTCATTTCTCTATTATTAGGGAAATGGTTAATCATCTCCCCTGCTCACAAAGTAGTTTTTATTAAAATAACACTGAGATAAATTGAATAAGGTGAATAAATACAATATTTGAGATTTCTATAATCTAATGCTTTTTTCATATCATATGAAAAAGGCATTCGATTATAGAAATCTTAAAAACTGGATTTATTCACCTTATTCAATTTATATCATTCTTCACTAGGGGAGGATCTTTTTGTTATTTTGATAAAAACTATTTTATAAATCTGATTATAAAGGACATTGTGAAAATCTTATTTTCTATTGCTAGTAGTTCAACACCCTTTAGTTTTTATATAGACTCTCTTTCAAGAAGCACACCTTAAGACTAGAAAAGTAAAACCAAATCCAGCCAATCAAATACTTAGCTATGTGAAAGAAGTCTGAGGATATGAAAGAACTTTAAATAGGAGATATCTGTCCTTCAAAACTTAATTAAGAATTTAGATGAAGTTTTGAAGCAGAAGATCTTTAATAAACTAAATGTGTAGTAGGTTCAGGAAGTCACAAGAAATTACTTCATCAGACAATGGATAACTGTATGATCATTTTTTAAAGAAAATGTTTACTGGATCTTAGTCAGTTTTGGAGCCAAAGCTTGGAATTGCCCTTTAAAACTTGAAGAAATGACAACTCTGCAGATTATTAGTCACATTGCCTCCCCACTATCCTATGGGCATTCTAGGACACAATAAGCATTCATATTTTAGAAACAAAACTAAAAACAATTTTGGATTTACCTCCATAGGTAAAGCAACCTGAGAAGAAATCAAAATGATTTTGGCAAGTCTACTGCAGAAGAGAAATGTCTAGTAGGTTTATGGATTTTTTAAAGAGTCCACAATGGAGCTTAAGAGCTTAAGAGTCCTCAATGGAGGTAATTTCTCAAGGATTTTATATATTTCTTTAATATAACAGTTCTCCGAAGATTGCAGTAAAAATGTACGGCTGTACTGGAACCTTAACCTTCAGTGTATAGTCACAAAAGTGCTTTCCTTAAAAATCACTGCTGGAGCTGAAAGTCACTGAATGGGTGCTATAATGACAGGATAAAAGGTGAAAATAAAGTAGAACTTGCAAAAGCAAGATATGCCTTCAAATGAGAAAATAATGCTCTCTGAAATCTTTTGTACCTTCTGCCATATTCAATGTGTCACTTTAAGTTTCAAGTCTTTCAAAGGTAGATATTTAAAAATGAAATCAGTACCGTATTTTTCGGAGTATAAGACGCATCAGAGTATAAGATGCACCTTAGTTTTTGGGGAGGAAAATAGGAGGGGGGAATCTACCTACCAGGTATTCATCTGGCTAGCGTCCTTAGTCTGGTTAGCTTCAGCACATTATTTTATCCCCTGGTTAGGGCTGGAAAAAACATTCTTCGGAGAGAGCAGCAATGAAAAAACCCTGCAAGCCGGGAAGTTCATTAGCACCTCGCTAGGGCTGGGGGGGGAAAGCTCCGAAAAAGCTACATTCGGAATATAAGACACACCCAAATTTTCAGCCTCTTTTAGGGGGAGGGAATGGTACATCTTATACTCCAAAAAATACAGTAAATGGGGACTGCAGGTGATTATAATTGATAATAGGCTATGATATGAATTCATTTAGAAATCTAAGTGGAACAGAAAGATATTTCAAGCCCTAAAAAAAGAACCACAAAATTATCTACCTTTTGAAATTACTTTTTGCAATTTATTTATTTATTTTATTTATTATATTATATTTCTATGCTGCCCAACTCCCAAGGGACTCTGGGAGGCTCACAACAGAAACTTAAATTACAACTTCATAATTACCGTATTTTTCGGAGTATAAGACGCACCGGAGTATAAGACGCACCTTAGTTTTTGGGGAGGAAAATAGGGGAAAACAATCTGCCTACCAGGTATTCATCTGGCTAGCATCCTTAGTCTGGTCAGCTTCAGCACATTATTTTATCTCCTGGTTAGGACTTAAAAAAACCTTCTGAGAGAATAACAATGAAAGAGCCTGCAAGCCAGTAAGAGCTGGGAAGATCGTTAGCACCTGGTTAGGGCTAGAAAACAACTTCTTTGGAGCAAGTAGAGCAATGAAAAAAACCGTGCAAAGACTTAGGGCTGGAAAACATTCTTCTGAGAGAATAACAATGAAAGAGCCTCAAGCCGGTAAGAGCTGGGAAGATCGTTAGCACCTGGTTAGGGCTAGAAAACAACTTATTTGGAGCAAGTAGAGCAATGAAAAAAAACCGTGCAAAGACTTAGGGCTGGAAAACATTCTTCTGAGAGAGTAACAATGAAAGAGCCTCAAGCCGGTAAGAGCTGGGAAGATCGTTAGCACCTGGTTAGGGCTAGAAAACAACTTCTTTGGAGCAAGTAGAGCAATGAAAAAAAAACCTGCAAAGACTTAGGGCTGGAAAAACATTCTTTGGAGAGAGTAACAATGAAAAAGCCTGCAAGGTAAGAGCTGGGAAGATCTGTTAGCACCTAGTTAGGGCTGGAAAAAAAGCTACATTCGAAGTACAAGACGCACCTGAATTTTCAGCCACTTTTAGGGAGGAAAAAGGTGCGTCTTATACTCCAAAAAATACGGTAACTGCTTCAGCACAATATTGTTGTTTTTTTAAAATGCATGTGTGTTATTATTGTTTTTTCTTCTTTTGGTGTATGTGTGCAGACATGTATGCAAATATACTTTCTTGGATGTATCATATGCTAAAACAATTTCAGAGTTGAAACCTCTACGGGGGACAAAATGGAAGAGTAGAAATATGTTTGGTGATTGGCAAGCAAAGGGGTGGGGGAATGAATGGTAATTTTCAGATACCCATCTATCTCAAGGATCCCAGCAGGAAATTGAATAAAGTGTCTTGAGAAATGTAGCTCATCAAATGCACCAGAAAAGTTTCTGGATGTCTGTTTTTTCAACACCATACACGGAGGAATCTGAACTATCTGACAAGCCATATAGCATTCAGTTTGTGTAGTATTCTTTCTTTGAGAAGAGCAATGAGTTTAGCTGTTGAAAGTGATAAAATACCAAGCTGTAAGAATGACTGAGCAATATAGTAAGTTGTCAGTACTGAAGTTTTGAGATTTGCTTCACTAGGCATGCATTGCTGACCTGTTGAAATAAAAATAAGGACATTGATTATTGAAATGTTATCATGCATTCCATTTTTAATCTCAATTTTTATTTTATTCAGAAGACTAAAATACAAAAGAAAAAAGAAAAAAATTAAACAGAGAGAAATCAAAACTAGACTAAAACATTAAAAATAATGTGATTTTTTTAAAAATAAAAGACAAAAACACATATATCCCCGTCCAGTTGAATGCTCACAAATCTATTGCAACAATAATAGATTTCCCCACTTGCAAAGCAGGTCCAAAATTTATAAGCTTCTACATATATTTGAAACCCAATTGACTTGTCATACCCTACATGTATGAAAGAAAAAATAGTTATCCGCTTAACAACAGCAAAGATAAAGTTTGAGGCATTGTGTTAACAGTCTGTTAATCTTTTCTGGCAGATATCTATTTTTCAAACCAAATACTTTTTTCTTCACATCTGATAGCAACAAAGTTGGAAATCAAGTCAATTGTTATTTCCTGCTTTTGGATATTTTGACTTTGCACAGCCATTATTGACCCATCAAATTTTTTCTTTATAATTTCAAATAAAATCTGTAAATTATATAAAATTATTTGTTCAAATGCCTCCCAAAAACTTTTATCTCCTTTTAGAGACATTAGAAATACTCTATCTTTCTTCAAGGACAAGAGAAGCAGATAAGTTGTAGCCAATCCACAAGCACTGGGAATTTTCCCATCAAAAATTAAGAGAGAAATATCAAGGCTCTTTTTTAAAAAGTTCGAAAGAGCAAAATTTGTAATATAATCATGTGTAAATGTAAGTCTAATTGGATGACTTTCACTGCCAAATATATATACATATTCTCTTGCAAACTTCTTTATGGCTAAAGTGAAAATAATTTGGGATTTAATAGTAAGCAATGAAGGAACAGAAAAAAGTTGTAAAAGTCCAGCAAGGGTTATAATATAGATCAGAAGTCAACTACTCATAAATCAAGCAATTGTAAAGCTTCAAAAGTGCCATTAAAACATAGGCGTGCTTAAGAAAAATTAGCAGCTGAAGGGAAAAGGTGGCAAGGGGCCAGAGCTTCTGGTCAGTCCTACTGAGAATTGTGACCATGAGGACCCCCTCTTCTCTGTCGGAACACAATCATCCAAAGGTCAATTTGGGTCCTTCCTAATGCCCCCTTCAAAAAACAGATCCACCAAATATCCAGATTTGGTGCAAAATCAGCTGTTCATCAGCAGGAGAGAAAAAAAATCACCTGTCCAGCACACCAGAAGACCATGCATTCCATTTCTGAAAGGATACATACATTCATGCTTATATACATGTCTTCAAGTCAGTGTTGTTTCCTGGCAACTGTAAAGACAAGTACCTGCAGTTTTCTTGGCAAATTTTTTGGGAAGTAGTTTGCCATTGCCTGCTTCCTATTCAGAAAGAATGACCAGACTAAGGTATCTAGTATCCTCTTCCAGTCCACACATGCAAACACAAGCAGGGTTCAATGTGTTTGTTATACAACATCAAGCTCCATTGTCATTCCCCAGATTTTGACTACAAGTGCAATCCTTCAGGAGTCTGTTCCTAGCAGACTACAGTCCAGTCTGTGTGTAAAGTATGGGAAGGACAACAAAAGCAAGGAAAAACCACCCCAACTCTCTGGCTCCAACACCCAGCAAAGTTCCACATCAAAATAAATACAAGTCAATGGAGGCAAGGCACAACAAAGTGAATAGGCAAGAGCATGCATTAAACAATGGGTTGTGAATGGCTTCAAATGCCAAATTACATAGGTGCTGACCATTGTGCCTTATTATGAGGAGCAAGGCTGCCTCTTCATAAGTAGCCTTGCCAACTTCTATTGTGCCTCTCTTCAGCTGTGTGACCTAGGATCCAGGGGGCACCAACTCCTCTTCGTCACCACTGACTGGCTGAAGCTGCAACTCTTCTCTGGCCCACACAGCTGGCCATTTGTCTGGTCACTTGCTCACAGATTTCCCTGATGTTCCTGACAAACTTTGCCTCAACTTCCAAACTGGCTACCAAACCTTTCTCATCATCCTGGTCCCTGTCCAATGTCCCCAGAGACAGCTCTTCCTCATCTTCTGAGCCAGCACCCGAGGCTCAGGCCATTACACTTAGGTGACTTTGTATCAGCCTTGCAAGGCAAACCAGACAGAAAATATGACCAGATGAGGTAATTCTATTTTATTGTAAGATTACATTAACAAAATCTTGCAAGTCTGAAAGTATATTTCTCCCCGTCGCCAGTATAGCCCAAGAAACTAGAGTGAGTCTCTTCTGGCTTCTTGCCCACATTCCTATTGCAGGGTAAATTGTGTTTTATTTGGCCATTCTCTTAGCTCAGAGTTCCCCAATCTTTTTGACTTTGCGGACTTGCTGGGGGGGGAGGGGATGGTTCTGCGTGAGTGGTGGTCAAGAACATGGGCACACATGCAACTCCATTTGCACAAGCTGTGAGCACACATGCCTGCCACTTGCACAAACGAAGCACACATGCCCGTGCTTGCCCTCTACTTGCACAAGTGGGGATGCACATGTGCCCATGCACATTGACCTGCCACGTCCACAGCTCAAGGCCTGGTAATAAGCTGCGGCCCAGGGATTTGTTCTGTCTCCCAAGGTTATTTCTAGATACCCTTATGCTTTATGCCTAAGGAGAGTTTCTAGCCGGATATTTTAACCACCATATCAAATAGATCCTCCAAAATGTAACTTATATTATATAACTAAAAATATTTCTAGAAAGATTTGATATTGTGGGAACCCAAACTGAAAAATATATCAAAATAATTTATTAATTAATGCAAATTGTGCTGCACTAAAAATTCTACAAAGTACTACATTCCTATCTATCATTTAATTGTATGGATTGGATCAAGAATTCATTACTGCTCAGAAAGAAGTCAAATCCTTTTTATTTGTTTTAATTGCCTTATGCTTGGTTGGATCTACAGTATGTCTATGATTAAATCTTAATTTTGCAGCTAACCCCAAATAACTATAGTAGGATATTTGTGTAATAAACAAACCATCATTTAGAAAACTAAATCAATAATGGCATACTACAGGAGGAACAAGG
The DNA here is from genome assembly GCA_023053685.1 of Diadophis punctatus similis. Classification (NCBI taxonomy): domain Eukaryota; kingdom Metazoa; phylum Chordata; class Lepidosauria; order Squamata; family Dipsadidae; genus Diadophis; species Diadophis punctatus. The sequence continues at coordinate 10,205,698 of JALIGW010000008.1, forward strand.
ATGACATAATTTAAAAATAACCATGAATATAATTCAGTGTAGAAGCACAATTCTCTGTATATTCATTATAAATCTTTCATTGATTAAATGATTTTCTTTAAACTAGATAACAAAAATTTAACAAAATTTAAAAGATTGAAAGATTAATTAATGTGTTGCCCATCTTGCTACCCAAAGCAACTAATTTAAATTTGTTATTTATTTGTTTGTTTGTTTGTTTGTTTGTTTGTTTGTTTGTTTATTGGTGTGCTACCCATCTTGTCTCCAAAGCATGAAATTTAAAGATGTTCTTCACTGAAAGATAATATATACAGGTTATCGCACCTTAAAAACTGCTGTATTCATCAGTCATATGAAAACTAAATGCTGATATCAAAGAAGAGAAAAGTACTTTCCTTGCAATTTCCAGGGACATTTTGTTTGAAACAGGACATAGTAATGTTTGCTCTGAAGTCCTTATGTAAGTCCTTATGTAAAGTCCTTATGTAACAATCAGAGAAGTTGAACTAGAATATTTTAACCAAACTGGCAATACCTTAGGCCAGGTCGGTCAAACTCGTGGCCCGTAGGCTGCAGGGGCGGGTTGCTTCTTCTTCACGATACTGGTGCGCTGTGTGCACATCGCCATGTTTTGGCACGTACGCGCTCGCTACATGCGCGTGTTCCATCGCACGATTTTGCTTCCTGCACATGCACGGAAGCAAAATCTCGCGAGGGTATGCGTGAGCACGTGATTTTGGTGCTTTTTTTTCTTCCTGCGCATGCGCGGAAGCAAGATCAGCCCAAAATTCCCCCCCCAAAAGATGGCACCACACGACAGACTGGCGAAGATGGCACCGGAGCTGTCACGTGCAAATAGCGCTATCTGCTGGCTGCTACCAGTGCGGTAGAGTCGACCGCACTGGTAGGAACCCACCACTGGCAGGCTGGATGCGTCACGCGCTGGCCATGCCCATGCCCAGTTTAGTGAAGGGTTAGGGTCCTGATACGTCACATGATGACGCCATGATGACGCAGGTTTGACACCCCTGGTTTAGGCTATAAACAGTTGACCTCCATAGCAATAGCAATAGCACTTTACTTATATACCGCTTCATAGTGCTTTACAGCCCTCTCTAAGCGGTTTACAGAGTTCAGTATATTGCCCCCAACAATCTGGGTCCTCATTTTACCGACCTCGGAAGGATGGAAGGCTGAGTCAACCTTGAGCCTAGTGAGATTTGAACAGCTGAACTGCTGAACTAGCAGTCAGCCTGCAGTCACAGCATTTAACCACTGCACCACTTCAGCTCCTGACATATGACAATGTGTGCAAGGAGATTCTTTGAATAACTAGTATAAGCTTTCCTTATTCTATTATTGTATTGCATCATTATCTTTTCCCTTAATCCCTTAGTATTCTACATATATAATTGTTCTTTCTTAAAATATTCATTAATTTATCTATGCTATTAATTTTAAAAATTTGGAGGGGGGCAAAACAGATGTCAAGTTGGATGCATAAAAAGAAGCAGAAGCATCCATCCATCCATCCATCCATCCATCCATCCATCCATCCATCCATCCATCCATCCATCCATCCATCTATCTATCTATCTATCTATCTATCTATCATATCTATCTATCTAATTTATATAGCCACCCATCTCGCCAAAAGTGACTCTGGGTGGACACAACAATCATAAAAAAGCAACAAATATAAAATATAAAATACAAAGTCCATATTAATAAGTGTCATGACAGTGAAAGATCCAAACCATAGAGAAGGGGGGGGGGGAATTGTAAAAATGATCCATTATGAAATATGCCAGCTGGCTTTGGTGATAGCAACTTTTAGCTATCTTTCAGTGTGTTGCACTGAGGACATCTGCAGTCACAATGCCTTTTATATGTTCCAATGAGCCAATTATGAGATTGGTGTCCCCAATTTGATACTTACCATCTGCCAGTGATGCTAAAGGGAAGGGTGGTGGTGGGCTTTTTTTTTTTTTTTTTTTTGCTTATTTTGTTCACATAGGTGCTTTCCTGTTGTAATTCTTTCCAATTCGTGAACCTGAAATAAACATTATGTAATTTTAAAAAAACCTGAAAATATATTACGATAGTTTTTTACTTAAGGAGAATTGTAACAATTTTTTGTGATTTGAGGTAGAGAAAAAATAATTTGGATTTTTATGGAACTGTAGTACTGAAGAAGCAGACTCAGGGATAGTGCAGGGATACCATATAAATTGCTGAAGATGTTTTCTAAGAATGTCATTCTTTAGATTGGATTTCTAAATATATTGGTGGGTAATCACAAACAAATATTTCTGAGGCTTATTGGCCAAGGCTAATAGGCCACTGTGCTATTTCCAGCTCTTGATGCTTGAACTGGAGCCTGGAAAACAAGAGGTTCATTTTTGTTTCTTTTTATCAATAATACTGGAAAAGCTCCAGGTGCATCAGCTGTGTCACCATCATATTTATGTCCGCTAAAGAAAAGTAAGAAAAAAAGAAGGCATTTAAACTGCTATGAAAAAGCCTTTATCATTCTGAAAATGAGCACATACTTTTGCCAAGAGAATATACCAAAACGTGCATGATATTTGCGTTTCCAAGGGAGCAGTTGCACTGCTCTTTCACAGAGTTTTATTTCTGTGCTCACTTTGATCATGCCGTTATCCCACTTAAGAAGCAAACATACACATTCTTTTATAAATGGCAGCTAGAAGTGTCCTTTGAAATGATAAAACTCAAATGTGTATGATTAAAGATGGAACTGGAAGCCAAGTATCACAGTAGATTTACTTGGCATGTACTTTTCTAGGTTAAATAAATGTAGTACATGGAGCTCCAGAAGACCAAGTTAAAACAGACACATCCAAACAATATGCTTTTCTGTACCAATGTATTTTTCAATATTCTATGGCTACAGAAGAGGCTCAAGCCTTTGTATGTATGTGTATGTATTTGCATTATGACAAACCAAAAGAATCTTCTGAGTATTTTGATACCTCTTTCACATACTTCAGATTTAGGGCAAATTATAAGTATTGCAAATAAGTAAATAAATATTTCAGCAATATTTATTTTGGCTTCAATGTTATCTACACAATCTGCAATTTATTATTAAGGGATATATTGGTGCATTTCATTATGTGTATGATATTCTCCACATAGAAATAGCTTAATCCTTATTATGAAAAGCCTGTAAGGTCAAAGCCTGTAAGGTCATTACCTCAATTATAGATATAAGGGTGGCAAATAGCACATGTCCTGTTTACTTGTTCTTCAGAAAACATCCCTTTTTATAAGAAAAAAAATCAGATAATAGTAAGCAACTATGTAGAGCAGGGGTGTCATGCACTGGTTACGCCTATCCCCATTTTAGCAAAGGGGAAAAAATTGCGATACGTCACGTGACGACAATGTATCATTGTGAGTTTGACACCCCTGATGTAGAGAGTAACCATTTTTGAGCCTGATGTAGAAATTAGCAAGTTTTTCCTAAGCCATTGCCTTTCAGGTTCCATCTTGGACTACAATCTACCTCTGTCTGTACCATGTATAATTAGTGGTCTGTTTGAGAATTATAGGTGCAATAGTCTAATAACTGAATGGCATTAAGTTGAGGAAGATTACAATGTATCAACTGATGTGAATATTTCCTAAGTATTGCTTTAAAAAAAATTAAGTAGGAAAACTATCACAGAAGCAACCATCTCAAAAACAAGGAGATGTATTATACCTTCCTGTACTGAAAGAAAATGCTGTATAACCCTATAGTTTGTGAAGCCTCATTCAGCTGTTAGTCTACAGTTCATAGAAATAATGATGCCAACCCATAGCGGTAATTCAGTTACTATAAATCATTAATCCAACTGACTTAATTCCTCAGCAAATCTTTATGTGTAGTCAGCGTAAGCTGGATAAAATCCACAGGATATAACTTTTTTGTTGATACTGCAAAGAAACTAAGTAACAAATGTAAAAACCATGGTGGTGCAGTGGTTAGAATGCAGTATTGCAGGACAATTCTAATGACTGCCGACTGCCAGCAGTTCGGCAGTTTGAGTCTTATATTTATTGTACACTTAACAAGCTAATTATTTGTGAACAATATTTATCTTTGTGTGCCTATTCCAAAAAGCACTGTACAGATATAAAATTCTGTTCAGAGCCATTTTTTCCTAGTTGTATTTTTTTTTCTTGAACCACTCATTTGGATGATCACAGTTTATCCTAACGGATGTCAGAACATGCTGAGCAGGAATAACCTTTGGTATTTGAATGAGAAACCATCAGAAAATTCAAGGGTTGATGGTAGGCAAAGAAGTATAAAAAGAACACGTTTATGGCAAACCATTTCTGTAATGTTGTTCTTCTCTACTGCTGTGAAGAAAACGTGGCCCAAGGACAATTCATTTTTACTTAAATTGAAGCAAATGGAACTTTTAAAATTCAAACATATTAATTTTACTAGTCTTTTGTGTCTATTTATAGTCATTTTTTCAGGACAGAGAAATGATTTATTTTGACAGTTGTCTTCTGAAGACTTCCATTTTAATATTCCAGAAAAATCTAAATCATTGCATAATTTGGAGACATAGGAGCTACCTTTTTAAAAGATTCCTTGGACAAAGCAATATTTCATGCAAAAGCAAAAGCAAAAACACTCTTTTACATTTACAAATGGCAATTGAGAACCAGGACAATGCAAATCTTTGTTCAGATGTATTTTTTCAGCTCACTTTTTAGGTACTGTGAAAATAGTTCAAAACAAAAGGTGGCCCTTTAAATTTCACTTTATCATGTATGTTACACTTTTTTTCAACAATGAGCAAATAAATGCAAAGGAATGCAATTTATGGGTTCCAATTTTATATACTTGCACTGTAGTTTTCCGCTCATGTGACACAGTTGGCTAGGAAGAAACCATGCTAGCAGTTGATAGTAAAATATACATTCTGTTATGTAGTTACCGTATTTTTCGGAGTATAGGACGCACCTTTTTACCCGAAAAAAGAGGGTCAAAAACTGGGTGCGTCCTATACTCCGAATGTTGCATCAGACATACATGGGGGAGGGGGGAGAGGGAGTTGGTGCGATGGTAGCAATGGCAGCAATTGCACCAACAGCGGCAATGGTGGGCGACAAACAGCTGATTGGCGGTATTCCGTTGCTGGCCGCCATCGCCACCCGAAGCGAGCCGCCGCCGCCGCTGCTACCGCCCAAAATCCCCCTGCTGCTGTTGCTGTCTGAAGCCTGCCGTCTGAAGAGCTGCTGCTGCCCTTGCTGGCCACTGCCACTGCCCAAAGCGAGCCGCCACCACCACTGCCGCCCAACCCCCACGCCGCCTCTGAAGCCTGCCCCCGTTACTGGCTGCTGCCGCCACCGAAAGCGAGTCGCCGCTGCCTGAAGCGAGCCACCGCCGCCTGAACCCCCCCGCTGCCGTTGCTGGCTGCCGCCGTTGCTGGCTGCCGCCGCCGCTGAAAGTGAGTCGCCGCTGCCTGAAGCGAGCTGCCGCCGCCTGAAACCCCCTCCCCGCTGCCGTTGCTGGCTGCCGCCGATGCTGGCTGCCGCCGCCACTGAAAGTGAGTCGCTGCTGCCTGAAGTGAGCCGCCGCCGCCTGAACCCCCCCCCCCCACTGCCGTTGCTGGCTGCCGCCGTTGCTGGCTGCCGCCGCCGCAGAAAGTGAGTCGCTGCTGCCTGAAGCGAACCGCCGCCGTTGCAGCCCCCGGCGCAGGACATGCTACCGCAGCCGTCCCCTTTGCAGCCCCCACCCCGCTGCAGGACGCGATGCCACCGATACTCACCGCTGCTGGAGCCACCGCTGCTGCTGCCTGAAGCGAGCAGCCTGAGAGGTATGAAGAGAAACTTCCAAGTTTGAAGAGCCCTGGGTTAGCAGTGCAAGGGTCTTCAAACTTGGCAAGTTTAAGACTAGTGGACTTCAACTCCCAGAATTCCTCCTCCAGTCATGCTAGCTCAGGAATGACTGGAGGAGGAATTCTGGGAGTTGAAGTCCACAAGTCTTAAACTTGCCAAGTTTGAAGACCCTTGCCACCTCTAACCCAAGGCTCTTCAAACTTGGCAAGTTTAAGACTTGTGGACTTCAACTCCCATTCCTGAGCTAGGATGACTGGAGGAGGAATTCTGGGAGTTGAAGTCCACAAGTCTTAAACTTGCCAAGGGGGTGCAAGGGTCTTCAAACTTGTGAACTTCAACTCCCAGAATTCCTCCTCCAGTCATGCTAGCTCAGGAATTGGAGTTGAAGTCCACAAGTCTTAAAGCTGTCAAGTTTGAAGAGCCCTGGGTTAGGGGTACAAGGGTCTTCAAACTTGGCAAGACTTTTTACAACCATGTACACTTTTTACAAACTTCAAACTTGACAGCTTTAAGACTTGTGGACTTCAACTCCCATTCCTGAGCTAGCATGACTGGAGGAGGAATTCTGGGAGTTGAAGTCCACAAGTCTTAAAGCTGTCAAGTTTGAAGTTTGTAAAAAGTGTACATGGTTGTAAAAAGTGTACATGGTTGTAAAAAGTATTCTGCTACACTGGTATTTTATTAAATAATATATTACTACACCATTTGGTTCAGAATACTTTTTTCCTTGTTTTCCTCCTCTAAAATCTAGGTGCGTCTTATACTCTGGTGCGTCCTATACTCCGAAAAATACGGTACTCAGTAACATGTAGTTACTCAGAATGTCAAGCAAACCTATCCTATCTATACATCTTATTAGGTTAAGTGATAGGGGACACAAAGAGGAATTGGGGCTGACCATTTTTCCTCCAACATCAGACTTCTATTAATGTTTGATAGGGAAGGTCTCCTGTGACTAAGATTGACTGAATGAGAGTACAATGTACAATCATGCACTCAGATTTTGCAGCAGTCCAACAGACTATGGCACCAAACCATAGTGCCATAGTCTGGCACCAAACAACAATCAAGTTTTTAGTCCTCTGTCAATTAAAAAAGGAACGGGGTAAAGCATCCTTCTATCCTACCTATTTATTGATACTTAAATATTACATTTTATCTCTGGGTTAAAAATATCCTAGAGGGGAATATTAAAAGGAATATTAAAAATTGATAAGTAGGATATGAAAATAAATAAAAACCAATACATCTTAAGAAAAAAAGAAAGCCACAGACCCTAACCCTGTGACTTATTTCCTGAATCCTAGTAAAATATGTTGCTTACTTGGCACTCAAATTTGAAACCAAATTTACAGGAAATGTCATTCCATCTTTCTGATCCTACACGGGAAGGGTTCTATGTTCATGTTATTGTTCAGCATCTGGAGGTTTGTAGTTTCCTTTTGCACAAGCGAAAGCCCAAAGGAGATTCTGTGCAGGTGCTATTCAGAAATCGGTTCCAATATTTCTAGTTCCTTGAATTGTCAGAGTGGCCTCTGAAGACAGGCTAAGCAAAGCAACATAAATGCTTTATTCTTAGAAGCCAAGGGTCACACTGCTTCACTAAATGTGTTGAGCAGTTTTGCTTCTGTCTTTCAAAGACCCACAGAGCCATGATATCTGAATGTTTTCAGGCTCAGTATGACTTTAGTCAATCTGAGTTGGTTTCTGATGATCTGTGAAGTTTAATTTTAATTTTAATTTTTTTACCCAATTCACTATTTCTACAATTGTGATTATAAACCCTCTTTTGATCATAGATATAAGTCAGTTCTTGCCTCCAGCATGCTGAAGTCTCAGCCAAGGGGATTCAAAAATGGAAGGTATGACAGAAAAGAAAGATAGATATTAGTAGAGTAGGAATGGAATGAAGAAAGAACAAAATTTTAATAAATGAGGCTTCATAATGAGAATAATCTAGGGAATGTGACTGGTAACAATAATGTTCAGATGTGTTTTTATATAAGGGAGGACATGTAGGGTTTATGGCTGATCACTGAAAAGTTTTAAAAATAGCAATTTAAATTCTGCAATGTTATGTTGCAGAGTGTGAACAAGATTTGTTGAAAAGAATGAATATAGGTAGTCCTCAAGTTACGAATGCAATGGAGCCTGCCCATTCAATTCATAACCCAAGGATTCATGGGAGTGAATCTCGTACCTTGAACAGGATCACTCCCTCCTTTCACCCACGCATTCGAACCACCACGAAACAGCAAGTCTGTAAAGTCACCCACAGGTTCTAAGTCAAAAGACAAGTCCAAGCTAAAACCAAAATCTAAGTCCAAGGTTGAAGAAGCAAAGTTCAAAGTCTAGCAACAGGATCAAGTTTTAAATTCCAAGGCAAGATTTATGACAGCTGAACAAATGCACAGCAAGAAATCTATAAGTTGTTCACTTATAGACGTCTATAAGTTGCTTTGCTTCATGTGCTAGGCTAAATTACCGCTGTCCACTGCAACTCATTAGGGGGGCAAAGCTGACTCTTCACAAGTAGCCTCATTGACAGAGGTGGGTTCCTCCCAGTTTACACTGGTTCTATAGAACTGGTAGCAAACCGCTGGTGATGGAACTGAGCCGGTTCTGTTGGTGCCGGTCCGTGGATGCAGCCAACTTTATTTTTGGATATATTTTTTTTGAAAAAAAAATTTGGAATTTTTTGCTGATTTTTTCTTCTGTGCATGCACAGAAGCTGAGTTTCCGGCATGGTGCGCATGTGCCACCATCTTGTTTTCATCTTTTTTAATTTTTTTGCAAATTTTTGGCACTGCACATGTGCGCGTGTGCAAAGTGCCCGTACACCTGTGCAGCGCGGCCATGTGGTATGGGAGGAAGCGAACCAGCAGCAAGGTAAGTTAGAACCCACCCCTGCTCATTGACCTTTGTGGCACCCATCCTCTTGGCCTGGGAACCCTGGTATCTGGTGGATGAGCTGGTTCCTTCTTATCCCCACTATTTGCAGCTGTGCCCCTTCTCTACCCTCTTCTTCTAGTTGGCCTTCTGAGTCTCCAAGTTGTTTCTTCCCTCTCTTTGCCAGCCAGCCACTTGTCCAATCGCTCCTCCAGCCCTTTTGATGTTCATGGCCTCTCCTCCTCCTCTTACCCATCCCCTCCTAATTCACAGTCCTCCGTGTCTTCCAGATACTCCTCTAAGCCTTGCTCTGAAGTCCCTGAGGCCATCTCTTCCTCGTTATCCAAGCTGGCTTTGTGGGCATCCATTACAGTAACATGCTGTTTCTCGATTAGTCTGGATGTGGGTCATCTGTCCATCCATGGTCCCCTCATACACTTCATATATCCCTTCTCATTAGGCCTCTTAACTTGTCTATATATGGTTTGTTCCAGTAGCCCATTTATCAACTGATCTCCTGGTTTCTCAGCATTTGACATGTTAATTCAGGTAACATCCAAGCCAGTAGAACTGTCTTTGTGTCATTCTTATATTTTGAGATAGGTAGTAGGTAAAGCGATTAGGGAGTGCTTGCCCAATGACCCCTACTAATAAGGTAGATACAAGTGAAGAATTGAACCTCAGTCTCTCACATCAAAGGCAGTACTCTAACCATTAATTATCTAGCCATACATAAAGGAATATTATTACTAAGTTTACAAATAATTCAAGGCGGCCAACATGTTGAAATCTTCCTCTTCCTATTTTCCCCACAACAACCAACCTATGAGTTAGGCTGGGCTGAAAGAGAGAGATTGGCCCAAGGTTACCCAGCTGGTTTTCATGGCCAAGGTGAGACTTGAACTCACAGTCTCTTGCTTTTTACCTTTTCATTTACTTTTTAATATTTTTAAAAAAATTGTATTAGTTTTTATCTTTCTAATTTTAAACTTCAATAAAAATTAATATAAAAAGAATAAAAAGTAAATACTTATGTTTTTGATAGTAAATGTCAATCATTTGTGTATGTATAACTACTGTAAGAAAAATGAATGCACCTAAAATATTATCTATAGTTATTATCGTATTTTCTCCTCCAAAAAATAGAGAAATCTATTGTTTAATATCTTATTAGGGAATTTAAAAGCTGAAAGCATTTTTCTTGCCATTATTGCAAATTGCCATCAGGTCTTCCTTTCAATAAAATAGAAAAGTCAATATACATTGCAAGTCAGAGGTGAAAGTTGGACATTAGTGAGCAAATGCAAAGCAATTATCAAAAAGCAGATATGACGGGAATGCCTTTACTGATTATCCTTCTTGACAAATATAAACTCTGCTTAGTGTTTGCACATCAAACAGCTAAGGATTAAATTAACAGAAATTCATTCAGAACAAATCTGTAATGCTTTTATTTGCTTTTTATGCATTGAATCTCTGCCTACAATTTAGAGCAGACCTTGGTAAAGTAGGCAGACTTTACAAAACCATAAAAAGCTATGATTTCCTCTCTCATTAAGAAAATTACATATACGAAACTTCTGGTGAAGATGGCTTACTAAATTCACACTCAAAGAGGGATCTCTGAAAGATTTTTCCCTGGGTTGTAGCTCTTCAAATACTAACTGAAGGGATTGGGATTCCTTCAGTTTTTATGACCCACCCAGATCAAGGAGAGTCTAAAAATTACCCCTCAAGAACCTCTGATACAGCTGAAGACTGCAAGCAACTTCAGAAGCTGCGCTTCAAAGCTGCTGCATGCTAAAAGCTAGGGAGTGGGACTGCAAGCAGTTCATTGTTAAAGAAGTAGATGTTTTTAAATTTACCTTTCAAATGGACAGTTAAGTTGTGCCTTTTATTTCTTATTCATCTTTAAGAACTATTAATCTTTACTAAGTTAAGTTAAAAGAGGCTCTCTTTAGACACAGCCTTTTCTGCCTTTTTGAAGACCTGTGCCATTTTGGGGATTTTTTTAGTGTTAAACATCAAGGAAGAAGGCTGCTAAGGCAAGCCAAAATAAAGAAGTATGGAGCAAAAAAAAAAGCTGATGGAGAATCATAAAAACTGAAATCTGTGGTTTTAGTTTATTACTGTAGTAACTTGTAGCTTGGTCTGCTTTGTTGTGGGTGGCTAAAACTTTCTGGTTTTTATGATTCCTGAATGGCTAGCAATTCTTAAGCGACTTACAAAAAAAGCGCTATTCTTTGACCAACGAGGGAGTCAAGATGAAGGACCAAATTGAGATTCTCTAATTGTCTAAATAAAATCCACCAGTTAGTTGACCAGCTGTGCTCCAAGGATGGTTTTAAAAATAACCCTCTCAAACTACTTCAGAGATGCAAATGTGTAGAAAGTTACCAAACTACTGAGGCAACTTCACAAATACCTAAAAATTCAGGGGAGTCTACTGCAATTTTGTAATATAAACCTGACACCAACTTTACTATGATGGTTTAAACATAAATCTCTCAACACAACTGAAAGAAGATCTTCAAAAAAAACCTGCAACTTTTAAAATTACAAGTTTGGGACTTTTTCTTTAAGGATATTAACAACATTGAGAAATCCTTGAGAAAAAGGTAGGCTTAACTACTTGATAAACTTTCCAGAGAAGAAAAAGGTTTTACTCCATGAAGACAAGCTGGAAGGAGTGACTTAAACTTGATGTGTTAACTGGATCTAGGATGGATTTCTATCTGTTGGATATTTGTAATTGAAAGAAATTCTCAATCCAAAATTTTAAAATGTAATTCTTTTATTTATATAATGCTTAAGTAACTCTTAAAGTATGCAAAATGTTATTGAACGTGTATTTGAGAGTACCTATGTTAGGAGAAAGTTAAAGCAAATGTTGTAATAGTTTAAATAAAAATTTTGAGTTTTCAAAAGGATGTTTATAAAATATTATTCTATAACGGTAGTTTGGAGCACGGGATCTAAATTTAATACTGAAGTTCAAAGCCTGTATGTTAAGAAGTTAAAGAAAAAGATGTATTAGAAAGTTTTGATTTTAGAAATGTGTTTAACGAAAAGTTTAGCATTTTTAAAAGGGGGGGGAGAGTATTTTTCCATGTAAGGTCAAAGAATCTGAAAGAATACAGTGAACCTTGTTAATAAAAATGGTGATAGTTCACAAAGATTATTAGGTGCAAATAGAAATACATACTATTTCCACAGCAAGGAAGATAAAACAGGAATCGTTAAATTGATCCTTTTATTCAAAGAGGAGAATATATTTAAGTACATTTATAATAATAATAATAATAATAACAACAACAGAGTTGGAAGGGACCTTGGAGGTCTTCTAGTCCAACCCCCTGCTTAGGCAGGAAACCCTACACTACTTCAGACAAATGGTTATCCAACATCTTCTTAAAAACTTCCAATGTTGGAGCATTCACAACTTCTGGAGGCAAGCTGTTCCACTGATTAATTGTTCTAACTGTCAGGAAATTTCTCCTTAGTTCTAAGTTGCTTCTCTCCTTGTTTAGTTTCCACCCATTGCTTCTTGTTCTACCCTCAGGTGCTTTGAAGAATAGTTTGACTCCCTCTTTTTGTGGCAACCCCTGAGATATTGGAACACTGCTATCATATCTCCCCTAGTCCTTCTTTTCATTAAGCTAGACATACCCAGTTGCTGCAACCGTTCTTCATATGTTTTAGTCATATTTTTCACTTGGATATCACTTCTGGATTTTATGCTTGTGATGAAAAAAATGAAATTTTGACATTTTGTCTGGATTTTGGAAATATTCATGTCCGATTAAAACTAAATTCCCAACCATCTTTCTAATAAAGTTATTGATGACTGTCAGATAAAGAAAAAAATTATAAAACAATTTAGAAAGTTCTGGATTTTCCTGAGTCAGTCAGAAAATCTGAAATTTGGAGAAGTGTTGGAGCCAGTGAGCTTGCCAGTGGGCAAGAATAATCCTGCCAAAATCACAAAACAAAATCATACAAAACCACCTTTAAAAAAACAAAGAAACATCCAGGAAATTGCAGGATTACTTTGCCTTGGCTCAATTCATCAAAACAAACCCAAAAGTTCCGGATAAAAAACAGGATTTACAGTTTAATATTAAAACAGAAGCCCTTAATAAAGAAAACATCGATGTTTTCTTTTTTATGCACATGGATCACAGAGCTTTGAAGGAACATTATATGGCAACAAGTTAAAAGTTGAATATTTCAGACTAAATGGAATCAAATATTCTGCATTAAGACCCTCATACAATCTATCACATAAAGAAATATTATTGTCATGGTTTGGGAATGAATGGTATCGCAGCACCTGGGTAACTTACATCACGAAGTAAACTTTTTTTTAAATTTGATCAAAGAATTCTACAGCTGATTATCAGGTCTGTCCATCAATTTAAGCTTAAGCAGATGTAGGTGTTGTGTTCTGACTGACCTATAACTGAACCATAAACTTGTTTTGCTAGACGACCTCTCACTGAATTGTAAGTCGTTATGTTTATAGTTGAACTCTACCTGAACTGTTGTTGCCACCCTGGTCATGTGTTTGAATGCTCATACGCTATTGGTTGGTGTGTCTGACAGCTCCCTATAAAAGGGTTATCTGTCAGACTGCAAGTTGCTGGTTGCTTGAGTGAGCTAATAAAAGAGCTATTCTGAAGTCTGTCTCCTGCGATCTTTGCCCACAATTTAACAGTAGGTCATGCAGCAACATGATGAACCCAAGAATACAAACTAGTCTAAAGTATAATGGGGAATGATAAAGAAATGTAAAGTCTTGGAATGGTTTAAGTCAAAGTTCAGACCAGAAAACCATAGAAAAATGTTCTAGCAGGACTGAAATGAACAGTTCATGAAGAAAGCCATCAGGTGTTACTGAGTATAAGAGCTTAACATGGATGAATTATTACATAGTGATGTGAAAGACCGATCACTATTATAAGAAGCATATGGCTACAGTTTTACAGATAAATGTGGTGGAACTAATGATTGAATGTAAGGGGCTGATTACTTTTTCACACCAGTACTTTGTATATTATGTGATTGTTCATCCAAACCCCCCTTTACCAAGTAGGATCCACATGGAACTCTGATAGCATCCAGTGACAAAGATAGGCAAATATTCAGAATATACAGAAGGAGCAAATGCTTTTTCACAGAACTAGCTAAATATTTCTAGAATTGGCCCAAGACATTTTCTAGCTATAGGGCGCATTTTATTTAATTAAAATTAAAATTAATTAAATAATATGCTGCCTGCATGTCTGTGTCAGTTTTGGAACTAAATATTTCTTTTGGAAATAAATTATTCTCTTATTTGAAATGTATGCTAAAATATTAAAATATTTCAATTTCATTGTCCTTTTCTCTTCCCAATATCCCTGTTTTATCTTTTGCTTCTTTAAACATTTTCCAATAAGATACCTGTATCAATACCTGTAATGGACGTGTTTATACTACTGAGACTGATCAGCCAGAGAAAAGATGCAATCATTGCAGATAAGTTTAATATAAGTAACGAAGGAGTTCTACTAATTGTTTTTACCCTTTTAATTTAATAAAACTATTCAATAGATTAAAAAGTAGATTTGCCTAAATGTATACTATGTACTAATCATTAATTCTAACCTCCTGACATAGTGGGTGCAGGTAAGATCCAATACATTAGTTTGCTTCTAAAATAATTGCATTTTGCACAAAGCATAGCATAGCATAGCACAAGTTTAATCACTCCACTATGGTAGTTAGATATTCTGGTAGGTTTATTAACCTTTAACAATTAATTGTGATGTTATTGCATTTGGAAGGTCTATTGTTATTCAAATCTAACCCACATTAGCACAGGTTTCATGCATATTATTATCTACAATTCTGCAGCTACATTCATCTAGCACAATAGAGGTGAATCACAGGTGCCTTTGGCATAACTGCTTTCTTTTTTTCTTTTTCTCCCCCCCCCCCCAGATCTACCATTCTATTATCCCAATACAAATTAGAAAAGCTGAAAAATGAAATATCAGATGGATTAGCCATGGACAAGAAATCCAAAGTATATCTCTATATAAGGCAAATGGATCCAGAAATAGCAGCCAAACCATTGCAAATGCATTCTTATTTTCTTTCCTAAATAGTGTTAATGTTTTTCATTCAAAGTTATATAGGTGATTTCACTGGCTATATTTCAGAGCTGAAGAGAGAAGTAGCATGTTTTCTTTGTCCTTATATACTATTTTATACAAGGATTTAAGAACATTTGTATACTGAAGAGGAGTTTTCTTCTTTTGCACAAGGTTTCCAAATAAATAAAGTTCACATGAAATATTCACATATAACAAGAGATAGATAAATGTTAAAACATTCATTCTTTTTGGCTTGCTAACCATGACCACAGAAAGTGTTTTCCTTCTTCCTGATAGAGGTAATGCTTTTATTACTCTTTTAACTCCATGAATAGACATAAGAAATTTAACAGCAAAACTTTGACTCATATTATTTAAGAGCTTCTTCATCTCTTTCATTAGATGCTATCGTACATATTTCAAGCATTTGTGTGTGCTGGCAGCAGTGGGAATTTCCTCTCTAAGCTTTTTTGTTTTTAATGTATCTGGTTCTTGGTAAGAACAACTTCAGCAATTGAGCCTGATTGTTTCCCCCCCCCCCAAACTAGGAAGAATTAATGGTCCCAATCTTAGTACAAATATACAAGTAGAGTATCACAAGAGTTGGACAGTTATATGTCTAGGGAAATATTGGTCCAGATTGTACTTTATTATCTCAGAATCTGCATTACACAAGTTAATTATCAGGACTGTGCCAGACTTTGAAAGGCTACTCTAATCTGCTTTGGAACTCCTTTTGTCTTCTCCAGAAGTTATCCTAGAAGAAAAAGTTGACAGGAACCTTCTTGTCTAATCAGGATCCTCCAGGGTAAGTAGTGCACTTACTAGAGCAGGGCTGTCAAACTGATGGCCCACGAACCGGATTAGTCACATGCTGGCCATGTCCATGCCCAGTTTAGCAAAGGGAAAAAAGTCATGATACATCACATGATGCCATCGTGATGATGCGAGTTTGATACCCCTATATTAGATTCATCTTGCATTGTTCTTAACAATTGAGTCCAGTAGATGTTTCTGGTTGGCTACAGACCTTTGTTATTAGTGGCCTTAAAAACTACCACCAAGAAGGAATATTAGGAAAGCTATTTCAATGATTGGCTGCTTCTTGTACTGCATTTGCCTGAGCTCAGGCCCTTTTGCCCACTCCAAAGGGCCATTGAAACCATTGTTTCTGCACATGAAGTCCTTCTACTGCCAAAGTAAAGAGTACTCAATATCTGGTCCTCCTTGATGCATGCAATCTGTCCATGCCACTCATCATCTCCAAATCACTGGTGAATGGTTATGGGGAGTTAGCAATATGGAAAATGACCTTTCATGTATTCCAATCAAATGTTGTTAGTTAAGATAGACCAGAAAGGACACATCACATCAGGAGAGGTGAGGAATATATATATCCCCAATGTCTTTTTTTGTGCAGTAGTATGGAAGAAAAATGTTGGAATGCCTATAGAGTGTGATGCTAGCTTGACCCTCTCCCACCGCACTGGCCAATTTGAGGCAATCCATATGAGGGTATTAATCTAAGGTGAATCAAGACATCTCCTCAGTTCAGCAAAGCTGTATCTATGAATTGGGCAAATTCTCCATCCTCTCTCCACATCACTCACTTCTACCATTCTGCTCTAACCTGAGCTGCAGAGGGGAAGATTGTCTTACATGCCACTGACCAGGCAGGCAAAGACTTCCTTGTCTTCCACCTAAGAACAAGAGGCAAGTCCAAACTCACTCAGTATCCAATTGTTTGATGTTCTTAAGGTTTATCCCTCATTTTTTCTTCAGAAGCTCAATGCATCTCCCAAGGAGAAGTCACTTTATTATAACAATTCTGTGCAATTACCTGAGACACAGTCACTAGCCCAAATCATCATGAGTTTCTATAGATGAGGATGTATTCAAATGGGGTTTCTGCAGCCTGCTGCAATAATTGAAATTTAGGCATCTTTTTGAAAGGAAACCTGCTTATTTAATCAGTATTTTTATCATAATAAGAGAGACACAAAGTTGGTATGAGATCATCTTCTATATATATTTGGCATGAGATGAAGTTTATACTGAGAAGGCAGTGAGAACAAGAAGTGAACAGGAAAGACATATTGAATGAAAAATAGTGTTGGGGGGGGGAAGAGAGGGAGAGAGGGAGAGAAGAGAGGGGGGAGAAGAACAAGGGTAATAGATGAACAGGGGAGCAAGAACATGAGACAGACAAAGTGAGAGGAAGAAAGATAAACTGCAAATCAGCTGTGATCAGATGAGGTCATAGTGAGTGATAAAACAGGAAAATCCACCAATTACTTTCATTAAAATTGTCAGGAAAGCACCATTCACCACACACTATTAAGGCAGACTAGAACTGATGAAAGACTAGTTGCAAAAGCTTCCAATTCAATATGTGTTACTTCTAGGCAGGAGAAAACTGGTTATCTGGATATGTACATTTTTTCCAATAAATGTGTTTATTTCCCAATAAAACTGGTTAAACATCCAGGTCTGGAAACCTGAGAGTAGCTTAGTCCCCCGAAATAATAAATTGTTATTTAGCAATAGCAATAGCAATAGCACTTAGACTTATATACCGCTTCATAGTGCTTTACAGCCCTCTCTAAGCGGTTTACAGAGTTCAGCATATTGCCCCCAACAATCTGGGTCCTCATTTTACCGACCTCAGAAGGATTTAAAGGCAAGCGTTCCAGATCTCATTCTCAAAAGCAGCTAATATTGTGGGGAAATAGAACAACAAAGCCTTAACTAATTATTAAACCACGGGAGGAGGGGTGTCCCCTCTTGTCTAGTAACAGATGTGGAAATTTCAGAGAATAATATTTGATCTGAATGTTGAGGTAATATTTCCCAGGCTGCTATGGGAAGATCTACATAGATCACAGTTCTGTTGTTCTTCAAATCCTTCTTTCTTCCGCTTCTGCAATACAGCTTTTCACTACAAATCTGATGTTTCTTAGAACAGATTTATGATTCAGTAGATTTCAGATCTGAATGACACCCCCCCACACACACATACACACAGACTCTTCAATCTATAACAAAATGATTCGTTTGCTTATTATCTGTTGCATGAGCCCTGGTGAGCTAAGTTCAGTGTTTCTCAAATGTGGTGACTTTAAAAGCATAGATTTCCAGAATGGGACAACTTGTTGCAGTACTTTCAGCCAGATTGCTGTACGACCAAAGCATTCTGCTATCCAGCAGAATTCCTAATAATAATGTTTTGCCCTCTCTTTAATGCTTCTGTGTGTGTGTGTGTGTGTGTGTGTGTGTGTGTGTGTGTGTGTGTGTGTGTGTGTGTGTGTGCGCACGCGCATGGGCACACCAGAGATGGGTTCCTGCCGGAGCTGTCCAGTGCGTAGCTCCGGTAGGGAGTGGCTGATTGCGCAATTTGCATGCGTCTGCTCCGGAGCGCTCTTCGCCGGTCTGTCACAGGCGTCGCTATCTTTTCCTGAAAATTTTTGGCTGATTTTGCTTCTGCGCATGCGCGGAAACAAAATTGCACTGAAATCTCTCTCTTGCACGTGTCCCCTCGTGAGATTTCGGCGCAATTTTGCTTCCGTGATTGTGCAGAAGCAAAATCGCGCGAGGGGGGCACGCGTGCGTGCACCCGAAACATGGAGATGCGCGCGCAGTGCACCGGCATCGGTAAGCTAGCAACCCGCCCCTGGTGCACATGCGCGCACACATGTGTGGTTATTATGTTAAGAAACTGCAGTGTACTTAAAATACACACACACATACACATACATACACAAATAGGCTAGGGAGCTAGTTTCCAAGTCCCTTTTCAACTTCCTTTTACTTTATTTATTATTTATCCCAAAATCTTATGTATGCAAAATGTCTGTGCATTCATTCAGAAAAGGTTTGTTTGTTTTTCACATTTCTAAGCAGCCCAACTCCCTCTAAGAGGAAATTCTTCATTAACGTAAAACTTGATAGGCATCTTAGTCAAAAGTCATCTCATGTCAGCTTTAAAAGAAGGAATGGAGAAGTCAATCTATTTTCTCCAACAGAAGACCTTGAAAATAGAGTCAAGACAGAAGATTATATCATTTTAAGATGCTATTTTTAATCCAAATTCAGAGAACACGTGTGGGTCTGTGAGTAAAGTCTTACTATTCCAAGACTTGCTATGAAGCATAACAGAATGTTAGGAACCTCTTATTTTACATCAGCATGATGTCTTAGCTTTGTTTGCCTATAATCTTTATTAAATTTTAATTAAAAAAACTTTAAAATAAGATTAAAAATTAATAGAAGCTAATATTAATTTATTGTATTATAAAGCCAATATAAAGTAAGAAAAAAGAGAAAGGAAGAAATCAAAGAAAAATCAATAAGTGCAAGAAAAGAAAAGAAATTAGCATCCAACTGTTCAGAGGACACGGATTAGCTGCCAGTCATTTTCACTAAAAGATGCAAAAATTTTATTCCAATTTAAAAAAATAATAATTTATAATTGTGTGGACATCTTTATTTTACCATAATCTCAGTGTTTTTATTATTTATTTATGCACTTAAACAATAGTACAACATGTTAACTGACTAAAATCAACCTAGAAAAGTCAACTTTAATTTTTCATGAAGTTCTTATTGTGTGGGAAATTCCATGCTATGAAAATTCATGTCAAGTTACAGATCTGAAGTGGGATAAATCATA
The DNA here is from genome assembly GCA_023053685.1 of Diadophis punctatus similis. Taxonomy (NCBI): domain Eukaryota; kingdom Metazoa; phylum Chordata; class Lepidosauria; order Squamata; family Dipsadidae; genus Diadophis; species Diadophis punctatus. Next base: position 10,225,264 of record JALIGW010000008.1, read on the forward strand.
AACAATTTCTGAATTATCAGGCAAGTAGTCTACTTTTCAGGTAATTATGGGATTTTCCCAAATAATAATCTACTGATTATTGTAGCATTTTAAAGATTAAGAATTTTATAAAAGAAATTAATATTGATCTACACCTTCATGGATTGTATCTATTCCCACCTTATTGTTTTATAAATAAAACATTATTTATAATAGGATTAATATCAATAACATAAAGAGCTTTATGATTTTGGCATACAGCCATGGATTACAAGAACAATATCAGAATGAAGGATAATATTAGTATGGACTATGAATTAGGAAAAGTGACTTTTCATGACAGATTTCAACCATGCTTCTATAGGTACTTCCATAACTTTATAAATAGCAAGAGGCTAATCTGTGGACTTTTTTATGGGAAAATGCTGGCTCTTGCTATGCATCAGGTCTGCTGTATAACTTTGACAATGTTCAAATTTGGTTTGATTACTGAGGCTTATTCTAAAATATCTTTCCATGTCACTCATATATCTACACCTTTATCCTTGAGCTCAATCATCCACTTCAAGGTTCCCATTAACTTCTTTTTGGCACAATTCCATCCAGCTTGCTTTTATGCACAATGAAAGATCTCTTATCTTAACCAGGATTCTAGTTCTCTGTACTGCATCAGCCTGTGGAATAAATATATTTCAAGATTATAGTAATTTATCTTTATCAATATCCAATAAATTGTTTCTGCTATCAAATGGGTGGTTTACTGCTGCATTGCTGCATGTCTCATGTTTTAACTTTTATGTCAGGTCTTCAGTTCTCAAAACCTAGAAATGATTAGTGTCTACCATATGTACACCAACCAATAGATCTGCAAGTAGCTGAACAATAGTTTGTTTCTTTTGCCAAAATAGTATTTTAATTGTGGTGTAGGAAGCTACCACCCACCCTCCTCATAGAAAAATGAAATATTCTAGGAAATATTTAAAAGGCAGAATATTATATTTTCCCTAAAGGAGAAACATATTTCTAAAGACATAAACTCAGAGCCTCAGCTCCCTGCCCTCCTAGCAGATATTTTGGTGCCAACCTATCTAAAAGACAAAGGCTGGGCCAGCTTATCTACAAAAAAAAAGACATGGCCCTCAGGACATGAAAGGATTAGCCCTCACTCAAGATCCAAACCAGGACAAAGCCATTAAGCTACAATAGGAATTGCCCAAAGCCCTTTCATTCACCCAGCAAGTTTCAACCAGGCCTGGGACTCAAGACAACATACAAAGTTACTCCTGCATGGCCCCATGGGAGTCTGACAATCAATCAGAGTACATTTTTTACACAGGAACAGGAAGCTCCAAGCTGGGGCCCAAGAGAGGGTATAAATCTCTCTCCCTCTCTCACCCATGTGCTGTTTTTTTGCCCAGGACCTCAATCCATGTGGTCCTGTCTACCATTAAACCATCTTTCCAAGCAGTCTCCATGTTTCCAGTGTCTTTCTTCCCACTTGGAACTGAACCCAAATGCACATTTTTTCCAACAGTGGATTAGGAACAGTTAGAGGATTTGTGTGTGTGTTTGTTAAGGTGACCAGATTTTAACATTGGTAAAGAGGGACACCATTGACCGGGGTGGGTGGGTTCCTGATTAAAAATTATTTATTTATTTATTTTGGTCGTTTTTGTATGCCGCCTCACTCCCGTAGGACTCAGGGCAGCCATACAACCTTTTCTTTCTTTCTTTCTTTCTTTCTTTCTTTCTTTCTTTCTTTCTTTCTTTCTTTCTTTCTTTCTTTCTTTCTTTCTTTCTTCTTTCTTTCTGTCTTCTTTCTTCTTCCTTCCTTCCTTCCTTTCTTTCTTTCATCTTTCTTCTTTCCTAACATCTTTCTTTCTCTCTCTCTCTCTTTCTTTCTTTCTGTCTGTCTGTCTTCTTTCTTTTTCCTTCCTTCCTTTCTTTCTTTCATATTTCTTCTTTCCTAACATCTTTCTCTCTCTCTCTCTTTTTTTCTTTCTGTCTGTCTGCCTTCTTTCTTCTTCATTCCTTCCTTCCTTCTTTCTGTCTTCCTTCATTCCTAACTTCTTTCTTTCTTTCTTTCTTTCTTTCTTTCTTTTTCTTTCTTTCTTTCTTTCTTCTTTCTTTTTTATGCAGCTATTAGTTCTTGGAGGGATTTGGCTGGGTAAACTTGGCCAATCTGACTAAACCAGGGGTCGGCAAAGTTAAACACTCAAAGAGCCATTTGGACCCGTTTCCCACAGAAGAAAACCCACCGAGAACCACAAAACCTGGGTAGGCGTGACCAACTTGACATCACTCACACCCACCCAGTCACATGACCCCTCTAGCCACGCCCACCCAGCCAGTCATTAGGACAGAGAACTGGAAACCACAAAACCCTTTACTCTCTCTCTCTCTCCCCCTCCCTCTCATCTCTCCCTTTCCATCTCTTTATCTCGCTCTCTCCATCCATATTGTCTGTCTATCTGTCTGTCTGTCTTTCTATCTATCTATTTATCTATTTATCATCTATCTATCTATCTATCTATCTATCTATCTATCTATCTATCTATCTATCTATCTACTCTCTCTCTCCCTCTCATCTCTCCCTTTCCATCTCTTTATCTCTCTCTCTCCATCCATATCTATCTACCTATCTACCTATCTACCTATCTACTTACCTACCTACCTACCTACCTACCTATCATCTATCTATCTATCTTCACTCTCTAGGCCACCCCAATGATGCCCTTGAAGTGATGTCCCGGTGCCTGGAAGCTGTGCGGATCTGGATGGGGAGAAACCGACTCAGGCTCAACCCTTCCAAGACGGAGTGGCTGTGGTTCCCAGCGTCTCGATATAGTCAGATGATTCCATCTCTGACTATCGGGGGTGAGTCTCTAGCCCCCGCTGAAAGGGCTTGCAATCTGGGTGTCCTCCTGGATCCACAGCTGTCCTTAGAGGACCATCTGACAGCTGTGACCAGGGCGGCCTTTTATCAGGTCCGCCTGATACGCCAGTTGCGGCCCTTTCTGGATCAGGATTCCCTGTGCACAGTCACCCATGCCCTGATCACGTCGCGTCTGGACTACTGTAATGCTCTCTACATGGGGCTCCCCATGAAGAGCACGCGGAGGCTCCAACTGATCCAGAATGCAGCCACGCGGGTGGTTTCGGGGGCTAATTGGCGCTCCCATATAACACCCCTCCTGCGCGAGCTGCACTGGCTTCCGGTAGTCTACCGGGTGCGCTTCAAGGTGCTTGTTACTACCTTTAAAGCGCTCCATGGCATTGGACCTAGGTATCTCCGAGACCGCCTGCTGCCACAAACTGCCTCCCATCGACCAGTGCGCTCCCACAGAGAGGGCCTCCTCGGGGTGCCATCAGCCAAGCAGTGTAGGCTGGTGATGCCCAGGGGGAGGGCCTTCTCTGTGGGAGCACCCACCCTCTGGAATCAGCTCCCTCCAGACTTAAGAACCATTCACAACCTGTACACCTTCCGCCGTGCCCTCAAGACGTATTATTTTTATCAAGCCGGGCTGGCGTGAAAAAGTTTTTGGGGTTTTTAAAATTTTAAGATTTTACTAAATTTTAATTGTATTAAATTAGGGCCACATTGAATATTTTATTTTAATATGTATTTTAATGTTTTTTACTTGGCTTAAATGTATTTTAATGTTTTTTACTTGGCTGTTCACCACCCTGAGTCCCCTGGAGAGGGGCGGTATATAAATTTAATTAAACTCAAACTCAAACTCTCTCTCTCTCTCATCTCTCCCTTTCCATCTCTTTATCTCTCTCTCTCCATCCATATCTACCTATCATCTATCTATCTATCTATCTATCTATCTATCTATCTATCTATCTATCTATCTATCTTCTCTCTCTCTCATCTCTCCCTTTCCATCTCTTTATCTCTCTCTCTCCATCCATATCTATCTACCTATCATCTATCTATCATCTATCATCTATCTATCTATCTTCTCTCTCTCATCTCTCCATCTCTTTATCTCTCTCTCCATCCATATCTATCTATCTATCTATCATCTATCTATCTACCTACCTACCTATCTATCTATCTACTCTCTCTCTCCCTCTCATCTCTCCTTCCTTCCTTCCTTCCTAACTTCTTTCTTTTTCTTTCTTTCTTTCTTTCTTTCTTTCTTTCTTTCTTTCTTTCTTTCTTTCTTTCTTTCTCTTTCTTTCTTCTTCCTTCTTTCTTTCTTTCTTTCTTTCTTTCTGTCTTCCTTCCTTCTTAACTTTTCTTTCTTTCTTTCTTTCTTTCTTTCTGTCTTCTTTCTTCTTCCTTCCTTCTTTCTTTCTATCTTCCTTCAATCCTAACTTCTTTCTTTCTGTCTGTCTGACTTCTTTCTTCTTCTTCTCCTTCCTTCCTTCCTTCCTTCCTTCCTTCTTTCTTTCTCCCTGCAAACCAATCCACACTGTGGCTCCTTTCTCCAAGGCGCTGCATGTGCGAAGTCTCCCCGGTCGCTGTGGCTGCACCGGGGAGCATGCGTCCTGGTCATTAACAATGGAGATGCAGAAAGTCTCAGCTCCCAGCCTTCGTGGGAGTCGATCTGGCGTGGCTGTGGAGAGGGGCTGGCTGAAGACGTTTCAGCAGCTCCTGGAAGACGGGCAGCCGTCAGCCCAGCCGGGGAGGAGGAGGGGGAGGAGAAAGGCAGTGGGAGAGACCTCAGAGCAGAACACACACACACACACACACACACACACAGCCGTCAGCCCAGCCGGGGAGGAGGAGGAGGAGGAGAAAGGCAGCGGGAGAGACCTCAGAGCAGAACACACACACATATACACACACAGCCATCAGCCCAGCCGGGGAGGAGGAGGAGGAGGAGGAGAAAGGCAGTGGGAGAGACCTCAGAGCAGAACACACACACACACACACACACACACACACACACACACACACAAAAGACTCGCAGAAAGTCTCAGCTCCCAGCCTTCGCGGGAGTCGAGCTGGCGTGGCTGTGGAGAGGGGCTGGCTGAAGACGTTTCAGCAGCTCCTGGAAGACGGGCAGCTGTCAGCCCAGCCAGGGAGGAGGAGGGGGAGGAGAAAGGCAGCGGGAGAGACCTCAGAGCAGAACACACACACACACACACACACACACACACACACACACACACACACACAGCCGTCAGCCCAGCTGGGGAGGAGGAGGAGGAGGAGAAAGGCAGCGGGAGAGACCTCAGAGCAGAACACACACACACACACACACACACACACACACACACACACACACACACACACACCTGCCTTAAAACTTCCCGAGTTTTAACTCCCCCCAATCTCGCATGCCCCCCTTTCAGGCCGATTTTTGGAAAGAATGCCCTAGTCGTGCATTCTTTCCAAAAATCGGGACTTTTTAGAAACGCGGCGGGACGCGGGACAAATCATTAAAAAGCGTGGCTGTCCCGCCAAAAGCGGGACGTCTGGTCACCTTAGTGTTTGTGTGTCTACCAAGATTCACTACATGTTAATTAATTGCTTCTGCAGTATTTTGTAGTATTCAAATTGTGTTGAATAAGCTCTCTTTTATGGTAACAATTGAGATTTCAGCACTATTGGAACTTTTCTTATAGTTTCTGTCTTATCAATTGACCAGGATTTGCATAATGACTTAAAGGAGCTTATATTATGAGAAGTCTGCAAATGAACACTGTTCAGAAAGCTTATCAAACAATGTTACTGCTGGACACAATAGCAATAGCAATAGCACTTTTCTTATATACCGCTTCATAGTGCTTTACAGCCCTCTCTAAGCGGTTTACAGAGTTCAGCATATTGCCCCCAACAATCTGGGTCCTCATTTTACCGACCTCGGAAGGATGGAAGGCTGAGTCAACCTTGAGCCTAGTGAGATTTGAACAGCTGAACTGTTGAACTAGCAGTCAGCCTGCAATGGCTGCATTTAACCACTGCACCACTTCAGCTCCTACTTTATCTTTATCACTGCACCACTTCAGCTCCTACTTTACAACTACTTTATCTTCTGAAAACAATGAGCAAACATTATTGTGCTTCCTTTTCTTTTTCCAGGCCATATGGGAGATGTGAGGAAATCTACATTTTGATATACTACAACAGTAATGTTTCCTAAGTTGCCTCTATCCTGAGACGTCTGACTGGACAAACATGATATTTACTTTCTCAAAAAGAACTCTCAAATATGATTATTTTCACTTAATAGTTTTCTAATTAAAATTAGCCCCATTAATATTAATAACATGGTTTTTGAAAAGGGGGTTAACAAAGATAATTTTCTGATAGGCAGACCTGTAACATCAAAGAGTATATAATTTGAATGGGAAAGACAATGGTCAGTCTCCCCTACAATATCTAATTTTCTAATGCAAGATGACCAGACAGCTTGGACTATTTGGTGGTAAAATCTTTAATAAATAACATCTAAAAATTGCTTTACTGTATTAAAGTTTATTTTCTCATTAATATTTTTCTTGTATGCATGATTATAAAATTACACAATTATCTTATTTTTTAGGATTTTTATAAGATTTGGTAAGTTTATTATTTTTAGATAGAGAGAATCATATTTATTTTCCTTTTTTAAAAAACTGGGCTAAATGGACAAATCTGTGGCCTTATAACTTATAACTCTTCATCTCAACATGCATTACATAAGGAGGTTCAGGCTGACTGGTATAAGTTTAGCATTAGTTAATTTTGCCAAACTGCCCCAGATATAATCCCTACAACACTTTCTAGTTAGTAAATAGAGGTAGTCCAGCAACAAGCCATGGGCAAGTTGAAATAGAATATGAGAAAATAATGGCAGATCCTGGTAGAGCAGAATGCATTCTTGCAGCAAAAAAAACAGCAAATCAGCAGCAGTCACAATGGTTGGAACATATATGAGCCTCTCTGAAGAGATGCTAATACCATCTAAGCATCATTTTTTTTCTACTGTTTCTGTTGTTTGTGTGGAAATGAGCAACTATATAGATTTGTGTTCTCTGTGTGTAACTCTCTGCTCTTAAGAACACTAGCTAGGAGAGATGTAAAGCTCATTTTTTCATAAACATTGGTTGCATATAATAATATTATAATAATATCTCTAATTGTGGGTAACTAATCCATTGTACCATTTAACTGAAAAATGACATAAATGCACTGTTCCCAAAGCAACCACAATTTTCACTCCCCCACCAAAATCAATGAATCATCATTATGTAAATAAAGGGCCATCAATTAATTGTGTTAGCCTTGTTAGAATCTGTAGAAATAATACTTTAGCTGAGCATTTACACTCTTATTAAGACTCTCTTTTGTCCTAGATTTATTGGCCTCATTTTTCACTGTCCACTGGCCTTGAAAGTAGCTTACCCAGGAAAGTGAGAAAAAATGTACATTTCAAGGAAAGTTTTTCATTAGATACTTAGAAGCCCTGACAGACAGGCAGGCAGGCAGGCAGGCAGGCAGGCAGAAAGGAAGGAAGGAAGGAAGGAAGGAAGGAAGGAAGGAAGTTCCTTTTTTGGAATGATGTTGAGCAAATTGGGTGAATGGATAAGGGGATAGTAAAGGAGGGTCTGATTGAAATATCTATTATCTGTGCTGGAAGGAGGAGATCTTTGCAGCTACCCACTGAACAGTTTGTTGACATTGCTCTTGGGTGAAGAATAAAGAACTTAATTTCATGCAGCTGCCTGTTTTTTGTTTTTATCATCCCAGCTTAGAATGGACTTTATAAGGAATAAAACTATTCTCTGTAGGAACTTGCTTTCCTATCAAAAAGCCATAGAGGCAAAGATCTATTTCTTTTTCTGTTTAAATACACTATATATTTTAGGAAATAAGAAAAAAATCAGTTTCAAAATGTCCTGAAGATGCATTCACTACTGTGAAACTGTTTTTGTTCATCCACAGCAGGTAATGAGTGCTTTGAAAAGGAAGAAATAGAGGAAACACAGACTGACCATAGGAGATAATAATTCGTTCATATGTTAAAATACAACTTTACTCTTCAATTTCTGGCACAAGACATTCTAGAAAACAATGAAAAGAATGCTCAGTCAATTAAACCACATGAAATGACATTGGTCTCACTATACCAGAAGGTAGGAAATGGGGAATATATCACCTTTTAAAACTCTGAAGCCATTTGCTTATGCAAGTATTGATTTTCTTCTCCACTATTGTCTAATTCTCAATCATCAAGTGTTTGCTTTAACCCCGGTACAAATTCAGCCTACAAATAAAACAAGGGACTTTAGGACAAAAACTAAATTTCATTCCATTTTAATTAAAATGGAATGAACTAAACAAAGTCACTAGCTTAATAGTTTTGTTCCCTTATTTTGGTGATAGTACTTATTGGACAATGTTAAGGAATACAAATATTAGGAAGCTATATCTAGCTCTGGAACTTTGCCAAAGGGATTGTCAAACCAGATTTAGGAATATGTATGGATCAAGCAAGTGCTGCTATTGATTGTAAACCATCTTCAGTCTCATATATTTCTCACTCACTATGGAATAATTGCCCCAAAGTATGTTATTTAGGGGCATCTCAAGATTCTTCTAATTGAATTCTATGATTACTCATAAACATAGCAGCAGATGTGGCATTGAGGGCAGAAATTGCTTTTGGTAACTCACTTCCATTTTAACAGCAACACGAAGAAGGCACTTTATGATCCAATTAGTGCTTTCAGGAACTCCCAAATCACTTTATAAAGCATTAAGCATAGAAGGACAAAAAAGAATCAGAGGATGGTAATTTTTTTTTATAAATATGTGTAAATATTGTTTTCACCATTTTGCCTTCTCACAGGAAACTCAGTAGGGAAAAGCCTTACCTACTATTTTGTAAGTTACTGTTTGACAAGTGTGCCATTGAGAACTGCTCAGAAATACAGGAACAGCATTATTTATCCCCACTGGAAAATTATTTTCCTCAAGTTTCTTTAGAAAACTCTTCTACTTTTCTAAAGAAGTTTCATGTCAGAACAAGCTCTTTTCCAAACATAAGACCAGTACCACAAACTACATTTCTATCACATTAAATTTCTTTCTTATTGGTGACGAAACCAAATTGTCATATTTTAAAGTTACTTTGTAAGCTATGTTATGTGACAATTGCTATGCACTCTGGTACCATTATCCTTCACACTGCATGCTGAATTATTTTATTCTCGTATAAAGCAGTTTTCTTTCAACTTAATATAAAAAACATTTTTACCAGTTGTATTTAGTTTTACATGTTATTTGTTTAAGTTGTATGTTTAGGATTTTGTACTTTAAGGTAAACTTTCTTTCGAGTTGAGTTCAATTCCTGGTGATTTCATAAGGACATCCTTACAGTAAAAAAAAATGTCAAGGAAGAAGGAAATGATAAAGCACTTCTACTGCAAAGAAATGATTTGTCTTCTCCTTAGACACTTTTAATACTAACCAAGTTGGATTTTACTTGGTTTATAAGCCACATTCTGTTGCTCTCACATCTAAAACTACAGTTTGAAAATTAGGCAAGTTGTGCTTGAGCTTTGATAAATATGCTGAGCAAAGAACCCATCTTGCCTATGGCATTCTGTTATACCCTGAGCAATGGAGGTTAAATCTCCTAGAGTGCTGAAAGGTCCAAATGCAATAATTTTTTGACAAATTATTAACTGGCTAGTTTAAAACATTAATGTATTATTTTATATCATATAAAGTAGAGGAAGTCATTTTGATAATGAAAAAGAATCCAAAATCCATGCTGAGAGATTACTGAAGGCATACAAAGTACTTACAAACATTTGTGTTTCCAAGAATATTTAATCAGCCAAGATGGTTAAATATCAAAGGAAAAGGAAACAGGAAAAATAAGCCTGTGTTTAAGCCAACTCTTAAAGCTAACTCTGTACCAGAATAGAAATGAGAATCTATAAGGATGTATTAGCTAGCATGGCCAGATGGCAAATAAATATTCTGGGAATTATAACCGCAATGATAGATTGGGCATAGCTCTGCTGGAGATTGTGGAGGAGCAATATCATAGAAGATGTTTGTGGTCAGTAATAGTTCCAAGTTCACTGAACACATCGTGCAGTAAGATGTATGAGTTAGAGGTGGAACTGTATTTTGTTACTGTCTCTGGTGCTATTGCCTTTATTTGTATTCTCTTTCATTTAAATTTTATCACTGGTTTTTATTGTATTCATTTTTTTTTACTGTGAATTCCAACAGTATCTCACTTACTTATTTGAGCTGCCTAGAGGAAAATATAATAAATTACCAGGAAATATGCTAAATATGCTAAAAAGCTACACCGCAGCAGAAAGGATTCTTTTCTATCAGAGTGGTATTTTAAAAAGGAATTGTCACACATATATTGGGAATTATAAAACTGGGTCAAGCTATTAGCTTCAAATAAAATGAGATTTTGTAAATACTCTATTTGAATGTATTTATAGACCCAAATTTATAATGTCAAGAAATATGTGATAAAAAAAGAACAGATTCAATAATTGGCTGGTTTTCTACTAGAATTTGACCAATAGCATGTGAAATATATGTTTGAAGAATCTTCTAACACTTCCCAAAATTTAACATTAGAGTTTCTGCTTACAAACATTTATTGCTGCTACTGCAACTGAAAATGACCCTTATTCTTTATTTAACTCTACGTTATTTCTATATCCCTCTTCTATAGTGAATGTGTATGCCAGAGAGATTGTTTAAATTTGGTTTAATTTAGAGTACTTGAAAGGGTCATCAGAATGTAACCTCAACTTTGATTTAATCCCAAAAGAGAAATGAGCAATATCCAAGCAAAAATAAATTTTACTTGGAAATGGGAAGGTGAGGACTTACCATATTTTTTGCGGTTATAATTCCCAGAATATTTATTTGCCATCTGGCCATGCTAGCTAATATTTTGGGAGTTGCAGTCAAATTCATCCCATGAGTGAGCAATTGAGAATCACCTATAATATAATTCAGTCTATAAACTGATACCATTACATTCTGCAAACTAATGAGGCTTTCTTGACACCATTAGTTGACAGTCAACAACAATATGGTTATTGTTTCAACCAATTACAGCTGTATTTTAAAATAGTTACACAGGTATTATATGTTTAACAGGCTAAAATTAAATTAACTTAATCTAATTTGAAATATTTTAAATAACTAGAATGCAATCCAAACAATAACTTCAGCAGAACAATTCTCCATAGGCATCTGTGGGAAAACTAGCCCCCTTCAGTCATGAATTACATAATGAGCCCTATTAATGATCAGGAGTCGAGCTATGCAACTGATCTTCAAAATCCCAAATGTCTAGCATTGGCTTGGACTGTCTGTGGTGCCCACATACAGGTACTGAATGTAAAATAATAAGTTGTTGTATAAAGTTATAATGTTGTTAAAAGGAACTGTTTAAACAAGTAAGTATAGAGCCAGACAGCTTTTAAAATGTATGGTAAGTAGAAAGGGGGAGGTGTTTATCCCAGCGCTGCCACCAGTTGCGAGGATGCACCCGTCCCCTTCCAGTCAGGTTTATTGTTTTATATGTCTTGGTAGCGATTTTTGTTTAATTTTCTTTTTATATCTCCCTGACCAAGGGTTGCACCCTCTGTTTCACTTCTCTCTCTCTTTAGAGGCTTGCTTTTACTTTTACAATATCTCTAAGCTCTGCAGGATTGTTTAAGATTTGCTTTATGTGAGGAATAGACAGACGTTGACACGCTTCTTGAACAAACTAGTAAACAGTTTATTTAAATACAACTTCTCAGTAATTGTCAAGTGAATTTGTTAAGGCCACAAGTAGCTATTTAATTCTTTCTTTTTCTTTTCTTCCCTTCAGAGACTCTCTTTGCTTTCCTGACTAAATCTAAGCAAATCCAATTCTTCTTTGTTTCTAGGCCTATAGATAAGAGCACGTTTCACCGTTTATCTCTATCTACAAATTACTCAATATATATCAATCAATCTTGTTCCCTGACCCTGGCTCCTGCTTCCCACAGAACTGCCTAGGGCCTATCTTTTCTCTCCTGTCAACTTCCCTCTTGGACAGTCAAACTCAGGCAGAGATTCTCTATAAATCTTCTCTTTTTGGAAGTCACACACAGAGTTCCTCAGCTCTCCACACTAAGCCTTCCCTCCTGGGATTTACCACATAACAGAGCTTCGCTCAGCTCTTCACAGCACTTCTCACTAAATCCTTCCCTCATGGAAGTTCACACAAAACAGAGAGCTCCACATCTCTCTCAGCCAGGCCTTTTATAGTTCCTGGCCCTGCTATCTATGATCTGATTGGCTGTCTCTTATGATGTCATCTATCTCCCCTCCCTTCTGGAGCACTGGGATAAACACCTCCCCCTTTCTACTTACCATACATTTAAAAGCTGTCTGGCTCTATACTTACTTGTTTAAACAGTTCCTTTTAACAACATTCTAACTTTATACAACAACTTACTATTTTACATTCAGTACCTGTATGTGGGCACCACACTGTCCTACAGAGGAAACTTAACTAGGAAAAGACATTCACATATAACCTTTCATATAATTGGATTCCTGTGTGACCAGAGATTCCAAGTGCATTGAAACCTACATATAAGCAGATAATCCATGAACCATCTTTCCCTTGCAATTTGTCCAAGCATCAAAAGAGGATAGAAATATAAAACAATGATGTATCTTTTACTGGCTCTGTATCAGGCAGTTGTCAGGCATCAAAAATTATGGATGGTTTTCATAGATGTTTGTCTGTTTTCATATTATACATCACACTGTACACACTGCTCACTCTGATATTTCTATAAGCATGGATAACTTTCATCCTTTATTTGACAGACTGATAACAACAGAAATGGAACAGAAGGGAATACATGATCATCAAGAATGTGGAGGTTATGGATGAGGGGTTGGACGAAGTAGAGAAATAGGAGTCATTTCTTGGGAAGAGAAGGTATAAGATAGGGTGGTATGTCTAATTAGGATACATTATATAGAGACTTTAATAACTTTTGAACATGCTCTATTGAAGGTTGGTATAGATGTATAATAAAATGGCCTCCAAAAATATTGGATTGATTATGCTGAATAAATGATTCCCATTGAAATAAATTTTGGTTTAGTAATAAAAAGGGAACTCTAGAAGGAAATTACATTTGTTAAGGGCATTTATATGAATATCTGATAGTTTAGATAAAAAATAGTACGTCTAGAGATTTATCCATTGTTAGTTACTTTATAATTAAGGTATAATTTTTAGTGATAATGAGTTATGATTAAACTTGTAATATTTGGATATAGTATTGATTTTGATTATGTGTATTTAAAAAGTGAAAATTATGATGAAATGTATCTTCAATGAGATTTTTATACATAGGTAAAAATGGATGTGTAATTGAGATTAGGAACTTTTTGCTATGGTGAAATATGGGACTTTTTTTCCCCTTAAGGTTATATCAGTGAAGCACCGTAGTGCAAAGAGATGAAAGAAATGTAAACATTAGTAAAAAAAAAAGCAGAGTAGATTTAGAAAAGCAGATTGATGCAGATGTTGAAATTGACCATTTTGGTTATTTTAATATTTTGTTAAGTTTTATTTTTAAAACTAGAGATTATTTTATAATATTGCTTGATAATTATGAATATTTTTGAATTAATGACTGGAAAATAGATTTGTTTAATATTACAAAAATGTTGTATATGTTATTAAACTTAGATAATTTGTTATGTTTAACTTAGACTAAGGAATTACCTGATTATATATTTATATCTGTACTGAGGAAAGTTGACATTCTTTTTCTTTTCTTTTCTTTTTTCCCACACTTTTCATTTCTCTACATTTTGATTCTTTTTTTCCCCAATCTTTATTTTGTATATTGTTCTTTTTTAAAAAAAGTAAAGTATTTTTCAGCAACATCCTAAACACATTAATAGTAACTTTTGGCTGTAAAACACAATACTGGAAGACATGCTGTTCCACAGGCTAAGAGTAGGCTCCAGTTTGAGGGGAAGATAAAATAATAAAAAATAATAATTCTAGTGCCATTTTACACTACCAAAGGAATAAACATCTATATTATATTATAATACAGATTGAACTCAAAATGTATTCTTTTTTTTTTGAGCAAATCTCTGGCCCTTTTATTTAGTCAAGCTTTCATTACTTATACAGACATTCTGTAAACTGATTTGTCTCAAGAAATATAATAGTGGGGACTTCCGCCTGGCTCCGCAGGCATCGAGGACACTCCTCGTTGAGCGCCTGTTCCGAGGTACCATAAAGCCACCAGAACAGCTGTCTGGCGGCTTGAAAATCTTCTCCCCGGGCTTAGGGGAGAGATGAGAGCTGAGGGTAGAGCCCCCCCTAGTGCCCCAGGAGACAATCTGGGACACGAAGGGTGAGGGCTCCCCAGGCAGCCTGTCATTTGCTCCAGGACTTCGGACACCTCCACTTTTGCGGAGCAAGATGCCGCGACCAGCTCTGCTTTCAAGATGGGATTTATAATACTTTGATTTACTGCAGACAGCAGACATAGAAAAGCAGGAGACTTGAATGGCAAGTACCTTAACTTTAACTCCAATGCTGACTTTCACTTCGGAAGTTACAAATTAACTGAGCTAACAAGCAACAACATGGAATTTTTTTTCTTTCTCTTTGACCTTGGAATAAAATAACAAATCTAATTTTAAAACCTAAGTGGCTTCAAAACCTGGAAAGACTGTTTTTAATAAAGGATTTGGCCCTTTGTTTGAAAATGTCTGAAAATGCCTAACTTTCATGAACTCTCTTCTCTCTCTGATTTTGGATTAAAACAAAAAGTTTAACTTTAAATCTTAAATTGTTTTTAAACCTGGAAAGACTGCTTTTAACAAAGGATTTGAGCACCCTCCTGTTTATACTTCAAGAATGCAACCCACTCCTTATTCAACACCCCCACAGACTTTAACACTTGAAAAGTTATCTGAAGCTTTAAAAGTTATGAAGAATGAACTTGTTATGGAATTTAACTTAAAAATTAATGAAATTAATGAAAAAATACAGGCTGTTTCAGAGGAGATTGCTACTTGACACCAGCAATTAAGGAATGATATGATATTTGCATTTAAAGGACTGGTAGGAAATATGGAAATTTTGGAGGAGGGTGTGGAAGAGATTAAACAGTCTGTGATAACTTTGGGTGAAGATATAGATAAGACCCAGAATAATATTGAAAATTTTGAAGCTGAGGTGTTAATGATTCAATATAGAAGTATGGAATTTGCTTTAAGACTAAGAGGTGTAAAAGAGAAAAAACAAGTATGGAGTTTGCTTTAAGACTAAGAGGTGTAAAAGAGAAAAAACAAGAAGATCTAAAAGAAAGGATGGTGGAGGCATTTGTGCATACATTAGGAATGACAAAAGAGGAATTGGGTATGCAAATTGATAAAATATATCGTGTTAATTCTGGGATTGCTAAACAGAAACATCTGCCAAGAGATATTATAATATATTTTACTACAAGGGCACTACGTAATGAAATTTTACAGGTGACTTTTAAGAACAAGTTTCAGGTAGATAGACAGGAAGTAATGACATTGAAAGAAATTCCTCCTAAAATGTTGAGAGCCAGAAAGGATTATGCCTTTCTGGTGGAAGAATTGAAAAAACAGCAAATACAGTATAGATGGGAGGCTCCAACTGAGACATCTGGAAAAGAGATATCGACTCAATATGATATTGAAAGTAACTGATTTTTATGTAAAAATGTTAAAGGCTGACATATCCAAAATTCCAAAAGGAAGAAGAATGAAGGAAGCAATGGAAGATGAGAGAGGAGATCGTCGACAGTTGTTCAAATGGGAGGAGCTTTGACGAGTCAAGGTGATTTACAGAACCAGAGTGATGTTCATAATGTGGAAGAAGAGACAGAAGATCAGAATCAGACTAGAGCAGCGGCTACATGTATCGAAGTATCAAGACAACAACAACTTAAGCTGACAACTCAAAAAATTACCAAGCCACAAATGGCTGCAAGAGTCAGATCTAAAGTTCGAGTGAGAAGAAGGAATGATTAGAACTTGGTTTTAGCATGGGAAGTTATAGGCCAGATGGAGAGAAGAATAAAAATTGGTATTTTGCAGTTAGAAGATCCATTTATTATTGAGGAAATGACGCTGATGGTTGTGTCTTCTTTTGTCTTTTTATTCTCTTCTTTTTATTACTATATTTTAAAGATTATATAAATGAAAGACATATAGAGGATTGGTTTTGACTACTTTTAAAAGGTTTTGAGTTATATGAAACTAAAGATTTGGAATAATTGTGAAATTAATAATTTGTTATATTGGAATGTTAGGTTATTAACAATGTGTTTGATTTCTAGATTATGCTTAAAAGATTTTGAGTAATAAGGGGTTAAAGAATTAGAGAAATATTGGAATTAATAATTTGTTAGTATATTTTAATTTTTATGTTTATCGAAGAGGTATAGCTTCGGAAGAAGGAAGATCTATTCAGCATTGAGGAAATTATGTTGATGGTTGTGTATCTGATTGAAATGGTGTAAGAAAGATTTCTTCTTTCTCTTCTTTTTATTATTATATTTTAAAGACTATATAAATGAAAGATACATCGTGGAGTAAATTAACAGTCAGATATATTGAAATGTTAATTGATTAATAATATGCCTGATTTTTAGACTATGCTTGAAAGGTATTGAGCAACAAGGAGTTAAAGATTTAGAGAAATTTTGAAATTAATAATTTGTTAGTATACTTTAATCTTATTTTTATTGAATATTATACCCTGTGTTTTTTCTGGGAAGTCGGGGGTTTGTGGGTGAGAGGGGGGGAGGATGGGGGGAAGGGGGGGAGAAAAAGAGAAAAATGTTTGTACTTTGTACTAATAAAACTTTTTGAAATAAAAAAAAGAAATATAATAGTGCTATGAAGGCCTTCTTGCCAACATCAGTTGGGTGCAGTGCTATGAAGGCCTTCTTGCCAACA
Source organism: Diadophis punctatus similis (assembly GCA_023053685.1). NCBI lineage: Eukaryota > Metazoa > Chordata > Lepidosauria > Squamata > Dipsadidae > Diadophis > Diadophis punctatus. Next base: position 10,242,191 of record JALIGW010000008.1, read on the forward strand.
TCAGTTGGGTGCATGCTCTTTGCAGCAAGTGAAGCTGCCAATGCATTTTGCCTCAAGTGAATTTGATACAAACATTAAGATAATTCTGAGTAAAATCTGTATTGGAATTTTGACAAGATTAGTTAAAACTCTTGCAAAAGGAAAATGTTCATTTCTCACAGTAGCTGAGTTTTGTCTAATGCAAAATCTGACATACATATGGAAGACTTTTTGGCTCATTATAAAAACCTAAATGTATTTTGAGCCAAATGAAACAAGCATTAAAAAGTCAAAGAATAATCCACAGCTGCAGAATATATTTTAAATCCAATATGCATGTATTTCCAGCTAGCCTAGACCTTTTTGAAATACCTACAATAAATCTACTTTTTCCTCTACATTTCCTCTCCTTTTTATTACTTTGAGAGATATTTTTCCCCTTGGAGTCAGGGAGAGAATTCTGATAGTTCTTAATGTGAACTTCTATGCAAAATATATGATTTGCATCTAAAGTAGAGATTTATTGTTCATGCTGAATTGTCATCCTTCTTTGAAAATCCCTCATCCTCCCCAAAACAATTCATCATAATGGTGACAAAACATTTTTCTGTACTTAACTTGGGCCACGGATAAACTCTGAATTTCATGGAGTGAACTGTACACTTCTCTTTGGGTTTAAATATCATTTTAGGGTGATATAACAATGAACTTTAAGAATTATTTTTTAAAAATACAGTGTAATTAATTGAATTTATTTGGATTTAATGGATATTTGCAAGGATATTTCAAAAGTACTCTTCCACTGCAAAATAATACATTTAAAAATAAAGACCTAATAATGCAGCATGAGAAAAATTTAGATATCCATATTTGACAGCGTATGCCACAAAAATGTAACTGATGATATAAGCAAGATCACTATGATGATAAGTAAATAATATGACAAGGAAGCAAGAAGCAATATAGTTAATGCTATATTATCATTTATTTGAAATATTTACTGTACTGATAATGAGGAAGCATAAAATCATATAGTGAACATGCCTCAAATTATATAGGACAGTATATGCTTCATTCGCAGGATGCTCTAAACTGCAAGAAGAAACCTATCATCTATCTATCTATCTGTCTGTCTGTCTGTCTGTCTGTCTATCTATCTATCTATCTATCTATCTATCTATCTATCTATCTATCTATCTATCTATCTATTAGAATTTGTCAAACAAAAATGAGAACAAGAATAAAAGAAAAAAAATACAATGACAGGGATGATAGGCACGTTAGTTCACTTATGCACGCCCCCTCTACTGACCATTTAAGTATGAAGTAAGGTCCACGGAAGTCAATTTGTGACTGAAACTGTGAAATTTGAAAGGAGAAACCTGGTTATGAACTGATATAGGAGCTCTGAACTTATATTTTGTTGAAATTTCAAATCACTGCGATGATTGTCTAAATTAATGATCTGTGAACTCATAGGAGCTCATAGGAGAACTTGTAGGAGACCATTCACATTTTCAGCAAACTGCCTATATTTCTAAGTATTAATCCTTCCATATTGCAGTACTTCATGTTTTTAACTATTTTGAAAGCTCAACATTTAATATATAAAATTTTAACTTCAATTGCTATAAATGCCTGACTGGAGTTTTATAAAACAATAGCTGAGTAATAGTTAAGACAGCCATGTTGGTGTTACGGTTAAGGTATCTGGCTAGAAACCTGGAGATCATGAGTTCTAGTCATACTTTAGACACAAAGGCAGCTGGGTTATCTTGGGCCAAGAAAACTGCAGGGACTTTTCCAGGCAGCCTACAAGAATAAGACACGATTGAACAATACCAACAACAAAAAGAGATCCTCGGTGATTAAGAAATTAAAGTTTTATTTATTTATTTGTTTGTTTGTTTGTTTGTTTGTTTGTTTGTTTGTTTATTGCTTGCTTGCTCTTAGCTGTCCATATCTATGGTGAATTTCAAATATGATAATTCTATATGTATTATTCCAGATAGAATATCCAGATAGAATATTCAGTAGAGAAAGTCTACAAGAATAGAATTGACCCATATATCTAAAAAAGAAGTACTTCTAATTCACTGATTTATTAAATAGCTTATATGAAAAATTTGAAGAGGAATAAGGAGTTCATAAATTTAATTGTATTTTTTTCAACATCTAAGAAGCTACTTAGAATATATTTGTTTAGGTAAAGTCTGAATTAATAAAAAAAAATAGTACTGTGGGAAAAACTTGAAAGACTCTAAGAACCCAAATTAAATTCAATGACATGGTTGTCTGCTTTGCATGTAAAAAAAGTATTTAAATGTAATAATTCCATATCTAGAAGAGGCAGTGGAGATATATTCGAGTATATGATCATAAAGAAGGTCCCTCTTTCCAAAAATGCTATAAAATTAGCCAGGTTTTGCACATTTCATGCCCATTTTAAAAGGACAAACTCTGCTTACTGTGAACTGATGAAATACAAAACAAATTCTTTCATACCATAGTTGACTTTCCAAAAAACAAAACAAATTGGCATATTATTAGCCCACAAAACTCTCAGAATTTCACAGAAAAACACAGGCAGTTAGAATCAACAGAATGGAACTAAACTCTTAGATAAACAATATCTTAATATTTTGTTTAGTCAGCTGCTATTTATTAATCTGTGATCAGCAAAGTGATCATGTTCTATTCAGAGTAAGTTTGCATAATAGGTATAAAGCAGTTAATAAAGGGCTCTCAAAGGAGGGATTTGAGAATTTACAGTCTTCCATTGGGAGTCAGTAATATTTAAAAATTCCCAGAACTCTTAACAGCTTTATAAGTTCCAAAATTATTTATTGTGGGATGTGGTGGCAATTAAAGCAAAGCAGTTTTGAAAAGCATGAAATAGCAATGATCATACTTTCTTCTCTTTTAGACAGGCCATATCTGCACATTAGTCAGTCCCTCTCTCTAAACAGACCAGAATATGTGGGCACAGTGCCTTCCTCTTTATTAGTAGTAGACGAGAAAAATGGGCAAGTCCTTTATTATACAAATCAGAAAAAAGGTAGGTATGGCAATTACTATTGTTTCTCATAGAAAAGAACAAATGCCATAACAGAACAGTCATAATAGAATAACAGACTTGAAAGAAATCTTGGAGGGTCTTCTTGTTCAACTCCCTGTTCAAGCAGAAGATTCTATACATTCTAGACAAATGGCTGTTTAATATTATCCAGTGAAGTACCACAATTTCTGGAGGCAAGCTGTTCCACTGATTAATTGTTCTCCCTGTCAGAAAATTTCTTCTTAGTTCTAGGTTGGTGCTCTCCTTGATTAGTTTCCATCCATTACTTTTTGTCCTGCCTTCAAGTATTTTGGAGAATAGGTTGACCCCCTCTTCTTTGTGACAGCCCCTCAGATTTTGGACGACTGCTATCATCTTGTTCCTAGTTCTTCTCTTTGTTAGGCTAGACATATCCAGTTCCTGCAATTGTTCATTGTATGCTTTAGTGTCCAGTTCCCTAATCATCTTTGTTACTTTTCTCTGCACACTTTCTAGAGTCTCAACATCTTTTTTGAATCATGGTGTCAAAAACTGAATGCAATATTCCAATTGGTATCGCTAAGACTTCATGCGATCGTGATACTATCCCTTAATACTATCCAGGGGTGGGTTCTAACTTACCTCACTGCCGGTTCACTTCCTCCCGGGCCCATGCAAACAAGATAGCGACGCATGCACAGTGCTGAAAATTTGCAAAAAAAGCCAAAAAAAGCCCAAAAAAGATGGTGACGCATGTGTAGTGCCAGAAGCTCGGCTTCTGCACATGCGCAGAAGAAAAAAATCAGCAAAAAATCCCCCCCCCAATTTTTTTTTCAAAAAAAAATCCAAATAAAGATGGTGGCGTCCATGGACCGGCACTGACAGAACCGGCTCCATGATGTCACCAGTGGTTTGCTACCGGTTCTATAGAACTGGTGAGAACCGGGAGGAATCCACCTCTGATGCTATCCCTCCAGGACTGCATTGGGGTTTTTTGATAGCTGCAGTACACTGTTGGCTTACATTTAAGTGGAGGTCCTCTATGAGTCCTAGATCTCTCTCACAGTTACTACTATTGAGCCAAATATCATTTATTCTATATATGTGGTTTTTGTTTTTCTTGTCTAAGTTAAAACCTTACTTTTCTCATCATTGAACTGCATTTTGTTAGTTATGGCCCAGGGTTCAGCTCTATTAAAATCCTTCTGGAACTTGAACCTATCTTCTAAAGTGTTGACTATTCCTCCTAGTTTGGTGTCATCTGAAAAGTTTTCCTTCTATCCCTTCATCTAAATTGTTTAAGATGTTGAAGAATACTGGGCCTAAGACATAACTTTAGGGTACCCCAGTACATGCTTCCCTCTATGACAAAGAGGACTACACACTGAGTGCAGTTAGTCAGCCAGTTAAGAATCCATCTGGTGATGATGTTGTCTATACCACCTTTTATCTTATCATGAAGTAAGTTGTCAAATGCCTTACTGAAGTACAAGTTTACTAGGTCCACAGCATTTTGCCAGTCTACTAATTTAGTCATTGTGTCAAAGAATGCACTAAGCTTTGTCTGGAATGCTCTGTTTTTGACAAACCATGTTGGTTTCTAGTAATAGCTTCACTTTCTTCTAGGTATTCTCAGATCCATTGCTTATCTTTTCCAGGATTTTCCCAGGTATTGATGTCAGGCTCATTGGTCTTTAGTTTGCTGGATCCATTTTTTCCTCTTTTTTGAAGATGGGAATCACATCAGCTCTTTTCCAGTCTTTTGGTAGTTCCCCAGTGTTCCAGGATCTTTGAAAGATACGGTTTTTTGAGATTTATGTCTGACAGTCTTTCAGAACTCTGGGATATTATCCTGGTCCTAATTTTTTGAACTTGTCTAGAATGGATAGGTGTTATTTTATCATTTTCTTGTATATTTTGACTTGTAGTCCTAATCTGTCTTTTACAGTTTGTTTTTGATAGGTTGGACTGTTTGGACTTTTCCTTTTGTGTAAAGATAGATGTAAACAACAAATTAAGCAGTTTTGCTTTCTCCCTGCTCCCTGTCACCCCCTTGCCATCTTGTACCATTAGTGGACCAATTGTTTCCTTGACTTTTTCTTGGTTTTTACATGTTGAAAGAAACTTATTTTTGACATTTGTTGCAAGTCTTAGTTCATTTTGAGCGTTAGCTTTCCTGACTTCATATTTGCAAATAATGGCTATATGCTGGTATTCTGCCTTGTTATGTGTTGCTCTCTTCATTTTTTTATACTTGTCCATTTTGTATTTCAGTTTATCAGAGAATATTTTAAGCAATCATGCTAGTTTCTTCTAGGAGCTCTTTCTTCAGTGGTATTGTGCTAGATTGAGCTTTTATGATTTCTTTTTTCAGAGTTTGCCAAACTTCTTGAATTTTTCCCTCCTATAATATTTTCATCCATTGATTTCTTCCTAAGCTTTCTCTAAGTTTGTTGAAATCAGCTCTCCTAATTTTTAAGACACTAGTATGACTTGGCTCTATTGCTTGTGCTTGCAATAGCAGATCTTTTTCAAAATTCCTATAACTTTAGCTCTCTGTTAGAATTAAGAATTAAGCCCAGTATAGCTGACCATGTATTGTATTTTTCGGAGTATAAGACGCACCTAGATTTTAGAGGGGGAAAACAAGGAAAAAAGTATTCTGAACCAAATGGTGCAGTAATATATTATTTAATAAAATACCAGTGTAGCAGAATACTTTTTACAACCATGTACACTTTTTACAACCATGTACACTTTTTACAACCATGTATACTTTTTACAAACTTCAAACTTGACAGCTTTAAGACTAGTGGACTTCAACTCCCAGAATTCCTCCTCCAGTCATGCTAGCTCAGGAATGGGCGTTGAAGTCCACAAGTTTTAAACTTGCCAAGTTTGAAGACCCTTGCACCCCTAACCCCTAACCCAGGGGTCTTCAAATTTGACAGCTTTAAGACTAGTGGACTTCAACTCCCAGAATTCCTCCTCCAGTCATGCTAGATGGGGTAATTAGAAGGCAAAAATGCCCCAATTTTTGCAAAAAACGGCCTGTTTTTCACTCATTTTTTTGCAAAAACAGGGCATGCAGAGGATCTGGGAAGCCTGCAGTGGACTCCTAGGGGGTGGGGGAAGGCAAAAACGCCCCAATTTTTGCAAAAAATGGCCCATTTTTCACTCATTTTTTTGCAAAAACAGGGCATGCAGAGGGTCTGGGAAGCCTGCAGAGCACTCCTAGGGGGTGGGGGAAGGCAACCCCCCCATTTTTGCAAAAAATGGCCCGTTTTTTGCAAAAATTGGATGCGAGGATGGGGCTTCGTGAGGCTAAAAATTGCTGTATTCGGTGTATAAGACGCACCGACATTTCCACCCTCTTTTGGGGGGCAAAAAGGTGCATCTTATACTCCAAAAAATATGGTAGGTCCCTTCTCTATCTTTTGAGAGACAAAGTTGTCTACTAGGTTTTTCAGGAACCTGATTGATTTTCCACTAGGGACAGAGTTGTTCTCCCAGTTGATGTCAAGGTACTTAAAGTTTCCCATTACTATTATAGTGTGATTTGACAGATACTAACCAGAAATATCCCAGATTAATCTGGGTCAAAAAATGGAGAAATAATAGAAATAATAGAGGTGTCAATTTCGGTCACTGCTTGAATTGAGCACTGGACAGTTGAGGATTGGAGAATCATAGCTATTCATATTGCGATCCTGTTGGGAAAATAGTTTAGTTTAGCTTACTTTACATGGCAATAGTACTTATATACATAGCTAGCATATTGCCCCCAACAATATGGATCCTCATTTTACTGATGTACCAGAAGGATGGAAGTCTGAGTCAACTTTGAGCTGGTCAGGATTAAACTCCTGGCTGTGGGCAGAGTTAGCCTGCAACACTGCATTTCCTATATACGTTCCACATCGGGGATAAAGGACAGGCAGAAGGTCCAGGGAGGGCAGTGAATTCAGCTGAGCATTCTCCCGCTCCCATCACATGCAGTATGATTTGAAGTGTGACTATGAATGGGGGGGGGCCATATGGAGGTTGAGGGATGTACAAAAACATAGAAAAAGAAAAGGGATATAGGCTGGCAGAGGCCAAACAGCATGTTCTGGAACAGAAGAAATGTACATGTTGGCATGAACTACAATGCTCAACCTTGAGCTGTCAATGTGGACAATGGAGAATTCCAGCAAGACAATTCTAGGAAAAGATACTGCCAAAGAAAGGAAAAGAACAGAATCAAGATCAAGATCAATCAACCTGTTTCTCCCGAGGATGTGGACAGGGCCATGGGAGCGATGGGTACCTCCACCTGTTTATTGGACCCGTGCCCCTCCTGGCTGGTCTCGGCCAGCAGGGCGGTGGCATGCGGCTGGATCCGGGCGGTGATCATCGCTTCTTTGAGGGAGGGATCCGTACCGCAGTCGTTAAAAACTGCGGTGGTGCGACCCCTCCTGAAGAAGCCTTCCCTGGATCCAGCTGATTTGAAGAACTATTGTCCAGTCTCCAACTTACCTTTTTTAGGGAAAGTTGTGGAGAAGGTGGTGGTGACTCAGCTTCTGCAGCTCCTGGATGAAACAGATCATCTAGATCCTTATCAGTCGGGTTTCAGGTGCGGCTACAGTACAGAAACTGCCTTGGTCGCCCTGATGGATGATCTCTGGCGGGCCCGGGATGGGGGGTACTCCTCCATCCTGGTGCTACTTGACCTCTCAGCGGCTTTCGATACCATCGACCATGGTATCCTTCTGCATCGGCTCGGCGAGTTGGGAGTGGGAGGCACCGTTTTACGGTGGTTCTCCTCTTATCTCGCCGATCGGATGCAGTCGGTGTTGGCAGGAGGGCAGAGATCGTCCCCTAGGCCCCTATTATGTGGGGTGCCCCAGGGGTCGGTTCTCTCGCCCATCCTGTTTAACATCTACATGAAACCGTTGGGTGAGATCATCCGCAGACATGGGGTGTGTTTCCATCAGTACGCTGATGACACCCAGCTGTACATCACCACCCCGTCTAACTTCAGGGAGGCAGTGGATGTAATGTGCCGATGCCTGGACGACGTTAAGATCTGGATGGGGAGGAACAGACTCAGACTAAATCCCGATAAGACTGAGTGGCTGTGGATATTGCCTCCTAAGGTTCACGACAACTACCCCTCCTTGGTCTTTGAGGGTGCGAAACTGACCCCCTCAGACCAGGTCCGCAACTTGGGGGTCCTCCTAGACCCACAGCTAAAATTGGACCACCATCTTTCTGCTGTGGCTAGGGGGGCCTTTGCACAGGTTCGCCTGGTGCACCAGTTGCGGCCATACTTGGAGAAGGAGGCTCTACTCATGGTCACTCATGCCCTTGTCACCTCGTGTTTGGACTACTGCAATGCGCTCTACATGGGGCTACCCTTGAAGAGTATCCGGAGACTTCAGTTGGTGCAAAATGCGGCTGCGCGTGCTGTGGTGGGTATGCCAAGGTACACCCACGTGACACCGATACTCCGCCAGCTGAATTGGTTGCCCATCGGTCTCCGGGTCCAATTCAAGGTGTTGATCACCATCTTTAAAGCCCTTCATGGCTTAGGACCAGGATATCTTCGGGACCGCATTCTGCCTCATACTTCCCTCCGACCGGTTAGGGCCCACAGAGTTGGCCTCCTCCAGGTCCCGTCAGCCAAGCAATGCAGACTGGCGGGCCCTAGGGGGAGAGCCTTCTCTGTGGCTGGCCCCGTGCTCTGGAACCAACTACCCCCAGAGACCCGGACTATCCCCACTCTGCTGGCCTTCCGAAAAGCCATCAAGACATGGCTCTTCCTGCAGGTGGGGGGGACAGCTTAATTCCACCTGAGCCTACCCCCCAAGTATGTATGTGCTGAATGGATGTTGTTGTTTTAAATAATTGTTTTAAATTTTGTATTTGTTTTTAAATTCCATATAATTTTGTTTATTCTTGTATTTCTTCTTGTTGTAAGCCGCCCTGAGTCCTTCGGGAGTTGGGCGGCATATAAGAATAACAAAATAAATAAAATAAATAAGAGGGAATTGGGAGCGCATAAAGATTGACTGAAGTGAAAGTTTAAACGCTAATAAAAAAACTGAGCACTGAGGAATACTAAAAAGGAAGCATTTAAAACTAGTGGCCAATTATAAAAATGAACAAATTTGGCACTGAAACAGGATGAGGAAAGTGAACCCTGGAGGGAAATTCTACCAAGCATTCAGCATAAATGTTAAAGAAATCTGTCAAAGATGTCTACTTCAAAATACCACAACCTGCCAAAGTAGATTATCCTGCAGCACAGACAGCAGCAATTGGAATCTACTGCTATCCATTCTTCATGGTTAAAAAAAACCTAGTAAATACTAGTATAACTAAGTTAGAATGCTCCATTAAAATCACCATATCATCAAGGAAACTGCATAAAATCAGTATATTTCATAAGGTTGTAATCAGAAACAAAATGGTAGTAAAAATTGTAGTTAAAAGTATAATAAAGAAATGAAAAGTATGTGTTTGAAATGTGGAGAAAATGCATGTAGTCATGTGATATGTATAAGAAAATATGGGGTTGTAGTTTTGGTTTTTTAATAGCTTGCACAATCTAAACAAGGGGGTGCAACATTTTCCTGCCATTAATCTGTGTAGTAATTTAATAATGAAATTGATTAAAAACAATTAAAATATATAAAGTGAACTAACTCATACAAGTTTTTTTTAATCTCTCCTGAGATACCAGGGGTGATATTTTGTATGAGAATATTAAATCTTATGCTGTTTACATTTTATTTAAAAATGGATTTGAACTGGCACCATTTAAGAGTGTCAAGGGTGCCTTGTGGCCAGGGGCACTACACTGCCAATTTAGTTTAAAAAGCAATATACTGAAAAATGGAATAGAACGCTCTTAATACCCACAGCATTAATATCAGACAAGCTTAATCCCTACTATACTTGTAGAATATAAGAAGCTCAGGGGTGGGTTCTAACTTACCTCACTGCCGGTTCGCTTCCTCCCATGCTGTGCTATGTGGGCGCGTGCGCACATGCGCAGTGCCAAAAAATCCAATAAATAAATAAATAAATAAATAAATAAATAAATAAATAAATAAATAAATAAATAAATAAATAAGCTGAAAACAAGATGGCGACAACATGCACAGTGCTGGAAACTCGGCTTCTGCACATGCTCAGAAGAAAAATATTTTTAAAAAAATTCAAAAAAATTCCCCCCAAAAAGCCGAAAACAAGATGTCAACTGCATGCACAGTGCCAGAAACTCGGTTTCTGCACATGTTCAGAAGAAAAAAAATAAAAAAATTCAAAAAAATTCAAAAAAAAGATGGTGGACCGGCACCGACCGAACCGTCCATGATGTCATTGTGACATCACCAGCGGGTCGCTACCAGTTCGGGCAAACCGGTCTGAACCGGGAGGAACCCACCTCTTAAGAATCCTCACACACTCTACTCTAAATTCCATTCCACCTGGTTTTTTTATTTAATACAATGAAAAGTCTTCTTAGAAATTGTGTTTAGAATGCAAACAAGTGTATTGTCTTGCATAGTAATATTTGCTTATAATTGCATTTTTATTCTTTAACATGCTCCTCTTTCTTTTAGAATTTTTCTTATTTTTGCCCTAAAGGTATTTTCTTTCAAAGGGCAACTGGACGCTAGGCTAAGTTCTCTCAACTAAGAATCTCCATAGCTATGCACTTTTGGATGAACACCCTTTAAATGGTGGGGGAGTATGAACAGATTTCCAGAAAAATTGCAGACTCCAGGATTCAGGTGACTCTGAGGGCACAGTTAAACCTCCAAGTGGCCTCAATGATTCTCAGAAAGAGGGCTATTGACCAGATGGCTGCAAGGAATATAAATCCTCCCACTATTCAGTCAAAACTGAAGAAGCTTCTTGGATGAGAAGCAAAACGTTTTCAAGCAAAACAAGAAAGTCCATGTGTCCTTTGAAAGAAAGCATGACCTCAATGACTGAAAATTTCCATAGACATTTTTTAAATTTTTATAAAGTGCCCTGAAAAAATGCGACCAATTACTTGCTCTGTCTATCTGGCTCTTACTTTCTGAAAGAAGAGTCAATGGTCAAAGAACAAAATCTTTATTACAGTCAAAGATCAGCATAAAGAGAGTGAGGTACAACCTATTAGATGCAAAGAAATATATCAATCCATTTTGTTGGAAACCTTCCCACAAGAAAACCTTTGTAAGAACATTATTTAGATGATCACAAATGTACTGCAACAACCCAGAACACCAGAAAAATAAAACAGATCACTTATACACCATCTTCCAAAAAAATCAACATCCATGCAACCTTATCACTCAACCTATTACAGCACTACCAACACAGGTTATAAAAATGAGAATACTATCGCACATCAAAAATATGCCATAAATTATCAACAGACTATTATAACTACATGATATCAACATAGCACACAAATCAACAAAGCCATCCAAAACATTTTAAGTAAACTAAAAGATCCAATAGTTTAAGAACAAAAAACAAAGTCCATTTACAACAAAAGTAGAAGGATTATAACATCCACTATGTAGGACAGATAAGCAGAGCACAATTATGAATACCAACTAGCAGTCAGAAAATATGGTGAAAACTCCTTAATTTCACTATAACAGACAGAATTAATCATGGTTTCAACTGAGAAACTATGAACATCCTAGATCAAACTAAATCCAAAAACACTAGAGAATTCCTGGAAGCTGGGCACTCAGACAAATCATCCACCAACAAGCACATAAACAACATGTATACCCTATTCAAAAGAAACAATAAAAAAGTTAAATAAGAAACAAATAGATCCTTGCCAGCAGTCAATATCCAAACAAGCAGGGAGTAATGCCAAGTTTAACACCAGGCATTAATCAAAGATACTATCAAGATGAAAACAACACCCCTACCAACACTCAAAGGGCTACCACTGTATATAAACAGAGAGAAAACTCTTCTAGCACTGAAGATGTTACCTAGTTGGACAACAAAATATCTGCAAACAAACAAACAAACAAACAAACAAACAGGTTCAGAGCGCCCTGAGGACTCCACAGTTTCACTTTCTGCTTTGACTTTTTTTTTAAAAAAAACTTTAAACTATTGCACAATGTCTGCTTCCTATTTCTTCCCTCACTGCCAGGACACTGTATAATATATTAGTCAGCAAGTCAAGGAGCAGTGGTTACTGGTTTGCTGCTTCCAGCAAACGATCATTACTTACCACGCATCCTCCTTCTCACACAAATCTTGCTTTGCCTCAGATATCAAGCAGATTTTTCAGATAGCAAGTGCTATCAAGTCACCTTGTATAGTGGCACAGGATAGCCCTCTCCTATCCTGTTTTTAAAAAATAAAAATAAATCATGCTTTTACCATGACTGTGTGAAGACAATAAAATCCCACGAGAGTTGGTATTTATGCCATTTCAGACTAATGCTTAATTTCATTTTTATTTTATTTTCAGGTCCAATGGGACCGTAAATGTTCTGAAGGACCACATTCAAGTAGCAGTAGCAGGTCAGCAGCAGCATCTATCACCTGGTTCATCAGTCTCTCCCTCTTCCCCCCCCCTCTCTTTCTCTCTGTCTCTGTCTCTGTCTCTCTCTCACACACACACACACCAGATATAAAAGGAAGTATAAGGTTGAGTTACTTTTAACATAATATATGGGATTATAAACAATCCACAGTAATCCACCCAAACCAACTTTTCTGATTTCAAGACCACTCTGCTGATGTGGTCAAGTTGCATTACTTGGTAACAGATTTAATCCTAGCCAATACATAATGCCATGATTCCTGGATTCCTGGACAGTTGGCCCATCCACAAAAAAAGCAGAAAAAAAGAGGAAATGGTAATCAACAGGAAGACAGACAGACTTTCACTGCAGACCAGGGGTGGGTTCTAACTTACCTTGCTGCCGGTTCACTTCCTCCCGCGCCGTGTGGGTGCACATGTGCAGTGCCAAAAAATCTGATTTTTTTTTAAAAAAGCCAAAATCAAAATGGCGACCGCATGCACAGTTCCAGAAACTCGGCTTCTGAACATGCTCAGAAGAAAAATAAATAAATAAATAATTTTTTTTAAAAAGATGGTGGTGCCCACGGACCGGCACCGACCGAACCAGTTCCATGACATCATTGTGACATCATCAGCGGGTCGCTATCGGTTCGGGCGAATCGGTCCGAACCGGGAGGAACGCACTTCTGCTGCAGACATATGCTAAATATAAGGAATATGTTTAAGGAATATTTTTACAAAAAATTTATTAGGAAAATATCTTCCTCACAAAGCTATTTTCAACTTAAAGGAAAATGGGAAAATTCAACAAAATCCTAAACTCAATAGATTTAAATTAGAGCTTCTTTTTTCATGGGCAAAAGGATAATATATATATATTTCAGCTTCCCACAAAAAATATACTGCAAAATAGCTTATGTTTTCCTCTTTTCCTTCACACACACACACACACACACACACACACACACACACACACACACACATTTTGCACAGATTTACTATCATTTGTATTGGTCACTGACTTGTAAAACATCGAGAAAAGAATAAAATGACTTGATAGTGCTTCAGATTTAGTTCTTCACCAGAATACACAAATTAACTAATAATAGTTGCTTTTCCTTGATATTGATACTGATATTTTGTGATAACTAACAAATGTCCTATAATCCATTTACAAATTACCAGTAACAGGATCCTATACTGAGGTCTTTGTACTGAAAACACCATAAAAACAATCTAAATTCCTATTATAGGTATTCTCACCTTTACACACTGCTCTACTCAAAATATTATAAAGCTTTCTGAAACTCCAGAAGTTTTCATTAAGTTAGCAGAGCCAAGTAGGTGGATATACTTTTTATTTATCTCCAAATTCAATAATACCAATCTGAATCACTATTTATTAGAAGTGGTCACAATGCAAAACACTCCACCAAATACCCAAGCAGAGGAATTGGATAGAGATTTCTTTGTATTTCTCCAGTGGGAAGAGAAGTCGTTCAATAATTTCTCAAGAGCAACCACAGTACTGCTAAAAAGACCTATAGGAGGGTTCTGTCATGATCGCACCCTTTGGCATTTAATCGAAAACAGTAAGACATAGCAGCTGCAAACTGCCAAAGAGATTATTGTTCCAAAGAAAGGCCGGACATTCATACATCCCCTTGGCCACCTCTAACAAAGTATGTTATGATGAGCATTTCTGAAAGAGTATCTTCTCCACTGATATAAAGCAAATCTTTTATTCGCGGAATAAGAATTCATAGGAAGGAATACAGAAATTCTCTGCCTGGCACTCTGAAAACATATGAATGCCCAGAGCAATGAAAACATGTAGTCTTTCAAACCAGGGCAAACTAATGAGAAAAAATATAGCTCAGCCACCAAACACATAGGCTGAAATATACAAAAATATAGATTGAAAAAAAGTCAGCAAAAATAAGCAAAAATAAGCAAATAAAGACTTCTAAGAGAAGTCTTTAAAGAAGAGGCAAGACCCATTAAATCATTCTGCCTTTGGTGACTAAAGAATCCAGATGGGTTTCAGGGGAAATGGGACTGTTCCTGCTGCTCTGCTGCATGGTCCATCTGAAACTTTGCTTGCCACTTGGAATAGCTGGGTTCCTGAGACTTTGGATTGGATTGCATTATGTGACCTTTTCTCTGTCATGGATTCCAACTCTCCACAATATATGAAAGAGTTGAGGGAGATGAAACAAGATAAGAAATAAGTAGATTTTCTAGAATGCTGCTCTAGAATGTGTTCAACAGGTACAAACTCAATTGACCATGAGTTGTAACGACAATGGCAGCAAAGAGTCAATACTATATACTATGTATATATTTTCTCACAGTAAAGTAACTCTAGGCAGATGACAATAAAAACAATCACAAAAGGTTTACGTTAAAAATGTAAAGAAATGTTAAAAGACAGCAATATGTTAATTAAGAGAAAACTGATGTTTAAAAATGCAAGCATCTCCTCAAATTGCTATGTTTTAAGGGACTTCCAGAATGATGTCAAGGATGAGGCCAATGATACAGAAAATAAGTACAACATAATAGGAAGAATATGCCAGTCTTTACAAGAGACATTCAACTTGAGTGAAAAAGACTTTGAATCATTAACAACAATTGGTAGATTCAGAGTATGAAACTGGTGATATTCTTCCATTTTTAAAATATATTTTTATTTTACCCATCCCCCTAAAAAAATAAAAATGCAAAACACCAATTCTAAAAAGTAAACAAACAAAAGAAAAAAGTACATAAAAAAGATTAAGACATATATACATATTGTCCCCCCTAGTTGAATGCTGATTAATATATTACAACAATATTAGTTTCTCACCTCTTACAAAACAGGCCCAAACAATTTTAAACTACTGAACTATTACTTATATTTGCAAGTTGTAATCTATCCCCTGTATACTATATTAATAATAAAATAACTGGAAGAACAATAAGAGCCGAGGTGGCGCAGCGGTTAGAGGCAGTACTGCAGGCCACTTTAGCTGACTGTGATCCACAGGTCAGCAGTTCAAATCTCACCGGCTCAAGGTTGACTCAGCCTTCCATCCTTCCGAGGTAGGTAAAATGATGATCCAGATTGTTGGGGGCAATATAAATATACATTGCTTACTGGTGTAAACTGCTTAGAGCAGTGGTTCCCAAACTTTTTCAGTACACCGCCCCCTTGGTGCTACAAACTCATCCTCACCGCCCCCACCCCACCCCCTCAGGTGGGTGTGGCTTAGTGGTCAGTGACCGGGTGGGCGTGGCCAACTTGTAAAGTGTGGTGAAACTCACTTAACAACGCTCTTGCTTAGCAACCAAAATGTTAGGCTCAATTGTGGTCATAAGTCTTTTTTTTCCTTTCTTCTCTCCCTTCCCCCTTCTTGCTTTCTTTTTCTTCCTACCATCTTTCTTTTTCTTTCTTTTCTTTCTTTCTTTCTGTCTGTCTTCCTTCCTTCCTACCATCTTTTCTTTCTTTCTGTCTGTCTGTCTTCCTTCCTACCTACCATCTTTTTCTTTCTTTCTGTCTTCCTTCCTTCCTACCATCTTTCTTTCTTTCTTTCTTTCTTTCTTTCTTTCTTTCTTTCTTTCTTTCTTTCTTTCTTTCTTTCTATATTCCTTCCTCCCACCCTCCCTCTTTCTTCCTTTCTTTTTCTTTCTTTTCTTTTTCTTCCCTTCTTCCCTCCCTCCTTTCTTTTCCTGTCTGTCTTCCTTCCTACCTACCATCTTTCTTTCTTTCTTTCTTTCTTTCTTTCTTTCTTTCTTTTTCTTTTTCTTTTTCTTTCTTTTTTCTTTCCTTCTTCCCTCCCTTTCTTTTTCTGTCTATCTTCCTTCCTTCCTACCATCTTTCTTTCTCTTTCTTTCTGTCTTCCTTCCTTCCTCCCTCCCTCCCTCCCTCGCTCTTTCTTTCTTTCTTTCTTTCTTTCTTTCTTTCTTTCTTTCTTTCTTTCTTTCTTTCTTTCCTTCTTCCTTCCCTCCCTCCTTTCTTTCTTTTCTGTCTGTCTTCCTTCCTTCCTACCAACTTTCTTTCTTTTCTTTCTTTCCTTCTTCTCTCCCTCCTTTCTTTTTCTGTCTATCTTCCTTCCTTCCTTCCTACCATCGTTCTTTCTCTTTTTTCTTTCTGTCTTCCTTCCTTCCTCCCTCTCTCTTTCTTTCCTTTTTCTTTCCTTCTTCCCTCCCTTCCCTTCCCTCCCACCAGCCGTGGCCAGGCCGCTGCCGCTCACCCAGGCCAATGGCTTGGTAAGCGTTCTCCGGGTCGTGCACCAGGTCGCAGAGTGCCATCAAGGCCAGCTGCCACGTCAGCAGCTCGGGGTGCTACAGCTGTTCATTGAGCTTGGGGAGGCCTCGGCGGCTGAAGGCCACAGGCACCTTGGTGGAGTTGATGTCGGGGGGCAGCTGGGCTGAGATCTGCAGGTGCGCCATGCCAGAGGGGAGCCCACTGAATTGCACGCGCCGGGTTGCTAGGCACCGGGGATGCCGGGCAGGAAAGTCGCGCACGTGCAGGTTCCGCACTGGAGCCTTCCCGCGGGTCTGTGAGCGCTCGCCCGAGCAGCTTCGGGAGCGGTTGGCTTCCCTCGTCGCTGTGCCGCGCTCAGTACCTAGCACTTGTAACTCCATCGCATTCCACGCTCTTGGGTGCAGGGCAGCCCATACTGAAAGAAAACATCTCGCGTTTTCTTTCAGAATGGGCTGCCCTGCACACAAGAGCGAGGAACGCGAGGGAGCTTCAAGTGCAAAAGCATGGCGAACCACCTACTGCCCCCCTGGCCCCAACAAGGATAAACAAAAAACAAAAAAACCCAGGAAAAATGAACATCCAACACTAACAACAACAACAAAAATGGTGTACAAAAGAAGGGGAAAAACCCAAATGTCAAATAGATCTAACATTAAACATTAAGAATCCATCCCATCTGAAAACTAAATTAAATTTAAAAAACGCTGATAGGTTCTCTTCTTAAATAACAGGTCTACAAATAATTATAAGCTTTCCCATCCTTATTTTAAAAAATACTGTACAGAATAAACAAATATTCCAGATAAGAAAGTCTATCTATGTAATAATCAAATCAAGCCAACATCTAACATCTTATACGTAAAAAAAAGAAAAAAACGGTCAACAGGTTAGTCCAAACATTACATTAATCTTCAAAGTAATCTAGTACATTAATCAAGGGAGTTAGTTTTGTCATTTCTGCTAATAATTATTATGTCTTTCCAATATGATTTAACATATTTACAAAACCACTGCATATGAAAATTTTCTTTCCAACTATAATTCAAAGTAAATTTTAAACTATTGGTCCATATTGTTCTGTCCCCACGGGTATGCCCCCCAAATAAGATGCACAAGAAGGAATTGGAAACAATATTGTTTTACTGCAAACAAGTTCTTAGCCAGAGTTGAGTTTTTTGAAAAGAATATCATTCATTCACAAAGTCTTTCCAGTATTTGGCTATAGTCTGAAAGAGCAATTAAGGAACCTTATCTCACCTCATGGAAGTTTTGGCAGAAATCCAAGCTCTCATTAATCACAGGAAAAATGTTAACTGTTGATAATCCGAGATGCAGATACAAGAACAAAATGCTGAAACCACAGAACGGGGTTGTTCTCTGCAATGAAGCCCCTCGTGAAAGACCCTTAAATACCCTCAGAGCGTGGTCAAGCCCTGCCAGTATCCATGCAATTTATCCAGGCCAGGTGCACTCCAGTTCTTGACCTTCTTTGCTTGTTTTGCAACCATGTCAGTTGTTATTATAATATTTTCCATTTTGTTTCGTGTTGTTTGTTGTTGAATATCTTTGATCCAGAAAGCAGTTTTGTTGTATTCCACTGGGTTTTCCCACAGTTCTTTCCAAAAGTTCAAAGCTTTTTCTTTGCATGGGCAAACATTAGTTTGGACTCGATTTTCATCAAGGAATTGGTAGAAGAGGTGCTGGTTTCTTCTGAACTGGACATTTTCACGATATTGTTTTATTCGTCCTTTGTATCATTCAATTTTCTTTGCTATTGCTATTACACGTTGTTTTATTTCTTCCATGATTTCTGTTATTGTTTTTTCCTCCAGGTTGTATTTTTTGTGCAAACTATTTTTCAGCTTTTTGTTCTTTAGTTTTCCTTCTTTCAAGTACTTTAAATTGCTGACATCCTCTCGTAATTTTTTAATTTTATTTTCAAGTCAAATTTTTCACTTTGGTGTTCCAGTGGGTTTCTTTTTTGGCATTTTATAACCCAGTTCTGCAGTTATAATGGTGGCTGTGCTATACATTAGTTTGTTGGTTTCTTATAGTGTGCTGGATGGGATGAAAGTTAAAATGTTGTTCACGGCAGTTAACAGATCTTTCACTCGTTTGCTATGCACTTCACGAATGGTAGGTAGTCTTTTTCTTTCTGTTTTCTTTGATGTGGTTTTCAATCTTTTCTTTCAGCATTTTTGCTAGATCACTTAGCTCCACATTTTCGAGTTGTTGCACAGGAGGATCTTCATTCTGTATGTTGCTTTCTTCCACTGGCTGGTCAGTTTGTTCATGTGTTGGAGCAGTTTCTTCAGTTTGTTCATCATTACGTTGTTTTCTTTTTATCCAATATTTCTAGATGTTGCATTTCCACATCTGTGAAAACTTTATTACAGATGATGAAGCATCTTTGATCGATTAATCTTTGTTCAGTTACATCCCTTTCTGGGTGTTTTTCCTTCCACAGTTGCATCATTCTTTTTTGAAATCCCCTGGCTGTTGGTTCTGCCTGGTAGTAATATTTGATGATTTCTCGATTTTCTCCGGTTGTCCAAGTTTTGCACTTTGGTTACAGTCACTTTGCAGTTGCACGCCCTAGTTCCCTGGCAGGAACAACTGAGCCCTGTAGCCCAGAGGTGGGTTCCTCTTACCTGTCTACCAGTGCACTATGTGTGCATCATCACGTTTCACGCATACGTACATGCTTGCTACGTGCGTGTGTCCCCTCACGTCCCCCCCCATGCATGCGCAGAAGCAAAAAATCACCAAAATCTCATGCGCACACGCATCCCCTCATGAGATTTTGCTTTCGCGCATGCGCAGGAAGGAAAAAAAGGCCAAAAATTAAAAAAAAAGATGGTGCCAAGCAACGGACTGGCAAAGATGGTACCGGAGCCGTTGCACGCAATGCGCAATTGGCGGGCTGCTACCGGAACGACAGAGTGGGCCGCACCGGTAGGAACCCACCCCTGCTGTAGCCCCTTTTTTGACAGATGTCCAGGAGCCATAGCATCTGACCCGGTCCTTGTTGACCCGGGCGACAACCGACCCAATGTGGAATTTTGTTGATTTCTTCTCATCATTACTGATAGTAGGTGCCTGGGTTGGTTCATGGTGGTTAAATCACTACTGATCCAAAGATAGTAATCCCATAACTGTAGGAACCGCACAGGATAGCTGTCCAGGCCCAGCCACGGCAGCCTACTTGCCTGCTTGGTGGCAGAAGGCAGGATCAGGGATTGGGGTGGTGTTGAAGCAGCCTACCTGCCTGTTGGTAGCAAAAGGCAGGATCAGGAATTGGGGGTAGGAAAGCAGCCTAATTGCCTGTTGGTGGCAAAAGGCAGGATCAGGGATGGGGTGGGGAGGAAAGCGGCCTACCTGTCTGTTGGTAGCAAAAGGCAGGATCAGGGATTGTGGGGAGGAAAGCAGCCTAACTGCCTGTTGGTGGCAAAAGGCAGGATCATTGTTGTTGTTTTTTTGTTTATTATCTTTTATTCATTAAACATGAAACTCAGTCAATTGAACATTCAAAAATGCATCACAAATACCATTGACTGGTGCTAATGGTTGATACAGGTTGCTGCCAGCGTCCTAGGTATCAACCAAGTATCTTCTTAAGATGTACGATATTCTGAATAGCACAGTTTTTTGCATTTCCCCTGGTTTATTGCAGAAAGCTGCAATTTCTTGATGTATTTTATAAAATTCTTGGATATGGTACCAAGTGGCCTGATGACAATGGGTATCACTGTTACATGTTACACCCATAATAACGTAGTTTTGATGGCCAGGTCGTGATATTTTGTGATTTTTTCCAGTTCTTTTTCTTCGACTCTGGTGTCTCCTAGTACAGCGATATCAATAAACTGTACACTTCGGTCCTCAACAACCGTGACATCTGGTGTGCTGTTTTCCAAATGACAATCTGTCTGTATTCCAATGTCCCACAAGATCTTTACCATCTCATTTTCAGTAACTTTTTCCACTTTGTGCTCCCATGACTTTTCGAATACAGGTATGTCGTATTTTTTACATAATGACCAGTGGACTAATTTAGCAACTCGATCATGTCTAACTTTGTAATCAGTTTGCACGATTTTGCTGCACTCACATATTGTGAAACAGTTTTAATTTTCTCGTTGCAAAGTCAGCAGTTTGGATTGTCAGTGGATTTTTGTATCTTCGCTTTCATGGCATTAGTTTGTAGTGCTTGTTCTTGAGCAGCGAGTATTAAACCTTCCGTTTCTTGTTTGATGGTTCCCATTTTAAGCCATGCCAATGTAAGGTTGTCATCACATTTTACTTCAATGTTTTTCAAATGTTGTCCATGCAAAGCTTTGGTTTTCTATCTATTTAATCTGTCATCCAACTGTTTTTCCTTATATTCTGCCTTTGTTTCTGTTGTTTTTATAATGTTCTCCGTTTTCACAGCCTGCAGCAATTTTATTGTACTTTGGTTCATATAATCATTCAAACTTCATTTTTCTTCTTCTACAGTTTGATGGATTTGCAATAGCCCTTTGCCTCCTATTTTTCTTGGCAGGTACAACCTGTCAATGTCACTTCATGGATGTAAAGCGTGGTACATACAGTATTCAAAAGTTTGCGCGTTTTATTATTATTATTTTAATATATTTTATTTTTAATATATATTTTAAAAAATATTTATTTATTTATTATCATTATCATTATCATTATCATTATCATTATCATTATCATTATCATTATCATTATCATTATCATTATCATTATCATTATCATATTTCTTTTAGCAGGCAATTCAGCTCTTAAGTGTATTTTTCAAATATTCAAAATAAAGAGTACAATTTCATGGAAAAATCCTGAGAATCCTTTATATATCTAAAATGCTACAAAATAGCATTTTATTAATCACTACCAAATACTTCCTACCGCATTCTTGTGTGACCAAAACTTACTCTTGACAAAAAAAAAAACCTGATCGGCATTTCTGGTTCAAAGTATATGATAACTTAAAGCTAAAGTCCCAATATTTTTCTTTATGTGGACCACTATGCAATACTATCATTAAAGCTCTTTGTGGAGCACCATATAAGCTAAGGGGCGAAAAAAATAGCATCAATAAAACCGGATGTTTATTTTAATAGTTCAAAATCTTGTGAAATAACCAGCTCTCTCAAGTTTTTCAAATACTTTCCTGAAATACTAAAGATTAAAAAAAAAACTTTTAGCAATCTCATAGGGTTTCTGCCATTCAGAATATGTGTTTCTATCTCTGAGAGTAAGTGAATATGTAGATAAATGGATGGATGGATGGATGGATGGATGGATGGATGGATGGATGGGTGGGTGGGTGGGTGGGTGGGTGGGTGAATGGGTTGGATGGATGGATGGATGGATGGATGGATGGATGGATGGATGGATGGATGGATGGATGGATGGATGGACGAACAAATCTTTATGTATTTATATGGCTTTGCCCTGCCTTTCTTATAAGCAAAAAAGATGGTTCATCGGGCACTTTTCCTTTAGACATTTCATAAAATTTCTCACTTTCCATTTATGGAAATAGATATATTTTTAATTATTATCCTAAAAGAAAATAATTTTAGATATAACCACTAAAAATCAACCTGTTAATTTTAAAAAATCCTTTATTTAAAAATCAAAGAAAGAAGCCTATGGCTTATGAATTCAAACCATGGGACATACATACAGAAAGTCCTTTAGTGCCTCTTTGGCATTGTATAGGTGACCACGTAAATCTTAAAAACATCAAATTTAAATATCCCATGGGGTCATTCCATTTCAAGTGAAAGGAATTTTAATGTTTTATTAATATCTTTTTTTTCAAAAAGTTTTATTAGTACAAAATTACATAAGTAGTAGCAAAATATTAAATATAAAGTACAAACATTTTTTGTTTTTTTTCTCCCCCCCCCCCCGAACCCGCCCCCTTCCCTCCCCACCTCCCCCCCCGGACTTCCCAGAGATAATACAGGGCATAATAATAAATTTAAATTGTTAATAAAAAGAAAAGAAAAAAGAAAAAAAAGAACACTATTTTTAAAAAACTTCAACTCCAGATTATACACTAATAATATATCGCATTTGTATACAATAGTAAAGATACAAAAAAGAATTAAAAAAAAGAAAGAAAGAGAAATCTCTTTAACAATACAAACAAACAAACCTCCTACCTCCTCCCTTCAATCCTCTATCTAATACAATGTAAATGTTATATAAATAATAACTAAGTATAAAATACAAAAATCTTAAACTAATATTTTGTGATAGACTTTACACATTTAGGCTTATGCTTAAACTGATATTATTGACATTAAAAATAACCTCTAAGATAAAACTTGACTAAATGTTACATAAGTAATCATTAAATATTGAATTTCATCATAATATTAATAACATAATATTATTCTAAATTAACTTACTAACTTCAATAAACAAAAAAGAAAGGGAAAAAAGAATAAACAAATCTTCAACAAACTATATATATCTAATATAATTAACATTAAAAGTAACCTCAAAGATATATAAAACTTAGCTAAATATTGCATAGGTAATCATTAAGTAGGGAAAAGGAAAAATGCAATCATATTAATCTCTATCCGTCCAATATATTTCAACATCACATCGTTTTGTATCTTGATAGTTCATCTTTTAATAGTTCAGTAAATTCAGATTTGTCGACTCGTCTCCCATCTGATCCCAGATCTCCATCTCCTTTTCCCCAGCTATCTGGTTCTGGCACTCCTTTTGGGTTTTTGAATCTATTTCCTTTTGATCCATCAAAGATGGCTTCCCCTCCTCCTCCTCTTTTATTTTCATACATCCTTCCTCTGGAATCTTGGATAAATCAGCCTTTAAAACATTGACATAAAATTCAGTAGCTTTTTTTATCGTGTTGAGCCGATATCTTTTTCCAGAAAATTTTACTGCTACTCCAACTGGCGCTTCCCATTTATATTGTAAATTTAATCTCTTAAATTCATCAATCAAAAAAGTATAGCTTTTTCTGGCTTTAAACATTTTAGAGGGGATTTCTTTCCAAATCTTTAGTTCCTGACCATTCACCATAAGATTATTGTTAAACGTTGCTTGTATAATTCTATTCCGTAAAGCTCTTGTGGTAAAATATATGACAATGTCCCTTGGTAAATGCTTTTGTTTAGCGTACAACGAATTGATTCTGTATATTTTGTCGATTTGTGTAGCCAATTCCACTTTGGAAATTCCAGACACCTGATCCAGTACATCAACCATCCTGCCTTTTAAATTTTCATATAATCCTTCTTTCAAACCTCTGATCCTTATAGCAACTTCCATGGATCTGAACTGTGTCATCAAGACCTCTTTTTCAAAGTTTGCAATATCATTTTGAATTTTGTCTATGTAATTCACCGAGGTTGCCAAAGCTTGTTTATTTGTTTCAATACGTTCTGCCAAAACTTCAATATTTGTTGCTAAACCTTTGCAAACCTCTAACACATCAAATCTGAGTTGTTGATTCATATTCTTCAAAGCAGCCTGCATTTTTTTGTCTATCTCGCTTATTTTCTGATTAAATTCCAAAGTAAGTTCATGTTTCATAATCTTTAAATTATTTAATAAATTTTCAGGTGTCAAAGGCTGTGGAGGTGTTAGCTCAGTGTTAAATTGCATTTTAGAAATATATCCAGATGAATAGTCTTTTCTTTTAGTCAAAACAATCTTTCCAGACTTTGAAGCCATTGGTGTTTCAAAAGAGTATGAAAAAGAAAGAAAGCCAGGTGCCTGTTAAAGTTCTTTCCAGTTTAAAAATCAGGTAGTCTTTTATTATTGGAAATATTTCTTTTATAACTTTAATCCAGAGTTAGGAGACAGAGAAAGAAAAAACCATTTTTCCAAGTTAAAAGTTTCCATAAGAGAGAGAGAGAGAGAGAGAAAAAGCCTCTGGGGAAATGAAAGTCACTTTCATTTCTCAATCGCCATATTGTTACTCTGTTTCCTTTGTTCCCTTGCCGAAGTGAAAGCTTACCCAGGAGTTGAAAAAAAAAGAAAAAAAGAGGTTTCAGTACTTGCCCATCTCACGCCTGTTTCTCTCTGTCTGCTTCTATAGTTTAAATGTAGTTATAAATCCCATTCTTGAAGCAGCGGCTGGTCACTCCATCTAGCTCCGCAAAGACGGAGGTTTCCTGATCTTCGGAGCTAGAGACAGGCTGCATGGGGAGCTCTCCCTTCGCGCCCTACCAGATGGCTCCTAGGGCGCTGGGGGGCTCTACCCCACCTGTCAGGCTCTCATCTCTCCCCTTTGCCCGGGGAAGAGATTTCAAAGCCGCCAGACAGCTGTTCTGGCGGCTTTTAACAAAGATCGGAAAGGCGTCCAACGAATATCTTTATTAATATCTTATATTCCTCAGATTAGAACTATAACGATCTGTATTTCCTCACTTCCAGAATGATAATAAATTGTAGAAAATTGCAAGGCTTGCCCATTAAATTTAAACATCATTTACCTAGGAACAGCTGTGGAGGATACAAAATGAATAGGATTAAATTCTATACATATTTTATATCTGAAAGAAAAAAAATCACAATTAAACATCCCAAAAATTAATCAATCTGAAAGTTTTGAAGATCAGAACAGTTCAAAAAACTTTTGATAACAATATTTCACAGTAAAAACAAAATATCTAAAATATGCCAATAATGGAAGATTCCAATTACTTTACTTACCACACAACAATTTATAAAAAATCTATAGTTTTATAATAGCAGGAATTAGTGTTAGGAGATAAATATTCAGGTAAATTCCTTTTGCAGTTTACCTGACTTTTGTTTTGTTTTTGTTTCTTTTTAGTAAATGTCTTCAAAAATCAAAATGGTAGGTAGAAACTATATTGCAGACCAGGTTTCACTTTCAATTTGCTGATTGTGTTCTAATTTTCTATTAATTTACTTCTTTACTTATCATCATGCATGTTGTAGAATGGAGTTTAGAGTAACATCACTCACAAGAAACTGTGTCAACAGCACAGGAGTATATATAAATAATTTTAAAGCTTTGCAAATTTGTCATTTTTGTTTTTCAGATGCACTGCATAGATCTTCAGAGTCCTTCTCTTGCTTTCAGTTGGTTCATTTTAGCTTAGCACTTTCTTGGTTACTTGAACTTATCTCTGATTCTCTCTCCTTGTGGAAAATGCTATCCCATAATTCAGCATAATTGAGCAACTGGACAGGAAAAGAAGGTTATCTCAGCATGACAACTGGTTACCTCTAGATACTCCTCTGGAAGAAATGAATTGCTGGTATAAGATCAAACTTTGTTTCTATAGTGAGGCAGAAAGTCATTTGTCTTCTGCAAAACTATCTTCAGACTGGTAGCCAAAAAAGAAGCCTCTGGCTTCCAAGATCTCCTAAATCATGTGTTTTATCGAGGGTTTAACTTCCTGTTGCTGATAGCCTTAGGGATCTGGAGTTTATCATAGCAAATATCACTATGAAAACAAAACTATGATTCATTCTGCATTGGAAAATGTCACCATCTTCCAATGCAAACAAGAACAAAGGGCATTGGTAGAAATTCTTTCTTTGGTGATCTTGTAAAGCAAAACTAGTGTTGCTAAGCTATTGGCTATTCTTAGTGCCCATATTTTCTCACTATTCTTTGATGTCAGGCTTCATCATGCACTCCAGCTACGATTCCTTAGTGTAAGTTATCCACAAGAAAAGCTAAGACTGCTTTCATGCCATGATCAGGTGAAAAGTCAGGTTGATGTCCAGGCAAATAATCAAATATAATGGGAACTTTCCTTTCACTTTTGGAAAAGATCCAAGTTGCTATAAAGCAACTGAAATGATAAAAGAATAAAAATTGGCAGATAGAAGATATTTGTTAGCTTGTTATATTAGATTTCTGTTCATTAAAATATTTGGGGGGAGAAATAATTTTTTTTCAAAATTTTATTTCTTATTAAACAGATAAAGCTTTCTCTTGCTGTTAAAATAAATGGAATTTCAGTTTAGATATTTGGGGTCCCTATATGAAATATTAGATCTCGCTTGTATACTGCACTGATATAAAAATCTATAATTTAAAGTTAATCTGGTAAAGTAAATGCTAGCAGTGGATAATAAAGATGATCACTAGCATTGTTTCCTACTGGTTGTCTCTTATAATCCAACACATGGAATATAAATCTTACTAGGTGGCCTAATACATTCCATTGCATCCAAGGATAAAAAACTAGGTATGGATCAATCCAGAAGAGACACAAAGATCTTCATTTTTTCATATCCAGTATCCTCTTCCAACATCTACCATTTGAGGCAACTACTTCCCTTGTCCCAACAATAGGAAAAATCCAGATTGATAGTGATATGAAATCACAGCAGGCACCATTACAATATATATTCCTACGCTTCATGTCTTTTTCAGTTTATTCCCTATTTTTGTCATACATTATTTAGATATAGATCACAAGCAAAAACAAAAACCAGTGATATTTGTATCTTGTCCAGAAACATAGATTGTCATAAGACTCCATCTCATACTAAGAAATCATGACTAAACACAATATCTCCAGTCTTAGAAAAGATTTGATCCACAATTTAAATCCATTTCAATAGAATGGTTTTCAAAAGCACTATAAGACAATACAATTAATTGAACAGAACTCAACCCCCCCACACAAAACCTCAGAAGTTTTCACACACACACACACACACACACACACACACACACACACACACACACACAAATCTACAATCTATTATGATTATATTACAGATGGACAAGTGTTCTCAAATGTTTGCTGGGCCCTCTAGTAGGTTTCCAGACTGACTCTGAGATCAGTGATGCTTATTTTCATGTCAAGTAGGTTGGAGTCTTGCTAGGTCAGTCTCTCAAGTCTTAATAATATTTTAAAGCTGTGTTGAGTTAGTTCAGTGGTTTTATATCCTTCATATCATATAATATAGAAAGGAGAAATGTCTCTAGCAGTCTGTAGAAGCTCCTACCAATCAGTAAGAACTAATTATCTTCATGACTAAGCTAGTCTCTAAACATTTATTTTATTTTATTTTATTTCCTGAGAGAGAGAAAAATAGGGGCAGAATGGCAGGATATAAATCATATAACTCAATAATAAATAAAGACATAAAGCCTTGCTATCTAACAGTCTTAGAATCTGGAGGAATGAGAAATTATTTAAATCCCAAATGAGCTTGTTTCCAAGGCAAACCTCCCCAAAGTGACTCAATTCTACATTCATAAGAAGTAAATTTACTTTCTCATTCATCACTGTAGCTGAATCCAAATACTGAGCAGTATTTTCAGATATGACAGAAATGCAGATTTGGCTACTATGACCTTAAGCTTTTCCAGTAATTTTTAAAAGTCCTGAAGATTTAGATTAGGAGGGCTAGATAGACTCTATAGCAGTGATGGCGAACCTTTTTTCCCTCGGGTGCCGAAAGGGCGTGCGTGCACGCTATCACGCACGTACGAGTGCCCACACCCATAATTCAATTCCTGGGGAGGATGAAAATGGCCTCCCCCGGCCCCATCAGAGGCCCTCAGGAGGCCGGAAACGGCCTGTTTCCCGACTTCCAGTGGGCCTGGTAGCCCCGTTTTTCGCCCTCTCCAGGCTCCAGAGGCTTCCCTGGAGCCTGGGGAGGGTGAAAACGCCCCCACCAGCCCTCGGGAAACCTAAAATGCCCTCCCAGAGCCTCCGCACGAGCTGAAAATCAGCTGGCCGGCGTGCACATGCGTGCTGGAGCTGAGCTAGGGCAACGGCTCGCGTGCCGGCAGATATGGCTCCGCGTGCCACCTGTGGCACGCATGCCATAGGTTCGCCACCACTGCTCTATAGTATATAAAATCTTGAAACAATAGTGATGCATTGAAACAGCAAAGTATACTTAGTTTTAAGTTAATAAAACGTAATTAGGAGAAAGCACTATCAATTTGAATTGGCTTATTTTTAGGTAATTATTTATAAAACTGCAGTCAAAACTAAGAACTATAGAATTACATAGCTTCTCAAAGTACAGATTAATTTCTATAATTTTACATATCAAACAAAAAACTATTTAATCAATATTCTACTCAGTTGGATGTCACTTAATGTGAAATTTCAAAAAAATGGGAGGGGAAAAATGTGTGATGTCTTTAGGAAATATACATCAATTTGTTTTTTTAAAAGCATCTTCCATAACCTTTGCAACATTTTACATGGACTTTCAGTTTTTTTATGTATTGATTCTCACAAATCGCTTTTGAAAAGAAAAAAGAACATGTAAGTTGGATGTTGCTACCAAGAGAAAGAATGTGCATTACAGATATTTTCTATCAGGAGCAATTATTTCTAATGGTATGCAGCTGCTACACCATCAATGTCTGTGCCAGCTCTTACCCATAAGTATAATTCCTGAATCCTTACCTCTTTCAAACATATTATCACACGTTTGGCAAACTTGGCTTGGTGATTTCTTGCACATATATGCAGATGGTTATTTTCTGTAGTTCAAGAAGCCCATTAAGAAAGCCATTTCTATTTTTTCTGTGATCTTTCCATCCACATGAATTAATTAGTAGTCAAAGATATCAAAAATAAAAATATCAATAAGTAGCTCTATTTTTTTTAAACAATGTAGTCCACTGACCATTATTTTTAAAGAAAGAGGTCCTATTAGTCCTAATATGAGCAAAACATTACTGGGGTAGGGGGTGTAGCTCTTTAAAAATAAAATGAATACAAGAACAAAGTCATCAACATCCTTTTCTCATCTCTACTGCATACTTTTTATTTCATGAAGTAAATTATTCAGTGCAAAAGAAGCAGAAAATAAAGCTTTCCATAAAATCAATGTACAAGATTCATCTTAAAGTTAGATGCAAAACAGAATTATTGCATGCCAACCTTCCACCCCATTAAACCGGTTTGAATTGGGAAGGTTTGACAGGGCCTCTTTTTTGTGTAGTTTGCTAAAACAACACTTAAAACCAAGTTTGAATGCTTCAGACATGGGGAAATAATAAGGATCAACTTAACCTCTTTGCTGCTATATGCTATGTGTGGTCAGTATTTTTACAAGGTGGCTATTGTAGCCCGAGTCTTTCTTGCATTCAAGTAGCTATTTATGAATTCTGTTTCTATCTGCTGCAATGAAAAAACTCTCAACAGTTCCAATACCATCCAATTACATAAAATACCCACAGCCAATAAAATCAGCCAAAAAATAGAAAAAAAAACTCCTAATAAACTTGCCATATGGCAATTTTTTATATAGTGATGAATCATAAAAACCAAACAATAAATACTGGTATTAATAATTCAAAAGTTATTCTGAAATTATTTACAATAATTACCAATGATTTCTAAAGTTCCATGAAGCCATGTTCACTTCTTTCAATAGTCATTCGTCACAGCAGATCAAATAGAACCCATTCTCCCAGAATTTGTGCATATTCAAATATATTAATTGCTACAGTTTAGTAAATGTTTTACCAAGATACCTAAATCCATCTGTTTGCTCTAAATTTGTAGCCATTTATGCATAACTTGTAACTGTTTATTCCATTTTCCTTGTCAAAAATAACTGCCTTGATCTTTGATTCATTCATTTCCAGTGTATCATTCCACATATAATCTATTAAACATTCACTGCAGGTCAGTTAGGGTCTCAGACAACAACATAGCTTTAACTGCATACAAAATTACATATTCATTCATGCCTACAACTTCTAATGCTGGTCACCACAGATACACATCTGTTCATCACATATTATTGCCTTATTTCCTGGTTTCCTTATTAAACTACAACTTACAGTAATACTGCTGTAACTGCACTCAGCAACCAATCTTCAATTGGTAAAACATCCAATATAGTCTATTCACTGTATCATGTGCTTTCTATATAACTAGAAACTATTTTTGACACCTTCCTACTTTTCTCAAGAACTGGGTAAAAAGCAAAAAGCTATTCTCTGTGTTCATTCTCCAGCATTTAGCACTTCTTTGATGGTCTGTGAGCTTGGTTGTTTTCTTGCAGACTTTTCATTACTTAAACAAGGTAACATCATCAGTTTTAGTAAGGAACTGATTCTAGTGGCTTTGCACTTGCCTAAAAAACCACCAAAACCACTCCCACCAATACTGACAGGGAAAGCCACTAGAATACATATATTGAAAGCACACCACTCTCTTACCAGCACTCATGATGTTACCTAATTCGGGTAATGAAACATCTGTAAGAAAACAGCTAAGCTGTTATTGACTAGAACACCAATAACTCCTCAGTTCAACCCTTACAAATATTATAAATTACCAACTTCTCTACCCAGTGTTGACCTGTCAACAACGATATCTTTATTTTTGTGAGAGGATAGGAAGACTTGTAAATCAATTGCAAGTATTTTTCTTTATAGATATTTCCTAAATTTTGTATATTCTCATCTCTTACTTCCTTTCAGTTTTATGCAAATAGTTTACATTGCATATTTAACAAACTATTTTCTATAGTTTTTGCATTTCTCTGTTGTTTTCCTTTGTATCAGGAAACAAGAATAATGTTCTTCCAACTTTTATTCACAGATGCAGCCTTGACATATGCACTTCAGCATTCCATATGCAGAGCATATTTATATTTTAATATTTTTCCAGATATATTATCAACCATTGCAGCTGTATCATTTTGCAATTTTATTGAGGCATTTATGACTTCATTGAAATCCTTTTTTTAGATATTAACATTTATAGCATTTATTTCAAATCTACTCTTTGATAAATCATTGTTATTCCCATACAAATCATTAAAATTCTCCTTCCAGCATTTCCTTGCTTCAATTTCATCCCAAATAATATAATCACTTGTATTTTTTATTCCAATAATTATGTGCTCCAGGCTCACAGTTAATCTACTTTTCACCTGTTTCCAGAACAATATTTTTATTTCCATCAAAACTACTGTGTTTTCCCTTTTCTCTTTTAATCTTAACAGTTCCTTGTTCTGTTTGGCTACATTATTTATTACAATCTTTTTTCGTACATAATATCTTCCTCTCATTCTCATTTGTTGTCACAATTATTCTTTCACATTCATTTTCATTCTTCTATAGCACTGATGGCAAACCTTTTCAGCACCGAGTGTCCAAACCAGAACCCACGTGCATGCATGCTGGAGTGCTAGAAACCTGAAGACCAGCTGACCGATGCACATGTGCATGCCGGCCAGCTGGTCTTTGGGTTTCCAACACACAGATGCACACTGGCCAGCTGGACTTCCTGTGCGTCAGAGCACCAGAAACCCAAAGACCAGCTGGCCAGCATGCTCATGCCTGTTTTTTGGCCATTTTTTGGCCGTTTTGAGCCCCCAAACAGCCAAAATTGGCATGAAAGGGGCCCAAAAAATGGCCTGAAAAGGGCCCAAAAATGGCCTGCAAACGTTCTGAAAAACGGCTTGAAAAACAGCCTTTTTTTGGCCATTTTTTTGGCCATTTTCAGGCCGTTTTCCAGCACTCCGGTGCCCAACTAGCTTTGCAGCATAAATCTATTTCAAGGAGCTTTAATATCATTTTTCCTTTCCCTAATTTTTCTATCATTCCTCTATTTACAATGCTTTAAAGTGGGATTTACAAGCAGATATTGAAAGTCAACTGTTTATAGATCTCTCCTCTTCAATGGAAGAGAACTCTATTCTCCTCCAAACACACTGTAGCAATCTGCTCTGCAGCTACACAGTTATTACAGGCGGAGGGTGTGAATTCTAACCTGATAAACTTAACGAATGAAAATATAGCTGTCTTTCTAACCAAAGTCTGCTGACAGTGTCAAAGGTTCTCTTTATCTTTGACCTGTTGTTTACAATTAAAATCAAATGATTTCCTTAAAAGAAATCCATATAAAATATATTGAGAACCCGTCAAATGAGGACACCTTAAATGAGGACCCAGATTGTTGGGGGCAATATGCTGAACTCTGTAAACCGCTTAGAGAGGGCTGTAAAGCACTATGAAGCGGTATATAAGTCTGAGTGCTATCGCTAAATGACATACATGCTAAAGCATAAATCTCATGTACAGAGTGCTACAAAAACAGCCAGCAGGGAAGCCATGGGCAACTTTACCCCTAAACCAAGGAAAAGAGAGAGCAAAAATTAGAGTGTATGCCTTTCTTATGGAAAAGGATGAGAAACAGATCTCCAGAGGTCATATAACCAAGGGAGAGAGAGAGATTCAAATTGCAAATATTATCTACAACCTAAACAAATTATGGTATAAATATTAAATAATTGAACAAATAGAAGACAATTGGGGGGGGGGGGTGCAATTACCTTTAAGCAAAAAGCATCTGATTGATTTATAGCAGGCTTCTATCCAGAGGAGGGCAAGAGCAAATTTTACTTACATTTAAACAACCTAAAATTTTTAACATGTTTTTAAAACAAAAACTTTTCTGCAATCTTTTTCAATTTTTCTAAAATGTGTATTCTGGTCAAAGGAACACAGGCCATTCCTAAACAACCTGGTCCTGCTGAAAGTATTGTCACCTTAAAGAATAAATGTGATCATTTATTTTCAGGGACACTTTACCAGTTCTGCTTCTGAGAGATGACTACCTAGGCAAAAAGTCTGCTCCACCTATATCAAGACAGTGCACTGATGACCTTCTGGGGGGGGGGGATCTGATTAACTCTTTTAGTGCCCTGCCAGACTCGGAACAGGCTAATATTATTAAGAGTGGATAATTTGAGAGAAACCCTAATAGCAACATGTAATTAATTAATTTGGTTTTACCAACTATCCAAGGCAGCTGCCATCACTTTGAGAAAATATCTATTGGCATGGACCCCCCCTCCTCTGCCTATTAAATCTATATCAACAGATAATCAATATAGAATCCCCTGAAATAGATCCAGATTCTTCCACCCTTTTCAGAATAGAATAGAATGGAATAGAATATAATTCTTTATTGGCCAAGTGTGATTGGACACACAAGGAATTTGTCTTTGGTGCATATGCTGTCAGTGTACATAAAAGAAAAGATACATTTGTCAAGAATGGTTGTCATAGGGTTCAAGTAAGCAATCAGGAAACAATCAATATTAATATAAATCGTAAGGATACAAGCAACAAGTTACAGTCATACAGGACATTCATACAGTCATACAGTCAAATAGGACATTCAAAAACTTCAAGGAATAAAAATCCGGATGCTACTGAGAGATAACAAGCATGTTTTGATTGCCTAAAACACAACCTGAGCCAAACTGGTGTGGGCTGCACCAAGAACATGATATGAATATTTGCAGCTTAATATATCCAATAATTGTCACACACTTCAACTCTCCAGGCAAATCTTTGCCACAGGAATCACAGGAAATGATAATGACAGGACTAAGGGAGGAAGAAAAGCATCACCTGAGGTAGAGTCAATCACTCCAACAACCGATATTTTTATTTTTTATTTATTTATTTATTTATTTATTTATTTATTTATTTATTTATTTATTTATTTATTTATTTATTTATTTGTCAAACATGTACAAGATAGCAGGTATAGGTATAAACATAAACATAAGCAAAGTAAGTATAGATAAATGAGGACAATAGGACAGTAAGACAGGGACAGTAGGCACGATAGTGCACTTATGCACGCCCCTTACAGACCTCTTAGGAATGGGGTGAGGTCGACAGTAGACAGTCTAAGGTTAAAGTTTTTGGGAAGAAACCACAGAGTCGTTGTCAAACTTGTGGTGTCATGTTGTCGTCACATGATGTATTGCGACTTCCCCCCCACTTCACTAAACTGGGATGGGAATGGCCAGCGCATGATGCATCTGGCCTGTGGGACAACCCTGACCTATGTTGACATGAAACAACAATCAGTTAATGTTCACCATGTTAATTGCAAACCACCAAAAAAACCTATCTAACCCGATAAGCAGCATAAGAATAGCAAAGGCAGGCCAAATTATAACCAGTGTGTCTTCCTAGATACTGAAGGAATTGTGGACCTCATTTCTTCTCCAGAATGATCAAATGAGTCATATTGTTGTACCCAAAATGGCTTAAGAATCACACATTTGTTCCTTGACACGTTTTTTTATTGGATTCTTCTACTTTACCCTCCTTCTTATAATAATATGTTTATGTTAATAAGCTTTCTTATCAAAAGAGGTATGTCTTTTACTATTATAATAAGATAGAGATTACCAAAGTTTATATATCTATGTGTCTTAGCTAGCATCCTTCTAGCGTATCCTTCTAACTTGTAATTTTCTTGGTCCTGGGCAGTAGTTACACTCATCACAGCTGTGTCAGCAATTCCTTTAATAAACATTCCTAATTCCAATTTGAGTACTTCATTTCCCACCTTTGCTTCTTTTCAAAGCTTTAATTGAAAAGAAAAATCCAATGACCTAGACTTTGGGATCAAATCCTTACAACTACTAATAATTGTGGGTAAACATTACAAGTAAACATAACAAATATATCCTATCATAACAATTAACACAAGAATAATACAAAATACTTTTGAGCCTTGCATAATTGGGTAGCCAGCTGGTTAGCCAGTTCCACCAGTCATCTGGAGCCACGGTGGTGCAGTGGTTAGAGTGCAGTACTGCAGGCTACTTCTGCTGACAGCCGGCTGTCTGCAATTTGGCAGATTGAATCTCACCAGGCTCAAGGTTGATTCAGCCTTCCAAGGTGGGTAAAATGAGGACCCAGATTGTTGGGGGTAATATGCTGACTCTGTAAACTGCTTAGAGACGTGCTTTAAAAGCACTGTGAAGCAGTATATAAGTCTAAGTGCTATTGCTATTGCTATCTTCCTCCTTGACAGAACATTCATATTCTAACCAGTCTTGCGTACTCTGATAAAGTGGGGATTCCCTATGAAAAAGGGGAACCACCTTACATTTACTTTTATAGTTACCCCAACAAAGAACTTCAGAGCAGAAGTTGATTGGTTTAGAAATAGTCATCTGTCCAGTAAGACATAAGAATTGAAGCATCCAATAATCCCATGTTTCTCTGAAAATAAGACCGGGTCTTATTTTCTTTTAGGTTTGAAAATAAGCACACAGGCTTATTTTGGGGGAGCTCTCTTTTTTGAGGTGCAGGAGGCAGGGAGCGCAGTCACCTCATGGCTGCTGGGCCCCTTAACCATGGCCCATGGATCAGCTGAGCCAGCGAGGGCCAGTGAGGCAGAAAGCCATGCGGCCCATCGGAATCGGCTCCCCCCCCCCACCTCTACCCAGCTGCTGCTGTTGAGAAAAGAACAATTCTGGAAGATTGTGGGAAGCGTGTGCTGTCCCTTTCAAGCAATCAAGTGTGTGTGAGAGAGAGGGGGGGGGGGGGGAGGGAGGGAGGGAGGGAGAGAGAGAGAGAGAGAGAGAGAGAGAGAGAGAGAGAGAGAGAGAGAGAGAGAGAGAGAGAGAGAGAGAGAGAGAGAGAGAGAGAGAGAGAGAGAACGGAGGGGAGCAGCAAGAATTGCAGGCAATGCTGTTTGAAAGTGTTTCCTCTCCACCATTTATTTCTCTCTCTCTCTCTCTCTCTCTCTCTCTCTCTCTCTCTCTCTCTCTCTCTCTCTCTCTCTCTCTCTCTCTCTCTCTCTCTCTCTCTCTCTCTCTCTCTCTCTCTCTCTCTCTCTCTCTCTCACACACACACACACACACAGATATTTGATGAGAAACAGTGGAGGGAAACCAGGTAAGGGAACTGACCCTCCCCCACCTCCAGCTCAGTGCCTGCTCAGGGTGGCAACCCAAGGACCGG
This sequence comes from Diadophis punctatus similis, assembly GCA_023053685.1. Classification (NCBI taxonomy): domain Eukaryota; kingdom Metazoa; phylum Chordata; class Lepidosauria; order Squamata; family Dipsadidae; genus Diadophis; species Diadophis punctatus. The sequence goes on from JALIGW010000008.1 coordinate 10,278,765, forward strand.
CCTCAGCATGGGCAACCCCCACCCAGCTAACATGAGAAATGGACTCCCTTGCAGTGCCTCGTCTCCCACATGAAGCCAGCTGGGCTCTACATCCCCTGAGCATTAGCAGCCAGGATTGGATCAGAGCCACTACCAGTGGTGGCCAAGATCAGCAGGCCAGACTCGGTGAACTGGATGCACCATGGACGCACCGCCGCCGCCTGGGAGGAGAAGAGCTCATTGGAGCCCAAACAATCCTTCAGACATCCCAGCCATGTAAAGGCCACCCAAATTCCTGGGCTGTTCCCAACTGTGCCGGTATGTCGAACCTCACAGAGGTGCCGCCGCTCACACGTGCAATGCTACAAGCCTTGGAGGGTTCTGGGCTACACTGAAGGCTTGGAATGGAGCCTTTTTTGCAAATGGCAGGAAAATGGGGAGGAGGATTTTCCAGCCTATCATCCTTTCCTCAAGCTCAGCACAGACTGAGGAAAGGATGACAGGCAGGAAAATCGCCCTCCCCATTTTCCTGCCGTTCGTCAAAAAGGCTCCATTCCGAGCCTTCAGCGTTGCAATCTTGGGATGTGTGTCCTTTTCTCAAGCGACATTTGATTGCTTGAAAGGGACAGGCTGCACCCAGAGAGAAGGAGCGAGAGGCAGCTCCTGACCCTCGCTGGCTTAGCTGATCCACGGGCCCTAATTAAGGGGCCATGAGGTGACCAAGGAAGACAAGGGCTGCCTCCTGTGCTGGCCACGCCTACCCCCTTCACTAGGCTTATTTTTGGGGTAGGATGTATATTAGGCCCACCCCAAAAAATCAGGCTATGGCTTATTTTCGGAGTAGGTCGTATTTTCAGGAAAACACGGTATGTGAGCATAGCCATAGAAAAAAGCATTGTATTCTGAATAAAAGCAAAGAAACATTTGCAAAGAAAAACATCAAAACAGATTTGGGGAAGATACATTCTCAGCACTTCCCAGGGTTGACTTGACTATTTTCTTTGTTCATGGAGCTTTGAGAACAGCTAAAGATGAAACTGTTATCTACAATATATTGAATGCTCTCTTGTCAGTCCTGGTTTCTGAAAGAGAGACTTTTTCTTGAAAGATAAGGTTTCTGGGAATTTATTAGCAAGCATTTAAAAAAAGCAAATTTAAAATAAGTGCAAAGCAGCAAGCAAGGGATTGGAGGCACATGAATGCACACTAGTCAGGCCATTTCGGAGCCGGTTTTCCAAACTCAACAAAAAATTAGGTATCAGTTCCCTGAGACATTGTTTGAGCATACAAATCTCATGGTTTGAGCATACAAATCTCAACCACTCTAAATACCAAGATTATGTCAATAGACCCATTTGAGAACCTTGAGAACAGACCCATTGGATCTAAACATTATGAATAGCACCATTATTATTGACTATCTGGCAGAATTCTCACATTGGACAAGCACAAGACCCTATCAGATTGACTACACAGCCAAATTTATATTCAGCAGTTTTCCAATTCCATATTGACAACCATTACGAGAGTGTCACTGACCCAATGTTTTGATTTTGAAACTCTTTGCTGTCTCTTTTTCAAATATACATCCTATTTCATCTGAAGATATAGCTTAGAAGATATCAATTTTTAAAAATGGACAAGCTAGGCAGAATAAATTAGTCCAAAGTGCTCTCTATGAAGAATGTACTTCATTTATGTTGCGTTCTGGATGACAAGTCCCATGATCAGACTTTGTCATCTTACATTCAACTAGTTCAGTTTATTCAATTAATTCTCTCTATTCATTCATATATCTCTAAGAGGAATAACCAATCCTGGTTTGATAGTGATTGCCATGCAGCAAAGAAACAATTTCCTACCTTAAGGAAAATAAAAAGGATCCTCTCTCCTACTCAACCTTTGTTCTGCTCAAGCTACGGACCACCAAGAACGCAGCACACACACAGTTTGTTCAAACCTATGTTTACTCAATTAACAACTACTAATAAGCTTGCTTAGTAGTTGACACACACACAAACACAGGTTAAAGCCGTCTTTTCTGAAAAACCAGCTGTTAATTAAACTGCATTAACAGCTAGCAGAAGTCCATAAAGTCATAAATTAAGTCTAAGCAAATAGTTTTGGATATCTCAAGAAGCTTACATGGGTTGGCAAAATGTCTAGAAGCAGTCCACAGGAAGAATGCCAAAACAGATAAGCTGAGCAGATGTTTTCAGAACACGAAGGCACATGAACGAACAAACGTTGTTTCCTGCAGAGTTTTTGCTGTTGTCGTCATCCCTTAAATAGGCTAGGGGAGTGGCCAATTAGCCCCAAGCCTTACTCCCTAGGAGACCTCCTCCTGAGGAACGATTCCTGCCTTTTGGCAGCTCTGCGTGCCCATGCATTAAGAAGAAGAGGAGCCTCTTCTTCCTCATCACTGATGTGAGGTGCTGGAGGTTCTGAAGGCCCTGGCTGAATCTCTGCCTCTGGCACCGAGTCCTCATCAGCCTCTTCACTGTCTGACTCGGGTGCCAGCTGCGCAGGCTGCTGGCGCATCACCACATTGGCCTCTTCTCGGGCGGGATCTGCTACCAGCTGCACAGGCTGCTGGCAGCCCACAACAACCTTCTCCTATTCAAGAGGAAATATAAGCAGTTATTACAGTATTATGGATACTCCTGATACAGTCTTGGAGCCAACTATGTCTACCACTTGCTTCAAGAATTCAGTTCTATTCTGGAAATATATAACTTTTCAATTTGCTTTCTTTTATCTAGGAATTTAATCCTTTATTCCTGCTTTACTTTGGGAAGACCATTTTAAATTGCTGTACACACAAGAGGAATCCCCCCCACCAAAAAAAGAACTAGACTATGAAGCTCATCTACTCTAAGGTGACCAGACGTCCCGATTTTGGCGGGACAGACCCGCTTTTTAATGATTTGTCCCGCGTCCCGCCCGTCCTCTAAAAAGTCCCGATTTTTTGAAAGGGGCGAGGGATGGCTGGGGGGCGGGCTCTCCCCTGCAGGGACGGCCGGCCGCGGCTCATGGGGGGCGAAAGACAAATACAATTTTCGGCGGGCACGGCTTTGCAAGGGCTCTTCACAAGTTTGGCAAGTTTCACAAGAGCCGTTCGCGTGCAGGGCAGTTTATAAATAGCGGCCGCCAGGTAGGGAGCCGGCCGGGGTTGCGCAGGGCTGGGGGAGGCTCGCTAGCCCGGCAGCTCCGGCCGCAGGAAAGAGCGGGGGGGTGCCGTACTGGGAAGGGCCAGCAGTCGCCGCCGCCTGAGGGGGCCACCCCCACCCCGCCCGCCCGCCCGCTTCGCTGCAGGGGATGCTGCACCGGATCCCGAGTCGTGCCGGCTCTCCCGCGGCCACGATGCCCGCCGACCTGATGGAGAAGAGCTCCTCCTCGCCCGCGGCGGCCATCCCGGCCAGCGCCGGAGGAGTCAATGCAGGACGCCCGCCTGCCGCCCATGGCCGGCCCGAGCTGAGAGGCCTGCTGCTGCTGCTGCTGCGGCTGGGCCCCCAGTCCTGGCGGCGGGAAGGCTGCGGCGGCAGCCCCAGCCTGCTGAGCCAGCACCGGCCCAAGGGCCATGGATGCGACTCCTTCGCTCGGGCCGCCCCGCCCACCACGATGCCGGCCTTTTCGAGAGGGCGGGGCTGCATCAGGCGCCGGGCATGCACTGGAGGGCGGTGAAGGACACGGTGGAGAGGCGCCTGATGCAGCCCCGCCCTCTCGAAAAGGCCGGCGTCGCGGTGGGCGGGGTGGCCCGAGCGAAGGAGTCGCATCCATGGCCCTCGGCTCGGGCCGGCGCTGGCTCAGCAGGCTGGGGCCGCCGCCGCAGCCTTCCCGCCGCCGGGACTGGGGGCCCAGCCGCAGCAGCAGCAGGCCTCTCAGCTCGGGCCGGCCGTGGGCGGCGGGCGGGCGTCCTGCGTTGACTCCTCTGGCGCTGGCCGGGATGGCCGCCGCGGGCGAGGAGGAGCTCTTCTCCATCAGGTCGGCGGGCATCGTGGCCGCGGGAGAGCCGGCGCGACTCGGGATCCGGTGCAGCGTCCCCTGCAGTGAAGCGGGCGGGCGGGCGGGCGGGGGGGGTGGCCCCCTCAGGCGGCGGCGACTGCTGGCCCTTCCCAGTATGGCACCCCCCCCCCGCTCTTTCCTGCGGCCGGAGCTGCCGGGCTAGCGAGCCTCCCCCAGCCCTGCGCAACCCCGGCCGGCTCCCTACCTGGCGGCCGCTGTTTATAAACTGCCCTGCACGCGAACGGCTCTTGTGAAACGAAATTAGCGGTCTTTTGCCCTCTGCGCATGCGCAGCGTTCTGCGCATGCGCAGAGGGCAAAACCCGGCGTCCAGGCGGCCCCGCCCCCCATCGGTGTCCCACTTAAAAAAAAAATCTGGTCACTTTAATCTACTCCCATCCTGGCTCTGTGTCAGGCTCTAAAATTACAAAACTGATTAAGCACCTGAAACCAAACAAATCTCCTGGATATGATTTTATTTCAATAGATGCTATCCAGCACAATTTAGATTGGTGGGTATCTGTTCTGGCTGTCCTATTCACTTATATTGATTATCATGCTAAGGTTCCTGATGATTGAGGCCTAACTTTGGTGATCCCAATCTACAAAAAAGGAGACAGAGAACTAGCTGCCAGTTTCTGTCCCATTAGCCTTTTCAGTGTCAGCGTACTTATTATTTGTGAAACAAGTTTCTGGATTGGCTTGTAACTGAAAATATTTTGGCTGACAAGCAGGCAGCCTTCAGAGAAGGCTGGTCAATCAATAACCATGCTTAAACCCTCCAACTTTTAGTTGAAAAATATTCTTTTGGAACATGCTCATCAGTCTATATAGTGTCCATTGATCTCAGATGTGCTTTTGACCTTGGCAATCATAAAGCTCATGCTGGCTATGTTATTTTAAATGAAAAAAAACAGTGTTGGCTTTGCCAACCTTTTATTTCTTCAAAAGAGCTCAACATACACTTGCAGTGATTAAAATATTCTCAGCTAAGATCTGAGTCCAGCTCCTTTTTGGAGCTCATTTGGATCCCTACAGGTCATTCCTTCTTTTGGAAAGAGTTTCAGTCCAAGTTTTTGAAAACCAGCTTTCAAACAGCTTGCTGCATTTTCAACACAGTTCTGCAAGGATTCACATCTTCCCAGACTAGCTTACGCTTTCATTCTTAATTATGATTGACAGCTTCCAATATTTCTGAAGGTAGGCAATACATGCCAGATTACTATTTTATGGCTATTCATAGGCAACATCACCTTGATGAGCTATTAACACATACTAGCTGATCTCAAACAGCATGCTATTGATCTAATGCTGAAACCAAACTTTACAGATCTACCCAGAAACATCTTCTTGAGCCATTCTGCACATCTTCTCCAACCAGCTAAGTCAGGGATGTCAAACTCGCAGTCCGCAGATCAGATGTGTCATGCGCTGGCCATGCCCACCCTCAGTTTAATGAAGGGGGGAAAGTCATGATACAACACTCCTTCATACTTTACATAAACGATCTTCGTGATCATATTATAAGCAACTTGCTGACGATGTTAAACTATTTAACACCACCGACAATGCTACTACCCTTCAAAAAGACCTCGACCATGTAGCATAATGGTCAAACAACTGGCAACTTCAAATCTCAACCAACAAATGCTCTGTCCATTGGCAAAAAGAATCAGAATACAAAATACAAACTTGGAGGAAACGAACTTGTAGATGACCCTCACTCTGTTAAAGACCTTGGAGTACTCATATCCAATGACCTAAGTGCTAGAGCCCAATGTAAAAACATTGCCAAAAAGGCTCTAAGAGTTTTTAATCTAATCTTGCGTAGCTTCTTCTCTGGCAACATTACACTGCTAACCAGAGCATACAAAACACTTGTTAGACCAATTCTGGAATACAGCTCACCTGTCTGGAAACTGCACTGCATATCAGACATTAATACAATCGAGAGAGTCCAGAAATATTTCACAAGAAGAGTCCTCCACTCCTCTGCTCGCAATAGAATACCTTATTCCACCAGACTTGAAATATTGGGATTAGACAATTTACAACTACGTCACCTCCGATCTGATCTAAATGTAGTTCATAAAAATCATATATCAAAAAGTCCTTCCTGTCAATGATTACTTCAGCTTCAACCGCAACAATACACGAGCACATAATAGATTCAAACTTAATGTAAACCGCTCCAAATTCAACTGCAGAAAAATACGACTTCAACAACAGAGTGATCAATGTCTGGAATGCACTACCTGACTCTGTGGTTTCTTCCCCAAACCCCCAAAACTTTAACCTTAGACTGTCTACAGTCGACCTCTCCCCATTTCTAAGAGGTCTGTAAGGGGCGTGCATAAGCGCACCATTGTGCCTACCATCCCTGTCCTACTGTCCTATTGTCCTCTTTATCGGAACTTTTTACTTATGTTATGTTTATACAAACAACTACTATCCTGTACATGTTTGACACAAACAAACAAATAAATAAATAAATAAATAAATAAATAAATAATAAATAAATAAATAAATAAATAAATAAATAAATAAATAAATAAATAAATAAATAAATAAATAAATAAATGGAATAAATAAAACATGACACAACGTGACAATGCGAGTTTGACATCCCTGAGCTAAGTATATCAGTTAAATAACAATGCTCAAAATCCAGAATGTCCTTAACCAGATTCAATGGCCTCCCAACAGCTGTTACTTAAGGAAGATACCAAAAGTATCCTCTCTGTGCAGATGCTCACTAGAAACTATTATTTCTGCTCCTTACTAAATACTCTGGTTATTCGAATCTGTTTTATCTCAAGATGTTATAATTTTGATCTATTTGATTTTACTTTCTTAATCACAGCCAAATACTGTTTTATATTTTGTACAACATGTGATGGTATTAACTTTAACCCTTTTAGATATTTTAGAATTTTCCTTTTATTTTAATTAATTGTAACTCTTGTGTTTTATTTTCTGGTCCATGACTGAATAAAGATAGGACTGATTTGAATTGAATTGAATACATTAACCGTTTTATACTTCAAACAACATTTATAATACAATTTTTTTTCTCAGCAGAATCTTTCTTCATTTTCACCTTTCTTATTCATTCCTAGGTCTCAAAATGGCAACATTATTATTATTTTCCTTACTATGTCACTATACTCCCCACCTGTCCATTAATGTCAAAGTAATATGTGTCCCTTGGGTCATATTTACTGAGCACATAGGAACAGTTTTCTCCCAAACCTATAGCTAGTTTTTCCACTATTATTAATCACTGGAGCATAACATGTACCATTCCCAATTTATAGATTGCTATTTTCACATGCACCTATAGCAACCTAAGTGACATTAACTCATTCTTCCTATTGTAAGTATGTGGGCAACGAGGTAAAATAAAATAAGATAGGATGGGATGGGGAGGGGAGGGGAGAAGAAAAGAAGAGTAGAGTAGAGTAGAGAAGAGAAGAGAGAAGAGAAGAGAAGAGAAGAGAAGAGAAGAGAAGAGAAGAGGAAGAGAAGAGAAGAGAAGAGAAGAGAAGAGAAGAGAAGAGAAGAGAAGAGAGAAGAGAAGAGAAGAGAAGAGAAGCTTTATTGTCATTTTCTTTTGGGTGGGCACTCTGTGACACATTAAAATATTAATCTTTTCTTTGATAATTATATCTACATGTATTTATCAACTCCAGTCCACGAGATTAGACTACTTTCATTATGATCAATTTTTCCATTTATTTTAGCTTCAAATTTAAAGAGCATATCTGGAGTTTCTTATGATTTTGGTTTTATTTCATTTGTTAATTTTTTTAATTATTTATTCCCCTTATATTCTAAGTTTCAGTCTTCCATATATCTTGGTCATAACCAGATGGGCTGGTTATTAGATGGGCTGCATTATAAATAATATTTAGCAAGAGAAAGAAAGACTAGCCTAGATTACCACCTTCAATAACATTTATTACAGATATTGCATTCCCTTTCTAGCGGTAAAGTCTGTTCAGGCACATTTTGACCAATATGCTACAAACACAACAAAAGTCTGGTTTTATTCATGGTCTTCTGTGCAAATTAGAATCACTAATCAAGAGATTACCATGCATAATTTTGCTCATATCCTATCAACAACAAAGCAGTATCCTGGGACACTGAAAACACATTTCTCCAATTCAAACATTCTTACTACCCAATAAGTAACAGAAGTTGTTTGCATTAACATTAAATTTAACTGGCCACAAATATCTGCTTTCCATCCAAATAATGTTTTATTTAAAAAAAAAAGAATAGTTGGTTCTTATTTTCATAAATACACACAAATACATCTTTTCAACAAACAAAGCAGTGATGATATTTTTCTTATGATTTCTCATATCAATTTAATTTTTCCCTCTAGATTTGTGTGTGTGCATGTGTGCGTCGTGTGTGTGTGTGTGTGTGTGTGTGTGTGTGTGTGTGTGTGTGTGTGTGTGTGTGAGAGAGAGAGAGAGAGAGAGAGAGAGAGAGAGAGAGAGAGAGAGAGAGAGAGGAGAGAGAGAGAGAGAGAGAGATATGCACGGATGTTTCTTATTACTTAATAATGCACTTAATAGTACACTGAGTATGAATCTGCAGGCTCGGTGCATTTGATAATCAACTACAGTCTATGGTTACTGAGAGCTAACCTACATATGTTGTTAAGTTACTAAATCCAATTTCCAAAATTATTATTTCAGGTCAAGGTGGCAAATTGCAAACATTAATAAAACTGTATATAATCTGAGGAAGGGGATAACATGAGGGCACCTCTGCTCTGCGGTCCCTCCCATGCGTGCCCACCGACGGGTTGTCATGGCAGTGTGTCCATCATTGACCAGGATGCGGGCTCCCCGGTGCAGCCACAGCGACCAGGGAAACTTTGCACATGCAGCACCTTGCGCGAAGGACACGCCGGAGCAGCAATAGCAGCAGCGGCGGGAGGTAGCACATGCTCTCCTTCCCTCCCATGAGCATTAACCCTGCCGGTGCCACAGTCAGGGACTCAGTCAGGTGGCTGGAGCCCCGTGGGAGACTGCAACAGAGGCTCCTTCTTCCTCTGAGGGGAGGGGAGCAACCCACCCATCTACCTCGCTTGGCCCGGTTCCCCCGGAGCGACCTGGCTGGGACCTGGAAGTGCAATGCTCTTCCAGGCTTCTCTTCCAGGACTTGGTGTCTTGGAAGAGGGCTGGGCGAGTGAGAAAGGAGCCACAGTGGGGATTGTTTTGCAGAAAGAAAGAAAGAAAGAAAGAAAGAAAGAAAGAAAGAAAGAAAGAAAGAAGAAGAAAGAAAGAAAGAAAGAAAGAAAGAAAGAAAGAAAGAAGAAAGAAAGAAAGAAAGAAAGAAGAAAAGAAAGAAGAAGAAAGAAGAAAGAAAGAAAGAAGAAGAAAGAAGAAAGAAGAAAGAAAGAAGAAAGAAAGAAAGAAAAGAAGAAGAAGAAGATGTTAGGAAGGAAGGAAGACAGACAGACAGAAAGAAAGATGTTATGAAGGATGAAAGACAGAAGAAAGAAAAAGAAAGATGTTAGGAAGGAAGGAAGATGAAAGAAAGAAGGAAGGAAGGAAGGAAGGAAGGAAGGAAGGAAGGAAGGAAGGAAGGAAGGAAGGAAGGAAGGAAGGAAGGAAGGAGGAAGAAAAAAGGAAAGAAGAAAGAAGAAAGAAAGAAGAAAGAAAGATGTTAGGAAGGAAGAAAGAAGAAAGAAAGAAGAGAAAGAAAGAAGGAAGAAGGAAGGAAGGAAGGAAGGAAGGAAGGAAGGAAGGAAGGAAGGAAGGAAGGAAGAAGGAAGAAAGAAAGAAAGAAGAAAGAAAGAAAGAAAGAAAGAGAAAGAAAGAAAGAAGAAAGAAAGAAAGAAAGAAAGAAAGAAGAAGAAAGATGGTAGGAAGGAAGGAAAACAGACAGACACAGACAAAAAGAAGAAAGAAGAAAGAAAGAAAGAAAGAAGAAAGAAAGAAAGAAAGAAGAAAGAAGAAGAAAGAAAGAAGAAAGAAAGAAGAAGAAAGAAGAAAGAAAGAGAAAGAGGTTAGGAAGGAAGGAAGAAGAAAGAAAGATGTTAGGAAGGAAGGAAGACAGAAAGAAAAAGAAAATGGTAGGAGGGGTAGTCTTATATGGCGAGTATATCCCAAACTCTATATTTTAACTGGAAAAGTTGGGGGTCGTCTTATATGCCCAGTCATCTTTTACGCCGGAAAATACGGTAAATATTTGAAAACAACAATCCCTGCTATGTTTTAAGAAAATATACAGGAACAAAACATTGAAGACCTATACTCTCTTTGATTCAATTTCAATGGAACATGGGATTCTGAATATTCTATATACCAGTAGTTGCCACAAATTGAGTTTTGGGATGAATGTCTGAGCAGAAAAGCTGCCTACCTAAATTCACAAGTGTTGTCCTGGGCCCAACTTATAGACTAATGTTCATACTCAGCTAAGCAGTATATTTACAGTAAATGTACCACCTCTCTTCACCATCACTACTTGTTCTTATTACTACAAATATTTCAGTCTCTTTTTAAAATCTTGATTTTTGATGAGGGGTGGTGAAATTAGATGGCTGCATCTGAGGAATTGATCAGATCTTGAATCAGGAAGTTTAAGCAGACTTAGAATCATGAAATTCTAAAAATGGAATTTGAAAATCCATTCCAGAAGAAGAAGATTGGCAAAATACTTCTACGTGGATGCCTGGAAAACTTACATGATTTAATGAGTCTCTGTAATCATCAACAATAATTCTCTCTGGTGTTGTTGTTTTTGCTGTTGTTATCATTTTCCTAGCATATTCCACAAGTGAAAGGTCCACTTTTTTTTTAGATAAACCAAGTGTTGATTCTTTGATTGTAACAGGAATTGATCAATATGTCGTCTGAAGCTGATTCCATGGGCTCAGAGAAGATAACTGGTCCAAAGTCACCCACCTTGTTGAATGCCTAAGGCAGGACTAGAACTCAGTTTCCTGGTTAGTAGCCTGGTGCCTTAAACCAGGGCTCTCCAACCTTGGCAACTTTAAGACTTGTGGACTTCAACTCCCAGAATTCTGGGAGTTGAAGTCCACAAGTCTTAAAGTTGCCAAGGTTGGAGAGCCCTGCTTAAACCATTAAACCAAACTGAATCTCATCTCTCTCCCTACATACAGTATGCATATGCATATGATTTGAAGATTATATTGTAAAATTCAAAAGTGGGTCACATTTAGACCTGGGACCTTATCATGTCTCCCTGTACCCTTGTGCTGCAAAAGTATGCTACTCTCAACCAGACTTTACCTTAATTCTTTTCCTAATTTTACCTTTACTCTTTTTCTAATTTTAGAAGGTACATGGGTAGGCCAGAGAAGTGCAAGAAGCTTCCATTCTCAGTATTAGAAGGTGGTCATGAAATGCAAAAAATAATAATAATATAACTCTCTGAAAGCAAAAGCTGAAGCAGAAAAAAGCAGAAGAAAGAGAAGAAAGAGGCAAAAGAGTTGAAGAAAAAAGAATGAATGAGTCTTCTTGCAAAAACTAGCAAGCACTGCTATAACAAATACTTTAAACCCATTGATTTTGAACTTTGAAATCCTGGGCATTTGTGGAAAAAGCTAACATGATATATAGAGTGCCTCAGTTTGGGTTGGGGGGCTTATACATTACAGTTTAAAGCTTTTTGGCCTTGGGACTGTTTAGATACTTGCTGAGTAGATTAGCTTCTGAAGTGCACCTAAAGAAAGATAACTAGTGTGTAAGTTTTATTCTTGCTAAAATCAATGTTGGCCTTTATCTCAAGAAGGAAAACAAAATGAAAATGTTTTTAAAATCCTAAGGGCTAACAAGCCTCACTCTCTCTTTTCTCCACACCTGCTGGAGTATATTCTATATATATTTCTGCCACTTCATGGCCATTTAAGTTATTACATATTTTTGAAGGTGTCACTTCGTCTGCAGCAGTTTATCAAATCCAAGTTTGGTTCTAATTATGGAGAATTAAGACATTAGTGGATGAGGAATGCCAGTCTTTGTTATAAATTCATGTGAAACAAAGAAAGGAGATCTTTATAGCAAGAAATTTTCCTGGTTCATGTTGAATCGGGAAGACTGCAACTATCAAATTATTGCTGATCTACATCTTCTACAATTAAGCTAGGAGGGTCAATGGTGAAAGTCACAAATTCTCCATTTCTGACCTTGTCATAATCATGTACATTGGAGGACCACTCATATATTTCTATTATAAAAGAAGGAACAAGAGTGAAATATGAAGAAAAAAATTATTAGTGTGCTTTTTCAGTTGACAATAAATTAAAACAGTTAGACTATATAGCCAGTCTCTAAGCACCCTCATTACAGTAAACTGAATGAGAGAGATTTAAAAGATTTTTTATATGAAAATGTCCTATATATATATATATATATTTGTTTTAATAATAAAGAGCATAAGAGGTATATGCCAACTGAGTTTTGATAGCTTCCCTTCCAGAATGTCAGGTTATTTTTTACTGAAATGTTGAAAGTTTTGTATGAGAAGCTTTTCTTATTGCCTGACATTTCTTATGGAAATGTCTGGCCATAGTCTATAATGAAACTAATATTTACCCAATTATGGGTAAATGTTTCAGATTAGAGGTAAACAAACTGGAACTGATCTGAATAAAGCCACCTCACTTCTTGCCATTTTAAAAATGATGAACCTGTACCATAGCCACAACTCTTAACTAGTATTGAACATGTTCATATCTTATGCAGAAGGAAAAATGTTACAATATTTGAATCTAAATGACAGATAGCTGTAAAGCTGGAATGAAAGAGAAAAAATGAACTCTACAGCTATCTTGGTTTGAAAAATTCCACCTGATAAATTCCAAACATTAACATAAAGGCTGTATTTTGCAGACAACCAGAACCAGATCCCTTCCTGTTCCATTAATTTCTATTAACTTGGAGAAAACGTGGAAACTAAGTTGCAAAAATGGCATAGTAATTTGATTTCCCATTGCTCGAATCACCAACCTTTAAAAAGGTTGCATTATCTTCATTGAAGTTTAAAGCTTTGAGCAGAAAATAAAGTGTTTTCTGCTATAGTGAATGGGAAAGGGGGCTTGGAACCCATGACAAAGCAGGTCATTGCACACAAATGTTTTCCTGTTTCACATTTCCTCCAGGTTTAAGAGTTTTTTTCTTAATGTCTTCCAAAAGTAAATTAGTGAAGATAAAAGTAAATCAGTAAAAAGGCAGGCATATGATAGGAGGGAATGTTCCATATTGGAAATACTTGTTCCTGAAAAATTAGCTAGCATTTTGTTAAGCATATTTGAAATTTCGTTATCCATTTCACTCCAAAGGCTGGTTATATGAAGGCTTAAGATTAGTCATTAATGTATATCTAGCTCCGGTTTCTCGCACTGCTGCACATGTGAAGGTGAGTTGATTGTTGTGCGCCCATGCACACCAGTAACCAGAAGACTAGCTGGCCGGTGCGCATGCGTGCACCAGAAACCCAGAAGAGGAATGGGCGATGCCGCACGTGCCAGATGACATGGGTTCGCCATCATGGCCCTATACCACCCCAGACAAATGGCTGTCCAATCTTTTTTTTAAAATGTCCAGTGATGTAGCACAACTTCTGGAGGCAAGTCATTCCACTAGTTAATTGTTCTCACTATCAGGATATTTCTCCTTAGGTTGGTCTCTCATTGATAAGTTTCTAATGGTTACTTCTTGTCCTGCCCCCAGGTGCTTTGCAAAAACCCCTCTTCTCTGTGACAGTCTCATAGATATTGAAAGATTGCTATCATGTCAGTTATAATCCTTCTCTTTGTTACTAGATATACCCAGTTCCTGTAACCAATCATCATATATTTTACCTTCCAGCCGCATAATTATTTTTATTGCTCTTCTATGCACTCTTCTTAGAGTCTTAACAACTTTATTGTATCATGTTGACCCAAATTGGATGCAGTATTCCAAGTGTGGTTTTACCAAATAAGTATAACATGGTACTAACACTTCACATGACCTTGATCCTATCCCTCTGTTGATGCATCCTAGGACCTCATTATTTTTTTTTGGCAACTGCTGTACACAGGTGGCTCATATTTAAATGGTTGATGTCCTAGAGCTCTCTCACAGTTACTGCTCTTGATCTGGGCACCACCTATTCTATTCCTCTAAATTTGATATATTTTTTGCCTAAGTGTAAAAATGTTCTCACCACTGTATTGTGTTGAATAGTGCCCTGCCTCTGACATTTATTTGCTTATTAAATTGTCCAGAATCAACAGAGACCATAATTAATGAAGGGCAGGGAAACATTCACTTCTTTATTAGATTTTGAACAATATCTCTTAATAGCCCCATAACTCTCAAATATTATCTGATTCTAGATACATAATGTGAAATGGACCTATGTAGAAAGCATCCATATCAAACGCTCAAGCTATTTGTTCCCAATGAACAAATCACACAGCTAAGTATTATGTGATTTTACATAAAAATGATATTCTTAAAATAACAGTGTTTAACAGCTCTCATTACTTTTTGCTTATCTAAAGCAAATCTAAAATGCAGCCCCTTAGCTTATTGTCCTAATTTTTTGAGTACATTTAAAACCTTCTTTCTCCGCACTCACAGAGAACAAATTGAAAACAAATAGTTTGCTCAACACATCTGCAGTCCCTCCTAATATTCTAATGTGATGTATGAAGACAAACCACCTCTGGATTGCAAGGTCTTTAAGGTCTTTTTTAAGCTGTACAGATATGATATGATTGAAGAACAGGACAATGTTTAACAGTTGGCATGATAATATGAAGGGGCAAGATTTATTTTCATACATCAGGAAAGTACATCAGCTTTTCCTCATCTTTTACCCTTTAAATGTAATTGTCAATTCTTACTTGTCCATGCTGACTAGAATTGTATATATTATGATCTCCAACATCTAAAGGGAATTATGTTGAGATGATTGTCCTTGATTGTTCTACCTTGGCTGTTGATATATAGTTTGTTTTGGTAGTGTTCAGTATCTGCATTCAGCCTCAAACTGGATCAGGAATTCACACATATTGGATTTTTTAATCCAATCATGGCATTAAGTTGAAACAAATATGTGGTCCAGAAATCCAGGCATAATCGTTTTTGAAATTAATTCATACTTACTTATCTTACAAGACACTTTCTGCCTTACTAATATGCTCAGTTTCAGAACACACAATTCATAACATATGGAAAGTTAGATTTATTATAGAATATGTGTTTGGTTGATTTCTCAGTCTGCCAACGCATTTCATGCATAGCCACAGCTGTTGGTTCTCCTATTTCATATAGTGCAGCAAAAGGTAAAAAAAGACTCATCACATCAGTATTCTTTTAGTAATAACCTCTTTCCTAAAATGACCATTTTGCCAATAGCAGGAAACAGATTAAGCAACAAGCAACAAAATGTAAGATTTTAATATACAAGCACCTGGGCAATGTCATTACATGGCCAGAGACCATATAATTTAATGTTTGTTGAAATACAACATTTGTCGGAATTTGTCTCCTTCCACATTTTTTCAAGGAACTGCTTCAGAAGCTGTTGCTAGCTATGCCTGGATGCATACATATAGACTGTACACAGACACAGACACAGACACACACAGACACACAGACACACCCACCCACCCACCCACATACATATACATATACATATACATATACATATACATATACATATACATATACATATACAATATACATATATGCATACGCACATGCACACACACACACACACACCACACACACACACACACACACACACAACACACACACACACACACACACACTATATATATATATATATATATAATATATATATATATATATATATATATATATATATATATGTAGGATTTTTTGCTGATAAATGAAAATAAAGGGAGACTATTATAGTTAAATAAAATAAGCTCGAAATAGATCTATAATAGTCTCCCTTTATTTTCATTTATCAGCAAAAAATCCTACACATATAGATTAGTGTGTCGGCTATGTAAAAAACTGCCTGGACAGTCCCAGTGAGGGGCTGAAAGGCAAAAATGGAAGCTGTGATGCTTTCTCTCCCATATTTGGGTACACCAGGATAACACGACAGAAACACACACACACACACACACACACACACACACACACACACACACACACACACACACACACACACACACACACACACACACACACACACACACACACACACACACACACATATATATATATATATATATATATATATATATATATATATATATATATATATATATATATATATATATATATATATATATATATAAGCAGGAAGCAGAAGACACTAGCCTGATGATGATAGCACTTAGACTTATATACCGCTTCGTAGTGCTTTACAGCCCTCTCTAAGAGGTTTACAGAGTTCAGCATATTGCCACCAACAATCTGGGTCCTCATTTTACCGACCTCAGAAGGATGGAAGGCTGAGTCAACCTTGAGCTGGTGAGATTTGAACTGCTGAACTGCTGAACTAGCAGCCTGCAGTGCTGCATTTAACCACTGCGCCACCTCGGCTCTTCACAATGATGAATGAGACTTCACCGAAACGTCGCCAAGGCATTTCCAATTTCACGCGTGAAAAAACTCAAATACACACACACACACACACACACACACACACACACACACACACACACACACACACACACGAGGTGGGTTCCTGACGGTTCAGACTGGTTCTATAGAACTGGTAGTGGGAATTTCCCCCGCTTGCTGAACCGGTAGTGATGGCCGGCTAGACACGCTCCTGAACTGGCTTTCTCGGCGGCACTGTAGGCACCGCAATCTTGGTTTTTGCTTCTGCGCATGGCCTTAAGTTGTTTTTTGCTTATGCACATGCACAGAAGTTGGGTTTTTAGCACTGCGCATGCGCCCCCCCCCCCACGCGTTGCGTCAGGAAGCGAACCGGCAGCGAGGTAAGCCAGAACCAACCCCTGACAGACACACACACACACACACATTTATGTTTGTTTATGTAGGACTTAGACTTATATACCACTTCACAGTCTTTTACAGCCTTCTCTAAGCAGTTTACAGAGTCAGCATATTGCCCCCAATAATCTGGGTCCTCATTTTACCAACTTCAGAAGGATGGAAGGCTGAGTCAACCTTGAGCCTGGTGAGATTTGAACTGCCAAATTGCAGGCAGCCAGCAGGCAGCAGTAGTCTGCAGTACTGCATTCTAACCACTGCATCACTGTGTGTGTGTGTGTGTGTGTGTGTGTGTGTGTGTACACATATACATACACACAAACATACATATGTACATATACATATATAAATATATGTATCAGTAGTGAGTTCCAAAACCCTTTACTACCTGTTCGCACACACACTCTCTCACGACGCTTTTGCGCATGCGCAGAAGCGCTTCAGGTAGGTGGACGGAGCCTCCTGCCACTGGCACTACCAGTTCTTAGAACTGGGCCGAACCGGGAGCAACCCACCGCTGTTATGTACATATGCATACACATATGGCAAACAGCCATAAGAAGTTTCTGATCCAGTCACATGTACTTAGAAAATCACATGGCTGCTTTAACAACTTGATAAGAAGCACTTTATTTTTTATTCCAATGCATCTTTTCCAAAGGTCTTAAATGATCTATTATATGAATGCACTGAAGAAATGTTCAGACTAAGAGTCATCCAAATGCCAAGGACACAAAATTCTACTTTTTTTTACTCTATTAGACAACCTATGACCCACTGGATCATCATTTCAAAGATACTTTTTTACCATATTCCTCAATGTCTTCAACAGTGACAGAACTTCTAATATAATACCTTCAGTGGAAAAGTTCTTAAAATTTAAGGAATTCATATTTCAGAGATGTATCTGTTTTTAAAGTACAGTATGTGCAGCAGAGTCAAATATCAGGAGTTGATTACAGAAAATAACACAGTTGGAAGGAACTTTGGAAGTCTTCTAGTCCAACCCCCTACTCAAGCAGGAAACTGGACGTTGGTACTCACCTGATACGTCCTTTCTCGTCGGGTGGAGCCAGCCTCCAAGAATGGGTTAAATCTGCCCTCTAGCCAATCAGGACAGAGTCTGTAATCTATAAATATAAATATAACCCCTGTGCAGTTGCACCCCCTCTTTTATCGAGGGACTAAAGTCAGACTCAACATGTATTCCCAACACAACCATTTATTAAGAGAACAACAGACTAACTATGGAGAACAACAGACTAACTATGTACAGATAAACAATGAAGACATCAAATAGCAGCCAGTCATCAATGCAAAAAAAGGGCGGGACTTGGAGGCTGGCTCCACCCGATGAGAAAGGACATATCAGGTGAGTACCATTCTCCATACTGGGTGGAGCCAGCCTCCAAGAATGGGATGTACCAAAGTAATCATGTCCCTGGGAGGGCCCCTGAAGACTGGCTGGAACTGCCACTGTCCACCACTGCCTGGTGTAGCACCCGTTGTCCAAACATCACCTCCTCCGAGGCGAAAATGTCAAGTTTATAGTGGCAGACAAACGGTGTCGGAAAAGAACGTATATATCCCAATTATTGAGAAAAGACATTTTCCCAGAAAGAAGAGTATTTGTAACTTGCTTTCCTGGCATGGGTGGGAGGGGAAAAGAAACAATGGGCTTCTCTAAATGGGCACCTTGCTAATTGCACTCCAGATATTGTTTTTTGTAAGGTTTCAGTAGTGATTTTCCATTGTCTGCTTCTTGGGACTGAGAGTATGTGAGTGGCCCAAGTCACAGTCATTATTGGCAAGGAAATAAATTTCATTTTCACAGAAATTTTTCATCAGCTGATTAGGAAAAAAAGACCTAATTTGTTCCCAAACCTTTTACTACAATTTGATCAATGCATTTCGCCCATTAAAGTGCAATGATTAGATTAGACTCAGTGTGGTTCCGAAGTATTTATTTTTTTTAGTACTGTTATTCCACACAAAATAGCTGTGAATAATTTATTCCAAGCTTACACAATTTGTGATCTATCGTGCCATCTTCAAGCCATCAGCCACAAATGCCAACCCTTCGGGGCTCGATAAGCTGACTGCCTAAAACTCCAAAAGCAGGATGCTATTAAGTTTCTTGGCAAGCCACAAGACACTGCTGGTAAGGATTGCTTTTGGCTTAATGGGACACGTATTGTGCAAAATGGTCTCCTACAACCACCCACAGAGCCATTGACCCTGATGAGGCAATTGGAGGAGAAATTTTTTTACAAAGAAAGAAATGGGTAGGAGAGAGTATGGATTACTTTTTTCAACCTGTTGTCAGTCCTCAGTCTCGAAGGTTGCAGGAAAAAATGATACTTTTCTTTAGCACATACAAAAATGACTGGGAATGCTAAATGCATGTTTCAGTTCTATTCAAAGTAACAATATTTCATCTCCTTATTTTTAAAAAAATCTTTAAGTGTTTTTAATCTGCAAAGAACTCTGAAGATCCAAAGAGAAAGATGTCCTCCAGGGCTGACAAACTCTTGTTCTCAAAGCAAAATATTTGCTATTTGCTGTTACTTGCATGGGGGTGGATGCAGCTCTCCATATGACATTAAGTAGAATCACAGATGTTCAAAGCACTTACATAGGATTTGATCAGGGTTAAACAAGCATTTTCATGGGAAAAAAAGAAGTCTTCCTTACTAGTTGTGCCATGTTTAATGAAGTACCCCTGGATTTTTTTATTTTTTAAAAAAAATTCAAATGCCCAATGAATATAAAAGAAATCCATAATTATCTGCTTTGTGGATTCAACTCTTTAGTCTTTGAAATGCCATTTTTTAAACTTTTCCTGTGGACCTCTGTACTTTTGTGAGTCCATAGGACACACTACCTTCCCAAGTAAGAGGAACATGTTCTCATGGTTGGGAGCCTTTGCAATAGTTATGATCTCGTTCACACAGCATGCTAAGCCTTATCTGACCATGGTTTGTTGAATAAACCAGAAGTGACCATTCATAAATTGCACAAACTCACCATGTGGTGTGATTGATTTTTGCCTCCATTGTATTGTTATTGTTATATATTATGGCTTATGACTTAGTATGAAATGTAAGTCCAGATTAGAAGCCATGGCTTTGTTCTTGATTTATCAATCACTTTCTCCTAAGTTTAACAGGAGAAAGAAACATGAAAAACACATTTTATCAAAATGGGGGCAAGGAGAAAGTTATATACATAATTCCTACTATTTGTTCTTTAACAAAGACATTTACATTATGTCGCATCATGGCTGAGAATCACTAACACAGTAGCAGGAAGAAAGGTTGCAATATTTGCAGCCAGGTCACTTGGTCCTTTTCCATTGTATGGTAGTTTTCTATCAATCAACTAAGTACTTAATTTAACCCTTCTTTCACCTATAATCCCACTGAACATTAACTCCCCACTATGTTTTCAAATAGTTTTCCAAATTAAAAATCTGCATCAGAGGTGGAAGAGAGAAAAAAACACCATGATGTGTGGTGCATGTAACAATGAAGTAAGTTTTCAATTTCTTAGTTGCACCCCCAACTTGACTATTTTTTTAAAAAAAAAGTATTTTAAATTATTTGTTAAAAGGAAGAAAAAGACAAGCAAGCAAAAGAGGAAAAAAAGGAAAAAATAATTGGCACAGAAAATATGTCTATAACTGGACAAAGGAATTATCAAGTTTGTACAAGTGTGTCTGAATCATTTTTACTATTTCCCATCTGATCTTCATGGGAAAATGGCCAATTCTCTTATGTGAATTATAGGAGAGGAGGGAGAGGAGGTGAAAGTGAGACCTCTTCTCCATGTTTTTTAATTCTAGGTGCCAGACCAGAAAAGCTGAACTTCAGGGGGAAAAGGCTGCAAGGATATTCCTTTTACCCACAGATAATATGACTGATAATGTGGGAAAACCATCAATTGCAAAATAAAATTAGCAGATTGCCCATGAAATGTGTTCGGAGAGGATTTCTACCGAGTAGAAATTGTGCATAATGTAATGTACACAATGGAATACATTTTTCCTATTGTCCCCCAAAAGTATGAAAAATTGCCCAAGGTGCATTTTCATGAGGTTCCTAAAAAACTGTATAATGGAGAAAGGAGAATGGAAAATATTATATTGACAAGGAAATATGAACAGAACCCTCTTTGTGATAGATTATGTTCAAATTCTTTAATCATCAAAAAATTGCATAATAGTCAATTATTGTGCCCATTAACTCTTCAGTTAAAAACATTCCTAAGAGAGTCATCACTTTTTAGTCTTTCTGTAAAAACAATTTTTAGCACTGATTTGTTGTCTGAGGCTAAGATATTATGTTTAAAAGCTGACAATTAATGTATTAGATAAAATCAACATATGCTATTTTATTTTTCTGGAAAACTCTGTAGGATGCCAATGGACAAGAAAGAAAATACTTTATTTCAATTTACCTTACATTATCCTTTGGAATAACTTTTCTCAACCTTTTCCATCTAACATCATGTATGAAACGATATCCATGTATTATGGGAGTTGTAGTCCAGCATATCTATGGGGTCACATAGATACAGGGTAGATAGAAGTGAAATTACCTCTATATTACATCCAACCAAGGGGGAAATTAGAACCATAACTAAAAAAAAGGGATGAGAAAATGTAAGAGGAAAAGATCCATTATTTTTCTCCAGACAGAGGCTAATTTTCATTTTACTCAGTGATAACTTTTCTTCTGACTTTAGCATGATTATATCATAGGGATAAGCTTCATACTTATTAATTACTCTGCATTGTCAATATATCTGCAGAATCTCCTGCAGTGTTTTCGTTGTTTAGATATTTTCACCAAGGACAGTAATGCAATAAATTAAGGAAGAAGTCTGCCTTGTTTCTACGAAGCGGAGGCTCCATGAACATTCATGGGGCTCATATAATAATACTGTTTTTGACAACTTATTTGAAATAGTATAACAAAAATCTAAAAATGTCCTCTTCCAAACTTAGCATTACAAATAACTACCAGGCAAAGCATTATAAATCTCCCTCTTTCCAAACAACCTCACCCCCCCCCCCACACACACACACACACCAAAAAAAGCCCAATCTAAAATCAACAATAGCCCAATATTAGAATTCTATTTCAGTGTAAATTCAATTTTTCTTCTAAAAAGGGGAAGGTTGATTCTCAAATAAAACACATTGTTTTATTTGGTTTAGATTCATTTTACAATTGGCCAAAATCACATAATAATAACCTGTAATAGATTTCTTGCAGCCCTTCATACTAGGGTGAGAATATGTCGCCATTGGATGTTATATATTCCTCATTTCATTGCAGGTGAGGATGAAACAGAAAGGAAGAGAGAATAATTTGGCTATTTCTCCAGTGTCTATAGCAATTTCATTTGTCTGTTTCCAGGGCTTAATGGAATTCTCATTATTGTTTGAGATGAACTTATTTTAAATAATATAATCTTTTGAAAATTCTATCTTCAGGATACACTTTCCAGGACACTTAAAGGCCAAGAATTCCCAGATATCTGCCAGAAAATTGTTCTTTATTGTAGCAAGGATAGTGACCACATACTTGAACAGGAAACAAAATTAATTGGATCTTTCCAGTTGTTGCTCAGTTGCAGCTTCCAGGAGCCCCAGGGCAAATGGAATGGATAGTTGGGAATTGCTCTTTAGCATCCTCTGCAGACCACAATTTTCTACCAATATTCTATGGCAAAAATAAACCAGAAGAAAGAATTTGGCTAAAATACAGATTTTGCTTTGCTCTGTTTTTGACTATTATCAGGAAAGAAACTTTTATGACTATGGATATTCTCAGTTATCCAGATCATAGTTGTCCAAAAGGTGCTTTTTCAAGAGGCAATTGGACTTTCTGGTTTTTCTTTGAAGACATTATGCTCTTATCCAAGAAGCTTCTTCAGCTCTGATTGGATGGTGGGGAATGGAAGGATTTATACTACTTGCAGACAGCTGGTCATTTGCATTCTTTTAGCAAGTCGTTAAAGCCACCTAGAGGTTTATCTGTGTTATGAGGGTTGCCTGAGCAGTGCAAATGGGTATGGAGCTTTCTTGGAACTGTTGAAAGGACTGTGTTGTAGACTGGAGATAGATGATATCATATTCCTCTTCCTCTGTTGAGAGACAACTGTCTTTGCTGTCTTCAAAAGAATGGCCTGTTCTTTTTTAAGTGCAGATGGACAGCTGAATCTAGTTTGTTCTCCTATGTTGTGCCATGAGTTTATGAACAAAACAACCACTTCATAAAAAGCACCTTTGGACAATTTTTATGAATTGAGAAATATATTTTTGCACTCTCTCCTTCCACTCATCCAAATCATGCTGGTTTTCTCCTTCTGCTCCTGATCACATGTGATGTGTGGGGTTATGCTATATCTTATGATCTTCTTAGGCCTTCCTAATGCTGCTTGGAGGTTGCTGACATTTGTTGGTTCTTCTTGTTATCCAACAGGCACTAAGAATGTTGCCTAAAATATTTTTATTAAAACTTCTGCAGTTCAAATTGCAGGAAAAATATATGAACCAGTCAAGCTGTTTATCAGAGAATGTTCTTCAATTTTGCTGATTTTCTCACCTCACCACTAAATAATCTACTTCAGAATTAAGTAATGTAAATTATTTGAGTTTGTTTTACAATATTTTAATATTCCAGCTTATGAACATGTCAATTCAATTTTTCTATTGTTATTTGGTACAATTCCTTTGAGACATGCTGTTTTTAATAATTAGGCATTTGAATGGAAAAGAAGGATATAAATCTAGCAAACAAGGAAGCATCACTGTGAATGTCCACGTATTCTCAAGTAACTGATAAAAAAAATGTAGTGTAGAAAAATCTAAGAGTCACAACAGGATAACCAGGATCCATGAGGTAACTGCATTTTTACTTATTCATTACATATAAGGTAGCACTCAACAGCATTTATAAAATCTAAACTCTGGATTTACTGAAAGAAGCTTGAAGCTAACCTAGACTAGACAGTGACTTCAGATTATATTAACTCAGTGGTGAAGAATCGGAGCAGGCATCATCAACTCTAAACCTGGCTGGTAACATGACACCACCCCAGCCTAGCAATCAAGCAGACTGGCATTTTCCTTATGCCAGATGAAGATATTATTTCTTTTTCTTGCTTTCTTTTAGATGGCAGTCAACCATTCAGCTTCTGTTTCACCTTTGCTACAACACCAACTATTATCCTGAGTATCAGTTTATTTTATTTTTATTTTTATTTTATTTTATTAATGGTTCTTATAGGCCGCCCAACTCCTATGGGACTCAGGGCGGCATACAACATAGTATAAGAACAATATAAACCATAAAATGATTAAAAATTACAAAAAATTAAAAAATATCAACATTCGTATATGGGGGATTGATCTCAATATCAATCCACCTGCTGGAAGAGCCATGTTTTAATGGCTTTATGGAAGACCAGCAGGGTGGGAATAGTCCGGATCTCCGGGGGGAGTTGGTTCAAGAAAGCCGGAGCTGCCACAGAGAAGGCTCTCCCCTGCGGGCCCGGCAGCCAACATTGCTTGGCTGAAGGGACCCGGAGGAGACCAACTCTGTGGGACCTAACTGGTCGTAGGAAGGTATGTGGTAGGATGCAGTCCCGCAGGTAACCTGGCCCTGAGCCATGTAGGGCTTTAAAGGTCAAAACCAACACCTTGCATCCGGAGACTAATGGGCAACCAATGCAGCTGGCAGAGAATAGGTGTTACGTGGGTGTACCTTGGGACACCCACTATGGCTCGCGCAGCTGCATTTTGCACCAATTGCAGTCTCCGGATGCTCTTCAAGGGTAGCCCCATGTAGAGCGCATTACAGTAATCCAGACGTGAGGTGATGAGGGCATGAGTGACCATGAGTAAGGCCTCTCTCTCCAAGTAAGGTCACAATTGGTGCACCAGGCGAACCTGTGCAAAGATCCTCCTAGCCACAGCTGATAGATGTTGATCCAATTTTAGCTGTGGGTCTAGAAGGACACCCAAATTGCGAACCTGTTCTGAGGGAGTTAATTTCTCTCCCCCGAGAACCAAGGAGGGGCAGTCGACAGAATCCCTAGGAGGCAATATCCATAGCCACTTGGTCTTTCAGGGTTGAGCTTGAGCCTGTTCATTCCCATCCAGACCCTAACATCATCCAGGCATCGGCACATCACATCCACTGCTTCCCTGAATTGAGATGGGGTGGAGATGTACAACTGG
Organism: Diadophis punctatus similis; assembly: GCA_023053685.1. Taxonomy (NCBI): domain Eukaryota; kingdom Metazoa; phylum Chordata; class Lepidosauria; order Squamata; family Dipsadidae; genus Diadophis; species Diadophis punctatus. The sequence continues at coordinate 10,303,978 of JALIGW010000008.1, forward strand.
GTATCATCAGTATACTGCTGATACCTCACCCCGTGTCATTGGATGATCTCACCCAGCAGTTTCATGTAGATGTTAAACAGAATGGGCGAGAGGACCAAGCCCTGAGGCACCCCGCAAATCAGGGGCCTAGGGCTCGACCTCTGTCCCCCTGTCAACACCGAATGCATCCTATCGGAGAGGTAGGAGGAGAACCACCGAAGAACGGTGCCTCCCACTCCCACCTCACCCAGTCGGTGCAGAAGGATACCATGGTCAATGGTATCGAAAGCCGCTGAGAGGTCAAGTAGCACCAGGATGGAGGAATGACCACCATCCCGGGCTCGCCAGAGATCATCCATCAGGGTGACCAAAGCAGTTTCCATGCTGTAGCCAGGCCTGAAACCCGATTGAAATGGATCTAGATAATCAGTGTCCTCCAACAACCGCAGGAGCTGAAGTGCCACCACTTTCTCAACAACCTTCCCCACAAAGGGAAGGTTGGAGACCGGATGGAAGTTCTTTAAATCTGCTGGGTCCAGGGAAGGCTTCTTGAGGAGGGGCCATACCACTGCAACTTTTAACGGTTGCGGCATAGATCCGTCCCTCAGAGATGCGTTCACAATTACCTGGAGCCAACCGCGTGAAAGCTCCCTGTTGGCCGAAACCAGCCAGGAGGGACACGGGTCCAATAAACAAGTGGAGGCACTCATCGCTCCCACGGCCTTGTCCACATCATCAGGAGTGGCAGGTTCAAATTCGTCCCATAAAACCAGACTAAGACCCGTCCCTGTCAACTCGGCTGGTCCTGTCCAATCGGAGTCCAGGTTCGTCCGGATCTGAGTGACTTTATCCGCCAGAAACTGAACAAACTCCTCAGCTCTACAAGTGTTCCTTGTCCCCCCCCCCTTTATTCAGGAGGGAGCAAGTCACCCTAAACAGGGCGGCTGGGCACAAATAGGCAGATGCAATAAGAGCGGAAAAATGCGAACATTTTGCCGCCCGTATCACCATTAAATAAGACCTAATGAAGGTTCTTAATAGTGTTCGATCAGATTCAGCTTTACTGGCTCTCCAGCGTCGCTCTAGGCGTCTCTTCTGGCATTTCATCTCCCAGAGCTCCTCAGTAAACCAGGGAGCTCTCCGGGATCCACTGCCTCAGAGAGGCCGCAAAGGCACAATCCGATACAAAGCCCCTGATGTCACATTATTCCACGCAGCCACCAGGGACTCGGATGAATTGTGTACTAGGGATTCAGGTATCTCCCCAAGTTCCCTCTGGAATCCTTCGGGCTCCATTAGGCGCCTGGGGCAGAACCACCTAATCAGTCCCGCCTCCCTGCGGAGGAGGAGTGGAGCCATAAAATCCAACCTCAGTAGGAAATGTTCTGACCACAACAAAAGGGAGATGGCTAAACCCCTCAACTTCAGATAATCAGTTTAACTTTAAGGATAACATTCAGCTATTGTTCAAAGGTCCAAAAATACTTTAGAAATGCTGTCTTTTCCTCAGTACTGGATTGTATTTGAAATGCTTACATCTCCAGATCAGCAATCAGATTGTGAATTGAGAGACTGGTTACCAATTAGCTTTTCAATCTTTTCATCATTAGAATCACTGGGATCTATTTTTCTATTTGCAAAAAGGCATAAGGGAACTTGCCTTTTATATGAGGAGAAATCAGTGCTTCCTTTAGCCCGGATATTGATAATAGTAACTGACAGCTGCTGTTATTTTAAGCAGTTTTTTTTTCACCTTAGCTGAAGATTTTGTGGATTGAAAAACATTTTGCAGGCCAAGCATGTCCTTTACCATAGAATTATGGCTACATTATTGACATTTTAAATGAATGCAGAGTGTGTGTTTTGCTGGCTTCTGCAGGGAAATGCTGACAGTTTTAACCAAACACATTGGATGGTTGCTTTTAGACTAAAGTGAGGGTAGCAACTTTTCCATATTTAAAGTTACATTTAATTCTGGTCACATGTCCATTTGTCAAGCATATGAGTATTTAATCTGCTCCAAAAGTCACTGTGCAGCCTGATTTGTAGGAACAGAAATATTTGTGTCCACCCTAAGCTTTTCTACCATGACAGTTATGCCAATAATTATTCTACTGCAGAAGCAAATAATGTCAGAAGCAAATAAGATCAACAAAATTGTCATTTATATATTATTTCTTGCCATCCCTTCTCTGGCTTTTCAAGTCAGTTTTTTAAAAAGGGAAGATCAGGAACTTTTGCAAAACTCTGGTTTCCATGAACAAACAGAATATTCCATGACTTAATAATAGAATGAGCTTTTAATATGAGAGTCCTATAAAAACAAATCTCTTCAAGTACCTGTGTGTGACACAGATAACTGAGTTAGCTAGCTTTATGGTTTTTGTAAAATAATTGGCAGCACTGAAGAGCAAACCTAACAATAAGCAACCGGTATGACATGGAATGGAAAATAAATGACTACATAAAAAGAAAACCAAAGTTTATGTTGAAGCCACTCCAGGAAGTTATTTACCCAGCTGCCAGAAGTATGAGGTTTTTAATTATTTAATGGATGATCGGTGATAGCACAATTCCCCTAGTCTTATGGCCTCCAGACATGTTGAACTATATCTTCTAAAAATTCCCCTCCAGCAATTATACACATCTAAAGGACATCAGGTTGAGGAAGGATGTGCTAAAAATATTGAAGGACACAGTACACATGAAATATACATAATACCTACATAACAGGTATTAAAATTGCAGTGACAATTATTTTTCTCACTCTTGAGTACAAAATAGTCAACATTACATTTACTCAATATTGATACTGAATTTTAAAAGATTAAGAATGTGCTTAATTTTATCCCTTATTATTCTAGGGGACCAGAAAGAATTTACCTTTAGTTGGGTAGACCATCAATGGCTTTTCTGAGGATTCACTCAACTAGCATGAAGCATTTTGACTAGGCTACAATATACACAAAATGCATTTAATACTAGTAAAATTCTCATGTCTGCACATTTTAACTGGAAAAAACCATGCACCGTAGAGCAAAATGTTTTCAATCGAGGTACATCAAATGGGCTAACTTATAGAATGCCAAGACCCATTACTCCCATGGAAATGGAAGTTTGGACAGTTCTTACCATTTCAATGCTGCTGCACTGTTGTGTTACAAGGTATTCCCTGACACCTTCTCACAAGTCAGTGGGAAAGCCTGGGAAGCTTGCAGAGGGAAATCTGCATGACTGTTGCTGATGATAGGAATGTGGTGACAGTTTTGGACTTGCAACTTACTTCCAGGGAAACTAGCAGGGAGAAGGTGAACGAGGAACCTTGCAAGGATGGCTGCAAGTTGATCAGATAAGTTTCATCAATCTGGATACTCCCTGCAAATCCCTTTGTGCTTGGCCCTCACTAATCAGGCAGGATCAAGTAATCCTCTTTTTAAAGTGTTCCTGTCTGATTGTGTCCTTTGTTAAACAAAAAACATCAATACCTGTCTTGCTATGCATCTTTCTTCTTTAATAAAATGATGTTTTCTTCATTTATTTTAAGACCAAAACAGCTGCAATCCACCCATGGTTTCTTTGTTTAGGTAAGAAAATATATCTCAAAGGATGTCACTATGGGTCAGAGATTATCTGATTACTATACCCAATACTCCTGCCTCCCATTTTCCCTGCAACAAAAACCCTCTGAGGTTTGATGGAATGATTAGTCCAAAGTCCCCTAGCCGACTGTCTTACCTTAGAGAGGATACAACTCATAAGTTCCTGGTTTGTAGGGCAGCGTCTTAACCTCTAAGCCAAACTGACTCTCTAATTTATACATGATTTCTTTGAAGCACTTCTAGTACCGGCATTGTAAGATGCATAGGATCATGTCATTTTTTATCCAAAATGTTGGCCTGGAACTTTACATTAGTTGCATGAACACAAAGCCAATCTATCAGACTCTATTAATGTCATATGATAAGGGATCTGCTTCTTAAGATGATTTGGGTAGTGTAAAGGTTCTATTGTAACTTTATAAAGCACTAAACAGCTTCAGATGGAAATACATGCTAGAGTAGGCTGCTTTCTGCAGACTTTGGAGCAGACTCTGCTTTCATTCCAACTGTGGGCAATACCAAGGAAACTATGATCTGAACTAAGAGTTTGAGTTTTGAAACCATCAATAACAAGTTTCAGTCTTTAAAAGTGAATTTGGCAGTTTAATTATTTCAATTGCTTAAGATACAATTCTTTACTCATACAGTTAAAGTGTGTTAAGATAGTTTGAAATGTCCTTGTGATCTACTTTATCTAAATCTTATTTAGGATTTTAATAGCATTGTACATTAGTGTTTGTGTTGTGTTTCCATTTTTATCAGCAAGCACTTTGCAATTTATAACGAAGAGCACTAGGTAAGTGTAATTAATCAGTTGGTTATATGTCAGCACTTAATATCACATAAAATCCTGTGCATGAATACAAAATGCCCCAGCAGCATCTCTGAACTTTTCCCATTGTCCTCCTTATAACAGTCTAATCAGGTAAGTTACTAGACCACCCATGACCTTTTGAATCATCCCTTCAAAGATATTTCCTTACCTAAACAGAATGACCATGGGTAAATTGATACTGTTTTGGTTTTAAAATTTAAAAAGAAATATTCTATTAAGAAAAAAGATGTCTAACAAGACAAATACAGAGGCTTTTTGTTTAACAAAATATATTTTTGATGACAACATTTGTGACTGATCTGCCATTCTTTAAGAATACACTAACATTTTTTCCTTGACATAAATTGACATAAAGCTAACCATGCTGGAATACCGGCTTCTCCAGATAAATCAACACATTTTTTATGGTTTGCCATTGTGCTTTTCATATAGTGAGAGCAAAGCATCACTGTATTAGGAACTGTGTCCATTGAAGAGGGACATCATCTTAATAAATTAAGGACAATTTTCAGAATCATGACAATGTCCTTAATTGATGACATATATGATGGATTTTACAAATGAGCATATTTATACATTGACATGACAATTGAACACTTAGTTGTGCATTATAAGGTACTACCCACTGAGAAGTTATAATTCAATTCTGTCATCCTGCTTGATGTTCCATTTCTGAAGACCTGTAGATAGGATATGAATCACACCTTGTATGCTCATTGAGTGATTTTGGGTACCTCTTAATCTATGTACCATTTTCCCAACACATTGAGTTTCTGCTGTAATATGGACCATGAATCATGTGCTGGTTTAAAAAAAATGATACTGTTGTATTTCTGGTCAGTTGGGATTACATGTCATTATAATGAAAAATGAAGAATGATCATACTTCCATACATTTGTATACATCATGGCATCTTGATACTGTTCCACCATATATTTTGGTTTACCAATAAATATTAAAAAGAAGATGATACGCCTTTCAGGTGTGCATAACATCTGACATGTCACTGGACTCAGGGCGGCGTACAGCAAATTATACAAGAACACTAATAATAAACAACAGTTAAAAACAACAATTAAAAATTACAAAAAGATTAAAAATGTTCACCATCAGCCATACCAGGCGAGAGCTCAGGTGGAACTAGGCTCACCCCCTGCCTGCAGGAAGAATTCACTGGAGAAAGCAATTATGTTTGGAAGAGTTAGTGGTAAAAGGAAACCAGGCCACCAAAGAACATGGTGCCTGCACATCATCAAATTTGACACCAGCCAGAGCATATAAAAACTCAAAGAAGTTGTGCAAGATTGGAAGATGAAGAGAGACCTGGCCCATAGAATTGCCAAGGGTCAAACAAGATTGAATGGATCATCATCATCATCATCATGGCCTCCAATATTTCTAAAATCATCACCATTCAGTGCATTAGTCAGGCATCTGTATGTTGTTGATATCAAGACTGCTAGATTCATTCAGAATAACTCATCCTCTTGCCTTCAGTCTTAGCAGCCATGTCAACTTTGTATTGCTGGAATACTGTAAATGTCCTCCTCTTGGAAAGTTATTCAATTCATAGTTTATTATTTGATATGCATAATAACACATTGCTATTAGTTTCTTGTTGTTTATCATTTGGAGCTGAAGATACTTGTGATGATGTTGGTTCGGTTTCAGTGTTGTTTGGTATAATGACAGTGACTTCATTGGCAATTTTTGCATTTGAACATCTGTCATGGTCAAATGCTGGATTCTGATCAGGATCAATGAAAATGGAAGCTTCTGGCATGCCTTGAACTTGTTCTTTCTCAAATCAAAGGGGTGCAATATATGGATTTCACTACTGTACTAGTTTCACCAATGTATTATGCATGCATGCATGCATGCATGCATGCATGCATGTATGTATGTATGTATGTATGTATGTATGTATGTATTTATTTATTTATTTATTTATTTATTTATTAGTTTGTCAAACATGTACAATATAGCAGGTATAAATATGAACATGGACATGAACAAAGGAAATGAATACAAATAAATAAGGACAGTAGGACAGGGGTGGTAGGCACGCTCATGCGCTTAGGGACTTTTTAGGAATGGGGTGAGGTCCATGGTAGACAGTTTAAGGTTGAAGCTGTGAGGATTTGAGGATGTAACAACGGAGTCGGGTAGAGCATTCCAGGCATTGACCACTCTGTTGCTGAAGTCCTATTTTCTGCAATCGAGTTTGAAGCAGTTTACCTTGAGTTTGTATTGATTGTTTGCCCATGTATTATTGTGGTTGAAGCTGAAGAAGTCGATGACAGGTAAGACATTGTATCAGACAATTTTGTGTACTATGCTTAGATCAGACTGCAGGTGGCGCAGTTCCAGATTGTCCAAGCCTAAAATTTCAAGCCTGGTGGCATAAGGGATTCTATTGTGAGTAGAGGAGTGGAGTATTATTCTTGTGAAATACTTCTGGACCCGCTCAATTATATTAATGTCTGTTATACAGTGTGGATTCCAGGCAGATGAGCTGTATTTGAGAATTGGTCTGGCAAAAGTTTTGTATGCCCTGGTTAGCAATACAATGTTACCGGAGAAGAAGCTTGTATGTATGTGTGTGTGTGTGTGTGTGTGTGTGTGTGTGTGTGTGTGTGTGTGTGTGTGTGTGTGTGTGTGTGTGTTTGTTTGTTTGTTTGTTTGTTTGTTTGAGTTGTGTGCCATCCATCTCATCCAGTGATGACTCTCTAGATAAGATTCAACAATGTCACACTGAATGCCATCATTATGGAATATACCCATTCTCAATTCTATGCTGTATTGAGGATCAGTGAGTTAAATTTGAATAAATTTGGTTGCTGGTGAGGTCTGGTATTAAATATCTGATGGATTTGCCCTTAAACATTCACAAAAGAATTCCATCCATTACTCGTTGGAAGGATTCCTTTCGCACCAAAACATATCATTTGGAAGATAAGTTATATTGTCTGATGTTTTTCCAGAACTTGATTGCAATAGGTTCATCACTGGTATATAAACTGAGAGTTACTTCATTTGGTAGAGGCTGCAAATAGGCTACCCTGACCTTTCCCTTAATACCGCAGAAATCAATAGTTTCAGGAACATGAACATATTGTATTATTTAGTGTTTTCCACATATTCTCAATTTGACCTTTCCTTCCCTGCTCCATCTTTTCTTGTCTCCTCATTCTGTACCTTTCCTTTTGATTGTGGACACCTATAGCCCTTTCATCTTCATTTCTTAACCTGTCCTCCCCTTTGCCAACAATATTTACCATTTTTATTCATTTTAAATCATGCATATATGCAATTGCATATACTGTATGTAAACCATTATAAGTATAACCTTCCTTTTCTACCTCTTCTCTCATTTTGAGTCTGAAGTCCATATAATCATGAATTAACAAATCAGCATATATTATCCATGGTTATTGGCTATCATTTCCCTTCCAAAATGGCTTCTTGAAGTGACTGCCAGGAAGGCATTTTAGAAAATAGCCATGTTTTATATCTTTATATCTATATCTCAGTATGGCACACGTCACAAAATGCCTCTTAAATGCTACATTAATTTTTGACTTCTCATACTATAAATAAAGATGCCACCCAAATCTCAATACATAACCTTCTTCAATAGTCTTTTATTTTTTAAAGTTATTCAATCATTTATCCAGACTAAACAACATGCTTCAAATTATAATTTCAGGTCAGGCAGGGCAAATCCCCTCTCCTTCTTTCCTTAGCATCTTGAAGCAATTTATATTAATTTTTTTGTTTCTTGCCTTGCCACATAAATTTTGAAATATCCTTTTCTCATTAAAGGTAAATCAATTGCCATAATCAGTATAATTTGAAATAAAAACAACATCCATAGTAAAACATTTGTTTTTATAACATAAATTCTACCTAACATAGACTTCTTTAATTCGTCCCATCTCACTAGGCCCTTTTTAATTTCATTTCACATTTTTTTCATAATTATTCTAAAATAATATACAATTTTGAGTAGTTAATGCTACTCCTAAATATTTAACTTTCTTTTCATATCACATTATTTATTAACTAATATCTTGGTAAAAATCCACACTGATCCTCATACACAAAGTCCTGTAAAAATCTGTTATAGTCTCTGAGATAAAATAATGGAAGCAATTTATTATCATTGTTCAAGAGAGAAATCATTGATAGCTCTTAATAGAGGATAGGTCTTGATGCTCTTTTGAATCAATGCTATATTTGCCTCTTTCCAGAAATCTGGCATAGGAGAGCCTTGCATAATTGAATTTATCAAGTTCTTTAATGCAAATAAGAGTGTATCTTCAAAACACTCATTAAGTCATTCAGCTGAGGTGCCTTTCTTATTTTTAGTTTTTCAAAAGATATTTCAAAAGTTGATATTGAATTGTACACAAATTGTTTTGAATTCCAGAACAAGGTAGTGATATAGATACATGAAGATGTTTATGTTCCAGAGAACAAGCACATAAAGTACTAAAAATATCCATGTCTTTCTTAATGCACCTTAAAGTTGGTGTTTCTTTGAGAGACACCACATGTTCAGTTAATTCTTTTCTGATATGCAGGAGGGAGAAGGGGAAAAAGGGAGCAAATTTGATAAATGAAGATCAAGTAGTTACAGCAGCAGGACCCAATAGCACTCAAAGAGCCTTAGCTTCCCCAAATTTTATTTCAATGGGTCCCAGATTCTGGATACCTTCTGTAATTTAGTCCATTTGAGGTATCTTGTTTTCACAAAATGTTGTTCTATGATGCACTATTTCACCCAGCTAAAGTTCATGACAATGAGAGTTTTAGTAGTATATAGATATTGCTGAGTATGGTTGAGTTACAGCTTAGTTTAACTACATCCATTGTACAAGTTTGACTACAATATGCTGCATGCTAAACCTGTAAAATCATTAATCCCTTACTTATCCAAAAGGAACATAACCTTGAAATTAAGACACCTTACCCTTCTCCATTACAATGCAAAATCTTAACTGCTTATTTCACTACATTGTAAAATTACAATGCAAACTCTTAACTGCTTATTTCACTATATTTTCAGTTAACCAAATCTTCCTTTGTATTAGATAGAGCATTAATTCCAAGAAACATCTGCTATAAAATACTAGCCTTAAACACATCCTATAAACATTTACATTTTTAAAATAATAAATATATGGTCATTGGGGAGGGGAGACACCACAGAACTTTCTAGAATTCTATACTCAGATTATGGAATGAGACAAATTTTCAACTCTACATAATTTCCTCATTGGAACAGCATCATTAAGCACTGAGACTCGACAATTCAGTTCAAAAGTCTGGTTATGACCCCAAATGACATTGGACCATCTTTTGTGATAGGAATTTGCCTGCCTCAATGGGAGAGGCCATTTGCTATGCTCCATCAACATATGAGACATCTTTCGTAGAGACGAATGGCTTAGACCACACTTAAGCAATTCTACACTGCAGTCTAAACTGCTTATCTCCTGTGTTGCACCCATCTGTTCCTGAAGTTAACTTATCAAATTCAGTTCCAGTGCAGTGGTTTGGCAATGAGCCAGTTGGCACTTGTTCAAGAATATGGCTATTGCAGGCCATTCCTAAGCTATTTGCCAAGGAATAAATCTACCAGTGCCTGCTCATCCATTTAGGGACTGTTCCCTCTTCACTAATCTTCATTCTTTTCCTTTGTTTTCTCAATGTATTTGCCACAGTGTGAATACTTCACAATTTCTTCCTATATTTTTCCTTTGATACTTCAACAGACTTTTCTCTCCCCCCTTTTACTGTACCATGTTTGCTCTGAAGTTACAGTGATCAAAACAAAAAGACAAGTTTGATCCTTCATTCCTACATTTTACTTTGCTCGTATTCTAAAAATAGAACCCCATACATCTTCTTGAGAGATAAACCACAATTTGTTGCACAGTGCCTGAAACTTTGTAGCAAGGAAAAACTGATGGTTCTGATTCATGGTAGTAGTCTTTAAGGAAACTTAGTAACGTTATTCCAGTATGCTTACATTGCAACTTAAATATTTTTTAAAGGTGTGTGTGTGTGAGAGAGAGAGAGAACCATTGCAGCACAAAGTGAGAAAGAAAGGAGAGGTATTTTATCCAGATTGGGCAGAAATTGAGACATTGTCCATTAGGAAATCTAAGGTGGAACAGAAGTATATTGTCAGACGAGAACATTGTGGCCAAGAAAATGTAATAGACTATACAGGTCATTGTTAGATCAACTGAAAGAAGAAAAAAGGAAGTTGCTGGCTAAGTGAGAACATAACAGCCCAGCATGAAATATCCAAGGCAATAATCAGCTACTGGAGGAATGAAGGAATGCTAATTAGAGTTGGAAACTCTGCTTGATTGAAATGAAGTATGGTAAACAAAGTATTGAAAAAGGGTTTAAGATGGCTTTTGAAGTCAAACTTCAAAACACAAATGAGGATACATTTGTGCTGGACTGGGAGCAAATGGAAGTAGTAGGCTTCAACATCAAGTGCACTCAATAAATGTATGGTCTTACTTCCCAAAGACTTTTTATTGAAAATTGGTGGCCATATTACTTAGACAATCCTTTGATCTCTTGAGATGACCATCTTATTTTGCTGGGTTTTTTCCTCTTTGCTTTGTTGTTGTTATTAATATTAATTGAATCTTATTTCAAAATAAAATTCATGTAGAGATAATATAAACAGTTGAGAGAGAGAGAAAGGTCTATCCTTACAGATAGCAATAAATATAAATACACTGTAATTTTTAATGTGTTATTTCTGTGTTAATGAGTTATTAATGTGCTTAGATATGTTCAGCTGCTGGTGCAGAAAGTTACCAATAAAGGAGTATAAATGTATCAATAAAAATACAATGGCAAGGATAAAAAACAATTGTTGATTTAATAATATCCTTAATTTTGCCTATTATATTTGGAAGATTGATTCCTTCAGTTCACTAGTTTTTCCCCTATTTGATATGAGGATGGCACATTTGTCCAGTTCAAACTCCATTGCAAAAACTTGGTTGTACATACGGACAGTATTGAGCAGCAATTCTATTTCAGATGGTGTTTTTCAATACAGCTTCAGTTCATCCATGTGTGATGTCTCCTGTGGATGATGACTCCTCCACTTCTTCCTCAGAGGCCTCAAGGGAGAATGAGGTCATTTCTGACATGTCAGGAATTATTGACCCTGAACTTCCAGCAGAATAGGGCTCAGCTGAGGAGAACTTGCAGGCCAGTGAGGAAGAGGGGGAGGAGCTGCCTTCTGTAGTGAATGCCAGAGTACGCAGGGCAGAGAGGCGGAGGTCTGCCAGATTGCTGGGGGAAAGGCTCTGCCCTCTTGATGGGCTGCACCAGGAACTAATTAGCATGGCAGGCAGAGGGAGGCATTGCTGGAAGCAACATTTGTGGGTCATGGCCAGATGTTTGTTTGTGAGATGCTGCAGTGGATTTACTGTAAATTGCAGGGAGACTCTGTGTTTGTGTTTTGGACCCTGTTTGAGCAGCTGGTTATCTGTTTGATGGAATAATTGGCCATTGCCTGGAAGTTTAAAAGTTTAGTCTGGGGCTTGTTTGTGGCTGGCTTCATTTGGAAACGGCCCTCTGAACTCCTGTCCTGGGCTGTTCCTGTGAATTCTACTTGTAAACCCTGAAATTCTGACCATTGGACTGACTGACAAACCTAATGGGAGGTTCCAAACTTCAGATTGGATTTTGCTTTCTCTTTTGAAACTACCCAGGCAAAGCCTGTATTTCTGAGACTGTTTTGAGTGTGCTGTATTTTCATATCTTTGTTATCTACTTAATCTCAAGCCAATTTACTGTTCTAATTTAGCAGCTGTGAGAGAGCTGACACCTGAAATAGAACTGCTGGGGGGAAGACAAAATAAAGCTGTCTCTAAACCAGTGCTTCTCAAATAGTGGGGCGGGCCCCCCTTGGGGGGCCATGGAGCAATGCCAGGGGGGCGCATGACCCTGGGGAACGTGCTTTTTTTTGCCGCAGGGAGTAGAGGTTTTTTGCACTGAACAATAGCACACAGCACAGAGCAGGAGATATGAAGTGCCGATAACAAACCCTTAAGAGACACCATGGAAAAATATTTAACAGGGATGAAAAGAAAGGAGGAGAGAGATGGAGATAATGAGACAAATGTAAGTCTCCTGAAAGCTAAGACGAGGAAATATGATGAAATGTATGTAGCGCTTGGCTTCACTTTGACTATGGTGGGAGACGAGGAAAGACCGGCATGTTTACTGTGTCTAAAAATGTTGGCAACGGACAGCATGAAACCAAATAAATTAAGGCATCACTTAAACACATTACACCCCAATCAAGCTGATAAGCCGCTTGAATTTTTTCAGCAAAAACATGCCGAATATTGCAAACAATTGTCCCGACGGAGAGTTGGGGGGTCGCAAAATGTTTACTTCTTCCTGGGGGGGGGGGAATAACAGAAAATAATTGAGAAGCACTGCTCTAAACCAACATGGAGGTGTGGGTGAGTGGGGCAGCACAACATGTAAACACCTGACAGATGTTTTTAATTCTTTGATAGCCATGGCCTGACTTGCTTGATATTGTTAACAGAGGAATCAGTGCAATGACAAATAGTAGTGGGGATAGTGAGTCTCCTTGAAAGATTCCTTTCTTGATATTAACTTCTTCCCGTCTCTCACTATTGAGTAGCAACCATGCCTTCCATTGTTCCATCAATCTTTCCACAAAGCTTCTGATGTTTTTACTGATCTTGCTATTTACAGGCATTTGATTATCCAATCATGTGGCAGGGAGTCAAATGCCTTTTTGTAATCAATCCATGCTACATTCAAGTTGGTATTTCTTCTCTTGCAGGTTTCCAGAATCCTCTTGTCATTTAGAAGTTGATCTTTTATTCCTCTGCTATCCGCCTGAGCAGATACAAAAGACAATTTCGTATCTGCTCAGATGGAAAGAGCTTCTATTCAGCTAGATCTGTTGGGCTGCATTAGCTATCACAGCAATTAGCATTATTCTTATTATGATTCATCACACAATCGGCCAGATGTTTAGACTGGATTTAGCATTTTTATTGAATTATCAAACCATTGTCAAAATCTGGGATAGGCAGAGGTTGATATTTTTTATTGTTTTTCAACTTTAAGCATCATAATATCATAACACAAATCAAATCTAGATGTTGATATTTGATGGTGTTAAAGGTATTGTTACAAGATGTAAGCTGTTCCAAGTAAAGCTGCCGTTTGCAATTGACTGATGGTGAATTTGTCAATGCCAGTGGTGCTCAAGTAGTGCTCCAGTTGTTTTGGGAATGCACCCAAAGCGTCTATGTCTACTGGTACTACTTTTGCTTTTTTTGCCACAATCATTCTATTTCTGTTTGTAGATCTTTGTATTTTGCTATCTTCTCTAGTTCTTTCTCTTGTACTCTGTTCTCTCCCAATATCCACTATCCTGACTGTCCTGACTGTTTTGTATTTCTTATTGACTGTTGTTAAGTCTAGGATGTTGTGTGGCAGGTGTCTGTCTGTTTGAATTCTAAAAGTCTTAGAGCACTTCAGATTCTTCGTTTTCATTTTTTCTCAATTTTATGGTCCCAGTAATTCTTGCTTGCAGGCAGATGGAATTTCTTGCAAATCTTCCAATGCACCACTGCTGCTACTTTGTCCTGTCATTGTTTGTAGTCAGTCTGTTATTATTATTTAATTATATTAATTAGTTTAAATAGCAGATGCTGACAAGTTTTGGGGAGATCAACTCTCTTTCATTGCCATGTTCCTAAAAATAACTTCCTTTCTGAAGGTAACATTTATATTTCAGAACATTGTTACAAGCCTCTCTTGAATTTAAATATCAGCAGTAAAGAGATTTCAATTTTCTGTCCCAATTTCATTCATGGGACTCTCTATGATTCCCCTTATGTAATGCTGTTCATTCAAACAAAATGTTGCCATTAATATCACTTCCAGATGAAGTCATATAGAGTGATTAAAAGTTGATTAAAAATCCTTTTTGGTTTTTTTTTAAAGTCTTTAGGACATTTTCTATCTCTAGTAGAAATTAATCTGTGTTATAATTTCAAAGAATTTGGAAAAATATTGATTTATCTATTACAAACAATGTTTCATTGTTATAAAAACTTCTAATAGCCTATGAATTTGCAAATTCTTTTAAAATATTTCACCACTCTTTCTGAAAATCTAAAGTACCTTTGAATTTCAGAGTGATATTCCATGTAAAGAAGAATCTTGAAAAGTTTTTGAATTAAATTTCTGGAAATTCTATGAATACTTTAAATCATTTTAAAAGGTTATTTAGCTTAATTAAATGTTAAGCTCTCTTGGAATTCATATAAGTGCTTCCTCTGACAAAATGTCAACTGAATTTCACTTTAGTGAAATTTGAAGGCCACCTGGAACACAGAAAAGAACCATGTAGACTAAGTATGCTCTTAATTCAGGTACTAAGGATGAATACATAAATCAGCAGACATGAAAGGGCACATTTATAGAAAGGTATGTGATTAAGTTATATTCTGAAGACTATTTGTAGATGAGTTTTCTGGAAAAGTGGGTTATTTTGAAAAGACATTTATGCAACATTTAAAAATATAGTGATTCATCTTATAAGTAAAAAAAGAAGACAACATTAGCATACAAGGGTGAGTCAAAAAGTAATTTTCTTTAGGACAAGTATAATTACCAACACAGGAACATGTAGCATACATCAAAATGAAGCTGGTCCTCTGTGGATCACATCCCTACTTCTCAACATAGTCACCATTTCTCTCAATAACAATGTTCTACCTTCGAATGAGAGCATGTATCCCTGCCTCGTAAAATTTTGTTGACTGTTCTTTGAGCCACTTCTTCACTGCAGTTTTCACTTCCTCATCACTGGAACAATGTTTGCCTCTCAAACCCTCTTTCATGGGGCCGAAGAGATGATAGTCTGAAGGCGCTAAATCTGGTGAGTATGGAGGATTATTATTTCAGTGATGAGGAAGTGAAAATTGCAGTGAAGAAGTGGCTCAAAGAACAGTCAACAAAATTTTACGAGACAGGTAATGCAGCCTTAGTGAATAGTTTGACAGTGGTGAGGGAATTATTTGTTTAGCAGAGTGATGGCATTCGGGAAAAAACTGTTCTTATGTATAGTTGTCTTGGTGCTCTATAGTGTTGTTTTGAGGGTAGGGGTTGAAACAATTTATGTCCAGGATGCGAGGGGTCAGTAAATATTTTAATGGCCCTCTTTTTGACTTGTGCAGTATACAGGTCCCCAAGGGAAGGTAGGTTGGCAATAATTGTTTTTTCTGCAGTTCTGGTTATCCTCTGAAGTCTGTGTTTGTCTTGCTGGGTTGCAGAACCGAACCAGACAGTTATAGGGGTGCAGATGACAAACTCAATAATTCCTCTGTAGAACTGTATCAGCAGCTCCTTGGGCAGTTTGAGCTTCCTGAGTTGGCGCAGAAAGAACATTCTTTGTTGTGCTTTTTTGATGATGTTTTTGATGTTAGGTGACCATTTTAGGTCTTGAGATATGATAGAACCTAGAAATTGGAAGGTCTCTACTGTTGATACTGTGTTGTCTAGTATTGTAAGAGGTGGTAGAATGGGAGGGTTTCTCCTAAAGTCTACCACCATTTCTACAGTTTTGAGTGTGTTCAGTTCCAGATTGTTCCGGTCGCACCACGAGGCTAGTTGTTCAACCTCCCATCTGTATGCGGATTCATCATTGTCTCGAATGAGACCAATCACTGTTGTATCATCTGCAAACTTTAGTAGTTTAACAGATGGATCGTTTGAGATGCAGTCATTGGTATATAGAGAGAAGAGAAGTGGAGAGAGCACACAGCCTTGGGGGGGTGGGCTGTGCTAATTGTACAGGTATCTGATGTGATTCTGCTTAGTTTCACCTGCTGCTTCCTGTCTGTTAGGAAGCTTGTGATCCACTTACAAGTGTGTTTAGGTACCGCTAGCTGATTTAGTTTAGTTAGAAGAATGTCCGGTATGATGGTATTGAATGCTGAACTAAAGTCTACAAAGAGGACCCTTGCGTAGGTCTTTGGAGATTCAAGATACTGTAGGATGTAGTGCAGAGCCATATTAACAGCATCATCTGTCGATCTATTTGCTTGGCATGCAAATTGCAGGGGGTCTAACAGTGGATCTGTTATGGTTTTCAAGTGGGACATCACTAGCCTTTCAAAGGTTTTCATAACTACAGACGTTAGAGCAACTGGTCTGTAGTCATTCAGTTCCTTGATGGTGGGCTTCTTCGGCACTGGGATGATAGTTGAGCATTTGAAGCAAGAAGGAACATGGCATATCTCTAGTGATTTGTTGAAGATTTGGGTGAAGATGGGGGCCAACTGGTCAGCACAGACTTTTAAGCAAGAAGGAGTTATTTTGTCTGGTGCTTTTCCTGGCTTTTGTCTGTGAAATAGATCTTGCACTTCCTTTTCTGTGATCACCAGGGGTTGTGAACCCAATGGGATGGGGTCAGTTGTAGGAGGTTTGGCTGTTGTTGGTGTGTCTGGGATGGAGGTTGTGGAGATAGGTGGCTGTAGTTTCCTTTCAAACCTGCAGTAGAGCACGTTCAGGTCATCTGCCAGTTGCTGATTTCCTTCAGCTTGGGAAGGAGGTTTGCCATAACTGCAGTAGTGGGTTCCTACTAGTGCGGTCCACTCTACCGCACCGGTAGCGGCCCGCTGGTGACGTCACAGGCCCGGCACGGTCGGTTGCCGGTGCCTGGGCGCCGCCATTTTTTTAAAAAAAATTTTTTTGAATTTTTTTTTTAAATTTCTTCTGCGCATGCCCAGAGGCCAAGTTTCTGGCAATGCGCACGTGTCACCATCTTATTTTTGGCTTATCTTCTTTATTTTTGAACTTTTCGGAATTTTTCTTCACTGCGTGCGCATGCGCAGCCCCCCGATGCTCCCTCACCCAGCCCAGCCGCCGCTTACTTCTGCTCACCGCTGCTGGCAAAGGTAAGGCAGAAGGGCACGGGCCGGCGGGTGGGCGGGGGAGGGAGAGATGGTGGAGGGGTGATACCAGCAGCGGGTGGACCAATGTGTGCATGGAGGGATGGGGGAAAGAGGGGAGCATGCGGGAGATCGATGAGTAAACTGCAGCTAAGATCTCCCGTGTGCTTCCTTTGCCTCTCCCAAACAATGGCCGCTACCGCTGCCGCCGGCTCTCCCAAGCCCATCCCGGAACTTCACCACGGCAAAAAACTTCCCCACGCGCAGCGTGGTTCCGGGATTGTGGAGAGTGAGGCCAGGGAAACTTTGCCGCCACTCCCCCCCAAGCCCATCCCAAAACTCCACCACTGCCGCCGCCGCCGCCAAGGGGAACTTTGCCGCCACCGCGATCCCAAAACTCCACCGCTGCCGCTGCCGCCAAGGGGAACTTTGCCGCCGCCGCGATCCCGAGCAAAGCCTAAGGGGCGAGCGACTTGGAGGCAAACCGGGCAACGAAGAATCACCGCCCGGCAGAGACAGGGACAGGACCAGCCTGCGCCGCGCTCGCCAGGCTACCGCAATCCTCCTCAGGCTGAAGCCACCGGGCGAGGGCAAGAGAAAGGAGCGTGCCCAAAAGGCTGGGAGAGCTCCGATTAACGAGCGCGCGGCAACCTGGAGCCGGCAGCCACTTGGGACTCAGGAGGGCTCCCCGCGCAGGCACGCTCTGGCGTTACTGCAGTGTGGGTGCCCTCAAGAGCGGCGGTGGGCTTGGGTGAGCTCAGGCTGTGGGGACAGAACCCCGGGAGGAGAAGCGCGTCCCTCGAAGGAAGCGGGGAGAAAAAGAAAGGAGGCGGGAAGCCCAAGCATGTGGTGTCTTCTCCAGCGGCAGCTGTAGTCCGCAGCCCAGTGCCGCAAGCTCCGTGGCTGGAGCTGAGGAACGAGGAGCACAGCGCTGCTCCTCAGACGGCACATTCGCTTTCCCTCCTTAGCTGGAATGGACCATTCAGACTCTCAGGCACGGGGTGGGGAGGGGGGGAAGACGCTGCCGTGGATGGAGGAGGTGGCACCGTCGCCCACCTGGCTGCATGTACTGCTTCCCTAAAAAACCGCAACGCTGCCACTACCACCAACACCAACACCCTCCTCCCTCCTGACCTCGTGACTTGCCAAGAATTCAATCGAGTCGCTCAGTTGAAATCTTCACCTTGGAGCGGATGGTATTGGGAGGACAGAGCGAGCAAGGAGGAAGAGGCAAACGTGTACCGGGCGAGGTGGAGGTTAGGTTTGGGGAAGAATTAGCCGCTCATACGTGCACCTACGCACACTCGAAGGCAAGGGAAGAAAACTGGCTAAGTTGCACACTGGCTTGGCTTTAGCGTGGCGAACGACGAGCGAGCAGCTCATGAGCAATTCAGTGTTTTAGAAAGAAAAGGCTTTGTTTCTGCCATTCCTTTATTCAGAATACACATAACGTAATAAACGCTATTCTTTTCCTCTCAGACAGATATTGCTTTCAGGGTGGAGTCAGAAAGAAAGGAATAAAAGGCTAAATGTCCTACCCTGGAGTGCCCAATGGGTTGTAATTCTGAGACCAAATCCATTTTAAGTTAGAAGCAAAATTTGAAGTTACAGACTTTGAAAGCCTTTGAAATTCTCTTAGAGATGGGCAAGTTTTAAAAAACCCTTTCTCCCCCACCCTTCATTTACCTTAGCAATGACAACTGATGAAAAATGAAGTAGGGACTAGATAGATAGATGATAGATAGATAGATAGATAGATAGATAGATAGATAGATAGATAGATAGATAGATAGATAGATAGATAGATAGATAGATAGATAGATGAGAGATAGAGATGATGATATAGATATAGATATAGATATATAGATTAGATATAGATATTGATAGATGATAGATAATAGATATATTCCTTGAAAGGAAAGAAGGAAAGGAAAGGAAGGGAAAGGAAGGAAGGAAGGAAAGAAAGAAAGAAAGAAAGAAAGAAAGAAAGAAAGAAAGAAAGAAAGAAAGAAAGAAAGAAAGAAAGAAAGAGAGAAAGAAAGAAAGAGAGAAAGAAAGAAAAGAAAGAAAGAGAGGATGGGAGATAGAGACAAGAAAGGAAGGAAGAAGGAAGGAAGGGAGAGTGAGAGAGAGAGACACACGGAAGGACGGAAGGAAAGCTGGCAATGGGGAGTGCAATTGTTTCTTTTAGGGAGCACAACTGGCTGGAAGTTGTAGTAAGATATCAGTTTAATGGACTAATGGGGAGAAGAGGCATCTGTTAAAACAAAATGTCTGTTAAATTCAAATGGTAAGTGGGATTTTTCTTAAGTTAATTTTTCATTTTTAGCCAATGGTATAAGGGATTTTTATGCAGAAGCATAAATTCCATAGGCTGATTTTGTCTGCTGCATCTGAAGTCACTAAACTAAGGGTCTGTTAAACCAAGGAATTATTCTAGAGGCATATTTGTTATTGTTATAGCTTTATTTTTTTGTAAATAATGCATCTTGCAAAAAAAAGCATATAATTCCTATTCCTATATCTCTGGTCTCAAAGATCCCCATCCAACATACAAGTGAAATAATACTTTCTGGACATTGGAACAAAAGATCTGCAGGGCAGAGAAATACTAACTTGTTTTCTGATACTTCATTATGATCTCTGCTCTCACTGCAAAAAGCAGCACATTTGCTAGCAGGAAGGTTCTCCAAAATCCTGTCATATCCATACCATCCGTAGAGAATGGGAGGGTGATGCCTCCTCTCCAAGAATCTATCAACATTGTGTAGCATAAGTTACAGTTTTCCACAGAGATAAACATTTGATGAAAATCTGGATTTTTAAATAAAAGAATTCCAGGAAATGGTACAGAAAATGCAACAAAAATATCCAGATCCTTCATAAATCAAAGTGTAGCTAAACTTTGAAAGAAATTTCCTTGATTTTTAAAAAGTTAAAGTGGACTCTGGGTGTGTTTTTCCAAATGCAGTAGGTGAGGTTGAATGTGTATAGTTTTAGAAGAGGTGTGTGTGTACATACACATACAGTATATATAGTAGATAATGTATATTTTTGTGTGCCTGTGTGTAATATGTACTGTATGTACACATTACATAGGATTAAATAGTATATTTTGGATGTTCAGTAGTAGTAAATAGATAGGGAAATTGTATCTCATTGAGGCCTTTGAGGTGAGGAGAGGCCAGGCACCCTAACCCTAACCCTTGACGTGAGTGACGTCAAGTTGGCCACACCCACCCAGTCACATGACCACCCAGTCACATGATCACCAAGCAACCCCCCACCCGGTCACATGGCCGGCAAGCCACTCCCACCCGGTCACATGACCGCAAAGCCACTCCCATCCGGTCACATGGTCGGCAAGCCACTCCCACCCGGTCACATGACCGCAAAGCCACTCCCACCTGGTCACATGGCCGGCAAACCACTCCCACCCGGTCACATGACCATCAAGCCACACCCACAAAATAAGCCACGCCCACAGAGTGGTAGTAAAAATTTTGAGAACCCTCCACTGCATAACTGGTGGTGTTTTTAAGAGTTTTCTACATGTTTGCTGGTTCATTTGTTGAGAACTGATTCCTTAGCTTTTCAGAGTAGCTTCTTTTTACTGCTCTGATCTCTCTTGTTAATATATTTCTGGCCTGATTGTACAGCATTCTATCACCTTTTCTGTAGGCTTCCTCTTTGGAACGACGTAGCTGCTTAAGTTTAGCTGTGAACCAAGGTTTATTGTTACTGTATATTCGCAAGTTCCTGGTTGGTACCCATAGATCTTCACAGAAGCTGACATATGATGTTACAGTATCTGTGAGTTCATCCAGGTCTGCAGAGGTATCTTCAAAAATATTCCAGTCCGTGCAGTCAAAGCAAGCCTGTAGCTTTAACTTTGCCTCCTCAGTCCAAGTCCTCACTGATTTAATTGTTGGTTTCGTGGCTTTAAATCTTTGTCTGTAAGCAGGTACAAGGTGAATCATGCAATGATCAGAGTGGCCCACAGCTGCTTGTGGTAAGGACTGATAAGCATCTTTTAGTGTTGTGTAGCAGTGGTCTAAAGTATTCTTGCCTCTGGTGGGGCAATTGACATGCTGAAAATATTTTGGAAGCTCTTTCCTTAAGTTACCTTTGTTAAAATCACAAAATCACTGAAGAAACCCAGAGTCATCTTATAGGGGAGATAGGAAGCATAAAAACTGAATGAATGAGTAAATTAATGAATGAGAAGAGAGTTAAATAATGATGTGCACTTGCTGTAAAGCCCATAAGAATGACTTCTGACTTGGAATAACTTGGATTGAATTATTTTCTAGGAAAATGAAGCACTTCCCAAAAACATTAACAGTGTTTATAATGCTGACAATCATTTAGCAAAAAAGTAAACATCATTGCTTTTCAAGTGCTTCAAAATTGGAAGTTTATTATAGTATTTTTACTGTTGTGTACATTCTTTCTGTAAAGTAATAAAATCAGGATCAGACTAAAAGGCATGTATCTCATGCTCACAGAGTATTTAAATTTTACATATAGTTTAAATTGAAAATATGGCATTTTATTCCCTAAAATTTGCAAAGCATAATGCTTTAGTTGAAAAATAAAAGAAAAAGACTTTATTTTTTTAATTGCATTAATTTTTTTTATTTCTACTATAATGTTATGTAGTCAATAGTCCTTCATACATTCATGAACATACACACATCTATACTGTCACATTGTCAAATGCTACACATGTTGAGAGAAGATTGTAGGAAGACCCCCTCCCCATGCCATATTTATTCTGCTTCTTGCCTGACCTTCAAATAACACCAAACAGTAAGGAAAGATCTTTAAGCCTTTTAGCATCTATAGGTGAAATTGTTGAATACCAGCAAATTAACTAAATAAGAACATTCCCTTTAGATTTTATAAGTTCCTCATTTCATATAATTCCTTACCCAAATTCCTGCCCCCAAGGTCACCATCGTTGATTTACAGAAGGTTAATAATTACAAAACTTCCATAGGGATCCAAGCCACACTCCCTTTCTATGAGACCAGGTGTGCTTCCCAGTAACCCCAGAAGAAAGGGTGAGTCCATGAGCTTCCTAGAAAAGCCTCACTTTTCAAAAACTGTAACTTTATAGCTACGGTACCTTCGATTACTGTGACTGTCTGTCTTGCTGTGATTGTCTGTCATGCTCTTGCGCACACATAGAGTGCAGTTATGCCAGTCTAATATTAAAATAATATGTTAATATGTCCATAATATCATTGCACTTTCTTACTAGTTTTTTATTGATTTTATTGATAAAACAAGGCTTCTTCATTATGAATTATTAGAGAGGGCCCCTTGAGCTTTGTATATACAGTACCCATTCTATTTTTGGTTTAAGAGAGAAGTATTAACAAAGCATATATAAATTATTAATTTGCTTCACTTTCTCTTCAATCTTGTCTGCACATTCATGGAAAATCCAATTGGGCAAAGCAAAGAGAGATTAAGAACTTTTTAGGTCAATAGTTAAAAGGTTTATTTTCATCACAGTAGTATCATGGGGAGTGAACTAGATCTATGTAGAATACAGTGCCTTACTGTTAGCTCTGAGCTATTGCTGTTGCCATTGTTTGTTATAATTATGACACTGTCAATCCCAATGATATGATTAAACAGTTGATGGACTGTTGTGACATTCTAATTCCAGTTTCTTTAACTGCAGTGACCAGCAAGGTAAAAAAAAAAACATAAATAATGACCAAATACAAAAGATAGCAAAACTTAAAAATGTAGTTAAAAAGTGGATTAAGAGGAAATTAATAAAAATTAGTAAAATAATATAAACATAAAACAGAAATAGACTAAAATAGAAATATAGTAAAAAAAAATCATGTTCAGATGTCATTATTCTAAAGTTAGGACTTCTTATCACTTATGGAAATTGCTGCAGATAAAAATGTAACTTTATTGGTGATGATTGGATTATGATCTACAAGTAGGAAATAGGCTGTTTCCCCTTCATGAAAGACTGAGGGTTTGTTAAGGTGTTATGAACATAGGTCTGCTTACATACTACTTTAGAAAAAGCAATGGAAATGCATGAGGAAGTATCTGGGGTTCATTCTGACCACAAGGACAACAATTCTTGGAGATTGGGGTCTTAGCATACTCCCTTCTGGACCTGCTGAGGGAAAGCCATTAAGAGAATGTCCCTCTTCCATGCACTCCCAAAAAAGATCTACAACATGCTAGGCAAATGAAGTTGAAATAGTTGGCAAGTATTAAAGGTTTCCACTTTGGAACCCACCACTGAAAGTTGAGTATATCACCCAGATCAGGGGTGGGTTCTAACTTACCTCGCTGCCTGATTGCTTCCTCCCTCCTCTGTGGCCATGCCTCGTGGCCGCACCTCATGGCTGTGCCTCATGGCCGCATCTCGTGGCCGCGCGTGCACTTCGCACATGCACGCATGCGCAGTGCTGAAAATAAAATCCCCCCAAAAAAGCTGAAAACAAGATCGCGATGCATGTGCAGTGCCAGAAACTCGGCTTCTGCACATGTGCAGAAGAAAAAAGCCCTGGGAAAAAAATGCAATTTTTTTTTAAAAATGCAAAAAAAAGATGGCGACGTCCACAGACCGGCACTGACAGAACCGGTTCTGTGACATCATTGTGACATCACCAGCAGTTTGCTACCAGTTTGGGCGAACCGGTCCGAACCGGGAGGAATTCACCTCTGACCCAGATTGATCTATCAAGTGATGTCAAAGATTCTTTAACAGATTTCAGCTTTAGCTCTGTCTAAATCAGTGGTTCCCAACCTGTGGTACGTGTACCACTAGTGGTACGCGAGGGCCTTCCAGGTGGTACGCGAACACTTTCGGGGTCATGAACGATTTTTAGTTAGTTATTTTTTACTTCACAAAAATGTTTACTGCCTAACACAAGATAATCTGGCAACGATTTGCAACTGTTGCCACACGCCAACCACCTGGTCCCAGCGGCCCGAGAATCCAGTTGCTGGATGCGCGGGGCCAAAAAAGGAACGGTACAATTATGGAAATAAAGTGATATCTGATCGAATTTAGTTTCTCTGGAACCAGGTGGTACGCAGCGACTGTACGGGACCTCCAAGTGGTACTCGATCACAAAAAGGTTGGGAACCACTGGTCTAAATCTAGGGACAGCAGAGAGTAGGTAAAAATACATAAGTAACACTATTAGGATCGGGGTGGGGTGGGAAAGGAGGAGCATGCAACCTAGATCCCATGCATGTGCAGCTTCGTTTGCCCACCACTCACCTCCAGCTGTGCCCAGTTTCTAATAGGACATGGACCGTTACAAGTCCACAGCCCAGGGGTTGAGGATCTCTGCTTTAAATCACTGTGAGCATATACATGTGCTCTATACAGTATTTGGGGTGTTGCTTTAGCTTTAAAAATCTTAGAATCTTATATATGCATTTGCCTTTTTTATGTGGTATTGTTGTAGTTTATACTTCCTTTAAAATGCTAAACATTTTCCATTTTAAAAACATTTAAAAGAGTTTATTTTTTCCTAGTGTTTTTCTTACAATTGCAAGGTCTACTTTTTTCAGATCAACTGAATGCTGATCTGTTGGTTGCAAAAGGAATTGACTGTCTGGCTTGTCACCCAAACCTGATCTTATGATCTGAGACAGAGCATCTGGCCCAAAGTCACTGACACAGCTGCCTAAGGAAGGAATAGAACTCATGGTCTCCTGGTTTCTAGTCTGGAGACTTAACTAATAGACCAAACTGGCTTTCTTTTTTAAAAATTAGCTTTGAAACAAGTAAAATTAGCATAAACCTACATTAAATACTTAACAATATATTAACAGATTAACAGAGTTGGAAGGGACCTTGCAGGTCATCTAGTCCAACCCCCTGCCCAAGCAGGAGACTCTTACATCTGCCGCTAGCTAGGATCGAACTCACAACCTCCTGATTGTGAGGCAAGAGTATATGACTTAATACTTTGTTAATACATTGCTTAACAATGCATAATGTTAAAATATAATCAATGTTTAAAAATTTTAACTAGCCATACAACTATTACTATTATCCTATTTGAAATTATAGCATCTTGGCTGTTTTACTACATTAGTCATTGCTGGTCACCCACAAAAGTAGAATATTTTGTTGATGACAAATTTATCATTGACCATCTAAATTTTTAGATTCTAAAACATTATTTGGGGCTACTCTGATCTGGTTCACATAAAGGCCAACCAAGTGATCACTGCACCTCCTACAGTTACAAATCAAGACCAGCGTACCACAACTCCTTGTCAGCATTGACTGTCAAGTTGAAAAAGTTTACTTGATGCCTCAAGCATTTCTGTCCGAGAGTGCCAATAGTTAAGGGCTGATTCAGAAAACTGACAATTGTGAGCTGTTTTCAATTGCAGTTACTTAGTGTGCGTCTGCATGTGCTATGCTAAGTGTCACCAGAAAAATATTGTAACGGCTATTTAAAAATTGTTTTGCATTCAGCTAAAGATCTACACTCTCCTTGTCCCTTACTGCTGAAAGATTTCTATTCAAGAATATTTAATAGGTCTGTGCTAAGAATTGCTATGTGTCATGGTCTGCATAAAATAATTGAAGCAGTAATAAATACTTAATTATGGATCCCACTTTTGTTCCAAAACTTAGCTTTAAAAGGCCTTCCAAAATGGAAAGGCTAGGAAAGAATAATGAAATACAATAATTAAACATAAATATAATTGGATTCTTATTTTCCAAAAGATGTGAACTTCCATTATCTTAAAAATGAGCACATAGCTGTTTAATTATGTGCGCCTTTCATTTTTTGAATGTTTATTTAGTGCAAAAAAAGATTTGACAAATGCTACTACAGGCATACTAGAAACCAGGGGTGGGTTATAAAATAATTTTACTACCGTTTCTGTGGGCGTGGCTTATTTTGTGGGCATGGCTTGGAGGTAAGGTGGGCGTAGCTTCAGGTGGGTGTGGCTTGGTGGTCCTGTGACCGTATGGGCATGGCCAACTTGTAAAATGTGGTGAAACTCACTTAACAATGCTCTTGCTTAGCAATCAAAATTTTGGGCTCAATTGTGGTCTTTGCCGCCCAGAGTCCCACGGGAGTTGGGCGGCCTATAAGAATGAACAAATAAATACAAATAAATAAATAAATAAATAAGTTTTTCTTTCTTGCTTTTTCTTTTTTTCTTTCTTTCCTTCTTTCTTTTTTCTTTCTTCCTTTCTTCCTTTCCTTCTTTTCTTTCCTTTCTCCTTTCCTTTCCTCCTTTCCTTTCCTTTCCTTTCCTTCTTTCCTTTCCTTTTTCCTTTCCATTCCTTTCCTTTTTTCCTCCTTTCCTTTCCTTTTTCTTCCTCCTTTCCTTTCCTTTCCTCTCTCTCTCTCTCTCTCTCTCTCTCTCTCTCTCTCTCTCTCTCTCTCTCTCTCTTTCTTTCTTTCTTTCTTGTCTCTGTCTCCCTTACTCTCTTTCTTTCTTTCTTTCTTTCTTTCTTTCTTTCTTTCTTTCTTTCTTTCTTTCTTTCTTTCTTTCTTTCTTCCTTCCTTCCTTCCTTCCTTCCTTCCTTCCTTCCTTCCTTCCTTCCTTCCTTTCCTTTTCTCTCTTCTCAGCAGCGGGAGAAAGAAGAAAGTGCTCTGGGACTGGGAGGGGGGCAGCCCGGCCTGGCAACAGCGCATCCCCTGTCATGTCCCATCCTGGAGTGCTGTTGCTGCTACCGCCGCCCCTCTCGCCTTCCTGGCTTCAGCTCCATGACCAGCAAAGAAGTGCAGGTGTGGGGACTGGGGTGTTAGTGCGGGAGTGGCGAGAATTTCAGGGCAGGCGGTGGTTCGTCTTCATGTGTGGAAGGCAGGCGACGGGAGGGCGGGGAGTCCCCCACGCCCGGCACCCCTCCTCTGCACAAACTGCTGCTGTAGAGTGGTCACCTTCACGCCACCCGCTTCGCTCGTGGAGCGGATGGGCTGGAACTTCTGTGCTTCTTTGCTGGCGTGGTTGAGTGGGGCAGCAGGGACAAGCCACGGGCTCAGATGCAGGGGAGCAGCTCCAGACGAATCCACCATTGGAGCCGCAACAGGCGAGAGGCGGGCATGGCAGCTGTATGTTCGGGCAGGGCGAGGGGGGGAATGGCTCATCTGTAGCTGCTACCATGCAGTGAGCCACAGCTTGTCCCTGCTGCCCCCGGGTGCGAGGGAGCAGGGCAGGTGAAGGGCAGGCGCGGTGGCTGTATGTTCGGGCAGGGCAAGGGGGGAATGGCTTGTCTGGAGCAGCTCCCTCACACCTGTGCCCGCAGCAATCAAAAAATAGCTTCTGCACATGCGCAGAAGCAAAAATTAGCAAAAAAAGCAAAAAAATCCAAGATGGCGGCGCCCATGGAGACACTGACAGAGCCGGCTATATGACATCATCACCGAGTTACTAACAGTTCTAAAGAAGTAGGAACCCACTTCTGCTAGAAACACACAAAATTATAATTAAAAAAAAACAAGAAGGCAGCAATAGTTTTTTGGATTAATGAGGAATCCTAAGGAATTATTGCCCTTTTCTTAGGATACATTTATTTATTTATTTATTTATTTATTTATTTATTTATTTATTTATTTATTTATTTATTTATTTATTTATTTATTTATTTATTTATTTATTTATTTATTTATTTATTTATTTATTTATTTATTATTTGTTCTTCTATGCCGCCCTACTCCCGGAGGGACTCAGGGCGGCGTACAACAATTGTATAAGAACATTAATAATAAACAGTGATTTAAAACAACAGTTAAAAGATATAAAAAGTTTTTAAAAATGTTCACAATCAGCCATACCAAGGGGGGAGTTTAGATGGATTCAGTCTTTCCCCCGTGCCTGCAGGAAGAGCCATGTATTAACGGCTTTCCGGAAGGCCAGTAGGGTGGGGATGGTTCGAGTCTCTGGGGGAAGTTGCTTCCAGAGCGCGGGGCCCCCCACAGAGAAGGCCCTCCCCCTAGGGCCCGCCAACCGGCATTGTTTGGCTGATGGGACCTGGAGGAGGCCCACTCTGTGGGCCCTAACCGGTCGAAGGGGAGTGTGAGGCAGAATGCGGTCCCGAAGGTAACCTGGTCCTAGGCCATGTAGGGCTTTAAAGATGATGATCAACACCTTGAATTGTACCTGGAGACCGATGGGCAGCCAATGCAGCTGGCGGAGTATAGGTGTAACGTGGGTGTACCTTGGCACACCCACCACAGCACGCGCAGCCGCATTTTGCACCAACTGAAGTCTCCGAATACTCTTCAAGGGTAGCCCCATGTAGAGCGCATTGCAGTAGTCCAATCAAGAGGTGACAAGGGCATGAGTGACCGTGAGTAGAGCCTCCTTCTCCAAGTATGGCCGCAATTGGTGCACCAGGCGAACCTGTGCATAGGCCCCCCCTAGCCACAGCTGTAAGATGTTGCTCTAATTTTAGCTGTGGGTCTAGGAGGACCCCCAAATTGCGGACCTGTTCCGAGGGAGTCAATTTCACTCCCTCCAGAACCAAGGAGGGACCGTTGTCTTGGTCCTTAGGAGGCAGTATCCAAAGCCACTCAGTCTTGTCGGGGTTGAGTCTGAGTCTGTTTCTCCCCATCTAGGTCCTAACGTCGTCCAGGCATCGGCACATTACATCAGCTTTGATTAAAGAGATTACCACTTTCATTTAGTATTTGACTGTCCAAACTATGCATTTAGAAGATTTGAAAGCAGCGTTTCACCATCTCACTTTAGCTACAATAAAAAATGATTTGTAGTCTAGTATAGTTCAGGCCAGAAATGATTCTCTTTGCTATTTAAAATCAGCTGTGTTGCTATTCATACTTTCTATTGTTTTTCTCCCACCATCTGTTGCTAATGAACTCTTATAATGACAGGCATCTATAATTTTTTAAAAACTGAGTTAGAATTCCTGATTTTTATACAATCATATACACATACATATACAATCATATCAGTAGTGGGTTCTAAAACCCTTTAGTATCGGTCAGTGCATGCGCAAGCACGCACAACATTTCTGCACATGCGCAGAAGTATCCCAGGCAGGTGGGTGGAGCCTTCCGGCGCTACCAGTTTTAAGAACAGGGCCAAACCAGGAGCAACCCACCACTGAATCATATCTGGAAACAGATTTCTGGATAGATTTAAATTATTTAGAAATTAAAACTACCCTTAATAACCATAGCAACCTAGTGAGTGTCGTAATCATTTCTTGCAGTGGTTCAGCATCTAGACTGAAAAGTGTTGCTGTTGTTAAGAAGAATTTTTTTAAAAGAAAAATAATTCATGAAGTTAGTATAAGATCAATAACGCATCTCATGTCATAGCCAATTGAGACCAGAATTATAAGATATCAAAAAATTAGTATTAAAATATTACTAAAATATTTTTATTCAACGTACTGGTTTTTTTAAATATAGTATGCATAGAAGCTTGCAGCAAACCATCATGTGGAAAAAGAATGACAGGTGTGCAACAATGTCATGACTCTGACATATTCTTTTAATTTCAGTGTTTGGTTAATATATATTAATATGTAAGTTATAGATGATCATAAGTTACATGATCTTATGATGTTCATGTCATTGCTTCTCTACCCCACAGATGTTTGTGGTATCATTTATCTTAGTTAGAGGTCATAATAGTTTCCAAGCAAAGGTTTCCCAACAGCAGCTGCCGGCTGGAATTTGCAGGGCTCAGTGGAGCCTGCTATTTTCCAAGCCGTTCTCACTGCGACATCAACCGGAAGTCGTAATCCACAATCATAACTTTTTAATCACCTCAAAAAACACCACCATAACCATTTGTCTACCTCTGAAGAGTACTTAGATTAACTAGGGCAGGGGTCTGCAACCTTAAACACTCAAAGAGCCATTTGGACCCATTTCCTCTGGGTGGAACATCAACATCACTCCCACCCAGTCACATGACACCCACCCCTCAGCAACGCTTACCCAGGTTTTGTAGCTCCCTGTGGTTTTCTTTTCTGTGGAAAATGGCTCTCTCTCTCTCTCTCTCTCTCTCTCTCTCTCTCTCTCTCTCTCTCTCTCTCTCTCTCTCTCTCTCTCTCTCTCTCTCTCTCTATCTATCTATCTATCTATCTATCTATCTATCTATCTATCTCTGTGTGTCTCTTCCCCCCCTCTCGTTCTTTCTCTGTGTCTCTTCTTGCTCTCTTTCTCTCTCTTTCTCTGTGTGTCTTCTCTGTGTGTGTGTGTGTGTCTCTCTTTCTCTCTCTCTGTCTCTTCTCTTTGTCTCTCTCCATGTGTGTGTGTGTTTCTTCTCTCTGTGTCTCTCTCTCTGTGTGTGTCTCTTCTCTCTCTCTCTCTGTCTCCTCTCTCTTTCTCTCTCCCCCCTCTCTCTGTATCTCTTCTTTCTCTCTCTCTCTCTTTCTCTTTCTCTCTCTTCTCTCTCTCTTTCTTTCTCTATGTCTCTTCTCTTTCTCTCTCTGTGTGTGTGTGTGTTCTCTCTGTGTGTCTGTCTTTCTGTGTGTCTTTCTCTCTCTCTTTCTCTCTCTGTGTCTCTTCTCTCTCTCTCTCTGTCTCCTCTCTCTCTGTCTCTCTCTTCTCTCTCTCTGTCTCTCTCTGTCTCCTCTCTCTCTCTTTCTCTCTCTTTCTCTCCCTCCCTCTTTCTTTCTTTCTCTCTCTCAGTATCTCTTCTCTCTCTCTTTCTCTCTCTTCTCTCTCTCTCTCTCTCTCTTTCTCTATGTCTCTTCTCTCTCTGTGTGTGTGTGTGTGTGTGTTCTCTCTGTATGTCTGTCTTTCTGTGTGTCTGTCTCTCTGTGTATGTGTGTCTCTTCTCTGTGTGTGTCTCTCTCTGTGTGTGTCTCTTCTCTCCCTCCCTCTCTCTCTCTCCTCTTTCCCTCTCTCTCTTTCTCTCTCTGTGTCTCTTCTCTCTCTCTATTTCTTTCTCTCTTTCTCTTCTATGTGTGTGCATGTGCGTGTGCGTGTGCATGTATGTGTGTGTCTCTCTCTGTGTCTCTTCTCTCTATCTATCTTTCTGTCTCCTCTCTTTCTCCCCCCTCTCTTTCTCTCTCTGTGTCTCTCTTCTCTCTCTCTCTTTCTTTCTCTATGTCTCTTCTGTGTATATGTGTGTTCTCTCTGTCTCTCTCTCTTTCTCTCTGTGTCTCTTCTCTCTCTCTTTCTCTCTCTCTGTCTCTTCTCTCTCTCTGTGGCACCTCTCTCTCTCTCTCTCTCTTTCTCTCTCTGTGTCTCCTGTCTCTCTTTCTCTATGTCCCTTCTGTGTGTGTGTGTGTGTGTGTGTTTGTGTGTTTGTGTGCATGTGTGCATGTGTGCATGTGTGTGTCTTCTCTCTGTGTGTCTGTCTTCCTCTCTGTGTGTCTGTCTGTCTCTTTCTCTCTCTGAGTCTCTTCTCTCTCTTTTTCACTCTGTGTCTCTTCTCTCTGTGTGTGTCTCTTCTCTCTAGCTCTCTTTCTGTCTCCTCTCTTTCTCCCCCCTCTCTCTTTCTCTCTCTGTGATCCTTCTCTGTCTCTCTCTCTTTCTCTATGTCTCTTCTCTCTGTGTGTATGTTCTCTCTGTGTGTCTGTCTCTCTGTGTGTCTCTTCTCTCTGTGTGTTTCTCTCTGTGTGTGTCTCTTCTCTCTATCTCTCTTTCTGTCTCCTTTCTTTCTCCCACCCTCTCTTTCTCTCTCTCTCTCTCTCTCTCTCTCTCTCTCTCTCTCTCTCTCTCTCTCTCTCTCACTCTCTCTCTCTCTCTCTCTCTCCCCTCTGTGTGTGGGTGTGGGTGGGTGTTTCTTCTATCTGTGTGTCTCTCTGTGTGTCTCCTCTCTCTCTCTTTCTCTCTTACTCTGTGTCTCCTCTCTCTCTCTCTCTTCTCTCTCTCTATCTGTCTGTCTCCTCTCTCTTTCTTTCTCTCTCTTTCTCTCCCTCTCTCTTTCTCTCTCTCTGTGTATCTCTTCTTTCTCTCTCTCTCTCTCTCTCTCTCTCTCTCTCTCTTTCTCTTTGTCTCTCTTCTCTCTCTCTTTCTCTATGTCTCTTCTCTCTCTGTGTGTCTGTGTGTCTTTCTGTGTATCTGTCTCTCTTTCTCTCTGTGTGTCTCTTCTCTCTGTGTGTGTCTCTCTCTGTGTGACTCTTCTCTCCCTTTCTCTTTCTCTTCTATGTGTGTGTGTGTCTTCCCTGTGTGTCTGTCATCCTCTGTGTGTCTGTCTGTCTGTCTCTCTGTGTGTCTCTTCTCTCTCTTTCTCTCTCTGTGTCTCTTCTCTCTGTGTCTCTCTCTCTCTGTCTCTTCTCTCTATCTCTCTTTCTCTCTCCTTTCTTTCTCCCACCCTCTCTTTCTCTGTGTGTGTCTCCTCTCTCTCTCTCTCTCTCTCTCTCTCTCTCTCTCTCTCTCTCTCTCTCTCTCTCTCTCTCTCTCTCTCTCCCTCCCTCCCTCCCTCCCTTGCTCCCTCCCCCCTCCCCCTCCCTCCCCTGGGGGAGGGAAGGAATCCCTGAACTGGTGCTGGGTGGTGGGAATCTGACAGAGAGAGAGAGAGAGAGAGAGAGAGAGAGAGACAGGGAGAGAGAGAGAGAGAGAGAGAGAGAGAGAGAGAGAGAGAGAGAACAGATGTGAAAGATGTGCTCTAAGAACCCTTAAAAAAACACCAACAAGTGAGTGCATATTTGTAAAGCAGCCCTCTTCCTAGCCATTCTGCATCCATGTGCAAGTGCAGGTTATTCAAGAATACATGTTTGGGTATAAAAGACAGCTTTTCCCCATTGGATCTCTGTATCTCTCCCCTCTCTCGGTATCTCTCTCCTCTCTCTGTCTGTGAGTGTATGTTTCCACAAGAACAGACAGAATAATGTAACTTGCCCATGCAGGTGCAAAGCCACTTATTTGGGACAAATCAGGCACATGAACAATTCTTGTGTGCCTGGCAAGGTCCGGTGGGCCAGGCACAGATAGAGACAGATCATTACACTTGTCCAGTACTTGGTCTCCAGGATGAACCAATGTGCGAATGGGGTGACAGGAGATCAGGTGCAGGGCAGCCAAGGAGCATGCTGCAACTGTGGAGTCTCCCCCTTCCATCCAAGGTGTGACCCCCGTGCTTGCTGGCCACAGGCTGAAGTGGTGCAGTGGTTAAATGCAGCCATTGCAGGCTGACTGCTAGTTCAACAGTTCAGCTGTTCAAATCTCACTAGGCTCAAGGTTGACTCAGCCTTCCATCCTTCCGAGGTCGGTAAAATGAGGACCCAGATTGTTGGGGGCAATATGCTGAACTCTGTAAACCGCTTAGAGAGGGCTGTAAAGCACTATGAAGCGGTATATAAGAAAAGTGCTATTGCTATAAGAAAAGTGCTATTGCATCCCCCGCCACAGGAGGAGGCCAGGAGAAACATGCATGTCTTGAATCTGTGCATGCTGGTTGCTTTGCCACTGCTGCTGCCGCTTCCGCTTCAGAGCCAACCTAGGATGGCAGCCTAGCAGCGCGCCGATGATCAGCTGGGAGGTGGGGCATCACAGCAACTGATATCCGGGAGGTGAGAGTGAGCCGCCGGAAGAAGCACCCGCCAGATCCAGCAAGTACAGGGGCGCTTCACTCCCACTCTGGAATATGGAGTGAGTCTCCATCCCCCGCCATCGCCCTTACCTTCTCAGGCCAGGCGAGGAGTGACTAGGAGGGGAGGGAAAGGAGCAGGGCCAGCCAGTGGTGAGATCACCCGACAGGGGCAAAAGAGCCACATGCAGCTCTGGAGCTGCAGGTTGCCGACACCTGAACTAGGGGTATGGCCAGCTTAACACTTCTCAAAAAACCTTTCTCTGACCAAGTAATATTTTTTTTAAATATTTCACTTCATTTCATTTTATATTTTAGATAAATTTGTTTTTTTATTATTTCTGCTTCAAGACATGTCCAGAATTTCTGGATTTCTGGCCACTATCTCTATTATCATCCTAATTTTGATCTATTTTCCCTGATCCAGAAATTATCTGCAACCATAAATATTTAATATGATTTTTAAAAATATTATTAACCTTTTTTCCTTTCAGTGTTGCATCATAATCCCACAAGACAAGTCATATAGTCCTGGAAAGACATTAGCAGTTAGTCACTCCACACAGTAGGAAGGAAGGCAGGGATAGGAGAACAAGAGCACAAAAAGTTCCAAAGCTGACAAGCTCATATATCAGGAATGTGCAAAAAATGAACTAGGCTCTGTAGTAGATTTGCTATAGATCAGAAAGGACTTCCAAATACCATTCTAGCTATAGAAGATAAAAAGTAAATTGGCAGGAGTAACTCACTAGGATGAAAGTTAGAAGAACTGAATTCTCCTTGCTTAGAAGTTCTATAGCTGTTGCATAATCTAGACCTGCTTGCCTTTCTCAGTATAGCTACTTAATATTATTGCTACCACCTATCTTCCTTTCTCTACTATACTCATCTTTAATTGCAGCATGTAAAGCAGATAAGGATCTCACTTTATCCTATTAGGCATCATAATAATTGTAAAGGCCAGAAATTACAACTAGGTTTTTAATCACCTAAACTCTTAATAGTGAATAACAAGAAATTAAAAATGAAATTAATGATATAATTAATTACTATATATCCCTGATGGCAAACCTATGGCACGCGAGGCCATCTCTGTGGGCACACAAGCTGACATCCAGGTCAGCTCCACAGCGTATGTGCATGCACCTCCTGCTGCCAGCTGATTTTTGGGTCTCGGCCGAGAAATGCACGCGCATGCACGGGGCTGGGAATGGGGTTGTGTGTGCATGCACAGGGTAGCAGTCACACACGCATGCGCACAGGTGGTGCAGCAGGCCCCGCTGCAGCCCATTTTTAGTTCCAGGAGGCTTCAGAGAACCCTGCTAGCAGAAAAACAGGGCATGCGGGGGTGCGGCACTCCCCCTCCGTGACCCATTTTTAGTTCCAGGAGGCTTCAGGGAACTCTGCTAGTTCCAAAATGGGGCGTGTGTGGGTGTGGCGGGAAGGATGGGTGTGCCAGGGCTTCCCTCCCTCCATGCCCGAGTGGGCTTCTTGCACAGCCCCAGGCCTCCGGTGGGGAGGGAAGGAAGCTTGTTCTTTAAAAGAGGAGGAGGGTCCTCCTCCAAGCAGCCTCGCCTCCCCCTTGTCCACATCTTCTTTTAAAGGACTGCACACTACCAAGAGCAACTTTCCAAGCCGCGGGAGATGCTTTTCCAAGCCAGGGGTGACACACCTGCCTGGGGGTATGTGATGTGGGGGGGTGTTGCCCCTGGCTTGGAAAAGCATCTCCCCTGGCTTGGAAAGTTGCTCTTGGTGGTGTGTAGTCCTTTAAAAGAGGAGGGGGACGTGAGGCTGCTTGGAGGAGACCCCTTCCCTCCCCGCTGGAGGCTGGTGCGGATCTGCCTTGGCCGCTGGCACTTTGGCTTCGCTTTGGGTCCATCTCTGGGGCTGGGGAGCTTTGGGGATGAGAGGGGCAAGGCCCAGGACACCTCCTTTCTCCTTGCCCACCTGGAAGCTGTCCTGCTGGGTGCAGCATCCTGCCCACTTGCTAAGGGGATGGCACTGACGTTGGGATGTTCCGGTCCAAAAGGGTCGGGGGGAGAAGAGATGAGCTCCGGCCCCTCACTTCGCCGGGGAGGGGCGGTGTTTGAAGGCGAGTCAGGCAGGACTTGCTTCAGGATTGATCCCAAAGGAATGGGAAGTTTGGAGTCCTCCAGAGCTCTTCATCACACACAGAGTGGCAGAGAAGATGAGGGGGAGAGTAGCAGAAATGTCCCACATTAAACCAGAGATTCCTACCAAATTCATAAGTCTCCCCTCTTCTTGCATGGCCCCAGGCCTCCAGCAGGGAGGGAAGGAAGCTTCTCCTTTAAAAGATGAGGGGAGTCCTCCTCCAAGCAGCCTTGCCCCCCCCATGTCCCCCTCCTCTTTTAAAGGACCGCATGTCACCAAGAGCAACTTTCCAAGCTGGGGGAGATGCTTTTCCAAGCCTGGGTGGGTGATCTGGGGGAGTGTTGCCCCCTGATGCAGATCTGCCTTGGCCGCTGGTACTTTGGCTTTGGTGAGTTCCGCTGGAGAGGTGGTGAGCAGAGGAGCATGTGTGGCTCTGTCCCCATCGCCCCAGCCAGGAACTTTTCTGGACTTCGGGTATGCTGGGGGGCAGAGGCAGGGGGTCTGCTTCTGGGGCTTTTTCCAAGCCAAGGGAGACACCCCTGCCTTGGGGGAGTGATGTGGGGGTTGTTGCCTGCCCGTCCTTGCCGCTGCCACTCCCTCACCCCTGGCGATGGCAGTTCTCACACTGCTGCTTCCCCGCCGGCAGCAGGAGCAGTGGGCCAGAGCTTCCCTCCCTCCCCACCAGAGAAGCCATCTGCAGGGAGGCGAGCTATCCCATGAGGACCAGAGGAGAGCACAGCTCCTCACTCATGGAGACCTGCCGGCTGGGAAGCAGTCACGGTAAGAGGCGCACCGGCCGGGAAATGGTAACAGGCACACCAGTTTGGTGCAGGAGGATTTCTAGGCCCAAAATGGGGCATGGGGGGTGGGGCACGTGTGCAGGAGACACATGCATGCGCAGGGGGCATGGGGGTGGGGTGTGCATGCATGCACAGATGGGGGTGCACATTGCATTATGGGTCCCGGCATGTGTGCGCTGTTGCACGCGCACTCACACATTTTTGGCACGCAATGACAAAAAGTTTCACCATCACTGCTATATATTAAGCACCAGAGGAACCAGCTCTTCAGTATGCAACATGAGATCTGTGGTCAGAGAAATCTGCCCACTAATATTTAAGATTAATCTTATCAATAAAAAAAGTATTTCTTTTTAACTTGAAGTAATCAAAATCAATTCTTTATTAGAGTCAATGAACACATGTACTTTACATATTCAAATGCATAAACAATTGATGTTGAAATAAATAATTATGTAATCCTGCTAAAATCAGAGTATTACAAAGGAATTTCCCATACAAAACAGAATTTAAGATTTGTAAAGGAATCGTAAATTGCTACTGGTTTGCTCCTTTTTGAAACTAACTCTGATGTAAAGAGTTTTCAAATTGTATAAAAAGATATAATAATTTAGTGATATAACTACTAGAGAGAATAATCATGGAGATTAAATTTATACTGAAAAACAACACAGAAAAAACTAAATGAAACCTAGCATATTTCTCAGTTAATGTTTCCCCTGGAAAAGGCATGAATTTGGAATAGAAGTTATTCTTTATCCAATTTATTACTTTGAAAAATCTTGCTTCCTGTAGATTTTCCATTTTGAATATGTGGATTAAAAACAGTTGCCTTGCTCCTTTTCCTAGTTCAATGAAATTAATCTTCCTATTCCAAAAGCCAAAACTGGTCTTTATCCCCAGAAAGTGGGGAGGCAGGGCAGATAGGGAAATCTCTGTTGACTGCATGTTCAAATAAAGAAGTTAATCAGCAGGATGGTGATTCCACATCTTGGTCTGCAGACATGGCAATATAGACTGGACAATGACCATAAAACTATTTTCATCCTTTTCTTATTTAGGTTACTAACATCAGGAGAACAATGGGGAATGAAATAAGATTAGATGTGAGAATGAGCACATATTATAAGAACCCTTGTTTTACAATTCTGGGCCTCCCTTCTTAAATTACTATTTTGCATTTGACTTCAGCTGGCAGAATTGTATCTTTTGCAAAAAAACCCAAAGATTCTGTAAGTGCATTTTCTGGGAAAGAACACATTCAGATACTATAATAACCACTCCCTATGTGTGTGCAAAGGTGCTAATTCTAAAGTTCTTGCTCAGTATGATATTTGATACCAAAGATATTCCACTGGGACAATTCTTCCAGGATTGAATCCAAAGGTCAGACCATCCATAACTACCTCATCAAATTGTTGCCATGAGTTAACTGAAAGATGTTTTATTTTATCCAGGTACCAAGTCTGACTTATGTTAACCCCATTAGATAGGCCAGACCAGTAAATTAACACTTCAGGAAGATTAAAACTATTTTTATTAAGATTGGCTAAGGCACTTTTGTCTGAGTCTCTTTCAAGTATTATTTTATTTCGTAAGGCTTAAAAAATTTCATTGTTTCCCAGGTAATAGTTCTTGCATATTTCTATTTCAGTCACCTTCCTTACTCTCCACATTTATTTTCATATTCCTGTTTCAGAAATGTTTCTGCCCTTTTTTATTTATTCCAATATGTTACCATCTCTTGTGATTTATTCTCTGTTCTCTTTATTCCCTCTTTCTCCTCAAAAATCAGCTTAGATGTAACAGGAACATTCCTTTAATGAATCTCCCAATTGCATTTTCTTTATATAAAAAGCAGTTGGGGAAAAACATCTGGATTGGACTACTGTAGGGAATTAACCTTCTCTCCTAAGAATCTTTCCCCAGCTCTTATGTGCCATGACTGCAACACATTTTAATCTATCCCTCCCTCCCCCCTCCTTCCCCCACCTGTGTGTGTGTGTGTGTGTGTGTGTGTGTGTGTGTGTGTGTGTGTTCAACTAAAAATGGTGCTTGTTATAAGGAAGAGATATTCAGTGAAGAAAAGAATACAAGTGTTAATTCTTCTCCCTGCTTCACAATCCCAGCCAATGCAGCCCATAGCTAGTTTTGAAAAGAAAAAGAAGTCCGAGGTTCCCTTGTGCCCTCACATTTAGCTTGACCCCACTGATGCTGCTGAAGTACTTGCCATAGCCACATTTCAAACCTTATCTTGCAACTGCATGGTGGAACTAAACTGAACTGAATATTTTAACTGAAATTTAGCTATATAATCCCCTGATGTAAATGCACACAAATGGAGTTCTGAATTATTCCAGTATCATTTGAATGTCATCACTAAATGAGTCACAAATTTATTAAGAAGACTATCAGGTTTGCTTTCACTTTCAAACATACATTTCAGGGAAGGGTTTTCTGGGTTGGTAGACACATTTGGAATTTAGATAGTATGTTGTTTGCCCAGAATGAATGTCATGCAGGTGTGAAAACTTTACCAAAAACAAATTAAGACTCAACTGCAGGAGCATTCTAAGCTACCTTAAATTCCTTTAAAAACCCAGCATTGTCTCCTTGTAAATGTAGCTGCCTGTAGGAGAAAAAGCCAAGGAAGTGAACTTAGTTTTGAAATATATTTACTCATCTAAACAAACTCAATAGATGAAAATCTCACACACACTATACTTATCTGCTATGTGGCCCAGAGTGAAAAAGTGGGAGGAGAATTATTTCTCTTCAATGCCTCCCGAGAAAGCATTTGATGGAGAAGGGTGTTTAAGAAATGATATATACATTTCTTTGGACAGCTACTTTTATGGGACAGGTTCTTGGCTATTGGTTAAATTCCTTTGTTGCTTTTTTGATAAAACACAGGGTATACCTGTACTCACTTTGCATTGCTGGCATGAAGAGAAATAAATCTTTGCTCTAAAATAGAAGCCAGTCCAAAATCTGTTAAGTCAACTCTAGATGACAGGTTTCTAAAATCCTCCTGATTTGATGCTATGCTATTACACCATAAACACTCAAAATAAAACAACAGATTGTTATTTCCTCCCTTTGTTGGCTAGTAAACAGACTAATATAGCTTTCTCAAGGAGACTCTTAACTATTACAAAACAGCTGGCCAAAACAAACTACAGAGATGGTTCTTAAATATGCAGATCTCCATTTTATACAACAGTGCCGTAACTAAGCAGTTAAGATGTTGGGGTTGACAGGTGGAAAGCAGCAGCTCAGATTTGAGACCTCAGTGCCATATGACAGGGTGAGCTCCCATCCTTGCCTCAGCTCCTGCCAACCTAGCAGTTCGAAAGCATGCAAATGCGAGTAGATAAATAAGTACCATTTTGGAGGGAAGATACAATGTTCTGTGATGTCATGACTGCAGAAATGTCTTTGGACCACACTGGTTGAATGGCCTTGAAATGGAGATGAGCACCGCCACCTATAGTCAGCAACGACTAGCGGAGTAAGATCTGCAGGGATTTCTCCTTTACCTTACTAGTATATATGGCTCTGCACATTAAATTAATATGTGAAAAAAACCACTGCACATTTTGCCCCACATAACTCTTCTCTTTAAGCATTACTATTCACTTATAGAAGACAGAAGTGAATTGTTTTCATATCCTAATCTTTTTAAGGATGCCTGAAATGCCTTCTTCCATGTTGTTTGTAAATTTTATAAGCAAAATTTGCTGAATATATAATATGTAATTGTAATTAAGCGGAGTGTTTCAAGAAACCATAGATATAACATGTATATTCATTCTCTTTTACATAGAGAGAGGGGGAGGGGGGAGAGAAAGGGAGATATTTATCTTTTTCCATGTATCTATATAGACATACCCTCACCCATTCAAAGACAGACACACATATTTTATCATCAATTTTTCTTGTGATAACTTTCACTGTGTTGAGCAGTGTTACACAGGTAGTCCTCATTTAGTCACTGTTTAATTACTCATCTCAGTTATGACAGTGATGAAAAATTATCTTTGGGACCAAATCTTGCATTTGTGATCTTTCCAGATCTGTAAAGCAAAGGAAAACTGAAGTAAGATAATAAAATTTTAATGTTTCACTTCCTTCACTTAATACCCAGGTTGCCAGTCCCAACTGTGATCACCAAAAAAGGATTGTATGTACTGCATGTCAACTATAGCAGCAGATAAGTTTAAATATTAAACAAATAGAACAAATATTGACCTTTAAAGATACGACTTTTTAAAATTGCTGATTGTAATTATAGGAACTATGATCTCTCAAAACCCTTTTTGTGCCTCTCAGAGATGTTATGATTGTGGTTACTAAAGCTTGATGTCATATATTCCTGTTGTTGTTTTTTAGGTGGAAATACTCATTATCTACAATGGAAGCCCTATTAAAAATTCAAAGAAATTTTAAAAAAATACACAGCCATTGCAAAAATTCAAGAAAATAAGCCAAGAATATCCTGCTGGTTTCCTCCAACTCTCATATAACACTGGCCATCAAACTCTCATCTCTAGTTTAGATGTGCCCATAAACCACTTGTGTATCGATTTGTTTTATGGACAAGATGAATCGTTCTGAACAAAGGAAAGAAAACATGTGGCAAATTTGCAGGTGTATCAGAGATTCTATATGAAGTAGAATTCCCTGGATACATTTAAAAGGGTGCTTTGTTTCCCATAGGTGCTTTCAAACACTCCTGGGCCTCTGAAGTTATAAACAGTTAATGTTATATAAGGAAAAAAATTGTGGAGAAGGCATTTGTTGTGCAAATGAGCAATCCAAATGGTGTGGATTCAGCATTCTCATTTCAAATAGCAAAAGCTTCACATAAGGGAACAATCTGTAAGTATACAAGGGGTTACCTTGCTGTAATTCTGCAAATAATTTACAATAGGTAAAGATATCTCCACACTCTGACAAGAAATTAATGCATTGCCACCTGACTTTCAAAGCCACCATTGTGATTCTGCCGCCATTTTAGAACTTTTTAGAAACCTTTTTAAATTGTATCCTCCCCTCTGAGATGTGATATGGGTGTGGTTGAATGTGGGTAGAATGAGATGAGTGTCTGAGTATTAGAAAGTGTGTGAAAATGGAAACGCTAGGGACTGGGACCTTGCCCCCCCCCGCTGAGTGCAAAAACAGAAGTGGGGGGGGGACCCGGCTACCCCTTCTTGTGAGAATGGTATGTATGGCCTGCAGGAAGGGAGGGAGACCAGCGGGGGAGGGGAGGGGGTCTCTGGTGTAGGCGAGAGCCGGACCATCTCGGTCATAACAGGAAGAGGCAGATATGGCGGGAGCAGAGGGGTGGGCCGCTCTCGGGGAATAAGACCTCGCTGTTTACAAGCGATCCCTTGTTCCGGCCCCTCTGATCCGGTTCCATCGTGCTCAACCCGGATACCTGGCAACCAGGGTTTTCAGGGCCCTGGGCTCAGGATGCTGCTGCTTAACGCCAGGTCAATCGTCAACAAAGCCCCCTTGATACGTGACTTAATCACAGAGGAGGGGGCTGACCTGGTGTGTGTTACCGAGACCTGGCTGGGGCAGGAGGGGGGAGTAGCTCTCTCCGAGATATGCCCAGCCGGTTTCTCGGTGCAGCACCATTCTCGACCCCAGGGAAGGGGGGGAGGAATGGCAATAATAACGCGTGGAAATCTGCATCCTCGTAGGATCCCTACCCCGGAGATTGTTGGGTGTGAGACGCTCCTTTTGAAGTTGGACTTAGGGGTACAGGTGGGCCTTTTCTTAATGTACCTGCCTCCCAGCTGCGTAAGCAAGGCCCTGCCTGAGCTGCTCGAGGCAGTAGCCGGCTTGGCAGTTGAGTTCCCCAGGCTTATGGTGCTGGGGGACTTCAACTTGCCATCTGCTGGCGAAACCTCTGGGGCGGCCCAGGAGTTCATGGATTCCATGACAACCATGGACCTGTCCCAAGTAATCCAGGGTCCGACTCATGAGGGTGGTCACACGCTCGACCTAGTGTTTCTTTCGGGGCAGTGGAGAGATGATCTGAAGATAAGGGACTTAGTCATCACCCCACTGTCATGGTCAGATCATTTCCTACTGAGGCTGGATTTCGCAGCCCCATTCCTCCCCCGCAGGGAGGCGGGACCGACTAAGTGGTTCCGCCCCAGGCGCCTAATGGAACCGGAAGGATTCCAGAGGGAACTTGGGGAAATACCTGAAACCCTGGTACACAATTCGGCTGACTCCCTGGTGGCTGCTTGGAACACCGCAGCATCAGGGGCTCTAGACCGAATTGCGCCTAAGCGACCTCTCTATGGCAGTGGATTCCGGAAAGCTCCCTGGTTCACCGAGGAGCTCCGGGAGATGAAACGCCAGAAGAGACGTCTGGAGCGCCGCTGGAGGGCCAGAAAAACCGAGTCTGATCGAACACTATTAAGAATTTACATCAGATCTTATTTAGTGGCGATAAGGGCGGCAAAACGATCCTATTTTCCGCTCTTATTGCGTCCGCAGATTCTCGCCCAGCCGCCTTGTTTAGGGTGACTCGCTCCCTCCTTGCAAAAGGGGGGAGCGAGGAACACTTACAAGGCAGAGCTGAGGAATTCGCTGAGTTTCTGTCGGATAAAGTCGCTCAGATTCGGTCAAATCTGGACTCCGGCTGGGCAGAGTCCATTGAGTTGACAGGGGCTAGTCTTAGTCCATCATTATGGGAAGAGTTTGGGCCTGTTTCTCCCGAGGATGTGGACAGGGCTGTGGGAGCGATGGGTACCTCCACCTGTTTATTGGACCCGTGCCCCTCCTGGCTGGTTTCGGCTAGCAGAGAGGTAGCACGCGGCTGGATCCAGGCGGTGGTCACCGCTTCTTTGAGAGAGGGATCCGTACCGCAGTCGTTAAAAGCTGCGGTGGTGCGACCCCTCCTGAAGAAGCCTTCCCTGGATCCAGCTGACTTGAAGAACTATCGTCCGGTCTCCAACTTACCTTTTTTAGGGAAAGTTGTGGAGAAGGTGGTGGTTACTCAACTTCTGCAGCTCCTGGATGAAACAGATCATCTAGACCCTTACCAGTCGGGTTTCAGGCGCGGCTACAGTACAGAAACTGCCTTGGTCGCTCTGATGGATGATCTCTGGCGGGCCCGGGATGGGGGAAATTCCTCCATCCTGGTGCTACTTGACCTCTCAGCGGCTTTCGATACCATCGACCATGGTATCCTTCTGCATCGTCTCAGCGAGTTGGGAGTGGGAGGCACCGTTCTGCGGTGGTTCTCCTCTTATCTCGCTGATAGGATGCAGTCGGTGCTGGCAGGGGGGCAGAGATCGTCCCCTAGGCCCCTATTATGTGGGGTGCCTCAGGGGTCGGTTCTCTCGCCCATCCTGTTCAACATCTACATGAAACCGCTGGGGGAGATCATTCGCAGACATGGGGTGTGTTTCCATCAGTACGCTGATGACACCCAGCTGTACATCACCACCCCGTCTGACTTCAGTGAGGCAGTTGATGTAATGTGCCGGTGCCTGGACGACGTCAGGATCTGGATGGGGAGGAACAGACTCAGACTTAATCCCGACAAGACTGAGTGGCTGTGGATATTGCCTCCTAAGGACTACGACAACTGTCCCTCCGTGGTCCTTGAGGGAGCGAAACTGACTCCCTCGGACCAGGTCCGCAACTTGGGGGTCCTTCTAGATCCACAGCTAAAATTGGACCATCATCTTTCAGCTGTGGCTAGAGGGGCCTTTGCACAGGTTCGCCTGGTGCACCAGTTGCGGCCCTATTTGGAGAAGGAGGCTCTACTCACGGTCACTCATGCCCTTGTCACCTCTCGCTTGGACTACTGCAATGCGCTCTACATGGGGCTACCCTTGAAGAGTATCCGGAGACTTCAGTTGGTGCAAA
Source organism: Diadophis punctatus similis (assembly GCA_023053685.1). Lineage (NCBI taxonomy): Eukaryota > Metazoa > Chordata > Lepidosauria > Squamata > Dipsadidae > Diadophis > Diadophis punctatus. The sequence continues at coordinate 10,348,686 of JALIGW010000008.1, forward strand.
ATGCGGCTGCGCATGCTGTGGTGGGTGTGCCAAGGTACACCCACGTGACATCGATACTCCGCCAGCTGCATTGGTTGCCCATCGGTCTCCGGGTCCAATTCAAGGTGTTGATCACCATCTTTAAAGCCCTTCATGGCTTGGGACCAGGTTATCTACGGGACCGCATTCTGCCTCATACTTCCCTTCGACCGGTTAGGGCCCACAGAGTGGGCCTCCTCCAGGTCCCGTCGGCCAAACAATGCCGGCTGGCGGGCCCAAGGGGGAGAGCCTTCTCTGTGGCTGGCCCTGTGCTCTGGAACCAACTTCCACCAGAGACCCGAACTATCCCCACTCTGCTGGCCTTCCGGAAAGCTGTTAAGACATGGCTTTTCCTGCAGGCGGGGGGTAGAGCTTAATTCATTCGAGCCCACCCCCCAAGTATGTATGATGTTGAATGGTTGGTGATGATTCTTTTTATAGTGTGTTTTAATTTTTATATTTGCTTTTAATTAACTTTTTAGATTTTGGTTATTCTTGTATTTTCTCACTGTTGTACGCCGCCCTGAGTCCTTAGGGAGTTGGGCGGCATATAAGAATTCCAAAATAAATAAATAAATAAATAATACACATTTTTTAAAAAAAAGCAAAGCTATTTTTGAAGTATTTTTGAACATGATTTCATTAACCACTTTTGTACACATTCTTCAACTCAGAAAAGCTGTTAGCAAGTTAAAAAAATGTATGACCAAATACCCATTAAGTGATGGATGCCATCTCATACAAGGAGGAAAAGCTGGCTCCAGGAACTTCGGAGGGAGGTGGGGAGGAGCGCTGAGAACTCTGAGCCATGAGTGAAGAGGCCAGATTTAGTGGAGAGGTTGCTGGAGGGGCAACTAGCAAACAGGGAGTTTGTCTTTCCAGGAAAAAAAGAGGCACAGCTGCCGCTGGAGAGAGCAGAGGTTCCACAGGAAGAACAGAGGGGAGAAAGTGCATAGTTGCAGTTGGTCAGCAGGGATGAATTTTTTCTTCTACCTGATTCGTGATTGTACATGGTTGAGAGGAGGCAGACACAATTGAAGTCAGTGAGGCTACTGGTCAGCAAGGCTAGCCTCGCACCTCTTGATCAGAGGTGGGTTTCAGCAGGTTCTGACTAGTTCTGGATAACCGGTAGCGGAAATTTTGAGTAGTTTGGAGAACCGGTAAATACCACCCTGACTGGCCCCCGCCCCCATCTATTCTCTGCCACCCGAGTCCCAGCTAATCAGGAGGAAATGGGGATTTTGCAGTAACCTTCCCCTGGAGTGGGGTGGGAATGGAGATTTTACACTATCAGTTTTAAGTACACGATTTATTGATAGGAGACACATAGCAGAAAAGGATAACAAGTCTGAAGATAGAAACCACAATAAAGTCATAGCAGCATGGAAACAATTGCTTGCACATGAAAATGAAGTGTATTCCAGTCCACACTGAAATATTATCATATGTTCCTTATAACTGAATTTTTTTTAAATCTAAATGTAGAACTTCAGTTAGCCAGGTGTATTATTATAAACATAATTACATTGCTATCAACTGGTCACTCAAATGAAATCACAAAGGAGGAGCCTGATTCTTGGAATTTATTTCTCAGCTTTATTATTAATTAATTAATTAATTAATTAATTAATTAATCAGCATGGCTGTTGCTATACATATTTATTTTGTGAATGTTTTTATTGTTTTAATGCATCTTGATTTGTTTTAAAATTTTAAAATTTTAAATTGTAAGCTGCCCAGAAACCTTGGCTAAGTTGGGTCACGTTAGAAACTGAATAAATAAACATTTCCTACAATTGGTTTTTGGGCTGAAGCTATATTAACCACTAGAATAGGTGAATATTACTTTCTTAGCTTTATTTTGACATCATACAGATTGTCAGTGTTTTGCACATGAAAAACTGACTGTATTTATTTAAGAAATAATAAAGACATCACAAAGTGTTGGATCTGAGTTCGTTCGTTCTGAATTTGTCAGTATTCAAGTCTAGAAGAATTGTGTTATGATTTATACAGTGTAATAATCCAAGTATCCATTATCCCAAATGCCAATGCCCTGTTGTGTCATTGTTTCTAAAATATGAGAGAAACAAAAATAAACAGAGCAACAGAAAAACCATGGATGGGCAAAAAACAGTGGGAGCAAGATCAACTTCTGACTTCCTGCTGGCTTCTCCATTGACTTTCATTGTAGGAAGTTGGCAGAGAACTATAAATGTTGATCAGTGATGATAAGCAGCATTGAAGTGACCATATCTTTCAAACTTCAATCCCACAGGAATCATAGTTCCAGATTTTGATGTATTTTTTAAACTGGACTATTTGAGATATATTAATTCCAAATTGTTGTCCCATGATGCATTGTTTCACCCAATTGAAGGTTATAAATAGTCTAATAGACAGAAAGGTTCTAGTTGTAGATGGATGCAACAATTCTAACCTGTCCAATTCCTTCTCTACAATCATTCCTTAATTCAGTTAGAAGCTTTCAGCAATTAGTGACTTACTCTTTAAATAGTATTATTATTTCTAAAACATAGGCTTCCTGGGAACATGGCTAACTGAACACACACACGGGGAGAGATCTCTGAAGGATTTCTCCCTGGAGTGTTGCTCTTCTGCCTTCTATCCAAAGGGATTATGACCACCCAGCAAGGGTGTGTTGAAGAACTTCCCCTCAGGACACTTCAATATAGCTGTAAGCTGGCAGATTGCTTTTGGAGTTGAACTCCGAAGCTGTCTGCACACCAAAGCTGGGAGTGGAGGGGCTGCAATTTGTTCGGAGACTGAAGAAGTCGTTATTCAAACTGACAGTAAATTATGCCTTCCTTATCTTAAACACCTTCAAAGACTATTATTCTATCTTGTCAATTTAAAGAGGCCCTTTCTAGCAACAGCCTGCTATAACTTTTTGAAGACCTGTGCCATTTTAGGGATTTCTTTTTGTCTTAAAGAACAAGGAAGAAGGCTGCTAAGGCAAGCCAAATAAAGAAATGGGCCGAGAGAGAGAAAAAATGACAGAGAAAGATAAATATTGAAGCCGTGATTTTAGTTTACTATTGTAGCAACCGGTAGCTTGATCTTCTCAGCTGTGGGTGGCTAAAATCTTCTGATTCTGACTAAAAGAGGAAGCCAAGATGGTGAAGCAAAGTATTAGAGATATATTTGAAAGGTCTCTAAAAAAATACATCAATTTGTGGATCAGTTATTCTCTGAGGATAAAAAATCCTCTCAAAGTACTTCTGAGATGCAAACATGTGAAGAATGTTACCAAACTGCTGAGCCAACTTCACAAGTAGCTGAAAATGCAGAGGAGTGTTTTGGAAGATATTCCAAAGTTTTGGAAGATATTCACTTTCATTTTTACCCTCACTACAATGGTTCAAATGTAAACCTCTCAATACAATTTAAAGAACTTCGAGAAAATAGACAATAAGGGGCGTGCATAAGCGCACCATCGTGCCTACCATCCCTGTCTTACTGTCCTATTGTCCAAATTTACCTGTACCTACTTTGCTTTTGTTTATGTTTATACCATACCTGCTATCTTGTACACGTTTTGACAAATAAATAAAATAAATAAATGTCTCTACTGACTGGAAATAAATCAGCTGCAGCTAAATATTAGTCTGCTACATGTGGTTCCTGCCTATATGTTTAAATAGCTTCTTTAGATCATAGCACCTGGATTTACCATTACAACCATTAGATTGTCAAGGTACCCTAGAGCTATATATGAATAGAAGCTCAGATCACCAAATGCAATTTCTGTTTACTATTCACCAGGGCTTTTTCAGTTCTGAACAGCCTTTAAAAATACATATTCACAGAAGCATAAAAACTCCTTTTCTTTTCTTGCTTGCTTTTTTTAGCATAGTACATAGTAAACATCCTACTGTATAAAATTGCATTGCTATTGAAGAGATGATCCAAAAGAATACCAAAGTGCAAAAAACAATAAAAATGCAAAGATGTAATCTAAAGATGTTTGCCATCTTCTGTTTGAAGTTTGAAGTCTAGTGGCTTTGAGCAAAAAGATAAATATGAATTTGCCAAATATTGGACATATCAATTTACACTTATGAGCAGGAAGAATCCAGTTTTCATCCTTTAATTTAAATGCTGATATGACTTAATTATTTAATAATGTTCAGACCATGATTCAAACAGCATTCTTGCCAAAAATTTTGTGCTTTATTCCTGTAGTATGCTATGATTCTCAGAGATAGTCTATGATCCCAACCAACCATTATTTCCAACAACCTCAGATATATCACACACTCTTTCACCCTTCTATGATATTTCAGATATTTAAAAAGCAATGTGAGATCTCTGAAAGAAGCACAGTGTATATTTGCTTATGGATATAATTTCCAAAATAGCATATATTTTCCCATCAATGGAAAATTATTCTGACTGATGATCCTCTGGGTAAAAATGTTTCCTGTTAATATACCATACTTGATTCTATTTTAAACATACTGCCTCTCTCTGAATGGCACCAGAATCACCACCAAACAATAGGTGGCAACAAGTTGATTGAGAAAATAAATTTAATTGTATTCAACACAAAAAAGTTTTTATCTTCAAGTAAGCAGTACTTTTTTACCTGTGATTATAATCACAGGTGAAAAAGTACTGCTTACTTGAAGATAAAAACTTTTTTGTGTTGAATACAATTAAATTTATTTTCTCAATCAACTTGTTGTCTCCCTTTATTTTCATTTATCAGCAAAAAATCATTTATATATATATATATATATATATATATATATATATATATATATATATATATATATATATATATAAATACACACACACACACACACACACACACACACACATTTATGAATGCAGAAAAATAAAATTGCTACCTTTGATTAAGACCTATCTCATGAACCATTTTCTTTTCTATTATAATTGGGGGGGCGGGAATAAAGGTTTCTACATGTGAAATCAATTGTGACATTGTGAAATGGATAGAAGAATCAGGTCCCAGAATACAAAAATATATGTATTCTGGGAAGTTTGGATTATTTTAATTGAGCTACTGGTATATGTGAACAATAATAAGCATTATGATATTGTTCAGGGCAAAAACCCACTCACATTATATTATCAGTGAAACAGCTGGATTTAAGCTGTTTTCACAGTTAGATATGATCTGTGTTCTGAAAATACAGTTATGATATTAAAAGTGTAACTATAGGTGTAGTATAAAACTTACTCAGCAAGAAGAAATATGCCCATCACCATATTTGTAAGAGCTTTCTCTAAACCTGTACACAGAGGTGGATTTGGACCGGTTCGGACCAGTTCGGCCAAACCGGTAGCGACCTGCTGGTGATGGAACTGGTTCGATCAGTGTCGGTCCGTGGGCGCCACCATCTTTTTTTTTTTTTTTGAATTTTTTTATATTTTATATTTTGAATTTTTTGAATTTTTTCTTCTTCTTCTGAGCATGTGCAAAAGCCGAGTTTCCGGCACTGTGCATGCTCACCATCTTGTTTTTGGCTTTTTTTTCCTGATTTTTTGGCACTGCGCATGCGTGCGACACGGGAGGAAGCGAACCGGCAGCGAGGTAAGTTAGAATCCACCCCTGCCTCTACATATCAATATTCTATATTCCTGCTTATTCAAATACCAATTTTCACAGCCATAAAGTATCAATCAGTTTTGTTTTTCTATCTTGGGAATAAGGACCAATTTTTTCTTTAACCTCCAAAAGGAAAAAAATTCAAAAATGTTAGATCTATCCATTCCCCTGATATTCTGGTGCCATTGGTTAATTTCTTTATGACTCCCAGCTGAGGCAGAATAAAGTAACAATTCCTAGGCCAAAAAAGTTATCCACCACATCAAAGATTCAAAAGTTTCTGTGTCTTTTTTGTAATTTTATATTGTGGATTTTCCTCACTTCATTACTAGCTCAAGACCAGAAAAAAATACAGTTAATTGGATCCAGCTTGTTTTCACTATTCCCATAGAAAGCAGTGCTAATTAAATACCTTGGCCCATTGATTTTGATGGGAAATAAGTTTATCTAATTTACCCTGCTATTATATAATCTTCCCAAGGAGTCCATTTTACTTAATTAATGGGATTACATCTGAGTAATATAAAAGGTCATGCATTCATCTTGAGTTTGGATCCAGCCAAGAGTAAGTGAAAGGCAGTCTAGGTTCAAAAACAAACAAGAAAAAGTACTTCCAAAATCTACAGCTCTTTTCATACTTTGTTTGTTTGTTTCACAGAGGGCAGCTCCTGGAGCATCTTGTCAGAAACTAAACAAAACTAGGCCATTTTGAATGGTATAGCACAGCTGCATCACTGCATCATCTTCAGCACTCCATCACTGGAGGTTTTTAAGAAGAGACTGAACAGTCGCTTGTCTGAGATGGTATAGGACTATAGGTTCTCCTGCTTGAGCAGGGGGCTGGACTAGAAGATCTCCAAGGTCCCTTCCAGCTCTATTGTATTCTGTCTGTTCTAGAAGGAGAGAGTGCTGCAAGAATCTATTCATTTGCTGACTATTGTTTTCCTAATATATCTCATCTTGTAAATAACTCTTTGGGGAGTTTGCCAGCTTTTCCTTCTCATACATCTTTTACACTTTCATATGCAATTGCTTTGATTAGCGCTGAAGGTCTCTTGGTCAGAGATTGGTAAGTAGAATTGAATAAAAAGGTATGAATTCAGGCCTGAGCATTCTGTATGGAACATAAGTCCCCATCTGCTGGCAGCCTATTATACTTATTATCTGATGCTGAGTAACTTGGTCACAGGTTTTTATGCATATATAATTGCTATAAATAATATTTAGGATCAGATTTATTATATTACATAATATACATAATCGCTATAAATAATATTTAGGATCAAATTTATTATATTACATTAATAATATTTTTATCTCATCCCAAGGTCGGGGCTCTTTATCAAAGATCATTTTTGGCAAAAAGATCTGAGTAAATGATTAGTTTTAGTAGTGGCACTTAGGTTATGGAATATCCTCCCCAGAGTGTTCCATCTGGTATTCACTTTATTGTCTTTTGATTCCCAGGCAAAACTGAATTAAAAATTAATTAATAAAAACCTAGCTTTTTAATGTAAATGTGATTTTAAAAATGTTTTAAAATTGTTTTTATTTTCTCCTTTATCGAATGCTGCTTTCATGCTCTTAATTTTTCATTTTCTTATTATTGTAATGTACTTCTTATTCTGAAATTTTCTGCATTTCTTTTCATTTGTCTTTAAATGCTACAAACAAACATAATTTTGATCTTGCTAATTTTTAGTACAGATAATCAGTTGAAACTCTTTTTAGTGACTGGCAATGCAATTGCATCAGAGGTGGGTTCCTCCTGGTTCAGACCTGTTCGCCTGAAACCTTAGTTTTTGGGGAAGAAAATAAGGGGAAAAATCTACCTACCAGGTATTCATCTGGCTAGCGTCCTTAGTCGACTCCCCCATGTATGAATGGTTTTTTAAATTGTAACATGATGTTTTTAGATGCTATTTTAATGTGTAGTTCTAATCTCTGTTGTAAGCCGCCCTGAGTCCCACGGGTTTGGGCGGCCTATAAGAACTCTTATAAATAAATAAATAAAAATAAAATAGTCTGTTCAGCTTCAGCACATTATTTTATCCCCTGGTTAGGGCTCAAAAAACCTTTTTCAGAGGGAGTAGGAATGAAAACAAGCTGCAAAGACTTAGGGCTGGAAAAACTACTTTCGAGGGAGTATGAATAAAAAAATGCTGCAAGCTGGGAAGATCGTTAGCACCTCATTAGGGCTGGAAAAAAAGCTTCGAAAAAGCTACATTCGGAGTATAAAACGCACCCAAATTTTCAGCCTCTTTTCTGGAGGAAAAAGGTGCGTCTTATACTCTGAAAAATACAGTAGTTTAAAATGACAATATTTTGTTCACAGTACAAACATGTGGAATTAATCAGCTCAGCAGATTCTTAGATTTCATTTTATGTATTTATTTCAGAAAGGGCAACATAGCAAAGGCAAACATTCATTTTTCACAAATAGAAAAAGATAGATTTGTAGTCACATGAAACTAAATCTTATGTAGGTGTTTTAACATTTAATTTAAATATATGCATGATCTATTTAAACAGTAAACTCATTCAGGACTCTTAAAATTTGTAGATTGGACTATTTGTACTACTTGTCAAAGACAAGTACTTGTCAAAGATTTGAGATGAATATTTTAGAGTCATACGTGTTTTATCTACTCTCACTTTGAAGCAATGTTAAGGTTTCTTCCCACCACTAGGGCACAATTAATTTCATAATGAAATTGTTATGTACCATTGCCAGCATGTGTTTCATAAAGCAATTCCTATCTCGCCTTCGTCTTACTGGAAGAAAAAGTTGAGAGTCTTGATCTGCATGAAGTTCATAGCATAAAAACTGTTTCACAAACTACTATTTTGTTTTTTAATTGTGTTATTGTGCTACAGTGTTTATGCTGACAAATGCAAATCACATAGATTTGGCTAGGGCAAAGTGATTGTCTAAAGTGCTCACTGTGTAGCACTTTATAAGCTACATTAGCCTGTAGTTTTACAGATGTCAGGATGACATAAAACTTCAGTTGTACACAAACACATGACATTTCAACATTAGTGCAATTGATTGGCATAATCCCCCTCTCCCCCCCCCAATGGTTATTTGCCTCTGTGTTCATTCAGTGGATCTTACCACAAACTAAAGGCTTTGAAAAATTACCCACTATATCAGTTTTAGTTGGAAGGTTATATTTTAACCATAGAGCTAAATGCTTACAATTAATGATATTTGGCTTTCTCAGTATTAGGAACCCAGCATCAAGATCACAGTGTATATATAAAGGCTACGTCTTTGGTGCCTATTTCAATTGAGCTGACTCCTTATTAATTGAAATTTAATCCTAAACACAGAAGGCTTCAATTGTGATAATTAGATATATTATTAAGACAATATTTTTGTCCCAGCAACAAACTGTTAAGAGATAAACTACTTCAACTTCTATTCTACTCTATAATGACAGTTCTACCCTTATAAACACACAAAATCCCTAGAAGTTGTTCTCTCAAGATTAATCAGAATTATTCTTTGTGTTCCCAATTTGTTCCCAAGGTTCTATTGTAATGCAAATTATCTTCTTCTTTTACAGATATCCACATGAGAATTTTTGTCTGAAACATTGATTGAAATTAAACTCGAGTAGTAATTGCGGGCCAACTCACCCTTGCAGGTAAATGCAACTTTTTGTGAAAGAAAGTGTACCCAGCCTATCCAACCTAATAGGATAGGCAGAAACCCTCAGAGAGAAGTGGTTCTGCAAATTTATTTATTTCTTTTATGCATACAAAATTCTGACTGATTTTCAACCTTAAATTAAAATTAAGTATTAATAACCTAATAACAAACATAGAAGTTACGAGCCACCTACAATTTGGGCTTGCAAAAAATGTTCCTCTTCAACTATAATTTCAATAATAGGCTATATCCTCCACCCGATATATCAAAGTTTATTGTAGTGATTTGTGAAGAAAAGGTAATCTAAGAAAAATGTTCTGTCTCTGTTATATAATTATCCGGAAGAAAATAAAAGCAGAAAACTGAAGTATTATTATTACTTTTTTAAAAACTGCCCAGAATCACTTGGCTGAGATGGGTCATATATAAATCTGATAAATAAAAATAAATTATGTTTGCTATTTTTTTTAAAAAAAACTTGAATTTAAATAAAAATTGAAATGTATTTTCAACTTGCTGTATCTTCTGTACAATATAATTATATAATTTTATATATATATATATATATATATATATATATATATATATATATATATATATATATATATATATATATATATATATATATATATATATATATATATATATATAGGATAAATGCCATTTTAAACCTATTATCTTTTTATTTTTCTAGGTTACAGTCTTCAAAATAATTGCCACCAACGAGTTGTAGCGCAGAGAAGGAAAAAATACTGGCATTGGTGAGGACAAGAAAAACAAAACAAAGCATCTCTTTCCCTATTTTTCCCCCCAAGGCTTTGAGAAACAATAAACTTTGTCAGCTCAGTTATAAAACATTTAGAAGGTTAAGGTGTCTGCCTTTTGAAGCCGGCTGAGTCAGGAAACAGACACTACTAAGTCTATTGGGACAATACTTTATCATTGTAGGGTGCGATAATGCAAAGTCTGACAGATTTTCCCTCCTATGCGACAAAGAATCAAGGCAGGGTAATTTTGAATTTCTTTTTCAAACCCCCACCCACTTTATTTCTCAGGGATAAACTGATGTTTATGTAACCATTATTATATTCCTTTTTAGGGTTATCTCCATACTCTTCTACACTATGTCTCCCATCAGACTTGGTCTCATGCCCTATGCATGAAAGATATTAAGGGAACCAACTATAGACTCACCACTATCATCCTTGCTTGATAGCTCCCCAAGGTTACCAGACACGTTTTGCCACACAAAACCAAATGGAAAGCCCCTGGATAATTTGTATTAGAGAATCTATTATGACAGGAAGCACAGCATCCTCTTCATCTTAGATGATCACATTTTGTCTTGATAGTGATTGTAGGCCATGGGGAACAGGAGTCATAGAGAAATTTCAGAGAAAACTGATTAAAAAGCATGGAAATCTGTAACTTTCTCATAACCTCTCAGATTCAGGATAGTCCTTGTCGTGATTTGTATATTACAAGTGTCAGTTCCTATATTTAGCAGAATGTATTTCACTTCATTTCTTCTTCCTGATCCACCAGAAGCTTTAGAACTCAATGGAGCTTCTCATGAACAAACAGTATCCAAAGGAATATTGGATAAATAATTTTTGAAGTAGGCAATTGAAAACAAAATGCTACTGGATTAATTTTTTAACTAATTGGGAAGAAACCAATAAAAGTTAAATCCAGCTTTTTTGACAGATGTGCAGAAGCTAAAAACTTAATGGAGAACCAACCAAATCCATTACCAAATTTTTGGTATCCTCCTGCCTCTGCATGTCTGCAGCCTACTTCAACCTAGACTTGGCCTTAGCTGTTCCTTGAAGAGGAATTGAAGAGGAGTTGCAGGAGTTGATCTCCTGCAAAAGATCTGTGATGCAATGAACAATGGATGCAGAAATTCCAGATGACATGTGCTGGGAGTGATATCAATATACAACATGCAAATGGAGAAATGTATGTATATCCTCTCAAATATTGGAACACTGCTATCATGTCACTCCTGGTCCTTCTCTTCGCCAGACTGGCCAAGCTCAGTTCCTGCAACCGCTCTTTGTATGTTTTATTTTCCAGACCCTTTATCATCCTGGTTGCTCTCTTCTGCACTTTCTCTAGAGTTTCAATGTCTTTTTTGTAGTGTGGTGACCAAAACTGGATGCAGTACTCTAGGTGTGGTCTGACCAAGGCTTTATAGAGTGTTACTAGTACGTCTCTGGTCCTTGATCACATGTTTGATGAAGAAGCTTCCTTGTCCATAAAATATCTGCAAACTCTGCCTATTTTTCTGGCAGAAGACATTCAAAGAACAGGAGAAGGGAAAAGATGAGAGAGAGAAGCTTGCAAATGGTGCTGCTGACATTACTGACATGGAAAAGAAATTGTTTGTTGCTTTCAGTAAACATCTGGATTATAGATTTGCAGATAATCAATATCTAGGATCATTGGAATATATAAGGAAGCTGTGACAAAGAATGGCAATAATTCTGCATCATTTATTGACAACTGCGAAAGTATTCTCTGCTGTAAAATAGGACTAGATTGCCCGTCAATCATTTCCAGCAGCATAGGCTTCTCTAATTACTGTGGGGCAATTTAAACCTGTGCACTGTGGCCTCATCTGTGAAATTGGCTGTGGCACCTAAATCTCTAAATATTATTTCTAAACCTGATATTAAATGAAGAATCAGGGATAATAAAATGCACTTTCCAACAGTAAGCCATCTGAGCATTTCTTAATTGTCTGAGGGCAAGACAAAGTTTCTCAAAGACAAATAATTGGAGCACTTTGGGGACTTGCTTGCTATGTAGCATGCAGTTCCACAGATGTGGAATTGGTTTCACAGTTTCACAACTGAATTTATACCTGCACTTTAGCAGTATAAGCTTTGTCTAGTTGTCCTGTCAAAATATAAGAAGAAAGGCAAACTGAGGTCTTTCGTTGTCTAGTTGTCTGATGTGGACAAGGATCTTTTTACTGTTTCTATTTGCATGGTTCATCAGTGCTGATGTCTGGAAGGGTCTGGAGGGTGGGGGTAGTAGGGGTAAAGACTGTTTACTATTTCCTCCATCCCCAGGAATTGCAATCTTAGAATAATCATTCCAAATTCAAAACAGCACATTTTATCCCTCCTTCTTTCAGCCTCAGAACAAAGACCACTTTGGAACAATCTGTAGGAAATTCTACTGGCTGACCTGCCATAAGTAAATCATTCGAAGTCATGAGGATACAAAATTCATCCTGACTTCTCTAAACTTCTCCAGCAAATTTTCCTGAGAGCAAAAAATATTGGCTGATCTACAAGTTCCTGGCTATGATAAGCTTTGTCTCAACTGTTACATTAATTGTACTATTAATTCTACTATGGTATTGTGCAGCTTTGCTATTTTTATCCATTTTCTACTGATTTAATATCAGTGCTTGAACAAGCTATTCTGCAGGCAGTGAATGTCCAGATAATCTGATGTTATCTCTACATCAAATAGATTTCTGATGATTCTCTGATTAAAACAAAGGCCTGGTATCAAGACTGATACCAAGCCTTTGAGGTAGTCCAGGTCAAGAAACAGAATCCACAAAGACTACTGGAATTCTATTGATGCAATGTATAATCACAGAAACTTGAAAACCTGTCAGATATTCTGTCTCCACCTACTTCTAATACTAAAAAAACCTGGGACAATTTTGAGTTTCTTTCTCTTTTCTTTTTAACTTCCAAAGCTGACACAACATTACCTAACAACTATTAAATTTCTTCTTAAGGCCTCAAACAACTTACAATAGTTTAACTGCAGTAACCAAGGCATGAATGACTATAAAGAAAAGCTCCTAGTTCAGGAAAGGGTGCAATTGATATACAGGTTTAACCTCTTCAAAGACCTTTCTGGACAAAGCTACCCCCACCTTTGAGGGAAACTTAGAATCTAGGAAACCCCCAGATTGCGCACCAGTCTTGAGTGAAGCAATGCCAGTGAAATATCCTTAGAACCAAGTGATCCAAGGGCCCAAAAATCACTTAATATTTTGCTATGATTAATTTTAATCTTATTCTTTACTAGCGTACCCGACCATGCATTGCTGTGGGTCAGTCTGCTTAAATGGGAAAGAAAGAAAAAAGAAAGTGCACGTTTCTAATATGTTTAATGTCACAATGCTTGTGGGCATACAATATTTTTGTTGTTCCATTGTCTGTGCAGATATAGAGATTGTCTGGTTTACCAACTCTAGAACATGCAACATATAATTGTCCATGTGAGAAGCAATCTGTGTCTACATCTAAACCACACAATTCTAAAGATTGGCCTTGAGCTTTGTTGATGGTGATTGCGAACGGCAATCTAATTGGAAATCAGCAGGCATGTCATTGTGGGTGGTATTATTCACGCAACCTTATGCTCATTAACATCTCAGAATTATGGTTAACATTGATGTCAATTTTCCCCCTTTATTTTGGAGGTTTAAATTGTGTTTAAATCTCTGCTATCTTATCCCTTTATTTTTCTGAGGTACTTGCCAGGGTCACGCGATGGGGGGGGGGGTCAGCTTCCTCTCAGAAGGCATATCATGGTGGGTGGTATTATTCAGGCAACCTTATGCTCATTAACATCTCAGAATTATGATTAACATTGATGTAAATTTCCTCCCCATTATTTTTGGAGGTTTAAATTGTGTTTAAACCTCTGCTATCTTATCCCTTTATTTCTCTGAGGTACTTGCCAAGGTCACACAATGAGGGTGTGGTCTGCCTCTTGTCAGCAGGCATGTCATGGTTTCCCCATAAAAGCCTCTGCTATTCTATTCCCTTATTTCCCTCAGCTTGGCTCAGAAATGTTAGAAGGGAATAGTCAATTAGTACAGCGTGTGTCCAGCAGAGGGCGCTGGTTTTCAACAAAATCATGTTTTTCCCTATTTTTCAAGAAAATCGTGTTTTTACCTGTCACAGGTGTGACATCTATATAATATAGGTACATAAAAACACTCTCGTATTCGAATGCAACATTGTGTCAAAATTTCAAAGCAATTGGTGAAGTACTTTCGGAGATCTTAGATCATTCCCAAACAAACAGTTACATTTTTATTTATATACATCAATTATTCCCATTCAGAGCCTGATTGACTTGTGGCACTGGGGCAAGACCATGACAACATTACTTAGCTCTGCAGAGGTCCATTTAATATATCATCAGAATATTGATGATCCAAACCAACAAATTCAAAACTTTATTAAGATATCAAACAAAAGAAATAAGTGTTGCGCCACAAGCCAGGGCTTTGGACTCAACCGTTCGCTCTTGCTCTCGCCAACTGGAAAGAGAAACAGAAAAAGAAAAATTACTGAAATGCCACACTTCCCACTTCCACTCCCTGCAACTGTCCAGAAACATGCTATGATCAATGGTATCAAAAAATCTCTGAGCTTTTGCACAATTCCCAGCTCTGCCATATTATTGATGGCCATAAGCCATCAATAAGTGTGATCAGTGCTATCTCATATCTTGGCTTAAATGTCCTTCTCTGAATCTGACTGAAGACAGTCCAGATAATCCAGGCCTTCTGCAAACACAATCCAGTCACCAAAAAGACAAGGTCAGAGACTGGATGAAAATTCTCCAGGGTGCTTGGATTCAGAATGGGCCCTTCAGAAGATGATTCCCTATTGCCTCCATCAAGGCCAATAAAACTATTTCCCCCTAAAGAAAACTGATACCATTGCATGGACCAATTTCATGTCATCTCCCAACCAAGAGTCTGAATGAAGAAGCTTCTTGGATGAGAAGCGAAACATCTTCAAGGAAAAACAAAGTCCAGTTGTCTTTTTTTTAAAAAAAAATCACCTTTGGAACTACCAGCCAGGAGTGGGCAAAGATCAAGCCCAGCAACATGAACTGTCTGCTCAGAAGAGCTGTTTACTGTGGGGAAATAGGGTAATCATCCCCCCCAAACTGCGGCGACCAGTACTCGAAGCCTTGCATGTAGGCCACCCAGGCATTGTCAGAATGAAATCACTAACCTGCAGCTATGTCTGGTGGCCCAACATGAACAAGGCCATTGCCGAATGTGTCAGCTCTTGCAAACCATGCCAGGAGATGAGACCAGCACCACCCTCCACTCCAGCTCGAGAGTGGGAAACACCCAAAACATCCTGGTTAGGATCCACATTGATTTTGCAGGACCATTCCAGGGTCAGATATTTATGGTAGTCATCAACGCATATTCCAAATGGTTGGAGGTGGTCTTGATGGCATCAACAACCTCAAATGCTGTCATCAAGGCGCTATTGAAAGTATTCATGACACACTGTCTACCAGATGTCCTGGTGTCCGACAACGGGCCACACTTCAGGGCCAACCAGTTTGAACTATTCCTGACATCCACCATGCTCTGGTCTCACCATTCCATCTGGTTAGTAATGGGCAGGCAGAGAGAATGGTGCAATCAGCCAAAGAGACACTAGCTTGAATGGGCCCTGGGGACTGGCAAGCTCGAATTGCCAAATATTTGTTAGTCCAGCACATCACACCCAGTGCCACGACTAACCGGAGTCCAGCAGAACTTTTAATGGGTTGTCATCTAAGAACTGACCTAGACTAGCTACACCCAGAATATTCTCCAGAGGCACCCCCTGACTTGACCAGCCAACTCTGGTGATTTGCTGTGGGAGACATAGTGTGAAGTTTCCGAAAGATGCCCTAATTAATTCATGAGCCACAAGCCAAGTTTCAAAAGAGCTTTCAAGTTGCCACATAGACTACGCACACAACTATGTCAGCAGCACCCTCTGGATCCTGGCTGAATTGTAGCAGTCACTGGACCATGGTCATACAGAATAGAGCTGGAGGACAGCCACCTATGGCATCAACACATTGACCAACTTTGCGGCTGTTTGGGCACCTTCGTCTGACATGAGCCAGAAAGGACTCTGTCCAGGGACACGCAAAGACTTTGAGGCTCCACCGAGATTGGAGTCAGCGACAAACTGAGACGATGACACAATGCAGGTACCTGGAGAACTGAGAGCCAGTCAGCGTGAAGTCCCTGTAGAACTGGTTCCACCCTTGCCGGAGACACCAGAGGCCGAGTTCCGACGCAGACACAGGACAATCCAAGAGCAGCAGCAGTTGACCTTTGACCTTTGACCAGCTCCAAATGAACTGTGCAGGTCAGGATGGACGCACCGCCGCCCTTCCTACCTGTGTGATTACATTTGTTTGAAAGAATAATGTCTTATCTTGGTGGGGAGGGGTGTTATGTATTGTAATTAGTTACTGAAACCAAGAGCTGAAGTCTTCACTCAGGTCTGCTGTTTAAGCGGGATAATTGCTTTAAACTGATTGGTTGCCCAGCTGACAACTCCCTATTAAAGGAGCACTGTCAGCCAAGCTGTTTGTTGGTTGTTTCACTGTACTGAATAAAGAGCTTAACTGAAGATCACTCTGCGTCTCTTCCATTCAAACCCAAAATCAAACACATATGTTTGCATTTTTAGATTGTTTCTTCAAAATGAAGATTAGCTTATACTTTAGTTTTTTTAATACAGCTTTATTAAACTTCAAAAAAGTTAAAATCCAAAATAATTACCAAAAAAAAAAGCAGGGGAAGGAAATTCAAAAGAGGAAAAGATTAAAATGTGAAAAGAAAAAAATGGGGATGGAAAGGCTTCCTACATTCTTCAGTACAGATACAAATATATAATCAGGTAATATCTTACTGTAAGTTAAACACAATATAATCAATATCTAACTCTAAATTTAACAACATATATAATATTTATTTAGTCTTAAACAAACCCAATAATCCAATTATTAATTCAAAAGTACTTAATCAATAATCCAATTATTAATTCAAAAGTACTTATCAAACAAGATTATAAAAATATCTATAGTTTAAAGATAAACCTAAACAAAAATTTAAATAATCATAATATTCAGTTACAACATCTCTATCAATTCATTTTCCTCATTAACAATTTTACATTTACTTCATATATTATATTACTTCACCAATAAAATCCTTTTAAAAATAGGGGGGAAATTCTATATTTCCTTCATTCTATAACAAATTCTATTTCCTCCATAACAAAAAAAATCCCAATCTCAAATTCATATCCATCTTTACATTATAAAATGTAAAAAATACATTTCATCATAAAATTCATTTCTTAAACCCACATGCTTTGTTGTCCGACCCATCGTGAACCCGTGGACAATGTTCCTCCAGGCCTTCCTGTTCTCTACCATCCTCTGGAGTCCATTTAAGCTGACGCTGACTGCTTCAGTGACTCCATCCAGCCACCTCATTCTCTGTCGTCCCAGAATTAGGCTCTTCTCCAGTGAGTCCTTCCTTCTCATTTGGTGGCCAACGCATTTGAGTTTCATCTTCAGGATCTGGCCTTCTAAAGAGCAGTCAGGATTGATCTCCTCTAGACCAGTTTGATTGCCTTGCAGTCCAAGGGACTCACAGGAGTCTTCTCCAGCACCATAGTTCAAAGGCCTCAATTATTTGGCGCTTAGCCTTCCTTATGGTCCAACTTTCACAGCCATAAATTGCAACTGGGAAAACCATAACCTTGACTATACACACTTTTGTTGGCAGGGTGATGTCTCTGCTTTTTAGTATGCTGTCTAGATTTGTCATAGCTTTCCTCCCCAGGAGCAAGCGTCTTTTAATTTCTTAGCTGCAGTCCCCATCTGCGGTGATCTTGGAGCCCAGGAATATAAAATTTGTCACTACCTCCATTTATTCCTCATCTATTTGCCAGGAATTGAGAACGCAGGATGCCATGATCTTAGTTTTCTTAATGTTGAGTTTCAAGCCAACTTTTGCACTCTCCTTCTTCACCCGCATCAAGAGGCTCTTTAGTTCCTCTTCACTTTCTGCCATTAGAGTGGTATCATCTGAGGTTGTTGATATTTCTCCCAGCAATCTTAATTCCAACTTGTGATTCATCTAGCCTTGCCTTTCTCATGATGTGCTCTGTATATAAGTTAAATAGGCAGGGTGACAATATACAGTTTTGCCGAACTCCTTTCCCAATTTTGAACCAATCAGTGATTCCGTGTCCAGTTCTCACTGTTGCTTCTTGACATACATATAGCTTTCCCAAGGAACAAATAAGATGGTCTGGTACTCCTATCTCTTTAAGAACTTGCCACAATTTGTTGTGATCCACACAATCAAAGGCTTTAGCATAGTCAATGAGCTTGCGTACTACATGCTTACCGATAATCAAAATTAATATTATATCCTAAGTTTACAAATTTAATATTGCCTCACTAAAATAGACAAGATAATGTAAAATACAATAAAACAATAACATAGCCATCATTAGCACATAAATGTCTACTATACTCTATTTTTATCTAAACTCTCTATCAAATATATATATACATACCGTTAACAAATCTCATTATGCCTTTACAATACTCTTCTGATTACTAATCCCAAATTTCTTCCACCAAAATCAAAGACTCATCAAAATCAATCCAATAAAACAATTTTGAAGGCCATCTTGTTATAAATCTATACTCTCCTTTCATTATTACCTAATTAAAAACAAATAACAATTAAATGCTATATCTGACATATCATAAATGAGCATGCCACTTCAGTCTTAAATCTTCTCTGTTTCCAAAATACTTCCGATTTCTGTTTCCTCCTTCATTAATAATAGCTGTTCATGCATGCCTTTTTCATGCAATTCTGTTAAATCTGAATAGAAATGAATAGACCTTTGAACAAAGTATAATTCCCATTTAATTTGGTAAAATAATTTTTACTTGGACTATTGTACTTTACTTGTAGAGCTAGTAAAATAAAATGTCCCTCTATTTCTGTCAAACAAACCACATAATATATTTCAATGCAGTTTTATTTAAGTTTTCTACTTTTAATCTTGCTCAAAATAATCATAAAAATTGTTCATGTTCCAGTATTTTTATTTTGATAAAAACAGAGTCGCTTAAAACATAACATGTATTTATAAAATGTCCTTCTTCCTTATCTTTAATTCCCATTGTCTCTTTCATTTGTTTGTGTTCCACATGAACTGTATCCAATTTATTATTCAACAGTTTTTCAATTTCTTTCATCTTAACTTCCAGAGCTTGTAAAAATATTTTAATAAAATGTCCATAACCATATCTAAAAATATATCATATTTCTTAATTTTTTGCATCATATTAAATAGCAAACTCTAGTGGCCAAAGAAAATAATTACAGTTTACTTTCTCAAAAAAGACAACTAGGAGATAGAGCCAAAGAGCTCTAATTACATTCGTTGCTAGTTCCAAACCAATCAGCACAGAACTAAGATAAAACCACAGCAATGTTCTCACAAAGAACAAAAGCTAGGAAGGGGAAGGGGAAGCAGCCTTGAGTACCTCAGATGCAGATTCTTTGAAAAGTAAATTTGAATCCTTTAATAAATAACTCTCCCCCCCAAAAAGTTTAAATAGCCAAATATTCTTGTTCTATAGGTTAAATTCAAGTCCCAATTTTTAAAATCCAAAATATCTCTGAAATATTGAAAGCCACCAAGAAACTTACAGCTCCATAACTGAGGAAAGCCTGTCTTAAAGTTAGAATTAATGTTAATTAAAGTATTTAAGAAATGGAGAGGCCAGATCTGGAACAGGTACCACAGCTGTGGCAGTTGAATAGAAACCCCACCTCTGAGCTACTGACTGTCCAGACTTAGCAAAAACCCCAGTTGAATTCTAGTATGACATGGTCACTCTCACCCAAGGTTCCTGCAGTTTCAACGCCCTCTATCACTTCTTCTCTGTTTGTAAGAATTAAGTCCAATATGGCTGTCCCTCTAGTTCCCTCCTCTACCTTTTGGACAACAAAGTTGTCAGCTAGGTTGGTTAGGAACCTATCTGATTTCTCACTTGGTGCAGAATTAGTCTTCCAATTGATGTCAGGGTAGTTGAAGTCCCCCATTACTATTGTAGTGTGTTTCCTACATATATTTGTTAGTTGGTTAGCAAAAAGGACATCTACTTTTTCTGCCTGATTGGGTGGCCTATAGTATACACCTATGGCCATGTCATTCTTTTTTTCTTTTATATTGACCCATATGCATTCTAGGAGATTTTCATCTTTGGTTTCGTGCATTTCTGTAGCAATATAGTTGTCCTTTACATACAGTGCAACACCATCTCCTCTTTTATGCGGTCTGGTTTTTTTTAACAGTTTGTATTCTTCTATCAGTATGTTCCAGTCATGGATTTCTTCCCATCAAGTTTCTGTTATTCCAACTACCATATTTTTCGGAGTATAAGACGCACTGGAGTATAAGACATACTGGAGATTCTAGAGATTGGTCATCCTTCCCCCTCACTTTTAGTTTAAAGCCCTCCTGATAAGTTGAGCCAGTCATTTTCCAAAAACATTATTCCCAATCTTTGTAAGGTGCAGCCCATCCCTTGCCAGAAGCCCATCATGGAGATAGTACAGACCATGGTCTAGGAATTCAAAGTTTTTTGGGCGACACCAATCCTTTAGCCAGTGGTTCACTTCTAGAATTCTTTGTTCTCTTACCGGATGTTGTCTTTTCGTTGGAAGTACAATTGAAAAAACTACTTGTGCACCTAATCCTTGACATTCTTGCCTAGCTGCTTGTAATCACTCAATATTGTTTTCAAGTCCTTTTTTGTATCATTCATCCCTACATTTAGTAGTAGAAAAGGGTAGTAATCTGTGGGTTTTATTATTTTGGTTAGGTTTGATTTTAGCTCCAGGGAGACAGCATACCTCTCTGGATTGACTATCTGGTCTACAGACGGCTGGTTCTATTCCCTTGAGAATTGATATCTTATCACCAACACTCGCCTTTTTTTTCCTAGGGAAATTTGGGGTATTTTTCTATCTATCACAGAAGCATTTGATGGTGCTACTTTTTTAGGGACATTTAATGATACTTCTTTTCTATGTGTCTGCATATTTTCTTCCAGGGAGAGTCTGTGAAATCAATTGCTTAGCACCAGTGTGGCTGCATCAGAGTGGGTTGAGTTGGACAGGGGTTTTGTACTAGGTTTGTGTTTTTCTCTATGGGTGACATGTTTTCACCTGTCTTCTTCTTCCTCTAAGGGGTCAATTCTTTTAGAAGTTGTTTGATCCTTATTATGTTCCTCCAAAAACACTCTGTTATTCTGTTAAATTATAGTATAATTTAGACATTGGCAATCCTCTTTGTAATAACTAGGGTCAAAATAGAGGAGTGGCTCAGAATTGGTTCTTCTTTTTAAAAAATGTCAAGATACTTTCAAAATTAAAGGAGCCCACCTACTTCTCTCTTACCAATGGCTGGAGATAGCTTAGTAGTCATTTTAATCTTCAAACTGGTCCACCAGGAAAAATTTAAAAGTTAATAATTTCATCCCACGTGTCCATTGCTACAAATAGCTCTTCATCTTCCCTTCTTCCCTGCATTTCTCTTAATCAAAAATAACATTAGAAGTTCAGTGGTAGTTGTCTGGTTGTTATCTATAACCCATGCCTTCATATTAGAATGTAACATTTTAAAATAGTATTGTAAAAGTTAAAAATGCTTCCTTTTCAGTTGCTAGACACTTTGGTATCACTCCCCCCCCCTTTCATTTATAGCCACACTGGATTGGCCTAGTAACCTGACTCTTGTTGTCTGTCCCCATGATGCTGATTCTCTCTTCTCTAGGCTATGATTTACATAGCTTTTGTGTACTGTTCTCCATGCTGCAAAACACCCAACAGTCACAAAATATAGAGAAGATCAAATAGAATAAGGACAAGTCATCATTATGCCAGAAGCAATTTTTGTATAGATCCCACAAGGGTTAGGATGCCTGTGGACTGCTAGCGAGAAAGGCTCTCTTCTAGTAGCAGCTGCATCAACAACAAATTGTTCAAAATATAATTTCCATTTGCAGATGTCAGTCTAACAAAATTAAGACTTTCTCTTTAAATTACTTTCAAGCCTTAAGCCAGCATGCTACTGCATGCAGATATAATTGCAATGGGTAGAAATGTGTGTTTACCTCTCACAAAAATTAGCTAGACAATTCAAAGTCTTCACTGAAAAGTGAGCAGGATACATGCCTAGTTTGTTTTCTGGTCTCTTATACCCCAAGCACAAAATGTTGACCAGATTGCCAGGAGCCTTCTTCCATTTATAAGACTGCCTAGAGGCTTCATTGAAGGAAATCCAAACAATGATGTAGGGATTTTAGCTGAATTTAAGTGAAAGCCTGCAGGGAAGGACTGAGTTGTGATTGCTAACATCCAATATAGTTTTGAAAGTAAAAATAAAAGTTATTGAGCTTAACTTGAATAGAAAAACTTTAGGATTCCTGTAGCTTCCTCTGCCATTCTTTCCCTGCTGTTTTGTTGATGGTCTGATGGGAAGATTGAAATTATTTAATTAACAACATGTATTTTAAATGAGACTTCTGTTAATTAAATATCTCATTGCAACACACCACAGAGAGATTTTTCTCTGTAGCCAGGTCATTTTTATGATAAATTCTATTTTGTTGGTTCAGTTCAAACTGTGATTTTTGCTATCTTGAAGATTCATATCTATGGCACAATTGCAAAAAGAAGACCCAAAGAAGCTATTAAAAGAAATTAATTCATTTCAGGAAAGAAGCTGTATAAATGTATGAAAGAAAATGTAAGATGTTAGGATTTTCAGAAATGCATTTTAACTAACTCAAATGTATACATCAAACAAGAATTATTATTAGTATTGGGGGGGGAGCAAGATAGTGTCCCATTAGGCATCCCTAAATGATGCCTAAATGATATTGTAGTTGCTTCTTTCAAACATTTAAATATTTGAAAATACTTTTTAAAGTTTTAAATTCCTCAAAGAATTTAAGGATTTTAAAGAAACTGATGAGCAGGCAAAAGAAAAATGAGAGAGGAAACTATCAATATTTGTTTAGACAATATAGGAAGAAAGTTATGGTATTTGTTCTGTGCTTCAACCAACATGAAGCAGATAGAAATTGTGACATGTTTATTACTAAAAGACTCTAAGGGAGCAGAGTCAAAGCCGCCAGAAAGCCAACAAACAACTGACTGGCGGCTGAAAACCCCCTCCCCGGGCAAAGGGGAGGGTGAAGAGCTGGTGGGCACAGGTAGAGCCCCCCAAGTTTCCCAGGAGGAGATCCTGGGGCGCGAAGGGTGAGGGTTCCCTGGGAACCTGCCTAAAGCTCCGGACCCGGGACACCTCCTCTTTAAGCGGAGCAAGAAGATCGCGACCAATCCTGCTTCAAATGACAGATTCCAACTCTTTGCAACAGAAGCAGCAGAAAAAGCCAGGAGGCAATCTGGGCAAGTAACTACACTTAACTCTATCATGATTTTACCTTGGAAGTTACAAAATAGCAAACGGTCTTAAAATGGCGATTGAAGTCAGAAAGGGCGTTTCCTAAAAGTGAAAGCTATAAAGAAAGCTTCTTTTTGCAGCCCTTATTATGGTTTCTGACTCCAGGAAATATTTCTTTTTTCATCATCTCTGACTCTGGATTAAATTATAACTCTAATTTTAAAATCTAAATGGTGTTGCATCTGGAAAGCAGCTGGAAAGAATTCTTTTAATTATGGACTTCGTTTTTCTTTGTACATTTTTTTTCTTTTGAAAACATTGATTTTTGTTGAACTTTTTACACTCTTGACTTCGGATTAAAACTTGAAGTTTAACCTAAAATTTTAAATGGCTTATAAATCTGGAAAGACTGTCTTTAAGAAAAGCTCTGAGCATCCCTTTGTCTACACTTCAAAGATGCAATCCACTTTTGATTTGACACCCCCACAGACTTTAACACCAGAAAACTTATTTAATACTTTAAAGGCTATGAAGAATGAACTGATTATGGAATTTAATTCAAAAATTAACGAAATTAATAAAAAAATGCAGGCTGCTTTGGAGGAGATAGATATTAAACGACAACAACTGAGGAAGGATACTGTAGATGTAATTCAAGTAATATTAGTTAATATGGAAACTTTGGAAAAGGAGGTGGACACAATTAAACAGTCTATGATAACGTTGGGGAAAGATTTAGGCAAAACCCAAAACAACATTGAAAACTTTGAAACAGAGGTGATAATGTCTCAATTCAGAAGTATGGAATTTGCCCTAAGAATAAGAGGTTTAAAAGAGAAAAAATATGAAGATCTGAAAGGGAGGATGATGGAGGCTTTGGTTCATGTGACAGGAATGACTACAGAAGAATTGGTCATGCAAATCTATAAGATATATCGTGTGAATTCTTGGATTGTGAGACAGAAAAATTTGCCAAGGGATATTGTAATATATTTTACTACAAGGGTGTTACGTAATAAAATTTTACAGGCGACCTTCAAGAATAAGCTTCAGATAAATGGACAGGAAGTGATGACATTGAAAGAAATTCCTCCTAAAATGCTTAGAGCTAGAAAAGGTGGAGCTAGTGGAAGAACTTAAAAGGCAGAATTTACAGTATAAATGGGATGCTCCAACAGGAATAGTGGTGAGATACATGGAAAAGAGATATCGGCTCAACACGATAATAAAAGCTACTGATTTTTATGTTAAAGTTTTAAAGGCCGATATATCCAAAATTCCAGAAGGAAGAAGCATGGAAGTAACAGATGAGGAGAAAAGAGAGTCATTGCCAGTTGTCCAGATGGATAGAATCTTGGTGAGTCAAGGTGATTTACAGAGCCAGAGAGATGTTTATAAAGTGGAAAAGGAGACAGAGGACCAGAGTCACACAAGAGTCGAGCCGACAAATCAAAAATTGCCAAGTCACAAAAGGCTGCAAGAACCAGATCTAAAATTTGACCAGGAGCAAGGATTGAATAGAGTTTGGTGCTAATATGGGATGTTATAAGACAGATGGAGAGTTGAATGAAAACTGACATTTTGCAACAAGAAGATTATTGAGAAATTGTTTTTGTTGGTTGTGCTTTTTGTCTTTTTTTTGTTTTTGTGCTTTGTTTTATGTTTGTCCTTCCTTCTTTTTCTCCTTATTATTATATTTTAAAAT
Source organism: Diadophis punctatus similis (assembly GCA_023053685.1). Taxonomy (NCBI): domain Eukaryota; kingdom Metazoa; phylum Chordata; class Lepidosauria; order Squamata; family Dipsadidae; genus Diadophis; species Diadophis punctatus. The sequence goes on from JALIGW010000008.1 coordinate 10,373,978, forward strand.
GATTAAAGATTTAGAAAGGGGGATTTTTTCTTTTCTTTTTTCATTTTGTCAAATTAGAAAAAGGGATTTTTCCTTTTTTTGTTTTGTTAAACTAGTAATTTGTTACATTGCAATGCTAGGTTATTAATAATGTGTTCTGATTTTAAGATTAAGAAGAGAGAGAAAAGAGAAAGGGAAGAAAAAAATTTTTTTGGAGTTATAAGGGGTTAAAGAAATTTAGAAACATGGGTATTAACATTCTGTTAGAAAATTTTAACTTTTTGTGTATATTGAAGAGGAATAATGAAGAAGGAAGTTCTATTTAACATTTACTTAAGATTTATTAAATTTTTAGAAATGATGTTGGTGGTTGTAACTGAATGCAATGGGGGAAGGAAGGTTTTCTTTCTTTTCTTTTCTTTTCTTTTTTCTTTTTTATTATTACACTAGATTATATAAAGATTATATAAAGGAAAGATATTTAGTGGAGTAAAATAGCAGCCCGAGATATTGTAATGATGTTTGATGTTTGATTAATAACATGTTTGATTTTTAGATTAAGATATTTAGCGGAAGTAAATTAGCAGCCTGATATATTGTAATGATGTTTGACTAATAATATGTTTGATTTTTAGATTATGTTTAAAGGTTTGAATAATAAGGAGTTAAAGATTTAAAGAAATGTGGAAATTAAGAATTTTTTAGTATGTTGTAAACTTATTTTAATGTATACTATGCCCTGTGCTTTTTCTGGGAAGTCGGGGGGTGGGTGGGGGGCTAAAGGGGAGAGGGGGATGGGGGGAAGGGGGGAGAAAAAAAAAGAAAATGTTTGTACTTTGTACTAATAAAACTTTTTGAATAAAAAAAAGAAAAGAAAAACTGCTATCTCTTCAATAACTTTTTCTCATCTGAGGGATGAGCAAAACACAGAACCCAACACCGAGGTGGTATTCAGCCAGTTTGCTTGTACCTTTGGGGGAAATTTGGCCAAGGTCGCCGAACCAGTAGAAATGGCTGGCTGGCCACACCCCTGAACCGGTTCCCTGGTCACCGATCTCACTCGCCCCATCTACCATGTTTGTCGCCGCCATGTTCTTCGCACATGCGCATCCAGTCACATGACCACCAAGCCACACCCACTGTCACATGTCCGCCAAGCCATGCCCACTCAGTCACATGACCATCAAGCCACACCCACCAAACAAGCCACACCCACACCCAGTAGTAAAATTTTTGAATACCACCACTGACCAAACATGAATTTATACAAATTTGTTGCCAGATAATGCTAATGCAGCTTTATCAGATTTATTAATAGAGCTAGTCTTTGTTTAGTGACGATAGTTGGGATTGGCAACTCACTTGTTAAGAGAAGTGGTCGCTAAATGAAACTCCAAGTGTGCTTAAAATCTTACTTCAGCTTTCCTTTGCTTTCAGACCCACAAAAGTCATCTTGATCTCTAATTCCTTCAAATAATAACCTAGAACTTGATTTCTTTTCATTTTTATCTTTTCTTTTAGTTTTCTCACTATTGAACTACATCTTGTTGGAAATGGTGTAAACTGCATCCACTAATGCTCAAGTCTGTCAAGATCTTTCTGAAACTTTCTGAAACTTTAGCCTATCTTCCAAAGTATTAATAATTTCTCCCAATTTTGTGTCATTTGACACAAATTTGATGAGCATAATCCCCTCATCTAAATCATTGAAGGTATTGAAGAGCACTGAGCCCAAGACAAAACATTGAGGAACACCATTAAGGACTACATTTGTCAGCTAGTTACAAATCCATCTGGTGGTGATGCTATTTATCCCATATTTTTTTAGCTTATCAAGAAGTAGGTTGTGATCTACTTTGTCAAATGCCCTACTGAAGTTCAAGTATACTAGTGCACTGCATTTTGCTGATTCACTAATTTAGTTTCTTTGTGAAATAAATAAATAATAAAAATAACAACAACCTTACTCAGAACTGCCTATATTCTCAGATGTTACCTTAACAGCTCTTAGGTTTTTCTGGTTAGGACTTGAACTGTGATGTTTTTACTAGTCCCAGAATCGAATTGAAGATTAAATCAATAACAATAACAATAACAATAGCAATAGCAATAGCAATAGCAATAGCAATAGCAATAGCAATAGCAATAGCAATAGCAATAGCAATAACAATAACAATAACAATAACAATAACAATAACAATAACAATAACAATAACAATATCAGTAAATTGCAGAACCCAGCTTTACTGGGAACAGCTTTCATCCTGCAATGATATCTGTAACACCATCAGACATCCACATCTGCCTATCCCAGGTCCTTGGTAAGGATTGGTAGACAAAAATGCCAAACACAGTCTCAACATCTGGCTGACTGTGCAATGATCAATCATCATCATCATCCCTCCCAAGGAGCTTTACTTTGTCGTGGTGAGGGGGCTTGTGTGCTTTGTAGAAAAGCCAGACTAAACTTGCTCCAAACCTATTTAACTATGGTGAAAACACTTAGAGTGAATTCCATGCCAGATTGAGTGTTGTCCGGCTCAACAAGACTTGCATTGAATACTATGGCTCCTGGTTGTTCAGCAAAAAATATGCCACAGTGCTCAGCTTTCCCTGCTAGACAACCAGGGCATGGAGTTGACAGGTGACTGGAAGATGTACAAAAAAACAAGAAATCTGGACAAAGAAAGAAAAATACTCAATTATAGAAGCTTATTATAGATCTGAGCAAACAAAATGTGGATTTTAAAAGTGCAATTTCAAGATTTGGAAAGAGAATCACCTGGATATGGAAATCAATGAACGAAGACTTATGGACCAGAGATGTTTCATTTTGAAGCACAAGCTCTTCGCTCATGCAGAATTACAAGAGATTGCAAGTAGAGCAGCACAAGATCAAGGCTCAAGTGTAACTGATAACAGAGATAATAAGTGGAGCAATAAGTAGTGGAGAAAAGGAAGGAAATCAGAGAAGTGGGTGAGGGACAAGAAGCAAGTGCTGTATTAGACTTTGAAGGACCAACAGTCAGAGCTGAACTAGCTGAGAAAATTAAGACTCAGATGGAAAACATGGAAAGAATTTGATTACCAAAACTGAATCAAGTTAGTAAGAGAAGTTTTGCTAAATTATTGAAGATTGTAAATGAAGATGCCCAGACAACAATGGGAATGTAAAATGGATCAAGTAAGTACCATAAAAGTGACTAGAATGGAAGATGTTCACATAACAAAATAAATGGTGCAAAAACAAGCAAAGAAGTTCAAGAACTGGAGTGCCCCTGGTTTAGATGAGCTGCACAGATTCTGATTGAAAACACTAACAAGTTTGCATGCAAGATTAGCAAATCAAATGAATCAGATTCTGGAAACACCAGAACGTGAAAAATGGCTAACAACTGCAAGAACTTTTTTTGATTCAGAAAAGAACTAGTTGAAAAGGAGCAAAGAGTAAAAATTTCAGGGTTTTTTCTACCTATACTTTCTGCTCAAATCTTGTTCTGCATTAATCACCTGTGTTGCACCCATAACAAGCACAGTACTGATTCAAAGCAAACCAGTTATAAAATTTATATTATACATAATATATTCTATACGCAGAGCTAGTCATATATCTATATGAATATATGAATATATATTCATGCAACATGAAGCCAGCTTTGTTTTGAGTGCTTAACATTTCCACTGGGGGGCTATGAAAAGCCTTATTGGCTGATTCACAAGAACAAGGCATCAATTTATTCCACATACGCACATACAACATACTTACCATATGGCACACAGATTTATAGAGACACCTCACTTTAATGTGACTATAGCAGGGATATCCCACAGTGACTTGGAATCATTTATGTGTTCACTGGAACAAATGTTATTCCATCGATATGACTGCTGGTGTGGACTATTATCGGTGTATCCAGAAAAGTTTTGTACTTTTTTTTAATTGTTTTTGGGTTTTTTAAAAATCCCACACACTCTCAGATATGAAAAAACCTAGCTTGTCATGATATGTGGCTGCAAAAGATTATGGAAAAATATGGACATTCATGTTCTCTTCGATGTTTATTATGCATTGGCTTCCAAAAATCATCCTTGAGACATCTGGGAAAACTTACTGGAAGTAGGGAAGCAAACAGCCAGTAAATGGACATGAGCTTGCCAGAAAAGGGAGGAGGAGATAGAAGTGAGCTGGATAACAATGACTCAAGTATTCTTGCTAGCCATAAACCCAGCTGGCCATGAACAATACAGAAGATAGGCTTGAAGAAGGTTTGCAGCAGCCATCTGAAAAACATAAATTTAGCCTGGGGAAACAGAAAACAAATGAAGAAGAAACTCAAGACAGCCATCGAGAGGGTGGGGGGTTGGTGTTTATGGCCTGTCCTACCTTGAAGGCTGAGATAAACACAGACAGGTGGGCGGAATAAGGAAATGATAATAGACAAGAAAATAAGCCAGCAAATTTAAAAAATGGGTATGTACAGAGTAACAGTCATGAGGGTTGGAAGATAGGCATCAAGAAGATCTCTTAGGGTCCTGGTCTCTGTGGGCACATGCACCGTTGACCCAGCACAGACGAAACGCTGCCAGACACGCACCGAAACAAGCGACGGGCAGAACAGGGCTCTGATTGACTATGGTGGATGCGGTTTCGTTTCGCGCCTCCAGTTTAAGTTGATAAACAGCCGGGGGCTTATTTGCGAATGGTCCCCGCTCCTTTCCTTCTGTTTCAAAGAAGCAAATGACAACTACTGGAGAGAATCAGGGGTGGAAAAAGTGAAACCCTCCCCGGCCTTTCACTTTTCCCACCCCTGATTCTCTCCAATAGTTGTCATTTGATTTAGATTTAATTTATTATTACAGTTGGAAGGGACCTTGTAGGTCATCTAGTCCAACCTCCTGCTCAAGCAGGAATCCCTACACCATTTCGGATAAATGACAGTCCAATCTCCTTTTGAAAGTCTCAAGTGTTGGGGCTCTCACAACCTCCGCTGGCAAGCTGTTCCTCTAGTTGTTCGCTCTCACTGTCAGAAAGTTTCTCCTCACTTCCAGGTTGAATCTCTCCTTGGTCAGCTTCCATCCATTATTCCTTGTTTGGCTTTCTGGTGCCATAGAGAACAGCCTGACCGCCTTCTCTCTGTTTGCTTGCCTTCTTTCAAAAATTTTATTATAGAAACTTTACTATAGAAACATGAAAAAGCTATTACTAAAGAATTCTTGTGACTGCTATGTTTCATAAGGGAGTCTGGTATATGGTGAATTAAGTTTTAAATGTTTGCATATTTTTTGTAGGCACCAAGTGGGGGCACTAGTTCAACTGTCTCTTGTTTTGTTAATGGCAAGATGTGATAATAGGTTGTTTACTCTGACTGTGTGCTAATTGTTTTGTTGTTGCTGCTGCTGTTATTTTGCTTTTAAAATTGTAAGCCACCCAGAGTCTTATGGAATCAGATGACTTCCACATTGTAAACAAGCAAATAAGCAGACTCTTACAAATGTTAATTAGCATCCTTTGGGTAAATCCAAGTTTTTCTTTGTGTCCTAATTTTTAAAAAATATTTGAAAATTTGCTTTGAAGTTTTTTCAGGTCATTATTATCAAAATCAAAATTTATTTTTGTGTAGATAAGCCTATTTCTACCAAAATGAATCTATATCTTCGATATGTTAAACATATTTTAAATGGAGACAATATTTTTTCAGCTGCAAACTATTTCCCAACTGGACACAAACATTTTATCTAATCTGAACACAGTAAGAAGCAACTCTAGGCAGTGTTCACAATATAAACACTAAATATTCGCTTTACATATTAAAAGGATCTAAACAAATTATATAAAATAGATCACATATTAATCAATACATTAAACTGGTCAGACCTAAACTAGAATACTCTATAAAACAATTCAGCTTTCAGCATCTGCCTAATGCAAGTACATAGCGCAGCATTATAATTTCCATTGCAGGTCTATTTCAGAGGGCCAGTATTGGTGCTACAAAGTCAAGTGCCATTATTTTCTGAAACAAAAAGCAGTTTGTTCCACAATGTACTGATATATTAAACTGATTTTAGTTGAAGTAAAATATTCTGCAGGTACCCAGCTGTAGCAGTATACAAGAATTACCTTGGGAAAAAGGAGGAAAAGCTGCAAACTAAACAAGAGGCATTTAAGTCAACAGAAGGAATGGTGGCATGGCAAATATCCATAGTTTCTTTGACTGTAAAGGGAAGAGGGGAGAAATGTGCTTTGAGGCTTGCAATATCCTATTCATGTAACTGTTACGTATGGCCGTACATAGCATGGATTTGCATAGCCGCTGCTGATTGGCTAATCTAGCGACGGGAGAAATAAACTGCTGTCAGTGGCCGGCTTGGTTGCCGGCAAGCCCTTAAAAGCGGCTTCCCTGCAGCCAGCCAGCAGTTCACATTGGAATCCAGCTAGTTCTAATAAAGGTGCTGAACTGCTCCTACTTCCCGTTTCTTCTTTCCCACACAATCTAACACTGGCAACTAAGGTGGTTGAAGAAGGACAACAGGACAAAGACACCTCGTGGCATCCGTGGCCATCTTAGAAGCAAGCATCAACCTGCTCCAGCCAAACTTAAGGATGGCAACTCAAACCTCTCCCGCTCCTGCATTTTATGATCCAAAGATGGAAGAATGGCAGACCTACAAGAGCCATTTTCGCATGTTCCTGGAAGAGAACAATTTCCAGGATCTTCCCAATAATAGGAAGACGGCCCTCTTCCTAACCTACTGCAAGCAAAAAATCTATAAAATGGCTCAAACCTTGGCGGCTCCCACAGACATCCAATCCATCTCATGGATGACCTTACAAACAATGCTCAAGGAACACTACACTCCCTCAGCAACCCTGATGGTCAGCTAGAATGAATTTTACCATCGCCGGCAACAAGAAGGTGAAACGATTAACAATTTTGTAGCTAAGCTCCGGGAAATCGCATCAAAGTGCGAATTCATCAATCCGGAGGAAATGATGAAGGATCGCATCATTCTAGGAATGAGAGATCTCAGCCTCCAAAAAAGTTGCTGATCTGGATGGGAGCTACATTCAAGGATGTCGTGGAAGAAGCCAGAGTGGCCGAATCGTCGAACAACTCTGCCGCCGACATCCGGAAAACAAGCGGAGTCCACCAAAACTACAGAGAGCCCGACTGCATGACCAAGGTCCCGGAGTATGAAGAGAAATCAAAGGAGGACGAACCAGTACACCGCATCCATCCAGAAAAGAGGGTGAGATATTGATACCAGGCAAACTCATTGCTCGAGTTGTTTAGGGAGTCATGCCAGGGCATTCTGCCGATTTAAAGAAGCGATCTGATGCCGGTGCCAGAAAAGGGGGCACATTGCAGAGGCCTGCAGAGCAACACAACCAACCCCCTACCAACCAGCCCAGTACCCTCCAAAACCACCACTGGGGCCAGGGAGACAGGGGCAAACCAGAACAGGGGGTTCCATACTGTTTGCTGAAGTCTGTAAAGTCAACCTTGACTATTTTATAATAAAAGTATAAATCAACAAAATAAATGAAATAATTGGGTATGGGTTGGGGTCCTTTGGCTATGAGGCTTTAAATTTCTACTAGGTATAAAATACAAGCTTTAATTGCTTGTATGATGTCAAAACACCAAATTTATTCCCCCATGTTAACATGTATTCCCTGTTTACTTAAATTATAGTAATTATTTTCAAAATTGCAAATATAATAAAAACAGTTGTTTTAATATTCATATATCTCCTACATATCTTTTCCCTCTTATCTCCATCAATGGATAAATATACAAATCAAGGATCTATATTTGTAATATCATTCTTGTTCTGCAAAGCCATCATCAATTTAAAAAAAACTTGCTTAAACATTGCAGGATTTTCAAGCATGCTGACTTACTTTTATATAAAGTTTTATATCCAGTTCAACCTTTAAGTAATTGCTGTAGGTTTATAAGAGATAATCTTCTATTTCTCCCATTTAATCCCCATCTACAAATTTTAAGGGCAAATGCCATTAAATTCCAAGTGAAAAAGGTCTAATCTACATATACAGAACACCAGAACACTCTTAGCACCAGCAAAATGGTAACTACATCCTGTCACCTTAACAACAAACTAGCATATGAAGCGCTGAAGATCTACTTAAACAATTTACTTCCCTATAATCTTCATCCAAAGTACCTTGGAGTAACATTAGACCAGACTCTCTTCTATAAGATACATCTAGAGAGTACAGTGGTAAAAATCAATACTAGGAGCAACATACTCCAGAATTTATATGAAACTAAATGGGGAGCTTCAGCTGCCACCCTTAGGTCATCAACTAGAACAACTAGAACAACTAGACACAAGAATAGTTTTTTCCCGAACGCCATCACTCTGCTAAACAAATAATTCCCTCAAAACTGTCAAACTATTTACTAAGTCTGCACTACTATTAATCTTATCATCATTCCTATCACCCATCTCCTCCCACTAATGACTGTATGACTGTAACTTTGTTGCTTGTATCCTTATGATTTGTATTGATTGTTTCCTAGTATGATTTGATTGCTTATTTGTACCCTATGACAATCACTAAGTGTTGTACCTTATGATTCTTGACAAACGTATCTTTTCTTTTATGTACAGTGAGAGCATATTCACTAAGACAAATTCGTTGTTGTCCAGTCACACTTGGCCAATAAAGAATTCTATTCTATTCTATTTGATTCGATTCGATTCGATTCGATTCTATCAACACAAGGTCTGGTCTACTCCACAGCAGAATACTGTGCCCCTGTATGGCTTAACAGCTATTCATACCGTACTAGTGAGTTAGACACCAGACTCAACAATACCATGAGGATTATAAGCAAATGTATTAAAAACCATTCCAATTTGCTAGCTTCCTGTTCTGAGACTTATAGGACTTCCAGCTTCACAAAGGAATGATACACTAGTGAGAGAATACAGAAAAATTATGAACAACCCACTCTTACCAGTTCCAACCTTCCTCATTTATCAGCTGGAAGACTCAAATCCAGGAAGCCTCCACTGGCACTTGCACAACATCTGTGCAACAACTGAATGGAAAGCTAAATGGGTCACTGAATGCCCACATAGGAAGACATATAAATGTTCATGAACTGGGAGAGCCATGTTAACAAGGTTAGCCAATGAATAGGCATAGCAACTAAGTCAGCCAATGGGAGCTAACCACTTCTGAGTCTGTGAAGAGAATCAAAACTGAAAACTTAAGAAGCTGAAGGCTGGGCGTGGCTCAGTCCACTCTGCTCTCAGTCCACTCTGTACTCTTTGTCCACTCTGTGCTTGTCTACTCTGCTGAAATGAAACTAACTCTCCTGCTTGTGTTTACTTGAAGAAATAATCTACTGGTGGTATTGTATTGAGTCCCTCGGGAGTTGGGCAGCTTATAAGAATGAGATAAATAAATAAATAAATAAATAAATAAATAAATAAATAAATAAATAAATAAATAAATAAATAAATAAATAAATAAATAAATAAATAAATAAATATTACTATGTTTATAAAGAAGTTAATGAATCCAGCTGAATCAGTTACCTGTGTGTGCTTCTGGAATTGATTTTTATGCAACAAATTCTAATAGGTTATGGACCCAGAGCACACAGAAAAACTGCATTGTAATTTAAGCTGAAGAAACTGCCTGTGTTTAGAAAGAGAAACAAGGCAGAGATTGCAGGATGGCAGCTGTTGAATTCAAGGAATGCTCTGTGCCTCGTTTGGGGCAGAAGAACTATATAATATGGGCTGCAAAGATGGAATGTTTCCTGAAGGCTAAGGAGCTGTGGGATTTGGTTATTAATCAACCACAGGGAGCTTTAGCAGCTGCAGAACAGAAAAAGCATGATGAAGCAATGGCTTATATGATCTTGAGTTTAGAAGATGAACAGTTTATCAATGTAGCTGATTTAAAGATTGCAAATGAAGTCTGGCTGAAATTAAAAGTTGTGCATGTGAGTGTGTCTGCATGCAATATTGTTCAGCTGTCAAGGAAATTATACAGAGCCTGTCTGCAAACAGGTGAATCTGTGGAAAGACATTTATTGCAAATGCAAACTCTGTTTATGGAATTAGAACAGCATGGAATGAATATTCCTGAGTCTCAGAAGGTGTTGTTAGTGTTAAACAGCCTTGATGAAACCTGGGACATTGTGTCTGCAGTATTTGAATGCAAACAAGAGCAGGAATTGTGTTTGGAAGTTTTAAAGGCATGCTTGATTGCAGAAGAGAACAAACACCATTTCAGAAAGAGCCACAAGGAAACATTCCTGAGGTGGGGGCCCAAGGAACAGAGAGAACAGCAGAAATTTCCATAGACTGAAAGTCTGCAGAGAAGAAAAAGCAGCAGAAGAGATCAGATTACAGCCCAGCAACCGAGGTGTTGCTTCGTTTGTGGTGAAATGTCAATTTAAAGAAGGACTGTTTGCAAAGAAAAAGCTGTTTGCAAAGAAGAAATTATATGCAAGGAGAACAATCCACTGATAGACAAATTGCTGTTGCAAAAGTTAGTTATTGCAATAGCAGAGAGAAATGGTTAATAGACAGTGGTGCAAGTCAAACCATTGTTAATAATTCTAAATTGTTTTTCAGAATGGATCCAGTTGCTCGAGATGCAGTAGCCTTGGCAAATGGCCAGAAGGCTAAGGTCATCGGAAGAGGCAGTGTGCAAATTCCATATCCGGAAAAGAGGTTTAATGATGTTATTATGTGTGCCTGAAATGGAGCATAATTTGCTGAGTGTCTCTAATTTAGACAAGCAAGGATTTGAGACCACATTTGTAAATGGGGAGTGTCTCATAAAGAGAAATGGGAATGTATGTGCACAGGGCATAAAAGAGGATAATCAGAGACAAAAGGTTCAATGTGCCCAGACATTTGGAAATGTGCGACAGCACGATTCATGTGTTTATCTCTTGCACAGAAGGCTTGGTCAAGCCAGCTTCAGAGTTTTGCAAACGATGGAACAGTTTGCAGAAGGGTTGAACTTAAAGGGATGTAAGGCATATTTGGACTGTGCAGTATGCAAAGCATCAAAGTCCAAGGCATTTCCAGTAAGCAAATGTAGCACAAGGAGGACAACAAGAGCTCTAGAGCTGGTTCATGCAGATTTGGTTGGCCCAATGCAAGCCAGTTTGGGAGGAGCAAAGTATGCGCTGGTCATTGTAGATGACTACAACAGGTTTGGGTTCTGCTATTTACTAAAGAGTAAAGCAGAGGTGCTACAGAAGTTTAAGCAATGGGTAAGCTTCATAGAAAGAAGGTATAAACAACAAGTATGTCAGTTGCAGACTGACAGAGGTTCAGAATTTATGTTAACAAGTTTTCAACAATGGTTGGGACAGTTAGGAATAAAAAACAGATGCACAAATCCATACACAGCAGTGGAGAATGGTGTTGCTGAAAGGTGGAATGGAGTCTTACAAATGATGAAAGACTCACTGCTGGAGGATTCTGGTCTGAGCAGGTCATACTAGGGTGAAGCCATGTTGACTGCTAATTATTTAATTAATAGGCTGTGGAGTTCCTCCATTAATGATAATCCATATGCAGTGTTATATGGGAGGAAACCATCTCTTGCATATTTAAGAGTTTTTGGAAGTACTGTATGGGTGCATATTCCAAAAGCAATTAGAAGAAAGGGACAGCCAAAGGCTAGAAAGCTCAGGTTTATGGGCTATGAGCCAGGCTCAAAAAGCTATCATTTTAGCAATGGGAGCAAAAAATAGTGATTTCCAGGTCTGCCAGTTTTGCAGAGCAAAATTGGAAAAGAATTGATGCAAATTTTGGGAATGATCCACTTAGTGACAGTGATCCACTTAGTGGCAGTAACTCACTTAGTGATGGTAACTCACTTAGTGATGGTATCAGTATTCAGGGAGGAGAAGCTGAACAAGATATGAAGCAACAGATGATTGACACACAGGAGTAGTCAATGCCACGCAGGTCAGAGCGATGGAACAAGGGGATTCCACCTGACAGGTATTCTGCTAGTAAAGTTAAAGTGTGTAATGTATGTTATGAGCCAAGAAACTATAAGGAAGTATTGGCATTACCTAAAGTTGAACAAGAAAAGTGGAAAGAAGCCATGGACAAGAAAATGAAATCCATGGGAGACCATAGAGTGTTCACATCTATGACTTTGCCACAGGGTAGCAAAGCTGTGGAATGTAAGTGGGTATACAAGAAGAAAGTACTACCCAATAATGAGGTGCAATATAAAGCGAGGTTAGTGGCACAAGGTTTTTCACAGCTAAAAAATGTGCACTATACAGAAGTAATTTACATGGTTCAAGCACCAGGGTATGAAAGTAAAAAGCCTAACACGGTGTACAAATTGAACAAGGCCATTTATGGGCTGAAGCAGTCAGCCAGGAATTGGAATATATGTCTAGATAAAGCATTGAAGGGTATTGGGTTCAAAGCTGATGAGTTGCAAAGCTGATGGTTGCATATACACTGGAAAGTTACAAGGTGGGGATTGTCAACTATTCACATTTGTGGATGATCTTTGTTTCATTGCAAAGGATATATCACAGTAAAAGATACTCAAGAATTTGGAGGGAACTGTGAATGTGGGTCTTCAAATACAAGTATCTGAAGAATATTAAATTATTTGATTTATGTCTCTTCCAGTCATAAAGGGAGGAGTATTAAGATATTCATGAACTTTGTATGATTTGGGGCCGGTGACTGCGATTATGGTGGCCTTCACCCACTTGGGGTCCCCTGCAAAGTTCTGTGTGAACACTAGTTCACCCATAGTCAGTGTTTGGTTTGGCCTGCTAGATTCAAGGGGTGTGGTTCAGCCTGTGCAGTTGGGACTTCAGTTTCTGTGCCTTAAACATCTCAGCAGGGCTCCGGTTGGTGGCAGCACATGGAGTGATGTCTTGTGCCAATAAAAACTGGTCGATATGTTCTTGCCAGTTCCCTGGGCCCATTCTAGTTAGCGTCTCTTTGGTCATTCTCACCATTCTTTCCGCTTGGCCATTGCTCGCTGGACTGAATGGCGATACGAGCACATGTCTTATTCCTAGGTCAGCTAGGAATGACTCCATGTGCTAGGCTGTCAGCTGTGGCCTGTTGTCGGATATGATGACATCTGGCAGGCCATGGTCGGGAACAGCTTTCTCAGGGCTCTTATGGTGGCTTCCTTTGTCGATGTGGGCATGTTGATCACCTCCAGCCATTTAGAATAGGCATCCACCACTATCAGGAATGTTTGCCCCACCATAGGCCCCGCGAAGTCTATGTGGACTCTTGACCACAGGGCTTTGGGTGTCTCCCATTCTAATGGAATGGTCCACGGTGGAGCCGGCCTGGTTTCTTGGCATGGCAGGCAAGTCGCTACCCACTTGGCAATGTCCTGGTCTAGTTTAGGCCACCACAGGTAACTCCTTGTCAGTGCTTTCATGCGCATTATCCCTGGGTGTCTTACGTGGAGTGTTCTGATAACTCTTTTTTGCAGGCTTTGTGGAACAACAAATCGCTCCCCCCACAACAGACACCTATTTAACATAGATAGTTCAGTCTGTTTATTTTTAAAGGCTTTAAATTCTTCCCCTTCTTCCTCCTGTGGCCATCCCCTCATCCCCTTAAGAGAGCCGAGGTGGCGCAGCGGTTAGAGTGTAGTACTGCAGGCCACTTTAGCTGACTGTGATCCGCAGGTCAGTGGTTCAAATCTCACTGACTCAAGGTTGACTCAGCCTTCCATCCTTCCAAGGTAGGTAAAATGAGGACCCAGATTGTTGGGGGCAATATAAATATACATTGCTTACTGGTGTAAACCGCTTAGAGAGTGCTTGCACTGTGAGGTGGTATATAAATCTCACAAATAAATAAATAAACACCCAGTTCATGACTTTAGACAACACCTTGTCTATCGTTGTATGTTCCGCAATGTCACGAGATGTGATGGGGCTGGTTTGTTCTATGTCAACCAGTAAGATTTCGGCCACAGTTGCAGGGTCTTCCACGAGGTCGGGTGCTGGGCAGCAGCTGAGTGCATCTGCGTGTCTGATGCTCTTTCTTGGTCAGTTCTTGGGGGTCGGTGCCTCTTTGATGGCTTTTATTTTGGCATCTGTGGGGCGAATACCGGACCCGTCGATCAGGAATCCCAGGAACTCTATGCTGGTGACCCCAATTTTACATTTGTCCCTTCTGACTTTAAGCCCCCTTTCTTGGAATCGCCCTAGCACTTTGCACAGTCGGGTTATTAATTGTTCCTCAGAGTCCCCCGAGATGAGGATGTCATCGAAATAGGGGACCACTCCAGGGATGCTGTGTAGCAATCATTCCATCATGCTCTGGAACAGTCCTGGGGCCATACTGACCCCAAATTGCAGACAGTTGCATTTAAAAGCCCCCCTGTGTGTAACTATTGTCTGGGCTTCCATTGTGGCTGAGTCCACAGGTAGCTGCTGGTATACTTGCGCCAGGTCAACTTTTGCAAAGATTTTTCCACTGCCCAATGAGTGCAATAGATGTTGCACAATAGGCACAGGGTAAGTGTTTGGCTGCAGGACTTTATTAATGGTCCCTTTATAGTAGACGCACACCCTAATCAAGCTTTCCGGCTTTATTGGGGTGATGATGGGGGTCTCCCATGTGGCATAATCAACTGGTTCCAGGACCCCTTCGGCTATTAATTTGTCCAGTTGCTCGTCCACTTTAGGTTGGAGCACAAATGGGACTCTGTGGGGCTTAAGTCTTATGGGGGTGACACTGGGGTCTAGGTTAAACAATATGGGCTTGCCCTTATATTTACCTAGACTCCCATTGAAGACGGTCTGGAAGTTGGCCAGAAGTTTGTCTAGCTTGTTCCCCTGGATTTGATTCAGTCCAGTGATACCGATGCTGAGGGGCTTGAGCCATTCCACTCCCAGCAGGTCTGTGTCCCTCCACGACTGTTAGGCGTAGTTTCCCTCTGAAATCTTTAAAGTTGATTGGAACTTCTGCTTGGCTGAGCACTCGAATGGGATTTTCCTGGAAGTTGTTTAGTCTTAGGTTCTGTGGTTTAAGCTCTTGCCCTGTGATCATTGGCAAAACTTGCTTCAGGGTCCCCCATGCCATAATTGTGAATATAGAGCCGGTGTCTAGCTCCATATTGCAGTGAATCCCTTCAATGGACATGGTGATATGGATTTTTTCACCCTGGCCAGCATTAGAGTGACACACAGTAGATTCCCTTGGAGTCTTGGGAATTGTAATCATCTCTTCGCCTGCCCCGTTGTCTCCCTGGGTGATTCTGGCTTTGTCTTCCCGGTACCATGGGTGGTCTGGGTGGGAATGGGGCAGGCTGGTACACGGCTGATTGTGTGGCTCTGCAAGCCTCTGCAATATGGTCCTGCTTTTGGCAGCGGCGGCAAATGGCTTCTTTAAATTTGCAGGCTGCCCTGGTATGGCCCCCTAGGCAGCTGGAACACCATGCCTGTCTTAGTTCAAAGTCTCTGGGGCTCACCCTTCTTTCTTGTTGAATGTGGTGCATGTGGTCATAGTCATCAGATTCTTCCTTGTCCTCCGGGACCTCGGTCATCCAATCGGTCTGTTGATGGGTGCAATGGATTCTACTGGTTCTCCGGATGTGGGCTGCAGTGTTGTCTGATGATTTGGCTGCTCTTGCTTCTTTGACCACATCCTTGAAGATTGCTCCCCTCCAAATCAGTAGTTTTTTATAGGTTGAGATTCCTCATACCTAAAATGATTCTGTCCTTCATCATCTCCTCCAGGTTTATGAACTCGCACTTGGATGCGATTTCCCTGAGTTTAGCCACTAAGTTGTTTATGGATTTGCCTTCATTTTGGCGCCAATGGTAGAATTCATTTCTGCTGACCATTGGAGGGGCTGAAGGCTCAAAGTGTTCTTTCAGCATGGTTTGCAAGGTTGTCCAAGAAATGGACTCAATGTCCGTTGGTGCCACCAGGGTCTGTGCCCTCTTGTATGTTTGTGGCCTGCAGTAGGTGAGGAAGAGAGCCCTCTTCCTGTTGTCCGGTAGATCCTGGAAATTGTTTGCCTCCAGGAATATGCGGAATCGGGACATGTAGGTTCACCATTCTTATGTCTTCGGATCAAAGAATGCTGGAGCTGGAAAGGGCTGAGTAGCCATCCTTTTGGTTTGGTCAGAGCAGGTCGTTGCTTGCTTCTAAGATGGCCGCGGATGCCATGAGATGCCTTTGTCCTGTTGTCTTCTTCAACCACCTTCATCGCCAGTGTTAGATTCTGGCGTGAATGAAGAGACAGGACGTAAGAACCGTTCAGCACCTTTATTGTCTATTAGCTAGAACTAATACGGACTGCTGACAGGCTGCAGGGAAGCCACTTTTAAGGGCTTCTCTGAAGCCTGCTAGCCACTGACAGCAGTTTATTTCACCCGCCGCTAGATTAGCCAATCAGTGGCGGCTATGCAAATTCAGTATGTAACAATAGTGCTGGACAAAAAATATAAAACAGACACTCAGAGTTGTGGTTCCTGGGCTATATTCAACCCTAGGGAAAATAGATATAGTCTCAAAGGAAAACAATAGTAAGATAAAACTACAGAATAATCTTATTAACTACATTTATTTTTAATTGCTTTTCAAAAATAAATAAAAGCAAGTTTGGTTCTTATTCAGTGCCCACCCACTAGTACTTTGCATATAGCCCCTGCAACACTAAAAATTAAGTGTGGTGCTTAAGCAGAAAGAAAAGTATGTCTATCATTTCTGTTCAGCTTGATTCAGGCCTAGAATTATTTTCCAAGGTTATACTATATATCTAGTCCCACTACCATATGTTTGTATAATCTCCCCTGTTCAAATTCAGTGCATGTACTGTTCATTTCAAAGGGAAACAGCAACAGCTGTGGCAGAAATATAAGCCTCTAGAAGAAATGTTGAATTTGAAGAGTTTCAAATACATGATGCCAAATTTTTGCTTTACAGAGGAAGCTGCTCTGATAGCCAGTTTGAAGTCTACTGTTTCATATTTGAGTAGCAGATTAGTTGAATATTCGATCAGATTCCAGCTAGTATCTGCCCTTTTCAGTAAAAGCTTTCGTGGTGAAAAAGAAACATATCTCTAGTCTACAAACTATATGAAGGAGCTGTATTTACTTGAATAGGAATATAGGAGGAATAATAGAATAGTATATAGTAATAATAGGAATATAGGAGGAATAATAGACTATTAATACAGGAAGAAAATATATGGCATAATTCAGCAATATTTCACCTTTTTCAAGGGCAGATCCATAATCAACAAAGCCACATTAAATAAAGCAATAGCAATCACTTTTCCTGAAAAAATCATTATTGTTTCAGATTATTGACTAACTTACTGTATTTTAAGAAAAGATTCAGACACTTGGCAACCAGAAAACAGAATAACAGAGTTGGAAGGGACCTTGGAGGTCTTCTAGTCCAATCTCCTGCTTAGGCAGGAAATCCTACACCACTTCAGACAAATGGTTATCCAATATCTTCTTAAAAACTTCTAGTGTTGGAGCATTCACAACTTCTGGAGGCAAGTTGTTCCACTGATTAATTGTTCTGTCAGGAAATTTCTCCTTAGTTCTAGGTTGCTTCTCTCCTTGATTAGTTTCCACCCATTGCTCCTTGTCCTGCCCTCAGGTACTTTGGAGAATAGCTTGACTCCCTGCTCTTTGTGGCAGCCCCTGAGATATTGGAACACTGCTATCATGTTACCCCTGGTCCTTCTTTTTATTAAACTAGACATACCCAGTTCCTGCAACCGTTCTTCATATATTTTAGCCTCCAGTCCCCTAATCATCTTTGTTGCTCTTCTCTGCATCCTTTCTAGAATCTCCACATCTTTTTTACATCATGGCAACCAAATCTGGATGCAGTATTCCAAGTGTGGCCTTACCAAGGCATTATAACAGGGGTCCTCAAACTTTTTGAACAGGGGGACTTCCGGTTTGGAGCGCTTCATCGCGGACGTCCCTTCGTCGGACGCCTTTCCGATCTTTGTTAAAAGCCGCCAGAACAGCTGTCTGGCGGCTTTGAAATCTCTTCCCCGGGCAAAGGGGAGAGATGAGAGCCTGACAGGAGGGGTAGAGCCCCCCCAGCGCCCTAGGAGCCATCTGGTAGGGCGCGAAGGGAGAGCTCCCCATGCAGCCTGTCTTCAGCTCCGAAGATCAGGAAACCTCTGCCTTTGCAGAGCTAGATGTCGTGACCAGCCGCTGCTTCAAGAATGGGATTTATAATTATATTTAAACTACAGAAGCAGACAGAGAGAAACAGGCGTGAGATGGGCAAGTACTGAAATCTCTTTTTTCCTTTTTTTTTCAACTCCTGGGGAAGCTTTCACTTCGGCAAGGGAACAAAGGAAACAGAGTAACAATATGGCGATTGAGAAGTGAAAGTGACTTTCGTTTTCCCAGAGGCTTTTTTTTTTCCTCTCTCTCTCTTATGGAAACTTTTAACTTGGAAAAATGGTTTTTTCTCTCTCTGTCTCCTAACTCTGGATTAAAGTTATAATAGAAATATTTCCAATAATAAAAGACTATCTGATTTTTAAACTGGAAAGAACTTTAATCAGGCATCTGGCTTTCTCTCTTTTTTGTACTCTTTTGAAACACCAATGGCCTCAAAGTCTGGAAAGATTGTTTTGACTAAAAGAAATGACTATTCATCTGGATATATTTCTAAAATGCAACTTAACACTGAGCTAACACCTCCACAGCTTTTGACACCTGAAAATTTATTAAATAATTTAAAGATTATGAAACATGAACTTACTTTGGAATTTAATCAGAAAATAAGTGAGATAGACAAAAAAATGCAGGCTGCTTTGAAGAATATGAATCAACAACTCAGATTTGATGTGTTAGAGGTTTGCAAAGGCTTAGCAACAAATATTGAAGTTTTGGCAGAACGTATTGAAACAAATAAACAAGCTTTGGCAACTTCGGTGAATTACATAGATAAAATCCAAAATGATATTGCAAATTTTGAAAAAGAGGTCTTAATGACTCAGTTCAGATCCATGGAAGTTGCTATAAGGATTAGAGGTTTGAAAGAAGGATTATATGAAAATCTAAAAGGCAGGATGGTTGACATATTGGATCAGGTGTCTGGAATTTCTAAAGTGGAATTGGCTACACAAATTGACAAAATTTACAGAATCAATTCGTGGTACGCTAAACAAAAGCATTTACCAAGGGACATTGTCATATATTTTACCACAAGAGCTCTACGGAACAGAATTATACAAGCAACGTTTAACAATAATCTTATGGTGAATGGTCAGGAACTAAAGATTTGGAAAGAAATCCCCTCTAAAATGCTTAAAGCCAGAAAAAGCTATACTTTTTTGATTGATGAATTTAAGAGATTAAATTTACAATATAAATGGGAAGCGCCAGTTGGAGTAGCAGTGAAATTTTCTGGAAAAAGATACCGGCTCAACACGATAAAAAAAGCTACTGAATTTTATGTCAATGTTCTAAAGGCTGATATATCCAAGATTCCAGAGGAAGGATGTATGAAAATAAAAGAGGAGGAGGAGGAGAAGCTACCTTTGATGGATCAAAAGGAAATAGATTCAAAAATCCAAAAGGAATGCCTGAACCAGATAGCTGGGGAAAAGGAGATGGAGGTTTGGGATCAGACGGGAGACGACTCGACAAATTCGAATTTAGTGAACTATTAAAAGATGAACTATCAAGATACAAAACGATGTGATGTTGAAATATATTGGACGGATAGAGACTAATATGATTGTATTTTATCTTTTCCCTATCTAATGATTACTTATGCAATATTTAGTTAAGTTTTATATAATTTTGAGGTTATTTTTAATGTTAATAATATTAGATATATATAGTTTGTTGAAGATTTGTTTATTCTTCTTTTATTTTCTTTTTTTGTTTATTGAAGTTAGTAAGTTAATTTAGAATAATATTATCTTATTAATATCATGACGAAATTTAATATTTGATGATCACTTATGTAACATTTAGTTAAGTTTTATCTTAGAGGTTAATTTTAATGTCAATAATATCAGTTTAAGATTTGTGTATTTTATATTTAGTTATTACTTTTGTAACATTTACCTTGTATAAGATAGAGAACTGAAGGGAGGAGGTAGGAGGTTTGTTTGTTTGTATTGTTAAAGAGTTTTCTCTTTCTTTCTTTCTTTTTTTTTTCTTTTTTGTATCTTTACTATTGTATATAAATGCGATATATTAGTAGTGTATAATCTGGAGTTGAAGTTTTTTTTAAAAAACAGTGTTCTTTTTTTTTCCTCTTTTTTTTCTCTTTTTATTAACAATTTAAATTTATTATTATGCCCTGTATTATCTCTGGGAAGTCCGGGGGGGGAGGTGGGGAGGGAAGGGGGTGGGTTCGGGGGGGGGAGAAAAAAAACAAAAATGTTTGTACTTTATATTTAATATTTTGCTACTACTTATGTAAGTCTGTACTAATAAAACTTTTTGAATAAAAAAAAACTTTTTGAACAGGGGGCCACTTCACGGTTTCTCAGACTGTTGGGGGGCTGGACTGGCTAGGTGGGTGTGGCTTGATGGCCATGTGATTGGGTGGGTGTCGCTTGGTGGCCATGTGACTGGGTGGGCGTGGCCAATTTAGCAGTCCATTTTTCCAATTTAGCAGTCCATTAAATACGAGGGTAAGTCAAAAAGTAATGCCATTTTCTTTATTTCAGGTGAAGTTTTTGATAAAAATGCCTGAAATTTTTCCCAGTTATAAATGATTATATCATTTACATTCTGAAATATTTTGTTTCTTAGTTTTCAGGTTTGTAGACTCACAAGGAAAATTCAAAATGGCTGCCCCCTTAGAGTTGCATCAAAAACAAAGGGCAGTGATTGAATTCCTTGTTGCTAAGGGGGAAACCCCTGTGAACATTCACAGACGATTCCCATTCCCATTCCATCCTATTGCTATTGCTATTGTTATTGCTATTGCTATTCTATCCCGTCCCGTCCCATCCCGTCCCATCCCATGCTATTTCTATTCCCATTCCAGCTTGCAGGCCACTGCCCCAGAACAGCCGAGCGCCGAGTGGGAGGACAGGCAGCCAAGGTGGGAGGGAAGAAGGCGGCTGGTGCAGCTGTTGTGGCGCCCAGTCCCTAGCTCACTCACATCTTGCCAGTCCCGCTTCACTAACAGGAGCCCACTGGATTGCAGGAGCCTCTTTTGGCCAGGGCTGGGAGTTCCAGGGCCACTGCAGCTGCTTGTTCACTTGGAGCATTTGTTGATACCCACCCCGAGTCTGGGGATGGATGAAGCCCAAGCTAAGAAGTGAAGGCGGAGTGCCATTTTCCCCTCCTGGGGCCCCCGCATATCCCATTTTTGCCTCCCGGTCCCCAGAATTACTTTGCCAGGCACAAAGGGGAGGTGTGGAGGCCCCCACGCATCATGTTTTTGCCTCCCCAGCCCCCAGAAGTGCTTTGCCAGGCAAAAAAGGAGGCACCCGTGCATCACGTTTCACTCGGGCAAAAAGGGGAGGCATGGAGGGCCCCGCACATCACATTTTTGCCTCCCCGGCCCCCAGAAGCACTTTCCCAGGCAAAAGCGATCCTTACCTTCCAGTTCCAGCCCATGGGGCTTGCTAACGTAAGGCCTGCACTCAGTCAAACGGTGGGGCCAATGGGTGGGCGGGGCAATGTGGGCGGGGCAGCTTCGTGATGCTGCGCAGGCTGGATTAATGGCTTCGGCGGGCCGTACCTGGCCCCCGGGCCGTAGTTTGAGGACCCCTGCATTATAAAGTGGTATTAACACTTCACGTGATCTTGATTCTATCCCTCTGTTTATGCAGCCTAGAACTGTGTTGGCTTTTTTGGCAGCTACTGCACACTGCTGGCTCAGATTTAAATGGTTGTCCACTAGGACTCCAAGATACCTCTCACAGTTACTACTATTGAGCGAGGTACTACATATACTGTAGCTGTGCATTTTGTTTTTCTTGCCTAAATGTAGAACCTTACTTTTTTCACCATTGAATTTCATTTTGTTAGATAGTGCCCAATGTTCAAGTCAATCAAGATCCTTCTGTATATTAAGCCTATCTCCTGGAGTGTTGGCTATTCCTGCCAGCTTGGTGTCATCTGCAAATTTGATGAGTTCCCCATCTATCGCCTCGTCCATTTCATTGATGAAGATGTTGAAGAGTACTGGGCCTAAAACAGAGCCTTGGGGTACCCCACTGCATACTTCCCTCCATGTAGATGCAGTTCCATGTAGATGCAGTTCACTGCAGTTGGGCAGTCAGTTACGATTCCATCTCGTGGTGATGCTATCTAACCCACATTTTTCTATTTTATCTAGTAGTAGGTTATGGTCTACTTTATCAAATGCCTTACTGAAGTCCAAGTAAATTATATCGACAGCATTTCTCTGGTCCACTAATGTTGTCATTTTGTCAAAGAATGCAATAAGATTAGTCTGACATGATCTGTTTTTGACAAACTCATGTTGGCTTTTGGTTATTACTTTGTTTGCTTCTCGGTGTTTGCTGATTCATTGCTTGATTATCTTTTCCAGAATTTCCCCTGACATTGAGGTCAGGCTGATAGGTCTATAGTTTCCTGGATCTATCTTTTTTTCCTTTTTTGAAGATGGGAACTACATCATCTCTTTTCCAGTCCTCTGGCAGTTCTCTGGTGCTCCAGGATCTTTGAAAGATATAGTTCAATCATGGTTATTGGTAACAATCTATGCCCCAAATGAGAACCAAAAAGAATTTTATAGTAAATTACATGAAAAATTGATAGAAATGGGACAGGGAAATATTTGTACAGTAGGATATTACAATGCTGTGGTGAATGAGAAAAATGATTATGTTAGTGGTATGGAAAATAAAAAGAGATGGAAAATATTACCAGGGTCATTCTTTCATAGGGCACAGGAATTTAATCTATTTGATCTGTGGAGGGAATTGAATCCAATGAAAAGGGAATATACCTTTTTCTCGAACCCACATAAATCCTGGTCCCGGCTGGATATGGTATGGATGAATGGAGAGGTAGGAAAAGATATAGAAATAATAGAAATAATGCCAAATATATGGGCTGATCATAACCCCTTAAAAATAATCTGGAAAGGACAGAAAAATGTTAGGAGAAGATGGACACTAAACCCACAAATTTTAAAAGAAAAATAATTTATTTTAAGAATTAGAAAAGAAATGGAATTATTCTTTGAAGAAAATACAAAGCAACCAACATCATTACAAATTATATGGGACATGGCTAAAGTATACTTGAGGGGTATAGCGATAGCTTATCTAGCAAAAAAAGGAAAAAGGGCAAATACAGAATACACTTCATGAGGAGATTAAAAAATTAGAAACAAAATTACAAAGAGAGCCTCAGAATGAAAAAATTAAAGAGAAAATGGTTCTGCGAAAACACAAATTAAATATAGTGGAGCAAGAGGAAAGTATGAGAGAATTGAAATCAGCAAAACAAAACTTTTTTGAACATGTGAACAAGCCAGGAAGATGGATAGCCTACAAATTTAAAAAAGATAAGGAAAAAAGATTCATTCAGGTATTACAAGATGAGAAGAGCAGTGCAAAAACAAAAAAATAATAAGACACCGGGACTGGATGGTTTGTCAGGAGAGGTATATAAGAGCCTGTATGAGGACTTTGAATTGATGTTACTGAAAGTGTATAATGATGTACTGGAGAAAGCTAAATTATCAGATTCCTGGACAGAAGCCTATATAACTCTCATTCCAAAAGAAGGAACAGACCTCAAACAAATAAAAAACTATAGGCCAATCTCATTGCTGAACACAGATTACAAAATTTTTAATTACTATAATTGCGGAAAGATTGAAATTAATATTAAATCAGATAATACATTTTTACCCACAAGGCAAATTAGGAATAATATGAAGATGGTGTTAAACGTTCTAGAATGTTATGAAGCACATCCCAAAAAACTGGTGGCACTAATATTTTTGGATGCCCAGAACGCATTCGATAATCTTAATTGGCGGTTCTTGTTCCAACAAATTAAAGATATGAGATTTGGAGAGAAGTTTGAGAAAACAATAGAGGCTATATACATGATGCAAAAGGCAAGAGTGATAATTAATGGGGATAAAACAGAAAAATTTGAAATAAATAAGGGAGTAAGACAGGGATGTCCAATGTCACCTCTGCTTTTTATTTTGACTTTAGAAGTGCTATTAATTCAAATTAGATATAATAGAGAGATAAAAGGACTTAATTGGCGGTTCTTGTTCCAACAAATTAAAGATATGAGATTTGGAGAGAAGTTTGAGAAAACAATAGAGGCTATATACATGATGCAAAAGGCAAGAGTGATAATTAATGGGGATAAAACAGAAAAATTTGAAATAAATAAGGGAGTAAGACAGGGATGTCCAATTTCACCTCTGCTTTTTATTTTGACTTTAGAAGTGCTATTAATTCAAATTAGATATAATAGAGAGATAAAAGGACTTAAGGTAAAGAAAGAAGAATATAAGACACAGGCATTTGCAGATGACCTAGTGTTCTTTATAAAAGAACCACTGGAGACAGGAAATATTTTAATGAAAGAAATAGAAGATTATGGTATAGTGGCAGGATTGAAAATTAATAGAGAGAAGACTAAAATGTTAGTAAAGAACTTAACTGAAAAACAAAAGAAAGGTTTAGAAAAAGAATTAGGACTGCAAATTGAAAAAAAGATTAAATACTTAGGAATTTGGCTTACTGTAAGATGTTCCTCAATAAAAGACGATAATATAAAAAACTGATACAACAAATGAAGAAAGATTTAGAGATTTGGGGGAAATTACAGTTATCATTATTAGGTAGGATAGCAGTGGTTAAAATGAATATCCTGCCAAAATTATTATATTTATTTCAAACAGTCCCGATAAAATTAGATAGGAAATTTTTTGAGGAACTAAATAAAATAACAAAAAAAATTATTTGGCAGGGTAAGAAAGCACAGATAAATATGAAGATATTACAAGATAATAAAAGCAGAGGTGACTTTGGACTTCCAAAATGGGAATTTTATCATCAAGCGGCGGGATTACTATGGATTAGGGAGTGGATAAAATTAGATAATGAAAGGGTGCTAACGATTGAAGGACATGATATACAGGCAGGCTGGCATGCCTTCTTATGGGACAAGCATAAAAAGACACATTCATACTTCTATCAACACCAAATAAGAGAAGCGCTAATACAGACATGGGGAAAAGTTAAAAAGAAATATTACACAAAATTACCAAATTCGGTTTCACCAATGGAGGCAACGATATATCCGAATGCATTACATTAAAAAAGATGATAAGATATAAAGAATTATTAGATAGCCAGGCGAAACTTAAATCAAATCAAGAACTAAAAGAATAGGGTATAATCATAGATTGGTGGCCATATTTACAGACACAATCAAGATATAGAAAAGATATGCAAGAATATGGAATTCAAAGGATACCACGACAATTAGATACAATACTGATGGGGAATGAAGAAAAATTTATAACAAAAGCATATAGACACTTATTGGAAGTAGAAATGGAAGAGGAAATTGTGAAAGGTTCGATGATTGCATAGGAACAAAATATAGGCCGTAATATAAATTTAGAGGAATGGGAAACAATATGGAACAAGAACTGTAAATTAACATTATTGACTGCATTTAAAGAAAATCAATATAAAATGCTTTATAGGTGGCATTTAACGCCGGTGAGATTGGCAAAAATGTATACAAATATGAAACCGGATTGCTGGAAATGCAAAAGTAAAGATGGAACTTTTTATCACATGTGGTGGCAATGCCCCAAAGCGAATAAATATTGGGAACAGATAAGGAGATGGATACAGACGATAATATGGAACAAATAGAATTTAAACCTGAACTATTCTTATTAGGAATAATTAACCAAAAGATAAAGAAACAACTCCAATACATCATTTTACACATAGTAACCGCAGCAAGAATTGTATACGCTCAATGTTGGAAACTTGAAAATACACCAAGCAATGAAAGGATTATACACAAGATACTGGAATGTGCAGAGATGTATAAGCTCACATTACAAATGAAAGGCAAGGAAGAAACAGAATTTTATGAGGTGTGGAATAAGTGGTATAATTGGTTAGAACAGAGAAATAAAGATGTATACAAATAAATGTAAATAACCGTATGAAACATATGACACAGTACTGTTAAAAATGTTTATTGATATGTAGATTGGAAAAATGAAAAAGAAAAAGAAAAAAGAAAGAAAGAAAGATATAGTTCAGTGGTTCTGAGATCTTGTCTGCAAGTTCCTTTAGAACCTTAGGGTGTAATCCATTTGGTCCTGGTGATTTGAACTCGTCTAGGGTAGACAGATGCTCACTTACCATTTTCCCCCCCTATTTTAACTTGTGTTCCTAATCTGTTTTTTGTGGTGCTGTTTTTGATAGGTTGGACTGTTTTTTTCCCTTTGTGTAAAGTCAGTTGCAAAAAAATGAGTTAAGTACCATATGTTCCGGTGTATAAGACGACTTTTTAACCCAGGAAAATCATTTCAAAAGTCGGGGGTCATCTTATATGCCGGATATCGTCTTATAGGGTGGACTGGAGAATCTGCGGTCACCGGATACGGTGGGGGGAGCTCAAAAATGGCCGTGGCCGCATCACCACCATTCTCCAGCCAAGCGGCCGAAGGAGCCCCGAAGCCCCAACACTGCCCTGCATCTCGGTCTCCTCGGGCTTGTCCGGCAGCCTGCTGGGAAAGCTGCAGTGCATGGGAGGGAAGGAGAGCGCACGCTACCACCGCCACTGCTGCTATTGCGGCTCCGGTGTATCCTTCGCGTAATGTGCTGCATGTGCGAAGTCTTCCCGGTCGCTGTGGCTATACCGGGGAGCCCGCGTCCTGGTCAACGATGGAGACGCTGCATGTTCGGGAGGGACCGTGGATCAGAGGCACCCGGCAAGTGGGACGAGAGGTGCGGGGATGCCAGAAGTGGCGGCATCGACGGCAGGCTCCTGCCCGGATCTCCCACCCCCCTGCCTCTTGCCTTAGCATTTAAAAGAATGAGAGGCAGGTGGGAGGCGCGGGGAGGAGCCTGCTGCCGATGCCACCACTTCTGGCATCCCCGCGCCTCTCACCCCGCTTGCCGGGCGCCTCTGCGCCACGGTCTCTCCCATGCATGCAGCGTCTCCATCGTTGACCAGGATGCAGGCTCCCCGGTGCAGCCACAGCGACCAGGGAGACTTCGCACATGCAGCACCTTGTGCAAAGGACACACCGGAGCAGCAATAGCAGCAGCGGCGGTAGCGCGCGGTCTCCTTCCCTCCCATGCACGTTAACCCTGCCGGCGCCATGGTCAGGGACTCAGTCGGGTGGCTGGAGCCCCGCGGGAGACGGCGACAGATGCTCCTTTTTCCTCCGAGTGGAGAGGAGGGGAACAATCCACCCACCTATCTCGCTTGGCGCGGTTCCCCCGGGAGCAACCCCCGGCCGGGACCTGGAAGTGCGATGCTCTTCCAGGCTTCTCTTCCAGGACTTGGTGTCTTGGAAGAGGGCTGGGTGAGGGAGAAAGGAGACATGGTGGGGATTGGTTTGCAGGGAGAAAGGAAGGAAGGAAGGAAGGAAGGAAGGAAGGAAGGAAGGAAGGAAGGAAGGAAGGAAGGAAGGAAGGAAGGAAGGAAGGAAGGAAGGAAGGAAGATGGTAGGAAAGAAGAAAGAAAGAAAGAAAGAAAGAAAGAAAGAAAGAAAGAAAGAAAGAAAGAAAGAAAGAAAGAAAGAAAGAAAGAAGATATTAGGAAGGAAGGAAGGAAGAAAGAAAGAAGAAAGAAGAAGAAAGAAAGAT
This sequence comes from Diadophis punctatus similis, assembly GCA_023053685.1. Lineage (NCBI taxonomy): Eukaryota > Metazoa > Chordata > Lepidosauria > Squamata > Dipsadidae > Diadophis > Diadophis punctatus. The sequence goes on from JALIGW010000008.1 coordinate 10,401,795, forward strand.
GGAAGGAAGGAAGGAAGGAAGGAAGAAAGAAAGAAAGAAAGAAAGAAAGAAAGAAAGAAAGAAAGAAAGAAAGAAAGAAAGAAAGAAAGAAAGAAAGAAAGAAAGAAAGAAAGAAAGATGTTAGGAAGGAAGAAAGACAGAAAGAAAAAGAAAGATGGTAGGAGGGGTAGTCTTATGTGGCGAGTATATCCCAAACTCTATATTTTAACTGGAAAAGTTGGAGGTCGTCTTAAATGCCCGGTCGTCTTAAATGCCCAGTCGTCTTATACGCCGGAAATTACGGTAGTTCTGCTTTCTCTCTGTTGCTTGTCACCTTCTTGCCACTTTCTCCCAGCAATGGACCAATTGTTTCCTTGACTTTTTTCTTGTTTTTAACATGTTGGAAGAAGCTTTTGTTGTTGTTGTTATTTTTTACTTTTGTCACAAGCCTTTGTTCATTGTGAGCATTAGCTTTCTTCACTTCATCTTTGCTGGCTCGGGATATTTGCTGATATTCTGTCTTAGTTATGTGCCCCTCTTTCCACTTTTTATACTTGTCCTTTTTGTCTTTCAATCTGTCAGAGAGTTTTTTATGCAGCCATCCTGGTTTCTTTTGAGAGCTGTTATTTTTCTTCTTCATGGTATTGTGTTAGACTGGGATTTTATAATCTCACTTTTCAAAATTTCCCAAGTTTCTTGAGTTGTTCCCCTTGAGGATTCTCATCCATGGAATCCTTCCCAAGCTCTTTCTAAGTTTATTGAAATTAGCTCTATTAAAGTCCAAGACTTTAGTTTGACTTTGTTCTATTGCTTGTGCTTGCATTATGTTGAATTCCAATATTGCATGATCACTCGCCCGCAAGGTTCCTGTAGGTTCAACACCTTCTATCATTTCATTTCTGTTAGTAAGAATTAAGTCCAATATGGCTGATCCCCTTATTACCTTATATACTTTTTGGGAAACAAAGTTGTCTGCTAGGTTTGTGAGGAACCTGTTGGATCTTCCACTTGGTGCAGAGTTTGTCTCCCAGTTTATATCAAGGTAGTTAAAATCCTCCATTACTATTGTGATGTGCTTCCTACATACCTTAGTTAGCTGCCTAGTAAAAAGAACATCTGATCAATTTAATTAGCAGTAAAACGAGTTCATTTTTGAATATATTTCAGTTAAGTAGGACTAAAGTTTTATTCTCAAAGGGTTTTTGTGATTCATTTTATGCAGACTAATTTATCCTTAAGGGAAAAAAATCATTTCTAAATGTGAGAGTGATATTAGGATGTCTTATTCTTGCAATACTTAACCATGGTTACGGTAGTACTAATTTTATGCAAATTATTTACATCATGAACAATTAAAATGTTCTAAGAGATTAGAAAATTTTGTTTCACTGAACATTAAATATATGTTTAACTTGTCATCTTTCTACCCAGATAGACTTGTCAAATATGCGGGGGGGTTGATTGCACATGACATCATGTTTTGACATACATTTTTAAAAAATAAATAAATATATAAAGAAAACCTTTACTAAATGTATAATTATATTTAAAAAATCATTGAAGCAAAATATGGTGTGGTTTATAATGACATACAAGAGTTGACAAATATATGTTTATGGTGCTGAGGAAAAAGTAAAAACTCTTGCTTATCAGAAAATCCTCGCCTGTATATTCAATTGACAGGTACTGATTTGTGATGCATAGTACAACCAAAAGGCCAAGTTATTAGAAAAGTCACTATGTTTACTGAATTGTGTTCAAAATGATGTGAAAAATGTCTGTCAAACTGCTTTCTTCACTTAGTTACAGGAACTCATTTTGGCAAAAATACTTTTATGCAAGTATTTTATTTTAATGTTGCATAATGTTATTTTAATGTTAAATAGCATTCTGTTTTCTAATTGCAATCCAGTTTAATGTTATTTATTATTTAAAATCAAGTAACCCTTGTTCATAAAATGAGAGTTCAGAAACTTACCCTTAAAGTTATTGAAAGTGATTGAAAGCAAAGAAACTTTAGTAACTTAATTATCAGTATTTCTTATGAGAAAAGTCTACATCATAATTACATTTTTCTTTAACTTCACTATACATATTACTGTAAAACTATCATCTATAGGATGTTGATCCAGGATGAAGACATCAGTCCTAAAATGGAAGCTATATTGCAAATGGGCAAGACAGCCATTTTATGAGCATAATCTCACAAAGGTAAAGATAAAGTTAGTCCTGTATTGGAAATCCATTATAAGGTGACTGGACCCATTTTCCATGGCAGTTGTTAAGCAAATCATTAAGTGAATAATGCATGGTTAAAAATAAACCCATTCTTCTTAATAAGCATTTTTGCAAGAAACTGACAAAGAAGTTGCAAATGGCATGCTGAAACTGGTCATAAATGCAAGACAGTTGCCAACATCATGTGATTGCAGGGAGATGCAACATTTTGAAGCAGCTGAAAGTGCTTTACAGGTAATAAAGCACCCATTTCAAAGCAATCACAATTCCAAATGACTGTAAAGCAATCACTTGCAAGTCAAAGACTACCTGTAATTGTTGATTAATCAAGATTATTTATATTGAATGAAAAGTAATGCCTCCAATGTTATAACTCACCAATAGATGGCAGCACAACCTACTAAAATCTCTACAGTAGAGTGTTCTTCATCTATTCTTTCACTTTAGTTGGTGGAAGTTACTATGAGAAAAGACTTTTCTGTTTTCTTTGTGAAATGGAAGCCTGAGGTGAATATACACTGTTCCTGTGTTTTAATGATTGAATTTTTGACTGCCAAAACAGTCCCTCCATTTGAAATTATCTGCTGAATGCAAGTTGTTTATGGTGCTGATTTTGTTGATATCAGTACTGAGTTGCTGGGTCAAAAAATCTGGTAAAGCTGAATGTGTTATTGAGAACAAGGTAAATGACATGTGAAGTAATCAGGAGCCTCACATAAAAAAAAGTTGAACTGATTAAAAACAATTGGTCCTTAATTAAAATTCAATTTTAAAGAAATATGTCGGTCACATTATTGATGTTCTTTAATATTAGAGAGCTTGTACAAATTTCACTGATAGTAGTGTGCATCAAATGGTGGGGATAATATGGAGAAGTAAATACTGCTAACGAAAAAGCTTATTTCAAGGATTAATTTCCTATTTTATTTATTAAATACTATTTAAACTAAAGGAGCCAGGAAGATTTCTGAAGGATTGCAAGAATCCAGTGTGTGATTTGGAGAATGGCAGAACTGAATTCACGCTGTGCTTCAGAAGCCTCATTTTCCAGATAGTGACACTTAGACACCAGCCTGGGAACATAAGGGCTGCAGGGCTTGGACAAGGAATGGGAGATCAATGCCGTGGCTTGGAGGAGCAAGACAGTGTGAGACAGTAGTGTAGGGCTTGAGACAATCACAGTCATGGTGCAATGACTGAAGTAGATGCCTAGGCGGCTGTAACAGCTGACTGAGATTATTGAAGTCCCTGAACTCGACTTTAGCTCCAGCACCAGCTTTGACAAGTACCATAACGCAGGACAGCCGAAAGGACATGGATAAGTAAAGAAATAAGGGGCAAATTTTACTATCCCTGAGACCAGAAGCAGAGCTCTACTGGGTAGGTGGCTGAGGCTTCCCAGGGTGTGTTAGCTTTGCAATGCACTGCTGGGCCAGACTGGGTCAGTTGCTGCTTCCAGAGGGAGCTGTGGATTTGTGCCATAGTGGACCATCTCTCCAACTCATGCATGGCCTGTCACAGGCCTCCCTCAACCCCAAGGCACCCCCACATTCCTTACCAGCAATTCTCTCAATTTAATGACCTGTAATTCTTGCTTAACGACAGCAACTGGGAATGTCAATATTGCTGGTTACATAAATCCCACTTTAAGATTGCTTAATAATAATAATAGCCTTTATTGTTATTGTACATCATGTATACAACGAAATAGGTTTAGCTTCACTTAGCAACCAAAATTCCTGTCCCAGTTTTGGTTGAAAGTGAAGGAGTACCTGGAATTTACTAACTATTAGAAAACAACTGAGACTGTTTTTAAGCGGATGCATATTCTCCACTGAAATCAATGGCAATTAGTAGTTCTGTTGATTTTCTTTCATACAATGTAGCTGTAATCCCAAAAGCAATCCACTGCTGAAGACACTTTTTCTTTTGAGGAAAATAGGAAAATGGTTCACTGAGGGCTAAACAGTAATGAAGAACTATTCAAGAAGGGCTCTCTAATTAAGATTTTAATTTTGCTGAATAACTTCTCTGTTTCATATTTAAGATGAGCATTATCAAGACTGAAAAGGTTACAGCTTGGCAGATCAATGCTGATATTTGCCGAAGATGCTACTAATTTTTTCTGTAGATATAAATAATCTCCAACTGTCCACATCCTTTATACTATTACAGTCAAATGAATTTGCTTTATTTAGAATACCTTTATGATTTTCAGTTCATATCAAGGCACCCTACCATCTTTGCTTTTGCTTTATTAAGCCATATACACTTTCCTCGGAAAAGTGAGAGATGCATCTTAAAATACAGTTAATTCAAACATTCAAGCAGCAGGTTTAGCTGAGCCCTTTGTCATACTTTTTAAGACCTGTCAACGTTTTTGCCATAAAGTTGTTTACAGCACCACAGGTTTACCTCCTAGTAAAAAATAATGTAGGAACATATACATATACATAAAGCAGTTTTCAATACAGTTGTTTACATAAATCTCAGAAAGGTCTATTTTAATTATCCATGCAGAATAATTTTCAAAATGGAGCCACAATTTGTAATGACATTGCATAATATTGTTTAGATCAAATAATAATGAAACTGGGGATAAAAAACAAAGGAAAACTGCAAATTCAATGTTACTTCTTTTTCAATTCACGCAAGTGTGATGGGTAATATAAAAATGTGATAAATACAAACTAAAATAAAAATAAAATAAAATAAAAATTTAGTTCCTAAATACAATAAGGCAGGCAACCAGAATAAAGCATTCATCCAAGCTGAACTATAGGGGCTGAACATTGCAATGTGGAGCAATGATTTAAAATGCAATGACATCCTGTCTTTTGTGTGGTTTTCAACAAGACCAAAAGAACCTATTGTCAGGGCATTATGTTGTCCTCCCAGAGTTTGGCATCACCTATGAGGAGAGTTCCAAAGAAAATGACAAAAAAAAAACAGCAATGTTTTTAAGGAAAATGTATTAATTCACATTCTCAGCAGCCCTGCATTTTTGCGAAGAAGCAAACCATTCTTCTATACAGCATCTCAAGAGCATCCCAAATCCAATACCTATTAGATATTCAACTAATGTAATTAAAAAAATGGGCTTTTAAAAATATCATTTGGAAGATATGTAGCATTGGGTTCAGGAGATGTAATTCTATACATAGATGCAACTGCAAATTGAATATGATAATTAAAAATGGGAAAATGTGTTGTCTATTAGAAATATTCCTTCCAGCCATTTAATAATATTGAACCCTTGACAGGGTATTCAGCAGTGTGGCTTTGTGCTAGGAGAAATTTAATGATTTGTTATATAAACAAATGAAGTTTTTGCAACTACCAGAGACTACCAAATATTGATTGCTGCTACATTTTTGTTGTCAAATACTTTCATGCAGGAACTATTGAAAAACCATTGGATATTAAATGATGTTCAATATCAATTTTCATGTCATATAATATTACTTTATCCAGATAATATTAGGAAAAACTCTTTTCTTATTTCTGTAATGAGAAATACTGAAGAGAACAAGAAAAATGGGAGGGAAATGCAATGCAACTCTGATTTAAAAGCAAATGGAAGTTGGTCCAATATTCAAAAAGAATGGGATACTATGGATCTTTTAATTGAGTTTTAAATTCATGATGATAAATTAATAATAATAGCCTTTATTGTCATTGTACATCATGTATACAACTAAATTTCAAAACTTACTCTATTAATATAGAGTAAGTTTTATTAAAAATGGTGGGGTTCATTTCTGATTGAAGATGTAAAAAAATTGCTGCAAAAAAGAAAGTCCTGATTCCTGGAAACTCTGAGCCCATGCTGCAGTGTAGGAATCCCTGAGAGGATAGGACATTGTTTTTTAATTCATTCAAGGTACAAGAGCTGATATCCACATCCAATTTGTCCCAGTCAGTCCAGGTATGAGCCAGTAACATTTCTTGAGGGCAGAAATGTATAAATTGGTTCTCTACTTGCCTACTTGTCTAGAGCACACTTTTTCCATTTATACCAGCTTAAATAATGCTATCCTGTAGACCTTACTTATACCTTCATTTTGTAAAGATTGATTTCATCCTGTGCTTCATTTCTTTGTAGCCATATCTTCCACTATTATTTAAGAGGCAGAAATGTCCCTCCTGCTGGTCACAAAGCTAATTTCATTGTGAGCTAATAAAAATAAAGGTAAAGGAGTCACTGCAGATCTTACTCCACTAGTCGTTGCCAATTGGGACGTTGCCCATCTTTATTTCAAGACATTGAGCCAGCTCTGTCCGAAAACATTTATGTGGCCATGTGGCCAGCACATCATCATGGAATACTGTTACCTTCCCACCAAAGTGGTACCTATTTATCTAGTTCTTTTTATATGCTTTCAAACTGCTTGGTTGATAAGAGCTAGGATGAGTACGGGCGCTCACCCCGTCACATGACACTCACTGTTGAACATGGGCTGTTGGCTTTCAAATATCTTAACCACTAAGCCATTATGCCACCCTGGGCTAATAAACAAACTTTAAAAAGATCAGGATGAAAGATGAATAGAGACAAAGATACTTAAATAGGTTCAATAGTGGAATAGTGAAATACTAGCCTTTTCTTTTCTTTTACACATTCATAGGATAAATAGAGGATCTTATTTTCTTTTCACCAGGCAAAATTGACAAGTTCTGCAAGTTTCCTCTTATAGATTAAGTGACAGTGATAACAATAAAACTACCATATTTTTTGGAGTAAAAGATGCACCGGAGTATAAGACGCACCTAGATTTTAGAGGAGGAAAACAAGGAAAAAAGTATTCTGAACCAAAAGGTGTAGTAATATATTATTTAATAAAATACCAGTGTAGCAGAATACTTTTTACAACAATGTACACTTTTTACAACCATGTACACTTTTACAAACTTCAAACTTGACAGCCTTAAGACTTGTGGACTTCAACTCCCAGAATTCCTCCTCCAGTCATGCTAGCTCAGGAATGGGAGTTGAAGTCCACAAGTCTTAAACTTGCCATGTTTGAAGACCCTTGCACCCCTAACCCCTAACCCAGGGGTCTTCAAACTTGACAGCTTTAAGACTAGTGGACTTCAACTCCCAGAATTCCTCCTCCAGTCATGCTAGATGGGTAATTAGAAGGCAAAAACATCCCTGTTTTTGCGAAAAATTGCCCATTTTTCACCCAGTTTTTTTGCAAAAACAGGGCATGCAGAGGGTTTGGGAAGCCTGCAGAGCGCTCCTAGGGGGTGGGGGAAGGCAAAAACACCCCAATTTTTGCACAAAAAGGCCCAGAGCGTTCCTAGGGGGTGGGGCTTCAGGAGGCCAAAAATAGCACACAAATATAACACACACCGACATTTCCACCCTGTTTTGGGGGGCAAAAAGGTGCGTCTTATACTTTGAAAAATACGGTAATTTCTTTTCTTCTTGTTCTTTTCCTATTTCTTTGGAACAGAGAAATCATAGACTGTCATTTATTTTCTTTTTTAACCAATTAAATTTGAGATGAATTCTTCTAGCTTTATGGAGAAAAGAGCAAAGGGGAGACAATTTGTTGCTCCAATCCTACAATGTTATGATGATTAAAGAACTTGAGCAATTTTTTTGACTAATGATTTACTTACCTCATTGTTTCCCTCCACTCATACTTAAAAGTTATAAGAAAGCTTTAGCTTCAATCTAGTAACAAAGATGCAATTTACCAACACTATTTCCCTCTGCATTTACACTCAAACCTATTTATTATTTATTATTTATTTATTTATTTTAATTTGTTTCTTGCCTATATGGCTTCCTTGTAAATCTTGGTGGATTGTAACATTAAAAGCAATAAAACCATAAAAGATAAATATTTCCACTTCTGGAAACGTATAGGGTCTCCTGGCTGAGCAGGGGATTGGACTATAAGCCATCCAAGCTCCCTACCAACTCTATTATTCTGTTGTTTTCTAAAAACAAGAAACAATAGAATTACAATCCATAGTAAAGTTTTACAATTAAAAGATGGGGAGGGGTGGAACAGGTTGAATGGGAGGGAGGAGGAGGGATTTTTCTCTTAATTCATCAACCATCTCCAGTGTGATATTCTCCTGTTGGGCCCAAGCCAGCTGGAGTTTTCAGGCCCTTAGAGAAGGTCTGAAGAGTTGGAGCCAATCTCTTTCCAGGGATAAGATGTTCCAAGTGGCACTAGCCATAACAAAGCAGGCTCTTCTCCTGGACTCTGCCAGCCAAAATTCCCTGACTGCACCATGCCTACTCTGCTGGCACAGGTGGTGAGAGGCAGTCCAGCTGGCATGGGACTGGACCTCAGACAACCTGAACCCATGCCATGCAGGACTTTAAAGGTAATAACCAACACCTTGAATTGTACCCAGAAGCAAACCCATTGTTCCCCATCTAGGCTCCCACAGCATCCAGGCACCAGGAGAGGGCAACAACAATATATCTGGGATCACCAGGGGTAGAGATATAAAGTTGAGTATCATTAGCATACTGATAATACCTCAATCTATGGTGGCAAATGATCTCAGAGATTTTCATATGAATGTTAAAAAGTAGTGGAGTGAATAGTGAGCATACTACAGCAAACTACAAAGGAATGACCATGGATAGACCTCCTACACGCTATCAACACCAATTGACTTATGCATTTATTTATTCCCTGGATGACCACCGATGATGTAAACTCAGCTTGCACATGATCTTTCATTCCTAGTGCCCATACCTCTTAAGGAGCCCACATTTACAGCCTCACTATTCTTGCCATTCAACCCATCAAGGCCCCATATACTGATAGTGAATATTTTTAACGTTTTGTACATTTTTAATTGCTATTTTTAACTTCTGTTTATTATTAGTGTTCTCGTAAAATTTGTTGTACGCCGCCCTGAGTCCCTCGGGAGTAGGGCGGCATAGAAGAACCAATAATAAATAAATAATAAATAAATAAATATACTGTAATAGCAAAGGTGCTGTATTGTTGCTGGGTGAGAGTAAAAAAAAAGGTCAAGATTGTGGTTTCAGTTGCATTAACTACCAATTTACTCTTTTGATATCCCCTTCCCCCTTTCAGATGTCCATTATTACTTTACCAGATTTTGATCTTGCCTTTCTAACTTAAAGTCTACTGAAGCAATTGGAAGAGGTTTCAGTTTGTATTGTTTTCAATGGTCTAAGTCTCCAAAATCATTAGAATCTACTTGTTTCCTTGCCTTTTCATAGTATGAACTGGATACCAAAGAAACACTTTAAGTTAATCAGTTTTGGCTCAAAAGGCAGATGATTTCTCTAAACAGCAACATCAAATATCTAACTCTGTAGAAAGCAAAAAGTGAAATTTCTTGAGATGTAGAAATGAACTGGCTCATATATTCATATTAACCTTCTATTAAAGTTATGGAGAAACAGAATTTTTCTCCATAGCAGCAGTCTTTCTGGGAAAAAACATAATGGGCAAGTCATTGTGCAAAACATTTCATTGTCTTCTTAATAAATAGACAGATAATAGATAGATTAAATAAACAAAGGAACAAAAACAATTTAAAAAAACAACATAATAGAACAGAAGCAATTGCATGCATCTAAATACATTTAATCAGCAATCTAGTATCTGATTAATTTATCTGGCACACTCATCAGCTAACATACTAAAATACAAACATGAATTATAACATAATAAATGCAACAAAAATTGCAACAAAAAATAAAATGGTCTTATTAGTAAACAGAAAAATATCTGTTGGAAAAATAACACCTTCAACTGCCCACATTACAGAAAAAGAGGAAAGATCAATCATATTGGGATTTCCATGTACAGGTTTTTGTCCCATTAAATGATTTACATTGTATTGAGATGTTGTTAAAACATCTATATGACTGTGGTTAGGAAGTGAACTTCCTGGTAGTATAGATGAAATTGAATAAAAATATCGCTGGGTCCCCCGGGTATCTATTTCTAGATGAAAACTAAATCATTGCTATTTTTAGGACAGTTTAGCTTCAATCAAAATAGGGTGGCATAGTGCCTCCAGTCTGATAGATCTCAGATAAATGGTAAGAGTGATTATTGAGTTGAATATAGATTTCAATTCAGTTCATTAACCCTTGTCTAGTTAATGACTGAATTAAAAATGGCTCAAAAGTGAAAGGAGATAACAAGGAGAATTATAGCTGAATGTCTTTAATGGATTGATGATAATCTGTTTTATATCTTCAGATGATCTGGTATTTTCATGCAAATGTTAAAAGAAGATAGGATGGAACTCTTGGATGTCATAATTTAGGTGCAAAGGTGTCACACCTGTATTTTACTAGTACTGCTTTCTGGACATTGCTTTCCAGAAAGAATCTGAACTACTGCGGAACTATCCATCCAATTTCCCCTTTTAAAAAAGATAAAAGACTACCATGTTTGAAGGTATCAAAAGTAACTGAGAGGTGAAGCAGAGATACCAGGGACAACCTTATCTAATTTTTTACCATTCATTATTTTAAATAAATGTTCATCCTAAAACTGATCAAAAGCAAAAGCAAAATAATTTTTTTAAAATGTGTAATTTGTTGTTCTGGATGCTTGCTGTCTAACTCTCTCCATTCCCTTGTCTCTGCTAAGTTGACTAAAAGTGAATTTAAAAGGCAGACTTGTTTTTTGCAGGCCTCATTAAATCCCTAAACTAAATTTCTTTGCCCTCATCTCTCTAGTAGCATTCTTGAAACTGGTTCTTTTCATTGTTTAAATAATAGATTTGTGAGGAAAGGCAGAGCTAATTCTAGAAGTGGATGATTTCTTCAGACCAACGGTATCAAGAATCAGGTAAAGGGAATGAGGAGCTTCAATTGAAATGATTTGTGTTTTCAACCCTGCTCTCATTATTGTTAATAAAAGTGCCCTTTTTGTCACCAGCTGGAGTTAAGTGAATATACAGTGAAATAATAGCTTGGGCTAAAAAAAAAGCTTTTAGGAAATGACACTACCTAGAAAAGGGGAGGTTTTTAAATAGGAATGAGGCTTGATGAGTATGCAGCCTCTGCTACTGTGAAATATAAGCGTATTATGAATAGAGCATTTTCTTTCGCTGTCGCCTGTCTTTTCACACTGCACAATAGGGTAATGGAAGAAAATCTTGAACAGCAATGAGGTGTTAGTAATTTCCCCTGCTGGAGTGGAGAGTTTGAAGAGAATATGAGATCACAGGTGAAAGTTCACACAATGCAACAGGATTTTCAGACACCTCTTCATTCTATTCTTTTTCTCCTTTAATCAAAATTTCATGGACTACATATTTCAAAGGCTCAGCAGTATGGTGTAACTATTGCACACAGTTCCTTATCTATGCCATATCTTGGTTCTCTGGCTCTAGTTTTCTTCATTGAGGATCGTTGCTGTTGGCCTCTAATTTCCACTTTGAGAAATGTTGAAAACAGCACATTTTAATTGTGCTGCCAATGGATAGTCCTATTCTAATATCATAAAAAACATTTTGCACCAAAAGCTTTTTATCTGTGACCTTATTTAACTTTATCAAGTATTGGATTAACACTTTTTAAGTATGGAAGAATTTGCTAGATCAAAACAAAAGTTCTTTTAAACTTAGAACTATAGTTCTAAGGACACGTCAGGTTCTTTCAAAAAGCCTGTAACTGGAACATGGACTGGACACTCAGATGTTGAAACCATATACACAGGGTAGAGGCAAGATCAGCTGGTTCTTCAGTAAAGCTGAATTGTTGTAGAGCTTTCTTCTAGGGAACAATCAGCACTTAAAATAATGCCTGGAAGTTCAAATTAAAAGTAGAATAGTATGTTCGTGGAGGAAAATACTAAAAACTACCCTAGCCATATTCCCGCCATTGTTTCAGGGATAACTTCATACTAAATAACACATATTTGCTTATGTTGTAAGGAATATCCTTCTGGGTTCAGTTCCAAGTGGGGAAAAAGACACTGGATTCATGGAAGTTGCTTGGAAAGAAGGTTTAATGGAGAACAAAGGAACAGGAGCACATGGCAGGAGCTCCTGAACCGAAAAAGTGGATCACATGCTTCAGATGTTGGGTCCAGGGAGAGAAGGAAAGGAGAGATGCTGAGTCTCCTGGTTTTATAACCTCTGTTGGGCCCTGCCCTAAGAGTTTCCTTTTCCTGTACAGAAATGTATTCCATTGGCTGTCAGATTCCCAGGGGCATGCTGGGGCCACTATTGTGGGCTGTCCTAAGTCCCAGGCTGATGAATTCTTCTCAGGTCCCATGTGGTGTAATGAAAAGGCTTTGGGATTCCTATTATGGTTCTTCCTGTTTGTTATGTAGAAGACTGTAGCTGGGCCCAGTCCTTAATGGCCCATTGACAAAAGTGGGGGCTACTAAGAGGAGTCTTTTGTCTGCTTAAAAGCATGTTTCCAGGGATGTTCTATAGAATATATTCTGCCTTTTAATATTTCCTAGGATATTTCATTTTTCTAGGAGAGGGGTGGGTGCTAACTTCCTACACTTATTTAGTTATAAATCTATAATCTTACACTAATTTGTTTGTTTGTTTGTTTATCCATTGATACATGCATACAATGTACTGTATATGCTACTCAACTCCCAATGACTCTGGGTGGCTTAGGCAAGGATAGGAGAAAAAGCCATTATCAAAGCAAAAGTTAAATAAAAGGAGCCTGAGCTCAGGCCAAGAATGTGTGTGTGTGTGTGTGTGTGTGTGTGTGTAACAATAGCAATAGCACTTAGACTTATATACCACTTCACAGTGCTTTACAGCCCTCTCTAAGTGGTTTACAGAGTCAGCATATTGCCCCCAACAATCTGGGTCCTCATTTTATCCACCTCGGAAGGATGGAAGGCTGTCAACCTTGAGGTGAGATTTGAGCTACCAAATTGCAGGCAGCCAGCAGTCAGCAGTCTAACCACTGTGCCACTGCGGCTCATATGTATGATACATTGTCCCCTGTATACAACATTAAAGGGAAAGAGGGAGGGGGAGGCACATTCAAACTGGCAAGATTCTGTCACTATATCTATTACAGGTAGTCATAGACTTACAATCAGTAAGTGCAGTTGCAGAAGACATATTGTGATTTTTTGATATTTTTTGTGGTGATTGTTAAGCAAATGTATGATCATTAAGAGAACACAGTAGTTGTTAAGAATATTAATTTTCCCTAGTGGTTTTTTTTTTTGCTGGAAACCAAAAGTAAGTGCTGGAAAATGGAAAACAGAAAAAAAACCACCATCTGTCAAGACTGATTTGCACTTTCACCTGTCCTTTCTGTCCTTCACTTGCAACTTGACAATAACAGGGAGGAGAGGTGGATGGACTGCAAGGTAGGAAGAATGGTATTCATGCATCCGTTAACACCGTGTGACATTGCTGGCATCCCAAGGACACACTGAGCAGATGTCCCAGTGTGGCTGGCTATTTCTCATAACAAAATGAACAGGAGTGATTGGTGGATGTTTGGGACTGTGGGTGGCCTGTGGGGAAAAGGGGAAATTAACTATGCTTGTTTTTGCACAGGAAACCCAGAGCTGGTTTCATTTCTTCTGTGCTAATGTGGTTTATTCAGTAAAGTTTTATATTATTGGAAAAATAATGTCCCAGGAGTTCTTTTTTCTGGACTCACCAACTGGACAGTTGACACCATAAATCGCAGTGATAGGCAAATGGCCATAAAGGTGAACCAGTTCCCAAGTTCCCAAAATGTGATCACATAACCACAGGGGGATACAGCCATCATAACTTCAAAAATGGTCAGAAGGAGTTTGGAAAAGTTGTTTTAGCTTTGAAGAATTGTTAAGTAACTGGTCATAAGTTGAGGACTACCTGTACAATAAAAGTAGTTCTTATCTACATCACATTGATTTCTTATTCATGTCTACTTTAGAGAGCTCACAATTTAAAAAGTCAAACAGTACAGAGGATAAAAAGAAATCATAAACAGCCCGCAAAACAACATATAACCACAAAAATCCATTTTTCATTCCACTGAGCCTGGGAGAATTTATCCAGACATATCCAGACATATAATAGTTTCTGAATATCAACAGAGTGGAGTCACTCTGATCTCTCATGGGATAATACTCCAGAGGGAAGATATTGCAATAAGAAAGGCATAGACCAGAGGATGACATTACTTAATCGATGAGATTGGAAGACTCTACCTGATTGTACTGACAGGCAGAATCAAAGATTATAACTGGACTGGGAGATCCTGCTCCCAGTAATTCATGCCATTGTAATTTCTTGTTTAGACTACTGTCTAAACATGTCTAAACATGGGATTGCCCCTGAAAAGCATTTGGAAATTTCAACATGTACAGAATATGGCTGTGCAGGTCATAAATGATGCCAGATATACAGCATATGTATCACCACTGCTGTGTGAACTGCATTGGTTATTGATGTGTTTCTGTGTGCAAGTCAAGGTGCTCGGTTGTCACTCTTGAAGCTCTACATGGCTTGGGTCCATGTTACCTGAGTGTCTTTTTTCCAGAATCTACCTGTCCAACATGATTTAATAGAATGGGTATGCTGCAGATCCCATTAGCCAAAGAATGTCAGATGGGAGAGAATATAAAATGGACTTTTTCTGCAGTGACCTATATTCTCCTTTGGAAATCAGAATGGCCCAAACTCTGTTACCCTTTCATAAGGTCCTAACATACCTAATCTTCTTTTCTCTTCCTATTTTCCCCACAACAATCCTGTGAGGTGAGCTGGGCCAGCAGAGAGTGACTGGCCTAAAGTCACCCAGCCAACTTTCATGCCTAAGGCAAGACTAGAACTCAGTTTCCTGGTTTCTAGCCTGCTGCCATAACCACTAGACCAAACTGGCTCTCTCTCCTCCACCATTTATTGGATTTTGTTTTTTTGTTTTTTAAGAAAGTCTAATGGTTCACCATTCATCATATTTCCAGCTGCTTGAAGCAAATGCCAATAAGAAAATAAGTCAAAGTAAGAGTATGAACTATTTTACTTCAGTTATTGGAGAAGTGATGAAACAGTGCATTGCTAGGCTTAGTAATAATAATAAAGACACAGTGATAAAGCACAGTAGGTAGCTCAAGAAAACAATAACTTCTTGAATTTTGTATATATAACTAATTTATACACACAAACATATGTAAAGGCATATGCATTCAATGTCTCATCTTATTGTGATGAGATGAGTGACAAGTGATACTTTCCAAGCTGCTATTAAACTGTTTCAAGACAAGATTTTCTTAAGACATTTTACAATCAAGTCAGCATGAGACCCTTTCCTTCTTTTGATGGTAACTCTGGACCCACACTTCCTGGAACTCTCATTTCTTGGAATTTTTTAAGCTAATGCTATCAAATATATTGTGTTTGGAGCAGCTCAACCAATGTCAGAAGAGAGTGTTTTCTATTTGGCAGCAGGGAAGTAAGACAATCACCTTTGTATAGTACAGTGAAATAATGAGGGGAACTGCATTAGTGCTCTATTGAATTTTTTTGTATAGCATTGCCAGATTCCTGTGAATAGAATTTAAAGAGAGTTTCTGGCCTTTTTTATCATAATACTTAAGGCAGGATATATTTAGCTTTCTAGATATTTTGCTTTCAGCTTTTGTCAGCCCTAGACTAGTTTAGTTTTAGCAAGGCCTAAAGCTTAACTTAAGAAATATTTTCTCTGTTATGGCATTACCTTTATTCCCAAACAGCTGGATGCAGTTAATAGCTATATCCTCCTTGCCAGAGCAAACAAATTAGTAATCACTGTGCATAATGTACAAAGCATGGTTCTAACATCAGTTGCGAAGCACATAACCACAGATAGTCTCATCTGTCTCTGTTCCATAGCGATACTTTTAATGAGCGATACTAAATTTGTTTTTAGCTTCTAGACTTTAGCTATTTTACTGTCATTACAGTCTTTGCATTTTATAGGGGACAAATAGGGTGAAGGATTAAAAAAAAGGTCTTTTCAGAATGTTTTAAAGGTAGAGGATTTGGTTTAATATTTGCTGGGCATCTATGAGGTGGCATGAAGAAAACATTCTCCTATATTTTCAATTTCAACTTCCTTTTTTGTTTTGACCAAGAGCTCAATAAGCCTGTTTTTCACACACATTGATACACTTCTAAAATGAGGTAACCCCAATTCCCACATGCTCATGCACAAATATATATGTGTGTATGTATGTCTGTAAGTATGTGTGTCTGTATGTGTGTGCGTGTACACAGTTTATGTATGTATACATACATATATGCATACATAAATATGGCATAGGACATTCCATAGGGTGGGGCAATGGCATAGAAATTTTTTAACTTAAGGATCTACAACATACTCCCAATCATCCGCAAGACCCAGCTTTCCTCCAGAGACAAGATCTCTGTTACAGTGTAGCTAGGACACACTGCTTGCCCCATGGAAGTCGACATGGGGTCTGCGATGTCCCTGGTGTTCTGGAGCACCCTGAAAGGTGTCTTTCCACAAATCTTCAAGAAGAGCCTTGAGTTTTGCCCTCTCTCTCTCTGAGACTATCAGGGCGCCCAAATTCCTATCATGGAGAGGGGTCTATTCCCT
Source organism: Diadophis punctatus similis (assembly GCA_023053685.1). Lineage (NCBI taxonomy): Eukaryota > Metazoa > Chordata > Lepidosauria > Squamata > Dipsadidae > Diadophis > Diadophis punctatus. The sequence continues at coordinate 10,418,566 of JALIGW010000008.1, forward strand.
GTTAAGTATAAGAGTTTCTGTGGCCGTTTGCCACTCGTGATTGTTGATGGCCCCCTCACCAGCCTTCTTGGGCTGGATTGATTCTTGGCATTGGGGTTTACAACCGAGAGAATAAATTCAGTGACAGGGGAGGACACAGGCATAGTATTAGCTAAGGAATTCCCTTCAGTATTCGACGGCCAACTGGGGAAATACCAGGGTACCCCCATCTCCTTCAATTTAGACACCCTGGTGGCCCCTGTGCGCCTCAAACCTCGGTGAATATCCCTCACCTTGAGGCCAAAGGTAGATGAGGAGATAGACTGGCTGTTAGAACAGGGATTATTGGAGCCGGTAGATCAGGCTCGTTGGGAAACCCCTATTGTGATGCCCATCAAGCCGGATGGTAGCGTGCGCTTGTGCGCAGGCAATAAATGCACAGTTAACCCTGCACTGCCCCCCATGCCTATCCTGTGCCAGTAGTGCAGCACTTGCTGCACTCCCTGGGGGGGGAACTGTGTTTGCCAAACTAGATCTGTCCCAGGCATACCAGAAGCTGCCTGTGGATGATCAAGCTGCTGAGGCACAAACTATAATCACACACAGGGGCACATTTCATTGTCGCTGCCTCCAATTTGGCATAAGCACCGCCCCTAGAATCTTCCAAAACCTTATAGAATGGTTGTTACATGGCATTCCAGAGACGGTGCCCTATTTCAACCATGTGTTGATCACTGCCCAAAACCAAACTGACTTACTTGCCTGAGTGAGAGCGGTTCTATCAAAATTCCAGGAGGTGGGGTTACGGGTGAAACAAAACAAGTGTGTGTTTGCAGCCCCAAGTGTTGAGTTTCTGGGGTTTTTGGTTGATGCCACCGGGATTCACCCCACGCCCACCAAAACCAGGGCAATCCTGGACACCCCTGCTCCTAGTTCCAAGTCAGAGTTGCAGGCTATCTTGGGGCTCCTCAATTTTTATGCAATTTTCTTGCCACATAAAGCGACTGTAGCAGAACCCCTCCATCGCTTGCTAGACACTGGGGTTCCATGGCGCTGGGGTCCCAGAGAGAAACAAGCCTTTGCCGCTGTCAAACAACTCTTGACTTCGAACACTGTGCTCACCCAATATAGTGACTATCTACCGCTTGTTCTCACCTGCAATGCTTCACCATGCAGGTGTGGGGGCTGTGCTCAGTCATCGCCTGCCAAATGGCACTGAAGCCCCCATCGCGTTCTTCTCCTGTATATTGGCAGGCCCCAAACGGAACTACGGCCAGATTGATAAGGAGGCGCTGGCCTTAATCGCCGGGGTGTGCTGTTTCCACCATTACCTCTATGGCTGCGAATTTGACCTTGTGACGGATCATCAGCCTCTTCTGGGACTCCTAGCCGGCGACCAACAGACCCCCCAGGTGATGTCCCCTTGGATGACCCTCTGGACCATCTCCCCGCCTGGTCTACCACCCGGGGAAACACATCTCACAGGCTGATGCGCTGAGCCACTGCCCCTTGCCTATTGCTTTGGAACACCCCGTTCCAGCATCGACGGTCCTGTCAATCTCTGAGCTTGCCTTACCCATCAATGCTTCGGACATTGCCCGAGCTGTCATGAGAGACCGACTATTGTCCAGGGTTGCGACTTGGGTCCTGAGGGGTTGGCCGCGTGACCAGGTTCCCCCTGAGTTCGTTCCCTTTAAAGCTCATCAGTCCGAGCTGTCTGTAATGCAGGGCTGCCTGCTTTGGGGGTATAGGGTGGTCATTCCCCCCATTTCAAAAAACTCTCCTGGACACATTACACAAGGGCCATCCTGATATCGTTCATATGAAGGTGTTGGTCAGGGGATACGTTTGGTGGCTTGGGCTTGACAAAGAGATTGAGGAGAGAGGGGCCTCCTGTTCCCCTTGCCAGGAGACATGAGCTTCTCCTCCAAGGGCCCAACCTCAGGAGTGGGAGACCCCCTGCAGTAGTCTTGCATGCACATAGACCTCGCCGGCCCCATGCAGGGCCAAATGTTCCTGGTGGCTGTTGATGCATTTTCTAAGTGGTTGGAAGTTTGTTTAATGTCTACAACCACATCCAATGGCGTAATTCGTTGTCTCACATCCTTATGCGTCACACACGGTTATTCAGATCTAATAATTTCGGATAACGGACCCCAATTTACATCTACTAAGTTTGAGGGGTTTCTGGCCAGCCTAGGGGTCAGACATGGGTTGATTGCGCAGTGGCACCCCACGAGTAATGGATTGGCTGAACAAAAGGTGTGCACGGTGAAGGACACCCTCCTTAGGTTAGATCGTGGGGACTGGCACCAAAAGATTGGGGAGCTGCTCCTCTTGCAGCACACAACACCATGTGTTTCCAGTAATAAATCTCCCGTGGAATTACTAATGGGTAGGAGACTGTGCACCACACTGGACAGATTACATCCCCAGTACACATCTGTAAAACCGCTGTCCCGGCCGGGCCGGGCATTCACGTTAGGGAGTCCCATTTATGCGAGGAACTATGCTGGGAGCTCCTTATGGATCCCTGGGGTCGTAGCAGAGATGAGTGGCCCCTGCTCCTATAGAGTAATCCTAACTGATGGTAGGGAGTGGCATCGCCATTTAGATCAATTGCGATCCCACTGGGGGGATAAGCCCTGCGTCAGGCACGGTCAGTGACCCTACGGAGGGGGAAGAAAACCTGGACCAGAGCCAGGGACTGCTGCCTGTGAATGCACCTGATACCGTTAGCTTACCTGAATTTGGTGGTCAGAATCTGGGAGAGGTTCCTCCTGTAGAACATGGGGCCACTGGTCAACCTGCTCCAATGATAGGAGAAGGCAGTTCCCAGGAAGCCGTCCTACAGGAGCCGAGTAGGTTGAGCAGGATCCGGAGAAGACCAGCCTATCTCATGGAATACGCATGCTCCAACTTAGGGGAAAGGAATGTAGTGTTCCGGAGGGCTGCTAGGGGGCAGTTTAAGAAGCCGGAAAAGTAAGGTTCATGATTGGTTGAGCATTCTGTCATTACTGTATAAAAGGAGCTGTCACCGAGTGACAGCTGAGTTCTGTCAGACACATTGTGTGTATTCCGGTTATCTGTTAAATAAAGCGAGTTGTCCTTACTTCATCGTCTGCCTCATAAAGAACCCTCGAACACTTCACCCAAGACCTATCAAACTGTTAATTTGAAGACACAATAAATTTACATTTATATATCCATGAGCCTATTCCAGCTCCAGGGACAATTTTCATCAGTTCCTCTTGTGAAGATAGTAGAGGCAGAGAACCTGAGACTTTTGCAAAATACTTATTGTACAATTGTGATAAATACATCACCACGAGCAGCTTAATTTGCTACAGCAGCCCAAAAGCTGAAAGGGGGTGGGTGAGATTTCATGACAGAAATGTGATGGTTATCATGGAGACTAATTGCTTTATCCTTTATCTCTGATATGACTGGTGAAAATGTTTTAATGCATTTTATGTTTTTCAAGTGATGCCCACTTGCAGATCTCAGAAGCTGTGTTCTATTGCTCCAGAAATGTTTTTGATGTATGATAGAGTGTGCTATATAGCTGGTCTTATACCTTCTTTCTTCCTTAGTCTTCCTTGCGTGTAGTACAGGGATCTTGTAATAAATTCTTGTTTGTACCCGTTCTGCCTGAACTGTTTATCTACTGTAGGTACCTTCTCTTCAGTTGTTTAGCTTGTTGGGTACTGCAGTGGGTTCTCACCCTGCCATATAGTGTTCTAATTGCTCTTTTTGTATGAGAGTGGATGGTTATTGTTAAAACTAAGAATGTGCAGTGTGTTGGTGGCCTTGTGATAAACCATGGTTTCTAGTCTTCCATCTTCCTGCCTGCTGACAAGCACATCAAAAAATGATAATTGTCTAGCCGTTTCTTCCTCCCTTGTGAATTGTATGTCTGGGAAGATGGAGTTCAATAGGGTATGAAAGTCTTTCAGTGCGTGTCTGCTGATTTTTCCATAAACCATTTTTTTTCTTCCATTAAATTATGTCTGAGTCTTGGAGAAGCCTGGACAAGTCCCTGCAGTTTTTTTGGCAATATTTTTCATACGCGGTTTACCGCTTACCTAAGATTGGAAGAAAATGATTACCCAAGATAACCCAGCTGATTTGTTCCTAAATTGGGACTAGAACTCACAGTCTCCTGGTTTCCAGTCTGATACCTTAACAATAACAACACTATACTACAAACTTAACCACTTAACTGTTACACCAAACTGGCTCCAAGCCCCATTAATTTTCCCAAAAACTTTGTTAAGTCATCACAAATATAGCTGCAGCCATTCTGAGATGCACAACTCATTTCAATGATTCAAGTCTTGTCAACATTGCTGCTAAGCAGTTTACTTTACTTATATAATGTTCTTTCTTTTTAGAAATCGTGGAAATACCTCAGATCCACATGATGGAGTGAGTTATTAATTAGGCCTATCCTGACAAAATCAGGTTTTTTTTATAACTATAGTATGAAACTAATGGATAAAGAAAAAAAGGGGGAAATGTTCCTCATGTAAGATCAGAAAAAAAAAAAAACCGTGGAAGTGGCCTGGGGAACTCAGGAAGAAATGAGGAATAAAAAGGCAGTATTTCTTCAAATAATGTATAATTAATGTATGAATCTATATAGCACATGAGTGCTAACTTAGAAATGTTTACAGCAGGCTCTTAATTATGATTTTCAATGGTCATGGCAGCTGAACTATATGGAAGCTGTAGACCATCGAAGCTGGAAAGCAGCAGTTGAGGAAAGTACTTTAAACAGGTTCTATTTTCAAGCCAGCATTCATCACATATAATTAGATCAATAAACAGTTGGATTTTATCTGGATATTATACTGTGAGAAATACTAATTAAAGATTATTAACAGGAGTCCAGAATAACAATAAAAACAGATTTATTACTCTTTGCGCAAAGGTCCTCCATTTTGAACAGAAGATACAAGTTCTGACTCAAATAGAGGCAAGACTATTATTCAGGAACATGGTTTAAATACAGAACATGGTTCCACCTTATTCCTCCCATTCTCCTCCCATTATATCGTCCAACCTCCCATTATATAACATCCTAACTCAGTGTTTTCTAGCTTGGAAAAACCCTAAAAGTTATCTATCGCCCTGACAGCTGCACACTTCCTCTACCTATGTCACTTTATTCTTTTCCCATACTCTTCTTCTACACAACAGCAAAACATTTCCGTGTAACACTTCCTCTTAGTACAATCTCAGCCCTATCAGCATAATTCTATATCCTGTTTATGAGGATAGTGAAAAGATAGCTGACATACAAAAAATACGTTTTGTTACACAATATAATTTGTCATTACAAATGGATTTAAAATGGTTGTGCTATGGCTCTTATTACATGTCTTATTTTATAAGAATAAAATCCTATTTCTCACATATACAGAAAAATAATGATCCTGCAAAAAGTCAGAGCACTGTATATTGTAGTCATTCGTTCCAAATTTACATTTAGAGGTGAAACAAACAAAGAGTACACTTGATGAAATAAACTGCCAGACATATACAGTATAAGAGAGAAAGTACTGTTTTGAACGACATATAAGTAGTCCTGGATTTATGATCAGAATTGAGCCCCAAATATGCTTTGCTAAGCAAGACAGTTGTTAAGTGAGTTTTGCCCCTTTTTATGACCTTTCTTGTTAAATGAATCACTATAGTTGTTAAGTTAGTTAAATGAGTCTGGCTTCCCCATTGACATTGCTTATCAAAGAGTCACAAAATATGATCACATGACACTGCAACCATCATAAATATGAACCAGTTCCCAAGCATCTGAATTTTGATCACACAACCATAGGAATGCTTCAAGAGTCGTAAGTGTGAAAAATGGTCTTGACTCTCAAAAATAAACTTTCTCCAGAGTAATCTGTTCCAAATGTAGTCTTTCATATTTTCTAATGGTGCACATATCACCATTATTATTGCATCCATACACCTTGCTGCTGTCTATCACCTTTACTTTTCTTCCAATTTTCCAGTATAATAGACTTCTCAAGGAGCTGATTCTTAATATAATATATCCAAAATATATTAATTTGAACTAGGGTTTTTTGTTTCTAGGGAGAACTCTAGACTGATTTTTTATGATGCAGTTGTTTGCTTTCTTACTACCATTTGCATCATATTGTTTGTGCTCTTTCTAGCCTGCTTCTTCAAATGGATCAATATTATTTCTATTCTGCTTTTGCAAAATTTAGCTTTCACTTCCATAAGATATAATGTTGCCTGCATAATTCTGATTTCTGATGATTGGCACATACCATGTCTGAACATTTGTTCAAAGACTTCTTCGCTACATTACCAACTACTAATTTATGTCATACTGCTTGATTGCTGGTTCCTTTTCTGTTGACGGTCAAATCTAAAAGGCAGAAGTTATGCACCACTTCAATCTCTTCATTGTCAGTGCTGAGACTGGTTTCTGTTCCTGTGCTCATTAGTTTTATCTTCTTTATATTTAATCTTATTTTTTACTATGTTCCTTGACTTTCTTTATTAAAACTTCCTGATCATATGTATATTCAGCTATCAGAGTAGTCCAACTGATGTTTCTTCTGCCAATTTTAAACAAGGCTCAACTTCTTTTGGTACAATTTTCTACAATATATATTCATAATATACTGTATATTGAATAAATATACAAACTTATTTCACTCCTCTGTCATTCTGGAGCCTATTTTACTATGTTCTGCCCAGATTATGGGGTTTGGTCTTGTGTTTAGATTTTGGAGATTGGTAAACATCTGGCAAAACTAACTGGAGTACCTCTTGAGTCTTGAACACTATTGACATTGACAAAATCACCATCAGTCTTTCTTGGCATTGGTTTTTCTTTTCTTCTTGGCAATCTCCACCATTTGTTTTGATACTCATTCTGCTTTCTTCCATTTCTTGGTCTTTGGCAATCTCTTTTCATATTCATTCTTAATAAGTTTTTGACTTCATTCATTCCAGAATTCCTCTGGTTCCATATCATATGAGATTCAGAATTTCAAAATATTTTCTGACATTCATCTTAAAGGCTCAAAATCATATTGTGGAAATTGCTGGGGGGGGTTGTTTTTTTTTTACTAACTTGACTTGTAATTTGCAAGTGAGAAGTTTATGTTCTGTTCATGGAGTTTATGTCAGTCTCTGCCCATGCTTTTGCTGTTATATATGAGTTTTGTATCAATAATATAAAATAGTCAGTTTGATTGTTCGTATTTAATAATTGGATAATTTACATGAATATAAGTAACATCTGTGTTGTTTGATGACTCTGTTAGCAATGAAAATATATGCATACATATATGCATATAATCTGGTCTAAAAAGGCTGCCAAATTTCATAATACATACTTTGAAGTTCCATTTAGTAAAGTACAGTGATGAATATAATTTAAACATTCATGAGTGTTTATGTCAAACCTGCCCGATCCAATCCCTTAGGAAAGAAAAGCCTTTGACTACATTTGGTTAAAGCAAAGGGTTCTTTTATTAAGAATGTTAAAGTCAAGCCAGCTCACTGGATAGAAAAATAAGATGTAGGTTTGCCCCCATCCCATCCCCCTCGCTTCCAGCCAATCGGAGCTCACCAAAATGTTTTGAGAAATTTGAGATGTTTGAGAGGTAATCTGCATATTTCTCAGGGTGCCTGGCTGTGGGATGCTGCTACATCAGGATCCAGCTGCTCTGGTCCTTATCACTTATCATTCCCTCTTTCCAATTTCCTATCATGTACACACAGACTTTATTGCCCTTTCATCCTTCCCCCCTTCTTTTTTTGGCAGGATGCCTGTGAGGCCCCAAGCCAAGCCAGGCAGAGCTAACATTCTTCTCCCACTTGAAAGAGACATTAGTCCTGCAAAAGAAAAGAGAGAGGGAAGGGAGAGATACACAACATTTCTCAATTAGTAAACTGTTCAATGTGGCTTATCCGGGTATCGGTCATAGAATTTTTAAAGCAGTTTGGGGACTTTAATTTGTTGGGAGTTGACCCATTCAGTTTCTGAGGGGGAAAGTCTTTCCAGACTACCTAATACTGGGTTTCCCCTCAATGTATGCAAAAGTCCAAAATGTCTTTGACTTCAAAGTGCTGCTCTCCCTCGATCATAAATGGGGTCAGGAGGTGGTTGCAATTCAGGATACCAGGAAGATGTGATTTCTGGTTTCAGTAGGCTACAATGAAATACCGGGTATACACATCTGAGTGTTTTTGGCAGCTCAGGTTCTACAGCTACTAGGTTAATAATCCTCTTGATTATTGGATATAAATTGGGGATTTGGGCCCAATTTTTTTTGACAGTTGTCTAGATTGTAGGAATTTGGTGGAGAGACAGACCTTCTCTCTCTCCCTTAAAGTCATTTGGCTTGATGCACTTTTCTTCACTTTATTTTTTTGTATGCTTTCATCCAAAGATTTTCTTATTACTGGCCAGGTGTTCTATAACTGTGCAACACAATCTTTCAGTGATGCAGTCAATAGGGCGGCATGAGGTAATTCTGGGATAGCTACAAAGTCTTATCTGTGGCCACTTTAAATGGAGTGAACCCAGTGCTACTGTGCACTGAGTTATTGTACTCCATGACCTCCACGAAAGGGAGGAAGTCCATCCAATAGTCCTGTTAGTAATTAATAAAACATCTGAGGTACTGCTCCAAGACACCATTGGCCCATTCACCACCACCCCAACTCCTATTAGCAGCATGATGATGTGAGAAGCTGAGCCCTTGAATGGTCCCCAAATGTTTTAGCAACTCCTGCCAAAGCCGCAAAATGAATTGGACTCTGTGATCTGAGATTATTATTTCAGGAGCACCGTGCAGCTGATAAACATGCTGCATGAATAGTTTAGCCAAAGCACCCGCTGAGGGAATTTTTTGACAGGGTATAAAGTGCACTTGCTTGGAGACCAGATTGGTTATCACCCAGATCACTGTTTTTCCCGAGCTTTCGGGCAGTTCTACAATAAAGTCTATTGATATCTCTTTCCATGGGCTTTGGGCTTTGCTACTGGCTGGAAAAGCACGGGTATTTTCCCTTGTCACCTTTTGGCAGAGGCACAAATGGGGCAGCTAGCCATATAGTTCTCTTTATCCTTTTTCAGTGACAGCCACCAAAATTGCTGCATGGTTAGGTGCAGGGTTTTTACAAAGCCAGAATGCCCCGCCACTTTTGAATCATGGCTTTTTTGTAGAACGAATAATCATTGGCTTTGTGGGACATATAGTTTGGCTCTCACCCAAGCTAGACCATCTTGCATTGTACATTCTCCCTTGTGTATTTGGAACCACTTCTCCTCTTCCAAAGCTGCCTTTAGGGTACCCTTAAATCATCAGCTAGCTGGGTTTTCATTTTGGCTTGTACCCGGGTGTTGACTGGAGCTGCCAGTTGCCTGGAGTGAATGACCGGTTTAATCACCTCCGGCTTTGAACTACTGCATTGCGGCAGCCTGAATAAAGCATCTGCTAGAAGGTTCCTCTCCCCTGGGAGGTATTTTAATGTGAAGTTGAATTGGTTAAGTTCTGGGCCCTGCGAGCCTGTTTAGGTGATAGTCTCCAGGGGTTTTTCAAGGCTTCTAAATTTTTATGGTCAATCCATACTTCAAATGGGGTTTTCCGTCCTTCTAGAAAATACCTCCAAGTTAGGAGTACCCAGCTTCCCATCCATTTTTTAAAATTTTCTGCTTATTCTTTTTCAATCTATCCTAGTTGTAGCAGTCTTTTCATCAAGCTACTTCCTTCTTATTTTTCTCATATCTTTTTCTCATGCTACATTTTCATCACAGGCAGATTGATAACTTCCCTGGATTTCAAACTGGGAATTACCGTATTTTTCAGAGTATAAGATGCACTTCACCCCCCAAAAAAGTGGGTGGAAATGTCTGTACATCTTATCCAGTGAATGTTGCTGAAGCCCCGTCCACCTGCCAGCCCCCACCCACCGGCCTCTGCCTCCCAGCAATTTGCCTCCTTGCAGCAAACAGCAAACAGCATGGTCAGCTTCAGCACAGCCTGATTTAGCACAAGCAGCTGATTGGCAGCTGGATCTGCCTCCCAGAATACCTCCTATCAGCTGTTCCAGGTTGTAGGGATCACTGCCGCCCATTGGTGCCATTGCTGCCCATCGCTGCTGCCACCTATCAGCGCCTCCGTGTGCCCCATTTTCTGTGCATCCTGTTTTCAGCATCTGCGTGCCCCATTTTCATCCTCCGCACGTCCCATTTTCAATCCGTTCCAGGCGGTGGGGATCACTGCCACTGCCTATCCCCACTACCTGGAATGGGCCAAAAATGGGATGCACGGAGGCCGAAAATGGGGTGTGTGGAGGCGGCAATAGATGGCAACAGCAATGGGTGGTGACAACGCCAATGGGTGGCGGCGATCCCTGCAGCCTGGAATAGCTGATAGGAGGTATTCCGGGAGGCAGATCCAACCACCAATCAGCTGCTTGTGCTAAATCAGGCTGTGCTGAAGCTGACCACACTGTTTGCTGTTTGCTGCAAGAAGGCAAATTGCTGGGAAGCAGAGGCAGATTTTTTTTTATTGTTTTCCTCCCCAAAAGCTAGGTGCGTCTTATACTTCGGAGCATCTTATAGTCCAAAAAATATGGTTTTTTTAAAAAACAACTGAATACTGTGAACTATGCCAACTCAGCTAGGTACTGTTAGTAGTTTCAGCATCAAACTATTATATGAGTTAGCTAGTGTTGCAAGTTTGGGCTGCTGTATATCGCTTGGCAACTGTTGGGTGATCTGGGGCTTAACAAAACAGATTAATATTGCTTTATGGATCAAAATTTATCTCTATAGTTTTAGAAAGTTTTGGTTTTCAGCTAATGAGAAGGTCCTTGAAGTAATACTGGCACTTAAATTGGGACTAGACCCTGATAATGGGTTATTTTTATGCTTTTATTTTTTTAAACTGAATTCAAGAGGAGGATTAGCAAGTGGTGTTGTCTGCTTTGGGTGTCAGTTTGCTTCCCAGATGCTATGCTTATAAATAAAGAGATGCTACCAAAACCAATGCAGATTTCCAGAATCTAGTATGCTGGCTTAATTTAAGGCAACAGAGCCAACAAAGAGACCTATATTGGATTTTGCTATCCCCTCGGATAAAAGGGGATGATAATAAGTACAAACTAGGTTTGAACATTTGGTTAAAAGATATATTAAAATTAAATGGAGCTCTTTTGTTGCAAATTTCTGTAAAATCAAACTTTCTAATAGATGAGCTCAGATTGATTCTTAACAGCTTAATTCAAACGCTTGATGTACGTTACTCACACAGTATATGGCAATATTCTATATATAGAATGAGTGAAATCTCATTTATTTCTGCCATCACATAAAATACTGCAACTTTCTTTGTCTTTTTTAAATCCCTTGGCACAGAAAGACTTTTTAATTCAAAAACTGTGTGTGCCACTGTGTGGTCTGAACAGCCATTAAATATTGATCCTTCCATTTATGTAAAAAATGCATGAGTCATAGAACAGCCTTTGCAGGATGATAAACACAGAAACTCATTTAGCCACCTTTTATTTTATTCAAATTGGCAATAGACATACTTATCTAAGGCAGAGCAAGGTAGCAAGAGGGCATTTTTCTTGGGATCAGAGCCATGCATATATTATATTCAATCTTCTATAGAAAGCAGCTTTTAGAAATAGTTTTATATCTTACTTTTTTTTAGTGGTATCTGCCATCTTTCTCCAGGTACAAATATGAATATTAAGCTAGTTCAATAGGTCTCTGTTTCAATTTCCTAAACCCATCCAAAGGGTTTTGAAATTGCTGTGCCTTTAGTTTATTCTTTTGCTTGGAACAATGACAGCAAACTGAGAACTTCAAATGAAGCACTCAGTGATTAACAGAGAGTTCAATCAATCAATTACTTAGTTGTTGCTATGGCCGCAGAGCAACATCTGTTTCTGAATTAACCAAAACATCCTTCCACACTCCTGCTATGCTTATGGGATGGGGTGGGGTAGCCCTTTTTCTCTTTATGTCTCTGCTTTTCCAAACTCAACATTGTGCAAAGATTTCAAGCTATGAATATGCTATGAAAACTGTCTGGCTGTCAAAATGCCACTCTTCCTGCAGTTAAGTTCCCAGTTAAAACTATAATGATGGAATGACACTATAGTTTGGCAACCACTGCTTTTGAACAACTAGCCTTGTGGTGCAACCAGAACAATCTTGAACTAATACACTCAAAACCGTAGAAATGGTGGTAGATTTTAGGAAAAACCCTCCTATACTACCATCTCTTACAATACTAGACAACACAGTATCAACAGTAGAGTCCTTCAAGTTTCTAGGTTCTATCATATCTCAAGACTTAAAATGGACACCTAACATCAAAAACATCAACAAAAAAGCACAACAAAGAATGTTCTTTCTGCGCCAACTCAGGAAGCTCAAACTTTCCAAGGAGCTGCTGATACAGTTCTACAGAGGAATTATTGAGTCTGTCATCTGCACCTTTATAACTGTCTGGTTTGGTTCTGCAACCCAATTTTTTTCTTTATGAACACTGAGAGCATATGCACCAAAGACAAATTCCTTGTGTGTCCAATCACACTTGGTCAATAAAGAATTCTATTCTATTCTATTCTATTCTATTCTATTCTATTCTATTCTATTCTATTCTATTCTATTCCCCAATACTGATACAGAATTCCATGTGTCAGAGATGGGCAGGGACAGAAAGCACAGGTAGTCCTCACTTATGACTACAATTTAGTCCAAAATTTCCATTGTTAAGCAAGACTGTTGTTAAGTGAGTTTTGCTCCATTTTACAACATTTCTTGCTATAGTTGTTAGGTGAATCAGTGCAGTTTTTATGTTAATAACACGGTTAAGTGAATCTGGCTTCCCCTTTGACTTTTCTTCTCAGAAAGTCACAAAAGTGATAACATGACCTTGGGACACTGCAATCATCATAAATACTGTATATGTCAGTTGCCAAGCAGCCAAATGCTGATCATGTGACCATGAGGATGCTGCAACTGTCATAAATACGAAAAATGTTCATAAGTCACTTTTTTCAGTGCCATTGTAAATTTAAACTTAAAAAATGTTTTGCCATTGGAACTGGTCACAATTGGGCCAGAAGAACGTGGGATGGTTTGTCAGAAGAAGATATTGTGGGAACATAAGAGTAGGGTTCCAGAGCAGAGATGACACATTCTGAACAGAAAGGTGTTCTTGGCTTGTACTACTATTTACTGCTTATATTTTTCAAACCAACATGCTTTCCTTCAAATATTATCTGATAATCTGGAAAATACAGATTATCTGGAGAATTTTTTACATATGTTTCATGTTGGCTTATAGGAAAGCCTGAAAATTGTTTTTATTGAAAAAAAGCTGACTAGTTTTGTGCCAAAGCTGAGTAGCTTTGCCAATGTTTGCTTATATATTTATACCAAATGATGATGGTTCTAGGGTTCTTAATAATGGTAATCCTCTGCTGGGTCTCATTATCATCAGCATAAAATCCGTTCTACACGAGTCTGAGTGCATTTGGAGAGATCATCCAGCTGGCTTCTTCAGCACAATAGGATTCTTAAGTGCATAGCAGCTTGTGGGTTTTGCCTTATTGAAATATAACATTAAAAGCTGGAAGACTTAGCTCATGATATTTTTCTATCAGTTACCAATCCAGGCATGAAGTCTTTTGTGTCCTTTCTCTGAAACAAATAATTATACCTTTTTTGCTTTATGTCTTACTCTTTGCATGTAGCCATTTTGTTCCCTCAACCTACTATTTTCACCAGCATGTGAATTTGCTCAGCAGACTTCAATCACTGTATTTCTAATTCCTTGTGTTTCCTTCCACTTCCCCAATTACTGGGATTTTTATTTCATTATCACTATGCCAGGACAAATAGAAAAAATATGTATCTTTCTTTTTAAATTTAATATTTGTAGGATCATGTGATCTTAGCAGAAAGAAAATGATATTAGCAGAAGTGGGAAGAAATGAAGCTAGGGGAATGGTTGAATAAGAGGCAGCCTATCCCACAGCAAAAATGTGCATGTGATAAATGTCTTAAAAGGGACCCTACCAGGGTTGGGTTCCAATTTTTTGTACTATCGCTCTGTGGGCATGGCTTATTTTGTGGGTGTGGTTTGATGGTCATGTGATGGTGGGTGTGGCTTCATGGTCATGTGACTGGGTGGGAGTGGCTTGGCAGTCGTGTGACTGAGTGGGAGTGGCTTTGCGGTCATGTGACTGGGTGGGGTGGCTTGGTGATCATGTGACTGGGTGGGCATGTGACTGGGTGGGCATGGCCAACTTAATGTCACTCATGTCAAGGGTTAGGGTTAGGGTGCCTGGCCTCTCCTCACCTCGCCTCAAAGGCCTCAACGAGATACAATTTCCCTGTCTATTTACTACTACTGAACATCCAAAATATACTATTTAATCCTATGTATACAGTAATCCCTCGCTATATCACGGTTCACCTTTCACAGTCTCGCTGCTTCACGGATTTGCATCGTGCATTGTGTTCTGCATTCTGATTGGCTGATTGGTAAAACAGCTTGCCAAGAGCAATGAAATACACGTGAGGCCAGGGGTGAAATCCTCCCGGTTTGCACAGCTCAACAACCTGGTGGCGTTCGTGGCGCGGGGCTTTCCCCACCCACTTCCCCCGCCCACCTGGATGTCGGTATCTGCATTCTTTTGCCCTCTGCGCATGCACAAAGCTGAAGTTACTACTTCACGGATTTCGCCTATCACGGGTTCTTTTTGGAACGTAACCCCAGCGAAAAACGAGGGATCACTTTATATGCCATATGTGTACATACATATTACACATGGACACACAAAAAGATACATTATCTACTATATATACTGTATGTGTACACACACACACACACACACACACACACACACACACACACACACCTCTTCTACAACTACACATTCAACCTCATTTACTGCATTTGGAAAAATACACCCAGAGTCCACTTTCTGCCACACATTTAACCATAACTTCTGTACATTAGAACATTACACATGCTTTCAGATGTTCTTTCCTTGCACATCACTGTTAGAGCCAGGAAATGTCATGGATTGAGTAAAATATGGTGAAACTCACTTAACAATGCTCTTGCTTAGCAACCAAAATTTTGGGCTCAATTGTGGTCATAAGTCAAGGACTATCTCTGCCTTCTTCTGCATGGCAGCTTGTCCTAGTAAACTCCTTCTCCTTTCTGGCAATTTTTCTCTCTGTTAGAGGAACCAAAATAATCCAGACAATGTAAGGTTTCCTGCTGTAGCACGGGGTTGGACTAGATGACCTCCGAGATATCTTCCAGCCCTAAATTGCTGTTTCAAAGTGTTTTCTGAAGCCACGTCTAGTGGCTGGGTTTGTAGTACTTCCTTTCTCTTCTTCCTTTCTCTCTCTCTCTCTCTCCCTTCCTTCCTTCCTTTCTTTTTCTTTTTCTTTCTCTTTCTTTCTTTCTTTCTTTCTTGGATGGCTTCAATTTTAAAACACTTTTTAAAAAAATACAATAACCTAGTCAGTATCTTCATTTTGACAAATCTATCCTTACCAGGAAAATTTAAGCATTTATGAGCTTCAAGTTAATCCTATTTTTTTAATAGGAGATGAAGTGATAACAGATAGAATAAATTTCTAGGTGAAAAATTGTCAATTTCAAATTATAATAATGGATAGAGTTGACAAAGTATGGTGTTATATATCCCTATGTAAATTTCACTGACATTCATTGAAAGGGACACCCTTTTTCTCATTTTAGTCTTATGGAAAGTAACCCAATGGCTCAGCAGAAGATATTGCATAGCAATAGCACTTAGACTTATATACCGCTTTACAGTGCTTTACAGCCCTCTCTAACAGAGTTAGCATATTGCCCCCAACAATTTGGGAATATAAATTATTTTAATAAATAAGGGATATCCTGTTAGTCATTAGAAGAATGACTAAAGAATTCTTCTAATGCAAAGTCAGAAATTGTATTAATCCCATCATTGGAAAAAATGACAAATATGTTTTAAATAATAATTTGATTAGTGGAAATTGGTTTTCTAGAAAAACATCTGGTAGTTCTAAGGAAGATTTTTCAGGTTTAGATCCTTATTAAGTTTGAAGATTTGTAGGAAAGGAATGCTAAAAATATATTTTATTATCATTATGGAACTACAAGTTTAGGCTTTATTTTCTGCTAAAAGTAATTAATGGATTTTTCCTGAAAAATAAAGAAATAGTTGCATGTACTCAACAATAATGCAATATTACTGGCAACTTACTGAAAAAGAGAGAGCAGTATATCCATAAATATCATTACCTGTCATTTTTCTCATTTATTGAATAAATTTAACCTTTTTCAATTCATGCTTAGAACTTGAATAATTATGTTGCTGATTTTGAATGAAGAGAACAGAAAAATAGACAATAGTTCCTCAATTTCCTTCCCCCAATCAATCAATTACTTATCTATTATCTATCTTCAAATTCTGAATACACAAAGAGATGCTGTCATCCTTCTTCCACTCCCAGATGATTTGAAATGAATAATCAGCTCTTCCTTGTTACAGAGCAGGGGTACCCAAACTCGGCAACTTTAAGACTTGTGGACTTCAACTCCCAGAATTCTCCAGCCGGCATAGCTGGCTGAGGAATTCTGAAAGTTGAAGTCCACAAGTCTTAAAGTTGCCAAGTTTGCAGACTTCTGTTTCAGAGCTTCTAAGCACCTCCAGAAAAATCTAGGAATGAAAGCTCAAGCTGTTTCTTATTGATGGAAGAGAATATATGTAGCCCAAGGTTGAACTGTGGGTACTTTGGTGCTCTGTCAGCTTGCATGTTTGCTTACAGGTGTTTCATTACCAGACTAGGTAACATCTGGCAGTTTTCCTCTCAGAGCGATCTCCCAGCTGCCTGTAATTTGCAATTTACTCGTGAGCACCATGCGCACAAGTAAATGTGCTCACATTATATATAAAAGATCACTACATCTCTATAGAAATACATAAAACAAAAAATGAAAACCTCATAGAATCCATATTGGTCAATATAAAAGGGGGGGGAATGACACTGCTAAGGCGTATCCTACAGGCCACCCAACCAAGCAGAAGAAATAGTTGAACTTTTTGCTAATCAATTAATAAATGTATGTAAGGAAACATACCACAGTATGGGAGACTTTAACTACCCTAATATCAACTAGGACACAAAGTCTGCAGCAAGTGGAAGACCAAACAGATTCCTAACCAACTTAGCTGACAACTTTGTTATACAAAAGGTACAGAAGGGAACTAGAGGAACAGCTGTACTGGATTAATTCTTACTAATAGAGAAAAAGTGATAGAGGAAGGTGGGTTTTTTAAAGTTTTTTTTTAATTTTTCCCAACATCTTCACATAAACATCCATACATATACCATAAATCCTCTCAAAATATACATAGTTATACATTTCTTACCAATAAACCATGAACAAACATCCTAATTTTACAACTTTTGTACTTTTATCACCCGTCTGCTTTCCCCCAATATTTCATAATACTCCCCTCCCTCTATCTCCTTCTCTTCCCTCTACCTTCTTTTTCCTTCTCTCCCTCCTTCCTGCTTCCCTCCTCTTCCTCTCCCCTTCCTTTTCTACTTCCTCTTCCTCCCTCTTTCCCTTCCCTGAGTAAATCTAATCATAATTCATTCTATAGTTAACAGACTGGCGACTTAAATCCCTAACTTCATTTAATCATCAGTGCTACTCTTAGAAATATTATCCCATGTTTATACATATATTGTATTTTTTCTAGGTATACTACTACATCATAATGCTTCCCCCTTACTATCTATTTTTGTCACCTGGGTCTACTACTTTTAATTTTCCATTTTCTTCCAATTTAATCACTATTGCTTATCTTCCATGCATATCCATTTTCTCTTATACTTCATTTTATATTTCCACTCCATCCTTTTTATATTTTTAATCTTAGGCCATACTTCTCTTTTTCCTTAATTTTTCTCTAAATGCCCTAAATTTCTAATCTTTTTTATTTTTTTCAAATCCTCCTCTCACCACTCATCCTCTTTGTTTAACCTTACCACTACACATCCATCCATTGGCTAATAACATTACCAACTTTCCAATATACAAAAACTCACTAATTATCAAAATTCTCTTCTATATTGAATCCAATTTATAAATTTTATACAAATCTTATATAAAAACCTTTTAAAGTAATAGTTATACAAATTTTATAACCTTCCAATAATTTCATCTACTATAATCTACTTTAATTCCCATCCTTCTTTCAAGATTCATCATCAAAATTTAATTTTCACTTTTTATAATATCATTATAATCCAATACATAAAATCCTTATACCATAATTAATTATACACAATTAATAATATTAATGTAGTTAAGTCTACTAATATATGTCTTATTTATCCCTCTTCCAGTACAAACTCTAAATAAAAACCTTTTAATATGGTAACTGCACAAATTTTATGACATTCCAACATTTGCACCTATAAAAAACTTTTGATATAATAATTACAGAGATTTTATAACATTCCATCAATTGCACCTACTATTGAGTACACTATTAATAACCTAAATACCAATAAATCTATTACCATATATCTTATTACCCCTCTTCCTTTCTATTAACATTCCCCTCTTCACTCATTCTCTTTCAATCTCTCAGAAATTCCACTTCTTATGGGCCTTCCCCTTTCCTCTCGTTCTCTTTCTTCTTTTTCTTTCTTTTATTTTTATATAAATAACTTCTTTTTTTCCGAATTCCTTTTCTTCCTTTTGAGTATATTATTTGCTTAAGTCAACACTTAGTTCCTCCTAATCTCTTCTCCCTATTACTCCTTATTTTTTATTTGATTCTTCTGAAACTCCCCTCTTACTCTTTTCTTATCACTGTAAATTCCAGTGTAATCATCAATTTGCTTTTTATTTTCAGTCTCTTTTTCATCAGTGTACTCTCCTTGTTCCTCATTTTCATTTTCCACCATTGTTTCTAAATGTTCTTTATGCTCCAACTTCATTTCTTTTTTTTTAAGAATAATATTTATTGAGTTTTCCTTTAAAAACATAACAGTTAAATACACACAACAACAAAAATAAACACAAAAAAAACAAATACAAAACTGTAGAAACACTACAGTAAGCAAATAACATACGCAGTCGACTACAAACATAACACCGACTAATACAAACCATAAAAGTGATATCCTGCTTCTTTGACAGCCTATTAGCTACTACTACTAGTCTTTATACACTCGATTATATATTATATCTGTATTTATACATTATAAATCTTTCTACAGCTAATTTACCCAATTCATCCTGCTGTTTGCAAACATTATTTCAGTCAGAAAGTGAGATAAAGTATCATAATATATGAAATAAACTACAGTTTGTTATATCATTGCAAGAAGTTATACTATAATAGATTTCTGTATTTTTTTTGTCCAAGCCAATTATACCATCTATCCCAGGTTTTATAAAAATCTGTCTCTTCTTTGTCCTGAATTTCCATCGTTAACTTGCACATCTCTGCTACTTCCAAAATTTTATTGACCACAGTTATCATTGTTGGTATTGAGTCCAATTTCCAAGTTTGTGCGTAAGTAATTCTAGCGGCTGTAGTAATGTGTAATATTAAGTATCTATCTTGTTCATCAAATTTTCCCCTAAATATGCCTAGTAAGAATAATTCTGGTTTTAATTCAAGACTTCGTGCTATAATTTGTTCTATTATAGTTTTAACCTTATTCCAAAATATTCTCACCTGGGGGCAAGTCCACCAAAGGTGGTAGTATGTTCCATTTTCTATTTTACACTTCCAGCATTTAGGAGATAATTTAGTAAACATTTTTGCCAGTCGGGCCGGAGGGAGATGCCATCTATAAAACATTTTATAGATGTTCTCTTTATAACTTCATTTCTATTTTCTTGTCACCTCTAATTTCTAAAAGGTAGGTTTTTATATCTTCATCTACGTATTTTAGCATCCCAATCAATTTTTCATAGATAGACACCTCCATGTTGTCAAATTTACAATTGTTAAAGGCTTGATTTTTAAAAAAAAGTTTAAATCCATATGGTCTCTTTGTATTTCAATGTGCCAGTCTTCAATTTTAGTCTATTCCATTCCAGTTCAAAGTCCTTATTATCTTCTGTCACCAAAACAAAACACCATCAAACACAGTAACACAACATACACTCCTTTCAAATCTTTTCAAGCTCCAAATTATCTTCTAATATACAAGGTCAGTCACCAGCTGTCAGCAAACTTTAACTCTCCACAAGCTGTTGCAGAGCTTTCTTTTAGCAAGCAGATGGTGTTGCCAGTTCCCGATATAACAAGCCAAATCTGTTATGAAAATCTCCAAAATACTTTAAATCCACTTAAAGAATTTTTTCCCAAATCAATTATTCTTTTCAAATTTCTCTAGTTTGCACCAAGTCCAATTGCGAATATCTTCTTGGGCTTTAATCTTTATTTATTCAATACATCTCTATGGTATTCCAAATTGCTAGCTAGCCACTAGTTTCCGTTCTGGGATATTTTTTACTATCTCTTTTTAAGTCTTCTTTATCTTTAAATTGGCCAGTCACTCACCCGACTCCAGCACGTTAGTTCCACTCCGCTCCTGCACAAATGCTTAGATCTTCTTACCCAGGCAAGCCACAATCTTTTTACTTCAATCTTTCCATTGTGGCCGTCTCAGCCAATGGTGACTATTTGCCTCTTCACAGCTGCCGGTCGAGAGGCTGGTGCCGGCTTCCTGGGGGGGTTACAAATCCCCTCGGACAACCGGCCAGTGCCTCTCTTCTTCACCACCACCCCCTCCATTGGAGTTCCAGCCCAATCCAATGGATTTGGGCCCCCAAACGGCTGGAGCTTCGGTGTTTCCCATGGGAGCCCCGAGGGAAACATTGTGGTGCCGAGATGTTGCCACGCCTCCCTGTGATAGAGGAAGTTGAAGTTGCTGGAACCTTGAGCAGGAGTGATGATATCATATTGGAATTCAATATAATGCAAACACAAGAAACAGAATATAATCCAACCAGTGTCTTAAACTTCAAAAGAACTGATTTTAATAAACTCAGAGCCTAAGCAAAATTTCATGGATAAAAATCCTAAAGAGGAAAACAACTCAAAAAGCATGGGAAACTATGAAAAATGTGATCATGAAACCTAGTCCAACACAATACCACTGAAAAAGAAAAACAAGAAATTCAAGAATAAACCAGCATGGTTCCACAAATATGTCTCTCATAAACTGAAAGACAAAAAGTATAAATACAAAAAATTGAAAGAGGAACACTTAACTAAGGCAGAATATCAGCAGATAGCCCAAATCTGCAAAGATGAAGTTGGGAAAGCAAACATTCAGAATGAACAAAGACTTGAACAAAAGTAAAATATAAGTTTATTTTAATATATAAATAACAAGAAAAAGGTCAAGGAAACAGTTGGTACACTAAAAAGAGAAGATGGCAAGGAAGTAACAGGCAGTAAAGAGAAAGCAGAGCTGCTTAACTCATTCTTTGCATCAGTTTTTAGACAGAAAGAAACTATAGCCCAACCTACCCAACCTGTCATACCTGTAAAAGACAGACTAGAAATAAAAATTAAAATAAGCAAGAAAATGGTAAGAGTACACTTTTCTGACCTCGAAGAATATAAATCACCAGGACCAGATGGATTATATCTCAGAGTTCTTCTGAAGGAGCTGGCATATGTTACCTCAGAACCATTGTACCATATATTTTAAAAAAATCCTGGAGCACTGGGGAAATACCTGAGAATTGGAAAATAGCTGATACGGTTCCCATCTTCAAAAAAGGGGAAAACCTAGGAAACTACAGATCAATCAGCCTAATATTAATACCTGAGAAAATATTGGAAAAGATAATAAAAATCAGATCTGCCAGTATCTATAAACAAGTAAAGTAATAACTAGCAGTCAGCACGGATTTGTTAAAAACAGATCATGGCAAACCAAAAAGATTTGTGAACATCTAGAAATAAATAAAGCTATAATTACAGTGTTTTCCCAAAAATAAGACCTATCCTGAACATATGCCCTAGTATGACTTTCACATGTGTATCCAATATAAGCTCTACCTCCCAAAATAAGCCTTGGTTAAGACCCCACCCACTCCATTGCAATTGGTTGCACGAGGTGGTGTGGGGTACATGGGTAAAAATCAAGCTAAGGTGGGGATAGGTGGTGGAGCTGCCCCACATGCCCCATACCCAGTTACATTACATAATTGCAGCCAGGCCTCCCACACCCCAACACCTGACTCATCTTGCCTGCCCACTTCTTCTGCAGCCGCTTGCTGCTGCTTGCATGTGTCACCCCTGGTCTCCGTTTCATGTCAGAGACCTTCAGGAAAGGCCTTTGCAATTGAGAAATGAGCTACAGATTGATGTGCAGGGCGCTCCCTTTCAGAAGGCCTTGACAGGCTTGAGCAATGGGCCTATCCAATAACATGAAATTTAATGTGGAAAAAAGCAAGGTTTTACACCTAGGCGGGGGGGGGGAGGTAAAATACAGATTAGGCAAAACCTGGGTCAAAAACATTAACTGTGAGAGGGACCTTGGAGTCCTAGTGGAGGATCACTTAAACATAAGCCATCAGTGTGTGGCAGCAGCTAAAAAAGTTAATACAATCCTTGGTTGTATAAACAGGCATAGAATCAAAATCATGTGAAATATTAGTGCCATTTTATAAAGCCTTAGTAAGACCACACCTGGAATACTGCATCTAGTTTTGGTCATCACATTACGAAAAAGATGTTGAGACTTTGAAAAAAATGCAAAGAAGAGCAATTAA
Organism: Diadophis punctatus similis; assembly: GCA_023053685.1. Classification (NCBI taxonomy): domain Eukaryota; kingdom Metazoa; phylum Chordata; class Lepidosauria; order Squamata; family Dipsadidae; genus Diadophis; species Diadophis punctatus. The sequence continues at coordinate 10,441,419 of JALIGW010000008.1, forward strand.
GATTATTAATTAAGAGACAAAACACATTAGAACGGTTGCAGGAATTGGGTATGGCTAGTCTAGAGCAAACGAGGAGCAGGGGGGGGACATGATTTTATTTATTTATTTATTTAGTATTCTTATATGCCGCCCTACTCCCTGGGGACTCAGGGCAGCATACAACATTTAAAGAACAAACTAAACAATATAATAATTTAAAAACAATTTAAAAGAGTTTAAAAAGACATACAAAACCATACATACATGGGGGAGACCTAGGCTGTGGAGTTGTCTCAAAATCACCCCGCCTGTAGGAAGAGCCATGTCTAAATGGCTTTTTGGAAGGCCAGCAAGGTGGGGATAATTCGGATCTCTGGGGGTAGTTGGTTCCAGAGAACAGGGGCCCCCACAGAGAAGGCCCTTCCCCTAGTCCCCGCCAGCCGGCATTATTTGGCTGATGGGACCTGAGGGAGACCAACTCTGTGGGACCTAACCGGTCGAAGGGAAGTAGGATGCGGTCCCGGAGGTAACCTGGTCCTAAGCCATGTAGGGATTTAAAGATGATAATCAACACCTTGAATTGCACCTGGAGACCAATGGGCAACCAGTGCAGCTGGCGGAGTATGGGTGTTACGTGGGTGTATCTTGAGATACCCACCACAACACGCACAGCTGCATTTGGCACCAGTTGAAGTCTCTGGATACTCTTCAAGGATAGCCCCATGTAGAGCGCATTACAGTAGTCCAATCCAGAGATGACAAGGGCATGAGTGACCATGAGTAGAGCCTCCATCTCCAAGTATGGTCGCAACCAGGCAGACCTGTGCAAAGGCTTCCCTAGCCACAGCTATAAGATGTTGGTCTAATTTTAGCTGTGAGTCTAGGAGAACTCCCAAATTGCGGACACGTTCCGAGGGAGTTAATTTTTCTCCCCCAAGAACCAAGGAGGGACAGTCGACATAGTCCTTAGGAGGCAATATCTAGAGCCACTCTGTCTTGTCAGGGTTAAGCTTGAGCCTGTTTCTCCCCATCCAGATCCTGACATCATCCAGGAATCGGCACATTACATCCACTGCCTCCCTGAATTGAAACAGGGTGGAAATGTACAGCTGGGTGTCATCAGCGTACTGTTGAAAACTCACCCCGTGTCGACGGATGATGTCCCCCAGCGGTTTCATGTAAATGTTGAACAGGATGGGTGAGAGGACCGAACCCTGCGGCACCCACAAGTCAGGGGCCTAAGAGACGACCTCTGTCCTCCTGTTAACACCGACTGCATCCTATTGGCGAGGTAAGAGGCAAACCACCATAAAATGGTGCCTCCCACACCCACCTCGCCGAAACGATGCAGAAGGACACCATGGTCGATGATATCGAAGGCCACTGAGAGGTCAAGTAGCACTAGGATGGAAGAATAACCCCCATCCCGGGCTCGCCAGAGATCATCCATCAGGGCGACCAAGGCAGTTTCTGTACTGTAGCCGTACCTGAAACCCGATTGAAAGGAATCTAGATAATCAGTTTCCTCCAATAACCGAAAAAGCTGAAAAGCTACCACCTTCTCAACAACCTTACTTATAAAAGGTAAGTTGGAGACCAGTCGAAAGTTCTTCAAATCCGCTGGATCCAGGGAAGGCTTCTTAAGGCTGCCTTTAAAGGCTGCAGTATGGATCCCTCCCTAAAAGAAGCGTTGATCACCGCGTGGATCCAGCCGCATGATCCAGCCAGGAGGGGCACGGGTCCAATAAACAGGTGGAAGAGCTCATCGCACCCACAGCCTTGTCAATGTCATCAGGAGTGGCTGGCTCAAACTCTTCCCACAACGCTGGACTAAGACTTGCCCCTGTCAACTCAATGGGCTCTGTCCAGCCGGAGTCCAGATTTGACCGAATCTGAGCGACTTTATCCGTCAGAAACAGAGCGAATTCCTCAGCTCTACTGTGCAAGTGTTCCTCACTCCCCCTTTAGCAAGGAGGGAACGAGTCACCCTAAACAAGGCGGCTGGGCATCTGCGAATGCAATAAAAGCGGAAAAATGAGATCGTTTTGCCGCCCTTATCGCCACTAAATAAGACTTAATGAAAGTTCTTAGAAGTGTTCGGTCGGATTCGGTTTTACTGGCCCTCCAGCGTCGCTCCAGATGTCTCTTGTGGCGCTTCATCTCCCGGAGCTCCTCGGTATACCAGGGGGCTTTCCGGAATCCACTGCCACGGAGAGGTCGCAAAGGCGCAATCCGATCTAATGCCCCTGATGCTGCGGTGTTCCAGGCAGCCACCAGGGACTCAGAGGAATTGTGGACTAGGGTTTCAGGTATTTCCCCAAGTTCCCTCTAGAATCCTTCCAGCTCCATTAGACGCCTGGGGTGGAACCACCTAGTTGGTCCCTTCTCCCTGCGGGGGAGGAGTGGGGCTGTGAAACCCAACCTCAGTAGGAAATGATCTGACCACGAAAATGGGGCAGTGACTATATGCCCTAGTTTCAGATTATCTGTCCACTGCTCCGAGAGAAAGACTAGGTCAAGCATGTGACCTCCCTCATGAGTCGGACCCTGAATTACTTGGGTCAGGTCCATGGTTGTCATGAATCCATAAACTCCTGAGCTGCACCAGAGATTTTGCCCGCAGAAGGCAGGTTAAAGTCCCCCAGCATCATAAGCTTGATAGCAATATTCCTGTATTTGAGGTGCTGCCACAAAGAGGAGGGGATCAACTTATTTTCCAAAGCACTAGAAGGCAAGGCAAGAAACAATGGATGGAAACTAATCAAGGAGAGAAGCAACCTGGAATTAGGGAGAAACTTCCTAACAGTAAGGACAATGGAATAGCTTTCCTTCAGAAGTTGTAGGTGTGGACATCACTGGAAAGAAAAGAAAAGACTGGACAGCCATCTATCTGAAATGGAATAAGGTCTCCTGCTTGAGCAGGGGGTTGGACTAGAAGACCTCCAAGGTCCCTTCCAGTTCTATTCTGATTCATTGATTCACTATTACAGTGTCCTTCTGCTAAAACCTCACAAAGTCTTTTAGAAAAAAGTGTTGCAAAGATTAAGTCATATGAGGCTCATCAACCGGCAAAATTCAGAATGTAAAAAGCTGGCTAAAACACTTATCTCAGGGGTTGTCTTTTTGTTACTGATACTTGAAACACCACAGAATGTTCAGCATTTTCCAGATATTGTATTTACCTTATCATTCATACATATACATATATATGTACATACATACATATGTATTTATATGTATTAATGATAGGGTAAATCCAACATCTGGAAAATGCTACATACATATGTATATATGTATATGTTCTTTATATTCTTTCAAATATGTGCAATATAATTCTTGACCGCTTGTAAAATAAGTTGATGGGAGAGAAGCACACAGAATCAGGAAATATAACAGGAGTTATCGCACAGGTAATGATAAAAGGTTTAATATAAGGGTTGGTCCCTTAAGCTATGGAATATCTGAAGTGAGACAGAAAGGGGAACCTGGTGATGATAGGTTACTTGTGAAATGTCCAACTTTCACTCTGTTATTTTAACAAGCTAAGAAATCCTTTCTGGTTTCTAAGTCTTATTTTATGAGTTTTTATATCTTGAACCTATTTTTACTGAATGTGAATTCCTCAGAAAGAAGATAGGCAGGAAGGCATCAATTTCACAGAGGAAATAAAGAACATACTTTTGCCTGATTATGCTGAAACAATCTAAGCAATTAGTATAAAAATGAGTCCTATTTTTATTCCACAATAAAAAGGCAGATGGCTTCATCTACAGAATGCATCCAGTATAGCAGCATATATTTAATTTAATTCCTAAATTTTATTCACAGCTGAAACAGAAAAATTGTTATGTGTTATTTGTAGCTTCTATATTTGATGACTTTTAAAGAGTATTTTCTAAGACCAAGTGAACTGTGCCATTACCCTTATAGTCTAAAGTTATGCTGCATTTAAACATTGCACAATGTATTAATGTATTTGCTTTATTGTTCAAATGTCCATCCCTGTCATTCATTTCATAACTGTATAACTGAATCTTTATTTTATTACTATATTTTCATTCCACAGGAACAAAAATGGAACATATGTTGGAAATATCCCCCCCCCCCGCCGCCTTGGGATATTTTTAATTTTAGGAGTTGCAATAACCATTTTTTCAAGTGTAGAAGATACTTTGCTTGAAAGATGGAAAACAATTTATTTCTCATTTAATTCTTTTTAGAACTAGTGACTATTGTTGATTTTTTTTTAAAAAAAGTCTGACTGAATAGTATAGTGCCAGACATTTTTGGGCATATATAGGGCCAACTGTATTGCATCATATATTACTGCTCCTATCAGAATTTCTTATGTTCTCTGTACTCAGAGTTAGTTGTTTCAAGTTGTATATAAACATTTGCATTCTAAAGTTTTCTCCTTGGTTTAAGACAAATTAGGATGTCATGTTGTTTCAGAGATTTTGATGTCCTGCAATTTATTTATTTTTTTAAAAAAAATCCTCCAATCAATGAAGATCAGAAAATATATTAACCAGTAAAATAGAAAAGCCAGGTCCCATGTCTGCTGCCAAAAATTGAAAGTAATTTGAGAGGAATAGAGGAATTATGTGGGTAATTGTGAGCAAGGACTGCTTAAGTATATGTTCATTGCCTAGAACTATTTTGGTGTCTTGGTTTATGTAAAGGGATACACTATAGATCACAGACAGATGTGCAAACCATTAACTCTGGATTACTCAAGCACTCCCCATCTGTATTATAGTCATTGAATGTGCCACATTCTATGCCACTCTGTATAGATGCCGTTGGTTTGGAAGAAATCTTCTGTGAAAAACTAGTATCATTTGTGAAGAAACACTTTAAGGTTTTAGAATATTTCCACTGTATGTAAGTGAAGAAGAGGCCGGAGAAGAAGCAGATCATGCTCATGCTACTCCGTTACCTTTCTATAAGATGCTATAAATAGAATAGAATAGAATTCTTTATTGGCCAAGGGTGATTGGACACACAAAGAATTTGTCTTGGTCCATAAGCTCTTAGTGTACACACAAACAGCAAAGTGATAAGTCATAGATCATAAATCATAGTTACAATTATTAATCATAAGATACAAACAACAAGTGATAAATCATAAGATACCAATAGCAGAAGATAATAGGAAATATGGGAAGATGAGAAATGAGAAGATGAGAAGGATAATAGCAATACAGCCTACTACATGGTTAAATACTTTTATGCCTAAGGCAGTGCTGTGTTCAGCAGTGTGTGTGTCTTCGTGTCTAATTGTTTTTGGCATGCTGTGCCCTATAGCGGTGTCCTGAGGGGAGAAGTTGAAACAGTTTATGTCCAGGATGTGAGGGGTCTGTAGATATTTTCTCAGCCCTCTTTCTGGGTCGTGCAGTATACAGTTCCTCAATGGAAGGCACACTGGTTGCAATTGTTCTTTCTGCAGGCCTAACTATCTGTTGAAGTCCTGTTTAGTTGATGTACCATTACTACTGGTACTATCTTTTCTTTCTTTTGCCACAGTTCTTCTACTTGAGAGTGAAGATGAAGCTGGCGGTACTGGATATGACATACAATCATAGCAACATTCCTTTTGTAAGTGAGTGCCACATTGGTGTGTGTATGGGCTTTAATCACACATTCAGACTTACCATCTTGGCCTTTTGGTCCCCCTGCTAAAACCCCATTATTAGTCAAGAAATTCTGACTTTGAACAATATTTTTACTCAATAAACTAAATTAACCAATTTAGCTGACTTGCTCTGGTTAATAAAACAAGATGTTATTTATGCCACAGTATTTCATATCAGCACTGTAGCAATTTTTTAGATTCTACCCATTAGACCAATACCACGCTCAATATTTGAAAGTATATCAATCTTTTTCTTTATGTAAACCAGTTTATTGTTACTGAAAGCTTTTGAAGTGTCATTATCAGTGGTGGGTTTTAGCAGGTTCTGACCAGTTCTGGAGAACCGGTAGCGGAAATTTTGAGTAGTTCATAGAACCAGTAAATACCACCTCTGACTGGCCCTGCCCTCATCTATTCTCTGCCTCCCGAGTACCAGCTGATCGGGAGGAAATGGGGATTTTGAAGTAACCTTCCCCTGGAGTGGGGAAGGAATGGAGATTTTGCAGTATCCTTCCCCTGCTACGCCCATCAAGCCACTCCCACCAAGCAACACCCACGCCCACAGAACTGGTAGTAAAAAAATTTGAATCTCACCACTGGTCATTATGGTACATAGGAATCCTCTAGTGCCTGATTTGGGATAGAGCATTAATTATACTCCTCATAGCTCAAATCTAGAGAGACCTATAAATCTTTTAGGATTTTGAACCTGAAAGCCTTTAAGATTTTGGGCAATAATGCCAAAATCTCATAAGATTTCAATCCAGAATACCAAAACCTTGCAGAGTCTAGTGATCTCTTGAGTTTTTTTAGTTTTATTTGTTTTTTGGGGAGCACCATGGATCTGGTAGATGTTCAGTAACAGAACGAATAAGAGCTGGCTATAGGAATTCTGTTTCAGGGCCTTTATCAGCATTGAATTCATCTTTTAGGTGGCATGGAATACCTATGAGCATTAAGGTCACAATAATTACAGTAGCTTGTTGACTGAAAGGAATTAAGCTTCTGGGAGAGGAAATATGAATCAAAATAAATGGTTAGAGTTATTGATTGTAATACAAAAGTGACATTTATGAAAATGTTTTTACCGCATTTATTACAGGAATCACTGGAGTTGTTAAGATAGTAACACAGTTGTTAAGCGAGTCTGGCTTCCTCATTTAGTTTGCTTTTAGAAAGTTTCAAAAGATGATCATACGATTCAGGACACTGCAACCGTCATAAATTCAGGCCAATTGCCAAGCATCTGAATGGTTGTAAGTATAAAAAAATGGTCATAAGTCACTTTTTTCAGTGCCATTGTAACTTTGAAGAGTCACTAAATGAATGGTTGTAAGTAAAAAACTGGTACTAGGTCTGAATAGAGTAAATCATTCTATGAAGCAGCAGTCCCCAACCTTTCTGGCTCAATAGATCTGCAGCAGCAGTGGGGAGGGAGGAGGGGATGGTTTCCTGTGCCCAACTTAATCTCACACATGTGCAAATGAAGCTTTACACACTTGCCCACCACTTGCACAGCCTAATTCCCAATGGGCTGCAGAGCAGATTGATCCATGGCCTGGGTTGCGGATATTTGCTATTAAAGGATTGTTGAATAATTTAGCAAATGCAGAATTATATCTAAAAATTTAGATGTTGATACTGTCATTTTATAGTAAACCCTAGCCCAGTGATGGTGAACCTGTGGCATGCGGAGCAATATTGGAGGGCACGTGAGGTGTTGCCCCATGTCAGCTCCAGCGTGCATGCATGCGCTGGCCAGCTGATTTTCGGCCTTCTTTTTGGCCGTTTTTGCTGTCCCTAGGCTTCAGGGAAGCCTCCTGAAGCGTGGGGACAGCGAAAAATGGCCCAATGGGCCAACCGGAAGTTTGGAAACAAACTCTCCCCAAGCTTCAGGGAACGCGAGCCAAAAAAGGTTCGCCATCACTGCCCTAGCCTATAGATTACTAACATTATTGCTGCATAGCAGAATCTCTCCTAAGCTACTGAACACAAATTACCATTATATTACAATAATATATTCTTTAGAAATTATATTTTCTCTAAAGAATAATGTATTAATATATTGCAACGGTTTGGTAATGTATCAGATTATTCAATTAATGTAAGTCATATATTTCCTATAGGTTCTAATATATATGAAAATCTATTATAATTGGGATTTTATTTGGCATTTGAATTTTAGATATTTTTAGTTTATATTTTTTATCAAAACATTTAAACAAGAAGTTAAAAATTAACAGAAATCAATATAAGATAAAGAAGTAGAAAGAAATAAAAGAAACAGCAAAATGTTCAAGAAAAGAAAAAAGTTGAAGAAAAACAGAAGATATAAAGAAGTGGCTTCTGATACTCTCCATAACAGTTATAAGTACAAATATATTTCTGTAAAGTTATATTACATTTCTATCTATAATCTATGCTGTCTAATCATTAAAACTGTAAATTACAACTTGTTTCCTTTTTTTCACAATTTAACATATCAACTTTGGATTTTTGAAGCATACAATAATTTGCCAATGAAAAAATTAATGGCGTGCATATAATTATGTTGCTAGCTGAAGAATACTGACAGACACTGTTTATCTCTGTATCCTGCCAAATAGTAGATGATGTCATATATACAATTATGGATTAAGTTAAAATTTTCATTGTGACTTATTTCAAAATGGCATTTTCACAAAACCCTCCATTTTACCCTACACAAAGAGTGATTAGTTTCTTCTATTGAATACACTGAGCTTTTCTACAGAAATATAACTCTGAGATTTTTCATAGTCTTTTCCTTTTATTCTTTGCTTGGCATTTGTTAGGTTTGATACTTAAATGACTGAATTTTGGGCCATATAATGCACCCGCTAATGATTTTTTTTAAACTAATCCTGCCAGGTCCAACAATTAGAAAAAGTTTTGCCAATATATCTCCTTTTGAGAGTTTTAGCGTATCAATATTTCCTTCCTCCTCCCCTCCCTCCTTCCTTCCCTCTATCCTCCCTTCTTTCCTCTTCCTCCTTAACAAATGTTATTTGCAGTAACTGAACTAGGGTATTCATGTATCAGCTGCAAAGTACTTTGCCAATAGCCAGCTTAATACAGCAATTAAAACAGATGAAGGCTGAGTTTAATCTGAGGGAAAAGTAATAAGAGCTGATGGAATTGTGCATGCTGTATTTCTTGAATTGTGAATTAACACATTAAATGGTTGCAGTGTTAGCAAGGTGATGGTTCACCCCCTCCTGTTTTAATCTTTTTCACTTTGCTGTTTCTAAGGAAACAGTGATAAAGGATAAAGTGGACTTGACTGCTTTGGGAGATGCAAATTTCACAGGTCCAGAATTCAGGTGGAGAGGAGATTTGCAAGGAACAGACTAAAAAAAAAACAACTGCCTGCCACTTTGCACAGAGAGGAGATTGATCTCATTGCCAGCATATAGAGTCCAAAATCTGTGGTTTGTTTATAGCCTCATATCCTTCCTAGTACCCTAAAACCTTCTGGATTACCTTAGAATCTGCATAGGACATTTTTTTCTGCATGAGAAATTACTCAAAACGAAATCAGATATTTTAATATGCCCATTTCATCTTTGCTTGATTCCACCATTTTTTTGCATGTCACATCCCATGTTTCTCAATAGGCGAGTCTATCTAATTATTCCAAACTATGATTTAACAGAAATTACCAATTAAAATTCTGTCAACCCACTCCATATTTTTTTATTTATTCCCATCATCAATCTATCTGAGAGTTTATCAGATATTGATTAACACATCCATGTTGTTTCTGTTCAGGAAAGGCTACTGCTTTTCTGACACCACCAAGGTTTTCAAATAACTACGATGGATCTAGTAGTTCACATGAGCTATTGTTTCACAAAGCCACTGTAGAATGTATTGAACACCCGTTTCCCAGGCCAGAGAACCAAGGAGCTTTTGCCTTGGCAGAATTTACTATGGTTCACTGAGTCTCTCTCTAAACAATTATGAAATTCTAGCACATTTCCTAATGTTTCACATGACAGTGAGAAATAGTGCTGAGTGCTATCATTTTTTTTAATCTTTACAATAGGAGAAAAAATTTCAGAACAAACCAATAAAATGATGCGTCTGTTTCCTATTATGTTCCTCTGGGTTCTATAAGTAAAAAATATTTTCTCAATGTTCTTGGAGACTCCATATGGCTCATGGCTATTGATATGTGATATATCTTCATAAATCATGATGATTTTTTCATTATGTGAGAATGTATCTTGTTTTCTCTACCAATATCATATTCAAATTAATTTCATCTCCTGATTGGACTACTGCAACACATTCTACATGGGGCTACCCCTGAAAAGTAAAATCTAACCCATCTCCCCACCCCCACCCCCATCCCCGGTGCATCAGCTGCCCCCTTTTCCATCTTGGCTCAATGATTGCATTCTGTTTGTATTGTGATTTTATTGGGTATATTTATATTTGATGATTTAAATGTTTTTATGTTGTAAGCTGCTCTGGGTTGCTTAGAAATGAGATGGAAGACAAATAAATTTAATGACAACAACAGCAGCAGCAGCAGCAGCAGCAGCAGCAGCAACAACAACAACAATAATAATAGTGACACTGCTGCGCTCAGTACCTAGCATTTGTAACTCCATCGCATTCCACGCTCTTAGGTGCAGGGCAGCCCATTCTGAAAGAAAACATCTCACGTTTTCTTTCAGAATGGGCTGCCCTGCACAAAAGAGTGAGGAACGCGAGAGAGCTTCAAGTGCTAGGTAGGATGCCCGTTGCGCGGTGGGACACAGTTTGGGGTGACCAGTCGTGCGGGGCGGGGCGGGGCGGAGCCTGGGCGGGGGCCAGGCGGGCCACGAGACGGGCATCATACCTAGCACTTGTAACTCCGTCGCATTCCACGCTCTTGGGTGCAGGGCAGCCCATTCTGAAAGAAAACATCTCGCGTTTTCTTTCAGAATGGGCTGCCCTGCACACAACAGCGAGGAACGCGAGGGAGCTTCAAGTGCAAAAGCATGGCAAACCACCTACCACCCCCCTGGCCCCTCTCACCGCCCCCCTGTCACCACCCTTGCCTCTCCCTGGGGGGGCGGTACCGCCCACTTTGGGAACCACTGCTCTAGAGCAGGGATCAGCAACCCATGGCTCTGGAGCCGCATGTGGCTCTTTCATCCCCGTCACTCAAAATATGTGTCACAACTGCCAATGTGTGACACCTGCCGGCACGCAATTTATTGAGTTTTTCGACCCATGGTAGGCCAACCATGGATAAATCCAAGAAAATAAAAGTTTCAGAAGAAAACAGAATCTTTAATTCAACTATATATGCTAGTTTTGTGGCCGCTCAGGAAATAGTCAGGCACAGGAAGAGTTTTGTGGCTTCCAGTGTTTTCTTTTCTGTGGGAAACAGGTCCAAATGTCTCTCTGAGTGTTTAAGGTTGCCGACCCCTGCTCTAGAGAAAGTGCAGAGGAGAGCAACCAGGATGATTAGGGGACTGGGAACTAAAACATATGAAGAGCGGTTACATGAACTGGGCATGGCTAGTCTAGTGAAGAGAAGAACCGGGGAGACATGATAGCAGTTTTCCAATATTTGAGGGGCTGCCACAGAGAGAAGGGGGTCAGGCTATTTTCCAAAGCATCAGAAGGCCAGACAAGGAATAATGGATGGAAACTGACCAAGGAGAGATTCAACCTAAAAATAAGGAGATATTTTCTGACAGTGAGAACGATCAACCAGTGGAACAGCTTGCCTTTGGAAGTTTTGGGAACTTCAACACTTGAGACTTTCAAGAAGAGATTGGACTGCCATTTGGCAGAAATGGTGTAGGGTCTCCTGCTTGAGCGGGGGTTGGACTAGATGATCTACAAGGTCCCTTCCAACTCTATTACTCTGTTAGATAATTACCGTATTTTTCAGAGTATAAGACGCACCTTTTTACCCTCAAAAAGAGGGTGAAAACCTGGGTGTGTCTTATACACCGAATGCAGCCCCACCCAGCCACCCCCACCCTTTGGCATCTGCCTACCAGAAATTTACCTCTTTGCAGCAAACAGGGCAAAGCACAAGAAGAGCACAAGAAGAGATAAACTGCCTCCCGATCTACAGCTGACAGGCTTGCCAGCCACATGGTAAAATGAAACTAACCACGGTGGCTGTAATGAGACAAAATGCTGGGAGATAAACTGCTGGCAATATTAGGCTGCTGAAATCAAATGGAGGCAAGCTATAGCTGCTATGGCTCATAGCTAGAGCTCTTGCCTCACAATCAGGAGGTTGTGAGTTCTATCCTAGGTAGAAGCAGATTCTGTTAATATGTTATTTTGTTAAATGTTTGTAGAGTGTTCAAATTATCAGACTTATTTTTTAAAGACTGCTTTATTATTGTTCTAGACAATTTAACAAAATGAAGAAGCTTTTTAAAATAAATGCTTGCTCTGAAGAGGCCCAGTGCTATTGTATCTTCTTTTAAATAGCAGAGAATACTTCCAGAAAGCCACATCAATTTTAAAGATCTGTAAAAGTATAATCTGAAATGTCCTGTTTTAGTATTAAGTATTAGTATTAAGTATTAGTATTAAAAGAAGGCAGCTGAGAAACCCTGACTAGTCATGTTTGGAGTAGATCTATTTAAATAATTGGGAGGAGTTAGTGTGATTACATTTAAGAAAACTTTCTGGGATTAATATACTGCCATAAATGTACATTTCTCCAATTCTTTGCCATTTTTATGGGTCAGGCACACATGCACAGAAATACACAGCAAACAGTGTATATCATCTGTACTGTTTGCTGTTTGCTGTTTGGCAAATTGCTGGGAGGCAGAGGCCTTTTTTCCTTGTTTTCCTCCCCCAAAACTAAGGTGCGTCTTATACTCCGGTGCGTCTTATACTCTGAAAAATACGGTAGATATCCAACAGCTAGATAGGGCGTTGTATAGATTTAACCCATTCTTGGAGGCTAGCTCCGCCCAGTATGGAGAAGTTCTGGAACATTAGCCAACATAATGATGTAGCTGAAAATAGTTCTGTTCTCATGGCTCATTGCCCCAACCATCAATGGATTGAATCTTCAGACAGTACAGGGATTAGAACTACACTGTAACATTCCTGAGTTTCTGCTGAACCCAACCAGTCTTTTAAAAAGAGTGGAAAAAAGAGTTATGGTAGTCATAGGCCCTAGATAGTTCTTATTTCTTTGCATTTCCTTAATTTATTTAGCAATTTTATAGCTATACCGGTAGTATTTAAACAATTCCATCAGGGGATTATGTGGCAAGTGCTACATACAGAGGTCTTCAAACTTGGCAACTTTAAGACTTGTGGACTTCAATTCCCAGAATTCTCCAGCCAGCTATGCTGGCTGAAGAATTCTGGGAGTTGAAGTCCACAAGTCTTAAAGTTGCCAAGTTTGGGGACCCCTGTGCTACAGAGACCTCTCTCTCCTTCAGCTACTTTGTTCCCCATGCCTGGACATCTTGATTCCCTCTGATTTATCCCCCCACCAACACACCCCTCAGTTTTAAAATCATCATTCTGTTCAATATTTTCTGGAGTTATTTAATATTAAGCAGATGAATTACCCTAAGCATTATTTTCTTCAACAATAAATTTCCTGATCTTCTACTCATCACTGCCACTGTTATAAAACAGAATACCCTTAAACCAAAACAATCAGCTTACCACTGTCCCTCTCTATGACCAGCTGAATTTGATAGCACTAATTTGTATAATTGAGCATTATCTTGGTGCATTCCTCTAAAAAATGCCCTTGTTTCTCCATTGCATATTATTGATGGAAGAGTTTTCAAGCTCCAGCCAGCAAGAGGTAGAATTACAAAATGATATACATCTTTATATTTGAGACTTGTTCAATTTTATGACAGCCAGAATTGGAATCAGCATGAGCTTGATGTATACACCATTCAAACGGAAAAAAAGTCTTTATTTGAGCAAGTATATATGAGAGGCAGACTTACTGAGGCAGATTCTTCCATGAATATCAATTTTGACTGCCAAGCTTCATTTCAAATTATGCTTAAGTATTTACTCACTTAAAACAAAATATATTCAGAATTAAGCTTAAATCCTATCATAAAGGAAAGTAGGCATACAGTATATTTGATCTGGGGTCCCTTTGGAAAAACAGCACTTTTAAAGATTTTTTCATAACATTATGGTCATATTTTTACATATAACTCATCCTTAAGTAACAGCAGGTTTTTTTTTACAAAATGGGGGAATATTTAGTATAATCTTTAGCTGTTTCTCATATTGATGAATGACCAGTTACAGTATATTCATATTCTATTTGTATGAGATATCTATATGACAATGGCCATGAAACTACAGAAAAAGAATTGGCATCAGACCTGGTTATGTGATTGAATGTCTGGACAAGTTGATTAATAGCCATAAAGTTGACATTGGTCAGGCAGGAAAATGATTTGCTGAGAAGTATTAGGCCTGATCTGTGTAGTTATAAAAATTCTGTTCCAAAGAATTTATTATTTTGAGGAAGAAGATTAATAGCTCCCTACTAAAAGCTTGACTTCAAAATAGCAAAGTATTCAGGAAAGAGTTCACACTAATATCCTTGTATTACTTAAAGATTGAGACCAACTGTTATATTGATCATTAGATGACAAGAACCTGAAGTTATGGTATATTTTTAACCTCATTGCAATCTTATGGTGAAATTTTACATATTTCACAGTCAAGCTTTTTCAGGAATTACAGCAGTCTCTAAAATTCTCACATAAGAAAACCCCTGAATAGTACCAATTTCTTTCCTAGACAAGCAATAAGATTTTGTAAAAAAAATTGTTAGGTAGGAGACATAGCTTGAATCATAAAACTGGTTGTTACTTTTCCTGCTGTTGATAGATTATACATAGTTTTTACAAAAATGAAGGTTAACTGAAAATGATATTGCTTTGTTTACCTTTTGTTTGAGAACTTGTAATATCCAGCTATCCTCACCAGGTGAACATGATGGCATCATACTGTGAATTTTCCCATTTCTGCTTTATTTCACTGACCACTGCAATTGGAGATAGGGAGTGTAATGTTGCATTGTGATAAGGTAACCCATATTGAATTAGCATAAATTTTATTTAAAAAGAAGGGAAAAGCAGAATGGGAAATACACCATTCAGTGCTTTTTTATGGTATGGAAAAAACAAAATACATAAGTATTTCCAAAGACATTACATTAGAAACGCATTATTATTAGTATGGGAGAAAATTAAAGAACATCACTATTTGAAAATACTTGTCAGGCTCTCCACAATGGAGGCATTGATTCATCCAAATGTTATTGATATGGAAAATATTACCAGATATAAAGACATTTTGAATGAAAAGGGGGAACTTAAAACTAAAGAGAGATTGAGTGGTCAAGGGATTGAGATAACATGGTGGTCACAAATGCAGATACAATCCTGATATGAGAAGAATGCTAAAATGTATTTGTAGCTTGTGTGGGCACACACTTCAGACCTCTCAATACCTCACATCCATTGTGCTTTTTCCTGTCCTGCTGCACAAATCTTTTAAACATTTGCTGGCAATCACAAAGTGAGCCTTCACCCCAAGCATATTCCCCATTCTGAATTTAGATTATTACACAACCATATGAAATAATATAAAATCACACTACTAAGCACAGTAACACCTGAACTATAGCAAAACTTTGTGAAATAAATTGATATAAATCCCCATACCCCATATATAGATTATGTTGAACAAATGTAATGTCTTTGGGTTGATTTAAAGCCAAGATACGAAAATAAGAAAAATAAGAAAACGTCATCAAAAACTTGAATTGCCATAATGTTGTCTTCCTAAAGCGCCCTGCTTCCTTCTTTGCTCCAATTACAATTTCTGTACTAATAAATTTATGTCCAGTTTTGGAACCAATTCTGAGAAAATAAGCTTGAAAGAGGTCAAAAATCCTTCCACCCACTTGGATCTTTTCCTCAAAACACACATCTGTCTCTAGCACATTTAGTTGGACAACAAGCAGACTCTTTGGAAAGAAATCAAGGAAAGGAGGGAGGAAAATCAAGCGACCCCCCCCCAAAAAAACTAATGGGGTGGGGTAGGGAAGGAATCTTAAGTATCAGTGTAAAAGTCCCTTTTTTCCAGTGATAGCAGTTCTAGGATAAATCAGATCAATAATAATGTCTGTCCATGTATCTCTCCTGCTCAGCTTTTCCTCATTATCTGACTATTCCAGAATATAAATAAAGACAGAGGAGGACAGTTTTATGATTGGAAGAACTTTGTGTCTACTTTTAGGGTCCCATACTATAAATAAAGAGAATGGAGGACAATTCTTGTGATTGAGAGAACTTTGTGTCTATTTTTAGGGCTCAATGACTGAGCATAGATATTGCATATTCAGGCAAAGCAGAGCTGAGAAAAACTTCTGTTGAGATCATTGTGAACTTCTTCTCATAAATTATGGTCTATGAAGGTGGGGAGATTAGTGATCATTAGCTGCCTTTCCATATTTTTATGCATAAAGCATGTTTCTGTTAGAGTATTCCTTCATAGATATGTTGCTCAGGATAATCTGTAATATTTTTTTTAAGGAGATCAAAGCACAGATCCCTAAAAAGGATTTTAATTTGCCCATTTTTGACAGGGTTTTTCAAACTTGCAATCCTAAAATGTGTGGACTTCCAGAATTGCCCGGACAGCATTCTGGAAGTTGAAGTCTACACATCTTAAAAGTTGCCAAATTTGAAAAACATTGATCTATCAGAACATCTAGCTCAGGGATATCCAATCTGGGCAACTTTAAGACTTGTGGACTTCAAAACGGGCCGAAAAATAGGTGGTTGTGGGTCCAGCCAGTGGTGGGATTAGCCCGAACCAATCCAAACCAGCTGAATCCCACCTCTGCGAGGCAAGTGGCCAGGAGGAGGGGCTGGATGTGATGAGTGATGTTGAGTTGGCCACGCCCACCCAGTCACATGACAATCCGGCCATACCTACCCCAGCCAGTCTTTAGGGCAGAGAACCGGTTGTTAAATTATTTGAATCCCATCTCTGAAGGGAGGTATGTTAAAAGGGTTATGTAAACATCATCATTATTATTAATAATATTATAATCAATACCAATGTAATGAATACTGTTGTAAATATTTTGATTATTATTTCCTAAAACTATTTGTACCCAGACAACACACTGTTTAATTTAAAATTGAATTTTTACATGTTATAAAATAAAAAATAAAAAAGAAGTTGTGGATACTTTTTAAGAAGAGGTTTTAAGAAGAGATTGGACAACCATTTGTCCAGAATGATATAGGGTCTCCTATTTGGATGAGGAGGGGTTGGGGATGGGTTGGACTAGAACAGTGATGGCGAACCTTTTTTGGTTCGCGTGCCAAAAGGGGGGGGGGAATGTGGGGGATCACGTGTGTGCGTGCCCACACTCATAATTCCATGCACCCCCGCACATGCACGCATGACCCCCCTGCTCCCAGCATGCAATGGCACGCCCATTTTTCGCTCTCCCCAGGCTCCAGAGCCTTTCTAGGACCCTGGGGAGGGCGAAAACGGCCTTCCCCACCCCCTCTGGAGGCTGGAAACAGCCTGTTTCCCGACTCCCAGTGGGCCCAGAAGGCCTGAAAATCAGCCGGCTGGTGCACACATGCACGCCGGACCTGAGCTCGCGTGCCCACCGATATGGCTCCGCGTGCCACTTGTGGCACCCGTGCCATAGGTTCGCCATCACGGGACTAGAAGATCTCTAAGGTCACTTCCATCTCTGTTATTTTGTATTCTATAACCTTTGCATTTGAATTATTACTGCTAGCAGTTTAAAAAGTAGATATGAACTATATTCAATCAAAGCAAAAATAATAGAATATATATCTTTATGCATGCATTTCCTTAGTTTTGCTTAATCTTTTGTTTATTTGTTTCTAGTGATTAGAATTGTTTCTATGTCTAGACAGCAATATTGTTGTGTATGTGTGTTTGTATATGCAGACAGGTACAAATAAAATTTTCTTCAGTTATTTCTTAGTTCTGTAAATTGTTTCAGCAGCTGTTGTTTCCAATGGGCTTGGAATCAATGAACTTGCTGATAACCTTGCTTTTTTACTGCATTCTGCCCAGGTGTAAATAATTCTTGGATAATAAATTGGTGGAGGAGGATTATTTAGAGAACTGTAACTTTTTCTAGGTGATGGTACACATCCTATTTTAACTGCACATACTTAAAGAAAAGGGTGTGGGCCACCAAGCTGCAGCTGAGAATTATGCTCTTAATTAAATTCAATTAATCTCCCAACTGCAATTCATTCATAGATAGAAAAAAATATCTTACATTTTCTCAAATGTACACTACATTTTAAAGTCAGTCTTTCTCTTGTGGCAATGGCTCTGCAATTTGAGACACTTGATAGCTCCTGACTCCACTAAAATATACTGTTTTCCACTCCCATGCTTGCTCACATTGTATAATTAATGTCCCAATTTCCAAGCCTTGAAAAGACAAGAGACAGTCCATTTGAATCTATTATTATTGCTTGAATCTGTTTAAGTCATTTCATCTGTTATTTTGTTTGGTCTTATAAGTTTCATTTCTACCATTGTCGCATAGTCTCCAGTTTTGATTTTCCAATCTGATTCTATTGGCAATATTATACCAAATATGTTTTGCATCTGTCAACAATTTTAATAAATTGTGATTTTTCCCCATTTTTTAATTTAGGCATTATACCTAATAAAATATTTCAGGCAGTTTAAACAGACATTTTTTAATTTTCTGATGATTTTGATGTATTTATTTCCAGTAATGTTGTGTTTGTTTATCTGCCCACCACTTATAATAAAAAAATATTTCTCTGTTGTAACATTTCCAACATTTGTTCTTATAGGATTTATCTATCTTGCTATCTATTGATTCTTCTGTAAAATAATAATAATGTAGAAAAGACTATGTGATATAGTCTTACATGACTATATCAATAAAAGCCAGGCTATACTCCTATATAACGTATGTAACAGCAGTGAAACCTACTTACCTTCCCTACCGGTTCAGATTAGCTTGTTTCATGCAGACGCTTTGCGTTTCAAGCACACGCTTTGCATTTTGCGCACACGCTTTGTGTTTCATGCACATGCTTTGCGTTTCGTGCACATGCTTTGTGTTTCGTGCATGCCACCATCATACACGCTTTTCCTGCACATGCGCAGAAGGCTTTGCGCATGTGTAGAGGGTTAAAAAAATGAAAATGGCGATGTCCGGGCGGCTGTGCAGAGCCTCGTGCGGCCACCGCTACCTGTATGCCCAAACTGGGCCAAACCGGTAGCATTTCACCCCTGCTATATAAGGTTAAGAACAGTGGTGGGTTCCTACTGGTGCGGTCCACTCTATAGCACCAGTAGCGGCCTGCTGGTGACGTCACAGTACCGGTGCGGTCGGTTGCCAGTGCCTGGGCACCACCATTTTTTAAAAAAAATATTTTTTTAATTTTTAAAACAAATTTCTTCTGCGCATGCCCAGAAACCTGACAATTAAGTCTTTCCCCGTCCCTTCGCTTGAAAATAATAAGAAGCTCGCATATGACACTTTTCCTTCTCTTTTGCCTAAAGCTTCCCAAAGTGGGCATTTTCCAAAAGCTTAACCTTTTATACTGTTAATTTTATACAGTTTTATACTATTATTCTTTAGACGAAAACATTGAGGACTGTTAAAAGATACTGTTCTTTTAACAGTCTTCAATATTTTCGTCTAAGGAATCCATGACTGAAACCAAAAATGCTGTATGAGTCTTGCTTGTCTTTTAACTATAGCATTTTATGCATATAAAGGTTGCTGTGTTGTCATGGTGTAACACGCACTTTGTATGCAAAGCTTTTCATGTAAGCTATAAAATAGCAAAAATAGTAGTAACATCTCTCTGAAATAACTAATATATGACCGGCAAGCCACGCCCACCCAGTCACATGGCTGGCAAGCCATACCCACAAAATAAACCACGCCCACAGAGTGGTAGCAAAAAAATTAGGAACCCGCCCCTGGTTAAGAACCTATATAAGGCTCACAATGAACAAAGGCTTGCAACAAAAGTAAAAAGAATAACAAAAAAAGCTTCTTCCAACATGTTAAAAACAAGAAAAATATCAAGGAAACAATTGGTCCATTGCTAGGAGAAAGTGGCAAGAAGGTGACAATCAACATGGAGAACGTAAAACTACTTAACTCATTTTTTTGCATCTGTCTTTACACAAAGGGAAAAAGCAATCCAACCTATCAAAAACAGCACCACAAAAAACAGATTAGGAAGAGATTAGGAAGAAAATGGTAAGTGAGCACCATCTACCCTAGACAAGTTCAAATCACCAGGACAAGATGGGTTACACTCCAAGGTTCTGAAGGAACTGGCAGACAAGATCTCAGAACCACTGAACTATATCTTTCAAAGATCCTGAAGCACTGGGGAACTGCCAGAGGACAGGAAAAGAGCTGATGTAGTTCCCATCTTCAAAAAAGGAAAAAAAATAGATACAGGAAATTACAGACCTATCAGCCTCACCTCAATACCAGGGAAGATTCTGGAAAAGATAATCAAGCAATGAATCAGCAAACACATAGAAGCAAACAAAGTAATAACCAAAAGCCAACATGGGTTGGTCAAAAACAGATGATGCCAGAGTAATCTTATTGCATTCTTTGACAAAATGACAAAATTAGCGGACCAGAGGAATGCTGTCGATATAATTTACTTGGACCTCAGTAAGGCATTTGATAAAGTAGACCACAACCTACTACTATATAAAATAGAAAAATGTAGGTTAGACATTATCACCACCAGATGGATTCATAACTGGCTGACCAACCACACTCAACATGTAGTCCTCAATGGAACTTCCCTCAATGGAGGGAAGTATGCAGTGGGGTACCCCAAGGCTCTGTTTTAGGCCCAGTACTCTTCAACATCTTCATCAATGATTTGGACCTCTCTGCTAAAGGGTTTCACTTTATGAGCAAGAGTTGGCTGCTGATAGTTATCATTGCATTTTAACTATTTTAATTCCTCAAGGTGCTCTGGCACCCTGCCTGATTTGTAACTCCAGCTTGCAGATATTTCTAATCTAATGATTGGTATTTAGGGCAGCTTTTTTTAAGCAAAGAAGCTTTTTGTATTTTTGTACAGGTAATCCTTGATTTACAACAGTTCATTAAGTGACCATTCAAAGTTACAATGGCACTGAAAAAAATTACTTATGACCATTTTTCACACTTGTGATCGTTGCAGCATACCATTTCTCTGAAATGGTGTAGGGTTTCCTGCCAAAGCAGGGGGTTGGACTAGAAGACCTCCAAGGTCCCTTCCAACTCTGTTATTCTATTTCTATTTCTAAATACCTAAAATAAAACTCAAAACCAAAACTCTGAAAGATGATAATAAACTTTTTAGGAATTCCCTAAACTCAAAAGGAAGGATGGATATTGAATGAGATGGAGAATGCCTCTTTGTCTTTTACATAGCAGGAAAGTGGTATTTTTGAATATTTAAGCAGATCAAATGTGGAGGAAATCATTCTTAATTTCATTAGTGTAGAAATAAAGCAAAAGAAAAGTATTTATGTTTTGGGAAAGGAAACACTGGGGTGATGGTAGCTAAGCATCAATAAGTGCTTGTTGCGTAATAAAAATGGACAATCCCAGCCATGTGTGGGATTTGGGGGTTCTCCAAACTGCACAGAATCTTAGCTAGAGGTTCTCCTGAACCCCTTTGAACCCCCTGGGTTGGACTAGATGACCTACAAGATTTATTTTATTTATTTTATTTGGGAATTCTTCTATGCCACCCTACTCCCTAAGGACTCAGGGCAGCGTACAGCATTTTAAAGAACACCAAAGAATAAAATCATTAAAAACAATTTTTAAAAAGTTAAAAAGAAAGACATACAAAACCATGCATACATGGGGGAGACCTCAGATATAAAGTTGTCTCAGAACCCTGCCTGCAGGAAGAGCCATGTCTTAATGGCTTTTCGGAAGGCCAGCAAGGTGGGGATGATTCAGATCTCTGGGGGAAGTTGGTTCCAGAGAATTGGGGCCCCTACAGGGAAGGCCCTCCCCCTAGGCCCCGCCAGCTGGCATTGTTTGGCTGACGGGACCTGGAGGAGACCCACTCTGTGGGACCTGACCGGTCGAAGGGAAGTATGAGGTAGAATGCGGTCCCGGAGGTAACCTGGTCCTAAGCCATGTAGGGCTTTAAAGATGATGATCAACACCTTGAATTGTCGCTGGAGACCAATGGGCAGCCAATGCAACTGGCGGAGTATAGTGTTACGTGGGTGTATCTTGAAACACCCATCACAGCACGTGCAGCCTCATTTTGCACCAGTTGAAGCCTCCGAATACTCTTCAAGGGTAGCCCTATGTACAGCGCATTACAGTAGTCCAATCGGGAGGTGACAAGGGCATGAGTGACCGTGAGTAGAGCCTCCTTCTCCAAGTATGGTCGCAATTGGTGCACCAGGCGAACCTGTGCAAAAGCCCCCCTAGCCACAGCTGTGAGATGTTGGTCCAATTTTAACTGTGGATCTAGGAGAACTCCCAAATTGTGAACCCGTTCTGAGAGAATTAATTTTTCTCCCTCAAGACCCAAGGAGGGACAGTCGACATGGTCCTTAGGAGGCAATATCCAGAGCCACTCAGTCTTGTCAGGGTTGAGTTTGAGTCTGTTTCTCCCCATCCAGATCCTAACGTGGTCCAGGCATCGGCACATTACATCGACTGCCTCCTTGAATTGAGACAGGGTGGAAATGTACAGCTGGGTGTCATCAGCGTACTGTTGAAGACTCACCCCGTGTCAACAGATGATCTCCCCCGGCAGTTTCATGTAAATGTTAAACAAGACGAGTGAGAGGACTGAACCCTGAGACACCCCACAGGTCAGGGGCTTAGGAGACGACATCTGTCCTCCTGCTAACACCGACTGCATCCTGTCGGCGAGATAAGAGGAGAACCACCACAAAACAGTGTCTCCCACTCCCAACTCGCCGAGACAATGCAGAAGGATACCATGGTCGATGGTATCGAAAGCCACTGAAGGTCAAGTAGCACCAGGATGGAGGAATCACTCCCATCATGGGCTCGACAGAAATCATCCATCAGGGCGACCAAGGCAGTTTCTGTACTGTAGCCATGCCTGAAACCCGACTGATAGGAATCTAGATGATCAGTTTCCTCCAATAGATGAAGAAGTTGAAAAGCCACCATCTTCACAACAACTTTACCTATAAAAGGTAAGTTGGAGACCATACGAAAGTTCTTCAAATCCGCTGGATCCAGGGAAGGCTTCTTAAGGAGGGGTCTCACCACCACAACCTTTAAAGGCTGCGGTACGGATCCCTCCCTAAACGAAGTGTTGACCACTGCCTGGATCCAGTCTTGTGCCAGCTGTCTGCTGGCCGAAACCAGCCAGGAGGGGCATGGGTCCAATAAACATGTGGAAGAGTTCATCGCACCCACGGCCTTGTCCATGTCATCAGGAGAGACAGGCTCAAAGTCCTCCCACAATGCTGGACTAAGACTTGCCCCTGTCAACTCAATGTCCATCTGTCCAGCCGGAGTCCAGATTTGACCGGATCTGAGTGATGTTATCCATCAGAAACTGCGCGAATTCCTCAGCTCTACCTTGCAAGTGTTCCTCGCAAGTGTTCCTCCTTTGGCAAGGAGGGTGCGAGTCACCCTAAACAAGGCGGCTGGGCGAGAATCTGCGGATGCAATAAGAGTGGAAAAATGAGATCGTTTTGCCGCCCCTATCGCCACTAGATAAGACTTAATGAAAGTTCTTAGAAGTGTTCGGTCGGATTCGGTTTTACTGGCTCTCCAGCATCGTTCCAGACATCTGTTGTGGCATTTCATCTCCCGGAGCTCCTCGGTGAACCAGGGAGCTTTCCGGGATCCACTGCCACGGAGAGGTCGCAAAGGCGCAATCCGATCTAATGCTCCTGATGCTGCGGTGTTCCAGGCAGCCACCAGGGCCTCAGACGAATTGTGTACCAGGGTTTCAGGTATTTCCCCAAGTTCCCTCTGGAATCCTTCCAGCTCCATTAGGCGCCTGGGCGGAACCACCTAGTTGGTACTGCCTCCCTGCGGGGGAGGAGTGGGGCTGTGAAATCCAACCTCAATAGGAAATGATCTGACCATGACAACAGGGTGGTGACTATATCCCCTAAATTCAGATCATCTCTCCACTGCCCTGATAGAAACACTAGGTCAAGCATGTGGCCTCCCTCATGAGTCAGACCAGGATTACTTGGGCCAGGTCATGGAATCCATGAACTCCTGAGGTGCACCAGAGTTTCGCCTGCCGAAGGCAGGTTAAAGTCCCCCAGCACCATAAGCCTGGGGAACTCCACCGCCAGGCTAGCTATCGCCTCAAGCAGCTCAGGCAGGGCCTTAGTAACGTAGCTGGGAGGCAGGTATGCTTACAAAAGGGCCACCTGGACCCCTAAGTCCAACTTCAGAAGGAGCGTCTCACAGCCGACAATCTCCGGGGTAGGGCTCCTACGAGGATGCAGATTCTGGCACGTTATAATAGCCACTCCTCCTCCCCTTCCCTGGGGCCATGAATGATGCAACACTGAGAACCCCTCTGGGCATATCTCGGAGAGGGCTACTCCCCCCTCCTGGCCCAGCCAGGTCTCAGTTATGCATACCAGGTCCGCCCCCTCATCTGTGATTAAATCACGTATCAAGGGGGCTTTGTTGACAATTGATCTGGCATTCAACAGCATCATCCTGAACCCAGGGCCCTGAAAACCCTGGTTGCCAGGTACTCGGGTTGAGCAAGATGGAACCACATCGGAGGGGCCGGAACAAGGGATCGCTTGTAAACAGCGAGGTCTTATTCACCGAGAATGGCCCGCCTCTCTGCTCCTGCCATACCTACCTCTCCCCATCATGACCAAAATGTTCCGGCTCTCCAACCCCCCAGAGATCCCCCTCCCCGCTGGTCCTCGTCCCTCCCTGCAGGTCATCCATACCATTCATACTTAGCTGGGTAGGATAGTCCAGCCCCTCTCCACTTCTGTTTCCACACTCAGTGTCGGGGGGCCTAGCCCCAATCCCCGGCTCACTCATTCTGTCTAATCATACATCATATTTAAGCCTACACATTCCTATTCCCCAATCACAACACAATCATAACCCAAACCATCTTTAAAACCACCACACCACTTCCGGGGTAAAATCTTAGTTCTTAGTCTTTGATGTTTTATGTCTTTTGATGTTTTTTGCCAGGGTCCACAGTGGTCATAAAAATCTGATTTACTGAGTAAATGTCCACTGGTTTCCCTAGCAGGATTAGAGCTGCTGAGGCTCAGATCCAGGTTATCCCCCAGAAGTCTGCTTCTCAGATCTTCCCATAGACTTTCCAATACAGATAGAACCTCTGGTCTAGGTGTTATATTCTTCTTCTCCCTCAACACCTCATTGTTCACCCTCATGGCAGCATAAGACAGTCTGTCTGATTGAAAATTCCTCCAGAGGGCCGGGTAGAGAGCCGGGGCTGCGTCAGCCAAAAAAGGCCTCGCGGCTGCAACAGCTACAATGTTAATAATGGCTATTGTATAACAGCATCGTCGTTACACTGACTACCAATCAGGGGTGAAATCCAGCAGGTTCTAACAGGTTCTGGAGAACCGGTAGCGGAAATTTTGAGTAGTTTGGAGAACCGGTAGTGGAAATTTTGAGTAGTTCAGAGAACCGGCAAATACCACCTCCGACTGGCCCCAGAGTGGGGTGGGAATGGAGATTTTGCAATATCCTTCCCCCAGGAGTGGGAAGGGAATGGGGATTTTGCAGTATCCTTCCCCTGGAGTGGGGTGGGAATGGAGATTTTGAAGTATCCTTCCCCTGCCACACCCACCAAGCCACGCCCACCAAGCCACACCATGCCCACCAAGCCATGCCCACAAAACCGGTAGTAAAAAAAAATGGATTTCACCACTGCTACCAATCTGAAACAAATTCAATTCAATTCAGTGAACTTAGAAAGATCTAAATGGTTAAAGACCATGCAGCTTAGGTTATAACTTTCTCTTTACTATTACCTTGCTCAGATGTAATCTGAAGAAGCTATTGTTTGTTTCGCAACAATATATAAAGGTTGTTTGTGGATGGAAGTCTTATGCTAATATGGAATAACATTCTTATTGAAGCTTAAATTTATCCTTTCTGCTACTTTTTTAAAATTAATGATGGTTTTATCAGAATACTATTTTTATAAATTGATGTGCTCCTATATGACTTTTATCTGACTTTTCATTATTTTTACAGAAACTAATATCTTACTCTGTGACTTTTGAAATAACAGATGGCATTACCCGTACTTAGTTGTCTTTTAATATATTTTATGGAAAAGAGGACAATAATGAATAGCTAAATTAAAGGAATAAACGAAGACATTTTTTGACATATGCTATATATTTTTTAATTTACCTTAGCTTTGCTTAATCAAAAAGCATTTGTAATGCCTTGAAAACATATGGAACCAAGCCCCTGATGTAGAAACAGAACAATGTTTTGGGAGATAATGATGACCTCAATTAACAGCTTAAGATGCTGCTATTTGAAATGTTAGGTTATATGGATTTCTGTTAAGATGTGGCTGTTAATTAGTAAATTAGTCCTTTCTGAGAGGGTGCATCCTATTAAAAAAGGTTCTGAGAGAGAAAAAAGACTGAGACAAATTACATAAAGCTATAGTTAGGAAGAATTGTGGCAGCTCTTTTCCAGACTCAGATGTTCATTAAAAAGTAAAACACATAGTTATACTCTTTCCATGTCACTTTTTCTAAATATTATCAAACACATATAATGAAATTCTGTAGCAATTTGGAGGAGAAATGGATTCTTATTGTTGTATTATGCTTTGGAAAGAAGCTTTGAGAGAGTAATATTGTATTCCTTTTGCAACAGATATGGATCTGATCCTCCATATATACTCTATGGAGACGATTCTTTTTCTGTACATACGGAATGGCTGTAGTTTTAAAGCAAAATAAACCTTAATCTAAAGAAAATAATTCATATTTTCCTTTTTATTAGAAAAGGAATGCTGTGCAATAGCAAATGTGCATTTTTAATTAGTGAATTGAGTTATTTCCCCAGAAATCTGCCTACTATTAAATTATACTAATACAATAATACAATATGTATAATAAATAAATACACTACCAGTATTACAATAAAATAACACTCAAACAATAAACAACTACTAGTTGCTAAACTAGATGGGGCCATAATTAAGCAAATACTATATTATTTCATCCTGTTCTCCAAAGGCCTTTTGAAACAATCAGATTTTTAAAATCTTCCAGAAAAAATATGAAGGAAGCAATGTTTTTTCAGAGGAAGAGAGCACTGACAGAGAATGCCTGCTCTCATGACCTTTCCCATTAAACATCTTGGATTTATTGTCCCTGTTCACCAAGTTGTTTCTTTCATGGTACTGAATAAAGGTCACCTATTGCCTACTTTTCATCTCTGTTTTGCTGTTACAGGTAATCTTTGCTTAATGACCATTCATTAAAGACCATTCAAAGTTGCAATGATGCTTAGTGAGTGGTACTTACAACCAGTTCTCAAAATTGCAGCTGTCGGAAGTACTCCGGCAATTAGATGATTGTAGTTTAGGCTCTTAGTAACCAGCTTGTATTTCTGATGGTGTCAGGTCCACCATCATGTCCTGCCATTCTGTTGGAGGGGAGGGAGGGAGGGAGGCTGGCATTTTTCACATGATTTCGCTTTTGCTGTATCCTTGGGGATAAGGGAGAGGGATGTCTTCCAAAGCAGAGCAGACTTCCTCCCAGCCAGTTCCAGTCTGGTTCCAAGGCAGTCATACCCTGAGAGTGACCTGTTATCTGCCTAGCACTTCAGCATTCTCAAAACAACCTTGCGGCATCACATTGACTCCTGGTAGACTGGTCAGTGGGGTTGGGTTTGGGAAAATGGAAGAATTTCTTCTTGCTTTGTATGGCACCTTCAGTTTCTGCCTGACTTTACTTTCTCTCAGTAACAGCTCTTTTGATTCAGTTCAATGGAGTCAAGAGTTTTGCTTTCTTGAGAGGCCAGCTGGGGCAGGTCCTTACAGATGGTCACAACTCCTCATGGTCACATTATCATCATTTTCAACCTTCCCTGCCAGCTTCCCACAAGCAAAGTCAATGGAGAAGCTACAGGGAAGGTTGCAAGCCTCTCTGGTAGGGCCCCCTGGCTTTCCTGTGCTTCCACTGTCCACCCCTGATCTCACTGTGTTTATACCCTGCCACACAGTCCAACCCCTGGTTTTCCTGTACTTGTCCCCAAGCCTTTCCCAGTTTCCCTCAACACACACATAGACTTCTCTGACCCATTCAGGGATTCCCCTGGCCTCTCCCACCCTCTTACATAGGACTTGTACTACTTCTCATTTAATGACCAGCAGGGGGATATAACAACAACTGGGTCTAGTAGCATTGTTGTCACTAACCAATGGGGTCATTGTACTTTACAACAACATCACTTAGAAAAGGAAATTCCAGTCCAAATTGCTAATGTAACTTGACAGTTACAAAAACAAAAATAAAAAAACAAGTTAAGATTAGAATAACCATAGAATAGAATAGAATAGAATAGAATAGAAT
This sequence comes from Diadophis punctatus similis, assembly GCA_023053685.1. NCBI lineage: Eukaryota > Metazoa > Chordata > Lepidosauria > Squamata > Dipsadidae > Diadophis > Diadophis punctatus. The sequence continues at coordinate 10,469,701 of JALIGW010000008.1, forward strand.
AGAATAGAATAGAATAGAATAGAATAGAATAGAATAGAATAGAATAGAATAGAATAGAATAGAATAGAATTCTTTATTGGCCAAGTGTGATTGGACACACAAGGAATTTGTCTTTGGTGCATATGCTCTCAGTGTAAATTTAAAAAAAGACAAGATACATTCATCAAGAATCATAAGGTACAACACTTAATGATAGTCATAGGGTACAAATAAGCAATCAGGAAACAATCAATATCAATATAAATCATAAGGATACAAGCAACAAAGTTACAGTCATACAGTCATAAGTGGGAGGAGATAGGTGATAGGAACGATGAGAAGACTAATAGCAATAGTAATGCAGCCTTAGTGAATAGTTTGACAGTGTTGAGGGAATTATTTGTTTAGCAGAGTGATGGTTTTTGGGAAAAAACTGTTCTTGTGTCTAGTTGTCTTGGTGTGCAGTGCTCTATAGCATTATTTGGAGGGTAGGAGTTGAAACAATCTATGTCCAGGATGCGAGGGGTCTGTAAATGTTTTTACAGCCCTCTTTTGGACTTGTGCAGTATACAAGTCCTCAATGGAAGGCAGGTTGGTGTTTTTTCTGCAGTTCTAATTATCCTCTGAAGTCTGTATCTGTCTTGTTGGGTTGCAGAACCAAACCAGACAGTTATAGAGGTGCAGATGACAGACTCAATAATTCCTCTGTAGAACTGTATCAGCAGCTCCTTGGGCAGTTTGAGCTTCCTGAGTTGGCGCAGAAAAAACATTATTTGTGTGCTTTTTTGATGACATTTTTGAAGTTAGGTGTCCATTTTAGTTGCAATATGGTAGAACCTAGAAATTTGAAGGTCTCTACTGTTGATACTGTGTTGTCTAGTATTGTAAGAGGTGGTAGTATGGGAGGATTTCTCCTAAAGTCTACTACCATTTCTACGGTTTTGAGTGTGTTCAGTTTCAGATTGTTCTGGTTGCACCATGAGGCTAGTTGTTCAACCTCCCATCTGTATGCGGATTCATCGTCTCGAATAAGACCAATCACTGTTGTATCATCTGCAAACTTAAGTAGTTTAACAGATGGATTGTTTGAGATGCAATCATTGGTATATAGAGAAAAGAGAAGTGGAGAGAGCACACAGCCTTGGGGAGCTCCTGTGCTAATTGTACAGGTATCTGATGTGATTTTGCCAAGCTTTACCTGCTGCTTCCTGTCTGTTAGGAAGGCGACTTCCATTGGGACTCTCCATGCTAAATATCTTCAGTATTGTTTCTAGATGCTCTACAAAAGTCTGTGGCTTTTGATATATACATAACTATTGCTATAGATAATGTAGAGAATTGATGTTAAAACCTCTGCCTGTTGTTCATAATTCATTTTCTACCTCTCTCTGCCTTGACCTGCTTTTTGTCCCATATTGCCACTAACTATTTTTGATCTTTGCTGATGCTTAATAAACATCTAGTTAGCTGAACTGTGCCATGACCTAGATAAAAGGATTGGCGGAGTGTATGCTTGGTGCAAGCTAAACAAGATATTATCCAACATAATCTTCAAATGGATAGACGGGGATCTTTAGCAGGCATACTCTACCTGCATGCAACTGTTGGACACATTTTATTTGAAACTATGTTCTTGAAGGTAGGACTGTGATTGTGAGCTATATAGAGCCATATATAGCCTTATAGGTAATAAACAACATTACACCTGGAAACATAGTAATAGCTATGTTATGTGATAATACTGGGTCTAGCCTATTATCAAAAGGATAGCTGTTTTCTAGACCAACTGAAGTTTCTAGGCATTGCTGATATTGGTCCCCCTCCTTCTTTCTTTCCCATCAAGTGACCCAAATCAGAGCATATGCAACTGCTTCTATGCTCTCCAGGTCACACATACACTCAAAAATACAGGGATGCAACATAAGGGGAAAGTAGAAACATTTACACAAAGACAATACATTTGTACTTTCCTAATTAGAACCTTACAAACATGTTTCTACAAACAACACACATGCCCACATGCTGATTAGTCCCTGGTGAGAAATGTATACTCAGTACTTGCTGTAGACAGAAAATGCAGCTGCCTCCTATGGCCACAGTGGTAAAGGGAAAAAAAAAGAATTAAACAATTATTCTACCCTTTTAATTTGGAGTGCAGTTCAGTCTTGGTATACCCATCCCTGACTTTCATACTGAGGTTGAATATTCTGCTGCTTCTCTCCATTCCCACCAAATGTTTGATATGCTAGTCTGTATTTGCTTTAAAAGCAAGCATTCTGTCATCCTCACATAAGCATTCATGCTTTCAGCATTAGCATAAAAACCTCAATATAATGAAAAAGGTAAATTGCATTTCCATTTCTATTATCAATCTGTTACCTAATTAACCAACTGATAAGCAGAGAACATAGATATCCATTGATTTCCTTTGTGCAGACTACTACTTTATCATCAAAAACCTCTGAGAATCAGCAATGTGACACTTTAACAATAAGGATCAGACTGTCATTTTACAATACCTGGGAACTATGACATGTCAAAGGAATAACACTCTAAGAAAAGAATCTGGGTTTTTTAAAGGAAGAATTGTTATTTTAATGGAGTGGATACTTTAAAGCTATTGAGAGAGTAGCCAAGTATATCTGAAAGCAAGGAGGAAAAAATTAAGAGTTTAAACCATGGAGCATGCATACATATGGGCTTTTACCTCTCTACACTGCAATAAGTGAAAGTATTGTATTGGTTTGTGTTTTTTCTCCAGTAACTATACAGATCTTGCTTAGTTCTATTTTGAATAAAAGTTTGAGTGTTTGGAAGGGTGAAATTTACTGTACATCCATATGAAATCTTATAGCTAGATCTTCTGACTTTTACCCTCATCACTGTGGGAAATAAGGCAATCATATCACCCTAAATCTCAAAGGCTAGGGAAACCAGAAGAGAAGCAATGATAATGAGTCCAGCCATGTGGAGTTTTACTTAGACTTTCTGTTATTCCTGAAAAACTGCTACTAGTCTCTAGTACCACAGAACTTCACTAAATTCTGACTGATATACAAATATGTTCTGTCCATTCAGCCTTCATACTTGAAAATCCAATATTCATTAACTAGGAAAGGTAGGAGGCAACCGTCTAAAATTTAAACCCCAGCATATAGAACTTTATATAAGCTTTGATTTTGACACACTACATATCTATGTGAAGATGGCTTTATTCATTTTACAATAAAGAGACTTATCTTATCCAGTTGTATCTCTATCTTCTGCTGAGTAAAATAGTTTTGAATAAGGCATTAACTATTTAGCGAACTGTGATTGATGATTGTGCCCGATGTGAAACACAAATGATCCCTAATCTCCAAAAATGAATGAATAAATGAATGAATGAATGAATGAATGAATAAACAAACAAACAAACAAACAAACAAACAAATAAATAAATAGTAAATAAAACAATGTAAGGCCAGTGAAAGAGCCAGAACTTGTAAAATTACCAAATCTCATGAGATTTTGATAGTTTTTCATGACATATTGCAAGACTGGGTAAAGGCAACAAACCCCATGCGATTTCAGATAATACTGTATGGGAATTGGAAATTTCTGTTGATTTAGGTCTCTAGAGACAATGTTTATCTTGCTTTGGAATCTGTACCAATGATCAGCTTTAGGACACTTGTGGCTACAAACTATAGACTGGGAATCACTGCTTTCATAAAACAGGCTAAAAAAATAAGTAACTGACAATATTAACATCAAAGAACATGTGTGTGTGTGTGTGTGTGTGTGTGTGTGTGTGTGTGTGTGTGTGTGTGTGTAAGTAAGAATAAGAGGTGGAGACAGAGATAGCCAGAGGCAGCAAATTTATGTATGTATGTATATACCGGTATGTTTTTCCTACAAGAAAGTTAAAGTGATATTCATGCTGAAAAGCTGTAAAAAATACCTGAAATCTGTCAAAGCAATGCTCACTTACCATACATTTCTAAAGTTTTACAAAGTGCCTCCCTCAGTCTCCTTTTCAAAGTTGCTTCCTTCCTTTTCCAAGTAATTTCTCCTTTCAAAACATGAACATCTGTGTTGTTCTTAAATAAGCACTACACAGGTAACATAAACAAAAATTTGAATTCAGAGTACAGCAGTTTAAAAACTTGGTTGCCTTGGCCTGCAGCTGGTAACTCACTGGCATATACATATCAAAATGCATTTTAGGATTATATTTATGACTTTTTTTATAACTTCCATGACTACCGTATTTTTCAGAGTATAAGACGCACCGAAATATAAGACGCACCTTAGTTTTGGTGGAGGAAAACAAGGGAAAAAGGCCTCTGCCTCCAAGCAATTTGGCAAACAGCAAACAGCACAGATGATACACGCTGTTTGCTGTGTATTTCTGTGCATGTGTGCTTGACCCATAGAAATAGCAAAGAATTGGAGAAATGTACATTATGCCAGAACGTTTTCTTAAATGTAGTCACACTAACTCCTCCCAATTATTTAAATAGATCTACTCCAAGGTAACTAAACTCTAATACTAAACAGGACACTGTTACATTTCAGACTATACTTGTACAGAGCTGTTAAAATTAATTAAAATTTCTGGAAGTATACATTATTCTCTATTATTTAAAAGAAGATACAATAGCACTGGGCCTCTTCAGAGCAAGCATTTATTTTAAAAGCTTCTTTATTTTGTTAAGTTGTCTAGATTTACAGGGATCTCCAATCTTGGCAACTTTAAGACTTGTGGACTTCAACTCCCAGAATTCCACAATCAGCAAAGCTAACAAAGCTGGCAGTTGGATTCTGGGAGTTGAAGTCCACAAGTCTTAAAGTTGCCAAGGTTGGAGATCCCTGGTTCTAGAACAACAATAAAGCAGTCTTTAAAAAAATAAGTCTAATAATTTGAACATTCTACAGACATTTATAGTTATTCACTTACCCCCTTCCATCCAGTTCAGCAAAAAATAAAAATGTGCTGCGTCTCTCCCAGCTATTTGCATCTTTGTAGTTAGTTTCACTTTCATTTTCACACGTGGCAAACCTAATCAGCTGTAGATCGGGAAACTGCTACTGACTTGCTCTTCCCTCTTTCCTGCAAGCTCTTTACAGAGCTCTTCCCTCTTTCCTGCAAGCAAGTAAATTGCTGGAAGACAGAGGCCAAAGGGTTGGGGGGGGGGCTGCATTCGGTGTATAAGACGCACCCAAGTTTTCACCCTCTTTTTGGGGGTAAAAAGGTGCCTCTTATATGGTACTTTGTTTTTGTGTCCTTAAATAAATATTTCTGTTTTTTATTTTAATTGTCCTGGTAATGTACAAATAAGGAAATATTGGTACACCCTTCAGCAAGCAGATATTTTTTAAAGAATAATTTTACAACATACCCCATGTGATTATATTGCCGTGGGAGCTAAGAATGAAGTATTTTAAAGTAAACAACTGAAGTTTGCCAGAAGATTTTAAATATATTCAGTACCTTTAAATATTGAAGATATTTTAAAAGTCATTGGAAGAAGGGGTAGAAGGTAAGGATCAGAACTTTCATAAATGGAAATATTTCAATTAATCTCCACCACCAGATAAAAATATACACAAAACCATTCACTCACTATATTGGCTGAGTTTACACACTGTAGTAGGACCTATTGTGGATTGTTTAATTTTGGCTTTGTGGTTTATGATTTAAAGTTCAGTGCAGCCCTTTTCTATGGCCATTATAAAATCACCCATATTATGCGTTAAATATAAAAGCATTAATTTTTTAAAATAAAAGTAAGTTCTATACTGTAGGTGAGGAAAATGTTGGCTTTCACACTAACATTTAATTCTAATGTTGATTTTGTTTTACTGGGAATTCAGTAATTTATTTGAAATAGACTGAAAGATGGACACCTATCTGCTTTCTTCAAATTTCTTGTTTTAAAAGATGTAACTCCAGCAATTTTATCATATTAAGTAGGCATCATACAGACATCATACAGAAAAAAAAAGAATGCTTTCACATGAAGAGCTTTTTAATGTTATGCATGTGTATCTCCCTATTAATGCATTTAAGGCGATTGTAATAACAATAGATAACAAAGCAGGCATTTTTGGCTTAAATTTGAATAACACTGCACTTTAAAAATTAATCTCATAAAAAATAATAAGAGTGATTCATGGATAGGACTTTAGCCTTATGGTTACAGGCGACAAGTAGTTTGGTAAACAATTTACAGAGTGTCTCCTCTCCTAACCATGGGCATTGCAAGCTCATTCTATTAACCTTAATAGGTTTGCTTTCAAAGTGTTTTACTTGGAAGATTAAAATATAAACACTGTAATATGTCAGCCTAGAGGGAAACCAAACCAGTAAAAAGAAAAGTGAATGTAGTGTATTCATCAAATTTTGTACATGAAGGATATTGACAGCCTCTGCATGATGAAGCAAACTTTCTATGTTTCTGATTACACAACAATACGATGAGAATACATGACATTTAATATTTCAGAAGATAAGACGAAGGCTGGATATTTAATCCAGTATTCTGTTTTCCTACAAGCCAGTATGATATCTATGGAAAACCCATTAACGGGACGTAAATGCAGTAGCAATTGTGCTTCCTTAATATATTGGTGATAGTTCATAAATATTGTGATTACTAGCTGTTGATATCCTTATTCTCCTATTGATGTTTTTGAATACTTTTATGTTCTCTTTTCACAGAAATCAGTGGGACAAAGTGAAAAGTCCTGTGCAAAGAAGGTTCAGAGCATTGTTTATTCTGCCATTCTGAAAGGCTTTTTAAAAATTAACAAGAGCAATAGTGGTGTTTGGAAAAACTGTCTAAAATTCTTCAACACTGTAACATATAAAAAAACAAAGCTTACATATTTGATAAGTCATCAGCATTGATTTCTATGCAGTGCACAGTGGCCAGAGACAATGGTGGGCTTTCTAGAATTCATATAGAACAAGAAGATTCAGAAGCTCAAACCAGTGCTCTGAGAAAAAGTAAAGGTTTTTCCCTGACAAGTTGTTTCCGACTCTAGCAGGCAGTGCTCATATCTGTCTCCTAGCCGAGGGAGCCAGGGTTGTCTGAAGACACTTTCTGGGGTCATGTGGTCAGCATTAACTTCTCACTGAAGTGGTACCTATTTATCTACTCACATTTGCATGCTTTTGAACTGCTAGGTAGACTCTAAGAACTTATATGCTTCAAAATGTTCTATAACTTGAGAGAAAATTCAATGCCTGGATTAATTAAGATAAACAAACCAAGTTGTATTATGACTTAGCTCAGACTTAGCTATGTGTGAACCAGACTCGTGCAGAAGACATTCTAGTGTGTTTTTATTTATTTATTTATTTATTTATTTATTTATTTATTTATTTATTTATTTATTTATTTATTCATTCATTCATTCATTCATTCATTCATTCATTCATTCATTCATTCATTCATTATTTCATATTTCTTAATCATCCATCTCTTTCCTGCCCAACCATCCTTGTTTATCTATTTACTATATTTGCAGGTAGCCTGTTCTCAAAGATGGCCAGAAAGTTCATAATTTATAATCACAAATCATAAATACTGATATTATGAATGTGATCATTCAGTTTCTCTATTTTATCAAATATTCAATTCATGTACTGTTTCTCCCTGCCTATTTCTGAAGGGTTCCAATGCACTTCTAATGTAAAAAAAATGTATATTGTATAGCTTGATGTAGACAGAGAATGAAACTGTCTGTCTTCATTAGTAGAGTGCTATATTGGTAAGTGATAACTGTAAATGATACATACTGTACATACCATTTATATTAGTGGAGTATCATGAGAGATATACATTAATTCCATATAATTTAATTCTAGAGGAAAAATTACATGGATCTATTGTACAACACCTTTTCTTTTCTTTGTAGCAGCTTCATTCTTTTACCAAAGTTTCTGGATTCTTGCTCCTGCTTCTTTTCCTTTATACTTTTAATTCCATCACTGTCAGCTATGAAAAGGCCTGGCCTCGAAATTTTTGCCATGTTTCCTTTTCCCTGCCATCTAGTCACCCCATCATAATCTAGCAATTGCAGTTTGTGAGTACAATTGCTGCAAAGCTGCAATTTCCTGCCCATGATGGTTTTCTTAATATCTGACATATTACACCTGTGTGTTACACTGTTTTCTGATAATATTTTTGAGAGATAGCTATGTGTATCAGTGATGCACTGTTTAGGGGACAAGTTCAAGGTTGTTGGTTTTTTGCTCTTGTCTATTACTGATTTTGTCCTGCCTCCTAATTTCTGTCGGTTCTGCAGTTTTAATAGTAATGCAATGCAATATCTCTGACTGTAGTTCTAAACAGATTATTCAGCGCACATGCGAAGTATACTGTATGTACCACTATTCAGTAATACTTGAAAATATATTTATACCCCAGGTGCTCTAAAGCAGCTTTCTTATTCAAATCCAAAGTGTTGCACTTTTCTATTGTATACCCATCTCCTTCCATGGCAAGTCTGAAATAAACAAGAGAATAAGCACCTCCAAAATTTGTCACCAGTTATCATTTCTTTTCCCTGCATTGATTTATCATATGCCATCAAGTCAGCATTGATTTATCAAGCTGAATTGGTCTCTCCACACGTCATCCTTAGTGAAGCGTGCAAACCAGCGTCTGCATTTCCTGTGTCGGATGAGGAAAGCACATCTTTCTCCTTCCGTCCTGGCCACTTTTTACAGAGGCACAATTGAGAGCATTTTAACAAACTGCATAACTGTTTGGTTTGGTGGCAGCAGTGCCTCAGATAAAAGGTCCATACAGAGAGTGGTAAGGACAGCCAAGAAGATTGGCCAGGAAACTTGCTTTCCTGGAAAGCAAGGAAGATTATATTCAGGAAGATTATAGGAAGCTTGCTTCCTGTTATTCAGGATACTGCCTATACAAGCTTTGTGCTCTAAGCATTGTTAGAGACCCCATACACCCACTTTATGGTCTGTTTCTGTTGTTCCCCTCTGGGAGGAGGTTTCGAAGTATTTCTAGCAGAAGTACCAGATTCTGTAACAGGTTTGTTCCCTATGCCATCCATCTGGTAAATTCGCAAGATTCGTTTTTCTTGCCATGTACATGTATACATCTGGACTAGAGTGTGTTGTTTCTCTGTGTCATATAATATATGTAGATATATGCATAATTTTGTATTTATTTATTTTGTCATGTTTATGTAGTGTATTTTAGATGTGGTGACCCTTTGCAACCAACTTTCATTTTAATGTATGCCGATTAGTGTACATTCAAAGTGACAATAAAGTTATTCTAATTCAGAAGCTAATTCAGAAATTCTAATATGCCATCAAGTCAGTATTGACTTTTAGCAACTGTTTAGAGAGAAGCTTTTCCAGGAAAAGCTGTCTCCAACTTAGTCCTTCAGATTTTCAAGTGGCATGCTCATTGTTGCTGTAATTGAGTCCAACCACCTTGCTGCTGGTCGTTCTCTTGTTCTCTTCCCAGTCACTTTTCCCAGTCTATTATCAAATTGAAATCAAATCAAACCAATGTCCACTAGTTCTCTAGTTCCTTCTAAGAAACCTATTATAAATATCTCCAAGAAGCTACATCTTCACATAATGTGTTCAAAATTAATTTGAGTCTGGCCATTTATGCTTTCAGTAAGAACTCTGGATTTATTTATTTTTATGATTCCTTTGTTTAATTGTTTTTGGCTATCCATAAATGTTTTCAGGAATATTTTCCAACACCAAAGTTGAAAAACACCAATATTCTTTTAACTTGCTTTTTCAGAATTCAATTTTAACTTATATTGCCTGCATGAATCTTTGTTGGTAAAGACACAGCACAGTATCCAAATATTTTGTTCAAGCTTTCATTGCTATTCTGCCATTGCTAAACTGAAGTGCATTTTTGATTGCTAATTCCCTTAATCTTAAATTGATCCTAAAAGACACCAATTTTAGATTGATTACCATAGCTTTTGTGATTAACCTAGTCTCTTTATATTTAATCTTATCCTCCTTGACTTAGTAGTGATTGTAGATAATTCACTCTGATTTTCCACTATCAGAATATTTACAGATTTGGAATGATATATGATGGAAATGGAATGTTCTGGAAAATTCTCATTTTCCTAACCATTCCACAGCTTGACTTGTTTGCCACAATCAAAGGCCTTTTTATAATTAATGAAGCACATACTGATATATTTGTAGTATTTTTTGGCTTCTCAATTATAAAGTATATATACGTTATTGTTCTTAATCTCTTCTAGAGTCAGCTTGAAATTTTTCTTTCCACATAGAGTTTTAATCTTCAGTAGATGATCCTTATTATTATTTCCTAGATCAGTGCTCCCCAACCTTTTGTCACCCTCAGCACACCATAGCCTCTCCCAAAATTCCACGGCACATCACATACAAAAATTGGATAAAAAACAAATATAATCTTCAAAATATCGTTTTGAAGAGTATAATAGTATAGGAATGTCAAACTGGGCATAACAGAATTACTTGATTTATTATTTTATTTGATAATTAGGTACGCGAACTTAAAAATTAGAACACAGTGCAGAAAACGACAGATAGGTAATACCTAATAATGAACACTGCTCTGTCCAGGCCCTGTAGACTTGTAATCAGGACAATCGTGAGGGGGGGGAAGGGGGGGATAGAACTTCTCGGACTCAGAGCTGTAGGGCCGCGGCCGCACATCGAATGCAACAAAATGTTGCTGGGCAAAATCTTAGCATTCGGTGGGCGGCAGGCCGTTCTGGATATGACACGAGCTTTTGCCGCGGCACACTTGGCATGGCCTCACGGCACACCAGTGTGCCGCGGCACACCGGTTGGGGAGCACTGTCCTAGATTATGAAATTAAGAATACTATACAAATTTTTGCATACTCTGTAAAGTATCCTTTATTGGCATATCAATGTAGAGTTACTTCTTCCAATCTGTTGACTTCTGTGTTCTCCAAATGGTTGGAATAGTTGAGTAAGAACCTTTACCAATTATTGCTCAATTGCTTGCCATATTTCTGTATACATCCCATTATTTTCTATTGACTTCCAGCTTGATAATGACCTGAAATGCTGATATAAATTTATCTTCCAGTTCTGGAAACAATGAAAAGTCTTTGAATTGGCAGAAATAAGTAATTCTCCTGCTTTGTTTTTCTTTCCTAGACATCCAACTATGTTTTCCTCCTTAATATTTCCAATTTTGCATTCCTTATCTTGCTTGCATGTTTTATAATTTTTTCCTTGAATTTAACCATAAAACTTACCAATCTCTTCTTCTGCAGTGTAGTTGGAGCATAAACTTGGGTAATTAAATTAAAAGATGGTTCACAAAGCTAATTTATATTATTTAGCCTCTGAGTGCATTGTATCCAAGCACTGTTCTTATTATATTTTTTGTGATTATGAAAGCAACATTTTTCCTTCTTGTTTCATGTTCTGATTAGTAAATATTCTGATAGTCTGACTGAAAGTGTCCAGTTCCAGTCTGTTTCAATTTGTTGATGCCTAAGATGTCAGTGTGTTGTCAATTTGTTTAATCTTTTACTGTGTTGAAAGATGAAACATTCAGTTCCATGTTTATATTTCTTACATTCCAAGTTCTTGATTTTGTTTGTCATCCCAAAGGCCTCGGGAGAAGGCCGGGAGAAAGATGGGAAAATCCAGTCCCATCCGGTGGACTGTCAGATTTTCTGCATAGTGACACCTAGATGTCTAAAAAAATTAATTTAACTGTACCATAAACACTATTACTTTGCTTCAGTGTCATCTACCTGAGAGTATATCATCTGGCAACACACCATCAGTCACTATTTTATCTATCCATATGGTTTTCTTGCTAAAACCCAGGAGTGGTTTACCATTGCCTTCTCCTATGCATTATGAAATGATGTCTTTGCCATAGTCATCCACATTCAGCATCCTCCTATATCACTCCTATATCATTCCTAATAAAGGTGCTTTAACTGGCAGTTGGGATAACCTTAGGTGATCCTGCTAGGTGTATATACTCTTGGCATACACTTCTGATGTTCTTTGCTTGTTCCTTCCAGAAATACGCCACTGTTTAAATGAGGCAGGACAGGATTTATAGGGTGTGATACCCTGCATAGGTACTTTAAAGAAAGAAAGGGTAATCAGTTTTATATTTACAGGTAATATACTCCACCCATAATTATTACATCCAATTCTACTTCTATGAGTACTCAGAATCAAGGAATTGAATGATTTCAATCAATGACTGTTCAGAAATAAGTAATGGACAACTGCTATGTAAACAAATCCCAGTATGTATGGCCTATAACAAGATGTTGTCCACTCATCGTGATAAACTAACAAGCTCTGCAAATTGAGTGTAAAGCTATACAAAAGGAAGGGTCTATTTAACATGATATTACATGCTGTGATTGCAAGGGAGAGTCTATTTGTATAATGTTCAGCAAATTCATTAATAAAGTAATTAAACCTTTTCTCCATAGTATTCTATTAGGAAGACCAGAGTTTAGGCTTTTCCCAGAATGGACTGATTGAAATTCCAGTTGAGAGGTAGGCTAAAGTACATGGTGGATAGTCTGTACCATGAGAAATAAAATGGTCACGAAGACAGAACAACTTCAGAATCCAATCTGGATCAGAGATTTAGTCTTCTGAACTTTTGGACTCGTGCTGCAGCCCATCCACTGGGAACTTCTCTCTCTTCAAAGAATGTATGCTTTGGACTGTTCCATGCACAGTATTTACACTATATGTGGTGTTTGGTAAAATGTGGCTTTAAAAAAAAATCTTTATTAAGTTTTTTGGTTAAAAAACAACAAACAGAACATACAAACAAAAATACAACAAATACATAAACCAGAACAAACAAAACAAAAACAAAACAATGGATAATCACTTTTACAGCTTTTTCGAAGTATTTCTAAATCTATTTCCAAGTTACAATATTTTTATTTTCCTTTTAACATTCGTTAGTGTTTATCTAAGTTATCTGTACAAAGTTGAATCTCATATTATATTTTCCAGATTTATTTCTTCCAGTTTGCTTACATATAGATCACTGATTTAACATCGTAAAAGAGAGTGAGAACATTTACGGAAGCTATCACGAGTAGTCCTCATTTTATAGCCAAATTTTAAACGTTTTATTTTGTTTTAACCAGATATACCATCTATTCCATGCTTCATAGAATTCAGAGTCTTCTTTTTCATGTATCTCCATAGTTAGCTTACACATATCAGAGTATTCTAATGTTTTTCTAATCACTATAGTGGGTGTAGGGATGTTATCAGTTTTCCAACTCTGTGCATATGCTATCCTAGACGCTGTTGTTATATGCAATATTAAATAACGTTCCTCCTTTTTGAATTTTGCTCTAAGTATTCCCAACAAGAACATTTCCGGGTTTAAGTCAATTTTTTGTTGTAAAATTTCCTCCAACCAATACCTTATTTTGTTCCAGAAAGCTTTAGTTTTAGGGCATGTCCACCAAAGATGATAGTAGGTCCCTCGCTTCTTCTTACATTTCCAACATTTCGAACATACTGTCAGAATAGAATGTGGCTTTTTATTGGTTGATTGGGGTATTGATGGATGGCTATTACCATATTTTTCGGAGTATAGGACGCACCGGAGTATAGGACGCACCTAGATTTTAAAGGAGGAAAACAAGGAAAAAAGAATTCTGAACCAAATGGTGTAGTAATATATTATTTAATAAAATAACAGTATAGCAGAATACTTTCTACAACTATGTATACTTTTTACAACCATGTACACTTTTTACAAACTTCAAACTTGACAGCTTTGTGGACTTCAACTCCCAGAATTCCTCCTCCAGTCATGCTAGCTCAGGAATGGGAGTTGAAGTCCACAAGTCTTAAAGCTGTCAAGTTTGAAGTTTGTAAAAAGTGTACATGGTTGTAAAAAGTCTTGCCAAGTTTGAAGACCCTTGCACCCCTAACCCCTAACCCAGGGGTCTTCAAACTTGAAAGCTTTAAGACTTGTGGACCAACTCCAATTCCTGAGCTAGCATGACTGGAGGAGGAATTCTGGCAGTTGAAGTCCACAAGTTTGAAGACCCTTGCACCCCCTTGGCAAGTTTAAGACTTGTGGACTTCAGCTCCCAGAATTCCTCCTCCAGTCATCCTAGCTCAGGAATGGGAGTTAAAGTCCACAAGTCTTAAAGTTGCCAAGTTTGAAGAGCCCTGGGTTAGAGGTGGCAAGGGTCTTCAAACTTGGCAAGTTTAAGACTTGTGGACTTCAACTCCCAGAATTCCTCCTCCAGTCATCCTAGCTAGAGTTGAAGTCCACAAGTCCTCCCGGTCTCGCAGCCAGTTCCCTCCTGAAGTTCAAGGGCCGACTTGAGCTGAGCAGATCTGCGGCGAAAGCGGCGGCTCCTGGTTTTCCCGGCCAAAGAGCGCTCGCTAGAGAAGAGCAGCTGAGGAAGCAGGTGAGGCGCTGTGGCAGGCAGGTGTCTTGGAAGCGCCGAGGGCAGCACGCGCGTCCGGGATGCACCTCTCTGCTTTCCGCTTAGGCGGCTGCAGCGGGCGCAGCGAGTCCCATCCCCACGCGCGTCCCCGGCGCTTGCTGTGGCGACGCTGTTTTCTCCGAGACCTTTGTCTCGGAGAAGGAGCAGTAGACAAAGGTCTCGGAGAAAACAGCGTTGCCACAGCAAGTGCCGGGGACGCGCGTGAGGACAGGACTCGCTGCGCCTGCTGCCGCTGCCTAAGCGGAAAGCAGAGAGGTGCATCCCGGACGCGCGTGCTGCCCTCGGCGCTTCCAAGACACCTGCCTGCCGCCGCGCCTCGCCTGCTCGCATGCCCGCTCGCTCGCAAGCGGGCAGCAGTGGGGATCGAAGCGGAGCGGTGGCACCTCGAAAGGACTGGGGTGCTAGATGTAATGCTTCTCAGGAATGGGTGGCGGGGGCAAGCAGCGGTGGTGGCGGCGGCAAGCAACAGCGGGGACGGCGGGGGCAAGCAGCGGGGGGCAAGCGGCGGTGGCGGCGGCAGTGGCGGGCGGCGGGGAAAACCTCCGAAGGGTGGGGGCTGGGGTGTGTGTGGGGGCTGCATTCGGTGTATAAGACGCACCCACTTTGACCCCCTTTTTGGGAGTAAAAAGGTGCGTCCTATACTCCGAAAAATACGGTAAGTCATTGTTTCCTTATGCTGCCAAGTCTTAGGCTTCTAAGTATCTGTACTTGGTACTTAGAAGACTAAGTATTTGGAAGACTAAAAGTCTTCTAGGCCTGGTGAATGACCCAGATTGTATCCTGCAACATTATCCTGGGACATGTATATTTTCCTGCATTCATGATAGAACACCTTCATTTGCATATGAGCTTTATCTGAGTGGGGAGAAAGATTTTTTTTGTGAGAGCTTTAAGATTTTGTAAGGGTATTTGTATTTGTGCTATTTATTTACAAACAATGACAATGCTTTGAAGTTTGCATCATGCAGAAACTGTAGGGCAGGTCCAAGAATGGATGTAGTTTATAATCTCAGTACATTTGATGGCAGATCTCACATTTGAATTCTCATAGTATCATTTTCTTTTTCTTATCAACAGTTCTATTGAATCTTTATGGCTAAACGGAATTAAATTAATGTGAGTAACCAGCCTCCGGTAACATTATTTTCATTATTTCCCTCTCTTCTTCCTTCCAGTATCTGTAATACTGAAATTTAAGTTTGTGGAATAAAAGCATACTTTTTTTCTGGTCGTCTATAGGGAATAGCCAGACATCTATTCCTAATTATTTAGTTTTCTAGAATATCAGATATCATAATAAACACAACTTTTGAACAAGAATTTCAGAGTGACACTATTAATTTTGGATTAAGTTTAAAAAAGAAATAGAACTTTCTTAGATCCACATATGGGATTAGGCAAGATTATTATCTATGCATGATTCTGGTAATAAATCCACAATCTATGCTACCACATTTTACAATGCCCTAAATCTAATTTGAAACAAATTCATTGTGTTAGCCTTGTATAATTATTGCATACTCCCTCGGGAGTAGGGCGGCATAGAAGAACCAAGAAATAAATAAATAAATAAATATGTCAATGTACATAATTATTTCTTATTAATTTTTCTGTAATTCCTCCTGTCTAATTTGTTTTGGCAATGCTTAAAAGAGATTGTTAATGATATCCATGCATTCTGTACAAATTACCTGATAATTCCAGCAAAATCAGTTATTAATAGAATTATTTATTTAAAAAGTGGTTACAAATGTCAAACGTGATATATCCTCATTAATCACATATATAATCAAGAGGCAATCTTCCCTAATGATATAGGATATGTGGGATTCTTTTCCTGTGTATTTCCCTCTCTCAGATTTGGTATCAATGAAGGATCAGTTTTCTTGCTGCTGCCTTGTTCTAGCACCCACCCACCCACCCACCCACCCCCCACACACAGAGAGACAGACAGACAGACAGACAGACTTCTAAATTGCTTTCATCTTGACTTTTTCAAGACTGTACTGCTGTATGTCTGGTTAACTCTGCACATTGCAGATATAGAAGCTTCCCTCTACAAACAGAATAACAGTTAAGAGTTGAAAGGGACCTTGGAGGTCTTCTAGTCCAATCCCCTACTCAAGTAGGAGACCCATTTGAGATAAATGGCTGTTAAATCGCATGCTTATTTGATCCATCACCCCGCCCTTTTTTTGAAGATGGGAACTACATAAGTTATTTTCCAACCCTCTGGTAGTTCTTTGGTACACTAGGACCTTTAAAGATATGGACCTTTAAAGTGGTTCTGAAATCATTTCTGCCAGCAAATGAAATCAATATTTCTTAAAAGTATGGTGCTAGGATCCCGAGGATCTCACAAGATTCTCTCAATGTCCATCAAAATTATTTGCCAGCTTATGTTGAAAAATAGTACCTGTCAAAGTGAGAAGTAGTAGTGGCAGCAAATGTGTCAGTTTTAATTTTTAATATAGTAAATATTGATAAATACAACCCATACAAATAAAAGTTATTTTGAGGTCCTCCATAATTTTTAAAAATGAGAAGGGGCCTGAGAGAAAAAATCAAGAAACATTAAGGATAGTTTGTTTCTTTTTCATTGGACAATTTCAATGGGAACACCACCTTAGTCAGGAAAGAATAAATGGCATTCCTTCTTGGATTTCAATCAAGCCAAATAGCACCATTTACAGCACCAACAGACAGGATGATCGTGGAGTTTTAATTCTAGAAAACTATTTGAGGCCCAAGAGTAAAAATTTAGCATTGTTCTGCAACCTTGTCTTTTAAAAAAGACTACGTTTTTCCTAAAACTACAGTCACACAGCCACAAACAAGTAAATGGTTAGAAAGGAAGGCAATGTTGGAGGCTTATTGGGATGATGGGAATAATTTATTATTTAGCATATGGCTGGTCACACACAATATTAAAACACTTCATTTTTACAAATTGTCAATTAAAATCAAGAAATCCACCACTCTTGACAGCGCGTAAGTTGATGGCTGGCCATCAGAACATCACACAAAAGTGGATGGAGGCGTGGAATAGCTGCACCCCCCAAGATGTCTCTGGGCACATTAGCCCTAGTAGTATACCTCCAGGATGTGGCCTACCCCGATACATGTGGGTGACATATAATAGAATTAGAACAACTCATGGGGTGTGTGCTGACTCCTTGCCTAAATGGGGAAAGACACCTTCAGCACAACGTGATTGCGGGGCTCCTCAACAGACTATTCAGCATATAGTGAGGGAATGCCCTAATAGAAGATATCCAGGAGACTGTAGGGACTTCCTCTGCACAACAACGGCAGCTACTGACTGGATCTCCAAACCTGATATTAAGCTTTGAAATGTTATTTCTGTTTTCCTTTTTAGGTTTTTCTTACTGTTTTAACTGTTTTTAATTTATAAAGATGGGAATAATGATTCACTTTGTTGCTGGGTCACTAGTACAGAGTGTACCATAATTTGGGGACAGGCCTAAAATAAGCAATATTTCGAATTTTGGAAGAAGACTTCTTTTCTTAAGCCAATTCCTAACTTGACAAAGCAAGTAAAGTAGGCTTCTAAGAAGGTATGCAATTATTGGTATTACACACTTGAAAAGAGAGTTTTCTGAAAAGTGAATAAACCTTTCACATAGTAATTCCTAAGAAGAGTTCTTCAATTATTAGAAATTAGAGAATCACTGAACTCTAAAAGAAACATACAGAAAGCTTTACTGATGTGCTACAGAAGAAAAACAAAAACAAAATGGGAATATGGCAGTGGTGGAATTCAGCTGGTTTTCACCGGTAGCTAACTTTCTGAGCAGTTCGGAGAACCGGCTGAATCCCCTCCCAGCTACTCCTTGTCTGGCCTCCCGGCCAGGAGGCCTCTGTCCCCAATTAAGGGTAGGAGGGTGCAATTGCGGGCAACTTTTTTCCCTGGATCTGTAATCTTGTCTAGATGGAGCAATTTGGCTTCTTTGTTTGTTTGTTACAAAAGGGGGGACTTTGCGAGGTCTTTAACCCCCCCCCCCCACGGTTGGGAAAGCGATGAGGTAATCTTTTTGAACCCAGTCACGTGACCACCCAGGCACGCCTACCCAGCCAGTCATTAGGCAGAGAAAGAGTTGTTAAATTATTTGAATCCCACCACTGGTATGGGTAAAAGATATTTAATATCTTAGTGAATTTATTAATAAGGAAAATTTTATTTGCACTGGAAATCATTAACAGAGCTTGGCAGTTTGCCAAATCCTGAATGATTTCTAGTGTAATGGAACTTATATTCCTTTAGCATGGTATTTAAAGAAATAAAGCACTCACAAAAGTAGATTGCAATTAATCAAATATTGCACTAAGACTTTATTACTGAAAAAATGTACAAGAAAATGGAGGAGGATAGTTTGTTTTCATTATCAAATTTATTTCCTGCTTTTTCAATAATAAAAACAATCACAGCATAGGATATAGTTCATACTGTAGTTCATTGGATACTTGTTTCCCCTCTCCCCCGACAAATAACTTGATTTCACATCAAAAATGAATTTTTCCTCCCACATATGACCCTAAATTTTGATTAAAAAATACAGAAAGTTATTTAAGTCAAAGATTATTCTCTTACGACAACTGTAGTATCTGGTGACATCTTAAAATAAAAAATTTACTGCATTTGGCAGAGCTATTTGCTCAGGTTAATGAAGTCTTAAAAAGAAAGGAAAATAGAAGTTGGGTTCTACATAAAGATGGATGCTAAACTGCTCTTGGTTTTAGAGTGAAAGGACATGGAAGGCAGGCCTAAATATGGCATTAGATTATGTTGCTTCTAAAGCTCAATAATCCCTCAACACCAATCCTATCTTATTTAGCAATATATTTGGCCCTTATATGCACTCGCATGTAAGAAACCCGGAGGGACTTCCGGATTGAACTGATTGGCCAGTGACATCACCGTTGCCTGGGGGATATTCAGTTGGGGACTCTTTCATGTAGCCAGCAGGAACTGCAGCAAAAGAGGTGAACTCATCCTGTCCCACAGCAGCACACAAGTCTCAAATTTGAGCTTGCTAACCTCCAACCCAGCATCCTAACCATATGAGCCATTATAACAGAATTATAACAGAGTTAGTGTGTGCTTGGAATAAAAGAATCCAAAGTACCAAAGACAGAGAAACATGATAGTCGATCCTTAGAAAATAATAATTGTACAAATGTGGAATTTTCAAAGTCCAAACATACCCTAATTTAATTAAAGAAATGATACATTTTGTTTTAAACTAGAATGCAAACCTTTTCTAGAATGCACACAAATTACTTAGCTTTCAATATTCACATTTCCTTTGCTTATTATGTATTTTGTGTACACATATATACTGTACATAGATAACAAAAAGACAGAAATGAGGTGAAATATTTAATATATAATATTATATAACAATTGCTTGAATAATTTTATTCAGGCATGAAACAACAGAAGAACATTATGTCATTTGCTTTGCATCAAGAGAGATACCTACAATTTTTATTTAATATATTATCGGTATCCTTTCATTTATGTAGTGATGTTCCTTTGCTGCCCCCTACTGCAGAACATAGCATCATTTCCCAAAAGACCTCTGATTCTGACAAATAAGTAGAATGAAATCATAGACTGTAACTTTCGTACTAAGGCCTTCTCAAAGTTAGATAGTAGTAATACTAATTTCTTCATATCAATCATCTCAGTAAATTTAATATACTAGTATAAATTAGTGAATACTATTTATTATTTTCTAACTGCAGAAGGCTTTTTAATATTTTTTTTTTATAAATTTCTATCCAAGAATCTAACCACTGCTTAATAATACTATACGCATTGAGAACACTTAGTGTAATCAAAATATTTCCCAATTGATACTGCTAAAAATAAAAAAAATTGGTTGGCACATGTCTAGTCAGGTAGCAATACTATCTGCAAACAGGAGATATGACCATTGGTGGGATTCAGCCAGTTCGCGCCGGTTCAGGAGAACCAGTAACTTTCTGACCAGTTTGGCGAACTGGCTGAAGCTCAGCACTGCACTGCTTGTTTGGCCTCCCAGCCGGGAGGCCTCTGTCCCCAATTAAGGGTAGGAGGAGACAATTGCGGGCCTCTTTCTTTCCTGGATGCTTAATCTAATTAAGTAATCTTCTCTAAATGGAGCGATCTGGCTAGTCTTTGGCTTCTTTGTTTGTTACAAAAAAAAGAGGGCTTCTGGAGGTCTTCCCCACCCCCGCTGATGTGAAAGCAATGAGGTAATCTTTTTGGACCGCCACTGCCTGCCTGATCGAGTTAAGCAATGGCTGGGAGGCAGGATGCAAGCTTGGCACTCTTGTCTGATTTTTTTACTGCCTTTCTGGGCATGTGATCTTTCTTTAAATCTGGATGATTTCCTTAGGATATATTGTGATATCCTAAGGAAATCGGTATCTTTAAGTAGTGCAAATGTATCTAAGGATTACTTCTCCTGTGTGGGAAAGGGTGCTTTGTCAGTTCACTGAGCACAGGAGTCTCTTGTCTGTGGGGATTCTTCAGTCATCTAGGTCATGGTTATTCCAAAGGTGCTTTTTTCAAGAAGCAACTCCTTCTTGGTTTCTAGAAAGTCCAGTTGCCTCTTGAAAAAACACTTTTGGGACAGGAGTCACTTGCATTGCTTCTTCGGGCAAGGCACATAATTGCTCACTGGGTAGACATGAACCTGGGTCCCCTATATACTTTGTTGTCCTTTTAGCTCAGCATTTTGTAGCCCAGGTGTGCCCACCCATTTTCTGGAGAGCTTAAATGAACTGTCTGCTAAAGCAGGGGTCTCCAACCTTGGCAACTTTAAGTCTGAAGGACTTCAACTCCCAGAATTCCTCAGCCAGCAAAAGCTGGCTGAGGAAATTCTGGGAGTTGAAGTCCTTCAGACTTAAAGTTACCAAGGTTGGAGACCCCTGTGCTAAAGGGTTTCACTTTATGAGCAAGAGTTGGCTGATAGTCATCATTGCATTTTAACTATTTTAATTTCTCAAGGTGCTCTGGCACCCTGCCTGATTTGTAATTCTGGGTTGCAGGTATTGCAGATAAAAAGGAAGGTATTCGGACAGAATGATTTTGGTTTCCATGATGGCTGTGACTCATTGATCTTCAGTGTGTATTCCCCCATTTCTAATCTAATGATTGGTATTTAGGCAGTGGTGTGTTGCTACCGATTCGGACCGGTTCTCACGTACTGGTGGTGGAAATTTCCACCCGCTCGCCGAACCGGCAGCAATGGCTGGCTGGCCACACCCCCAAACCGGTTCTCCGGTCGCCACGGCTGGCAAAGAACCCTCTGCGCATGCACAGAGGGTCGTTTGTGCAACGTGATGGGGTGCGTGCAAAATGTGCACTTGTGCTGCAATGCGAACCGGTAGAAAAGGTAAGTTGAACCCACCCCTATATTTAGGGCAGCTTTTTGCAAGCAAAGAAGCTTTTTGACAGTGTTTGTAAAGCAGAGTTGTGTATAATGGAAGCAGTCATTCTGGTTCCCTAGCACATGGAATTCCTTAGGTTTAATTTAATGGCCGGGCTCAGCAAATGATAGCACCTCAATAGGGACAGGCCTGGTTAGTATTTGAATGGGAGATCAGTGGAGAAAACCATGAATGTAAGCTAAATGAGGAAGTTGAAAAAACCATTTGTTCTCTGGGAGAAGGTAATGAAAGTTTCATAGATATGTCCAGGAAGAAGGGAGAATTGAAACTGCCAAGGCTGGAAACAAAGAATAGGAGACCAGACCAGATCATGATCAAAACAGGATGCAGCTCACCTCCATATCCAGATTTTTTTTAAAAAGCAAGAGTTTCATTATGCATTGTGCAATAACTGATTATCTTTCTACTGAGTGTCTTGTGTTAGTAATAAGACACTTTCAACCCAAGCCTTAACTTCAACTCCTCTACTACTTAGCTCTAGAGTGCTGCTTGAGTTTCTAGAGAACAATTATTATTGTGCCCTGAGTGTCCTCTTGGCTCATAGGAGATTACCTGGTTAGTAGTGACTCTTAGGCAAGTAAGTTGCCATTCTTGCAACAGTGGAGAGAAAGACAAACACTCTAGCAATTTTCTCTGTCATTCCTTCATTTAAACTAAGCTTTTTTCTGGATAAACGATTAAGCTTAAAGAACTGTGCTTTTTAGCCTTAAAATTTCACATAAAAATATTCTAAATTTGAAGGACTAAAATACAGATAATTCTTTTTCAGGCATATACACCAACCGATCAGGATTAATGATAAAAAAATCTGAATTAATGGTTGTGGTGCCCACATACAGGTACTGAATGTAAAAGAGTTAAGTTGTTGTATAAAGTTAAAGTGTGGTTAAAAGGAATTGTATACACAAGTAAGTATGGAGCCAAACAGCTTTTAAATGTATGGTAAGTAGAAAGGGGGAGGTGTTTATCCCAGTTCTCCAGAAGGGAGGAGGGATAGATTACATCATAAGGAGCCAGTCAATCAGATCGTAGATAGCAGGGCCAGGAACTATAAAAGGCCTAGGACCTAGGTGGAAGAGCTGAGGAGAGCTGTTTGTGGTAACTTCCAAGAGGAAAGGTTTATAGTGATTCTCTGCCTGAGTTTAACTATCCAAGAGGGAAGCTAACAGGAGAGAAGATAGGCTCTAGGCAGTTCTGTGGGAAGCAGGTGCCAGGGTCAGGGAACTTTATTGATTGATATAGTGTTATTTGTAGATAGAGATAAACGGTGAAACATGCTCTAATCTATAGGCCTTAATCTAAAGAAGAACTGGGTTTTCTTAGATTTAGTCAGGAAAGCTAGTAAAGTCTCTGAGGAGAAGAAAAGATGCAAAAGAATTGAATAGCTGGTTGTGGCTGAAAGAAATTTACTTGACATTTACTGAGAAGTTTGTATTTAAATAAACTGTTTTCTTGTTTGTTCAAGAAACGTCTTAAAGTCTTTCTATTTCTCACATAAAGCATATCTTAAGCAATTCTGCAGAGCATAGAGATCATGTAACAGTAAAAATCAAGCCTCTAAGGAGAGAGAGAAGTGAATCAGAGGGCGTTACCCTTGGTCAGGGAGATATTTAAAAAATTAAACATAAATCTATTCAGAACACTATTTTACACTACCAAAACATATAAATCAATAAACCTGACTGGAGGGGGACCCTCGCAATGGTTAATAACACACATACTGTAGGTCTGCTGCCATCCATCAAAGCCTTTGTAAGAATGGCATCTACAACATAATGCTCCATTTGTACTTTTGTACAGGTAATCCTTGATTTACAATAGTTCATTTAGTAACCATTCAAAGTTACAGTGGCAGTGAAAAAGGTGACTTATGACCGTTTTTTACACTTATGACCATTGCAGCATCCCCACAGTCACGTATCAAAATTCAGATGGTTGAACTGTCTTACATTTCTGATGGTTGTAGTCTCCCAGGGTCATGTGATCCCCTTTTGCAACCTTCAGACAAGCAAAGTCAATGGGGAGGACAGATTCACTTAACAGACGTGTTACTAACTTAACAACTGCAGTGATTCACTTAACAAATGTAGCAAGAAAAGTTGTTAAATGGGGCAAAACTCACTTAATAAATTTCTCACTTAGCAACATAAATTTTGGGCTCAATTGTGGTCATGATGAGGAGAGGCATACGACAAGGAGTGGCTAGGAGGGGAGGAGAGGGATGAGATGTGGCTGGGCATGGCAAGGAGAGGCCGGGCAAGGCGAGGCGCCCCTCAACATGAGTGATGTCAAGTTAGCCATACCCACCCAGTCACATGCCCACCCAGTCACACCTACCCAGCTGGTCATTAGAGCAGAGAACCAGTTGTTAAATTATTTGAATCCCACCACTGGGTTGGTAATATTGACAATCGCCAATAAACTATCAGTTTTTTGGGAAAAAGAGATCGGAGTCACAGTTCATTCTTTTAACAAACAGGCCAATTAATGACAGCCAGAGACATTGCAATTATTAAAAAGAATGCGAATATTGAAAAATTAAAAGGATTATTACCTGCATATATCACCCTTACTCTTTTTAGAAAATGAAACATTATTTTTGATTAATTTGTAATGTGGGTTTGGAGACTTTGTGTTACAGAATGAATAATTAAAGACAAAATGATGAAGTTGGCAGGTTAGATGTTATATGATTTGCTGACTGGAGGCAATATCCCTTACAAAAGATTAAAAAAAATAAGATACACATTTTTAAATGGGTAAGAATGAATAAAATGAAAGGTATGTAAATAATAACAAGCTACATTAAAATAAAGATGCAAAACTGAACTGATTCTTATCACTTGAATTGCAAGGCATATGAACAGAATTCTCCCCATAGAGTGTAATAATTTCTGAACAGTTCTCAGATTGTGTGTAGAAATATTGTGTTTTACCAATAAAAATGATTAGCATGGCATGAAAAAACAATATACAATTAGAAGCTTCTGCAAGCTCAAAGCATTGATCCATTGAGATTCTTGCTCTTTACAAATGATTTGCTGATCTCATCTTGCCTAATTGTATCTTCTGGATAAATTTGTCCAATTCCTCCACTAGATATAGGGGAGCATTGGTTTCCGGGATGATAATATGTGTGTGATAATCATGAAAATGTTGCAATTGATGTCATTCTGACTTTGATGCTTCTTTGCAGCAGACACTAAGCGGGAATTTTCCATCATTCTTACTGCACCTGGTTTCCCCTTCCATATGGTTCTTATCTACATTTCCTAACATTCTTGAGTATTCTGTGGATGGAATTATAAATTAAATAATCATCTGGAGTAACCAGTTGGTTACTGGAGGGTCTGTAATATTGCAAAGGTGAACAGGCTATATATGTACTATATGGCTGCATGCTTTGAAACTTTTGTAGCTGTACATATGGCCATGGTTCTGATAAAGAGGATGTGAGGATATATTTGGCATCTCTGACCATTGCCTATCTAGTGGAGCTCTTCAAGAATCTAAGGTATTTTCATTTATTTATTTATTTATTTATTAAATTTCTACACCTGCCATCTCACCTAGGTGACAATGGGCAGCTCACAAGATATACACGTGAAATTCTCCATATACCCATTTTCCATTCTTTTTTTTAATTTTTTTTCTTCATTAAACATCTAAATATTTTAATACAGATCTACACCCGTTTTTACAACATTGTTATTTCTCGATTATGCACAATAAATCATAAATTTACAGTCTCTCCTATCTTCATTTTCTTCTCACGTTGTCACACAGTCTTTCCTCTTTTTTTAGTCCAGTTGTACCATCTAGTCCATGTTTTGTAGTATTCTGAGTTTTGTAGTATTCTGAGTTGTCCTTTAAGTTGAATAGTTAGCATGTCCATTTCAGTACATCTATATATTTTGTCCATTAGTACGTTTTCTGGTGGGGTTTTCTGGTACCCATTTTCCATTCTTTACAACTGTTTCAGACATGTACAAACACCTAAACTGTGTTCATGGCCTTGGACAATCAATTCAGTCATTTAACATTAGTTTCCACAGTATGATTTACTTAAAACCATTGTAGCAAAATATATTGCTACCAAGATATTCAAAACAACAAAAGCCTCTGAGAATTTATTTGCAAAGTACAGACACTAAACCTACTTTTAAAACCTGTGGCAGAAGAGAGAGGCCACATAAGCGTTTTAGAGAAACACGGGAGAAATGGTCCTTAATTGTAAAGTAGTTCTTAGGAATACAGATCTAGAACTGAAAAAGTTATGACCGTGGCCTGAAATTTTGTGCTCCAGAGCTGTTAAATCTGATTTTAGAAGAAAGCCTGTAATTTATTATTCCAATTACAAAGATACCGTTGTACCTTTGGATTGTCGCAATGCTAGTAGCATTGCGGAGGTTTAAATACGTGCAATGCTTGTTTCAAACGTCTCAGTGCCTTCCTGATTTGGAGAAAGGTTGGCAGTTCGGCGGTTCGAATCCCTAGTATAGGTCTCCTGCGTGAGCAGGGGGTTGGCCTAGATGACTTCCAAGGTCCCTTCCAACTCTGTTACTGTTAAATAACTGGAATAATTAAAGGCTCACGAACGGGCAGCCAAGCAGTTGGCAGTGGCAACTTTTTCCACGAGACATCCTCCATTCTAAAGGTGGTGCTTTTCTCACACAACCCACCTTTTTTGCTTCGATTTCTCGAACCAATAGGGACAGCCTTCCTTCCATTTCCTCTCCCGGCGGCTACCGGCACTGTTACAAATCAAATGCCGAGTCGCTGATTACCGTGGCGATCGATGTGATCGCTCTCTCACTTCTCCTACACGCAGCGTCTGCGGCGAGCCAGTGCAAAAGGAACATTTGGAAAAATGCATGACTGGGAAGGTGAGCCGGCGACATCAGGTTCTCTGCAGAGCGAAATACTTCTCCTGCCCCTTTGCTTATTAATTCTTTCGTGTTTTCTGTAACGGGCGAAGGACAGGCTATAGTTTCAAGAGACGGTGGTAGCGGCGACGATGATTTTTGCAAACTGTACAATTAGTCGCCAGTAAATCCCTTTTGAGATCCCTGCGATTTATCCCTAAGAAGAGCGTGTACGAACGTGGATCTTGACCCTAGGTAGTGGTTGTTTTTTTTTGTAGCGTCTTAACGTTTCTTTCGATTGCGTCTCTCTTCGTTCACAACCTGTCGAGGGATAAAATGAAAGCGTAGGGGCTCTTCCTGTCCTTAATTAAAAGAGGCCTCCAGAGATCTTGACGGATCTTAATTTTTACAGCGAGGTCCTAAGCTTCAGACCTGCCCCGAGATTGCATGTTAACTTTCTCAGTCCTGTTCTAATTAGAAACAGAAGAGGACTTTTAAGTTTATCGTATGAACTTGGGCAGGAATTTAATCCCTCTGCCTACTTTTTCCAAATATATCACAACTCAGACCACTGTATACCCTCCAACACATCCTTTGGTAAAGAAGAGACTGGTTGCCAGTGAGGGGTGTTGTGGCTTCAAGGAAGAAATCTGTTGATCTGTTTTATAAATAATAATTCAGATCTTCCCAAATGCATCCAAGGTGGATTCAAACAAACACGTTTATCACTTGTCAGAGAAATTCAGGGATATTATGGGGAAAAAATCTGGAAATACCATAAATGAATTATCTCTCAAGCAGGACGGTTTAAAAAAATCAATTAACTTTTTAGATTTCAATATCAAAGAAAGAAATCAAAGAATGTTAAATGTTTGCATTAACGCTTGATGAGGGGACTGCATTTTAAGCTCCTTATATTATTTTTTTTCTATCATAATTGTCTCCTTGCTTATTAGTCTGCTAAAGGTAGAAATGGAGGGGTAGCAAATGACTCAAAAATCTCAAATGAAAACAACAAATCCCAGATGCAAAGAAAGGCAGACTAATCTGAACACATTTGTCCTGTATCTTAATTGATTTATTATGTATCATGGTTTTATTTTTTACATGAAAAGAGCACTATAACATTTTTACACATGTATTCTTTTTGAACTCTAGCTAGTTGAATATATCAGTACAACATGAAACTAGAACAGGGCAGATTAAAATTAAACTCCCAAGACAATATTGGTAACCTTGATTAAGTGTCTTGTCAGTCTAACCCATCTCCCGAAGTTTTCAAGAAGATAAAAGGACTAGGTCGCCTACTTGAAGGAAGAGATGGGTAATACTTATGGCACCTTTGTTTTAAAAATAATTTGAGTAGAATGTATAATTTAGATAAGAATAACAATTTAGAGAAAAGTTTAAATATTATTTCCTTTAGGGCGATTGCCAAAATAAACAAATGGGGTCTTCTGCTTATTTTTTGGGGGGGGGGGTCGGTGTGGGGAGTCAAAGTTTTCCTCCTCCATCTGTTCCCTCCCCACAGCAACCCCCACTTAGGCAGTCTGGCCTGAGAGAGAGAAAGTGGCCCAAGGAGTTTCTGTGGATGAAGAAAGACTAAAATCTGTGTCTCCTTGGCCTTATTCAATACTTGTATTGAGAACTTATAGAATCTACAAGTTTTTGGCTGCAAAAACCTAGAGACTACTACATATATCTCTCTAGAGCAGGGGTGTCAAACTCAAGGCCCAGGGGCCTGGAAATATCAAAGGACTGGCCTGCGGTGCCTCTGCTGGTGAAAAACGGGCCACATGGTGCATTTTTGGTCTGTTTTTGGCCAGCAGAGTGCTGCAGGAGGCCATGGAGGGTGAAAACAAGGCACAGGGGAGCCCCGTTTTGGCCTGTAGGAAGCCCTGTTCAGGCCGAAAACGGCAGAGTTTTGGACAGCAGGGTGCTGTAGGAGGCATCCATCCCATCTCCCCCCCCCACTGCCTCCCATCCTGCGGAGGAGAACTACAGTGCTGATCTGGCCCTCAAATAAATCCAGTTTGACACCCCTGCTCTAGGGATACGGAAAATGTGTTGATACCATGTAGTGATCATTGGGACTTTTGCAGCTGAAGTAAGATAGCTGTATAAATGTTTTTTGACTGAGCTTTAAAGAAGATACTGCCAAAATGACTTCATGGAACTAAGCTGTAACTTAGCACTAAAGGAAAAGGACCATGCTCTACAGTTTTCTCTTAGGTCTGGATTCAATTTGTGCTATCAGAACTTTTTCCATGCCATGAAGCTACAAAATAGAAACAGCTCCACTATTCTCTGTATTTGTAAGATGCACATACTACATAAACTTCTTTTATTATAATGTATTGTATTGTATAATATAGAGCACTTTATAATATATTGATAGCCAGGTTGATCTTGCGGTTAAGGCACCCGACTAGAAGTTAGGAGATTGGGAATTCTTGTCTTGCCTTATGTACGAAAACTATCTGGGTGACTTGGATCAATCACTTACTCTTATCCTAGCCCACCTCATAGATGGGGGAAATAAAAGAAAGAAGTTATTGAGTTATTTATAAAAATAATAAAAGGTGGATTATAAATAAGTGATAATACCATAGTATCTTTAGCATCATCAAAGAACAACACCTGCTTATCCCAGGTCCTTAAGAAGGATGCAATAAGTGGATAAAAAATCTAGTCTAAACATCACATTGACTGTATCAGACAATAATGAAGGCATGTCTTGGCTTGCTTGGCTAGGTTAAATTCTTGACTATCCACAGTATTGCCTGGAACCTTGCCCAACACTAAAGTTGAAGGACATTAATATCTTACCGTGACTCATGAAAGTTCAGTTTCTACAGTTCTACAGAGTGTCACAGAGAATATATATTTTTTGCAGATTTCTAAGTACATTAGTTGTGACTCAAGTATTTAATTGTGATACTTCTTCTGTTTTGTACCTGATTGTCTCTTGTAATGTTTGGAGCAATTCTAGCTTCTAATAATGTTGTTGGACAATAGTTGGGCAATAGTCACAGGACAATTACTAAAGCAAGGACCTTGGTTCTACTTTGCTTCATGAAATTTCTGTTTCTGGAGCTGTTTTAATCTAATCTAATTTTAATCAAATTTAATTTAAAAGATACCGCTGAACCTAGGCCTTCTGCATTTGGCAGACTCCTGTTTTGTTTTATTATTTTGTATATTTTATTTAATTGTGACCACTATGTTAAAATAAAATTAAAGTATAGATGTGACAGATATTTATATGTGTTTGCTGTTCAAGTGGCACACACAAAAATACATTTGTATTACACTTACCGTATTTTTCAGAGTATAAGACGCACCGAAATATAAGACGCACCTTAGTTTTGGGGGAGGAAAACAAGGGAAAAAGGCCTCTGCCTCCAAGCAATTTGGCAAACAGCAAACAGCACAGATGATACACGCTGTTTGCTGTGTATTTCTGTGCATGTGTGCTTGACCCATAGAAATAGCAAAGAATTGGAGAAATGTACATTATGCCAGAACGTTTTCTTAAATGTAGTCACACTAACTCCTCCCAATTATTTAAATAGATCTACTCCAAGGTAACTAAACTCTAATACTAAACAGGACACTGTTACATTTCAGACTATACTTGTACAGAGCTGTTAAAATTAATTAAAATTTCTGGAAGTATACATTATTCTCTATTATTTAAAAGAAGATACAATAGCACTGGGCCTCTTCAGAGCAAGCATTTATTTTAAAAGCTTCTTTATTTTGTTAAGTTGTCTAGATTTACAGGGATCTCCAATCTTGGCAACTTTAAGACTTGTGGACTTCAACTCCCAGAATTCCACAATCAGCAAAGCTAACAAAGCTGGCAGTTGGATTCTGGGAGTTGAAGTCCACAAGTCTTAAAGTTGCCAAGGTTGGAGATCCCTGGTTCTAGAACAACAATAAAGCAGTCTTTAAAAAAATAAGTCTAATAATTTGAACATTCTACAGACATTTATAGTTATTCACTTACCCCCTTCCATCCAGTTCAGCAAAAAATAAAAATGTGCTGCGTCTCTCCCAGCTATTTGCATCTTTGTAGTTAGTTTCACTTTCATTTTCACACGTGGCAAACCTAATCAGCTGTAGATCGGGAAACTGCTACTGACTTGCTCTTCCCTCTTTCCTGCAAGCTCTTTACAGAGCTCTTCCCTCTTTCCTGCAAGCAAGTAAATTGCTGGAAGACAGAGGCCAAAGGGTTGGGGGGGGGGCTGCATTCGGTGTATAAGACGCACCCAAGTTTTCACCCTCTTTTTGGGGGTAAAAAGGTGCCTCTTATATGGTACTTTGTTTTTGTGTCCTTAAATAAATATTTCTGTTTTTTATTTTAATTGTCCTGGTAATGTACAAATAAGGAAATATTGGTACACCCTTCAGCAAGCAGATATTTTTTTAAAGAATAATTTTACAACATACCCCATGTGATTATATTGCCGTGGGAGCTAAGAATGAAGTATTTTAAAGTAAACAACTGAAGTTTGCCAGAAGATTTTAAATATATTCAGTACCTTTAAATATTGAAGATATTTTAAAAGTCATTGGAAGAAGGGGTAGAAGGTAAGGATCATTCAACAAAAGAGAGAAAACTTGAACCATATTCTGTGCCAGGATCTAGGTCTTCAGGGCTATATGGCCCTTGATCCTAGCTTCTTAATTTTGGTAATGCCTTTTGTTTTTTGAGTCTGAAGGAAACATCACATTGGGTCATATTTTCTTATAGATTTGCAAATTTCATAAATCTTGCTTTTTAAAGGTGTGTGTGTGTGATTCTTACAATCTTTACACACACACACACACACACACACACACACACACACACACACACACACACACGTACATACATACACCCCTGCTTCTATCATACCACCTTTAGTGCTTCTAAATATGTATTCCTTTAAACCACAAACCTTTATTGATTGTACCATCATTATTGAAGAGAGTGCGTTATTTCAGCATGACAATTCTGACACAGAGTTTTTTTTTATTGTATAATTATTTAAGTACTGCACAGAACCCAGGAACTCCTTACAAACAATAGGCAGAAAAACAATTACAGAGCTTTTGTGAGTTTAGATTTTTCCTATTCATAATCTGGTTCACCTCTGCTGTTTTCAGAATTCATTTGCTTTAATAAATCCATCCCAGTGCCATCCCATGAATGTCTACTCAGAACTCATTGAGACCAAGTGATATGCATAGGATTACAGGTTAAATAATACTGCTTGTACAGATCTCATTAATATACTGATTAATTGTGTTTTTATATACTTTAGTTTAAGCGGTTAAATTTGTGGCATTCCAGTTTGGACTTTTGCCCAATGGTTATTTTCAAAATATAGGTGATAGAGAGGAGCTTTGGATTTACTTCTAAATCCAGTCTTGAGGGGGTTGCTTCAAGGGGGATGCTTCTTATGACCAGATATATTTTTCTCTTTACTGAGAAAAATATATCTGGCCATAAGAAGCATCCCCCTTAGCTTAGTTTAGCTAACTTAAGTACATGGTTTGGGACTGAATAATGCTATAAATTAAGCTGTGTTTTTCCTAGAATTAAACAATAGTAAACTGTACTCTTGGTGACTGTTATGATAGATAGTTACACGTTATTTCTTGCTGTTAAAAAGTTCCTTCTTTTAAGACTGAATGTATTCCCATATGGAAAGTCAGGCAAGGAATAGGCACTTACTAATGATAGTTTATTACATTCATTTTTAACTCCAGTTCTTAGGTATTATATCCTTCGCCCAACAACTGCTGGCAGAGAAAATCATCAGATAAAACTCAGTAAGGTACAATAAAAAGTTCAAAATCCAGAGATAAAAGAGCAACGTAGAGGAAAAATAGCTAAAGGTACTGTTTACAATTAACTAAATAAAAGAGGAAAATTATGTAGCCTCATCTTAAGAGTGGTTACTAGGAAGGGAGTTCACGATGTTTCTAGGGCTTATGTCTAAAATAAATGAACATCAGCTTGAAGATGCTGTATTGTAATGCTGTACAGTAATGCTTTATTTGCTAAGGTTTTAACTGTAGATTTGAGCAGGACTGCCTTTCTAGTAAACATGCTAGAAATAATTCTCCTTCTCTTCTGTAGGGCTTATAGGAGTGTGCTTTAGATTATAGTCTGATAACCAAAGCCTATCCCTAAGTATACGTTTGATTACTTCTGCATCCCTGTCTTTTAATAAAACTTTGCTTCCTAGAGAGTGAGCAAGATGTTTGCAGGATGGAGAGAAAGGATGAAAGCAGCACTGTGGTGCTCTGATGCAAGCTCCTCCATTTTTGTACATGCATTGTGTCAACACATGCAGGTCTGGAAAGGGCAAAAGTTGTGTTACCCTATTAGACCATTGCTTTTGGCATTTTGATTAACACTGGTGCCTGCAAACATTTGAAAGAGAGGCAAGACTAGGCAATCCATATCAGCGTGTGGTTCATTTATGAGGAAGAATCACACGAGAAGGAATGGCTGTTTTTATGAAGAACTGAATGCACTCATCTCTGACTTGAAACAGAATAGAATTTTAATAAAACTCTTTTATTGTAAGGAACATACCATTACTCCCTATAATCCAGATAGATTCAACTTCTACAAAGAAACCAACTTCCTCACCTGCTCTTTTCTAAGTAGCATTATTTATTCATGCAACTTTCAACACGATCCAATTAGTCTGTTTAGCTTTTTGATTCTATGTCTGCTCTCTGTAACTCATATAACAGCATCTGAGGATGCATTGCTTCTTTTAGAAGAATCCTACAACTGCAAAATGGATGCTGTACTTAGAATTCTTCAAGTACTAATGAAGTCAAATGCCAGATAATTTATATTCTACTAAAACTCCTGTATCTGATTGTAACCTTCAATTAGGCAAAATGGTGCATCATAGGTCAATAATTTTTGAATCAACATATCTGAAATGGGCTATGTGGGACCATAATTCCTGTGCGATTGAAATTTGACAAAGCTGTGTCTACTTCAGCATCACTGCACATTCTGACTGCACGTTTGCTAGATACCTATCATTTTGGGGCAAAAGGGAAGAGAGGGGAGATGTATCCCCATCTTCTTTCCTGTCTTCCAGTGACCTCTAAATTGAGTTGGCTGGCGGCAAGGTCTTATGACCTTATGATAAGGTAGGATTGGCTGAGAACTACTAGATGTCAACGGGTCAGCCCTTTTCTGGAATGGGGAGTGGGGGTGTAGTTTTCTGTATAGTTCCTAACTTCCTAATTTCCCTTCCCTCCAGCAAAATGGCAGACTGTGGGTTAGTTGAAGAGGAGGAGTGACTTCTGATGCTCCCTGTCAGCTTGCGATATAGAGTCAGTGAGGAAGTTGGCAGGTAGTCATAAGTCACTACCAGTCTCATTGCTTTTTTTTCTGCCCATAATCATTCTGTTTCTCTTTTTAGGTAAGAAATATCTGTGAAAGAATGGGTTAATAAGTCATTTAGAGGAGGACTCTCTGATTGGGAATACATTTTTTTTCCCAATATACATCAATATCACTACATGAATAGTGTGGTCCCTGGGTATAATTCATTTTGATACAAACATCAATAATGATAATCGTAATAATTGTTATATTAATCAAACTTATATAATCCTATAATTGATATACATGATTTTTAAGGCAATTATTCAATTATTCAATATTCCATTTTAATGCCAATGATGTTATAAACGTACATGGTAATACCTTCTTTCACCTTCTAGTCTTTCCCATTAAATTGTTACTTATATTCTATTATATAAAAAAGAAGAAGAAGAAAAATTATATCTGCTAATATTCCCCTTAAATCAGGTCACTATTACTAATCCTAACATATAAAAGTTATTTCTACCTCTATAAATTTCTAATCAGGCCATCATTATATTAGAAAAAAAGAAAAAAAATATCTATAATAATTCCTTTCTATCCATCATCTCTCGTCTGTTTTAATACTTCAATTCTTATTCGTTTTTTTTTTTGCTTGCCTCCCATATTCCTGTCTTGGATCTTTATCCCTATCAACATCTGTATCTTCACCATTTAGACTGAATATTTCTCCCATCTCTATCCTCCTAAGCTGCCAAGTCTCCAGAATATGCACTTACAGCCCTATCTCCCTTTCAAAAATATCTCCCCAGTTATCTGATTCCATTTTTAAATCTCTTAAAGTGCTTTTCCCTTGGTTTATTTCATCAGTCATTATTATCTTTATCATCATCTTCCCATCTTTTGGTTTTGTTTGCCGGTTTGTCCGTTCTGTCTTTTCTTCCATTCTTTTTGCTATCTCCTCTTTTTCCTGGACTTTTTGATCTTCATTCATCATCAGTTGTAGCATATTTTCAATTTTCCCATGTATGCCTTGCATTAGGTACTTTGTCTCTCTGTGATTCTTTTCCATAGTATCCCTAATGCTTTGAAAATCAACACCATTTCTCTTGAAATCTCACTTCTTTTCCCCTGATGAAGCATCTTGTCTTAATTTAGTAAGTCCCGCTCTTAACTCAAGTACAAAAGCAATATATTCCAGTCCAATATTACTCCTCAGAAAGTTCAGTAATCTTAGTCCTTTACATCTCAGAGTTGTTAATCAATTCCATTTAAGCAGTCTAGGAAGCTTCCGCAAATCAAAAATCACTTTGCTTTACTTAAAAGTCTTCCTTATGCTCATAATAGGATCTCCAGTAATCATAAAGTAACTACCGTATTTTTTTGAGTATAAGACGCACCTTTTTCCTCCCTAAAAGTGGCTGAAAATTTGGGTGCATCTTATACTTTGAATGTAGCTTTTTCGAAGCTTTTTTCCCCAGTCCTAACGAGGTGCTAACGATCTTCCCGGCTTCCTATTCCCTCCGAAAAAGGTTTTTTCCAGTCCTAAGTCTTAGCAGGCTTGTTTTCATTCCTACTCCATCTGAAAAAGGCTTTTTCAGCCCTAACGCGGTGCTAACGATCTTCTTGGCTTGCAGCATTTTTTTTTATTCCTACTCCCTCCAAAGCAGTTTTTCCTGCCCTAAGTCTTTGCAGGCTTGTTTTCATTCCTACTCCCTCTGAAAAAGGCTTTTTCAGCCCTAACCAGAGGATAAAATAATGTGCTGAAGCTGAACAGACTAAGGACGCTAGCCAGATGAATACCTGGTAGGTAGATTTCCCCCCTATTTTCCTCCCCCAAAACTAAGGTGCATCTTATACTCCGGTGCATCTTATAGTCTGAAAAATACGGTAGTTATAAAACAGTAAGTGTCACCACAATCCTCCAGATGGATGTTTTTTCTCTCATCAAAAAGTTTTTCTAAACTTGTAGGGGTCTGGTATATTTCATTCACCAGTAGATGGTTCCCTCATCTTAGGTTTCAGTGTTGTTTCAAGTCATAGATATAATTAATCCAAATTTAGTTCAGTTTATGGGAATAAAGTCCACTATTCAAGTAATTTCAAGTAGATAGTCCAGCATTTTTATACCTTTCTAAAACAACGCCTATCCAATTTAAAAGTCCAGATTTTCTATGTTTTAAAAGATTTTTCGCTTTTCTCCCCTTAGTTCCTTTCTTTCGGGTCTAAGATTTTTCTCTCTATGGTAGTTCTAAAAATAGTTTTAAAAATAGTTCTAAGAGTCTCTTCCTGGATTTTCCTCTTTCTTTTTTTCTTTAATGTTAGGGTCTAAATAAAAAGAATCTTCAATCACTATTCATTTGCATCACTCCTGCACATTTCTTTGTTGCCTAGGCTGTCCCAGCTTCGTGGCAAAAATGATGGCTACCTCTTCTCTTTGTCGAGGGAGAGGGAAGAAGCCCTGTGTCCAGCAGGAGAGTTTTTGCTGTCTCCTGCAGGGCACCCCTCTTTCTTCACCATCCCTACAGGGTGGTTTTAGATCCTTTCGGAGCCCTCCAACAAGGAGAAGTCGGCGTGGGAGCTCAGAGACCAGCTCCTCACACCCGATACCGCCGTGATGTCAGCTGGAATACATTTTGAGATCCAGTTTACCATTTACCATTATCAGTTTACCATTATCATGATCCCCTGTATCTCTTTCTTGACAGACCACTTTGGCTTATCTTCATTTGTGTTTATTTCAGGTCCAATTTACTGCAATCATTCATTAATTTTTCTCCTAGATTCTATGCATTATTTCATGAACTTTAAAATGAACATTTT
The DNA here is from genome assembly GCA_023053685.1 of Diadophis punctatus similis. Taxonomy (NCBI): domain Eukaryota; kingdom Metazoa; phylum Chordata; class Lepidosauria; order Squamata; family Dipsadidae; genus Diadophis; species Diadophis punctatus. The sequence goes on from JALIGW010000008.1 coordinate 10,506,681, forward strand.
GTTATTATTCAATTCAATATTTAAGGATATGACTTTCCTCAGTACCATCATATATGATGTGGTACCTCCTACATTCCTGATTCCTGGAATCCTTTCCAGAAATGTTGAATTATAAAACACTATTGCAGCATTTAAAGCTTTACCAAGTATATCCTGTCTTATACATAGGCATATGTTTTTTTCATCCAGTGATGTGTAATCCTAGAGTCTAATCCTAATCTGCATCACACAAACGGTACTTAATTATAGCCCAGCAACAACAGTCAGCCAATCAAACAATCAGAAATCAGAAGTATCCAAATATCCAAACAAACAACATTCAGACTACTTTGCATATCAGAAAAAGGTATTTAAAGATCTGTGTTTTGACAGACGAGCGAGCACAACTCAAAACGCACTGACGATGTCTCCTCGAATGGTGATGAAACATTTGCAACCAAATTGCCAGGCTCGGAGGTCAAACCAACAGCCTAACTACCAACCCAAGCTACTAATATTCAAATACATTTCACATCCTTTCAGAGTGTGATTGCTACTTATCCCAAAGAGATAATGGCTGCTCTGTAATGCTGCAGTTAACCTTCTAGCTTTTTGGTGTGACTGAACAGTGACCATTTTATTCTTTTAACAAGATACTCCTGGATCTTCATTTATTTCTGTTTTGCAAAACCAGAGTCTTTAGCACATCATCACTACTGGTGAAGGATTCTGTTTCATTTTGACACAATATGTTGTTCATTTATGTGGAGGCAATAATTTATGATTACCTTTAAGATCAGTTTGGATTAACCTCTTACCTTGAAAAAAGAGGAACTTAGTGTATTGTGAGGAATGGACTTCCCACACCAACTTATTTAAAATATTGTCTAAAATCAAGAGGGCTAGTATTTTGACCCTTCAAAAATTAGGAACCTCTATAAGATTTTTGGACGTACTTTGCACAAGTACGTCTTGTGCACCAATTGCGACCCTACTTGGAGAAGGAAGCACTTCTCACAGTCACTCATGCCCTTATCACCTCACGGCTGGATTACTGCAATGCGCTCTACATGGGGCTACCCTTGAAGAGTGTCCGGCGACTGCAATTGGTGCAAAATGCAGCTGCGTGAGCTGTGGTGGGTGTACCCAGATGCACCCACGTAACACCGATCCTCCGCCAGCTGCATTGGCTGCCCATTAGTCTCCGGATCCAATTTAAGGTGTTGGTCGTTACCTTTAAAGCCCTACATGGCTCAGGGCCAGGTTACCTTCGGGACCGCATTCTGCCGTATACCTCCCTATGACCGGTTAGGTCCCACAGAGTTGGTCTCCTCCAGGTCCCATCGACCAAGCAATGCCGGTTGGCGGGGCCGAGGGGGAGGGCCTTCTCTGTGGGAGCCCCCTCCCGTTGGAACCAACTCCCTCCAGAGATCAGGACTATCCCCACCCTGCTGGCCTTCCGTAAAGCAATAAAACCTTGGCTCTTCTGGCAGGCGGGGTATGAGTGAAAGTTCTTTTTAAAATATTGATAGCATTTTAACATGTTTTTTTTAATCGCTTTTATTGATTATATGTTTTTATACCTGTTGTTAGCCGCCCAGAGTCCCCCGGGAGTTGGGCGGCATAGAAATTTTAATAAATAAAATAAATAAATAAAAGATTTAGAATATATCCGAGAAAGAAGATTTACAGAGTGGTGACGATGGTGGAAAAATTATAAAACAACTTAAAATGAAAGCCAGCATTTGGATATATTTAGAAGATAGTTCTCAAAATCACCATTGCTGTGCAATGGGCCTTAACATTTCCTCTGGTTAGTTTGCTGCTTGCAGTGCTCTGTTTTAGATCTGCTTCTAAATTTGTCTTAGTAAAATTATTGGAAAGTGATCACTTTCTAGTCTGCCAATTGTCATTTGTCAACTTAAATCAATCATGTTTTTGACGCAGTGATGATATATATTATAGGACTCATACTTGTCCCTCAGTAGGTATTAGTTGTATCTATGATGATTGTTCTTTTCTATTAGCCAGGTTTTTTATAGGAGTACTATGTCATATCTATGTCAAAAAATTATGAAATCAGAATCAGTGCATGTGTTGTTGCAGGACACAAGGGAAAAAAGACTCTGTGGGGCAAAATGTCAGCATAACAACTGGGATCTTTTCCTGGATGATCCAGAATTTCAGCTGAATGTTATTATTCATGGTGATCCCCTTGTTGTTTAAGGTATTATATGCATTAGATAGGTAAGTAGGTTTCTGGTGGTTCTGATACAGTTATCAGTAGATGACATTCTAGATCAGTGATGGCGAACCTTTTTTGGCTCACGTGCCAAAAGGGTGCGTGCGCGTGCCCACACCCATGCCCTCCCCCCGTGCATGTGCACAACCCCCCCGCGGCCCCCCGCACATGCACACAACCCCCCGCGCATGTGCACAGGCCTCACTGAAGCCTCCAGACTCCTAAAGCCTGGGAAGGCGAAAAACGGCCAAATGGGCCAACTGGACATTCGGAAACGAATGTCCAGTTGGGCCATTTTTTGCCGTCCCCAGACTTCAGGGAAGCTTCCTGAAGCCTGGGGACGGCAAAAAACTGTCCAAATGGAAGTTCGTTTCCGAACTTCCAGTTGGCCCGTTGGCCTGTTTTTCGCCGTTCCCAGGGTTCAGGAGGCTTTCCTGAAGCCTGGGGAGAATGAAAATGGCCAAAAAGAAGGGCAAAAATCAGCTGGCCAGCACGCGGTTGTGCGCTGGAGCTGACATAGGGCAACGCCTCACGTGACCTCAGATATGGCTCCACGTGCCACCTTTGGTATGCGTGCCATAGGTTCGCCATCACTGTTCTAGATCTTGCATTAGTTGCTACGATGTCAGTAGGAACTAGGGAGTGAAGTCCTTGGATACAGGATGTGGGGATGTGATATAATGGGCCTTTTAATTAATTATATTTAGCTGAGTTGTCAAGTAAATTAAGATGCATCAGATCATTAGGTGATAATGATAGCATATTGATGAGGATTCAATTTGGTTTTGAGTAGTTGGACTTGCAAGTTTGCTGTGACATTTCATATTTTTCTGACTTTGTAAGTTGTCAACTTACAGGGGTATGAAGGTATATGGCAATTTTTAATATTGCAGCCATCAACTAGGAAGTCCAGATACACCAGCTCAATCATGGTTTAGGGATTGTTTAAGTTCATTATGTTTTTTCAATATTTCTTCCTGTTCACAGTTTGGTAGAACTGCGAAAGAAGTAATTAAGACTGGTCCTAATGTTTCAAGAGTTAATTAAGCCTGATTCTAAGATTCCAACCCTGATTTCATGTTATTTCGGTGTATTTTTTTGTAAGTTGTGTTATCAAGCACTGTGATAGAATTATTTTGTCATCATTTGGCACACTGCCCATAGTAAGAGGCGGCATAGATCCAGCCTGATACAAATTTCGGAGAAATTGACTCCTTTTCTCATCATGAAACACTTTCAATTGATATATTTGGGAAGAGCTCTGGAAAGATTTCATTTTGGAGGACATTTAAAGGATTGTGGGCTGATCAAAACACAACAGAATTCTTTTGTGATCTGCCATGCTTGGAAGTCATTCAATAGCATGTACAGTGAGCATATGATGTTGGCACTGAAGAATATGACTAAGTGATTGAACAATAGCTTTTCTAGTAATCAGTGTCCAGTATTAGTTCTTTTAAGTGTGATCAATAAGGCAGCCTCATTTGTTTAAAGTATGCAGCTATTCCTAGATGATTTTGATCCTTTGGTGGATCATGATGCCACAGATTGATAATTCTCTGTACTGTTACTGTTTTGAAGATGTCATCTGTAGATTGCTCCTTCCTTTGCACAAACAATTCAAATGCTAGTGTTAAAAGGGCCACATTTTTATTTGTGGATGGAAATTAAAAAATAGAAATTACTGTTTGTGCAGTCAGTAAGCATTGCCTGGCAGCAAGGTCTGTTGCATATTCCTTTGCATTTTGTGTTTCTGTTCACCCTTCAAAGAAGTAAGATTTATTCAAGAGGTAGCAGTTATTTCAATCCCAGCAGCATAAGAAGCTAAAAGGGACAGGGAATCATTATGGTGCCTTGATTCCTGATGCAGAGAAAAGGAAAACTCCAGTAATTGGTGTTTCCCAAGTTCTGATTTAACAACCAAATTCAGAGGGTCATATCTATTTGTGGTATAGATAGAGTAAGTAGAGTAGGAGGAATTTTCTCTTTTATCAGCTCTACTTACAGATTTCTCATCTACTTCTCCACTCCAGCTGTCTTAGAGTCTTTCAGTAATACACATATCTCAACTTTTATCTGCTTGATGTTGGTTGGAGCCCAAGACAGATACCATAATTATTTTTCCTTTTGTCAATATTATCCAAACCAGTGATAGGAACTTTCCCCTTCTTCTTTTGCTTCCTCCTTGGTTTCCTTAAAATCTCTAAATTCTTTGGGGAATTTAAAACTTTTATAGGTGTTTACAGGTGTTAAATGTTTTAAAGAGGTAATTATACTATCAATTTGATTTAATGGTTAACGTACCAGGCCAGAAACCAAGAGATTGTGAGTTCTAGTTCTAACTGAAACATAAAAGCCAGTGAGTTAAAGTGGGCCAGTTACTCTCTGTCTAAGCCTAACTCACCTAGTTGTGGGAAAATAAGAGAAAGGAGGAAGATTAGATATGTCACTGTCTTGCATTATGTATAAAAATAATAAAGGTGGAATAAAAGAAATCTTTTAAAAAGGGACAAGAGGCAATGAGCACATACAATTTCATGTTTACTGAATACTACCTTGCTGCTCTCTTCCCCCTCCTCCCATCATTTTTTGCTGGATATGCACATGTTTTTATTGCCAGCCTCCATTATTTGATTCTGCTAGTCTTGGTTATTGTACTGTATTTATTCTTTCTACACTACTTATAATCATAAAGGACGAGAAAGGTGGATCTATACATTTTTAAATAAATAAAAATAAATCCATTATTCAGTTTTGACTTTAGGGAACAACTTCTACAACAATCAATATTTACCAGTTAAAAATTGAAGTCAAATTTGGGTCCTTTATGTTACAATTTTTCTGCTTATCTAGAACACAAAATTTACAAAGCTGTTGAATTGTAAATTGCACTATCTATCAATCCAGTTGATGTCTAACATACTTGCACGTTAATCTCAATCTGGAATGGGTTTTCTGGTACCTGCTGTATGTAACAGCCTGTAGTTCTCTGTAAATCAGGTTTTTTTTGTGGCTAACTGTGAACTAATCTTTTACACAAATATTATGCTCTGGGCATGATTTAAATATAGTTAAATATTGCATTAATAACTAGGTTTCATGAATTGTAACTTATCTTATTTATTTTTATTTCACTTTAGTTTTAAAAGCCCAACAGTAATAAGCTGCTATGGAACGGGTGTGTACGCCATTGGAATGTCTACTTCCCACTGGTATAGTACCTACTACTTACATATACATATACATATACATATACATATACATATACATATACATATACATATACATATACATATACAATATATACATATATATATTTTCTGTGTATAGTATTTTAGAATATAGTGTAATGTTTTGATTGATAGTGGTATGATTTTACACTATTTTAAAACAAGATAATGCATCACTGAGTCATCCTTTAGTATAGTAGTGTAGTGTAGCGTACAGTAAAGTAGAGTAAAGTAGAGTAGAGTATGGCTACAAATCATACTGTGATAAGTTCAGAAGGACAAATAGGCACTAAATTTTAACTTGGAAAAAATCTACATTTGTCCTAATGATGTTGCAAGCAAGAATGCTATCATTGCACCAACTGCTGCACTTCTTCCCAAATCTGTGAATCAAAATACAGTCTTCCCCACTATTGCAGAGCAAAAGAGATTTGGGAAATGTGATTGGCCAAATGAGAGTAGCAACATGGCAGAAATTGTAATAGAAAAGAGACGAATGTACCGTAGCTTTTCCCAATCTGCTGGATAGGATCTGATGGGAACTTCTAGTTTCTAAAAATCTATGGTTCCTCTTTTCCTAAAAATCTACGTTTTAAAGTTTTGAATTTCATTATTGAATGAAAACAAAAGCAACCAGTGAGTGAAAAATATTATCCCTTAAAAAGACAGAATGATGATTTAAAATAGAAGAAAAGATACCAAAGGGCATAATTAAGAATAAACTAAGAAAGATGTAAAGTAAGTAAGGTAACCAATTAAAAGTGGGTTGTTGTTTTTAAGAAAATTAAAGGACAAAGATTATATACCTTAATCGGAAAGTGGCTTGTTTACAGCTACAATGTTTGAGGATTGGTAGTTTACAAAAAATAAAGTTAAGAGATCCCCCATTATTTTCTTATTTGTTTGCTAATTGAACATGCCTGGTTAAGTTATTTTTTTCTTCTGAATGATAAGTTTATTTGTCTAAAATCTGATTTAAAAGGGAATTTCCTGTTTTGTCCTCATCATATAAGTCCAGCAGAAGTATTTGCACTTGTTTCACGACACAGCTGCTAATTTATTAACAATGGCTACATTTTTGTTTTATTTTGTTTTTAAATCGTCCTGATTTTTTAAAATATAATTAAAAATCCTGTTAAAATTTTCTATTGTTCGAGGCCCAGGTCATCTTTTACTTGAGGCCTTTCACTGGATGTTTCTGCTATCACTGATTCAGTGAATGGAATCCACCAGAGAATCTTTTCAGCAGAGGATCTATGGAACATTCTCTGGAGAAAGTTCTCATTCTTCCCTGGAGAAAATGTACAATGGTCACTAAAGCCACTGACTTCTAACAGTGGACAAAAACTAAGTTTATTTACTACTGTTTAATCCTGAGAAGGTTGATGACATTCATCAATTTATTATTTTATTTTTATTTGCTATTATTTCATTTTGAAATTTGTACTTAATTGGCAATTGCTTTGAATGTATGAAAAGAGTAGTGCATTGAAAGATGAAGACAGAATGTTTGAGATTAATATCATGGCCAAGTCATGAATGTTCAATTTAGTTACTGCCTGCCTGTTTTGGAATAACCCCTTCCTAATTTTGGGCACCATATTATTGGAATACTATATACATGGAGAGGGGATTATATAATATCAATATATAATAAGTAATTCCAGGAGGTGGGAGAAAAGAGAAAGAGAAAGGGGGCTTTACTTTTCTACTACTGTTAATTTTTAAAATAATAATTTTATTAAAGCCACCAAAGTATAAATTACAATTGGAAATTAAAATAGTGGGAATATGGGGAAAACGTGGGCTAAAAGGAAAAAAAGAAAGACAAGCATTGCCTTCTGATTCTTTTTAGTACATGAGGATAAACTAATAACATTACAGCCTCAACTTTTTAGTTTTACAGACTTAATCTCTACTAGTCATTTCTAAAACAACAAACTTATCTAATCAGCAAAACCCAAAATCAAAGTTTCACTTATTTTCATCTCTAGCATAAAATCCAGAAGCAGTTTCCAAGTTGGGTGTATTCTTTTCTTTGATTAGAGCAGTTAAGTCACCTCTGCTATTTCCAACATTTTTTTAAACCATTCATCAAGTGGTGAGATTCAGCCGGTTTGCACTGGTTCAGTAGAACCGGTATCTAACTAAACAGTTTGACGAACTGGCTGGACGAACTCGCCCCTCCCCTCCCAGCCACTCCTCCCCTCGCCCGGCCTCTCATTGCTGGGCTGCTCGACTCATACTTTGGGTGAGAGTAAGGGACTACTGACAGCCTGCTTCCCCTTCCCTCCTTATGCTGTGTGTCAGGGTTCTGACCGATGCCCTAATTAAATAATGACCCTTGAGCCAAGCTTCAAAAGAAATCCAGTTATTTATTAGGAGCTTCATGTCGGTACATTCCAAGTGAAGCCAACTCTGACCCCACATAATTTACGGCCCAGGCTTGACCCTGTTGTGTGTCATCAGTCATATTCGCCAACGAAGCAATTTTGTGGGTTGTAGAGATCACTCCCCTCTGGCCACTGTGGGTAACCCTGGGAGACGGCCTTGACAGAGATATGTTGGGAATGTGCTTTTGTTTTCGGCTGCTGTGCTGCTTCGCCGTAGCTGCAAGTTCATTTTCCCATCCACCTTGCCTATGGCAACTCGACAGCAGGCCAGGGATGCTTTGCGAGTTGACACTGCACCAAAGAGAGTCGCCTTCTCGCACTTTTCCGTCTGGCCAGACTGAGGCCATCTCGGCACTCCTCTAACTGACCTGCTCCGCTCCCCTCTAAGCAAGCGATGTTGCATAGGCAAAACCCAAAGGCAGCTCTAAGGCGCCCGAGGGGAGGAAGCATATGGAGAGAGCAACTTGGCAACTGGACTCAGGAGAGCTCAGGGCCTGGTCGCGAGAAATCTCATGCTCCTGGGAAGACGGGGAAGAAGCTCTCTGGTTTGCTGACCTCCCATTCTCGCAGCAGCAGCAGCAGCCAGAGAGGAAGCATGTGGAGATAGTACCTTGGCAACTGGACTGTTTTTCTCTGACCCCCTTTCCTGTTTTGTCTGCTGGATTGACGCAGGTGGATGTCAACACTAGCATTGCTGTCCATTGCAGCTAGGAATCTCAAATAAGACCGAGTATGTAAGATTGTATTGTAGCCAGCCCAGGTGCTAGATTGGCCCCTGCAAAGTCCTCGTCTGCCGAGGAGCCCGGCCGCGGTCTCACTTGCCACCCGCTGAGGTGCCTGGACTCCTGGTGACGGAGGGAGGGGCTGGAGCTACTAAACAGGTGGCCAATCTAAGTGCCTGAAGGACCCCATCCCATCACCGGGAGTCCAGGCGCCTCTTCCCAGGAGCATGGGACTTCTCGCGACCAGGCCCTGAGCTCCCCTGCAGTTTGTTCTGCTGCTGGAGGATGGGCTACAGCGGTCCTACCTTGGCCCATGCCAGCTCCTTGCAGTCGCCCATGCCGAGATTGCTGCAGAGAGTGTCCCCCTTCGAGTTCTTTTTGTCAGCTCCCCCCCCAGAAATTCCAACTTGGAATTGGGGTCTGCTTCAACCTCCTGGCGTGGGGCTTTGGGCGAAGGCTGGAGGGAAGTGCCGCTGGTGGCGAAGAGCCGGAGGGCCTCATTCCAGTGGGACTGCATCATGGCCTGGAACTGGCTGAGCATCGCGTCCCGCTAAGCCTCCAGGCGCCAGCACCTGGCCTTGCACTCCCGCAAGTCTTCCCTCTGCTTGGAAAGCCTATGCTCGTAGTCCTCAGTGAGGTGTTTCTGCTGAGCCTCCTTCTCGGCCAGATCCAATTTGAACTGCGCCAGCTGTTTTGCCAACTCTTTCTCGTGGTGGCTGCTTAGCTCCAACAACTGCTTTCTGTTGGGATCCTAAGGAGCCCGGGTAGTGAGTCGAGGAGTGGCTGCAAGGAGAGGGGCGACAAGAGGCCGGGGGAGGTAAGACACTCCTTGACATGAGTGATGTTGAGTTGGCCACACCTACCCAGTTACATGACCACCCACCCACGCCCACCCAGGTGGTCATTAGGGCAGAAAACTGGTTGTTACATTATTTAAATCCCACCACTGCATTCATCCATTGTGGAAATTAAGTATTTTTGCACTTTTGTGCATAAACCATTCTTACTTCTGTCATCATATATAACAGCAAGGTTCCAGTTTTTTTTAAGGTTTTTTTATCCAGTAAGCCTAAAATAAAAGCCTCTGGTTTAATTTTTATATTCACTTTAGGAAACGTATGTACTAAAATATGAATCTTACCCCAGTATTTCTTTTAGTTATCATAAGTCTACCAATTCTTTGCATTTACATTTCTAACATACATTTGAAATTACAGCAGGACTTTGTTGCTCTCCAGATGTTTCTGAGTTAGCCATACAGGCCCATTCAATGGATCTGCTGTGAATTGAAGTTTAGCAATACCTGGAAGGGAAAAGGCATCCCCACTGCTCCCAATATGGGACTACCAAAATTATCCTTCTGAAAAATAAATAGCAATAGCAGTTAAACTTATACACCGCTTCCCAGTGCTTTACAGCCCTCTCTAAGCGGTTTACAGAGTCAGCATATTGCCCCAAACAATCTGGGTCCTCATTTTACCAACCTTGGAAGGATGGAAGGCTGAGTCAACCTTGAGCCAATGAGAATCGAACTACCATTGAAATGATTGAATTATTCAGTCTATCAAAATTAAAGCTTTTATTTAAAACTTTTAATTGCACTAATTTTTTTGTAGAAGTGATAACACTGTTATCCAGGGGTGAAATCCAGCAGGTTCTGACAGGTTCTGGAGAACCAGTAGCAGAAATTTCTTCACCTTCAGAGGTACTTCATTCTGATTTCAAGAACAAATGAACAATTTCCAGCAAATTTAAAGCAAATGATTATTCTATTATTATTATTATTGTTTTTTTTCAAAAAAACAAAAACAAAACACCTCAGGACACATATTTGGGTGGGGTCACCCACAAACCCTGTATAATAGGTTAAAATGAAAAACAGTTATTACCCTATAATCACTCAAGTGAGTTTCATTGTTGATTGTTGATTCTACGTCTTAGCCTTGTATAGAAATTCAGCCCTTAGTGCTTATTATGTGCATACTGGGTTTGTTGGTTTGTATATTATGAGATTTTGATGAAGTTTGCTAAATTAATTTTAGAAGATATGAAGAATAGAAAAAGTCTAAGGGGAATACCAGTCATAAGTGGGACTAGTCAAACTATCAGCTAACAATTATATCATCCAGATTTTAGTGGGATTTGCATTTAAATTACTATATTTTTCAGTAATGTATTTAAATTCCTAGAATTATTACTAGATGTCTCTGTATTGGGGTGAGATGATCACAATTTACAATATTGGGAACTTAGTGAATTAAAGCTCTTAAACTTGTGGTGACTTTATAGAAATTATATACTTCATTTAGTAACAATATGAAAAGAAGAGAAACAGTAGAATGTTTGTCAATGTTTATAGTTACATTATACAGTTTTTTATATATAGTTATATGACCAACTCTTAGTTGTAGAGCATTTGTGGTTGGGTAGTGTGATATTTAAGATAGCAACATGAGTGGACTTAATTTTGTTCTGATGGATATACAGTTCTGACAGATAAGTAGAGAGCGAGGCAGAGGGGAAGGGGAAAGTTAGACATATTCAAAATTCATTTGCAGTTATTGGATTGATTCTGGAGACTAATTTGTCATCTATTAGGTAGATGATCTTGATGAAAGAAAGATACTCCTAATTCACACTGCAGTCTAAAACTGTTGTGCATACTTAACGCTCCTCAGGCAAACTCACTTAAATAACAAAGGTGCAAAGATCCTATACTTAGATTTAATAGAAATAACTTGACTTGATATACATAGTTTATCTTGATTGCAACCATGATTGTTATCATGCCTTTGCTGTTTAGCACTTTCACGATGGGCAGGGTGGATGGGGATAATATCTCAATTTAGAAGGATACAGATACAGAAGAATGCAGCTTTTTAACCTAATTTCAATCTTTTTGTCTGAATTGTATAGTCACCGTATGAGCAGTAGGATTGGGAATAATGTGTAACTTTCTCTTTTGAAAAAAAAACCCATCTAGACATTTCACTGTATGTCAGTCATGTAATAATTGCATACATGGAACTGAACTGCATCTGTAATTCTGCAGTATGATAGAATGGTTTTATATTCCAGAATAGTAATGTTCACCATTTTCAGACGTTGACTCACCTTTGACCTGGTTTTGCAACATGGGACCTATTTTTCATGTTTGCTGAGGCAGGGAATCTGTGGCCCTCCAGCAATTAGATATTGCTGAATTATAATAGTCCCAGCCAGTACTGAGGGATACAGATATTGTAATATTAAATTACAATAGTATTTACTGTGTCTATGCTTATTTTTCTCTTTCTTCACCAGTCCTTTATTTTTCTCTTTTTTTATGTTTTTGCATTACCTCTTTTCCTTCTTCCCTCTCTCCCTCCCTCTGCAGTTTTGAAGTTTATTTTTGTCCAACATTTCTTTTAAGATTTTTTTTCATTTATTCTTCCAGTTATTGTATCTTTTATGTGCCCCAGGTTGTTGAAAATCTATATTTCAAAATATCCCTCATTAGTCATTGCTGATTATACTGGGTAGATAAAAGAAATCAAGATTCTGAAATTCAAACACCAATGAAACTAATCAAGCTTCTTACTCTAGCAAAATCTTCCTTCTAAAATATACTCTTGCTATGTTTGCCTTGCCAACAGTTACTTCATTTTATTTTTTATTTTTTATATTGCACCTGGATTTGGACTCTGAATTTTCCTCAGATAGAATTATTAAAACCAGTGGTATTTTTCCTAGTTGCCAAACAAATCACTATGTGCTTTATATATGTAATCAATACAGACTCTTTAATTAAGTGAATTGAACATGTTGTTGGATGGATGGTAACTACAGCAGATTTAATTCACCAAGATAACTTCAGCCACTACTTAAAAAGCCTTTAACAGATAGTCTAGTGTGCACTTTGCAAAGCACATTGGCATGAAGAAAACAACCCATTATGAAATATTGAGGCATCCACATACTCTGGAAAGTTTGGTACACTTGCTGTGAAGGTTTTATTAGATCATCTGTATATCTCTGTTCACGAAGACATAAAAGCACAACCAAGGAAAAAGTATAAAACAACTGTGCTGAGTATTTTAAATATGTGATTGCTTTCGTGTACATTGCAAAGTATTCCTTTAAGGCAGGGGTGTCAAGCTTAGATCCACAGTGTCGCCCTGGAAACAGTGAAGGACCAGCCCGTGATGCCTCTGCCAGCGAAAATGGAGCTCGGCCCACCTGATCTCCATTTTCGCTGGCAGAGGGCTGCAGGAAGCCGCCGTGTCACCCCAGCCCCGCCCGGGCCACCACAGGTGCCCTCAATTAAATCGAGCTTGACACCCCTGCTTTAAGGGCTTTGTATAGCTGTAATATATATATATATATATATATATATATATATATATATATATATATATATATATATATATATATATATATATATATATATATATATATATATATATATATATATATATATGTTAGGAATAGTCAATTTCAGGTTACAATCCTACGGGTAGTTACTCATTAAGGAATTGACAACTTGCTGTAACATTTTATTTTAAGAAAGGTTCACATATGACTTGATGTGTAAGAACTATGAAGTAGACTTGTTTTTTTTTAATTTGCTTTCTTTTTTAATAACATAAGCATTGCTGTGCTATATATAAATACTTCATGCTCTTAAAAAGTTTTACCAGTTGTATATGAAATGTTATTTCATTTTTTTACATGAAACCCATTGGCTTAATTTTTCATCATGAGCTAATATTTGGCGTCTATGAAGACAAATACTTTAAAATGTCTCCATTTTAATTTCTAACACAGTAAATATAGATATAATCCACATAAACTTGAGCTCTTTTGGATCTTTAGTCATTTTTAAGAATGCAAAGGGGTCTTGAGACCAAAATGTTTGAGTACTGCTGATTTAGACATTCTAGGAAAAAAGTCAGAGGACTATTCTCTTTATTGTCTTCCTGAAAACATGAAGGGCAGACTTTAAATTTTATCATTATTGATTAAAAGATTGTGGCTGATTGATTTTGCACCTCTTTTCGGTGCAGCAATTTGGTTCCTGTTTAACTCTTTGCTTTTATTGCTCTTGAATTTGTTTTCATATTCATGTTTTATTTTTCATTTCACTTTTAATTAGTATCATTATATTTGATGGCAGAATGTTTAGTTTATCTTCACTGTTAATAGCCTAATTGTTTCTCTTTGCCTTAAGTAATATCTCATTAACTTTATAAGCCATCTTTTCCACATTATCTACAGAATTAATTTCCTGTGCATAGACTTGTAGTCAGTCTGCAGCATTTACCCCAAAACTTTCTTAATTAGAATTTTTATTGCTATATATATTTTTGGTTCTTGTTTTCTGTTCAGAGCTAAGCTTCTAAGGAGAGCTAATAAAATGAGCATTATCTCTTTTTTTAACATGTCCAAAAATCAAATAATTAATACCACTATTACTATTATTTTTTCAGAAAAACTATAAACTTTTTTTAAAAAGACATATATAATAGCACCCTATTAAAATATTTTTATAATTTCACAAAATAACATTAGAAAAATTTCACAATGTCAAAATTAATTATTCTTCATAAGTAGTAAATAGGTGGGCTAAAAATAGATATGTTTACCTGAAATTTTCTTCAACTTCATAGCAATAATTGCTTTCACTTTTTCCAGCTTAAGTTATGCAGACACATGTAAATGACATGTGTCATGTACAAAGAATGTAAATGTATTAGTATTATATTACACAACTAAGGTATCGAGAATGATGATGATGAGGAGGAGGAGGAGGAGGTCTGGAAAACTTTGGAATCAGCAGTCTGGAAAACTTTGGAATCAGCAAAAATATCTACATTTTTTAAAGCAAATATGCAAAAATGGAAAACAGTTCTAACAGCAAATCGGGAGAACATTGGTGAAGTCAACATCAGACAAAGAATCTTCCAGGGGGACTTACTTTCACCAATGCTGTTCAACATTGCATTAATTCCACTGACAATAATCCCACGAAACACAAAACTGGGATACCAAATCTCAAGCCAGCATGGCAAGATAAACCATCTACTCTATATGGATCATTAAAAAATGTATGCGAAAAGCCCCACTGAACTTGAATCAATACTCAACACAGTTCAATTGTTCAGCAGTGACATCAAAATGAACTTTGGACTTGAAAAATGTGCTATTTTATCCATGCAGCGAGGAAAAAAAATAGAAGGAATAGAACTGGGAAATGGAAGCATAGTGAAAGCATTAGCAAAGGATGACGGTTACAAATACAAAGGCATATTGGAAGCAGATAACATCTTGAATGGAAAAGTCAAAGAGTCAATACAAAAGGAATACATCAGGAGGATCTGCAAAATATTAAAATAAAAGCTGAATGCTTTTATAATAATAAAAAATAAAGAAACCATTAGGGAGCATTTCACCGAGGCAGCCTTTGGCGGCGCCATCTTGGATAAAATGAAAAAATTATCTGGAACTTGTAAGTTATCTCTACATGAACTCATTTATATTTATTTACATGAACTATTTTTCAGTGAAAGCTCCTCTTAATGATATACAAAAGCAACGCTGTAACAAGTGCAATAATAACTAACATATAGTAGCAGAAATGCAACGTAAGGTTATGGTAAAACAATACTAATATAATTAATCTGGCACTGGGAGTTTCACAAGAATCAAGTTGCAGAGTTCTTCACTTTCCTAGTGAAATATGCCTTCACTAGGAAAGTGAAAGCATATTTTTTTTATAAATGGACAAATAATTCCAGAGGAGGTGAATTACCACCAAGAATATCTGCTTTCATATCGTTTGGTAGATGTGTAACTTTATTTAGTAACTAGCTTTGCTTATTTTATTTAGAGTAGTCTATGTGTATGGCTGTTGGTTTCACTATTTTTCCTTGTTTTCTATTTTCCTCAAATTCATTCTGTGTTGGAGAGTTAGCTACTTTTCAGAAACAAATTCTCATTAAAAATATATTTAGTACAAGACCTCAAAAGTTACAAAGCTGTTCTCATGATTTATTTAACTTTGTATTTCTTGGTTTGGATGGAAAAACCTGTAACACTTTTCTGTATTTTTCCCCTTATAATTTGGTTGCACAGAGACTTAGAACTCCCCAACTGAGTATGGGTATTAAGTTCATCCTGACTGGTGGCAGCTGATTTTCATTTTAGGAATTTTAGGACTTTACTTTATGCAAAAGATGAAAGGTGTAATGTGTGAGACTATGCTGTGCTTTAGTTTTAATTCCAAAATGGTGCCTATGAATGTGCTTCGGCACAAACATCACACCTATCTGCAAGTTGATAAAATCATTGCTCCTTTTTCCTGGATAATAGATAAATTGATAGCTGCACATTCACAGGAAAATTGGATTATTGCAATGCGCTCTACATGGGGCTAGCCCTGAAGAGTATTCGGAGACTTCAGTTGGTGCAAAATGCGGCTGCGCATGCCATGGTGGGTGTGCCAAGGTACACCCACGTTACACCTATACTCCGCCAGCTGCATTGGTTGCCCATCGGTCTTCGGGTACAATTCAAGGTGTTGATCATCATCTTTAAAGCCCTACATGGCTTAGGACCAGGCTACCTTTGGGACCGCATTCTGCCTCATACTTCCCTCCGACCGGTTAGGGCCCACAGAGTGGGTCTCCTCCAGGTCCCGTCAGCAAAACAATGCCAGCTGGCGGGCCCTAGAGGGAGAGCCTTCTCTGTGGGGGGCCCCGCGCTCTGGAACCAACTTCCACCAGAGACCCGGACCATCCCCACTCTGCTGGCCTTCCGAAAAGCCGTCAAGACATGGCTTTTCCTGCAGGCAGGGGGTTGAGACTAGCTCCATCTGAATTCTCCCCCGGTATGTCTGATGGGGATACTTTTAACTGTTTTAATTTTTTTAACTTTTAATTGTGTTTTTAAATTGTTATTATTTCTAGTGTTCTTACATGATGTTGCACGCCGCCCTGAGGCCCTCGGGAATAGGGCGGCATAGAAGAACCAAGAAATAAATAAATAATAAATAAATAAATAAAAATTGGTTATTATTCTCTTTTCACAGATGCCAGTTTTTTTTACTGCTGTCTATCTATACTCATCAAATTCTTTCCTAAAATCTAGGATAGTGTTTCTCAACCTTTGCAGCTTTAATAGCAATAGCACTTATATACCACTTCATAGTGTTTTACAGCATTCTCTAAGTGGTTTACAGATCAGCATATTGCCCTCAACAATCTGGATTCTCATTTTACTGACCTCATAAAAATAGAAGCCGGAATAACCTTGAGCTGGTCAGAATCAAACTCTTGGCAGTGAGCAGAGTTAATCTGCAATACTGCATTCTAAGCACTGGCTCTTTTAAGCTTTCTGGACTTTAATTTTCAGAATTCTCTAGTCAGCATGGATAAATATGAAACATAAATGTGACCTTTTACAATTTGTAAATTGTACATTTTACAAATTCTGTCAATGTGCAGATTTCCTAAGTGCCCTCCAATATTTTTCTTAGTGTGCTACCAAGTATGCTGATAACCATTGGGACTACCACTGTAGGTTTATGCCATAAGCTTTAAACTTTGATTTTGTGATCTCCAATTCTTTGGTTCTATTCTATTATCCCATGGTGTTGTCACAACCGTTCCACAGATTTTCTTCCTTTCAGCCAACGTAAAATCTAATGTATTATGAACCAAGACTTAATCAGTTTGTATTCAAAAATCCAACAATATTGTTATTATGGTTGGTCACACAATTAGTCAGATGTTTAGATTGGATCTGACATGCCTGCAATTAGTGAGTCTTTATAGAAGAACTAAAATTTAAATTAGGTATGTACGTGTGTGTGTGTGTGTGTGTGTGTGTGTGTGTGTGTGTGTGTGTTTCTGCCGAGTCACCTGGTATACCCAATTATGGGAGGAAGCATACTGCTTCCTTATGTTTTTCCTTTTTCCTTTCATCCCCACTCCAGGGCCATCCAGGCTAGGAACCATATTTGCAAACTTACAAAGAACTGATAAAGTAATAAAGGGAGACTAGTATAGATCTACTTCAAGCTATTTAGCTCTTTATATATATATATATATATATATATATATATATATATATATATATATATATATATATATATATATATATATATATATATATATATATATATATATATATATATATATATATATATATAAATAAAATGTTTTTCTGCCGAGTCACCTGGTATACCCAATTATGGGAGGAAGCATACTGCTTCCTTATGTTTTTCCTTTTTCCTTTCAGCCCCACTCCAGGGGCCATCCAGGCTAGAAACCATATTTGCAAACTTACCAAGAACTGATAAAGAAATAAAGGGAGACTAGTATAGATCTATTTCAAGCTATTTAGCTCTCATCAGCTAGCCATACCCTTTTAGGATTCAAACGGGGGCTGCTTGCCTTGTTAGGCAGTGCTTTTACCCTCTAATATATAGATCTATACTAGTCTCCCTTTATTTCTTTATCAGTTCTTTGTAAGTTTGTGTGTGTGTGTGTGTGTGTGTGTGTGTGTGTATGTGTGTAGCATTTTTGCTGATGAATGAAAATAAAGGGAGACTAAAGTCTCCCTTTATTTTTATTTATCAGCAAAAAATGCTACACATATAGAAGATAGTGTATCGGCTATAGAAACTGCCTGGATGGTCCCAGAGAGGGGCTGAAAGGCAAAATGAAAGCTGTGATGCTTTCTCCCATATTTGGGTACACCAGGATAATACACAGAAAAACATATATATACATACATATACATACATATATGTAACATTTTTTGCTGATAAAATATATATGTATTATTTTTATTTTGCCTTTTTTATAAATAACCGAAAGTAGTGAACAAAGTTTTTCAGATAGGCATTGGGTCTCTGTTTTTGTTGGATATAAAAATCTTTTCTAGATTTTTGTGCTGCACAACCCTAATAAAGAAAAAAAAAGACAGCTACCGTATTTTTCGGAGTATAAGACGCACCTTTTTACCCTCATTAAGAGGGTGAAAATTTGGGTGCGTCTTATACACTGAATGCAGCCCCACCCAGCCACCCCCACCCTTTAGCCTCTGCCTGCCAACAATTTACCTCTTTGCAGTAAACAGAACAGAAACAGAAGCCTTAATAGCACACTAAAAGATTACTTGCCTCCGATATACAGCTGACAGAGGCTTACAAGCCACATGGTAAAATGAAACTAACTACGGTGGCTGTAATGAGACAAAATGCTGGGAAATAAGCTGCTGAAATTGCAAGACAGTGAGCTACAGCTATTGTAGCCTAGAGGAAAGAGCTCTTGCCTCACAGTCAGGAGGTTGTGAGTTCTATCCTAGGTA
Organism: Diadophis punctatus similis; assembly: GCA_023053685.1. Classification (NCBI taxonomy): domain Eukaryota; kingdom Metazoa; phylum Chordata; class Lepidosauria; order Squamata; family Dipsadidae; genus Diadophis; species Diadophis punctatus. The sequence continues at coordinate 10,525,600 of JALIGW010000008.1, forward strand.
GAGGCAGAATCTGTTAATATGTTATTTTGTTAAATGTTTGTAGAGCATTTAGCACTGATTAAATTATAAGACTTATTTTTTAAAGACTGCTTTATTATTGTTCTAGACAACTTAACAAAATGAAGAAGCTTTTTAAAATAAATGCTTGCTCTGAAGAGGCCCAGTGCTATTGTATCTTCTTTTAAACAGCAGAAAGCCTTCCAGAAAGCCACATTAATTTTAAAGATCTGTAAAAGTATAATCTGAAATGTCCTGTTTTAGTATTAAGTATTAGTATTAAAATAAGGCAGCTGAATTAAACCCTGACTTAGTCATGTTTGGAGTAGATCTATTTAAATAATTGGGAGGAGTTAGTGTGATTACATTTAAGAAAACTTTCTGGCATAATGTACATATCTCCAATTCTTTGCTATTTCTATGGGTCAAGCACACATGCACAGAAATACACAGCAAACAGTGTATATCATCTGTGCTATTTGCTGTTTGCTGTTTGGCAAATTGCTGGGAAGCAGAGGCCTTTTTTCCTTGTTTTCCTCCCCCAAAACTAAGGTGCGTCTTATACTTTGGTGCGTCTTATACTCCGAAAAATACGGTAAGTATCTGTCTTTAAAATGTTCAGACTTAGCCAGACCATAGGCTTTTATATGAATCAGATACTTCTGAGAAATAGACTTGGTGTCAAGTGACTTTCTTCCTACTAGGCCAGTGATGGCGAACCTTTTTTTCCTTGGGTGCCAAAAGTGCATGCGCGCATGCTATCACACATGCGTGAGTGCCCACACACATAATTCACTGCCTGGGGAGGGCAAAAATGGCCTCCCCCGCTCCCCCGGAGGCCCTCTGGAGGCCGGAAATGGCCCATTTCCCAACTTCTGGTGGGCCCAGTAGACCCATTTTTTGCCCTCCCAAGGCTCCAGAGGCTTCCCTGGAGCCTAGGGAGGGCAAAAGTGCCCTCCCCCATCACCCCGGAGGCCCTCAGGAAGCCAAAAACGCCCTCCCAGAGCCTCCATGTGAGCCAAAAATCAGCTGGCCGGCGCACACATGCGTGCTGGAGCTGAGCTAGGCAACAGCTTACGTGCCGGCAAATATGGCTCCGCGTGCCACCTGTGGCACACGTGCCATAGGTTCGCCATCACTGTACTAGGCAATCAGACTAGGTTATCCTTGTGCTTCCTGCATCATGCTGAGGTTTTTATTGAATAATTACATGACTCCCGCAGCATGCTAATTTAAGATTAACTTCATGCTTGTTCTCAAAAATAGCTACAGCTAAGAGAATTCTATTACATTTAGGTGAAAGTAAACTTATTTTTTGTTGTTTTGATATCTGGCCTCTTCTTGAGGTATTCATAGCATTCTTTTCTCCAGTTCTTCCTCCAAAGAATAATTTTTGGTAGGGAAAGTGACTGACTCAGAGAGCTATTATAGCTGAATATAGCTATTATACCTTAACTTGAGTTTGCTCAGTTCAGATATAACACCTTAACTACTAACCCACATTAGTTTTCATCCTTCATCTTTCTTGAGCTTAGATCACAAGCTTAGATCCATTCATTCTATATTTAATTTGCAGAAACAAAATGTAGCTGAATGTGCTTTTCTAAGTTGGTCGGCTTTGGTATATCTATAGCTTATTCCACTGACTCTTGTGGCTGATCCCCGATAGTCCTGCCATGCCTATTTGTACAACAGTATGGAAGCCAAATGGTGATCTCTTAGGTTATGGCTGATTACATTATTCAGTCAGAAATCATATGACTCTTTTAATCTTGACTTCGTGAGGGACTAAGTAGCATATTGCTACTTAGATCCTGCTGAAATCCAGAGGTAGAATCTATTCCTTTGCTCTTTTCAAACTGCTTTGGATTCACATAGTTCTTTCAAATGGAGTGACACAAAGTGGCCAGGGAAGGATAATTATCAGTCATTTTCTGAATTCAGTCAAAACTTAGCAACTATCATTTTTCTTTTCAAAGGAGATAAAATAAACATAGGATCAAAGGAAGCAAATCTTTATGGAAGAACTAAAATTTGATGCTGAGAAGAATAATTTAATTTTTATATCCTACATGACAATATTGTAGTTAAGTTTTGATAATTCGAATCTTGTTTATATGCATGTATAATTAATGTTACAGAATGTCAGAATCATTTTTAATATAAATATGAGCAGCATAATTAGCCATTCTTACTCATCTTAAAAATAGGCAGGGTGTTGTGTACTTTGCATCTCACAGTTTTTTTCATTATAGGGAGGCTATGACACTTTTTTTGCTAAACATCACACAATGAAATAACAGTGGAAATGCATTCAGAGTTGTATATGTCATCATGATTTATTTATTTATTTGTCACATTTACTGTATACCCTGCCACAATCCTGAATGACTCCAATTGGTGAAAAAGCTTTTATTTAAGTACGTATTTGAAGATATATATTCCTAAGAAGCATCCTAGGAAATATTTCTTTCTAAGGTGAAATAGTTTGCTGGCCCCAAAAAACTTGGGCACTCTTTTTGAATCCTGTTTGCAGGATTTAGGTACATATGAGATATGTGACATTAAATTCACTTTGGCATTTAACACAGATACTTTTTAAAATGCAAAAAAATGCAAGATAAGATGTGCATAAAAGAAATGTATAATATAAACTAGAAAAATTTCATAGGTTGTTTTTAATTGCTTTTGGAATTGCTTGTTTCGTTTATTTTGGGAATTAGACAAAATTTTGTTGTGGGGAGGAAGGAATTGGGATGGATACCATGTTTATTTATTTATTTATTTATTTATTCGGCTTTCTTATATGCCGCCCAACTCCCGAAGGACTCAGGGCGGCGTACAGCATAGGAAAATACAAGAAACCAATAAACAAAATTTAAAAACATAATATAAAAATTAAAAATGCAATATAAAAACAACCATGCAACAACCAAGCATACCCGGGGGAGAGTTCAGCTGGAGTTAAGCTCTGCCCCCTGCCTGCAGGAAAAGCCACGTCTTAACGGCTTTTCGGAAGGCCAGCAGGGTGGGGATGGTTCGGGTCTCTGGAGGAAGTTGGTTCCAGACCGCGGGGCCTGCCACAGAGAAGGCCCTCCCCCTAGGACCCGCCAGCCGGCATTGCTTGGTTGACGGGAGCTGGAGGAGGCCAACTCTGTGGGCCCTAACCGGTCGAAGGGAAGTATGAGGCAGAATGCGGTCCCGGAGATAACCTGGCCCTAAGCCATGAAGGGCTTTAAAGATGGTGATCAACACCTTGAATTGGACCCGGAGACAAATGGGTAACCAATGCAGCTGGCGGAGTAAAGGTGTCACGTGGGTGTACCTTGGTACACCCACCACAGCACGCGCAGCCGCATTTTGTACCAGTTGGAGTCTCCGGATACTCTTCAAGGGTAGCCCCATGTAGAGCGCATTGCAGTAGTCGAAACGGGAGGTGACAAGGGCGTGAGTGACCGTGAGTAGAGCCTCCTTCTCCAAGTATGGCCGCAACTGGTGCACAAGGCGAACCTGTGCAAAGGCCCCCCTAGCCACAGCAGTAAGATGATGCTCCAATTTTAGCTGTGGATCTAGGAGGACCCCCAAGTTGCGGACCTGGTCCGAGGGAATCAGTTTCGTTCCCTCTAAAACCAAGGAGGGACAGTTGTCGTAGTCCTTAGGAGGCAATACCCAAAGCCACTCAGTCTTGTCGGGGTTGCGTCTGAGTCTGTTCCTCCCCATCCAGATCCTAACGTCGTCCAGGCACCGGCACATTACATCAACTGCCACACTGAAGTCAGACGGGGTGGTGATGTACAGCTGGGTGTCATCAGCGTACTGGTGGAAACGCACCCCATGTCTGCGGATGATCTCACCCAGCGGTTTCATGTAAATGTTAAATAGGATGGGCGAGAGAACCGACCCCTGAGGCACCCCGCATAACAGGGGCCTAGGGAAGGATCTCTGCCCTCCTGTTAACACCGACTGCATCCTATCGGCGAGATAAGAAGAGAACCACCGTAAAACGGTGCCTCCCACTCCCAACTCACCGAGACGATGCAGAAGGATACCATGGTCGATGGTATCGAAAGCCGCTGAGAGGTCAAGTAGCACCAGGATAGAGGAGTTTCCCCCATCCCGGGCCCGCCAGAGATCATCTATCAGAGCGACCAAGGCAGTTTCTGTACTGTACCCGCGCCTGAAACCCGACTGATAGGCATCTAGATGCTCTGTTTCATCCAGAAGTCGCAGAAGTTGAGTAGCCACCACCTTCTCCACAACTTTCCCTAAAAAAGGTAAGTTGGAGACCGGACGATAGTTCTTCAAATCAGCTGGATCCAGGGAAGGCTTCTTCAGGAGGGGTCTCACCACCGCAGTTTTTAACGACTGCGGTACGGATCCCTCCCCCAAAGAAGCGATGACCACCGCCCGGATCCAGCCGCGTGTCACCTCCCTGCTGGCCGAGACCAACCAGGAGGGGCACGGGTCCAATAAACAGGTGGAGGCCCCCATCGCCCCCACGGCTCTGTCCACATCATCAGGAGAAACAGGCCCAAACTCCTCCCACAACGGTGGACTAAGACTTGCCCCAGTCAACTCCATGGACTCTGCCCAGCCAGAGTCCAGGTTCGACCGGATCCGAGCGACTTTATCCGACAGAAACTCTGCAAATTCCTCAGCTCTACCTTGCAAGTGTTCCTCGCTCCCCCCTTTAGCAAGGAGGGAGCGAGTCACCCTAAACAAGGCGGCTGGGCGAGAATCTGCGGACGCAATAAGAGCGGAAAAATGGGATCGTTTTGCCGCCCTTATCGCCACTAAATAAGATCTGATGTAAATTCTTAATAGTGTTCGATCGGATTCGGTCTTGCTGGACCTCCAGCTGCGCTCCAGACGTCTCTTCTGGCGTTTCATCTCCCGGAGCTCCTCGGTGAACCAGGGAGCTTTCCGGGATCCACTGCCACGGAGAGGTCGCTTAGGCGCAATTCGGTCTAACGCCCCTGATGCTGCGATGTTCCAAGCAGCCACCAGGGAGTCAGCCGAACTGTGTACCAGGGTTTCAGGTATCTCCCCAAGTTCCCTCTGGAATCCGTCTGGCTCCATCAGGCGCCTGGGGCGGAACCACCTAGTCGGTCCCGCCTCCCTGCGGGGGAGGAGTGGGGCAGCGAAATCCAACCTCAGTAGGAAATGATCTGACCATGACAGAGGGGTGATGACTATGTCCCTTTCCAGAAAGTTGATGACTATGTTGCCTTTCCAGAAAGTTGTAAGTGTTACTCTGGAGCAGTGCTTCTTAACCTGGGGTGCGTGCACCCCTGAGGGTGCGAGAGAACATTTCCAGGAGTGCAAGAGAAATCTCAAAAATTAAAAAAAAAATACGAATGAGGCTACTGTGTTTTTATGTTATATAGTAATATATTATTATATTTTATATATATATATATATATATATATATATATATATATATATATATATATATATATATATATATATATAATATATATATATATATATATATATATATATATATATATATATATATATATATATATATATATGTATATATATAATAATGTTATATAGTAATATATATTGTAAATAAACACGGCATTTGTTTATGCCAGAGGTCTTCAAACTTGGCAACTTTAAGACTTGTGGACTTCAACTCCCAGGATTCTCCAGCCAGCAGAGCTGGCTGAAGAATTCTAAGAGTTGAAGTCCACAAGTCTTAAAGTTGCCAAGTTTGGGAACCCCTGATTTATGCAATAAATGTTTTTTCTTAAATAAAAAATATACACACATTTTTTAAGGGGGTGCAAAAGCTTATTTTCAGATTCAAGGGGGTGCGGACCACTAAAAGGGTTAAGAACCGCTGCTCTGGTGGTACTAAATAGCTATAGAAAAACACTATAGAGGGCAGGACATTTATTCCTATAGCACTTATTTTATTTATTATTTAATTAAGTCTTTAAAAAAAGCAAAAATAAGCTTCTACCCGAGCAATTGAAGCAACTGATTAGATATGTCTCTCAAAATCCCATAGACAATTTCTTTGAAAGTAGCTTAAAACGAATCTCACATCATATTTTTTTTGCAGTGGATGGGAAAAGAATGAACACTTTACTTCCTTGTAAATGGTCTAGTAACTCAATTAAGGTATTTGGAAAAAGTTGAGAGGATGGCAATTTCACAAAGCCATTTCTCTAAAAATTCTGGCCAAATATTTTTGGTGAAGCCACTTATTTATTTCTAGCTCTAGCTACAAAATAAGGTTGCTGTAAATGAAGAGCATTCCTAAACTTCCAACTGGTAATAGAACATGGCTGCACAGGTAGTAAATGATGCCAGGTATACAGCACACATAGCACCACTTCTGTGTGAGCTGCATTGGTTACTGTTGTGTTTCTGGGTTCAGTTCAAGATGCTGGTTGTCACCTTTAAAGCTCTAGATTATTTGGTATCTGGTTATCTGAGGGTTGGCTTTTTTCCAATAGTCTTCATCCATCCAACCAAATCGAGCAGAATGGGCATGCTGCAGCTACTGTCAGCCAAAGAGTATCGGCTGGTGGGGATTAGAAGTTGGGGTGTTTTTTTTTTGCTGTGGCCCCCTGCTCTATGGAACATCTTCCCTTCAGAGATTAGAATGACCCCCAGCCTGTTAGCCTTTTGTAAGTCCATAAAACCATGGCTATGATCCCGAGTTTGGGACACTGAATGTGCTAAGGATTCTGTTGACTAACTGACCAAGTATCTTGGCTGCTATGTACATTTATTTTGGATGTTTTTATTGTTTTTTTAATTAAAATATATATTTTAATGTATTCAGAATAGGTATGGCTTATTTTCAAAAATTTGAAATGTATGTTTTATAAGTCAAAAATAATTTCTAATGTGCATATACTCTGACTTTTAGTATCTTGACAGAATCAAGTAAAATATTGATTTTGTTTTTAATTAGATCAAATAAATTATTATGAAATATAACAGAAACCAAATTTACATGGAAAGACCATGGTCCACTAAAATCAAAATAATATTTATTGTTTAATGTAATAAGTTGGAAATCACATCCTCATGAGTTGAATCACCACAGGGATGTTTAAATATTCCTTCTACAGAACAATTTTTAGGAGGGCAGGAGAGAAGAACTGAACTATAGTGGAGAAAGAAGAAATGATTCTCCAACCTGCACAGCCCAGTGTGATATATGTGTATTTGAGAAATTACTTTGAGAGTTGGCTTTTTAATCTAATGTGTTTAGTACTAATAATTGTAAGAAATTTTAATTGTTGCTGATGTTAATGAGTTCCTTCTCCAATCAAACCTTTATTATGGCCCTTGGGTCAGAAAGCCTAACAATAAAATTCATAAACCTACAATTATTAATAAAACTAAAAAAAGACATAAAATGCAGTTAAATTATTCAGCACATTAATATTGCATTCTCTGCCTGAATTGGCATGTCAAAAATCTAAAAATAAAGGTATCAGTATTAGAGGTTGATGCCTTTATAAAGGGGAGGTTGTTTCAACTGATGGCAATGTTTATACTGAAAGTCCTTGGTGTGTACATTACAAGTGACACAAAGGCAAATTCACAAGAGACTTCCATGTAGTCTATGTTATGTTATTTGGGGAACTTTTTAAATTAATGTAATATGTAATATAATTTTGCTCTATATTGTACAGACTTTAGGACTGTTTTTAACATAATAGTAGGTTAATAGGTTTCTAGTACCAGTAAATTCTTTTTCTTTCTACTTTACTGACGAATGTCAGGTTTTACTTTGCAACTGATACTCTTCTTCATATGGTTCTGTAAATTGTTAGTTGCTTCCGTCCAGTTTCTTGAATCATTAAAACCATTTGAAACAATTTATTGTCACAACCAGTAATACCAATTTTTGGTCACTTGTTAGGTGAAGACTGTTGAAAGTCTAATAGATTCCATCTTGCTGTGATTTCAATATGTCTACTAAACTTCAGTTTGACAAAGCTAAGGGGATGGTTTTTGTACAGGTAGTACTCAATTTATGATCAATTTTGAGCCCAAAATTTCTGTTGCTAAATGAGATGGTTGTTAAGTAAGCTTTACCCCATTTTATGACTTTTCCTTTCACAGTTGTTAAGTGAATTACTGCAGTTGTTAAATTAGTAAAACAGCTGATAAGTGAATCTGGCTTCCCCATTGACTTTGCTTGACAGAAAGTCTCAAAAGGTGATCACATGACCCCAGGACACTGCAATTGTCATAAATATGAGTCAGTTGCCAAGCACCTGAATTTTGATCACGTAACCATGGGGATGCTGCAACAGTCATATGTGTGAAAAACAGTCATAAGTCACCTTTTTCAGTACCGTTGCAACTTCAGTCTCTGAATGAATGTTTGAAAGTTGAGGACTATTTGTACCATATCCTCCATTATTCCAAAGCATCCTCAACCAGCCTTTCAGAGAATTGGGGGGGGGGGGGAATCTGTGAGAAGCAGTTCTTTCTATTTCTCCAGCAGCTGCATCCTAAAAGCAAAGTCTGCTAACAGAAATTCTTAAACCTGTTCAATTTCTGACAGTAATACAAAAGACTCAATTTGTTTTATCTTAATTTTGGATTTAAGGCAGAATGCAGAAAATGTGTTTTAAAAACTGAAATCATTTATTTATATTTCATATTTTTAAATCATCCATCTCCCTCAGAGAGTGGTTCTAGGACAGTGATTCTCAACCTTCCTAATGGCGCGACCCGCGACTCGCCCCTGCACCACCACCACGACCCACCCCGCCGCCGCGACCCCCACCCCGCCGCCACCATTTGGGTTCTTTTACCCTCTGCGCATGCGCAAAGCGTTCTGCGCATGTGCAGAGGGTAAAAGAACCCAAATGGCGGTGTCCGGGCGAAGTCTCCCGACCCCTGTGAAAGGGTCGTTTGATTCCCAAAGGGGTCACGGCCCCCAGGTTGAGAACCACTGTTCTAGGAGGTGTACAATATAATCAATATATAAACAATGTATAAATTAATATTAAAATATGACAATTTAAGATTTAAAAATTACAAGATTATGACATAAAATTTCAAAATGTAAAAAAATCCAAGATACCAATTTAGCATTAGTTAATACAGTCAGGGGATTGTTATCGGTCTGCCCCTTACTCAAGGCTGCATTAGTTCAGCAAAAGATTTCACAAAATAAAAGGTTTTTTTTAAATGGAACTCAGATATCATCACGTATCTTACTAATTGCAGAATAGACATTAAAGCTTAAATCATGTGCTCTAAATTGAGGCTGTATATTTGATATTATTTTACAAAGAGAGTTGGGGAAAAAACCTGAGAAGTACTGAGAATCGAATGCAAGCAAATAAAATTGATGCTTTTATTGGAGGATAAAGAAAAGGTGGTAGAGTTAATTGCCTACACATCCAAGTCACTTTAGAACTAGCAGGAGGAAATTAGTTGTTGTGCAAAAAGAGCATGAAAAGTAATTCACAGCAGCTGTCTAATTTAGCAGCAAAAATACACTGCTCATATTCTTAAACTATGTTCACTTTGAGCACTTATTTTGGCCTGCTCAGATGGCTAATGCTTGCTTAAACTTGAAAACAAATTTGCAAGATTTTATTTTATTTTTAAGGGAACCAAAAGAAGAATCTTTGAGTGTTCTTTTGCAATATTCTTTTAATTAACACTTCAATAGAATTTCTGCCAGAGAGATCCAACATTTTCTCTTTAATTAACATTTTAGATTCTGTTTCCACATTGCATCATCACAGAAATTCTTGAGTGATTGGGTGAGCCTTAAAAAGAGCAAACTTGTTCCAAATAGTCAGCCCATAAATGTTGGTTTTGTTTTGTTTTATAGGGGTTTATAGTCCAAAGAACCGAAAATAATCAGTTTTTTAAAAAGCTCTCCATAAATATATGTAATGTTTTAATTACAAGAGATAAATCTTCCCTTTCTTGATTACAACATGAACAGCAATTTTAGCATCTGTTGCAGTATATAGGCCCAGTGTCTCACATGGGGGAATAGAATAGAGTATCCCAGTATATTTTGTGGCTAGCTTCACAATTTTGCTCAATTACCTGCAAAATGTCTATAATTTATTCCTTGTTATTTGAAGTGCATTTAAAACTGAGCACCTTGAGAGAAATATACTGTGAGAATTGTGAGAAATATAAACTGTATATTTACTTTTTGGTTTTACAGATGATCCTCATTTAATGACTACTTGTTCAGCGGCCATTCAATTTACAATGTTCAACAAAGTAGCTACATCTGTATTTCATACTTACGATGTCAAGTGTCCCATGGTACCATGATCATGATTTGCAATCTTCTTGTGATGACCCAGGGCACGGCACAGAGATAACACAAACAGCTGGAAGTTCAGATGGGCCACTTTATTGCTCCAAATATCCCCAAATGCTCCCATGTTTCTGGCAAGTCCTAGAGCAGAGTGAGAACAACACCCCCCCCCCCAAACCTCCAGCAGCCTCTGGCTCCTATTAGTCCAGCCCAGAGCTGTCTGCACCAAGGCTGCATGGCAATACATCCCAAATGTATTTGGCAAAACAAGAGCAAATCAAGGAGTTCAGGGAGCAAAAGATTCAGATAATTAGTCCAGAACGCCAATGACAAGTTTAAGTCTCATTCCCCAGGTGTGCCTGGTGAAGCTAGGCAGGGCACTCTCCTCGCAAGTGGCCTACTCTGTCTGCACTGGTCACGCCTTCTCTGCACTCTCCGAGCCCTTGCATCAGGAGGGGGTGGTTCTTGCTCCTTGTCTGAGCTCTGTCTCTCCTCCCTGCCTGCAGGCCTGACTAATTCCAGCCTTGCCTGGACTGACTCTGCCCTTCCCCAGTTTCCTCCAAGGCCAACGGAACTGTCCTTTCACTCGCTCTTGTTCCAGCTCATCTTCCGCCGCAGAGTCAAATTCCGACGGAGGTATGACACTTCTCAAGCAGTGAGAAAGCTGGCGAGAAGTTGTAAATTATGATAGCAATAGCACTTAGGCTTATATACCGCTTCATAGTGCTTTACAGCCCTCTCTAAGCGGTTTACAGAGTTCAGCATATTGCCCCCAACAATCTGGGTCCTCATTTTACCCACCTCGGAAGGATGGAAGCCTGAGTCAACCTTGAGCCTGGTGAGATTTGAACAGCTGAACTAGCAATCAGCTAAAGGTCGCAGTGCTGCTTTTAACCACTGCACCATCTCGGTGCCTCCATCTCAGTGCCTCTTTGCTTATGACCCATGTAATCCTTTTTTAACAATGGCAGTGGGATCTGCTAGAACTCCTGTCACTAAGTGGCATAAGTCATGTTATTTTTCAATTTGCAACCACTTTGGTTGACAGAATTTCCTTTCCCATTTGCCATTATAAAATGATGACTACCTATATTCTGAAATTGATGCTCTTCTTAGTGCTTTATGATTAACATGCCTGAATTGTCAACCCCTTTCCCTATATTATGCTGTTGCAGAACAAAAAGTACAATAAAGGTTTCATTAAATTATTCATGGTATGAAGAAAATAAATAGGAAAAAAGGCCATCTGTAAGGATTGTCTTCAGTCACAAAGTTAGGTACGAACTTCTGAGTCCAGTCAAAGGTTTTTCAAAAGGATTTCCTTTATTTGCATCTGGATACAACCACTTCAAAACAAAGCAAGGTCTAACATGCCCTCAGGCAAGACAGGTCTTTTAAGCTAACACCCCACCCCATTCTACATAATGAATACACAAATGTTTGACAAATGGATCCACTCCTCAGATCCGTTCTTCCCTCTCAATTACCCCCCCCCATAAAACATTCTCTCAAGACGAAGAGGCTCCCATGTGTCTGGGATCCGGATACCCCCCCATAAACCGTTATCTTAAGATGAAAAACTCTCAGATGCCTGGGATCCGGAAATGTATACCCCTTTGAACAAACAGAGCCAGGCTCCCCCCTTCTCCTTCTGAATGACAGAGTTTGAACTCTGACATCCTGCCTCAAAAGAAAAGAAGGTCCACCTGTAAGACATAAGCAGAGTCAATTATGATATGTTAGCAAGGTTTGCTAGGGTATTTGGAGTGGAATTTTCTCAATAGGGTGGGGGCTTTCACATGTTGTTTAGCGACCCACTCGTTCTGTGATGAAGGCAAATGTTTCCAGGCTACCAGATACTGGGTCTTCCCTCTGTGGATTCTGGAGTCCAGAATTTCCTTGATTTCAAAATGTTGTTCCCCTTCTATCATGATTGGAGCAGGTGGTGTATCTGCCACCGGTCTAAGTGGTGAGGTTACCTCTCTCTTGAGTAGACTAATGTGAAATACTGGGTGGACTTGTCTAAGTGTTTTTGGAAGAATCAGTTCAACTACTACTGGGTTAATGATCCTGCTAATAGTGAAAGGCCCAATAAAGTTAGGTCCTAATTTTTTTGATGGTTGTAACGATCTCAAGAATTTTGTAGATAAGTATACTCTATCCCCCACCTGGAAAGGTTTAGCCTCTACTCTTTTCTTGTCAGCTTGAATTTTGAAAGCCTCTCTAGCCTCCTGTAAAGCCAACCTGACTACTGGCCATGTGTTTTGCAACTTTTCTATCCACTCCTTAAGTGAGGGGATAGTTGGTTTTTCTGTGGGTAATTCCGGTATTGGGCAGAAATCTTGCCCCGTGGCTACTCTAAAAGGTGTAAAACCTGTACTTGAATGTACAGAGTTATTAAACGCAACCTCTGCAAATGGTAAAAGTTCAGTCCAATTGTCCTGTTGAAAATTAATAAAACATCTTAGGTACTGTTCAAGAACACCGTTCAAATTCTCGCAATTGCCATTAGTCTGAGGATGATGCGACGAGCTCAACCCTTGGGCGGTGCCAAGTAGGTCCAAAAACGCCTTCCAAAAATTGGAGGTAAATTGGACTCCCCTATCCGAGATTATCCTTTTAGGAGCTCCATGAAGACGATAAATGTGTATTAGAAACAGTCTAGCCAAGCCTTTGGCTGTTGGAATCTTTTGGCAAGGAATAAAATGTGCTTGTTTTGAAAACAAGTCTGTCACAACCCAAATGACAGTGTTTCCCCCACTATCCGGTAGTTCCACAATAAAATCCATAGCAATTTCTTCCCATGGGGCTGACGGCTCAGCTACTTTCTGTAGAAGCCCTGACGTCTTTTTGCTGCAGCACAAATGGGGCAACTTGCTACATAGCTTTCTATGTCCTTTTTCAACGAAGGCCACCAAAATTGTCTTTTTATTAAGTGTAAAGTTTTTACAAAGCCAAAATGTCCAGCCAACCTAGAGTCGTGGCACCTTCCCATTAAACGTAATCTTTGGCTAGCGGGTACGTACAGTTTGTCACCTATCCATGCTAATTCATCTTTCATCACGCAGCTGGATTTGTGGTTTAAAATCCATTCATCGTTGACTAATGCTTGTTTAAATGCGTGAGTGATGTCTGCGTCCCTCAATTTGTCTTTTCCTCCTTGGGACCTGGTGATTACTTTGGCTGCCAGTTGATTTGTTTGTAATATAGGTTTAAAAACCTCTGATTTCACACAGTTATATTGTGGCTTTCTGGACAGTGCATCTGCCAGAAAGTTTTTCCCCCCAGGGATAAATTTAAGAGTAAACTCGAACCGTTTGAAGTATTGCGCCCAACGAACCTGTTTAGGAGACAGTTTCCTTGGTGTCTTTAAGGCTTCTAAGTTTTTGTGGTCAGTCCAGACCTCAAAAGGGATCTTACTTCCTTCTAAGAATTGTCTCCAAGTTAAAAGTGCCCATCGCACCACGTAAGCCTCTTTTTCCCAGATCGCCCACCTTTGTTCAGTTTCACTTAGTTTCCTGGATGTATATGCACATGGCTGTAGTTGTCCTTGCTCATTGCTCTGGAGTAGGATTGCCCCTATTGCCACATCGCTAGAATCAGCTTGTATTATGAAAGGTTTTTCTGGGTCTGGGTGCTTCAAAATTGGTTCTGTTGAGAACAGCCGTTTTAGCTTCTCAAACGCTGCCTGGCATTCCATTGTCCAATTCACGGACTGTCTCGGTTTAGGATCTCCCTCCCCCTTTGTTCTTAGTAGTTTTGTGATGGGCAGGGCAATTTGAGCGAACGCGGGGATAAATTGGCGATAGAAGTTTGCAAACCCCAGGAAACTTTGCAGCTGTTTGCGTGTGCGAGGCGTTTCCCAATCGAGTACTGCCTGTACTTTTTGAGGATCCATTTCTATGCCCTGGTGTGAGATACGGTACCCTAAGTAATCAATTTTTTCTCGGTGGAATTCACATTTTGAGAGTTTGGCATAAAGTTTTGCCTCGCGGAGTTTGCTCAGCACTGCCCTCACCAATTTAACATGTTCAGCCTCGGTCTCTGAGTATAATAGAATATCATCTAAGTAAACGAGAACCCCTTTGTATAAGTGTTCCCGTAATACATCATTAATTAATTGCATAAAAACTGCAGGTGCCCCTTGTAACCCAAAAGGGAGCACTTTGAATTGGTAACAACCCAGGGGGGTGTTGAATGCCGTTTTCCATTCATCCCCCTCCTTAATTCTGATTCGGTAGTAAGCCTCCCTGATGTCTAGTTTGGAGAAGATTTTCCCTTTTTTGAGGTGGGCCAGCATGTCTTTCATCAGGGGAAGGGGATACATGTTTTCAACACTTATCGAGTTTAGGTTCCTGAAGTCAACACATAAGCGTTTTGTGCCATCTTTCTTCTCTCTAAATAGCACCGGGGCTGCTATCTTTGGTCTGGCTGGTTCAATGAAACCCCTTGCTAGGTTTTTCTCAATGAAAGCACTCAGTTCCTCTAACTCCCCCGGTGACATGCTATACATTTTTGGTTTAGGTAGTTTAGCCCCGGGTAAGATTTCTATTGCGCAGTCGGATGCGCGATGCGGGGGAAGTTCATCTGACGCTGCCTCGCTAAAGACTTCTGCCAGGTCTTTGTATTCCTTGGGTATGCCGTCAGTTTCCACGCTATGACCCGGCATGGCTGTTTCCCTGCGCTCAACTCCTTCAGTTTCTATCTGTGGATCCTCCATAGTAGTTACGTGCGTTTGGAATTTTATGGTGCCTTGTTCCCAATTTATTTCTGGATTCCACTTTTTCAGCCATGCGAGTCCCAAGACTAGTGGCCACTCCATGCCAGGTGCTACTATAAACGTAAGTTTCTCTTCGTGATTATCAATGCCTATTTTCAGGGGTTCCGTGGCAAAAGCAGCCGGCTCCCCCCCTGCTATAGACCCATCCAATTGGCAAAACGCGATGGGATTCCTCAGCTTTCTCACTGTGATTTCCAGTTCCCTGATTAGGGTTGGGCTGATTAAGCAACGGGTGCATCCTGAGTCTACTAAAGCGGAGATATTTTTCCCCCCTCTTGGTTAGGGATAAATAGTCTGAGTGGGAGGGTGAGCGGTTCAATTGGTTTGCTTACCAGTGCTTCATCCTCCGGATCGCTCTCGAACGCGGCTGGATCTTCCCTTTGAAATGCCGGGGTGTTGTTTTCAGCAGGAGGAGGGGGTGGTGGTCCCTTCATCTCGCTGCTCCTCAGGGCTGTTTCCCTCCCCCGCTGAATGGGTTTCGTTGGTCTCTCCCCCGTTTGGCGTTCGGGTTTCCGGGTGGGTGTTTGGGCCCAGCATTCGGATGCTCGGTGTCCCTCCTTCCCGCATTTGTAACAAATTGGAGGTTTAGGGGGTAAGCCCTGTTGCCTTCTGAAGGGTTCTTTCCTCCATTGTGGTGGGGATTTCTTCCATGCTCTCCCCGTACGGTACTGATTCCTAGCCATATCAATCTCCGCTTCTTCAGCGGTGAGGTACCACTCATGCAGATGATTCGGTGCACCCCTAGCCACGCAGGCATTATACAGATCGTCACTCAGTCCATACTTAAAACAGCTTACCAGGATGTCTTCTGGCCAGTTTAGCCGACATGCGAGGTCCCGGAATTCTTCAGTGTACTCCGCCACTGGTCGTCGTCCCTGTTTCACCACCTTAATACAGTCGCGTGCTTTGCGGTCTGCCAGCGGGTCCTCGAATCGTCGTCGTAGGGCCATCATGAATTGGTTGAAATTGCGCAGTTCGGGTGCGTCGTCGTTATGTAGGGTTACCATCCATCTGGCCGCGGCTCCTTCCAGGGCTAAGGTAACTGCTCGCACCCGGGATCCCTGGGTTTGGAACTCACGTCCATATTCTTGCATATAGGTGAGCACATGTGCTACGAAAAATCCCAATTGTTGTGGGTCCCCATCAAATTTCACCCCCAGGGGGGGAGTTTTCCTTTCTAGTTGTGGAGTTTGGAGTTGGTTAGGAAGTGGTGCCGCTGCGTGTGCTGCCCTGGGGGGTTTTGTTGGGTTTCCTGCCACGTCATCCATTTGCACGCCTGCTCCCCAGAGGTTGTTGACCCCCCCCAGTTTCCTCAGCGGTTGCTGTGCTCCCAGCGCTCGTTATCCGTCGTTCTGGGGTCCCTCGGATGTTGAGATTTTCTAATGTTTCCATTACCAGCTGGGACAGGTATCTCTTCAACCGCCCCTCCCTTAGAGGCGCTTCGGTGGGTTCTTCCTGATCCATGGCTGCTTCTAGCTCTAATTCCCAACGGGGCTTCCGATCTCCCCGGTTAAGAGTGACACCTCTGGTTCTGCCATCCCAGCTGTCTTTTTTTCCAATGCCGATAGACCAGCGGGGCTTTCCAGAGGCCTCGAAATCTCCCTCAGCCTCTTCGCTGGGGAGCGCGGGACAGGCTTCCACCCGGGGGGTGATTGGTGTCTCCCCCCAGCATTCAATTTCTTCCTGCTCCCGGTTTTTCTCGGTCATGATTGCACGGTCCCCTCAGTAGAGCGAAGTTACTCTCTGGGTTGACCGATTTTGCAGACCTTGCTTTCTGTAAGGATTGTCTTCAGTCACAAAGTTAGGTACGAACTTCTGAGTCCAGTCAAAGGTTTTTCAAAAGGATTTCCTTTATTTGCATCTGGATACAACCACTTCAAAACAAAGCAAGGTCTAACATGCCCTCAGGCAAGACAGGTCTTTTAAGCTAACACCCCACCCCATTCTACATAATGAATACACAAATGTTTGACAAATGGATCCGCTCCTCAGATCCGTTCTTCCCTCTCAATTACCCCCCCCCCCCATAAAACATTCTCTCAAGACGAAGAGGCTCCCATGTGTCTGGGATCCGGATACCCCCCCATAAACCGTTATCTTAAGATGAAAAACTCTCAGATGCCTGGGATCCGGAAATGTATACCCCTTTGAACAAACAGAGCCAGGCTCCCCCCTTCTCCTTCTGAATGACAGAGTTTGAACTCTGACATCATCTTTCTTTCTCCACTTCTTTATACAGGGAATCCTTGTTTAGCAATTGAATCAGAAAACAGTTGTTTGCAAATATGACAGTAATAACTGATAATAAATATAATCATTTTCTGACCAGTGTTGGGATTTACAACAATAAAATCCTCGGTGTGAAATTGAGTATGGTCTAGCCCAAGGGTGTCAAACTTTCGGCCCATGGGCTGGATGTGTCACGCGCTGACCACACTCATGCCTGGTTTAGCGAAGGGAGAAAAAGTCCCGATACATCACGTGACGCTGCCGTGACGCCGTGAGTTTGATACCCCTGGTCTAGTCAGTTTCAGGCAGCAGCTAGGATGGGCGGGAGGATTCTAATCAACTAATTAAGTTCACAGGGATGAGCTTATTAACTTTCTGCTAGCACTTTTGAGGAACCTTCTGCAAAGAAAAGCAGATCAGGAAGAGAGCACTTCTTTAAGTAATGTCCACACACTGTGAGGGAGCAATACAAGGGGGTGGGGGGAAGTGTCAGGCACAGGGTACCTCACGAGAGAACTTTATCTGAACGAGAGAGCACCAACTAGTGATCTTCATAACCTCTCTGTCTCAGTTACATAGTTTGATTAGTGATTGTGTCACTTAAGGATCATTTTGCAGTCACTAAATGAGGATTGCCTGTAATAGAACTCTGAGATCCCATGTGATAGATTGCTTCTTTGTTTCTTTTTTTATCACGTTTTAACACCTAGATAATGTTCTGCTCTGACAGTTGTAATAGGTGAATTCTGGTTCACAGAAGGACTAAGAATGTTACTCTCAAATGTGTTTTATATGAACTGGATTTAATTTATTAGCTTGTTTAATTGATTTTGGAAATATATAAGATAGTTCATTTTTGCACATCAGAAATTCAGTGTATTTATGCCAAGAAAGCAGAATAGCTGGTGAGTATATAATTACAAAAATTGTGACTTTTATGAAACTTTGCATATAGGATTACATTTTAAATTGCTCATTGCTAATCATTAATTGCTAGTTTATATCCTGCTTTTCTGCCAGTAGGGCATTTTATGTGGCTGCCAAGCTAGGAATTTGTGGCAAATAATAAGCTGTGATTATTATGAAGAATGATATTGATTAACTACTAAATTGGGTAATTGTAGCTAAGTAAAACTCCATAATTGAAGCATGTATTTCATCTTTTATTAATTGTAGTTTTATCTTCTTTGTGGTCTTGGATGGGGTTATCTTCCATCAAAAACCTTTGTGCACAGAAACTGAAATTCAGTGTACAGAAAGCATTTTACTAGAATTGGAGAAGGAAACCTTTTATGTCTCAAGTGTGATCAAATATCACTTTTTGAGTCTGGCCTTTTTTATTTGCAAGAATTATAAGGCCATCATGGGAAATACAAAAGAGAATGCCAGATTATAGTCCCCAAATTTGATGATGTTTTCATTCATTATCATTTATTCATTATAATTTATTCTCAAGTTTTATTCATCATAAACTGTAGATAATTTTTAACTGTACAAAAAATTATGCCAAGAACCAGAAAAAATGTTTCTTTAGTTATGTGCTATTGTGCATGCTACAGCTCTTGCCTTGTCTCTCAAGAGCTAGTTGGAAACAGTCAAGACAATAACTGAAATGGAAAGAAAATCACCCCTCATGGATGATTTTTTAAAAGTCACAAAGTCTTCAAAAATGACATTTTCAGTTCTTGCCGTGTTACTGGAAATGTGGAATAGAAATGTTTACTTTGAAACCACCTATGTAGATGTTTTCATATTATTGTCCATATAATGAATATCAGGTATTCGTTTATCTGTTCATATGCAATGTTAGCTTATACATAGTCTAATTGGCTTGTTCAAAATTCTATTTCCAATAAAAAGACCCTTGGCTGTTCTCTTGTGAAATCCAGGGCCAGAAACAATGTATGAAAACCCATATGTACTTTAAGCTTGTCAAACAGCAAGTTTTAGTGGATTCAGTCCAGACCTTTAGATGTGAGATGCTTAAAAATAGAACACATTATTTGATTGCATGATGTAGTCATGATATAGCATCTAGCATGTGTATTTCCAAAATAGTTTGCTATTCAGCATCTAGAATTTCCTCATTAAAAATACAAATGCTTTTAGAATAGAATAGAATAGAATAGAATAGAATAGAATAGAATAGAATAGAATAGAATAGAATAGAATAGAATAACAGAGTTGGAAGGGACCTTGGAGGTCTTCTAGTCCAACCCCCTGCTTAGGCAGGAAACCCTACACCACTTCAGACAAATGGTTATCCAACATCTTCTTAAAAACTTCCAGTGTTGGAGCATTCACAACTTCTGGAGGCAAGCTGTTCCACGGATTAATTGTTCTAACTGTCAGGAAATTTCTCCTTAGTTCTAAGTTGCTTCTCTCCTTGATTAGTTTCCACCCATTGCTTCTTGTTCTACTATGAGGTGCTTTTGGACATGGGCTTTTTGGATCCCTATTTAAGTTTAAGATAAAAGATCACCTATTGTGATAGATATTTGTTGAAGATTCTGGAGATCTTTTAGCTGAATGATTAGCAGTGGACATGTATAAGAACTGAAGCTGATGTTGGAACTAATGATTTTCTGATTAGATTGTTGTTGTTAGTTGCGAAGTCGTGTCCGATCCATCGCGAACCCATGGACAACGTTCCTCCAGGCCTTCCTGTCTTTTCTGACTAGATAGAGTGTTAAATTAACATTGAGGAGATGTCCTCAATGTTAATTGACAGGGGAAAAGAGGGGAACCTGCCCCACTGTATATCAAGGGGGGCCATGTGGAGAGGGTTTCCTCTTTTAAATTTTTGGGAGTGCTGATTAGTCAAGACTTCACCTGGAAAAACAACACATCCCTGGTGGTTAGTAAGGCTCAACAGAGACTCCATTTCCTTAAAGTCCTGTGGAAAAATCAGGTAGAACAACGGCTGATGACTTCTTTCTATCAGTCCATGATAGAAAGTGTCCTCACATACTGTATGGTATGCTGGTTTAACAGCTGTGAACAGGAAGGCACTACAGAGAGTGATCAACTTGGCACAAGAAACCATTGTTTGCCCCCTAACAGCACTGGATGACATCGCCAGGTCTCGCTGTTTCAGCAGAGTAAGGAAGATACTTAGGGATGATTCACACCCTGGCCAGTGTCTCTTTTCACTTTTACCATCGGGCAGAAGACACAGAAGTATAGCCAGCCGGCCAAACAGGTTTAAAAACAGTTTCTACCCATGGGCTGTGAGACTCCTAAACACAATATAGCATTACAAATTTCACTGGTGCCAGTGTAGTGTGTAATATGTATATATACCATAATATAAGATCATACACGTGAGTAATATACATGTTGCACAGAATATGTTGTACATATGGAAATGTATGACTAGTTTTTTCCCTAACTACTTGTATAAGGATTATCCTTTATATTATTCACATTGTCTTGTATGAGCTGTACCAGTAGCGGCTAAACCAATTTCGTTGTATACATGATGTACAATGACAATAAAGGCTTTGATTTTGATTTTGACTTTGATATTGCTAAATGTCAGCATTAGAAGTAGGTGCTACTTCTGCTGTTGCTGTTTGAGGAAGATGGCCTGAGATGATGCTGGAACGTACTTTATCCTGGAGAGGCAACTAAAGACTTTCAGAGCATTCAAGAGTAGAAAAAAATTGATAGAGGAGATTGCCTGAGGGAGATATAACTTGGAACAAATAGTACAAGGAATAGAAATCAATTTGACAAAAGAGGAATGAGTTCAATAAATTGAAGAATAGCAAGCAAAAAGTTTAAAAAAAATCAAGACAGAGCTCCCAAATTTTTTCTCATGCCAGTTGAGAGAGAAAGAGAAAACTATGGTTGGCTGTGGTGGGTATTTAACAAAAGATCTTTGTTACATAAAGAAATGGATAATATCGGCATGGAACAATTACTGTGGAAATGAAACACTTATAAAACACATTAAGACAATTGTAGGTATATATAGAAAAATGCATAAAATGTGCATAAAAATTACCAGCTACATCTAAGATTAGTAACAAAATCTATATTGCAAATAATTTTGTTATAAAAGTGGCCCCTTTGCTAAGTTGTGTCCATTGCTTGGGAATCAGCATCATCTGAAAACCTTTTCTCTTTCTCCTCTCTGATAAAAACCCAGACAGTAATTCATATTTCTAGTGAAGAAGTTATAATTATTGTTATAATGGTCTACCAATCCCAGCCCAAGCTACAATAGTTATTGCTGGATGATCTGCACAGATTCAGCTCTCTGATGCCATGTACCAGTTTCTGCCTGATAATTAGGATGGATGTTTTAGCACATTTACTAGCTTCTCCCCTTAATGTGAACTATATAGTTCCCTTAAGGGAAGATTATTTTCTGACCATCTGATCCCAAGTAGGCTTTTAAATAACTGTAATGATAGAGGGAGCTACAAAACTCTCCTGTTACAGAATAGTTGAACCCCAGGGCAAGCATTTTATGTGGCAGGATACTACTGATTTTTGGCTGTTACGTCAGGATATGATTTGGAATAAAAAACAATTGACAGATCAATTCCCAGAGGAACTTCAGTTGAAATACAAAATGAATTATTCATAAAGTTATCCCGGAAATTTTGTCTGCTTTAATTCTAGTCTGTCTGGCTACTGATAGAAAATATGAGAATTTGCTTCAGAGTACATGCAAAAAGGGAAGATACTACACTACTACTCCATTTTGTTCCTCTTTCATGCCGGCACATCAAATACTTTGGAAGTTAAGTAGAACAAGTCAGCAGAACTACTTTATCTGCTTAATAAAAGTTGTGGCAGTGTTCATAAGGACTGTGTTTATATTGTGAACAAGTCAACCCCTTTATGCATGACTACCTTGCTAAGGTGTTTCCTTTTGAAGTATATGTTACCTTGCATGTGTAGGGAAAAGGGACATTTGACAACTAAATACAACTGTTCCAGTTGGCTGAATAATAAAGGTATAATAATAAACATGAGCCAAGATGGCGCAGTGGTTAGAGGCAGTACTGCAGGCCACTTTAGCTGACTGTGATCCGCAGGTCAGCGGTTCAAATCTCACCGGCTCAAGGTTGACACAGCCTTCCATCCTTCCGAGGTAGGTAAAATGAGGACCCAGATTGTTGGGGGCAATATAAATATACATTGCTTACTGGTGTAAACGGCTTAGAGAGTGCTTGCACTGTGAGGCGCTATATAAATCTCACAAATAAATAAATAATATACAATATATTAATAGACAGAAAGAGAAGTGAAAAGCTTAGCAAAGTATTGCAGATAGTCTGTGACTTACTACATTCATTCAGCAACTGCTTGAAGTTGCACCCATGCTTAGAGATGTAAAATTTCCAGAAATTTTGAAGCTCGGAAAAACCCCCGGGATTTTTCTGTTTTTTTCGGGGGGGAAACGGAAATTTTCAGAAAAATTGAAAAAAATGCTACATTAGCACTTTTTTGTCTTCTTAAGATTGAAAGTCATTCTGTTACTTTAGGAACATAAAATATGACTATGGACAATTTGACTTGTCATAAAATTATCACAACTAGCATATTAAAAATATAGTGTAGCCAAACAATTATCACAAACAGAATTTACTTTTTTATAATATTTATTTGTAATTGTAACAAAGGGAGCAACAATCTCATGAACTGCTTACTAGTTTATGTGGAACAGCCAAAAAGCCTCCACAAAACAATTTTCAAAACAAAAAGTAACAATTTTTCATATTTCCTCTCCACAGTATAAAATAAAAATAAAAATAAAAACCCCATTCTCATAAGTCCCTTCATTCAGCACAGGTCCTTTTTGTTGCTCTGTATTTTCTTCCAATGCTTTTGAGGCCTAGTGAAGAGGACAGAACAAATCAAACACACCCACTAACATGCAAAAGCAAAACTGAAACCTTTTTCTTGTTACAATAGCAGCACCTCCTAAAGGAAGAAATGCATACTGTTCTTGCATTGGAGGGTTCAGTTTGTTACCTAGGACTTGCTTGTCCTCATTCAGTGCACAGAAATTAGAATAATCTGATATCATACATTTTTTTTAGAAATGATTTGGAAAATATTTGAACACCCTGTCTTAAAATATTTTATTCATCATGTTAAAATAAAATATTCTACAATGTTTTTTTTTCTTTTTTCAATTTTTCCAATTTTTGGGGGGAAAAAAGCCTTCAGGAAAAAAATGAAAAAAAAAACCGGGGTTTTTCCCCGAATTTTTCCGGTTTTTTTCCGGGCCTTTACATCTCTACCCATGCTGTACAAAAAGACTTATGACCCATGCCTAAGTTTATGACTGTTGCAGTATTCCCATGGCCACATAAACAAAATTCAAACATGAGCTGGGCCGGAGACTTGACTTTGAGTTGTGAAAAGGTGGGGTGGGGACCCTGCTTTTAGCTCCCCTCCCCTTTTTCACAGTGCAGAGTCAGCACCATTTGACCCAAGAGCATGGTGCAAGGGGGCATTTTGTCATCATGTTGCTTCTGTAAGCTGCTTTGTTTTTTGTTTTGTTTTTTTCCATTTTTCAGCATACAAAGCCACCCAAGGCCATTTGCCAGGAGCTGGAAAAAGTAAACATTAGTGAAGGTCAGCTGGATGGCAGAGGTCTTGGTACAGGATGGCAAAGGCAATTGCAATTGGGATGGGGTCAGTTGCAGCTTCCTAGGGTGTAGCAATCAGTCAAGAGTCACATGGTTCTGGGGCTGCTCACCACCCCACAAAACAGGAATGGAACCTAAAGACAGAGATTGGGGAAATAGGTGAGGGGAAGGAGTTGGAGGCAATCCCTTACATTACTGAGGCTTGGGGCTAGGAGTTAAAAGTCTAGAATGGCTTGGATTAGAATGGATTCTTGATTAATGGCTGGTAATTTTCACTTAATGATTGCAACAGGAATTGCTAGGATTGTGAGTGCTAAACAATGTGATCATGTGATATCTTGTTTTATAACTTTATCACTTAGTGACCAAAATTCTGATCCCAATTGTGATTGTTAGTCAAGAACTACCTGTAATGGTGGATGTATTCTAGATGATGTTTGATCATAAATAATATCAGGAGCATCCAAAAGGTATGAACAATATCATGTATAACATGTGTTACATTTTTCATTTTACCCTAAAACTTTTAGTTGTTCTGTAAGGATTTACTGGTTGATTCACTGGGATTTATAGATAGGACTTCTTGAAAGCCAAAAAGTTGGAAAACCAAATGCTTAGTCAGCCCTTCATTCTATGTATCTCTTCACTATTATCCCCTATGTTTTGACTTGGCCCAACATAGAAAAACTTACTCTGAGGGTTGTGGTTTTTGTATTTTGAACTGAGTGCATTGGCCAGAAAAGTTGGCTATCCCTATGTTAATAATATTAAGAAATTTATTGGTATAGCATACCAGATGGGAATCAGAAAAGCCCCAGTTTGAATTTTGCTTCTCCTATTAAGATGTTAATAATGAAACATTATCTTTCAAATCTAATGTCTCAAATCTGCATTTAGGGAGAGTGCAAGAAGGCAATGCTGCTTTGCGTGATCAGCATCATTTAATGCAAGAAGTAAAAGTAACTTGGCTCTTGGGAAAGGCCAGGCAGAAATAAACAGGCCACTTGCTCAGTTATAATCTATAATATAAACTTTGCTCCAATCTCTACCATTTGAATTGCATGGTCTGCTTTATCATTTGCCCAGATACAGATAAAGCTGCAGTCTAAATTTAAATTATTATTTTATTTATATGGTTACCCATCTTATGCTTGTTAATAAGTGCCTCAGTGTCTCAAGGAGAGAAGCAACCTAGAACTAAGGAGAAATTTTCTGACAGTGAAAACAATTAATCAGTGGAATGGCTTGCTTTCAGAAGTTGTGGGTGCTCCATCCCTGGAGGTTATTAAGAAAAGATTGACAGCCATTTGTATGAAATGATATAGGGCCGTGATGGTGAACCTGTGACATGCGGAGCCATATCTGAGGGCACATGAGGCGTTGCCCTATGTCAGCTCCAGTGCATGTGCACGCTGGCCAGCTGATTTTTGGCCTTCCAGAGGACAGGGGGAGGTCGTTTTCGCCTTCCCCAGGCTTCAGGAAAGCCTCCGGAGCCTGTGGATGGCGAAAAACGGACCCAACGGACCTACCGGAAGTTCGGAAATGAACTTCTGGTTGGGCCGTTGGGTCCGTTTTTTGCCATCCACAGGCTCCGGAAGCTTCATTGAGCCCTGCGTGCATGTGTGTGTGGGGGAGTGCGGGGGGTTGTGTGTGCATGCGCGGGGGAGGGCATTGCATTATGGGTGTGGGCAGGCGCACGCTATCGCATGCATGCGTGCCCTTTTGGCACCCGAGCAACAAAAGTTCGCCATCACTGATATAGGGTATCCTGCTTGAGTGTGGGGGGATGGACTGGAAGACATTTGGCATCCCTTCCAACTCTATTATTCTGTTCTCTTACTTTGTTATTCTTTTTATGATCATGTTTATCCATCCCATGAAGTCCAAAGAAAGTCTGGAATGGTATAGGATATCCTGCCATGGTCAGGGGTTTGGACTCCAAAGTCCCTTCCAACTATTATCCTATGTTCCATGTTTGAAAATATGACGTCTTCATGTAGCAGCACCGGCTCTCTGGAATACACTCCCCCCGGAGATCCGCACTATTCCCACCCTGCCAGCCTTCAGAAAAGCACTAAAAACCTGGCTTTGTCGACAGGCCTGGGGCCAATGATTTCAATATAACAGCCCCATGAATGAATTAATTGTATGAGGTTTTTAAATTGCTGTTTTTTAAACGTTTTTAAATGTTTTTAATAATTATTGTTTTTAATGTTTTTTCTATATTTATTGTTTGCATGTAGATTTCTTATTGTTGTGAGCCGCCCAGAGTCTCTGTGGAGTGGGCAGCATACAAGTGCAAATAATCAATCAATCAATCAATCAATCAATCAATCAATCAATCAATCAATGTATGTACAGATGATGTACAATAATGCTTTCATATTTCACAGAAGAATAACATCAAATAGGGATTTGCAATCAGCTGAAAAGGGAAAAACCTTCATGAAATGAAATATCAACTGATTCAATATGGCAGGGTCATATTGAAGATATGAAGATTTCAGAGAGTTGTGCAATCTTGTATTATAGTGCAAGTGTTAAAAATAATTTGGAAGAAGTCTTATAGAATGTCATAGTTTATCAAATGTCAAACTTTGCCCCTACATTCTTATATGGTCTTCGCAAAAATAATGATTTGTCAGTCTCTCAAGTTCTGTTCTATTTAATTTTTTTGTTAAAAAAAAGAGATTATTCAGTTTTCGAAATGCTGTTCATTTCATTTAGGTGTGTTGTAGATGTTATAATACCAGCAGTCTCCATGCTATTAATGCCTGCATGTTACTAATCCATTGCTATAGAATAATGCAGATTTTATCTTG
Organism: Diadophis punctatus similis; assembly: GCA_023053685.1. NCBI lineage: Eukaryota > Metazoa > Chordata > Lepidosauria > Squamata > Dipsadidae > Diadophis > Diadophis punctatus. The sequence goes on from JALIGW010000008.1 coordinate 10,552,322, forward strand.
TAGATACTTAATAAATACAATGCAACTATAGTTTGGAAGAAGTAGTATTGGTATAAAATGGCAGATTTGTATTTGGATGTTATTACTTTATCATTTCATATGGCACTATATGTTGCTTAGTTTCTATTAAATAGAAACAGCCTTCCTTATATGAGTAGAAGAATGATAATCAAATAGGAGCCCTGATGGCACAGTAGTTAGAATGCAGTATTGCTGGCTAACTCTGCCCACAGTCAGGAGTTCAATCCTTCCATCCTTCTGAGATCAGTAAAATAATAATCCAGATTGTTTGGGGTAATATGCTGACTTCAGGGGTGGGTTCTAAATTTTTTACTACCGGTTCTGTGGGCGTGGCTTATTTTGTGGGCTAGGCTTAGAGGTCAGGTGGGTGTGGCTTCAGGTGGGCATGGCTTGTTCAGGTGACCAGGTGGGCATGGCAAACTTGTAAAATGTGGTGAAACTCACTTAACGCTGTTGCTTAGCAACCAAAATTTTGGGCTCAATTGTGGTCATAAGTCTTTCTTTCTTTCTTTTCTTTCTTTCTTTCTTTCTTTCTTTCTTTCTTTCTTTCTTTCTTTCTTTCTTTCTTTCTTTCTTTCTTTTTCTTCATTCCCTTTCCTTCTTTCCTTTCCTTTTTTCCTTTCCTTTCCTTTTCTTTTTCTCTCTCTTTTTTCTGTTTTTCTTTCTTTCTTGTCTCTGTCTCCCTTCCTCTTTCCTTCTTTCTTTCTTTCTTTCTTTCTTTCTTTCTTTCTTTCTTTCTTTCTTTCTTTCTTTCTTTCTTTCTTTCTTTCTTTCTTTCTTTCTTTCTTTCTTTCTTTCTCTTTCTCTCTTCTTGGTGGCAGGAGAAGCAAGAAAGTGCTCTGGGACTGGGAGGTTGGGCGGCCCAGCAGCAGTGCGTCCCTTGTCATGTGCCTTCCTATAGCATCGTTGCCGCCACCGCCGCCCCTCTAGCCTTCCTGGCTTCAGCGCCGGGACCAGCAAAGAAGCGTGGTTGAGCGGGGCCGGGGTGTTATTGTGGGAGCGGCGAGGAGTTCAGGGCAGGTGGCAGTTCGTCTTCGTACACGGAGGGCAGGGGTCCCCTGCCCCGGCACCCTCTGTGCAACCTGCTGTTGCTGAGCAGTCTCCTTCACACCACCTGCTTCGCTCATGGGGCGGATGGGCTGGAACTTCTGTGCTTCTTTGATGGCGCGGTTGAACGGGGCTGAGGCCATTCCCCCCCTTCACCCTGCCTGAACATACAGCCGCTGCGCTTGCCTGTCACGGCTCCAATGGCGGCGGCTTCAGGAGACGCAGGCTCATCTGGAGCTGCTCTCCTGCAGCTGAGCCCGTAGCTTGTCCCTGCTGCCCCTGGGTGAGTGGGAGCTGCCTCAGATGAGCCATTCCCCCCCTTCGCCCTGCCTGAACATACAGCTGCCATGTTCACCTGTCGCGGCTCCACTGGCGGCGGCTTTGGGAGATGCTGGCGGTGCGGGCAAAGGCTGGGAGGGGGATGCAACATGCAGGGGGCTGAGCCCGCTGCCCTAAGCCGGCAGAGACAGCGCAGGTCGCGACTGGGAGTGTGCCAACCTTGCCCTCCCCGAGTACCGGACTCTGCCATTGCCATCGCCCCTGACCGACTCGCCCGGGCCGGCTCCCGAGCTAGGAGGCAGGGGCCTCTCTCCTCTTGCGACGGAGTGGGCAAATGTGGCCCTTCACTTTGCTAGACCTTGTCGGCTTGTGCTGAGCACTGCCTTCTTCAGGAGTTGCGCCCCTTTAGCAGGGCAGGCAAGAGCCCAGAGACGCGCCGAAGTTCCCCCATTTTTGACTGGGGAGATAAATTGCCTGAGACCTCAGACTCGCTACCAAGGTCCTATTGAAAGCAGGGGCTGGAAGGGGACCACAGATGGTAGTTTCCTCTGACCTGGAGGTTTAAGGGAGGCAGTAGCAGCTGAAAGCGATGAGAGAGAGAGGGAGAGGGAGATAGAGATGGAGAACCAAATACTTGGTGAGAGGCTGCGTGGTTTCTTTTCTTTCTCCTCGCTGCCTGCCCGGTTTTATGATCTGATTAGACTGGAGTAGTCAAGACTATTATCAGATGAGTGCTCAGCATCTCAATTGTCAAAATGCAAACCAGTTTGAAACTACAACACATTGTAATGTCTCAGAAATGGCCAGGCACCGGCTTCTTGCCACATTCTTAGTCCGTCCCTCTCCTGATTAGCATAGAAGTTATAAGATGCTCAAAAGTATTAACAAAATTAAGTTAGGTTTTCTGGTGAATTTCTTACAAGGATCCTGTTACTAGGATTTCCAAAAGAATGATGTTATCTGCAATTACTATAATTGTTGGTTACTAAATCACTGGCGTTGAACTTGGGTTTTAAAGCTTCAATGCTTTTCACACTTATTTGGGAATTACACGAAGTGGGCGTGGGGCACCCAGAGCTCCCGCTTCTTTGCAACAGCCGAGGACTCTTCCTCTTGGAGCTCCAAACTGCGGGGGGGGGGGGGACTGCTGCAATGCCAGCAGCTTCGGGGACTCCTTCCCTCAGTGGTTCGTTTTCTTACCTCTAGGCGCCTACACCAACTTTGTCCTTAAAGGCTGTTCCGCACCTTTTGAGCTTTCTCGGGCATGGAGAAAAGCGACCCTGTGAAGGGACCGAGCCTGCTGCTGAACTTGGAAGCAGAGAGTCTTCTTTTCTACCTAGCCGCTGGCGAGATGCCTCCTTCCCTGGGCCTCCGCTCACTCCCACCCACTGCCTCACTGAGAGAGAATCCAGATTTTAAGGCATTTGGCAATTTTAAGGCATTTGGAAAGAAGGGTCTTAGATCCAAGTGAAAAGTTGCCAAATGCCAAAAAAGTGTTTTCCTCTCCAGCTTTCTCGATGCACATTGGAGAACTGCGCACCCTCCACCTCCTCCCTCTCAGCAGACTCAGCTTCTCTTTCCAGACAGTGCGGTCAAATGCCCCATTTTTTGAATCGGGGAGGGGATTGCGGCGCTGCCTCCCAAAAACACTTTCCTTCTCCAAACGACCCAGGCAGAGGGCGGTTGGCTTCTGCTCCTGACCCAGAAGAAGTTTTTGCGCAGAAACAAACAAAAAAGAAGGGGAAAAAATCCAAAAACAAGATGGCAGTGCATGTGCAGTGCTGGAATCTCAGCTTCTGCACATGCACAGAAGAAAAAACCTAGAAAAATTTGAGAAAAAAATTGAAAAATATTTTTAAAAATTCAAAAAAAAGATGGCGGCGCCCACGGACTGGCGCCGACTTATCTGGTTTGGTGATGTCATTGTGATGTCACCAGCAGGTCACTATCGGTTCAGGCGAACCGGTCCGAACCGGTCCGAACCCACCCCTGGCTGACATTGTAAATTGCCCAGAGAGTGCTGTAAAGCACTATTGGGCGGAATACAAGTGCTATTGTTATAATAACTCTGTTCTTCCTCATCTGTGTGAAAAAACATTTAACCAAAAAATAAAGTATAATTATAATTCACACTAAGGTAAAATACAGAATGTGTGCAATATAACTTTCAAATGTTTTTGAAAGTCACAGTGAGCACATAAGTACGGCAAGATCTACATAGCCCAGAGACTAACACAAGGCAGTGGTCAATATGTGAAATATTTGTAGTAATATTTATATTGCTCCTGTAATTGGCTAACATATGTATGCAAAACTGCATATATATTTTTATAAAACCTTTAAATCACTCATATGAATTAGATCTCTGGAGACAGTGAAAAAGATGCTTAAGGAAATGATGACAAAACATGTCAAAAGGATGTTCAATGATCTGCATTTAAGACTATTAGAAATATTAGAAAGTTGTTTTAAAAAATAATAATAATATGATAAAGTAGTTATATGTATATATGAGTATATGTAGATAAAATATGTTGTTTCACTGTATATGAGCTAGAAGGGATCAGTGCCAGAACCTTCCCTTCAACTGTTTTAAGATCAAGATTTAATTCAGCCTTTAGAAAGCAAAAGCTTGCAATTGCTTGTTTTACATATACTTAAACATAAGGTCACTTGCATAGTATATTTATGTTGTTATAGTGAATAACTCCTTTGTAGATTATGGAGACATTTATATATCTGTATCTAATTATATCTATCAGTGTCTCTCTACACATGTATACATAAATACACAAAACATCATACTGTACTGAAAATTATATGAGACAAACATTGTCTTGTAATAAATATTTATAGAAGAGAATTATCCTTGCTCTATGAACTGGGATAACGCCCATAAAAAGTTTTGATTACTGAGAATATTTTGATATTGAAATTACTTTGCATACTTTTTGAGTGATAAAATTGTTGTATTCAGGAATTTTTTCAAGGTTGGACTAGCCATGAGTTTTCTCACAGAATGTAGCACTGCATTTTAACAAAAGCAGGTGTTTTATAGGGTGAGCATTAATTTACTTTTAACACATAATGTGCCAGTTATATGCAGAGGCTTATATAGCAAATTCATAGATCATTTAAGTACAACAGGCAAAATCATTTTGCTAGAGTAATGTGAAAACGATTATTAGATTTTTCTTTAATTTGGATTGGTTTAATAAAACAAGGTCAGAAAAGTGTAATGAAAGCATACTTGCACTGACATTAAGGGTTTTTTTCTCTTAATTATAGCATAGTATAGTTAATATATTCAATAATTGGATGTTAAACAGAACTTTTTTGTTTGAATATTATGCTTTCCAGGACCTGTTTGGGTTTTATTTATAATGGACAGATTTGATTGTAGCATGGGATTTTATAATCTGACATTCAAAGCTATTTCATAATTTTTTTTTATTCAAAAAGTTTTATTAGTACAAAGTACAAACATTTTTCTCTTTTCTCCCCCGCTTCCCCCAGACCCCTCCCCACCCCCTTACCCTCCCCCTCTCACCCCCCCACCCCGACTTCCCAGAAAAAGCACAGGGTATAGTATTCAATAAACATAAAATTAAAATATACTAACAGATTATTAATTTCAAAATTTCTCTAGTTCTTTAACTCCTTGTTACTGAAAACCTTTTAAACATAATCTAAAAATTAGGCATATATCATTAATAAACTAACATTCCAATATATCAAATTATTAATTTCAGAATTATTCTAGATCAGTGATGGCGAACCTATGGCATGCGTGCCACAGGTGGCACGCGGAGCCATATCTGCTGGCACGCGAGCCGTTGCCCTAGCTCAGCTCCAGCGCACATGTGCGCCCCAGCCAGCTGATTTTCGGCTTGCACGGAGGCTCTGGGGGGCATTTTCAGCTTCCAGAGGGCTTCTGGGGGGACATGGGAGGGCCTTTTTGCCCTCCCCAGGCTCCAGGGAAGCCCCTGGAGCCTGGGGAGGGCAAAAAATGGGCCTACCGGACCCACCAGAAGTTGGGAAACAGGCCATTTTTGCCCTCCCCAGGCATTGAATTATAGGTGTGGGCACTCGCGCATGTGCGATAGCACGCGTGCACGCACTTTTGGCACCCAAGGGAAAAAAGGTTCGCCATCACTGTTCTAGATCTTTAATTCCGTATAACTCAAAACCTTTTAAGAGTAGTCAAAAAAGAAAAAGGAAAAAAAAATTTTTAAAAAATTTCCCTTCTCCTTTTCCCTAACATGTATCATCTCTAGTCCATTCCACTATATATCTTTCATTTAAATAATCTTTAAAATATAGTAATAAAAAATCTTTTTCTTTCCTTTTCCTTTTCGCCATCTCGGCCAGATGGACAACCATCGATAATAGATGAATCTTCCTTCTTCCAACACTATGCTGCCAATAATCTGGCATTTAAAATCAACTTAGTTACTGCTACAGTACAGTACATAATTGTTCTCAACTAGAAAAACTGTATTATAAACTTGATCTTTTCTATAAAATATTTTGGATAGTGCACCATATTTTTTATCCAAAAACCTTAATTTTCTTTTCTTTTTTTAACATAACCATCGTATACAAAAATACATAACATCTTCGCATCACCAACATTTAAGTTATAGATTTAATCTTTTCCCATATTTCCATCCTTATAATTTCTCCAATATTTTAAGCCCATTTTCATACAATCCTTAAGCTCTAAATTTAATTCCATTAACACATTATACAACCTTTCTATATGCATTTAACTGTTATCTTTTATTTGTATTGTCAAATTGTCATCTTACTGCAAGCTACCAAATTTTAGATCTTCTCTCCATCTGGCCTACGATTACCCATACTGAAGCCAAATTCTAGTTGTTCCTTCTTCTCATTCGACCTTTAGATCCAACTCTTCCACCCACTTGTGGTTTAATAATTTCTTGAGTTGTCAACTTGAATTGTTGTTGTCTTGATTCATCCTTGGATATAGCCGCTGCTCTGGTCTGACTCTGATGCTTTATCTCTTCTTGTATATCAAATAGATCCAAATTATGAACATCGCTCTGGTTCTGTAAATCACCCATTCTTCTTCCTTCTGGTATTTTGGATATCTCAGCCTTTAACACTTTTTCATAAAAATCTCTTGCTTTCCATATCGTATTGAGCCGATATCTCTTTCCCAGATGTATCACCGCTAAACCAGCTGGAGCTTCCCATCTATACTGTATTTGCTGTTTTTTCATTTCATCCACCAGAAAGGCGTAATCCTTTCTGGCTCTCAACATTCTGGGAGGAATTTCTTTCATTGTCATCACCTCCTGTCCATCTACCTGGAGCTTATTCTTAAAAGTCGCCTGTAAGATTTCATTACGTAGTGTCCTTGTAGTAAAATATATTACTATGTCTCTTGGCAGATGTTTCTGTTTAGCCACCCAGGAGTTGGCACGATATATCTTGTCAATCTGCATACCCAATTCCTCTTTTGTCGCCCCTAACGTTTGCACAAATGCCTCCAACATCATTTCTTTTAAGTTTTCTCGTTTGTTCTCCTTTACACCCCTTACTCTTAAAGCGAACTCCATATTTCTATATTGAATCATTAATACCTCAGCTTCATACTTTTCAATTTTATTTTGAGTCTCTCCTATATCGTCACCCAAAGTTATCACAGATTGTTTAATTTCTTCCACCTCCTCTTCCAAAATTTCAATATTTTCTACCAGTCCTTTAAATGCCAATACAATATCTTCCCTTAATTGCTGGTTCCGAGTTACAATCTCATCTGAAACAGCCTGTATTTTTTCATTAATTTCGTTAATTTTTAAATTAAACTTCGTTAATTTTAGATTAAACTTCGTAGCAAGTTCATCCTTCATGGCTTTTAAGGCTTCTTGTAACTTTCCAAACGTTAAAGTCTATGGGGGTGTTGAATAAACAATAGGTTGCATTCTTGAAATATAAGCAGGAGGACTAACAGATCCTTTGTTAAAAACAGTCTTTCCAGATTTTGAGGCCATTTAAAATTTAAAATTGGACTTTTTATTTTACTCCAAAGTCAGAAAGAAAAGAGAAAGTTCATCAAAGTCAGGCGTTTTCGTACAGAGGGCAGCTAGCGAAACGAAACTTTCCTTTTAACTTTCACTTTTCACACCCTTTGAAACTTCAATCGCCATTTTGTTGCTCGTTAACTCGATTAGTTTGTCACTTCCAAAAGAAGAATCAACATTGGAGTTAAGTTTGAATACTTGCCATCCGAATCTCCTGGCTTTTTCTGTCTGCTGTAAATCTAAATGTTAAAAATCACATGTTGAAAGCAGAGTTGGTCGCAGCTTCTTGCTCCGCGGAAGCGGAGGCGTCCCAGGTCCCGGAGCAAATAACAGGCTGCTAGGGAGCCCTCAGCCTTCGTGCCCCAGATTTTCTCCTGGGGCACTTGGGGGGCTCTACCCTCACCCATCTGCTCTCACCTCTCCCCTATGCCCAGGGAGAGGATTTTCCAGCCGCCAGACAGCTGTTCTGGCGGCTTAACGGGACCCGAGATCAGGCGCTCGTCGAGGAGCGTCTTCGAGGCTCGCGGTGCCAACCGGAAGTTGCTATTTCATAATTTTGAAAAGTAAATTGGTAAACTTGTTTCAGAAAAATATGTGTATGTGTTTTTAATCATACTTGAGTAGATTGTATGTAATGATTTCCCATATAGAGAAAATAATTCTATCATTAGCCTGGATTCCCAACTGTTTTTATACAAAATATAGCACCTTCCTCAATATCTGAGTCAGATTTACAATCTGTCTACCTACCATGATTTCAGATATTGGATAATATGTCTGGTCTTCAGCTATAATGATAAAGATTCATTCATTCATATTGGGGATTTTCTCTACATTATGTAATTTTATGTCCATTATAGTAAGTAACTATACGGAACCTGATAGTTTATACATGTATACACTCACAATATTGAACCAAAAAGATAATCTTAGCTGTTTATTTATTTGTTAGAAATATATCCTACTTCTAAATGAAATCCTATTTTATTTAGGGACTCATAATGGAACACGTAGCACTCCCTCCTCCTCCCATTTCCCCCCACAATAAGAAAAGCTATGAAGAAATTTAGACTGAGGAACAGTGAGTCTCCAGTAATGTCACCCAGTAAATTTCCAGTAAATATCGTAAGAGGTGGTAGAATGGGAGGGTTTCTCCTAAAGTCTACCACCATTTCTACGGTTTTGAGTGTGTTCAGTTCCAGATTGTCCCGGTCGCACTACCAATTGGAGACCCAATTTAAATTATCACACGCTTTCTCTGCATCCAAAAATATTAGAGCTGCTTCCCTTCTTATTATGTATTGTAAGTATTCAATAACATTCAGAACAGTTCTAACATTGTCTTTTAGTTGTCTTTGTGCCAAAAATCCAGATTCGTGAATATAAGATTGTAAAACTTTCTTCAAGCTTTCTACCAGTATTGAAGTAAAAAGTTTATAATCATTATTTAGTAATAAAATTGGTCTTTAATTTTTTACTCTCAAGACATCTTGACCTTCCTTTGGTAGGGTCTAGGATGGATGTCAGCAACGTGCGGCTCTTGAGCTGCATGCGGCTTTCATCCCCATGCTGTGGCTCCCTGTCAGATGGCTGGCCCTGCCCTTGCCCTTCCCTCCCAATCACTCTTCGTATGGCCTGAGAAGGTAAGGGCGACTGCGGGGATGGAGACCATATTCCAGAGCAGGAGGGAAGCGCCCCTGTACTTGCCTCTCATCTTGTGGGCACTTCCGCCGCTTCTTGGTGCTGTGCGCACCTCGGTCGCTTGGGGAGACATGCAACTTGATCTCCGCCTCGAGACACTGGCCCGGCCTGGCTGCGGCCGATGCTCTGCATCATAATGGGCTCCAGGAGGAGGAGGGGACGCCGTCTCCTCCATTGTGAAGCATGCTAAATTTAAGTGCGCTAAATTTAAGTGTGCTGCCTTGCGCAGCACACTTAAATTTAATGCACTTCACAATGGGGGTGACAGTGTCCCCTCCTCCTGGAGCCCATTATGACGCGGAGCATCGGCTGCAGCTGGGCCAGGCCAGTTCTCGGGGTGGAGATCAAATCTCATGTCTCCCTGAGCGACAGAGGTGTACGCAGCTGGAAGAAGCCTCCACGAGATGAGAGGCAAGTACAGGGGCGCTTCCTTCTCATTCAAAGCGAGTCTCCATCCCCGCCTTTGCCCTTACCTTCCCAGGCTACGCGAGAAGTGACTGGGAAGGGAGGGCAAGGGGCGGAGACAGCCAACCGACAGGGAGCTACAGCAGGGGGACAAAAGAGCTTCATTTATCTGGGAACCTGAAATGACTCTTGATTTAAATCATATGGTAAAAAGCACCCAAAGAAGAAGAAAGAACATCAGCAAAAACAGCAGCAGCAGCAACAACAACCCAACTCTCACCTGTTTTTGGAAATCGTTTAAGAGTGAACACACACACACGAGAGAGAGAAAGAGAGGGGGAGAAAGAGAGGGACGGAAAGAGAGGGGGAAGAGAGAGGGAGGGAAAGAGATGAGAGAGAATGGGAGAAAAAGAGAAATGAGAAAATGAAAAGAGAGAATGAGAGAGAGGAAAAAGAAATGAGAGAGAGAAGGGGAGAGAGAGGGAGAGGGACACAGAAATGAAAGAGCTGGAGGGAGAGAAAGAGAGGGAAATGAGGGAAATGAGAGAGAGAATGGGAGAGAAAAAGGAAAGGAAGAGGTAAGGAAGGAGGGAGAGTGAGAGAGCAAGAGAGAGCCATTTCCCACAGAAAACACCCAGAACCACAAAACCCGGGTAGGTGTGGCGGGGGGTGTCATGTGACTGGGTGGGAGTGACATTGAGTTGGCCACACCCACCCAGGTTTTGTGGCTCCCAGTGTTTTCTTTTCTGCGGGAAATGGGTCCAAATGGCTCTTTGAGTGTTTAAAGTTGCAGACCCCTGGTCTAGGACGTTTAGGCACCGACCCTTCACCCCAGCCACCCTCCTCAGCCGATTTACAGCCAGCTTTCCTTCTCCACTTCCCCCCCGACCATTCTCCACAGCCAGTGGGCCTCTGGTCTTCCACCCCTTGCCCTTCATCCCTGCCCATTCTCTCAGACATGGTTTGACATGGTGTTTTACTGCACGGGACAAATAGCCCCCAGCCAATCGGGTGGCAGGCAGAACCAATGGTGCTGTGGGGGCAGCATGCTATGCAATATTTTTTTAAGAGTGCCGCGGCTACTCCACAAGTGTTTTTTTTAAAGGGGCTGCACTTTCTGATCAATTGGGTGGCTCCAGAGATGTGGTTCTGACAGGTCGTGCAGAGTTATAAAAAGAAGGTGTCAGAGGTGAGCAGACAGGCAAGAGTGTGTTGAGCGACCAGCAAGGGAGGGATGGGCACCTCTAGGGAGCATTGGAGAGACAGTTTGCCTCTTAACTCAGCCAGCTTCAATGAAACAAAAAAAGGGAGGAGGAGCAATCCCGGCACTGCTTCTGGTGTTGCGGGGAAGCACGGTAGGTGAATGGTGGTGATGTGCGGTGGGGGTGCGGCAGGGAAATTGGTGATGTGCAGCTTCTGGCATTTGCCGGGGTGTGGCAGGAACCTCACGCAGCAGCCTTGCACAGCAATCTCACAACTTCTCCCCCCTCACAACACCAGCAGCCTTGCGCCATAACCTTTCCCTTCAATTCAACCTTTATTGTCAATGCACAACATGTGTACAATGAGATTGGCTGAGCCTCCCTTTGTGCACCCCCCCAACATAAATACATATCAATAACTCAAAGTGAAAGAAAGAAAACCCTAAACCCAATAAATCATATTAACAACACACAATCCTCTATACATATATGTGTGTAACATTGCAGTATAATATATTGCACCAATATGAACAAGTTGCGCCGGCCATGCAAGTCTATCATACTACATACTTATAATGTTATGTTACATTCAGGAGTCTGACAGCCCACAGATAAAAGCTGTTCTTCAGCCTGTTCATATGACTGGCTATGCTTCTATATCTCCTACCCAATGGTAGGAGAGTAAAGAAGTGCTGACCAGGATGTGAGTCATCCCTGAGGATTTTCCTCACTTTTCTAAGGCAATGAGTCCTAGCGATTTCATCTAGTGATGTCAGGGGACAGCCCATGATGTTTTGTGCCTTGCTCATCAGCCTCTGTAATGTCTTTCTATCTGCGGTTGTCAAACCAGCATACCATATCGTAATGCAATAAGTGAGGACGTTTTCTATTGTGGACCAGTAAAAGGAGGTCATCAGTTGTTGTTCCACCTTGTTCTTCCGCAAGATCCTAAGGAAGTGGAGTCTCTGTTGGGCCTTCCTGCCCACCTGGGTTGTATTGTTTCTCCAGGTGAGATCTTCACTAAGATGGACTCCCAGGAATTTGAAGGAGGAGACTCTCTCCACATCGCCTCCCTCAATGTAAAGTGGGGCAGGTTCCTCTCTCTTTTTCCGGAAGTCTAGCACCATCTCCTTTGTCTTGCTGATGTTCAGGTGCAAGTTGTTTTCTGAGCACCATGTGGATAATTTTTGAAACTCCCCCCTGTATGCTGCTTTGTCTCCACCTGTAATGAGGCCCAATATGGTGGTATTCGCTGTCTCCCTTGCCCACCCCCCCATGCCACCAGCTTCACGTCGTCACTGTTCGCCTCCCCAATGCCAGCAGTTGTGCGCCGTTACTGTTCAACTCCAACAGCTGCATGCCACTGCACCTCTTGCTCTCTCCCCCAGCCTGCTACTGATCGTATTGCACACTGCCCCCCCAGAGCCCCCCCATCACCCAGCACCATTGCTGCTTCCCACCACCCCATTGGCTCTCCCATGCAGCCAAAGGCCCAGGTCAAACAGTGTCTGGACGAAGGGCCAGGGGCGGAGGGCCAAGTGCCCATTGGCTGTGGAGAAGGGCCAGGGAAGGGCCATCGGAGAAAGAAAGCTGACTAAATCAGCTGCATTGGATGGCTGAGGGCGAAGAAGATGTGGCGAAGGGTTGGTGCCTAAATGTCCCACTCTGCCTTTGGCACAATATTGGCTTATTGTGCTCCCTGTTGTATATCAATCATTATATATTTTATTGGCTGTAGGAGTTGGTCCTCAAAATATTTATAATATTGAGTTGTGAGATCATCTGGGCCCGAGGCTTTACCTGTTTTCATTTTTTTAATAGCTTGTGATATTTCAAAGCTGGCTCGTTCATAAGTTCTTGAGAATTTAGATAAATGTTGTCTTTGTAAATAATCATCTATTTTTTTGCATGTCCAGATCATGTTTTTTGGAATGGGCAAAGAACTTTGGGTATATTATAATTCATGAACTATGGGAAACTATATGGATGAAGAGTTTAAAATTTATGTTAAATTATAATTTAAAAGAAAATGTTTACAAAATGATGTACCATTGGTATTTAACACCAAAAAAAGTAAAAAAACGTATAAAAGTATTTCAAATATATGTTGAAAATTTAAATGTAACAAATGTAACAAATGTAACAAATGTAATGAAATATACATTTAAATGTAACGAAACAACTTTTTATTATCTTTGGTGGATCTATGACAAGCAAAAAAATACTGGGATAAGATTAATATTTTAATACTGAAGATTTTTAGGATTCTTAAATTAAATATAAAAATGAGGCTTTTCTTTTAGGCTTAATGGACAAATAAATTGGGGGGGGGGAATGGGACTTTGTTGTTATATAAACCACAGCAAGAATGCTTTATGCACAAAAATGGAAAGGTACCTTAATTTCATAATGAATGATTGGTTGAAAAAGCTGATGGAACTAGCAGAGATGGCTAAATTGACTGCATTAATCAAAGAAAAGAACACATCTAACTTTACTTATTTGAATACCAGTTCTGGATTTTGTGCTTGAGATGGGATAAAATGAAACTTTCATTTTGGGGTTTGCTGATGAGATACGTTGTAAAAAGTTGAGGCTGTAATATCCTATTCTACTGCACTGAAAAGAGTTGGGAGTCAGTTCTTTTCTCTCTTTTTTCTCTCCCCCCTACACTTTTTTTCCTTTCTCTTTTCCTTTCCCCATTATTTTCATTTTCTTTTTTATTTTATATCCTAATAAACTTAAACATGTAAATGTCAAGAAAAAAGAAGGAAGAAGTTCATATAAGAAGGGAAAGAAGCAGGTGGAAAATCCAACCATTAAACTTAGTATACTGAAAGTCTGAAATAAGCTATTATGCTTTAGCCCATTTGTAAATTCCTACCAATCCCACAGTGGATGCTTCACCCTACAATTTGAGAATTGATTAAAATGTTTACCATTTGAGAAGAGGAAACTGTGAACAGTTTTTCAGATGCTTTTGAACTAGAATTTTAACTTCAATATTAAACTAAAGTCAGGGTAGAAACATTTGGCAAAATTTCAAGCACACTATGATTTATAATGAAACTTCAGGCATGGATATTCACTGAATTAATATTTTTCAATCTGTTACTTTGTCAGCCAAACATATTTTGCAGGATTCTTATAAGGTAAAATGAAAGGAAATCATGAGAATATGATTCTTGATCTACTAGCTCTGTGATGGCGAACTTATGACAAACATGCCAGAGGTGGCAAGCAGCGCCCTCTCTGTGGGCACGTGAACCATCGCCCCAGTTCAGCTCCGCCACGCATGCTCACGCGCCTCCCACCGACCAGCTCTCTGCAGCGCATACATGGGAGGTGGGGCATGTGTGGGGGGCATGTGCGCATGTGCGGGGGGCACGCGGGGGGGCACGCATGCATGGGGACAGGGCACATGGCGTGCACACATGCATGGGGGTGGGGTGCATGCACGGGAGGCAGGGTGCATGTGCGGGGGCGCATGCATTGCATTTTGTGTTTGGGGCGCACATGTGCACTTTGGGCACTCGGTCCAGAAAAGGCTAACCATCCCTGTACTAGAGTGTCACCCTGATGATAATGATGATTATGCCTTTAGTTTTAAAGTATTTTTAGAAAGTATGCCTAAATTGAGAGGTGATTTTTGAGAGAATTAAGATATTTGATGGAATTTCAGGAGTTTTGGAATGCTGATCTGTCATTCAGTAACTTACAGAGCAGACTTAAACTTTTACACTTAAATGTCTCATAATATTCAGTAACATTCTAAAAAAATCATGTGACTACTTATTGTAGTCACATGTCACAATGGCTGTTAAAAGAAGCATCTCACTTAATTATCTCCCCATCCCTGTTCTCTCCAGTGAATCGTTAAACAAATGTGGTGGTCATTACGTGCAGCATTTTGGTGCCTCAGGGATTAGCCCACCTATCCCGACCCTCTCCCTACCTCCTGAGACACCTCGTGCTATGCTTTCTGTCCCTTGGGTTCCCACAGGAATTTTCCCACTCCCACTAGGTCCCCCAAGCATTATCACATGAGTTCATGAATCTTTGGGAAGAGGCTAGCAGTCAGCTGGGCTTATAGCAAAGCTGTTTAAGACATGCCATACAACTTGTGCAGAAAATTGTTGTGATGAATATCTTGCTTGCTGTAGTGCAATACATTACTATTTTAATTTTCTGTAATGCTTTGGAACATTGTAAAAATGTAAATGAAAGAACCTCATAGTTGCTATGCATAGTTGCATAGATATTGCAGTATGCTAATACTATCTGTATCTGGTGAATGTAGCATTCTATCATGCTTTTATTTTATACCAGCCAATGACTCTGATGAATACTATATCTATTGTTAAACACATCGTGAAAGAAACTGGTCTGAGAAGTTGGACTAATGTCTATAAGATTCAGTCTAATATCTCATTTCACTGTAACTGTGAAACCTGTAAATCTATGGCTAATATATTTTCTAGTTTTATTAATTGATTTCATGTAATACATTAATATAAGTGCCATATGTCCCTAACAGAGTTTTTAAACATATTCTTATTAAAACATATTCAAAATACTTTTTGCTTTCTAATCATTATGCAGTTTGATGTAAAGTTTGCCTATTTCTCCAGAAATGATACAGTAATGTGATATTTCTAGGTTATCTTAGCTGTATGTTGAGAGGAAACAAATTGTAGAATTGTAAATCCTGAAAACAATTTGTCAATATTACCTGTCTTTCAGGAAACCTAAAGTTTTGCCTTCTGATTCTTAATCAGCCTTTGAACAAAGACCATTTTTATCATTTGTGGAATAAAGGTAAGAATTAATGTATCTTCTTTTTCTTTGCTGTCTGGATTCATGGAGAGTATTTTAGCAACTTTTCAGAGTACGGGAAATCAGAAATCAAAGTCATTGACAAATACTAAAATAATTTTAGCACAGATATAGCAATAGAATTTGTCCTAGAAAAATGTGCTGCAGTAGCAAAAAAATAAAATAAAATAAATCATAGTAAATCAAAAGCAATAATGGAATTGATGCACAAGCTATCAGGACCTAACAAGATGAAGCCTGATATTTGGGCATTTTACACTTTGGACAACATTAAGCATGGAAAAGTTAAAATTTAATAAGTAAAGAATATATTTGAAGAGTGAGAAAATTGTTAGAGGCAAAATTGAGCAGTAGAAAAGCCATCAAAGACATGGGCAATACCTGTGATACAATATATTAATGGAATTTTTAATTGGACCCAAGCTGTACTCAACAATTTGAACAAAAAACCCCCAAGAAAACTGATGACTATTCACTATTCATTACAACCTTGTAGTGTTGTGAAAACGTTCCATCAGTCAATTGCAAAAGGCCACACTTCTTGGATCTTCACATATACAATACTGATAATTCTTTGGAAGATTTTGATGCTTATGAAGGCCAATACTAGTTGAAGAACTGGTATCTGTGTCTTCACAATGTTGTGAACAGATAATAATATACAACGCAATAAAGAATGAAGAAGCTAAAGTGCTTTGGAACTTAAGAATTCAAACAGACAGGCACCTGCCATATAATATCCCAGGTTTAAGAATTATTGAAAAGAAAGACCAAAAAGAAGTCTGTATAGTGTAGATTGCAATACCTAGAGACAGCAAATATAAGAGAAAGAACTGGAGAAAACCACAAAACACAAAGTCTTGCAAAGAGAAGTAGAAAGTCTTGAACATGCCAGTCTAAACACTGGATGACTGAAATCAACCATAATAATAAATCTGTATTTGAAAATGAGTATGTCAGGAAAAAAGATGGAATTTTTTTTGCTATCAGGTAGCTTTCTATACTGAGCAATGTTTTGGTATAGAATAGTTAACTTTTAGTCACAGAAGCCCTACCTACATTATAAATCACTACAACTAACAGCTTTATGACATCAGGTGAAAATAGTCAAGATAAATCTTTCTCTCTCTTTTTGCCAACAGCACTAGTTAACCGATGAAGCAAATTCTGAATTTTATGTGTCAGTTCCCACTCAGCAATAAGGTAAATGCACTTATGTGGGAAAGACAATCTTAGGAATATTTACTAATTAAGTTTGTAATAAACTTTGGTTCATCAGTGTTGCCATTATATTTTTGGGAGTATTTGTTTCAGAAAGTTACCAAGAAAGTTGGCTGGTTTAATTAACATGTAAAAAGCTGGTAACCTTTTATCATCAGCACTGGGAGTTACGGTATTTTTCGGAGTATAAAACGCACCTTCCCCCCCCCCAAAAAAGAGGGTGGAAATGTTGGTGCATCTTATACACCGAATATAGCCATTTTTGGCCTCTCAGAGCCCCACCCCCACATCCCATTTTTGCGAAAAATGGGCCCAGTTTTTGCAAAAATGGGGTGCACAGGTGGTTTGGGAGGCCTGCAGAGTTCTCCTGGGGGCTGGGGGAAGACAAAATCACCCCTGTTTTTGCGAAAAAACGGGCAAAAAATGGGCCATTTTTTGCAAAAACGGGGGCATTTTTGCCTTCCCCCAGCCCTTAGAAACACTCTACAGGCTTCCCAAACCCTCTGCGTGTCCCGATTTTTGCAAAAAAATGGGTGAAAAATGGACCGTTTTTTACAAAAACTGGGGTGTTTTTGTTTCCCCCCAGACCCTAGGAGCACTCTGCAGGCCTCCCAAACCCTCTGCGCTCCCCATTTTTACAAAAAATGGGTGAAAAACGGGCCATTTTTTGCAAAAACGGGGGTGTTTTTGCTTTCTAATTACCCCATCTAGCATGACTGGAGGAGGAATTCTGGGAGTTGAAGTTCACTAGTCTTATAGCTGTCAAGTTTGAAGACCCGTGGGTTAGGGGTTAGGGGTGCAAGGGTCTTCAAACTTGGCAAGTTTAAGACTTGTGGACTTCAACTCCCATTCCTGAGCTAGCATGACTGGAGGAGGAATTCTGGGAGTTGAAGTCCACAAGTCTTAAAGCTGTCAAGTTTGAAGTTTAGGGCGGGGGCGGAGGCGTATGAATGTATGAACATGGTTTCAGCTAAA
This sequence comes from Diadophis punctatus similis, assembly GCA_023053685.1. Lineage (NCBI taxonomy): Eukaryota > Metazoa > Chordata > Lepidosauria > Squamata > Dipsadidae > Diadophis > Diadophis punctatus. The sequence continues at coordinate 10,570,062 of JALIGW010000008.1, forward strand.
GTGCTCTGCATTGTTATAAAGGAAACATTATTCTTTCTTGCAGAAAAATGTCAAAGCCAAAAAGTGTAAAAAGTGTACATGGTTGTATAAAGTGTACATGGTTGTAAAAAGTATACATGGTTGTAAAAAGTATTCTGCTATATTGGTATTTTATTAAATAATATATTACTACACCATTTGGTTCGGGAATACTTTTTTCCTTGTTTTCCTCCTCTAAAATCTAGGTGCGTCTTATACTCCGGGTGTCTTATACTCCGAAAAATACGGTAGTTTCCCCCTCCCCTTCCTTCAGTTGTAGATCTGTGGGATTTGAATAAGCACTATAGAACATGGAGCCCTTAGAGATATATAAATCATGAGAGGTTTGAAGTTATTTCCATGGGAAAATCAATGCTGAGTATAAATTCTTACTTTCAAGATTCTGTAAGCAGAGCTGAAAACCTATTTCCAACACTCATTTATTGAGTTTCCAATGGCCAGAAAAACTGAAAGTGAGGCAAATTAGAATTTTTGGTATGATTAGACAATAATAACAAAAGCTAACTTGCTGCAAGATTCATTTATCAGAACAATTTATAAAGGAGATATAATATATATAAAACCTGCAATTTTATTAAGCTGAAGCATGTACATTTGCCTTAAGAAGATGTCCTGTGGAATTAAAAAAAAAAGCTGCATAAATTGAACTATAAAAGTGTTTGTCATGAACTGTCTACTTCAAATTTTATTTTAGCTATAAATTGATTAGGTTATGGCAAATGTTACCATGTAACCTTCTTGGTATGAGGGTTGAAAGGACTATCAAGAATCTGAGAGCAGACAGGTTGGTTACATTAATGATGCATAGATGTCAACTGCCTGTCTTTTGATAGGATAGGCGGCGGGGGATAGGATAGGCGGCGGGGGTGGGGGGAAAGTTAAAATTTAAACTTGTTGCTGCATCTTCCTTCCTTCCTTCCTTCCTTCCTTCCTTCCTTCCTTCCTTCCTTCCTTCCTTCCTTCCTTCCTTCCTTTCCCATCTCATTTTCTGTTATACCTATATTGTATCTCTCCCTGCTAGCCTTTGAACCAAGAGTCATCCAGGTACTGTGAAGTTCCTACTTTAAAAGAAATAAAGAACTTAAATAGGATTTCTTGCTGTCATTTTACTTTTCTGGAATTATTTCATGCTAGGGCACTGTGGAACATTGAAATAGTACTTAAATATTTTCTTTCAATATTGCTCAGATATTGTTGCTTAACATCCCTAGATCAGTCCCAGGAGCCAATTGTCAGAATGGGGGTATCTAAATTTATCTTTGGCTATTACCCGTGGAACATGAGATTGAGTTTCATCATTATTAGATGGCATAAAGGTTGCTTTCTCTGTCATCTTTACCATTTGCAATATGAAGATCATGATGCTACTTGTATTCTGTTTATAAATACCTGGCTTCTATTATATGATATTGTGGCATTTAAGATTCATTGAGAGATAAAACTCATAACATGTTAACATTAGTATAATGACATACAGTAAATACCATTATTATAATAATAATTATTATATCTTTAAGTGTTGCAAAAACTTTTTAAAATTAAACACATTTTCTAAAATTGGGCCTTAGGAGATAGTAAGATTTTTTAATCTTACATCAAATCAGACTGGTATTCTGGAAAACAGGAATTAAACATCTGGTCTAGGAGGTCCTAGAAGAAATCTCTGTCATTGTGTAACATTGCATTTGTAATAGACCTTAGTCTCGTGTACTCAACTGGAGAGAATATGGGAATTTAAATCCGATATTTCTGGAAGATTCTCAACTTCTCCATAATACTTCAAGCATATAAAGACCAGCAGCCTAGTTTATCATTTAATAATTGAAGTTTTTTCACATATTAGCATCCATTTAATGAAAGATTTCCCAAAAGATGCTTAACAAAATAGGTAAGTATGGTTCAGTCCAACTTACCAAAGTTATTACACAGCATGAGTTTCGTACTCATTCTTAGTGGCCTCTCAGGCAAGGGAAATTTTAAAACAGGGAGTTCTAGATATCAGTGCTCAAACTGGCATAGAGTTATTGGCTTAAAACAATTTTTTAAGTTGGTTGTCTAAGAACAAAACTATTTTCCAATCTGAAAAATGCTTATCAATGAATCTGTCAACATTAAGAAGGGCCTACTCTAGAGCAAGATTTGAGTTGTTGGATTCCATTGCCAAATCTGGGCAGTCCGACCGCTTGCCATATCATGAGAGAGCTTGCTATGTGCTACCCCAGCCATTGAAAACATTGCTCATCTGTTGTTTGATTTGATTAAATACCTCCCTTAGGCTTAGATGCTTATCCTATTGGAAAGAACAGCCTAGTGGGAACTGAATCACAGATTATCTTATTCCTCCTAGGTTCTAATGCATATATTGTAAACTGAACTGCTAAGTTTTTAATTAAGGCTGTTGAATCTGATGCATCAAACAAATTAGGGTATCCTGCAAGGGAGATTGATTTATCTGATTGCCGACTCACTGTATTACTTTCTATCTAGTTTATCCTGGAATCAATTTTATTTTTCTTTAATTTTCTTGATAAGGTCATAAGTCTAATCAATAAATAAAGTGTTCTATTTTCTACTTCCTAAGGTCAATGTGATGGTATTTATGAATGAACATGGGATATCGGGCAAAGAGATGCTACCTAGGGAATGGTCATATAAGAGACAGTATAGCCTACAGGTGCAAAATGGGCAGGACAAGAAATTTGGGCCAGGGGTGAATTGCTACCGGTTCGGCCTGGTTCGGGCGCACCGGTAGCGCTGGCCGCCGGTGGTTCGGAGAACCGGTCGTGGCGGCAGCACAAGGCTCCGCCCACCCACCCAGATGCCACCATTTTCTTTTTTTAACCCTCTGCACATGCGCAAAGCATTCTGCACATGCACAGAGGGTGAAATAGCATGCATGCGAGCCGTGCGGGGGTGAAAAAGCACACCGCAGTGAGCAAAGCATGCACGTGCGCGCGAAGCGTGCACTTCCGAACTGGTAGGAAAGGTAAGTAGATTTCACCACTAGTTTGGGCTGTATAAGTGATGGTGATGGTGGGGGAGTTCTATTTCAGTTTCTGTTTCAGACATGCAAAGTTTTGTTAATTTAGCTTTACATAACATATTAGTTTATCTTGTTGTGTTTCTAGTTGGACTACCTGGTAAGATTGCAAGGCATTGACAGCATGTTTTCAAGCTCTTATGTTATTTTTTTAATTTAAACTTGACTTTTTCAAAGGGTAAATAATATGAAATGCAATTTGTTTAGTATGCATATGATTCTAACTCAAAATATTTAAGATAGTTAAAAAGATAGTTAATTAGTGTCTGATGGATCTTAATACAAGAACAGGAAGTGTATTGTTAGCTCCTTATTAAGATTTTGGAGGATTGTTTTATATTTCATAAAGTTCTCTGCAAGAGAGAACATAAGAAATAACAGAGCTTTATTAGGCAAAGTGTTTTGATGAGGGACACTGCATTCAAATCATCCCTATTTTAATTAAGTATTACTTCTGCACTGGGACTTTATTAGTAAAATCCACACAAATCTTTTAACATTTCAGAGACGGGATATGCTGAATTCCTGGAAAAGGAATGTTGTTTGCATAAATAATAAGAGATTAGAATTCTGTGTTATTTTAAAATGAAGGGAAATGAATAATTAATATTTCAATACACTCCTTTGAGGTTCTGACCTTAAGTTTTTAATAACTGAACAATTGCAGAGAAGAATTGCTTTGAAGTATTTGAGAAAAAAACTTAATGGATCATGGTAGCAAAGGCAGAAATTTTTAAAAGGAAAACTATTATGATTCCTTTTAACATTTAACTAGAATACCAATCCCATTAGACACTTGTCTTTCCAAAAATAAGTTTTGATCTATATATATGTTTAATAGTTGCATATATTCTATTAGCACTAAGTATATTTTAAAAATGTAGTTCTTGTTACTGAAACAATTGTTCTCATAAAAATACTGAAAACTATCACTAGTAAAATGAAGTTTGAGAGTAAGTGTAAGTGTAGATCAAAGTTTTAAATAACTTATTGTCATTAGTCTTTGACGCTCCAGTTCTAAAATGGAATTGTCACTTGACTTAAATAGCAGCTTTACATTCTGAAATGCAAAAACTCTTAAAGAAGGACATTATAAAACTAGATGCAAGCTGACTGGTGCGCTGATATTCTGCCCTTACTCTATGGGCTCTCTAAAGTTAACCAATATTCCATTAAAGTTTAAAATAATAGGAATAATTTGTCTATGAGTTCACCCCCTTCTTTCCTCTCCCATTTTGGAACTATTATTTTCATTGCACTTTCATCAACTTTCTACTTAAAATAAGATATTCTGCTTTCAAACTGTATTTATAATATTTGGGTAATGCAACTGCATTGGGTCAAATCGTTGCAACTAACTACGTTAACTATTTCACTGTCCAAATTTCACTTTAATTGATACAGAAGGTTTTCAAAGTTTTTTGTTTCCTTTTGTTCTGATTCTACAAGACTTTAATGAACATATTTATGGTGAGTCTTCTTACAATTCTTCTTACAATCTTAATAAGTTATGTTGGCACAGAGATTCTCCATGTCACTGGTGTTATTTCTCTGGCAGATGACCTGAACATGTTCTATTGCAGGTTTGAAAGAAAACTACAGCCACCTATTTCCACAACCTCCATCCCAGACACACCAACAACGGCCAAGCCTCCTACAACTGACCCCATCCCATTGGGTTCATAACCCCTGGTGATCACAGAAAAGGAAGTGCAAGATCTATTTCACAGACAGAAACCAGGAAAAGCACCATGCCCAGACAAGATAACTCCTTCTTGCTTAAAAGTTTGTGCTGACCAATTGGCCCCTATCTTCACCCAAATGTTCAACAAATCACTAGAGATATGCCATGTTCCTTCTTGCTTCAAACGCTCCACTATCATCCCAGTGGTGAAGAAGCCCTTCATCAAGGAACTGAATGACTTCAGACCAGTTGCTCTAACATCTGTAGTTATGAAAACCTTTAAAAGGCTAGTTATGTTCCACTTGAAAACCATCACGGATCCACTGTTGCATACCGATCCTGCAATTTGCATACCGAGCAAATTGCATACGGATCCAAATTGCATACGGATCCTGCAATTTGCATACCGAGCAAATAGATAGATAGATGATGCTGTTAATATGGCTCTGCACTACATCCTACAACATCTTGAATCTCCAAAGACCTACACAAGGCTCCTCTTTGTAGTCTTTAGTTCAGCATTCAATACCATCATACTGGACATTCTTCTAACTAAACTAAATCAGCTAGCGGTACCTGAATACACTTGTAATTGGATCACAAGCTTCCTAATAGACAGGAAGCAGCAGGTGAAGCTAGGCAAAATCAGATAAATCAGATACCTGTACAATTAGCACAGCCCCCCCCCCAAGGCTGTGTGCTCATACCACTTCTCTCTCTATACCAATGACTGCATCTCAAATGACCCTACTGTTAAACTACTGAAGTTTGCAGATGATACACCAGTGATTGGTCTCATTCGAGACAACGATGAAACCATATATAGACGGACGGTTGAACAACTAGCCTCGTGGTGCGACCGGAACAATCTGGAACTGAACACACTCAAAACCGTAGAAATGGTGGTAGACTTTAGGAGAAACCCTCCCATTCTACCACCTCTTACAATACTAGACAACACAGTATCAACAGTGGAGACCTTCAAATTTCTAGATTCTATCATATCTCAAGACCTAAAATGGTCACCTAACATCAAAAACGTCATCAAAAAAGCACAACAAAGAATGTTCTTTCTGCGCCAACTCAGGAAGCTCAAACTGCCCAAGGCGCTGCAGATACAGTTCTACAGAGGAATTATTGAGTCTGTCATCTGCACCTCTATAGCTGTTTGGTTTGGTTCTGCAACCCAACCAGACAGACACAGACTTCAGAGGATAATCAAAACTGCAGAAAAAACAATTACTGCCAACCTGCCTTCCATTGAGGACCTGTATACTGCACGAGTCAAAAAGAGGGCCCTGAAAATAATTACTGACTCTTCGCATCCTGGACATAAATTGTTTCAACTCCTACCCTCAAAATGACGCTATAGAGCACTGCACAACGAGACAACGAGGCTCAAGAACAGTTTTGCCATCACTCTGCTAAACAAATAATTCCCTCACCACTGTCAAACTACTCCCTAAGGCTGGATTACTATCACTATTAGTCTTCTCATCGTTCCTATCACCCATCTCCTCCCACTTATGATGGTATGACTGTAACTTGTTGCTTGTATCCTTACGATTTATATTAATATTGATTGTTTCCTGACTGCTTATTTGTACCCTATTACAATCATTAATGTTGTACCTTATGATTCTTGACAAATATATCTTTTCTTTTATGTACACTGAGAGCATATGCACCAAAGACAAATTCCTTGTGTGTCCAATCACACTTGGCCAATAAAGAATTCTATTCTATTCTATTCTATTGTGAGATTTTTCAGATTTCATGAATCTTATATGAGATTCACTATTCAGATCCAGTTTTTAGTATTTCCAGTATTGTATATTTCATTTCTACTAATCCGTTAACAACTTTTTGAATGGCTTCAGTCTGTAGCCAAAATGTAATATAATAATGCATTTTTCCCTCCCCCTATGAATATTGAAAGATCCTCTTTGTGTTATTTATATGGCTGCATCTAGATGCATCTGTGTCTTATTTGTTTTGCACTTGTTAATTTATTCTTGTCTTTTAAGAAAAGCTGAAAATATCCAAGTTTGTATTGTTGCTAATTATGTACTGATAGTTTAATTTGCATTTTTAATAATCCTGTTTAAATAAACGGATTTCTATTTTATAGACATTTCAATACGTTGTCAACTTTACAAATTTTAGAGATCCAGTTGTTTTATAACTTTAGTTCTCAAATGAAGAAACTTGATTACATAATTTTAACTAGTCTATAATAGTTGTGACTTTTTTGAGCTCCATGAATATTTTTTGTTTGCATGAGCATCAAGATGATATTAAGTAAATTTTAATTTAGTTTATTATTGTTGGGGGGGCTAAACAACTGACTTCTGAGTATCAAAAGACCTGTTAAACTACAGTAGGTGTCTCTTCTACAATATTGTTGGACTCTGTGCAAAGAACAGAGAATTTCCCATTTTACCTAACTAATTTCAGTGGAGACTAGGTTGTAGAATAAACAATGCACGATATATTGATGATAACTGAAACTATGTCTTTTGTTGTCTTAGACTCAAACACATTTATTTTGGAAATATTAAACAAACATAAAAATATCACGCCAGATATGTTAATCACTTCATCAATGTAATGTTGTCTATGTCACAATCCTGCAAGACGCAAATAGTTACTATATATATTGCTAGTTCCTTCACTAGTTTTCCTACTTACTTTTTATCTTTCCGTCCCAACCATGGATGGATGGATAAATAAATATGCGGACCCTGCGATAGTGGAGCCTGCCATAAAGTGGACCCTGCCATGGCGCAGGAATTTTATAGGTATAATTTGTGTATGTAGATGTAATATATACACGTGATGTATGTACATGTATATATTCCTATATGCTATTTTGGTCTATGAAAATTAATGTCATAGTAAATGAGTTAAATTTTAAGATCTTAATTAAGTATAAAGTAGTTTTATACTTAAAACTAATACCACATAAAAAAAACCTATTGCAGTGTATTATATGCAAGGAAGATACCAATATAGATGTTAATGGTTCATTAAAGTTTGGCAGTGGTTTTTGATTCCAAGTACTTAAATATTACATCCTAGATTATATTAAGAAAATAAAAAATATGTGGAGTGACCAACTGAGACCTTTTTCTCCCTGAGATAGAGATTTATGTGCAATGTTCAATACTACTGCTCAGATCAAGTCAGAGTTTTTTTTTAATGTCTCAGTGACTTTCTTTGAGTAGGCTCTTTAATCAGTATTTAGGACTTTTAAATGAAAAAGAAGTAGCTCAAACTGGCAGCAGTTTAGAAAGGATGAATATTGGAAAGTCTAGGAATCTGTGCATTCTTTCTTGTATGGAGTAGATTAGAAATTAAAATTAATGGAAATAATATGATAGAAAATTAGACAAACACAAACTAAAGACTTGCAGGATAATTTTGTAGCTTCCTCTCTCTCTCTCTCTCTCTCTCTCTCTCTCTCTCTCTCTCTCTCTCTCTCTCTCTCTCTCTCTCTCTCTCTCTGTCTGTCTCTGTATATATATATATATATATGTGTGTGTGTGTATATATATATATATGTATGTATATATATATATATATATATATATGTGTATATATATATATATATATATATATATATATATATATATATATATATATATATATATATATATATATATATATATATATATATATATATATATATATATATATATATATAATTATCTACATTCCTATTAAAACTCAATCTCAGTACTTGTAATACTTTCTGATCATCCTGTCCTAATCCAAAAGTACTTTGCATTTTTGTGGATTACTATTACTACTTACTTACTTACTTACTTACTTGCTTACTTACTTACTTACTTACCTTATCCATTATTATTTTGTATCTTCTTAGCAAAATGGCATATATTATAGGAGAAGAGCCCTAGCTGGAAAGCAGTGTTAAATGTGTCAACAGTTTAGAGTCATTAGAGAATATATTATACACAAAAAGCCATAGTTTTTTTAAAAAAAGCAAAATTAGAAAAGAAAACTACATTAAGGTACTCCTTGACTTGTATCTATCTGGTCATTTAAGACATTTCACTTTACAGCTGTCACCTTTGCTTAATGTTCGTCACAAATATGGTCATAAAATCAGCCATAGTCATGTGATGATGATGCTTTGCAATTGTCACAACTTACAATTGTAACTGTGGGATCAATTACAGTCTTAAGTCGAGGACTACTCATATGTAGTATTTGGCATGCATACAAATTATGTTAGGTTTGTCTGAGATTTTCTTGCTGGTGGAACATATAACATTGTTATGACAGTACCTCTGCCATTGGAATCCTTAAATATAGCCATATGGATTGAATTACAGTATAAATAGAGATATGACTGAAGTACACAGCAGCAGTACTACATAAAGTAAGTGAGATGCTTTTCTGATCATAGGCTCAATAGTATTACAAGCATGGGACAGGAATGAGAAGGAGAAGGAAGTGTAGCCATCCCCTTCAAGCATTCATAAAAATCAATAAGTAGTGACAACCTTCATTTTGCAAGGTTGTTCTTTATTCATCAACAAACTTTTTCTAATAATTTCATCTATAAAGGTTGTTTGTGATTTTTGAGGCTAAGGGTTAAGTATTGATTTTTTTTCTTGTTGATTAATATTTTATAGCATTGAATACTTACCTTGTGTTGCTGTGGAAATGTATATAAAAGTTGATAATAGGACAACAGTTTCCCCAAATCGGTGAAAATACAGAATTTGGTTCAATATCCCTCTGAAGTTTAGAGTAAGAAATATTCAGAATTATCATATCACCTAATGCAGATAGACAGATGAAGAAATTCTACAAATATCTGCACTCCTAAGTGCACAACAATTGTTACACTTTTTTTCACAGAAATTGTATATTTTCGAATACCATTGGAACAGGGCCAGCAATACAGATTTTATATCTTATTTATCAGCTTCTGTTGGAAAAAAATGTTTGGTGGTTCTCACAGCAACTACAGTATATGCGATGATACAGTTTTTTTGTCACATTGATTAATACTATGAAATTCTGGCATCTTTATTAATCTTTTAATTTGTCACAACATTTGCAGTTGAGAAGTGATTACCAAATGTACTTTTCCTTGATTAACTTCAGTGGTGCTTTGATAAAATACTGGTATTATGATCATAGGAGAATAGATGGATTCTGCCAATGCCAACATCAGCCATTTTAGTGGATCAAGAATTCTGTCATTATTAATAATTGTATAGCCTTATTATCCATCTGACTGGGCTGTACATATTTTTTTGTTAATATTTACGGTAATCTTTTCCCCAAGGCAGGCTAGGTAACAGTTTATCTTCAATTTTTCCCATGACAACCCTGTTAGCTAACTTGACTAAGGGCTGAGAGACTTATCCAATATAATGTTACATGGATGTTACAAGGCAAGGATGTTACATAGCTGAGATTGGATTTGAAGCCAGAATTTCCATTTCTATTCCATCAAATTAAGTACTGCATTATTCTGGCCTCTAGATATGAAGTATTTATGAAGTATATATCAACACTCACACACCCACACACATGTATGTGTGTGTATATATATGTGTGTGTGCGTGTGTGTGTATATATATATATGTATATATAGAAAAGGGAATGTCCAAAGCAGAAAACGCTGCAAAAATCCAGGGGCCGGGAAGCTCTCCCAAGGGAGGAGCTATCATTTCCCGCCCTTTTGAGGAACAACCATTATGGCCTTGCAATGAAGTTAGTCTATTGCAGCCTATCTGTTATTGCACCTGGTCACCAGATGGTGCCAGAGAGCAAGTCTCTCAAATTCAAATGGAAACATTTGACAGACCTGAGGCTTTTACCAATACAGCTTCCAGCCTGTCTGCAGCAGGAACAGGGGGCCATAGTGAGGAGGTCAAGGCCAACACCTCAGGCAATTTTTACTCCCACAGTGGCGAAGCTCCATCCATGGGATGATCATGGGCCAGAATTCTCTGACCAACTATTCCAAAAAATTCCAAAGGGAATTGCTGCAGGACTGCAGCAGGGGACTCAAGCCACCTCGCTGCCCCAAAGCATCCATCATTACCAGGCCCAGCAACCGGCACCCATGACACAGGGTACTTTGCTGGACTGTCAGAACGTCCCTTCTCAGCCTCCTTCCATCCAGAGTGGAGACTCCTCTGGTGAGGAAGATCAGGTACTGGCTCTGTCAGAAGACGAAGGGATGACCCCTGAGCCATCACCCTTCACAGGGCTGTTTAGCCCTGATCTATTTAAGTCCCTGTTACACAAGGCTAAGAACACAGCCAATTTGGGAGCTGACCCTGTCCCAGAGGCAGCCCTGGGGCCAATGGATTCCGGTCATATGCTCTTTTCAGAGCCGACCATTGAAAGCGAAGTAATCCCATCACCCAAGCTTTTCCTGGATGTGGTCCAGAGGCAATGGGCCAACCCAGGGGCGATTCCTCCCCCGACTGGGACCAAAAAGAGGCTCTATAATGTAGCCACAGACCTTTCTGAGGTCTTGCAAACTCCAGCAGTAGATTGCCCGGTGGCAGCTTTGACATCAGCCACACTGATGCAATCGATGGCCTTAAGGCAGAGGACAAAAAGATGGAACTGGCTCTCCATAGAGTGCACCAGGTGGCTGCCTGGGCTGTAAAAGCCGCAACTGCAGCTTTAATAGGACATTCTTGCTCTGGCTTTGCCAGATGCAAGTGAGAGTCCCACCTGATGACGTAAGATTCCACCAGGACATCAATAGGTTCGTGGCCGCTGCTGAGTACTCAGCCGATGCCACCCTAGGTTGACAAGTCTGCAACAGCCATCCTGGCCTAGTTATGATGATACCGTGCCTTGAAGGCCTTTCATGCTCACTCCCCTACCCAGTAACAGATGGCCCTGTCTTCTCACACCTTGCAGATAGCTCATGCAACTTTCCTGCATGCAGCAGCAGCCACCACCCCTCTCCACTCTGTCTCGCTCTGTACCTTATCTGCATGCTGGCCTGCTTGCAAACCATTTACAACTTGTTTAACATTCTTGATTAATCCTCATTTTATCCTAGTTTAATAACGACAATCGGGAGTTCCATGTTTGTCACTGCTAAGTAATTTGGTCACATGAATTTGCATTTTATATTATATTGCTTAGCAACAGAAATTCCAGTCATAATTACTTAGTCATTAACCAAGGATTACTTATGTTATTTATTTGTTTGTTCATTATCTTAGAAATAGGGTTCTTGGTTTGCCATTTTATTATAACAGTTATTTATGCTTTTGGCTGCACTTTTTTTGCCAAAGTTTTTAAATAATTGAGATGTATTAAGAATTTTTCCATAGAATAAAAGACAAATCAAAGAAAAAGAAGAAAAAAACAGAAAACTGCAAGAAATGAAAAAGAAAGAAACTAAAATTAACCAATATATAACTGACTTCTGACCTTGTTTCAATAGATAATTACAATTTCATTGCCCTTCCTCCCACTTATCTGTTATACAAGTCCCTTCATTTCATTTAATCCACATCTTTGTTAATCTTTAAATGCATAAATCATTATGTCATTTCATTCTTCCTTCAGTAAAAATTCCTGCTGCTGCCATATAAGCATCTATGGAGGTTTAGTTACCGCAGCATAGTATGCATTTTTTAATATTATATAGAATCTAAGGTAGAGTCATGGCACACTCTGAATTTAATATAGATACTGCCATGTGGTACCTAAAAAGGAAGAGAGAAAACATTGCCTACAACTCATGAAAACAATTTTCAACAAATTTTATTTTTATTTGTTATTATTTTATCATATTTTATTTAACAAGAGCTAGTATAGTGTAGTGGTTAAGGCATCAGGCTAGAAATCAGGAGACTCAGCGTTCTAGTCCTGCCTTATGCATGAAACCTGTTGGGTAACCTTGAACCATTCACTTTCTCTCAGCCCTAGGAAGGAGGCAATGGCAAGCTACTTCTGAAAAGGCTTGCCAAGAAATTTCAGGGACTGCTCCAGGCAGTCTCTGAAAATTGCACAAGATTAAACAGAAGAAAAGAAAATCTTACTTGCATTGTTTCTATCTTAATCAAACATATTTCAATCTGAAAATAGGTCATATAGCAAAGCTTCTCCTTGTTTGAAAGTAAATTAGCTTGAAGTGACTTGTCTTTAGAGATTGCAGTGTGAGAACACTGTAGACAAGATAATAACTTTGCATTTCTCTTCCTGAAGTACATCCAGATAATAGAAAGATGGGGCTTTCTTCCTCCCTCCTTTTCTCTGCTTTTAGTGTTTCCCTTTACCAGTAACAGATTGTAAACCTGGCTTTCTAATGAAAATGCAGGCTTAAGAAGATATGTAACTAGTAGAATAGTATTGATGAGAAAGTGGTTACAAAAAAAAAAAAAAAAAAAAAGCCGCAGCAGGAATGAAAAAAAGAAAGTTCTTTCCTTGGGTTTCTTATATATTCTATGTAGTGCAAAGTTAATAGACCGACATGGCCAAAATTACAGCTATGTTTAGGTCTGAAAGTTATATAGTGATCTAGCCTAAAAACACTAGGCTATTGTGGACTATACAAATGACTAAATGTGTACTAGGCTAAAATACAGTTCTATTCCCTTAGTTTCCTTGACAATCACAAATTCATGCTGACTTGAATGGGACCACAACTTTCCACACACTGCTTCATAAGGATTCAGAACCACATCTATTCACTCAGTTCCAGTGCCTTTAAATATTCAGCTGAATGCACTGAGGTCAGAGAAAATAGGATTCACAGTCCAAATCTCCCCAGTTTGAGCCCTCTCTATGTTTAGCTAAGTACTTGAACAGAATTAGTATCTTTGCATATGTATGATCTTAGATCCACCATACACATTGTGTTAATACCTATCAGGGCCTATATAAATAACGCTTTAGCATTGTATTGCCTATCTTACCTTAGTAGACAGCAGCATATTTTATTTTTAAGATCATGTTGGGTTTGAATTAAAATATTCTAGTTGGTTTTTTTGATGAGGTGGAAATAAAACCTGGCTTCTCTTTCATAGATTATTAAATGCAATTGAGCAGATATATGGACCGTATTTTCAATTTTATTACTGCTCTTTGCACACTAAAAGTCATAAAACTAACTTGCCTTTGCTATCTGTTCAACCTTGCATCAAATCTAGATGTGTTCTCATTAGTGCTCAGCTGTTACGGACAGAGGATGAACTTATATTCTTCATTCTATGTATGAAGACATTAAGGATTCTAGTAGCAGACCTGATTCCAAGGGCACTGGCTTTGGAGCTGGCAGTAGAATATCCAGAGCATATTACTAAAAGAAGGAGTGAAGATTTCAAAATGCCATAGCAGAAAAATGGACATAGCCATTCTAGTCACAGAATTTCAATGATCTTGGCACATACTATGGTGTTTTGTGGAGGATTTAAATTCCTTGCCTTATAGTATGGTGTTGCAGTGTCCAAATATATTATGGGAGCAACAAGAGTTCTTTATTTACAAAAATACAGTCAGGACATTCTTGAAAGCCATGGTAGTCTATGGTAGCCTAAAATCAGAGGAGTCTGGTAATGGTCAGAAAAGATGCTGTTAGTAGAACCAAGAATATATGTAATGCAATGTAAGGTAAATGCTTATCAAATTATCAAGTAGGAATAGTGTCACACTTTTCAACACTCCTGCTCCCAGCAGACACATCCCATTTTCACTAATAGTCTTATCTTCAATGGGAGTTATGTGACAAAAACAGCACTGTCCCATTGATAATCAAATTAAACAAATTTCCACCTTTTAATATCCGGGTATTGGAGCATGATAGGAGCAAATTAAGGCTCTCCAACAAAACCAAAATAGTACCAAGACATTATTTGGTTTCTTCCACTATAGGCAGTGATAGTGCATCCTGGCTTCTATGAAGCCATTTAAAACTAAACCTGTTTCTCAGATGTTTTATGGCTCACAGGTATGCAGCTATAACACTCTTAAACCCTAAATATTGTTTAGTTCAATTTTTTATATACCTTTATATATATCATGTTCTATGTTGCATTCCAAACACGTTGCTGAATTAGGACTCATTCTGTGTTTGTTTGTTTGTTTGTTTGTTTGTTTGTTTGTTTGTTTGTTAAATGATTTCCCACCCATCTTGTATCCAATGACTTATAATGTAAAAACATTGAAAATGTCTGTCCCACTCAGGCATATGCACACCACGCGTGTAAGGAGTCTTTATTAAGGCTGCTGAGCCTGAATTGGTATTCCCCAGCAATTCCCTGTGCCGACCCCAGCTGAACTCCAATGAGTTCCACAGGCTACTCAAATGAAGCCAACACTAGCCCTCAAGGCAAAAGCAAGTCCAGTCCACTAGGCAAAAGCAAGTTCCCAAGGCAAAGGCATGTCCATAGACAAAGGTAAGGCAAGGCAAAGGCAACAGCTGAAGAGATATGATCCGAAGTTCAATGAAAGAACACACAGCAAGGAAATGATCAAGTTGTTCCCAGCATCGTCTTCATCTGTTTGCTGTGTTAAATAACCAGATTCTGGTCATCCAGAAGGACAAGGCTACCGCCTCATGAGTAATCTGCCTGACCTTCATTGCTGCTGCCTTTTCTCTGCCCTACGTGTTCTTGGATCAGTGCAGAAGGCAGCTCCTCTTTCTCATCACTGACTGGCTCTATCTGCATTCTTTTCCCACCTGAAGCCTCAGGGCTGTCCTGCTGCAGCTATGCTTCAGCCAAATCACTCTCAGATGGTTGTTTGTAGCCATTGACCAAACTCCCCTCCTAACGTGCCCGGAAATGGTTCATCCTTCTCTGAACTGACATCTGGAGAGGTATCTGGGGAAGCATCCGGGGTAGTCATCAGAAAAACATTAAAATCATCCTTTATAAAAATACAGCAAATAGCAACATTAATAGATAAAATCAAGGAGACAAGATGGCAAGAAGGGAACCAGACATGGGGGGGGGGGGATTGGCATTGAATTTTAATTAATCAGCCACATCCAGTGTGAATCTCCCCTATTGGGTCACCAAGCCATCTTGAGAAAAGAGCCTGGTCTTGAGGCTCTTTTGAAACATTTGGCAATTGGAAGTCAATTTCACATGAGAGGGTTAAATGTTTCAGAAGGCATAAGCCATGGCAGAAAATGCTCTTCTCTTAGATCCTGCCAGCCAAATTCCTTGACTGACAGGATCTGCAATATGACGCCTCTGCCGGTGAGGGTGGGGCAGGCCAGTCCCGTCCCATCAGGGTGAGATGTTTCCTCAAGTAGACTGGATCCATACCAGGCAGGTCTTTAAAAATGATGAACTTAAATTGCACCCAGAAGCAAACCGGCAAACAGTGCAGCCCGTGAAGCAGTGGTGTAACATGGTCCACTCTAGAGGCCTTAAGAACTGCCTACATAGTTTGATAGCCCAATTTAGTCTAAGAAAGAATTATCAAACTGGTTTTCATGTTTAAGGGAAGACTGAAACCTGAGAATCCCTGTTCCTAGTTAAATCACTACAACTTACTGGTTCAGAAAATATACATGTAAAGTTGCATATACTAAAATTCCATCTATAAATTGAAAAGAGACCCTATACAAGTCCAGACAAATGGCTGTCCAGTCTCTTCTTAAAAGTGTCCAGTAATGGAGCCCCCACAACTTCTGAAGGCAAGCAGTTCCATTGGTTAATTGTTCTCACTGTTAGGAAATGTGTGTCTTCATCTACAATACCTATGTGATAGACTGTGATAGAATCCTGATTAGTTATAAAAGAGTTGGGGGGGGGGGAAATCCATGTTTTTCTTTGATTCCATCTTTAGTGTCTTTATAGAAGTTGATGCGATTTTTCTTATTTTTTCTAATGTTTTTCTGAAATTCCTTAAAGTTTTGTGAGCTCTTTTCCTTCTTGGTTTTGTCTTTTCTCTTTTTGGCAATTTCCATGGTTTGTTTTCATATCTAAACTTTCTTCTTTTTCAGAATAATTTGTGTTTATTAAACTTAACCTAAATATTATTAAAATGTAGAGCACTTGGATTGCATTTATTTTAATTATTATTATAAATGTAAAGCACTTTTAAAACACGTTTCTTTATATGTATATTTATATAAGTAATCTTATGCATCTGAAATTATAAGCAGAAATTGGAAGAAAAGGGAGGCAAAAGAGAAAAGTCTTGGTTGGTAGGCAGTATTGGAAAGACTGTCAACCACAAAAATGAGAAGAAAGTTCATAAATAAGGTTTTCGAAGTATTGCGAATGGTCTCCAAGGTGCTGCTTAATGAGCAGAACATAGAGGTCACCTCACCTCACAGCTCTTCAGATTGTGCATTAATCAGTTAATAAGGCATCCTCCGTCAAGCCTGAAAGCTTTAGCAAAACACTATGAAACATTGACAGTTTCTGATTAATTATTTCCTATTAGTGAGAAAGCATTGTCATTAAGCTTCATCAGAAAGCAGGTGTTCTGATTCACAGGAACCCTGATGTATAGTAGGCAAGGACAGTCATTTAGCACTAAAAACAGAGTACTATCAGAGTATTATATACAACAAAGTATATCTGTTTTATACCAATGGAGGCTGATTAGAACAATGCAAAGATGGTTAGTTTAGCCTCCCGTTGATGTGCTATAGATTTGCTTCTGATTGACTTTAGTGATACAATAAGTAAGTACTTGCAAGTGAATATGTATTGTGCATGATGCCAATCAATATGAGCTTTTTGGTCACAAAAAATATATATAGATTGAAGCTACATTTTAAGCCCATCCTTTGAACACAGCCTACTTTGCTGTTTATTAACACAAGTTGTATTTTTTATCTGCCTTTTTAGTGCTCAAAAATAGAAAGAATGAGTAAAAATATGTGGCAACCCTAAATGACACAAAGAATCGTAAAATATGTGGAAATAATTCTATAATTAGAAACATAAATGTAATGTAATAGCTCCATCATTTACTGCCGAACAGGTAGGCTCTCCCCCCCCCTTTCTTAAAAAAAAAAAGTAGGAGTGTTCAGGATCTGCAAATATTGCTACTTGCTTTGGAGATATTTTGGGTAAAGAAGATAGAGTTTGAGGCAAAATTATTTTGTATGTTTGACAACTGATAGAATCGAGTGGATCTTAAGAATGGAGAAGTTTGCCATCTCCCCTGTTTCACTAAAGAACAGTTTTTAAATATGGGTTTAATTATACTTAGAGTTAGGTATTGGACCAAGCTAAGATTACTGCAATTTCCTCTACATGGATCTTCCATTGAAGACTAAATAGAAAATTCATTGCATGCCAATCTTGATACTGAAATGTTATACCTCTGCTGCAGGAATTGCATTGGTCACTATCAAGTCTGTCAAGTGCCATTCAGGATGGTAGTGACTACTTTTAAAGCCTATAAAATTTAGGCCTGGGTATCTAAGAGATCACCTTTCTCACATAAATTTTGCAGAGCTATTGATGGCAGAATTATCTTTGTCACACAATACAGGTACTTGAATTACAATAGTTTGCTTAGCAACGGTTCAAAGTTATGACATCACCCCCCCCCAAATACTTACAACACAGTCCTGAAGTTACGTATGTTGTTGAACCATGGCAGTCGTTTACCCTTACGACTAACTGCAGACACACTGCAACATTCCTCCTGCCTATTCCCACCCACCACAGGGACCTAACAGGCACTGGCCCTGCTATGCTAGCCCCTGGCTCCTCCCCACCCCATTACCGATCACTCACTTATCGTTTGAAGATCCAGAGTTCCAGAACAGGCTGACCGCTCCTTTTCTCTCCTCAAGCGAGCTGTCTCCTCTCCAGCCTCTCTGCTGTGGGGTTTGCGTGGCAGTGCAGTTTCTTAGCCTGCTCCCAGCACTCCAAAATCTTAGCGGTGAGCGTGCCCTGCTCAGTTTACGTGATTCACTGAGACTGCCTGCACAGGAGACCCTATCCACTTTTGTAGCACTGGGCAGCCTCAGTGAGTCTGAAGGAATGTAAGATCGTGCCCCCAAAGGCTTCTGTTCTCCATTCCAAAAGTTTTTGCAAAGGGACGGAAGGCTTTAGGAAGTGATCTCATGCTGCTTGAAGCCTTCTGTCGATTTGCAAAAGCTTTTGGCGTGGAGGACAGAAGCCTGAAGGAGCATGAGAACACTCTCCCAAAGACTTCTCTTCTCTGTGCCCAAAGTTTTTGCAAAGGGACAGAAGGCTTCAGGGGAGCAATCTCGTGCTGCTTGAAGCCTTCCATCCCTTTGTAAAAGCTTTAGGCATGGAGAACAGAAGCCTTTGGGGGATGTGATCTTGCACGCCTTCAGACTCACCAAGGCTGCCAGCGCTCAAGAAGTAGATGAGGTGTGCTGCGCAGGCACCCTTGGTGAGTCAACCAAGCTGTGCAGGGCATGCTCATCCCGCTCTGCCTCTGTTCTCACCACTCTGCGTTTGGAGCACTAGGCCCCCATGGTCCTCCCCACCCTGAGATACTTCATGTGCACTTAACGGCCTGCACATTCGATTAGCAAATGCATTGGGTAAAGCAGGAAGAATCACCTTCATTCAACGTGATCCAATTAAAGAATCCTTGGGTTACGAACCCAAATGTAAGGCTCTATTACATTTGTAACTTGACGCTTACCTGTACTGTTACAGTAGTTTTCTGTTACTAAGATTATATTTTATAATATCTATCCTTGAAAGTTCCTTAGGATTGAGACTGGTGTATTAGTTGTATAAAGAACATAAGCAAGGTCAAGATGTCTTTGAATTGGATTCAATTCTGAAAAACCCACTTACTTAAAGGAATTAGTTCTAAGAAGAAATATTTGTACTGTACATTTATTATCTTTAGTATTTTTGTGCTTTATTAGCCAGGAAATATGTGGTTCAATCTGTATATTTGATAGAGCTCTCCCCCACTCTCATAATTTTTTCTTTTGAGATTTAAGTTGCCATATATTATTGTAGTTATCAGTGTGTACAAATGTTTATTTGTATCACTGTACTGGGTAGAATATAAATAAATGGATACTTATTTTTATAGTCTATCAGAACAGATTGTGTTTCCTCTGATTTTGTCCCGCAGAACAGATGTTATTTGCCCTTTATTTATTGTACTGCATGTTCACTTATTAAAGTACATAAATCTTGAATTTCAGGTATATTATTCATGTACTATTTTCAGTATCACTTTGGGTGCACTTATGAAACAGTTTATAGCTACATGGATTCTTATCATATGTTTAACAAAATCTTATTAAGGTTTCTTTCAATGGTGCCAATGTTGCTGGTTCTAGCTGAATAATGTCAGTTTCCCATAATCATTATTTTTATGCAGATATATAGTAAATGCTTGACAGCTGTAATATCTCCCCTTCCTCTTTTCCCTATGAAGTAAATAGTTTTAGGTAGCTTTTAAATTTAAAATCTGTGCAGTTTTCTGAGGAAAGAAAACTGACATCTATCTAGCAGTGTTGTGAACATTTTGTGGAACATTTTACACATTGTTCTGCCAACATATTTGCCCTTTCATATTCATTGTAGTTATCAGCTGATGGAGAGTTGGGTGTTGGGATTGGGTGTGAAGCTCTATCTTAACTATGCAAATCGGCAGATGATAATTGTTAATCCTAATATTTCCTTGGCATTATTCTTTGTCCTGCTCCTATTAAAAGCAGAAAATAATTTTTGAAAAGCAACCTCAATATATTTAGGCAGATTTTAATAGCTTGAAGGAAAAAGCTAGACTCATGACACATTCACAGTCATTGTGTTCCAATTTTGCACAATTTTCAAAATCCATCAGTTTGGGGAGTTTTCAATTGAAGCCTGATTATGTACAAGAAGAAATCTTGTTGGCTCTCATCATCACATATTGCATAAAATGGCTGCTGCTGCTAATTGGCATTCAAGAAGGGATGTCTGGATAACAATGCAACCTTATTTAAAAACCAGTCTTCTCATAGACAGCTGCATGAAAAGATAGAGTGCATGTGATACCCAACCTGCTTACATCTATTTCCCATTACTATCCTGAATATTTTCACTTTTAAGTTACATAGTACATTTTCCTATGCATACTTGTGAATATATGGATATATCTTCCACATGCTTACATTTAATATGAGGGTGTCAATATAGCAATAACACTTAGACCAGGGGTCCTCAAACTTTTTAAACAGGGGGCCAATTCACGGTCCCTCAGACTGTTGCGGGGGCCGGGCCGGCTGGGTGGAAGTGGCTAGGTGGTCATGTGACTGGGTAGGCATGGCCAATTTAGCAGTCCATTAAAAAAAACACAAATTAAACTTTAATTTGTTATGCTCCTAGGGGTGGAAAGCAGGTTAGTGAAGGGATGTGGCTGCCTTGGGGTGTGTGTGGGGGACTTGTGTTTCCCTCTCCCTCTCTCTCTCTCTCTCTCTCTCTCTCTCTCTCTTTCTCTCTCTCTCTCTCTCTCTCTCTCTCTCTCTCTCTCTCTCTCTCTCTCTCTCTCTCTCTCTCTCTCTCTCTCTCCCTCCCTCCCTCCCTCCCTCCCTCCCTCCCTCTCTCTTTGGAGGCCAGGGAGGCCAAAAATGGGCCCGTTTTGGGCTTCCTCAACCTCAGTACCACTGCCGCCCAAAAACAGGTCCATTTTTGGCCTTCTTTGGCCTCCTCCTCGGCCTCCAGAACCACTCTGCTACCCAAAAATGGGCCTGTTTTTGGTCTCCCAAGGCCTCCGCGCATCCCGTTTTTGGCCTTGGCGTCCAGAAGGTCCCACACAGGCCGGATTAATGGCTTTGGTGGGCCAGATGCGGCCCCCTGCCCTAACCCAACAATCTGGGTCCTCATTTTAGCGACCTTAGAAGGATGGAAGACTGAGTCAATCTTGAGCCGGTGAGAATCAAACTGCCAAACTGCTGGCAGCTGGCAGCCAGCAGAAATAGCCTGCAGTACTGCATTCTAACCACTCCACCACCACAGCTCTTATCTATGATTTGTGAGTAGGATCATTTTGCCTTGATGCATAGAACTTTTACAGATTTTGAGAAATGCCTAGAATATTGACTTTTTATAAAAGTAAAGGTTTTAGATGTGCATCTGCATTTTACTACTCATATCTATACAATCAATACAGACTAACAGGGATTTGCAAAGTAATCAACACAAGTAGATTTAAAATGGCTAAAATGTAGTATGATAAATAAACTAAAGTATATAATCAAAGTTACAATAGTACAAGATAAATGCAAGAAATAAACTAATTACAAAAACAATTAAATTATTGTAATTGATTGATTGATTACATGCCATCAAGTAATTGTCAGCTCTTAGTGACCTCATGGATATATATTTTCTCCATGAAAGTAATGCATAGTAAAATAAAGATGGTAATAACAAGCTATTCAACTAGAAAATATCCCTCTTCAATAACCTCTGTAATGTTGAAAGGGATAACACAAGACATTGTTGTAAAGGGGAGAGTATTCCACAAAGAACCATAATCTGAAAAATGACACCTGGTTTCTGTTCTTTTTACTTCACAAAACTAAGGTATTAACAATAGCTTCTGCTGAGAAGTATACCTAGTCAAGAAAATATGGCTTTAATGTACATTGGCACCAAACCATATAGAGGTTTAAAGATCAAACCCATTACTTTATGACTAAGAAACAACACTTTTAATTGACAAACAACCTGAAATGTAATAGCAATAGCACTTAGATTTATATACCGCTTGACAGTGCTTTACAACCCTCTCTAAGCGGTTTACAGAGTCAGCATATTGTCCCCAACAATTTGGGTCCTCATTTTGCCCACCTCAGAAGGATGGAAGGCTGAGTCAACCTTGAGCCTGGTGAGATTTGAACTGCAAAATTGCAGTCAGCCGGCAGTCAGTAGAAGTAGCCTGCAGTACTGGACTCTAACCACTGCACCACCACAGCTCATAATGTACTCCTAACAAATTACAGACAACAATAATCAAACTACACCAATTTAGTTTCTTGATGGTAATGAAAGGTAGCACATGTAGCGAATATTGTAGTAGTCTAGTCAAGAGGTGAAAAAAGCATGGCTTAATATTAGGATCTATTAATTATTTGCTTATGTTTTCTCTGGCCCTTTTTCTGTGTTCTGAGAATATTGAAGCAAAACTTTTATCACAATTTCTAATCAGGGTTAGTATCTGGATGTAGGAAGGAGGTGAAGAATTGTCCTTTAAATC
Source organism: Diadophis punctatus similis (assembly GCA_023053685.1). Lineage (NCBI taxonomy): Eukaryota > Metazoa > Chordata > Lepidosauria > Squamata > Dipsadidae > Diadophis > Diadophis punctatus. Next base: position 10,593,005 of record JALIGW010000008.1, read on the forward strand.
CTAAGTATTATATAGTAATGGTGAAATGAATCTAGTAATAATGTTTCTGTAATGCAGGCAATGGAGAAGCACAAGCCTGTGCTTCTGTGTGTCCAGAGTCACAGGGACATTGTCTTTCTGAGTAAGAAATGTTCCTATATCATCCTTCAAGAACATCTGAGGGAAGACATGACATTGTGCCAGGGATTTGCATTGGGTAGAGTGTTTATTATTATTGCAGTGATGGCTTTAAAAAAATAAAGGTCAGTGGTTACTACATGATACATCATAAGAATTGTGCTATGTTGTCAACCTTGGTCCAGATAATTTTTAATGTAAGGTCCCACCAGTCAGCAAGGCAGAGGTGGGATTCTACCGGTTCTAAAAGGTTTGCTAGAACTGGTTGTTAACTTTCTAAGCAGTTCGGAGAACCGGTTGTTAGAAGAAATCTCCTTTTGGTTTTTTTTTTCACTTTACAGGGTTAATCCTGTAAGGAATTGCAACATTCTGGTGTTGTTTCTATAGCCTAATCTTTATTGCCCTGCTTACAGAAACTGCCTCTCAGTTAACCCTTATTACATTCTTGGTAGTACGCCTAGACCCGTGATGGTGAACCTATGGCACGCATGCCACAGGTGGCACGCGGAGCCATAGCAGAGGGCAAGCGAGCGTTGCCCACTGGCAAACCGGAAGTGCGGAAAAACGCACTTCCAGTTTGCCGGTGGGCTGTTTTTTGCACTCTGGAGGGTTCAGGGAAGCTTTGCCCGTTTTGCCGTTTTTTTTCATTCCGGGGCTTCAGGAAGCTTCCCTGAACCCTCCGGAGTGCAAGAAACAGCCCAATGACAAACCGGAAGTGCGTTTTTCCACACTTCCGGTTTGCCCATTGTGCGCATGCATGTGGGGGGGCAATGGGCGTGGCACACGAACCAGAAAAGGTTCGCCATCACTGGCCTAGACTGTCTTCGGAGTTTTTTTTCCTTTGCTGGTACTTTTTTTTTCTTTGCTTGACTTTCTTAGAGGGGAAGGGTGGTTTTAAGCTTTTTACACTGCTGTTGGGAGGAAATATTCCCCTGTTAGAGTTCTTCCAGCACAGGGCTGCCGGAAGCTTTTAATGACAAGGAACCAAGATGAGTGACATTCAGCAAGGCTTCTTGGCTAGCTAGAAAGATTGACATTCAAAAGTGAGTTTACATACCCTTTCTGACTTTTGGTCTAAAACTGGTTTTTGGTGAACTTTAATTCTGTGTTTGGTTATTTTTTTAATCCTGTGTTTATTGATGGGATAATTTTCCGTATTCAGCTTTGTTTGGAAGGAAAAAAAAATGCTAATCTCTGTTCCTGAAAAGAAGCAGCTTCAGAAATCTGGATAGTTCTGTGTCTATTTGTTCTGGTAATTGGTTTAACAAGCAACAGCTACTGTGTTTGCTCCTTTGCTTCATTCTAGTTAGGCTTATATCAAGTGCTTTTTCTATCTGGGGAGGGGTTCTTCCTTCACTGTGTTAGTGGTTCTTGGCACTGTCCTTTTGGGGTGTACTTCCAAGAGGCAGGATGCAAGCTTGACACTGATTTTTTTTACTGCCTTTCTGGGGGGCATGTGATCTTTCCTTAAATCTGGATGATTTCCTTAGGATATCTTATGAGGTGAGTGAGACCAGCTAGTATCTTTAAGTGGTGCAAATGGATCTAAGGATTGCTTCTCCTGAGTGTGCTCTTTCTGGAGAGCTTAAATGACCTCTCTGCTAAAGGGTTTCACTTTATGAGCAAGAGTTGGCTGCTGATAGTTATTGCATTTTAACTATTTTAACTATTCAAGGTACTCTGGCACCCTGCCTGATTTGTAACTCCAGCTTGCAGGTATTTCTAATCTAATGATTGATATTTAGGGCAGCTTTTTGCAAGCAAAGAAGATTTTTGTATTTTTGTACAGGTAATCCTTGACTTACAACAGTTCATTTAATGACCATTCAAAGTTACAATGGCACTGAAAAAAGTGACTTATGACCATTTTTCACACTTACGACCGTTGCAGCATCCCCCATGATCATGAGAGGTCAGACGAGGAGAAGCGCCCCTCGACGTGAGTGATGTTGAGTTGGCCACGCACACCCAGTCACATGACCACCTGGCCATGCTGGGTGCACATAGGGACTACTCAGAGGGCTGATTTTTTTACCGGTCCTCGCACTTACGACTGTCCTCACATTTTACGTTTTGCGCTCTATCTTGTCACTGTGGTGAAGAGAAGCACTGCAGTTGTGGAATGAGTGACATGGTTGTTAAGAATGCTGCAATGGGCATAAATGTGAGGACGGTTGTAAGTGCGAGGACAGGTAAGTGTGATGACCTATTATAATTAACTTTTTTCAGGCCTCTGAGTAGTCCCTATGCATGTAGCCATGCCCACCTGGTCACATGACCAGCTATCAATGCCCACCCAGTCACATGACCACCAAGCCATGCCCCCAAATAAACCACGCCCACAGAACCGGTTGTTAAAAATTTTGAATCCCACCACTGCTAATAGGCCTGTAATAGGCATTGAAGGTTCTATTCTATGTTTAGAAACAAGTACATTTTGTTCAAAAAGTTTCAGATTGATACCACATTTGCATCTTTTTGCCTTTGAATCTGAAGTGTTGCCTAATCCTATTGGTTAGCAGATGTCATGGTTCAGCAGCATCTGGAACCCCATGGATTTACTACTCTTGTATCATACAAATTCATGGTTTCCAAACCTTCTAAAACAGCCACTTGATGAAAAAGTGGCAGAAATGAGAAGAACTTAGGAGAAAATTTATACAGAAGCTCTGTCACTGTTTAGATGATAGTTCCTTTCCTATCCCTTGGAGTAAACTGTTTTTCTGTCCTTTGGAGTGAAGGTTGCCAGAGCACAACCGAACTATTTTCTAGGTATACTGGATAAAGAGAATATTTTGTGCATCAGTCTGAGCAGTAGATATGCATAATAAAGAGACAACATCCCTGCTAATACCTTTATTGCTTTTCATGCTGAGAAGAAAGTGATTAAAGAACCTTTGGCTGCACATTGATTTCTGTAGGCAGTGCACAGTATGCTGGCCCTTCAGTTGCTGAATTTAAAATATGGCCTCTGCTTCAGGATGAGTTGTTGATTAGGTTTTGTTAAACTTAAATTTATAAACAGATAATGAATCCCTCTTTGGAATTTATTCACCTGACTATAATTAGACTCAGTATGTTATTTTTTAAGAAAAATGCTTAAAAATTCAATTTTAAGCCACCTTTTATATATCATGTTAGAGTTGTTGACTAAACAAATCTGTAACTTTAAGCAATAATCAAGCAAGATCATTAGCAGTTAATCTACTATAAACGAAAGGATGCCCTCAAGTCAAATTCTACTCTTGGTGACTACATAGCACAGGAACACTGTTTCTTGGCAACATCTCAGAAGTGGCTTGCCATTGCCTTCTGGGGTGTTTTTCAACCTTCAAGTCTAGCCTAAAATCCTGTCTGTGCTCCAAATTTAACCAAAATCCGGATTTTATGTCCTGATATTATGAGACCAAAGGAATTCTGAGAAATAACTATAGTGCTGAGATGAATGAACAAATGTTATGAGAATTAGATACTTTCCAAGAAAATGATAGACAGTCTTTTTCAACTTATAGGCTTATTTGAAATTTTTGGGAGCATTTGAAAATTGCTTTTAAAAAATTCATTTTGTAATTAAAATTTTATTCATTCATTAATGCATTCATTCATTCATTCATTCATTCATTCATTCAATCAATCAATCAATCTTATAGCCACTCATCTCAAGCAAATGACTCAAGCAAAATGACAGACATGATAGCCAATCATAGAATATCGATCCCCAGTACTCCCTCTAACCACCTCAGGCATATTCTGATTATTGGCTCCTTTTTGAAAAAGATATCAGAGAGATATAAATGTAAATATATTCCCAAATTGAAGCCATCTACTGTTTTCATTTTCAAAGAATATTGTAGGATTACACATTGGCCCTAACAGCTTTCTTGAGGATAATAATTACACAAATGATTGATATTTTGTTTTGCATTGATATAACCAGTTAGGTCTAATGGTTAAGGCCTTTGGTTAGAAGGTAGGGGATCATGAGTTCAAATCCTGCCTTAGCCATGAAAACCAGCTGGGTGACTTTGGGCCAGTCACTCTCTCTCAGTCCAACTCATGTCACAGAGCTATTATTGTGGGGAAAATAGGAAGAGGAAGAAGTATTGGATATGCTTGCCCCCTTGAGTTATTTATAAAAATAGTACAACACAAAATCAAATAAAAATTGGATGAGAATTGAAATCTAAAAGCTTACAAAAGCTAACCTCAAGTTAATACTTACTTTACATCATTTATTTGTTTGTTTGTTTGTTTGTTGGATCTATATAGCTGTCCATCTCGCTTACATGTCTCTGGGTGTCGTGTTGTTATCATGAGTTCTATAACTTCTTGTAGAATTTGTCTCCTATGTTAGCATCATTGTTTTACTGTTTCTTGTTGCTTCTGAGAAATCTCAAGTCATCTTTATGTAAGTATGGTCCTGCCAATAGTTTGGAAAAATCCTGCAGTGTCATTCTTGAATATGGAATGTAGTTTGTTAAAAAATATGCTTGAGTTGCATTGTCAACTGAACATTGTTTTCGTAATCTGCCTTTTAATAGGTATTAATAGTGTCTAGTGACAACAAGGGAATAGCCCTTACTTATCTATTGATAGGTCAAAGCAGAGGTTTAAGATAACTTGTTGACGTTGGATGGAATGTATCATCAGTGAATGTTTACTAAAGAGGTGGTTTAGGAATTGAGAAAGCACTGTTCTAAGTCAGACATGTAGGTGTTGGTAGATATGTACCATGGCTGTGCTCCTTGTTGCCCCATCTATGTTACTGCCAAAGGCGAAGTAGTTATGGTTAAATATGAATTAAGACAGTTCAAGGCATACACTGTTGACATCAGTGATGAAGTTCTTGATGACGTGAAGTCTGGGAACGTGGAAAATGTTGGCATATACCTCAGTATCCATGGTTGCTGAAATGGGATAATTTTGGAGACTCCAATAGATCTCAGTTTTTTTGGAAGTCTGTGGTGTCCCTTATGTGGCTGGAAGTGCTAGTGGCATAGGTCCAAGAAGTCCATGAAATGTAATATTATAAATGTAATATAACTTAAATGCTATATCAGTTTAGCTGTTCCATGCATCTGATGAAGTGACTTATGTCTCCCAAAAGCTTATGCCTTTTAATAACATTTCTTAATCTGAAACGGTCAACCCAGTTTGTTTGGGGCAACATGCTGACTCTGTAAACTGCTTAGAGAGGCTATACAGCACTGTGAAGCAGCAGCACTGCAACTACTTCAGTGACTGCTAGTTCAGCAGTTCAGCTGTTCAAATCTCACCAGGCTCAAGGTTGACTCAGCCTTCCATCCTTCTGAGGTCAGTAAAATGAGGACCTAGATTGTTGGGGGCAATATGCTGAACTCTGTAAACCGCTTAGAGAGGGCTGTAAAGCACTATGAAGCGGTATATAAGTCTAAGTGCTATTGCTATTGCTATATAAGTGCTATTGCTATTGCTACCAGATTATTACTGATAATCTGATTTTAGGCTATATAACTGAAATCTGTCAAAACAGTTTTCCCCCTACAATTTGTTCCTATGTACTTATTACTGTGGGAAAGATCATTGGTTGAGATCTGAGACTACCGTAATTCCAGGATGATACATGAACAGTCATTCTCCATGCCCAAGTATTTTCCTCTCTAATTCTGGAAAACTCTAGCATTCTAAGCTAAATACCAAGTGCACATTACAAATTAGCAGAATCCTATAAGTAATATACTTTACCTATCTACAGTATTAACTAACTGAAGAACACCATTCATCCATTTAACTTTATCACATAAATGTTTGTCCTTTAGGCTATGAAGAAATTACCTTTTATGTATTACATTGCAGATTTATAATATTTAGCTGTTTATTCAGTGATATGTATATATTTAATCTTTGTAAACTGCCTTGAGCATTTTCTTTAAATGGAAAGACTCTAAAGCGCCTAGACAATTTAAATTTATATATGAAATAGTATTTATATCACCACAGTATGTGCAGTTTATTATAATTATTTTATAAAACCAGCCTGTATCTAGATGGAATAAACTTTGATACATTCTTTTGGAACTTATCAAATTTTGTTACATTTCACTACTTCTCATTTGGCCAGCTGTAGCAAGTGCTGATGGATGGATGCTCTGCAAATCTTGTCAAACTTCACTAACTCACACCTGTTCTTCAACCAGAGATAGGTAATATGTTCTATAAGTCCCATAAATCACTGCCAGACCCATTTTGTCTACTTTTTAAAATCCTACTTTTTGCCTAGTTCTCTATTTTTAGTATCCAGGCAGCACTCAGCAGTAAAGTATTGGTAATATCATAAAATAAAACAACATCCAAATAACATGAAGCATCTTTGCTGGTCTCAGCGATTCTACTTGCAAGATCATTTGCATTTCTTCCCAATTTTGCTCTATATAAACATTTAGGAAACTTCAACGTTGTTATAAGGCAACGTGTGTTGGATTGAAACACTCATCAGCTCCAGTCCACTATAGTAAAAAGTCAGAGAGGAAAGAGAGACTAATAATATCCAGAAGCCCCAGTCACTAATGTAAAATACTTTTATCTTTTCACTTTTAAATATTTAAAATAAACAAAGAAAAATGAAGAGTGGGTGCTGGAATTCTTTATAATTGCAGTATATTTGGACATGTAAAAGTCTAAAAGAAGAATAAATAAGAGCATTTGAACTTTCTTTCCCTCACATATATTGATTTGCTAGAGGAGCACAAGAAAAATAAATTTCTCTGCAGAAAGGTTGGCTGTTCAATATGATTTTTAAAACACTTTTTCTTTGCCAAAGAAGCATGAAACATTTCGAAGGCTCATTACGTGAGAATAGCATTTTTAAAAATGAAATAAAAAGTAATATTTATATTGATTTCATTGGAAATATTTAATCAACCAAAAAGTTCAAAAATATGGCCATTAGTCATGTCTGAATCATAGTAGAAATTTTAAGGTAATTATTCTTGAAGACAACAGCTAGAATAGTACAGATATAACAATTGAGCCTGTCAGGCTTATACTATTTTAGGGTGTGTTCTGAATTTACTTAATAGTGCCTCTGTTTTCAGAATAAAGTAACGCAATTAGTGGAAGGCAAGCCTAGAAGTCTGTGTTGTATTAGGCCTTCTATGTATCTGTTTAGTATTAAGTATTGCTCTGCAGCTCTTCCCATATCAAAGCTAATTGAATGTAAACACTTTATCTCTGAGCTGCTACATTTCCTTTCTCATTGCTCAGATATGTATACAGTATTCTGTATGATTTGTCTGGAATTGTATTTATGTATGATTGATATGCTAAGAATCTAAATTTCTTGTTTATTTTTTGTTTGCTTCCAATATCAGCCATTTAAAATATTGTTTTTACTATAAGGATTTATAGAGCTGAAGTGGTGCAGTGGTTAAATGCAGCCATTGCAGGCTGACTGCTAGTTCAACAGTTCAGCTGTTCAAATCTCACTAGGCTCAAGGTTGACTCAGCCTTCCATCCTTCTGAGGTGGGTAAAATGAGGACCCAGATTGTTGGGGGCAATATGCTGAACTCTGTAAACCGCTTAGAGAGGGCTGGAAAGCACTATGAAGCGGTATATAAGAAAAGTGCTATTGCTATATGTCCTGGATTTTTGGGTGAAGTAAATAGACCTGTTCTATGAACTCCATCTTTTGTTTCTGTTTCCATAGTAGGATTTACTTAGGATGTGGGAAATGCGAGTTCCTATGGAATAACTAATTACATTATACTTATTAGTACTTAATCTGTAATAAAATCCTACTTGGATTCGTAATACAGAAATATAATTACAGAATTTCTTCTTTCAATTTCTGAAGAAGAAGGTTTTCCTGAGTAATTTGTCCAATTATATGGGTGCCAGAGGGAAAATACATTGACTAAACATGAAGGAATCTCATTAACTGCAACTCCTTGCCAATTCTGTTACTCGGGATACATGACATATCTTCAACTTTTTTCCTGCTCAGGGCAACTCAGGAAATACAATTGGTATCTGAAGTATAGAGTGATTGCTGAACTGGCCAAATTATTTCTCCCAGCATACATTTCATTAAAAAATGTCACTCTTTAGAATATGCCAGACTGTTGTTATTTATTGGAAACTAAAACCATTAACTGTTCTTACTCGTGAGTGAATTAAGTTAGATATTAAGCAGTATGATATTAAGTTGATAGTATTATCTTATGTGCCAAATACCATAGAATTACTGCTTCTAAGTTAGCCCCATGTCCTTAGGCAAATTCCAATGGTATGAAGCTAGAAACTGTATGCATAAAGTTAAAGTTCTTTAATATAAAGTCATTCACAGTAGTGGTAATTTATGAGACAGGATAAAAAATGGATCAGGATAAAGATAGAAAGCAACGATTCTGCTTTAATTTCACTATGAGGTTTCTGATATGGCTTTAAACCTATTAAGAAATGTAGTACAGGCAGTCCCAGAGTTATGACAGTTCACTTAGCGACAGTTCAAGTTATGACATCTTCCCCCAAAGTATTTACAACACAGTCCAAAGTTACAAATGTTGCAACACCACGACAGTCTTTCACCCTTACAACCGAAAATTCCCCCTGCTTATTCCCTATCCTGACAAGGAGCTAACAGGCATTCAGTTAATGTGATCCAATTAACGAATCCTCAGGTTGCAAATGTAATTGGCAGGCTCTATTACATTCATAACTCAAGGATTATCTGTACAGTAAGTAAGGAGTGGAACTGGCCCTCAATTTATATTCTACCGTCTGGCTTTCCCTTCAGTGTTGGTGGGAGTGGTCTTGGTGGTTTTGGGGTTGGGCTGTTCACTGTTATTTGATTAGGATATTGTTTAGATCTTGATTGTGCATCTGATGTTAATCTTGCTGTTAATCTATTCTGATCTGGGTGTTGATTACTGGTAGAGAAATGTTTTATTCTTTTTGGGGGGATTTTTGGGCTTTTGAATGGTATGTAGTTGTTATTTATGTGTTTATGATGGCTATTTGTAGGAGTGCCAGGCTTCCAGGAATTCTCTAGCATTTTTCAACTTGGTCTAGGATGGTCATGGTTTTCCAATTGAAACTATGGTTGTCTGTCCATGTGTTATGAAACTGAAGAGATTTAATCATGTCTTCTAATTACTAATTGGTGTTTATGAATGTACAGTATTCTGTTGGTTTTCTGCTTCGAATGCTCAAATTACAATCATAGTGGTATCTACCTATTATAGTTGCAAGTTGTGACGGTCATTAAACAAGGCACTGATGCTCTCATCTTGTTTAATGATCTCCAATCTTGTTCTCCTTGCTGTAGTAGTTAACTGCACAGGTCATTAAACGGCACACAAGATGCCTCAGAGATAGGAAAAGGCTCTGGCCACCCGAGGCCTCCTCTACTCCCTGAGCCAGTCCTTGCTCTGCTTCCCACCACCTGTAGGCCTAGGGCTTGATTCTCACTCAGCCATTCATCTACCCAGGGAAGTTCAGATTGGCTGCAGCAGTGGTGGGTTCCTACCAATGCGGTCCACTCTATAGCACCGGTAGCGGCCTGCTGGTGACGTCACAGTACCGGTGCGGTCCGGTGCCTGGTTGCCGCCATTTTAAATTTTTTTTTAATTTTCTTCCGCACATGCCCAGAAGCCAAGCTTCCAGCACTGCGCATGCGCTGCCTTCCTACCCCACAGTGAGTCCAAGCAGGGGAGGATGGCTGAGGGAGCGCGTGAAGACGCTCTTTTTGCACTTTTCATCATGGTCTATCTCAGTTCCTCTCCCTTCAGCAGTCCAAGAAGCCACGAACGCGCGGTGATGATCCTAGGCATTTTCGCACATTTGAGGCTTCTCGAGCTGCTGAGGGGAGGTGGAATGGGCGGCAGGACCTATCTCAGTCCCCCTGTGAGTCCAAGCAGGGGAGGATGGCTGAGGGAGCGCGTGAGACGCTCTTTTTGCACTTTTCATCATGGTCTATCTCAGTTTCCCTCCCTTCAGCAGTCCGAGAAGCCACGAATGCGCAGTGATGATCCCAGGCATTTTCGCATGTTTGAGGCTTCTCGAGCTGCTGAGGGGAGGGGGAACGGGCGGCAGGAGCCTAGGATCATCGAATGGGGAGAAGCATTCAGGCCGGACAGAGCCTCCTAGAAGAACCGCTGCCGCGGTCTTGCTGCTCCCACTGCGGGGGGCTGCGTTGCAGGTAGGCAATGCCCCCCCTCTTCTCCGGCCGCTGCCAAGCTCCCGAGGCCCACGCCCACCCGGCTGGCAAGCCACACCCACAAAATAAACCACACCCACAGAGTGGTAGTAAAAAAATTAGGAACCTGCCCCTGGGCTGCAGTGCATGTGAAGCAACATTTTGGAGGCCTTGGAATTTCTTTCCATCTAGCCACTCATCTATTCAGAGTATCTCAGGCCAGCTATGCTGTGTGGAAATGAAGCCTAAGGCCTATGGGAGCTTAGTAGGTATGATAAGTGGGAGAGATAGGAAAGGGGGTGCTACAGCATCCTTGCAGTGGGTTACAAGAGTGAATTACCTCTAGGGTGCTGCAACAGTCATAACTTTAAAACTAGACCGTAATAGCTTTTGGAGGAGTCTGTGGTAACTCTATGTAATTCAAGGACTATGGTATATTATTTAACATCTTTCTCTATCTCTCCATTCATCCATACAGACTTTATTTAACTACATTGGAAACATGAATGGATATAAACAGAAACTGAAAAAAGTAATAAGTAACAAAATACTGCTGATCCAACATGATAACTACTAATCTAACTCACTATGTAATTGAATAAAACAATTATTCCCCCCCTCAAAAAAAACTTGAATAGAGAACCCATAATTTAAATTTATAGATAAAGTTTTTTCAGATGACTTAAACTTCCTTTTGGAGGCAAAGATTTCCCGCTCTGGGAAATTGCTCTGAAAAATAATAAGTCTCTATTAGTGGCTGGCTATATGACATGTTAACTGAAGATGGCTTTTTCTCTTATGTGACAGAAGATTTGTCTGGTTATGGACAGTACTTGTTTTGTCCTTTGTGATGCTTATAATCTGATACTATAACACCACACTAATTCATAGCTGTTTAACTAACTTGCTGGTTTTTTATTTCAGTATGGAAATCTAGTTTCAATAAATCAAAATATAGATTCATAAGCAATACTGCAGGCTACTGAAATTGTGTGGTATGTCTAGTGATAAGCTAATAAAAAGTCAGTTGGGTGATCTTGGGCCAGTCACTTTCTCTTAGCCCTAGGGAGGAGGCACTGGCAAATCATTTTTGAAAATTTCTTGTTGCAAATTTCCGTTTCCACTAATCATGTACTTTGGGGCTTGCTTCAGTGTTTGCTTGCTTCAGAGAAATTTTGAGAGGCTTTCAGGTTCTCTTACTCGTCTTACAACAATGGAGAATACCCCTGGAAACCTCGTGGTGCTTGTTCTGTGCTCTTGTCTATTCTGAAAGTCTTGACACTTGAGTCATACTGGTAGGCAAGATAGATAATCTGAGTTGCGCAAGTAGTTTATCCCTCTGAATTCAGCAAAAATGTTCCATCATCGTATAAGATTAGAATCTGCCAGTGGAATTTCCTGATCTTGGATTCAGAATGACCACTGGTGTTGATTTTCTTCGTGAAATACCACTGAATTTTTTTATACCTTAAACCAGATCCAAGACTTCCTTGACTCTTTCAAGATGATTATATTCTGCATCAGGTGTCTTCAGGCAAATGCTACAGGTTGTTTTTTGTGGTCTCTGGAACCATAATCCTGCTCTTATACCAACTAGAAAAGTATCACATGCTAATTGAGAAGACAGGGGCAGAAATAAATTAAAATATTGAATACTGTGCAATATTTGCCAAAACCAATTTCTGTGAATGTAAAAAGGCTTTTTCATCCTTATGCGACCCTATCCACAGGTTAGGAAAAGTTAGGGTATGAAAAAAAAGATGGAAAATGTATACAGGTATACATGTAGTTTTTCAGATGACTTAAGCTTTCTTTTGGGGGCAAAATTGCCTGCTCTGGGAAATTGCTCTGAAAAGTAATAAGTCTCTATTAGTGGCTGGCTATGACATGTTAACTGAAGATGGGTTTTTCTCCTATGTGACAGAGAATTTCTCTAATTATGGACAGCACTTGTTTTGTCCTTTGTGATGCTTTTAATCTGACAATGTAACACCACACTAATTCATAGCTGCTTGATTAACTTGCTGATTTCTGACTTCAGTATGGAAATCTAGTTTCGATAAATCCAAACAAAAATATATCTGATATTTGGAGACTGCTTGGACAATCTCTGCAGTTTCCTTGGCAAAGTTTTCAGAAGTGATTTGCCATTGCTTCCTTCCTAGGGCTTATAAAAATGTGGATGATTGGCAGACTGCCTGTAGAGTGCACTTCCATTTCTTTCCTTTTGATTCCCTTCCCTTCGTGGCCTCTGCCATTCTACTCTCTGGAGTCTAGTTGACCTTTTCAATCTCTGTGCTCCCACTGCTGATGAGGTGTAGCACTCCTGACCTTTTGTAGGGTAGTTCCTGACCACACAAGGTCTTCTTGAGGTTAGATGTGGCAGCTTCCTCCCCAGATCTCAGAAAGAAGACCTGTGGCCAGCAGCTGCCTCCTGAAGGGCGTCTTAGAACAATTTGTCAGCAGTGGGAGAAAAGGGATAATGAAAGTCAGCTGGGGGCAGCAGAGCCAGGGGCCAGAGAATGTAGGGCAGCAAGAACAGCTTCACCCAGGAATTTGTACCATGGGACTGAACTTGGGATAGCTGGAATTTCATGCCAGGCTACTGCAACCACTTGCACATCCTCCTGATCCTGGCCATTATCATCCCAGCCTAGGACTTCCTCACAATTTTCTGCCAGCTTTCTCATTGATTTTGCTTGTTGGAAGCTGGCAGGAAATTATAAGGAGGACCTTGCCTAGCAGCCCATGATTCTTGTTTAACAACAGAATTGCTGTTGATAAGTGGTGGTCATGTAACATCACACTTTATGATCACATTGCTTAGTGCTTATGTTTTCAGCCAAAACCTACCTGTAGTCATAAAACTTCCTTCCTTTCTTCTTTACTTCCTTTACACTTTTGTTACACTTTACTTTACTTTCTTTACACTTTACTTTTTTTACACTTTACTGTACTTTACTTTCTTTACATTTTACTTTCTTTACACTTTACTGTACTTTACTTTCTTTACACTTTACTGTACTTTACTTTCTTTACACTTTACTACTTCTTGCTTTCTTTGATCAGATTTATACTTTCGTCTGTAAAGTTTTGGTGCAGCCTTATTTATATGTATGGATTGCAACATGATATTCAGGATATATTGTTCTCTGTATAGATATTCTTTGAATAATAATAATTTTTTCAGAGCAGTACGAGGGCTTCTAAATATAATTCTGAATGAAAAGTATGGCCAAATTTGAATGTCCCAGGAGAAGGAAAAAAAGCTTTCCTCCATTTTAAACACAGCTGAATTTCTGAATTTGAAGGAATAAGAACATTTTACTATTACGCATCCCCTGAAGACAAACTCCTAGAGCTGTAACTATTAGCTCGTTATAGACAAAATATGCTGTGTATTTTAAATATTCCACTAATGTATTTTCTGCATGTAGTGATTATGAATTTTATTTTTTCTCTCTGATTTTTATTATACTATTTCTAAAGGGGGTGGATATTCTCACACCTTTCTCTATTATTGAGGTTAATGGCATGGTTTGGTTTTATTTAAATGTATTCATTTATATAAATAACAAAATTGTTATTGTCTTTAATACTTTTGTTGTCTTTAAAACAACAAATAAAGGAATTAAATCTACATATTAAAATCATATACCTATATATCCATCATACTTTTTCTTTTTGAGGATATGGACCTAGTGCAAAGTACAGACAAGGCGTAAGAAATATGAAACTAGATAAAATTAATTAGATAATGGAAAAGAAAGGGAATATAGCAACATCTACTGTTTTTACACAAAAATTCACTAACTATACACACTCACATCTTCAACCAGCAAACCTATAAAAACATCACCAGCACTTTTCTAAATTTACCCATAAATACATTAAATAATGAAAAATACATGCATCTTTCCTTTACTCTCTAATTAATCTTTTTAATTTAAAAAAGAGATATATTCCACCCTCACCTCCAAAAAGAAGTATCTATACATGGACAGATAATTACTAAATTATACAATTAATGTTCAATGTAAGATTAATGCTAGTAGAGAACATTGAATTATTTTCATGATTTAAAAAGAATATATTTTTTGACCTTAATAGCAAAATTTACACTGTATATTTGACTTACTCCTTTTTAGTACTCCACTTAATTTACAGTGTCTATTGGTGTTAACTTTAGAAACCATACTGTTAAGTATTTTTATTTACTATGGTGCATTAAGTGTAATGTGTGCATGAAAGCCATTCTTGCTTAAACTTCTACTATGTATGTGTATCTGCTTGATGCCCAAAAGATCTCTTTCCAACTTCCATGCATTTCTTACTTACCTCCTAAAGAAGAACGACTGTATATATCTCTGCTTGGTATCAAGCCACCCTGCAACTTTTCAGATTTTGCTTCCATTTCAATCTAATTCTCCCAATACCTTTCCAGGAACATGAAAACTAATGTTCTAGTATAGGCATTTATTTTTGCTACTTTTTTCTTAGTATGGACAACTATTGCATTTTTTGCAATTTCCTGCATGCAAAAATGCAGACTTCAAATGCCTTTTAAAAATGTTGCACAGCCTCTTCGTGTTTTAACATGTCTTCAGATACACCATGAACACCTGCAAACTTGTCAGTTTCAAACATTCTCACATCAGACATGTGCATCTTTTCGTCATTGTTTTCTTGAACATTTTCAGCATTCATTTTACTTTTGTTCTTCAAAATATCACTATCATTCCCACACAAATCTTGAAAGTATTCTTAGTAAACTTCAGTTTCCTCAAATGATTTCATCATTGCTAATTTTAATGTAATTCCAATCTCTGGCATGCCTCGATATCCCAAGCCAAGGATTTTTAGTGACGTTGTGAATCAAGGCTTCCATTTATAACATAATGGGGCTATATTTTGGGACTAGTTTGTGATAGCTTTGCTGATAATTAGATACTAGTTTCTAGATTACCATAGGAAAGCTTATTTCGCAGGAGAGGAGTGATTATTGGATTAAGGGAGAAATCTTAAAATAATATCAGAACTAGAATCGAGTTTTGGAAAATGGTACAACTAAAATGCAGTAGACACTCATATTATTGAATATGAGTTACTGATTTTAATAAAGACCAGTATGGGTTGGTAAGCCTGGCTTTAATTCGGCTTTCTTTATACTCCCAAGAGTGTTGTTGAGCACCATTTGAAGAAGTTTGTTAAAACCAAAAGGGGATGAAAAACTGAAAGTCACCATGTTAATTCAGAGCCTATAGATTAAAAAAAGACTACTTGCCAAAACAAACTTGAGAGACAAAAACTTTGACATGTATTTCTGAATGCCCTTCCTTGACTCAAAAATAAGAATGTAGTTAGAATGAAAAATAGTGTAATATACATATACTGTATATATACTGTGTCATAACTTTTTTCTGCATATATATCTGTGTGTCTCTGAATTCTGTGTCTATAGGCTCAGAGTTACATTATACAGTATTGAAATCTTCAGTTTAGGAAAGAAATGGCTTTTTGAGTTTAGGAGACAAATGACTTTCCTCTCTCACCAGATAACACTAAAGAGAGAACAAAAATAATTCACAGTGATATAGAGTACAATTAACTGTGCTTGAGATTACTCTTTTCTGTTCACCGGAGTCTGCTTTATCACAGTTTGAATTTTAAAGAGCTGGAATGCTGGAGTTTCTTTTTCCTGAATTTCATTAAAATCCCCAGAATGTGTAATTCGCTCCATCTCACAGTCATTAGCCCTCTTCTCAAATAATATTTTATTTCCATGGAAATTGCTTTACATTTTCTGTATCTATTTTAGTCATAACTTTGTTATTTTGGACCATATATTTGCTATATATCTTTTTCCTACATATGCATTAATAATTCTTTTTCAATAAATTTCCTTAGCACTCTTTTTGTTATATGAATAATTATATAATTTCTGGACAATTTCTCATACATAACCTTTTTTCTTTGTATCATTCTGCTAGGCAATCTTTTTCATAATTTTTTGGCGTAACCACACACTTCTCTAGCAGTCTTGTTCCATGGGGTAAAATCATTTTTCTTTTGTCACTTTCCATTCATTTTCTTGTGAGGTTAATTATCTTCTAATTCTTTTTTCATATTAGACATTTACTATCTCTTCTGAAAATCATATTGTGTTTTTGTGTTTTACTTTGTCCATTTTAACAACATTTAACAACATTTACCTCAATGTCTTGATTGAATGAAATCAAATCAGTTGACTACATTCTCCTAAATTATTTTTAAAATATATAATTTTCAGTCTGTCCGGCTGTTTAATTTGGAAACTTTTCCTGCTCACCATGGAACATATGCCATGGTACATATGCCAATGATCCTAAATGTATATTGTAACATTTTGCTGTATGCTGATGATATGATTTTATTATCTTATTCACAAGAGGATTGCATAGGCTATTAAGAATATTTAGTGCTACTGTCAGAATAACTCTCTATTAGTAAATCCAAATAAAAAAATATGGTGTTTGGAAAACATCATCAGGGACATAGATGGCAATTAGAGTGAACCAATGGAACAGGTTAACACCTTTTTATATTTAGGCATAACTTTTCCAAGACTGGACATCGTCAACGGAGTTGACTTTGAGCAAAAGCTCGTTTGAATTTACTACTTAAATTAAAGAATCATAGTCCATTTAATTAAAGGTCCCTTTTATTAAAGAATATAAAGCTAAAGTTATCCTTATGCTCTTGTATGGAGCAGAAGTTTGGGGTCTATATTCTACTACAAGAATTAGAACAAACATAGTCCCAGCACCTGAGATTTTGGTATTTTGGGTGTAGCTCTAAGGACATCTCCTGCAGCAGTTAGAGCTGAATTCACGCACTGTCTAAAATCAGAGCATATAATTACTGGTTCAAAATCAACAAAATGGACACTGATAGATTCCCTAAATTATATTTATTAGAGCAGATAATTTATGATGTAGACTATTATTTGATTCTCAGTCCGGTCATTAAATTTTAAATATCAATTTTTTGTGTTTTTTAAATAATAGTAATAATTATGTATTTGAATCTAAGTCATACTTTGTCTAGTGTAAGAGTAACTATTATTACAAAGAAGATTTTTGGAGTTCTCCTGCTTAAAAATGCAAGGTAGCAATCTTCAGAGGTATCTGACATTGTCAAAAGTATCTGATGGATTGAAAATTGTCAAGTTGTCAGCACTTAGGATATCTTTAAAGCCACACTAATTCCCAAGTATGATGTTCAGTGGATGTTTGAGATAGCAGAAGAAATAATTGCTGACATTTGACATTCTCATTGACCTTCCTAAAAGTAGAAAAGTTATACAGAAGTCTCCTTAAAACATTCACCATTTTAATACTAAATATAATGCAATATCTGAAAATGGTGTTTAAAAAAATTATTATGCTTTATGCTTTGAAAGTCTTATTTTATTAATGCATAAATTAATTCAGTAAGTTTCACTGATGGTACAATGTGTTATTGTTGCTTTTTAATCTCTTTTCCATACTTGCAAACTTCTAAATGAAATTTATGGACAGAAGTCTTTATTTAGCATGCTTGATGCTTATACCCTTTCTAACATCTTCATGGGGTGGTCCTGAACTTTCTAAAATAATGACAGAATAAAATGAGGATAAACAAATTTAAACTACACTGTGTGAGGCAAAGAGTCTGAAATTCCATGGTCAAGATGTCTGATTACTTTACCCAAGTTTTAGCTAACTTTTCCCTTAATGTTTTATAGTAATATGGAGAAATACAGATTAAATTACCAGCCTTATTCTTATGATGCCATATATAGCATTCCCTATCATACAACAAAAGTATATTATTCTCATGTCTTATCTCATATTTATAAATGAATCTTTAAAGCCTCATCATTCAAATTTAGTCAAGAAAAATTCCATTTAGAGCTACCAGAAAAAAACATATTGAAATTTTTAATCTTTAATCCCTTCAATGTTCCACAAATTTATTGTCATTTGAAAAATTTATTTGCAATCATACATTTTAGCAAAATTCATATAAAATTAAAGCAATCCATATCAGTTCAATATATCACCTCTAATATTAGCAGCATTATTTGTCAGCATGTGCTTTTGTTTCTTCCATGCAGCCATTGTTAACAAAGTAATTTTTCCCCGTTACATGTTCATTTACATCAGACAATAGAATTCACAATTCACAAATCAATAAATGGAGTCTCAAAATGCCTATATTCAGCATTTATTGACTTACCACCTGCCTTTGATACAATGTCCCACAAATTAATTATCACCTTTCTCTTCAGCACCTTTAAACTTTGCTAGTTTAACACTGTCCTTCAGTTTTAATGCCATAGTTTATCACTTTCTCGAAAAATACAAGGGAAAAAATTTCTTCGTCACAAACCTTACTTATAAACAAATCCTTACCGGTAAAACCTCAGCATATAGTCTTGATGAAGAAAACTCCATTAAAATCTGTTAGGAAATAAACATTATTTCCTAACTTTCTACTTTTTAACTTTGCTGGAATAAGTCAATGTTATAACATTTTTATCTTTAAAACTCTTGATGATTATTCCACTTAAGTAATATTCCAAAAGCTAATGTCTTTTTACTCTCTTCTCTTTTCTCCTTTCTTTTCCTTCATAAGTAAAGATAGTCCTCACCTTATGAACACAATTGGGACCAAGATTTCTATTGCTAAGCAAGGTGATTGTTAAGTGAGTCCCACTGATTTTACAGCCTTTTTTTGCCACTTTTGTTAAGTGAATTATGTAACACATATATTTTGTAAGTCCAAAATATGAAACTTGCCTAAGTTACTCTTCTGAATTGAAATCCACACATCTAAATCATCTTCTGATTTATTATTTGTGTGTCTTCTTAAACTATTAAACATCAGCTGGGTTCATTTGTAAGTCTGCATAACAACTTTGTCAATAACATTCTTGTAGCCTGTCAATTTTAAATCCTTACTCAAAACATCTGATTTTCAGTTGTATACTGTCTCCTATTCTGAATCTAGTTTTATAGTAACAGACAATCTTAAAAGTTCTATATCTATATTGTTGCCAAATACCTTGAATTTTCGCAGAGTTTTAATACTTTTCTCCATTCTGCATTAGTAGGCCTTCTCTCTTAATTATAAACTTTAACTTTTTCTAGTTGCCTCTAGTAACCTGTCTTTAAGGTCTCCCCTTACCAAATTTTTCGCTAATGTATTTTCCCAGAGAAAAAATTCTGATACTTAAATTCAAAGTCTTATTTTTAATAGGATTTTAAATAAACTACAGGAATTATTTTTATAATTATTTCAAAATAATTCTTACTTCCAGTTAATGTGTCTTTCATCCATTAAATATTTTCCAAAATTAACATTCTAATCATCCCTTTTCTGCTTATTTCCAAATAATAAAGTTGTCTTTAAATTTGCATAAAACTTATTTCACTGAAGATTAAAGGAAACTTAATTACCCACTTAAAGAAAAAAAATGGCCCTAGCCCAGTAATGGTGAACCGTTTCTTCATTGGGTGCCGAAAGCGTGTGTGTGTGCACTATTGCGTGCGCATGTGTGCCCACATCCATAATTCAATGCCCCCTGCCCCTGCGCGTGAGACCCCCCCTGTGCTGCCCTGCCCCCTTGCATGCGCGTATGACCCCCCCAGCTCCCCTGCTCCCCCATTTCCCAACTTCCAGTGGGCCCGGTAGGCCTGTGTGTGTGTGCACTATTGTGTGCGCATGTGTGCCCACATCCATAATTCAATGCCCCCTGCCCCTGCGCGTGAGACCCCCCTGTGCTGCCCTGCCCCCTTGCATGCGCGTATGACCCCCCCAGCTCCCCTGCTCCCCCATTTCCCAACTTCCAGTGGGCCCGGTAGGCCTGTTTTTTGCCCTCCAGAGGCTTTCTTGGAGCCTAGGGAAGGCAAAAACGCCCTCCCCTGCCCCCCAGAGGTCCTCCGGAGGCCAAAAATGCCCTCCCAGAGCTTCCGCGTGAGCCAAAAATCAGCTGGCCGGCATGCACATGCGTGCTGTAGCTGAGCTAGGGCAACGGCTCGTGTGCCCGCAGATATGGCTATGCGTGCCATCTGTGGCACACGTGCCATAGGTTCGCCCTGCCCTAGCCTGAATCCCCAATGATGATTTCACAAATCAAGATGAATCCACAAATATTCTTCATCATAAGAATATAATTAAAGGCTTAATTGTACAGTTTTTTTTCTTTCTCTTTCCCTGAGGATCTTATTGCATTAGAATCAGGAAAAAAACCCAGCTGAAACAGAGAAGAATATTTTTGTTTCCAAGAGCTGGAAACCCCTTTTGTACCCCTTTTGTGAGTACAAAAGACCTTTCATATCAATATATTGTACAATATTACAATTGTACAATTCAATATTATATATTGAATCTTATTTATCCTTATTAATAACACTTTAAACAAGAAATTAGTGGAGTCATTTTCATTAATTATTCTTTTACTTTTATTTCTTCTGCTTTAGTATTTGCACTTTTCATCATGGTCTATCTATTGCAAGAGTGTCCGGGATGGAATGCCAAAATATGCATACGAAAATCAAGTAAAAAGAAAAATCACCTCCATTTATATGTATTGACGGAAACTATAAAATGCATCATCCTTCTTAAAACAGAAGAGATCAACAATTTAAGAATATGTGAAGTGAATGATAAAGTAGAATATATCTTTACTTTTCTTAAAAATACATTCTAGAAAACAATTTTATGTAGCTGAAAGACCGTGCTTGCTTTAATGTGATAGCCTATCACAACTCACAAATTATAATTTCTAGGCAACTTTTCAGGTCATGACTTTTTATATGGAGAATAGTATATCTTGAATTATCTTTCAGCAAAGTTCCAATAGGGTCATATTTGTTCACATTATGCATTGTAATATTCCAATCCACCTCTGAAAGAAGCAAAATATGATTTTGCTAGTTTGAGTTTTGAGAATTCCATGTAAAAAGTATAATAGAGTTGGGGATGAATCCTGAGGTTCTGAAATGTATTTGGCTGCGATAAGAAACACTTCTTTTCAATAATTTATGAGAGTTAATACAGTCTATGTTATTAAATGAACCATGCATAAACAAATAGCAGCAGCAATCAGATTTGGCAATTTGCAGTCCATACTCAGTTCAGTTTAGAAAAAACAAATAATAGAAAAGGAATCTGTCAGAATTATTTAAACAGTATTCAGCATATCTATCGATTCACCCTATTTGTAAAACACAATTTACCTGCAAAACCATGTCAGTCTGAAAAAGAAGGATAAACTAAACTCTGTTATAGGTATAACAAAATAGAATTGGGCCAAATTCCTTTTTCCTGTTGCCTAGTCTTGGGAGAGAGTCTGAATGACCCATGAAATTAATTCTTTAGGTCTTCCTTCTTATCACTCACATACTTTCCAGCACAGATATGAGGGGCTATGATTTAGGGAAGGAGATTCAGATATTCCACCTTCCCCATTTCCTGTTCATGTTAGAATACCAAGTTATCAACACAGAAATAAGAAAGAACAAGCAGGAATGTTAAAATATAAATAGTGGTTTGTGCTAGACTACAAATGATGGTACAAGGTCTGCATAATGCATTCATCACTATAGGCTGTATTTATTTATTTATTTATTTTGTTATTCTTATATGCCGCCCAACTCCCGAGGGACTCGGGGCGGCTTACAACAAGGATAAATACAAGAATAAACAAAGAAATTACATAAAATTTAAAAACAAGTACAAAAATTTAAAACGATTATTTAAAACAGCAACATCCATTCGACACATACATACTTGGGGGGTAGGCTCAGGTGGAATTAAGTTGTCCCCCCCACCTGCAGGAAAAGCCATGTCTTAAAGGAAGTATTGTGCTTCCTTTAAGTTCTTTTTAGAATAGTGGGTCCTTTTGGAAGTTTAAATGTTGTCCCCTCAACAAAGGATATCAAGTCAGGTTGACCTTTATACTGGGCAAGATCATTCATTAGATTTTTAAGAAGCATATTTGTGATCTCTTGAATAGGAATGTAACAATTAGCAAGAGTCAACATGAGTTTGTTAAAAACAAGTGGTGTCATACTGATCTTACTTCCTTTTCTGACAGAATCTCTAGTTTAATAGCTTTGGGATACAAATGGTTATATTATACTTTAAGCCCAGAAAGCATCCAACAAAGCTTATGTTAATTTTTTTTTAAAGCACATAAATAAAATAGTAAATTATGGGTAAAATGATGCATCTATTATATGGTTTCATAATTGATTGAATGGCTAACTTCAGACAATTCTCATAAATAGCTGTATAACCAACTGGAAAGTACTATTGAGTGGAGTACTTCAAGGCTCTGGCCTTGGATGAAGGGACTGAGGGGACGATTATCAGAATTGCAAATGGCTCAGAGTTTGAAAAATGAAGCACAAATCCATTCTACTTATACTGTAACACCCATAGATTGGAATACAATCTACAGTTTGCATCTCATCAAATTAAATGTAGTCAACTCGTAATATATAGTTGCTTGCCAGATATATATTCTACTTTGTACTTTATTTCAGGAAATCAGTAAAATCAGGAGATTTCTCCAGCTTTTGGTCTGCTGGGTTAGAAGAATCAAAATTTTCTCAGATTCACCAAATTCACTGAAAAATAATAACTTTTCATTGTACTTTCTCCTTTTATAAAACACAGTCAAATCTTTTATTCTTTTGTGATTAGTGGAATAAACAAAACAAATTCCTATTACTTTGTTTAGAATGAATTACCTTAGTACAAAATGAATAATTTTCTTCACTTTTAAAATCTGTTTGATGGAGATTTTGAATGGCAATTTTAATTACTTTCAGCAGTGGGCACTCCATCATACTCTTAGCTGCTTGTCTTCCTGGTGTCAGAAATCAGTACTGCTACTTTTGGGGATGGGTGAGGGAGAAATACTTAGGCAATGAAGAAAAAAGAAAACCACAAAGTTCACACATGATCATAATGAATTATTAAACAATCTAATTTTGAAACTTCAGAAATACTGTTAACTCTCAGTCATTTGCATTTTACTGTCAAACATAAATAACTCTTATAGTAGAAAACTTGCAATTCGTATTTTCAAAGCTTTTTAAAATTATTATTTGATTTATTTTTCTTGTTATGACTTTATGAGACTATAGTAAAATGCTCATATTTCATATTTAGACGGGAAAAGTCTGAACATTGAAACAATGAAGATATTTTTAAAAAGCTATGATGTGATAATGGATATGATGGAAATATGAAAATTATGAGCAGAGGAACTAGAGACAATCTAACTATCCCATCTCATTGTTTTAATGAGGCAGCACAGAATATCACACATTCTATGATATTATCATCAGCTGTTTCAGATTATCATCAGATTATCATCAGTTATTTGATTGTACAGCATTTTTTTTCAGGAAAGCCTTTAGTGGATTCTTGTAAACACTGCTAAGCATTGACCAGATAGGTTTCTCATAACCATTCATTCTGGTTGTAAGATAGTCTTTGGGACCAAATTGTTAGAATGGCAGATTCCAAAGCTATTCTAGTTTCCTTATCATCTATGCTTTCTAAATTTCCTACCTTCTCCCAGAAACTGCTTGAAACCTCCTTGTCCTTCTTGAAACACAATCAAGATCTCTATTTAGAGCTATAAATCTCCTACCCTCTTCCACATTGCTGTCTTTTTCTTTTTATCTAAGGATAGGCAGATTTGATTCATTTTCCATCCTGGCCATAGCCATCTTCACTACCATTATCACTGCCATTGATTTAATCGTCCAAACTATTCATTCTTCTGCAGCTTTTTAACAAGCTCAGAACTTAATTTGGGAGGGAAAATGTCATACTTTTATAAAAGATATGAGGAGTTCCAGGATTGGACAGGCAAACAACAACATGCAAGGACCATTTTGTAAACTGATTAAAACTTGTTTGTATTTGTAACATTTAAAGATAGAAAAGTATTGAGTTTACTAAGAGTTTACTCTTTCAGATCAGTGGAAGTATTTAGCTAAAGCAGATTAAATAAATATCCTTTAATTAGAAGTCCTTTAACTTTGATTTCTGAATCGTCTTCTCTCTCTTTAGAATCTGCATCAAATACATCTAATCCTGTGCCATTCTACTTTTTTCCTGCATACCTCTCAGCTGGTTATCTTCCATCATTCAGGAACTATCTTCAGGAGCCTATCCCTGCCTAATTTAATTTAATTTAATTAAATGGATTTGTACGCCGCCCAACTTCCTAGGGACTCTGGGCGGCTCACAACATATTCAGATCCATTTCGACAGTACAAATGCAATAAAATACAATAGTTAAAAACATATTGTAAATCTGAAATTGTTGACTTTCTTCTCTAATAACTCTTTCTTTCTGCTAGATCTTCAGCAAATTTCAATTTCCTTCCTTACCCATGTGACATTCTGTGTTTGTTCTCCTTGACTACTACATAATTGGTAAATAGAATATCTTAAAGATAACTGGAATAACAGGCAAGTTTGGCCTTGGAGTGCAAAATGAAGCAGGGCACAGGCTGGTAGAATTTTGTCAAGAGAATACAATGATCATAGCAAACACTCTTTTCCAAAAACCCAAGAGATCACTCTACACATGGACATCACCAGACGGTCAACACAGAAATCAGATTGACTATGTGCTCTGCAGCCAAAAATGGAAAAATTCTATACAGTCAGTAAAAGCAAGATCAGGAGCTGATTGTGGCTCAGATCATTAGCTTCTAGTTGCAAAATTTAGGCTTAAATTGAAGAAAGTAGGGAAAAGCACTAGGCCACTCAGGTATGAACTAAACCATATTCCTGATGAATAGACAGTAGAGGTGACAAAGAGATTTAAGGAATTAGATCTGATAGACAGAGTGCCTGAAAAACTATGGATGGAGGTTCACAACATTGTACAAGAGGTAGCAACTAAAACCATCCCAAAGAAAAAGAAATGCAAGAAAGAAAAATGGCTGTCTGAGGAAGCACTTTACAAATAGCTGAGGAAAGAAGGAAAGCGAAAGGCAAGGGAGAAAGAGAAAGACGTACCCAATTGAATGCAGAATTCCAGAGAATAGCTATAAGAGATAAGAATGTCTTCTTAAATGAACAGTGCAAAGAAATAGAAGAAAACAATAGAATAGGGAGGACGAGAGATCTCTTCAAGAAAATTGGAGATATGAAGGGAACGTTTCATGCAAAGATGGGCATGATAAAGGACGAAAATGGCAGGGACCTAAGAGAGGCAGAAGAGATTAAGAAGAGATGGCAAAATTACATAGAAGAACTATACAAGAACAAGCTTAATGTCCCTGATAACCACGATGGGATGGTCATTGACCTCGAGCCAGATATCCTGGAATGTGAAGTCAAATGGAAATCTGAGCAACAACAAAGCTTGTGGAGGTGACAGTATTCCAGCTGAGCTATTCAAAATCTTAAAAGACGATGCAGAGTGCTACATTCAATTTGCCAGCAAATTTGGAAAACTCAACGTGGCCACAGGATTGGAAAAGGTCAGTTTACATTCCAATTCCAAAGAAGGGCAATGCCAAAGAATGTTCAAACTACCGCATCATTGCACTCATTTCACTTGCTAGTAACATTATGCTCAAAATCCTACAAGCTAGGCTCCAGCAGTATGTGGATCGAGAACTACCAGAAGTACAGGCAAGATTTCGAAGAGTCAGAGGAACTAGAGATCAAATTGCCAACATACGCTGGATCATGGAGAAAGCTTGGGAGTTCCAGAAAAACATCTACCATATGTTCCGGCGTATAAGATGACTTTTTACCCCTTGAAAATCATCTCAAAAGTCGGGGGGGGTCGTCTTATACGCCGGATACTGAAACTTCTGAGCCGGGGGGAGCTCAAAAATGGCTGCAGCCGCATCCCCGCCGTTCTCCAGCCAAGCGGCCGAAGGAGCACCGAAGCCACCCTGCGTCTTTGGTCTCCTGCTGGGAAGGCTGCGGCCGCCACCGCCAGCTGCAGCCTTCCCAGCAGGTGGGGGCGGGAGGGACCGCAGAGCAGAGGTGCCCAGCGGCTTAAGGCAAGAGGCGGGCGGGAGATGCGGGCAGGAGCCTGCTGCCGACGCCGCCACTTCTGGCATCTCCGCGCCTCTTGACCCGCTTGCCGGGCGCCTCTGCTCCGCAGTCTCTCCTGCGCACACCCACCGAAGAAATATCGGAGCGGCGATAGCAGCAGTGGCGGCAGTAGCGCACGCTCTCCTTCCTTGCCGGTGCTGCGGTCGGGTGGCCCCGCGGGAAACGGTGACAGAGGCTCCTTCTTCTTCCAAGGGGAGGGGAGGGGAGCAACCCACCCACCTATCTCGGTTCCACTTGGCATCTTGGAAGAGGGCTGGGCAAGGGAGAAAGGCGCCACAGTGGGGATTGGTTTGCAGGAAGAAAGAAAGAAGGAAGGAAGAGAGAGAGAGAAAGAAAGAAAGAAAGAAAAAGAAAGAAAGAAAGAAAGAAAGAAAGAAAGAAAGAAGTAAGTTAGGAAGGAAGACAGAAAGAAAGAAAGAAAGAAGTTAGGAAGGAAGACAGACAGACAGACGGAAGGAAGGAAGGAAGAAAGAGAAGAGAAGAGGAGAAGGGAAGGGAAGGGAAGAGAAGAAAAGAGAAAAAGAGAAAAAGAAAAGAAAAGAAAAGAAGTTAGGAAGAAAGAAAGAAAGAAAGAAAGAAAGAAAGAAAGAAAGAAAGAAAGAAAGAAAGAAAGAAAGAAAGAAAGAAGCAAGGAAGGAAGGAAGGAAGGAAGGAAGACAGAAAGAAAGAGAAAGAAAGAAGAAAGAAGTTAGGAAGGAAGGAAGACAGAAAGAAAAAGAAAGATGGTAAGAGGGGTAGTCTTATACGGCGAGTATATTCCAAACTCTATATTTGAACTGGAAAAGTTGGGGGTCGTCTTATATGCCCAGTCGTCTTATACGCCGGAACATACGGTACTCCTGCTTCATTGACTATGCTAAAACCTTTGATTGTGTGGATCACAACAAATTGTGGCAAGTTCTTAAAGAGATAGGAGTACCAGACCATCTTATTTGTGCCTTGGGAAAGCTATATGTATGTCAAGAAGCAACAGTGAGAACTGGACACGGAATCACTGATTGGTTCAAAATTGGGAAAGGAGTTCGGCAAAACTGTATATTGTCGCCCTGCCTATTTAACTTATATACAGAGCACATCATGAGAAAGGCAAGGCTAGATGAATCACAAGTTGGAATTAAGATTGCTGGGAGAAATATCAACAACCTCAGATATGCAGATGATACCACTCTAATGGCAGAAAGTGAAGAGGAACTAAAGAGCCTCTTGATACGGGTGAAGAAGGAGAGTGCAAAAGTTGGCTTGAAACTCAACATTAAGAAAACTAAGATCATGGCATCCTGCGCTCTCAATTCCTGGCAAATAGATGGGGAAGAAATGGAGGTAGTGACAGATTTTATATTCCTGGGCTCCAAAATCACCGCAGATGGGGACTGCAGCCAAGAAATTAAAAGATGCTTGCTCCTGGGGAGGAAAGCTATGACAAATCTAGACAGCATACTAAAAAGCAGAGACATCACCCTGCCAACAAAGTGTGTATAGTCAAGGCTATGGTTTTCCCAGTTGCAATGTATGGCTGTGAAAGTTGGACCATAAGAATGGCTGAGCACCAAAGAATTGAGGCCTTTGAACTATGGTGCTGGAGAAGACTCCTGAGAGTCCCTTGGACTGCAAGGCGATCAAACCGGTCAGTTCTAGATGAGATCAACCCTGACTGCTCTTTAGAAGGTCAGATCCTGAAGATGAAACTCAAATACTTTGGCCACCTAATGAGAAGGAAGGACTCTCTGGAGAAGAGCCTAATGCTGGGAAAGATTGAGGGCAAAAGAAGAAGGGGACGACAGAGAATGAGGTGGCTGGTTGGAGTCACTGAAGCAGTCGGTGTGAGCTTAAATGGACTTCGGGGGATGTTAGAGGACAGGAAGGCCTGGAGGAACGTTGTCTATGGGGTCGTGATGGGTTGGGCATGACTTTGCAACTAACAACAACAACAAATAGAATATAAATAATAGGAACCAAACTTGAACTTTGTTCAAATACATACAGAATACAAAATAACAGAATCAGAATTGAAAGGGACCTTGGAGGTCTTCTTGTCCAGCCCCCTGCTCAAGCAGGAGAGCCTGTACCAGTGATGGCGAACCTTTTTTTCTTTGGGTGCCGAAAGCGCACGCATGAGTGCCCACATCCATAATTCAATGCCCCCTGAGTGCGTGACCCCCGTGCTGCCCCGCCCCCATGCATGCATGTATGACCCCTCCCGCTCCCTTGCTCCCCCGTTTCCCAACTTCCTGTGGGCCCGGTAGGCCTGTTTTTTGCTCTCCCCAGGCTACAGAGGCTTTCTTGGAGCCTGGGGAGGGCAAAAACACCTTCCCCTGCCCCCCAGAGGTCCTACAGAGGCCGAAAATGCCCTCCCAGAGCATCCACATGAGCCAAAAATCAGCTGGCCAGCGCGCACATGCGCACTGTAGCTAAGCTAGGGCAACAGCTCGCGTGCCAGCAAATATGGCTCCGTGTGCCATCTGTGGCACGCATGTCATAGGTTCACCATCACTGCCCTATACCATTTCAGATAAATGGTTGTCCAATCTCTTCTTAAAAACCTCCAGTGATGGAGCACCCACAACTTCTCGATGCAAGCCGTTCCACTGATTATCATGTCACACTAGTCCAGTGGTGGCGAACCTTTTTAGGCTCACGTGCCAAAAGGGGGGGGGGCGCTTGCACGCGCTCGTGTGCCCACACCCATTCCCTCCCCCCACGCATGCGCACAACACCCCCCCATGCTGCGCCCTGCGCATGCGCACACACCCCCACCCCCGCGCAAAGGCCTTACCGGAGCCTGGGACGACGAAACGGGCAAACCGGAAGTGCGGAAAAACGCACTTCCGGTTTGCTGGTGAGCTGTTTTTTGCACTCCGGAGGGTTCAGGGAAGCTCCCTGAAGCCCCGGAATGCAAAAAACTACAAAACGGACAAACCGGAAGTGCAGAAAAATGCACTTCCGGTTTGTCCGTTTTGTAGTTTTTTGCATTCTGGAGCTTCAGGGAGCTTCCCTGAACCCTCCGGAGTGCAAAAAACAGCTCACTGGCAAACCAGAAGTGCGTTTTTCCGCACTTCCGGTTTGCCGGTGGGCAACCGTCGCGTGCCGGCCGCTATGGCTCTGCGTGCCACCTGTGGCACGCGTGCCATAGGTTCGCCACCACAGCACTAGTCCTTCTCTGTTAGACATACAAAGTTCCTGGAACTATTCATATGTTTTAGCCTCCAGTTCCCTAATCATCTTTGTTGCTCTTCTCTGCACTCTTTCTGTAGTCTCAACATCATTCTTTTATTGTGGTAGCCAAAACTGGCCCATTGTTTTCTTGACTTTTTTCTTATTTTTTATATTTAGAAATAAACTTTTATTATTATTTTTACATTTGTTGCAAGTATTAGTTCATTCGGAGTTTTAGCTTTCCTGACTTCATCTTTTAAGATTTTCATCCTATAATCCTTCCCAAGCTCTCTCTAGGTCTGTTGAAATTAGTTCTTTTAAAATCTAAGACACTAGTTTGACTTTATTCTATTCCTTTTGTCTACATTATGTTGAATTGCAATATGACGTGGCCACTATACCTCAAAGTTCCTTCACCTTCAATCCCTTCTATCATTTCATCTCGGTTAGTAAAAATTAAGTCCAGTGTAGCTGATCTTCTAGTTTCCTTCTCTATCTTTTGAGAAACAAAGTTGTTTGCTAGGTTTGTAAGGAACCTGTTGATCTCCCAGAAATTGAAGGATACTTTGATTCCCACAATGGACGAATGGCTGCAAAGTTGATAAAGTTAGCAGAGATGGCAAAATTGAGTGCTCTGGTTTTAAAAAAAAGAATAAAATTAATTTTGTTTCTATGTGGAAACTGCTTTTGGACTTTATGCTTGACGTGGAAAAAATGAAACTTTGATTTTGGACTTTGCTGCTTAGATACGTTTGTTGTTATAGCTATTTTTTCCTTCTCTGAGTGACCTATCACCATCAGTCTATCTCTAAAAGTTCATTTTCTGTTTTAATTAATTGTTCCTTACTGTGTTCAGTTTGGCTGCAGCCTTCTTCCTTTAATTGTGGTTTCCCATTTTATTGTTTGAGTCTCAGAATGGCTAGACGTATCTCTAGACTCCTTGCTTTTTCCTCTGTTGTTTGTTTCTTTCTTGTTCAGATTGGATACAGCCTTTTTTGGGGTTGGAGTTTCTAGACTGTTTACTCAGATCCTGTGAAGGAACATCTATGTTGAACATACAGATGACATAATCCTAATTAGTAGCTAATAATATGGACTTCATTTTTTCTAGTATTTCTAAAAATGAATTGTCATTTCATTGTTAAAAAGAACATTTTTGCACAATATATAATTAATGGGAAATTCAATACTACAAATATCTTCATATTTAAGAAGAATGAGTTCATGTTGCTGAGATCTTTTGTAGACACGCTGCTCTAACTTGACTCATCCAAATAAGCTACTATAATAGAGAATAGTTGGGAATTAATATAACCCGATATTTCAAATTATAACTTTATTATATTCCAATTTTTAGTTTAAATAAATGGATATTTTCTGTTTCTGCAGAATCTCAAATTTTGTGACAGTTATGTATGATCTGCCTATAGAAAATGGTGGAATTGAGTTTTTTCCCTTTAATTTAATTTAATCCCCAAATGTGAAAACAAATTAGACGTTTAACAGTGATTTCACATTCTTCATAGAACCATTATACTCACAAAACCATGCACTTAGCAGGAAGCTGAAACCTACCATGTTTTTCACAGTCACTGTGCATATATTAGCTATACAAGTGTCTTAAGTGCAGAATTAAAATATAATGTGTGAAATGGCTCTAAGTGTGTTCATTGTGCATGTCTCTTGGTATATAAACTCACAAACATATTCATTATCTGTTTGTTTGTTTTTGTCATTTAAAGATGTTAAGCAGTACATATTCAAGAAGTGTAGTTGTAAATTTCTACAGTATTGTGGTGAGCAGTAGTCATGCATATTATGAAGTATTAGTGTTCTTATAGACATTGGCAGAGCTGCCATTAAGCTCTTTATCAATACCATGATGTTATTTCATTCCTGAAACTCTAAAAAAATTAAATAAAATCACTTTTAGTATTTCATTGTTCTTTTCTCCCTAGACCACCTTTGTCCATTTGCATTTGAAATTTAAAACTATTATTCCAACAGCAGTGTTAAACAATGCAAGCACCTTTATATATTTATCTGTTAAATAATAACAAGATTGCACTTTTGTTCCATAGCTTGTAGAAGTTATTGATTCCCCTTTGCTTGTCATATAATTGCTTTACACATAACTGAAAACATCTTTCTGTGGGTAGTATTGGCGTGAATCATTAATTTGCTATAAAAGATCAGTGCTTTGTAAATTATTTTTTAAATAACTAAGTACAGAATGATTGAAATGCTGAGAGTAAATATGTATCAGATAACTTGAAAAGTCTGTTAATATAAAATGAAGGTTTTAATTGCCCTTGATGAGTGATGCTTAACTGCTTCCCAATTTATGCCTAGTCCTTTCAAAATGATCTCAAAAAAATTCATGGAAGAATGATGTTTTATATAAGTGCAGAGTGCAGAGGTTTCAAGAGTATTTGAAATATGCTTTAACTAGCATGGATTAATAATTTAAATATATGTTAAATACAGAAATGAAAATCTTAGTGGCAGAATGTTTAAGTAGTAGAACACTGAACAATGTAAAAAGATTATGAAACTGCTAAAACATTTTGGCAAAGTTTTATTTTTCTTATTCTGAAAAAGAGGGAAATTCTTACTGCTTTTTATGGCTGTGTATTTTTAAGGATCTATTAACAACTAACAAAATTACAATAAGTGTTCAGGGACAGGGGCAATAAGAAAAGGAATTTAATTTTAAAAAAAAAGAATACAGTATGGTGAATATTGTGCAAAAATACTTCGGATACCTTGAGTTAGTTACTGCTTTCTTGTCTAAATAGTATTGATATTAATGTATTTATTTGTAAACATCAGGTATCTAATAACTAAAATGCCACAAAGATGAGGGAGTCAAACTATTCTCCAAAGTACCTGAGGGTAGAACAAGAAGCAATGGGTGGAAACTAATCAAGGAGAGAAGCAACTTAGAACTAAGGAGAAATTTCCTGACAGTTAGAACAATTAATCCGTGGAACAGCTTGCCTCCAGAAGTTGTGAATGCTCCTACACTGAAAGTTTTTAAGAAGATGTTGGATAACCATTTGTCTGAAGTGGTGTAGGGTTTCCTGACTAAGCAGGGGGTTGGACCAGGGGTGAAATGCTCCTGGTTCGGACCGGATCGGGCATACTGATAGTGGTGGCCGCGGGTGGTTCGCCGAGCTGGTAGCGATGGCTAGCTGGCCATGCCCCCAAACCGGTCCACCGCTCGTCACTCGCTCGCCCTTCCCCACCCAGTCTCTGTTCTGCAGCTTGCCTGCCTGAAGCGCTGTGCCCCTGATCTGCCTGCCAGGTAAGCCTGCGAAGTTGTGGCCTACCTAGCTGCCCCTGCCCCTCTCACCATCCCAGCCTGCCTTCCCTACTCCATTCCCCGCCGCCGGCAGCCCCAACATGCTTTCCTGCTTTCCACACAGCCTTCCCAGTGTCCCCGTGGCCAGCTTGCGAAGGCAGGCAAGCGGAAGGCCATGTGGAAGGCAGGAAAGCATGTCGGGGTAGGCCAGCCACGGGGAAGGGAGCTAGCAGCCTTCCCGGTGGTCCCCCATTCCTGCTTTCCTTCCAAGGTCAGCGTCCAGCCCGGCCCGGCCAGTGGGTGGGTGAGCTGCCCTTGGTGGAGATGCAGCTGCTGCTGCTCTGGGTCTGAGAGGGGCAGTGGCTGGGCTAACCAGTCGCCACGCTCTTTGCTCTTTTTTCAGGCCGAAAAGCTGCCGAACACTTTGGGGAGAGGGATTGTTGTTGAGAGCGCTCTCTCCTGGCGCAACTTGATGAGCGGATTCTTCCCCACCCCTTTCCGATCCATCCATGCCCCGACCTGAACTTTAGCTGCCCGGAGGGCTCCATGGAGGAAGCCACACAAAGCTCGGAAGCTGCGAATATGATTTGAAAGCTCAGGTGCGAAAAGGGGGGAGCGCGGCTGTCAAGGTGGAGAGACTTCGGAAGCGGGCGGCCCTTGGTGGAGATGGAAAGGGGCAGAAAAGAATCCACTTGGCAAGTTGCACCAGGAGAGAGAGAGCGCTCGGTAGCGGTCCCTCTCCCCAATGTGTCTGGCAGCTTTTTGGCCTGAAAAGAGGGCAAAGAGCGTGGTGACTGGCTAGCCCTGGCAGCACCAACATCAGGAGCTCAGTACTGTCGCCGCTCCAGAGCAGCAGTGGGCAGCCCTTGATTTAAGACACCGCGGCTGTCACTTTTTGAAGTGCAAAGCCGCCAGGGAGCCTGCGAGGTCCGGCCTCCTACGCCTCCTGAGCGCCTGCGCGGGGACCACGGATCCCCTTCCAAAGCCCGTGTCCTCCTCCTCACACAAAGCAACCTAGCTTGCCGGCTGCGGACGGGTGGCCATTCCTCCTCCTGCTGCTTCTGCCACCGCCGCTCTGCTACCCAAAACGCCTTGTTAGGAGGCGTTTCCTGCTCCTGCGGGAAGCCTCAGAGGACGAAACCGGGAGCGGGGCAGAGCTGAGCCTGAAAGAGGCTTCCTCCTTGCCCGCCGGCATTGCTCCGGCTCAACCCAGCCGTGCAGCGACCCTTGCTTTGACTTGCCCGCATGCCATCCTTCCAGGGCCGAGAATCAGGCATTCTCCCCCAGCCCCCCTTCTTTCTCCCCGCATTGGGGTGACCCTAACGTTTTCCCAGTCTGCTGCAGCAGCAGAAGCAAAGGGCTGCGATGGGGCCCAAAGGGGAGCAAACAGTGATGGAGCACCCACCCATTCACTCGCTCGATTGCTTTGCCGGGGCACGAAGCAGGGCCGCACTTCTCTGCACTGTGCTGAGCCACCCGCCAAGGCTTTGTTTGACCGCGGGTCGGTGTGGGGCGTGCGCGCCTGTGTGTCCCGTTCCCACTCCATCCAGCGAGCCACGTGTGGATGGCTTCGGGGAGTCCCCATCTCCTTTTCCTTTTGCCCTCATTCTTCTCTCCCGTGAGCGTGCGGGAGTTCTAGCCCGCCCGCTGCCCTGCCACGAGATGGGTGAGTAGGTGAGTGAGTGGCTGGGAGGGGGAAATTATTGACAGCCGTCTGAGCCCCGTAGGGGTTTTGAATCGTCCACCGGTTGTGAAAACAGATTGGCTTTGTCGTGTCACTGTCAGCCTCTCACCTGCCTGCTCGCTGTCTCCAAGCCATTTCCCAGGCAGAAGCGGTGTGTATTTTTAGCATCGAGGTCTGGGTGTGGCAGCAGTGGGGGCAATCCCCATTTTTACGGGGGCAGCAAGACAGACGTTGGGAAAATTCTGCAGCTCCCGCGGCTCTTAATGAAATGGGGAGAGAGGCGGTCTCTGCTCGGTGGGTCTGGGGGAGAGGAGGGACAGCATTGAGCTGGAGGGAGGGGTGCCTGAAGCGTTCTTGGGGATGAAAGGAAAAAAGGAAAGGAAAGGAAAAGAAAGGAGGAAAGGAAAGGGGAGGAAAGGAAAGGAAAAGAAAGGAGGGAAAGAAGGAAAGGAAAGGAGGAGAGGGGAAGGGAGGGAAGGGAATGGAGAAGGAAGGAAAGGAAGAAGGAAGGAAAAGTGGAAAGAAAGAAAAAAGAAAGAAAGAAAACTTATGACCACAGCTGAGCCCAAAATTTTGGTTGCTAAGCAAGAGTGTTGTTAAGTGAGTTTCACCACATTTTACAAGTTTGCCACGCCCACCTGGTCACCTGACCACCAAGCTATGTCCACCCGAAGCCACTCCCACCTGATCTCAAGCCACACCCACAAAATAAGCCACATCCACAGAACCGGTAGGGAAATTTTTCACATTTCACCCCTGGGTTGGACTAGAAGACCTCCAAGGTCCCTTCCAACTCTGTTATTCTATTCTATTCTATTCTATTCTATTCTATTCTATTCTATTCTATTCTATTCTAAAACAAAATTGTAGTTTAAAAATAATTAACACTGTTATAATTTACAAAAAAGAGTGGCATGGGGATATACTATTCTTTCAAGGCAGAAAGTTGGGAGTGTTAGTTTGGAAAGAATTTAGGAGAAAGCCCAGTAAAAAGCCCAAGTAGAAAAAAGGGTTTGGAAAGAAACTCTTGCAGCTCTGAATGCCTAGATCTATTTATATGGGGTATACTTAGATTCTAAACTGTTTACAGTAGTCCTTAAATAGTTGACACATTTGTGCCTAGAAAACAGTTTACAACTAATGCAGATATTTTTTTTAGCAAGGGGGTAATTTAATCAAAGTATTCAGTACCCTAATGGATGTTGCAGACCTTTTTCAAAGGTAAACTCATGTATAGGGCCTTAAACTGTCAAACAAGATACAACAATGAAGTTATATTTAATGGTAGTTAAATTCAACTATCTGTAACAGGATCAATCAGATACTATGTAAAAAATGAAAATATTTGAAGTTCACATGTTAAAAAATAATAGTTGTATGTAAATAAATTTGTTATTTATGATGACAGTTTTTTGACAACAACATCCTTTTTTTCCAGCGGTTCTGAGAGTATGTGCTGATGGAGGTGCTAATCATTTGCACTGTATCACCAATGAAAACCGTGACAGGTACACATATAATAAAATGTTCTAATAATTTTGCATATTTTATCTTCATAAAGCATGTTGATTAAATGTAATTTTTTTTCATTATCTGGTTTCTACATAGTACCAGTCTACTGGTACCTCATAAAAACATATGGGATTACTTGTGAAGTACCTTGAGGTCATTGTGTTTTCCCATTTCTATAAGAAAAAATATTGATGTGAAGCCATGGGCTGTAGAAACACTAATAATAATGTCACAAAATAGAAAGCTTTACAATTCAACATAGAAATGTCATTTTTATATTGAAGCCCTATGATTCAAGTTTTAATATCACATTTCTTCACCTTATTCTATTAATTGAATCTAATAGCTACTAAGAATGAAACTTGGAAATGGTGGTTTAATATAAGGATGATAGTGCATGCTATAATAAAAAACATACATCGGAGCACAAATATTACTGCTTTTGAAGAAGCTTTTTCATCTTTAAGCGTTGGGAAAGGTCTTGTGATGACTCTCCTGGATGTTTGTTTATTTATTTAATTTATTTGTTTGTTTGTTTGTTTGTTTGTTGCATTTATATGCCGCCCACTCCACAGAGACTCTGGGCGGCTCAGAACAGTAAAAATTCACATGCAACAACAAATATAATAAGCATTAAAAACAATAGATATTAAAACATTTAAAAACATTAAAATGCAAAATGCAGCTGCGCGAGCTGTGGTGGGTGCACCCAGATGCACCCACGTAACACCGATCCTCCGCCAGCTGCATTGGTTGCCCATTAGTCTCCGGATCCAATTTAAGGTGTTGGTCGTTACCTTTAAAGCCCTACATGGCTCAGGGCCAGGTTACCTTCGGGACCGCATCCTGCCGCATACCTCCCTACGACCGGTCAGGGCCCACAGAGTCGGCCTCCTCCAGGTCCCATCGACCAAACAATGTCGGTTGGCGGGGCCAAGGGGGAGGGCCTTCTCTGTGGGAGCTCCCTCCCTGTGGAACCAGCTTCCCCCGGAGATCAGGACTATCCCCACCCTGCTGGCCTTCCGGAAAGCAATAAAAACCTGGCTCTTCCGGCAGGCGGGGTGAAAGCGAGACGATACTCTTTTAACTTTTGTATGTTTTTAATTATTGTATTTTATTGTATTTTATATTGCTGTAATGGATCTGAATATGTTGTGAGCCGCCCAGAGTCCCTAGGGAGTTGGGCGGCATACAAATCCATTAAATTAAATTAAATTAAATTAAATTAAAATCATTGGCCCCAGGCCTGTCGACAAAGCCATGTTTTTACTGCTTTTCTGAAGGATGGCAGGATGGGAATAATGCGGATCTTGGGGGGTAGTGTATTCCAGAGAGCCGGTGCTGCTACAGAGAAGGCCCTCGTTCGTGGGCCCGCCAGCCGACATTGTTTGGCTGACGGAACCACCAGCAGACCAACTCTGTGGGCTCTAATTGGTCTTAGGGAGGTATGTTGGAGAAGGCGGTCTCGGAGGTAAACTGGTCCTAAGCCATGTAGGGCTTTAAAGGTAATCACCAACACCTTGAATTGCGCTCGGAGACCTATAGGCAGCCAGTGCTTCCAAGATACCTCTTCAGATGTCAGTTCAGGGGAGGATGAACCAGTTCCTAGTAGGTCAGAAGGGGAGTTGATCAGTGGCTCCAAGCAGCTGTCTGAGAGTGATTTGGCTGAAGTGTTACATCCTCTTGGGACATTGGCAACTGCCACAGCCACTGCTGATTGGTTTGGGCTGGAAGCGGGAGAGTCCAGCCCTCCGATTGGCTGCCGCGTTTGACAGCCGCTTATAAATAGCGCTGTCAAACGCGGCTGAGGTGATTCTAGCCTCCGTTTGTTCCTGAGCGTTCCTGTTGTGTTTACTGTGCTGGTTGCCTCAATAAAGGCTAGTTGGTCACAGACTCGAGTCTCACTGTCATCCTTCCATTCCACGGACTTAACATGAAGCACAGCTGCAACAGGACAGCCTTGAGGCATCAGATGGAGAAAGCATGCAGCTACAGCTGGTCAGGGATAAAGAAGAGGAACTGCCTTCTGTATCTGATCCAAGAAAACACAGGGCAGAGTAAAGGCAGGAGCAAGATTACTCACGAGGAGAAAGCCTTCTTGATGGGCTGCACTAGAAGCTGGCTCTTTAGCACAGCAGACAGATGGAGGCTATTCTGGAAGCAACATTTTCATTTCCTAGCTGTGTGTTTTCTGGTCATTGTGATTCCTGCCTTGCTTTGGATTGATACGGATCGTGCCTTGTGAACTCTGGACTTTTCTTGCCTCATGAACCCAAAGGTGCTTTATCAAGAGGCAACTGGACTTTCTGGTTTTTCTTTGAAGATGTTTTGCTTCTTATCCAAGAAGCTTCTTTAGCTGACTGGATGATGGGAAATGGAAGGATTTATATTCCTTGCAGACAGCGTGTCACTTGCATTCTATTAGCGAGTCATTAAGGCCACTTGGAGGGACGCGGTGGCTCAGTAGCTAAGACGCTGACTTGTCAGTCAGAAAGATCGGCCGTTCGGCAGTTCGAATCCCTAGCACCGCGTAACAGAGTGAGCTTGTCATCAGAAGCATTAATTAATTGAAATGAATTGGAATTGCATATTTTCAGTCAGACGTTCATAATGTTTCCTACTCAGATCTCAAAAATAAAGGAGTGTTGCTTTCATTATTAGGTAGGATATAGCAAGAACAATAGTTCAGTAAATGATCCAATAATACCGGTATCAGTTACACTATGTCATCAACCCTTTATTATGGCAATTACCTGTGTTCCAACTAAAGATGCAGAAGAAAAAGACCTTGACTAGTTTTAAGGTCACATTCAATTTGAAACAACAGAATATTCAAGTAAGATGTATTGTTTATGTTTGGAGGTTGGAATGACAAAGTTTGAAA
Source organism: Diadophis punctatus similis (assembly GCA_023053685.1). NCBI lineage: Eukaryota > Metazoa > Chordata > Lepidosauria > Squamata > Dipsadidae > Diadophis > Diadophis punctatus. Next base: position 10,631,968 of record JALIGW010000008.1, read on the forward strand.
TATTAAAGAGAAAATGTATCTGGCTGTATAGTCTAGGAAAGTAAAATAAAGCAGGAGAACAACTTGCCAATTCAATGATTTCATTGCTAGTGCAGTCTTCCAACAACTAAAGTAACATCTATATAAATGGATATCACCATGGATCAGACATAAATTATGCTATTGGTATAAAGAGGTATACTGTAGAAATAATGACTCAGTCATAGTAGCAAAAAACATGGGCAAGGCTGACTATTGATCAAGAAAAGAACTGCTCATGTGGGAAATTTTTTCACCATACACCCACCATTTTCAAGGAGAACTTCAGGAATCACTCTGAATTCCTGAATCTTATTGATAGGGCATCAAAGGAACTGGCATAAAATCAAAAAAATTATTAAGGATGAATGTGAAAAGAAATGAACAAAGATCAATATACCAAACTAATTGGGTGAGATCATCCGCAGGCATGGGGTGTGTTTCCATCAGTACGCTGACGACACCCAGCTGTACATCACCACCCCGTCTGACTTCAGGGAGGCAGTTGATGTAATGTGCCGATGCCTGGACGACGTTAAGATCTGGATGGGGAGGAACAGACTCAGACTTAATCCCGACAAGACCGAGTGGCTGTGGATAATGCCTCCTAAGGACCATGATAACTGTCCCTCCTTGGTCTTCGAGGGTGCGAAACTGACTCCCTCAGACCAGGTCCGCAACTTGGGGGTCCTCCTAGATCCACAGCTAAAATTAGATCATCACCTTTCTGCTGTGGCTAGGGGGGCCTTTGCACAGGTTCGCCTGGTGCACCAGCTGCGGCCATATCTGGAGAAGGAGGCTTTACTCACGGTCACTCATGCCCTTGTCACCTCGCGTTTGGACTACTGCAATGCGCTGTACATGGGGCTACCCTTGAAGAGTATCCGGAGACTTCAGTCGGTGCAAAATGCGGCTGCGCGTGCTGTGGTGGGTGTGCCGAGGTACACCCACGTGACACCGATTTTCCGCCAGCTGCATTGGTTGCCCATCGGTCTCCGGGTCCAATTCAAGGTGTTGATCACCATCTTTAAAGCCCTTCATGGCTTAGGACCAGGATATCTCCGGGACCGCATTCTGCCGCATACTTCCCTCCGACCGGTTAGGGCCCACAGGGTTGGCCTCCTCCGGGTCCCGTCGGCCAAGCAATGCCGGCTGGCGGGCCCCAGGGGGAGGGCCTTCTCTGTGGCTGGCCCCGTGCTCTGGAACCAACTCCCCCCAGAGACCCGAACCATCCCCACTCTGCTGGCCTTCCGAAAGGCCGTTAAGACATGGCTCTTCCTGCAGGTGGGGGGGACAGCTTAACCATTTGAGCTTACCCCCCAAGTATGTATGTGGTTGAATGGATGGATGTTGTTGTTGCTTTTATACTGCCTTTTTAAATTTTGTACCGTTTTTAAATTGTTGAAATTTTGTTCATCCTTGTATCTCTTATGTTGTACGCCGCCCTGAGTCCTTCGGGAGTTGGGCGGCATATAAGAATAACAAAATAAATAAATAAATAAATAAATAATTGTCAGAACAAATGGTAAAAATTGCTAAGAGAAGAGAATCCAGCCAAAAAAGGACAAAGATATCAGAGAAAGAAACAATTTATGAAAGCTGTTAGATAAGATTAAAAGCAGTTAGATAAGATTATAACAATATTTGTAAACACACATGCTCTATCTCACCACATTTTCCTCTCCAATCTCTCCACTTTGGGAGAGGGAGGGGGATGAGAGAGTGGAAAAATGAAGCAATTGCAAAATCACAGGTCAGACACAGATCGACACATAGTGACCACAATGGTGATCATGTAACTGAGAAATGCTTTGAAAATTGTAAATGGTTGTATATTGGCCATGAAGTTATTTTTCAGCACCGTTATAACTTCAAACAGTTGGTTGAAGTGGTCGGTAAGCAAGGACTACTTGTATAATACTTGGAAAGGTGGAAAAATAGCAGGAAGGTGGATGGACTCAGTTTCAACAGCAATTGGTGCACTTGAAGGAGCAGGTTGTCCTGAAGAAGAGCTAGCTATGTGGTTGCTAAGAATCAATATTGACTTGCTGGCACATGATCAATCAAACAAACAAGTTGTTTTGTGGGATTGTGCTATCTTTTCTATGCAAAACAAAAAAAGGTGGAAACATAATATATGTTTGTAATTTTTTGCACCCCAATCTATCTTTCCCATGTATCACATAGCACCCATCCAATCCCAGAGAATTCAGATGCTTTAAAGCAGGGGTGTCAAACTCGATTTCATTGAGGGCCGCATCAGGGTTGTGTTTGACCTCGTGGGGCTCCGTTTTCGGCTGTGATGGCCTCCTGCAACCCTCTGCCAGTGAAAACACAGCTCAGGAGGGCTGCACAATCCTTTGCTGTTTCCAGGATGGCCTCATGGGCTGGATCTGTCCCATGGGTCTTGAGTTTGACACTCCTGCTTTAAAGAGTTACTGATACAAATAAGGGCTAATTTTGGTCCCTACATACTCAGAACATTATTTTGCCTTCAAAGCACTGCACAACCCCATTGTCTTGTAACTGCAGCTCAACACATTTTTTTCATTCTGCACATATTTTTTAATCAATTCAGTCTGCAAATATTTTTTAATCGATAGGCTGTTATATATTTATTATTATCATTGCCAATTAATTACTAGTAGAATTAATATTTATTTAGATTTTGTTCTGGTCCACCCATTATATTGAGTGGCCACACATATGAGGGATGGTATATGTATATCTTGGTTGGAAAGAAGAAGATTCTTGGATTTAAATAGGTCAGTTGGCAAACCTTTTTTTAAAAAACCTAAACAGATTGGGCAGAGTTTTGGGGTCTGGTTGTAACATTTTTTCCATTTTATATTTGGGAGGGCATTATCATAAATGCAGGATCATTTTTCTTTTAGGTAGGTGCAAAAAAGGCTCCTTTACACATGACAACATTCCTTTGTCATTTTTAAATCTGAGTAAGCTTTTATTGTTATTTGGCAGAAGAGAGGAAAGCAGTAATAACTCTTGCATATTTTACAATATGTTTTTAAGTTAAATAACTTGTACCTGTAATAGAGACATGGTATAATGATGTTATCTCAATACTTATTATCTTACTATAATTTAAGTGATACTACTGTTTTCCATGCTCCTAATTTTTATAATTTAATATATTTACAAATACATGAGATTCAAAATAGCCTTTTTACCTGGCATGTTATAAAAAGTAAGGCTTGCATGTATAGTCATTTTCCATATTTCCCCAAACCTTCACATCTTGAGATTATTCACATTCATTCATAAAATAGAAAAGTAAAGATCAAACTATTCCATAATATGTGTGTATTTTGGTATAGTATTTTATTTCTATGTTGGCTATCAAACTGATGAGATTGTTCCCAGCCCCACTAGACTTAACTCAAATCTAGTCCCTTCTTTAACATTTGTTTTAGTTATTTTAGAGTCACAGCATGTATATAATTCTATGACACCCATGCAAAAATCTGCATTCAACCAATATCCTGGTACCACCAGACCTCTTTGAGGTAGTTAGATATAATGACCTGCATATTTATTTGTTGAAATTATCTAAGCTTCTTTGTCAGTTTGTCTTTTTGATCAATCTCTTTATTATATAATCTACAATACTTTTCTTTTTGGTTTAAGAAGCATTCAAAACTCAGAGTGTGAGAAACTAAAGATACCCCTGTTCAGGATAAGAGCCTCTTTGCTATTTCTTTCTTATTTATTTATTTATTTATTTATTTATTTTGGTTCTTCTATGCCGCCCTACTCCCGAGTATTATCATCACAAAATTCAGATTTTTCTGTCATTTCTGAAAGTGTTCAGCCAGGAGTCTTAAATTTCAGAAAGGTCAGAGGCTCTTTAGTTCTGATATTAGCAACAAGGCCAAAAAATCATTTGGTTCTTCAACGTTTTAAGACTTGACTTTTTCAGCCTTACAGATACAATCATTGATCTACAACCATTGTTTTGCAATCATTCAAAGTTATAGTAGCACTTAAAAAAATGACTTACAACCAGTCATGGCATTTATGAGGATTGCAACATTGCCATGATCCCATGGTTAAATTTTGGGCATTTAGTGGGTCTGTGACAACTCACCATGGCCAACTTGCCACAGTCAAGTTGCTGCAGCAAATTCACCACAGCCAACTCATTATGAGATAACTTGCCATGGCCAATTTGCGTCAGGACAACTCACCACAGGACAAGAGTTACACTAATAGTAACTCTTGCAATAGCACTTAGACTTATATACCACTTTACAGTGCTCTACAGCCTCTCTAAGCAGTTTACAGAGGCAGCATATTGCCCCCAACAATTTGGATCCTCATTTACTAACCTCACAAAGATGGAAGGCTGAGTCAACCTTGAACCTGGTGGGATTTGAACAGCCAAATTGCAGCCAGCTGGCAGTCCGCAGAAGTAGATTTTAAGATCCTGATATCGGTTAAGTTTTTCTGGTTGTTTTTCATCAATTCGGCTGTCACCTGGTATGGCGACATCAATGATCCACACTTTTTCCTTTTCCACAATCGTGAGGTCCGGTGTATTATGTTCCAAAACCTTGTCAGTCTGAATTCGAAAGTCCCAAAGTATTTTGGCATGTTTGTTTTCAACTACTTTCTCAGGTTTATGATCCCATCAGTTCTTTACCACTGGTAGGTGGTAATTGTGGCACAGGTTCCAATGACGCATCTAGGCCACGTAGTTGTGCCTCTGTAGTCCGTCAGTGCGATTTTTTTGTAGCCGCTGAGAATGTGATCAATTGTTCCATCAGCTTCCTTGCAAAGTCTGCATTTTGGGTCATCAGCTGATTTTTCGATCTTGGCTTTGATTGCATTTGTTCTAATTGCTTGCTCCTGGGCTGCAAGAATCAAGCCTTCTGTCTCCTTCTTCAGTGTTCCATTAGTGAGCCATAACCAGGTCTTCTCCTTGTCAACTTTTCCTTCAATTTTGTCAAGGAACTGCCCATGCAAGGCTTTATTGCGCCAACTGTCGGCTCTAGCTTGCATTGCAGTTTTCCTATACTGATTCTTTGTCTGCTGCGCTTTCAGAAGCTTCCAGTTGTTTACTTCAATCAATGCAGGTTCTTCACTTTCTTTGACGTATTCTGCCAATGCATGTTTTTCTTCTACTACTGATTGTTTTACTTGTAAAAGTCCTCTGCCGCCAGTTTTTCTGGGCAGATATAGTCTGTCAACATCACTACGAGGGTGAAGTGAATAGTGAACGGTCATGAGTTTTCTTGTTTTTCTGTCCAAATTGTCCAGTTCAGCCTGTGTCCAGTTTATTATGCCAGCAGTATATCTTATAACAGGTATAGTCCAGGTGTTCATGGCCTTGATGGTGTTGCCTTCATTGAGCTTGCTTTTGAGAATTTTTCTGACTCTTTGTATGTATTCTTTGCTGACCACATTTTTCACATGCCCATGTTTGATATTATCCAGTTGTAGTATGCCCAGGTATTTATAGGCCTCTGGCTAATGACACTTTATAGCTTGACCATTACGTATGTTTATGCCCACGCTTTCTGTGATTTTGCCCTTCTTCAATGCTACTGTGGTACATTTATCCAAACCAAACTCCATACTGATATCAGTACTAAAGATTTGGATAGTGTTGGTCAGAGACAGAATTTCAGTTTCAGTTTTTCCATACAACTTCAGATCATCCATGTACAACAGGTGTGAAATTTTATTAGATTTCTTAGATGTTCTGTCATCATAAGATCCGCTCCATCTTTCAGAGCTGCAGCTGCCAGTTCTTGGGCTCTCAGACCAGGGCTTAGCTCCAACTGATTACAGAATACAAAAGACAGTTCATTGAGATCCAGGGAAATCCAGGGGGAGTCCAGGGAAGCCATACAGTCATAAATCATCTACCTCCTCTCCTCCGTCTCACCTTCCAGCTGCCCCTTTCTGATTCTCTGCTTTTCAAGCTCTTGGCCTTTCTGCTTCTCCACCTCTCTGTTTCTCCACCAAATCTCCAGCCTCTCAACAAGCTTATCATGACTGTCTCCCTCTTGCCTTTCTCTGAACACTCTTCCACTTCCACATACCAATCTCTACATTCCAAACTTTACAAAATCCTCTCTGCAAAACACTTTGGAGCACCATCAACAAACACATACAGATGCTGTCGCCATCCTAAAAAAAATTATTAAAAAGTGAATATGAATGAATAGAATGAGCTGGAAGGGACCTTGGAGATCTTCTCATCCAGCCTCCTGCTCAAGCAGGAAATCCTATACCATTTCAGACTGTCAGCTCTTCTTAAATATATCCAGTGATGGAGCACCCACCTTTTTACCCCCCAAAAGAGGGTGAAAACTTGGGTGTAGCCCCACCCAGCCACCCCCACTCTTTGATCTTTGCCTGCCAGCAATTTACCTTTTTGCAGCAAACAGCAGCAGAGCCTCATTAGCACAAGCCACTGATTATCTGCCTCCCGACACTCAGCTAGTTTATTGAAGTTACCGGCAAGCCCGCGTGCTAAAATGAAAGTGAAACTAAAGCTGCACGGAGTCAAATTGCTGTAGGGAGAGGCAAAAATAGAATTTTATTTTCTTGTGCTAACCAGACTGTGCTTAAACCAGCTGTTTTTTGCTGCAAGAAGGTAAGTCAATAACTATAAATGCCTATAGAATGTTCAAATTATTAAACTTATTTTTAAAGATTGTTTTATTATTGTTCTAGACAACTTAACAAAATGAAGAAGCTTTTTAAAATAAATGCTTGATCTGAAGAGGCCCAGTGCTATTGTATCTTCTTTTAAATAGCAAAGAATACTTCCAGAAAGCCACATCAATTTTAAAGATCTGTAAATGTATAATCTGAAATGTCCTGTTTTAGTATTAAGTATTAATATTAGGTATTAGTATTAAAATAAGGCAGTTGAGTTAAATCCTGATTTAGTCATGTTTGGAGTAGATCTATTTAAATAATTGGGAAGAGTTAGTGTGATTACATTTAAGAAAACTTTCTGGGATGAATATACTGCTATAATGTACATTTCTCCAATTCTTTGCTATTTCTATGGGTCAGACACACATGCACAGAAATACACAGCAAACAGTGTATATCATCTGTGCTGTTTGCTGTTTGGTGTTTGGCAAATTGCTGGGAGGCAGAGGCCTTTTTTCCTTGTTTTTCTCCCCCAAAACCAAGGTGCGTCTTATACTCCGGTGCGTCTTATACTGCGAAAAATACGGTATATGCCTCTGTTTTGTATTGTATTAGAATTGTATTAGGTTTTTTGGCTGCTGCTGCACACTGCTGGCTCATATTCAAGTGATCATCCACTAGGACACCAAGGTCCCTCTCACAGTTACTGTTTTTGAGCCAGGTCTCGCCTAATCTGTACTTAGGTGAGACCTGGATCAAAAATAGTAACTGTGAACAGTTACAGTAAAGTTAAAAGTTTAATCAGTTTTAGAAGTGAATTTCTCATTTAGACCTTCTCTACATCCATGACTACATGTTAATACAACTTTCATTGTATTGCAGGTTTGACCTAAGTTTTGTTAAGTTTTGAATTTCTGAGCTTTGGGTTAGGAAGTTTCTAGTTTTCTTATAGCTCAGCTTAAGGGCAACGTCCTGGATAAAAGATTTAAGAACTCTCATCTAGAGAGACTAGGAAGTGTCAACAGGCTAAACCTGGCTGGTAGAAGATTGTCATAAGTATCTTTTATTTTGAATAGGCTCATCTTGGAGAAAGGGGTCTGCCAGTGAGGTTTTTAATTATTGATCTTGGTTTGTAAATAACTTTAAGTAGCTTGACTGAAAAAAAGGTCTTTTCCTTTAAATAGCAATAGCACTTAGACTTATATACGGCTTCATAGTGCTTTTAAAGCCGTCTTAGGATATTAGGATAAAAATTAGGATATTCCTTTAAAAATTATTGATTAAAAGCGTTATAGTTCTTAGCATCAGCTTCCATTTGTTAATTTAGGTGATCATTGAAATTATTAAGCTATTTTGATATATGCAGATTCAAAATTAAAGGCAAACTTGACAGGGATGAAAAGATGACATACATTTGCTAAGGATTTACTGTAAGTTCTTGATATGGAAGGGCAATATAACAAGCAATCAACAAAAACTTTTTTAATTGAATAAGTCAAGATTATATATTAACAATCAGTTGATAATAGTCTGAATCCAGTATTAAACCATTTTTCTTGATTTGTTTTAGTACTAGGGCTGGAATTCTTTAAATCTGTTTGGAGGAAAAGATGATTATTGGTCAATTGCTTTAGGCAGGAAACAAGCTGACCATTTTAGATTTGTATCCAGTTGCATTCTTCATTTTGAGTAGGGACAAGTATTTGGTAGCATAGCTGTTACACACTCTATTAAAATAAATGTCAAGTAACTAAAGGTTAGATCCAGAGTTATTCATACACAATAATCTACTAAAATCACTGACACTCAACTTGGGCATAAATTTGTTCTAAATATAATTAAGTCTGGACTCAACAGTTGCTGATTTATATGCACATTCAGTTTAAGCCTGAAGGCCTTTAAAATAAGAGTAAGCATTTTCCATCATGTTAAAATATCCTATGGAGAAGTTGAAACTAGAGAGGGCAGTACTTCCATTCTGATGTTTGGGAAACTATATAGGAAAATTTCTCTTTTGTTGTTTAAATGAATTGATGGAGAGAGGAAGCTGAATAATATGCTTCTTGCTTGCCTGCAGCCCAATTTCTAACTCTGATAAATGAAGGGTTGTACCTTTGCTCTAATATATTCTGTCAAACATTTGCTGCTTGCATAAATATATAGAGCACTCAATCCTCACTGTGAATGGGGATGCCTGAAATTTAAAAAACTTGGAAAATCTTCTGATTTTTCTTAGACTTTAGGGCTTAATGCACTGGAGGGAGAGAGCTAGTTTGTCAAATATATGGAAGGACATTGCAATAGATATGAATATAATTCATAAAAACAAGTGCCTGAATATGAGCAACTTCATAAATATGAGCCTGTATTTCCCACCTCTTCGTTTTTCTTCTTTCATTTTTATGAATAGCAAGTGCCTGACATTCTAAAACATTTTGCACTGAAATGAATAAATATATTCTGAAAACAGATTCCTATTTCTTTGAAATCTGTTAAATCTGTTCCTGTTAATGAAGTCTGAAAGCCAGAGAAGACAAACTGTATGCAGGGTATAATAAAAATAGAAACATTGTTTCAAGTATAAATGAATTTATCTTTAAGGCTTTTCCAAAGATTTGTTTTTAATCTGATTTTGATGTTTCTATTTTATATATTCCTTCCTTCAGTTTATTGCTTCAAAAATTCTGCATATTGTAATTCCCTTGTAGAAAATAACTTCCAGAGTTAATAACTGCCATGTCTCTACTCCTGAGAATGTACTTTATACTGGATAAATAAGAGCAGAATGAAAATTGATGCTTCTTCTCAGCGTGTTTCCATGTACAGGGATTAGGCTTCATATCTGCATATTTATTATGTCAAGAAGCTACACATATATATGTATATATTCAGTATGGGTAATTTTGTTTTGATTTGTCCTGTTCTGTAATTTATTATTTAGAAAAAAGAAACACATCCTTTCTTGATGTAAATGTTAATTGGATACCATTTTATCTTTAAGTATGTTTTTATTGTAGAACAATAAAATGTTCATCCTGATAATAGCAGACGTGCAGAGAAATAATTTATATTGTGCAGAAAATCCTCTTCTAGATTCTCCTGAGTCTGGAGGGTCAGCTATTCTCACTACCATATTATTCCACCTAAACTATGCTTTAAGATTTAAGCATAATTTCCCTCTTTCCTAGATTCATTTCTTTATCAATATAGAATAAATATAGTAGCAGGTGGAGAAATAGTGTTTGTGAAAAATTAATCTCCAAATACTGAACAATAATTATTCAAATGTAGAATAATATACATTAAAAAACAATTGCTTGCAAGATCAGTACTGATATATAAAATCAGTAAAATGTTGCACAAAAGTTAGAACAATGAGATGCTTAACATTCAGTACATAAGAATTTCTATACAGGATTAGGATTTTTTATAGCTTAACTATCATTCATGTAGATGTGCAGTTTATATCAAATCTTAAGGAAAGAACAGTTGTAACATTTATTATACATAAACCTGTTTATTTTAAATTCTAAGATAAAGTGTCTGATGCCTTACAACATTGGATCCTGCTGGACTAATTGAAAAGGATAGTATGTCATTTTCCCAGACCCAACAGAACTAAAGTGTCCGGATTGAAGAATCTTCTTTTTTATCTCTGTGCACTTGGCTGCATCACCTTACTACAGATAGTTTGTGCCTTTCTAAAGCAATGGTATTAGGAAAACAATACATATCTTCCAATTGTATATTTATATGGATAGGAGGTAGCTTTGTATTTATCCTTCATAGCACTGTAAGAATGTAAGAAACATTATTTAGTTTGGTTATGAATGGTACTGGTGGGCATTTTTGCATACCTGAATTCCCCCACACACACTTATTTATATTTATTTAGCATATGGCATTGGTTCATTGAAAACCAGGAGTCTACGGTGTTATTACAGAGTAGTAGTTTGGCTGTCTAAGATTGCTAGTTTGTTCAGTTCATCTTCACATGCTATGCAGGACGCACCACATGGGGCGAACTAGCTCCAGATATAAGGAGCTAATAGCATTCTGCAGGACAGTCAGCATCATCTGGGTTTTTTTTTCTCAATCGTTTTTTTTTTTGCTTCACATTTAGGCAGGCCCACTGCTGCTTACTTTCTTGCTTATGTTGTTAGTCCCACCAGAGTATTGCCTATTTATTTATTTGTATTTACATGCTTTCGAACTGCTAGGTTGGCAGAAGATAAGGCAAGTAACATGGTGCTAGAGCTCGAACTTCTGGAGTGCAGAGAGCTGACCTTCTCCAGCCAAAAAATCCAAAGTCTTTAAGCCACGGAGCCACCATACCTACATTTATTTCAATGCAGTTGATTAATTTCTGTTAATTTCTATCTCACTATATAAATTTTTCTTCTATTTGTTTAGCATTTGGCCATTGCATTAGAAACTGTTTAGGAGAAAACCAAACAGACATTCATCAATAACTGCTTCCATTATTTATGCATTCAGGTATTTATTAAGATAATCTAAGTCTTTTTAATGGAGACTATGCCATCATACCTGACCATGTTGTTTAGTAATAAAAATTATAATCACAATTACTATCCTAACACAAGGACAACCTACAGATTAAGTAACATTTATTTACTATATGCCTATAAGTGTTCTTTCCATGCTCTGCTGGATATCCATGCATAGATAAGGTTCATCATATGTTTGTATATATCTGGTGTAAAGTTAGTTCTTCTAAGAAATATTTTTCTTTGTTTACCTATATTGTTTAATGTGTTCATTTGACATCAGCCGGTCTCATACTGTGAAGTCACTTAGTTTCACTTAGCTTAAAACCTATTAAGCAAAGCTTATCCTACTGCAAATATCATACAAAATATCAATAATAGGTACACTTTTGATATAATGTACATCTGCACCCACAAATTGATATACCGTATTTTTCGCACTATAAGCCGCACTTCCCCCCAAAAAAAGTGGGTGGAAATGTCTGTGCGTCTTATAGAAAGAATATTGCAGTGGGAGGGAGGGGGGTTGGTGCGGCTGCAGCATTCACTCCCTCTGCCAGGGAACACTGGAGCCTTTGCTGCCAAGCAGCTGATTGGTGCTTGGATCGACCTCCCAGAATACTGTCAGTTAGCTGTTCTAGGCGGCGGAGATCGCCGCCGCCGCAGATGTTCGCTGCCAATTGGCGATGGTGAATGGGTGGCAGCGGTGATTGGTGGCAATGAATGGACAGCGGCGATCCCCGCCGCCTAGAACAGCTGGTCGGCAGTATTCCGGGAGGCCTATCCAACTGCCAATCAGCTGCTCGACAGCGAAGGCTCCAGCATTGCCTAGCAGCGGCAGCAGGTCAGCTCAGTTGACCAGTGTTGGGCGCAACAGAGCAGAGCCCTGACGAGCCACGTGCTGGGGCTGTGATAACGTGCTGAAGCTGACCAGGATGTTTGCTGTTTGCTGCAAGGATGCTAGTCAGATGAATACCAGATGGATGCTGGGAGGCAGAGGCATATTTTTTTTCTTCTTTTCCTCCTCTAAAACTAATGTGCGTCTTATTGTCCGGAGCGTCTTATAGTGCGAAAATTATGGTAATTAGATTCCAATTAATACTAATATGCTCAAAAACTTTTCCAGAATGAAACTGCTCTATTTCAGTATCTACAAACATTCATAATAAACAACAGACCTGACCTAGTATCTCCCTTAATCATTTATCCAATCTTAATTCCATCCCAGCAAGAAGTGGTTAACAGAATGTCAAATACATTAAGGACTTTGGGCTTGATTGAAATGTGTCCCATTTTATTAGAGAGGATTAATAGAATATCAGAAATAAAGATGAGTACAAAGGAGTTTTGTTGGAGAAAGCTCTTATTGTCATTTGTGGCAGAATTGTAATAAATGATTTATTGCACATTCTGTTGTGACAAAATTCGTTTTGCATTAAACTTCTTGAGGGCCTTAGTCACATGAGCAGTTGAAGTGTAAAAACCGAATTTTCATAATAAGGTGAGATATTTATAAGTTATCTTATAAAATAATACATTTTCTAATTCTCTTCCTCACACATAGTAGTAATATACACTAGCATATTAGCATAGCTAGCATAACACTAGCATAGCTTAAGAAGATGTTGGATAACCATTTGTCTGAAGTAGTGTAGGGTTTCCTGCCTAGGCAGGGGGTTGGACTAGAAGACCTCCAAGGTCCCTTCCAACTCTGTTGTTGTTGTTGTTGTTGTTGTTGTTGTTGTTATTATTATTATTATTATTATTATTATTATTATTATTATTATTATTATTATTATTATTATATGTCCTTTGTCCTATATCCATTTATTGCAAATCTATTACCGTATTTTTCATACTATAAGACGCACTTCCCCCATCCAAAAAAAGTGGGTGGAAATGTGTGTCTTATAGAGTGAATATTGTGGCGGGGGGAGGGGGTTGGTCACCGCTGCTGCCGCCTGTCACCACTGCCACCATTCGCCGCTGCCGGGGAACACTGGAGCCTTCGCTGCCACACAGCTGATCGGCGGTTGGATCGGCCTCCCGGAATACCACCAATCAGCTGTTCTAGGCAGCGGGGATTGCCACCACCACCGCCAAATGTCGCCTAGAAAAGCTGATCAGCAGTATTCTGGGAGGCCAATCTAACCGCTAATCAACTGCTCGGCAGCGAAGGCTCCAGCATTGCCCGCTGGCGGCTCGGCTCAGTTGACCGGTGGTGGGCGCAATGGAGTGGAGCCCTAACAAGCCACATGCTGGGACTGCGACAACATGCTGAAGTTGACCAGGCTGTTTTCTGTTTGCTGCAAGGACGCTAGCCAGATGAATACCGGATGGATGCTGGGAGGCAGAGGCAGATTTTTTTTCTTGTTTTCCTCCTCTAAAACTAATGTGCGTCTTATGGTCTTATAGTGCAAAAAATACGATATATCTGGCTGCACTTGTCATTTTCTTGTCATTTTGTCTTGGTTTTTTTTCTTTTTTGAACTAGTGCAACGTTTGCACTTCGATGCAACGTTGCACTTCTGGTGGGCCGCCCATGTAACCAAATAGAAGGAAAGACACCGGACAGTTTTTCCTTGGGGATGAACGGCCCCAAGTTACACTTGGGTAGGTTCTTTTATTAGGTTCAAACAAAGGGGGGAAGAACATGATTACATCAAAACACACATGGTAAACTTTACCCAATAATAATGTTACAGCATGGCAAACTCAACCCCTTTTCAGGGGGGTATGAGTGGGAGACAGGTACAGAGGGGGGGTGATTTATGGATGCCCATTAACTGGTATCTGTCGGGCACAGCTCGCATTCCAATGTCCATTGGAGCTGATAATGTCCAGATACGGAGAGGGCTGTGCTGGCCTCTTTGCACGCTGACAGGATGTGAGGTCTTGAGGAATGTCACTGACAGGATGTGAGGTCTTGAGGAATGTCACGTATCTTTGTGCCAGACCCTAAAACAGTGCTTTAGCTTACAAGCCTAACAAGCCAATACTTTTTCCACATGTGAATCAAAAAGGGCAAATACAATGCATTTTGTTACAAGGATATATTATACATATAAAACAATATTGCAACATCTCCTCTATTTTTATTTTTTAAATGAGGAGAGAGGCTAGCATAAGTAGAAAACAAACATATCAAAGCACAAAGTTTTTTCCATTGTCCATACAAAAAGGACGCTTCACAGGTGACTGTCCAGAGTCCATACGATCGCTGTTGTCCTCTGCATCCAGAAGGCACTTGCTTTCGCTGACATGAACGTCCTTCCTAGCAGAGGGAAAAAAAGCTTTGCATAGCTGGAATAGAGAAGGTATGCACTGAATGAAACAACACAGTGAGATAAGTAGGACAATGATACACATGATGGATGAAAAAATGTCCTTAACCAAGAGCTATCCTGTAGCCAGACCACAGACCATCCCACCAGGCTGGCAGTCTGAGAAGCCAGCTCTTTTAGGGAGGCGATCTGATGCTTGACCAACTGAGAGGTGTCTGACAAGTTGAAACAACACATATTTCTGACAGATTAGCAGGTATATAGTTGAAGGTTTTTTGACCACATGTGAAAAACCAACCAGCAGGAATCAAAACATGAGCCCAATTGTAGGAAATGTTCTCATAAGAGGAACAGTTACCAGGAAAAATTCCCGTGGGCATACAATTCTGTGTGAGAGAAGCAGTGCAGTTTTCAATGCGTGCACATGGAACGTTGTTTCTGCTGGCTACAAAGGGTGTGGTAAGAGACATGGCATTGACTGGAAGCTTCCTTGTGATGGGGCCCCAGTGTGGAGAGTCGCCATAACCAATTTTCTCCCCTTATGTAAACATAGCCAGCTGGGTGTCATTTAATATGGCAGATAAAGGCGTGCAAACTGGTATTAAACAACTCCCTAATAATGTATGCATATCCAGGGTTTCATTTAAACAAAAACTTGAAACGTTTACCTGTTCTGCTAACCACATCCACAGGTTGTATGTCAAACGAGTGTGCAAATCATGGGAAGGAGCTGACCTTCCTACCCTATGTGTAAGAGACCCAGGATTTAAGCCAATGTGAATATGGCAAATATGCAATACCCCTTATGTCTGTGCATGTAAGTGTCAAAGGTGTGTTTTCATGTTACTCAGCCCTTTTGGGGCTTTGCAAAATATGTGGGCCATCTATGGGGGAAGCTTCACAGCGTATTAAAAAGATAAACAATATTAATATTAAACCAAACAATAGGAAAATAACTTCATGATAGGAAAAAGTTCTACAATCTACAGGTTTCATGAACTCCTGCCAACACGACAGGGGATAATCTGGAGGGTTTCTTCGAAATAAAAGACATCCTTCTGATGGTGCGTACGGCAGAGGATGGCCCGCCCTGTTCTCCAGGTCAGGGCAGGAAACAGTCTCTTTGAGCTCTTCCTCAGTCGGAAGTTGATTGGTGCTTGGCATCTCTGGGTGTGTGTGGTGGTAATTTGGGAAGAAAAGGTCTTACGTGTCTTCCGGGAACCCAGAGAACTCGATTAGGAAGTTGGATTGCTGCGTATCCTCTTCCCCAGGTAATAAGATCAGCAGGACCTCACCAAGTCAGGTCCAGAAGGCAGCGATAATAAACAGGAGGTTGAGGTGAAGCAACTGGAGCAGCTGCAAATTGGCGAATCGCAGCTGAGGATGGTGGGCTGCCAGTAAGATTCAAGAAGTTCAAAGTATAAAGACAAAGATTAAGCGTGTTATGCAATGCCGGGAGACCAGGGGGCATTTTTCCCCTTTTGCCAATATACCTGTCCAGGGCGTGGTTTAAGGTTAGGTATGCCAAATTTATGCACAATGTCCCATTGGTTGCAAAAGGCAGCAAATGCTGCACTAGTGCAAGCAGGACCATTGTCAGTTTTTAGTTCTTTTGGGCGTCCCAGCGATGCAAAAGTCCGAATACAATGATTGATAACATGTTTGGTGGATATTGGGTAACATCCATTTGCCAAATTCAGCAACACTCTGTCCCCCTGGGGTTTACCCCCATGGGAAGAGAGTTTGCCTGTTGGCTACAAGTAGGGCACTGCTGAACAATGGCAGAGGCCTCGTTTGCAATGATGTCAAATTGTTTCATGAGCGCTTTTTTATTTTGATGAAAATAAGAGTGGCTAGTCCACAGAGTAATGGGTGACAAGGAAAGAATAGAAAGATCAAGGGGGGGGCAAGAAAGGCAACAGCTGCAATAGTGTCTGCCCATTCCCCTCCTGGATGACACCAGGAAAGGGTTGGTGACTTCTGATATGGGCCAGAAAAAAAAGAAGGCAAAGTCCTAGCATGAAGGAGAGATTGTAAGGTTAAAAAATAAGCTGAGAAGATTATCATCAAGAGATGCGGTAACTTGAGTCGAGAGGAATGGAAAAGCCTAGTAAACATCTATAAGATTAGCATTAATCCCAGATGCTAAATAAACTTCCAGGGAGAATCATGAACTAATTTACAGACATTATGAAAATCAGAAATAATTGCAAAGGTGCAGAAACAGTTAAAGTAAGACAAAGATCTTTAGGAAGATTAAAAGTAAATTTCCCTACAAAATCTGAAGCTTTTTAATCAAAATATTCTTCAAAACATCTGAGAACAAAAGCAATGGGTGGAAACTAATCAAGGAGAGAAGCAACTTAAAACTAAAAAAAATTTCCTCACAGTTAAAACAATCAATCAGTGAAAAAGTTTGTCTTCAGAAGGTGTGAATGCTCCAACACTGAAAATCTTTAAGAAGACAACCATTTGTCTGAATGGATTTCCATTTGCCTGAAGCAATTTAAACTTTCCTGTCTAGGCACAGGGGGTTGGACTAGAAAACCTTTAAGGTTCCTTCCAACTCTGTTGTTCTAATCCATTCTATAGCTATTTGAAAAAACAAAAAAGACAAAACTCAATTTGTTGCAAGGACAACACAGCCAATGCTTCCCTTGGAATGTGGGCTGTTGGCAAAAACAATTAAACCTTGCATTTTTGAAAATATCCATGAAAATATTTATGAGGAAAAACAAAGGAACACAATTTCATGAAAAAAAATCACAAAACATTAAAATCTGCAAAGAGAAGTAAAATTACTTAAAGTAAAAAGTAAAAATCAGCTTCCTGAGGGAGGAGATCAGATCACTGGGTTGTTTAACTTTAAATTAGCTGTTTCCTCGCTAGGAGCCGAAGCTTCAAGAGATGCAGCAAGCAACGTCTCTTTTGTTAGGGATAATTTGTCACCAAATAGATAAGGCGGGGGGGGGTCCGGTTCCCCCTTCAAAGCATTCTCATGTACTTTCAAACATTCCATGACAATCCGCCAAGTAGAAAGAACTTTTGGAGAAGCCTCACAAAAATACTTTCCCAATTTTTTCCATGTGGAAATGCTAATTGATCCCTTCTCTGGGTAAGCCTGACAATTTAGATAAATAAATTTCAGAAGGGATGTTAAATCAGATTTGGTTGGGATGGGAAGATTTCTACCATTATTTTTAATAGAGGACTTGGACAATTCCCTAAGTTTGTGGAGGTATTCTACCTGAGGCATAGGGAATTCTGTTTCCATACTCACGAATCTGGGAGGGTGCTCCGTCCACGACGGCCGGCCCTGGTATGCAAGAGGCGTTCCTTCGCCGGTGAGTGTGGAAATGCCAAGCGATGAGACAGATGAAGCCATGTGCTTGATCAGCCTCACACGGGGCACCAGATGCAACGTTTGCACTTCGATGCAACGTTGCACTTCTGGTGGGCCGCCCATGTAACCAAATAGAAGGAAAGACACCGGACAGTTTTTCCTTGGGGATGAACGGCCCCAAGTTACACTTGGGTAGGTTCTTTTATTAGGTTCAAACAAAGGGGGGAAGAACATGATTACATCAAAACACACATGGTAAACTTTACCCAATAATAATGTTACAGCATGGCAAACTCAACCCCTTTTCAGGGGGGTATGAGTGGGAGACAGGTACAGAGGGGGGGTGATTTATGGATGCCCATTAACTGGTATCTGTCGGGCACAGCTCGCATTCCAATGTCCATTGGAGCTGATAATGTCCAGATACGGAGAGGGCTGTGCTGGCCTCTTTGCACGCTGACAGGATGTGAGGTCTTGAGGAATGTCACTGACAGGATGTGAGGTCTTGAGGAATGTCACGTATCTTTGTGCCAGACCCTAAAACAGTGCTTTAGCTTACAAGCTAACAAGCCAATACTTTTTCCACATGTGAATCAAAAAGGGCAAATACAATGCATTTTGTTACAAGGATATATTATACATATAAAACAATATTGCAACAAACTAGTTGCAATTTCAGTTCACTCTAAAATGTGAGACACTTGTTCATTTTCTATGTCCTGTTCCCTCCCTCCTCCCTGCCCCTCCATTAGCTGGGAATGCAAAGTTGCTTTACAGTGATATCTGTGTTTCACTGCAGATGGCTTGCCCGATCAGTGGAACATTTCTAAGTTGATGCAATTTTACTAACATTTTTTGGGAATATTTGTTACAGTAGAAAACAAATTATATAGAATTCTGTGGGATAATTAGGACAAGAGATAATTGGGAGCCTCATTTCATATCATATTGGTGGTATTTTTATTAATGTTCCCACAGGAATAATAAATGTTAGCATGTGCCTTGTTTTCACCAACATAGACACAGTAGAATCTCATTTTAATGGACTAGTTGCAGAAATGTTCATTATATTATTTGTGTGATGACACCAACACACAAATGCATTTGAGGTTTTTATTGTTTCATTCAAGGTAACCTGCAAAGGATATGGAACAGATAAAACGATCCTTGGAAAGCTGGAATAAGTAACTGTGAAAAAGTAGGACATGAAAAAAAATGATAAGGAATGATTTCCTTTACTTTATTCTGGTCTTTACAACTAAAACCCTGTAAACTGTGTTTTTGAAAAAGGTCAACTTTAGATGTATACTTTTCAAACCTATATAATTTCTCATCTATCACACATGCATAAATGCTTCCCTCTTTTTTACGTATTCAAGCTTTCTCATTTTCCTTTTTCTGTTGCACACAGATGCACAGCCACAGGATTTTTGTCTTCTTTATTAGAAAGTCATGTCAACATCATGTGGCTAGGCGGGCTTTTGCACAGGTTCGCCTGGTGCACCAATTACGACCATACTTGGAGAAGGAGGCTCTACTCACAGTCACTCATGCCCTTGTCACCTACCGATTGGACTACTGCAATGCGCTCTACATGGGGCTACCTTTGAAGAGTATTTGGAGACTTCAGCTGGTGCAAAATGCGGCTGTGCGTGCTGTGGTGGGTGTGTCAAGATACACTCACGTAACACTCATACTCCGCCAGCTGCATTGGCTGCCCATTGGTCTCCGGGTACAATTCAAGGTGTTGATCAACATCTTTAAAGCCCTACATGGCTTAGGACCAGGTTACCTCCGGGACCGCATTCTGCCTCATACCTCCCTCCGACCGGTGAGGTCCCACAGAGTGGGTTTCCTCCAGGTCCCATCAGCCAAACAATGTCGACTGGTGGGCCCTAGGGGGAGGGCCTTCTCTGTGTGGGGCCCCGTGCTCTGGAACCAACTTCCCCCAGAGATCCGAACCATCCCCACCCTGCTGGCCTTCCAAAAAGCCATTAAGACATGGCTCTTTCTGCAGGCAGGGGTCTAAGACAATTTTATATCCGAGATCTCTCCCAGTATGTATGTTGTTGGACGTCTTTTTTTTAACTTTTTAAAACTGTTTTTAAATAAGTTTATTGTTTAGTGTTCTCTTAAAATGTTGTACGCCGCCCTGAGTCCTTAGGGAGTAGGGCGGCATAGAAGAACCTAATAATAAATAATAAACATCAGCTGTCCCAATAATGAATTTAATAAATTTGCAGTGACGGCTACTAGGAGGAAGGCTTAAAAGTTGCTTAGGACCACAAATCCAAACAGATACAGAAAATCCCAGCCCTGTGCTGCATTCTAGTGGCCATCTGGAGTTTTGAAGCCCAGATATAGTGGCCTCTATAAAGAGAAAAGATGAAAGGAAAACTTGCAAAAAAGACTGACAAAAAGGCATTTCTTTCGGGGTGTCAAGACAGCGAGAAGACAGAATTTGTTGCTCTGTGAAGCTTAACTAGAGAACAAAGAAGCAGAAGGAAACAGGAAAGATGTTTTCTGGATATTTCAATCCAAGATTAAAAGGAGTTGTATATCTTTTTAATTTGCAAAAATTTGTCTTTTAGATGTCTTTACTCCCTGAAAGACATGCCGTCTTTCCATACTGAAAGCGAAATTTATTTAGAATAGTAGCATAAATAAAAGGGGAAAAAGAGAACAGCTATAGTCCAGCAGGGGTTTAAAATAAATCAGCATTCATCCAGCTGGTCTACTTTTAATGTTAAAAAGCAAAGCAAAAAATGAATTTTTGGCATGCTTAAAAAAACTGAAATGCCAACAGGAAGATGAATGCCCATGACTTTCTGACTGCTCCCAAAGGGAACTGGAATCTTCAAGACTCCTCTTCCCAAATAGGTCCACAGCCATCCAAAAGTCATCTTGGGCCATTCCAATGTGCTCCCATTCAAATCCAGGGAGCAACACTGCCAGAGAGCCAACTTAGGCAGCAAAATTGGCAAGTCGTTGACAAGAGAAACATATCCTTACTGTTCAGCACCCATCTTGGGGAGGAATCATTCTGTCTACTTTTTAAAGGAAGCTCAGTGGATTATCAGCACTGGAAGATAATTTGTAAATATTCCATTCCATCACACTGACTTAGTAAATGGCTGTACAGTTTTGTAATTGACAGCAAAGTCACAAGGTTATACATAGATTAAATATAAATCTCTCTACAAATCTTATTTTGTAGTCATAGACATTGTAGGAGTAATTGATATATTTGACAAGGCTTCTCTGTCAGTCATAGGCATGTTTATTTGGTAATTTCTTTTTTAACAAATGAATGATACCTATTTTTCAGTAAATTTGTTTCCTAGGATTGAATTGTAACTTTTAATTTAGGTTGTATGCTACATGATTTAAATCTTATTTATTAAGCAGGAATGTAGTTTTAATTACATACTTCTACATTTCATTAAATCTGAAGAAAATTTCCCTATGGAACAATTCTGCTATTATTCCTCTTGGTTTCAAAAATGTGCAGAAAGTACCAAGGTCAGAACTTCTTTGGAAAGGTTAATTAAGCCTGAAAGAAGAATATTATGTACTAATTAAACAGTGGATAAGAAAGACAGAATGTTTGTGGTGTACAACTTGGTAGTGCATGGCAAAGCTGAGGAAATATATCCTATAGATTTATTATTTTATTACCTTTTCTGTTATAAGATTACTCTTGGGATTCCAGTGTAATTTTTATTCTTTTTTAACCAGCATTTGACAGAAATGGAATTGAGTGGTCAGCACTATACCATACATATATGAAATCATAATGCATCTCTAGAGAAGTTCAAAGAACTTTTATAATCATCCTGGTTTATTTAAGAACTTTGATCAAAATTGCCATATCTCTAAAGCTAGCTGAGCCTTGTTCTAAATCATAGTGATATATGCTTTTTGAATATGAATACATCTATGTGTCCATATTCAAGAAGCATATATTCAGGGGCGGGTTCCTCTTACCTGCCTACCGGTGCCCTGTGCGCGCATCATCTTGTTTCGCGCACACGTTCACTACGCGCGCATGTCCCCTTGTGTGATTTGCTTCTTGCGCATGCGCGGAAGCAAAATCTCATGAGGGGATGCGTGTGAGAGAGAGATTTCCACGATTTTTTGCTTCTGTGCATGCACGGAAGCAAAAAATCACTGAAATCTCTCGCGCGCGTTTCCTTACAAGATTTTGCTTCTGCGCATGGGCAGGAAGCAAAAAAAGCCCAAAAATTCCAGAAAAAAAGATGGTGCCGCACGACGGACCGGCAAAGACGGCACTGGAGCCGTCGCACGCAAATTGTGCAATCAGTGGGTCCCTACCGGAATGTCGCACTGGACCGCACCGGTAGGAACCCACCACTGATCCAGCTACATTCCTACTTAAAAATATTTAAATCATGTAGCATAAAACCTTGCTTGCTTGCTTGCTTGCTTGCTTGCTTGCTTGCTTGCTTGCTTGCTTGCTCCCTCCCTCCCTCCCTCCCTCCCTCCCTCGAATTCAGGGAGAAAGTCAGTGCAAAGCTGCAAGTCCAAGACCATCAGGCAGTTAAGGGCTACTGTGATGGCTTTCCATGATACCAGCTCAGATAATGAGGAAGAATCAACTCCAGGGACTTTGTAGGAGGGTACAGGGGAGCATCAGGAAGATGCAGAGGTCTCTGAGCAGGGAGTGAATGGGCCAGAGGAGGAGGAGAGGCAGAAACCTCAGAACGAAACAACCGAACAAACCACTGGCTGAAGTTGGAGGCTTGGGTGCCCAGTCAAAAGTGCAGGGCAGAAAAGGAACGTAGCTGCACTTAGTCAGTGAGGATGAGGAAGAATTCCCTCCTCCACCAGATCCCAGGACGTGTAGGGATGAAAGGAGACAGGTGCAACAGAGATTAGCAAGGCTACTTGCGACGAAGTAGCCTCACCCCTCCTAATGAGTTAAACCTACTTAGCCTGATGGGTGGAGCAGCGCAACACTGGAAACAACAGTTTGATTTCCTGCTGTGTCTGTGTTCTGACTTCATGGATTTTTATCTTGTTTCTTGCACTTAGACTCTGGACTTGTGAATGGATTCTGGACTTGTTACATTGGATTTGGATATAGTACTCGACTTACAACAATTTGCTTAGTGACCGTGCAAAGTTACAACAGCACTGAAAAAAGTGACTTATGACCATTTTTTACACTTGTACAGTACATTTATTGAATAGCCCGAAGGCCTTTTCCAAAAAAGAAAAACAGAACAAACAGGTACAGAAACAACCATACAAAAATAGATATGGTACATGACATCAAAATTCAACGATATTAAAATTCAATAACTAAATTTCTAAAACTAGATAACCCCAATAAAATATCTCGTCTCTAACTCAGCTCATCTTTCTTACAATCAATGAAATTCTTTTCAATGTAGCTGGCTTGTATTGCTGTCATCCTATTAAGATAGTGAGTGATAGCCCTTACCAGGGGAGGAGAGTCTGCCTTCAATAGAAATGTTAATGTATGCCTTACATTCCAGTGGGAAAATTTATTTATAATTGGGGACAGGTATTGTTTTCTTACTTCCTGATACATCCTACATTCAAATATTATATGCGCCGTATCCTCGACAACATTTGCCCCACATATACATGTTCTTTCATCATACGGGATTTTCCGATACTGGCCGAATTTAACGTTAGTATCTAAAAGTTCAAATCTAAACTTGACAAAAAATTCTCTCTCCACTGATGGCATTTCTAGGAGTAAATATTTTTCCAGGGTAAAAGTTGTTTTACCTGCTGTCAGAAGCTTAAGGGAATGATTTGTTGAAAAAGTTGCCATGTCCATTTGCCCATGTATATCTTTAATCCGTTGTTTAACTTGCTCCAATGTGTTGCACAACGGAAACCCTATTCCATATCGATTCAATATATCTGACAACCGAGTTAACCAAAAATACCTTTGAGGGTTTAAGATCTGCTGTTCCTCTAGGCAGATTTTAGGAAGTCTACTGGCTTCCATCTGAGTCATTTTTAGCCAGTAGGCTACCGCCCTAGTGATTGTATAGGTATACAGTAAAAAATGTCCCAATTCAGCTCTGACAGCTGCCGCGGAAGTGGAATTATTTACCCCCAGTATCCTCCTTAACAAATTATTTTGAGTTCTCTCCAATATGGAGGCCTCTGAAAGACCCCAGATTTCAGCACCATAGAGCATAATCGGAACAAGTTTAGCCTGAAAGACTTGACGAATTGGTAAAATCGAGGTTGGTTGGATACGTTTACTTAATTTAGATACAAGGCTTGCCCCAACTCTGACCTTTTGAGAGAGGTATTGATGGTGTAGAGCATTTTTTACACTTATGTCTGTTACACCATGATCATGGTCATGTGATTTACATTTGGATGCTTGACAACTGATTCATATTTATAACGGTTGCAGTGTCCTGGAGATGTATGACCAGTTTTTGCAACCTTCTGACAAGCAAAGTCAATAGGCAAACAAAATTCACTTAACAACCATGTTACTCATTTAACAACTGCACTGATTCACTTCATAATATGACCAGAAAAGTTGTAAAATAGGGCAAAACTTAATTAACAAATTTCTAACTTAGCAACATAAATTTTGGGCTCAGTTGTGGTTGTAAGTTGAGGACTACCAGTATTGTGCCTTTGGGTCTAGACTTTGGATTTGGTATTTTGGTGGATTGACTTTATCCCGGACTTCGGCACTAATTGGAAAGGGTGCATGAGGTGCCCAAGATGTCCGCAAGTTTGCAAGGTGGGTTGTAATTCAGGCAAGAGTTGCGATGAGGGTTAGGAAAGACACATGCGGGGGCAGCATTGGTTGGGTAGGATGCATGATGGTTTGCAAGAGGTACAGAGTGGTTCAGGAAATACAGACATGGGGGCTGCATGGGTTTAGAAGGGTGTTTGGGGTATATAAGAAGTGCTATGTGGGTCAAGAAAGGCGGAGAGCAACATAGGTTGCATGTGGGGCTGTGTAACTTGGGGAGCATATGACGCAGTGGAATGGGTTGAGAACGGTATGCTGAGGTTATTTCCTTCTTTATCTCCCTCCCTTTCTCGCTCCCTTTCTTCCTTTTCCCTTCTCTTCCTTTTCCCACAGGTAGGTAACTGGCTGCTTCTAGGTGGGGGACAGAGTGAGGGATTGAAAGACCAGCTGGGAGAGCATCATGAAATGTTGAAAATGAAGATTATGTGACTGCAGTAGCAGATCAGCAGCAGCCAGTAGGACTGAAGCAGTGCTTTCTCAAATTTCATTCCCTCAAGAATCTTAGGTCCTGGATTTTGGACATATTCTGTACGTTAGGATATTTTTTGTTGTTGTTATTATTATTTTTATTATTCAATTTTCTTTGCTATATATAACATTTCCATATCCACAATGGCAGTGTACTGTCTCTTTTAATAGATATCTTGAGAGTATATTTGACAGACTTTGGATCAAAAATTGATGCCATATAATACAGAGTTTCACCCAGTTAGAGGTCATGAGAATGAGACATTTAATAGCATAAAGATTGAATTTAAGAAATAATTGTTGTCTGCAAGATGCTCTGAAAACTATATCAGGTTTCACAGCTGCTTTGAACTGCAAAGCTATTCTATTCTGATAAACATTACGGGAATCAGTGTTATCTGTTAATAATGAATTTCAGAACAAGATATGAACAGCAAGTACAAATTTATCCTAGGTCTTTGGGAAGCACTCAGTAGAAGATAAAACTGCCAAATCCAGTCTAAACATCAGGATGTCTGTGCAATAATCATAACAATTTTTAAACAATTGAAAGGATAATAATTTAAAATATATTTTGAAAACGTAATGTCAAGACTGACTTGAACGTTCACCTATATTCCACTTCACTCGCAGCTTGACAGAAGAAAGGGCAGTGGTGGACTGGAATGCAAGAGTGGGGGAATTGGCATCCAAGCATTGTTGGTTCCCGTGAGACATTGCTTCCCCACTCAAGAACACCCAGAGTAGATGTCACAGCGTAGCCGGCTGGTTCTCATAACAAAATGAACAGAAGTGACTGGTGGATGTTATGGATTGTGGGTGGCCCATCGGGAAAGAGGAATGAACTATGTGTGCTTTTGCATGGGAAGTCTGAGCTGAGGCTCACCACTTAATTCATAATACTATGTGCATTTCACAAAGTATACATTCACAATCAATTTAAAATATGTTTTATAGTTAGTCAGTTATTTGTCTTCTGCAAGATGTTTCTTATGTTTTCAGCAAAAAACAAAACAGAAAATAAATTAAGATTTGACTGAAGGAGCACAATTACTCTGCAAGTCTGGTTTTGGATTGATTGAAATCAATACTGGCTTAGCATTATGAGCCCATAGTTATTGATTGCATTTCTGCAAGGACTTTCCCAATATATATTGACTTTTTGTTGCTTATAACATGACAAAGTAACTGAAAGCACATTGATTTGATCTATAAATAGAAATTCTATGCATGATACTTATTTATACATGATACTCTTGTGCATGTTGATTTGTCACGATGAACTAGGAAGTTGATTAAGATCAAGCCTGGTTAGTACTTGGATAGAAAGCTTCCTGGGAATATCAAGGTTAAAAGCTAACCTTGGAAAAAGAAAATAACAAACCATTTCCCTGTTGTTGCCAAAGAAATTGCATAACATGTCCACAAAGTTTCTAGGAGTCGAGCTCAACTTAAAGAAGAATTTGCTTACTTTACTTTCTGCATGCTTCAGCCTGTTTCTAAAAGCATCTCCACAATGCTATCTATAGAACGTGCAATGCTAATTGTGGGGAGAATAGATTGCACAAGCCATGCCAGTATTCATAAAATTTATAAGTTGATGTAAAATACCAAGTAAGATGATTAAAGTAAATTAAATATTTCAACACAACAGTTCTTGTGTTGTTTACTGCAAGATGACATATATTTAAGAGAGCTGTTATTATAGGTTTAAAACAGAATAAAATGCCCATGGGTCTTTTTTGTTTGTTTGCTACCATTATGAATCTCAGACATGATGGATCATTAACTTTTAGGGATACTTTTTACTAGCAATGAGAAAGAACTAAAACCAAAATAAGAAAAGATCAGTAATGTCCACCAAAGAGGCAATGGAGGCTTCTCTCTCATTCTCTGATAGAAAGATCAGAGCACCATTGTTTAGACATGAAATGCAGCATTTTGGCCTCTCAACTACAGTAGCAGCTTCTCCTGTTTCTCAAAACAACCACAGCTGAAGGTTGTGTTGCATTTTGCAGTAACTTTCCATGAGGTTTGACAAATTGTTTCTCAATGAGAACATTTTGAGAACATTTCTACACTTACATTCCACTTTGAATCCTGATCTCCGACTGGCATTGCTTTGAAGCAGTAATCCAGTGATAATCCAGTTATCCCCACTAAGATTATAAATAGTACTTAAAGAAAAAAAATCATAATTTAGAAAATAAAATATTTCATCTCCATTAAGAGAAAGGAAACCCTATAAAATCATGGAGTTTATATTCTATTTGAATGACTAATTTATAAAATACAGTATACAGTGATACCTCAATACTCATTGTGAATTGGTTCCAGGAGGTGTGATGAGGTACCAAAAGTGTTGAGTACCAAACAAAGAACCAAACATAAGGAATAATGTAGTGAGTCACAAGGAAGCCAACAGTGACAAGTTCCAGTTGTGCATTGAGTGCAAAACAAACTATGAGTATTGGGACAAATTTTTCACAGCAAAATGCATTAAGTACCAAATTCGATGAGTTTCAAAGCAGTTGAGTATCAAGGTACCACTGTAGTTAAATAAACAGCAAACAATTGATTATCTTTGACAGTCTAAAAAACGAATACATCTTAATAACTGTTACTTCACAAGCAGTTCTTTCAGTTCTTGGCTAACCAGTTATTGCATATGGCTATTGAAAAGAGAAGAGAAACATTAACCAATCTTCTACTTATGAGGCTTTTTTAAGCTATTGATGCGATCTCAACAGCATTTTGTGTGTTACTTTATCTGTTACTGTTTCAGTGCATCAGGCAGATGTGTAATCATATCCAATGACAAGAAAAGCTAGATGGCAAAAGTATGTAGTTAAATAAAATATTGACACATAAGTATTGATGCTTAAAATGGTTTTTAAAGGGTTTAAATGGTTTTAGTTTTTAAAAAATCAAACTCCATGTTTCATTGTTACTGGCGTATGTAATCCTTACTTAATGATTCTAATTGGCACTGGAAAATTCATCATTAAGCAGTTGGTCATGAATTTAAAAAAGCCTGACCACTCCACTTAGCAACGACAGTTCTGGCAATCCTGTTTAGCATGAGGATCCAGATTGTTGGGGGCAATATGCTGTCTCTGTAAACTGCTTAGAGAGGACTGTAAAGCACTGTGAAGCGGTATATAAGTCTAAGTGCTATTGCTTTTGCTATTAAGTGAGGATAACATGGGTCACTAAATGAGGGCCTCATGTAATTGTGTCTTCCTGTAGAGAGGTGAGTTCCTCCTGGTTCGGACCGGTTCTAAAGAACCGGTAGTAACTTGGCGGCCTGGGTCACTAGAACCGGCAGCATTCCATGCCCCTGCCATGCCCCTGAGCTGGATGTCCCGGCGGCGCCATAGGTGCCGGCATCTTGTTTTTAGCTTCTGCGCATGCACAGAAGCTTTTTTTAAGTACTGCGCATGTGCACGGTGCGCAATGCATGCACACTCACATGGCGCGCCCTTTAGTGTACTGGCAGCGGGAGAAACCAGAACCCACCCCTGTTCCTGCAACATCCCTCTTGACTTTGTTGGATGCTAGTAGGGAAGTTTGCAAATCATGACTGCAGGACACTGTGGTGGCCATAAATATGAAGAGCAATCAATCATTCAGCACCATCATAATTTTGAACAGTCACTGAATGAGTGGTTGTTAAACAAGGACTACCTGCATTTTAATCCTTATTCAATACTAAATGTCACTATTGTAATTTCTGTTTTAGGATGACAGGTCCTGGTATGTGTACATTATGTTAATTCTTAAGTGGAAGTATGTTTGCTTTGGAACATATGAAATGCAATGATACACATCAAATTCCATCTTGTTCTGTAACTCAGTGAAGATATGAAAAACAAGAATAGCAATTTATATTCTGGTATAATATACTGTAGGTTTTAGGCTTCAATATTTCAATATTTTTTCTTGTGTGGACTACCCTAATTTCTCTTTCTGGTTTCAGTTCTTTGACTCCGGTACTCTAGAAATTTCCTATACTTTTTGGTAGTTCGTTGTGGAAAGTAAAGAGCAGGTTTTGACATTTTACAATATTCAATGCATGGACAAAATGTCTCACAAAATTGATTATTGTTATTTTTTTGCCTTCTCATGCTAAACCAGCATAAATGCTGTGAATTATAAGGAGGATATGCAGGTTCTGAGTAACGTCTAGGCTGAAAAAACACAGCATTTTTAAAAAGTACTGCAATACAAGTTATAATTAATATCATTAATATTTGCAAGGAAGGGCAGTACATATTTTTTGTTAAACTTAGTTTAATGGTCAGTACCATTACTGCATTAAAATAAATGAATTTAAACCAGAAATATTGGAAATTATGGAAGTCATAATTAAAAGTCTATTCAAAATGGTTTGTTAGGACCTTTTAAAGGGGTCAGCTCAGCATATAATGCATGGAGCATCTTTCAAGTTTCCACAAGATTAATATTCAGCAGTTGTAGTGAACTTCCTCTTCAGTGACTGGTCCATGGGGGTTATCATATAGAGAGAAACATGGTCTCGAAGTGTGTAGTGCTTCAGAGTCATAATCAACACTTTGTATTTGGGGGGGAAATGGTAATAGTTGCAATGTTTTTTCAATAATGTTATAATACAGTAACTTGGATTTCTTGCCGAGACCAATCTTGTTACTGAGTTCTTTAATAATTAACATTTCATGTAAAGCATGTTAAAAGATACTAGTATCACAGATAATTTTCTTCCAGGAAGGAATGTTCTTGGTCTGTAGCTGAATCTGAAAATACGCTATAGAGCACTGCACACCAAGACAACTAGACACAAGAACAGTTTTTTCCTGAACGCCATCACTCTGCTAAACAAATAATTCCCTCACCACTGTCAAACTATTCACTAAGGCTGCATTACTATTATTATTAATCTTTTCATCATTCCTATCACCCATCTCCTCCCATTTATGACTGTATGACTGTAACTTGTTGCTTGTATCCTTACGATTTATATTAATATTGCTTCCTGATTGCTTATTTGTACCCTATGACAATTATTAAGTGTTGTACCTCATAATTCTTGACAAATGTATCTTTTATTTTATGTACACTGAGAGCATATGCACCAAAGACAAATTCCTTGTGTGTCCAATCACACTTGGCCAATAAAGAATTCTATTCTATTCTATTCTATTCTATTCTATTCTATTCTATTCTATTCTAATTTTGTTGGTTATTATTTAAATCCCTTCTGTTTCTTCTTTTAT
The DNA here is from genome assembly GCA_023053685.1 of Diadophis punctatus similis. Lineage (NCBI taxonomy): Eukaryota > Metazoa > Chordata > Lepidosauria > Squamata > Dipsadidae > Diadophis > Diadophis punctatus. The sequence continues at coordinate 10,662,255 of JALIGW010000008.1, forward strand.
GAAAATGTGTATTCAGAAGAGAAAAATGTACCATCTTTGTTGTATATTGGCTCCTTATAACTAGTACCTATATCTTCTTGTGATTCACTTTCAATTTATTATCTTCCATGCAATTAATTACTTGCAGATAGTTTTTTGGAAAAGCCACACTTTACCTGAAGATTGCTACCTTATCCATCTCCAAATATCCTGGTTATCCCCCACCCCCAGCAGTTTCATATTGATATTAAAAAGCATTGTTCATAAAATTGAGCCACGAGGCACATAATAAGTTGAGTTTTGAAGAATAGCTCTTTCCTTCTGTCTCCAAGTGATACGATCAGAAATCTATCTGATTAAACTATTTAGAAAAATACCATGCTTGATATTATTAAAAGTTAACAATAGGTGAAAAGGACTAGCATTCAGGCCTTCCAAATTATCTAGCAAGCCATCCAAGACAGTTTCACTGAAAATTTCATTTGGAAATCAGCTTGGGTCAAGATGATCTGCTTCCTGCTTACAGTTACTATACTTCTCTTCCCAGATATGAATCTAGTTTATCTCAGCATCTATGCAAGTTGTTACACCATAATACATTCATTAGAAAATTAAATTAGAAATGTGTAACTATTAATCTTATGTTTGTTCTAGATGCTGCTGCTATTTCAATGGTTTTGCACTCGCTATTCTATTTGGTTCTTTGTTAATATTTGATATTTCTAAATGTAATGCTTTTATTAAAAAGAATTGATTGAATATTATTATTTTCCTTTCAGTTTTCTGCCTGATTATATCAGTGGGGACTTTGATTCTATTTTACCTGAAGTAAAAGAATATTATATAGAGAAGGTGAGTAAATTCTTAAAAAGAGGTAACAGAACTCTTTCTCTAGTAGTATAAACACTGTTTTTTTATTGACTGAAGCACAGAGAAATTTACATGAAGACGACCCAGGACAGATACATAGAAAACTATTATGAAGAGAAAGAAAGGGGTAAAGTTGCATTTAAAGTATTTATCTTGTTTAAAGCAAAGGAAATGTAAAAGGATTCATTTCTTGATTAATAATAATTACTCAGAAGCTCACAGCAGAAACAGCCTTTGGACATCATGGGTTTTAATTTGGTCCAAAAGGGGCAGGACTTCAATGTGCCACTTTAAATGCCAAAGATAGTGGCATTTAACATTGACCAGGAGCTCAGTACTAGTTAAGACATTTGTTAGGCACAATGGTGGAGATACAGTTCAAAGTAGTATTTGGAGTAAATTGCACTGAAACAAAAATTTTCCTTTTATTCTTCCTTACTTCACAAAATTAGAGAGAGAGAAAGAGAAGGGAAATTAGAAAGTACGGAGGATGCTCAACCAAAATTCCCTGGAAATACAAAGCTGTTTCAGCAACCACCTGTCATTACCTTTGGTCAGTGGCTACTATTCTTAATCTTTGGACATCAATTATGTATTTCTGTTTAGTAGCCTTATATTGTAAATTTCAGAAATCCATATATTCTTTAATATACCCATCCATATTTCCTTAATAAACCTTTCTTCCCTTCAAGTACTGTTGATCACAGATTTATGTTAAAATTGAGATACACAATTTATCTTATCTGTCATCTCGGGTCCTGTTCTGAGAATAAGAAATAAAAATATTTTAAATCTTGTAATAAAAATAGTATTGAATTTTCTTTCGTGAGAATGGAAAGGGGAACAGATTATTTAAAACCATTAACTTTTAATTAGAAAAAAAAACCACTACTGTTAGAAAACAGTTAATTCATTTCACATCAAATAAGCAGAAAATGATTTTCCAGACAGAATCTGCACCTCTGCCTATATTTTTCAGACTCTGAAGGTCAGAGGGAACAGAGTAGTTATTCAATCACATCAATGAGAAGTGAGAGTTTTAAAATAAGGGTGTTAAATTGTGTGAAGGCTTAACACACTTTTACTTTTTTCATCCTTCAATTGTGTAACTTAATGTTAGTTGCATAATATTGGCTGACTCTCTGGCAGCTTTATAAAGGTAACCATGTGTTGCTGCCACTGAGCTTATATTGTTTAAGGGACATAATTTCGATATGTTGTTAGTGTCTTTTTTGGCTAATATGTTTTTCTTGTTACAAAACATATTAGACAACAAATGTATTCCCACTTATCATACTGGCTTTCCTAATCTACTTGAACTAGCCATTACAAATAGGAAGCTTGTAAGTACTGGCCACTATAGCTGAGCTTCTCAGTCACATTCTGATTTTTTTAAAACTCATAAAAATAATCTAAAAACTATTTAAAAGCTATTTAAAATATATTTTATCTTAATATTTTACCAAATGTCTATAAAAGAGATAATTTAAAATCTACCTTTTTGTTCTTCTTAAAATGAGTATCAGATTCAAGTAGGATAAAAACTGGTAACTTGTTAGGTTCTATTTGCCTGCAGTTTGGCCACCTGTTTTTTGCCGCTGTCTTCCAACGAAAACTGCCGGCCTCCCCTCAGAGCCCACCCGGGTTTCCGCCTGTCTCCCCAGCACGAATTTGAACGGCTCGTTCCGGCCTCAGCAGCAGCCATTGTCACTTGGCCACACAGTGGGGAGACGGCCATCTTTTCACTACCGGAGGCCGTTTTGTGGGATGGTGGCCATTTTGGCTGCAATGTGGCCATCTGGTTGTAGGCCATTTTGGAGATGCGGCAGCCAGTTTGTCTCCCCTGGGACACTAGAGTCGGCCATTTTGAGTGCCGCGGTGGCCATTTTAAGTCTACTTTGTCCATTTATAATAGCGGCGGCCATTTTCTAGGACAGCAGCCATTTTTACCACCTAGGTATGGCAGACGCAGGAAGAGCAAGCATAAAAGCTGCTCAACCAAGAGCCAGCATATAGTGCCAGCAGCCTTTGTCTCAGAGACCTTTCCTGCCACAGCCGGGCCTTCCTCCCACAGGGGGCGGTCCCCCCACCCACATTCCTATGCCAGCTTGGATAAGGTCTCCAGGGCCACCCAGAGGGATGAGTCGCAGGGCTGGACAAGATTTGCACTAGGTCCAGTCACGACAAACAGGTCACTGGTCAGGTGCGTCCAGAGGGGCCCGCCTCAGTGGCCAGGAGTGACCTGGATGGTGGCCAGGCTGAGGTAGCATCTCTTCATCCCTCGGAAGCCATGTTCTTGGACAATCCAGATCTGAACATTGCTGATAAGGACATTTGGGAGGCTCCGCCCCATCATGGATCTCAGAGTCTTCAGCTTCTCAGATCACTACAACCTTTACTCCGACTGCTGCTGGGCTTGCTGCCCAGTTGCCAATAGCAACGCTTGACCCCAACGTGCAGGCACTGATAACGGCTGCTATCAAGCAAGGTATTGAGGCGGGTCTTCAACAGAGAGGCAGGCTGATGTTCCCGGTCACCCAGACCACTGGCCCTTCTGACCACGCTTCTGCCTTGGGGTGCGATGACTGCAGAGAACGGTCTTATAACCACTACTTCCCCGGACCAATCGCTGCGGTCTTGCTCTGACCTGGAGGAAGACGAAATAGACCTCGACCTTTCTGATGACGAGGGGCTCGCTCCGGACCCTCCACTTTCTTCGGCCTTTTCAAGTCACTTTTGTTTAAGGCTAGGAATGCTAGGAACGCTGCCAATTTTGGGTCGTCTTCCTCGAGGCCGTCAGAGGGCTCCTCTGCCAAGGACCCCCTGTTTGAGGAGACCACTTCTGAAGCTGAGGTGATTTCAGCCCCTCCTCTTTTTGTTGATGCTGATTCTCCCGCATCAGGGTCACTTGGGCAAGCGGTATTTCAACATGGCGCCTGACCTGGCACAGCATCTCCAGCTTCCCTCTGTTGACGCCCCCGTCTTGGCGTTATATTCTTCTGCCCACCTGCCAGGCAAATCTGATGAGCTGTTGTGGCTGAAGGATGGGAGAACTGAGCAGGCGCTCCAAAGAGCTTACCAGGTGGTCGCCTGGGCTGTCCAAACCTCCTCCACTGCCTCCTTCTTCTCGCGCACGTCGTTGAGATGGCTGCGGCAACTCCAGGAGTGCCTCCCTGTTTCTGACCTGAGGGCCGACCACGACCTCAACAAACTTCTGGCTGCGGCCCAATTCACGTCTGATGCCACCCTTCAATCGGCCTGCTTCACTGCCAGAGCTATGGGAGTCTCCGTCATGGCCAGGAAGATGCATTGGCTGTGCAGTTGGTCTGCGGACACACACCATAAGTGGCGCCTGGCGTCCGCCCCCTTAAGGGGGCAGCAGTTGTTTAGGGAAGCCTTAGACCCCATATTGATCGAATCGTAGGACAAAAGGAAGGTTCTCCCTTCCCTCACCCGTAAAAGTTCCTTTCGTCCCTCCCCCTACAACAGGCGCTTCTTTCGGGCCTCAGACCAAGGTCCTGGATTGAGAGGTTCCAGGGCCAGTATATGCCAGGTTCCAGGCAAAGACAGGGGTGGTAAGGGCAGACAATTCAGGCGGCCCTTTTGAGGTGCAGGAGATCGCCCCTTCCGCCGTGCTAAGTAATCCCTCACTTGATCCTCCCATTGGGGGTTGCCTCGCCCTCTTCACCAATCAATGGGAGGACATTACTTCTGATGCGTGGGTTAGGGAGACTGTGTCATCTGGGCTCTCCCTAGAATTCCTCTCCACCCCCCCCCAGGGTTTTTCATTCGATGCCCTGTTTCTTCCAACCCTGGCAAACAGGTGCTCATGGATGCTGCCATGGATGTGCACAGTCTATCTGGTGCTCAAACAGCTGAAATTCATGATGGCCGAATGGCACGTTCTGGTTCTTACTGACAATGTGGCTGCAAAAGCCCATATCAACCGGCAGGGGGGCACCATGTCCTGTTATCTCATGGACGAGGCCAGAACCCTGGGCCTCTAGGCAGATCACCACCTTCTGTTGCTCTTGGTGGAGCACATCTCCGGGGTGGCCAATGTGACTGTGGATTGGCTCAGCTGCACCACTATAGACCAGGCGTATTAGAGCCTACATCCTTCCCTTTTCTAAGCCCTGGTGAGTCGCTTTGGTCTTCCAATCATGGACCTCTTTGCCACCCCGGAGAACGCCAAGCTGCCCAGATATTTCACCCGATTCCAGACCCAGGGAGCGGAGGGAGTGGACGTCCTCTGCTGCAACTGGCCTTCCGGCCTGCTGTATGCGTTTCCCCCTCTGCCTCTCCTCCCCAAGGTCATCCGGAAGATCTTGGAGGAGAGGGTCGAAATGCTACTCCTTGCTCCTCACTGGCCCAGGAGAATCTGGTTGGCAGACCTCAAAGCTCTGTCAGTCTGCCAGCCATGGAGAATCCCGCCGACAGAGTCGTCGCTATGCCAGGGGTCAGTGGTACACCCGGACACACGGTGGTACCATCTGACCGCCTGGCGCTTGAGTGGGGCATTCTAAGGCGTCGCAGTGTCCCGGACAGTGTCATCCAGACTTTCCAGGCTTCTAGGAGGCCATCCACAGAAAGAATTTATTTGGCCACCTGGAAATTTTTTTGCTCCTGGTGGTCTCAGGTGGGGTATTCCCCTGTTGATCTATCCATCACCAACATCCTCGAATTCTTACAGCATGGCCTTCACAAGGGTCTTTCCCCCAACACGCTTCGGCGCCAGGTGGCGGCACTCTCTTCTGTTTTGTCCTGCGGCTCTCTGGACTCCTTATCTCATCATTCCCTGTTAGGCAGGTTGTTGAAAGGGGCTGTGAATTTGAGTCCTCCTGTCATCCATCAATACCCCACCTGGGACCTCTCAAAGGTTCTCCTGTCGCTGACGGGGGCTCCCTACGAGCCCTTGATGATCACTTCGCTTCGCCACCTTACCTGTAAGGTGGCATTCCTGGTGGCGATCACCTCCGCTCGCAGAATCTCTGAGCTTGCCGCCTTGTCTGTTAGGGGTGATCTCTGTATATTTCATTCTGATTGAGTGGTCCTCCGCCTGGATCCCACGTTTGTCCCAAAAATAAACTCTTATTTTCACAGAGCCCAGGAAATTGTCCTGCCCAATTTTTGCCCCAATCCTTTGCACTCTTTGGAGAGACAGTGGCACAAGCTTGATGTTAGGAGGGCCCTGAAGATCTACCTCAAGCGCACTTCCACCCTGCGCAGAACTGAGGCACTTTTCGTCTCTTTCCAGCCCACTTCCTTGGGACAAAAGGCGTCCTCCTCCACCGTGGGGCGCTGGCTGCATAGCATAATAGCGAAGGCTTATGACCAGACTCAGCCCTCCCAAAGGACAGACTGCTTTGGTATGTTCCATTCTTGGAGGTTAGCTCCACCCACTATGGAGAAGGGGTATTGATCTTACCTGATACGCCTCTTCTTTTAGGTGGAGCTAACCTCCAATCCCGCCCAAAGTTAGTCTGGTCTGGACTTCGGGACATCAAATTGTTTTCTTCTACTTTGTTGGACCTTGGGAGCTGCACGCCAAGTCTGTCCATCGTCCTTCGTCAAAAAGGGGGAATTAAGGCAGGAGGACGAAGGAACACAATTTGACAGACTCAGTCCTCATTGGCTGAAGGGATGGTGTCATCCCATTCTTGGAGGTTAGCTCTACCCTACGAGAAGAGGCGTATCAGGTAAGACCAACACTCCTTCTAATTTCAAAAGTAAACATTGGAAAAATAATGTGTAAATAGAATGAGCACAAACCACAAATCAGTTTGCTTCTTTTTTTAGTGATGGCCCCACATCTTTGCTCTCCTCTGGGAAGTACTGGCACTGTATTTATTCAGACAAGTACAGAATGACTCCAATGTAAATATCGCCTTAGTGTTTTTTGTTCTCTGGTCTACATTTTTTTTTTCTGGATTTTTTTTATTGTTTAAGAATTTGTTAATGTTTACTACTAATGGTGATGATAATGATTGAAGTAGAATATACTATATATTTATGACTAAAGTAGGAACTGACCTTTCTTTATGACAATATGTTGGTATTAATTTGTAATGCCTTATGCTGAGCAACCTCAAGTTACCTAAGAAATATCTCATTCAAATAGATTTTAAAAGATTCCTGTACAATTTAAGAAAAAAATTGTTTAGTGACCTGCTTGAAAAAGTTTGGAGGATACAGAGATGCAAAAGTAGATCTTTCTTATAATGGCCCTACCATTTTGGAACATTAGTCCCCTTTTCTATAGTTCTGCTACAAAGTCCAGACAACTTCATTTTCTGGAGGATATGGGGGAAAAAACCTTTGAATTACCACAAATAAACCAAAACAGTCCTCAGCAATAATCATTTCTAATTTTTTTTATTACTTCAGATTCAGTATGCAGATTTTGAAGTTGTGGTAGTTATTTTATTCTGAAATGCATTTTTATTTCATGGACTATGGTATTTTACTTGAACACTTTATTAATTTATTAATTTATTATAGTAGTTTATGTTACCCTTTCATTATAGAGATTTCTTGTTATGTTGCTATTTTATTTTATTCATTTGATTTGAATTTTGAATTGCATATTTTGTAAACATTATTATAATTATTGTAATTAAATACAATTAAAGAGAGCTAGTTTAAGGTGCCATGCTAAAAACTGGAAGAATGTGAATTCTTGTCCCATCTTGGGCACAAAGCTAGCTGGATGACCTTGAGCCAGCCACTTTTTCTCAAGAAGACAAAGGGGAGAACTGTTGCAATCCTGAAGAGTACTTCAATAACATATCAATAAGTCAAGACTGACTCAAAGACATAGAATAATAGAATAGAATAATAATAACTTTATTGTCACATACACACCCACACAAAAAATATAAGATGATTAAAACAGTCTTGTTTAGAAGAGCTGTTGGTTTGAGCTGCAATTTTATTTTGACTTCAATCTGATAGTATATGTATTTTTATATTTTGTATTTCATAGTATTGTACTAAGGTAAAGGTAAAGGTTACCCTGTCTAGTCGTGTCTGATTCTAGGGCGCAGTGCTCATTTCTGTTTCTTAGGCAGGGGAGCCAGAAGACATTTTCTTGGTGATGTGGCCACCATGGCTATATGCCAAAGGCACACGGAACAGTATTAATTTCCCACCAAAATGGCACCTATTAATCTACTCCCACTTGCATGCTTTAGAACTGCTAGGAGGCTGGAGCAGAAATGGGAGCTTACCCCATTAAATGGTGCTCGGGTCTCAAACCCAGGTTGTCAGCTTTCCAGCTAACAAGCTCAGTTCTTTAACTGCTGAGCCATTATGCCCCCTAATATTATATTATATTTTTAAAAATCAGCAGAATTTTCTTGTCAGACTCCAGACTCTGCCATTCAAAAGGAGAAGGGGGGTCTTGGTCCTGCTTGATCAAAAGGTTATAACATATCCGGATCCTAGACACCTGGGAACCTTCTCATCTTAAAATAGGGTTTTATGAGGGGCAATGCAAGTCAGTTGAACGGAAGGGGGCTGGGAACGTATGGCCATCTGGATTCTCAGGAAGGAGTGTCACACTTGTGGATTGATTGTGCTTGCATCCTGCCAAATGGGGTGGGGCATTAAGGTTAAATATGCTTGCCTTGCCTGAAGGCATTTAGACTTTGCTTTGAATGAATGAATTGTCATACAATTGCTAATTAAAGGAATCCTTTTGAAACACTGACTCAGAAGTTTGTACTTTGAATGTGGTTGGGAAGACAGTTCTTACATTCCTGTTCTTAGCCATTTTATTATGGGCATTTGCTAAAACCAAAATATAGAGCAACATATATAGATATTCAACTTTCCCCGTAATTGAAGTGAAGAAAATGTTATTATTCAAGTTGGATATCAAAAATAGTCCTTATACAATTATGGCAAAGCTATACAGTGATCCCTCGCTATATCGCGGTTCACCTTTCACGGTCTCGCTGCTTCACGGATTTGCATCGTGCATTGTGTTCTGCATTCTGATTGGCTGATTGGTAAAACAGCTTGCCAAGAGCAGTGAAATACACGTGAGGGCCTAAGTCAGCTGTTGAAGACATGGGCGGCCAGGCCGTCGGCGGCAAAGCGCGCGGCTCCGCGACTCGCTCCTGACAGTCAGCTGTGAAGACGTGGGCGGCCAGGCAGTCAGCGGCAATGCGCGTGGCTCCGGGACTCGCAAACCTCTCCGATGAGTTCTGCACCTGCGTGGTGGTCTCCTGCTTCAGTCTGGCAGCGGCAGGCGAGTAAAGCGGTCCGATGAGCTCTGCGCGTGCGCAGAAGGACTGCCGCTCATCAGCTGTAGGGCGGACCGTGCTGTCAGCTTTCCCTGAAGGAAAATGGCCGTTCGCGCCAAATCGACGAGGGAACAGCCTACAAGCTCGCTCAGGAGATCAGTGCCAAGCAGCCACAGCAGACGTCAAGAGAGGGAGAGGTTGGAGGAGTTTTCAGGCTTTTTTTGGGGTGCCGAAAACGCAGAAGCCGGGTAGGAGGGGTTAGCGATGGTACTCATGTGTATTTATTTGTTAAACAAATGCTTGGGCCTGTAAAAAGGTTTTGTTCTTTGGTTTCAATGTATTATGGAGTATTTCATTGTATAATAATTGTAAAAAAAATAAAGGTTACTACTTCACGGATTTCGCCTATTACGGGTTCTTTTTGGAACATAACCCCCGCGAAAAACGAGGGATCACTGTATCTAAAATATTATTCATGCAATTATGTCCAATCTGTTTGCATATATATATTTTAACAATAATTTCATTTTGAGCCTGAAAAACAATTTTCTATAAGATAACCAGAACTGATAGCAATGTATTGTACAAACAGATGACAACTGTTCATAATCTCTCCTCTCTCCTTCCTCTCCCGCACCTTAGAAAAATGAAATAAATATGATTTGGGTAAAATTTTGAATTATTTCATTTCAAACTGCAAGTAGAAGAACTACATAATGAAGAAATCTATCCATTTAGAAGTTTAAAAGAAGGGAGAAAGGTTCTTACCTATTTGTTAATTCATGTATTCACATGTTTCACTAATTCATGTCTTTACATAAAAGAGTTTTTAGAGATATTAGGAATTGGGATCTGGAATATTTAGAAGCAGGACCAAGATCTCTTTTCCTTCTTGTAGCTCCAGATATTAGTGGATTAGTTACATATAATGGAGCTAATGATGAAAATAGTGTTTTCAGTTTCTCAAATCAGATCTGAGAATATTGTAATTCTTTTATGTTTTAAGAAGAAATTATATAGTTAAGTGACTGAATATTGATTTAATTTTTATGCATACAAGCCATTTGGCTTACTGGAATTGGCAGAATAGAATTATCCCATTTTTATTGGATTATCATATTGCAAACAGTAAAGAAGTTACAAATTATTGAGGCATAGTGTGTACCATAGACTTACACACTTGAATCTCACCAATGAGAATTTTCGAGAGGAATCAAATGTAAAATCATTAATTTCCAAGAGAGATTAAAAATGTAAAAATAACCTTGGAATTTGAATTTTCATGACTCTTACCTGCTTTTTCAAAATATTATTTAAAAAGTAGGTGACTCATAGATGATTCTCGTACATTGGAGGAATTGTGTGCAGGTTTGATACAAGAGCGGATATGGAATATCCAATGATGCAAATAGAATTATGTGACTATAACCTTAGAACAGATCTTTGACTTACTATCAGCTATATTCTGAAGAAAATAATAAAAGCAAGAAAATAAGGAACGCAATTACTGGTCGAGGTTCTTAAGAAGCCAATAGTTTGTTTAATTATTTACATAACTTATAGCTTTTGAGGTTAGATCAATGTAGTAGTGAAAATACCAACTTGAAAACCATGAAGATGGCAGTTTTAATCCCAAATTATTAAAAAGATAATAATTCTTTACAGAGTTGTTTAAAGGAAATAGAAGGTGGTATAAATCAAATCCCCCACTCCAATCATTGCTAAAAAGTTGTTCCTTTTAACTGCAAGTTTCCTCTTTAAGAATTCCTGTGAGATGGATTTAAGCCAATGCAATTTTTAAAAAAATGCCCTGATAATTATTTCTTAATCTGAAAATAAATTCCTCTACTTCAAAAAAATACCCTCTGAGTTTTATGTTAGCCCTTTATGTGACCGCAACATTAAAGAGTATCTTCTGACAAATGTATTAAAGTCTTCCTTGTTATCTGTTCCATGTTGATGGAATTGTGTATATGAACATGATTACTGTCAATTGGTAAATAAATGACTTGAAAAAAGAATGGCATTTTTCTGGAACAAGGAAAATGTTTAGAAAGTTAGATACACATTTACATTTTAAATTCTTAACTTTGATTCCTCAAGTCCTTTTTATGTGAAAAAGCTAAATAAATACTTTTCAAATAAGTTCTATTATTGAATCAAGCATTAAAAAATAACTTTATGTTATGAATCTAAGCAACTCTTTAGATGCAGTTATATTATTCATTTCATTATACTATTTCTTTATTGTTCAATACTGTTATTTGTAGACATGAATGAGGAAAAATTGTGCATTTTTCAGTAGATAGTTGAGTTAAAAGTGACAGTGATACTTTGAAAGTAAATGTGTTAGAGCAGGAAGCAATAGGCAAAATGCAAACAGATCTCAAGATCCATAAAACCATCAAAGTCCAGATAAATGAACCCATTTATCTTCTTTTGAGTTTACCTAGTTGCTGATATAAATAATAATCTTACGACATGCCCACCACTGGTTTACAATTCCTTACCTATACTATTATCTAAATTAATGTATGCTGCCAAAAACCTCCAATTCGTTTTGTAGGGTTTCTCATTTGTGGCAGTCAGATCAGGAATAATATAATATGGAATATGAAAGAATGATTAAATCAATCATAAATATTAACTGGAAATACAGTGAGGATGATATTAATATCAGTTATAATAGGAATAGTTTATAATTTAGGAATAAACACTACTAAAAATGTTGGACATTATATGCAATATTTTGTGTTATTTCTATCATAAAAGATTTATTTTAAAAGGTTCTTAAATTGTAGAAACAGTTGCTTATCGCACATACTCAAGCCTAATAAATGCGCTGACTAACATGTATTTGCTATATGAAAGTTGAAGTAATCTAAAAACACTTTAAGTTTACTTGAAATCACAACTAATAGCTACTGGGAACATCACACATTTTGCTTCATTTAATAAACACATTAGTATAAAGTTTGCTGAAATGTCAGTGTTTCTCTGCTTAACCTTCACACCTCTGTCACCTCAAATTAATGGAATTAAGCTCCCTGTGAATCTGTCAACATGCTTTTATTCAAATGTCAGCAAGTTTACATAAAGATTATACAGTAGTTCCTTTTAGTCCATAATCATTTGACAAGAGGATAAATGGTATCAATTTGATTTCTCTTGATTTCTGATTAACTTTCCTGAATAATAGGTGAAAGTATCAGGCTGAGAAAGTAAAACTGCTTAAGAATGAAAGTTAATGGCATGTTAATTACTTTTAGAGATTATACTTGTAGAGAGAGTATAATATAGTATATTATACATTTACTTTGCATTCATTAGAAGTTTTTATGGATGTAGATATTGGAAGAAGTTTAGAAGTACTTATGAAGAAAGCTTCTGTTGTAACAATACTCCAAGGAATAGTTATGTAATTCAGTTGCAATATAAGCAAGTGTTTTTAAAATCTTAAATATTATCAGGTTTACAAATTTTAACAGTCTGATTTAGTAAACGCTTGACAAGCTCAATCTCTTAGGATTTCCCCTCATCTACTTATTATCTGTGAGCAAACAGGGGTCACATTTCTGTTCAACATAGAATATCAAATGGATGATGGTAATACCACTTAGCTTCCCATGGCAGACAACTGGAGATACATTATAGAACCAGTTATGTAGCTTACACACCTCAAAATAGGAGAAAGGCTTTTATCTTAGTTTGGGTTAATGCTCTGTCTTTAACCCTTCTGACTGGAAAGAACAAAAAGATACAATATTCATTAAAAGTAGGCTCTTGTGAGGATAGGTAGAAAATATTGAACATGTTCTTCTTTATTGCTACATAGAATCTTGAAATCCTCTAATTATCCCATGTGACCAGCAAATTGGATACAATAATCAACAGTATCAGCAATTTCTACTTTCTGATATCAAATAATGTGAGGTTGCCAGTTTTTGCAAGGGGGAATGCAACATCAGGCAAAGAATAATGAAGATATATTGAACCTGTTTGCATGTGTTTTGCCTGAGCAACCTCTTAGCATATTTTGATTTAAAGGTGTCTTTTAGCCAAGCTTTTTGTCTGTATGTTTTCTTAACCTTGCTGATATTGTTTGATTTGGTTTTGAATATTGTGGATGTTTTATTGAACTGGTTACAAACAACAATAAAGTTAGGCTATATAAATTATCAAACGCTTGTACTATCACCAACATTATACATTACTATAGTCTTTTTTCCTGCATTTCCTTTCCTTTAACTTTACATGTTACAACTGTCCCAGTTCTCAGACTTACACGCATAAACATATATTTCAGTCGGGTTTCAGGCGGCTACAGCACAGAAACTGCCTTGGTCACACTGTTGGATGATCTCTGGCGAGCCCGAGATGGGGTTAATGCCTCTATCTTGGTGCTACTTGACCTCTCAGCTGCTTTTGATACCATTGACCATGGTATCCTTCTGCGCCGATTAAGAGAGTTGGGAGTGGGAGGCACTGTGTTGCAGTGGTTCTCCTCCTATCTCTCTGATCGGTCGCAGTCGGTGTTGGCTGGTGGACAGAGGTCGACCCCTAGGCCCCTCGTTTGCGGGGTGCCTCAGAGCTCAGTCCTCTCTCCCCTCCTATTTAACATCTACATGAAACCACTGGGTGAGATCATCCGACAACACGGGGTGAGGTTCCAGCAGTATGCTGATGATACCCAGCTTTACATCTCCACCCTGCGTCAATTCAGTAAGGCGGTTGACGTGATGTGCTGGTGTCTGGACGACGTAAGGATCTGGATGGGAGTCAACAGGCTCAAACTGAACCCGGACAAGACCGAGTGGCTATGGATAATGCCTCCTAAGGACTTGGTCGACTGTCCCTCCTTGGTTCTGGGGGGTGAAAAATTAACCCCCTTGGAATGGGTTCGCAATTTATGTGTCCTACTAGATCCACAGCTTAAATTAGACCATCTGTCAGCTGTGGCTAGGGGGACCTTTGCACAAGTTCAGCTTTTGCACCAATTGTGACCCTACCTGGGTCAGAAGGCACTTCTCACAGTCACTCATGCCCTTGTCACCTCAAGGCTTGATTATTGTAACGTGCTGTACATGGGGCTACCCTTGAAGAGTATTCGGAGACTTCAGTTGGTGCAAAATGCAGCTGCACGTGCTGTTGTGGGTGTACCTAGATACACCCACAGTACTGCCATCTTGTGCGAGCTGCATTGGTTGCCCATTGGTCTCCGGATGCAATTCAAGGTGTTGGTGATTACCTTTAAAGCCCTATATGGTTCAAGAACAGAGTATCTTCGGGACTGCCTGCGACCACATACCTCCCTGTGACCGGTTAGATCACATAGAGTCGGCCTGGTCTGGGTCCCATCAGCTAAACAATGTCGGCTGGCGGGCCCGTGGGTGAGTGCCTTCTCTGTGGCGGCTCCTATCCTCTGGAACCAACTATCCCCACCTTATTGGCCTTCAGAAAAGCAGTGAAGACCTGGCTTTTTCGGCAAGCCTGGGGCCAATGAATGATTATTGATATTGGCCCACGAAATGAAATGATTTGATGACTGAATGTTTTTTTTAATTGTTATATTGTTTTAATTTTGTTTTTTAAAATTGTAACTGTTTTTTAGATTTTGTATTTGATGCTGTTAGCCGCCCAGAGTCCCTTTGGGAGTTGGGCAGCATACAAATCTAATAAATAAATAAATAAATAAATAAATAATAAATAAATAAATAAATAAATAAATAAATAATAAATAAGTAGGTAAGTAAGTAAGTAAGTAAGTAAGTAAGTAAGTAAGTAAGTAAGTAAGTAAGCCAACACAATCAGGACAAGGTTTATGTTTCCAGTGAATTTAATGTAGTATATGGAAAAGTTATACAATAGTGTACCTGGTTAATCCTAATTATCAGTAAATGATCTTTTCATGTTGCTGATCCCAGAAAGCCGTTCTCAGTAAAATGTGAAATTTCTTCTAACAATGATCTCTTCATTATAATTCTGTGGTTGCTTTAGAATAACTGATATGAGGCAAATACTCATAGGAAGCTACCTAATATGGAAATTGCATACAGGTATTTCTCCACTTACAACAACAGTTAGGACCTTCTGTCCTAATTGAACTTCTGTCGCTAAACAACAATGTTGTTAAATGAAGCACTCCCATTTTTATGAGCTTTAACCATGCTGGTTAAGCGAACCATATAGTTGTTAAGCAAATCCAGTTTCCCTCATTGTCTTTGTTTATTTGAAGCTTCCCAGGAAGGTCTCACAAATGACAATAATCTGACCTCAGACTGCAACTGCCGTAAATACATGCCTTTTGCCAAGTGCTCAATTTTTTATCACAAATCTATGGGGAATCTGTGATGGTTGTAGGTGAAAGAACTGATTCCAAGTCACTTTTTCAGCATAACTTTGAACAGCTGTTAAACAAAAAGTCATAAATTGAGGACTACCTGCCCAGAATTGTATATATTTTAAAAATTGCATATGAACAGGCATAAAGAATTATATAGATTTATGAAGTTAGAAAAAGCCATTCAAAATAGTGCTTAGCTTAGAGTGAATTCAGATATAAATATTTCAACGTAATATTTATAGTCCAGCCTCTATTGAATATATCATATGAAGCTTGTTAGGATATTTTTCCTAACATTCAGTTGTAATCTGCCTAATTACAACATATAATCATCATTATGTGTCCTGGCTCAGTTTTTGACCACCTTCTCTGTGATAGCCCTTCAAGTTCTTAAAAATTGCTATGTTGGTTCACTCATCTTTTCCCAAAGTTAAATATATCCATTACTCCCAGTTGCTAATATAGCTTCTATATTTCTCTGCATTTGTCCTTTTTAATGAATTTTTGTGATCATTAGTACTGGAAATAGTATTAAAGAAGGAGTCTGACGTCTGCAGAATATAATGGAATTATTTCCCATTAATTAATAATTGCTCTTCTGTTAGTGCTGCTAAAATTGCATTTGTCTTTTTAGAAAACACGTCACAAATATTAGTCATATTTGGCTATAATTCTGATCCTTTTCTGCTGCTAGTCCCTTGCAAAACTTGAACATATTCTTGAGTGAAGAATGTTGCATTGTCACTTATTCAATTTTATTCCATTATTTTAGCCAACATTTCTATAATTTTGAAATTTGTTTCTTTTCCTATCCCCTGAATCTGAAACTTGATAAATATTTCTCCACCTCTTAATCCAAAGTCATAAATGATCGGTGTGGAAGTGTACTTGAGTCAGCATTAGAATTGTGGTATTTCATTTGATATATCATTGGAGTTTGGTGAGAAGCTCTTTGAATGTAATTACCAAACTCCTCTAGAAAGTTACCTGTACAAATATGAAATTTGCATTTGAGAAATCCAGGTTGACTTCTCTTAATTCCTGCACAGACATGGATGTCCCTAAAGTGATCTCTTCCCATTTTGCTGGATTTCTTAGATAAGGAATAGCATTTCATCTAGACACAATCAAAACTGTTCAATATCCTCTGCAATTTGTATCAACCTGGACAACATTTACTTTTATAACTGCACATCAGATTTCATAATTATACTCTATTTGAAGCATCTCAAAACATTTTTATATGGCAGTGAACATGAGGAAAGGGATAATTTGGTAAGTTTTCAATATCACAGAGATTTGTTGATTTCCAGAGATGGGAAAACAGCACAGTCTAACTGTCAGCTTGTTGAATGAAGGCTTGTAGTTAAGAAGCAAAACATGACAAAAATTGGAATAAATTGGATATGCTATAATTGAAAGTAAATAAATATCTGTGAAGTCCTACCCTTTAATTTGTATGGCAGTGTTTTAGCATATAAAATAAAGTGCCATTTCAGGTTAATTTCTGCCCTGCAGAACTTTATGAAACAGTTTGATGTTGATTAATAACAGCAATTTATCATATGAACCTATCAGAATAATTGGCTTTGCTTCATTGGTGATAGCTGAGCAGTCTGCATAGCAATACCTTCTGTCAGCAAGATGATCTACAGTAAGTGCACAGATGTTATTTATGGCTTCTCACTAATTCTTCTTGTATTATGGGCTGTATTTCTTCCTGTACACAATCAACTTGCTGTTTTTAGAAGAGTCCTGTTCAACCTACTCAAATCTATGAGAAAGAATAGATATTTAGGTGATGTTTTAAATCATATTTTCTTTTGAACTGCATGAGTATTGGCAAAGTTTTGAATACTGTTTGAACAATGGGAAGAAATATTATAAAATTTCTTTTTAATTAGAAAAAACTTAATATACATTGAACTAAAGTACTAAAATAAACAATTATAATAAACCAATTGTTAAACTCAACGACCATATCAAATTTATATCAGATAGTTAGATAAAATTATATCATTCCAATATAAGAATTTGTAGGGCATTAAAATGATGTAAGACAAGCATACTATTTTTTTGAAGTTAACAAACTTCAATTCTCAGTTTATGTTAATATGTTCTTTATTTTTTAAGAGTTTTTCCCTTTTTTTAGTTTATGCATCATATAGTATTTTTATTAGTGTTGTTTGTGCTTCAAACATTCTGAACAAGTGAACCTAGTTGGACCTCACTCAAATTAAGAACTTTTCTGATATATATTAAAATAATCCAAATGTATTTAAGCTAATTTGAGAGCTTGAAAAAAAAGATACTGTTTTAACAGCCACATTAGCTTTAGTGATTCCTTATTAGTATTATTTTAAATAAATTTTATAATGATAGAACATTTCACACTTCAGGTAGAGGGTACCTTTTTTACTGTTTTCGTACTTTAAAAAATTACTAGAAAAGTAGCATTTTTTAGCTTAAGTTAATTTTTGCAATGCTGATTTTCCACAAATAGGATGTTTTCCAGCAAACGTAATACTTTATTACTAGATACATTTATTAAAAACATACAGATCTGATATCTATGACTTGCAGGTTTCCAATTTGCTATCCTTATTTTAATACAGAGCAATAGGAAAGTCTGTCTAATGGGGCCTATAAATCATGTACCCTTTTTAGTTCATTTGTACTTTTGTTACATTCATATATTTGAATTTTTGATATTTCAAAGTTATAATGAAAAAACTCACACTTTTTCTTATTTTCTTATTTTGTTAAATAATTTACTAGGACTGTATTACTATTCTTCTCCTCCTTACTAGTATCTATCTCTTCCCATTTATTACTATAACCATGTTGCTTATATCTTTCAATTATATTGTTTTTATTTGTTTCCTAGTATGATTTGATAGCTTAGTAGTAATCTTGACTATCAATAAGTGTTGTATCTTTTTATTCTTGATGAATGTATTTTATTCTGTTTATGTACACTGAGAGCATATACACCTAAGACAAATTCCTTGTGTGTCCAATCACACTTGGCCAATAAAGAATTCTATTCTATTCTATTCAACTAACTGCAGACAACCCTTTCAAACTGTTGACTTTATTCAAAAAAAATGTAAGTAGCATGTATGGAATGTATGTCAGGATGCTGTCTTGCACAAACTTTCCAATTTTGAAAAACATTATGACCGACACAAACCTATGAAATGTCAAGTTTCATGGCAACTTTGAGTGATCCATTAATTCTATGTGATCTTTTCATCAATCTTTCTCACATGAAACTTCTTCAGGTGCTGTTACAGATCATGCACTTTACTCTTAATTACCCAAATCATATCTTCCCAGTTCACCATCTTTAAATTTTTTGGCTCAATGATGCACAGTACTCACATTAACAGTCATCATCATAATCAACCTGCTGTGACACCTGCATTTGGCAGTGGATTTCAATTAGAGGGACTCTTTCAGTAATATAAAATTTAGTCACTGTGCATCACTTAATAAATACACACTTAAAATTTCAATTTCACAAACAATAGTTACCTTGTAGGAGAGATCGGCAGCATAGAAAATAAATAAATAAATACAATACAATACAATACAACCTGGTTCCTAAAACATCAGTATTACCATATATTGGTTACTTAGAATAATGGAAGCATTCTTTTCATTTTACCCTCATATAGCAATAGCACTTTACTTATATACCGCTTCATAGTGCTTTACAGCACTCTCTAAGAGGTTTACAGAGTTCAGCATATTGCCCCCAACAATCTGGATCCTCATTTTACCCACCTCGGAAGGATGTAAGGCTGAGTCAACCTTGAGCCTAGTGAGATTTGAACAGCTGAACTGCTGAACTAGCAATCAGCTGAAGGTCGCAATGCTGCTTTTAACCACTGCGCTATCTTCAGGTTATTTAATTTTATATTAAACATTTTTTTCACAAGTCTATTAAATCATTTAAGAAGATTTGGTGGCTGAGGATTCTTATTATTAGAAGTATCTCTCTTGAGGTAGGACATTAAAATATATATTATTGTGCATTTAGATAGTGATTTTGTAGGTTAATTTTGAAACAATTGTCAAATCCTATTTATTTTTACAATTAAACATTTATTTTTAGAAGAATAAGGTTAGGAAATGTTGAACTATGGGATATAGTATCACTGGTATCAAGAATATTCAAGAATGTCTTTTGATGGGTATGTAAATACAAAATGATAATATCTTCATTTATTGCCATCATGCTTGCTGGGAATAATAACAGATCATATCTAAGATTCTTGATGGAATATAATGTGGTATGACTTGTGGGTAGATTTTTCTAAACCTATTTGAAAAATGAAATGTTGAAACATATTCTACTTATACTTTGCCTTGTAATTATTGAACCAAATTACAAATTGACTCCTCCTTCATATTTCTGAAGTTAAAAAGGATTTCAGCATGCTGAAATAGAATTTGTTCAATTTTACTTTAGTGGGAACACTGCCCCCAAAAAACATTAGCCATCCCTCTTATCATCTGCTGTATAATTTCACATCTATTGGATGTGAGAAATACAGTAATCTTCATGAATCAATAGGATCTCAAACAAAATCCTGTGTTGATGATTATACGATTTCATTTTTTCAAACTGACTAAATACACTACATTGAAACTTGTGTCAAAAGACAATGTGTTTTAGGGGGATAGCACTACAGATGTGCTTCTACACATTGCAACAGACATACTGTACATGACAAAGCTTAATCCTTTAAGATAATAATTTTATTTACTATTATTATGTCATGATTCCTCAACTTGTAGTGACATGCTTGCGGTTGAATTAATGAAAGTTGAAACAAATCCTGCTAAAAAGTAATTTTAATGTGCTGATATATTTGTAGTGAAATTTGTTTATTTTCCCAAAAGTTAAATATGTATCTAAAGAGTCCACAATTCATTTGCTGCAATATGCAAATTAATATTTTAGTTTAGTAACTGTGACTGCACAATTCAAAAGACATATTTATGTTTTTGATATTTTGTCATCAGACATACAGTTGTTCAGCCAGTAGATGTGTACCTTCAAAGCAGATTGATGTTAGCTTGGGAGTTCATTTTGTTTTAAAATATAAATACTCCTTGATATAGTTCTGCATTCACATAAAAAATACCAGTGAGAGGATAAGCACTGTTGAACCTCCATATGAACATGGATTTCCACATCAGTTCTTATGAGTCATTCACCAGTAATTCACTCATACAATGACCAGAATTGCTCAATATAATTTAAATACTTCAAAGTAATCCTGAGAAGGGATGAATTTCCTTAACATATATTTCTCCTTGATTCCTGATACTGTACATAGATTACTTGTTTGAATCTTTGAAATTTGTCCAATATTTATATTCCTGAAACTTCTCTTAGATAAAAAAACAAAAGTTTTTGCAGTTGGATAACTAGCCTGCATAATTTAAAGAATGATCTTCCATTCATGTGGAAGAGAACTATCATGACTCCAAGCACTTTAAAAACTGCAGGCATCAGCCCCCTTCCAAGCTGAAATGATGACTTAGTAGAGAAATTCATCTTATGTGGTGAAGGACCAAACTTCCCCATCAATCACTTTACGACTCTATAATGCCATTTATAGAGTGTGATACAGCAGTATCTCTCCCTCCCCTATTAATCAGGTTAAAATATTCCTTGAAAGTATGAATGTATGTATGACTTGGAATCCTACTACATTTCTTACTGTTTCCCATCATTAATAGGTTCATAAACCAAAAAATATTATAGCTGAAAATACTTCCCACAATATTCCATATGAAGAATTTAACAGTAAGTTCTATGTGATGTAGCAATAATTCAAAATCCAAAAGAAATAAGGGTTTGTAGAATGTCAGGATACTCACAGAACAAAAGAAATGATGTCTTTTTCCTGGCTTAAATAAAAGGAACAAGAAATTTGTTTGATTTTAACAGGTCCTAGTAATTGCTACCAATGTGCACTTCAACCAGGAAGTCAATTTAAGACAGCTCACAAAACCATTAAGCGCAGCATATATTAAGATGACGCACTGTCCCCACTGCTGTTCTGTATAAACTTGAACCCCTTCAGCCAGATAATCACAAAGACTAGATACAGATTTAAGTTCAAGAGTGGAATCAAGCATCAACCACCTCCTCTACATAGCTGACATTAATGTATGCTAAGAATGAATGAGACATCAACTTGGTGATACACCTGACAGTAATTTAATTTAATTTAATTTAATAGATTTGTATGCCGCCCAACTCCCGGGGGACTCTGGGCGGCTCACAGCATGTCAAATCCATTACAAATAAAAACATATAACAGTTAAAAAGATATAAAAATTAAAAAATCTCCAACATTCATAACAAGGAGGGGGGAGACCCAAGTATAATCTGCTCGGTCTCACTTTCACCCCGCCTGCCGGAAGAGCCAAGTTTTTATTGCTTTACGGAAGCAATAAAGTTTTTATTGCTTTACGGAAGGCCAGCAGGGTGAGGATGGCCCTGATCTCCAGAGGGAGTTGGTTCCACAGGGAGGGAGCTCCCACAGAGAAGGCTCTCCCCCTAGGCCCCGCCAACCGGCATTGCTTGGTCGATGGGACCTGGAGGAGACCAACTCTGTGGGACCTAACCAATCGTAGGGAGGTATGCGGCAGGATGCGGTCCCGAAGGTAGCCTGGCCCTGAGCCATGTAGGGCTTTAAAGGTCAAAACCAACACCTTAAATTGGATCCGGAGACTAATGGGCAACCAATGCAGCTGGCGGAGGATAGATGTTACGTGGGTGTACCTAGGCACACCCACCACAGTTCGCACAGCTGCATTTTGCACCAATTGCAGTCTCCGGATACTCTTCAAAGGTAGCCCCATGTAGAGCGCATTGCAGTAATCCAGCCGGGAGGTGATAAGGGCGTGGGTGACTGTGAGTAGAGCCTCCCTCTCCAAGAAGGGTCGCAATTGGTGCACTAGGCGAACCTGTGCAAAGGTCCCCCTAGCCACAGCTGAAAGATGTTGCTCCAATTTTAGCTGTGGGTCTAGGAGGACACCCAAATTGCGAACCCGTTCTGAGGGAGTTAATTTCTCTCCCCCAAGAACCAAGGAGGGACAATTGACAGAATCCTTGGGAGGCAATATCCATAGCCACTCGGTCTTGTCAGGGTTGAGCTTTAGCCGATTCCTCCCCATCCAGACCCTAACATTGTCCAGGCAGCGGCACATTAGGTCGACGGCTTCCCTGAATTGAGACGGGGTGGAGATGTACAACTGGATATCATCAGCATACTGCTGATACCTCACTCCGTGTCGTCAGATGATCTCACCCAGTGGTTTCATGTAGATGTTAAACAGGATGGGCGAGAGGACCGAGCCCTGCGGCACCCCACAAAGTAGGGGCCTAGGGCTCAACATCTGCCCCCCTGTCAACACCGACTGCATCCTATCAGAGAGGTAGGAGGAGAACCACTGTAGCACAGTGCCGCCCACTGCCACTTCGCCGAGACGACGCAGAAGGATATCGCCCACTGCCACTTCGCCGAGACGACGCAGAAGGTCAATGGTATCGAAAGCCGCTGAGAGGTCAAGTAGCACCAGGATGGAGGAATAACCACCATCCCGGGCTCGCCAGAGGTCATCCATCAGGGTGACCAAAGCCGTTTCTGTACTGTAGCCGCGCCTGAAACCCGATTGAAAGGGATCCAGAAAATAGATCTGCAGTGTGGACATTGGGATGTTACTTGAACTAGAGAAGTGTAGCTGGATGGTAGTAAAAAGAGGGGAAGTGGTTAAGACTGGTGGCTACGTAACTGCCAGTGGGTTACATAATAGATATATAGACCAGTACAAATACCTTGGTATCCCACAGTGACATAGGAACCACAATATGGAGGCAAGGAAGACAGCAATATCCAAGTACCAGTAAAGGATAAGACAGGTCTTGAAGAGTCAGCTCAATGGGAAAACAAACCATCAACACATATTCCCTGCCAATCACCAGATATCCTGTATATATAGTGAGCTGGCCCAAAGAAGATATGAAGGCTGTTGATGTGAGGACCTGGAAGCTCCTTATTATGCATAAAGCCCAACACCCATAGATTATGCATCAGCAGAAAGAGGGCATATGGAGTTTGATAAGTGTCAAAGCCATTATCCTGGATGAGACTCGGGGCATCCAGGAGTACATCAGTAAGGTAGCATCCAAAAATAAGCTGCTGAAGCAACAGATTGTTCAGAGAGGTCTCAGGGACAGTCTAATATCTAGTGGCAGGGTGTAAGATGCAGGCAGGAAAAGCATACACTAAATGGCACAACGAAGTTGGTGGTGTGTACAAGAATATCTAAACAGTGAATGAGCTAGATCCTGCCAGGTCCAGCTGCTGAATGCCACAGGAGATTGTGGAGAATAACAGGGCTAAGACTCCATGAGACTTCAAGATCCAGATGTACAGGCAGTTACTAGCCTATCAACCAGACATCAGAACAAGAAACAGAAGACAGCAGTGTTGATAGAAATAGGGGTGCAAAGTGACAGCAACATTCTGAAGGCGTATGAGAAGCTGGAAAAGCTCCAGGGCCTGAAGGAGAAACTAGACAGATATGGAAAATAATGGCCAATGTGTTCCCAGTGATAGTGGGAGCACTGAGGGCTGTGACTCAAGCTGGGAAAGTGTGTTCAACATGTCCAAGAACAATATCAGACCTTTCTGTCCAGAAGAATGCAGTGCTTAGCCGCCCAGAGTCCCTTTGGGAGTTGGGCGGCATACAAATCTATTAAATAAATAAATAAGGAAAGCTGAGATATTGCATAGAATCCTCAAAATCCCAGGTTTCTGATAGAAGACCCAAAATTGAGGAAGACACATAGCACATAGCAAGGTTAAAATGATTTTTTTTTTACATGAGGTAACTATGCATGCCTTGTTTGCACTGGTGAACAATAAATGTTGTGTTGAATCTTCAATGTTCAATCATGCCCTATCAATAATAGTTAGTTTCAAATGGTGTCCTCCTGATATGATCACAACTATTACATGATTAAAAACTTTTTTATGTAAAATAGAGTAAAAGTACTTTGGTTTTGGGGCTTTTTTAAATATAGTACTTGTCTATAAATACATCTGAACCCAGTTCTGTTTTCATTTATCCAAATATTTAACCTACGCTTCAAATTGTACCACCACATCACAAACATGGCATAATAACTTTGAAGTCTGCAGTTTTGTGTATTTTCTCAACTACAGTCAAATTCAACAGGAAGGAAATCTAGTAGTGATGTTCAGTTTTCAAAATTATTTATAAGATGTTTTTGGTCTCTGTTTCTACGTTTTATCTATTATTGTTACCTCCTAAAATTCTTCTATAATTGTGGCAGGATATAAATAAAATAAACTTCTTTAGCATTGAATTTGAAGCAATAAGAGCTGTTACTTAGAGTTAACTCTACATTGTCAAATATCATACACATATATACAGTTATACACCTTTATACAGTCAAGTATAAAAGTGCATGATGCTTTCAGATGCTTTGATCCCAAACTTTAAGAGAATGGAGTGCAATTTCTTCCAGACCAGGTGTAAACTCAAAAGATAATAAGTATACCAAAATTAATTTTGATTTGTTTTTCTTTATACTTTACTTGAAACGAGTATAGTAACCAAATTCTTCTCCAGTTAGGTACTTTTTCTCTCTTACAATCTGGTAACTTAATTTGGTAATAACTTTTAGAAGCCTTTGGGATCTCATGTTGTGGACATCTTATTGAGAGTTTTTGAAGAGCTTAGCTAACAAGAGCTAAAAACCATTGATTTATAATTTAAATTGTTAAGCCCACTAAGAAACTTTGGGTAGGATTAAAGGTTATACTTTTTTAAAATATTTTTTTAATTTATTTCCAAAGTTAAAATACAGAATAAATAAAAAAACAAAAAGACAAGATAAAAACAAAAAAGTCTCTAGAACAAAATATGAAAACATATATATAAAATGTTCCCCTGGTTGAATACTGATAAATATATTTCAGCAATAATACTTGTCTCTCCCTTGCGAAACAGGTGCACAATTTATGAACTTCTACATCCATATTTATACATTTGCTATGTAACATTAAAAATATCACAAATATAAAAATCTATTATTAATCATTTTGACCTACCATTTACCTACTATTTTAAAAAGTTAACAGGTGGTCCAAATAAAAAAGCTAAACTTTAAAGCCCTCTGTTAACAATCTATTATAATTCACAGAAAGTCCTCAAGCAGCCAATAGTCTCTCATAAACTCACTGCAACCATTGTCTCTAATCTGTTTAAAATCAAATAACATCGACTGATTCTTGATAGTAAAAACAAGCCCTTCCAGTTTATCATCTTTACTTTTCTTTAAAATTATAAATGGAATCTTTTCAAACAGCTATTTCTCATTCCCCAAAAAATGTATGTCTCCATTGAGGATATCTCCATAGCACTTGTTCACTAAATTTTTCTGCAAATTGGAACACAATGTCTCTTGACAACTGTCTCCTAGTTACACATGATCTATTTCACGAACTTCATCAACTTTCGTAAGAAAGTCCTGTTCGTTAATGCCCCCTTCAGCATCTTTTAAATTGTGACAAATTCATCAATACTTTTATCTAATTTTTCATTTAAAGCTTGTAAATTGGCAAACGTGTTTGTTTTTAATAGTTTCCAAGAAGGATTTAATGTTAAAGTCATCTGAGTCCCATCTCTCTTTTATATCTCTTTTTGGGGGAATTGTAGAACATATACTGTATAATGTATAATATTCAAAGTCCTTAATTTATTATTGCTTTAGTTTTAATAATCAGAATCTCTCTTATAACTAAGCTTTCACAGCAGAGTGTAGACACTTCTTTTTCAATAACAAAGAGAATTGATGTTCCATATCGAATTAACCACAGAAGAAGCTAAGATAAGTTTAAGATAAGCGTGTAAAAAAAAAAGAAACTTCCCATTCTTTTTTAAAAAATAAAAAAGAATATATGCAAAAATAAAATGAAGCAAAATAATTATTTTAGAAAAAATCTAAAATAAGTAAAATAGAGTATATATAGCACAGTAGAAATTGGTATAAATCAGATCAAATCACTTTCATGCAAAAAAACTGTTAACAGGGAATTTATTTTCAATCCATCCAATTGCATGGCTGATTTAACTGTTGTTGCCTGTATCTGGATATTTTCTTTACGAAGCTGTCAGACTGGCCATAGCTTGTTCCCTAGGAAAGAATGACTTTCACACTCCATAGGGGTTAGAGAAAATGTACTTTTACTAGAGATGCTGAGTGAGCGAGGCAAGCTCTGTTAAGAAAAACTGCCTGAAAATCATATATTGAAAGCAATACCCAACGTCCAAAACCCTATTCTCCCTGGGAGAATAGTCCAATCAGGTCTTGTTCTGATGTTTTGGGAACCTGGTGCCTCAGGCGCGGTAGTAATTCCTTTCCCAGGGCCAGTGTTCATGAAGGCAGGAAGATAGCTCAGTTTGGCATCTCTGGTTCCTGTCAGTGTCCATACTCCCTAATTTCCCATAGCATTCCTTTCCCACCTCCAGCACTCTTCCCCTCCCAAATACCCCCTCCCCTCTGGTTATTGCAGTTGCTAGCAAGCTTCAAAGAAAGCGAAGATGGCGCTGACAAATGATTTGAACTCATGCTGTCAACTTCCTTGCAGTGAAAGAGAAAGTATTTTAAAACTGTAAAATAAGACAAAGTTTACATTTGTAACCAAGCAAAAGGGTGTAGGCAAATCAGCATTCACCCAGGCTATTAACAATTAAGCTTCAAAAAGTGATACTAAAAACAGAGGCACACCTAAAAATGTTGCAGGTGAGTTGATTACCTCTCCAAGCAGCAGATGGAGGCAGAGGTAAGGGGGGAGGCAGGCATCCGGATGCGCCGCAGAGGCCGCTGGAAAGCCGAGAATCAGTGGGCTGGAGCAGTGACTGGCTGGCTCGTCTTCGCATCTCTCAGCTTGCCTGTAGCTCACGCGGTATGTCAGGATCGCCTGCCTTCCACCCCATGCCTCTGCTGCCGATGCCATCTCTGCCGGTGGCACAGACGAGCCTCCCACAACTGGCCATCGATTCAGCTTTCCCGTGGTGCATCTATATCACCGGCTTCCCACTGCACCTCTGCCTCTGTCTACAGCATGGACAGGGAATCAATTCACCTGCACTGCATGAGCTGTGTAGCCCCATAGTGTGTTGACCAAGGGACCGCAGCTGCTGCCAGATACCATCAGTCCCCACGCGTTTGCTGCCTCTTCTGTGCACGCCAGCAGGCGGGACGCCCAGCTGGACTGATAACCCTGAAATCGTGTTTCCCCCAAAATAAGCCCTAATGCTTATTTTGGAGCCCCCAAAAATATAAGACCAGGTCTTATTTTTGGGGAAACACGGTAGTTACTCCTGTTCAAATCTGGGGAGAACACTGCCAAAGAGCAACAGAATCAGTTTTTCAGCAGGGAGAAAAAAAACCTCACCATTCACGTGCCATTTTCTGAGGAAGTCCTACCATTTCAGGGGGATAACCTAAAGATTATACTTTTAATCTAAGCTCTGTCCTGTACATAGTCTGATTTAAATGTGATTCCTAAATCATCTTCAAATGCTGCTCTAAATAATACTGGATTTTCTATATCAGCAATTCTGGGAACCAGTTTCAGCTGTGTTTCAATAGATGTCACACATTTAGTCAAGCTATATAAACAACACTGCTTCATTCTAAAATTGTACAGTGATACAAATTTTTCCTTTTTTTAATTTCCCTCTTTGTAGGGATGTGAGCTCATACAGACACCAGATCAAGACTTAACAGATTTCACCAAGTGCCTTCAGATACTTCAACAGAAGATAGAAAAAAGCAGTTTGCAGGTAATGCTAGCAACTCTGTCTATACACATTTTGGCATATGACTCTTCCTGTATATGTTCACTATGTAACATAATGGCAAATAAAAATATAGAGGAAGCAGAGACAAAAAAAATCATTAACTGCCAAGAAGATATTTCTTCTTGTTTCTGCTGGTGAAACTCTTAAGTCTTCTGAAGAGTGACCAGAATTGAATCCACATACTACTAAAGCTACTAAAACTCTCACGAAGTTTACCTGGGTGAAATGGTGTATCATATGACTCACAAGGGAATTGAACCTGGGAAAGTTGTGGCTGTTTCAGTGCTACTGGCAATTGCTGTGCTGCTACTTGCAATCATGTGATCTTCATTTGCAATGTTTGGTGACAGTTTCGAACCAGTCCTGCATTCCATTGCTCTCTCCCCTACCCGGCAGCAAGAAATTGACTAATTGTGGCTCTTAAAGAAGCAACAACTTTAAGGTGCATGAAGAAAGGCCTGGATATTTGTATTGTTTATGTGCCTCTTCTGTGGTACGCAATATGCACATGTATCTATATACGCCATCTTTGTTCAGCAACTCAAGACATAACAGTGTTCCATTCTCCTATATTTCTTTACAACAATCCTGTGAAACAGGTTGGTCTGAAAGTTACCAAGTAAGCTACTGTGATTGCAAATGGAGTAGAAACTGGATCTTTCTGATGTACGGAAAATACATTAATCCATTTTTCAAATGCTTCCATTCTGAAATTGAATGTAGACCAGTCATCATCCTCCCCGCCGCCACCCCTGCCACTTCAGCTGTTGGAGATCAAGTAGACTAGTTCCACTCTAGCTCATAGGAAGTCACCTGTATCTATTTTTTAATTTTATCTGGTGGTTTTCAGCAACTCAATGGAAAAATGGAGGAGAGGAAGGGAATTCTAAACTGTTCTGAGATGAGAATGGTAACATACAACATTGTGGTAAAATAAATTAAAATATTATCAACATAATTGAGCCATGTGGAAAGTGAGGGGGAACCTCATAGTCAAGATGACATTAAACATTGAGATGCAGCAAGGAAGAGTACAGATGAAGAAAGGATGAAAGGGCTGCACATTTCCAGAATCACAAGGAAAGGTACAAAATGAGGAGACAAGATGCCAGAGGAAAGAGAAGATCAACTCAAGAATATATAGCAAACACTAATTATTGTGAGAGTTCCTAACACAACAATAGCCACCTTCATTGACAAAACCTCAGTAGAGAAAGAGCTATGCAAAATGCATGACTTGCACAATGTAATATTTCTGTCAATGTTGGTGCCATGGCCAAAGTCTACCCCACTATCATGCGTTTCTATTCCCTAGAGCAATGATGGCGAACCTTTTTTTCCTCGGGTGCCAAAAGTGCATGCGCGTGTGCTATCGCACATGCACAAGTGCCCACACCCATAATTCACTGCCTGGGGAGGACAAAAACGGCCTCTCCTGTTCCCCCGGAGACCCTCTGGAGGCTGGAAATGGCCCGTTTCCCAACTTCTGGTGGGCCCGGTAGGCCCATTTTTTGCCCTCCAGAGGCTTCCTTGGAGCCTGGGGAGGGCAAAAACGTCCTTCTCCATCCTCCCGGAGGCCCTCCGGAAGCCGAAAATGCCCTCCCAGAGCCTCCGTGCGAGCCAAAAATCAGCTTGCCGGTGCGCACATGTGTGCTGGAGCTGAGCTAGGCAACGGCTTGCGTGCCGGCAGATATGGCTCCGCGTGCCACCTGTGGCACGCGTGCCATAGGTTCGCCATCACTGCCCTAGAGAAATTGCTAGTTTGTGCTGTATGAAGGAAAAGGTCAAGATAGGCAGTTTACAACATCTACCTAATGAGTTCCTCAATGAGTAGCAGCATTGAGCCTATTGCAAATGAGTTGAGGAATAACATTAAACAATAGAACTTCCTCTTTCAAATGACAAGGACAAGCCATGGAGAATGTGCTGATTTATTTGGAGAAATTAGTATTCCAACACTGTCAGCTAAATGTTGCTTTAAGCTGAAGAAAAATAAGTGAAAATTCGTGGCAGATCAACTACACATAGTGTCATCAAAAGTACCCCTAGTTAAGCAAAAAGCATCTATATTGGTCTTGCTGCAGACCTCTCTTATTTAATAAAATTACATTTTGTTCTTGAATTTTAAAAGCAGACAATAGTAGTCTGCTATGGTCATTCTGTTTCTGTTTAGGTAAGGAAATACCTCTGAAAGGACGATCAAAGGATTACTTGTTATCTAGTACTGAATCTTATTCTGTGATTCATTTATTCTACTTGTGCATGATCAAACATTGTCACTTAGTTCCTCTCTTCTGGGCTGTGTAGTAAATCAAAATCCTTGTTCTTCCAGACAGCTGGGAAAATGAACAAAGATTCACCTGGTAATAAAGCGTTCACTCTTTACTGTCTATAAATAATATATATGCTTATTGAATCATAACTAGTTCCAGGTGGGACATAAATATGATTGGTCAGAATACACCTGCTTCTAGAAATTAATTGAGCTTTGAAAACCAATCCTATAATACTTCAAAAGTGTTCTATTATCCAGTTTCAGTAATTCATCAGTAAAAGGCAATACCAAGCAATTCCTATTTTCCTATCCATTTCATATTGGTCTGTCATTCATGATGGTGATAGTCCTGTATTTTTTGTTGAACTCCATTTTAAAGTAAGCATTCATTAGACCATTTCCCACATAAAGCTATCTGTGAGTTTATTTTGCAAAGAGCAATGGCTCATTAAACTCATTTCTGAAGCTGTGTAAGGATTGCTTAATCCACTCTGTAGATGCACATGCCAGTTGCTTTTTTTCCACTCATTATATGCTATTCCTTGATGCTTAAAAATAATTTTATATATGCAGTACTGCTGGAGAAAAAATAGTAACCCTCTTTTCTTATGATTTCACTTGCATTCTCCTATAAAAAAATACAGTGAATTTTCTTATTAGGCTAGCGTATTTGAACTCCAGGTAGAAAATATATTTACTTAGGTTCTGCTGCTTTGTTCATTGTAGCTTCTATGAAAGAATGGGTTGTTAGCTCAGATGGTGATCTCTCCAAATAATTCTTAAAGCAAACATTACAGTGAGAACAATGCAAGCCATATGGTCTGCTATGGTGTTTCAATAATATATCTATCACCACGTGCTTTTCCTAATAATGCAATCCATCGTTAAGACTGGTGATGGATGTTGTTCTCCATAAATATCTGATCTTTGAAATTTAACAAGGCTAACTAACAGCATGGACAAAAGAGGGAAGCATCTCTTTTGGGAATTGTAATTGATCTGAATGCATGTTACAATATACAGTGTAACTTTTCTCTTCAATTATATTGTAACACAACTTACCGTATTTTTTGGAGTATAAGACGCACCTTTTTATCCCCAAAAAGAGGGTGAAAACTTGGGTGCGTCTTATACACCGAATGCAGTCCCACCCACCCAGCCACCCCCACCCTTTGGCCTCTGTCTTCCAGCAATTTACCTGCTTGCAGCAAAGAGGGAAGAGCCTGTAAAGCCAAGCAAGTCACTAGCAGCTTCCCGACCTACAGCTGAATTGCCACTAGGAAAATGAAAGTGAAACTAGCTGCAAAGAGGCAAATAGCTGGGAGAGACACGTAGATTTTTATTTTCTGCTGGATGCAAGGGGGTAAGTGAATAACTATAAATGTCTGTAGAATGTTCAAATTATTAGACTTATTTTTTAAAGGTTGCTTTATTATTGTTCTAGCCAGTAGTCTCCAACCTTGGCAATTTTAAGACTTGTGGACTTCAACTCCCAGAATTCCACAGCCAGCTTTGTTAGCTTTGCTGGCTGTGGAATTCTGGGAGTTGAAGTCCACAAGTCTTAAAGTTGCCAAGGTTGGAGACCTCTAGACAACTTAACAAAATAAAGAAGCTTTTTAAAATATGTGTCAGGCACACATGCACAGAAATACACAGCAAACAGTGTATATCATCTGTGCTGTTTGCTGTTTGGCAAATTGCTTGGAGGCAGAGGCCTTTTTTCCTTGTTTTCCTCCCCCAAAACTAAGGTGCGTCTTATACTCAGGTGCGTCTTATACTCCGAAAAATATGGTATATGTAATGTCAGCTGTGGGTAGCAGTTTTGAGATCAGTATGAACATGCTGCTTTTGCAAAGATACAAATAATGGAAATGATATATTTTACTGCTTCCTTTTTTTTTTTTTAACCGTGTCTCTTTTCTATCAGGTTGTTTTTACTGAAATGCAGTCACATATAGTAACAGGGTTTTGTTTGCTTTGGTTTGCTTTTTACTTTTTTTACTTTTTCGGAGGGGCTTGATGAAAGTCTGTCACTTTT
This sequence comes from Diadophis punctatus similis, assembly GCA_023053685.1. NCBI lineage: Eukaryota > Metazoa > Chordata > Lepidosauria > Squamata > Dipsadidae > Diadophis > Diadophis punctatus. The sequence goes on from JALIGW010000008.1 coordinate 10,694,936, forward strand.
CATTTTTGATAATATTGCTCAGTTAGCCTGAGCATAGTTTAAGTGATTTATTTTGAGAGTATGATGAGGTAAATATTTCTTAGAAGAGAGAGATATCTTTTATTTTCATATATGGGCAGGAATTATTGCATACATTGCTTATGGCCAGGTCAAACACACTATAAGCCTGGGGCTGCAACATTATCTATAACTTTTGAAATTTTTCTCCTTGAATTTTCTTGAAAAACATTGGGAAAGAAATTAATTTGTGTCGACTAACCATCATCTTTTGTATCAAATATTGCATCAATTTCACCTTGATATAATTTAGCAGCACAGAAATGCCTCAAATTAATTTAAATTCTTAGATATTAGTTCATAAGAATGCTAAACAAATCTCTTTATATATAAAATTTGGAATGTTTTGTGCATAATTTTACAATCTTGCAGCATATAAGGAGGAAAGGGAAGGAATGAAATAGTGTTTCCTCACCACCAACCAGTTATCTTCCTTATATTTATATCATAATTACAAGATAGAGTCTTTAAGATGCCAGGAGCTGTTTCAAATAACCACAATGAAGCAAAAATAGATTATACATTTGAGCTATACTATTCTAGGTTTCATATAGCAGACTGTCTTTGAAAAGAAATTCAAACAAATGTTTGAGAAAACGTCCAACTCTTTTAACATAGATGTGTTGGGTTTTAAATACCCAGTAATCCTTAGCCCATATATTTATTTACTAACCTAGGTTAATGCAATGCTTTGGCTTCAAAAATAAGATATGTTTATTTAAAGGAATAAGTAATGCAGTGCATATATAACCCTATTTCATAACAATCAACAAGAAAGACTGCCAGCTACCCAAAACATTGAGTCATCCCAGAAACCCTGCTATTTCTTAATGGTGGGAGATAATTGGTTAGAATAAGGGAAGACATTGGAGGAACATAATGTATTAAATGTAGTCAATTAGACATGTAGGTAGGAAAGAAAACATGGACATACAGTCCTCATAGATGTGATTGATTAGGAGAAGAGAAAGGAGATGAAAGAAAGGAGGAGATTTAAACCGCTAGAAAAGAGGGAAAAGTACAGTCATTCAGTGAGCTTATGCTAAGGGATTAGTCATGCTGCCAGTTACAGAGCTATGTCCTAGTCACAAATCTACCTTTCAGGTGACTTTATATGAAAAGAGACTGCAGTTGTTGCTGCCATTGCTACCCTCATGTGAGTAATCATTTTTGCTCCCTCATTTTACAGCCAGTGTAGCTTTTTCATTTCCTCTGTGCATCAAGAAGCTCTCCTTGGAACTGTCTCCCTATTCCCCAGTCTCCTACAAGAAAAATGGTGTTCTAAGATTTCAGACGTTTTCATGTATGAAATGCCTTATCTGTGATTCTGTCAGTCTCTGTTCTGAAAAGCACATTTCATGTCTTCCTTTCTCGTTATTTGTTCTATATTTTATAAAGTTAAATATTTATTTCTGAATGTACTTTCACCACTTCCTACAGTATCTATTTTCTGTTTAAGTCATAGTGCGGCAATATAGAAGGGAAAACTTCAGTTTTAAGTAGCTTTTCTTTTCTTCCTTAATTCTGCTGAACTTGAGAGTGTTCTTTTCAGTCTTAAGAAAGATTCTGTGGGCTTAAAGCAGTGGTTCCCAACCTTTCTAATGCCGCGACCCATGCCCCGCCCCCACCGCGACCCACCCCGCCGCCGCCATTTGTGTTCTTTTACCCTCTGTGCATGCGCAAAGCTTCTGCGCATGGGCAGAGAGTAAAATAACCCAAATAATGGCATCCGGGCAAAGTCTCCGCTTGCTTCACATGTTGCCTCTGGGAGCTTTTAGAGCCCCATCACAAAAGGCGTGCGCGACTTCGGCGGAGCCAGGACAGGCGGCTGTTTTTTATTTGGAACCCTCGCGGGTGCAAATGCAACAGTACGGAGGGGGAGTTCACAAGTGGCGGCAAAGGGGATCTTCCACGGACGTTTCCGTTCCGGGGAAGCCCCCCCCCTACTCTTCGCTCGGCCCCTGGGGTCAGAAGCCAGGATTGAAGCCAGCTTGGGGGAGGAACGAGAGAGGGGAGGCCAGCCAAAGAGGCGGCGGAGGCGGCGGCTGGCTGGTGGGACCCAGCGAGCAGCAGCAGCAACAGCGGCAGCAGTGGCCGAAGGGCAGCCAGGGCAGAGCCGGGCTTCCAGCTGTCACCTGTCACCATGTTCCTCGCTTTGCAAAAGCCGGGATTGAAGCCAGCTTGGGGGAGGAACAAGAGAGGGGAGGCCAGCCAAAGAGGTGGCGGAGGCGGCGGGTGGCCGGTGGGACCCCACGAGCAGCAGCAACAACAGCTGTAGCAGCGGCCGACCGCAGGTGGGTGCCGAGGTGAGCGGGGGTGGCCGTGGCGGCCGCCAAGGGATTGCCCCGTGTGCGCGGCACCTGCAGCCCCATGGCGTGCGCCGGAGCCAAGCATTTCTTGGCACATTCTCTCCAGGCGGCTGTGCCCCACTTGGCCGCTGCCGAGCGCGCAAAACCAGCAGAGCAAAGCGAGGAACATGGCAACAGGCGGCAGCTGGAAGCCGGGCTCTGCCCCGGCTGCCCTTTGGCTGCTGCTGCCGCTGTTGCTGCTGCTGCTTGCGGGGTCCCGCCCGCCGCCTCCGCCGCCTCTTTGGCTGGCCTCCCCTCTCTCGTTCCTCCCCCAAGCTGGCTTCAATCCCGGCTTCTGCTCCCAGGGGCTGAACGAAGAGGAGGGGGGCTTCCCCCGGAACGGAAACGTCCTTGGAAGATCCCCTTTGCTGCCACTTGCAAACTCCCCCTCCGTACTGTTGCATTAGAACCCGCGAGGGTTCCAAATAAAAAACAGCTGCCTGTCCTGGCCCTGCCGAAGTCGCACACGCCTTTCGCGACGGGGCTCGAAAAGCTAGCAAAGGCAACACGCGAAGCAAGCAGAGACCTCGCCCGGATCGGAGACTTCGCCTGGATGCCGCCACTTGGGTTATTTAACCCTCTGCGAATGCACAGAATGCTTTGCGCATGTGCAGAGGGTAAAAGAACCCAAATGGCGGCGGCAAGGTGGGTCGCGGTGAGGGCGCGGGGGCGGGGGTTGTAGGGCACAATATGGCCAGGCTTGTGGCAGTGGGGGGGGGCCTGAGGATGCCAGGGCGACCCCTGGGAAATGGTCATTCGACCCCCAAAGGGGTCACGACCCCCAGGTTGGGAACCGCTGGCTTAAAGGATGATGATACTTTTATGGGTTATTGCTTTAGCCTAATTTTAGAATGGTAAAAGATGACCATTCAAAGTTTGAGATAATTTAAAAATATTATTCCAAGTATTGTTAAATGTTTTGTAAGTTTGTTAAAACATGCAGCAATTTTAAAATTAACAAACTTAAAAAAAAATATTTTTGGTACAAGTCAGTAATAGATATTTGCTATTGCACACGATATTATAAACAGGTCTAAAGAAATCTCACAGCTTGTTTAAGTTTGTTTCGACTGCAAGAGTTTTGAAAGGCAGCTGATAGATTCTAAAACTTTTGTGAACAATACATGAAAAAACCTTTTTCAATTTGAGATTTCAGAACTCTAACTGCTTTCCCAAGAGAATAATGTCACTGACACCTTGCTGAAGAGATTTATAGAGTACTGACCATTTAATTATACAGAATGCTTTCCGCATAATATTGGATTGGAATCTTACACATTTGAAGAGAGAACGCCATTAACACTGTGTATAAAGTAATAATAGAGATGTTTTACCGTTCCTGAAGTTATTTCTGCAATAGCTTAAATTAAGAATATGGACAGCACAGTCAACATATGTAACTCCTGCTTGTTGTGCTATAAATCTTAAATGCTAGAATACGACCCCAGTGTTCCATAATTTACCAACTATTTTATTCTCATATTAGATTACTCATGGAATCCAAAGACTTGACTTACAATGTTTAATTGTCCAGGCTATTACTATCAATGAATTTTAAAATGCTATGGGCCAAACAAGTTGTTATTTGATCTTCTGTGGCCAAATGGCTTCTTTTATCTTTATCTTCTAGCATTCATTCACTTGCTGTCAATAGAGATTTAGTTCAGCTAGCTGGATTTCATACCAATATCTTTCCTGGTAACCATACTTACAGAAAAAAAACCCAGACCTTTCTTTATGTATGTTACAATTCTATCCTTCACAGAGTTAATCAATTCATTTCGTATGTCAGGACTCAGTTACCTTGCTGTTCCATCCTTAACCTTGTCTAGCACAGAATTATATTTTCCCAGAAGACTGGTAATACAGAAAATGTCCATAGATTCACCTGAACTTTATTGTAAATTCCCTGTGAATTTCTAAAGGGAAGTTTAGAGAGAGTGTCATGAACAGTGTAACTTTATTAAACATTTGTTTCTCTCTGAGCAACTGCTTCTGGACTCTATACCTGTGTAATAGTACTATCTCCTGTGAGCAACTCTTCTCAAAGATCATGTCGCACTGATTATGGGCATCTGAAGCTTTAGATTTTAAGTGAACCGGACCACACAAGCGAGCGAAGCCCTATCCTCACACATATGGGATGCATGCAGCATGTAAAACCACACACCCCAGTCCACGGGAAAAACCGCCCTTCACAGAACTGGTCTCTGACACCCAAAGGTTGGGGGCCGCTGTCATACAATGTGATTGGCAGACTAATGTATATAAATAACTACAAAATGGCTATGTCAGACTTTTAAGATAGACATTATTATTATCTTTATGTTATTATTAATCCATGAATTAGTGAAATAAAGCAGGCATAGTACAACTGTACAAGCCAGTCCAATATTATTATACCCTAGTTTCCTGGAGGAGTTGCAATAGGAAAATAGAAATATTTATGATAATTCTATTTTAAAGGCAAGTAAACTGGGCTTAAAAAATAGTGTAGACAAGACCAAGCTGATGCAAGTTGGCTTTGTTCAAGACGGCAGTCCAATAACATTAAAAAACAGGCCTTAAAATTTGTGAAACAATCTAACTAACTTGGTAGCATCATGGATACAGATGGGGGAAACAGAAGCAGAAGTAAAATGCTGAATAGGTAAAACAACTGCAATTTTCCAACAAATGTGCTCAGCATGGACCACATCCACCATAAACACAACAACCAAGATCAGATTATTTAATGCCATTGTCATATCAACTGCACTCCAGTGAAATCTGGAAATCTACAACAAGAATTACGGATAAGATCAACATCTTCCAACAATGTTTTTCTCCATCCTGTGAGGAGCCAGCAGTCAGGATGGGTTGTCTCCGCCTACCAGCAGTCGAGGACCGAGTCACTTTTTTTTTCTTAAATCCCCTGGATCCGCCCCTTTGAGGCCCAGTTATGACTCGTCCTCAGCAGAGTAGGACGTGGCGAAAACAGCTCATCCCAACTGCTGGTTCCAACATTCACAGACAACTAAAGAAGATCAGGTTGTACTGGATTTAATTAACTTAACCTATTTGGATTGCTTTAACTGAAGTATTGGTGAGCGAGGGGAATGTGGCAAGCACGCTGTGGCTTTTAGCCTAGACTGCCACGTGGGGCTTTGGGCCTCAAGCCTAACCCCCCCCCTGAAACCCCCCCCCATCCCCTCAGCCGGGATCGATCGCTCCGCGGCTGCAACCAGGTTTTCAAGCCGTTTGGGCTTGCTCCGGCTCTGGTTGTAAAGGGCTCATCCCGTGGCCGCCCCCTCGCTCAGTTCTTGCAAAAACAAAAGGAGCGATTTGCCGAAATCGATCGGAGAGCGCGCAGGAGGCATTTCATCGAGCCGGCCGCAACGCTGGGAAGCCGACTGCCGGAGCCTCGCTCGCGGTCGGCCTCCGCTTTAAATTTGGCGCCATTCTCAGGCCTCCGAAGATTGGCAGCGCTTCCGGGGACTCTCTAGGATCGCCCTGTACTTCCTGGCTCTGGGGGGAAACCGAAAGTAGAAGACGCCACGAGGTTTCAGTTGCTCATAGCCGGCTGCCTGCGCTTATCTTCAGCTCCGTTCTAGCTACATTTCCATAGCCGATCAGCACTCCCTGGGGGCCTCTCTCTTTATTCTCCCTCGTAGAAGAAGGCAGGGATCGCCAAGGGCTCTTGGCTGAATAAGGGGGGGGGAGAGGCAGCCCTGCAATCCGGGCAGTGGGTTTAATCCCCAGGGATCCTTCTCAGGATTTAAATGGCAAAAGGAATGGCCCCAGCCCCCTCTAAGCCTGGGGGGGGAAGGAAGCACAAAACCAACCGACCAAATGACGATGAGGCTGCAGCCTCCTCTTCTCAGTCCTGCAAGGCCACATCTACAAGGGCAGAACAGCGCAGGGACCGCGCCCTGCAGAAGATTCACAACAGGGCAGCTAATGAAAGTGCATCCCAAGCCTCTGCCTCCAGACCTGAACAGGTCCTGGGCCTAGACACCACAGTTCCCCAGATTTCTCCCAATCTATGGGGCCCAGGGGGTTTGGGGGTTGCATCTCCCACCTCACAACCAGCCACAGCTCAGGAGACCACTCAGAGCACCCAACCTTCTCTGCCTCCTGGTCAGGAGGGGGCCCAGCCCCCCCCACCTTCATCTGTGGCCCAGGGGATTGAGCCCCCCCTCCCTCCAGCTCCAGCTCAGAGCCCGCCGGCTCTCCCCTTTGACCCTTCTATAATCCAGCAATGGATTGCCTCAGCGGTCCAGACCAGTATTACTGCTAACCTCCAAAACCTGGCAGCTTCTCTGCCTGCATTAGGCTCTGGCACTTCCTCCCCTCAGCTGGATCCTCAACCAGGAACCAGCGCTGATTTCCTGGCAGCGGATCAGTTATCCAACATTTCTGAGGATGAGAATCTTGATGACTTTCCGGTGACCCAGATGGATACCATGGGAGATCTCTCTGAGGATGAAGTAGCAGGCCCCTCTCAACCACCGTCGGCAGCTCTTTTTCCGCCGGGTTTGTACAAGTCTTTGTTAAGCAAGGCCAGGGCGGCTGCCGGCCTAGCGGCCCCAGCCGCTCCAGCACCCTCGCTAACTACACCATTGGGGCCTATCTTCTCTTCGGTCACTCCGGAACCGGATTCTGTGCCGGCACCTTCACTATTCATAGATACAGTAAGAAACCAGTGGGCCGCTCCGGCAACTGGGTCTAATCCCACATCTCTGGAACGTCAGTTCTTCAGCATAGCTTCTGAATTGGGGGACATTCTTGAGGTTCCCACAGTAGATCCCCCTGTCTTAGCACTCCACGCCCAAACCACACTCCCCAGCGAATCTGAAGAGAACCTCAAGCCTGAAGATCGGAAGGTGGAACAGGCCCTGGTGCGCGCACACCAGGCGGCAGCCTGGGCCATCAAGGCAGCGTCCACTTCCTCCTTCTTCGCCAGGGTGGCTCTCCTTTGGGTGAAACAATTACAAGACCTTATTCCTGAATCCAACATAAGAGCACATCAGGACCTGAACAAAGTCTTCGCTACCTGCCAGTTTCTTGCAGACTCCACACTATATACGTCCAAATTCGCATCAAAAGCGATGGCTTCCACCCTCGTGGCCAGACGCATGCATTGGTTAAAACAGTGGCCAGTGGAGACTCGCCACAAGTGGCGTCTAGCGTCTAAGCCTCTTAAAGGCAAACAGCTCTTCGGGGATTCCCTGGATCCTTTTCTCATTGAATCTAAAGACAAGAGGAAGATTCTACCGTCGCTCTCCTGCAGAGGTATTCCTCGCCAGACCCCCTACTTCAGGCGGCCCTTTCGCCACACTGACCAGGGATCCAGCTTTCCCCGGTCCCCAGGTCAGTACTCGGGTAGGTTCCGTTCCCGTCAGGACAGGGCCGGGAGGGGAAGGCAATTCAGAAAGAACTTCCGCGGCGGCGCCGGAGGGCGCCCCGCTAAGAGAGGGAAATAGTAGTTTCTCCCCCATGACCGCTCCCATTGGGGGGCGGCTGAAATATTTTGCTGATTGTTGGGAGTCAACAACAGATGATGCTTGGGTCCTCAACACGATTCGACACGGCCTGTCTTTGGAATTCCTTTCCCTTCCCCCGGGAGCCTTCATCCGGTGTCCCATGGCTAGGAACCCCGCCAAACGGGCTCTCATGGCCGAGGCGGTGCAACACCTGCTAGATATTAGGGCAATTCAGCAGGTGCTCCCAGACGAATACTTTCAGGGATTTTATTCCATCCTCTTTGTGGTACCCAAGGCTTCGGGGGGATGGAGGGCGATTTTAGATCTCAAACGGCTAAACCGTCATATAGTCTACAAAAAATTCCGGATGCATTCTTTAAAATCCATCTTGGCTTGCATCCGGCCGGGGGACTTCATGGCCTCCTTGGACTTGACGGAGGCCTACTTACATATTCCCATAGCTCATCATCACCGTAGGTACCTTAGATTCTGCTATGCCAATCAACATTTCCAATATAGAGCCCTCCCCTTTGGTCTCTCCTCTGCTCCCAGAGTTTTCACGAAGGTCCTCTCCGTCTTGGCGGGCCACCTTCGGGCCCTACCTATTAGGGTCCAATGTTATCTGGACGACATTCTGGTGCATGCTTCCTCCGAGGCAGTGGCACGACAGCATCTTCACACCGTCACACAGGTTCTCTCTATCCATGGATTTTCCATCAACCTCACTAAAAGTCAGTTGTCCCCATCGACGTCTATCCTTCATTTGGGCTCTATTATTGACTCCTCACAAGGTAGGGTGTTCTTATCCCCGGAGAGACAGGTTAGTCTTCAGGTTCTTTCCTCTCAGGTTCAAAGAGCGGGTTCTTCCCCCCTTCTTACCTTATCCTCTCTACTAGGCAAAATGGTATCATGCATCTCCATTGTCCCCTGGGCTAGGTTGCATGCCTGGGAATTGCAGTGGTTCCTTCTTCCCTTTCAGAAGGCGCACCTCGGATCCTCTCTTCGCAAGGTCTGCCTGCCTCTTCCGGTTCGTCGCTCCCTCACCTGGTGGCGCTCTCCCGCTCTTGCAAAAGGTACCCTGTTTTTTCCTCAAGACCAAATTACAGTTACAACAGATGCAAGTCTATCAGGATGGGGCGCCCATTGCGAGGGCGCCACAGCACAAGGTCTGTGGTCAGAAGCGCAAGCCAGGTGCTCCATCAACTGGCTCGAGCTGCACGCCGCCTTCCTCGCATTGAAGCATTTCCGTCGCGTGCTAGCAGGGTCTCATGTGCTTCTGCTAACGGACAACGTCACCACCAAGGCGCATGTCAACCGCCAGGGGGGCACCCGGTCCCGGACCCTAATGGACGAGGCGAGGAAGGTCGGTCTTTGGGCGGAACGGCACCTCTCGTCCTTGACGTCGGAGCACATTTCGGGGGTAGCCAATGTCCAAGCGGACTGGCTGAGCCGGTCAACGGTGGACCAAGCCGAGTGGCGCCTAGATCCGTCAGTATTCCAGTCCATCGTGAACAGGTTCGGCAGGCCACTAGTGGATCTTTTCGCGACACCAGAGAATTCCCAATTACACCGCTTCTTCACCAGATATCACACGCAGGGGTCGGAGGGGACCAACGCCCTCCTCTGTCGCTGGCCCGAGGGACTTCTCTATGCCTTTCCTCCTCTCCCCATCCTTCCGTTGGTCCTCAGGAAACTGATGCAGGAGGATGCGGAGATAATCTTAATTGCTCCGTTCTGGCCGCGGCAACCATGGTTTGCCGAACTCGTGGCTCTCTCGGTGAGGGACCACTGGACCTTGCCCCCCCTCCCGAACCTTCTCAGTCAGGGACCCGTCTTCCACCCGGACCCCAGGTGGTGCCAACTGACCGCCTGGCGCTTGAGCGGAGCGGCTTGAGGCGACAATCTTACGACCCAGATGTCATCTTTTACATCCAGGCATCTCGCCGCCCGTCTACTAACCGGATTTATTCTGCGACCTGGCAGGCCTTCTGCTCCTGGTGTGCATCTCAGCATCTCTCTCCCATCGATGTGCCCCTTCCAATGGTCCTGCGCTTCCTCAAACAGGGCTTGGATAAGGGCCTTTCTCCTAACACACTACGCCGTCAGCTCGCAGCCTTGTCCTCAGTCTTGTCGTGCGGTCATTGGGACTCCCTGTCCCATATCCCGACCGTTTGACGATTTCTGAAGGGGGTCACCAACTGTCATCCTCCCGCGATCCACAGGTACCCATCCTGGGATCTTCCGCGGGTTCTACAATCTTTGACGGGGGTCCCGTACGAACCGTTACGAGAAGCTTCTCTCCGGCATCTCTCCCTCAAGGTCGCGTTCCTTCTCGCCATCACCTCGGCTCGCAGGATTTCTGAGCTTGCGGCTCTTTCAGTCCAGGACGATCTCTGCATCTTCCACTCGGACAGAGTCGTCCTCCGTTTGGATCCTACCTTCCTTCCGAAGGTCAACTCCCCCTTTCACCGCGCGCAGGAGCTCATTCTACCATCTTTCTGTCCTGCCCCGTCCCATCCTTCCGAGCGGGTTTGGCACACCTTGGACGTCCGCCGGGCTCTGCGCATCTACATCAGCCGCACTCGCCCGTTCCGCCGGACGGAAGCACTGCTCGTGACATTCTTGCCCCAGTCAATGGGCCTCAAAGCTTCGTCGGCGACGATTGGGCGCTGGATCAGAGGGGCGATTGCTAAGGCCTACGACATGGCCGCACTTCAGCGACCCGCGGGCATCACAGCGCATTCTACGAGAAGTGCGGTGACCTCAGCTGCCTGGGCAACTCAATGCCCATTGGAGGACTTATGCAGGGCGGCAACCTGGGCGTCGCCTACTCCATTCATAAGACACTACAGGATTGACAAATACGCATCGGCTGATGCGGCCTTCGGGCGACGGGTGCTGCAAAGAGTTCTCCTCAACAACGCTTCATCTTCCTGTCCCTCCCATGGGTAATACTACTTTGGTATGTCCCATCCTGACTGCTGGCTCCTCACAGGATGGAGAATGAGCGTTGACTTACCTGATACGCTCTTTCTCATCAGGAGGAGCCAGCAGTCAGCTCCCTCCCTGTTCTTGGCACGTTGTTTAAGTTGCATCACTAAGGAGAGGTCTGTGTTTCGACCGGGGAGGACGTTGATTCCGGAACGTCAGTTTCTTCCAGTTTCTCCAGTTTCAGCTTGCACTGTTTTCAACGGAAAAAAAAAAAAAAAGCAACCATCTTCGGGGTAACCTTGGCTTACCTTTGACTCCAACACTCCACGAACCAGTCTACAACCAGTTGGGATGAGACATCCATCGGATCTCCGGTTTTCGCCACATCGAGTCTTCCCTTCGGATTCGTCATAACTGGGCCTCAAAGGGGCGGATCCAGGGGATTTAAGAAAAAAAAAGTGACTCGGTCCTCGACTGCTGGTAGGCGGAGACAACCCATCCTGACTGCTGGCTCCTCCTGATGAGAAAGAGCGTATCAGGTAAGTCAACGCTCATTCTCAGAAGAATTCTTCGTATTTCATATCCGGACCATGTCACAAATGAAGATATTCTACAAAGATGTAAAGAGTTCTCTGAGATGGTGAAAGAACGAACAATGCGCTTTGCTGGATATGTGCTCTGCATGAGTGAGCAATGTCAAGCAAAGACCGCAATCAGTTGGATACCACCAAATGGTTAAAAGAAAAAGAGGAAGGCCAAACATTTCACAAAGATCTGAAAAACATCAACCTTAAATGGAAGGCTGTGGAGACTGTAGCTGCTGACTGAAAACTATGCAGTTGGAGTAATACACTTGTAGCCCAAAGTGCTTAGCGCAGGATGTGATATAAGAATTTCCAGTCATTTGCATAAAAATATATTTATGACCATTCCAAACTCTGCTTTTTAGCAGAGTTTCTGCAGTCTTTTATGCTTATCTCTCATGTTTCTCTTCAGCTGTTTCTGTTGTTAAATTGATATAGTTCTTTTTAATTTTAAAAATAAATAATTATTTTTTTAATTTTCTGGATCTTTAAATTTTATGTTTAACTTTGCTTTTGTGAGAAACTGTTGCATACAATACAGAAAATATAGGTTATGAATTCATAACAATTTTGACAGTTGCTAAAATAAAAGAACAAAAATACCATTGTGAATACAAAATTGTTAAATCAAAAGAGCATAGAGCATAGAAATAAGCCTAGATACAAACTATAAATAATCTGAGGTAGGATTGTTTGAGCTGAGTTGAATGAATATTCAGTGCATTATATCTTTCCACTTTGATACTAGATTCAGCTGTAATAAATGTATTTTCTTTTTAAATTGCCCAGATAGGGGTAAATAGGGAATGTGTTAACCTTTAAATTTAAAATTTAAAATAGACAAATCAATCAAAGTAATAAAGCATACCATTCAAAAATATATTATTTTCCAGGTAAATGCAGTAACAAACATTAAGAATTATCTATTCTAGATTTTTTTTAATACTATTATTTCAACATCCCATCAGATTTACATTTTTTAAAGGAAACGCTGTATTAAAATGTTATGCCGACATGGAAAAAATTACATCAGTTTAATCATTTTTTGTTAAGTTGGTTATGCAGTTATTATTACTGATAAATACTTTTGATGCATTACTTTATGTGCAGTTATCTAGCTACTGTTATGTCTATAAAATGAAATAGATATCCTACAATGCATACAGGTTGCAATTTTTATGTAATGATTATAATTGATTCTATAAATATATATATACATTATTCTTCTAATCCTTTTCTCCAGTTTTTAATGTGCTGAATTGATGCATATTTTTAATTTATACTATATTCATATCTCTTTGATTATACTATACACATCCTAAGAGGAAACTTAAAACTAATTATCACTTCCATTAGACCCAATAAGAAAGATAACATAAAAACTATTTAATCCCACATGACAATATTTGTTTAATTTTTGATAAGCAGTTACCACTGTTAAAAACAACTAAACCAAGTTTTTATCAAAACAATAAAATAAGTAGGAATGCAATGTCTTTATAAATTGACACATTTCAATTCTCTTCACTCTCTTCTCATTCACATACAAATATGCCAAAACCTTTAGCCCCACCCTGTCTGGTGGGCTCTATCACTGGAAAACAACCTGTGGCCCACAAGCTAGTTAGAAAAGCCGGGAGTCTATTCCTGCTTGGATAACTGTGAATATGGAGAAAGTGTTTTTGCAAGAACAGCAACGTAACAGATACTACAAAGATATTTTGGATCTTGCCAATGCATTTAGACAATACAGGATAATGCAATAAAGAAAAATATTTATTCAAATAAGACTTTAAAGTGTAATATTATCATAGAACAGTGATGCTTCACATTTTTTAAATGAAACAAAAAAAATTAAAAAATTATGATATTTATGTAGTTACTTACCAAGCACATCTAAATTATATTAAAGTAATGAAAATATCTTTACAATCCCCGAGGCATGTCACAACTTTTGAGCACCCCTAATTTTTGGAAATTGAATGTTGAAAAATTTGACACGCCCATATGTAAAAATTAATAATTATTCCAGAAATTCTTCATTTTAAACTGATTAAGCTAGCTGTGCCTGTAGGTAAATTATTACCTTTTTAATAGATAGGAAGCAATGGATGAAGCTAAAGAAAATTACATCTAATATCTGGGCAATTAGCATAAGCACTCCTCAAAGCTGAGTATTCTCCATTGCTCTTCACTCTCTATATACCAATTACTGCATCTCTAGGGATACCTAGAGTACTGAAGTTTTCAGATGATACAACAGTCATTATGTCTCATTTGAGACAATGATGAATCTGCAGATGGGAGGTTGAGCAACTGGGCCTGTGGTGTAGCCATAACAGTCTGGAGCTCAATATGCTTAAAACAGTAAAGATGAGAGTGGATTTTAAAAAGAGCCCTTCTATTCTACCACCTCTTATTATATTCAACAGCACAGTATCCCCAGTAGAGTCCTTCAAGTTTTTGGGTTCTATAATCTCCCAGGATTTGGAATTGACCCCCAACATTAGAACCATCATTAAAAGGGCACAACAAATAATGTTCTTTGTCAGAGTTACGCAATAAATCAGAAGCTTCAAAAGATAACTGCATTTTGCTGATTCAAATAACTTCTTTATAAGTAGAATAAAACATTAACAATACCACACTTTGTTTCAGATCACATGTTGAGATGTTTTCACAGCAAGCTTTAATGGTGGACAGACTAAACCACACCCTTCTTCTTGCTAAGTTTCTGGACATGCTCAAATAACACTTCAGCCAGATTGGCTGACTCAATCACATGGCTCTCCCAGTCATGAATATTCCAACACTCCTCCCTTCATTACTGGGAGAGACATCAGACCTATTGGATTTAAACATTTCCTATAATGGACACCACCCAATGGTTTGGTCATCATGTCTGCTAAATTATCCTCTGAAGAACAATGATGTAAACTTATCAATTTTTCTTTTACAGCTTCCCTGACATTACAATACTTAATGTCCACATGTTTACTTCTGTTCTTCACTCTGTCACCTGTTGCCATTTTTATACAAGCAGCATTATCTTCATAAACAGTTACAGCTTCATTTACATTTACATTTAAATCTTGTAACAACTGTATATACCAAACTACTTCAGAACATAACTCAGACAATGCAATAAACTCTGCTTCAGCAGTTGAAATAGCAACCGTTGTTTGTTTTCTGGACTTCCAACCAATTAAAGCCCCTCCAAACATTATTACAATTCCAGAATTAGACTTTCTGGTTTTTACATCATTTGCATAATCACTATCAACGTAACATTTCAATTTTAATTCTTCAGTGACCTTTATTTGAAGACCCAAATTCACAGTTCCCTTCAAATACCTGAGAATTCTTTTCACACCCATCCAATGCAACTTTGTAGGTGTAGCAGTAAAGCGACTTAAGATGCTCACTGCACAAGCTATGTCTGGTCTGGACCACTGTGACAGATATAACAGACTCCCTATTGCAGAGTGATATATCTCCTGATCACAGGCTTCACTTTTGTCCTCACCCAAACTATTGTAAAAATCTGTGCTCATAGGTGTAGGAGCAATATTACAATCTTTCATGTTATACTTCTCTAATAATTGTTCAATTTTTCTCCTTTGACTGAGAATATAACCACCTTTTTCAGTTTTTTGTATCTCTACACCGAGATAATTCTTTATTTCTCCCAAATTCTTTAATTCAAATTTCTTTTCTAACTTATTAGCAAATTCTTTAACTTGTGATGCATCCTTTGCAATGAAACAAAGATCATCCACAAATGCTAATAGTAGACAATTCCCACCTTGTAACTTTCCAGTGTATATGCAACCATCAGCTTTGCAACTCTTGAACCCAAGACCTTTCAATGCAGTATCTAAACAGATATTCCAATTTCTGGCTGACTGCTTCAGCCCATAAATAGCCTTGTTCAATTTATACACCATGTTAGGCTTTTTATTTTCATACCCTGGCGCTTGAACCATATAAATTTCTTCCTCTAATTCAGCATTGAGAAATGCAGTGGTTATATCAAAATGCCAAATTCTATGCCTGTATGCTGATGCTAATGCCAGTGCTAGTCTTATGCTCTCAGCTTTTACAGTTGACGCGAACACCTCATCATAGTGCACATTCTTTAATTGAGAAAAACCTTGTGCCACCAATCTTGCCTTATACTGTACTTCATTATTGGGTAATACCTTTTTCTTGTATACCCACTTACATCCTACAGCCTTGGTACCCTGTGGCAAAGTCACAGATGTGAACACTTTATGATTTCCCATGGATTTCATCTCTTTATCCATGGCTTCCTTCCACTTTTCTTGTTCAACTTTTGGTAATGCCAATACTTCCTTATAGTTTCTTGGCTCATACCACACATTACACACTTTAACTTTACTGGCAGAATACCTGTCTGGCGGAACCCCTCTGTTCCTACGCTCTGACCTACGTGGCATTGCCTGTTCTTGTGTTTCAAGCTTTTCTGGCTTCATATCTTGTTCAGACTCTCCTCCCTGAACATAGACACCTTCAGTAAATGATTCACCATCATTAAATGAGTTATTGTCACTAAGTGGATCACCGTCGCTAAGCGGATCACCGTCACTAAGTGAGACATTTTCAGAATTTGCATCAATTCTGTTCCAATTTTGTTCTGCAAAACTAGCAGACCTTGAAATCACTATCCTTTTACTTCCATCGCTAAAGCGATACCCTTTTGAGCCTGGCTCATAGCCCACAAATCTGAGCTTTCTAGCCTTTTGTTGTCCCTTTCTTCTGATTGCCTTTGGAATATGTACCCATGCAGTACTTCCAAATATTTTTAAATGTGCTAGAGAAGGCTTTCTCCCATATAGCATTGCATATGGAGTATTATTGATGGATGAACTCCACAACCTATTTACTAAATAATTGGCAGTCAGTATGGCTTCACCCCAATATGACCTGCTCATACCAGAATCCTCCAGTAAGGAGTCTTTCATTGTTTGCAAAACACCATTCCTCCTTTCAGCCACTCCGTTCTCCCCCGGTGTGTAAGGATTTGTGCGCCTGTGTCTTATTCCCAATTGTCTCAACCATTGTTGAAAATTTGTTGACATAAATTCAGAACCTCTGTCAGTTTGCAACTGACATACCTGTTGTTTATACCTTCTCTCTACAAAACTTAACCATTGCTTAAATTGCTGTAGCACCTCTGTTTTACTCTTAAGTAAGTAGCAAAACCCAAACCTGCTGTAGTCATCCACAATGACCAGCGCATACTTTGCTCCTCCCAAACTGGCTTGCATAGGCCCAATTAAATCAGCATGCACCAGTTCTAGAGCTCTTGTGGTTTGTCTTGTGCTAAACTTGCTCACTAGGAATGCTTTGGATTTCGATGCTTTGCATACTGCACAATCCAAATATGCCTTACATCCCTTCAAATCTAATCCTTCTGCAAATTCTTTCATTTGTTGAACAACCTTAAAATTAGCATGACCAAGTCGTCTGTGCAGAAGATGAACACACGAATTGTGTTCTGCTACATTTTTAAATATCTGGGAACAATGTGGCACCTTTTCTCCCTGCAATACATAAAGATTATCCTCTTTTATGCCCTGTGCACAAACATTCCCATTTCTTTGGATGATACACTTCCCATTAACAAATGTGGTTTCATAACCTTGCTTGTCTAAACTAGACACACTTAACAAATTATGCTCCATTTCAGGTACACATAACACATCAGTAAACCTGGAGTCCAAATATGGAATTTGCACATCGCCTCTTCCAATGATTTTAGCCTTTTGACCATTGGCTAAGGCCACTTCTTCATGGTTTCCTGGGAAAAATCTGGAAAATAAGTCAGAATTACTAACAATTGTTTGACTAGCCCCACTGTCAATCAACCATTTGTCTCTATTGTTATTATAACAAACTTTTGCAACTGCAATCTGTCCTTGCAAATAATGTCTCTTGTCTTGCATATTTCTTCTCTGTGCACAGCTTTTCTGCAGATGATTGGTTTCTCCACAAATGAAACACGCTTTCTTAACTTGCTTGCAGAATTGTTGCTGTGTAACTTGATCTCTCCTGCCTCTGCTCTCCTCTTGTCTGCAGACACCTCGGCTGTTGCTAGAGATAGGCAGCTTGTGGAAAATTTTGCTGGAGACTTGCTGTAAGTTTCCACTGTACTCCTTGTTGAGCCCCCGCCTGTGGAATTTTCCATCAGCATGGCTGAAAAGCCTTTTCTCATATTCATTCAATAAACACGATTTCAAAGCCTCCAAATTCAAATCTGCTTCTGGCTTACTTTCAAAAATAGCTGATACAGTCTCCCAGCTCTGATCCAAACTATTTAATATTAATAAAACTTTCTGGGACTCTGGAAACTTTACTCCACGTTGCTCCAATTCTAGAAAATTAGACTGCATTTTCATTAAATGATCTTCCATAGAATCTCCTGTCTGCAAACTCATTCTGAAAAGCTTTCTCGAAAATTGGACCACATTACACGCAGAAACATTGACATGTATGCTCTCAATTTCTGCCATATTTCTTTTGCAGACTTTAATTCAGCTACATTTAAGAATTGATCATCCCCCAGACTTAAGAGAACATAAGCCATAGCTTTGTCATGAGCCTTTTGATCTGCTGCTCCAAGCACTTGCGGGGGGTCTGCTACTATGTCCCATAATTCTTTTGCTTTCAAAAAACATTCCATTTTTGCAGCCCAAATTAAATAATTTTTCTTCCCCAATTTAGGTATTGGACTGTCTTTAAATTCCATAGCAGCAGCCATCCTGCTTTATTTTTCTTCTCTGCCTGTTCCTTTAACAACACAGACAGCTTCTTATCAGCTTTAAATTACAATGCAGTTTTTAACTTTACTTCTTGAGCGATTTCTGGGCCCATAACCTGTCAGAGTTACGCAATAAATCAGAAGCTTCAAAAGATAACTGCATTTTGCTGATTCAAATAACTTCTTTATAAGTAGAATAAAACATTAACAATACCACACTTTGTTTCAGATCACATGTTGAGATGTTTTCACAGCAAGCTTTAATGGTGGACAGACTAAACCACACCCTTCTTCTTGCTAAGTTTCTGGACATGCTCAAATAACACTTCAGCCAGATTGGCTGACTCAATCACATGGCTCTCCCAGTCATGAATATTCCAACATTCTTCCTACATCAACTCCAGAAGTTCAGACTGCCCCAGGAGTTGTTGATACAGTTTTATAGAAAAATTATTGAGTCTGTCATTTGTACTTCTATAACTGTCTGATTTGGTACAGCAACCAAACAAAATATGTACAGACTCCAGCAGATAGTTAGGACTGTAGAAAGAACAATTGTAACCAATCTGAACCCTAACCCTAACCCATAGAAGATCTGTATATTGCACTGGTCAGAAGAAGGGCTGAGAAAACATCTACAGACCCTCCCATCCTGGACAAAAACAGTTTCAACTCTTTCTCTCAGGACGCCACTATTGGGTGTTGCATATTGAAACAATTAGGCATAGGGTCAGATTTTTTTCCTCGTGCCATCACTCTGCTGAACACCTAACTCTCACAGTACTGTCTATGTATATTTACCCATGTTGTATGGCCTTAATATTAGTATTAGCCTTCTTTTTATTATTATTATCCCCTCTTTTTGATAGTGTGATGATGATTACTCTATTGTTTTGCAGGTACACTTAGAGCTTCTGCACCGGAGACAAATTCCTTGTGTGTCTAATCACACTTGGCCGAATTATTCTATTCTATTCTATTCCATTCCATTCCATTCCATCCAGGGGTCGGTTCTAACTTACCTCACTGCTGGTTCGCTTTCTCCCGCACTACATGGGCGTGCCTCATGGACGCGTGCACGCTTCGTGCACGCACATGCGCAGCGCCAAAAAATAAAATAAAAAAGCCAAAAACAAGATGGTGATGCATGCACAGTGCCAGGAACTCGGCTTCTGCGCATGCGCAGAAAAAGAAAAAAACTGGAAAAAATTTCCCCCAAAAAAATAAATCCCAAAAAATTCCAAAAAAAGATGGCGGCGTCCACCAACCAGCACCGACAGAACCAGTTCCGTGACATCATCATGATGTCACCAGTGGCTTGCTACCGGTTCGTGCAAACTGGTCCGAACCAGGAGGAACCCACCTCTGATTCCATTCCATCCCATCTCATTCTATCCTTTGTAATGGAATCTAACATGTTGTGAGCCGCCCAGAGTCCCCAGGGAGTTGGACGGCATAGAAATCCATTAAATTAAATTAAATTAAATTCCTTTGAAAAGTTCTATTAGTTCCAGGACAAAGAACTTATCTAGCAGTTTCATTCCTCCTATTCATATTACTTAGCAACTGATTTTCAAAATCTACTGCCTCTATTATTAGATATAATACATGGCCATCACAACTCTGAGCTACTATTTGCTTTGCCTTCCATGGATTTGTCATTAAGATGCATTCAGAAAACCAATCAAAAGTTCACATTTATGTTCATTCCTATTGTTATTACAACCTAGAAAATCAAGACCAACATATTTGTATCATCATAATTATCACCACCATCATCATATAAAAAGAGCATCAGAATGAATGAGGCTAATATATTCAAATATGCTTATTTTATAAATTCTCTCACCATTGTAAATACATTGTTGATATTTCTAAAATCTGTTCAACATCTCAAATTATATTTATGCTTTGTAAATATGTGCATTTATATTTTATAGGAAAGGTGCAAAATGTATTTCTGGATCTTTCTTCAACATTCTATTTATTTTTTCCTCTCTGTGTGTTTTGTATTTCTGTTAGATGGACATGATTATAACTTTGGGTGGACTTGGAGGTCGCTTTGACCAAATCATGGCATCTGTGGAAACTCTCTTCCATGCAGTTAAGATAACCTCTTTTCCCATCATAGTTATTCAAGAATGTTCCTTAATATATCTACTTCAACCTGTAAGTTAAATGAAACTTGTTTTTTTAATCAATGCATCTTATACCTTCCATAGAAATTATTACACTTACAGCTATGAAATCAATATATGCAATCAGATACAGAAAAAATGTTCTGAAATAAAATATAAATGGCATCACCTAGCTAAGCTTATTTTTATATCGCATTTGTTTCAGGGTAATAATTATATAATTAGATAACTCTGTTTAATCCTATACTTAACTGACTTTAACTTGCGCTAAAATTATGTAATCATAGCCACAATGTAGTTTTTAGTTTTTACCTTACTTTGTTTTTATGCAGATGGTTGATTTGTAATTTGGTAGAGTTAAAAGTACCTTAAAGGATATTCTTTTATTGTATATTTATGCCAGTTCAGATTTGACTGACATTGGGTCTTTTTTAGATTATCAAAAAGATTTATTTATATTTATTTATTGTTCAATCTTATAGGCCGCCCAACTCCCAAGATCTGCAATCCATATGAAAACATATTTTGGAAATCAGTAAAAATAACTTTGCTTTGGCTGAAGCACAGAAAATATATTAGTTGTTTCTAGCGAAATAATTTTCTGCCATGGGAAGTTCCTCAGGAGTATCTAATTTCAGCTCCATCCATCCATCCATCCATCCATCCATTCATACATACATACATACATACATACATACATACATACATACATACATACATACATACATACCCTGTTTCCCCCAAAATAAGACATCCCCTGATAATAAGCCCAGTTGGGATTTTGAGTGCATGGCAATAAGGCCAAGCGCTTATTTCAGGGTTTTAAAAAAATAAGACAGGGTCTTATTTTCGGGGAAACATGGTACATACATACGTACATACATACATACATATATACACACATACATACACACATCTCTTAAACTTATACTTTTCAGGATAATGAATTGAAATATAGAAGTAAACACTGTTTTCTAAACTTATAAGATTCTGAAGATTTAAAAAGAGTGCTGCATGCAAAGTTCATTTGATATTGCAATAAGATATTATAATACTTTTAGAGCCAAAAAAAACCTAGAATATATTTACAAATGAGGTTAAATAATTGTTTACTACAAGTTATTGTGAACATGTAAACAATTTTGCAAATGAGACAGAATAAATACTGTATTTACAAACTCTTTTTTAAATGCAGCATTGGACATGATTTATGGTAATATACAGGCAAATCCATGTAATCTCCTAAGGTAAGAAAGAGTGACTGGCTCAAAGTCGCTCATTTGATTTATGTGCAGGATTAGAATCAGGTCTTCCTACTGTTAGTCCAGTGCCTTAATCCATTAGTGCAAACTAATTTGAGGTAAATTTAGAAATCTGAAATAGATGTAATTTTGTTGACAACAGATAGTCATCTAAATGCTTTTTTTTTAAAAGAGAAGTGCATTTCCTACAGTAAGTGCTGATGAATAAATCAGTATGACTGGGGACCTTACCAAACTGTTACATCTTGGCCACTATGTTCCAAAAACTAAGTAAATATCCTGTGCTGTTGTTGTTTACTGTGAGGCTAGAGTCTTATTAATAGAGTCACATGTTCTGTCTATCAAAGAGAAAATGAAGAGTTATGTTAAAATACCTAAATATTTCAAATCCAGTCATAGGATAGATAATATATGCAATATGATAAGATTGACAACATTTGGGATCTAATAAGACAAATACAAATCATCGTTAACAGACATAATACAACATGGAACAAAGCAACTCAGGCTGTTATGTAGTGAAAGTAGACTATGACCCGAATAGTTGCATCAGGGGAAAAGTTATGAAAAGTGCCAAGTAGGAGGAGTGTTTACTAATGCATTTTTCTTTCCCTGTAAATGTAACCATGGCATGAATTGTTGTCATGTATATAGCTCTATTACAATAAATGTTGATGTTCCACCTACTTTCATATCATAGATAGGCCTCTAAACCAGGGATAGAATGCCTTATCTGGCTTTTCAGTTATATTTGATTCCATAGTTTATAGAGAATATAAGCTATAAGATAAGATAATATTGTTTTCCACCTATTCTTTGTCATGTGAAAAATTCAAGAGGTTTTTTTTCCTTTAGTTTCCTGAATCAAAAAATTGGCCTAGATCAGTGATGGCGAACCTTTTTCTGGTTGCGTGCCAAAAGTGTATGTGTGCACGCGCGATAGCGCGCACAAGTGCCGGCACCCACAATGCAATGCGCCCCTGCGCATGCATGCACACTCCCCCACGCTCCCTCTGTGCATGCACCCCGCACTGCGCATGCACCCTGCACTGTGCATGCACCCCGCACTGCGCATGCGCACATCCCCATGCATGCGCCATCCGCACATGCCCCCTGGCCCATTTTGGGCCTGGAAAGCCTCCTGCACCAAACTTTGCCAGCACGAACAGTCTGCCGTCACCGCTCCTCCTCCTCCTGCCAGCCTCGCGCTCCGGGCAGGGAAACCCCAGCCTGCTGTTCCTGCCGCCCTCACCCCTTACGCTTGGCGGTGGCTGTCTCACACTGCCATTTCCACGGTGGCTGCAGGAACAGCTGGCTGGGGTTTCCCTCCCTCCCCGCCAAAAGCTTGGAGCCGCAGCAGAAGCCCTCTCATGAAGGAGAAACCTCTGGCAGGGAGGGAGGGGAACCCCATCCTGCTGTTCCTACAGCCGCCGGGGAAACGGCAGTGTGAGAATAGTCACCGCCAGACACGAGGGGGTAGAGGTGGCAGGAACAGCAGGCTGGGATTTCCCTCCCTTCCCGTCAAAGGCTTGGGGCCGCAGCAGAAGCCCGCTCGGGCGGGGAGACAGAGAAGCCCTGGCCTGCCCGTCCTTGCAGCTGCCACCCCCTCACCCCTGGCGGCGACGCTTCCCTGACAGTGGCAGCAGCAGTTGACGGGGCAGAGAGGCTGGCGGCAGTCTGCGGAAGCATGGGGGATCTTGGAGAGTTGTGGGGCAGGTGGGAAACTGCCTGTCTCGCTGCCCCCCTGCAGCACAGATTCTTACTACGGCTCCTCCGAGGTTCAAAAGCACTCTCCGCCAGAGGAAGCCCCATTCCCAATCCTCCTGTCCCTCAAAAGCCCCCAAATTTCGTTTCGTTTCACTTCCCTTCATTCCTTCCTTTCCATTCCCCCCACTCTGTATGTGTTATGTGTTTGCACGGGGATCCAAGTGCTTTGGAGCCTGGAGCAGGGTACGGTGGGGCCATGAAAGAAGGGCGGCTGCTTTCCCACACTTTAGCTCCGTGGATCTAAGGTAAGCCTGGCGCCTGCTTGCCACCCCAGGTCGGAGGGAAAGTGTGCCCTTCTTCCCATGGGAGTAGGAGAGGAAGTGGGAATGGGAGAGGAGGGAGCAACCTCGCACCTTCCCACTCCTCGCTCCTCCACTCCCACTCTAAACTGAGACTCCCATGGTCCTTCCCCTTCCTGTCTCTGCTTACTGGGCATGAGGGTGCTTCTCCTCCGGCATCCACCTTCTCCGAACCTCCTTCACCTTTCCGACAATGCCAGGGAAGGGGCGCCCCTTTCTTCCCCCGCAGCCTGAAGAGGTGGATCTCCGCTCCGGCGGGGCTGAGCAGGCGGGATCCAGAGAACAAGGTGTGGTGCGGTGCTCCAAAGCCCAAGCTACTTTTGCCCGCAGTTCTCCAGCCCACTTCCTCGCTTGCTCTTTCACTCACTTTTCCTCCTCTTCTGCTTTCTGCCCATGCCCCTTTTGCAACCCCCTCGCTACCAGAGCTGCCCTCTGGATTTGGGGAGGGGGCAGATCTGGGTTCTCCCTCTGCCCCTGGCGCAGCTCCCCCTCTCCCCAATCTTCATCTCCATCAGTGTGTGGGGAAAACAGCGGTGGCCGTTCCCGGGAGCAACCTTGCACGGCAGATCACCTCCCAGATTGAAGACTGGCAGCAGCCGGCAGAACGAAGCCACTCTGCACTTCTGGACTTCTGCCGGTGCGAGGTTGATCTGGAGAACAATGCCTGGCGCGGCGCTCTGATGCCCGAGCTAATTTCGCCCGTGGGTCCCCAGCCCACCTCCTTGCTCGCTCTTTCACTCGCTTCTCCTCTTCTGCTTTCCGTCCGCATCCCTTTTGCAGCCCCCCTCGCTACCGGAGCTGCCCTCTGGATTTGGGGAGGGGGCAGATCTGGGTTCCCCCTCTGCCCCTGGCGCGGCTCCCCCTCTCCCCAACCTTTTTCTCCATCAATGTGCGGTGAAAACAGCAAACCGCTTCCCGCAGCGGATGGCTGGACTAGCATCCCCACGGAGAAGGGGGGAATTCCTCTCCCATTGCTATTCAGTGAGGCACCCTCCCCCCCTCTCGCGGCTGAAGCAAAGCACTTGGATCCTCATGCAAACACACAACAAACACAGAATGAAGGGAAGCGAAACAAAACGAAATTTGGGGGCTTCTGAGGGACAGGAGGATTGGGAATGGGGCTTCCTCCAGTGGAGAGCGCTTTTGAATGTCGGAGGAACCGGAGTGAGAATCTGCGCTGCAGGGGGGGCAGCGAAACAAGCAGTTCCCCATCTACCCCTGGCCTCCCCCTGCAGCAGCCCACGTTGATCCCGGGCAGCGCAGCTTCGGGGCCTTTCCTCGTGGCTACCAGGCAGGCGGGCGCAGGGGAGCGTTGGGCGGCAGCACTCTTGGCTGGCAAGTGGGTGGATGTCCCGGGGCATGCATGCGTCTGATTACTGGCACGCATGTGTCTGCAACGATCAGCTGGCTGGGTGATCTTCCGGTTTCTGGCACTGCTGCACGTGTGAAGGCCAGTTGATCATTGTGCGCGCATGTGCGCCAGTAACCAAAAGACTAGCTGGCTGGTGTGCATGCGTGCACTGGAAACCCGGAAGAGGAATGGGCAACACCGTGCATGCCAGGCGACATGGCTCTGTGTGCCACTTTGGGCACGCGTGCCATAGGTTCGCCATCACGGGCCTAGATGTTTTACTAGCTTATTGTGGGCTCCAAGCACATGCAATAGGGGAAAATAAAATCCTTAAGTTTGTTTTAGACTGAGTATAATTTCTAAATTTGAGCTATTTCCCCCCTCTTTTGGGACACATTTTTGAGATATTAATTCATTCAGACATGTGATATTTTGAGACATGCAGGGCACTTACCTCTTGGTATAATCTTTTCTATATTTCAGGCCACGGGTGAAAACGTCTATCATACATAGATTTCAAAATGGTTGCAAGATGAGCAGTCATGGAATATGATGAAAGCTCAACCATTTAAGTATATAAAGTATATAATATAAAATCAAGCTATCCATTAAGATTGTTATAGTCTGATGAGCTGTTTGTACAGAAAACATGTTTGAATTCCCCATCAGAAATCACTTTAAACTGTGCAGATGAAAGACTGCTTATTCTACTTTATGAGAAGGGAAATAGAAAAATACTTTATGTGCAAATCAAAGCTATTTATTTCTCTATTTTAAAAGAGCAGTTACATCTTTGTAGGAATTGCTAACATGCTCAGTCATTCAGACTATGAGCTTTTTAAATACATATAAACACACACTTTATTTTGTATTATTGTTGATCTTAGAAATATGAAACATCAGATTTTTTATACAGAGGCTAAATTATATTTTATGTTTATCTGTTTTGGATCAAAAATAGGAAGATGCCCTATTATCTTCAGATCTATATTTCTACTTTGTGGTCTCTAAGCTTGGTTGTTTTCTTGCAGACATTTCATTACTCAAACTAGGTAACATCATCGGAACTAGTAAGGAAATAGGCTTGTTCTCAATTTATATACTAGTGACTTGCCCTTAAGAGTGATCTTGGTGGTTTTTGGGTTGGGCTGTTTACTGTTAGCTTGTTTGACAGTTCCTTGATTGGGATAATATTTAGTTCTTGATTGTTGCTCTGCTGTTAATCTTAGTATTAATCTGTGCTCATCTGGATAGTGTTTGCTGGTGGAGAGGTGTTTTTCTTATTTTGTTCCTTTTTTAGCTTGTTGATTCTCTTTTGAATGGTATATAGATGTTATTTATGTCTATGTACCTATTAATAGCCCATTTATGAGAGTGCCCGGCTTCCAGAAATTTTTCAACTTGGCTTGGTCAAGGATAGTCATGGTTTTGTAGCTGAAACTGTGATTAAGTCTCTCCATATTTTGTGAAATTAAAGAGTTTTTGTCATGTCTTCTGACTGCTAGTTGGTGTTCATGGCTGTGTTCTGCCTGTTTGTCCTACGTAGTGGCTGTTGCAGTCTTTACACTGTATGTTATAGATGACTTTTGTTTTTTCTTCTGAGGCTTTTTTTGGTTTACTTAGAATATTTTGGAGGACTTTGGTTGGTTTATATGATGGTGACAGGCTAAACAGTGGCAGTGGGCTGAGTGACATTGATTGTAGGCCAAGTGGTGGTAGCCAAACAACAGCAGTACGCTGAGTGGTGGTAGGCCAAGTAGCAATGTTGGGCCAAGCAGTGAAAGACCGTGGAGCAGTGGCGGCAGACTACATATCAGTGGGTGAGTAGTTAGCAGCAGCGGACCAAGCAATCACGTCAGAAGGCCAGGCAGCAGCAGAAGGCCAAGTGACCATGGTGATATCCCAGATAGTGGCAGGTGGCCAAACAGCAATGGGCCAGATAGTCCATTTGGGCCAATTAGGATTGGCAGTAGGCCAGGTGCCAGCAACGAGCCAAGTGGCAATGGGCCAAGTGGTGACAAACATCAGCAGTGGGGCATGCAAAGGCAGCAAGTGGGTTGTGCTAGACCAGTGGTGGTGACAAATCAGGTGGTAATGATGCCTGAGGTGGCAATAACAGCCAGCAGGCAAAGTGGTGACAGGCCTTGAGGAAGCAATAAAAACAGGGGCAACGGTTTGAATAGCAGTGCTGGGTTGAGCTTTGGCAGGCCATATGCCTATCTGAGAAACCATGACTTGGCCCCACTCGGGAGCCATAACTGGGCAAAGCAGGTGATGGGTGTGACTAGGAGAGCTTTTGCAGAACTCTGGTTTGTGCACCAGTTGCAACCTTTCTGGGATCATGAATCCCTGTGCTCAAACTCTGGTCATCACTTTTCTGGACTACTGCAATGGGGTCTACATGGGGCAACCCTTGAAATTCATTCATAAGCTTCAGCTGGTACAAAGTGCGGCAATGAGAACAGTCTTTGGGCTCCTCAACAATATTACACTGTTGTTTCACAAACTTCACTGGCTACCAATTTGCTTCCAAACGCAATTCAAAATGTTGGTTTTGACCTTTAAAGCTTTAATTGCATAGGTCCAGATTACCTGATGAACTGCCCTATTCCTCTAGAACAGGCCTATCCTGCCCACAGAGGATGTACTTCGGATCCTGTTGGCCAAAAAACTCCAACTATTGGGATCTAGAATAAGAGACTTGCCAATGCCAATTGTTGGAACGTCTTACAGTAAAATCTGTTTCCACTCTTCTATCCTTCTGTAAGGATAGAACCTGAAGACCTGGTTTTGCCAGTTGATCTGGAGACCAAATGTAAATAGTTAACACATTTATATTGTATAGAGAAATCATCACAGTTTTGGGATTTTAGCAAACAAATGATTTAGAAATAGGTCCAGGAAAATGACAGTACAGGCATCCAACTGCTGATAGACATATCCGTTGTCCTTTTATCCACCATTTTCAAGTTGGATATTTTTCTTTCCCAGAAAATGTTAATATAGTATTTCTAAAACTGTGATTTAGCCTCCAAAAGTGAATATAAGCTGTTGTATTGGATAGTTATATATAAAGCTGTTCCAATCAAGCTGTGCCTGATTTTATGCCAATAATTTCAAAGCCATTATCTGCTGTGTTTATGCAAGTTTGTTTAACTTCAGCATGAGCAGCTCACTGATCGTAAACTATATATTGTTGCAATCATTATGTAGCTTGAAATGTATAAATCAAAGGCAGTTTTATTCACATTCTTTTGAATTGTAGTTTGGAGCATGAAGTTGTGATATATATTTGAAAGTACCATCTGATGAAATTGCACTTAAATTCATAATAGATGCACAAGATTTTATGTTAGAGAACACTAACTGAATATGCTGTTGCATTTAGATGCTACTAAGTAGCTTCCAAAGTATTTCACTTCTTATAAATCTCTCAACAACTTTATAATTACGTGAGTATTGTTTCTGTATTCCTGTTGAAAAGATGAAGTGAAAAGACGCTGGGTGTTGAAGGCTACCTGATAAATCCATTGCTGTGATAAGGTACAGACTTCAGATATACTTTTAATTCAAGTTCTAAAGACAGTGGCCAATGAAGTTGAATAGGGAATTTCTATCAGCTGCCTCATGAGCTCAGCCAGGATCCCTAGGAAAGCCATTATCAGTCAGTGTCAGACCTAGCTGCAATATAATATAATATATAGCAGGGGTGTCAAACTCAAGACTTGTGGGCTGGATGCATCACACACTGGCCATGCCGACCCCTGGTTTAGCGAGGGGGGGGGGAGTTGCAATACATCACATGATGACAATGTGACATCATGAGTTTGACACCTCTGATATATAGTATTAGAGAATCATTGTAGAGATTATTGAATAATGTAATGTATAGGACATTTTTAGTATTTAAAAAGTATAATATATAGAGCTTACTGCTTGAGCAGGGGATTAGACTAGAAGACCTCCTAGCAAGTCAATAATTCTGTAATTCTCTGATGATGATGATGGTGATGATGACAATATATGGGTTTTTTGTTTGCTTTCTTGGCCTTCCCTCCCTCTTTGTTTTTTCATTTATTTTTCCATTTCTGTGGGCCATTCTAGTCTTCTAAGATTTTGAATGATGAAACAAGAAAACCAACAACAAAAACAGTTGTCATTAAAATATAATTGAAAACAAACTCCTAAATATATTAAGGGCCAGAGTCATTGAAATAAAATAGTTTTCATCAACTTTGAAACAATAGGAGTCAGACATAGAGTATAGCCCAGTGATGGCGAACCTATGGCACGGGTGCCACAAGTGGCACGCAGAGCCGTATCTGCCGGCACGCGAGCCGTTGCCCTAGCTCAGCTCCAGTGCGCATGTGCATGCCCATCAGCTGATTTTTGGCTTGCGTGGAGGCTCTGGGAGAGCGATTTTGGCCTCCGGAGGGCCTCCGGGGTGGCGGGGGGGAGCGTTTTCACCCTCCCCAAGTTCCAAGAAAGCCTCTGGAGCCTGGGGAGGGCAAAAAACAGGCCTACTGGTCCCACTGGAAGTCAGGAAATGGGGATGTGGGGGGGGTCACGCACGCATGCGCAGGAGGGTGGGGCAAGTGGGGGGCTTTGAATTATGGGTGTGGGCACGCACGCACATGCGATAGCGCATGTGCGCACTATTTCGGCACCCGAGGAAAAAAAGGTTCGCCATCACTGGTATAGCCTGACAATAAGTAATGCAAATAATGGGGGATACCCCTGAGAAGGCCTGGTGCCTTACTCAGATCCTCTGTACTTTGAGCAAGTGTGTGACTCTCAAAAGAATGATTCTAGATGTTCAGATGGTAAAACATGCATTGGGCAAGCTGATTCCTGTTACGTCACAGTACCTCCCTATGTAGGACCTTTTAAGTAATATAAATAGACTTTGAATTAGACTTGGAACTTTTTTAAAGAATGAAAAGAATTAAACAAGAAATGTGCCCTTAACTCTGTGTGTCAGAAGTAATACTTAATTTCGCTTCCTTTGGTGCCTGTTCATATGATTGCTTAGAGAGCCCATTTGGTTTAGGAGTGAAGGCAGCAGTCTATAAACTAGGATACTCTGATTTCTACTACAGTTTTAGGCATGAAGCTAGCTGGGTGACTCTCTCAGTTGTAGGAAACCGGCAATGAATGACAAACCACTTCTGAAATCTTGACCAAAAAACCTTGAACCTAAACATATATGATATTGATAAGTTTCTTTTGTATTTGCTCATTTACCTTCACACTAACCATTGTGATACACACTAACCATTGTGCATAGTAAAACCCTTAAAAGACCTACATTTGGTATAGAAAGCAAATTACATATTTTGAGAAGAAACAATAAATCACATAGATTTGTTAGCCAGTTAGGAAGATAGTGTAATTCATTATAAAAATAAGGCGTTTCCTCCTATTGGGTGACTTTATTAATCTGTTAATATATTCCTCACTGCTTCCCAAAATTCAGGTTGGGAACTTGAGGGGCATAAATGCCACATTTCCTACATGGAGAACATGCATTCCTCTGCCATCAAATCTGCCACAGAGATTATAAATAATCCCATTGTATTCTAAGACCGAGCAAATTATTCAGCTGAAATATTTGGAACTAGACTGAAAGAAGCAGGTGGCTTGAATATTTTGTTTTTAAATCAGAAGCCAAAATTTCAACAAAAAGAGAAAAGTAGGAGAAAATCAAAAAGTAGAGACAATCTTGTAGAATATTAAACATGGAGACATCTAGATAATAAAATGCCTTTTTCATTATTAACACTATGGCCCAAAAGGCAATTTGCTAGTTTGACCATGAAATACAGAATAGAATACAAAATAATAGAGTTGGAAGGGACCTTGAAGGCCTTCTGGTCCAAACTCCGCTTGAGATTGTATATTGTTCCAGACAAATGGCTGGCCAATCTCTTCTTAAAAACCTCCAGTGATAGAACACTGACAACTTCTGGAGGCAAGCCTTTCCACTGATTAATTTGTTCTCACTTATAGGAAACTTCTCTTTAATTTTTGGTTAGATCTCTCTTTGATAAGTTCCCACTTGTTACTTCTTGTCTTGCCCTCAGGTGCTTTGGAAAATATGTCGACCCCCCCCCTTTTCTCTGTGACAGTCCCTCAAATATTGGAAGACAGCTATCATGTCAGCCTGATCCTTCTCTTTGTTAGACTAGACATACCCAGTCCCCACAACTGTTCATCATACACTTTAGCCTCCTTATCATCTTTGTTGTTCTTCTCTGCACTCTTTCTAGAGTCTTACCTTCTGGGGGTGGGGGGAAATCATGGTGACTGGAACCAGATACAGTATTCAAAGTGTGGTTTTACCAGTGCAGTTTAAATAGGTACTAATAGACACAGACACATATTAACAGAGTTGGAAGGAAACTTTAGGTCTTCTAGTCCAACCCCCCCTCCCCCCCGCCTAAGCAGGAGACCCTATACCCGTGGTGGAGAAACTATGGCACGCATGCCACAGGTTGCACACAGAGCCCTCTGTGTGGGCACGCGCCTCGTCGCCCCAGCACAAACGAAACACTGCCAGACAGGCACCGAAACAAGTGATGGGCAGAACAGGGCTCTGATTGGTGGATGCGGTTTCATTTCACGCCTCCCGTTTAAGTTGATAAGATAGCCAGGGACCTGTTTGCGAATGGTCCGTGCTCCTTTCCTTCTATTTTGAAAAACCCTCCCCGGCCTTTCACTTTTTCCACCCCCGATTCCCTCCGGTAGTTGTCATTTGCTTGCCTTCTTTCAAAAATTACCCAGATACACAAGCAAATAACCTGTGCATTGTGGCCTGGGGTGGGGAGGGTGGCAGTGGGAACCCTGCAGATGCTGAGACTTTCTCTTGCCAGAAGGGCTTGGCTGACCTGGTGCAGGGATGAGGACAACGGAGGTGTCACAGTGGTGGTGTGTGTGTGTGAGAGAGAGAGAGAGACTCAGCTTGCTTCCCTTCTCCTAAGTTTGCAGTCGCTCTCAAAAGTTCAGTTTGTCCTCCAATTGCCTGAGTAGATCCTTCTAAGAAGAGTTCACTGGCTTTGAGAAAGAGAGGGGGCGAAGGGAAAGAGAAAGAGAGAGGGAGAGAGAGGGAGGGAGGGAAAGAGAGAGGAAGGAGGGAAAGAGAGAGAAAGAAACAGAGAGGAGGGAAAGAGAAATGATACTACAAAAGTTTTTCTTTTTTATTTTTGTTAAACGTAATATTTCAAAAGTAGAAAAAAATGAAGGGGCATAAAAATTCATTTATCATGTTTTTCTTAGAACAATTAGCTGAACTCTGCCTTGTTTATCATTATTTTAGGTAGTAAAACCTCATTATTCAGGTTAAATTGCCGTGTTGGCACTTTGCAATAAATAAGTGGGTTTTGGGTTGCAGTTTGGCCACTCGGTCTCTAAAAGGTTCACCATCACTGGCCTAGCTCCATCAAGGCTGGAATGGACTGGACTGTGTTGGACCACATGGATAATGTTCATATTGACATTAATCTATCTGTAAAGTTTCATTTTGTCTGATTATTAATTGTTCCTTACTGTGTTCAGTTTGGTTACAGTCTACTTCCTTTAGTTGGGCTTTTTCATTTTGTTGTTTGAGTCTCAGAGGGGCTAGATCAGCGGTGAAATACTCCCGGTTCTCCTGTCGGTCATCGGAGAGCCGATTGCCAAGGGAGCACGATGCTCCGCCCATCCACCGGGACACCGCCATTTGAGTTCTTTTAACCTCTGTGCATGTGCACCAGCTTGCCACTTGTGTGGCCTGATTGCAAATAGACCACAGCATAGTAATAGACTGTGGCCCAGGGATTGGGGACCCCTGGTATACAATATACAAAGATGTTGTTGGCTTTATTCATATCAGCCCACAATACATTAAAAACAATGTAAATAATAACAAAACCAAATTAGAACAGAAGAAAAAGAAGTAAAAACAATATGGCAAACCTGATAAGATACCACAAACCATCATATCTAGCATTTAACAAAAGGGGCTCCAGATACTAACCCAAACCCTAGGAGAACAGCCAAATCTTTACTGTCCTCTGGAACACCAACCGGATTGGATCTTAAGTAGAACCTTGTTCTAGAGAGCAGTGCTGCAACAGGGAAGCTGCACTTCCTGGGTCTTGATATTGTTTAATTAAAGAAACCCATAGAGTTCCAAACTTGTCATTTTGAATTCATTCAATCAGTGATATCCTAAATGGTAATGCACTATATGTACAATAGGAATGGATTGAGTGAAAAATAATATCACAAATGGATTTGGCGGCATGGTCATGTCCTATAGTAGCATGCAGTTACGTCACAAGAAAGTAGCCATGCTGTCCTAATGTCTTTTCAGAAGACTATAGAATGTGGAATGGCATGAGGGCAACTATGGAGAAAGCAACTACACACTGGGTATCTGAGTTCAATCACTTTCACTTATGGCAACAGGAATAATCATATTGAAGTCATAGTCTGAAATCTGAGCTGAGACTGAATTTTGCGTTCCATAAAACTGAATGTTCTTTATAAATGATTTCACAATGTCTTGCAAATAGACCACAGCATGGTAGTGGACTGTGGCCCAGGGATTGGGGACCCCTGGTATACAATATACAAAGATTTTGTTGGCTTTATTCAATTTTATTCCAAATGAATTCATATCAGCCCACAATACATTAAAAACTGCTTTCACTGCTCAGAAAGCCAGATGTTGAGAAAATAATGCCAGCCTTTGATATGCTAACTAGAAATTCTGGTTAGGCTAGGAATCCAACTTACTTGGATAACACATATTGCAAAACTCTAGTGAAGGAAATGCCAACAACAGCATTTCTTTCACTAGAGATCATGGAGACAGACCTATAGACAACAAATATGTAGGATCTCTAATTTCCACCAAGAATCTAGGCAGGCAGTCCAAGGTTATATTTACTTTTATGTTACAGGTCACAAGGATGCAAGTAATTACCAATTTGTTCATGTTAGAGATGTTTTCATTTTGTTTACCACTAAGTAGAACAGATCATTAAGAGAATTCCCCCAAAGCATGCCACTATATAGTAAATTAATAATAAACTGTGGATCACCATAGGACTAATTTTTTCAGCCTTCAATCATGTATTATTTATATTTTAATTTAAAGCCAAATGTAAAGAATTTTTAAGATTGTTAAATCAAAATGCTGTATGTGTAAGAAAAATTATTAAAGCTGTATAATAAAGACAATGTGGAAAAACACAGATTTGGTTTGGATTAAATACTCCTTGGATCTTCTTCATATATCTGAACTTAAAAATTGATCTTTATCTTCCATCATCAGATATAAAATGAAAATAGAGAAAGACCAGATCAATTTTTCTGATTGATCAAGGTGTTTTTTAATGGTTTAATAAGATAAAAATCAATATGGGCACATTATATAACATGATTTTTGTCAGCAGTAGCATTCATAAAAGCACAGTGAGAAAAAAGATCTGGATTCAAAACAAAAAAGTTAAAGCTTTTTTTGACTTTGCCGGTTTGGAACTGGCTAAAGCATAAAAGAGAATAGTCAATATTTCCTCAACTTATTTTTTTTCTCTCTCTCTTTTCAAATTTAAAGTTGAAGGATGAATCTACATCAAATCACATTGCTTTATTTGTGCTCAAGAGAGATGTCTTTTCTGTGCGAGAGTCAGCTGAGCATCAGATTAGATTTGGTACATAACTGCACTTGTGGATCGAGATAACTTAGGTTGCTTATTTATTTACATTGTTGTGATATGCGCTAGACCTTATGAATGGTACTCATATATGGTCCACCTAATTAGTTTTTGTAGTGCAGCCATCTTTGTGCTGAGGCAAAAAAAAACAACCTTTGACATTCTATCCCAATGTTGTTTTTCCAAGAGGCAAGTGGACTCTCTGGCTTTTTGAAGATGTTCCGCTTCTCATCCAAGAAGCTTCTTCAGCTTCTTGGATGAGAAGAAAAACATCTTCAAAGAAAAACCAGAAAGTCCAGTTGCCTCTTGAAGAAACACCTTTGGGACAACCATGACCTGGATGACTGAGAATCTCCATAGACCTTTAAAATTCTATTTATTACAGTGACAGACTTTTAACTTGAACTTAATATTTCAACGTTTTTAAATGGATAGCATTGTAACTTCTTTTTTAATCGGTTTTAAATAGTTTAAATGAAAGCTCTAATGGACAAAGAAGATGAATTAATAACTGTTTACTTAATCCAAAATATAAAATAAGATACATTAAAACCTTCTCACCATTTTTTTTCTAAAACTGGAAATTTGAAAGCATTGTTCTCTTGAACTGTATTAAACTTGCTCACGATCACTCTTGCCTTGGTCACCTCCCATTTGGATTATTGCAATACACTTTACATGAGATTGGTGTTGAAGACCACCAGGAAAATTCAACTGCTCCAGAATGCAGACATGTACACAGTAGTGGGGACCCCAAGGTTTCCTCATGTAACACCTTTATGTAAAGCTGCACTGGCTTCCAGTTTCTTTTGGAACACAATTCAAGGCCCTGGTCATCACCTTTAAAGCTCTATATGGTACAGGGCCATATCTCTAAGGACATCTACCAATCCTATGAGGTCATATAGGATGGGCACGCTCCTAGTCCTTTTCCCTAAATATTGCCATCTGATGAGAGCTAGGAAACGTGCCTTTGCCATGGCCCCTGAAGTTTGGAAGACCTCTACCCTCTTAACTCCTGTAAAGCTTTGGTGACCTGGCTTTTACCGTAAGTGCTGGGATAAGTTTGAATAATTGCATATGAAAAATTTGATTTGGCGCCAGGTGTTTTTAATGTTTTCATCTGTTTAATTTATAGTTTTCCTAGGATTCTATATGTTTCAATTTTTGATTGGAAGCTGCCCAGAGTTAGTTAGATGATGGATATAGAAATGTTTTAAATAAACAAACAAAAATCATCTTGAGTGGAGAGGACTATAAACATATGCAACCTGAAGATCCTAAGAATCCCAATTGGTGGATAGATTAAATGATAAAATGTGTGTCACAATACGGACCTTTGACTCTTTGCATCCAATTATCTTTGTCATTTTTTGTCGTATGTTTGGAACATGAAACCAGTGGTTTTAGTAAAATTCATAATGAGTCATCAGATCAAATCTACATTTAGCCCAATAACTTGTTCCAATAATGAGAAGGGAGATTCTCATGAAGAATGCATAAGCTTAGTTATTTGGGGAAATTATGGTTTTAAAGTTAGATAGGAAATTAAGTAAATAAGTTTTATAAATCATTACAGACACCCTACCCCATTTTTCTTTTAGCAACTGATACTCACAAATTTTATGCCACTGAATTCAGGGATTCTTGGTATTCATGGCTAATAGCCAATTATCCATTTCATTTCATTTAAAATTGTATAACCCGAATGGTTCCACATTTCAAAAAGCTCTTCTTCTGTGGTTCAATTCTTGTCTGGAATGCAAATATTCTCATGTTATTAGCTTTCCCAATCATCTGCAAAGGGTAGGTTGGAAACTTAATTGATTGACAATGACTGGGTTAGGACTTGATCTAGGTGTTCCACAATACAGTCAATAACTAGATTACGTCAAAACCTATGAGAATTTAAATTGATTTTGAGTTTACATTATATTAAGAATACATTTCATCATTGAACAGCTTTCCATATTTCATCTATATTCTTGTAAATGT
Organism: Diadophis punctatus similis; assembly: GCA_023053685.1. Taxonomy (NCBI): domain Eukaryota; kingdom Metazoa; phylum Chordata; class Lepidosauria; order Squamata; family Dipsadidae; genus Diadophis; species Diadophis punctatus. Next base: position 10,731,618 of record JALIGW010000008.1, read on the forward strand.
GCAAATTTCATGTACATTCTGTTTTGAACAATCAAAGCAACACTTAATTCAATGGAACTTATAAGTGTGAATAGATTCAAAGGATAAAAAAACCTATACCATATTTTAATGTCTCAGGTTTGGCTTGTGTCTGCTTTACTTCTTTTAACATAGCATTTGTGTTTGCGTACTTTAAGCCTGCATCAGCGTTCTCTATGTGTTACAGGGCAAGCACAAACTTCTTGTGAACACAGGACTTGAAGAGAAGTGGTGTGGTCTAATTCCAGTTGGGAATCCTTGTGAATGTGTAACAACAACAGGTTTAAAATGGAACCTCAGTAAGTAAGATATCTTTTTTCTACTCTATAAAATATAATTTTATTAATTAAAAATATAATTATAGAGGGATAGAATCGATATTACGTGAAGTTCTGTTACCACTTTACAAAGCCTTGGTAAGACCATACTTGGAATATTGCATCCAGTTCTGGTCACCATAATATAAAATAGATGTTGAGACTCTGGGAAGAGTACAGAGAAGAGCAACAACAATGATTACGGGTCTGGAAGTTAAAACATACAAAAAACAGTTATTGGAATTGGATATGTCTAGTCTAATGAAAAGAAGGACTAGAGGAGTCATAATAGCAGTGTTCCAATATTTGAGGGGCTCCTACAAAACTGAGGAGCTATTTTCCAAAGCACCAAAAGGCAAGATGAGAAGCAATGGATGGAAACTAACCAAGGAGAGAAGGAACCTAAAATTACGGAGAAAATTCCTAACAGTTAAAGCAATCAACCAATGGAACAACTTGTTTTCAGAAGTTGTGAGTTCTCCATCACTGGAGGCTTTCAAAAAGATAATGGACAACCATTTATCTGAAATGGTATAAGGTCTCCTGCTTAAACAGGGGGTTGGACAGAAGACCTCCAAGGTCCCTTCCAAATCTATTATTTTATGTTTTATGTTCTATAATACTTTATTTCAAATAGGTATGTAAGGAACTATATGATTTTAGTGCATTTAGTTAACTGTATATTACAGATAGCATTCCATTCATATTAATTAATTAATATTACAGTATTCATTTTGGGGAAATTGCATTTTGCCTGAAAACAGATAATTAGAGAAACCTTAAATATTTGAGGAGAAGGGCAAGAAAGTCTAGGATAATTATAGTTCTGTTTGACTGGGAGGAAGGCAATGTTCGTTCCTAGCCAGTGTCATCTTTTTTCCTTTGTCAAGAAACTTTCAATGACAAAGGTTACAAGTACGCCCAGTCCTCAGCAAATCTCAACACTCTTGTCATCCAGAAGGGCCTAGGAAGAAGAATAGTCATCTGTATAGATATAAATGAATGCATATATTTACATTTATAGATGGAAAGCAAGACAAGTAAAGTAAGATTTGATCTTACTCACATGTAAGTTTTATAGCTAAGGGAAAATAGAATTAGTTTATTTTAAATATTTAGCATACTTCAAAGGAAGGTGTTTGTTTTCCTGTTTGTTGAGATCCTTTTTAATCATAACAATGTTGAATAGGAGGGAAAATAAACCATTTGCCCCTTTCACTTCATTGTATTTCAGATGTTGGAAATGTTGAAGGATTCCTATGGAGTAGAACTTAACCCTCTCCTTCCAAATGGGTTTCACTTGCATAGAGATTGGTAGCCAGTTTGGTTTAATGATTGAAGCACCAGACTAGAAACTAAGAAACAGTGAGTTATAGTATCACCTTAGGCATGAAAACCAACTGGGTGACCTTGGACTAGTTATTCTCTCTCACCCCACCTCACAGGGTTTGTTTGTTTGTTGTAGGGCAGTGCTTCTCAATTATTTTCTGTTAGCCCCCCGCCCCTAGGAAGAAGTAAACATTTCGCGTGCCCCCAACTCTCTGATCTGGGCCCAATGGAATTTTAGTGTTCATATTTATTATTTTGCTTATTGTAAGCTGCAAGCAAACTATTGGCTGGGGAAGGCTGCTCTACCCACTTACCTGGGAGTAAGTCACACTGAACTCAGTGGAGCCAGTTTTCGGTTAGGCAGGCATAGGCTACCGTGGTTAGGGCCCTCTTTTGACACAGGGCCAGGCCAGCTTAATCAAGCCGATGTTTTGGGGTCACCAGCCTGGCCCATAAGCGCCGCCTCTGTCGGGCACTCACAGCGAATGGTGTGGAAGGAGGCTTTAGGGTGCCGTTTGAAGCTTTTTCCCAGCTGCAGAGGATGCTTCTCCTTGTCCAGCAGCAGGTTCGCCATGCCATTCATGGCTACTGCGGCGCCCGCCGAGAACAACAACCCACGCAGTTGCCCCGCCACCCTGGCCGCCTTCTCTTCTGGGCTCGGAGCAGCGTGCAACTGGGAAAACACTCCCCGTCTGGGGGAATCAATCGAGAGGGACCACGCATGTTCCCCGGGGTCACACGCGCCCCCGCTGGCATTGCTCCATGCTCCCCAGGGGGGCGCACCACTATTTGAGAAACACTGTTGTAGGGCAGACAGAAGGAGTGAAGAGTACCGTATTTTTCGAAGTATAAGACGCACCTTTTTTCCCCATAAAAGAGGGTGAAAATCTGGATGCGTCTTATACACCAAATGTAGCCCTGCCCAGCCTCTGAAACAGAGCTTTGCAAGGCTAAAACAACCTCTCAAACCAAATTTTGGAAGGCTGAAAAAGCAGCCTTTAAAATGGACCTTTGCAAGCCTGAAAACAACCTCTCAAACTGAACTTTGGAAGGCTGAAAAAGCAGCCTCTGAAACAGACCTTTGCAAGCCTGAAAACAACCTCTCAAACTGAACTTTGCAAGGCTGAAAAAGCAGCCTCTGAAACGGACCTTTGCAAGCCTGAAAACAACCTCTCAAACTGAACTTTGCAAGGCTGAAAAACCTTTCAAACTGAGCTTTGCAAGGCTGAAAAAGCACCCTTTCAAACGGAGCTTTGCAAGGCTAATATATCTGTTCCAGGCTGTTTGCTAAGGATGCTAGCCAGATGGATGCTGGTAGGCAGAATTTGTTTTTCTTATTTTCCTCCCGAAAAACTAAGGTGCATCTTATATTCCGGTGCGTCTTATACTCTGAAAAATATAGTATATTAATTGTGTTATTTATAAAAAATAATTTAAAATGAATTATAGCTACATAAACAAGGGCAATTAAATAGACTGCTATATCTGAGCTACAGAGATTCAGATGATCACTAGATGGCAAGAAAGAGTAAGATGTTTCTGTATTGTTTGTGGAGATTCTCAGTCATCCAGGTTATGGTTGTCCCAAAGATGTTTTTTTCAAAAGGCAACTGGACTTTCCTTGTTTTTGCTTGAAGATGTTTTGCTTCTCATCCAAGAAGCTTCTTCAGTTCTTCAACTTAAAAAAGTTTCTCAGCCAAGAAGGTTCTTGAATGAGAAGCAAAATGTCTTCAAGCAAAACAAAGAAAGTCCAGTTGCCTTTTGAAAAAAGCACCTTTGGGACATGTTTCTGTATTCTTTCATTGCCAACTTGTAGACATCCAATATTTTGCAGCTCAAGTTTGATACAACTATAATTAGCAGCATGCTTGGAAAACTTCTGATGCAAGGAACACATGTTGACTATGCGCCACCAGTTGCCTATATTAAGCTTAATAAAGAGCAGAGGATTAAAAATTCCATCGAGGACATACAGATTCATATAAAGAAACGAGCCTAGACCATGTGCCCCATTGATTTTAGTATGTGAAAATGCTGCACCATATTGGGGTGGATGTCCTACACATCCTGCTGGGTAAAACATTATAAATAAGGTATATCTCAGCATGTGTGTTTTGATTTTCACCCTAAATTTGCAGTTCATTTGTGTCAACTTTTCAAACTTTAAAAAAGTTGTATAACAAGAGACTATTTTTTGTGTTTGTGATTTTGATTTCTGGATGTAAAATAATGGAAGTGAAGTGTCTTGTGTTTTTTAAATTGCTTTTTCAAAATATTTAGCATATACAAAGTTTATATATTCTGTACATAACTCTATGTCTGTTCGTGTATCTATAACTAGATCTCTATCAATCTGCCCTACCAATTTTACTACAGATTGAACTGTTTTGACAATTTGCATTGTAATAATACACATACATACACACAAGCATCTATTAATTAAATATAAATCTAGATAGGAAAACAAATTTTGGGATAGCAATCAAACTTCAGTATAATTATTACAAAGAAGCTAGATAGTTTATTTATGTCTAACTCTATAGAAATAGCTGTGTATTAACATTTATAGAGTAAGTCTTTTCATTTTCACTTTCTGGGTAGGAATTCTCTGTACAAAGACAGATGCCTAACCAGTTTTTGATTTTTGACATATTTGTTTTTCTTAGCAAATATATTTGGTGAACACTTTATATTCATGAAAAATTGTTTCTTGGAAAGTAGAAGCTAAATTATTCTAAAATAGTATTTCCACATACAAACAAGCAACTGAGCATTGGGAGAATAGATTATATAAGAAACTTATTATTATTCAATTAGGGATCTTGAATTTTCTCCAATGGCCATTTCTTTTGTTATTCAAAATGAAATGTTTGGGCCTAAATTTTATCAAGCATACATATATTATAATAGTTCCAATTTGAAAGGGACAGAATTTATTTGTTGATAACATGTCTCTTCTTAATTAGGATAGGTTGGTCAAGATTCCTCTCTGATCTTGAAAATCAGCATATTTGCATTGTAATTTTATGAGATATTATCATAAAATGAATGGTTTGGTGTTATTTTAGAATAGTTTTTCAATATTTCATTAGCATATGCCCAATCAGTAGATCAAAATGTACAGCACTTTACTTCTTGCTGTTTAAGAGCATATACTGTAATATGGGTAATTATTTATTGCATCAATACATTTAAAATAAACTTTCAAATAGTAATTAAATCACTTAACCTTTGGATACTAAGACAATTAGGCTGCGAAAATTATGATCATCTGGATGGAGCAATCTGTCAGATGTAAATTCCTCTACATAGTCACATGGTTTTTTCCATGTGACCAAATGCTGATTACATATTGTAATTGGGATTCTTTCAATTGGAGCCACTCCTCATGAACGTATCGCTCAGATGTTACCTATTTCATTGATTGGTGAGTTTGACTGCCTTCCTTTGTATATCCTTCTACTTGAACTGAGGAATGGTATCAGCAGCAAGCAACCAGAGCCACTTGTAAATAGCTAAAGTAAGCAACTTTATTGTTTTCTACCAATGTTGCAAGAATATCCCCAGATTGCTTGCCTTCCCCTGGGAATGTCCAGAAAAGACTTTATGGATCTTTGGGGAGGTCTGGATGCTGCTTGCAGCTATGTAATGATTCCAAGCTGGATACTCACTTGACCCCTTCTAGCCTAGCTGGCAGTTTTCTAACATAAGGTTCAAATAAACTAAACTCGTTTAATAACAGTCCAACTTGCTTGCTGAATTTTCTTACATTACCATTTGCTGCCTTAGCTTTGTGGTTCTTTAAGGATAAGATGTCAGTCTTGATGCCATGACTCTAATCTCTTGAATTCAATAGCCCTGAGCAACTACTTTCGGTTATAAATATTTTGCTATGTGCCTTTGGGAACCAATCCTTTATTGTCTATGGGGACATATTTGAATATAGTAAAACAGATGTTGTCATATGTCATGGTTGATGCTATGCAAGGTAACTATAGAAGACAACCAATATTAGAGAGAGAGGTTCTTTTTACAATTTCTTATAGAAATGTACAGAAGTAGCACTCAATAAAGCACACCCAAGCTACAGTTTTATATTTATATAAAATGCAGTACTGAATGCTACTTCTGCTGATAGCACGCTGCCAACAGTTTGGCAGTTCGAGTCTCACTGGCTCAAGGTCGACTCAGCCTTTGATCCTTCCAAGATCTGTAAAATGAGGACCCAGATTGTTGGGGGCAATATGCTGACTCTGTAAACCACTTAGAGAAGGCTGTAAAGCACTGTGAAGCAGTATATAAGTCTTAAGTGCTATTGCTATTGCTAAAAGCATTTCATTGTCATTTTTTTATATACCGTATTTTTCGGACTATAAGAAGCACCAGAGTATAAGACGCACCTTAGTTTTTGGGGAGGAAAATAAGAAAAAAGCTGATTGGCGTGTGGATTGGCCTCCCAGAATACCCCCAATCAGCTCTTCCCAGAGGTGAATTTTAGAAACAGGTTCATTGGTTGTGAGCTCTGCGCCTTGCTTTTTTTCTGCGTCTGAAACCTCCATTTCAGAGGCTTTTTTTCTGAAGCTCCGTTTCAGAGGCTTTTTTTCTGAAGCTCCGTTTCAGAGGCTTCTTTTCTAAAGCTCCGTTTCAGAGGCTTTTTTTCTGAAGCTCCGTTTCAGAGGCTTTTTTTCTGAAGCTCCGTTTCAGAGGCTTCTTTTCTAAAGCTCCGTTTCAGAGGCTTTTTTTCTGAAGCTTCGTTTCAGAGGCTTTTTTCAGCCTCTGAAACCTCCATTTGAGAGGCTGGGCAGGGCTACATTCGGAGTATAAGATGCACACAGATTTTCACCCTCTTTTGGGGGGGGAAGGTGCGTCTTATACTCCGAAAAATACGGTAAATGATACATATACAACAACAATTTAAAATATTTTAATTTGTTTAATATATTTTTACCTTATTTTGTTTCCATGATTGCACTGAAGGAATTCTCATCTGATTTCTCTGGCACTGTTCAGATCTTATATAGCTTTAGTAAAATAGTTGTTGCATGCATTTCAAGGAATGTCTCAGATATTCTATTTTATTACCATTAGTGTTGATATATTTAGTTATAACCATTTGTATTCCACTATTCTCATGATTTCCGGTAGCATAATAATAACAATAATAATAATATCATCATCAGTGGCTGCAGTAAAATTTCACAAACTGATTATTTACAACGTCATAATTGAGTTGCCAAAACTTTGCCAGAAGTTTGGTTTCGAATTTAGCAATTTGGGAACACCAAATGGACAAAGTTCTTGAAAATGAACATGTCAAGATCTTGTGAGACTTTCGAATCTAAACTGGCAGACATCTGACCCCAATACGCCTGACATCACTATTATGAAAAAGAAAAAAGTCTGGTTCATTGATATTACAGTACCAGGTGATGCATGAATTGAAGAGAAACAACTAGAAAAAATAACAAAATAGTGCGATCTGCAAATTGAAGTTGCAATTGTGGAGGAAGAAATCAATGGTTGTACCAATAGTAATACCCAAAGGGCTGCCTAGATACATGGAAATTCTGAACTTATCAGACTTGAATATTCTGACTTTGCAAAAAACCATCTTACTCGGAACTGCCTATATATTCAGACATTCCCTTAACAGTTCTAAGGTTCTTCTGGTTAGGACTTGAACTGTTTTTACCAGTCCCAGACTATGAATCAAATTGATGATTAAATCAATAATAATAATAATAATAATAATAATAATAATAATAATAATAATAACAACAACAACAACAACAACAACAACAACAACAACAACAACAACTACGTGGCCCAGATGCTTCATTGGAACCTGTGCCACAACTACCACCTACCAGTGGTAAAGAACTGGTGGGATCATAAACCTGAGAAAGTAGTTGAAAACAAACATGCCAAAATACTTTGGGACTTTCAAATTCATATGTTCCAAAACCTGACAAGACCTCACGACCTCACGATTGTGGAAAAAAAAAAGTGTGGATCATTGATGTCGCCATACCAGGTGACAGCCGAATTGATGAAAAACAACAAGAAAAACTTAACCGATATCAGGATCTTAAAATCAAATTACAACGACTCTGGCATAAACCAGTACAGGTGGTCCCAGTGGTAATCAGCACACTGGGTACTGTGCCAAAAGACCTCAGCTGGCATTTGAAAACAATAAACATTGACAAAATCACGATATGTCAGTTGCAAAAGGCCACCGTACTTGAATCTGCGCGCATCATATGAAAATACATCACACAGTCCTACACGCTTGGGAAGTGTTCGACTTGTGATATAGTGATACGAAATCCAGCATATAAATCTCATTTGATGTGCATTACTGTTTGTTGTGTATAATAATAATAATAATAATAATAATAATAATAATAATAATAATAATAATAATAATAATAATAATAATAATAATAATAATAATAATAATAATAATAATAATAATAATAATAATAATTGAATATGTACCACGCTTTACATCCACAAAGTGACATCGACAGGTTGTACCTGCCAAGAAAAATAGGAGGCTGAGGGCTGTTACAAATACATCAAACTGTAGAAGAAGAAAAACGAAGTTTGAATGATTATGTGAACCAAAGTACAGAAAAATTGCTGCAGGCTGTGAAAACGGAGAACATTATAAAAACAACAGAAACAAAGGCAGAATATAAGGAAAAACAGCTGGACGACAGATTAAATATGTGATGTGCCAGTGCCTGGACGACGTTGGACCTGGATGGGGAGGAACAGACTCAGACTCAACCCCGACAAGACTGAGTGGCTCTGGATATTGCCTTCGAAGGACTATATCGACTGTCCCTCCTTGGTTCTTGAGGGAGAAAAATTAACTCCCTCAGAACGGGTTTGCAATTTGGGAGTCCTCCTAGATCCACAGCTAAAATTGGACCAACATCTCGCAGCTGTGGCTAGGGGGGGCTTTTGCACAGGTTCGCCTGGTGCACCAATTGCGACCATACTTGGAGAAGGAGGCTCTACTCACGGTCACTCATGCCCTTGTCACCTACCGATTGGACTACTGCAATGCGCTCTACATGGGGCTACCTTTGAAGAGTATTCGGAGACTTCAGCTAGTGCAAAATGCGGCTGTGCATGCTGTGGTGGGTGTGTCAAGATACACCCACGTAACACCCATACTCCGCCAGCTGCATTGGCTGCCCATTGGTCTCTGGGTACAATTCAAGGTGTTGATCAACCTCTTTAAAGCCCTACATGGCTTAGGACCAGGCTATCTCCAGGACCGCATTCTGCCTCATTCTTCCCTTCGACTGGTTAGGTCCCACAGAGTGGGTCTCCTCCAGGTCCCGTCAGCCAAACAGTGCCGAGTGGCGGGGCCTAGGGGGAGGGCCTTCTCTTAGGAACCCCTGCTCTCTGGAACCAACTTCCCCCGGAGATCCGAATCATCCCCACCTTCCGAAAGGCCATTAAGACATGGCTCTTCCTGCAGGCGGGGTGAGTTTTGAGACAATATATATCTGATGTCTCCCCCATGTATGTATGGTGTGTGTGTGTGTGTGTATATATATATATATATATATATATATCTATATCTATATATATATCTATATCTATATATATCTATATCTATCTATATCTATATATCTATATATCTATATATCTATATATCTATATATCTATATATCTATATCTATATCTATATCTATATCTATATCTATATCTATATCTATATCTATATCTATATCTATATCTATATCTATATCTATATCTATATATATATATATATATATATATATATATATATATATATATATATATATATATATATATAACTGTTTAAACTGTCTTTTTTAAATTGTTTGGAGTTTTTTTACAAAATGTTGTACGCCGCCCTGAGTCCTGAAGGAGTAGGGCGGCATATAAAAACTACCAAATATATAAAATAAATAAATAAATTGATAGAAAACCAAAGCTTTTCATGGACAACACTTGAAAAACATTGAAGTAAAATGAAGTAAAAACCTTACATGGGCATGGCTTAAAATGGGAACCATCAAGAAAGAAATGGAAGGTTTAATACTTGCTGCTCACTAATGCCATGAAAGTGAAGATACAAATATCCACTGACAATCCAAACTGCCGAATTTGCAACAAGAATGTTGAAACTGTTTCACACTTAATATGAGAGTGCAGCAAAATTGTGCAAACTGATTACAAAGTTAGACATGATCGAGTTGCTAAATTAGTCCACTGGTCATTATGTAAAAAATATGACATACCTGTATCCGAAAAGTCATGGGAGCACAAAGTGGGAAAAGTTACTGAAATTGAGATGGTGAAGATCTTGTGGGACTTTCGAATACAGACGGATCTTCATTTGGAACACAACACGCCAAATATCACGGTTGTTGAGGGCCGAAGAGTACAGTTTATTGATATCGCTGTATCAGGAGGGCCAGAGTCGAAGAAAAAGAACTGGAAAAAATTACAAAATATTGCGACCTGGCCATTGAAACTACACGGCTATGGATGAAACATATAACAGTGATACCCATTGTCATTGGTGCACTTGATACCGTGTCCAAGAATTTCACAAAACACATCAAGAAATTGCAGCTTCCTGCAATAACACCAGAGAAACTGCAAAAAACTACACTACTCAGAACATCATATATTTTAAGAAGATACTTGGTTGATACCTAGGACGCTGGCAGCAACCCGTATCAACCATTAGCACTAGTCAGTGGTATTTGTGACACTTTTTAAAATGTTCAGTTGACTGAGTTTCATGTTTAATGAATAAAAGAGATAATAATGTCGTTGTGTAAAAAATATGATTTACCTGTATTCAAAAAATCATGGAAGGACAAAGTGGAAAAAGTTACTGAAAATGAAAAGATTTTGTGGGGCTTTTGAATACAGACAGTACATAACACCAGCGGAACTGCAAAAAACTGCACTATTCGAAACCTCATATATTTTAAGAAGATACTTGGCTGATAGCTAGGATGCTGGCAGCAACCCCTATCAACCATTAGCACCAGTCAATGGTATTTATGACACATCTTTAAATGTTCAGTTGACTTAGTTTGATGTTTAATGAATAAAAGAAATAATAATAATAATAATAATAATAATAATAATAATAATAATAATAATAATAATAATAATAATAATAATAATAATAATAATAATAATAATAATAATAATAATAATAATAAAAAAGCGAAGATACAAAAATCCACTGACAATCCAAACTGCCACCTTTGCAATGAAAAAGTTGAAACTATTTCACATTTAATATGTGAATGCAGCAAAATCACACAAACTGATTACAAAGCTAGACACGACTGAGTTGCTAAATTAATCCACTAGTCATTATGTAAAAAATATGACTTACCTGTATCCAAAAAGTCATGGGAAAATAAAGTGGAAAAAGTTGTCGAAAAGGAAAAGGTGAAGATCTTCTGGAACTTTCGAATACAGACGGATTGTCATTTGGAACACAACATGCCAGATATCACAGTTGTCAAAAACCAAAGCATACAATTTATTGATATCTCTGTACCAGGAGACGCCAGAGTCAAAGAAAAAGAACTGGAAAAAATCACAAAATATCGCAACTTGACCATAGAAACTACACGATTATGGATGAAACATGTAACAGTGATACTCATTGTCATCGGGGCACTTGGTACCATGTCCAAGAATTTTACAAAATACATCAAGAAATTGCAGCTTCCTGCAATAACACCAGCGGAACTGCAAAAAAACCTGTGCTACTTGGAACATTGTACATCTTAAGAAGTTACTTGGTCGATACCTAGGATGCTAGCAGCAACCCATATCAACCATTAGCACTAGTCAATGGTATTTGTGACACATTTTTAAATGTCCAGTTGACTGAGTTTCATGTTTAATGAATAAAAGTTTTATAATAATAATAATAATAATAGATGTGCAGTGCTTGGAGACAGCAGAAGAGAAGAGAAAGAACTGGAGAAGATAACAAAATACAAAGACCTACAAATAGAAATAGGATGACTGTGGAAAAGGCAAGCAAAGGTAGTACCAATATTAATAGGCGCCTTGGGTGCAATCCCAAAACAACTGGAGCACCACTTGAACATCATTGGCATTGACAAATTTGCAATCAGTCAATTGCAAAAGGTGGCTTTACTTGGAACCGCTTCCATCCTTCGATGATATCTGTAATACCATCAAACACCCAGATCTGCCTATCTCAGGTCCTTGGTAAGGACTCGATGGGTAGATAAAAATGCCAAACCCAGTGTGAATATCTGGCTAATTGTCCGAGGAGGAGGAGGAGGAGGAGGAGTAATAGTAGTAATAGTAATTCAAAGGTAGCACCAATAGTAATAGGCGCCTTGGTTGCAACCTCAAAACAAGTAAAGCACAACGTGAATACCATCGGAACAGCTTACATCCTGCAATGATATCTGTAACACCATCAAACATCCGTATCTGGAAATGGATGGTTGATGGTGTTATAGATATCATTGCAGGATGTAAGCTTTTTTCCGAGCAAAGTTGCCTTTTGCAATTGACCAATGATGAATTTGTCAATGCCAGTTGTGTTCCAGTGGTGCTCTACTTGATTTGAGATTACAACCAAAGGACCTATTAGTATTGGTACTACCATTGCATTATTTATTATTAGTAGTATTAGTATTATTAGTATTAGTATTATTATGGTTAATCTTTAATTCAATTCACAGTCTGGTACTGGTAAAAACTTAACAGTTCAAGTCCTAACCAAGGAGCTAGGAGCTGTTAATGTACCGTTTGAATATATAGGCAGCTCATCATCAGAGAGATGGTTACTTCTTCCAGAAGAGTTAAATTCCAGATTGAATCCACAAAAACCTAGCAGTTAACTTTGCTTAGAGTCTGCTATTCTCCTGAATCTCAAGCATAAGAGAAAGGTGGTAGTTAAATAAATGAAAAATAAAATAAAGCATGTGCTTTTTATGAGCAAGTATAGTGCAGGATATGTTATATTTAATGTAACATTATGTACAATATACAAAAGAAAAATTGTTACAATAACTAGAGATCTAAATTTACAAGAATAATGCTTTGAAGAATGCAAGTTTTGAGGCTTTTCTTCTACATCTATTGGACAGCATATTTCCAGGAAGTTCCCCACTCAAATCCATATGAAAAATTCCATATCATAATAGAGATTCCAATTTAAAATATATTCAAGATAAAATCAGGAATAAAATATACTCCTGAATTACCTTTTTATCTGTGGTAGTATCTTCATCTAGACCAGCGGTTCTCAACCTGGGGGTCACGACCCCTTTGGGGGTCGAATGACCCTTTCACAGGGGTCGCCTAAGACCATCAGAAAACACATATTTCCGATGGTCTTAGGAACCGAGACACCATGGGAACCTCTGAGCAGGCGCAGAAGCTGAATTTCTGGCACATGCATCGCCATCTTGTTTTTGGCTTTTTTTTTTTTGCAATTTTTTTTTTAAAAATTCGGCACTGCGCATGCGTGCGTGTGCAAAGCGCACGCATGCCTACAAGGTGCAGCCATGCAGCGCAGGAGGAAGTGAACCGGCAGCGAGGTAAGTTAGAACCCACCCCTGAGTTTCCTAATAATTTTATTATTTTATGGTTGGGGGTCACCACATGTATTAAAGGGTCACGGCATTAGGAAGGTTGAGAACCACTGATCTAGACTGAAGGAAGGTGTTAAGAGTGAGGCAGGTTTAGTCTTCACACTGCAGTAAGCGACACAGGCCTAACCTCCCCCAGAATCTCTCATCTGACTGCATTCAAAGGAATGCAGTCTATAGAGATTCTTGTATAAAAGATTCTTGTAATAAAGCTTCTGTTTGAGATTATTCATGATGGGTTCTGATTGCTTGCACCTGACATTATCAGACCACAACATACAGTATGCTTTAATTATACAAGCTTAATTGTTAAGCTAGAAGATAGAAGTGTTGAAAAATGCCCTTAGGGGAAAATGGTGCATTCTAAATATGGAAAGGCAGGTAAATGTCATATTCTAAAGCTTTCATTTCAGAACTGAATTTCTTTTAATTATATAGTATAGAGCACATAAAGCCACAAGTCTCAAGTGAAGGCTGTTATTCTTCAAAGGTCTCATATATTTATATATTAGTTTTAAACTGTGAAATAAGTTTGAGAATGAATACAAGGAATTATGAAGAGCCATACAGAAATATAAGATTGCCAAAGAATTTAATGAATTTCCCTGTTGCACCTATGCTGCCACTTGCAGGTAATATGAACGCTTATTTCTTCTCATTGGAAACATTAACATTAGCAAGACAAAGATGAGCTTTGACCTAACCACAGCTAGAGTTGGAACACTAGGGAAGGATTTATTTTACAAAATTCAGAAACTATTCTGTTCAAGAGGCTAACTAGATACAGTATGCTTGGCTTTATACTTGATTAATCTGTGGCAATATTTTTTGGTAGTAAATACCAGTTGGTTGCTTGAATATTTCAATTTCTTTGTCTCTCCTGTTGGTAGGAAAGGTTATAGTCCTATGCAAAGTTACCTGAGAATACCGTAAGTCTTGCCTATGAATACTTTTAACTTATCTGGGCACTTAACCTGATTTTCATTTGCACTGTCAGACAGACTCCTTTAAATAGCATTAACTTATATAAAGAAAAATGTAAGGTATCATGTGTAATGAGTGCATGGTTAATTGTTTGAGTAATTATATCCTTGTGGATGTACCCAGTAAGTAATGGGTATACAGCTGCTACCTGTATAAGCAAAGTTATAGACGTTTATGAAGTATAATTGCATCCACTCTGTATATACTATAGAAATGAAGTGCCATAATGAGTCATTATTACACTGCATGGAAAATTGTTTGTAGCTTTTGTTAATATGGTATAAATACAATGTGCAATATACTTCAATGGGGCATAGGTCTGTGGTGTCCATATCTTTTATTTACTAGAAACATCTGTAATCTTAACTTTTATTCCATTCTGAACCTTGCAGTGGATTGTTTGAAATTAAGGACTGGGCATGCATGAGACAGCTGTGAGTTTTCAGATGGAGACTAAAGCTTCTAAATAAGAGTCCAACTGCAATAGCATCCTCGTGTTTTGACCAAGGAAGGGCATATCAAGGAAACCAGCCACTGGCAAAGAAACCATTCCTGGCAAAGAAGCCTTATTGACTAGTAGGTCAGAATTGATCAATAGTACTTCCTGCTCCTTATTGGGGTTCCAATTTGCCTTTGTTCTGCCCTTAACATTGCAGGAGTTGGGTCAAATAAGCAAGAAACAAGAAATACATTGTGAATGTGATACTATTCTGTTCTGTACTTATGTTTCCTCCTGAAAGTTAACATAAGACAAATTTCCTCTACTGTAATTACCTGAAATCTTCAAAACATATAAGCAAAGCAAAATGCTACTTACAGCATACATTTAAATGTTAGTGAATGCTAGGAAAATGGACCATAGAAGAAAATTATTGTTTTTGTGGCTGGCTTCTGGCTTTCTGGAAATACCTAGCCAATTACTACTACAAACTTTACAGTAGACGAAGATTCATCAGGGCTCTTTATATTACATACTATCAGTTCAGGTTGGCTTTCTATTTAAGAGCTGTGGTTGCAAGGCTAATATTCTAATTAACTGAATTAACATGAACATTCATTGAAAAGAAGTTTCTTAATTTTGAAGTAGAACATCTGAAAATCATCTACATAAGATGATTGTTAGATCTAATGTTTGAAGAGGAGAAACTGGTGTTTTTAAATCATAAACACAGAAATCAGAGCGTAATTGCACAACGCAAAAGTACATTGTCAAAGGATCTTATTAACACATTATTAATCAAAAGATTTTCTCACTTTTGATTATGCCTTTATTATCACTTTGTAGTTGCTAATCAAATGCTGATTTGTAGATGTGAGTCAGTAATTTTTAAACATGTAGTTTTTAAATTGGTTGGCAATTACCTTCAAATTAAAATGTCCTGTTTGCAAAGTATTGCTCTGCTTGTAATCATCAGTGTATTTCACAGCAATAATAAATCAAATCATTTCATGTTCTGGGAAACAAGATAGACCATTCAGATCATGATCGCTTTTGTAAATAAGAATTTTTGTTTTCTCTCCCTTCCCAAATTTTAACTTCAGAAATTAGTTATGGTGGTGTGATCTTTGTCCTTTTTAAAATGTAGCTTCATCCATCAAATTCAATTTGTAATGTCAATAGTCCAGTACAAGCGAAACACTTCCATTCTTTACCTAATATAGAGGAAACATACAATTTCATTTGTAAAAAAAACTCATAATAGCTAATAGCTTTTATGATTTAAAAAAAACCAGCCAAATTTCTAGGTTTAACTTGGCAACTTTTAAGATATGTGGACTTCAAGTCTCAGAATTCCCAAGCCAATATACTAGGTCTTTATCACTTGTCCTTATTTCCATTTTGTTTCCCGTTTGGGATCCAGAGGTGCTGGGACTGCAACTTCCAGAATTTCCCTTAGTTGCCTTGGCAGTTGCAGTCTTAACATGACCTCCCATCTTCAGTTACCAATTGTGGTAGTGAAAATAGACACTTCATGTTCCTAATAGATAACTTCCAGGTATTAATATATTTCAAATGCCACATTTCGCAAGGGCTATTCTAATAGTTGTAGGTAGACTATACTATATGAATATAACTGTACAGGTCATCATCATATCTTTTTTTATTGAATTACTTTTTTTTCTATACAAGACGAAAAGAAATCATCTTTAGCCTGTTAGAATCTGGGGAAAAGAATGAGGCTGGTTAAAGCTGAAAGCTTCAGCATAGTCGAGGGAATCAGATTGTAGAATATTGCCTTATGAGAAATATCTCTCAAAGCAACACAATCTTTTTAAAAAACAATTTTATTTTTACAAATTAAGGAAAAAGCAACAGAAAATGCAAAACAAGACGGGGGGAGGAAAGGAACATATTTCATTCATATATAGTAGTATATTCTCTAACTCATCTATGTTGTTATTAATATATTTATTTAAAATTATTGCCACAAAAAAGTTTTTCAAACAATGAAAAATAATTTACAAAAAAATTAAAAGCAGAGAAAAATTTGTCTATAAGAAAAAAAATCAAGGAGACAGCCTTTTGTCCTTATTTCCTCCCACACCCTCACCAATTACTATTTCAGAAATTTTATATTTTGCTTTAAACTTCTGCAATTATTACTCATTTCTACTGAGATCATTTTAATAATTTTTAAACAGAATATCTTTTTCCTCCAAAACTGTGTTCAAAATGCCTTTATGTGCCTTACTGTGTCATAGGTTGTATATAAAGGATACATTACTGCTTGAATTTTCTTAGATTTCTTTGAAAAATATACAGGTACCGTATTTTTCAGAGTATAAGACGTACCGAAGTATAAGACACACCTTAGTTTTGGGGGAGGAAAACAAGGAAAAAAGGCCTCTGCCTCCCAGCAATTTGCCAAACAGCAACAGCACAGATGATATACACTGTTTGCTGTGTATTTCTGTGCATGTGTGCCTGACCCATAGAAATAGCAATGAATTGGAGAAATGTACATTATGGCAGTATATTAATCCCAGAAAGTTTTCTTAAATGTAATCACACTAACTCCTCCCAATTATTTAAATAGATCTACTCCAAACATGACTAAGTCAGGGTTTAATTCAGCTGCTTGTTTTAATACTTAATACTAAAACAGGACATTTCAGATTATACTTTTACAGATCTTTAAAATTGATGTGGCTTTCTGGAAGGCTTTCTGCTATTTAAAAGAAGATACAATAGCACTGGGCCTCTTCAGAGCAAGCATTTATTTTAAAAAGCTTCTTCATTTTGTTAAGTTGTCTAGAACAATAATAAAGCAGTCTTTAAAAAATAAGTCTTATAATTTGAACACTCTACAAACATTTAACAAAATAACATATTAACAGAATCTGCCTCTACCTAGGATAGAACTCACAACCTCCTGACTGTGAGGCAAGAGCACTTTCCTCTAAGCTACAGTAGCTGTAGCTTACTGTCTTGCAATTTCAGCAATGTAACATTGCCAGCAGTTTATCTCCCAGCATTTTGTCTCATTACAGCCACCGTAGTTAGTTTCATTTTACCACGTGGCTTGCAAGCCTCTGTCAGCTGTAGATTGGGAGGCAAGTAATCTTTTAGTGTGCTAATAAGGCTTCTGTTTCTGTTCTGTTTGCTGCAAAGAGGTAAATTGTTGGCAGACAGAGGCCAAAGGGTGGGGATGGCTGGGTGGGGCTGCATTCGATGTATAAGACGCACCCAAATTTTCACCCTCTTTTTGAGGGTAAAAAGGTGCGTCTTATACTCCGAAAAATACGGTAATCCTAGGTAATGACCATAATTGGAATTGGCAACTCTTGCAGTTAAATGATGTGGTCATTATGAGAAAAAACAGGTAACTTGCTGACTTATGTCAGCAATTGCAGCAGTTTCAGCAGGTGGTTGTTAAGCATATCATATCACATTTGTGACTTCCCACTGGCTTCTCCACTGACTTTCTTGTCAAAAGTGAGCAATGACGGTCACAAATGGCAATGATATGACCACAGTACTCTGTAATTCTGTACCAGTGTTAAGCAGCCAAATCACAATTGTCATGTGACCCTACTGATCACATGACTTATGCCTTCCCCAAACTAAAAGGACTGATTTCATATGCTTGCCAATTAAGTGAACGTTAAGCAAGGATGATCTATATCAGTGTTTCCCAACCTTGGCAACTTGAAGATGTCTGGACTTCAATTCCCAGAATTCCCCAGCCAGCATTCGCTGGCTGGGGAATCCTGGGAGTTGATGTCCAGACATCTTCAAGTTGCCAAGGTTGGGAAACACTGATCTATATAGACAGTTTTTCCATTGCCACATGTTTGGTCTTCCAGTCTTAAATTGGCAACAAGTTTTCTCTTTCCCAATATTGTGCCAGGTTGATTCTTACCACCATTAGCATATATCTCAATAAGTTGTGTGTGGCTTTTCATTTGTACTCTTTAGAATCATGCCTAATAAAAATATATGTAGTTTCAATTCAAATTTTATTTTCAGAATTTCCTGGAAATTAAACTCTTTAGCATATCTGGTTTCAGTCAAAAGAGAATTCCTGTTTCTGGTTCTAGAAAGTCAATTCTTGCCTACCTTGACTACATTGTAGATGTGGAAGGTGATTTGTGACTTTCCCATTTGTCACTTTCTGATCTCCAAGGAGAGTTGCTCTTTAATGTTTAGCATAGCTCAGATGTTTCTTTTATATCAAGATCCCAAAACTGTTTACAATATGAAAATATACTAACATATTTGGTAAAAAAAACCATACAAAATTATTAGGTTATATTATCAGTCAAAACATTGTAGTGCGAAAAAAGTCTGCTTTTCTTTTAAAGTACCGTATTTTTTGGAGTATAAGACGCAGCTTAGTTTTGGGGGAGGAAAAAAGTCCTCTGCCTCCCAGCAATTTGGCAAACAGCAAACAGCACAGATGATATACACTGTTTGCTGTGTATTTCTGTACATGTGTTCCTGTCCCATAGAAATAGCAAAGAATTGGAGAAATGTACATTATGCTAGAAAGTTTTCTTAAATGTAATCACACTAACTCCTCCCAATTATTTAAATAGATCTACTCCAAACATGACTAAGTCAGAATTTAACTCAGCTACTTTATCTTAATACTAAACAGGACACTGTTACATTTCAGACTATATTTGTACAGAGCTGTTAAAATTAATTAAAAATTCTGGAAGTATACATTATTCTCTATTATTTAAAAGAAGACACAATAGCACTGGGCCTCTTCAGAGCATTTATTTTAAAAAGCTTCTTCATTTTGTTAAGTTGTCTAGAACAATAAAAAAGCAGTCTTTAAAAAATAAGTCAAATAATTTGAACATTCTACAGACATTTATAGTTATTCACTTACCCCTTGCAAACAGTTCAGCAGAAAATAAAAATTTGCTGTGTCTCTCCCAGCTATTTGCCTCTTTGCAGCTAGTTTCAGTTTTGCACGTGGCAAATCAGCTGGGGGTCAGGAAGCTGATAATGACTTACTTGGCTTAACAGGCTCTTCCCTGCTTGCTGCAAGGAGATAAATTGCTGGAAAGCAGAGGCCAAAGGGTGGGGATGGGTGGGGCTACATTTGGTGTATAAGACGCACTCAAGTTTTCACCCTCTTTTGGGGGGTAAAAAGGTGTGTCTGTTATGGTAGTTAACATTTTTGCCTTGCTAAACTAGTTAGCACACCAATAAAGAAGAATATGTGTAGCTCAGGGTTGACATGAGGGGTCCTTGGTGGTTTCTGAGCTTGCTTGTTTTCTTGCAGATATTAGGTAACATCATCAATGTTTACTGGGTAACAGCTAGGTAACAGCTAGGTAACATCATCAATGCTAATAAGGAGTGTAGTTGGCTGTCAGTTTACGTATATTCTGCTGGCTTAACCTGTCAGTGTTGGTGAGGGTGATAGAGATATTTTGGTTGGGCTGTTTACTGTTGGCTTCTTTGGCATTTTCTTGATTGGTATATTGTTTACTTGATTGTTGGTCTTATGTTAATCCTGGCGTTAATCTATGCTGCTCTGGGTGCTAATTGCTGGTGGAGAGGTGCTTGGGTATTTTTATTTCCTTTTGGGCTAGTTGATTTCCTTTGCATAGTCTATATATGTTGTTAATCTCTATGTGTCTATTGATGGCTAATTTGTCTAGAGCGCCAGCCTTCTAGAAATTCCCTAGCATTTTTGGATTTGGCCTGGTCTAGGATTGTCACATTTTCCCAATTGAAACTATGGTTAAGTCTATCTATATGTTGTGAAATTATAATGTTTTCATCATGTCTTCCTACTGGTAATTGGTGTTCATAGATGTGTTCTGCCAGTCTTCTGTCTGTTTGTCCTACATCATGGTTGTTGCAGTCATTACATTGTATGTTGTAGATCAGTGGTCCCCAATCTGGAGACTGGTTCCATGGAGAGAAGTTTCCCATGGACCGGAAGGGGCGTGGTTTCATGTGCTGCCTGCACTCCGCAAATGGGGCTTCACTTGTTTACGCGGACTGGTTTCTGGCACATCGCAAACCGATACCGGTCCATGGACTGGGGGTTGGGGACCCCTTGTAGATGTCTCCTGGTGGCTTTTTTTGGGTTGCTGAGTCTTTTGGTTTGCTTAGAATATTTTGAAGGGCTTTAGTTGGCTTGCATGCCATGCTGATTCCATGTGGTTGTAGTAAGTGTGTTGGTGGTTTCTGAGATATTCTTGATGTACAGCAGTGCAATTCTTTTTAGGGTTTGTGTTGGTTGTGCTGTATTGGGTTGACTGGTCAGGGACTAGTTGATAAAGTTGGGTGGATACCACATTTATTTGGTCATTAATGCAAGGATATATGTGTCATATCTAATCACTGTTTTCTTAAATGAGCTATAAGTAAATCTCAGTATCTCTCTCTTTCTCATTTCCAATTGCCTCCTTTCCCTCTCACCTAAGCAATAAAAGTTGAATACATATACTGTATAATATTATTTCTCAAAGATATATTCAATTGATCTGGAAATTGAATTGGAAACTTCATGAATCATAAAATCTTTTTTTTACCCTTGTTCAATTGTGTCTAATTCTCAGAAACTATTGGACAAGTCCTTGAACTTTTCTTGCGAAGTTCTTGCATCCTTTTTAGGGCTAAAATAAAGTGACTGATCCAAAGCCAACCAGCTGGCTTCATGCCCAAGGCAGGACTGGGACTGGTGAACTCCTGTTTCTAGCTTGATGCCTTAGCCATCAAACTGGATCCCCCTAAAAACGTATTCAGTGATAAATCTTTAAGGTTTAACTCTCTAGAACAAATTTGTGTAACAATAACCTTTCAATTGTTGGCAGTGGCTGGATCAAACCCTGCTAATTAAAAGGTGCTTTTACTTCCCCATTCCCTAAAATTCCTGATCAAATCCTCCAATTTCATTGTCATCTTCTTGTTTTCCCTTTAATTGCTAGTAGGTTTGCATCCCACTAATACATCCTTCTATAACCACAAGGAGAATCTTTATATATAACATAACATACCACAACACAACACAACATTCCCAGAAGACCAGCTCGATGCCAGAAGACAGGTTCAAGATACAAAAGCCTGCAGAATATTGCTGGCTCATATTAGCACAGACTTGAACACTGGATCCTATTCAATAAAATGAGATTCATTGGAAAGAAAAGAAGGTTTTACACTTAGGCAAGAAAAATCAAATACACAGGTACAGATTAGGTGAAACTTGGTTCAATAGCAGTAACTGTGAGAGAGATCTTGGAGTCTGCAGCATCAAAAAAGTCAACTCAATCTGAGATTGCATTAACAGAGGGATACAATCAAGAACACATGAAGTGTTAGTACCATTTTATAATGCCTGGGTAAGACCATACATGTAGTCCTCAACTTAGGATCACAGTTGAGCTCAAAATTTATGTTGTTAAGTGAGAATTTGTTAATTTATTTATTTATTTATTTATTTTGTTAAATTTAATATGCCACCCAACTCCCAAAGGACTCTGGGTGGCTTAACAACATAGTAAATATTAAAAACATAAATAAACATTGAAACAATTAAAATGATTTAAAAACCCATGCATATCCTTTCACGGCCGGATCTCATCGATTACAGCCATGAGATCAACGGCCCCAAGCCTGCCAGGTCTTAACTGCTTTTGGGAAGGCCAATAGGGTGGGGGCAGTCCGGATCTCCGGAGGTAGCTGGTTCCAGAAAGCCGGGGCAGCCAGAGAGAAGTCCCTCCCCTGCAGGCCCGCCAGCTGGCACTGTTTACTGATGGGACCTGGAGGAGACCAACTCTGTGGGATCTCACCGGTCGCTGGGAGCTGTGTGGCAGAAGGCGGTCTCGAAAATAACCTGGTCCTAAACCATGTAGGGCTTTAAAGGTAATGACCAACACCTTGAATTGTGTCCGGAGACCAATAGGGAGCCAGTGCAGCTCGCGGAGGATTGGTGTATTGTGGGTGTACCTAGATGCACCCACAATAGCTCACGCAGCTGCATTCTGGACCAGTTGTAGTCTCCGAATACTCTTCAAGGGTAGCCCCATGTAGAGCGCGTTGCAATAATCTAATCGTGAGGTGACAAGGGCATGATTGACTGTGAGGAGAGCCTCTCGATCCAAGTAGGGTTGCAATTGGTGCACCAGGCGGACTTGTGCAAAGGTCCCCCTAGCTACAGCTGTCAAATGTTGATCTAATTTCAGCTGTGAGTCTAGGAGGACACCCAAATTTTGAACCCGTTCTGAGGGGAACAATTTCTTCCCCCCAAGAGCCAAGGATGGACAGTTGACATAGTCTTTTGGAGGCAATATCCACAGCCACTCAGTCTTGTCTGGGTTAAGTCTGAGCCTGTTGACTCCCATCCAGACCCTCACAGCCTCAAGGCACCAGCACATCACATCCACTGCTTCACTGAATTGACGCAGGGTGGAGATATATAACTGGGTAACATCCGCATATTGCTGATACCTCACCCCGAATCATCGGATGACCTCACCCAGTGGTTTCATGTAGATATTAAATAGGAGGGGAGAGAGGACAGAACCCTGAGGCACCCCACAAACGGGTCTAGGGGGTCGATCTCTGTTCTCCTACAAACACCTACTGCAATCGACCAGAGAGATAGGAGGAGAACCACCGTAGCACGGTGCCTCCTAGCCCCAACTCTCTTAGTCGTCCCAGAAGGATACTGTGGTCAGTGGTTTCGAAAGCTGCTGAGAGGTCAGGTAGCACCAAGATAGAGGAGTAACCCAATCTCTGGCTCACCAGAGATCATCCATCAGTGTGACCAAAGCAGTTTCCATGCTGTAACCAGGCCTGAAGCCAGATTGAAAAGGGTCCAGATAATCTTTTTCATCCAATAACCGTAGGAGCTGAAGTGCCACCACTTTCTCAACAACCTTTCCTACAAAGGGTAGGTTGGAGACTGGACAAAAGATCTTTAATTCAACTGGATCCAGGGAAGGCTTCTTGAGAAGGGGTTGCACAACTGCTTCCTTTAACGGTTGCGGGAAGGACCCCTCACTCAAGAACGTGTTGACTAAAGCCTGGAGCCAGCCTTGTATCACCCCCCTGCTGGCCGAAACCAACCAGGAGGGGCACGGGTCCAACAAACAAATGGAGGAACTCATCGCTCCTACTGCCTTGTCCACTTCCTCAGGGGTCACAGATTCAAATTCATCCCATACATCAGGACTAAGACCTGCCCCTGTCGTCTCGGTCAGAATTGCCCAATCAGATTCCAGGTCCATCCAAATCTGAGCGATTTTATCCAACAGAAACAGTACAAATTCCTCAGCTCTACCCTGAAAGGGCTCCTCTGTTTCCTCTACATTGAGGAGGGAACGAGTCACCCTAAAAAGGGCGGCTGGGCATGAATCAGCGGATGCTATAAGTGCGGAAAAATGCAAATATTTTGCCGCCCGTATCGCCACTAAATAAATCCTAATAAAGGCTCTTAGACGTGTTTGGTCAGATTCGGAATTACTGGTCCTCCAGTGTCGCTCTAGACGTCTCTTTTAGTGTTTCATCTCCCGGAGCTCCTCGGTAAACCAGGGAGCTTTCTTGGATCCACTGCCACGGAGAGATTGCAAAGGCGCAATCCGGTCCAGTGCCCCAGATGCTGCCCTATTCCAGGCAACCACTAGGGAAACTCAGCTGGATTGTGGACAAGGGAGTCCGGTATCTCCCCAAGCTCCTTCTGGAACCCTTCAGGGTCCATTAGGCATCTGGGCCAGAACCACTTAATCGGTTTTGCCTCCCTGCGATGGAGGAGTGGTGCATTAAAGTCTAACCTCAGCAGGAAATGATCTGACCATGACAAGGGAGAAACAACTATACCCCTTAGTTTCAGATCATATATCCACTGCCCTGAGAGGAACACTCTCCCCCCACCATGAGTCGAACCCTGAACTACTTGAGTCAGGTCCATGGTTGTCATGGAAGCCATGAACTCCTGAGCTGCATCCGAGGATTCGCCAAGTGATGGCAGGTTAAAGTCCCCCAGTACCACCGCCAGTCCGGCTACCGCCTCTAGCAGCACAGGCAGGGCCATTGTACGCAGTTGGGAGGCAGGTACATCAGCAATAGGTCCAACTGAATCCCTGAGTCCAACTTCAAGAGGAGAGACTCACATCCAACAATCTCTGGGGCAGGGATCCTGCGACGAAGAAGACTCTTGCATGCTATAATTGCCATTCCTCCACCCCTTCTCTGGGGTCGTGGCTGATGCAATACTTGAAACCCGTCTGGGCACATTTCTGAGAGGGGAACGCCCCCCTCCTGGCCCAGCCAGGTCTCAGTTATGCATGCCAGGTCAGCTCCTTCCTCCAAGATTAAGTCAACGAATGAGGGGAGCCTTGTTAACAATAGACCTGGCATTAAACAGCAGCAGTTTGAGCCCAGGGCCCTGACATCCCAAGTCACCAGGTATATGAACTGAGCCAGGTGAACCAGAACCAGAGGGGCCGGAACAAGTAATCGCTTTGAGACAGTGAGTCCTAGTTCCCCGAGAGTGGCCTACCCCACGGCTCCTGCCATATCTACCTCTCCCAGTTACGACCATAATACACCGGCTTTCCAACCAACCAGAGATCCCCTCCCTCACCCCATCGTCCCCCCCTCTTCCCTTGCAGGCAAGACATCCCATTCATACCAAGCCGGGGGTCATAACCGAGCCCCCATCTGCTTCTGTTTGCACACTCAGCAGAGGGGGCTCCATTTCTTGCCCCCGGCTCTCTCATTCTTCCAAGTTCAGTCACTCCAACCTATTCACTCTATCCAAACCATTAAGTGAGTTTTGCCCCGTTTTATGACATTTCATGCTACTGTAGTTAAGTGAATCTCTGCAGTTGATAAGTTAGTAACCTGGTTGTTAAGTGAATCTAGCTTCCCCATTGACTTTGTTTATTAGAATGTTGCAAAAATTAATCACGTGATCCTGGGAGGCTGCAACAGTCATAAGTAAGAACCAGTTGCCAAGCATGTGAATTTTGACCACATAATCTTGGGGACGCCGCAAAGATTGTAACTGTGATAAACGGTCATAAGTCACTTTTTTCAGTGCTGTTGTAACTTTGAACAGTCACTAAATGAACTGTTGTAAGTCGAGATCTACCTTTACTTGTAATTCTGCATCTAGTTTTTGTCACCACAATATAAAAATATGTTGAGACTCTAGAAAGAGTGCAGAGAAGGTGCTTCATTATTAGAGGCTTTTAAGAAGAAACTGTTCAGTCATTTGTCTAAAATAGTTGAATAGAAATAGCTTTCCAACCTATTTGTAGATCGTGACCTTCCAGAGTTAATAATCCATAATTTTTATGGTATGGGAAGAACAAAATACATTCATATTTTCAGAAACATTGTTTAAGGAATAGTTTAACAGTGTGGGAAGAAGTAAAAGGAAAACATTATATGGAAATACCAATGTGGCTTTCAACAATGGAAATACTTGTACATCCAAATATTATTAACTTAAGAAATGTTATAAGATATAAGGATATTTTAACAGAAAAAGGAGAACTGAAAACAAAACAAGAGCTAGAGAAACAGGGAATTAAGCCAGACTGGTTCACACATTTGCAAATACAATCAAGATATGAAAAAGATAAAAAAACAAGATGGATTTATGATGGGAACTTCAGAATTAGATGAGATTTAGATTTAGATTTAGATTTATTATTAGAGTTGGAAGGGACCTTGTAGGTCATCTAGTCCAACCCCCTGCTCAAGCAGGAGATATTGACAGGGAGTGATGAAAAATAATTAAGAAATTATATCATTATTTGTTACAAGTTGAATTAGAGGAAGAAGCGGTAAAAGAAACAATGATAATTTAGATGAGGAATTTTGGCTATACGATAGAATTGGATAAATGGAAACAAATATGGGAAAGAAATTACAAACTAACCATGGCAACAGCATATAAAGAAAATATGTACAAAATGTTTTATAAATGGCATATGTCACCAGAAAAATTATCAAAAATGTTTAAAGATAAATCAGTAAAATGTTGGAAATATCAGCAAATACCAGGTTTTTATTATCATATGTGGTGGATGTTTACAGAAGCAAGAAAATTTTGGATTAAGATACAAACATGGTTAGCAAAAATGGTGGAAGAAAAGCCAGACTTAAAACCAGAAATTTTTCTATTAGGAATTTTACCAGAAAAATACAAAAAAAAAGATATATATTTAATAATACATATAGTAACAGCAGCTAGGATTGTATTTGCGCAAAATTGAAAAGCAGGAATTATTCCTGGAGATGAGCAGATAATAAAGAAAATTTTGGACTGCGCTGAAATGAACAGATTAACATTAAGATTAAAAGATAAAGAGGATTCATTGTATTACAAGACTTGGGGGAAATTTTATAGATGGTTAGAAAATGAATATAAATAAAGAAGTTTGAATATAAGTGAATGATGTAACCCAGATGTAACACTTGAAAGAGATGAGGGGAAGGGGAGGAGAAAACCTTAAATTTGAAGTGTATTAATAGACAAACACATAAAGATAAAAGAAATAGATTAAAGGGATATATATGGAATAAAATATGAAAAATGTAAGAGTGTGTACAAGAATTCAAGGTTGCTGGAATACCATCCCAGAAAAATGGAGAAAGTACAGCAAAGGAAGGAGGAAGGGAAGAGAGGAGTAAGAGGAAGGAAGGAAGGAAGGAAGGAGAAAAGAGGGGAGAAGAGAGTTAGAGAGGGCAGGAGGGGAAGTAGGGAAGAGGAGAAGGAGAGACGGAAGGGGAAGTAGGTTTAGAAGGAGAAAGAAGAAGGGAAGGGAAGAAGAAAGAGAATGAAGGGCTGTATGAGATAGGAAGGGAGGATGGTAAAAAAGCAACCTTGAAAGCAATAAGATAAATATAGAATATGTGTGTAAAGATTTTGTAAAAAAATGAAATGAGAAATGTGATGATAAATATGTGAATATGTCTGTATGGGAATAAAAATAAGAAACTTTTTCTTAAAAAAATAGCTTGAACAGAGGGTTGGACTAGAAGACCTCCAAAGTCCCTTCTAACTTTTTCTATTTTGTAATTCTATTAATATATACTTTAGTTAAAACCTCTTGTTATATTTAGGTAGACGTCAGGAAAAACAGAGCATAAGTAAATATACTGCTTTTTATTTTTTCCTTCCACAGAAATACATTAGAAACATGCAATTTAATTCTGAATCTGTTTACGTAAAGTATTTGGACTCAGTTCAGTTCATTTTATATCTAATTTAGGAATATAGTTCAGTTTCTTAAAGTCTTTGCCAGGGATTTCACTCATTTTGTCCTGTAGAATATAGGTAAGGTGACCAGACGTCCCGATTTTGGCGGGACAGACCCTCTTTTTAATCATTTGTCCCGCGTCCCGCCCGCCCTCTTAAAAAGTCCCGATTTTTTAAAACAATGCCCGACTAGGGCATTCTTTCAAAAAATCGGCCTGCAGGCACTCGAGGACAGCCAGGTTGGGCCCAGCCGCAGGGGCAGCAGCAGCAGCAGCAGGCCCTCTCAAAATCGGGACATCTGGTCACCTTAAGCTACTGGGGAAAGTCCAGGTAGGACGCGCATCTCTTGCTGGGGGTTGGGCGGGCGGGGCAGGACTGGCGGGCGGGACGGGGCGCGCGTCCTACTTGGGACTTTTCCCAGTAGTTCCAGTCGCGTTCCTTGCTAAGCGCCCAGAGCAGAGCAGCCCCTTCCAAAAGATCGCGAGACGTTATCTTTTGGAAGGGGCTGCTCTGCTCTGGGCGCTTAGCAAGGAACGCGACTGGAGCTACTGGGGAAAGTCCAGGTAGGACGCGCGTCTCTTGCTGGGGGTTGGGCGGGCAGGGCAGGACTGGCGGGCAGGACGGGGCGCGCGTCCTACCTGGGACTTTCCCCAGTATTAAGAGTTTTAAGAATTAAAACAGCGCACCGAGAGCGTCACCTGACGGTTGTAAGGATCTTGCCTGCCAGCCAGCCCAAGCCATTGCGGCCTCCCCCCCCCATCTGGACGCCAACATTTGCCTTCTTTTGCCCTCTGCGCATGCGCAGAGGGCAAAACTCAAATGGAGAAACCCACCCCCATCAATGGTGTCCCGCTTGAAGAAAAAAAAATCTGGTCACTTTGAATATAGGTGCTTTTCTAATTCTGTTTTCATTTTTAGTTGTAATCCTTGATTACAAAAGAACTTTTCTGCCAATATCTATTTTCATTTATTAAGTACTCTGTTCCTACACTTTATTTTAGAAGCATTGTGCCAAGGCAGAAGGTACAGTATTTAGGGTGTTAATAATGGGTAATTAGAAATGAAATCCAAAAGTATTGGGAACTATCCAGTGGTTCTTTTTCTAATATTTTAACTGATGTGATTTATAGATTATATGAGACCATTTGAATCATCATTTTTTGCTATTCCTACACATTTCAGAAAAACAAAATCCCACTGCTTGACATATACTGCCATCTGTTGAACAAGCAACTCAGCCTAAGAATGCCATGTAATACGTTTGATGTCTTTGCTACAATACAAATGAAATATGTGGTCACAGTTTGTGACAAACCTGTACATTCAGAACATTTATCAGCTCCATTGTCATGGTCAATAAACGCTAAATTAAAATCTATAAGGAATGTCTGACAATGTAGCCATTCACATTGTGGAGGTCTTTTCTGCTGACAAGAAATGGAATGAAAATCATTAATTGTTTCAGGGCATGCTGGGCCCTGACCTTATAGCTGTAATAATGTCTTAGACTGTAAAAGTATTCTCTTTATGCACGAAGATCTGACTATATTGGTTAGGACCTATGGCAACACAATACCCAATGATATGGGTAGTAATAATATTTCATCCCATATTATAGACCTAGACTATGTGATTCCTATTAATTACATTACATATAATATCTAATATTTTCTAATATGTAACCTATATGTTGGATAAATGCTACATATCAATCAGAGGTCATGGGGTTCAAGTCACAATGGCTTTAAATTTAAATTTAAGTTTGGCCTAGTGGTTAAGACACCAGGCCTGAAAGCAGGAGACCATGAGTTCAAGTTCTGCTTATCCATAAAAGCCAGCTGAGTGATTTTGGCCAATCGTTCTCTCAACTCAAAGTCACCTCACAGGATTGTTTTTTTGTGAGGAAAATAGGTGAAGGTTCATTGGATAAGTTCACCATCTTATCTGTAAAAATAATAAGGGCGAGATATAAACAAACCAACAGACAAAATTTCTGTTCTTCATGTTAGCACAATGGTTGAAAAGAAGGAGGAAATATAATGATACGAGATGTTCACACTCTAGCCTAAAAATCTTGTAGCCCTCAAAATCACATGTGATTTCCAGGCAAAATCTTAAATGTAGGAGAGTACGTGTGTGTGTGTATTGTTCAATTTCCATGCATGTTATATTAAAAGTAACATAATGGGGAAATATTAAACATATGGGAGTATTCACATTATAC
This sequence comes from Diadophis punctatus similis, assembly GCA_023053685.1. Lineage (NCBI taxonomy): Eukaryota > Metazoa > Chordata > Lepidosauria > Squamata > Dipsadidae > Diadophis > Diadophis punctatus. Next base: position 10,761,835 of record JALIGW010000008.1, read on the forward strand.
ACAGATGTCTAATTTTAAATCAAATTGAATATTTGTCTTAGTACTGTCTCTAGAGTAAGAGTATTTGTACTTGTACTCTTGAAGTAAGATCAAATGCTCCTCTTAATATAAGGTGACCAGATTTTTTTTTAAGCGGGACACCATTGACGGGGGGTGGGTTTCTAGGGGAGCAAGACGGGAGGGGTCCGTCTCATCCTGCAGCTTTGTGCACCCCCCCAAACACCCCCCCTTCATCGCAGCCGGGGTGGGTTCCTACTGGTGCAGGCTTACCTGTTCGTCGGCGTAGAGCCGATGGAACTGGCGGCGGTTGCGGTGCGGGGCTTCTCCCGCCCGCTTCCCGCCCGGCTGGACGCCGCCATTTGGGTTATTTTGTCCTCTGCGCATGCGCAGAGGACAAAATAACCCGAATGGCGGCGTCCAGCCGGGCGGGAAGCGGGCGGGAGAAGCCCCGCACCGCAACCGCCGCCAGTTCCATCGGCTCTACGCCGAACGACTGGCCGGGCCAAACCGGCAGGAACTCATGGCACTTTGCATTACCCAAAAGAACAGATCTCCTTTGTTTATTTCATCATTAAAAGGTGGGAATCCCTGAATAGAGATTTGCAGAAGCCCTAGAAATGATGGGATGTATCTCATTGAAGAGAAGAAATACAAAAGAAACGAACTAGCAAATTCAAATTAAAAAGCGGGACTTTTCTGAAATGACGCGGGACAAACTGCTAAAAAGCGGGTCTGTCCCGCCAAAAGCGGGACGTCTGGTCACCTTATCTTAATACCTCAGATCATCCTGAACTACCAGTTCTATTTCAGTAATAGATCTATGTTCATATTTATATCTACCTCCTCTCAAACTTCTAACTAAGCATAGTTACCAATTTTTCTCCTATTTGCTGTAAAATTACCTAAGATTGTTTTTTTTCTGCCCTTTCCAAATTTTGACTTCCTAAATAAACCTTTTCAATATGTAGTTTGAATGGGAATTAATTAATTAATTACTGGTTGAGTATTACCTATAATTCATTGTTTCAATGAATTTGTTGATATATAGTATTTTGTGAATTTCTTAATCCAATCTAAATCTCAGGGGACAGAATTAATTATGGATAAAAATAGTTTTTGAGCCTAGTAATTTTTCATTATTCGCTTACAGTTCCAATAATTACTGTACATAAAGGTGGAAAATAGTTATTGGAACTGTTTAGGCATGGAAGCACCCACAGTTGGGATTAAATAAATGGACACAAATACTAATTGCAACTGATGGCTTAAATGCTTGTATAGCCTTGAAAAAAATACTTTCCTTATGAAGGATGGAAATCTATAAGATACTATAATTGGAATTTAGGACACTGTTCTTTTAACAGCATAAGAAATATTTAAATCAACACTAGGATATTTTCAAGTAAAATTATAATTCATTCTCTAAATTAACCATTGAAATCAAGATGTTCAGTATCACATCACATTAAGATAAATACACAGCCCAGAAGTATTTGAATCATATTAATGGACACAACAGAATAACATGAAACCAACAGATTTTGATAACTCATATAGATGGATTATTAGATTTGGTTGAAGTAAATGGATATCATCCATCCATCCATTATGACAGTTTTGTCATTCTCTGTAGGTTTTCTACAGAAAAATAAAACAAAAATATTGTTTTCATCTCCAATGGCAAATCCCTCTCTTTTTTATTTTATTTTGATACCCTGTACTGCATGCTTGTTTTTAAAATCTGCAAAATGGTTCGTAAGAAAATTTAAATGTTATTTAAAAGTTATGAGTAAGGGACAGTTGGAAAGTAATCCTATTTCTTGACTCATACAGGTTAATTGACCTGTATGTGTCTAGTCTATGGAGCAATAGTATTCACTTCTTTTGAATTATTGACATACGCCATTGAGCTATCACTGACAAGCTCAGTAAGGATAGTAGTGGGCCATATTTAAATCTAGGCAAATGTGGGATCCCAAAGGTGCTTTTTCAAGTTGCAACTTTTTCAAGAAGACTTCAAAGAAAAACAAAAACAAGAAAATCCAGTTGCCTCTTGAAAAAGCACCTTTGGGACAATCATGACCTGTATGACTGAGAATTTCCATAGACATGTGGATCTTTGCAGTGTTTGTAGAAATCCAGGCTAAGTTAAGCAAACTGACCATGTGCAAAATAATTAGAAAGGAAAACATGGAACAGAATGTAAAGGAATAGAATTATAATATACTTAGGAGAAGATATGGTTGTGGACTTACTCTGCAACTGCTTTCACAAGGAACATTGAGTAAATAGATTGGATATATAGAGGAGATTGCATTTAAACAGACCAAGCTTAGTAGTCCTTGATGTTAAACCATTTGTTGGGTGTGCATTTTCTGTCTGGGGTCTTTATTCTTAAAGTTTAAAAAGTATCTGAAAAATGAATTTCACACTTAATTAAAAGGAGAAATTTCACAGTGACTGGGATTCATCCCAAAACTACTGAAGCTTTTTCAGACCCACATATATGTAATAACCATTGCTATCCTCTATGGAGATTCTCTATAGAGATTCTCAATTATCCAGGTCATAGTTGCCCCAAAGGTGTTTTTCCAAAAGGCAACTGGACTTTCTTGGTTTTTTCCTTGAAAACATTTCGCTTCTCATCCAAGAAATCTCTTCAGTTGAAGAAGTAAACTGAAGAAGCTTCAGAACTGAAGTCAGAACTAAAGAAGTTTCTTGGATGAGAAACAAAACGTTTTCAAGGAAAAAACAAAGGAAGTCCAGTTGCCTTTTAGAAAAGCACCTTTGGGATATTGCTGTCTTCGTGACCCTTAAGCAATGGGAAAATGCAGAAATCAGCATTCCACAACTGCCCTCTCCACTATTATTATGGTGAATTGTTTTCTAAGCAAAAAAAAAAGTTCATTTCTGAGATTGAGGAGCGTAGTGAAATAGTACAGGGTATTACAGTTCAACTGTTGACTTCAACTATTCAATCAGTGAAACAGTGGCAATGCAATCACAGGCCCAGTGTTAATGCAGTAAGCATGCCTTTGCATGGTAATGCTGGAGCTGAAGTTAAGCAAGAACTTTCAATTGCAGAAGACCTCCTAAGACTGATGATATAGAACACTAAACTCATTATCTGCACAAATGGGAAAAAAATTGTTTTCCATGAAGTCATTGCATTAAGTTCTGACTAGGACTAGGATTGAAGATGGAAATTTCTTTGTGGGAATTCATACCTTATCCTGTTTCCTAACTCATAATCCCTGGTCCTTCATTGCTTAAATCAAGGCACTATGCAGTCTGCCCACCATTTTATCAGCTTTATTAAAAAGCTGCTGTCGCGATACTGAGCACCTTGTCACATTTAAACTGAGGAGGGAGGAGGGCTTTTTTTTCTCCCCATGTGAAAACATGTCAAAAGATAATGAGGGTGAGCAGAAGACCAGCTGAATTTTTGCAATCTATTAGTCAGATATCAACTCAGGGAAAGTATCAAGCATCAAGAGAATCCATGGTGGTGCAGTGGTTAGAATGCAGTATTGCAGGCTATTTCTGCTGACTGCCAGCAGTTTGGCAGTTCGATTCCCACTCAGCCTTCCATCCTTCCGAGATTGGTAAAATGAGGACTCAGATTGTTGGGGGCAATATGCTGGCTCTGTAAACTGCTTTGAGAAGGCTGTAAAGCACTGTGAAGCGGTATATAAGTCTTGAGAAGTGCTAAGTGCTATTCTGAGGATAGCAATGGTAAGGTCACTTGTAAGATTCTACAAATATGATTCTAGGGATTTCTGGGCAAAGCTGATTGCTGTGGTGAAATATTCTGAGTCAAATTTAGTTTTTACAAGAATCTATTTATATGAACATCATGTAATTTAAAAAAAAACACGAATGTCCTACTCTCTTGTCTGAAGGCATACCTGTAATCTCAAATGTAGTGTGAGCTAATTTTCAAGGTTCTTCATAAGACTTCCTTTTTGAATGGTCATGTTTATTTTGTACATCTGCATATCTGTTGGCATTTATTTCTTAAGTCTATGTGCAGCCACCTGATGCTGGTTCCATACTTGATATCTAGATCTTGAAAGTTTTTAAAGTGCTCCTAAATCCCTGATTATTTCTGATATGAAGACATTAGACCATCTTTATTAAGCTTGCTTTTGGAGACAGATCAGTGTCTTGTCCACAGCAATGTATCTGATTGATCTTTGAATCCTCTCATTTGCTTAGTCAAAAAAATTCTAAACAGATGGCTTCTAAATTTAGAAATTGGAAAGAGGATATTTTCTTTCAGTAAATAAATCTGGAATAACAGTGAATTTTTCAGATAATCTATAATTACTATCTGGGCCATATTATAAGACTGTTGTTATTGATGTTATATTATATGAACAAATGTATTTTACCAATTTCTGATAATGGTAAGAATCCAATCACATTCTGGTTTTCTTTTTATATTATTCCTGACTGTAGGAGGTAAGCTTTTCTAAAACTTCAAGACAGATTTTTATTTGGTTTTGCTGACAAATTGTATTATATTTTACTGTGCTGTATTTTCTTATTATTATATATAGGGCCTCATTCTATGCTATAGTTTGATCAGCTTTTATGGGTTCTATACAGTAATCTTGATTTTGAGGTTGTGTTGTTATCAAAATTCTAATTCCTGCTTGGTACACCTGATTACTGTACTCACTTCATACATCTGTGCTAACACATGGATGCACAGATGCCATTAATCTCTCCTTAATAGATAATTGACCATAAAATTCCATTCTAAACCAAGAGGCCAGCCAAGGTGCTTAGAAGGGAAAAAAACTATTTTAATAAAGTGTTCTCTGTAATTAAACATCATAACTCTCCTTTATTTGTGTGTAATAGCTATTATAATGTTTACCTGCTGCTTCTTTCAAGAGCATTAGAAGCTTGTTCAATCTTTGAAAACTGTGCTCAGGTCCTAGAATATGAAAGAGCACTATAGCCTGCAGCTGTAGAGATGTTAGTGTTTTATTAATCAACATTAAATATAAATTTGGCATTTGTATTGCTACAGAATAGTATTCAGTACCTCTGATAGAATGCATCTTATTTTCCTTACAACTTTAAACCTGGGTTGATTTCTATGTCCAGCTCCCTGGAGTTCATTTTACTTTTTCTCCCTATTAATATCATTTGTCTTTTAGAAAGCTGAAAGCATTTGCTGAGCATCACTTTTAATGTGACACTGAGCATTAATTGTATCCTGTTTTGCAAGATATATAAATAAAACACTAAAATTGAGCAGGATGATTAGAAATAAAGGGTTCCTTGCTACCCATCTTTCATAATTTTAGAATACATCTTGGCTCAATGAAATTGTGGGTGGCATCATACTGCATTATCCTTTGTGTTTTTCTTGCTTCCATGAAAACTAATATATAAGCTAGTATGGGGCTCAGAACTGAAACAGAACAAGGGACCAAATGTGCAAAAGTAGATAGATTGTAAGATGCTACACATTTTCTTCTTCTTCTCTCTTCATAGCAAGTTTATGAATTTAAGCTTTCAATTTCATTAGAGTACTTCCTCATTACTATTTTAATACCCACTGGAGTTTCACAGAGTATGACCTTTTTTCTTTTTTGCTTGGAACGAATAAAAAATATATTGTTTAATGTTACATAGTGGCTAAAGTGTTTAAATAGCGACAGTCAATAGTTTTAATCCATTTTGAGATAGATACTAGAGGAAATACTGGGTATGCTGTTGACTAAGGAGATGCATATACGTATAAATATCTCCATACAGATATCCACTCCATCCACACATTGTTATATTTGTATAGCCTCCCATAGACATTTTGACACCATTATCTATCTAGGAGGCTCCAGTCTATAATGGGATCCTTGGCCAGATTACAGAACCAGGTTTTAAGGGCCTTCCAGAAGGCCAACACAATTTCCACGATAGTGTCTCCCAAGTATTAATGAGAACAGAATGGGCATCAGAAAACATAACTTGATATTTGTTTGCAGAATGGATATCACTATTAGTTGTCTCCATTGCTATTACTTTCACTAAGTAATTCAGGTGGGGACGGTGATACAGAGGAAAAACTCTGCCAATCAAACACAGTAAGTGTGGGAAACATTTTTAGATATAGTTTGTTTTTTAATAAAACATACTGTTTTTGAAAATCTTTTCAATATTTTCAAAATATTACAGCAAAAGACTGTATTGATGCAAACAGCTAGGATCATTTCCGCTGCCCACTTTTTGACTCTCTAAATTTGGCCTGACTTCCAATTTATTTATATGGATCATTTTCAAGAGACTTTTTCTCATATTATGTCATATCAAATCAAGTTTTATTTATTGCTATGAAAGATCAGCAAATCAACTTGCAGTTGCAGTCAGAGACCTTACTCCATATTCCATTGAAAAGAGATAAATGATTGACAGGAACAGAATGAGACACCATGTCAGAACCGCCAGCTCTGGCTTGGCACCTTGCCGCCATTCTGACATCAAATAGAGAGGGAGGTGAGAAAAAATGGGCAATTTATGGCAGGAAATTAGGGCAGGATTGACAGTTGAGGAAGAACAGAGGCAGTTGGAATCGGTTCATGCTGACGCTGGCATCTTCAAGACCATTTCCTTGAGTGTGGAATTTCACCAGCCCAAATACCTCAGAGTTTCTCATAACATCTCAGCTGTGCTGGATTGGCTACACATGGATGGACCACGAAGGGTGGGCTTGGGGAAACCAAAGGTTTTATTTCTGTATTAACGCATGGGAATTTTAGATTTTGCTTGACTTTACTGCAATCAGTGTCTCTTAGTAAAAGTACCTTTTCACTTCAAATGGAGTTGAGAGTACACAGACATACCCTAGATGAGATGATTCAGTTATTCATTCTTTTGCTGTCTCTTAGGCAAAGATGTTTTGGTTGTAACCAATTTGTAATATGATTTCATTTTGCCTAGATTTTATTTTAGCTTGCTTACCGTAGATTTTGTTAATTCTTTCTGTGATCTTAGTGTTATTTTATTGAGCTGCTTTTATTCTGAGTCAAACGTCTCTTTCCTTCTCAACTATGTAATATGTGGATCTTGATAACATGGAAGTGAGGCGGGAGAAGGCCAGTTGCTTGCCAAAGGACCAACAATTGCTGAGTGTTTGCACTGCCGTCTTCCCAGCAAGGACACTATAACAATTACCAGCATGTCTCAGGGTAGCTGCCATATGTTAGTAGCTGCTTTTCAAGTGTTAATGGAATATTTAAATTCAGTTTATTTATACTTTTAGTGTAAAATTCTATACATTTTTGCAAGCTGCTTTGAACCTTGGATACACAGAGGAAAATAAATTTAAATCAAACACATTTTCCAAAGTTTATTTTTTTCTACTACTATCATAGAATTTTCTTATTTTTTCCATGTATAATAAAGAACAGTTGGTGATAGTTGTTTTTGCCTTTTTGGGCTGATCTGCATTTCACATTGTGTTCTGCCATTTCTTTCTCAGTCTTGCTGGGTTTGGCTGCAGATGGCTGTACCACAGTCAGAAATTCATTTATTTTGTCCATCCTATTAGTCCAACTTCTCACTCCATCTGGACTTCTAAATTAGCTCCTTAATCCTTAATTGCTGTTAGTAATCTAACTGAAAACAACATGTTAGAAATATATTAAATATATTTAAAGTAGCTTAAATTTCTGAGAAAAACCGCCAATATTGCCTCATATACCCTTCCCCTTTAGGTAGGTTACAAGGATTCTTTTTTGGATCACAGGCAGATGGCACAATCAGCAGGTTGTATTAGAAAATTTAAGGAGCAGCTGTTTTTTCTACATTCATTTATTTTGTAGAATAGTTGATTTTATGAAATTACAAAGAAAAATGTATAAAGTATACCAAAAAGCAAAGCTTTAATGGATATTGTCCAAATAATGAGATTAAAATTAATGAATGAATACACTAACATACACACTATAACACAAGAATAATAATTTCAGTGACGGTATTACCACTTGAAATGAACTTAATCAACTTACAATATATTATATAGCCGGAGCTTAATATACTTTGTGAACTTATATTTTGTACATGTTCCAATGTTTAAATGATCAAACTGTCACTTCTCTTTCTGGAGCTCATTAAACTTTGAAGAGCTTGTTTCTTCGTCTCAAAAGGAACACCAGTAATGCTATTTTTCTACATGGGATACCATGTATTTAAACTAGGGACAGCTATCATCTTTTTGTCTATAGCAAGAGTTGTGGGCTCTGAATCAAGCAAGAAAAAAAGATGACTCTAGTGAAATTATCAGTGAAGTGGCATCCCCCATGGTTTTCCTACAGATTTGCAATTTCAGTTCTTCTGAATTCTGAAAGATCTAAACATAATTCCATGATAAATGGATGCAAGATTCTATCTCCATGTTCATAGGTAATGTAGCTTTAAGACTGACTTTAAAGACAATACAGCTTATAATCGCTCAGGTGGAGAGTTTAATTTCTATCACCTTCACAGCCAACATTTTTTTTAAAGAAAAGCATGTATATTGTAGATAAATTCCCTTATAAGAAGACAAATTGAAAATTCTAACATGATTTTGCTTCATTACCCATTACTTCCCTCTCACCCACACAAAACTAATAAATGCAGTTCCAGTCACTAAATATCTCTTGTCTAATTTAGTTGCCATGAGCTTCATGTTCTTAAACTATCTTGATTTCAGATTATTCTGTTACCCAATCTGACTTTCAATAATACTTACCAAGTTTTCCTACTTTTATCCATCTTTAATTGTGTTTTAAGACCAATTGCCAAATGTTTTGATTGTATTTTTTTCAAAAAATGACACAGCAGTATTGTCCTTATCCACAACCTCCATCCAGGGTTAAACACTGTGTAGTATGAAAATATTTAATCAAATGATCTGTAATCCATTAGGAATTCAAAGTGATATAAATAGTTAAGCACTCTATTTTCCTCTCCTTTTTTCTCTTTCTCATTATTATTTTTGCATTGAAGCTAAATAGAATATAGCAGAACAGACAAGCCCTTTTGATCTCTGTAATATTTTTAAAACAATTGTATGAATTAATTTTGTTGTACAAAGCAGGATTTATCTCCCACATTTCATTATGATTTAAATGGATGATGCTTTACAGCTATTTTATTATACTACTAACTTTGAAGGCTGCCTTTGCTTTTTCATAAAACAGATGAAAAGGAAGAATGGAAACAATTCCCATTGTTTTTACTGAATGTTTTCAGTTATTCCTCTACCCAAATGTTTCCATTTCAAATCCTGATGGGTATTCTGCTAGTATCTTTTAGAGAGAAGCATCATTTGAAAATTGAATACATAATGATCTAGTCTCCTATTATTAGTATTAGGACCCATATAAAAGTGGATTGGGTAGCACGTCTCACACACTGAAAATCCCTGTGCAAGAGTGGCAAGAAGCAGAAGTGAAAAGCAGAAAAGTAATGAAGCTATGGTTGACTTTGCCAACAAAGCAGAAGACATTCATGAAAAACTGCAACCTTCATTCTTTGTCAATTTCTTCTACCCATTTCAATTTAGGAATCATATGTTCTTATTGGAAGAGAGAGAGGGTGGGGGCAGGCAGACAGACTAGACCAGGACAGCTAGTCAGATATTTTATTATGGCCAGAAGTCAGCAAAATAAACAAGCATACTTAACTGAAAAATATAAAGAATTAAACAAGGTGTATATAAATAGAATTTAATCTTTGGAACAAATCTGTTTCATTCTTGAAGCTAAGTTAGCATAATTTATTGTTTGGGATAGGTACTCTCACTTTTTATTTTTTATTTTTATTTTATTTTTATTATTATTATTATTATTATTATTATTATTATTATTATTATTATTATTATTATTATTATTATTATTATTATTATTATTATTATTTCTTTTATTCATTAAACATGAAACTCAGTCAACTGAACATTTAAAGATATGTCATAAATACCATTGACTGGTGCTAATGGTTGATACGGATTGCTGCCAGCATCCTAGGTATCAACCAAGTATCTTCTTAAAATGTACGATGTTTCAAGTAACGCAGTTTTTTGCAGTTCCGCTGGAACTGTTATTGCAGGAAACTGCAATTTCTTGATGTGTTTTGTAAAATTCTTGGACATGGTACCAAGTGCCCCAATGACAATGGGTATCACTGTTATATGTTTCATCCATAATTGTGTAGTTTCGACGGCCAGGTCGCGATATTTCGTGGTTTTTTCCAGTTCTTTTTCTTCGACTCTTGCTTAGCGATATCAATAAATTGTATGCTTCGGTTTTTGACAACTGTGATATCTGGCATGTTGTATTCCAAATGACGATCTGTCTGTATTTGAAAGACTCACAAGATCTTCATGTTCTCATTTTCGACAACTTTTTCCACTTTATGTTCCCATGACATTTTGAATACAGGTAAGGCATATTTTTTACATAATGACCAGTGGATTAATTTAGCAACTTGGTCATGTCTAGTTTTGTTTCATTTGTCTGAAAAGAAAGTCGTTAAAAACTGTAACTTTGGTTTGTTTGTTTTTTCATCCTTTCTGAGACTATAAGAAGATTATTCTTAAGAAAGTTTTTGGATCAGTACTACAACTTATATGTACATAACACTGTTCATTGAAAGCTTGCACAAAAATTCCTTTCTCTTCAGTTTACTTCCTTGCAGTGGACATATCTGTATGACAGGAATCATCTCATTTCTTTGTGGTCAGGAGAGTTCTGAGATGACATATGAAAGCAGGCAACTGTAACATCAAGACATTCTGAATTTGAAATATTTCTCCTCATAGTAAACATACGGTAGTGTCATTTTTTCCTACAACTTTCTCTGTAAGTGACAAATGTTTTCCAAAGGGACTACAATAACAGAGCTCAGAATCAGTTTGTTTCTTCTGTCACTATTATTAAACTTGTTGGGCATAGAAAAGGAATATTAAAACAACATTCTAGGCAGCCATTGCGGAATTATGATAAATCTGGCTTGCTGATGATTAGATATAGAACAGGGGTGTCAAACTCAAGGCCTGGGGACCGGATCCAGCCTGCAGGGTGCTTAGATTTGGCCCGCGGGGCTGTCCTGAAAACATTGAAGGACTGGCCCACGGTGCCTCTGCCAGGAAAAACGGAGCTCAGGAGAGCCTCACGCGGGTCCTCCTGAGCTCCATTTTCATTGGCAGAGGGTTGCAGGAGGCTGTCTCAGCCGAAAACAGAGCTCAGGAACCCGTTTTCTCTGGCAGAGTGCTCGGGCCACCACAGGCGCCCCCAACACAAGTGATGCCAAGCTGGCCACACCCACCCTGGCCACGCCCACTTCGGGCCCCCGAGGTCAAACACAACCCTGATGCGGCCCTTAATGAAATCAAGTTTGATACCCCTGATATAGAACAATGTAAGAGTAAGCATAACAGCTTGGGTCACCTGTTTTTCATCCCTACCTGTCATTCTTAATAGAATAAGTACATCTTTTCTTCTGTAATACTAACCTCTTGTTTTCTCTCTTTTTTGCTGAAATTGTTTCATTCAGATGTCTATGTGGAACCTAAAATAAAAAGTTACTGAGAGCACTTACATGGATTATTGTCTTGAATCCAACACTCCCCTTCCATTGAAACACAAGAGCTGCACAGACATTTGGTCAGATTACAAGCACAAAGTTGTTTGATCACAGGCAGCTCTTCTTACATTAGAAAAGAGAGAGAGAGTCTGCACTCTAAGGATAATACCCTAAATTAGTTGTCTTTCTAATGATGATTTCACTTTTTTGTTTTGGTACAATTCTGTTTTTACATAGAAATGTTTTTCATCTAATGACTCTTTTATCTAAAAAAAAAGGTAGGGCTTTTTAAAGTAGTGTAGTAAAAAAACCAAATTTCCCAGTTGGAGAAATCTTTGCTAAGCTAGTCACTGTCAGTTATTAATGTATTCTTTCTTGCTATTATGAATTACATAATGCCATGTAAGTAGACTTCTTCTCATAGGAATTCCCTTGTAATTTTCTGTCCCAAATTTTATTTTTTTAATTTCTTTATTCAGTTTATATTCATAGACCAAAATAAGCAAAGGAAAACAAAAGGGGGAGAAAAGCCCTGGATATTTTCTTATTGTTTAAAAGTCAATTAAAAAAACATAAAAAGATTGAAAGTAAGGTTTTTTGGGGGTGGGGGGGAAACCAGTGGCAGAATATTTCTTTTGTTGGATCAGAATCTAGCTTCCAATTTTAAAAGCTACAAAGCGGAACTTGATCACTGCCAGAAATTCAAGATTGTATTGATCACTCCACAGTAGTTGAATGTAAACAAGATCAGTATGTCCTGGGAAGTCTTCTAAAAGAGATGCTATCTACCTCTTCCTAATATTTCTCTAGATGAGGCAGCATAACAAAGCATGGTTTAGACATTCTGTTGTGGTCAACAAAGATCTAACCAGTCATTTATAAATAACTATTCTGAATTTTCCTTCCATGATTTCAGTAGGCAGAGCATCACATGAGGCCAGAGTGAAGAACCATCTAAAGTTGAGTATTGCTTTATAATTCAGGTAGCTGCTTCACCCACTCTAGATAGGGAAGCATTTCAAAAAGCATTTCATAGGGAAGCATTTCAATAGAACAAAATGCAAGCTTATAAATACAAGAAAAAACATGAAGATGGCTCTGTGTGTAGAACAAGACAGGAAATGTTAGAGATAATTGGAAATTTCTATTCAAGAGCTATTCAAAGATCAAGATCACTCAAAAGTAACAACACCCACGAAAGAGGAAATGACAGATATCCTAGTAGAGGAAGTATCAAGTGCCCTAAAATCAATGAAAAACGGCAAAGCTTCAGGAAATGACTGTGTTACGGTTGAAATGTTGAAAGCTGGTGATCACAGTTTAAATAACATACTAGCAAAACTATACTCACGATGCCTCAGAAAAGAAAAAATACCCGATGCGTGAAAAAATGCTGAAGTGATTCTTATACACAAGGGGCCCAAGATGATTTAAAGAACTATCACCCAATAAGCCGCCTTTCAGTTATCTACAAGGTTTTCACCAAGATAATAGCAAAAAGAATTTTGAGAACATTAAATGATGCACAGCCAAAGGAGCAGGCAGGATTCAGAAGTGACTACAGCACAATGGATCACATCCAGATTGTTCAGCAAGTAATTGAAAGGCACTACGAGTGCACCATGCCTCTTTGCATGGCTTTTATTGATTAGAAAAAGGTATTTGACTAAGTATTCCAGCAAGCAATAATTAAGGCATTTTTCAATCAAATCGTAGACACTGCTTACGTAAATTTATTACAATCAATATATGAAAAAACAATGGCCACAATTTGCCTTAATGATCTTAAAAGTGGAAATCAATATAGAACGAGGTATATGACAAGATGATACGATATCACCTATCCTTTTCTCAGCCTGCCTTGAAGAAGTATTTCGCAAACTAGACTGGGCAAAAGATGAAATAAAAATAAATGGTGCCTATTTAAGTCACTTAAGATTTGTAGATGATGTTGTTCTCTTCTCACAAGACCAAGAAGAGCCACAAAGACACATACAAAAGCTGCACAAAGCAGGAAAACCGTTTGGCTTAAAAATAAATCTGAAAAAGATCCAGATTATGTTTAATAAATTCACCAAAGAAAGAAAAAAATTATATCTGGAGAAGAACTAGACGTAGTAGACCACTACATATACCTTACCCAATGGATCTCAATGGAAGGTGATATTAATAAAAGAAATTGAATGGCATGTTAAATGTGGTTGGCAGGCATTCGACAAGCTAAGAATAATTATCAAGAACAACCTGCCCTATGCCTGAAAAGTTTTCAATCAGTGGGTGCTACCTGCTCTTATATATGCCGGTGACACATGGACACTAACCTCAAAACTAACTACAAAAGCTAAGAGTGGTGCAAAGAGCCATGGAAAGATACATGCTCGGCACAAGATAGAAAGACATGCATATGGATTAGAGAACAAACAAAAATATACGATATCATCAAGAGTATAAAAGAATTGAAATGGAAATGGCTGGTTACATAGCAAGAATTGATGGCAGGTGGACCAAGGCAGTCATAGAATGGATCCCATTTGATAAAAAGTATCCACGAAAGAGACCTAAAACAAGATGGATTTACGACATCAGCAAGTATTGTGGGCCCATTTGGCAAAACAAATCTCAGCACCATATTAGTGGAAACATGTGGAAGAGGCCTATTTAAATCAGTTCAGTTTCTCCAGTATTCATCGTTATTCATCATCATTTATTATATTTTTATTATTAATATTCTTACTGAAAATACCTTTTACAGAATAAAAACAATACAATTTTTTTAAAAAGTAAAGAAAAGAAATAAGTAAATAGGAAAGAAATATAAAGAAGTGGCTTCTGATCTTTACAGCAGTTATAAATGCATTTATATTTATTGTTTCTCTGTAGTTATATTGTGGCTCCCTTATTCCCATCTTTTTTGTTACTTTTTAACTCACCTTTATTCTTATTATAAATAACTCAAGGCAGTGAACACCCTTAATACCTCTTCCTCCACTTATTGTCCCCACAACACCACCCTGTCGTGAGGTGATTTGAGCTGAGAGAGAGAGTGACTGGCTCAAAATCACCCAGCTTGATAAGTGCCTAAGGCAGTATTAGAAATCACAGTTGCCTGGTTTCTAGCCTGGTACCTTAACCACTAGATAAAAGTGACTATCTATTCTACCCTTTGTAATCATTAAATATATAAACAACAAATTCATCTTTGTCTGTTTTCGGCAAAAAGTCCATAAAGGGTTCCAGTCACTGACAAACGTAGTTTTTTTTTCCTTACTCAAGCAACTTAATTTTTCCATCGCTGCAAATTCTATCATTTTCACCAGCAGTTGAGAGTATTTCAGAATCTTTCCATTTTTGTGCATATTTTGGTATCACTGCAGTTACCATGTACAAATCTTCCAGAGATCTTTTCTAGTTGTCTACCCATTAGTCCCAATAAAAAAATTCTGGCTTTAGTTAAATAATAATATTTTTCAAAAAATTAGTCATTGTTTATATTTAAACCGAAAATCCTCTCTTATGTAGTTTCTGATATGGATCATCTATCAAAGGGACCAAAATATTTTCAGTAAATGATATGGTTGAAAGCCCAATTGAAATGAGTCCAATCAAGATCATCCAGTGCACTTGAAACTGTGAAGCCACTACCTTTTCAGTAACCTTTTGCAGAAAATACATTTTACGCATTTTAAACACCATTTAAAATACACACTATTTGCAAGTGTTTTTTTTAATGTGTGAGTGAGTGTTACTTTAATGAAGGTACATAATGTTTTGCCCTGTAGCATCATTGTGTGCCAAAATATCACAAGAACGGAAAGGACTAACAGTGTTTTTTGCCCTTAGCTTCTTTAGCCCATTTACCAGCTGACATTTAATTAAAATATCTGATACTAAGAACTGGACAGCAACCAAATTGTCCATTTCACATCAACCACCAGCTAAGATTTTCTGTTGGAAAGAAACTTATCTAACTACAGATAGAAATTGTAGTTGTGAATTGCCATTGTTCTTCCAGTTTCTTTTAGAATCTCTCTTGAAGTCTCTTCACAAAATTCTCAATGCCATTTAGTATTTATAATGTAAATTGCAGTTATCTCTCAATTGATGCCTTATTTGCATAATACAGGTAGTCCTCACATAGTGTCTATGTCAAGCAACCACCATTCAAAATTACAGTGGTAATGAAAAATGAACATTGCAGCAATGCCCATATTTACAGATAGTTCTCAGTTTACAATCAGGATTGGAACCGGATTTCTGGTCATTTATTGTAATGGTTGTAAGTCGAGGCTCCTACCTTTTACAACTTTTTGTGGCAATTATTAAGGGGATCACCATGGCTGATAATCAAATCTGCTATTGTTAAGTAAATACCACCATTATAAATGCAAATCCATTCTTCCAAACCAGCAAAAAAGCTCACAAATGTAGTCACATGGCTGTGGGACTCTGCAACTAGTTGTAAAGGCAACCAAGTTGCCAAATACCCAAAATGTGATCACATGACCATGGGCAGGCAGGAAGTGAAATGACATTTTAGGATGGCCAGAAATGCTTTATGGCCCAAAGCACTTCTTTCATACCTGTTGTAATTTAGAATGAATGTTAAGTAACCAGGCATAAGTTAGGATTACCTGTATGACCTTTGCAATGTCTCTCTCAGTTACGTGTTTGCCATTACAGTATTTGGTATGCATTGTCCTGTCAACTTGAAACTAGCAGACTCTCATCCTCCTTTATGACAGCTGGAAAAATGTAAGAAAAAGCCCTTTCTTTCTTTGAACATCCTATCAATGATCACTTCCTGCCAATCTTTACCCTGAGAGAGAAACTCAGTCATTTTATAGGAACAGAGACATTGGATCTCAGGATAAAAGTACATCTGTGTTATGTTAATTTCCTCTTCCAGTAGCCCCCTTTGTTTTCTTTATTGCACAATAGGATAATTGGACCAGTTTAAATGGTAGTATTTGACCTGTGTTAACTAATTCTCACATGCACATCATTTTATAAGTATGTACCATCCAATACAACTTTCCAGATTGTACAGGTTAGACTCACAACCAGAGTTGGGACCAGCATTTCCATCACTAAACAATGTAATTGTAAACTGAGACCACATCACTTAGCAACTGCAATCCCAGCAGTTCTAATTGTCATCACTAAGAGTTGCAGGTTATTAAGTGACTATCCCCCTCAATGCAAGCCATTCCAGTAAGATAAGGGACTTCCTCCAACTCCCCCATTCATCTATCACCCAGCACTCTGCCTTGCAGGGAAGCAAGCAGTCCTAGAAACTTGCAGATCTGGAGCTGCTTGCCATGTCCCGGGAAACCGCAGCCACCCCATCCAGTCCTAGCCACTTCAGCCCAGTTCCAGCATTCCTAGCCACTCTGCACTTGTTGCCCTGTGTGTTGCCATTCCAGCTGACCTTTTCTGTCTTGTAACTAATTCTGGCTGCTGAGAATGCATGGCTGGCTTGGCTACTGGGCTGGGCTGGGCTTTTGCTTTGAGTTATTTTATTTTTGGAAACTGGAATTTAGCCCCACAGAGCAAATGGAGCTGCTTTTTTTTCGGGTCAAAAAGCAAACTTCTCCCAAAAGCTCTTTGTAAAGGGACTGCTTGGTCTTTTCTTTTTTCTTTCCTTTTTTTCTCCCTACAACTAAAGCCTAGTCCAGCCCAGCAGCCAAATCGGGCATTCTTGTAAGCAACAGGACCAAAAAGATGGCAAAAATTAGCTGGTGGTGAAGCACAAGGCATTAAAGGGGCACAAGGGCATAGGTAAGTGAGTGGAACAGTTAAAGCTTTCTTGTATTTGCAAGTGCAATCTTGCCACCAAGCACCTGAGTTTTGAACACATCGTCATGGTGATACCATAGCACAACAGCCATAACTTTGGCAAAGGTCACAAGCCCCTTTGTTCAGAGTCATCACACTTCGAATTGTCACTGAACAAATACTCATAAGTTGAGGTCTATCTGTACACTTAGAGACAGGGACATACATTCTGAAGGCATACCAGTATATATAAGGTTAAACCAAACTGTTCTGGCCTGTTAAGTTAGATGTCAGGGTAACATTTTTCAGCATTTCTATTCCTCTCATTCTAAATTTGCCATAAGCAAACTTCTCTTTAAGCAATCTTCCTGTTTTGAAAAGATAAGAATGTCAACAAATTTCACTGATGATATACATTAACCAGTTTATATCCTCCAAAGTCACATCAGATTTGAGACTGTAGCATGCCCTAAAGTCAAAAAATATTTTGTAAGGGTGAACACTTGTGTTTAGAACGATAATTTACACATGGCCATATATATGCAAATGTTGCTTGATTATTGATAATTATTTAGCTGTCAATTGAATGTATTCATCATTTTATTGAAAGAGAAAAATGGTATTTGAATTGATATTGGGTGATAGCTAAATTCTGTGCCTGGCGATTGAGCTATAATTACTATTTAGTAGTCATACTATTTAGCAGAACTTGGTGCTCATGTTGACAGATGATGAATGAATGTTTCTTATATTTATATATGCATTGAGACAAATATACATGAAGCTTCATTTTAGTCAGAGGGGTTTTAAAAACATTTAAAACACCATTTTTAATGTTTACTTTTGAAAACAGCTTGTTAAGAGTGACAAATGCTTACAGGCAGAGCAGTATTATAGATTTTAAAAAGTTTGCCTCCTCCAATTTGTTTTTTGAAAGGTAGCTGACATCATATTACTTCCTGTGTATGTTTACTTGGGAGTAAATCCCTCTATATTTTGTGGAGATCTTTTTATCAAATAATTGAAATTGCAGTTTAAGATGAACAAAGAAATACCCAGTATCGTTATTTCTCAGCATTGGCAGTAACTGGAATTAGAGCAAAATTTCTTGGGAAACTGCAAACACTCATTCCCCACTCAAGAGGCAATTTTTATGGAAAGTAGATTACAATTTTCCACTAATCATTGTGCCTCTGGATCAGTGGTGAAATCCAATTTTTTTTACTACCAGTTCTGTGGACGTGGCTTGGTGGGTGTGGTGTGGCTTGAGGGGTGTGGCTTGGTAGGCGTGGCAGTGGAAGGATACTGCAAAATCCCCATTCCCTCCTCACTCCTGGGGGAAAGATATTGCAAAATCTCCATTCCCACCCCACTCTGGGGCCAGTCAGAGGTGGTATTTGCCGGTTCTCTGAACTACTCAAAATTTCCGCTACCAGTTCTTCGAACTACTCAAAATTTCCGCTAGCGATTCTCCAGAACCTGTCAGAACCTGCTGGATTTCACCCCTGCTCTGGATATAATGTGGGTCAGACTTCCGTTCCCCTTATTTTGCCAGCCTCAAGTGCACTTTTCATTCTGCAGGACAAACAAAATTGGAAAAGATTATATGTTCTGATAAGCAGCAATTCAGCTCAATTGTTTTTAGTTTCATGGAAAGTGATTTGAAATTACATGAATGCTAGAAGTTGTTTGGTAACTCAACTTGATGAGGTAAATCTTTGAAATTTTCTTTCTTTTCATGTTCCATTTTCGTTTTCGAAAAATCAGAAGCTTCTGTAGTGGAGACATTAAGTGTGAGGAACATCTAGTTCCAAAGAAGATTGGGGTCAGTCCTGGAATGTTCCAACCAATACAAAGTGTCTTTAATAAATAGAGTAATGATTGCTATGGGAACATAAGAGAGTAGAGAATAACAAAGTATGTATCTCAGATATTTTCCATCTAAATATTTTTAAAAAGTAAAGATAATGGTGATTTTTTACTTACAAATAAAGATCAGCCAAGAATGATGGGGGAAGCATTGCTCTCAAATATTTTAATTTTCATCTATGTAAATCACTTCTCATTGAAACCAACAAGCAAGTGTGTGCCAACTGTACTTCCACCAGCCTGCTTGATAACAGTCAGGGAAATTGGAGATCTTTATGGCAAATACAGGTGGTCCTTGACTTATGACCACAACTGAGTCCAAAATTTTTGTTGCTAAGTGAGAAAGTTGTTAAGTGAGTTTTGCTCTATTTTATGACCTTTCTTGTCACAGTTGTTAAGTAAATCACTGAAGTTTAAGTTAATAACATGGTTATTCAATGAATCTGACTTTCCCATTAATTTTGCTTGTGAGGTTACAAAATTTGATTATGTGACCCTGGGACACTGCAACTGCAGTGCACTGCAATTGCACTGCAACATTCACTGCCTGAATTTTGATCATGGGACCATGGAGATACTGCAATAGTTGTAATTGTGAAAAATGGCCACAGATCACTGTTTTCAACACCATTGTAACTTTGAATGGTCACTAAACAAACTGTTTTAAGTTGAGGACCGTAGATGTGCTGCTGCTTGCCATTACTCATGACCATTTGCCTTTATGTCCTTTTGGAACATAAAATATTGGAATCAGGAAAACACTGACTATCCAAGGAGATCAGGCAGGGTGTTTATTTTTTGTTTTGAATTTGTAGTTGAATCATCCCTAACTTCTCTTCTTGAACAGATTAAAATATAATAATTAAATGTGTAGTATTTACATTTTTGTCTTTCTTTACAACATATTCAGTTTCATAAATGCTATTCATATCCTTAAATAGTAATGAGCTACATCTTTAGCAACAAAGACATAACATTTCTGCACAATATAAATGTTCTTAGGCAACTGGAGGGAACAGCTAATGGAGCTTGCTTAGTAGGAGCTTTGCTTATATCATATTCTATATTAAAATCAACAGCATGTGCACTTGGCCTTGCACAATTCAATCAATCATATACTCATAATGCATGTAGTACAATATGCACATGAAGTAGGAGCTCCACCTACTGGCAGGATTTATTAAGCTAATTGGAAAGTCTTCATAAAAGATAAACTGAGGCTAATGCCTCAAGACTTTATAAGCATTCTGATGCAGTCCTCTTTGCAATGGTATGGAAATGGTTTCCAATTATTTTAGTCAGGATATTTTTGAACTTTGTAAGTTAGATTCCAGCCCTAACGCCCATCAATCAAATACCGTATTTTTCAGAGTATAGGACGCACCGGAGTATAAGACGCACCTAGATTTTAGAGGAGGAAAACAAGGAAAAAAGTATTCTGAACCAAATAGTGTAGTAATATATTATTTAATAAATTACCAGTGTAGCAGAATACCTTTTACAACCATGTATACTTTTTACAAACTTCAAACTTGACAGCTTTAAGACTTGTGGACTTCAACTCCCAGAATTCCTCCTCCAGTCATGCTAGCTCAGGAATGGGAGTTGAAGTCCACAAGTCTTAAAGCTGTCAAGTTTGAAGTTTGTAAAAAGTGTACATGGTTGTAAAAAGTCTTGCCAAGTTTGAAGACCCTTGCACCCCTAACCCAGGGGTCTTCAAACTTGACAGCTTTAAGACTTGAGGACTTCAACTCCAATTCCTGAGCTAGCATGACTGGAGGAGGAATTCTGGCAGTTGAAGTCCACAAGTTTGAAGACCCTTGCACCCCCTTGGCAAGTTTAAGACTTGTGGACTTCAACTCCCAGAATTCCTCCTCCAGTCATCCTAGCTCAGGAATGGGAGTTAAAGTCCACAAGTCTTAAAGTTGCCAAGTTTGAAGAGCCCTGGGTTAGAGGTGGCAAGGGTCTTCAAACTTGGCAAGTTTAAGACTTGTGGACTTCAACTCCCAGAATTCCTCCTCCAGTCATGCTAGCTAGAGTTGAAGTCCACAAGTCCTCTCCATACATGCTAGAGTTGAAGTCCACAAGTCCTCCCGGTCTCGCAGCCAGTTCCCTCCTGAAGTTTCAAGGGCCGCAACTTGAGCTGAGCAGATCTGCGGCGAAAGCGGTGGCTCCTGGTTTTCCCGGCCAAAGAGCGCTTGCTAGAGAAGAGCAGCTGAGGAAGCAGGCGAGGCGCGGCAGCAGGCAGGTGTCTTGGAAGCGCCGAGGGCAGCACGCACGTCCGGGATGTCCCTCTCTGGGCTTTCCGCTTAGGCGGCGACAGCGGGCGCAGCGAGTCCCGTCCCCACGCGCGTCCCCGGCGCTTGCTGTGGCGACGCTGTTTTCTCCGAGACCTTTGTCTACTGCTCCTTCTCCGAGACAAAGGTCTCGGAGAAAACAGCGTCGCCACAGCAAGCGCCGGGGACGCGCATGGGGACGGGACTCGCTGCGCCTGCTGCCGCCGCCTAAGCGGAAAGCCCAGAGAGGGGCATCCCAGACATGCATGCTGCCCTCGGCGCTTCCAAGACACCTACCTGCCGCCGCGCCTTGCCTGCTCGCACGCCCGCTCGCTCGCAAGCGGGCAGCAGCGGGGATCGAAGTGGAGCGGTGGCACCTCGAAAGGACTGGGGTGCTAGATTTCATGCTAGCTCAGGAATGGGTGGCGGGGGCAAGCAGCGGTGGTGGCGGCGGCAAGCAACAGCAGGGACGGCGGGGGCAAGCAGCGGGGGGGCAAGCGGCGGTGGCGGCGGCAGCGGTGGGTGGTGGGGAAAACCTCCAAAGGCTGGGGGGTGGGGGGGTGCATTCGGTGTATAAGACGCACCCAAATTTTCACCCTCTTTTGGGGGGTAAAAAGGTGCGTCTTATACTCCGAAAAATACGGTAGCTTATTATTGTGACCTAGGTTATAACAGCATTACACAGGTTTGTTTGTTTGTTTTTAAATGAAAATCAGTAATATTTTAAAAAGGGAATGTGGAGGAACGTGTTGCTAAGACAGTATGTTCACTTTTCATCCAAAAGACTGGAAAAAATAGTGTCTAAATGTTTAAAGAAGGAACATTGCTGTATGTAACGGACATTTACTTATGTTTGACATTCAGCCCTAGTATTATTTCCTGGTAGTCAATGATTTAAGTACTATTAAAATTTAAGATTAGTTAAATTCCCTCACTTGCTGGTCTGAGGAGACAGAGCACTTCTATCCATGATTAATTTAGTATTATATTTAAACTTTGTTTGCTGATATATAAAGTTTTCTTTTCAACAGATATTATATAAAATAAGTAGTCTTCACTGGTAATCACTGGACTCCAGAAAATCCACTTACTGTATCCTTGTTTTATTGGATATGATACCAACAGTGTATTTAACAAATATGATTTTTACATTGTCTTTGAATTCTCCTTCCGGGCTATCCTTTTGCAATTCATTAATCAATAGTCTATTAAAACAATAAATTGGATATTTTTTCTTTATTGATCAATTACATAAGGAAAAGAACTTTCTCTAAAATCAGGTGAAATAAATCTTTCAGAGATATATTGCTTGATTACTTCCACTTTATCCTATTAGCATGAATCCAAAAGAGCTGTTCTGCTGACATGAAAACTGATGATTTGCTATTTCCAGGATTGAGGCAACATTAAATATCATATCTGAATCTAGTCTTAGAAAGTGTTAATGAATTTCAAAAGTCTTATAACATTTTACATTGTTTATAGTTCTCTTACCATGTTATCCTCATAATCCTGTGAAATATGTTACACTGAATAATTGGCACAAAGTGGAATTGTCCACATAATATTCAGTTGGTCCATAGTTAATGACCAGGTTCTTAGCAACCTTAATTATTGTAAGATGCTTAATGTCACCTCCAGGCATGATGGGCAGCATATAAGTTGAACAAATAAAATAAATACAACTGTTCAAAGCTATGACAGACACTCCCAAAAGATACTTATGACCCGAATTCGAAGATCCAATGTCACCCTACTCTGCATATGGTCCCATAATTACATTTTGGGTGCTCAGCAACCATCCCATGCTTATAGCTGTTTGCAGCATCCTGCGTCTCATCACTGCGATGTACAATGTGTATTGACAGAAACTGGCATTTACTTCCAATTTCTGGCAAAAAAAATATCTATTACAAACAATGGGTTTACTCAACAATCCCAGTGCTCACTTAATAACCATGGTGCTCACTTTACCACTGTTGCATTTGTTTAAACAATTACCTGCAAAAAAGATCATAAAATTGAGTTGGTCACATGATGACCCGCTCATGGCACAACTTACAACTGTAATTCCAGATAAATTACATTCATAATTCAAAAACTATCTGTAATCATATAATTTTTCAACCTCCCAAATGATCATTGTTTAACTTAAAATTCCATTAAATATTCCATTTCTTTTTGATTATATCCAATAAATTTTGTACTATAACCTGGTAACTGATTCCATTGTCAAGTTTCTATAACAAGTAAAGTATTTATTCCTATGTTCAATATTTATTTTATTATTTATATTTCTTATTTCCAAACCAGCTACCTCCCTCAGAAATATATCTTTTAACAAAGATTTTAGGTCTAACAGAGTTATTAGGGAAATTCACAGTAAATCAAGTATTGGATTTGGGTTTTGCTCTGTCATGTCCAATACTATGAATGAAACCCTTAAATATATTTGGCTCACAATAATTTTACCTCATGCACTGCACCAAGTTTTCTAGGACAATGGCTATACAAAACACAAAACAGCAGCTCTTATGTTAACTTATGTAAAACACTTACTGATTAAAATAAAGGAGGGATATCTAAAACAAATATGTTTACTACTGTGATCCCTTGTTTCATGTTTTCTGATCTCTCCCCTAAGCAATATATTGCAATATCTAGATAGAAAAATGATCTTTATCTGGTTATCAATAGTATGTGAATATTTTTCCAGGTGTACCGCAAGGTCCTAGTATCATAGGGTTTCTGCACCAAGGTATGTGTTATATGTAGGTATCAAGTTCTTCAAAAACTAAGTGCATTATGAAAGAGGACAGTAGGCAATTTTTAAAAATCACTGTCTTCATATGGCAGAAAGTTTGCAGCAAAGCAGAGTAATTTGTGATGATAAATTGCAGCTGTCAGAATGTCAAGATCACTTTATGGAATTTATTTGCAATCTCATATTTCAAGTTTATGTGTTGGTAATTCCCTTCTGCCCTTACAGGGCAAACCTCTTAGGAAAGAAAAGCAAAATATTGATAGTCCTTTTGTTTTAGTTATAACTAGAGAAAAAAATAATTCTACTTTTCCTTAAAAATAAAAAGTTGTGGTTTTTCTTCAAAATACAACAGTAACGAAATGGAAGGAACACCTGTCATACAAATGTCTCTGAATTTTAAAGAATGGCCATTTTAAGGCAAACATTTGTTTGTTTT
Organism: Diadophis punctatus similis; assembly: GCA_023053685.1. Classification (NCBI taxonomy): domain Eukaryota; kingdom Metazoa; phylum Chordata; class Lepidosauria; order Squamata; family Dipsadidae; genus Diadophis; species Diadophis punctatus. The sequence continues at coordinate 10,786,538 of JALIGW010000008.1, forward strand.
TGTTTGGATCTATTCTTGTACTTATTTGTACAAAAAAGGGTGTTTTTTTTCTTTTAAAGAATACTACTAATTTTCTAAAAAAAATAATAATCTTTATTTGGTTTTTAAGCTTTAAAAAGAACATACATAATAACACACAACATCAAAGAAAAAAGAAAAAAGAAAAAAGAAAACATTAAGAAAGGGGGGGAAAGGGAAAAGAAGGAGAAAAAAAAATACAAACACTAATACACAAAAGAAAAAAAAAACAACATTTCAATTTAACAGCTATATCTTTATGTAACTAAATCCAGTTTTGCAATCTTACTACATTGGTTGCTTTTAACCTTTATCCCTTTTACTCTTTAGTTCAAACTAATCTAAAACGTATTTATACATATTTACATTATTTTTCATATTTATATCCTCGGATTATGTGCATCGATAATAATATTGTTATAAAGGAGATGGTAAGGAAAGATTTTTCGGATCAAGTCTTCTTCTATGTCCATAGTTTTAAATTTTTATTTGATTGTAACCAGGAATACCATTTTGCCCATATTTCATAGAAATCAGAGTTGTCTTTTTGATGGATGTCCATCGTTAACTTGCTCATTTCTGAGCATTCTAAAATTTTCCAAATTATCATATTTGAGGAGGGAATAATATCAGATTTCCAATTTTGGGCATATAGTAGTCTAGCTGCGGTTGTTATTTGTAAAATTAAATATCTTTCTTCTTTTGTAAATTTGCTCCGGAAGATCCCCAATAAGAACATTTCTGGTTTTAATTCCATTTTCACATTTAGAATCTGTTCCAACCAAGATCTAATCTTTTTCCAAAATACTTGAACCTTGGGGCACGACCACCACATGTGGTAGTAGCTCCCTGCTTCCTTTTTACACTTCCAACATTTAGGTGATAGCGATGGAAACATCTTTGCCAGTCGATCTGGGGAGAGGTGCCAACGGTATACCATTTTATAGATATTCTCTTTATAAGATGCAGCTAGTGTCAATTTATAATTGATTTTCCAAATAACCTTCCATTCATTCAAATTTATTTCATATCCCAAATTTTGAGCCCAAGCGATCATATAGCCTTTAGTTTCGTTCTCTTTTAATTTAGTTTTCAACTGCAGATTATAAAATTTGGAGATCATTTTTTCATCTGGCCCCATAAATATTTTGTCTAATTCATTACTGTTTTGGAAGCCGAATTGGGAGAGATCTTTCTTATATCGGGTTTGAATCTGAAGATAGTGCCACCATTCTAAATCTATGCCCTTTATACTAAGTTCTTGTCTTGACCTAAGATTATTTTGTTCATCTAAAAGCTGTTGATAGATAATAGTTTTATTCTTGTTTATAAAATTTGGATGTATAATGGCTTCAGATGTTGATAGCCATTTAGGAATTTTTTTATAGTAATCATTTTTTATATTAAGCCAGGTTTCTAGTAAGGGGCCCCGTATATAATGCCTCTGAAAGTATGCATGTGCCTTATGTTTCCCTCCCCACAGGAATGCATGCCAGCCTACTTGAAGATTAAAACCTTCCAGAGTTAAGATCCTTCTGTTACGTAATAAAACCCATTCTTTGATCCAGCTTAATGCAGCCGCCTTGTAATAGCTTTCCCAGTCCGGGAGTCCAAAGCCACCATTAATCCTACGGTCATGTAACGTCTGGAGTTTAATTCTGGCCTTTTTCTTTGACCAAATGAATTTGCGGACGATGTTATTTAATTCCGTGAAAAAGTTCTTTTTAAGTTTTATGGGTGCAATTTGGAATAGAAATAATAGCTTGGGTAAAACGTTCATTTTGATAACGGCAATTTTACCTAATAACGATAGTTGCAATTTAGCCCAATTCTGCAACTCTTTTTGTATTTTTTGATTCAATTTTGTATAGTTGTCTTCTTTGATGGTGCTACATTTGGCAGTAAGCCATAGCCCTAGATATTTGACTTTTTTAACTATTTTAATTCCCAGTATTGTTTCTAAAGTCCTATTTTGTTTTTCAGTTAAGTTTTTAGTTATTATTTTTGTTTTTTCTTTATTGATTTTTAATCCTGCCACTTTACCAAACTTTTCTATTTCTTCAATTAATATTGGACCCGATTTTATGGGATCTTCCAGGATATAAGTCATATCGTCTGCAAAGGCCTGCACCTTATAGTCCTCCTTTTTAATTTTTAAACCTTTTATATTATGATTTTGTCTTACACACCTCAAAAGAATTTCTAAGGCCAGAATAAATAGTAGAGGAGATAGGGGGCACCCTTGGCGAACTCCTTTCTGAATATTTACTTTGTCCGTCAGATCATTATTCACAAGTACTTTGGCTGATTGTTCCTTGTAGATTGCCTTAATCAAATTTAAAAATTTAGCACCAAAATTCATCATCTCAAGCTGGGTTATGAAAAACCGCCAATCCAAGTTATCGAAAGCTTTCTGGGCGTCAATAAAGATTAATGCCAGCTGTTTTCCTATATGTATATCGTAATACTCAAGGACATCCAGTATAATTCTTGTATTGTGGCTGATTTGTCTATTTGGCAAAAATCCGTTCTGGTCAGAGTATATTAGTTTATTTAGTATTGGTTTAAGTCTTTCTGCCATAATAGAGGCTAATATCTTATAATCTGTATTTAATAATGAAATGGGTCTGTAGTTTTGGATTTGTAATTTATCTGCTTCTTCTTTCGGGATTAACGTTATATACGCCTCTTTCCAAGACTCGGGAATTTTAGCTTCTTCCATAGCCCCATTATAAACCTCTAACATTAATTTTTCTAATTGTTGTTGGAATTTTTTATAAAATTCTGAGGGTATACCATCTGGGCCTGGCGTTTTATTGTTTTTTTGTTTGGCAATGGCCTTTCTAATTTCTGCAGTTGTTATGTTTTTATTTAGAACCGTCCTATCCTCTTCAGATAGGACTGGCAATTCTAGTTTCTCCATATATTCCTTAATTTCTTCTTGACTAATATTTTCTTTTTTGTATAGTTCAGTATAAAAATTTCGCACTATATTTTTCTTTTTCTCTGATTTACGATACAACGCCCCGTTCTCATCTCTCAGTTGGTCAATTTGTCTGTCCATCCTTTCTTTCTTCAATTTATGGGCTAACCATCTCCCCGGTTTATTGGCAAATTCGAAGTAATTTTGTTTTGACATTTTAATTTTCTGCGCCAAATCTTCGCCTTTTTACTACTAATTTTCTAATGCTAGATTGTTAGGGTGACCATCTTACAATTCAGGCATAATTTTTAATTACCGTATTTTTTGGAGTATAAGACGCACCTTTTTACCCCCAAAAAGAGGGTGAAAACTTGGGTGCGTCTTATACACCGAATGTAGCCCCACCCACCCACACCCACCCTTTGGCCTCTGTCTTCCAGCAATTTACTTGTTTGCAGGAAAGAGGGAAGAGCTCTGTAAAGAGCTTGCAGGAAAGAGGGAAGAGCAAGTCAGTAGCAGTTTCCCGATCTACAGCTGATTAGGTTTGCCACGTGGGAAAATGAAAGTGAAACTAACTACAAAGAGGCAAATAGCTGGGAGAGACGCAGCACATTTTTATTTTTTGCTGAACTGGATGGAAGGGGGTAAGTGAATAACTATAAATGTCTGTAGAATGTTCAAATTATTAGACTTATTTTTTAAAGACTGCTTTATTGTTGTTCTAGAGCCAGGGATCTCCAACCTTGGCAACTTTAAGACTTGTGGACTTCAACTCCCAGAATTCAACAGCCAGCTTTGTTAGCTTTGCTGACTGTGGAATTCTGGGAGTTGAAGTCCACAAGTCTTAAAGTTGCCAAGGTTGGAGATCCCTGTAAATCTAGACAACTTAACAAAATAAAGAAGCTTTTTAAAATAAATGCTTGCTCTGAAGAGGCCCAGTGCTATTGTATCTTCTTTTAAATAATAGAAAATAATGTATACTTTCAGAAATTTTTATTAATTTTAACAGCTCTATATAAGTATAGTCTGAAATGTAACAGTGTCTCGTTTAGTATTAGAGTTTAGTTACCTTGGAGTAGATCTATTTAAATAATTGGGAAGAGTTAGTGTGACTACATTTAAGAAAACATTCTGGCATAATGTACATTTTTCAAATTCTTTGCTATTTCTATGGGTCAGGCACACATGCACAGAAATACACAGCAAACAGTATATATCATCTGTGCTGTTTGCTGTTTGGCAAATTGCTTGGAGGCAGAGGCCTTTTTTCCTTGTTTTCCTCCCCCAAAACTAAGGTGTGTCTTATACTTCGGTGCGTCTTATACTCCGAAAAATACGGTATGTCACTAAAAGTAGAAGAAAAAATTATGGCCTAGGCTATTAGTACACAACGATTGAGGGCAAAAGAAGGGGACAACAGAGAATGAGGTGGCTGGATGGAGTCACTGAAGCAGTCGGCGTGAGCATAAATGGACTTTGGGGGATGGTAGAGGACAGGAAGGCCTGGAGGAAGGTTGTCCATGGGGTTGCAATGAGTCAGACTTCACAACTAACAACAACAACAAATTAGTTACACAACCTACAAATCACTTCTCCATATACTCAATTTGTTCTCCAAAGTAATTCCTTTATTATTTGAAGGATGCTGATTAGAACTGATTAACTTTAAATGTATTGCTAGTATTGTTAAGCCAATTAAGTAAGTAAATATCTATGTGGAGGTTAAAATCTCCTGTGATCAATAACATGCAATTAATATTATGACCTATTGAGGTCATCAGAAGAAAAAGAAAGCTGGATACCCTTCCCTCACATCTGGATGTAGTTAGTTGAAAAATCTTTCTCTTGAGCAGCATTTTTCTGTTTTAATTGATCTGAGGCATTTTAGAATAGAAAAGAGTTTTGTTCAAAGTGGGAAAAACATTTGCTTTACGGTGCTTAGGTATGTCATACATTACTCTTCAAATTCCAGTTGCTTGTCTCTATTTCTTTCTCAGACTTCTGATGCAGGTAAGATCACAGTTCTAAATTCCACACTAGGATGAACTAAACATTTGGGGGACAAAGAAGGGCTGCCATAGCTGCCTCTCCCTTTTTTTTCTTATTTTAATAAATAAGTATAGTACTGAAAAACGTATTATGGTACTTCAGAGAGCATCATTAGAGCACAAACCAGGAGCTAAATTGCAAAGTTTTGAAAACTACAAAGCCTAAAAAAGTTTGAATTTGAACTGGATTAGATTGACTATGGATGTGCTTCATAAATACTCCTTCTGTCCTGATTTTTCTGTAGTACAGTGAGGGGGGGAAGCTGACTGTATCTATGTGCATTTGTAGGAATGCTTTACACAGTCCTCTGTAGTTAATATTCTAAGGCAAGCAAGCACATATAACCTATGAAAAGTTGGAGGTAAGAAATTTGAGAACCAGAAAACTATAAAATACAGCACATCAAATCCCGATAAACTCACATATTTTGCTAAGATTGGATCTTAGTGAACAGCTATGTTATTTTAAATGGTTCGATAGAAATTAAATGAGTTTGCTTTGCTTTGCTTTGCTTTGCTTTGCTTTTTCATTTCTGTTACAAATATTCACTAGCATTCCAACATTCAAGGCAGGTAAAAGAAGACTAACAACAAAAAGAATCAAAAAAGGATAGACAAGTTATGCAGTCACTAAGCCATAATTTACTGAGGCAATTCATTTCCAAATCTGAGTACCTTTTATGCATTGTAGCATTTGATTGAGACATAGTTAGCTCAAACCATCCAGTGAGTTTACATAACTGAAACTGGATATATACCTGAGTCTCTTCTGTCCTAGACCAGCACCTTAGATGCTACAACACCATCTTACAGAATACAAACTAACAAAGTTGGAAGGGGTCTTGGACGTTGTCTAGTCCAATTCCCTGCACAGGCAGGAGATCCTATACCATTCCGGACAAATGGCTGTCCAATCTCTTCTTAAAAACCTCCAGTGATGGAGCACCCACAACTTCTGGAGGCAAGCCATTCCACTGGTTAATTGTTTTCACTGCCATTTCTTCTTAAATCTAGGTTGGATCTCTCTTTGATAAGCTTCTATCTGTTACTTCTTGTCTTGCCATCAGGTGCTTGTGACAGCCCCTCAGGTACTCGAAAACTGCTATCATATCACCCCTAGTCCTTCTCTTTGTTAGACTAGACATTCCTAATTCCTGCAATTGTTTATCATACATTTTAGTCTCAGTCCCCTAATCACCTTTGTTGCTCTTTCTAGAGTGCAGAAACTTTTGTTAAAATTTTGTAGTTCACTAGACATTCAAACCACATACTTCGGTGAACGTTTGCTATTTAGAAAATAAGTCAGTGAAGTGGAATTCTAAGATAGCTTTGTTTCAGTGCAAAATGTCCTCCATACACAGAGACTTTAGGGACTACTTTTTTTAGATAAATGGCGGGCAAATTATTGTCCTGTATTTAAGTTTATTTTAGCTTGTTGGGTTTCACTTTTATCATTTTAAATATGCAATTTTCCTCATGGGAAAAGATGGAAGTTTGTGTTCATTTTAATAAAGCTTTTAATTAAAAATTAATTATTTCTAAAATTCAAAATATCAAGTCTTGGAAAGGCTTTTAAGTAGTCATAACTATTCAATAATGAAAACAAACTAGTTTGGCTTTATAGGGACCATGGGAGATAGCCTATGGGAGAAAACACTGTAATAATAAAGTATCCTACTCCTAAAGGAGTAATACAAGAACTAGAAATCTGCAGTAGTTTAATATAGATTCTTGCAGAATTCTGGTGTTCAAAATAAATGCCAGCTTTTTTTATTGATTTACCTTCAAAATCAATGTATAGAGCTCATCTTGGTAAACTTATTTGCATTTCTTAGGTCTCCCACCCCACCCCCACCCCCCACCCCCAGTATTGGAAGAGAAAATTGTAAAGGGACTTAATAGTGTGTCCCTCTATTGATCAGCAGGATAATTCTCGAAAAACAGAACAGAATGATGGCCAAACATGGGTTGGAAAGAGGAGCCAACAGAAGGAAGTTCAGTTTCCAAAAGTGGCCCAATTCAGCTGGGGACCATGAAGAAAAACTCTCCAGAATAACAACACAACCCTATGACAAAAGCAAATGGAGAGGTTTTTTTAATGTTGGCATCTGTATCATTCTGAGCCTCCCTCCTAATTACACAACCAAAGCAGAGCAGTTGTTAAGATATTGAAAAGAATCCCAGAACCCACATTCTGCATTTTTTCTCTATCTTGTTTTCATTGTACCCTGATAAAAGCCAAGTTAAATAATCATGCTGAAGCATTCATGGCTTCAGTTGGGGTTGGCAGGAAGCCAATAAAAGCAATGCTGTGCTATTGCAACATAGATTTCAACCCTTTTGTGTATGTCGACATTGCATGAAAGTTTGCAAAAGGTAAAAGGTCATATTGTGATTTTATTTTCATCATTTTGACAAAAAACTTCATTTCTGCAGTTAGCCAATTTTGACTGATCTTGAAAAGCATGGAAACTGAGTAGTGCTTCGATGGGAGATACCAAGAACCTGAAGAGCAAAAGGCTACTTGGGAATTCAAATATGCATCAGGGGAGATGGCAGTGGCAAAATGCTTCTCTATTGTGGCCAAGAAAACTTATATGGGCATGTCTATGTAGTCACCATGAGCTGAATTCGATTTTAAGTCTTTACTAATGTAATCAATTAGCAGATTTTATTTTCAGATAGCACCAATTCAGACTGCACTTAAAGGATTACATTTGCCCACATTAAAATAATCCAGTTAGAAATTAGCAATTTTCTGTAATATTGTAATTTTCTAAGCACAAGTAGTTTTTTTACACTAGAAAATTAAATTCTTTTTTTTCAGAGATTATCTTATATATTTTCCCTTTTTAAATTTTAATATCTAGAAAAGATTTTCCCTAAAAGTAAATTCAGTCCCAAACTCCTAACTTACCCTTTCTTACTCTTTTTAGCCATTTAAGATTAAATTAAATTGCTTATTTTATAACTCCAGCTTTTACTATCATAGTTATCAAGGTAAATTTATTTTAAGCTGCATATATCCTTTATTTAATTGATTTAAAGTTCAATTAGATGAAATTTGTATCCTTATTGCTTCCAAAGTGATATTAATATGCTTTGCATTTACTGATTCCTGAGTCACCATCTGCAATAATATCTAATTGTTGTCACCATATTTCAAGATTCATCCATCCATGTTGAATGTCCTCCTCCTATCGTCTGTATTTTGTTCTCTGTAGAAATCATCTACTTAAGACATGCTCACTAAAAGACAGCAAAAATTCTCATTAAAATTGTAGCTTTCTTTAGAAATGCTCCCATGTGTTTCGAGTGCTTCAAGGGGATAATGGAAATTCAAAGAAAGAATTCTTCAGACATTTCAGGTAGATACTTCCATGGGATTAGTGATGCCAATCTTGCAACGTGTTACAAGAGGAAAGAACTATTACAAATTCAGCTGAATATGTACAGGGACATCAAAGAGAGTGAGCTAGATAATGTCCAGTATAACATTGCATTAGTCATGAATCCACAAGGCACCTTCAGGCAATTTTCAATCCACAGCAGCTATGTAGAATGATATCTGTTTTATGGCATGTGTTAGCAAGGAGGATGAAGGTAACTTTTCAAAACTCAAAATCAAGCACAATATTTTTTTTCCTCCTGGAACATTTTCTCCCCTGCCTCTAAGAATTGCAGGTGTCCAGGATTGAAACTAAAATAAGTGGCTTTTTAAAAAAGATGTCTTGTATTTTATTTAAGGCTCCAAAAAAACCATCAGATTTATTCTAGGCCAAAGAATGTGCCTGAGAAACAGCTTGGCCCACCACATGTTGCTCCAAAAGTAACCTACATCAGCTAACCTCTGAAGCTGAAAGAAAATGACGCTTTTTCTTCCCTATTTTTTTTTAAAAAAATTTAAATCATACCCAATGTAAGCTATAGTTTTTGCAGGGGTTATTTGAACAGTACATTTTAAATACAGACTCTATATATAAAATCAGACTTGTTAAATTCCGTATCTATGTTTTCAATTTTCATCAGAATAGGAAAATGATATGAATACTAGAATTTTATGCAGGAATGAATAGTACCAAATTTCATAGAAATCAATTTAGAGAAGTTTCAAGTTACATGCCTTTGATAATTTGCTCATTCCATTTATTCAGCATTTGTGAAGTTCCTAATCTCCCCCCGAGAAGATTTCGTATGTTTGATCCAGAGATGTTCAAAAAAAATGTGCAACGTACATAATTAAAGGGAAAGGGTTTCAAGCCCATGCAGAGGTTATTATGATCCTGTTTGGTTTCCTTCCAAAAAAAGAATTCTATAGATTGTCCTCAGCTTCATCAGTTCTGATTGGATGGAGTGGGGGATGGAAGGATTAGGGTGATCTGCATGTTGTAAAAGGATAGATAGAGGAAAAAGTATGAAGAAGAGACAAATGGAAAGCTAAATAAAAATTCAAACAGGAATCAATTTTTAAAAATGATGCAGTACATACAGTGTTGAATATACTGTACAGTATATACCCGTGTTGGCGAACCTATGGCACGCGTGCCACAAGTGCCACACGCAGCCATATCTGAGGACACGCGAGGCGTTGCCCTATGTCAGCTCCAGTGTGCATGCACGCACCGGCCAGCTGGTTTTTGGGCTTGGGGAAGGCCATTTTTGCCCTCCCCGGGCTTCAGGAGGCTTCCCTGAAGCCTCTGGAGTGCAAAAAACAGCCCAGTGGGCAAACCGGAAGTTCGGGAAAACGCACGCACTCCAATTTTTGGCATGCAAGAAGAAAAAAGTTCGCCATCACTGATATATACAGTATATAGTGTATCCATCAGAGACAGTACCATTAGCAATCAAGAACAGGGGGATGTTCTCTACCCCTTGAATTGTGTAGTAATACAAAGGGAAGATTTTTGCCTTCAACCAAAAGGCTGAATTTGGGGTGACACAGCTGGGAGCCTCATTGTAAAAGGAACTCAAATTTGAGGCCAATCTTGATATTATTTATGTCACTAAATTCACATAGGCTCCAAGTTTGCAAAACCACAGGAAAGATAAAAATATAATCCAAAACCCAGTGTGAAATCATCTCATAAATTGTGAATAGCTTCCAAATAGCTTCCAAAGAATCGGAAGTTTATCTTATTTCTGAAACCAAGGCAGATAGAAGTGGTATATGCTGACTTATGCTGATCCCTAAAAGGGAGCTCATCACTGGGAAAGCTCCACCCAGGGGTCCCAGTAGATATCATTAGAAAGAACACTCAACAAGTTCTTTTCCCAATCTCACTGGACAAGCAGATTCAATCCAATGTCTCTCATAGGCTTCCTGACCCTGAGACATTGGACAGTGACATCACCATTAAATATATGTACCACAGAGGTAGGTTCCTGCCAGTAGCGGGAATTCTCTTCCCCCCCCCGCTCACCGAACCAGCAGTGATGGCTGGGGGCATCAGAGGTGGGTTCCTGCTGGTAGCGGGAATTCTTTCTCCCCCCCCACTCACCAAACCGGCAGTGATGGCCGGCTGGACACCCCCCCGAACTGGCTCTCTCGGCACCGCCTTAGGTCTTGTTTTTCGCTTCTGCACACGCGCAGAAGCTGTTTTTTGCTTCTGCGCCTGCACAGAATCTGGGTTTCAGCACTGTGCATGCATGCGTGCCCACACAACACAGCCGCACATGACGCTGGAGGAAGCGAACTTGCAGCAAGGTAAGTCACAACCCACCCTTTGTGTACCAGGAAAGTCTTAGCCAATGCAAATTAGTACTCATACTGTGATATGTCCATAACTACAATGCAACTGAAGCTTCTAAAATATATTCAAGAGTCTCATGTAGAATAGAATAGAATAGAATAGAATAGAATAGAATAGAATAGAATAGAATAGAATAGAATAGAATAGAATAGAATAGAATAGAATTCTTTATTGGCCAAGTGTGATTGGACACACAAGGAATTTGTCTTTGGTGCATATGCTCTCAGTGTACATAAAGAAAAATAAAATACATTCATCAAGAATCATAAGATACAACACTTAGTGATAGTCATAGGTTACTAATAAGCAATCAAATCGTACTAGGAACCAAATAAAACAATATAAATTGTAAGGATACAAGTAACATGGTTATAATCATAAGTGGGAGGAGATAGGTAATAGGAAGGATGAGAAGAATAATAGTAATACAGTCTTAGTAAATAGTTTTACAGTATTGTGGGAATTAGTTGTTTAACAGAGTGATGGCATTCGGGAAAAAGCTGTCCTTGTGTCTAGTTCTTCTGGTGTGTAGTGCCCTATAGCGTCGTTTTGAGGGTAGAAGTTGAAACAATTTATGTCCAGGATGTGAGGTGTCTGTAAATATTTTCACAGCCCTCTTTTTGACTCGTGCAGTATACAGGTCCTCAATGGAAGGCAGGTTGGTAGCAATTGTTTTTTCTGCCGTTCTAATCCGCTGAAGTCTGTGTGTGTCTTGTTTGGTTGCAGAGCCAAACCAGAGCATTATAGAGGTGCAGATGACAGACTCAATAATTCCTCTGTAGAACTGAATCAGCAGCTCCTTGGGCAGTTTGAACTTTCTGAGTTGGCGCAGAAAGAACATTCTTTGTTGTGCTTTTTTGATGATGTTTTTGATGTTGATCCAATTGTAGGAGTCTAGCTATGACTTAATGAGAGCATGAGTATTATAGCCCCCTCATTGTGTTGTTTTGCAAAGGGAAGCCTCAAAATTATTTTTGATATTGATAAATTTTTCAATCCATACTTAGAGGCCTCAATTCCAAATCCAGAAATTTAAAAAACACTGCTCCATTTTGTACCTTTGGACTTTTGTTGTTTATGCACTGCTATTTAAAACTTGAGAATTTTACCTCCTCAATTTTGCTTCCTAATTTTGAGTCATTTTCCAGGAAAAGTGGAAGGAAGGAATGCAGGCCCTTTCAGTAATGTTTTTCCCCCACTTAGAAGACACACTGTGAAGAATGCATATTATTGCACATTATTTAAGCTTTTCATTTGTTTCTTCCCTTTATAAATTGCCACTGAAAAATTTGATGTAGAAAATGTGGGACAGTATTGTTTTCGGAATGTTTTTTGTTTGTTTCCCATCTTTATTAGTTTTACAAATAACTCAAGACAGCGAACATATCCCTCCCAACTTCCTCACAACAACCTATGAGGTAAATAGGGCTGAGAGCGAGTACATGGCTGGCTTTCATAGCTAAGGCAGGACTTGAGCTTTTGCTTGTCTAGCCTGGTGCCTTAAACAGCAGAGCAAACTAACTCCTATATATAGGATATATTATATCCTCTAATGTCAGTTTTGCTACCTTACTTTAATCCAAGTCATGTTTTTGTCTAATTTTTTTATTCTTAGTTATAGTAATAAAAATATGCTAATCTTGTAATCACTTTTTACAAGTGTATGAATTGCATTTTTCCAAAGTATTTTATAAAACAACACAAGAAAACCTGACTGGAAAATAGATGATAAGAGCCATCTACTGGATAGAAAAAGCTATTACTAATTTAGCTTTTATACAGTACAATACTGTGCTGCCATCTTTGGTAATAAGGCTGTATAAAGCATTAGAAAAATATGCTTATGCTCTGTCACAAACAAAACACCCCTTCTTGAAGAACAAAACCAGCTGCATCTTTTGAGAGGCTCACGAGGCTTGCTGCTTCAGCTGTCTCTGCGTGGACTTTGTTTTGCTGACAAGGCATGTGTTTGGAATGCTTTATACCAGTGGTCACCAACTGGTGGTCCGTGGACCACTGGTGGTCCGTGAGAAAATGTTGGTGGTCCGCAGAAAAATTATTTTCATTTTTTATATTGCACTAAATCAGGGGTTCTCAAACTACAGTCCTTAGGCTGGATACATGCAATGAGCGTTTGTGTTGCTGCAGTCTCCCCCTTCGGGGTCTTTTTGTGCGGGTCGGAGGGGGGAGAAATTCTGACTTGGGGTCTGCTTCAGCCGCCTGGTGTGGGGCTTTGGGCGAAGGCTGGAGGGAAGTGCCGCTGGTGGCAAAGAGCTGGAGGGCCTTGTTCCAATGGGACTGCATCAGTGGCGGGTTGCTGTCTTACTGGTGCCGGTGCGCTGCATGCGCATCTCCAAGTTTAGGGGAGGCATGCTCTTTCTGCGCATGCGTGGAAGCAAAATCACACTGAAATCTTGCAAGGGGACGCACGCGCAAGAGATTTCGGTGCGATTTTGTTTTCGCGCATGCGCAGAAGCAAAATCGCCCAAAAATTAACGGAAAAAATGGTGACGCACGCGGTGGACTGGCAGAGAGGGCTCCGGAGCGGTCGTGCGCAAATTGCGCAATCGGCCGCTCCCTACCAGAGCTGCGCACTGGGCAGCTCCAGCAGGAACCCACCTCTGGACTGCCATCATGGCCTGGAACTGGCTGACCAGCCCACTGAGCCTCCAGGTGCCAGTACCTGGCCCTCCCGCAGGTCTTCCTTCTGCTTGGAAAGCCTATGCTCATAGTCCTCAGTGAGGTGCTTCTGCTGAGCCTCATTGCTTTATTTTTAAAAAAGGTTAGTTTTCTAAAATCTTGTCATCTAGTATAATTAGAATATTTTAAAAAATAATATTCTTATGATTTGTTCATTAGTCAGGTATGATTCAAATAAATACATTTCAAACCTTCAGAAGAATCCCAATTTTTGGGAAGAGTCATGGCACATATGCAACAAACCATCATGATTTGGAAGTAAATTTCATAAAAAAAAAAGAATTCTATAGATTGTCCTCAACTTACAACTATTCTTTTAATGATCACTCGGTTACAACAGTACTAAAAAGATGATTTGTGACTGGTTTTCACGTTTTGACTGTTACAGCATTCCCAGTCACGTTGCCAAAATTTGTACGCTTGGCAAATAGCTGTATTTATGATGCTTGTACTGTCTCGGGGTCATGTGATCATGTTCCCAGCCGGTTTCTGACAATCAAAGTTAATGGGGGAAGCCAGATTCACTTATCGACCTCAGGATTCATTTAACTGCAACGATTCACTTAACAACTGTAGCAAAAAGGGTTGTAAAATGGGGCAAAACCTACTTACCGTATCTTGTTAAGCAATGGAAATTTTAGGCTCAAATACCTAGTAAGCAGGTTTACCATTACTGGTAGCCCTTGTTGAATGTCCATTCATTTAGCGACCACTTGAGTTTATAATTCATCCTTATAGTTACAGCTACTGCCATTTCCCCATGATTATGGGATCGCAAATCAAGACAACCACCTCACAATTAAAAAGACATTGCAGTGCCTCGCAGTCACATAATCGTCATTTGCAAATCTTCACTGTTGGCTTCTGAAAAGTGAAGTTAATGGGGAAGCTGGCAGGTCACAAATAGTGATAACAATGAAGCTGCAACCACACAGGATTTGCCTAATGAATTGGCATCCTAAGTCGGTGCAGTCACATTACATCACACTTCATGACGACGTTGCTTAATGACACGGTTGCAGGTCCCGATTACCATAATTAAATGAAGACTACCTGTATACAAATACTTATAAGTTTAAATGATGTGGGGGGAAATCTTAACCTTTTTTTCTTAATTACAGATAGAAGTATTTTGAAGTTTGGAACACTTGTCAGCACATCAAACACCTATGACAAAACTGGGATAGTGACCATTGAAACTGACAAGCCTTTGCTTTGGACAATGGGAATCAAAGATAAAGGGGATGCTTTGAAAGTTGTTAATTCAACTTGAAATTCAAAAATGAAATTTTCTGGAATCTCACCCACTAAGCAACTGAGAATTTTTTTTCATGCAAATATTTTGTGCTTTTATAAAAATTCAACATTTCACGTAGTTGGTTTTAAAATTTAGCTTCATTCTATTGAATGCCATAGATTTTATGATATTTTTCTTCTTGAAGCAAAGCTTTATTCATGTTTTTAAAGCCTGAAGTTGAATGTATTTTTAAATGTAACCAATGCATAGGAAACTTGTTTTAAGACATTTACCGGTAAGATGGGTAATCAAAAGTAGATATATACAACATTCCATGCCGTATTCCAGCTGTTGCTTCTATGCTCAAACTCTTTAGCAAAACTTTGCTACTGGTTAGAATAAGCAGTGCCTCTTATTAGTTACTAATTAATGTAATGCAAGTAACCCATGAAATAAGTTACTGTGACTAAAAAAATGCATGCAAAATTAGTTGATGCTGTACAAATCAAAACTTGCATAGTACACACACACACACACCCCTGCAGCCCTCAATACACATGTGCGTAAGCACAAAGCCTGGCTTCACTGACACTCTGCTCTATCAGAGATCATCTCTCTTTTATCCACTTCAAGGAAAAGAACTCAGTAAATTTTATTCCCACTAATAGTGAAGTAATTTTTATCTCCTACTTATTGGCCTAAACACAAATAGCTGAGGTTTATTTGTGATGTGGAGGACACACAAATAAATGGTCCACAACAATAACCTATTTTGCTTGCATTAAAACAACATAGGAAAGATATAATGAAACTGTTATTTGCTTGCATTAAAACAATGTAAGAAAAATATAGTGAACCTGTTATTTTGCTTCATTAAAACATAGGAAAGAAAGATACAGTCAAACTGTTATTTTGCTTGCATTAAAATGACATAGGAAATAAATAAATTGTATGCCAGTACTGACAGAATAGGAAATGTGTTTGTATGTATAGTATCTAATTTGTGCACTTTATCTCCTGATCCCATGGCAGCTAAGTATCATATAGGTCTCTGCAAATAAAATTAAATCAGAATGAATTCTACAATGTAAGCTGTGGTTATTATATTTTATCTTGGCTCTATTCTTACAAATGCTGTTTCTTAAAGCTTGCCAAAATGTAATGGAATTAGTTCTTTTGGAAAGCAATGTCAATTAATACCAAATTGTAATGAGATCTACAATTGCCTTAATAAAGATACAATTTAAAATATATTTGTTAGTTACATTTTTGCAAAACATACATACCGTATTTTTCGGAGTATAAGACGCACCGGAGTATAAGACGCACCTTAGTTTTGGGGGAGGAAAACAAGGAAAAAAGGCCTCTGCCTCCAAGCAATTTGCCAAACAGCAAACAGCACAGATGATATACACTGCTTGCTGTGTATTTCTGTGCATGTGTGCCTGACCCATAGAAATAGCAAAGAATTTGAAAAATGTACATTATGCCAGAAAGTTTTCTTAAACGTAGTCACACTAACACTTCCCAATTATTTAAATAGATCTACTCCAAACTAACTAAACTCTAATACTAAACAGGACATTGTTACATTTCAGACTATACTTGTACAGAGCTGTTAAAATTAATTAAAATTTCTGGAAGTATACATTATTCTCTATTATTTAAAAGAAGATACAATAGCACTGGGCCTCTTCAGAGCATTTATTTTAAAAAGCTTCTTTATTTTGTTAAGTTGTCTAGATTTACAGGGCTCTCCAACCTTGGCAAGACTTGTGGACTTCAACTCCCAGAATTCCATAGCCAGCAAAGCTAACAAAGCTGGCTGTTGAATTCTGGGAGTTGAAGTCCACAAGTCTTAAAGTTGCCAAGGTTGGAGACCCCTGGCTCTAGAACAATAAAGCAGTCTTTAAAAAATAAGTCTAATAATTTGAACATTCTACAGACATTTATAGTTATTCACTTACCCCCTTCCATCCAGTCCACCAAAAAATAAAAATCTGCGTCTCTCTCCCAGCTAGTTGCCTCTTTGCAGTTAGTTTCACTTTCATTTTCCCACATGGCAAACCTAATCAGCTGTAGGTCGGGAACTGCTACTGACTTGCTTGGCTTTACAGGCTCTTCCCTCTTTGCTGCAAATAGGTAAATTGCTGGAAGATAGAGGCCAAAGGGTGGGGGTGGCTGGGTGGGTGGGGCTGCATTCGGTGTATAAGACGCACCCGTTTTCACCCTCTTTTGGGGGGTAAAAAGGTGCGTCTTATACTCCGAAAAATACGGTATTTTCTTTCAACATGAAGACTGACAGAAGTTGGGCATCTTCAGCGATAATCCAATATATATAAGTAAGCCAATTGTATAGATAACTGCTCAATGCCATTCAGTTTTTTTACAGCACTGTTTTCCCAACTTCCAAGAAGAAATTGAATACTTCATAAGTTATCTGCTCTTTCCTAAAAGCTCACATCATTTTAATCTTCAGGAGTTGATTAGTTACGCAAAAAGGACACCACACAAATTTTATTTTAAGATCAAGTTTATATTGACAAGTTATAAATGACGAAGATCTACACAGACAATTAAGTCAGAAAGTCCACACTGATCTGCTATTTTATCATGCACAAAGTAATGCCTTCTTGATGTGTTTAGCCGCCACTGTAAAAAGAAAAAGAACATCAATTGAGACACTATCACATGATAGTCAATGATATTATTGCATTTATATTTATTATATTTCAAGAAACACAATTATTACCCTAAAATTAACAAACTCAGTGAAAGAATAGGAATTTGTATAAAAGTATGTAATAAGTAGTGTGTTGATCAGTAGACAATTCAATGAATTCAAGATGCTGGATTAGTTAGTAAATAGTAAGGTTACACACAAACTGCACACCAAAAAATCTAATTAAGGTTCTAAAGACTGTATACCATCTTATGGAAGCAGCTTATCTGGAAAATAGATCTAATTGACCAATTGATCTAAATTTTAATTAAAATGCTACTTTGGATCTCAATTAGAAAAAACTTTTTGAATTATTTTTTTAAATAAAATCCTGCAGGGAGATTGATGCATGAACTTTCATATCGTCTCTGGATTCAACAGAAAGATACAGAAGAAATAAGTAGTCAAACCTCAACAATGCCAGATAACCCAATATCAAAAGTTCCTTTTACATCCACTCTCTCGTTCATTGGTGACATAGCT
Source organism: Diadophis punctatus similis (assembly GCA_023053685.1). Lineage (NCBI taxonomy): Eukaryota > Metazoa > Chordata > Lepidosauria > Squamata > Dipsadidae > Diadophis > Diadophis punctatus. The sequence goes on from JALIGW010000008.1 coordinate 10,804,419, forward strand.
CATCATTAAAGTAGTCAGTACCATATACTAACAAAATAACTCACCAAAATGGATAATTCATGTAGTCCAAAATGAAACATAAAATTATTCCACAAATAAAACTATTTTTGCTGCAGAAATAATTTATAACAACTGTATGGTAGGGCACAAATTGTAACAGATGTTCCAGAGACACAGAGATCCTAGAGTATCACGTGATTACCCCATTGTCTGTATCATATAATGTAAAAGTATAGAAGTGGCTTATGGATTCAATTATAAAAATAGGGGACTTATATCACTTACCTTAGGACCGCTGCAGTCAGGCCTCCCATACCCCAACACTTGTCACACCACTGCCTGACTTATGTGGCCAAGTGTGATGTGTCACACAGCCTCCTGCCGCAAGCGGAGGCACTGGCGTGACAAGCCACACAGCATCCTGCAGAAAGCGGCATCATCAGTGCAATGTGACACATGGCGTCTGGCTGCAAGCAGCCAAAGTCAGGCAATGGCGCGACAGGTGTCGAGAAATCTGGCTGCAGTGTAAGACATCCCTCAAAAATAAGACCTGGTACCTCTTCTGGAGGCAAAAAATAATAATAATAAGACTGGGTCTTATTTTCGGGGAAACACAGTAGTCCCGATGTGAGGAAACATTGTTTGATGTAAGTTTTCCTTTGGGTGTTATTCACAATTTGATGGTACTATTACATTTAGCTCTTACTTTGGAGCTCAAATGCATTAATATGATATTGTTTTTTCTAATTGAAATTGATCAAGCTGTTATTATTCTCCTTTATACTCTTGTGAGTATATGACATATTATGTTATGGCATATGGCACTGCCCCAGAATTGTCTAGTTCTGTGAATTAGTTCAAAAGGCAGGAGTCAACTTACTCATTAAAATCAGTCATTGTGTTTATAAAATCAATGCTAATAATCTTTTACTTGAGGGGCATTATTAAATAACTATGAGGGAGAAGGCATTTTCATTAATAGTGTCCTGCCTTAGAAATGCCCCTTTTTAAAGGAACTAGTTTGTTCAAGAAACCAATTAAGAATATAGTGGTATATTCAGCACTATTAACATGCTATTAATGTCTCATATTTTTTTTAAAAAATCATAGTTAATTTCTGTATTTAGTTTCTTTGTAACGCTTTAGCATTTTTTAAATAGCAAACTATCATAGAAATATTCTAAGTACAGTAGAACCTCTGGTCATGACCATAATTCATTCCATAACTTTGGTCGCAAACCAATTTGGTCGTGACTCGAACCTAGTTTTGGAAATTTGACGCTTACAAAAAAAATGGCACAGAAGGGGAAATCGGCCACACACAAAAATTGTGAATTTTTTGGTTGGGACCCAATTTGGTCGGGGTCAGAAGCATTCATGACCAGAGATTCTACTGTAAATGCATGTATCGCAGTTGTCACATACAAGATTCTCAGATAGCACTAAAGAGGAAAGATGATATTAGGAACTATGATGAATCTTTTGTCAGATGTTTTTCAACAAATAGCATTTAACAGATTTACTTACACAATAATATTGTTGATTGGAATATGGATCAATTTTACGAAGAAACCAATAAATCCCATTATTGCAAAACCTATTGCTGTTGCCATGGCAATCTTCTGGAATTCTGTAATTTAAAAATTACATATATTAATCCAATTCCTGAGTCGCTGTTCTCCAAAAATGATAATGGGCAGCTTTATTAAAAAAAAATTAAAAGCATCATGATATTTAAAAACACATACTTGGTTCAAAAGAATGCTTTAAAAAATACTCCCAACTGAGAAGAACCCACCAGGTACCCAACCTAAGGCCTGAGGGGACAGCCACCTCTTTAGGGTTCTTTTGAATTGGAAAGGTTGGGGCCAAATGAATGCAGGTGCTCCAAAAAAAAAGAGGGTCACTCACTGGGTCACACTAGATTACATTGCTTAATTGGCAGGACCTGAAGTCAATTAAGTCATACAAAACAGACAGGTATTACAGAATATTATGTCATTTAAGCGTTTAAATACTGGTATTGGGGGGGAAGGGGTTAGAACATAGAATAATCAAGTTGGACCATGGCGGTCTTCTGGTCCAAACCCCTCAAGCAGAGGACCCTATACTATTTCAGATAAATGATTATCTAGTCTCTTTTTGAAAGCTTCCAGTGATGGAGCACCCACAACTTCTAAAAGCAAGTTTTTCCATTGGTTGATTGCTCTCTCTGTTAGGAAATTTCTCCTTAGTTCTAGGTTGCTTCTATCCTTGGTTAGTTTCTTGCCTTGCCTTTTGGTGCTTTGGAAAATAATTTGACACACACATTTCGTCCCACCCCCATCTTTGTAGGAGCCCCTCAAATATTGCAACACTGCTATCATGTCTCCCCTTGTTGTTCTTTTCATTAAACGAGACATTCCCAATTCCTGTAACCATTCTTCGTAATTTTTAGCTTCTAGCTCCCTAATCATTTTTACTGCTCTTCTTTGCACTCTTTCCAAAGTCTCAACATCTTTTTTATATTGCGGTGATTAGAACTGGATTCAGTGTTCCAAGTGCGGTCTTACCAAGGCTTTGTAAAGCTGTACTAGCACTTCACATGATTTTGATTCTATCCCTCTATTAATGCAGCCTACAATTGCATTGGCTTTTTTGGCTATTGTCAAAAAAAATGAAGGAAGAGCAATCAGATACTTAATTACTTCCTGAGTGTTTTCTAGACTCAGTATTTGTGTGAGAACTATCTTCTCTAAGTCTAAGAAAAAGATCAATTTTGTCACTTTAAAAAATGTGCTCACTACTGATAAAGCTAGTATTACATATTTCTGGGCTCCAGTTCAAATCAATCTGCTCACTTTATCAAAAAAAAGTCCCCGTGTAGCCCCTATTTCAAAAATGTACTTCTTGCACTGTTAAAATAAGAACTGAAGAAAGCTTCAGTACCTTTTTAAATGTAGTCTGTACTTTAGTATCTCCTCTAGAAATCTTTTGGATACTTCACAAATGAAACACTTAATAATACAGTGTTTTTAAAACTTTTTTTCTTTCACACTATTAAAAATTATGGAGGATCCCAAAGGTGTTTTTGTTTGTATGGGTTATGTTTATTGACATTTATCTTATTAAAAATTAAATTAACACATTTGCTGCCACTATTGCTTCTCATGATAGACAGGATTTTAATATTTTATTTATTTATTTATTTATTTATTAGTTGCATTTGTATGTCGCCCACTCCACAGAGACTCTGGGCGGCTCACAACAGTAAAAATTCATATGCAACAACAAATATCAAAAGCATTAAAAACAATAGATATTAAAACATTTAAAAAAACATTAAAAATCACAATTTAAAAACCCATACAATAAATTATTCATGGGGCCAAGAATGATGGGTGTTGTATTAAAATCATTGGCCCCAGACCTGTCGACAAAGCCATGTTTTAACTGCTTTTCTGAAGGCTGGCAGGGTGGGAATAATGCAGATCTCGGAGGGTAGTGTATTCCAGAGAGCCGGTGCTGCCACAGGGAAGGCCCTCGTTCGTGGGCCCGCCAGCCGACATTGTTTGGCTGACGGGACCACCAGCAGACCAACTCTGTGGGCTCTAATCGGTCTTAGGGAGGTATGTTGGAGAAGGCGGTCTTGTAGGTAAACTGGTCCTAAGCCATGTAGGGCTTTAAAGGTAATCACCAACACCTTGAATTGCGATCGGAGACCTATAGGCAGCCAGTGCAGTTCGCGAAGGATGGGTGTCACATGGGTGTATCTAGGGACACCCATCACCACACGCGCCGCCGCATTCTGCACTAGCTGCAGTCTCCGAACGTTCTTCAAGGGTAACCCCATGTAGAGTGCGTTGCAATAGTCAAGGTGTGAGGTAACAAGGGCATGAGTGACTGTAAGTAGTGCCTCCCGGTCCAAGAAGGGACGCAACTGGTGCACAAGACGAACTTGTGCAAAGGTCCCTCTGGCCACAGCCATTAGATGTTGGTCAAATTTTAGCTGTGGATCCAGAAGGACCCCCAAGTTGCGAGCCCGTTCTGAAGGGATCAAATTCCCCCCCCCCCAGAACTAAGGAGGGACAGATGTCACAGTCCTTGGGAGGCAGCATCCAAAGCCACTCGGTCTTGTCCGGGTTGAGTTTGAGCCTGTTAACCCCCATCCAGACCCTTACAGCGTCCAGACACCGGCACATCACATCAACTGCCTCACTGAATTGGCATGGGGTGGACATGTACAGCTGAGTATCGTCAGCGTACTGTTGGAACCTCACCCCATGCCTACGGATGACCTCTCCCAACGGTTTCATGTAGATATTAAAGAGCATAGGAGAAAGAATCGATCCCTGAGGAACCCCACATACGAGGGGTCTCGGGGTCGACCTCTGTCCCCCAACCAACACCGACCGGTCAGAGAGATAGGAGGAGAACCACCGCAGAACGGTGCCTCCCACTCCCATCTCCCCGAGCCATCGCAGAAGGATACCATGGTCAATGGTATCGAAAGCCACTGAGAGGTCAAGTAGCACCAAGATGGAGGAGCAACCTCCATCTCGGGCTCGCCAGAGATCATCCATCAGCGTGACCAAGGCAGTTTCTGTGCTGTGACCGGGCCTGAAACCCGACTGAAAAGGGTCAAGATACTCCCTATTGATTTAATACTCAATATTAAAATAATATTGCATTATTTTTTAAATAATTTTGAAGATTTCCAAGAGTATTTTGTGTGACCACACTTTAAGAACACTGTGGAGTATAGTAGACATATATTTTAGATTTGTTGACTGTCCACCATAGTTTAGAGTTTATATTTGAGTTTTTTAATCTGTATTTTTTATTACTTTCAATTTGTACTATTATTTGTAGTATTTTTACTTTCGCTCACTTAGGGTTAACATTTCATTATTAGAATGAAAACATGATTTGATATAGAAACCTGACATGAATCCACTGTGGTTACAGAAATGGTTTGTTTCTTGCATTTTATATTACCATAGATTTCTTTTCCCCCTTTTCCCTCTTGATTACTTTACCTTTTCTATCTGGTTTTGTGCATCTTTTAACAAGTCTGATGGAATCTTTCACAAACTGGCGGCTGGGTTCTACAAATTGCATTACTTGATCCATGATGAACTGAAAAACAAATTAACTTTTAAAATAAATGGAAGCAAAAATAAATTTTTAATCAAAAGTATATCTGATATTATTGATCTTGTATAGAAAACTTAAAACTGTTGCCCATGGTTATTCTTTTAGAAGCTATTAATAATAAAATTAAATCTGGGTATATTCCACAGGTGACCTTATCTCATTTGGCTAAATATGTCTAAATGCTGAGTGATCAGTATAAGCAAAAAAAACACCTTAATTTTACCAAACTGAACACACTGACACAGACTGATCCTGATTTACAGAGAAGTGTGTCAACTACCCGGCTAGTTACTGGCCAATCAGTAGTTAGTAGCTACTATTAAGAAATTATGAGTCATCTCTTGGACCAATACCCTTCGAGTGTGCTTCAAAATTTATATATAAATTTTTAATCTACAATAAATAAGTACAAGAATTCAATCTATATATAACATACAAAATGCTACCAGGATTCATTTCAGATTTGCTTACCTTTCCATAAATGGGGATAATATGGTTCCATTCTTTTACAAATTACGTTAGTAGGCAAACTGACCTGTTTGTACAGTCATCAGTTTTTATAGGAAAAAAAGAAAGCAATGCATTCTGCGCGCATAGAGTGGTTTTCTTCTGCAACCACTCTGCCGCCTTCCTTCGGTTGTTTTTTCTTGGACTCCGTTTGGTACGAAACGGCATTATATTCAACACAAGTGCTTGTTTTAAATTAAGATTACCAATAATTCACGGAAACACATACAACTGTAAAAAGTAGGTGCGGCTTTCGATACCAGGAAAAAGCGAACAGGACACTGTGAAATATCGTCCCCTGGGGTTAATTTAGGAAAGACAATTAATTACACGTTTAATATGGCCTTGAAAGCGACAGGTCTGAAATCGGGAGAGCTAAAATACTCCGCAACCAGCCAGAAGAGTAAAGAGCTGCGCTTTAACTAAATCTTAGCATTGAAAACGCCAAGGCCTCATTCTTTCTCTCTTTCGCCAACAATTCGAAGAAAACACAAAACAAAAATCAGAATTACCCGTAATTAGGCTATACTCACAGAGGCAGAACGGCTCCAGTCGCTGATACCCAACGAGGCCCTTTAAGACACGTAGCAAAAGAGAACGCGGAACCGGAAGAGGCGCCTGCGGAAGAAGCGCACACTTCCGAGTCTCAACTGAGCCACGTGGGTTTCTTCCTACGCATGTCGTGTCCGTCTGACGAATGGGATTCCATGGGGTTGTATTTTAAGCAAGGTTGCGCGAATTCTTATCAATAATAAAATACCAGATTTTCGAATTGTGCATTTCACAATTTTGAACCAATTTCGAAGAAGTTCAGAATGTGTTAGGAAAAGGATACAGATTGGTTTGTTTGTTCATTTATTTATTTATATATCTCCTAGGTGCGAACATGCCTAATACTACTTCCTCCTCCTATTTCCTCCACAGTAAGATCCCTGTTAGGATTGGTTGGAGTGAGAGAGTGACTCGCCCAAGGTCACGCTAATGTAGGACTAGAACTCACGGTTTCTAGCCTGGTGCTTTAACTTCTAGTCCAACCCATCCACATATATACCGAACCACTAAAAAATGCAACCTCAGCATTGATATAATAATGGAAAAAGAAAGCAAAGAAGGGGGGAGAGAATGACCTATAAAATAGAATCGGATCGTAAGAATTAAGAATTATTCCTTATCCCTTCACTTGGTGGGGGGAGCAATTTTGAGAGTGAACAAAGTCACTGTTCACCATAGTAAACTAGAATATACAAAAGCAAAAGTAAACTAAACAATGAACTAAGAAAATAAGAATTAAAAGTCTGAATTCAAAACTTCCTCGGTTTTAATCCATTTTGTTTTTTGCTGCAATATTCATTCACAGAAGTCAACTAATGTGGCTCAGATAATGAGGCTCAGAGATCAAGTAATTGGTGACATCTAAATACTAAAAGTCAAATCATGTATTTCTACCCCAAATCCCTGCAATGTCTATTTTGCAGAAACATAAATTGTTACTATTCAAGAAACATACACATAGGAAAATCACATATCGCACCCTAACAAAAATAAGTGTATACCCAAACAAAACACAAAATACTGAATTATAGGCATTTACCTTCACTTTTGTTTCTGTTTAAAAATGGCTTTCAGAAATGCAGATAATTCTGAGGGTTGTCATTTTTGTTTGCAGTCATACTGCATAACAGTCATAAACTATTTCCCTCCTGCACTAAAATCAACTGAAATTGAAACAGGTTTAACAAAGAAATAAGAGACCAAATCATTTTCAGTATGGGCAATAATAATGGTTGGTTATTCTGTCCAAATGGCTTTTACCAAGGTCTCCAACTGGTGGCATTTACTCCCAGATTGGGACAGCAAGAATCAGTTTAGTTTGGATTTGGAAGCATGTAGTTTTCATTGACTTACGTTTTGTATCCCCCCTCCGCCCGTAACTACTAAGTTTCCTTCATGTGTGATAACATACCATACCCATTAAGAGGCGGGGGGGGGATGTAGGGAAGGAAACACAATTTTACTGTTCTGGAGGGAACTGCAGAATTCTTATCATCAGTCGATGGGGGAGGGGTGATTCAGTGGTTCATTGGCCTAAATCATTGAAACCCTTGATGCATGTAGTAAAAGGTTGCAGGCTTATGATTAGAGATACTTAAAAAATACATAAGACCTAAATAAAACTGTCCCCCAAAGACTTAAAACTGTCCCACAAAAAAATGTCCCCAAAAAACACTTTACATGGGCACCATTTCAAATTTCTGATGTACAATTTAAATGCTTCCTACTTAATTATACCTATATTGGAATTCATCATCTCTACAAGATCAGATTTCCTTTATTCGGTTCTATAACATCTTGTCCCTTTATCTAAGTTTTGCACACAATATTTCTTGTGCATAAATCAGCTAGAAATGAAGCTGTGCTCATTGGCTTGGCTCAGGGTGAGTATAAAGTTTCCATTAATCATTTAGAAAGGGATTTCTTAACCCAGCTTCATTTTCACCTACTTAGATGTGCAATTTAAGGCTGATGTGCAAAAAAAAAGTTTTCAGTTGTATCCATGCCACATATAGCATTTGATTTTGGCACCTTATAGTCAATCTGCCATAATAGTTATGTTTTATTTTACTGTTCTTATCCTTGTTGTACGCCGCCCTGAGTCCTACGGAATTGGGCGGCCTATAAGAACTTTTAATTAAATTAAAATTAAATTAAATATGACATACCAAATTTTGAAGTCTTAGTGACATCTGATATCACGATACTTTGTAGTTTTACTGTAAGACATTTCAGTAAACCAGTATATTACCATTTTCTATAATTTAGAAGCATTTTGTGCATTTAAAAAAATAAGCACCCCCATTACATATCTTATCATTAACCTCATTCAAGAACAATAAAGGAGATAAGATGCTTCTGTTGAAATTCTTAAAATACAATACTTGAAGATTCCAGTGATGACATAATTGATGACATCACAACACTTACTTTGTTGTTGAATCTAACACTAAGTTTTACTTCATTAAGTAGTAATGGTAGTATACAGTAGAAGTAGGACCATGGCAGAGAGGAATGAAGGCCATTTGTCATAAGATCATTCATTAGAATAAGGATTAAATCCTCTCTTAGATCAATTTTTTTAAAATTCTTCCTTCCCTTTAAGATCCATTTAAATCAACATTTTCCTCATCATGGGATCAAGTAATCTTCCAAAGTTCAGGTCTGATCTCAGTTTTACAAATTCTGAAGATCGACTTTTCCTCCGAGAATCAGAAACTGTAGTCGGTTCCTTGACACTTACTGCAAGTGACATCTGTATAGAAGAGAGGGACAGTGACCTTCAGGAAGATGCATGGAAAGAGAACAATTTGGAGAATTGTAATGAGGAAAACATGGAACAATTGCATAATAATAGCCAAGAAATAGAATACGAAAACCTTTATATATCTGACGAGGTAAGGAATCAAATAAATGAAAAGAATAAAAAGGCTTTGGAAGCCCTAGATAAAGTTGAACTTCAAAAAGCTGTTGATCTGTTCTCTGAAGCTATTGAGTTCAACCCAAAAATTTCTAGTTCTTACATCAACCGTGCCAATGTCTATATTCAATTGCAAAAACCAAATGCTGCTATTAAAGACTGCAACATAGCCATTGAACTGAATCCCAAATCATCAGAACCATTAAAATTGAGAGGAAAAGCATTCAAGGAATTAGGCTGTTTAAAAAAAGCAGCCTGTGATTTTGCTTTAGCTTCTAAGTTAGAATATGACAAAGAGGCCAATTCAGTACTAAAGCAATTAAAATCAGGATTTCAAAGAATTTCTGAAAGGCAAGCAAAGTGCATCCTTACATATAAGGAATCTAAGATACTGGAGAAGATTAAGAAAGCACAGATAATTTTAGAGGATCAAAAACAAGACCAGAGAGAGGAAAGTATTAGCATAGAACTGGAGAACAAAATAAGGAATAAAGAAGAGAAAATGAAGCTAGATCATAATAAAGACTCCCAAGAAATAATATATGAAAATGTGGAGACAGATGAGAAATGGAAGCAGACCAGTGAAAACAAGAAAGCAGCTTTGAATGCAATGGAGAAAGGTGAATATCAAAAAGCAGCTGAGTTATTCACCAAAGCTATCAAACTAAACCCCCATTTTACTAACTTGTATGTTTGCCGTGCCAGGTCTTTTCTGAAACTTCATATGCCAATTGCTGCCATAAACGATTGTAACAATGCCATAAAATTAAATCCTGATATGGCCTTACCATACAAGTGCCGTGGAGAGGCATTTTGCATGTTGGGTTATTGGCAGGAAGCTACTAAAGATTTCACTGTGTCCTGTCAACTAGATTATGATGAAGATACTTATGCCAAGATGAAAGAAATGCAAACAGAAAATGAGAAAATTATTAAACTGGAAAACCCAGAGGAAAGAAGTAATCAGGGACAATTTAAAGAGAAGATGAGCAAAATGAAAGAAGTTTCTGGGAAAATACAAGGAAATGGTCCCCAAGATAAATCAGTAATTCATGAGTCTTGCAAACAAGAACTGGACCCAAGAACATTTCACATTTCTGAGGAAAAGACAATTCTGCATAATTCCCAAAACTATAAAATATTCCCTCGTTATTGTTCAAAAGATCAAAATGAAACTTATCCCATGTCTGCAGTACAAAAGCAAGATCAGTTTATGGATTATGAAAAACAAGGACACATTGAACTGCATGAAAGAAGGGCTCAGAAAGGACCTATGAGGAAGCAAAAATATGAAACTGAGTCAGAAAGTGAGGACAGTGAATTGGAAATTGATACTGAAGAGGTTATTGAGTCAGATGAAGATCTTCCTCAGGAGATGGGGAATGAAAACTTGAAAGTAACTGATGAAATGAGAAAACTAGCCAATGAAAAGAAGAGGGAAGCTTTTGATGCAGTCAATAAAGGAGAACTTTTTAAAGCTTTAGATTTGTTCACAGAAGCTATTAAGCTCAATCCACATCTTACTATCTTATATGCAAACCGAGCCAGGGTCTATTTGAAGCTACAAAAGCCAACTGCTGCAATTAGGGACTGTGATAAAGCCATACAAATAAATCCTGACTCAGCCCAACCCTACAAGTGGCGAGGAAAAGCACTGCAGATACTTGGTTACTGGCAAAAGGCAGCTAAAGACCTTGCCTTGGCCTGCCAATTAGATTACGATGAAGAATCCTATGCTTTGTTAAAAGAGGTACAACCAAAGGCTCAGAAAATCGCCAGGCTCAAGAGGAAGCAGGAACAGAAAGTTTATGAAAAGAAGGATAAGGGTCTTTTGAGCGAACTTCAAGAAACTTGTAAGAAGCAAGAAAGATCTCAAATGACATTTGCAGAATTAGGGAGAAATGACAAGGATATTGTGGAGGAATGCAGAGAAAATTGGGGGGGAAACACCAAAGAACAACAAAGAGTAAGGCAAATAGTTCTGACAAAACAGAAGAGTATGGCCCAAGACAACAGAGGGAGATGCTTTCAGGAAAGCAAAAGGAAACAAGGTAACTATTTTGAAAAGGAGGAAGAGGAAGAAGAAGAAATAGAAGAAGAGGAAGAAGAGGAACAACAACAAGAAGAAAAATCCCAAGAGAATTTACTGAAAAAACAAGTGAATTTTAAACAGAAAGAAATGAAACACCAAGTCCATCAGAATGAGTTGGAGGAACAACTAAGAGCTCTTCAGCAAGAATTGGATGAAAAACTCAGAAGTTATCAAGAAGAAATTGATGAAGAAGAAAGCACTTTGCAGAGATTATTAGATGAGCAGGAAAAATCACAGCAAAAGGCACTCTGTGAACAAGAACAAGCTTTTAAAATGATCCTGGAAGAACAGAAAAAAATGCAGAAGGCAACCCTGAGGGAACTGGCCAGAGCTCAACAACAGGCTTTAGAGGAGCTTGAAAAAGCCACAAAGAAAGCCCTGGAGGAACAAGAGAGAGTTCAGCAGCAAGCGCTTGAAGAACAGGAAAGAGCACAGGAGGCCCTGGATGCTCTGGAAAGAGCACATAAAAAGGCTCTGGAGGAACAAAAAAAAGTCCTTATAGCAGCAATGGAAGAACAGGAGTACGCTCAGAGAAAGTCACAGGAAGAAAAAAGGATGGCTGAGGCAGCTTTAGAAAAACTTGCAGAAGCTCAAAGAAAGGTCCAAAAACAGCAGGAAAGAGCTGAGAAGCAAGCTAAAGAAGAAAGAGAGAAAGCACAAAGAGCTTTAGAAGAATTAGAGATAGCTCAGAAAAAGGCTTTGGAAGATCAGAAAAAAGCTGAGAAAACTCTGGAAGCTGTAGAAAGAGCCCACAAACAGGCTTTAGAGGAACAAAAAAAGATTCAGATGGTTGCTATGGAAGAACAACAGCAAGCAAAAGAAAGTTACCTAAAAGAAAAAAAGATGGCTGAAGCCACCATGAAACAACTTTCAAGGATGCAAAAAGAATTTCATGAGGGACTAGAAAGTTCAGAAAAGAAAGCAGTAAAAGAGAGAGGTCAGAAAGCCATAGAAGAATTGGAAATTGCTAAAAAGGTAGCCACAGAGGAACAAGCAAGAGCTCAAAAAGCTCTAGAAGCTTTAGAAAAATCTCATATGTGGGCATTAGACCAACAGAAGAAAGCACAGGAAAATATTCTAAAAGAAAGGTTGATGGGAGAAGTAGTTGAGGAAGACTTCTCAGCAGTTCAGAAAAAAGTCCAAGAACAGAGAAAGAATCAGAAGGTAGCCAAAGAAGAAAGAGAAAGAACTGATAAATCCCTAGAAGAATTAGCTCTGGAAAACTTAGAAATTTGTCATAAAGAGTCCTTAGAGGGAAAAAAGAAAATACCTGAAGGAGAAAAGGAGTTGGTGGAAGAAGCTCTGGGAAACATTTCTGTGGCTCAGATAAAGGAACAGGAAAAGCAGAAAATATCTGAGAAAAATGTAATGGAAGAAAGTCAGAGTGCGCAAAACACTTTAGAAGAATCAGAGATTCTTCAGAGGAAAACTATAAAAGGACGGGAAAGACAGAACATAACAAAGACCATCAAAGAATTAGAGATTTCTCAAAATAAATTTCTGGAAGAACAAGACAGAACTCAGAATGCTCCGGAAGTGGTAGAAATAGCAAAAATGACAGTGTCCGAACAAAATGTAGCATTAATGGAAGTACAAGAACAAACAATACGGGGGGAACCAGAAAATAAGTCTGTAGCTGATCTGGAAGAAATTTCCATGGCTCACAGAAAAATCCAAAAAGAACAGAGAAGAGGTAAGAGAAACATCATTGAAGAAAGTGTGCAAATATCAAAGGCCCTTGAAAAAGTTGAAAATGTGCAAAAGAACTTCCTGGAGGAACAAGAAAGTAACCAAGGTACTCTGGAAATTATAGAAAATGCTCACACAAAGATTCTGAAAGAGCAAAAAGGTGTTCAGGCAGCATTGATGGAAGGACCGGAACAAATAAGTAAAAAAATTCAGGAAGAAAAGAAGATGGCTGAGGTAGCCCTCGAAGAGCTTTTCAGGACTCAAAAAAAAATTCAAGAAGAGCGAGAAGATGCGGCGGGGAAAAACATGAAAGAAAGAGAGAGCATACAAAAGGCCCTCAATGAATTGGAGATTGCTAAAAAGAAATGTCTTGAGGAACAGGAAAGAACTCAGAATGCTGTGGAAACTTTAGAAAGGGCTCATATAAAAGCCCTGGAGGAACAGAAGGAAGCTCAGAGAGCAATGATGGAAGAACAAGAACAAATAAGGAAAAAAATTCAGGAAGAAAAGAAAATGATTGAAGTAGCCCTGGAAGAGCTTTTCAGGAATCAGAAGAAGTCCCAGGAAGAGCAGGTGAGTGCTCAGATGAAAGCAATGGAGGAAAGAGAAGCTATACAAAAGACCCTAAAAGAAATAGAAGTGATGCAAAAGAAAGTCCTAGAAAAAGAGAAAAGAACTCAGAATGCATTGGAAGCTGTAGAAGAAATGCGTAACCAGACTTTAGAAGAGCTGACCAAAGCTAAGAGGACTGCCATAGAAGAACAGGAACAAGAATGGAAAAGAATTCAAGAAGAAAAGAAAATGGTTTTGCTGGCCCAGGAAGAGCTTGTCAGGACTCAGAAGACCATACAAGAAGAGAGACAGAGGGCTGAAAACAAAGCAGCAGAAGAAAGACAATTAGCTCACAAAAACCTTAAAGAATTAGAAATTGCTCATAAGAAAGCACTGGAAGAACAGGGAAAAGCTCAGAAAGCTTTGGAAGATGTAGAAAAAGCTCATAAAAAAGTGTTGGAAGAACAAAAGAAAGCTCAAATGGCTGTGATACAAGAACAGGAAAAAATCTGGAAAAAATCTGAAGAAGAAAAGAAGATGGCTGAGGAAGCCTTAGAAAAACTGTCAAAGATTCAAAGACAGATTCAAGAACAGCAGGAAGAAAAAGCCTCGGAAAGAAATGCCCAGGAAGCCTTAAAAAAATATGAGTTTGCTCAAAAAAAAGCTATGGAGGAACAGGAAAGAGCAGCAGAAGCTCTGGAAGCTGTGGAAAAAGCTCATAAACAGGCACTGAAGGAACAGAAGGAAGCTCAGATGGCTGGCATAGAAGAACAAGAAAAACTGAGGAAAAGGTCTGAAGAAGAAAAGAAGATGGCTGAAGCTGTCCTAGAAGAAGTTTTCAAAACTCAAAGGATGTTCCAAGAAGAACAGCAAAAAGCTGAAAAAACAGCAATGGAAGACAGAGAGAAAGCTCAGAAGAACCTAGAAGAATTACAAACTATTAAAAAAAAGGCCCTTGAGGAACAGAAACAAGCTCAGAAGGCTCTGGAAAAAATAGAAATAACTCATCAACAGGCTATGGAGGAGCAGAGGAAGGCACATCTGGCAGCCATGGAGGAACAGGAGCAAGGATGGAAAAAAATACAAGAAGAAAAGAAAAGGATGGAGGTAGCTCTGGAAGAGCTTTTAAGGACACAACAACAGTTCCAAAAAGAGCAGGAAATGGCTGAAGAAAAAGCAACACAAGAAAAACAGATAGCTCAAAAGACCCTCAGAGAATTAGAGATTGCTCAGAAACAAGCTCTTGAAGAACAAATAAGAGCTCAGAGAGCTTTGGAAAATGTAGAAAAAGCTCATAAACAGGCACTAGAAGAGCAGAAGAAAGCTCAGATGGCTGCCATTGAAGAATATGAACAGGCACGGAAAAAAGCTGAGGAAGAAAAGAAGAGGGCTGAGGCAGCTTTAGAAAAACTTGTACAAGCTGAGATGAAAATGCAAGAGGAACATAAGCAGGCCGAGAGGAATGCAATGGAAGAAAGAGATAAAGCTCAGAAGGCCCTAGAAGAATTACAAATTCTTCAAAAGAAAGCCATTGAGAAAAAGAATCAAAGTCAGCAGACCCTAGAAGCAGTAGAAATAGTTCACCAACAGGCTGTGGAGGAGCAGAAGAAAGCTCATCTGGAAGCCATGGAGGAACTGGAAAAAGAATGGAAAATAATGCAAGAAGAAAAGAAAAGGATGGAGGCAGCTCTGGAAGAGTTTTTAAGGATCCAGCAACAGTTCCAAAAAGAGCAGGAAATGGCTGAAGAAAAAGCAACACAAGAAAAACAGATAGCTCAGAAAGCACTCAGAGAAGTAGAGATTGCTCAGAAACAAGCTCTTGAAGAACAAATAAGAGCTCAGAGAGCTTTGGAAAATGTAGAAAAAGCTCATAAACTGGCACTGGAAGAGCAGAAGAAAGCTCAGATGGCTGCCATTGAAGAATGTGAACAGGCACGGAAAAAAGCTGAAGAAGAAAAGATGAGGGCTGAGGCAGCTTTAGAAAAACTTGTAGAAGCTGAGATGAAAATGGAAGAGAAGCATAAGCAGGCTGAGAGGAATGCAATGGAAGAAAAAGAGAAAGCACAGAAGGCCCTCGAAGAACTAGAGATTGCTCAGAAAAAGTCCCAAGAGGAGCAGATAAGAGCTCAAAATGCCCTGGAAGCAGTAGAAAGGACTCATAAACAGGCTTTAGAGGAACAAAAAAAAGCTCAGATAGCTGCATTGGAAGAACAGGAACAAGCATTTAAAATATCTCAAGAAGAAAAGATGAGAGCTGAGGCAGCCCTGGAAAAACTATCACAATACCAAAAAAAAGTCCAAGAAGAGCAGGAAAAGACTGAGAAGAAAGCCCTAAAAGAAAAAGAGAGAGCACAAAAGGCTCTTGAAGAATTAGAAATTGCTCAGAAGAAAGTATTAGAGGAACAGAAGAAAACTCAGTTGTCTGCCATTGAAGAACTTGAGCAAGCACGGAAAAAATCTGAAGAGGAAAAAAAGATGGCTGAGGCAGCTTTGGAAAAACTGTCAAGCATTGAGAGAAAAGTGCAAGCAGAACAGAAAAGAGCTAAGGAAAAAAACATGGAAGAAAGACAAAGAATTCAAAAGGCCCTAGAAGAATTGCAGATTGAACAGAAGAAAGCCATAGAGGAACAGACAAAAGCTCAAAAAGCTCTGGAAGCTCTTGAAAAGGCTCAAAAAGAGGCCCTGGAAGAACAGATGAAAACTAAAATGGCTGCCATCGATGAACAGGAGCAAGCACGGAAGAAATCTCAAGAAGAAAAAAAGATGGCCGAAGCTGCTTTGGAAAATGTATTAAGAGCTCAGAAAAAACTTCAAGAAGAGAAGGAAAATGCCGAGGAAAAAATTATGCAAGAAAAAGAGAATATACAGAAGGGCCTCAAAGAATTAGCAATGGCTCAAAAGAAAGCACTCGAGGAACAGGAAAGAGCTCAGAATGCTCTAGCAGCTATGGAAAGATGTCATAAAATGGCCCTGGAAGATCAAAGAAGAGCTCACATAGCAACAATGGAAGAACAAGAACAAACAAGGAAAAAAATTCAGGAAGAAAAGAAGATAGCTGAAGCGACCTTGGACGAACTTTTAAAAACTCAGAGTCGGTTCCAAGAAGAGAAGAAAATGGCTGAGAAAAAAATAATGGAAGAAAGAGAAATAACCCAGGTTGCCCTAGCAGAGTTAAAAATAGCTCAGAAAAAAGCTCAGGATGAACAGGAAAGGGCTCAGAAAGCATTGGAGGATGCAGAAAGAGCCCATAAATGTGCCCTGAATGAACAGAAGAAAGCTCAGTTAGCTATTCAGGAACAAGAGCAAGCATGGAAAAAATCACAAGAAGAAAAGGAAATGGCTGAGGCAAGACTACAAGAACTCTTAAGGACCCAGAAAACTTTCCAAGAGGAACAGGAGAAAGCAGAAAAGACAGCCATAGAAGAAAGAGAGAGACTTCAAAGAAACATTAAAAAATTAGAAGAAGTCCAGAAGAGAGCTCAGGAGGAACAGGAGAAGGCCCAGACATCTCAGCATACTCTAGAAATTTCCCACAAACAGGTACTAGAGGAACAGAAGAAGGCTCATTTGGCTGCCATGATGGAACAGGAACAAGCACAGAAAAAATCTCAGGAAGAAAAAAAAAAGGCTGAAACAGCCCTAGAAAATCTCTTGAAACAAGTACAAAAAGAGCAAGAAACAGCTGAGAAAAAGGCACTAGAAGAAAGAGAGAAAGCTAAGACGTTGCTAAAAGAATTAGACATTGCTCAGAAGAAGGCCCTAGAAAATATATTGACAGCTAAAAAGGAGAGTCTGGAAGAACATAAAAGAGCTCAAAATGCATTGGACAGCCTGGAAAGAACTCATAAGCAGGCATTAGAGGAACAAAACACCGCTGAAAGGAAATCTCAGGAAGAAAGAAAGATGGCTGAGGCTGCTTTGGAAGAATTATCAAGAGCTCAGAAAAAGTTCGAAGAAGAGCAGCATTCAGCAGAGCAGAAAGCAATTAAAGACAGAGCTAGAGCACAGAAAGAGTTAGAAGAATTAGAGAATGCCCAGAAGAAGGCCCTGAAGGAACAGGAGAAAGCTAAAAAAACTCGGGATGTTCTTGAAAGAGCTCATAAGCAGGCACTGGAAGAACAGAAGAAAGCACTAAAGAAAATTCAAGAGGAAAAAAGGATGGCTGAAGCTGCTCTGCAAGAACTCTTAAGTACCCAGAAAACATTCCATGAAGAACAGGAAAAGGTTAAGAAGAAAACGATGAAAGAAAATGAGGGGACTCAGAAGACTATAGAAGAATTCGGAGTTGCTCAGAAAAAAACTCAGGAAGAAGAGGAAAAAGTTCAGAAGGCTTTGGGAAGGGCTCATAAAGAAATCCTAGAGGAGCAGAAGAAAGCTCAGATAGCTGCTATGGAAAAACTGGAGCAAACACGAAAAAAGTGTCAAGAAGAAAAGAAGATGTGTGAGGCAGCCTTGAAAGAACTCTTGGAGACTAAGAAAAAATTCCAAGAAGAGCAGGAAATATCTAAGATGCAAGTAATGAAAGAATTAGAGAATGCACAGAAAGAGCTAGAAAAAATAAAAATAGCTCAAAAAGATGCCTTGGAAAAAGAAGTGAATGCTAAGAAGGCTCTGAATAACTTAGAAAGAGCTCACACTCAGGCCCTAGAGGAACAAATGAAAGTTCAGCAAAAGTGTCAAAATGAAAAAAAAATGGCTGAGGCAGCCCTGGAAGAACTATCAAATGCTCAAAGACAATATCAAGAAGAACAGAAAAATGCTGAGCAAAAAGCAACCAGAGAAAAAGAAATAATTCATATAAAACTAAAAGAATTGGAGATTGCTCAGACAGTGGCTCTGGAGAAAGAAGAAAATGCTCAGAAAGCTTTGGATGCTCTGGAAAAAGCTCACAAGCAGACCGCGGAGGAACAAAAGAAAGCCCAGATGGAACTGGAACAAATGCAAAAAAAATATGAGGAAGAAAAGGAAATGGCTGAAGCTGCGCTGAAAAAACTGTCATGGGCAGAGAGAAGCATCCAAAATGAGCAGGGAAAGACCATGGAAGAAACAACGGGAGAAACAGGAAAGTCACAGAAGACCTTAGAAGAACTAGAGATTGCATGGAAGAAGTCTCTGAAAGAAAAGGAGAATGCTCAGATAGCTTTGGAGGCTCTGGAAAGAACTCATAAACAAATACTGGAGAAAGAAGAAAAAGCACAAAAAAAATCTCAAGATGAAAAGCAATTGGCTGAGGCTGCCCTGGGAGAACTTATAAAAACTCAGAGAAAGTTTCAAGAAGAACAAGAAAGGGCTGAAAGAAAAACCAAGGAAGAAAGGGAAAATGTGCAGAAGTCTCTAGTAGAATTAGAGGTTGCTCAAAAGAAAGCTCTGGAGGACATTTCAATAGCTCAAAAGATAGCCATGGGGGAAAATGAAAGAACACAGCAGAGGGCATTAGAAGAAAAAAGGGCAATACATCTGGCTATGAAAAATCTGCAGACAGCACATGCTAAAGTTATAGAGGAACAACAGATAGCACAGAGGCTGGCCTTTGAAGAACAGCAGAGAACTAAGAAGATATTTATTGAACTAGAGGAATTGCGAAGAAAAGCCCTGGAAGATCAAGAAAAAGCCAAAAGGGAAGCTATAAATGAACAAGTAAGAGCTCATCATGCTATAAATGAATTGGCCAAGATACAAAGGGAAGTTTTGGAAGAACAAGAGCAAGCTCAGAAGAAAGCTTTAGCAGAACAGCACAAGGCTGAGATGATGCTTAAGGAACTGGAAGAAAGACAGGGAAAAGCCCTGAATGATCAGCAGAAAACATGGGTGAAAGACTTTGATGATAAAAAAAAGGTTCATTTTACTTTAGGGGAATTTGCAGATACTCAAATGGTGGAACAGGAAAATGTTCATGCTAATATAGTAGATGAGCAGAAGGAAGCTCATAAAGCTAGCGAACTGGAGAAAGCACAGAATCAAATATTGGAAAAAACACATAATAAATATGCAGCACAATTTTCAGAGTCTGCTCTAAAAACAGTGAATGAAGAGGACACTGCAGTATGTCACAGTGAATTTGAGGAAGCACAAAAGAAAGACTTGGTCATACTTGGTGATAAAAACTTCTATATGGAGACAGGAAAAATTCTTAGGGATTTCGACCAGAAGGAATACCAGCAATCCCTTAGGAACAGAGGATATGACAAGAATTCTCGAAGACCACTCCCAAACTCTGTCTTGGACTTTTCCCAAACTGACTAAATTCTAGAATTCTGATCCTGAATGAAAGTTAGAGGAAAAAATGGATCAATCTTAAGGTCATCTACAACAATGGAAGTAAAAACGGGAAGGAAGAAATAAGGAGAGAATGTTTCTATTTTTAAAGGCTCTCTCCCCATATGCGGTATACTTTGTTTAGGATTAAATTAACCCACATAGCATTAGGTACAAATTCTTATAAACATTCAAGGTTTGGAAATGCTTCAGGGAAACTTATTCAGGGGGAAGAGTCAAAACTATAAATTGGCTTTCTCTCCATTCATCCCATGTAGATTTTTAGGACAGGAAATGTTTAAATATTGACCTAGCAAATTCATTATACCGTATTTTTCGGAGTATAAGACCTTTTTACCCTCAAAAAGAGGGTGAAAATTTGGGCACGTCTTATACACCGAATGCAGCCCCACCCAGCCACCCCCACCCTTTGGCCTCTGCCTGCCAGCAATTTACCTCTTTGCAGCAAACAGGGCAAAGCACAAGAAGAGCACAAGAAGAGATAAACTGCCTCCCGATCTACAGCTGACAGGCTTGCAAGCCACCTGGTAAAATGAAACTAACTACGGTGGCTGTAATGTGACAAATTGCTGGGAGATAAACTGCTGGCAATATTAGGCTGCTGAAATCAAATAGAGACAAGCTATAGCTGCTATGGCTCAGAGCTAGAGCTCTTGCCTCACAATCAGGAGGTTGTGAGTTCTATCCTAGGTAGAGGCAGATTCTGTTAATACGTTATTTTGTTAAATGTTTGTAGAGTGTTCAAATTATTAGACTTATTTTTTAAACTGCTTATTTTTTAAACTGCTTTATTATTGTTCTAGACAACTTAACAAAATGAAGAAGCTTTTTAAAATAAATTATTGCTCTGAAGAGGCCCAGTGCTATTGTATCTTCTTTTAAATAGCAGAGAATACTTCCAGAAAGCCACATTAATTTTAAAGATCTGTAAAAGTATAATCTGAAATGTCCTGTTTTAGTATTAAGTATTAGTATTAAAAGAATAGAAAATAAGGCAGCTGAATTAAACCCTGACTTAGTCATGTTTGGAGTAGATCTATTTAAATAATTGGGAGGAGTTAGTGTGATTACATTTAAGAAAACTTTCTGGGATTAATATACTGCCATAAATGTACATTTCTCCAATTCTTTGCCATTTCTATGGGTCAGGCACACATGCACAGAAATACACAGCAAACAGTGTATATCATCTGTACTGTTTGCTGTTTGGCAAATTGCTGGGAGGCAGAGGCCTTTTTTCCTTGTTTTCCTCCCCCAAAACTAAGGTGCGTCTTATACTCCGGTGCGTCTTATACTCCGAAAAATACGGTATTTCCCCACCAGTATACAACCTGGATTCTTTTTAATCATGCCATGAAATCACAACATTGATAAAATAAAATTAAATTACTGGTGTTTAGATTTAGTATTCTCTAATTTGATTCAATTAAATTTTAAAACGTCACTGTGAAAAATTCCATAAACATTGTTTATTCTAATAAACTAAATGAAAGTGATAAGATTCAGATTTTTTAAAATAATATGAAAAATTGAGCATGTATAGATTACGTATCTCATACAGTTTAATGCTCAATTTTTTCATGTTTCAACAGTGAGAAGTTCTTTCAAAAGAATCTTTAGCAGATTTTATCAAAAAGCTTCCTTTCATAACAGCATGTGTAGGATTGCCCACTAAGCCTTACTCTCTAAAAGTAGATGTGAGGAGTGGATGTATTTTTGTCATCAAAACATTTCTTCTGAAGTTAGAAAATAATCCACGTGAAGCAGATTTAAGATTCTAGACAACAAATCTAATATTTTCTATTGGGGAATGAGCTTAGCAGGATTTACTTCAAAAATAAATTTCAAGTTAGTTTACTAGGCTAACATGCCATTCCAAATACTAATCGAATCTAAGTGTCTTATACTAAGTATACATAAATAATTTCCAAATGTAACACAAATCTAAATAACAAATATTGAACTCACTTAAAAGTAGTGGTGAATATCTGTAGCTCGGATGTAGGATGAGGGTGAAGGTTCGTTTTCTGAGCTTATGGGTTGGTTGTCCGATGTTTTCCTGGCTTCTGAACGTAGCCTGGTAACGAAACTTTTGGAAAGCTCAGAAAACAAACCTTCAACCTCATCACCTAAAAGTGTTGCTCCCACACATTTCCTGACAATACTATCCCTCCAAACTCCAGAAGAGCTTTCACACTTGCTCATTGTAATATCACCCTGTTCACCCTGTTGGTTCTATAACAAATCAAAAGACCTGCAGCTCTGTCATATTATTATTTTTCCAAATGTTATTGAACTAAATATTCAATATATTTATAACTAAATGTTATAATTATTTTTAATTACTATAAGAGAATAACTTTTTCTTATCAATGGTAAAACTTTTGGATTATGGATTATATATTAACTAAGATACACTCTTTTTCCTGGAAAATTGACTTGTAACCTACATTCCAAATATGGGCAGTAGATGGCATTATAGCTTGCATAAAACAAAATGACAACAATACAGTAGTGCTCTCTTGAATCTAAGTTAGGTTTTTTTTTTTACAGAAACTACTTTCATGAACTGTTTGCACTGGTGTAAAATTGTTCATTGTTGTTATTCAACAACAGTGTTCACTTTCATATATTTTTAGCATGAAAATTGTAGTGAGGGTATATTTCATACCTATACTGTATATTCAACAAGAGTCTGGATGGCCTTCCACATGGTTTCAGGCACTCACCAGCTTGACCACATCATCTGCTGTTTAAATTGGAGTGGATTGATATAAATTGGGGTCCTTTGTGAACTTCATTGAAGCTTGGCTTAAAGTCCCAAATATAACAAATTGAAGCAGAATTCTTTCCTTAGATTCAAACTTGGTTGAGCAACCGGAAGACAGAAAGAAGCTCCTTTCACCAGATAGTGCTTCTCAGCAAGGTATTAAATCAGGGGTGGCCAAACTATGGTTCTTTGAGGACTTGTGGACTTCAACTCCCAGAATTCTTGAGCTAGCCATGCATGCATGGCTGGCTCAGGAATTCTGGGAGTTGAAGTCCACAGGTCCTCAAAGAACCATAGTTTGGCCACCCCTGTATTAGATTGTGATTATGAGACTGTGAGGTTTAAGTCTCCACTCAAACACACAGTTCACTTGATAATTCTTAACATAAGAATTATCTGTACAGCATAAGATTGATGTTAGGGAATTAAATAAGATAATTATGGGAATTAAATAATAACACTTGACTTGAACCTATTACACAAAGATGGGATATACAATAAAATAAGTGACCCCAATTAATCATTATTTTAAATTATATTTATTACATAATTCTATTACAGGTAGTCCTTGACTTACGACCACAATTGAGCTGAACATTTCTGTTGCTAAGAAAAACATTTGTTAACTGAGTTTGCCCCATCTTATTTCTTTTAGAAAATTTATATTGCCGCCTACTCGCTCATGGCGACTCAAGCGGCTTACACGAATATAAAAACATATAAAAACAATAAAATAAAATAATAAAAAATAATACATTAATAAGATAGTATACCCCCCCCCACCTACCCCCATCCTAGTGACAACACATATTCATACAAGCCATTTAATGGGCTCCATCCCATTCTGGGTTCTCCAGGCCTGCTGGCAGAATAATGTCTTCAGCACCTTCAGGAAGAGTGTTAGAGTGGGGCCAATCTAAACTCTGGGGGAATGATGTTCCAAAGAGAGGGAGCCACCACAGAGGAGGCCCTTCTTCTGGGTCCCACCAGATGTATCTCCCTAGGGTGGGTGTTGGCAACCTGTGACCTCAGAGCCACATGTGGCTCTTTGACCCCTCTCCTGCGGCTCCTTGCCGCCTTGGTCACGCGACATGCTCTCTGCCCCAAGAAGGTGAAAGCCTCTCCGCAGAGTCGAGCAGCTGAAGCGTTCCTACCATTTTCTCCGCACTGCCCGCGACCGGCTGCTTTTTGCGATTCCGTGTCCTTCGCGGGCAGCTCAGTGCCAGCTGTGGTCCCCTTCGTGTCAGCTCAGGAAGGAGGGGAATGGGGAGGAGCAGCTGCCAGATACAGGGAGGGAAGAGCTCTGGCTCCCCTGCACAGCCCAGGCTGCGCCCTGCGCAGGGGGAAGCCTGGGCTGTGCAGGAGAGCCTGTGCTGCGCAGAGGGCAGCCTGGGTTGTGCAGGGGGGAGCCGGAGCTCTTCCCTCCCTGCATCTGGTGGTGGCAGTTGTTCCTCCCCATTCCTCTCCTTCCTGAGCAAACATGAGGGAACCACGGCTGGTGCTGAGCTGCCCGCGAAGGACACTGCACAGCCTGGGCTGCCCCCTGTGCAGAGTGGCTCTCCTGTGCTGCACAGCGCAGCCCGCTACTCACCTCACTGCGCAGTGGCAGCAGCGGGAGGAGGAGTCGCCGTCCCAGCCACCGCCGTGATCTCGGCCGAAGAGGGTATCCTGCTTGGGGCGTGTGCCTGCGCAAGAGAGAGAAAGAGAGAGAGATGAGAGAGAAAAGGGGAGAAAAAGAGAAGCAGAGCCAGCCACAAGCGGAGGTGAGGGGCAAAGAGGATCACCTCTCTCTATGAGTTCTGCCCTTTGTTTGAGATCTGACAGAGTTGGTACTATCTGGTTCCTGTTGCTTCAGCAATGCAACTAGTAGAACTCAGAAAGCAGAACTTCTTTATTTAACAAAGGAAGGGAGGGAGATAAAGAGAAGGGAGGGAGGGAGGGAGGTTGGAAGGGAGAGAAAGAGGAGGGAGGAAGAAAGGGAGAGAAAAAGGGAGGGAGGGAAGAGAGAAAGAGAAGGGTGGGAGGAAGGAGAGGAAGAGAAGGGAGGGAGGGAGGGAGGGAGGGAGGGAGGGAGAGAAAGGAGGGAAGAAAGGAAGGAAAAAAAGGGAGGAAGGAGAGAAAGAGAAGGAAGAGAGGAAGGAAAGAGAAGGGGTAAAAATTAGAGAAGGGGGAAAGAAGGAAGGTGAAATCAGAGGAGGGGGGAAGGAAAGAAGGTGAAGTCAGAGGAGGGGGGAAGGAAGATGAAATCAGGAGGGGGAAAGGAAGGAAGGTGAAATCAGGACCCAAGCCAAAGAAAACAACAAGTAATGATGAACAGGCTGAAGAAATTGTTCCAACACCTGAACAAACTGACCAACCAGTGGAAGAAACCAACATACATGATGAAGATCCTCCTGTGCAACAACTCGAAAGTGTAGAGCTAAGTGATCTAGCAAAAATGCTGAAAGATTCAAAACCACATCAAAGAAAACACAGAAAGAAAAAGACTGCCTGCCATTCGCAAAGTTCATAGCAAACGAGTGAAAGATCTACTACATGCCGTGAACATTTTAATTTCCATCCCATCCAGCACACTACATGAAACAAACCAACTAATGTATAGCACAGCCGCCGTTATAACTGCAGAATTGGGTTATAAAATGCCAAAAAAGAAACCCGCTGAAACACCAAAGTGGAAAATTCAACTTGAAAATAAAATAAAAAACTATGAGGAGATGTCAGCAATTTGAAATATTTGAAAGAAGGAAAACTAAAGAATGAAAAGCTGAAAAATAGTTTATGCAAAAAATACAACCTGGGTGAAAAAACAGTAACAGAAATCATGGAAGAAATAAAACAGCATGTAATAGCAAGAGCAAAGAAAATAGAAAGATACGAAGGACAAATAAAACAATATCGTGAAAATATCCAGTTCAGAAGAAACCAACACCTCTTCTACCGATTCCTTGATGAAAATTGAGTCCAAACTAATGTTCACCCATGTAAAGAAAAAACTTTGAAATTTTGAAAAGAACTGTGGGAAAACCTAGTGAAACACAATAAAACTGCCTCCTGGATCAAAGATATTCAAAAACAAGCAACACGAAACAGAATGGAGAATATTGTAATAACAACTGATATGGTTACAAAACAAGCAAAGAAGGTCAAGAACTGGAGTGCACCTGGCCTGGATGAACTGCATGGATACCAGCTTCCATCACCACATGGCCACCCAATTTGACAAAGTGCTTCAAAATGCAACAAGCGAAGAATGGTTAACAGCTGATCGAACATGCTTGATAATAAAAGATCCAGAAAAGAACACAGAACCAAGCAATTACCGCCCAATTACTTGTCTGCCAACACATTCAAATTTTTTACAAGAATACTGGCAAATTCAGTATTCAGTCATCTGATGGAAAACAGTTTGAATCAAGTAGAACAAAAAGGAAATTATAAAAAATCAAGTGGAATAAAAGATCAGCTGCTCATTGACAAAATGGTACTAAAATGCAAAATGAAGAAAAATGAATTTAAATATGGTGTGGATTGATTACAAGAAGGCATTTGACTCATTATCCCACAGTTGGATTAACGCCTGTCTGCAAAACTTTGGAATCAGCAAAAATATTTGTACATTTTTGAAAGCAAATATGCAAAAATGGAAAAACAGTTCTAACAGCAAATCAGGAGAACATTGGTGAAGTCAACATCAGACGAGGAATCTTCCAGGGGGACTCACTTTCACCACTACTGTTCAACATTGCATTAATTCCACTGACAATAACCCTACGAAACACAAAACTGGGATACTAAATCTAAAGCCAACATGGCAAGATAAACCATTTACTATACATGGATGACTTTAAAAACCCCCACTGAACTTGAATCAATACTCAACACAGTTCAACTGTTCAGCAGCGACATGAAAATGAACTTTGAATTTGAAAAGTATGCTATATTATCCATGATAACATCTTGAATGGAAAAGTCAACCTGGCCATCAAAACAAGGCGATTCTGGATGAAATATGTAACAGTGATACCCATTGCCAAGAATTTTACAAAAAACATCAAGAAATTGCAGCTTCCTGAAATAACACTTCCTGAAATAACACTAGCGGAAGTGCAAACAACTGCGCTACTCGGAACATCATATATTTTAAGAAGATACTTGGTCGATACATAGGATGCTGGGAGCAACCCGTATCAACCATCAGTGCCAGTCAATGATATTTGTGATACATTTTAAATGTTCAGTTGGTTGCGTTTATTTATTTATTTATTTATTTATTTATTTATTTATTTTGGTTTTCTTATATGCCGCCCAACTCCCGAAGGACGCGTTTCATGTTTAATGAATAAAAGTTTATAATAAAAACTTTATTACGGTCACAGACGAGCAATAGACAAGAATTATCACTGTTTACAATAGTATTAAAAGATATTACTAATAATAATAGTAAATAATAACGTCCATAATAATAAAATACATGGTATCAAACAGTATGGCTCTTGCCCTTGGTTACATGATGGGAGAGTGGATAAGTATGTGTGTAAATATAGATTCTCTAAAGATTATTAGAGATATTTACAAGTAATTGGTGCAGTAAACATTTTTAATGCTGTAATCGGACTTTCCTTGTGGTCATTGCAGCTAAACAGAATTTTGCAACTGCATGTATGATAGCCGGGTTTGAGTCCCGGAGGAGATAGTCTACATAAAAAATTGTCTGCCCTCCCTCATAATCTCTCTAGTAAGGGAAGAATATGCATTGACCTAAAAAAACTGTATAACTCACAAACGTGTGATATCTTCGACTTCTCCTTTACCACATATACATACTTGTTCCTCTATTGGGATCTTGTTATACCTGCTTTGAAGGAGTGCTGAGGGGAGGATGTTAAATCTGGCTCTGAAGAATGCTATTCTATGTTTCGAGAAGATCAGTTCCTCTAAATATCTTGATGGTTCCCACACCCCCTGGTTAATTCTGTTCCTACTGTGGAGAGCCAACCTATTTATTTCTGAATGGAACACCATGTCTTTTATTCTATTATTGACTACTTGCTTAGCTTGGTCAAAGTCTAGGGATATTAAAAATGCCGTAGAGAGCCCATAAGAGCCCCAGCTTGTGGTCTATCGCCTGTTTCCAGGAGGAGGGGAAGTTATCTGTCAACACTGTCAGGCCTAGTACAGGTAGTCCTTGACTTACAACAGTTCGTTTAATGACCGTTCAAAGTTACAATGGCATTGAAAAAATTGACACGAATAGTTTTCACACTTACAACCGTTGTAGCATCCCCATGGTCATGTGATCAAAATTCAGATGCTTGGCAATTGGCCTGAATTTATGACGGTTGCAGTGTCCTGAATCGTATGATCATCTTTTGAAACTTTCTAAAAGCAAACTAAATGAGGAAGCCAGACTCGCTTAACAACTGTGTTACTATCTTAACAACTCCAGTGATTCCTGTAATAAATGCGGTAAAAACATTTTCATAAATGTCACTTTTGTATTACAATCAATAACTCTAACCATTTATATTGATTCATATTTCCTCTCCCAGAGGCTTAATTCCTTTCAGTCAACAAGCTACTGTAATTATTGTGACCTTAATGCTCATAGGTATTCCACGCCTGGGATTCCCTTTTATGACCTTTTGACAAGCAAAGTCAATGGGGAAGCAATATAGCCTTATTGCTGATTTGATTCTTGAAAAGAAGGCTAATCTGGCTTGTGTAACCGAGACCAACTGAAAGCCGTTGCCATTTGTGACCTATTCTGATGTCTTCTCATGAGTAAAGTCAGTGGGAAAGCCAGCAGGGAAAACTGCAAGTTAGTTCCATAAGTCTCTCCTAACACTTTTTCTCCCTAGGAATAGTACACCAACATTCCCATCCAACCAAAACTTTACCAACCAAAACTTTACCCTAAGACTGTCCACTGTTGACCTCACCCAATTCCTAAGAGGTCAGTAAGGGGCGTGCATAAGTGCACCAGCGGCCTACCATCCCTGTCCTAATGTTCCCTCTTATCAGTACCAATCTTATGTACATAAACAATGTTACATCTATGTATATTACTAACACGTAATTGACAAAATAAATAAATTAAATAAATAAATTAAAAAACCACATTCCATAGTGCAAACACGCCCTGCTGAACTTCCTTAGCAGCACCCATTATCCATTCCTCTCTTGGCCAAATCTGTGCAGCACTGCAGCAATTCCCCACACACCTGTACTCCATATCTTTACCCACTACCAGCCTGCTTGTGAGCTACTAGGACTTGCAACTTCTAGATGGCTTCGCTATTGTCTTTGTTGGGAAGCCAGCTGAAAGTTGAAAGTCATAGTCATGAGACATCTTCAATTAATGACCACAATCTTTGCTTACCAATAGTAATGGGGACTGCCAGAGTTAGCACTGCTAAGCAATGCTGTACAGGTAGTCCTCAACTTATGACCAAAATTGAGCCCAAAATTTATGTTGCTAAGAGAGACATTTATTAAGTGAACTTTGCCCCATTTTAAAACCTTTCTTGTCACAGTTTTAAGTGAATCATTGCAGTTGTTAAGTTAGTAACATAGTTGTTAAGTGAATCTGGTTTTCCCATTGACTTTGCTTGTCAGAAGGTTGCAAAAGGTGATCACATGACGCCAGGATACTACAACAGTCATACATATGAGTCATTTGCCAACTGTCTGAATTTTGATCATGTGACCATAGGGATGCTGCAATGGTTATGTATGAAAAATGGTTATATGTCACTTTTTTCAGTGATGTTGGAACTTTGAACAGTCATTAAATGAACTGTTGTAAATCAATGACTACCTGTAATATGCTTTACCACCATAGCATTTAGCAAGACAAATTCCAGTCCCTATTTCCATCGTAACCTGAGGACTATTTATATAGCAAGACGTACATATTGTAGGAAAACAACATTAGCATAGCTTTACTTTGCCATTTGGTTGGTTTGATTAGAATCCGAAGGTTGCATTAATTATTGTCATATATAAATAGCTGCTTGAGAAATGTGGAAACATAAGGGGGCTTGGGGGCATGGTTGGTTTTAGCACATTTAGGCATAGACATTTCTTTTCAGGTCCAGAACATAGTTATCAATCCTTAGGAAGAAGATAATGGCATTGACTTTTGAAAATCATAAATCAAATAACTGCAGGGAATTGTCCACTTAGTTGCCAGAAGTCAACAGGCACCAAATGAATAAATAAAATAAAGGAGAGGGAGGGAGGGAGCCTTATTAACATTTTGTAAAGAGAAGTATATGCATTCAGAAAACATATATAAGTCTGCACTAAGTATATAAGCTGCATCTTTGACAATATGGAGAAGTTTTCTTTTCTTCCTGCGCTACAATTCAAATAAAAAATGCAACAGACCAAACTTGCAGGAGCCTTCAGATCTAAATCTAAAATCATCTAGTTACCTCCTTATCTGAGGTACTGGTTTCCTGGTTCCTTCCTTATCTGAGGTACTGGTTACCTCCTTATCTGAGGTACTGGTTTCCTGGTTCCTTCCTTATCTGAGGTACTGGTTACCTCCTTATCTGAGGTACTGGTACACATGGGTGTACAATACCATTTATCTATGCCTAAATTCTGTCCACATAATTGATACTATGAGACTCAACATCAGAAAAAAGACTATGCTCCTTAGGCAACATATACCTTTTATCTGCAGTGATCCATTCATAAACACAAGATATTGCTTCATTACTCAATCATCAAACACAATGTTTTTGTATTTATCAAAAGGAACGTTTGGATGTAACAGGAATACCATCAAAAGGGATAGGATTTCCAGTTTTTGGTCTGGCTTCCATAGCTGCCTCAGGATATGCCCTGAGAGAGAGAAGAAAAATAAGCACACAGGAATAATGTGGAATAGAAAGACCATGCCTCTGAATAGCAGGCTATCGGAAGCTATATTTCATAAATTGTACACCATGTTCTAATCCTAATTCCTCACGCCCCACCCTCCCCCACCCACCTTGAATTACAGAACAATATGTCAGATCATCTTTACTTGTGAGCCTGAAATTCTATGTGGCTCCCGCTCAGAAGCTTCCTCGTACAACCCAAATCAGCTTGTGCTGCTTTTGCTCCACATTCTTTCCACTCCCCCTGTTAGTTATTTCCTGGGAAGTGAGTGAGTGCCAAGCGAATTTTCCTCAGATCTCTTTTCCCCAGCATCAGTTTTCTTGCAGCAGTTTACTAATCAATTGTTCGGCTAGCTGCAGGAAAGTGTTTGCATGGAGATAAGAGCTTGGGGGGGTTCCCTTAAAGTGCCAATGGAATGAAATCTCATATATCTTCCTACGCGTGCAAAAATGGTTTTAGCTCTGTGCTCCTACTTCCTGTTACATCCAAATGTCCCATCAGTCCCTGCAAGAACTTTATGTTGGTTCTGGCCTACGGACAAACTATGGGTGATACTTTCTACTCAGCAGGGGATCCACACTCAACAAAGTTCATTTCCACGCCCCCAAGAGCACAAGAAGATCTTGTCTGAACAAATTTTCCAGTATCAATACACAAGCTTCTAGTCTATGGAAAGATCATCAGAAACATTTACAGATCAGATTACAGTTCACTAAATTCTGAAGTGCTCCTTTCTCTGTGTTTGTATTTTTAGTATTTATTGCAACAGTGCATATTTAAGGCAGCTGTGTTCTATATCATAGAAGTAGTCATTGCTCTCCAGTGTTTTAAGCTTTAGCTTTGAAATATGGAATAAGAATTTAGTTTTTTGTAATTGGAGCTAGCTGTTAAAGATTTTATTTTTTGAAAAAAATTAAGGTCCTTATATTGTAACCAGATGTTTCCTTCTTAACCACATGATAAAATGTGGTTTTAAAAATAGCTATGAACAGTCTTTGTGCTGAACTACCGAATGGAGCTATCTGGTTCACAATAATAAACGGATCATTTCTCAAAATGAAGTAATAAAACCATCTTGCCAATCTGTTTGAGTGTTATTGCTTTCTTCCTATATTGGTTAGCAATTCGTGTACAATATTTATTCATATTTCCAGTCCACATACAATTCAATCAGTTCACTTAAAATCAGAAAGACTACCCTTCTGTCATATTTTTATCCAAAATTTTACTAAAGGACCAGTGGAAATCCAGGGAAAAGTTTGGAAAGATCCAGATATATCCTGACTATAGAACTATATTTAGGTGGCTCATGACCTCCCAACCTATACACCCAACTCAGTTAGAGTAGAGCAAACTACAGCGGAAGACTCTGAGAAAGATTGGCAAATGAATAATGGTTAAAACTCTGAGCTCTATGTAAGAGGAGAATATCAATATATCAAATTAATATTTAAAAAGTCTAGTAGATATTCAAAGTAAAGATATAATGAATCTTTGATGCATACTCTTTCTTCCAAAGAGATTGCATGTACTCAAAGAGAATAGAAATCTAGACAAACTATTGCTTGCACGGCCTTCTTTTGAAAGGTGGAGCAGTAGGAACAAGGTGTTTTCCAGAATGTGGGGCACCCAATCCTCACAAGCAAAGCAGCACAGTAGTGGTTCCTCAATATACTTTCCCTAAGTAATTAACTTCACATTGCTTTCCATAAGGAATTAACTTCACATTGCTTTCACATTGCCAATACTGAGAATAAAAGTGACTTTGGACCACTCCAAGATCAATTCCAGACGTGTGTATTCTTGTAATATCAGCTTAGTTCAGCAGTTGAACTAATGAAGGTTTGGATCGTTGTAAGTGGTGGAATTCAACATTTTTTACTACCGGTTCTGTGGGTGTGGCTTGGTGGGCATGGCATGGCTTGGTGGGCATGGCAGGGGAAGGATACTGTGAAATCTCCATTCCCACCCCACTCCAGGGGAAGGTTACTGCAAAATCTCCATTTCTTCCCGATCAGCTGGGACTCAGGAGGCAGAGAATAGATGGGCCAGAGATGGTATTTACCGGTTCTCCAAACTACTCAAAATTTCCGCTACCGGTTCTCCAGAACTGGTCAGAACCTGCTGAAACCCACCTCTGGTCATTGGGTGCAAAATAGCAGGAAAGGTAATATCTTTCCATTTTCAATAAAAAAACTTATTTAATGAGTTCCATACAATCTGTTTTTTTCCAGTGGCAAAAACTCTTGCAATCTCTATCTCCAAAACATCAGTGGATTTACTCAGCCTTCTGATTCCCAGGCTTTAAGCAGCAGCACCCTTCTAATTCCAATTTAGCACATCTGGGCTTGATCTTCAGCACTTTTTTTACAACACTTGCCAGTAGCACAGTAGAATGGCAGGAACTCTGTAGTAAAGTTCTATCTATTTTATCTTTCTAGTCAAGGAAAAACTAGATTTCCTCCTAGATGGGAGAAAATCTTCACAATTTCTTTTATCATGAAAGGTGAAAGGAAGGTATAGTAGAATTTTGTATCTCCATAATATGTAACTGCTTGGAATGGAAGAGCAACTGGAATTCTCTCTCTTATTCTGATTGGTGAGGAGCATGGTTTGGCTCACAATGTTTCCTGTCTGCTGCTCTATTTTGAGGGCTGCAGAGGTGAAGACAATTTCATGGTTGGCTTCAAGGCAGTTTAGAGGGATTGGAGGTTGGGAGCAGTACGTTGTAGAAGGTTTATGACAGGGGTGGGTTCCTGCTGGTACGCTCTTACCTGTTGGTCACCAAAGAACCGAAGAAGCTGGTGGCGTTCGTGGCGCGGGGCTTCCCCCGCCCACTTTCCCCCGCCCGCCTAGATGCCGCCATTTGTGTTCTTTTGCCCTCTGCACATGCACAAAACGTTCTGCTTGCGCAGAGGGCAAAAGAACGCAAATGGCGGCACCCAGGTGGGTGGGGGAAAGCGGGCGGGGGAAGTCCCGCGCCACGAACGCCACCGGCTTCTTCGGTTCTGCAGCAACCAACAGGTAAGAGCATACCAGCAGGAATCCACCCCTGGTTTATGAATCCTATTTTCATCATTCTGGAAAACTAAATTTAGAATTGTCTTGAACATGTATTAGTACTACTTTGGACTGCAAAAATATGACTAGAAGGCAGAAAATGGCTATTGTTTTATACAGCTTTTTGCTGTCATCTAGCTATTAGGGAAATATTTACAATCCAGAACTGGTAGTCCTAATACATATATAACAAAATTACATCTAAGAAGATCTCATTCATGTCAAAATTGTAATTCATGCCATGAAACATCATGCGAATTATACAATAGAAAAGAACTGAACACTGAACACTGATGATATTACGTAGTTGGGTAAAGAAATGTCTGCCAAGGGCAGGGGGAACCAGGCTCAAAGAGCCCCAAGAATTCTACAAATGATATGATTTATATATTTGCATGAGATATTGTAATGCAAGTTGGCATAGGTGTGTAAGGTGTGTGCATTATGAATATTATGAATAACATCATTCTTAAAGATAACATCATTCTAGAGTCAAGGTGGCGCAGCAGTTAGAGTTCAGTACTGCAGGCTACTTCAGTTAACTGCTAGCTGCAGATCAGCAGTTCAAATCTCACCGGCTCAAGGTTGACTCAGTCTTCCATCCTTCCGAGGTGAGTAAAATGAGGACCCAGATTGTTGGGGGCAATATTCTGACTCTGTAAACCGCTTAGAGAGGGCAGTAAAAGTCTAAGTGCTATTGCTATTGCTATTCTGCACCTGTCCTCATGTATCCCATTTCTACTACATAAATGGAAACTCCAGTTTTAATATTTAACATTTATTGTCGCAACGAAAGAAAAAGCAGCAAAAAAGTATGCTTTGTAAATTAAAATATTCTTTCACAAATTAAATGCCCCCCAAGTTAATCAAAGACTTAGTTGGTTAATTTTCTAATTAGACCAATTAAAACTTGCAAGCTACATAAAGCTTGAACAATACATTATATTACAATAACAGATTTCTGTGAAGCACAGCATTAGGATGACATAAAAAATGTACATTCATGTTCTAAAGGAGAAATGTTATGTAAATCAGGCCTTAATATGCCTTACAGGCTAATTACTTCCATTAAAGAAATACCATGACCAGAGGAAGGGAAATGAACATTTTAATTATCAGAGTTCTGGAATTGTATTCATGTCAGCAATCAACATGACATCTGGTGAGAATGTAATGAACACAGCAAGATGAATATTGAAATTGACTGCAAAAGATTTGGTTAAGGTGCAATTTATAAAGTTAAAATTGGGGGGTGGAAAAGGAGGGGAAGAGTGAACTATGATGCAGTCAGGCAAAAAATCCAACTAGTTTTGTTTCCTCGGCCCATTATCTACATTTCTTTTATTATGGACCAAGCCTTTTACACTTCAGCCAATTTCTTTATCTTCTTTGACAGCTTGTCATTACTTATACTGCTAGTTGGTTGTTAAAATACAGCAAAATGTCAGGGACAAGGACAACTAGTAATTTAAGACCCTCATTGTCAGACTGTGATTAAGTCTCCTGCTGTTCCCAACAGGGAAAGAATTGCTTGGAACACTGTAGCCTTCACAACCAGTAATTTAGGTATTTAAACACCCCCCCCCAAATTAACTTCTATAGACTCTTATGGGCAGCATGAATTCCAGTAATGTATCTTGAATAGATTAAGTTTTCAGAACAAAGCAAAATAGATTTCCTTTTGCTTCTGTACACTTCTGGGTCCTTTCCAACCAGGTACCGGTCCTGCTGGGAGAATCCCATCCCCTCCCTCAGCCTTCAAGACCTGTAATTGGAAGGATGTCCAAGAAAGCCTATTGTGATGTTGCTTTTCTAGAAAACCAGATTCACTTTCCAGAGTACTTGTTTAATAATATTCAGTGACATGGATATTGAAAGACAAAGGTCTCCTCGTTGTCCCAGCAGGTAAATGTAAAGTTTTTCCCTGTCCAGTTGTGTCCAACTCTAGAGGTCAGTGCTCATCTCTATTTCTTAGCTGAGGGAGAATCATTGCCTGAAGATATTTCCATGGTCATCTGGCCAGCAGGATTATACTCTGGGATGCCCGGAACACTGTTACCTTCCCACCAAAGTAATACCTATTTATCTACTCACATTTGTATACTTTCAGTAACAGTATACTGAAAGTAACACATTTATTTTGTTAATACCAGCAGCATTTTCAGTTTCTGAGACAGCCAGGATACCAGAACAACACATAAAGTCCTTTAAATTAAAAAAAACCCCTACTATTAATTTTTATGGATATTTGTTATCAACAAATCAATCTGATATGCAGATGCTTACAAACAGGTGAAATAAGGAATTAGAGGTTCCTCTCCAATAGGTGAGTGTTTTAATATCTATACCGGTAGCAAGAGTATCAATGGACATCAAATTATGATTTATACAACAAAAATAACATTTAGAATATATTGGATTCCATTATGTTTGTATAGAAAAGAACTGTCAAAAACAGAAATTAGTTAAAGATAAGGATAATGCTTCTTTAACAACAAGTTTCTACAATGTCCTACAAGTTTGGGGAGAAAGAAATATACATATAATTATGCAATAAATACTAAAATTTTCAGAGGATAATATTCTCTTGAACTATATACATGGAATTTGGCAACAGGACAACATAAATGGATTTTCTTATGTTCTTATTATAGCCAAAGGACTGATTTAGCAGCATAGGAAAGATAAATGTGTAGCCTCATTCACTCAATTGATTGATGACCTGATTGCCTTGCTCCTTATCCAGGGAGGAGCCATTGACCCAGTTTAATCCCCATCTACTAATCTTCACAGCAATGTTTTCAATCTGACATTTCTCCCCCACCTGGAAGCTGGGGCAGTAATAAGTTTCCTCTAATGGAATGCATGGGTAACCTGGAAGGAGGGGAGGGCAGAAGAGGTTCAGGGAAGCCAATTGTAGATTCTCTCAGGACTTGTGTAATAGGTTAGAATACTATAGCTTTAGTTTGACAAGATCTGTCCTTTAGGTGTAGGTAAATAAAATATTGAACTTGGTAGATTTTGGTGTGTTGTCTATGGGCTTGGGCCTGGGCCTGATCCCTTGTATAAAATTCATCCCAAAACCTGTATCTTCCAAAACATTAAACATAAAAGACCAGTTAAAATTGTCAAAAATTTCTGAGTCCAGAAAAATTAATGCAGCTTGCTTCTCATTACATTTATTTATTTATTTATTTATTTATTTATTTATTTATTTATTTATTTATTTATTTATTTATTTATTTATTTATTTATTTATTTATTTATTTATTTATTTGTGAGATTTATATACCGCCTCACAGTGCAAGCACTCTCTAAGCGGTTTACACCAGTAAGCAATGTATATTTACATTGCCCCCAACAATCTGGGTCCTCATTTTACCTACCTCGGAAGGATGGAAGGCTGAGTCAACCTTGAGCCGGTGAGATTTGAACCGCTGACCTGCTGATCACAGTCAGCTAAAGTAGTCTGCAGTCTGCACTCTAACTGCTGCGCTACCTCGGCTCAATACAATTTATTGTTGTAAATACTATATCACACTAAATACAATTCTCAGATTATCTTTCAGTCTTCTTTGATGAAAAATAAACCCCACATTGATCCTTATGGATAAAATTGTGTAAAATTTTATTTAACCTGTCAGCAACTAAATATTGTTCTAATAGGTTATAGTCATTATTCAACAAAGGAAGTGGTTTATAATTCTTAATTGAGATCTTGCCCTTGGAATGCATGGATAAGGGGGAAGGGGAGAGGAGATGTTGCCTAGGAAACCATCTGACAAGAGAGACAGGAGCTCAGGATCATTTAATGTTCTGAGAAGAAAACTTCGGAAGAACCACCCTAATTGGTTTCATGGTTAAATATAGTGATAAGAAGTTTGTACTTTCAGACTTGCAAAATTTTGTTAATGTTGCCTTACAATGAAATAGGTGTAGCTCCTCTTGCCATATTTTTACCCTGGAAGACCAACATTTCCTGCTATACAGAACAATTGAATGTCATAGCAAAATAGCTTTGGACCTTTGACAGTATTATTTATTTTGGTAAAATAATGAATGCATAGCAGCAGGCAATTATTTTATAAATGGCGAAAATTAGTTAAAGGAACTTGTCTGCATTAATATGAGTCTAGGTCACAATTCTGAATCATGAGGAAGCAGGAAACATTATAAAATGTAGTCTTTCTCTCTCCAGTTATTTTTCTGCAATTAGGTTTTATGGTTAGCCCCTCCAAATTATGTTTCTAGCTTCCCACCATTAAAGCATAAAAAGCATATGAAACTACTCTCAGCTCTACAATAAATTTATGAGAGGAAGAGGAGCAGAAGGAGGAATGCCTCAGTGAACATTATTTTTTTGCAGAAATTCATAGGATTCTTCTTAAATCATATGCTGCCAGTGGAGGATTTATTCCTTTGTGATAATTATGATTATAATTATGATTCAGCAGGCTTCATTGGATTAAAAGGCAAAGTGAAAGCAGCACTAATCTGCATCTCCAAATCTATTTTGCCGAACTGAATAATGAAGGATGTAAATGCAAGCAATGTGTGTGTCAGATTGACCTCTGTGCTTGAAATGGAGTTCACACCATTTCAATTTTTCCTCAGATAGTATAATGGCCTGTGCCAGCTCTGTTAGTAACTGCATTGTTCTATTTACTTGATTAAATATTTCCAGGAGTTCTTGAAAGGCCCATTGAATACTTGAACATTAATTTTGAGCATGCAGTTAAACAATTTAGGTATTTCTCAAGGGATCCCACAACAATCCGCCTCCCCAATGTTTATGACATTGTTGAACTTTTCTCCAAATTTTATAACAAGGCTCAGGGAAAGATACAATTTATCAGCATCAAAATACTAGTAGGGGTCACTTTGAAACTTCCTGTAAAAGTAGTGTTTTGGTTTCCTTGAACCAAGACTACATGCACATTATTTTGTTTGTAATAAACACTAGTTTCAAAACTTTTCAGCCCCATAAACTGTTCTTTAATTAAATAATTTTTCAGTTTCTCTTCATTTCCTTACCCGGAGTAATTGCATATCCAAGAAAATCACTTCACAGGAAATGGTTTTTATATACAATCAAAACATAAGGAGAAAAAAGATGGTCATTCACCAAAGAAACAGAGGAAAGATGTGCATTTTCTCTTTTTGGAAAGAAATCAAGTGAACGGTTGTAGTTTCAGTGGTGATGTGCTTCTTCTTTTCTCAAAAAAGCTCCAAATATTTTCCTGTTATCCCAATCCTGGTTAAGAATTGGAAAGAAGTAATGTATTCTTTGCTACATTTAGATATTTGCTGCAGCTTTTGCAGCATGGAAATGTAAGCAGATGATGTATTCCCAAGCTGTTCTAGGAAAATAGAGGCCATCCATCCTTTGAGATCTAATGTCATAAATTGCTTCCTGCAAGGAGCAGTCCTCAGGTTGCTCCTTGTGGAATAATTTATAATCTTTAATCTCTTTTAACATTAGATCAGGAGTTTATTTTTCAGTATACACTTCATATAAAAGTCTGCTAGCAGAGCAGGATGTATTTCATACTTTGGTGCTAGCTATTTCCTGCTTCTTCCATGCTCTCCATTATGAATAGATTAGTGGAAGATTAATCATCCTCCTTAAGTTTATTGTACTTAATTCTTAGGTATTACTGTTCCCAAGAAAACAGTTCCTATAATCCTATACAGAGATTCTCAGCCAACCAGCCGGTAGCTACACTAGCATTTTATTAAAGTGAAAGTTGGACTCTGAAGAAGCAGGATATGAAGAATATTGAACTTTTGCATTAGAGGAGACTCCTGGGCATATTATGGACAGCCAAAAACTAAACTGATGGATCATTGAATAAAGTAATCCAGAATTCTCACCGAGCTCCAATTATCCTACTTCAGACCCATTATAGAAAAACTCTGCTTTTTGGAAATTGCTGTAACACTATGAAAGATAGAAGGGAAGAAAAGATGATGACTAGTAGCAAGATGTGCTACTAGTCATGTGGTGAGTGGTGTTACAGTGGTGGTGAGAGCATAGTTGGAAGACCTGAAAGACCAGGTTATAAATAGATCATCATGGAAAAAATTAATGTATGTGATCATGTGGAGTCACGTATGACTTGATGGCACATAATCAATGATCCGGCTGGCTGACCAGCTTGCTGGCTACTAAAAACATTAATAACTGATTGATTAAATTCTAGAGATAGATTTCCAAAAGATCATAAATTTAAGTTGATCCCTGTCCTTAAGTTGGTGATCAGTCACATAAATTATATTTCTGTTTAGTCATAGAAGTCATGTAATTGACAAAACATGGTCAGTCTATGCATAATGCGATAAACAGCATGGGGGAAAAGAACCTTTAAATACTACTAAATAAAATACACAGTAAAATTAAAGATTTTAGATTTTTTTTTTAAGTAGCCACCAATATAGTAGAAAAACTATACTGTATACAAAGTCTCTATCACAGATTAGCAAAGAAACAAACCTAACCAGCATATACTAGTTAGATCGCATTCTAGGAAATTAGATTGTCAGAAATCAGTATGTTTTAATAATATTAATATTTAATTAATATTAAAGGATAGAATCAGGATCAACCTTAGAGGGGTTCTAGAAATTCACTAATTATTGGTGTCAAGTTTAAAGAAAGCTTCAGATTTAAACCTCTGCTTATTTTTTAATCTTAAAAACATGCAAATTATATCTTGCTCTTTTTTGCAAAGATACTATGTTTTATTTTCATGTACTCCTGTTTTATTTTTATTTTTATTACAACTTATAGCCTTAGAAGAAAGAAGATACATACATGGATGAGGAGGTCAAAGAAGTCAAGATTATAGGAACAACTGCACAATGCAAGGCTTCCCCCCATCACCAAGGAAAAGCTCTTCCTAAACATCAAGACAAGGCTTCTGTGAGAGAGAGACAAGCCTTGTGAGAGAGAGGCTTTGTTCTAAGGCAACCACATGGCCGTCCTTCCACCAAGACATACTTCCTTCCTGCACTCCGGGACATACTTCCTTCCTGCACCCCAGGAACCATCTAAACACAACTTATCCTCTTTCTACTTCTTTCTAGTATTTTTATCCTCTTTCTACTTCTTTCTAGTAACTGACTAATTATTAAAGCATTGAATGATTATCAATTGAACAATTAATAATTCAGGCATTGCTTAACTGTAGATAGATTATATTATTATTTGATATCTTTTGATCTGATATTTTTATTGGTTTGATTGATCACTTGATTGGTTAGGAAATATTAATTAATTAACTATGCATTAATTAGTTTAATTAATTATCTGATTGGTTATTTGATTGGTTAGATACTATAAACTAATCACACATTGATTAACTACTTTGTTAGACTGATTGATTATTGATATTAATTAATTAATTTTTCAGACACTATTTGATTATTGACCATGCCAAGCAAAAACTCAAAAAACTCCACAATCAAACACCCTCAAATTGAAGATACCGCTACCAATGACGACAAATGCTATAAATGTAATAAAACCATCAAAGAGGATGAGGAATTCAAAAAATGCTGCACATGCACAAAGTATGCCCACCACACCTGCCTGGAAATAAACAAACATGTAGCCAATTTCCTACAAGCACTCCCACATTTCCTTATTTCTGTCCATCATGTTTACCAATACTGGATAACCTAATTACCATGTCAGATAGATTCCAAACCTTGGAAACAACCATAAAATCACAACAAACATACATCAACTTCATGGAAGCATGTTTAGAAGCACTCTTCACATCTTTGGATAAAAATATTACAGCACAGATAAATGGAAATCCAAATGCTCAAAATCATATTCCAATACAACAACCACTATCTCAATCACAAGCTCAACAACCACTACTCAACCACATGCACAACCACAAACATCTATCAACAGTCCAAGCAATATATCCTTACTCATCAAAGACACGCTTGAGTGTGAACAAAAATGTAATAACGCTATTTTATTTGGGCTAGATGTCACCAATGAACCTGATATCACAAAGGTTTGCAAAATTATTGCACCAATCATCTCCCCCGATGAAATCATCGAAGTTTCCAGAGATGGCCCGGAGTTCAAGTATAGAGACGGTTCAGTGGCCCCATGATTCTGTAGAGTCATTTGCAAGGATGAAATCAGCAAACAAACATTCATTTATACTATAAACTCTATTACCAGAAATGACCCCAATCTCAAAAAACTTCACTCACCGCCTGACCTATCCATACTGCAATTAATCTGCTCCTGCGAACTCCGAGCAGAACTCAAAAGACATCATGACCAATGATATACTGACCTATATATTGACTACCGTGCTGACTACATCAAAACTAAGTCCCGCAATCCACCATCCAACATTCAACCTCCCCATCACCCAAAACCAATCCAACATCCAACCCACCTTCAACCAAAACCAACCCCTCATCACACAAAACTAGGTATGTATGCCCCTTACTTCCTCAATATCAACCACTGCTGATTTTAAATGCAAGCTAATTAATGCAAGAAGCATCGTAAACAAAATACCCGAACTCCTCCTCTTACAAAAACTGCTAAATATAATATTATATTTGTCTGCGAAACATGGCTGAACGCATCCCTCCCTGACTCCATTATCACAGTAAGAGACTATCATGTTTACTGGTCCGATCACGAAACCTGTAGAGGAGATGGAGTTGCCATCTTCTATAAAAAAACACTAAACCTAAAAAATATGCAAGTTACACATGAACTTGATCTTCCAGAAACCATCATCTGCGAACTGACTTAAATACCATACTTCGCTTCCTACTATGTTATAGAGCCCCTGATTACGACATCATACATGCGAACAAGTTAACCTCACTACTAATGTGGGCAGCCTCCTACCCACACCCTCTTATTTTTCTTGGTGACTTCAATCTACCTCATATTAACTTGACCCTAAATGAATGTACAACTGAACCCATACATTCAACCCTTTACAATGCTATTACCAATCTAGGGCTAGATAAACTAGTAACAAACAATACTAGACTCAGCAATTGTTTCGATCTCATCTTCTGCAACAGTTTACACTCAATTTATGGACTACAAATAAAGGAACCCTTTTCCAACAGTGACCATAGCATGATTGACTTTTATCTCAATATATGTCCTTACAAAACCATGATAATAATTGGATAACCAATTACAACTTTTAAAAAGCCAACTAAGATATCATAGATGCCAACCTCTCATCTCTTGATTGTCAAATATTATTCTCTGACTGTAATACTGCCAAAGACTACTATAATATCTTTTTGCTCAAAATCAAAAGAGTCATTAAACTATATGTACCACTAATAATCACCAAAACCAAGAAAAACAAATTACCCATAAAAATAAGGAAGCTCCAATCCAAAAAAAAGATCTCTTTGGCGAAAAAACAAAACTGGCTACATTGCTAACTTTAAAAGTCGCTACAAAAATCTATGCCACCAAATAAAGACTGAATGCACCAATTATCACATCAATCAAGAAGAAAACCTTCTGCGTACAAAATCCACACGCACCTTCTATAACTTTGTAAACAGCCAACTCAAAGACTTGAGATCCATCCCACCCCTTAAAGGACCAAATGCTAAAGACTATAATAATGAAGCCGTTAAAACCAACCTTTAACACATTCTTCAGCTCAGTCTTTGTAAACAGCAATGGCTCATGCCCAATATTTCCTAGTCATACCACAAATAACTACAACGATCTAACACAAATCGATTTTACAGAAGATAACATTGAAAAAGCATTACGCAACCTAAAACTATCTCTATCTATTGGATCTGATGGACTATGTGCATACTTCTTAAAAAAGCTTTCCACAGTCATAGCTGAATCTCTAAGCATAATTTTTGAAAAATCCTTCAGGACTAGCTCATTATCCAACTTATGGTCACTAGCCACAGTCATCCCTATCTTCAAAAAAGGAGATCCAAGTAACATTGAAAATTACAGACCAATCTCTTTATGTTATGTCACCTGCAAAGTCATGGAATCAATCATAAACCAATCCATTAGCCTCCACTTAGAAGCTAACAACCTACTCTCTAACAAACAATTTGGTTTCAGAAAAAAATTATCCTGTAATCTGCAATTCCTACCCTGCAAAAACATATGGACTACACTACTCGATCAGGGTAAAACAATAGACGCAATTTACATAAACTTTTGTAAAGCCTTTGATTCAGTGGTACACGACAAACTACTTCTGAAACTAAAATCTTATGGCATCTCCGGATTCCTACAAGATTGGATAACTGCGTTCCTGTCAAACAAACAACAGGTGGTTAAAATAGGGAGTGCCCTATCAAATCCTGCACCTGTCAACAGTGGTGTCCCTCAAGGCAGCATTCTAGGACCAACACTCTTCATACTTTACATAAACAACCTTTGTTATCATATTATAAGCAACTGTGTTCTCTTCGCCAACGATGTTAAACTATTTAACACTACCGACAATGCTGCTACCCTTCAAAAAGACCTTGATCATGTATCAGAATGCTCAAACAATTGGCAACTTCAAATCTCAGCCAACAAATGCTCTGTCTTACACATTGGCAAAAAGAATCCGAACACAAAATACAAGATTGGAGGACACAACCTTGTAGACAACCCTCACTCTGTCAAAGACCTTGGAGTACTCATATCTA
Organism: Diadophis punctatus similis; assembly: GCA_023053685.1. Taxonomy (NCBI): domain Eukaryota; kingdom Metazoa; phylum Chordata; class Lepidosauria; order Squamata; family Dipsadidae; genus Diadophis; species Diadophis punctatus. Next base: position 10,848,558 of record JALIGW010000008.1, read on the forward strand.
ATGACCTAAGTGCCATAGCCCACTCTAACAACATTGCCAAAAAGGCACTAAGAGTTGTTAATCTAATCTTGCATAATTTCTTCTCTGGAAATATTATACTGCTAACCAGAGCATACAAAACATTCGCTAGACCAATTCTCAAATGCAGCTCACCTGTCTGGAACCTCACTGCATATTAATTATTAATACAATTGAGAGAGTCCAGAAATATTTCACAAGAAGAGTCCTCCACTCCTCTACTCGCAATAGAATACCTTATTCCACCAAACTTGAAATTTTGGGCTTAGACAATTTAGAACTACGTTGCCTTAGATCTGATCTAAATCAGTGGTGGGTTCCTACTGGTGCGATTGACTCTACCACACCAGTAGTGGCCAGCAGATGGCACTATTTGCGCACGAAAGCTCTGGTGCCGTCTTCACTGGTATGTCACACCGCACCATCTTTTTTTGGGAATTTTTGGGCTGATTTTACTTCCTGTGTGTGCGCGGAAGCAAAATCTCGTGAGGGGACACTCGTGTGTGTGAGATTTTGGTGATTTCTTGCTTCAGCGCATGCGCGGAAGCAAAAAAAGTGCCAAAATTGTGTGTGTGGGCACATCCCCTCGCGAGATTTTGCTTCCATGCATGCGCAGGAAGCAAAATCGCATCAGGGCACGCATGCACATAGCGAGCGCATGCGCACCAAAACATGGCGATGTGCACGCAGCGCACCAGTATCACAAAGAAGAAGCAACCCGCCCCTGATCTAAATGTAGTTCATAAAATCATCTGCCACAATGTCCTACCTGTCAATGATTACTTCAGCTTCAACCCCAACAATACACAAGCACACAATAGATACAAACTTAATGTAAACCACTCCAAACTCGACTGCAGAAAATAAGACCTCAGCAACAGAGTGATCAATGCCTGGAATGCACTACCTGACTCTGTGGTTTCTTCCCCAAACCCCCAAAACTTTAACCTTAGACTGTCTACAGTTGACCTCACCCCATTCCTAAGAGGTCTGTAAGGTGCGTGCATAAGCGCACCATTGTGCCTACCATCCCTGTCTTACTGTCCTATTGTCCTCATTTATCTGTACTTACTTTGCTTATGTTTATGTTTATACCTATACCTGCTATCTTGTACATGTTTGACAAACAAACAAACAAATAAATAAATAATGTATCATAACTGTTCGTGTGGCTTGGTTGCATCAAGAAACTATGTCTCAGCCCCATTGAGTAAAAGTGAATAACAATGCAATTTCCAGATTTTGGTGGAGGTTATAGCAATTAAGGGTAAAGCACCCAACTTCCTAAAAACTGGATACCTAAGGAAGGCTGGTCAACCCTCCTATTTCAAGAAGGTTTAGGAGCAAAATAAAAATCAGTCTCTGCCAAATTTGAAATCCAGGCTTGCCCCTTAACCCTGACCCCCATCAAATGATATGTAAAGAACAAATTGTTGCCAGATCAGTTGAAATCACTGCCTAGAATCCCTGTAGCCTGCAGGCAGGGAACAAAAAGTGGAATTGTCCCAGGCACAAAATCACTGCATGCCACTGCAAATACCAATTCCTCATCTAGAAGCTTTTCCACCTTTGAGATACACAAATGTGTATGTATTCTTGTCTTCTGCTGATATTAGCATATCTATGGACAAGCACTGACAGCCTGCATTTCCACAGATATATCCTTCTAACTGTGTTGCCAACAATCAATGTGATGCTTACTCTTTCCACAGCTAACAGTGGGGTCATCACAATACTATTGCCACTTCTTTACTGGCTGCGATACTCCAAAGTTTTGCGTGCTATGTGGCTAAGGCTGTTTTCTATTTGATTCCTAGGTGACCCCCTTCTACTTTATAGCGGCAGCACACTTTAACTCAGACATAAGGAAGATCCCACCATTTCTAGTTTACCCTTTTCTACATTAATGAGCATAAAGATAATACTGAATTTTTGTATCTTCCATTTTACATATAAAACTATGTAAAAGGTCCAAAACCAGAGGATTTTACAATAATTTTACACCATGGTTTTAGAAAAGGTAACTATTTCAGTTACATTTTTAACTGATGCATGGCGCTTAATCTTTTTGTTGTTTCAAAAAAAAAATTTGAAAATACATTTGGAAATGTATATACAATATTTAGCGAGATTTCTGAAACTATATAGGTATTAATATATGATTTCCAAATAAACCTTATTCTTGGTAGCCACATTATACAAAATATAAAGATATAAAGCATACAAATAAACAGACAAATTTGTTCATCTTACATAAACGGTATAAAAGTTTATCTATATAAATAAAAATGTAACTGTTCGTTTGGGAATGAGCTAAGATCTCCGAAAGTACTTCACCGATTGCTTTGAAATTTTGACACAACGTTGCATTTGAATACAAGAGTGTTTTTATATACCTATATTATATAGATGTCACACCTGTGACAGGTAAAACCTGATTTTCTTGAAAAACAAGTAAAAACATGATTTTGTTGAAAACCAGCGCCCTCTGCTGGACATACGCTGTACTAATTGACTATTCCCTTCCAACGTTTCTGAGCCTAGCTGAGGGAAATAAGGGAATAGACTAGCAGAGGCTTTTATGGGGAAACCATGACATGCCTGCTGAGAGGAGGCTGACCACCCACCCATCGCGTGACCCTGGCAAGTACCTCAGAGAAACAAAGGGATAAGATACCAGAGATTTAAACACAATTTAAACCTCCAAAAATAAAGGAGAGAAAAATTGACATCAGTGTTAACCATAATTCTAATATGTTAATAAGCATAAGGTTGCCTGAATTGTATAATTAAAACTAAATGAAGTAATTGAACATTTTATTACATGCAATTCCCACTGGAAATTCTTCATTCATTCTACTTAAATACCATTGAATCGATAAAGACCATTTTCAGTTACAACCATAAACATGAACCATCATGGCATTAAAATGTCCATGGTAAACACGTGTTTTTAAAAAAAACAGCGCCATCTGTTGGACGCAAACTAGACAATCTCTATATCTACACAGACAATGGAACAACAAAAAATATTGTATACCCACAAGCATTGTGACATTAAACATATTACAAACGTGAACTTTCTCTTTTCTTTCTTCCCCATTTAAGCAGACTGAGCCACAGCAATGCGTGGCCGGGTACGCTAGTACTTTTATAAAAATATAAAGACAGAGAGAAACCCTTGATTAGCTTTTTTACACCAAAGGTCATGGAATTCTTCAATCTTCACCTCCAAGTTTAGAGAGAGATAAGGAAAACAAAAAACAAATGTAGGAAATTTTCTTCTGCCAAATCCATTTGTTTCTGAGGCTAGCTTTTCAATGTATCAAAAGCTTGCAAAAGACTAGTTAAAAGACTAACAAAGAATAGTGGTGGGGTTTAGATGGAAAGGAGTCTAGCCAAGAGAAACCTGTTGGATTCTAATCTTCCCAGCACTTTATTAAGCTCACAAGCCAAGGAAGTGTTTAGACTAGACCTGAAACTCTTACAAATTACTTAACCACTGATTGCAATGTACAGAGAGAGAGAGAAAAAACAAGCAATCAAAACCAGTAAAGGTAGAAGACTAAAGGCAGATAGAGAAATGCATGTTCCTTTATTGGTCTCAGTTCTAAGTAACTGCAAGCAAGACATAAGTTTTTTTTAATAACTTCTGAAAATAGAGTGTTCAAGACTGTTTAGGATGGTCATAACTATCAGTTAAAGAACAACATTGTAAAAAAGCCCTCTTCACAATTCTAACTTCAGTCCATAAATAGTTTATTCCCTCTCACTCATGTTGTAATTCTTGCTCTAAGGCTGCCAGACAACTTTATTTTCTGGAATTTAACTTGACTTATACATGGGCCTGGATTTGTCATGTTCGGCTCATTTCTACTCATTTCCCAAATGCTTTACAGCAAAGAAACAAATACAGATGTCTGGCAGAAACAGGATAATGTTTTTCGTTCTTGACCAAATAGTCATAGGCAATATGTGTTAAAAAGAGAAAGATTCCAGAGCTGTGGCAAGGAAGTTCTGACTTAAGTGTCAGATGGGAATTATAGGAACAGATCTTTCAACACATCATTTGTCTTCTATAAGATGCTTCAACCAATAGAAAATAAATACTTTATGCAAAAATATAAATTTAAAAGAAAAAAATAATTTGCCTGGATACCTGACAACATATCTTCAGGCATTACTTCTGGAGCCAAAATTGCCATGCCAATATCCATAAAATTAATCAAGATGATAGGGAATGCTCTTCCCTTACAATTCACAAACCCAGTAATCAGTGTAGATGCAGCTCAGTTTATCTTCCACCCTAGGGAATATATGTGAAAGGCTGCTGGTATTCTTCTAGGCAAACATTCTTCTGTTGAAGAGAGATTGCCACATATTTAACACCAAAGTTTCTGAGACTAGGCATTTGTTCTTCACCATCCATTGCTGCATAGCTTCTTTACTTTTATTATGATAACAAATATTTTGAATTGCAATCATTCCTATTCTCCTTCCTACATCATTTAGATATTCCATTCTCCATGGTACATTTATCTATAGGTTTTCATCACCTGTAAAATGAATTGATTTAATATTATTTTTTGAAAAAACTAGTATCTGCTATAGAAAAAGCAGGAAAGGGACTTGGGAGAGAAAAAATATATAAGGAACCTAAAATTCAATTTTCTTCAAAATTTTCTGGGTTTCCCCCCCAAATTTCAGTTAGATGACTTTTCAGTAATAGCTTTTAACTTGGGCATTTAGGGAAAGTGTTTTTAGAAGAATTCTCCCTTTTTTTATATAGCAGTAATTGAAGAAGAAAAGAAGCAAAGAAGAAAATGTTTCAGAGAATCTTTTCCTCTAGTAGCAAGTATTTTTCGATTATGATACTCACACACAAACATACTCAGGGCACAGGGAAATAGTGACATATCACACCCATAAATGATCTCCTTTGGTGATGTATCTAGATGCCAGCATTTCTGAGATATGTTGAAAACAGCAGAGGAGGAGCGGGGGAGGGGAAGGAGGAGGAAAGCAGCAAACTTGTTTTTAAAGGCTGTTATCCTGAGCCTCTGTATTTGCATAGCTTATTTGTTAGATGGAATCTCAAATTTTCTATATTGTAATAAAGTCAGCCAAACCAAAATCTCCCAAAATTGTAATGAGCAGAAGCTATATTGTAGTCTATTTTGTAAAGCAAGGCAACAGTTGCCCTTATGCTAGTGAGTGAAAGCTACTATGCCACCTGAGAATTGTCCTATTGCAAAGTCTTCCATTTGGTTTCTGAATATACTTCAAAATATACTTTTCTACAAGTACCTTCGCTACCATGGTGGCACGCTGATCTTTTGTTGGGAAGGCTGCGCATAGTGAGTGAAATGATCAGTCACAACCAATATATTCCCCTGTCCACTTGTATCAGGTTCCAGGCACAAGAAGTCGACACAAACTAGATCCATGGGTCCATGACTTTGCAGGTGCTCCATTGATGCAGCCCTGCAGGGTAGGGTCTTTCGCTGGATACAACGCAGGCAGGATTTACTGTAGTCCTCAACCTCTTTCTTCGTACAAGGCCAGTAGAACCCATTTCTCACTAACTTGAAGGTCCTCTCAGGCTCCAGATGCTCATGCTCATCGTGTAGCGCAATCAGTACTGCTTCTCTATGATTTTGTGGGAGTAACAGCTGCCACTTTTCCTCAGGACCATCCGATGGACCCTTCCGATAAACCACACCTCCCCGAAGCTGTAACCGATCCCATTCTTTATGCAATAACCAAGCTTCTCTTGGGAAGTCAGTTAGAAGGGCCTCACGCTGATCACTTCTCAGGGTCCTCGCAGACAGGCCACAAAGAGGCTCTTCTGCCTAATCCCTTTTTAAGTTTTTCTTGGTCAAAACAGGCATACCCCCCTCCTCTAACTTGAATGGGGTTATAGTACAGCTTAGGAACACTCAAAGTAGTGACTCCTACTGCTTCTGCCCCAGCTGCTCCTCGAACTCAGTGCTCGACCCCTTGGTATAGGGCTTAAATACCATCAGGAGTCAATTGGCTCCATTCTCCAGCAAGGTCTCCTCAACAGGGCATCTGCATCCCTGTTCACCACACCTGGCCGGTACCTCAGGCTGAACTTGAACCCGGAGAGGGCAACTAGCCACCAATGCCTGCATCAAATTTGGCTGTCGTGAGCAGGTACGTGAGTGGGTTGTTGTCTGTCTTAACCTTAAACTCTGCTCCATATAGGTAATCTTTTAACTTATCTACCATTGCCCATTTAAGTGCCAGGAACTCCAGTTTGTGGGTAGGATAGTTCTTTTTGGCTGAAGTGAGGCCCCTGCTGACATATGCGACAGGCCTCAGGAGTTCATCATGTTTCTGATATAGTACTCCCCCAAGACTGTCCTGACTAACATCAACATGTAGTTCATATGGCCAGTTCGGGTCTGCATAGACCAAGACAGGAGTGTTTGTGAGTCTCCTTTTCAGTTGGTTGAAGGCCTGCTCGCACTGCTTGGTCCACTCTGCCTGAATTGACTCTCAAGATTTCCTGGGTCCCTTATTCTGATGGACAAGACCCGAATGGTCAGACACATCTTTTGTCTCCTCATTCTTCAACAGATCATTGAGGGGATGGGCTATCTTTGCAAACCCTTCAACAAACTTCCGATAATATGAGCAGAACCCTAGAAATGATTGCAGTTCAGCCACATTTTGGGGTCTGGGTCAGGAAGTGACAGCCTCAAGTTTTGTGGGGTCAGTAGATATCCCTTTGGCAGAGAAAACATGATCAAGGTATGTGATAGATGGTTGGTAAAATTGGCATTTCTCTAATATCAGCTTCAACCCTTCTTCATGGAGCCTGATCAAAATCTTCTCCAAGTGCTCCTCATGTTGTTCAAGAGTCTCACCAAAGACAATGATATCGTCTAGGTACACTAGCACCTCTATCAAGTTCATGTCTCCCACTGTCCACTCCATGAGTCTCAGAAAGGTCACCAGGGCCCCTGATAACCCTTGGGGCATTCAATTGAATTTAAAGAACCCCAAGGGGCAGATGAGAGCAATTTTCACTCTATCATCTGGATGCAAGAGAATCTGATGGTAGCCACTTCTCAAATCCAGCACACTAAACCACTTTGTTTCCAACAAACAATGCATGGCATCTTCGATCAGTAGTGTACTGATCCAGAATGGTCCTCCAATTGAGGGTATGGTAATCTATGCACATTCTCAGGGACCCATTCTTCTTCTGGACTACGACTATGGAAGAAGCATAGGGATTTTGAGATTCTTGAATGACCCCAGTCCTCTTCAACTCCACTAGATGCTCTCTGAGGTCATCTAAGTCACTTAAGGGAATCCGCCGAGACCTCTCTCCGAAAGGCTTATTCTCCTGTAGACGTTAAGATAAGATGTTGAGCGCTCCTAGCACACCCCATGTCAAATTCACCTTTTGAGAACAGGTGTCACTACCTCCAAAGTTGGTCTCTAGCCCTCTCCCGTCACTCTTGGGAAAGTTGTGTTCTTCAGGTAGAATTGATCTTTGAAACCCCATCCTCAGCCTTTTCCCTTGTATCGGGCAGTACAATTGGGGTGGCTGGGCTCACTTGTCCCAACAACATCCGATCCTTCAACTTCACAGGGAAGTTGGTAACATTTCAGACACCGACCAAGATCCATCCTTTGGCCTGTCACAAGGCCTTTGTTGAGACCACCTCTGGGATTACCTCTGCTCCAATATTCTGTCTTCTGGGGTTAGATTCAAGGATGAGGTAAGGCCCAGGCTCTTACCAGTCCAATCCTACGGAGGCCCGTAGACACGCTACCTCCCCTGGTTGTAGTACTCTCTTCACCCGGTCCATTTATCACAGTCATCCCACACCTTCTGCAGGGGCCTGTTGCTCTTGCACCAGGTATCAGTATATTGCCTGCAGTGCAGGATGAATGTCCCCCATCACCAAGTCATCTCCTGATGGAACAATTGGAATGAGCAGATGTCTAACTAAGTTGGTATTTGTCCCCACAATCAGGGAGCCCTGGCTAGCTCCTGGGGGGCATATAGGGGCATTGTATAGACAATGGCCAGGGTGTCAAAGGTTTCAGCATATCCAACAACTGGACCCCCAAATGTTAGCTGGATAGGTAGATACCCGTCATATGTGAACTTCTGTGCTCCAATGCCTCAAATCTTCAACTCTGTAACTTTGTATGGGTATGTGCTTCAAGTGTCTGTCATAGAAATCCAGTACAGTAACGTCACTTGTGCACCTGAGTCCAAGAGAGCCCTTGTGTAGATGCCTTCCACTTGTACTGGCACCATTGGAGAAGGGCCCACCAACTGTTTAGGAATCTTGGTGGTAAGAGATGCAGCATCTGGTCTGACAATCTGTGCTTGGGTGATCCTGTGAGTCTCCGAAGGCTGTTGCCGGGGTCTCGTCACTTTGACCTTGGTAGGCCCTTGGGTATGGGAGCCCCTTGCTAAGGGAGATGATCCTATCACTCCTGTCTCTGAGGGCTCTTTGTAATTTCCTGACTGCACTGGACTTCATGGTTTGTGAGGTCTTGTACAAGTACTCATGGAGTGCCCTGCATCCCCACAGTTATAACATATCACTAGCCTCGCTGGCTGCTCAACTGAAGCATGAGAGCTCATCCTCCCATTGATCGGCCCAGCTGGGCTTCCATTCAAAGGCAAACCACCCATTGTCATCCACGAGGTCATAATCTCTGTTAGATGGTATATTTTGGCTTCCATAGTGGTGAGCCAGGCATCGTTACTTACAGTTTTCCTCACTCCTGCACCTGGAGGCCATTCTGGTGGCAAATCAGCTGTGGCCTCTTTGGCTTCCTCCACCACCTCTGTTGCCCTAACTCTCTTTATGAGTTCATGATACCCCCAGGTGTTCCCTGCAGCCAGAGTCTTTAGCTGATTCCAGATTGGGTCTGAACATAAAGCACCCCGTGAAAGCTGCTCCATCCTGGCCTGTTCCACTTCAGCTGGATCCATCCCCTTCTTTTTCACAATCTGATATAGCAACTTGTTCAATCGTCTGATGTACTCAGACAGCATTTCATCTCTCTTCTGGTACATTTGCTCGAATTGAAACAGCAGACTAGAAACTGTTTTGACAGGTTCAAATTCATCCTGCAGTAAACAGAGGTAATCTCACATGATGAAATGCCTTTGGCTGAGTGTTAAGTTTCTAATGGCTTCTGCAGCGAAACCCTTCAGGCTCTCTCTGACCCTCTGCTTCTTTTGGGCGTCTGATACATCCCACTCTTCAACTGCTTACACTGCCTGTTCCATCCAATTTTCATATTCCTCCCCCTCCCCCGGCACTGGCTGTATCCCTGAAAAGGTATGTAATTTCTTCTACCCAGCCCCTGCACAGTAGTTGCCAGTCAGGATTTGGTTGGGTGTTAGGATCCCCTTAGCCTGGACAGACCTTGCTGCTATGGTCACCAAGGTGTGCGTCTCCTCTTGCTTTGTCTTCACTGAAGGCATGGCCCATGGGGTTGGGTGTATCACCCTCACACTGATGTCTTCAGTTAACTGAAGGCTTTCAACCCCAAAGCACTCTGGGATCTTTATCTTTCACTCCAATAGCACATAAAAGTAAGAAGAGTCCTGGTCCACGTTCATATCTACAATGCATAGCCTCTGTTCTGGAACACGGACCTTCACCGCCTGTAGAATTTGCTGTTCTGACCAAACATCCCCAGGGATGTCAATTGCTAAACTTGTGTCTATCTCATAGTTCTGGTTCTCACACCACATAGTGATGGCAGTGGAGTCTGTTTTGCTCACTTTGCTCATGTCTCTGGATGGGACCATCCCTCCTGTGGAGAAAGGCCAGAAAGAAAATCCTGGACGAGCCCCCAATTGTAGCACTACCTCCGAAAGGGCCAATGGAGTCTGGGTTCTCCTGGCCCTTTTTGGTATGGCCACCGGTCCATACTGGTCCCTTGCTCAGGCACCTCTACTGGCCTGGGTCATGTAGGGTCATGGTGGTCAGTCTCCTCTCAGCAGGCAGGTCACGTGGTGGGGTGATGGTCAGCCAGCGGGTCCCATGATGAGATGGTATTCATGTGGCTGGTCAGCCCTTCTTCCTTTCTCTCTCTCTCTCCTCTCTCCCTCTCTTGAATTGCCTGCTGAGCTCTCCTTCCAATGCCTCTGCTCCTTCGTGGATTCATCTGCTTGCCCCACAGATAAGGTCAAGCATGTGTGCCATGTCCCGCATTGTTTCCAAAAAGTCACGCTTTTTGGAAAGAATGCCCGACAACAAACAAATTTTGAAAAGAAACAGCGGGACATCTGATCACCTTACTCTTGGCTCTCCTGCTCCCCCTCCGCCAGCGCTGGGCTGCTGGAGTGACAGGGGGAGAAAGGAGATCAGGAGGCGGCGGCGGATCACAACAACCCCAGCGGCAGCTCCAGGCAGAGAGAGAGAGAGAGAAGTGAGCGAGCAAGTCACTCCACCGCGCACGCTCACGAACACACACACAAACACTGCGTGGGGGGGAACCGGAGGCGAGACGCCGCAGGGAAAGCGCTGCACACGGGTGCAGACCCTGTGTGCCCTTCGGCTCCCGAACGGGAGGCGGGAGGCGGGGAAAGGAGGCAGCCGGCAGCGGCGGCAGAGCCGAAAAGCGAACGTGGGTAGCCAGCACGAGGGAGGCAAGGGAAATCCAGGCAAACTTTTTCTTTTACACGCTTCCAGGCTGAGGTGCGCGCAGGACTTCCAAGTCCTCCCACGCGGCGGGGCGGGGAGGAGGAGGAGGAGAAGTTGGGGGCGGCGGGTGGAAGCCAGGACCTGGGCGAGTTGGAGTCTCCGGCGCTCTCCAGCCTGTTGGACTGGTTCTGGGAAGGGCAAGAGGGAGAAAGAAAGAAAGAAAGAAAGAAAGAAAGAAAGAAAGAAAGAAAGAAAGAAAGAAAGAAAGAAAGAAAGAAAGAAAGAAAGAAAGAAAGAAAGAGCAGTCTCGGGAAGGGCAGGAAGTAGACGATCTTGGCATCCGAAGGGCACCGGGGCGCCCTCCCCACCTCTGCGTGCCTTTTAACTGTAGCATCAAGCAAGCCAAACAAACACCTCGGGGAAGGGCGAGGAAAAAGGGGGTGCCGGAGGGTTTGGAAATCCTAGCCGGGCTGTTTCCGTTGAAGGATCCATAAGAAATTTCCCTCCCTTGCGCCGGCTACCCACGTTCGCTTTTCGGCTCTTTCTTACTTTCTCCCTCTTGCCCTTCCCAGAACCAGTCCAACAGGCTGGAGAGCGCTGGAGACTCCAACTCGCCCAGGTCCTGGCTTCCACCCGCCGCCCCCAACTTCTCCTCCTCCTCCTCCCGCCCCGCCGCATGGGAGGACTTGGAAGTCCTGCGCGCACCTCGGCCTGGAAGCGTGCAAAAGAAAAAGTTTGCCTGGATTTCCCTTGCCTCCCTCGCGCCGGCTACCCACGTTCGCTTTTCGGCTCCCAGAGCTGTCACTCTGTCTTGTGTTTCAGAGATGGTGAGAAATAACCTTTCTTCCCCTTTTCCATAAAGGGGAAGATGAGCAGCATTTCTTTCTTTCTTGGAAAAAGACCCTTTGTGCAAGATGCAACACAACTATATTTACCTACATTTTATGGAAGAAGCAGAGTTGCAAAGTTTCAATAATTCAATGGACAGAAGCTGTTCTCTTAAGTCAGGTGCAATCATTTTGTCACATTTTATCAAATATATTTTTCTAGCAGTTTTGAAGTCCTTATTACTGGCCTTTTAATTTTCCCATCTCTCACCTTAATATACTAAATTATTTTCTAAATAATTTTGATTGAGACAGCTACTGAAAAGACTTGATATATTTTTACCATCTCCAGATGTATATACAGATACAGATTAACAGAGTTGGAAGGGACCATGCAGGTCATCTAGTCCAACCCCCTGCCCAAGCAGGAGACCCTTACATCTGCCTCTACCTAGGATCAAACTCACAACCTCCTAATTGTGAGGCAAGAGCTCCACCTCTAGGCCACATATCCTAAAGGACAGGTACATAATTAGAGGATATTTTTGGATTGAGCATGATCATTGCTTTGATGACGTAGAGGCCTTTTGTAGAAAGCAAAAAAGTTTGATAGAACTAGGCAAAATCTGTTACCAATTGGTGAATTGGTAATAATTTCTCCAATTGTTACCAATGGAGAAAAAACATATTTTAAGTACAAAACATGATGAATGAATGTCTGATAGACATTTCTGATAGACATTTCTCTAATGCACATGAGTATAAAAATGGGAGGAAGTAAAGTGCAGTCAGACTTGCAAGATTCTGCTACAACAACCAATCTTAATTAAAGTAGTTGTAGTCCGGGGTGGGTTTCATTTACCATTGCCACCTGTTCACATTGCAACGTTTTGCGCATGCGCACTCACTCCACTCACCCACACACGTGCGTTCCCTTATGCAATTTGGCTTCCGTGCATGCTCTGTAGCTAGAATCAGCCCGAAACACAGCTGAGGAGCTGATCAGCTGTGCTTTGGGCAAAGGAATAAAGCGGGGGCGGGGTGGGAGGGCCCTTTTACAAGCAGCAGAACAGGAAAAACCTTCAAAACAGTAAGAAATTTGCTAAAAAATCACAAAAAAGATGGCGGTGCCCACAGACCGGCACCAGTCGATCCACTTCAGTGACATCACCAGCGGGTCGCTACTGGTTCGGGCGATCCAGTCCGAACTGGGAGAAACCCATCCCTGTTGTAGTCTTTCTATGGAGTTTATTTCTTGGTCTGGCTACATAATATGGCTGACTCCTTTTTACCATGTTAGACTAATGTACTGACTATAATCTAACATAAATAAACAGTCTTGCAACATTTATAATATCCCATTTAGGTTATTACATGTAGAATATGTTTTCATTCATATACTGTATATGTTCTATACATACATACATAAATTTACTTTGTGCTCATTGTGAAAATGGTGTAAATGGTTCAGTTAATTCAAAAAGGGCCAGATAGACTTCCAACTCGTAACTGGTCAATATGAGCACTGGTTCCTAATCTATTTTCTCATGCACTTCAGACCTGTACTTAATTTCAGCCAGGGTTCACCCAAAAACTCTTATCAGTCCTGGAGTTCTAAATCCTAGTCCTAGAATTTATACAATCAGAAATACAGTATCAAGGGAGTATTTTTTTCTCCATACCATCTGGGACTTTCAATATACCTTATGGGTTGTGTTATAAATACAGAGAAGAAAAGCAAAATGAAATGAAATGAAATGTATCATATAATGGTTATTAAAAATATGGATGTCCTCAAGATGGCAGCAAATAGTAGTTCTTCAGTATCTGTTTGTTTCACCCCTAGAATTTTGTTGACATAGCCTAGGAACTGGAGTGAAAAGAAAGAGGTAGGATAGAGGCAAGAACCATGGCTGCTGGTTCTATTTTCTGACATTCATTGGCTACTCATTCTTTTTCACAAGGGAAGAATAGGCATATCTAGGCTGTAGAAAGCTAGATAACCACAAGGTGGCAGCAAAATTCTTGAGAACACTCCTGCTTTCTTCCCACTGATAGAATTGTCTTGGGGTCCAGGGAACTCTATTCATGCTCTTTTGAAGGACAGTAAATGTAACTTCCAGGGAAAGTTGAATGTGCCAGTTTTTATAGTTGCTAAGTACTGCTTGTGGAAAAAAAAGTCCAATTTCAAATCTGCTAATGACATTTAACAGTCTGAATGTTAAATCATTTGCATCTTTTAATTAACTATGTGTGGGTTGATCCATATTTTTTGTGAGTTCTGAATTTGATACAAGTTCAGTTACAGCATACTTCTTTATGTTCCAGATCAAAGATTGCTTTTCTTTAAAGTAATATTTTAAAATGATTTTTGGTCTTTCTTTCGCACCACCCATTTTTTTTCACCAAAAAAACTTGGTGTTAGGAAATAAGGCTTTAATTTAACATGATATTTCAGAGCAGTGAGTGCATATATGTATGTATAAAACAGGGGAAGTTCCATTTGCAAGAGTCTCCCATTAACAAAATAAAATACTGTTGCAAAGATATATTAAAATTTCCAATTTAGCAGAAAAGCTCACGATACCTGTATGAGAATCTTTAGAATTCTTTAACTTCTTCTTGTAGCTACCTACTTGAACCAAGATAGGGTTCAATCAATAAAATGTGATCTTCATTTTTGTTTAAAATTTGCCTCCATTAATTCATATACTAAAGCTTAGTAAACAAACTTCTCACATTTTTATGTTACATGTTCTAAATTGATTCCACAGGTTTCATACACGAATAAAGAGATAGCAGGTTTCAAAAGTGAAGTCACTCTCTATATCTACAGATAAACTACTCCTTAAGTCAGAGCTAACATTTAATCACATTGTTCATTTTTTCCTTGTTTCATCTATGTAGGAGAAAGCAGAGGCAAATGGATGTCTGTTTATCTAAATATTAGTAAGGACTATAGTTGTAAGCACTTATATAGCTGGCATCTAAAAGATTTGGTGAGGGAGGGGGGAACCTGCAAGTCAGCATTGACTCCTGGTGACTGCCAAGACTAGTTCCTGCCAGTTTTTTAGGAAAAATTTCAGAAGTGATTTACAAATGCTTGCTTCCCAGAACTGAGAGAGATTGATCACCCAAAATCATCCAGTTGGCTTTATAATTCAGGCGGGACTAGAACTCACAATCTTCCAGTTTCTAGCCTGATGCTTTAATCACTACACAAAACTGTCTCTTGCAGAGTGTAATGATAATAATAATAATAAGAAGAAGAATTACCATATTTTTTGGAGTATATTATTCCAGTTCCTAGATTCTTAAGGGTATATTTAAAGTCTAGTTTTGTAAAAACATATAACAGTCTGTATTTATTTCATGTTGCAACATACATTGTTTTGTGCCCTGCTGACCTAACCTGAGAAATTAAGAATTTGGATTTTATTAAATCTTGAAAGAAAGAGAAGTTACAGTCCAAAATTAGGAAGACTCTTCGGTCAATTTGTTTGTTTTTGTTTGTTTATTTTATTTGTCAAGCATATATGATTAAAGCAAAGTATAAACAGTAAAATTATGATTGTATATACATGTATTAGTACAAGCATGAATAAGAGTATAAAAGTTATGAATATATGGGTACATTAGGACAGGAACGGTAGGCACGAATGTGCGCTTATGCACGCCCCTTAATAATTTGATAGTTAATTTGATAGTTAAATTTTATTCAATGCCTACATCTCCACAAGATTTGCTACCTGCAAGGTAACTTATGATAGTTGGAAGGGAATCATGGTATATATGCCTCTAATTTCCTATCTCCCTTTTTATGACCCTGTAATCCCTTAATTTGGGGTAGAGTCAGGGTAACTGGATAGAGCTGACCATTTACTGACTGGATGCCCTTCCTGACACCACTTCTAATTTTCCATCTATTGTTTGCAATATCTTTTATCTAAAGTTGCCACTTCATTCCGCTAATAGTACAGCCAACAATGTAGCCTATCATTTACAGTCGAAACTGTAAAATGTCAATAATGCAGGAGTGAAAAATGTGGCAGTGGCAGCCTTGTAAGCAAAACTCTCCTTCTTTTATATTTGCAGTTTATCTTTTTGGACAAGTACCTATCCCACATACAAGCATAAAGACCAGTCAATTGTGAGCACTTGAAATAATTTGAAACCATTCATTTTTAATTCTGACAGTTCTGCAGTATAGTGATTGGTATCATTTTCAGAAATACCGTAGTTATTATTTTTTGGGACTACAATGTCAGATTAGCTGTAGGAGACACATAAGAGACGCTTCAAAGCTTCATTGTTTTTCCAATCCTATTTTAGATGAAAACATTGTGAAAAACATAAAAAGACTTATGTTAGCAGTTGCTAATATACATTTGATACAATTCTACTATTCATTTCCACCCCCAATTCCCAGGACAGCTGTGAAATTCTTGAATCAGTGCCTGGAAACAGTCTGAGATTGATGAGGCTGAAAAAAACTGAAGCTTAATCCAGAAAAAGACAGACGTATTTAAGGAACAAAACCTGCCTGAATGAGGAAAGATTTGCTTGAATGGAATAGCATTTCCTTGAGGAAACAAATTTTGTAATAGTACTCTGGTAGTTGTCATGCCTAGAAAAGATTCTCAAAGCTACAAGGAAATTGGATGTGGGAGAAACAGAACAGGAGTTTATAAATTCCTACATACCGGTAGTAGTCCACACTCAGGATTGTCAAAGATTTGAAATTTTGTAGTTATAGATGATTGGCCAAAAGGTATTTATAAAATTGTTGGGGAAGATCTGATTTTACTTAGTAACCAAAACTTCAGCTATTGCTCCTATTATCTATTTACTACCAGGTCATCACAATTATCTTCCATTTCTTTTACCAGTATAAAAAAAATAAGGATATAACATTTCTAGACACCAGATAGTCATCCAACTGTTTACTATGACTTTAAGGACTGAGGTTTACCAAAGTACAACTCATTTCAAATAGAATAGCTTAAGTTCAGACTTGTCCATGAGTCACAATTTTTTGCTGTTAAGATTGCACATCTCTTCAGAAGATGATGACATGAATATCACCTCCTAAATTCTGATAGAATGCAACTTAATTTGAAGGACCTTTAGCATCAGTAATTTGTCATTACGAGTTTTTCTTGAAATGTGAATATGAAGCATTTCACTTTTTCTTTGTCAGAGGCAGTTTGATGGAAGAAAATGTATTTCCTTTTTTTTCAAAATGCTTCATTTCATTTCTTATTAATATGATCTGCACACCAACATTTTTATATCCAAGTATACAGTAAAAAATCTAGAATCTTTCTTGATTGCACTGCATTGCTTTTGACTTCCATAGAAATATAATGGTGTTATTCCTATTGCAGATTTTTTTTTCCAGTCCTCAGAAAATGGTTGGGCTGTGATTCTCAGTGACATAAATGTGCTTTGTATAAAACACAAAATCCAAAATAATAGTAATGGATGAAATGATGTTTAACTTTGTGATTTGTCTAGCATTTAGTTGTTAGTAATTAATCATAAAATCCAATTACTATGTATGGAATTGTGGAAGAAGTAATATAATATTTCAGCCAGAAGTCTGAGAAAAGAAGGAATTCAAGAGTTTTATCACATGATATTTTTTTTTTTACTCCTTACCTCTTTTCTCAATTTGACTTTGTTTTATATAAATATTTTTGTAGACTTGCTTCCAGGTTCCCATAGTTCTCTCTGCCACAGCTCACAGGCTAGTTATGACTCAGATAGGTTTTTTTTTTCAAAACATTGTAAAGTTGTTTTACAGATGTTGAGTCTGGGTTTCTTATTCCTGATGGTGTCTGGCACTGTAAGAAAGTTGAAGTTTTAAGAAAGTATCAGACATGGGGCTGAATAATTAGGACAAAGGCATAAAACTGTAGGGTTTTTTTAAAGTTTTTAAAGTTGCAGAAAAAAGATATTATTACCAATATTACCTATGTATTAATTTTATTAAAGCTGAATATAAAAGTGTATTTATTTATTTATTTATTTATTTTATTTTGCTGTTCTTATATGCCACCCTGGGGAGTAGTATAGTTTTTTTGTAGCTATAATATAATAAAACTATGTTAAACCTAGTAAGCCTGGCCAAAGAGTTATGATCCTTTGTGCTACCTTTTTATTTTTCTATGAACCAACTATAAGTACATTTCTAATTTGCAAATATATACTATAGGGCCATTTGTCACTATTGAAGTCAGACCAAGATATAGGTCTTGTCCCATCATCAGATGTGGCTGGCAACAATGCTCCTCCATTCTCCTTCAAAATAATCTCCACTTCTGAAACATTCCTCAAAATCTCCTTTGGGCTAAAGCATTTCAAATTGTTCCAGTTAACCTCGGCAATTAATTGTTTTCTTTGCGAATGAAACATTAGCCCTTCAATTTAGCCAACTTGATTATGTAGTCGTTCTTATTTCTTTCCTTACTAGCACTAAGAAACAGCATAATGTCAAATTTCATCATTTAATATAGAGAAGATTTCAGGTTTGATGTTCTTCCTTTCCAATTAAGATTTTGCTTAATTAAAATAATAGTTTTCCTCCTCTGATTTTTTTTTCTTTTCATTTTGTAAGTCTGGAATTTTGCTATTTTTTCAGTCACCTGAGGTAGAGGGGTTTCCTCAAGAGTATAAAGAAGTATTTCTTTAATTTATTTATTGTTCAGATTTATTTATTGTTCAAATTTATATGCCGCCCAACTCCCAAAGGGACTTTGGGTGGCTTACAACAGAGAAATTGAACAATCAATAAAAATCAGATAAAAAAGTTAAAATGCATATAAAAATTAAAAACAATTATATCAGTCATACAAGGGGTGACCACTTTAATACAATCTAGCTGGTCCCTATCCCCACGCCTGCCAGAAGAGCCAGTCTTAACAGCTTTACGGGAGGCCAACAGGGTGGGGATGGTCCGGACCTCTGGCGGTAGTTGATTCCACAGAGTCAGAGCCACCACAGAGAAAGCTCTCCCTCGCGGTCCTGCCAGCCAACATTGTTTGGCTGACGGGACCTGAAGGAGGCCAACTCTGTGGGAGTTAATACTATATTAGTACAGATAAGCCTCTCTCAGTCATGTTTTGGTGGTAAGATAAAACGAATATTATCAGGAATAAGGCAGGAAAAGATCTTGTTGGGGACATGACCAGTGGTGGGATTAAATTTTTTTTACTACTGGTTCTGTGGGTGTGGCTTGGTGGGCGTGGCTTGGTGGGCATGGCTTGGTGGGTGTGGCAGGGGAAGGATACTGTAAAATCTCCATTCCCACCCCACTCCAGGGGAAGGTTGCTGCAAAATCCTCATTTCCTCCTGATCAGCGGGGACTCGGGAGGCAGAGAATAGATGGAGGTGGGGCCAGTCAGAGGTGGTATTTACCTGTTCTCCAAACCTGCTGAAACCCACCTCTGGTCTGGCCTCTCAACAGTGTGAGGGACCATGGATTGGCCCCCTGTTTAAAAAGTTTGAAGACCTCTGGTCTGAGGTTAACCTTGAAGTTAATCCAGCAGTGGGTTGCTCCCAGTTTGGACTGGTTCTTAGAACTGGTAGTGCCGGCAGTGGGAGGCTCCGTCCATAGCAGTGATGGCGAACCTTTTTTTCCTCGGGTGCCAAAAGCACGTGTCTGCATGCTATTGCGCACGTGCGAGTGCCCACACCCATAATTCAATGCCCCCCTGCACATGTGCATGTGATCCCCCCATGCTGCCCCATTTCCCAACTTTGGGTGGCCCCAGTAGGGCCCATTTTTCGCCCTCCCATGGCTCCATAATTTATCTTGGAGCCTGGGGAGGGCAAAAATGGCTTCTCCCATCCACCTGGATGCCCTCTGGAGCCTCCGCGCAAGCCAAAAATCAGCTGGCCGGCGCGCACATGCGCACTGGAGCTAAGTTAGGGCAACGGCTCACTTGCCGGCAGATATGGCTCCGCGTGCCTCTGGCCTATAGTATAATATGTAGTATATATTTTATACTATACTATATATAGTATAAATGTACATTGCCTGTTTGGGGGCTTTTAATTGTTTTAATTATTTTCTTTTAAATTTATTTTGTAAGCCACTCAGAAAAGTAGGGAGTGAGTGGCATTTACATTTTTTTCTCACCCACTATTTGAAACTCTTCTTATTGGAAGTACTGCTCAGGAGATAATGGAAATATACAATCTTACCTGGGGAAAGATCTCAACATGAAGAGAGGAAGGGACCTGGCCCTCTACTCCAAGAGAAGAGAATCCTACAATAGGGGGACCACCACATTAAATTGAATGAATTAAATTAAAATCTGGACCAGCACCCAGCTGTATTTTGACATCTCTCCAATACTGATGGTAATTGCTGCATGAAACAGAGTATTTCACCTTTTTCAAAAGTACTAAAATCTATGTTAGCATTTAATGCACCTGTATTGCAGAACCTAGATGCATTGCATTTTTTTTACCCTTTCCCTTCCATTTTATGTTTGACAAATACAATGGTACCTTGGGTACTCATTGTTAATTGGTTCTTAGAGTCACAATGAGTACCAAAAACAATGAGTTCCAAACAAATTTTTCCCATAAGGAATAATGTAGTGAGTCACAAGGCAGCTGACACCGACAAGTTCTAGTTTGTGCATTGAGTACCAAACAAATGATGAGTACTGGGACAAAATGTCAAAATGTGTTCACCAAATTCAATGACTTCAAAGCAGTTGAGTACCACTGTACTTCTAATGTGGAGTCCTTGGAGCTCTCTGAGCTTGGTTATTTGCTTGCATACTTTTCACTGTCCAACTAGGTAATATCAGTGCAAGTTAGTGTGGAGCTTATTCCTTGCTTATATACAGTAGCTTGCCCTGTCGGTGTGGGGGGAGGTTCCATTACTTCTACTTCTTGAACTACTCACAGCATGCACTACTTTGCATTTCATTCTCATCACTGCAGCTGTAGAAATCAACTAAAATCTGCTTCTATTGCTATGATTTTTTAAATCATATGAATAGCAAATTCCGAATTTGCTATTGTTTTTGAAACAAAAGGATACATTTTTAAATAAATCAGTTATTCATTCAAAATAAACATCTGCTACCATGCTTCCTGCCATATCTAAATAACAATTCTTAAAAATAAGAAAGATTTGTTTTAGCAGCTTCAACATATGTGGGTGCTAGCATCAAACTTGTCTGATGCTTCCACTATCATTGAACACCTTTGGATAGGTCATTTATCTACTCCTATCACCAGCAAGTATAGTGGCTGAGCAGTTAAGATGCTGGATTTGTCAGCCAAAAGGTTGCCAGTTCCAGACCTAAGTGCCACATGACAGAGTGAGTTTCCATTACTTGCCCCAGCTCCTACTAATCTAGCAGTTCAAAAACATGCAAATGCAAGTAGTTAAATAGGTACCACTTTGGCGGGAAGATAACAATGTTCTATGCACCTTCAGCATATAGTCAGGCTGGCTACATAACCACAGAAGTATTTTTTGACAATATTGGTTCTTTGGCTTTGAATCGAAGATGAGCACCGCCCACAAATGCAGGGGAAACCTTTACCTTTTTTTTAATCAGCAGGAAATGGCTCTGGACATAAAGTCCAGGTCCCTTTTCTTCATGTACAGCTCTTTGTACACTTCTACTGTCTCCTGAACACTTCCAATCAGAAAAGTTTCAAACAGTGGATAAGAAAAAATGTAAATGCCACTCATTCCCTGCTTTTCTGTGCTCAGTTATCTTTTGACATCAATCAAGCTGATCGTGACAGATTGCCCCAAGAAGAAGAAGGAAGCCACTCAGGAAGTACTGATAAAGGTAACTTTATTCATGGCAGCAATAAAATAAAATAAATAAAACTGGAAAAAGGTGCTCAAGAAGCATCACAACTGAGACCTGCAGCACTAAGGAATGTGATATAGTCAATCTTGTTCTCATTCTCCATGTTGCCTCCAAAGAATCCCGACTATATAACTTAATTATTTTAATTGCCATATGAGAATTTCAATTTGAGTTCTCCCAATCCAGTCAGGCACAAAATACATCATACCAGATGCAACTGAAGGACCCCACCATTGCTCAGTCTCTTTTGTTAGTGTTGTTTTCATTTAATTCAGGCTCTGCATCAAGTTATTGCTAGGCAATTGTGTGTGTAGAGTTGTACAGTGTTTTAAATTTGATTAAATGAAATTAATTAAGTTAATGATCCAAAGAAAAGTATAACTGCCTTAAACAGCTCTAGATAGATGGTGTGGTTTATATGCACATATGCTTTAAAACACCATTTCTAAATTATTTCTGAAGTGTTGCACAATCTTAGTATGTTTGATTGTTCCCACATCAAAATCTTCATAAAAAAGACATCAACATGTCTATAAAAGTTAAAATGCTGTGAAAATAATTCATTATTGGTTTTCTTTCTGATACTGTAGTTCTAAACTACCAGGAAAGGAGTGTGTGTGTGTGAGAGAGAGAGCGCGGGGGGCGGGGCGGGGGAGATAACTGGAACTATATCTTCCATATAGAGTGACAGCTATCAAGATCAAACATTCCATACCACTTCTCTAATAATTTCTTAAATTCAAGAAGGTTCTTTGAAAACCTCCCATAACTCTTCTTCCTTCACAAAATAGAAGTCCAAGAAATCTCTAGGGATAACTGTGATGTAGATAGAAACCCATTGAAACCTATTGTATATCAGCCTCATGTACATAAACAAATTCTCAGTGCTATTTTTAGATGAAATTGGTTCTTTATTTGGAAATGTATCTTTGTTGTGGATACTTAAATGGAAACAAAGAAACAGGCCTGAGCTTTTGGGATCCATATTTAGAAAGAGGCTCTAATGTTGTATTAAATCTGGGCTGAAGAAGGTCTAACTTACTCAAAACAATTTGCTTTTGAATAGCCAAAATTGTACTCTTAACCAATCACTTGGTACATGAAATGTTATAGAGAATAAGCAGCTTATGAGGTGTGGCATCTATAACTTACAATAATGTTTTAATTTCAGTCACTTTGAGGTAAATTGGTTTTCTACCATCATAAAATTTAGGAGCAAAACTTTTCAACTCTTCAGAAAGCCCCTCGTTTTGCCCCAGGGTTAGGTTATTATAATTATTAGTGTTGTTGTTGCTAAGAAGAGTGTGGGAACTAGGTTGAGAAAATTTCTTCTCTTCATCATCAGCCTCAGGTAATACTGCAAACTGTGGGATTAAATTCCTAAAGCAGGAATTCTGCCAAAAGCTGCTGTTTTGTACACAGGCTTCAACATGACCAGATTCGATGTTTGCAACAGCTTGATCTTACACATTACAACAGAATTCTAAAAGAAAAAGAAACCACCAGAAATGAAAATCGCTATTCTATCTTGGTGCTATATTTTGAATACAATTCCCCTCCTTCCCATCCAGGCTAGACAATACATCTGTAGATAGAAAGTTATTTGACAAGCTGTTTATTTGCTTTATAATTAGGGCATGCCAGCATACTTTTGTATTGCCTTAACTGCTAAGCCCTATTCTGCTTCAATAACAAGGCTAGGAAGTTGTATTATGCTTACACTTTTAATATGGGACTAGTTAAAGAAAAAAATTGGTGAATTTCCTTCATTTCAGTTTCTCTCTCAATAATGTTACAATCTTTTGGGGAAAGCATCCATCAAATAGTTTCCTTACTGTGGTCGAGTAAGTTTCACTAGACCAGCAGATTTTGCACAAAATCGGTTTGTGTGGGTGCATTTAATATGCTGATGGGTTCTTTTCGACCCAGGTTTTACATGGTTCTGGAACAGTGCTATTCCAAAGCAGTACTATTCTGGAAAAGGTCCACAACTGCAACTGATTGTGGATATTGAATGAGATGTCTTTGAACATACTTCACAAAAATGCTAAACTTAATCATAACTTTGTCATGTTTATGTTTCTCTGCCTCTCTCCCAGATTCTTCTGCCACAGCTTGGGGCTCTAAGAAAGAAAAAAAAGCAAGATGGGAAAGTCAGTACGCTCACCTCCTAGGAAAACCAGAAACAAATTTAGGCACTTAATGAGGAACATAAATCAAAGAATATGCATTTCACTGTATTTAAAACAAACACAAAGAATCCCTGCATCATAGAAAACTAAGATGTTAAGGAGAAGGCTTGGCTAGAATCTTTCTAGGTTTGATTAGGAATGATGTAAGAAAATATATCTAACTACCATTATACTAATTACTTTTCAGCATGGAACAGCCTGAAATGTTTTTTGAATATTAGGAAACCATTGGCCTTGGATGGACAGAAGGTAATAAAAGGGAGACATTTTTTCATCTTAATAAATGCCTAAAATAACAGGAACTGAGCTAAAGTATCTGCTTAGTTTTTCTTTTATTAAGCACATATCCTGAAGTATTATTTTATTCCATTATGTGTTCTTTTTAAGTACCAAGTAGAATAAATAATAAAACTTGCAGAACAAAAACCTTGAGCATTGTACCAATAAAGGAGAATATTTGTAGCTCAGGGCTGAAATGAGGGGTCTCCGGTGCTCTTTGAGCTTTCTTGCAGACATTTCATTACCCTTAACTAGGTAACATCATCAGTGCTAGTAAGGAGTGCTGTTTGCTATCAGTTTATATCCTGGTGTCTTGCTGTCACTTTATATCCTGTCACTTGTATGAGTGACTCTTCTCTATAGAGTCCCTGACAATCAAACTCAGTAGAGAAGAAGAAAATAACAATTTGCTACCCTTCCTGGACATCCGATCAACAGAGACCACAATGGCAAAGTAGAAACTCAAGTCTTCAGAAAAACCACCCATAGTAACCAAGTGCTCCACTACCAAAGTAACAACCCAATCTCCCACAAGAAAAACTGTGTGAGGACTTTATTTAAATTTATTTACACTGCAGCAACCCAGAACAGCAGGAAAAGGAAATGGAGCATCTATACAACACATTCCACTCAACCCAATACAGCACAACCAACACAAACCCTAAAAAAATTACACTGCCATACATCAAGAATATCTCAGAAACCACCAATAGACTTCTGCAACTGCATGGAATAAGAATAGTACACAAGCCAACTAAAGCCTTTCAAAACATCCTAAGCAAATTAAATGACCCAGCAATCCCAAAAGAAAACACAGAAGTCATCTACAACATACAATGTAAGAACTGCAACAACCATTATGTAGGACAAATAGGTAGAAGACTGGCAGAACGCATCTATAAACACCAACTGACAGTCAGAGGGCATGAGGAAAATTCTTTAATTTCACAACATATAGACAGATTTAAACATAGTTTCAATTGGGAAAATGTGACAATTCACAATCCTAGACCAGGTCAAATCCAAAAATGCTAAGGAATTTCTAGAAGCCTGGCACTCTGACAAATCAGCCATCAATAGACACATAGACATTAACAACATCTATAGACTATGCAAAAGAGACATTCAACCAGCCCAAAAGAGAAAAAGACTCAGCACCTCTCCAATCAGCACTCAGATTAGCATAGATTAACACAGTAGTCGGTTCTAAAACCCTTTACTACCGGTTCGCATGCGCGCTTGCACACGTGTGCGATGCTTTTGCGTATGTGCAGAAGTGTCCTGGGTGGGTGGGCGGAGCCTCCCACCGCCAGCGCTACCAGTTCTAAGAACCGGTCCAAACCGGGAGCAATCCACCGCTGGATTAACTCCAAGGTTAACCTCAGACCAGGTGTCTTCAAACTTTTTAAACAGGGGGCCAATTCACAGACCCTCAGACTGTTGGGGGTCAAACCAGTTGGGTGAGTGTGGCTAGGTGGACATGTCACTGGGTGGACATGGCTTGGTGGGTATGTGACTAGATGGGCATGGCCAATTTAGCAGTTCATTAAACAATACACACAAATTAAACTTTAATTTGTTATGCTCCTGGGGGTGGAAAGCAGGTTAGTGAAGGGATGTGGCTGCCTTGGGATGTGTGTGAGGGACTTGTGTCTGTCTATCTGTCCCTCCCTCCCTCCCTCCCTCTCTCTGGAAGCTGGGGAGACCAAAAATGGGCCCATTTGTGGTCTCCCTGGCCTCCAGAACTACTCTGCCGCCCCAAAACCAGCCTGTTTTTGGCCTCCCGGGGCCTCCGCACATCCCGTTTTTGGCCTTCTTGGTCTCCAGAACCACTCTGCCACCCAAAAACCAGCCCATTTTTGGCCTCCCTGGGCCTTCACAGGTCCCGTTTTTGGTCTCTTTAGCCTCCAAAACCGCTCTGCTGTCCAAAAATGGGCCTGTTTTTGGCCTCCTCGGCCTCCAAAAGGTGGGTGGGGCCCAACGGGTAGATGGTGAGATGTGGGTGGGGCAGACTCGTGGTCCTCTGTGGACTGGATTAATGGCTTCGGCAGGCCATATTCCGCCCACGGGTCGTAGTTTGAGGATCCCTGCCTCAGTAAGCAATATCCCAATCAAGAGTAGTAACAGGAGTGGCAGGAGTAACAACATATCTAGAGCCGAGGTGGCGCAGTGGTTAGAGTGCAGCACTGCAGGCTACTTCAGCTGACTGCTAGCTGCAGTTCAGCTGTTCAAATCTCACTGGCTCAAGGTTGACTCAGCCTTCCATCCTTCTGAGGTCGGTAAAATGAGGACCCAGACTGTTGGGGGGAATATGCTGACTCTGTAAACCGCTTAGAGAGGGCTGTAAAGCACTATGAAGCGATATATAAGTCTAAGTGCTATTGCTATTGCTATAATGGTGTCTTGGTCGTAGTCCAACTTGAGTATTCAGGCTGGGGAGAAGCCTAGTTTGGCAAAGTTGGATTCAACAGCCTTGATCCATGATGAGGAGAATTTGTCTTGGAGGATTAATGGAGCAAGGCCTTGCAGAAAGAAGTTAAGCCAGAGATTTAAAGACTCTATATAGATTCTTACTTCGACTTTTGTCAATCCTGTCTCCAGGCACAGAAGTGCATTTAGACACAACATGGCATCTGGAGAATTGCTCTAATAAATTTGGATTGAACTCTTTCCAATGGTCCGAAACACGAAGCTGAGAGTCTGAACAAGGTCCCATAAAGAAGCTCTGCTAGCGACTTGGCTAGAAAAAGCTTAATTGCAGCAGGAACAAAGTATCCTCCCTTTGTGCAGAAAAATTTAAGGATGGCGCTCACTGACCTTCGGCCCAAGGCAGTTGCATATTTGCTGTGTGCTTTTCTTTTCTTTTCTTTTTATTTATTTAAAAAGTATTTTTATTAATAGTACAATTAAAAACATTGGACATGATGTAACTTCCCTTGTTTAAACACTTCCATTAAGTGTTACCTTACAAGAAATCAGTTTCTTTTCATTATAACATTATATACATTATATACAATCTATCAACTTTCAAAACCACATGTTTTTTCAATTATATACATTGCAACTAAACAAGTTCCAATCCTGTCTTGTACAAAATACTAGCATAAAGAGTCCCGAATTTTCAACTTATCAATTATCACTTGTCCCGACGTTCCTCCTTGATTCCAACCATTTATACAATTTGTTCCAGATGTCATAATAATCTGTTTCACTCTTCTCCTTGAGCTCTAACATCAACCTATCCATTTCAGCACAGGATAATATCTTAATTATTACTGCTTCTTCTGTAGGAGTCTCTTTATCTTTCCATTTCTGAGCAAAGGCTAATCTCACCACTGTTAGCATGTGTAGTAATTGGTATAAAGTTCCTTTATTGTATTTATCCTTGGTAATGCCCAACAAGAAAAGTTCTGGCTTTAACTCAAAGTTTTTTGCTAATATCTCTTCCAGCCAATGTTTTATCAGATACCAAAATTTTTGTGCTTTTGGACATTCCCACTACATATGGGAGTAAGGCCCTTGGCACTTCTTTGCATTTTCAACATTTCGGTGAAGTCTTTTAGCTAGTCTCATAAGAGGGAGGTGCCACCTATAGAACATCTTATATACATTTTATTAATATGCAGTAGCTAATGTGAGCTTCCTATTCTTTTCCCATAATTCTTGCCATTTGTCTAAATCAATACCATAACCAAAATTTTACTCCAAATTAGCATTGCCTTTTTAACTTGTTCTTCCAACATATCCTGTTCCAATAAATAATAGTATATCTTTTTTATCACTTTATCCTCTGATCCTAATAAGATTTTGTCTAACTCTGTATGCTCTAATTTTATCCCCCATTCTTTTTTGTCCTTCATATATCGCGATTGTACTTGGAGTTATGTGTGCTTTTTTTGAGCCAATAAACTGCATGACCACCCCTAGGTATTTGAAGGTGGTTACCTGATTTATAACTATTTATATACCATGAATAGAGTTTTGGCCTTTTTGCAAAGGCCATAATCTTTGTTTTTCTTGTAATTTATGTCCAGTTTATTGTAATTACAATACTGGATGGGGTTCTTTTAAGGCCTATTGGTGTCCTGGAGAGGATCACAGCATCATCTACATAGAGCAGCAGGTGAAGTTTTTTTTGGGGGGGGGGTAATTTGGTTTATTTAACCATTTAACCATGTCATTTATACAGAAGTTAAAAAACAAGAGGGGCAAAATGCACCCGTTTAACCCTCTTTTGAGTTTTAACTGACTTTGAGAGGGACCCTTGCATATTACACCTCACCTTGAGGGAGGTTTTAGGTAAGGCAGGTAACCAGATGAAGAAACCTGTGGTCAATTGAAGCAGCTTCCAGTTTCTCCCATAGCTTAGTCCTGGTAACCATATCAAAGGCTGTCTTCAGATCTATAAACCCGGCATATAATGATACAGATCTATTTGATACCTATTTTTCAATCAAACGATGGAGAACTATGCACTGATCTATGGTGCCTCTCATCTTTCTAACCCGGCTTGCTCTTCAGCAATCAAGTTCTCAAGATCCAGCCACTCCTTTAATTTATCTTGGAGGTGTTTGGCATAGAGTTTGCTGATTATATTTAGCAGACTTATTGGTCTGTAATTGGCAGGGTCAACTCTCTTTCCCTTTTTAAAAATTGGGACAATTGTCAAGCCCCAATCTTCTGGGACATGACCAGTGGAATCAATATAAGTGAATAGCACCACCAGAACTGGTATCCACCACTCTAAATTGTTCTTTAATAATTCAGCAAAAATGAAGTCATCTCCTGGGGCCTTCCCAGTTCTGAGTTGGCTACTGAGAGATTTAATTTTGGACTCTGAAACTGGGGACCATTCAGGTAAATCCTTCATTGTATACTTTATACTCTTGCTGGAGATACATTCTCCAAAAGTGAAGTTCCCAGGTTTTAGAAAGTATATAGGAGTCTAATGGGATAAGAATTCTGTCAGAGTAACAAGCTATTAAATGCCAGAATAGAGAAGAGTTCTTTTGCTTTGCTGACTCAATAAGCTGTTCTCAGGAGGACCTTGTGTCTCTTCTTAAGAGGAATCAGTTGCTTATATTGTTTTTTGAGTGTAAGGAGATGTTTAAGAGTTGTTTTATTGCCATTGCCAGTCTCACTTTTGTACATCTTATATGTCAAGGTGAGAGCTTTCTTGCTTCAACACACCCCTTGTCAAACCATGGTTTGGAGGCGATACAGGGAATCTTAGCTGAAAAGTTCCGGTAATGTGCTAGTAGTGGTTGTAGCTTATGAAATTCATTTTTATATAGTTCTAGTCAGTAGTGGGTTCTAAACCCTTTACTACCAGTTCACGCACACGTGCTGGGTGGGTGGGCGGAGCTTCCCACGACCGGCGCTACTGGTTTTTAGGACCAGGCCAAACCGGGAGCAACCCACTGCTGGTTCTAGTAAATCTTGGGAAGGGTTGGCTGATACAAAGGCTGAGCAGATTTTTTGGAAATTGTCCTCTAATAGGGCTCTCCTTACCTTCTGGTCAAGTTGTTGAGATCATTTGACCCAACATCTTGTTAGGCCTGCTGGAGAAATTGCAGGAATAAATTGGTCCCCAAAGGGCATCTATCAGATGAAGGGCTTCATATGTATACACAAAGGTAGATGATCACTTTCTAGGTAAAGTAAGACTTCAAAATTTTCTATGTAATGTAGTAAGTCCATAAAGTTAGGATATCATCAATGGTGCTGTTTTTGGATTGTTTTCCATGTCAAACACAACTGTCTTGGTCAGGTACATTAATGTACAGATCCATTGTCCTTGTTGTATCATATAAATGCATGTAGCATTTGCAGCAAATCATTTGGGTTCTGAACCAACAACATTTTGTATCATTGCTATACAAAAATAAACACATATACATGTCCCCAAAGAACTCACTTTAGTGCAATCACATGCCTTTTATACAGTTATCCATAAAAGATTAAATAGCAAAGGGGACATCACATGTCCTTGTCTTACTCCTTGTTTAAGAGCCATTTCATTTTATGTTTTACTTCCATCATATTCTGCTCCTACAGCATTCAGCAACCAACCTTCAAAATCCTTACTCGTGCAAAACACTTCATAATTTAAACCTATTGTGTATACTTTTTTATCTAAAAAGTCAGAATGAACTTTCTTTAACATATTTATATATTTTCAATGTCTTGCTGAGGAGTAAAAATCTGATAGTATTTAGTTTATATTCAACCGGAAACTGTATGGCTCTTCTCATATTTGCTTGCTGTAATCACTTATAAACTTCCACTCAGAAATTTGATAAAAGCCTTTCCAGGGATTGGTTCAGAAACTAATTCTGCTATAGTTTGTGTATTCACTGTTGCTACCATTTCCTTTATGTGGAGCAGCAATAAACAGTATCCTTCTGATGTTCAAGCACATATGCAATATTACATAGTTAAACAAGTCACAACGTTATTTCACATAGAAACTATATACATATTATGGTATTTTCCAGTTACACCATCACAATACTGTGATTTATTGGGGTTTCAGAGGAAATTTGGGGTTATTCCTGAGCTTCCAGTGCATAGCTCAATTAAGGCTTTAATCACAGCTTTGAATGAGCATGTGACAAGATTTTAGACTGGATTGCACTTGTGTGGATTATTAACAGTTGTGGATCTGGGAGAGTTCCCTAATTCATGGAGGACCCAGAGATATCGATTTCAATCCTATTATGGTGTCAGTTGAGGTTTTTGCATGATGCTTTTCAGCATGAGAGAAGATATAAAATAGGTTGCCAGTCTTAATTTTATCTATGTCTCATACAGCATTTCCTGCTAAGGACAATACCAGTCACTTTGGGCATATTTTGGTTAATGTGCCAGAAACATAATCAAAGCCCAATCATGGTCACACGATCAAACAAAAAAGACTGTGACAAGCTGCCTCTGGCCTAATTGATCAGATAGAATCATTTTGCCCCATCCCTTGGAATAAGGAAATGGGAGGATGTGGTCCATTGGTGAGGATACTTTTCCAAAAACTGAAGTCGACTGGACAAAATTTTATATTTGGGAAAAGCCAGCAAAAGAAAAAGTGAGTTTCAGAATAGTCATCAGTCTTCCTGTTTCCACAAAGGCTGCAATTGACACACCGCAGAAGCTTGATAATGGTTCCTTAATCATGAACTCTATCTACTGCACAAACTAAAATCACAAGTCCAAGAGTACTCTTAAATCTCGGGCTTTCTCTTTCACAGGCAGTGCATCTCCTTCCAGGGCCATTCCCAGCTCTGACTCAGCAACTGCAACTTTAGGGGGTTTAATTTCTATTTGTTCCACTCCATCTGGTATTTTGCTATTCCCAGACTTCAAATGAGACCATTTACTGCATCTCCTGTCTGTCTTTGTGGAAATATATAACTGTGTCTCATCAACATACAAATGAGGAAAAAAGAAAAATCTATCATATAAAGTTGGCCAAATGTCACTGTATAAAAAAATAATAATCCTGGTAATATGCTTCAAATTGGATCTCCAATTCTTTCACCTTTAAAGTCATGCATTCTATGTATTTTACATTGTGTTTATGTTTTCTTCTCATTTCAGTACTCTGGGGAAGGCCACCAGAGCTAACATAGAATACCAGATCAGAAGTCACTCAAAGTCCAGTGCTCTATTTCATTCATAACCCTGGCATGAATATCCCAAAGGTGCTTTTTCAGGAGGCATTTGGACTTTCTTGATTTTCTTTTGAAAAAGTTTTGCTTCTCATCCAAGAAGCTTCTTCAGCTCTGACAGGATAGTAGGGAATGGAAGGATTTATATTCCTTGCAGACAGCTGGTAATCTGTATCCCTTTAGAGGGTCGTTGAAGCACTTGGAGGTTTATCTGAGTCCTCAGGGTCACCTGAGTAATGCTCCTGGTTCCTGTGGTCTGCAATTTTTCCTCTGGAAATCCATTCTTACTCCCACACCATTCAAAGGGTGTTCATCCCAAATTGTATAGCTAAAAGTCTGTAAAGATTCTCAGTCATCCAGGTCATGGTTGTCCTAAAGGTGCTTTTTCAGGAGGCAATTGGACTTTCTTGTTTTTTCTTTTGAAGACGTTTCGCTTCTCATCCAAGAAGCTTCTTCAGCTCTAAAAGCACCTTTGGAACAACCATGACCTGAATGACTGAGAACCTCTACAGATTCCTGGCATGAATAGGGCAATTTTCTCGGCTATTTGTATGCTGCTCTTGTAATGCCAGGTATACTATCTCTAAATGTAGAGATTACTTTTTTGCTGTCAAAGATTCATTAAATATACATCAAACTTCTTTATTTAGTATGGCAATGAATTTTGCATGCTTTCCGTACCCCACATGTAAAGGAATAGAGGAATTATCTCCACACTAAATTCGGTACTCTGTATCTTTAAAAAATTGTGGAATGAATTTTGTAAATGTTGATTTTTCAGAAAAGCCTGAGAAGCAGCCCTACCCCTGCCTTCAGGAGAAGACATTGGACATTGTATTAAACATAAATAAATACTCTCTCTGTTTTGAAAGGATATGAAAATATTTTACTGAGCTTATCATTCTGGTTGATTTATAAAAGGTGGCACCATTAAAAGTCCTGAAACAGACTTTTGAAATTTTCTATTGTAATTTAATATTGAGTATATATCAAACTAGGTTCTCTTTTACATCTCATTTAGAGTCTTGCCTTCACCCTCACCCCAGCTAATCCAAGAGTAGAACATATACTTCCTTTTTAACTTCTTTGAAGTATCCATTCTAGATAAAACAGGAAAAGGAAACCTCAGGTCAACAGGCCAGCTCATCTATATACTACTAAAACTATCATTCCCATAACCTTTAACTGCGTGATACTGTGCATCATGGGAAAACATTTTCAAATGGATTAATTTACTGAAGGTGTCCAAAATATGGATACTGTGATTTCCAAGAGATTCAAATGTGGCAAACTTGTGGCCTCTTCAGTGCTTCTATGTTACCATGATGCCATCCAGAGGTTCAATTAACTGTTCCTACAATAGCCTTCCAGGGGCTAGGCAGACTGGTCCTGCCATCAGCCATCAGAGATAAGGTAGATCAATCCCATTCTAGTCCTCAGGAAGTTTTTAAACTGTCTCTGACAGCTTACCACAACTCAATGGAGAAGCCAGCAGGTATTCTAAGCTGTTTTGAGGTTAGAGTGGCAGTGTACAGCATTGTGGTATATTTAATTTTAAAAAATAAATTAAATTAAAATATTGACAGCATAATTATGCCTTGTGGAAAAAGAAGGGGAATGTCATGGTCAAGAGATGACATCAAATGTAGTTGGGATGCAGCAAGAAGAAAAGATGAAGAAAAGAGCTGCACATCTCCAGAAGGGATAAGGAAAGGTATAGAACAAGGAGACAAAAAAAGATAAGGAGGAAAGGGAAGATCATCTCAAGAATATTCAGCAAGCACTAATTACTGCAAAAATTTCTCAACATGACCCTTCTACAAGACCACAACAAAGAAAGAATGAGGTGAAATGCACAATTGTACACTAATATTTGTGCTGATGTTGGTGTCATTGTCAAAGTCTGGTCTCACTATTGTTTGTTCTTGTTGCTTAGAGAACAAGAATTTCTGCTGTATGAAGGGAAAGATCAGGATAGGCAATTTGCAACCTCTACCTAAAGAACTCAATTTATGTAGCAATGGTGATCTTAATGCAAATGAGTTCAACAACATCAGAAAATACAACTGCCAAATTTTCCAAATGACATCCTTTGGCACCAAAGAAGTCCTTCCAATGAGGAACAGATGGAATCCTTTGGCACCAAAGAATATTCAAGAATATTATTCAAGGCAAGTCATAATTACAATACACATTTAATACCAGACCCCAATCAGCAAGCCAAATTTATTCAAATTTACTTTATGGATCCTCCAAACAGTGCAGAATTGAGAAGAGTATACTCCACAATGTTTGAATTCAGCAATATTGTTAAATTATTGGACAAACTATTACAAACACCAAATCTGTACATTGCACCGCACCTCTTCAATTTGTAAAAAAAGCTTCCATTGTTATTGTTCGTCTTCTTCACCAATTATGACCCTACTTGGATCGGGATGCTGTCCTTACAATCACTCACGCCCTTGTCACTTCGCGGTTAGAATACTGCAACACGCTCTACATGGGGCTACCCCTGAAGAGTGTTTGGAGACTACAACTAGTCCAGAATGCAGCCGCGCAAGCCATCATGGGGGTACCCAGGTACACCCATATTACACCTATCCTCCGCGAGCTGCACTGGCTTCCTATTGGTCTCCGGGCACAATTCAAGGTGTTGGTTATCATCTTTAAAGCCCTATATGGCTCAGGACCAGGTTATCTCCGAGACTACCTCCTACCACACAGCTCCCTTCGACCAGTGAGATCCCACAGAGTTGGTCTCCTCCGGGTCCCATCAGCCAGACAATGTCGGCTGGTGGGTCCATGGGGGAGAGCCTTCTCTGTGGCAGCTCTGGCCCTCTGGAACCAACTACGCCTGGAGGTCCAGACCGCCTCCACCCTACTGGTCTTCCATAAGGCAGTTAAGACCTGGCTCTTCCGTCAGGCGTGGGACTGTTGAGCTTGGGAACATCAGGGATAAGTTCCGGCCCGTGAAAGTAGTATGTATGTATTTTTATTGGGTTTTTAAATTGTTTTTAACTGTTTTTTTTTAAGATTTTGTATTTGACATGCTGTTAGCTGCCCAGAGTCCCTTGGGAGTTGGGCAACATACAAATCTATTTAAATAAATAAATAAATAAATAAACAAACAAACAAACAAACAAACAAACAAATATTAAGCCTGGTTTCACCCAGTCTATATGTGTATTTTTGGTTTTTCTTGCCTAAGTGTAAGACTTTACTTTTCTCTACACTGAATTTCATTTTGTTAGCTAGGGTTCAGTGTTCAAGTCTGTCAAGATCTATTTGGATCTTGAGTCTATCATCTATGGTGTTGGCTATTCCTGCCAGCTTAGAATCATCCGCAAATTTGGTAAGTTCTCCATCTATTCCCTTATCTAAGTCATTTATGAAGGTATTGAAGAGTACTGGGCTTAAGATGGAACCTTGTGGTACTCCACTGCTTACTTCCCTCCATGTAGATGTAGTACCATTAAGGACTACTTATTGAGTACAGTTTGTCAGCCAATTACAAATCCATCTGATGGTGATGCTATCTATCCCACTTTTTCCTAGCTTACCAAGAAGTAGGTTGTGGTCTACTTTGTTGAATGTCTTGCTGAAGTCTAAGTATATTATGTCCATAGTATTTCGCTAGTCTACTAATTTAGTCACTATGTTTCATTCTCCATTACAGTGATGTGCACTTCAAACTGGCCAGAAATATGACAGCATTTTTTCTGAATTAGCAGCCAATTGATCAGCCAGATTTAATTGAAAGGGTATTCAGGAGAAAGTTTATCAAAAAGTACTGGAACACATGTACTCTTTAGTAAGTATATCTTTAGGTGCTACCGTAAGTGTAGAATATCAAAAGTGAGATCATTTGCACTGTCTGCTGTGGCTTGATGAAGCATCCAAACCAAGACAGCAATATTATGATTCAATTGTACAAGCCAAAATACCAGTCTCAAATGAAGGTTCAAAACTACACAAATTGGTATTGAAGCACATAATCAATGCTTCATTGCAGCAAAAACTCAACATCCTGGAAAAATGGTACATGCAGTAAGAACTGTTCAAAGCCATTTGACAAGCACACAAGCAATGCTTCATATACTATTTATAGGAGATGATCTTCAGAAATGGGGTGTTTGAAGATACATCAAGCAGGACTTCAAAATTGGACTATAACTTCTCAATGAGTGGTATCTTATAATTCACAAAACTATTGAACATGTTCAGTTGTCATTTCACTGTAGAAATATGATCATTAGTCCAATCCACCAAATATGTGATTAAGTATACCATGAAGGAGAGTGATCAGGCATTTTTTGCATTGAACAGAGAAGACAAAATCACACAGTACTTGGCAGCGAGTATCCTGCCCTCTGAAACTTTTGCAGTTATACTTGGATGCTTGGATAAGAGCCACAATGGTGCAGTGGGTAGAATGCAGTACTGCAGGTGGCAACTACTGACTGCCAGTTGCCTGCAATTTCTCAGTTCAAAATCTCACTAGGCTCAAGATTGACTCAACCTTCCATCTGTCTGAGGTCGGTAAAATGACCCAGATTATTGGGGGCAATATGCTGACTCTGTAAAACCACTTAGAGAAGGCTGTAAAGCACTGTGAAGTGGTTTATAAGTCTAAGTGCTATTGCTAGTTCAAATTCAAGAGAGGAAGACTATTGTTTGCCTTCAATGCACCTGGTACAACAGCACTAACTATTCCTTCAAGCTAATGCTGCTGTGCAACTGAATAACAATATGGCGAGAACCACTTTAACAGAATTCATGGATCTTTGCAAACATGATCCATTTGCAAAAACATCATACTACATTGATACTCCAAGTTTCAACCCTTGGACTAGTAAGAAATTGGAAAGAAGGAAAACTGGGAAAAGAGAAGAATGTTTGAAGCTGGTTTCTGGGCTGAGTGTATATCATTTTTCCATCAAATGGTGACCTTTGTTACTTGAGACTATATCTCCATCACATAAAGGGCCAATGGGCCAAAGCATTGAAGATCCATAATTATCATAACTTTCCATCAAAGACATCTGCAGCGAGAAAGATTTTTGCAATGTTTGATGAACATTGGCAACAAACAATGAAAGATGTTGGGGGGAGGGAAGAATCCCCAGATAATAAGAGATTTGTTTGTCATAAATGAAGAAATCAACTGGAATTGAAGATAGGATTTCCCATCAGGTTAATGAAGAACTTGGTTCTTCTGAAGTTTTGCAATGGAACAGGATGATTGTATAAGAGGATCTCACTGTAGCAAAGATAAACATTGGTGCACTCAATGATGACAATGACTCCAAGAATTATGCTGAATTTATCAAAAGGTAAAGTTGTCCTTTTTTAGTGAGCCTAATTCCCAATATTGTCATGCTTTACTCTCAGTATACAATGGATAAATCATGGAGAATGTGCTGATTTTTCTGGAGAAACCAATATTCCAGCATGGTCAGGTGTACGTCGCTTTTTGCCAAGGAAAAAGAAATGAAAACTAACATATTCCTAAAGTATGGCAGATCAACCACAAATGTTGTCATCAAAACCATCCTTTATTAAATAAAAAGTATCTATATTTCTCTTGCTATGCATTTAAATAAAAGCTTTTCTTCTTTAATTTTAAAATCAAAGCAATAGCAATTTGCCCATTGTTATTCTGTTTCTCTGTTTAGCTACGGAACCATCTATAAAAGGATGACACAGTGGGTCATGAATTGTCTTATCTGCCTTTAAAATCCTGTACCCATATTAAAGATAAAGATTTGTTTCTGTTTCATTTCCTTTGGTTGGTTTAGTCTCATGTGTAGATTGTCAAATCTCTTTTGAACTTTGACTTCTGTTTTCTGTAGTATTGGCTATTCATCTGGTAGCATTATCACCCATTACACTTAGAAGATTCCAGATCTTAATGCCTAAATAGATTTGTGATAAGAGAAGTAATACCAATAATCAATAATAAGTCATAAACCATCAGAAGAACCATAAAATATAAACCATCAAAAGAACATAATTGGTTCGTATGTCTTGATACTTCAGTTGACAGTATGAATAACTAAAGCAGCTAAAGTTTAAAAAATCATTGTCATATATTCATATAAATGTATCAGTCTAGAAATGAAATTGGAAACCAATGATCTGATGGGTAACATTACACACACACACACACACACACACACACGAGAGAGAGAGAGAGAGAGAGAGAGAGAGAGAGAGAGAGAGAGAGAGAGAGAGAGAGAGAGAGAGAGAGAGAGAGAGAGAGAGAGAGAGAGAAGGGTAAAAAAAAGTGACAAACAGATGAATTGGTTAAAAAGGAGTTTTGATTAGCATTTTTTGAATAGAGGAAGAGGATGGTTAGTGAACCACAGATTTAGAGACAATTGGCGAAGCCTTGCTGACTTCAGGGTGAATCAAGAGTACTGAAACATATCAGATTGAATGGAAAATATGGAAGAGGATCCCAACTTGACCAGGTGAAGAAAGGAATCTGTGAAAAGAAAATCAACATGCTGGTAGACATGACAGGTTGCCAGCTAATTATAATTAATGCCCTTGATTAATAATGGATGCACAGGAATAGTTACAAGAATATGCACTGCCTCAGAAGAAACATTACAAGGCAGGCAGGAATATAATTAGTTTAGGAATCCTCAATCAAATGTCATTTCACTGCATGTGATGAAGATATAGAATAGCTGAAACCCTTCAAAGAAGGGGCGTTGGTCTTACCTGATACACTCCTTCTCGTTGGGTGGAGATAGCATCCAGGAATGGGAGTTGACCTCATCTGTTTAGCTGATTGGACTGAGTCTGTCAGAGCTGTGATGACACGCCTCTGTTGCTAGGGCTCCCCAGCTTTTGGTGAAGACGAAGTGACAGACCCGACATGTGTCTTGCTGAAAGATCCTCTCTTCACTGGCTGAGGACCAGACGGTCTTCAGGTTGTGGCTGGATGCTATCTCCACCCAACAAGAAGGAGCGTATCAGGTAAGACCAACGTCCCTTCTCCATAGTGGTGGAGATAGCATCCAGGAATGGAACATACCAAAGCTGGCCTGTTCTATGGGTGTGCTGCAGTCTGGTCTGAAGTTCCGTCCTCCGAATGGACCCACTGAAGCACTTGCCTGCCAAATGCGAAGATGTCCAATTTATAGTGGTTGATGAATGGGGACAGAGAGGACCAGGTCGCCGCTCAACAGACTTCCTCTATAGAGGCCTGCCTTGCCCACGCCACAGTCGTAGCTGTGCTCCAGGTGGAGTGGGCAGTTACTCGGGTAGGCCTTGGAAGGGCCTGCAGTTCATAGGCTTTGGCAATGGTTGACCTAAGCCATTGTGCCACCGTGGAAGGGGTGACCTTGCTACCCAACATGGCCGGTCGGAAGGAAACAAACAGGGCCTCTGTTTTCCTTAGGTCGGAAGTCCTCCTAATATATATACGGATGTCCCTCCTTATGTCCAAGGTGTGCCACCTCTTCTTCAAGGGGTGGACTGGGTCAGGACAGAAGTTGGGCAATATCAGTTCCTGTGTCCTGTGGAACCAGGTGTTCACCTTGGGAATGAAGGAGGGGTCAACCGTAAGATCACTCTATCCTGGTGAAAAACACACAGGTCCTTTCTTACTGACAGAGCTGCCAGCTCTGACATCCTCCTGGCCAATGTAATGGCCACCTTACATGTAAGGAAGCACAGGCTGGCCAATCGTAATGGCTCATAGGGGCCCCTGGTGAGGGAATTCAATACCTTGGACAGGTCCCAAGTAGGGTACCTGTGTACCACCTGTGCACCACCGGGGGGCACAAATTGGTTGAATGAATCTACGGATCGTGGGATGCAAGGTGAGAGACTCTAGTTTCCCACAGTCCAAAACTGAGGACAGGGCCGCCACCTGCCTCTGGATGGTATTGGGCGATATCCCTCTATCTAGTCCATCCTGGAGGAACTCCAGGATCTGGGCTATAGAAACAGCTGTGGGAGTAATGTCTGCCCTGGCACACCAAGTGTAAAATGTCCTCCAGGTGGCATCATAGATGGGGGTGGTGGAGTGTCTCCTAGAGGCTTGAATCATCTTAATGACCCTGGAGGAAATATTGTCCCCACTCAGAACACTCTGCTCAAGTGCCAGGCGGTCAATTGGAGCCACTATGGCTCCGGATGGACCAAGGCCCACTGGCTGAGGGAGATCCTGTCTGGAAGGATCCTCCAGGGTTAAGCCACCGATAGATTCACCAGGTCTGAAAACTATGGTCATCTGGGCCGGGGGGGGCAGAAATAGGACCTCCACCTTCTCTGCCAGGACCTTCCTGAGCACCTGTGGAATAAGGGGAAGAGGAGGGAAGGCATACAGTTGTCCTGGAGGCCACAGACTGCAGAGAGCATCTATCCCCTCCGCCCCTGGTGTCGAAAACCTGGTGTAAAATCTTGGTAGTTGAGAATTGTCTTGTGTGGCAAGACAATTGTCTTGGGTGGCACCACCGGGAGGCTGAAATGGTCCGTTAGTTCCCGGAATATGGACGGGTGCAGGCACCACTCCACATAGTCTATTGAGGCTCTGTTGAGCCAGTCTGCCTGCATGTTTGACACCCCAGAGATATGCTCCACCTTGATGAAGAGCAGGTGTCTTTCCGCCCAGAGGTCCAGACCTCCTGGCCTCCTGCAGAGGGACCTGGAGCGGGTGCCCCTTGGCAGTTGATGTGTGCCTTAGTGGCAACGTTATCATTCAGCACCAAAATGTGCCTGCCCGAGACCGACTGCTGGAAGCGACGGTGGGCCAGGTGGACCGCCCTGAGCTCTAACCAGTTGATATTTTCAGTCCGGTCCAACCGTGTCCACTGCCCTTGGACCATCTGTGATTGGAGGTATGCTCCACAACCGAAGAGGCTGGCATCCATCATAACGGTTAGGCACATGGGCTCCTTGAACTGGCAGCCCTTGGAGATTGCCGGGGACATCCACCAGTTAAAGGACTGGATCACCTCCATTGGGATGCAATCTTGGCCATCAAGTTGCTCCTGCCTGACCTCAGGAACAGTAAAATAAACCATTGTAGATCTCTAGATGCCCATGGGACGATGGAAACACTGGACACCCTCTTGCCCAGGAGCTGGGAGAGGAGGACCAAGGGTATTGTTCGCTCTCTCCTGACCCGACCGGCCAGGTCCTTGAGGCTGACCTGTTGCTCCCGGGATAGATAGACCCTGCACTCAACAGTATCTATGATTGGTCCCAGATGGAGCAGCAGTGGGTAGGTGACAAGTGGCTCTTCTCCATATTTATGGAGAACCCATGGTGTTGGAGTACCTGAACCCTGACCCTCAGGTCCTCCCTTGCTTGGTGTTCAGAGGAGGACTGAATCAAGATATTGTCCAGGTAACATTGGACATGCATGGGCCCAGCCTAAAGGTGAGCTGCCAATGCGGCCAGTAGTTTCGTGAATGCTCTGGGCACCGACAAGAGGCCGAACGGCAGGACTACATACTGGTAATGGTGGCCATCATATTGAAATCATAGCTATTGCCGGTGTAGAGGTAGAATGGGCACATGTAGATAGGCCTCTATCAAATCAATTGACATGAGGAAATTGCCTTCCCTCACGCCCCCCAGTATAGATTGCAGTGACTGCATCTTGAACCGCCAGTATACAAGGTGGCGTTTCAGTCTCTTGAGGTCCAGAATAGCTCTCCACCCCACCCCACCCCCGAGGCCTTGGGAATCACAAAAAGGATCTAATAGAATCCCGGTCTTGCTGGCCCTCTGGGACCTGCTGGATAGCCTGAATGTCCAGCAGGTGCTGTATTCCTGCTTCCATGAGAGCCTTCTTTGACATGTCTTTAGTGGATAAAGAACCTCGGAGGTGTAGAGAGGAATTCTAGTGAGAGGCCCAATCTCACTGTCTCCTAAACCCAAGGTCCAATGTAATCTCCTCCCATCAGTTGGCAAAGAGGGCCAGGTGGTCCCCAATGGGAGGGCTGGATGTGCAGTTACTTGGGGCGACAAAAGGAACGACCTCCTCTGCCATGAAAGGGATGCTTTGACTGTCTACCTCTGGCCGATCTATCTGGCTGTTGCCTCTGCCTCGGGATGAATTCCTCTGGGCCCGGGGAAAACCCACACCTGTGTCCGGGGCCTGAAAGAAGGGCTGGTGAAAGTATGGGGAAGAATGAAAATTGCCCTTCCTTCATTGCCCTAGACAGGGACAGCAAGACCGTCCTCTTGTCCCTGGACTCCACTAATATCAGGTCCAGAGCATCTCCAAACAGGTGCTTTGAAGGGGGCTGAGGCAAGTTGCCACTTATGGTGGGACGCCACCGAAGATGCAATGGCATTTGAGGCAAATCTGGCTGTATTTAACATAGCGTCCACTGAGAACTGGACCACTGCCAGGAGCTTGTTGATGTCCTGGTGGGTTCTCGTGTCTGCCGCCGGGATCCTCTCTTGCATCTGGCGAAACTAGAGCAAGGATGTTCAGTTGAAAAATGAGGTGATTGTCGATGCACGGACTGCCCATGCAGCTGCCTGATGTGCCTTCTGTAGCGGCTGTTCTGTTCTCCTATCTTCTGGACTTAGGTTCTCCTCTGGATCTCCTGGCATGGCGGAAGAAGGCTGCAAGGCCAACCCGGGGCATCCACAACTGGTGTCTGTAGAACCCGTGCTAGATCCAGACCTACATTATAAAACCTCCTGTTGGCCGCAGATGGATTGGGGCCTGTCCCAGGAGAGGACCACTGCCTCTGGATCACATCAACAAAAAGTTTAGGTGAGGGGATGACCTCCGCCTCTGTGGTTGGTTCGGAAAAGAGCAGGTCATTTGGAGGGGGCGGGCCCTCTGATTCTGGCTCTGCCGCTTGAGTTCCAAGGCATACTGAATTTTTAGCCTTGAAGAGGAGTGACCTGAAGAGGCCAGGTTGAAACAGCCCAGTAAAAGCTGGCTGGTCAGGCATCATTCCTTCATCCTCTGAAAGGTCTAATTCCCCGTGCCCTTCCTCCTCTGAAAGCTGTGACCAGCTCTTCTGGGAAGGAACTGGTGAGCATGGCTCAGGGAAGTCTGGGTAATCCTCCTGGAATTGGGGAGCTATTCCTTGCCTGATGGCATCAGCAATGATAGCTTGAATATTGCCATGGGCTACAGCCTCTGCTTCTATCTCTGACCTAAGACCCGCAGCCATAGGTGTAAAAGTAGCTGCAGGCACAGCTCTAACTAAGCCTTATCTCTCCTGTGCTTGTCTCTCTCAACCGCCTTGGAGTGCTTAGTAGCCTTACTGGTTTTTCCTGAAGCCTTTGATGAGCATTTAAATGTGCCTGCTGCTGTCTCAGGAGCTGTAGAGGATGCTGTCAGGACTGCTGGCTTACCGCTGGGTACCGCCTGTCTCCGCCACCATTTACAAAAAAAGCTTGCTCACTCTTGGTGCCTTTTTTGAGGGCCTGGGCGGCATCAGCAGCTTCCTGCCTAAGGCAGTCTTATCGCCGGGCAATCAGGCTGTTTGGGATGGAGCATAAAGATCTCATCTTGTATAGAGGCTCCGGGGGAATTTTGGGGGGATATGAGGGCTGGTAGCTTGTGCTCAAGGCAATCAGAGCCTTCTCCCCCGCCGCAATAAGCTATGGAGTGTGGAGCTCCTGCGACTGCCCAATCTGTTGGCTGTAGCTGAAATAGAGAAGCGCAAAGCTCCAGTAACATCCAAGATCGTTGGTGGTTAGCTGCCAAACTGGAGCACGAAGCTCCTGTTAAATCGGAGCACGGAGCTCCTGTTGCCAAGTCCCAGCTGTTGGTGGTTAGCTGTCAAAATGGAGCACGGAGCTCCTGTCAAGTGGGAGTGCGAAGCTCCTGTGGCCAAATACGTCGCTCAAGAAATCTGTGTTGTGTACTATTAGCAAAAAGCATGCCAACTGCAGTGACAGCTTTTCTCCACCACAAGTATGGAGCGCAAAATATCCTGTGACAGCACAATCAGATGGCTGGTAGTTGCTAAGGGGGAGCGCAAAGCTCCTGGAATAGCCAAGTCTGTTGGTGGATAGCTGTCAATCGGAGCACAAAAGCTCCTGTGGCCACAACCGCCGCACTACAGAGTGCAAAAACAGAGCGCAGAGCTCCTAAAATGGCCTGCCTGCTGGATGATAGATCAAGAGGAGTGCAACAGCTCCTGTGACAGACTATGGAACACAAAGCTCCAATTCTCAGTTCAATGTCACAGTCCAAATGCAGGCATGGGGACAAACACCTTGCAGTAGCGCGATTATCGTCCACTTGTGGCTAGAGCCGAAGCTCTCTGCTGAAATGGAGCCAGCGACTCTACCAGGTAGATTGGGAGTCTGCTGGGTAGAAAACTCACAAGTTTGAAGTCCAAGGTATTAGCTATTGAGGCGTTTAGAAATGCTTCTCTCAGAAATGGGAAGAAATTTTGACACGTCTATCCTAGCTGAGGGACTGAGTCAAAAGCTGGGGAGCCCTAGCAACAGAGGTGTTTCATCACAGCTCTGACAGATTCAGTCCAATCAGCTAAGCAGACGAGGTCAACCCCCATT
Organism: Diadophis punctatus similis; assembly: GCA_023053685.1. Taxonomy (NCBI): domain Eukaryota; kingdom Metazoa; phylum Chordata; class Lepidosauria; order Squamata; family Dipsadidae; genus Diadophis; species Diadophis punctatus. Next base: position 10,892,569 of record JALIGW010000008.1, read on the forward strand.
CCTGGATGCTATCTCCACCACTATGGAGAATATTAGAGTGTACCTAGAGAGCTCATGATATCTAGAAATCTATGCCCAGAGATCTACAATGTATTCTAACGTGGCATTGTATTACTCTCATTCCATTATTTCTCTCTAAAATTAATATCTGGAAAATGTGCATGCCTTTAAACCTACTTAAAATATTCTTGTCATTTATGAAATTTAATCTGCTGAAGCTGTTTAGCATTTCTATTGAAAATTAAGCTTCCTTCTTTTATATCTTCCATAATTTTGTAATAAAGAGTTGTCACAAAGAAGGCATGAACATCTGTCCACTTCATTCTAAGAGACTTCCAAATTGTAACTCCTTTTCTTACTCCATAAAGGTGAATGGATTTTTAAAATTCTACTTATTGTTGGATATTATTATTCTTAGATATAAGAGTTCTATGATCAAAAAGTTTAACCCTGCTGCCATACGCAAACATCAACCTGTCCAAAATGAGTAATGGATCTCAGAGAAACACATCAGAGAGCCAAGAAAATGTTGCTGCTCAGACAAGACCCTTTTCCAAGAGTGGGGGCTATACAAGATCCAGTTACAAATTCTCAATCAAGAAGCTGTTTTAAGCAATAAAGCTAACTTTCCTGCTCCTAGGAGGGAAGGAGTTCTATTCCATCTTTTCCATTCGTATACCAGATGGGACTATTGGGATTGTACTTCAATGACATTTGGATGGTCACCAATTCCACACTCTTGAACAAGAGTTCCTGGAATTTTGGCACCCTAGGCAGCTCCCAATGCTGTCTATTAGGCTGTGTTGGTCCTGCTGTGAACCTATTTCCTCTCATCTGGATTGCTGTCTTATACCTATCTTTCATCTCTTTTTCTCTGTCTCCTTGCAGCTGAAGGCAGATAGACGCTCCCATTTTCAGATCTAAAGCCAAGGCCTCTGGGTTCCACTAACCTCCTATTACACTAAACCAAACATGCCAAAGTGGAGCCTCAAGCTAATTCTGGCCTAACAGGCATTTCTTTTAGCAACAGCAAAACAACTTTCTTTTACTTGGCTTTGCAATAAGAAAAAAAATAGAGGGAGGTGCCTAGCTTACTGTAAATACCCAAAATGTAGTTCTGGCACTCTCCCTGATGAAAATTTAGTTAAGCAACAATAGATAGATACACTAGTCTGTTGTTGCTGGCCCAATGCATTGCCATACACACTGGTGGCTTTAAAACATGTTCCAGGGAATGCTGGGATTCCTCAACTTCCCTGAATGAAAACTGGCCCAACATTATTGCCTTTCTCTTGCAATATGTAATGAAGATGCTTCTGGATTCACCTTTCCCAAGAAGACAGAGATGTGGGTGAAATAGCTAGATTTCAACACAGATTAAGTATGCACTGTTACAAACCGTGGCATAGAAAACTTTGCAGCACACAAGACGATCTTGGAAAATGTTCCATTCAGTAAGAGTTCCTTACAGGTCATATGTTTGAAATGTTAACAAAGATAAGCATATCTTTGAAAATTTAAAGGAACATTTAGAAACTTTTTTTCATTAACATCATCTTTAAAATTATTATATTGTTCAGAATGATTAATGAACATGATGCTAAAAATTGGTGATGCTAATTTCTCCTTAGATCAAAGAATTAGTTTACCATAATAGGTAAACTATTATGACACATTTCCATATCATCCAAAACAATCATTTAACACAAACTGATTCATTTGGGGCACAATCCATTAGAAAGTTAAGCTGGAAGTATCATATACTTGGAATGATTCTCATACAGTTGTGTTACCATAATTTGCTTGTGCTTTGTATATTATTGCATAACTGGCAATACAGTGATGGAAATGGAAACTAAATTAAATAGTACAATATCTGCATATTTAAAATGTGAGCACAAGATTCATACCAATATATAACTTTATAAGCAAGTTCAATTTTTTTTCTTTCAGTACAATGCATTGTAACTACAACTTTCTATTACTGCCATTTTAAAAGCCTATTTATTTATATTCCCCTGTATTATTTTTACAAATAATTCAAGGCAGCAAACATATCCAACACATCTTCTTTCTCCTGGATTTGACATGCTGTGAGCCGCCCAGAGTCCCCCGGGAGTTGGGCGACATACAAATCTATTTAAATAAATAAATAAATAAATTGAAATTGAAACAAAATAGGGATAAATAAACCAGGTGGGAAGTACGCTGTATGCCTCATAAATCCTTTATAGTGATGTGATAAACCGATCCAATAGAATAGACCAATGTTTAATAAAGTAGATACTCTGATTATATATTGGATCACAGGCAATAAATAACAAATAGCAAAGCTCTTTGAGTAAAGAGAGAAGGAGGTGGGCAAAATTTTACAGTATTAAATAATATTAATTTTTCCTTGTACCATTCACCACTATATTTTGGTGCAATGAATCAACCTCCTTTAACTCAGTCATTTCTGATTCCAAGTACATCTCATGAGAATTGCATTTTAAAGTTGCATTTCTAAACATACCCACATGGGAATCAAGCCATACGGAAAGTGAAAGGGACTTACTGTAGTTCTAAATCATCTTGTAGAGGATTGATGTGTCTGCTCTGATGACATTCCTTTTCAGCGGTCACTTGTAATTGTTCCAGTATAGCTTTAGTGAAAAATACAAATAGGCTTTTCATTAGTGCAGTACAGGCTATTCTAGAGCAAGATATTTATTTATTTTATTTATTTTATTTTAGTGTTCTTATATGCTGCCCTATTCCCTGGGGACTCAGGGCGGCGTACAATATTTAAAGAACAACTAAACAATATAATAATTTAAAAACAGTTTAAAAAGAATTTTAAAAACATATAAAACCATACATACATGGGGGAGAACCTAAGGTGTGAAATTGTCTCAAATCACCCCGCCTGCAGGAAGAGCCATGTCTTAATGGCTTTTCGGAAGGCCAGCAAGGTGGGGATAATTCGGATCTCTGGGGGGAGTTGGTTCCAGAGAACAGGCCCCCACAGAGAAGGCCCTCCCTCTAGGTCCCGCCAGCCGACATTGTTTGGTTGACGGGACCTGGAGAAGACCCACTCTGTGGGACCTGACTGGTCGGAAGGAGGTATGAGGTAGGATGTGGTCCCAGAGGTAACCTGGTCCTAAGCTATGTAGGGCTTTAAAGATGATAATCAACACCTTGAATTGTACCCGGAGACCAATGGGCAACCAATGCAGCTGGCAGAGTATGGGTCTTGAGACACCCACCACAGCACGCACAGCCGCACTTTGCACCAGTTGAAGTCTCCGGATACTCTTCAAGGGTAGCCCCATGTAAAGCGCATTATGTAGAGAGATATGTATGTAATAACCACAAAACAAACTGAAAATACCTCTACAAATGACAACAAATGCTACAAATGTAACAAAACCACCAAAGATAATGAAGAATAAAAAAATTGCCGCATGTGCTCAAAATTTGCCTACAACACCTGCCTGGAAATAACCGAAAATGTATCCACTTTCCTACAAACAGCTCCCTCATTTCCTTATTTCTGTCCATCATGCCTACCAACACTGGAAGATCTAATTACCATGTCTGATAAATTCCAAACCTTGGAAACAACCATAAAAACACAAAAAACATACATAGATTCCATGAAGCACACTTAGAATCACATTTAGAAGAATACTTCACATCTTTGGATAAAAAAATTACAGCACAGATAAATGGAAATTCAAATGCTCTAAATCATAATCTATTACAACAACCACTATCTCAATCACTAGCCCAACAACCACTACCTCAACCACATGCACAAACACAACAACCATTACCACCATCTACCAACCATCCAAACAATATATCCTTACTCATCAAAGACGCCCTTGAACGGGAACAAAAACATAATAATGGTATAGAGATGGTTCAGTGGCCCCAAGATTCTGTAGAGTCGTTTGCAAAGATGAACTCAGCAAACGAAAATTCATTTCTACTATAAACTCTATTAACAGAAATAACCCCAACCCCAAAAAACTTTGCTCACGGCCTGACCTATCCATAATACAATGAATCTGCTCCCGCAAACTCTGAGCAGATCTAAAAAAATGTCAAGACCAAGGACATACCGACCTGTACATTGACTACCGTGCTGGCTGCATCAAAACTAAGACCTGCAATCCACCATCCAACATTCAAACCACCATCACCCAAAACCATCCAAACTTCCAATCCACCTTCAACCAAAACCAACCTCCCATCATCCAAAACTAGGTATGCACGCCCCTTACTTCCTCAATAACAACCACTACTAATCTCAAATGCAAACTAATGAATGCAAGAAGCATCGTAAACAAAATACCTGAACTCCTTCTCTTACTAAAAACTGCTAAATTTGACATTATATTTGTCTGCGAAACATGGCTAAATGCATCCTTCCCCGACTCCATTATCACAGTAAGAGACTATCATGTTTATCGATCTGATCAAGAATCCCGTAGAGGAGGTGGAGTTGCCATCTTCTATAAAAAAAATCACTGAACCTAAAAAAAGTGCAAGTTAAACATGAACTCGATCTTCCAGAAACCATCATCTGTGATCTGACCTTTAATACCACACTTCGCTTGTGGTATAGAGCCCCTGATTACGTTATAGAGCCCCTGATTAAGACATCACACGAACAAGTTGCGAACAAGTTAACTTCACTACTAACGTGGTCAACCTCCTACCCACACCTTCTTATATTTCTTGGTGACCTAAACCTACCTCATATTAAATGGACCCTAAACGAATGTACAACTGAACCCATACATTCAACCCTCTACAATGCTATTACCAATCTAGGACTAAATCAACTAGTAACAGACAATACTAGACTCAGCAATTGTCTTGACCTCATCTTCTGCAACAGTTTACACCCAATTTATGGACTACAAATAAAAGAACCCTTTTCCAACAGTGACCACAGCATGATTGACTTTTGACTCAATATATGTCCTTACAAAAACCACCTCAATGATGGGATAACCAATTACAACTTTAAAAAAGCCAATTATGATAACATAGACACCGACCTCTCATCTCTTGATTGGCATACACTATTCTATGGCTGTAATACTGCCAAAGACTACTACAATATCATTTTGCTCGAAATCCAAAGAGTAATTAAATTATATGTACCACTAATAATAATCACCAAAACCAAGAAAAACAAATTACCCATAACAATAAGGAAGCTCCAAACCAAAAGAAAGATCTCTTTGGTGAAAAAATAAAACAGGCTACGTTGCTAACTTTAAAAGCCGTTACAAAAATCTGTGTCACCAAATAAAGACCGAATGCACAAATAATCACATCAATCAAGAAGAAAACCTTCTGTGCACGAAGTCCACACGCGCCTTCTATAACTTTTTATACAACCAACTCAAAGACTTGAGATCCATCCCATCCCTTAAAGGACCAAATGGTAAAGACTATAACGATGAAACCATTAAAGCCAACCTCTTTAACACATTCTTCAGCTCAGTCTTTGTAAACAGCAATGGCTCATGCCCAATATTTCCTAGTAGCACCACAATTAACTTCAACGATCTAACACAAATCAATTTTACAGAAGATAACGTTAGAAAGGCATTACGCAATCTAAAACCATCTCTATCTATTGGACCTGATGGACTATGTGCATACTTCTTTAAAAAGCTCTCCACAACCTTGGCTGAACCTCTAAGCTTAATTTTTGAAAAATCCTTCAGGACTAGCTCCTTACACAACCTATGATCACTAGCCACAGTCATCCCTATCTTCAAAAAAGGAGATCCAAGTAATGTTGAAAATTACAGACCAATCTCTTTGGGTTGCGTCACCTGCAAAGTCATGGAATCAATCATAAACCAATCCATTACACTCCACTTAGAAACTAACAACCTACTCTCCAACAAATGATTTCAGAAAAAAATTATCCTGTAATCTACAACTCTTACACTGCAAAAACATATGGACCACTCAATTTGATCAAGGTAAAACAATAGACACAATTTACATAGACTTTTGTAAAGCCCTTGATTCAGTAGTACACGACAAACTACTTCTGAAACTAAAATCCTATGGCATCTCTTGACCCCTACATGATTGGATAACTGCATTCTGTCTAACAGACAACAAGCGGTTAAAATAGGGAGTGCCCTATCAAATCCTGCTCCTGTCAACCGTGGTGTCCCTCAAGGCAGTGTTCTAGAACCAACACTCTTCATACTCTACATAAACGATCTTTGTGATCATATTATAAGCAACTGTGTTCTCTTTGTCGATGACGTTAAACTATTTAACACCATCGACAATGCTACTACCCTTCAAAAAGACCTTTACCATGTAGCAGAATAGTCAAACAACTGGCAACTTCAAATCTCAACCAACAAATGCTCTGTCCTACACATTGGCAAAAAGAATCAGAATAAAAAATACAAACTTGGAGGAAACGAACTTGTAGACAACCCTCACTCTATCAAAGACCTTGGAGTACTCATATCCAATGACCTAAGTGCTAGAGCCCACTGTAACAACATTGCCAAAAAGGCTCTGAGAGTTGTTAATCTAATCTTGCGTAGCTTCTTCTCTGGCAATATTACACTGCTAACCAGAGCATACAAAACATTTGTTAGACCAATTCTGGAATACAGCTCACTATATTCTGGAACCCGCACTGCATAACAGACATTAATACAATCGAGAGTCCAGAAATATTTCACTAGAAGAGTCCTCCTCTACTCTGCTTGCAATAAAATACCTTATTCCACCAGACTTGAAATATTTGGATTAGACAATTTACAACTACGCCGCCTCCGATCTGATCTAAATATACTTCATAAAATCATATATCAAAATGTCCTTCCTGTCAATGATTACTTCAGCTTCAACTGCAACAATACACGAGCACATAATAGATTCAAACTTAATGTAAACCACTCCAAACTCGACTGCAGAAAATAAAACTTCAGCAACAGAGTGATCAATGCCTGGAATGCACAACCTGACTCTGTGGTTTCTTTTCCAAACCCCCAAAACTTTAACCTTAGACTGTCTACAGTAGACCTCTCCCCATTTCTAAGAGGTCTGTAAGGGGCGTGCATAAGCGCACCACTGTGCCTACCATCCCTGTCCTACTGTCCTATTGTCCTCTATTATCGGTACTTTTTACTTATGTTATGTTTATACAAACAACTACTATCCTGTACATGTTTGACAAATTAAATAAATAAATAAATAAATAAATAAATAAATAAATAAATAAATAAATAAATAAATAAATAAATAAATAAATAAATAAATAAATAAATAAATACATGGTTGAGAAGGAACATGGAGAGGGAGGTTTTCAAAATTGCTTTGTCAGGATGACCATTTTTCTGCTATGTGTTTCATGGTCTTGTAGTGCTCTAATTTACCAGTGCCATCTACTTCCCAGAATCCCTTGAATAAAAGCAAAGAAACATTGTCTCTTCCATCCATTTTCATGGCCATATCTTACATCTTCAAGATATTGTTCACAAGAAACCAGAATAATGGTAGCTGTAAATCCATTGTGCTTTGCACGCGTGGGTTCGAATCCCACCTTTGTCACCACTTATTAAATACGAGGCACAGAAAATAATCAGGCAAGATGGGAATACTGAACAATTAGCCTTTAATGAGCAACAAACAACCCCAAATGGAACCGCCAGAAGTAAAGAATTTCATCAGCCGGTTTGACAGCGTTATTTATATGCGGCTGTCAAACGCGGCAGCCAATGAGCAGCCGGGAATCTCCCGCTTAGTAGCAGAGTTAGCCTTAGCCAATCAGTGGCTGCAGCTGCGGTTAGCAACGTCCTGATGGGACGTAACAGGCAGAAGCTTCTAACGGTGATAAATGTGCATCTTATCAACCTCCAAATTATCAAAACACCATTTTCACCTTAATGCATATGAAAAAAAGTGACAACACTGAAAGAGGAATATACCACAGATAAAAGAATAGCTGCAGCATAGATTTTTAGTGGGGAACTAAAGCTAAAATCCTATATCCGTTATCCACAAATGTGCTCCATCATAGTCAGTATTATGTTCTGAGGAACTGGGGTGACCAGGAACTTGAGTAGATAAAATCTGATTGGCTCTCTGCCAGTCCAGCGCTCTATTTAAACCCCTGTCATGGTCCCAGCTTTTGCTGGAGTTATCACTGTAACCAAATAAAGAGCTGAAGTTACTAGCCTTGCCTCTAGTCTCATTCCTACTGAGATGTAACATCTGGCGATGAAGGTGGGATGACCAGAGAACAAAGGCGAGCGAACCAGACCAGCTGGAAGCAAGCATCGACCACGAGGCGCCAAATTCAAAAAGGAACAAAGGAATCGAATAAGGAAGTACAATGGCATCCGCATCTCTGCAGCCACCCAATCCATTCAATAAGGCAGAAGAAACTTGGGAAATGTACATGGACCGATTTAAATTTTTCCTAGAAGCCGACAATTTCACAGGCCTGATGGATAAATGAAGAAAAGCAATATTTCTAACGTATTGTGGACCCAAGGTTTATCGAGCTGCCATGAATTTATCCAAACCCAGCACCACAAGTGAGATTGATTGGAAGCAGTTAAATTAGTGACTTCAGAAGTTTTTCAACCCGGTACCATCGAAATGGGTGAGTCGGCACAAGTTTGGGGAAAGGCTACAAGCAGAAGGGGAAAACATTCTCGAATATGAGTCAGCCCTAAGAGAAGCGGCAACACATTGCCAGTTCGATGCATGGCTGGATGATGCCTTACTGGGGCAACTGATCCGGGGGTGAGGGGTGTTAATTTACAGAAAAAACTGTTGTCTAGGGTAGACTTGACTATCCAAACAGGCCTAGATGATGCTTTAGCTTTTGAAACCACAAGTTTAGATGTGGAAGTACTCTTCCGAAGGCCCCCCCCCCAGTTCCAGCCCCTATGAAGCAGATAACACAACAGGTCGCAGAGGTGCATGTATCCAAAGAGGGATCCAACACCGAAATAGTCGACCCAGAAGAAGGGGAAGAAGTTTTTAAGCTTGATCAACAGCAGAGCCAAAATTTAATTCCATGCGCCAGTTGTGGGGGCCAGCACCCCCGAGCATCCTGCTGTTTCATGGAGGCAACATGCCATAAATGTGGGAAATTTGGACACATAGCAAAAGTCTGCAGGGCACCACGTTTCTCTTAGAGGAATGGGCAGGAACTACTACCAAGATGAACCCGGGCGAGAGGACAAGAGTCATAACAGGTGACCCAGTAACCCATATAAACAATCAGGGGTTAGCTACCTCCAACTTAACCAACTGGCCATAGACGAGAATCCACCAACTTATATCACTGTAGCAGTAGGGGGGTCGCCCTGTGAGATGCAGATCGATACCGGCTCATCTATAACAATAATGTCCTGGGAGACTGCAAGAAGAGCCATGCCAAACCTCTCCCCGAGGCAACTAGCAACACAAAGAGTAAGGATTGCAGACTGCCAGGGCAATCAGATTCCAGTGATGGGAATCACCCGTGTGCGCGTGAAATACGAGGATCAGGAAGAAAGCCTGCCCCTGACCATCTCCCGGGACCACATTCCGAGCCTTTTGGGATGAGACTGGTGCAGAAGGCTACGAATCAAGCTGACCCAGGACGAAAAGGCCATCAACGCAACAATTGTGGACGGCTGCGATGACCTGCTGCAACAGTTCCAGGACGCGTTTGATCCTACTTTGGGCAAGTACGTGGGCACCACTATTTCTTTTAGCCTAGACCCAAGGGTTCAATCTATTAGGCTAAGGGGCAGGAAAGTCCCTTTTGCATTAAGACCCTTAATAGATAAGGAATTAGATAGGTTAATAGCTCAAGGAATTTTAGAACCAGTGGGTCACGCTAAATGGAAAACCCCCATAGTGCCAGTTTTAAAAAGCGATGGGTCTCTTCGCATCTGTGCTGACTATAAATGTACCATTAATAATGCATTACAACAAAGTGCATATCCAGTGCCAGTAGTACAGCACCTATTACACACTCTGGGCCGGGGCACCATTTTTGTGAAAATAGATCTCGTGCAGGCATATCAACAACTTCCAGTCGATTGCAAGACCGTATTAGCTCAAACAATAGTGACCCATCGCAGTGCTTTCAAATGTAACTGGTTGCAATTTGGAGTTAGGGTAGCCCCAGGAATATTTCAAGGCATCATGGAACGGGTGTTGAACAAGATACCAGGGGTTGTTCCATATTTTGACAACATACTAATAACAGCTGAAGACAAGCCTCAGCTGAGAGAGAGACTGCGAGAGGTGCTCTCGCATCTAAGAGCAGCAGGGTTGAGAGCCAAAGCCAGTAAATGTCAGACAGGGGTTTCAGAAGTGGAGTTTTTGGGGTATCGGATAGATGGATCCGGACTGCACCCAACTAAAAGCAAGCTTAGGGCTATCAGGGAGGCTCCGGTGCCCACCAACAAGACTGAGCTGAAGGCATTTTGGGGATTACTGAACTTCTACAGCATGTTTCTGAAAAATAAAACTACCGTCGCAGAGCCTTTACACAAGTTGCTAGCAAATCACACACCTTGGGTTTGGGGGGCAGTACAAACACGGGCATTCCAAGCAGTAAAAAACCTCCTGTGCCAGGACAGTTTCTTGATGTAATTCAGCCAAACTTTGCCTGTGGTGTTGGTGTGCGATGCGTCACCTTTTGGGGTGGGGGCTGTGCTCAGTCATAGACTTCCAGATGGTCAAGAAGCCCCCATTGCCTATTTCTCAAGAATACTGTCAAGCACAGAGAGGAACAATGGCCAAATTGACAGGGAAGCCTTGGTTCTGGTTGCAGGGGTGAGACGTTTCCATGAATACCTGTATGGCAGACATTTTGAGCTGGTCACTGACCATCAGCCCTTATTAGGGCTATATTAGGGCAAACAAGCCTACACTGGACGCAATGCCGCACAGAATGCTGAGATGATCCCTTTTCCTTAATGCTTATTCATACTCATTAACATACAGGCAAGGCAAGAACATGGGAAACGCTGATGCACTGAGCCGTTGCCCCCTGCCAGAGCTGGTAGTCAACCCCACTCCAGAGCTTCCTATTCTGTTGATAGACATTGTCAAACCGGGACTAATTACAGCAAGAGACCTTGCAGCCAGGGACGCTGAGCTCCACACAATTATGAGTTGGGTAAAGAGGGGGTGGCCAAAAGGGCCATTTAGACCCAGCCTTCAACACTATGCCAAACGGCAACATGAAATAGCAGTTCAAGAAGGGTGTCTGCTATGGGGTGAGAGGGTCCTCGTCCTCTGTTGCTTCGAGAGGATATTCTAAGGATTCTACTTCCCCACGGCTTTGAAAGAAGCGGTGGTGAGGCCTCTCCTCAAGAAGCCCTCCCTGGACCCAGCAATTTTAGCTAACTATCGCCCTGTCTCCAACCTTCGCTTCATGGCGAAGGTTGTTGAGAGTGTGGTCGCACGACAGTTTCCCCAGTACTTGGAGGAATCATCATACCTAGATCCATTCCAGTCGGGTTTCAGGGCCGGGCACAGCACGGAAACGGCATTGGTCGCATTGGCTGATGATCTCTGGAGGGCTCGGGACAGGGGTTGTTCATCTGTCCTGGTCCTATTAGACCTCTCAGCGGCTTTTGATACCATCGACCATGGTATCATGCTGCACCGGCTGGAAGAGTTAGGGATAGGGGGCACCGTTTTTCGTTGGTTCTCCTCCTTTCTCTCCAACCGGTCGCAGTTTGTATTGGCAGGGGGGCAGAGGTCGTCCTCGAGGCCTCTTACATATGGAGTGCCCCAGGGGTCGATTCTCTCGCCCCTTCTGTTCAACATCTATGTGAAGCCGCTGGGTGAGATCATCCGTGGCTTTGGGGTGAAGTACCATCAGTACGCCGATGATACACAGCTGTACATTTCCACCCCAGGCCACCCCAATGATGCCCTTGAAGTGATGTCCCGGTGCCTGGAAGCTGTGCGGATCTGGATGGGGAGAAACCGACTCAGGCTCAACCCTTCCAAGACGGAGTGGCTGTGGTTCCCAGCATCTCGATATAGTCAGATGATTCCATCTCTGACTATCGGGGGCGAGTTTCTAGCCCCCGCCGAAAGGGCTCGCAATCTGGGTGTCCTCCTGGATTCACAGCTGTCCTTAGAGGACCATCTGACAGCTGTGACCAGGGCGGCCTTTTATCAGGTCCGCCTGATACGCCAGTTGCGGCCCTTTCTGGATCGGGATTCCCTGTGCACAGTCACCCATGCCCTGGTCACGTCGCGTCTGGACTACTGTAATGCTCTCTACATGGGGCTCCCCATGAAGAGCACCCGGAGGCTCCAACTGATCCAGAATGCGGCCGCGTGGGTGGTTTCGGGGGCTAATTGGCGCTCCCATATAACACCTCTCCTGCGCGAGCTGCACTGGCTTCCGGTGGTCTACCGGGTGCGCTTCAAGGTGCTTGTTACTACCTTTAAAGTGCTCCATGGCATTGGACCTAGGTATCTCCGAGACCGCCTGCTGCCACAAACTGCCTCCCATCGACCAGTGCGCTCCTCGGGGTGCCATCAGCCAAGCAGTGTAGGCTGGTGACGCCCAGGGGAGGGTCTTCTCTGTGGGAGCACCCACCCTCTGGAATCAGCTCCCTCCAGACTTAAGAACAATTCATGACCTGCCCACCTTCCGCTGTGCCCTCAAGACGTATTATTTTTATCAAGCCGGGCTGGCATGTAAAAGTTTTTGGGGTTTTTAAAATTTTAAGATTTTACTAAATTTTAATTGTATTAAATTAGGGCCACATTGAATATTTTATTTTAAATGTATTTTAATGTTTTTTACTTGGCTTAAATGTATTTTAATGTTTTTTACTTGGCGGTTCACCGCCCTGAGTCCCCTGGAGAAGGGCGGTATATAAATTTAATTAAACTTAAACTTAAACTTATACTACATGAGGGGCACCCAGGGATCGTTAGAATGAAGGAGCTGGCATGGAGCTACGTATGATGGCCCAACATGGACGAATAAATAGAGGGTTGGGTCGCAGGGTGCACTCCGTGCCAGGAATCTAGGCCATCACCCCCAAAATCCCCAGCCCTGGTATGGGAACAACCCAGGGCCCCCTGGTCAAGAATACATGTGGATTTTGCGGGTCCTTTTCATGGGAAAATATTTTTAATATTAGTTGATGCGTACTCCAAATGGTTGGAAATAGAAATAATGCAATCCACAACTTCAGAGGCAGTGATTAAAGTACTGAGGAAACTTTTTGCAACACATGGGCTACCAGACATATTAGTCTCAGACAACGGGCCTTAGCTAACATCAATGCCATTCGAGAATTTCCTGGCTAAACTAGGTATTGGATTGGTATAGACGAGAGCGTCTATACCAAGATTAGGTATAGACGAGAGCGTCTATAAGAGCATTTATTAAACACACCTTAATTTCACCTTACCAAGCGAGTAGCAACGGAGCAGCTGAGAGAGCAGTACAGGCTACAAAAGAGGCCTTGGGCAGAGTTAAGCAAGGTGATTGGCAAGCCTGCATCGATAGGTTATTAACAGCACAACACATAACACCAAGCATGGTCACAGGGAGGAGCCCTGCCGAGCTCCTCATGGGTCGAAGGCTTCGGTCCACACTCGACAGATTACACCCGAGCTATTCCAACAGCAAAGAAACACCAAACATGCCACAAATTATCAAAACATTTAAAGTAGGTGATGCAGTCTACGCGAGGAATCATGCTACAGGTTCCCCATGGCTACCCGGGGAAGTTGTGGAAAGAATAGGTCCAAAATCATATCTAATAGATGTGGGGGGAGGCAGAAAATGGCGGTGTCACTTGGATCAATTAAGGAACCGCCGGCCTTTAAATGCTGACTGGGAAGAGGGCCCCTCTCCTAACCATGCTTTTCCCACAGCTACAACTTTCTCTCCGGAGCCGGGTCACTTAGCTTTTGATCCAGAGGCGCCACCCAGCGACGACGAGGAAATCAGTCCGACTGAATCCAATACCACCATTGTGTCTTTCCAGAATAATCCACAGAGGGAGCCAGAGGGAGAAAACACGTCCTCTCCGGCTCCGATCGACACCACAACTGAACTGTGCAGGTCAACTAGACCTGTTAAGCGTCCTACGTATCTAAACGATTACATATGCTAATGTATGTACAGGACTAAAGGGGAAGGGATGTTATGTTCTGAGGAACTGGGGTGAGTCTTCACTCCAGTCCGACCAGGAACTTGAGTAGGTAAAATCTGATTGGCTCTTTGCCAGTCCAGCGCTCTATTTAAACCCCTGCCATGGTCCCAGCTTTGCTGGAGTTGTCACTGTAACCAAATAAAGAGCTGAATTTACTAGCCTCACCTCTAGTCTCATTCCTACTGAGATGTAACAGTAGCCAAATAGGGGATTGCACTACTTTTATGCAGGGATTTTCCCCCCCACCATGTACTAGTGATCCTTTAAAAATCAGACAAGCTACAGGAAACTTTGCAACAGTGAAATCAGCCACCTCTTTTAACTATATAGTCTAGAGCCATAGTGGCGCAGTGGTTAGAATGCAGCATTGTAGGCTAATTCTGCTGACTGCCAGCAGTTTGGCAGTTCAGTTCTCACCAGCTGAAGGTTGACTCAGCCTTCCATCTTTCCGAGGTCAGTAAAATGGCGACCCAGATTGTTGGGGGCAATATGGTGACTCTGTAAACCACTTAGAGAGAGCTGTAAAGCACTGTGAAGTGGTATATACTGTAAGTCTAAATGCTATTGCTAAGTGCTATTCTTACTGCATTTATTTCCAAACTGTCAATATTAAAAAGAGAAGCTTTATGCTTTTTTGGTTTCAGATCTACTTATCTTTTCAGATTCACAGATTAATGTGCTTGTCTTAGAGAAGTGATTATGCCATATTTACTGCTAGAGCCATAGCTTCACAGTATTGCATAGAAGAAGGAAAGCATTTTTGGAAACAATGTCCACAGCCAGCTATTCATATGGCTTCTTTTATGTTAAACCTTTGTTTGTCCAATCCAGTACCAGCAACACTCCTTGAAGATCTGTGGCAGAATACTTCTATTAGTGATTCCTTTAACCAGAACTATTCCAATTGATCTTAAGGCTTTTGCCACAGAATACTTGCACTCTACTACCAATGTTCTCCTCATCAAGTATGTGACATTGAATAGAAAAGCATCTTAGTTAAAAAATGCACAATCCTTTCCCCCTGAGGTTGGCATGTACCATTGAGATGAGCACAGCTGCAGATAATGAGGGGGGTCAGCCCTAATTTGCAATGGGGTAGTCATGCCATTGTCCCCTTCATTTTTCATACAACATTCTACATAGTTGTAATCACATATGCATTACCAGTTTCATGCACGTGCTATGTGAACAATTATAGAAGAATTAATTTCTCTTGGTCACAAATGCCAACCCAACCCATCAAAAGTCTGTCTAGCAGGCTGCAATATTCACAGAGGATGGTGCCAGAAAGAATTAGCTTCTTACGTCATTCTCCATATTATTGCTCTCCCTAAAAAGCTGTAGGGCACATATTATTCCTGCAGGAATTCAGAAAGGCAACATTAGTAAGGAACTTGTAACAATAGAACCCAGAATGAATGTGGCTCACAGGCTGCAGGTTGCCTTTATATGACAGATGAAAGCAATCTCCCATACCTGAGCATGCCTCTGTCCAAGTCTGAACTGGAGGATAAGTTGCCAACTGGATGCCAGAGAATTGTAGGCAACACCTCTAATTAGTTTCTCTCAACTGGATATGTCTGTAATGCTTAGAAGGAATTTAAAGCCCCTGACTACCCCCAACTCATAGACAACTGTAACTAACCAGAATAGTAATTATTTGACTACAATTCTATTAAAGTACCAATTTCAGCAGGATATGCTGAGGATCTCACAATGTCTCTTTGTATGTTTGTAACTTTGTATCCCCATTTTAGTTTTGGCCTGTCGATATTTTTCTAATGCAGAATCATGTAATTTAATCTAACATGGTGCTATTTGTGTGTTTATTGGCTAGAGTTAGCTTAAAGCAGGTCTCTTTCAGAATAAAAATGAACTTTAGTTTATTTGGTTTGTCATGTTCCAGTCTGGTTCTTAAGTTCAGAATTTGTCTTAGATGCCAGGAAACTGCAGTCATACTCAGAAAGAGGGGGTGGGGGGGGGGAGATGGCAGCTGTAAGCAGCCAATTGACAACCTGCCCCTTTTGTGTTTGTATCAATTGGTGATTGAAGCCCTGGCCACATTTTATGCTTTACATGCTCAGTCAAAGTCACCATCTTGACTTTTCTTTTTTTTTAACCTCCCTGAGAATAGGGATGTAAGACCTAAGATCTTCTGTACCTTGACTACTTTACTTTACCGTTGGATAAAAAAGTGCAGGTGCAAATTTACGGGTTGAAGAAATATTAATTTTTTCCCTTTAAGATATCATGAATTATTCAGAAATGACAACGAAAGACTCAGTTTAATGCAAGTTATGCATAACTCTCTGTAGTTCACAAAATGTTCTTTTTGAGCATTTGTCTATACTTTTTTTTAAAAAAAGTATACCTTTTTAAGTATACGTTTCACCAAAAGTGTGAAAATTGAAGGTATTATTATCGGTAAGTTGGAAATATATCCTTCAATATTTCTTCTTGTTACCCTAATAATATGTTATGCATGCAGTTTTCATGAATTATGTCAACATTCAAGATTTATTAATATGAAAAAGGCCCAGTACAGCTCCCATTCCATAAAGCAACAATGACAGACATTAATATGCCCATAATGCTTCACGGTTCTTTACAGGCTGGTCAAGGATTAACTAGTCCATCCCTATTTATATTAGTTGCAAAAATGTGAAATGAAAACCTCCAAACTGAATTCATGGTGAGTTTTTGGACATGATACACATCATCTGGTTTTCCTGGCAATAGTATAAATAAGAAATATATAAATAAGGTTCATTACAGCTAGAAATTCAAACTTTTATTTAGCTTGCCTGCTGAAATACTCAACTGGGACTCTTCTTTTATATAAATGTTTTGTAGTTTAAAAAAAAGCAAAAATGCTTATATAACATTACAAATAGCAGTGGCAAGTTTGAACATCTTTTTGAAATGCATTAATGGGGCAGGATAATTACACAGGAAAACTCTTATGTGAAAACACCCTAATTTTTTAATTTTAAAAAATCTTTGCAAACTTTTACAATTAACTCAGATGCCTAGCGAATTATGTATTATTCATTACAAGAGGGATTTTCATCAAATCATTTACTAGGGAAGTTGAGTAAACTCTACAGTTTGCCTGCCAAAAAATGGTTTATCTCCCAATATTTGGAAAATGTAATCAATATGATGAATGGTATTGTTGGGAAAATTAGTGTGACTGGAGCTTTTAAAAATATCAAAGAGGAGTTGCCTTTCTGCCTGTAGGCCTCCCAACCAGCTTTTTATCATCTCTAGTCCCCAAGATTATGCTGTCAAAATTTCTTAGGAAAATTATCTTTTTGATGCAATGCTTTGCATTACTCTATTTTAAAAGTAGTCCTAGAATAGATTATAATCAGTTGTCTTATTTTAAATAAAAACAGTTCTACCTTGAGGCTCTGAAAATAAAAATAAAAAAAGCTAAGCCAAACACTTTGACTCCATCCACATTGGTGACAACCTTATTACATTCTCTGCAATTCTCTATGGCAATACATATATACATACATACACACTGTACATACATACATGCATACATACATGGGAATGTAGTCCCTGGCTAGAAAAAAATGCAAACTAAAATTACCACTTCCTGTTCTAGTCCTATAGGAAACTAAACACATACAGAATCACCATTTATTATTATATAGTACAACAATACTTCCTAGAACCTTAAGCACAGAGTAGAAAAGCAAATTGTAGAAACAAACTGATAAAATTGATTGTGTTAGGAATAAATGAATTTAGGAGAAGTGGACTGCAGCATTTTAAATCAGAATATTACAAGATGTAATTATTTTATGAAACTATATGAAAGAATGAAATAGCAATGGAATACAAAAAAGAGAGAGATTTTAAGTATATGCTTAGCTATAATCCAATAAAAGACAGTATCCCAACCATTAAGGTCAGTGGGCATTTGATGGAAGATTGGAAATGGTGGAAAAACATCATCTAAAAAGGATTAAATACAAATGTTAGAGGAAAAAAGAAAACTGAAAATTATAGAAAAACTTGGACTGGATTGGTCCTCAGGGAGTTGGGCGGCATATAAATTTAATAAATTAAATTAAATTAAATTAATTATACTGGATTGAATTGAATTGGATAATACAGTAGGATAAAGTGACCAGATTTTTTTTTTTAAGCGGGACACCGACGGGGGGCAGGGCCGCCTGGACGCCGGGTTTTGCCCTCTGCGCATGCGCAGAACGCTGCGCATGCGCAGTGGGCAAAAGACCGCTAATGTCGTTTCACAAGAGCCGTTCGCATGCAGGGCAGTTTATAAATAGCGGCCGCCAGGTAGGAAGCCGGCCGGGGTTGCGCAGGGCTGGGGGAGGCTCGCTAGCCCGGCAGCTCCGGCCGCAGGAAAGAGCGGGGGGGTGCCGTACTGGGAAGGGCCAGCAGTCGCCGCCGCCTGAGGGGGCCACCCCCCCGCCCGCCCACCCGCCCGCCCACTTCGCTGCAGGGGACGCTGCACCGGATCCCGAGTCGCGCCGGCTCTCCCGCGGCCACGATGCCCGCCGACCTGATGGAGAAGAGCTCCTCCTCGCCCGCGGCGGCCATACCGGCCAGCGCCGGAGGAGTCAACGCAGGACGCCCGCCCGCCGCCCACGGCCGGCCCGAGCTGAGAGGCCTGCTGCTGCTG
Source organism: Diadophis punctatus similis (assembly GCA_023053685.1). NCBI lineage: Eukaryota > Metazoa > Chordata > Lepidosauria > Squamata > Dipsadidae > Diadophis > Diadophis punctatus. Next base: position 10,911,427 of record JALIGW010000008.1, read on the forward strand.
CTGCTGCGGCTGGGCCCCCAGTCCAGGCGGCGGGAAGGCGGCGGCGGCGGCCCCAGCCTGCTGAGCCAGCGCCGGCCCGAGCCGAGGGCCATGGATGCGACTCCTTCGCTCGGGCCGCCCCGCCCACCGTGACGCCGGCATTTTCGAGAGGGCGGGGCTGCATCAGGCGCCTCTCCACCGTGTCCTTCACCGCCCTCCAGTACATGCCCGGCGCCTGATGCAGCCCCGCCCTCTTGAAAAGGCCGGCGTCGCGGTGGGCGGGGCGGCCCGAGCGAAGGAGTCGCATCCATGGCCCTCGGCTCGGGCCGGCGCTGGCTCAGCAGGCTGGGGCCGCCGCCGCAGCCTTCCCGCCGCCGGGACTGGGGGCCCAGCCGCAGCAGCAGCAGCAGCAGGCCTCTCAGCTTGGGCCGGCCGTGGGCGGCGGGCGGGCGTCCTGCATTGACTCCTCCGGCGCTGGCCGGGATGACCGCCATGGGCGAGGAGGAGCTCTTCTCCATCAGGTCGGCGGGCATCGTGGCCACGGGAGAGCCGGCGCGACTCGGGATCCGGTGCAGCGTCCCCTGTAGTGAAGCGGGTGGGCGGGTGGGGGGGTGGCCCCCTCAGGCGGCGGCGACTGCTGGCCCTTCCCAGTACGGCACCCCCCCGCTCTTTCCTGCGGCCGGAGCTGCCGGGCTAGCGAGCCTCCCCCAGCCCTGCGCAACCCCGGCCGGCTCCCTACCTGGCGGCCGCTATTTATAAACTGCCCTGCATGCGAACGGCTCTTGTGAAACTTGCCAAACTTGTGAAGAGCCCTTGCAAAGCCGTGCCCGCCGAAAATTGTATTTGTCTTTCGCCCCCCATGAGCCGCGGCCGGCCGTCCCTGCAGGGGATAGCCCGCCCCCCAGCCCTCCCTCGCCCCTTTCAAAAAATCAGGACTTTTTAGAGGACGGGCGGGACGCGGGACAAATCATTAAAAAGCGGGTCTGTCCCGCCAAAATCGGGACGTCTGGTCACCTTACAGTAGGACAAAGAAAATTGTTACCAAATTCTTCGAACTTAATTCTTTGTTCATTGACAGCACTTGCTTCAACTAACATAAATTAAAAATCCTGGACATCACCAGATGTACAAAATTAATATGATTTATACTTAAAAATTAAAAGGAAGAGGTGTGCCAGCAAACTTTGAGCTATAAGACATGTACAGTAGGTACTTTAGATATTAAAATGTAATGTACTTATATACAAGCTGAATCCTGGCAAGATTGAATGGCTCTGAGCTTTAAGATCTTCCTGTTCTGGGACTATGACATTCTTTCTGGTACAAAACTTGGGAGCCCTCCTAGGTCATGATTCCTGCTTGAAAAGTCCTAGGAGGGTTTTTGCACAGCTTTATGTTGTGTGCAAGTTGCACCAGGGGTGAAATGTGAAATTTTTCCCTACCTATTCTGTGGGTGTGGCTTATTTTGTGGGCATGGCTTGGAGGTCAGGTGGGTGTGGCTTCAGGTAGGCATGGCCATGTTGTCATGTGACTGGGTGGGTGTCATGTGACTGGGTGGATGCGGCCAATTTAGCAGTCCATTTTGCCAGGGAGCAGGGGGTTGGACTAGATGACCTCTGAGGTCCCTTCCAGCCTTTGCTGTGCTGTTTCAAAGCATCCTCTGAAGCTGTGTCTAGTGCCAGCCAGGTTTGTGGCCCTCCCTCCCTCCCTCTTTCTTTCATTCTTTCTTTCTTTCTTTCTTTTGTGGGAAGCAACCCCCCCCCAAATAAAATATTACTCATAATAAAAGGCTCACAGAAAAACAAGGAAAAATCAAGCTGTTAACAAAGAACCTGCCTGAAGCTCATTCCACATTCCTGCCCGATAGAGATAATGAGATAATAACCATACAGAAAGTGGAAGCCTGATGTTTGGCTCCATTCACACAAGCAGGCAAACAGTTCCCTAGAAAACCCATTCAAGATGGGATATTTTGAAATTTCCCCATGGCAAGATTTGGCAGCTAACAAAACACAGTAGTAGAATCAGAATAAGCAGCCCCACACTCAGGACCTGACACAGGACAAAAGTCATTTAACCACAATGGGAATCACCCAAACCCTTTTAGAAACACAAAGCCCATATTGCACAAACCCCAAAACTTCAAAAACATAGAACCATACAAGAATCCTTCCTTTTATCCACCGCTGAATGTCACTTTGCTTCTGCAATTAAAAACCTCCTTCCGAGCAGCTTCCGAAGGCTTTTCAAATTTAAAGCAGGAGTCTCCAAAGTTTGCAACATTAAGACTTGTGGACTTCAACTCCCAGAATTCCTCAGCCAGCCATGTGGCTAAGTTTGGAGACTTCTGATTTAAAGCATCAGTTTTTTTAAAACCCAGGAAGTGATTATGTCGGGACGGGTGGGCGGAGTCTCGTGCTGCCATCCCAGTTCTCCGAACCAGCCACCACAACCGCTACCTACTCACCCGAACCAGGCCAAACCAGGAGGATTTCACCCCTGAGTTGCACCTATTCCTGGATAACCTCATGGTTATAATGCCATTGCCTGTTCTGGGCTAGACTACTGTATGGTGCTGTACATAGGGCTGTACTTAAAGAATAGCCAGAAATTTCAATTGGTGCAAAATGCAACAGCATGGGCAATTACAGTATGTGTGCTCCTGGAATGATACATTACACTTCTGGTCCAGTTTGCTTTCAGGTACAATTCAAGGTGCTGATTCTAAACTTCATGGCATGGAGTTGGGTTATTTGAGAGACCACCTCTTCCTCATTGTGTCTGGGTATCCCATCAGATCTGGCAGAAGAAATATGTTGTGAATCCTGTCTGTTAAGGAGTTACATCTGGCAGGACCCAGAAATCGACAGTGCTATGACACTGCCCTGTGGAACATCATTCCCTGAGAGGTAAGATTGCCGCCATCCTTAGTAATCTTTCAAAAGTCTCTCATGTAGTTGTGTCAACAGGCTTGAAATCTCAAGGAATTGGTAAAATGGCTAAATGTCTATGGTAGGACTGTCAAACTCCCAGCCCGCGGGCCGGATGCATCACACGCTGGCCACGCCCATACTTGGTTTAGCAAAGGGGGGAAAGTCTCCCAATACATCACATGACGCCGCCATGATGACGTGGGTTTGACACCCCTAGTCTATGGAGATTCTCAGTCATCCAGGGTCATGGCTGTCCTAAAGATGCTTTTTTCAAAAGGCAACTGGACTTTGTTTTTCCTTGAAGACATTTTGCTTCTCATCCAAGAAGCTGAACTGAAAACATTTTTTGGATGAGAAGAGAAAGGTCTTCAAGGAAAAACAAAGTCCAGTTGTCTTTTGAAAAAAGCACCTTTGGGTAAAATGGCTACATTGCTTCCTATATTGAATATGCTTTCTTTTAATAAATAATGGTGTTTTTAAAGTTGTTCATTTTATGGCTTGTGCTTTTTGTTTTGTTTCAAATGCTGTTCAGAATTTTCTCTGAAGAAATCTTGACTAGAACTTGGTCAGCAATCCCCTAATAAGCCAGCAGTCCCCAACCTTTTTGGCACCAAGAATCGGTTTTGTGGAAGGCAATTTGTTTCACTGACCGGGAGAGTGGGGAGAGATGATTTTGGTTTTGCTTGCTTGCCCACCTCCAGTTGTGCGGGCCCTTTTCCTAACAGGCCAGGGACTGGGGACCCCTGAATTATATTCATACTACATTCTTCAGGAAAGGTAGATTATCATCTCTTAAAATAGATTGTTCACATCTTACCTTGTATGAGATCCAGAATATGTCCTTTAGCTTTAGGAACATAGATTTGTAATAGATAGAATAACATTTAACAGAAAGGTAGTTACACAAGATAAAAGTCAGCACTCTCCTATAGAAATAAAAATAAAATAGATGCTTGTGTTGCAAAATAGGAAATCCTGAAAAATGCAACTTAAAAGAGGATTCTGACCACCTCCTTTTAATATTTTTCTATTATACCTTTGATATGAGACCAACCAAAGCAAAAAAATAAACAAATCTAAAAGGAAATAATGATATTATGCTAGTCTTCTTGAATGTGTGCCCTCAATACTGCTTGGGAATTATGGAGTTCTAATCCCAGTATATTTGGAGGCACCAGTTTAGGAGAGCTGCGTTATCCCCATTGTTTCCTTGGTGGTAAGAATTTTTATGTATTGTTAATTAAATCTTAAGGGGAGATGCTCATCTTAAATTTAGGAAGAAGGGCAAATTGTATGTACATCAGAAAGTGCCTGAAACTTCAACAGAAAAATAAAAATAAAAAACTTATCTTCTTGTGGTAAACACTACCTCTTCCCTCTTATCTCTTATCTGACTGTAGGCAACTATTTGGTGTGATTCTTTTTAAAAAAATAATAATCAAGGAATTTTTTAAGTAAAGCTTTTTCAATACCATAAGGTATCCATCGGTATCTCCATTTATCATCATCCTCAGTCACTTCCCAATTCCTGGCATGTCTGCAACTTCCATCACTGGAATTTGAGGAATTATAATGCTAGCTAAACAATAATTCAAAAATGTTTAAAAACTGAGCTTCATCTGTTAATATTTATTACACAAGAATACAAGAAGAAAATCAACATCAATCTACAGCCAAGTAGGACAACTCTGTTTATGGAGAAGACAGATTTAAGAGAAGACACACACCATGAAAGAGAACTATTTCTATGCTGAGTAATGAAATACATTTTCATCTTCAGAAGGAAGATCAGTAAAGGGACAGATGGATTATTTAAAATTGAAAAACAAGCAAAAGAGACAGATACATATTTTCCTGACTGCTCCTTTTTTCCTATTAGTGCTAAAAAACTTACAATCCTTCAAAATCATGCCAGTGGCTATAGTTTTGGAGTTATCTGGAAGGAAATTCTCAGTCAAATCAATAGGTTATTGAGGGGTCCTTGGTGCACTTTGGGCTTAATTGTTTTCTTGCAGATGTCTAGAAGAAAACAAGCTCAGAGAGCATCAAGGACCCATCATTTCAATCCTGCACTACAAATATTCTCCTTTATTAGCAGTATGTTATTTCTTGCATTATTACTTACTCCCCAAAATAAGTGAGTATTACTCAGAAACTATAATTCTTCTTCTATGGAAAGTATGATTTCTCACTAATTCAGGGATGGTGAACCTATGACACATGTCAAGAGTGACATACTGCCATGTTTTTGGATGATGTGCCAATGATCACCAACATAACTATCCCCAAAAGCATGTCCCTTTCTCACACTATTTTTGAAGGCTGTAGAGGTAGCGTGAGTATGAGTATGCTGTTGCATGGCCTCCCAAACCTCTGAAAATCATGCATGAATGAGGCATGCTTCCATGCAGTTTTCTAAGGCTGCAGAGGCTGCCAAAGAGCATTTTCCAAATCTGGTTCAAGAATGAAGATGTTGTGCAATTCAGATCAGTCTTGGGTAGGCTGCAGGGGCCAGTCAAGAGAAACAGAAAATCACTTGAAGATAAGCAGTACATGGCAGATCTTGGAGACCACTGGACCACACAGGCAATTGCGCCATTCCCCAAGGTGTGTGCATCTCTGCTTCAGGCTCCGCCTCAGTGCTGCTACCAAATGCTGATATACTTGGTAGCCTAGATGAAGGAGGGAAAGATAGAGAATTGTTTCTCTTTTGTTAGGAGGATAATGATGTGAGACATCCCAACTGAAACAAGTTAGGCACTTTCTAAATTTCCAACATGTCAAGCCCGAAAGGTTTGTCAACACTGCTCTAATGCGTTAAAAAACTGAAAAAATCTTCAGCATTAACTTAGCCTAGCCAAAATAAGTACAAAGTAAGCCCTTCACATTTTTGTCTATTCTAGTCTCATATATTATAGGAGAAGCCATATATTTAAAATAGCAGAGCAGAACTTCATTTAGAATTTAGAGAAATTAGTATGGCCAGCCCAATAATCTACCTTTTCATTATTAAAAGTTTAGACACTATTATTTCAGTGAATTCATTTTTATGAGCAACTCATACCTTTCCTTGTTTTCAAATATTCTCATCATTATATCTATCTTCATGATAGTTCTGATTTTCTATAAATGGAATAACCATTTTGAAAAAGAAAACCGAGGACATGGGTGTAACTGAGTTTGGTTTTGATCTGGTGCTTCACTAACATACATGAAAGTGAATATTAAAATAACTCTTGGGGTTCACTAATAAGCCTCTATGTATGTCCATAAGGAAAATGATTGGTTTAGATGGTCATAGAAGGTAAGAAAGAGGCAGAGTGCTTCCCCGAGTTGAAAAATTTATGAGGAGGTCATTTCCTCTTTTTTAAAGAACGATTGGGGATAGGTTCAGACATGTATCCAATGGAGACAAAGATTAGCCTAAAGCCTCAGGCCTTTGCCTTCACACCAAATTCACTTAATTTGGAGGCTGCCTAAATATACAAATTGATCTTTCACCTCAGATTTATGTTTGTTTAAATTAATATTTGTCTCCCTCATAATCATGCATTTCTTCTGTACAGAGCAATTATCAAATGAATGCCATCTCTGATATCTTCAGGCTTCACAGCCAGTGCTAAGGATTGATAAACAGAAACAAAATATTCTCGAAACTCTGCCTAGCCCTGCTATTGCATCATACACATTGCTTGACTAGAAAGTGACTCTTCTTAGGCTGCATAGGAGCAATTTGATGGAGGCAGTGGAATATAAGATTTGCTGTTTGGTTCTGAGCTCAAACTTTGAGAGTTGACAAAAGGTACCCCTAGAGATTATTTTTTGACAAAGAGTGTTGGCTAATTAAACCAAATAGCTAACTTTATTTGGACAATTATTGAAATATATTATGGGAAAGTCTGGATTTCAAGGAATGTAGCCTTTTTCTACAAGATGTGAAAGAGACAATGTATTTTGAACTGGTCAACTGTTTCTTTCAGCCTCGATATCACACTGCCATCTGTCTTGAGTCTGGGAAATGCACAAGGGGAATAAAGAGTTGTTACAGATATGGCATCCTGCCCTGTACATTAGCTCAGCTTGAAATGCAGCACTTACAATTCAAGAGGCATAACCCTTTGGGAACATCTGTTGTGCACAAGCCCCATCAAAATGAATAGGAACTGAACAAGAGCACAGCTGGACTCAAGCTATTTATCTGAATAGCGCTTGTAACAAAGTCCTCTGAATTCTGGAGCAGCTGGCTGTTACTGAGGTCATCTTCAAAAGTTATCTGAACTAATTTATTAAAGTAGGTAGCTCTCCCAAAATAGGTACTTTCCAGATGTGTTAGACTACCGCTCCCATCATTTGGTCCATTCTGACTAAGTATAGGATTTATTAAGTGTAACACATCTAGGGGAATGGGCTGTGTTAAATGAACATCTTAGGGTGAAATGTATCATTTCCTGCCAGACCGGGAAAAACATTATTTATGTTTCAGATTAAGTCCTTTTCAATCTATAAAATGAGGCTTAATAAATTATGATCCAGCTTAGGTGACAGAGAATTATGAATTATTGGAGCCATATGAGCATAAGCATAGAAATTACTAAACTATTGTTTCTTAGCTTCAGTGTGATTTAGGCAATCATTCTGTGTAAGGCTTAATGTCTATAGGATCTAAAATATTTTCTTTAAGGAATTGTTCTAAAATGTTGCAATGCTCAAATATGGCTCCCAAGTTTGATTTTAAAAGTTATGCATTTTGAAAATCAAATATTTACATTACTTTGTAAAAAGACATTTACATATATACAGAACCAGATAATGTATCAAACATAATATTCAGACAGACAAAGAAAAGATCCATTGCTGCTTTTCATTATTTTAACTGATTACCAACTTTGGCTTTAGGGACAAATGCTGTTTTAGATGCAATATATGAAGAAGAGTTGAGCAAGAATGTATGTGATTTGCTTGGCTGTGATCTCAAATGATGCTAAATAATCAAAATAATCTATAAGGTTTATAGAGCACTTCTGCTCCACTAGAGAAAAAGGATACTAGATTGCTTAAAAGCCAACTGCACAAGTATGCATGGTGCTTTTTCATATCTTCCTCAGAACAATGGTCTTCCAGTGTCACATTATCATACTTGTTTTTAATAAATGCCTCTGTGTATCTCTGATATCACAAATACAATAGTCAAATACTCTGTTCAATGCTCACTTCAGTATAAGATTTTGCTAGTTATTTTAAATTATCTCAATATGCTTCTTCTGAACTTAGAACACTTCTACAGTCATTAAAATCTCCCAGTGAAAAATAATTAAGGTTTCAGGTAAATATTCTAATGTTAAAGACATAAATTGGATCTCACATGAGGCTGATGGAGGAGAAAAAGTAAAACCAGTAAGGGCAACTATTTTGTTACAAAAAATAATCCTATGAAAACAACCACTTGTTTCCATAAAAATTAAACATGCTTTCATTATTGTGAAACAAACCTAATAACTGAAATATAAATCATTACTTCTAACTATAGCAGGGAAGACAGATAAGTTGCTCTGTGTCTTATCATCTTGCAATCCAGTGCTAACAGTGATGGGGCAGCTTCAAGCACTTGTTTTCTTTTCTGCTGATTCTCTATTTTTTGTTTCTGGCCTAGAAACATCTTCAAATATTACATATTTTCAAATAGTCTTTATACAAAGGACAGTCATGTGGAAGGAAAATCTCTGTCTTCTCTTAAATACCCACTACTATTCTGTACAATTTTGTTACCTAATTTGGGGTGGAAATTCAAGATAATTTGTGAGCTTCCAGCAAGGGTTCTGAAATGAGGAATGGTGATTCACAGGACATAATTCAGGCACGGATGATGAAAGTAGAAAATGCCTTTGGGGGAGAGGTAAGCTTTAAAAGATATACAATTGTTTCATCACACTCTTTCTGCAAGGATTTAGACAGAGGCACAGTTTCTCACATCTCTGTTAGAAATGATGAAATGAAATAAACGTAGAAAGAATGGTTAGCCCACGAGTTTCATAACTTTCCTATAATTAGTGCCATGAGGTTATATTGAACCCAGCTTTTCTGGTCAAGTTGGAGAAGAAAGCTGAAATTCCCACACCAGCTCCATAGTATTATTGATCCACATCTGCTTTGCATTAATGTAGATTATTGATCCATTTATCTGAGAGCAGACTAGAGCAGACTTAAATTATTTTGAGAATCAAAAGATTCCACTTGCATATATCTATACTTAACAAGTTGATATGCAAGAAAAAAAGGGCAGGGTTTTGGTGGGGCGGAGTCATTACTAAGGCCTACCATACTCACATTGTTAATGTGTCTGGGCTTGCAAAACATCAAGTTCTATAAAAACTGAACTCTTGAAATCAGCAAACTGGGCACTGTGAAATACAATACTGAACATACTGATGTAATTGGACATTTTATCAGAAAAAATATTAGTTTTGCCAGCCTGTCAAAATCACCATTTATTGGCACTGTAAAAAAAACCTTGCAGAATATGGAAATTGATAGTATATTTAGAATGAATTTCAGATATACCTTCTGCTGCAACTTATATACAGCTGTATTTGTATTATTTTGATGGTATTAACTTCACACACTGTAAAATTCTTATAAATTGCCAACGGTTACAGATAAAATCAGGCACCTACAAGTTATATTATATTGCTGTCTTATCTACTCAATGTAAATTTCATTAATAGTATGCAATTTTTTTTCTAGTTTATTAAATTTCTTGAAAAACAAGTCTGAACTGGTTGAAATACTTCAGTTCCACTTTAATATTATTCTATTTCTTATTTAGTAACAAGTGGTGAGAACTCTGTTTTATTCCTCCACTAAAATTGGATTGTGTAGTAACTGAGGGGGGGGGGCTACATTTAAAGGAGACACTTTCTCTTGGTTTAATATGTATGAATGTGAATTAACTTTTTCAGCTCTAATATTTAGGTAAACTTTTAAAATCACTATGCTATAATGCTTAGGAAATACATAGACTTTTGGTAGAAAAAAACCTGGAAAATATTGCAAACTATGTTTCCATCTGTTTCCATCTGTGCATGTAGGACACCACACATGTCTCTTGGTTGGTAGGTATTTTTTTGATTGCTTGCGAGATTGTTTCTAACTTGCAAGATAGCTTGCATAGAATCATGTGAATATGCTTGGGGCAAAATAGAGCTTTCATTGCAGTTATAGCATACAAGTAAAAAAATGATTCTGACCAAACATTAACAGGGAATTTTACATGTGTTATTTAGATGAGCATACTTATGGAGGTAGTAATCCGTTAGCTGCTGATATTTACATGTTAAAGTGGTTGGGGGCAATTCTGAATGAACAAAGTCTAGAGAAAAACGTATTCTGGCAGGTGACGTGAATTCATGATGGGAAAGAGATATGAAAATATAGGAAAAATGTTTGAGCCATTCAGAAATGCAAGAATGAGTAGGAATGGTCTGGCATAAACATCAACTTAGGAAAAATAATATATTTATTTGAAAGACATAGTTTAAGCCAAAATCCACTTATACATGAAAAGAATACATTTGAAAAATATATTTTTTATGGTAAAAGTATGAAATATTGTAGTGAAAGACACAGTGATGATGAGAGTTTCTGAACATACATATCTGCAAAATCATGCTATTATAGCTAAAATGACAAGTTGCATCCACCATCACACTGCAATTTCTTAGGATTCATATGATGTCATAATTCATGTACAAAATGAACAGAGATGATGCTTCCTTATTCTGCTGTCTATTTTCCCCTTCATAGATGTTTCTGATTCTGTATGTGATTTTTTGAGATAGTATCAAAAGAAAAACATGGCAAAAATGGATATTGATGAAAATGAGAATAGTCAAAAATAACTACAGGTAGTTGTCAACTTGTGACCATAATTGAGCCCAAAATTTATGTAGCTAAGTGAGATAGTTGTTAAGTGAATTTTTCACCATTTAATTACCTTTCTTGCCACAGTTTCATTGCAGTTCTTAAGTAAATTTGGCTTCATCATTGACTTTGCTTGTCAGAAAGTTGCAAAAGTGTTCACGTGACCCTGGGACACTGCATCTATAATAAATGAGTCAGTTGCCAAGTGTCTGAATTTTGATCATGTGACCATGGGGATGCTGCAATGGTCGTAAGTATGAAAAATGGTCATAAGACACTTTTTTCAGTATTGTCGTAACTTCAAACCGTCACAAAATGAACTGTTGTAAGTTGAGAACTACCTGTATAGATAGTTCTTGAATTATGGCTGTAACTGAGCAGAGTTCTATGGTCATTAGTCATGCCATGTCATTAAGCTGTGATTGCACCCAATTTTGCGATCTTTCTGCAGTTGTTGTTAAGCAAATGTATTATCCATAATGGTCATTTTTTTAACTGGAAACCAGAAATAAATGCCACCTTCTTGCAAAAAAAACATAATATATGGCAACTATGAAACCCCAAGACACCACAAAAGGCTATAAATATGGGCTGATTGCCAAGTGCCCAAAATGTAATTACATGTCCCTAGGAAAGGCCGGCCATCAGAACTTCAAATCTGGTTGTACGTAGTCTTGGGGAGGTCCATTGTAACTTTGAGCAGTCTTTAAGTGATCATTTGTGAATTAAGGACTACCTGTAGTGAAGTAAAATGGTTGCAGAAAAAAGTATGAATTCTTTAGTAAAAGCTATGCAAAAAGCATTAAGCTGCCAAGAGAATGAATTATAGTGGACACAAAGAAAGAGATTGTCAAAACTGCTTAGAACAGATTGTAAAAATAGTTACCACAGTGTAATTCCACAGAAGTATATGGTATTACACTTATGGGAAACATAGAAAAATACCGTATTTTTCGGAGTATAGGACGCACCGGAGTATAGGACGCACCTAGATTTTAGAGGAGGAAAACAAGGAAAAAAGTATTCTGAACCAAATGGTGTAGTAATATATTATTTAATAAAATAACAGTATAGCAGAATACTTTCTACAACTATGTATACTTTTTACAACCATGTACACTTTTTACAAACTTCAAACTTGACAGCTTTAAGACTTGTGGACTTCAACTCCCAGAATTCCTCCTCCAGTCATGCTAGCTCAGGAATGGGAGTTGAAGTCCACAAGTCTTAAAGCTGTCAAGTTTGAAGTTTGTAAAAAGTGTACATGGTTGTAAAAAGTCTTGCCAAGTTTGAAGACCCTTGCACCCCTAACCCCTAACCCAGGGGTCTTCAAACTTGACAGCTTTAAGACTTGTGGACTTCAACTCCAATTCCTGAGCTAGCATGACTGGAGGAGGAATTCTGGGAGTTGAAGTCCACAAGTTTGAAGACCCTTGCACCCCCTTGGCAAGTTTAAGCCTTGTGGACTTCAACTCCCAGAATTCCTCCAGTCATCCTAGCTCGGGAATGGGAGTTAAAGTCCACAAGTCTTAAAGTTGCCAAGTTTGAAGAGCCCTGGGTTAGAGGTGGCAAGGGTCTTCAAACTTGGCAAGTTTAAGACTTGTGGACTTCAACTCCCAGAATTCCTCCTCCAGTCATTCCTGAGCTAGCATGACTGGAGGAGGAATTCTGGGAGTTGAAGTCCACTAGTCTTAAACTTGCCAAGTTTGAAGACCCTTGCACCGCTAACTAAGGGCTCTTCAAACTTGGAAGTTTGTCTTCATACCTGTCAGGCTGCTCGCTTCAGGCAGCAGCAGCAGTGGCTCTGGCGGCGGCAAGTATCGGTGGTGGTGAGTATCAGCGTTGTTGGATCCTGCAGCGGGAACGCGGGCGACTGGGGTGGCAGGTCCTCCGGCGAGGGCGGAGGCTGCAATGGCGGCTGGGGCGGCAGGTCCTCCGGCGAGGGCGGAGGCTGCAATGGCGGCTGGGGCGGCAGGTCCTCCGGCGAGGGCGGAGGCTGCAATGGCAGCTGGGGCGGCAGGTCCTCTGGCGGGGGCGGGGCTGCAACGGCGGCTGGGGCGGCAGGTCCTCCGGCGAGGGCGGAGGCTGCAACGGCGGCTGGGGCGGCAGGTCCTCCGGCGGGGGCGGGGCTGCAATGGCAGCTGGGGCGGCAGCGGCTCCCAGCAACAGCGGCTGCAGCTCCGGCCAGCAACGGTGGCAGTGGCGGTGGCCAGCAATGGCTGGAACCGGCCGAAAATGCCTGAAACGCAATGCTCTTTTTTTGCCAAAAAAAGAGCATTGTGTTTCAGGCGGTGGGTGATTACGGCCGGCGCTGCAGCCCGAAAACACTTCCTTCCCCATTCCAAAAACAGGGCGTGCAACCGGCGCTGCCCGCTGCCTGAAACGCGATGCTTTTTTTTGGTCTCCGCACGCTCTGTTTTTGGAATCGGGGAGGGGATCGCAGCGCTGCCGCCTGAAAACGCTTTCCTCCCCAGGCTGAGTGGCGACTGGCAGGTGGATGGGGGGGGCTGTACATTCGGAGTATAAGACGCACCCACTTTTTGACCCCCTTTTTGGGAGTAAAAACGTGCATCCTATACTCTGAAAAATACGGTAATACTTGGTGGAATTATAAAATGAAAGAGGCTATTAATAAGAAAAGAATGCACATAAGAAAATTATTGTAAAAAAACAACATGGAAGATATTATATACCTTGCCTACAAAAAAAAGTTATTGCAAGGAATATAATCAAAGAAAGGAACAATTAAGAATAAAAGCAGCAGAGAAAAAATTATGCACCCATTTGCCAAAAACCGGAACTAAATGCTGTTTTAAAAACCATTGTAAAACATAGTCATGTGATCGTGGGACTCTGCAAACAGCCTTAAATGTAGGTTGGTTGCCAAATGTGCAACATACGGTCACATGACTACTGGGGTGGGTGGGAAGCTGTTAGAACTTTGAATCTGGGTTGCAAGCAGGGGTGGGTTCCACTTACCTTCCCCACCGGTTTGCATCGCGACATTTTGCATGGAAAATATAACTCTACTTGTGCAAAGCTAGCCCTTTATTATCCAAAAGGTGATGATATACCCATTTGTTTTCCTTATTTATTCAGAGAAGAAAATAAAAGAGGTTGTCAGAGAGTTCTGAAATAGAAGAAAAACTTACGAGAATTTGCATCAGCCTGTACATTTTAATTCTTTTTTTTAAAGTCATTTCATAATATCAATTACAAATCTATAACAAATAAGCAAAAGTGTCCATGACAAAGGGATAAGGAGAGGGAGGAAGGGAGGGAGATTTAAAAATTCAAGATGGTAACCACAACATCAAAGCCTCATTCCTTTAAACTTCTTTGACAATTGGCTGTTCCTGCCTCCAATGGACATTCCTGACCCTGGTATATGTAGGTGGTGGATAATAGGAGAGAAAACAATAGGTGAAATCATAGCTAGGCTGAGTCAAGGAGTGAATGGTAATCATTACACCGGCACCTGAGGCACCAAGTTACCAAAATATCAGAACGAGCCCTGATTGGACTGCTCTCCCAGGGGGGAAGGGTTTTGGACATTGGAGATTGCTTTCAATATAAGATTTTAACGTACTTTTTCTTCAGAGTTTGCCTCATCCACGCTGCATTCAGCATCTCTAGTAAAAGTAACTTTTCTCTAAAACTTATGGAGTCAAGGGTCGTTCTTTCCTAGGGAGTAGCTAGGGCCAGACTGACAATAAGCAAGCTATGCTGTAGCAGTCAACCAGGAGACCAATGTCTACCAAGGGAACTGAGCAATAAATGACAAGTCACGAAAGTGGCCTGGAGGAGGCTGGAGCTCATGGATGCCCCCATGCCAAACCACATCACCCCAAAGAGGATCTTGAATGACTTGGGAACATTAGCATTATTGGCGAGAAAGCCTTGAAGCCCTGGGGGTGAAGGAGGAGGATGTGAAAGAAAAAGCCCTCGGCATGACGTACACCCAGGCAAGCCATGAACCAGGAGCCAGGAGTGTCTCGGAGGTCAGGGCAAAGAGGAGCTCCCAGGTGAGCTGAATGAACAAGAAGTCCTGGTGGAGCAAACCCAAAGGCTATTGAGTGATGTCTATGGAAAATGGCGGGCCAAGGAACTTCTCATCCAGCTGGCAGAGCCTCGACCCCCACTGGGCTGGTGGGAGATGGCATGGTAGCACAGGTGGCTGTAACAGGGAAAGCAGCAGCCTCATCCAGATCCATCCCAACCAATGCAGCTCCACTACCAGCTGCTCAGGCAGTGCAACCCCTTCCCTAAGGGGAGCCTGTCCTCCAAAGACAAGAAATGCCAAGACCTCCTCCCCTGAGCTTGAAATATGCAGGAGATTCAAAACAACTGAGGTTTTTCCACACCTAGATGTGGAATTATATGAAGGAGTACAGAGCTGACCTCACCATCAAGCTATGTGTGACCATGGCCCTGGAAGGCACCACTGTGGAATGGATGGTTGCCTCCCCAACGACAGTGCACCAGAGTTCCGAAACTTCAACTGATTCATGATGGCTTTGCGCAAGTGGTTCGAAGACCCACTCACCCAATGCAAGGCCCAAGCCTACATCAAAACCATTAACCAGGGCCGTAGGGGAGTGGCAGCGTACAACCAAGAGTTTTGTGAGCTGGTATGCCGGCTAGCTGACTGGCCAAGGAGCTGAGATAGCGCAGTGGTTAAAAGCAGCATTGCGACCTTCAGCTGATTGCTAGTTCAGCAGTCCAGCTGTTCGAATCTCACTAGGCTCAAGGTTGACTCAGCCTTCCATCCTTCCGAGGTGGGTAAAATGAGGACCCAGATTGTTGGGGGCAATATGCTGAACTCTGTAAACCGCTTAGAGAGGGCTGGAAAGCACTATGAAGCAGTATATAAGTAAAGTGCTATTGCTATTGCTAATCTAATAGAGTGCTTCCAAGATGGGCTCAACGATGATGTATGCAATACCTGCATTCATGGGGAGTCCTCACCCCCACTCTCCATCAGTGATACATGCTAGCTGAAGAGATGGAGATAGACCTGGCTAGCTCCTGCAGCCAAAACACCTGTGGATGGCACCATTCTCCCTTTCTAGTGAAGGCAGAGGCCCCAAGAACACCAGACGCAACTTCAGCCCCAAATGCTGATCTGCCGGATGCTTCAATTGCGGGAAGGAAGAGCACCAAGCTGACTTACAACTCACTAAAATGATCCCAAAGACCAGTGACAACAATGGGAAAAAGGCGGGAAAAGTACCCAAAGGCCTCATGAGATGGGGTTAGAATGAGTTGAAGTCACTGAATTCCCTCTTTCTGGCTATGGGGAGGGGAAACTCCGACCACCCCAGAGAGGAGTGACACCGACTTGGGTGATGATCCCTTGGTAAGTCACCCTGTGAACCCCATCACCATCCCAGTCAAGCTGAATGTGCCATTGTTGGGCGCTCAGGGGAACATATTGGTCTTCCTGGACAGGCTGCACCAAGTACACGGTGAACCCTGATGTGGTGGAAAAAGTAGGACTCCAACTCCAACAGTTAAGGATACCCATAGTATTTTGCCAGCTAGATGAGACCGTGACAGGGGAGCCCTGGCTCACTTTATAATGGAACCAATGGAGATGGGGATGCCAGTCACCGGGAGACTCTGAGTTTTATTGTGGCTCTGGGGATGGAGAGATCCCTCTTGCTGGAGCTGGCATGGCTCCAAAAATAGAATCCCTGGTGAAAGAGACTGTTAAAAATTTGGAGGGGGGGCAAGAGAGGAAAGGCTTCTCCACAGAAGACTAGCAGCAAACGACCTGAGGTGTGTTGGATTTAACCGCAGTGGCACAAAATCAATCAAGGTGGGACCTAAAAATCCCCAGGGAATATTTGGACCTAAAGGACATTTTTAGAGAGAAAGAGTCTGATACGCTCCCATACATCAGCTGACTGACTGCACCATCAAAATCCTCCCCAGGGCTAAAGCCCAAGCTGTATTCTATGACTCCAGAGAGCTGGAAGAACTCAGTGCATTCATAGATAAGAACCTGCAATGCAGTTTCATCTAGATAGCCAGATCCTGGGTCGTCACCCCGCTCCTATTCCAGGGGGGGGGGGAATGGCTCTCTCTGCCCATTACAAACCTTCTGAAAACGGAAGGGGAGGAAAAATCCAAGCCTAGCCAGCCCTTAAAGTGGACTATGGAATGCCAAGTGGCATTCAAAAAGCTCAAGTGGCTGTTTGCAGGGGAACCTGTGCTGAAATACCCAAACCCAGATGCCTCCTTTGTAATCAAAGCATATGCTAGTGACATGGTTACAGGGGCTGTGCTACTGCAAGAAAAACCCCAGGGAACCCTTCAGCCCTGTGTCTACATCCCAAAAAAATAATGGGCCCAGAATGGAGTGGACAGTCTGGGAGAAGGAGGCCTATGCAGTTTGATGGGCATTGCTAACTTGGCAACACTTCCTAGAAGGGAAACACCCATTTGAAGTGTGGACAAATCACAAGAACCTAGAAGCTTTTAAAAAAAAAACACAGAAGCTATCTCTCAAGCAAGCCTGTTGGGCACAGTATTTCAATCATTTAAATTTCACTCTGTGCTATATCATTGGTTAAATGAATCCTGGACCTATATACCTCTATAGCTAACAGATGAGCAGCTCATTATGCATTTTTTTCTAGCCTCCAAAGTTGTTTTCAGGCTTCTTTTTTGTGGCCTGAAAAATGAACCACTAATCTTTGATCAGAATAACAGAATAACAAAGTTGGAAGGAACTTTGTATGACATCTAGTCATGGCTGATGTTGATGGTATCGAAAGCCGCTGAGAGGTCAAGTAGCACCAGGATGGAGGAATTTCCCCCATCCCGGGCTCGCCAGAGATCATCCATCAGAGCGACCAAGGCAGTTTCTGTACTGTAGCCGCGCCTGAAGACCGACTGATAGGAGTCTAGATGATCTGTTTCCTCCAATAGCTGCAGAAGCTGAGCAGCCACCACCTTCTCCACAACTTTACCTAAGAAAGGTAAGTTGGAGACCGGACGAAAGTTCTTCAAGTCCGCTGGATCCAGAGAAGGCTTCTTCAGGAGGGGTCTTACCACCGCAACTTTTAACGGCTGCAGTATGGATCCCTCCCTCAGGGAAGCGATGACCACTGCCTGGATCCAGCCGCGTGCCACCTCTCTGCTGGCCAAAACCAACCAGGAGGGGCACGGGTCCAATAAACAGGTGGAAGCACCCATCGCCCCCACGGCTATGTCCACATCTTCAGGAGAAACAGGCTCAAACTCCTCCCACAACGGTGGACTAAGACTTGCCCCTGTCAACTCAATGGACTCTGCCCAGCCGGAGTCCAGGTTTGACTGGATCTGAGCGACTTTATCCGACAGAAACTCTGCAAATTCCTCAGCTCTACCTTGCAAGTGTTCCTCGCTCAGCAAGGAGGGAGCGAGTCACCCTAAACAAGGTGGCTGGGCGAGAATCTGCGGACGCAATAAGAGCGGAAAAATGAGACCGTTTTGCCGCCCCTATCACCACTAAATAAGACTTGATGTAGGTTCTTAGTAGTGTTCGATCAGACTCGGTTTTACTGGCCCTCCAGCGGCGCTCCAGACGTCTCTTCTGGCGTTTCATCTCCCGGAGCTCCTCGGTAAACTAGGGAGCTTTCCGGGATCCACTGCCACGGAGAGGTTGCAAAGACGCAATCCGGTCCAATGCCCCGATGCTGCGGTGTTCCAAGCAGCCACCAGGGAATCAGCCGAATTGTGTACCAGGGTTTCAGGTATTTCCCCAAGTTCCCTCTGGAATCCTTCTGGCTCCATTAGGCGCCTGGGGCGGAACCACCTAGTCGGTCCCGCCTCCCTGCGGGGGAGGAATGGGGCTGCGAAATCCAACCTCAGTAGGAAATGATCTGACCATGACAGTGGGGTGATGACTATGTCCCCTATCTTCAGATCATCTCTCCACTGCCCCGAAAGAAACACTAGGTCGAGCGTGTGACCACCCTCATGAGTCGGACCCTGGATTACTTGGGTCAGGTCCATGGTTGTCATGGAATCCATGAACTCCTGAGCTACCCCAGAGGTTTTGCCGGCAGAAGGCGGGTTAAAGTCCCCCAGCACCATAAGTCTAGGGAACTCAACCGCCAAGCCGGCTACTGCCTCGAGCAGCTCAGGCTGGGCCTTACTAACGTAGCTGGGAGGCAGGTACATTAAGAAAAGGCCCACCTGGACCCCTAAGTCCAACTTCAGAAGGAGCGTCTCACACCCAACAATCTCCGGGGCAGGGATCCTACGAGGATGCAGATTTCGGCAGGGATCCTACGAGGATGCAGATTTTGGCGCATTATTATTGCCACTCCTCCCCCCCCTTTCCTGGGGTCGAGAATGATGCTGCACTGAGAACCCATCTGGGCATATCTCGGAGAGAGCTACTCCCCCCTCCTGGCCCAGCCAGGTCTCAGTTATACATACCAGGTCTGCCCCCTCTTCTGTGATTAAATCACGTATCAGGGGGGCTTTGTTGGAGATTGACCTGGCGTTAAGCAGCAGCATCCTGAGCCCAGGGCCCTGGAAACCCTGGTTGCCAGGAACTCGGGTTGAGCAAGATGGAACCACATCGGAGGGGCTGGAACAAGGGATCATTTGTAAGCAGCGAGGTCTTATTCCCCGAGAGCGGCCCACCCCTCTGCTCCCGCCATATCTGCCTCTTCCCATTATGACCGAGATGTTCCGACTCTTGTCCCCTCCAGAGGCCCCCTCCCCTCCCCCGCTGGTCCCCCTCCCTTCCTGCAGGCCATCCATACCATTCACGCTGAGCCGGGTAAAAGAGCCGGACCCCACTCCGCTTCTGTTTGCACACTCAGCGAAGGGGGTCCGGGCCTTGGTTCCCGACTCACTCATTTCATATTTTCAATCATATCCAATCACTTTCATAACCAACACACACCACTTCTAGGATATAATTAAATAATTAAAAAGCAGTAATCATTCACAACCAATCATTAAAATTTACACATTCAATTCCCACAATCAAATCCACGCATCTACCACACTACCAAGATAAGAAAAAAACATCAAAAGGCTCTTTCGTTCCTCTTCACTTTCTGCCATTAGAGTGGTATCATCTGCATATCCACACAATCAAAGGCTTTAACATAGTCAATGAAGCAGAAGTAGATGTTTTTCTGGAACTGCCTAGCTTTCTTCATGATCCAGCATATGTTGGCAATTTGAACTCTAGTTCTTCTGCCTCTTCGAAATCCTGCCTGTACTTCTGATAGTTCTCGGTCCACATACTGTTGGAGCCTAGCTTGTAGGATTTTGAGCATAACTTTGCTCAATCAATCCAACAGACTACTTAGCTTAAAGCAGGAGTTCTATGATCTGTGTGGATCAGAATTATAGTCTAATATCATCCTAAGAGCCAGTGAAACTCCACCAGGATATTTGAAACCACTGACTTTTCAGTATTTCTTCCCAAATCAACTTTAAACTGACCTGAACCTAGCGGCTAAGTCAATAATATCAGGGCAGCTGTTCATACAAAAATTGTACACTTGCAATTTATTTGTCACAATATCACTGCTGACCTAGGTTAGTTGGTGCAAGATGCATTGCATCTCTGCAAAATTACCCTAAGGTAATTTTCAAAAGAAAATGCACTAGACAAATCTTTTGTAGATAGAGGGCTCAGTTATTATCTGCCATTGACATCTAATCTTGTTTGCTTACATAATTCACTGCTGTAAATGCCTTCATATCTGGAAAATTCCATGGGCTATATAAAATGAATCGCAGTAAGCACCAACTTACTGACTAGAAAAAGGGCTCTTTTTCTAGTCAGTAAGTTGGTGCATGCTGATGATTCATTGGAGACATATGCTAAGAGTAAAAGAAACCCCTTAATTTCTTGACAAATAATTGAAATACTGTAAGAGGTCTTTTGTTATGTACTACTTAGGATTCTTAGGATCTATTGTATGCTTTATGCTTTTTTAAAGTGACAATTTGATGTACAGCCAACATTTTATTGACAAACAATACTCTCAAACCATTGAATACTAGAATGCTTTTTAAAAAGTGTGATAATCTGTTAAATTCCAGATTGAGTTGCTGGCAAGTTAATATTATTAATGTACAGTGAACCCTCGTTTTTTGTGGGGGTTATGTTCCAAAAAGAACCCGTGATAGGCGAAATCTGTGAAGTAGTAACCTTTATTTTTTTTACAATTATTATACAATGAAATACTCCATAATACATTGAAACCAAAGAACAAAACCTTTTTACAGGCCCAAGCATTTGTTTAACAAATAAAAGTACTGTATAAACGTTTTTTTTACAAATAACTACTGTACTATAAAATAATAATTTTAATCATCAATACGAACTGAAGGCTTCAAATTGCGGAGATCAGCACCGCGACCCGAGTAATTGGATTAGAACGGGAGAAAATGAAAAATGATTATGAAAAAAAATACAAAGTACAGTAGGACAAATAGTGACTCACGTGTATTTCACTGCTCTTCTGACTGAGCCACTGCATCAGAAGAAGTGGAGAGACTGTTTAGCCAATCAGAATGCAGAACACAATGCATGATGCAAATCCGTGAAGCAGCGAGACCGTGAAAGGTGAACCGCGATATAGCAAGGGTTCACTGTAGATATTATTTACATTCACTGTATATATTCACAACATTAAATTGTAAATTGTAACCAGCTGCACTGGTTGCCCATCGGTCTCCGGGTGCAATTCAAGGTGTTGATCATCATCTTTAAAGCCCTTCATGGCTTAGGACCAGGCTATCTCCGGGACCGCATTCTGCCTCATACTTCCCTTCGACCGGTTAGGGCCCACAGAGTTGGCCTCCTCCAGGTCCCGTCAGCCAAGCAATGCCGGCTGGCGGGCCCTAGGTGGAGAGCCTTCTCTGTGGGGGGCCCCGCGCTCTGGAACCAACTTCCCCCAGAGACCCGAACCATCCCCACCCTGCTGGCCTTCCGAAAGGCCGTTAAGACATGGCTTTTCCTGCAGGCAGGGGGTTAGAGATGAATCCATCTGAGCTCTCCCCCGGGTATGTTTGGTTGATGGATGTTTTTTAATATTGGAATTTTTAATTTTTGTATTCGCTTTTAATTATATTTATTGCTGGTTTCTTGTATTTTCTTTGCTGTACGCTGCCTTGAGTCCCTCGGGAGTAGGGCGGCATATAAGAAAACAAAAATAAATAAATAAATAAAAAAAAAAAGATAAGAGATGTATTTGACTATATAAAAGAACTGCAGAAATTTTTTTTGATTTCTGATATAAAGCACACTGTAAATGATACAGTACAATGTATTTAGTACTGTGGTTTTGTACTGGCTTCACAATACATACCAGCCTTTTTCTAATGTCTTCCAGATGTGTTCAGTTCCAATCATTCTTTCCCAGCAGTGAAAGGAACTTTCTGCTGGTTGATAATTTTGAGAGTTGAAATTCAACACATTTAAAGCATGAGAAGATCAATCTAGACTCTAGGTATTCGTCACTCTATTGTTGGATTTCATGAAATGCTTTCATATATCTCACCAGATTTATACAGCCCATTTGAGTAATCTTGCTTGTTTTCTGGTCTCCAACTGTTTGCCATGCATTCCCTTGTAAAAAAAAAGACATTTATGAATATTACCCAAACAGTTCTTGTGTATAGGAATCCTAAAATATTGGTCACTTCAATAGTGCACATGATATATGTAAGCAAAGGCTTCTGGCTATTCTTTAGTTATTTTCAAACCAATACAGCAACCTGCGTGCATCCGTGTTCAAGGAATATGTGGCATTCAAAATGGGAAACTTGATCTAGGTTGCTAGTTAAAAAGCAGTGAAACATGATTTCTGATATAAATCTGTGTATTCCAAATCATGTCTGTGTTCAGTGCTTAATAAAAGTTGCAAGAAATTATATAACTTGGATTATCTCAATTTTTTAGTTATATATTTAACTCGACAGAAAAAACATTATATATATATATATATATATATATATATATATATATATATATATATATATATATATATATATATATATATATATATATATATATATAAATAAATTAAAATATATATAATATATAATATTCTCAAATAAGAATAGATGTTAAATATGTTCATTCCTTTTTTATCACATATTACAATTAGACTGAAGAAATTAACTCAAGAAAGTATTAACTTTAAGAGCCTAACTATAAACTAATATTTAACCGCTGTTAATAAATTAAGGTAGCTACTCAATCTTGTGTAACATAACAGCAGAGTTATGCAATGTAGATTACAGAGTCAGCAAACTCTCTTGATCACATGCAAAGCATTAGAAAGAAATCCAAAGGAGAAATGGATGTATGATCATTTGACTTATACAGTATATAAATTCAGATCACAATATTAAAAGATACCTGAAAACTGTTCCATACAGTCTCTACATATATAGTACCGTTTCCCCCAAAACAAGACATCCCCTGATAATAAGCCCAATCAGGCTTTTGTGTGCATGGCAATAAGGCCAAGTGCTTATTTCAGGGTTCAAAAAAATATAAGACAGGGTCTTATTTTTGGGGAAACACGGTATTGTATGCATACATATTTGCTTTAATTTCTCTGGTGCATACAGGTGGATGATTTGACTCTCATTTAAGTAATCTGCATATCTAACTGCTAGTTTTTTTGTGACTCTCTTAGTTACATCTGCGTAGGTAAGTAAAAATGGCACAAAGAAATATATAATGTTAATTCATCATATATATATTAACTGTTTCACACTTGTTTAATTAGTTAATTACACATATAGACTGGGTGAAACCAGGCTTAATAGCAGTAACTGTGAGATGGAACTTGGAGTCTTAGTGGACAACCAGCTAAATATGAGCCAGCAGTCTGCAGTGGCAGCCAAAAAAGCCAATGCAATCCTAAATTGCATTAACAGAGGGATACAATCAAGATCAAGTGAGGTACTAATACCACTCTATAAAGCCTTAGTAAGACCACCCCTAGAATACTGCATCCAATTTTGGTCACCACACTATAGAAAAAGATGTTGAGATTCTAGAAAAAGTGCAAAGAAGAGCAACCAGGATGATTAGGGGACTGGTGACTAAAACATATGAAGAACGGTTACATGAACTGGTCATGGCTAGTCTAGTGAAGAGAAGGACCAGGTGAGACATAATAGCAGTGTTCCAATATTTGAGGGGCTGCCACAGAGAGGAAGGGGTCAAGCTATTTTCCAAGACACCTGAAGACCAGACAAGGAATAATGGATGGAAACTGATCAAGGAGAGATTCAACCTAGAAATTAGGAGACATTTCCTGACAGTGAGAACAATCAACCAATGGAACAACTTGCCTTCGGAAGTTGTGGGAGCTTCATCATTGGAGGCTTTCAAGAAGAGATTGGATTGCCATTTGTCAGAAATAGTATAGGGTCTCCTGCTTGGGTGGGGGGTTGGACTAGATGACCTACAAGGTCCCTTCCAACTCTGTTAATATAATCTAGTGTCAGAATGTTTTCAAATTAGTCTTTAGCACTTTCAAAAAATGCAGGTCTATAGCTTTCTTCTCATACTTAGAAAATCCTCTAGGATTTGAACTCCGTTGGTCCATGTGAGTTTATTTATTTATTTATTTATTTATTTGGCAGTTTTTCTATGCCGCCCTACTCCCTCAGGACTCAGGGCGGCGTACAACATTTTATGAAAACTCCAAACAAATCATTAAAAAAACATTTTTTAAAAAACAGTTTAAAAAACATATAATCAACATACATACATGGGGGAGACATCAGATATAAAGTCGTCTCAGACTCACCCCGCCTGCAGGAAGAGCCATGTCTTAATGGCTTTTTGGAAGGCCAGCAGGGTGGGGATAATTTGGATCTCTGGGGGCAGTTGGTTCCAGAGAGCAGGGGCCCCTACCGAGAAGGCCCTCCCCCTAGGCCCCGCCAGTCGACACTGTTTGGCTGACAGGACCTGGAGGAGACCCACTCTGTGGGATCTGACCGGTCAAAGGGAAGAATGAGGCAGAATGCGGTCCCGGAGATAGTCTGGTCCTAAGCCATGTAGGGCTTTAAAGATGATGATCAGCACCTTGAATTGTACCCGGAGACTAATGGGCAACCAATGCAGCTGGCGGAGTATAGGTGTTATGTGGGTGTACCTTGAAACACCCACCACAGCACACGCAGCTGCATTTTGCACCAGTTGGAGTCTCCGAATGCTCTTCAAGGGCAGCCCCATGTAGAGCGCATTGCAGTAGTCCAATCGAGAGGTGACAAGGGCATGAGTGACCGTGAGTAGAGTCTCCTTCTCCAAGTATGGTCGCAATTGGTGCACCAGGCGAACCTGTGCAAAAGCCCTCCTAGCCACAGCTGCAAGGTGTTGGTCTAATTTTAGCTGTGGATCTAGGAGGACTCCCAAATTGCGAACCTGTTCCGAGGGAGTTAATTTTTCTCCCTCAAGAACCAAGGAGGGACAATCGACATGGTCCTTAGGAGGCAATATCCAGAGTCACTCAGTCTTGTTGGAGTTGAGTCTGAGTCTGTTTCTCCCCATCCAGATCCTAACGTCATCCAGGCACTGGCACATCACATCAACTGCCTCCCTGAATTGAGACGGGATGGTGATGTACCGCTGGGTGTCGTCAGCGTACTGTTGGAAACTCACCCCATGTCTGCGAATGATCTCCCCCAGCGGTCTCATGTAAATGTTAAACAGGATGGGAGAGAAGACCGAACCCTGAGGCACCCCACAAGTCAGGCGCCTTGGGGACGACCTCTGCCCACCTGCTAACACCGACTGCATCTTGTCGGCGAGATAAGAGGAGAACCACCGTAAAACGGTGCCTCCCACTCCCAACTTGCCGAGACGATGCAGAAGGATACCATGGTCGATGGTATCGAAAGCCGCTGAGAGGTCAAGTAGCACCAGGATGGAGGAATTACCCCCATCCCGGGCTCGCCAGAGATCATCCATCAGGGCGACCAAGGCGGTTTCTGTGCTGTAACCGCGCCTGAAACCCAACTGATAGGAATCTAGATGGTCACTTTCCTCCAACAACCGAAGGAGCTGAAAAACTACCACCTTCTCCACAACTTTACCTATAAAAGGCAAGTTGGAGACCGGACGAAAGTTCTTCAAATCCGCTGGATCCAGGGAAGGCTTCTTGAGGAGGGGCCTCACCACCGCAACTTTTAACGGTTGTGGTACGGATCCCTCCCTCAGAGAAGCATTGACAACCGCCTGGATCCAGCCGCGTGCCACCTCTCTGCTGGCGGAAACCAACCAGGAGGGGCACGGGTCCAATAAACAGGAGGCAGAACTCATCGCCCCCACAGCCTTGTCCACGTCATCAGGAGAAACAGGCTCAAAATCCTCCCACAATACTGGCCCGAGACTTGCCCCTGTCAACTCAATGGACTCTGCCCAGCTAGAGTCCAAGTTCGACCGAATCTGAGCAACTTTATCCGTCAGAAACTGTGAATATTCCTCAGCTCTACCTTGCAAGTGTTCCTCGCTCCCCCCTTTTGCTAGGAGGGCGCGAGTCACCCTAAACAAGGTGGCTGGACGAGAATCTGCGGATGCAATAAGAGCGGAAAAATGAGATCGTTTTGCCACCCCTATCGCCACTAAATAAGACTTAATAAAAGTTCTTAGAAGTGTTCGATCAGACTCAGTTTTACTGGCTCTCCAGCGTTGCTCCAGACGTCTCTTCTGACGTTTCATCTCCCGGAGCTCCTCGGTAAACCAGGGAGCTTTCCTGGATCCACTGCCACGGAGTGGTCGCAAAGGCGCAATCCGATCTAATGCCCCTGCTGCCGCGGTGTTCCAGGCAGCCACCAGGGCCTCAGACGAGTTGACAGATGTTTAAGTTAGACAAGGTGTTTAGCTAATTGAATTACCTGGCATGTTAATTTATGGAATTAAAACTTCTAATTCTGAGGATTCCACTCAAATGCAGTGTAATATAAAATAGTTTTTATAATAGAAAAATAACAATGGAGTATTATGATTAATATTACTTGTGTTCTGGAGGATGCCCCAGAAGTTGACTGGCCCCGAGCATACTTTTGGTTTCTGTCAAGTTTTCATAGTTATGGGAAATATTTCAATTCCAATAGTTTGTCAAAGTTGCATGTGACTTTGTGCCACCTGATAGTTCATTCTGATTTTATTTTCCATTATCTTGTGTACCTCAATATTCTTCCTCCACCTCCTTAGGTTATCAGTTTATTCATCTCCAATTTAAAAAAAACCGCCAAGAACATCCCATGGGAAGGCAGTGGAAATATGAACCATATCTTTGTACATTTTCTAAGCCAGTGGCCTTGAAAGGATGCAAAGGGTTGTAAAGAAACTAAAATAATTTACTGATGTGACCTGAAGCTCTATTGGGAGCATACAAACATGCATCAAAACAATTCAGCTTTTTTACCATTTTTGGTAACACCTATTAACTTTCTGAAATCTTTATAACTAGCTGCAACTTCTATTACAAACTGAAGATTGAGGATTTAAACATATATTTGTTTAAACACACAAGATCACTGTTGTAAATTCACAAATAAAATACGTTAATACATTGAATCTATTTCTCACAGTACTGTCAATTAAATTCTGATTATTAAAACTACAATATAAAATATAACAACATACAATGGAAACAAAATAATAGAAGTGTAATATTTATCTAATTGATGGTAAATAGCCCACTATAACTCAATATAATATTACTGATATTATAACAGAATCCAGCAATCCATATTAGAATAGAATCACTAAAAAGCTGGGAGAAGGAAAATGATGGCAGAGGCTTTAGCAGTTTGGACCAGAGGTGAGTTCCTCCTGGTTCAGTCAGGTTTTCCAGAACTGGTAGCAACCCCCTGGCGATGTCATGATGATGTCACAGAACCGGTTTGATCGGTGCCAGTCCGTGGGCGCCATTTTTTTTAAAATAGATTTTTTTTAAAAAAATTGATTATTTTTGCTTCTGCGCATACGCAGAAACCGAGTTTTCAGCACTATGCATCCACCCACGCCCCAAGAAGCACGCGCAGCCATGCAGCGTGGCAGGAAGCAGGGGCGAGGTAAGTTAGAACCCACCCCTGTCCCATCCGGAAAGCCTGCACTTTCCCAGGGCCCGGAGGCCCCCCCCACCCATCGCCTAGAGCTCCCCTTTCACCTGCTGCTGCCCCCTCGCCCGCCGCCACCTGGAGCTCCCCTTTCACCCTCCCCTATCACCCTCCCGCTGGGTTAGCATCTCCCAAAGCCACTGGCATTGCAGGAGCCGGTCCATGTGCTCTCTGCTTGCTGTTTCTCCCCTTTGCTGTTTTTGAAGGCAGCGAGAGGAATATGGGGAGACACACCCCAGCCAGTGTTTCGGGGTGGAGCATCTCCCCATATTCCTCTCGCTGCCTCCATGGCTGCTTGATGCTTTTGCAGTTAAACATAGCATGGAGAAAAGTCTCCCAACAAGGGCCGGAAAAAGAGGCAAGTAGAGGGGTGCTTCGCTCCCGCTCTGGAATATGGAGCAAGTCACAATCCACCGCTGGCCCTTCTCCTCTCAGGGCAGGTGAGGAGGGAGGGCGACAGGAGGGTGAATGGGGGAAGCCAGCCAACAGGGAGCCACAGCAGGGGGACAAAAGAGCTTCATTTATCTGGGAAGCTGAAATAACTCTTTATTTAAATCTGGTAAAAAGCACCCAAAGAAGAATAAACAACATCAGCAAAAAACAACCCAATCCTCACCTGTTTTTGGAAATGGTTTAAGAGGGAATGTGCATGCACGGAGAGAGAGAGAGAGAGAGAGAGAAAGAGAGAGAGAGAGAGAGAGAGAGAGAGAGAGAGAGAGAGAGAGAGAGAGAGAGAGAAATATGAGAGGGAAGTAGAGAGAAAGAGAGAGATAAGAGACAGAGAGGACTGCCTGCCTTTTCCTGCTGCAGTCAGGCTGCTCCCCGCGAGGCAACCTCGTGGCGCTGAGAGTCACTCCTTTTGTAATGCAAGGTTTATTTTTGTATCTTTCCAGAGACAGAAAGTACGTGGCCGAATTTCCTTACAGTTATTATCTGGGTGTGGGGGCTGGGGAGTGGGGTTGGGGAGTGGGGGAGAGGGGGAGAGGGAGGGAGGGAGGGAGGGAGAAAGAAAGTGGGGAAATGAAAGAGAGAGACAGAATGAGACAGTCAGAGAATGACAGAGGGGAGGGAAAGAATGAGAGAGAAAGAGAGAGAGAGATCTTGCAAAATAAATAAATAAATAAATAAATAAATAAATAAATGAAGGAAGGAAGGAAGGAAGGAAGGAAGGAAGGAAGGAAGGAAGGAAGGAAGGAAGGAAGGAAGGAAGGAAGAAACAAACAAACAAACAAACAAACAAACAAACAAACAAGGATTTATAAAATATGTACAACAATCCATGTCTTGCTATTTATTCTTCATTTGGCATTTTACATTAGAATAGTTTCTCCCAAACTCCATGATGCTCTCTGTAAAGGATAAAATACAGCTCCTACTATTATGCCTTTATTATAGTTGGTCACATAGTTATCCAGATGTTGACTGGATTTTGAAGGACCTAGGATAGACAGATATTGTCATTTGATGTGTTAAAAGTATCATTACAGAATGTAAGCTATTCCGAGTAAAGCTGACTTTTGCAATTGATGGTGGTGATTTTGTCAATGCCAATGATGTTCAAGTGGTGCTTGAGTTATTTTGAGATTGCATCAAAGGCAGCTACTACCTAACTGACCTGACTTTTGCCACAGCCATTCTTCTTCTATTTGCAGTCTTGTTATTTTTTTTTACCATTTTTTCTCTTCTCTTCTGTTGCCTCCAAGTATTGCCATGTCTGCTATCCAGACTTCTTTGCCTTAGTTATTGACAATTGTTGACTCTGGAATGTTATATGACAAGTGCTTGTCTAATTATAAAGTCTTAGAGCACTTTAGCGTCTTCATTTTCTTGTCTCAGAGAAATCGCTACCACAAATATTAAAATATACCAATACTGTAATATCAAATACTGTATAAGCATCAGCTCTATGTAACAAACCAACCAACTAATGTATAGTATGGTTGCAGTTATAACTGAATATCTAAGATGCAAAATCAGCAAACAAGGGCTAGGGGGAGAGGGGGGACTTATAGTTCCAAACTGAGTGTTCCATTATAATTGCAATTTGCTTTTAAGTTGCTTCTTCCCTCTGAGTGAATTCCCCATTCCTGAATACAGTTATAAAAAAAAGAGCTAAGAAGGAATAAGTAATTTCTAGCAAATTTACAAACTGTTTACATACATTTGTTTGCCATTTAAATGAAGTAGAATAAATTTAGTTGGGAGCAAAGTTTCCAGATTTAAAACTGAGCCCAATTCCTTCCTCATTTTGAACCTACTATGCTCTTGTATCATTGGGAACATAGTAATTTATCTTTCCTGTTCAATTTGTAAAAAGTTCTCACGCAGTTACCTGGCTTTGGTGGTGAGGAAACAGCAATAGAAGTCTTTTGTGGAATCTGGGATATTGCTAAAGCAACATCTGGCCACAAAGTGTTCCATAGTTCTGAAGTGAGTTCATTGATGAACTGGAAAAAGGGAAGGAACACTAGGTCTCTTAGATTAAAATTGGACCTGGAGAAGAAATGTTATAAACATTTATTGACTATAATGAATATGCCTGTATTTAAGAGCAGGAATCTCAGTTCAGGGGATTGGTGATCATTCTCGTGATTTTGAATATGTATATCTTGGTTATTCTTACAAAATGGCAATATGTAACCATGGGGTGGTTACATACTCTCACTAAATGCAGGCAAACGCAAATCATGTGTGTTCCAGAAGTTTGTTATCAGCCTCCTTTCTCTTGTTACTCTAGTATCCTTCTAGCATCCCATTTTACCCTCACTTTTTTCCCTCTGATATGGGCTACTTGTAAAATAAGCATATAGGCAAATGGGCCCAGGCGCATAATGGGGATTATGTTAGGTTGGCAGTCTGCTTTCTAATTTATCAACATTTAAAATGTATTATAAAAGTAAATAAATGTATTCACATATATTTATTTCTGTTGTTTTCTAGACTTATAACACTTATTTTATATATTTTAGCCCTCCCTTTCTTATCTTTGGAGAAGCCATAAAATATTGTACTTCCAAGAAAAAAATATAGCCTTCCACAACAGTATAAAAGTAAAGGCACATTCTGCTACCTACCTACTATTAGCTTCTTCCAGGTGTTAATTAAAAATGTGAGAAGATGCTGTCAAGATAAAGCAGTCTTCTGCTGATACACAAGTGACTGAATCTGAAGAAACTTTGTTCTGTCGATTCTTAATCCCATTTAGGAATGCATGTTTGGTAACTAAACCTATCAACTAATAATACAAAATATGAGTGGTACAATATAATTCTACTGGTCTTACAATTATATTACACAATTCTTATACTACCTTCAATACCAGCACACCTGTTTCTAGATCCAAATAAAAATGCTGGTGCTAACCAGTAAGGCTTGAGACCAGAGTAACTGAAGAAATATTTCTTTTTATATACCTTCACCAAAGTCCAACAATCAGAGGTCTTGCTCTGGATGTCCCTGCATGCTAAGGAATGGCAACTAGACTTGGAGTATAGTATTGGAATATAATAATACAGGAGGTGGATGCATTCATTTGATTCCTACATCTGGATTTGTTTTGGAAATATGGGAACAAATAATAATGTCGATAGCTATAATATTAACCATATGTTTCAAATGGAGTAATAAAAATTAAGCAACAAAATAAACAGAAAATAAGTAGCAGTCTGCAAGTAATAGGCCTTTAATTTCCTTCTGGGAAGTTCTACACATGTGTATTCTGGCAAAGCAATATAAGTGAGTAAGAACTTCCAAAATACATGCAAAATATATTTTTATATACCAGGTTCTGAATAAAGTTAATGAATGATGTGCTTGATCATCATTTTTTTTGGAGTGACATGAAGGTGAGTTTGAGTTTAACAGCAAGTTAAATATTTTCTTTATTTTAATTTTAACTTTGTTTACTCAGATTATCGTTTGGCTTCCCACATAAAGAAAAAAGGCATAATAAATCAATAGTGGTCTGAAACAATCCCATATTAGGGTTAAAAACCTGAATATTCAGCAAATTCATATGGAGGACTTTTTCTTGAACTTTACTATTTTAAAATGCAAGATGGATTTTTTTAAAAAAATTCCACATGTGGGAATATTTAAACTGTGGGTTTGAAGCAATATTTATTTATTATTTATTTATTTTGTTATTCTTATATGCCGCCCAACTCCCGAAGGACTCAGGGCGGCGTACAACATAAGAGATACAAGAATGAACAAAATTTCAACAATTTAAAAACGGTACAAAAGTTAAAAAGGCAGTATAAAAGCAACAACAACATCCATCCATTCAACCACATACATACTTGGGGGGTAAGCTCAAATGGTTAAGCTGTCCCCCCCACCTGCAGGAAGAGCCATGTCTTAACGGCCTTTCGGAAGGCCAGCAGAGTGGGGATGGTTCGGGTCTCTGGGGGGAGTTGGTTCCAGAGCACGGGGCCAGCCACAGAGAAGGCCCTCCCCCTGGGGCCCGCCAGCCGGCATTGCTTGGCCGACGGGACCCGGAGGAGGCCAACTCTGTGGGCCCTAACCGGTCGGAGGGAAGTATGCGGCAGAATGCGGTCCCGGAGATATCCTGGTCCTAAGCCATGAAGGGCTTTAAAGATGGTGATCAACACCTTGAATTGGACCCGGAGACCGATGGGCAACCAATGCAGCTGGCGGAAAATCGGTGTCACGTGGGTGTACCTCGGCACACCCACCACAGCACGCGCAGCCGCATTTTGCACCAACTGAAGTCTCCGGATACTCTTCAAGGGTAGCCCCATGTAGAGCGCATTGCAGTAGTCCAAACGCGAGGTGACAAGGGCATGAGTGACCGTGAGTAAAGCCTCCTTCTCCAGATATGGCCGCAGCTGGTGCACCAGGCGAACCTGTGCAAAGGCCCCCCTAGCCACAGCAGAAAGGTGATGATCTAATTTTAGCTGTGGATCTAGGAGGACCCCCAAGTTGCGGACCTGGTCTGAGGGAGTCAGTTTCGCACCCTCGAAGACCAAGGAGGGACAGTTATCATGGTCCTTAGGAGGCATTATCCACAGCCACTCGGTCTTGTCGGGATTAAGTCTGAGTCTGTTCCTCCCCATCCAGATCTTAACGTCGTCCAGGCATCGGCACATTACATCAACTGCCTCCCTGAAGTCAGACGGGGTGGTAATGTACAGCTGGGTGTCGTCAGCGTACTGATGGAAACACACCCCATGCCTGCGGATGATCTCACCCAACGGTTTCATGTAGATGTTAAACAGGATGGGCGAGAGAACCGACCCCTGGGGCACCCCACATAGTAGGGGCCTGGGGGACGATCTCTGCCCTCCTGCCAACACCGACTGCATCCGATCGGCGAGATAAGAGGAGAACCACCGCAAAACGGTGCCTCCCACTCCCAACTCGCCGAGCCGATGCAGAAGGATACCATGGTCGATGGTATCGAAAGCCGCTGAGAGGTCAAGTAGCACCAGGATGGAGGAGTTCCCCCCATCCCGGGCCCGCCAGAGATCATCCATCAGAGCGACCAAGGCAGTTTCTGTACTGTAGCCGCGCCTGAAACCCGACTGATAAGGATCTAGATGATCTGTTTCATCCAGGAGCTGCAGAAGCTGGGTCACCACCACCTTCTCCACAACTTTCCCCAAAAAGGGCAAGTTGGAGACCGGACGATAGTTCTTCAAATCGGCTGGATCCAGGGAAGGCTTCTTCAGGAGGGGTCGCACCACCGCAGCTTTTAATGACTGCGGTACGGATCCCTCTCGCAAAGAAGCAATGATCACCGCCTGGATCCAGCCGCGTGCCACCTCCCTGCTGGCCGAAACCAGCCAGGAGGGGCACGGGTCCAATAAACAGGTGGAGGTACCCATCGCTCCCATAGCCCTGTCCACATCCTCGGGAGAAACAGGCCCAAACTCTTCCCATAATGGTGGACTAAGACTCGCCCCCATCAACTCTATGGACTCTGCCATGCCGGAGTCCAAATTTGACCGAATCTGAGCGACTTTATCCGACAGAAACTCAGCGAATTCCTCAGCTCTGCCTTGTAAGTGTTCCTCGCTCCCCCCTTTTGCAAGGAGGGAGCGAGTCACCCTAAACAAGGCGGCTGGACGAGAATCTGCGGACGCAATAAGAGCGGAAAGATAAGATCGTCTTGCCGCCCTTATCGCCACTAAATAAGATCTGATGTAAATTCTTAATAGTGTTCGGTCAGACTCGGTCTTCTTTTTCCTCCAGCGGCGCTCCAGACGTCTCTTCTGGCGTTTCATCTCCCGGAGCTCCTCGGTAAACCAGGAATAAAGGTTTTATCAGTCTTACTTTAGGAATAAAGGTTAAATCAGTCTTTTTCAGGTGATATTAATATGATGCAACTAAAATGTGATTTCTCTCCCCCCTCCCCTTCTTACAACTTGAAATGGCCTACTTTTTACTATATATGTAAATTAGCCCTAAACACAGAACATTTGATACAAGAAATTCTTATGAGGCTTCTAAAGGATGTTCAGATCGCAAGACTAGTACATAATTTGAAATAAAACAAAGCCTGTGTTACATTCTCAGACTGGAGCACATAGGCTTCAGTCAGGTCCTCCATTCTGGAGGGAAAATACTGACTGCTGATTGGCTAGACTGTCTGGCAGCTCCCTATAAAAGGGCTGGCTGTCAGACAGAGCCTTTGCTGGATTGTAAATAGTTGCCAAATAAAGAGCTGTTGTTTTGAAGCCACTTCTGTCTGCCTCTTCCATTCACCCTATCTAACAGCCTGCATTTTTAAATGGCTATATTCCTAGTTTTCTGTTAGACTCCTTTACTTGCCATGATACAGTGATATATAGCCAGATATAAATCATTAGCAAATTCTAAACAGTAGCATTGCAGATAGCCTTACTTTGTTCAGATTTTTCTACTTTCTTTCTGTTTATATAATAATAAATCTAAATTATGAAACTATACCATTATTCAAGGGAACTATGAATGTTAGCTCTTCCTGCAACTTACTAAGGGGACTGAAGAAGTTTCAAAACCAGAGTGTTATATGAAGGTTTGGTGTTTCTGTAAGAGCATAGAGAAAAAAGTAACAAATCGTATTTGACAAGTACTCCAAATTTTTGTATGTGTAAATAATTGTTTATATCCCAAATTTTCAATAGTAAGCTATAATATACACCAGCAATCCCCAAACTTTTTTTCCCCACTGATTGGCAGTGGCGGCAGCAGGGAGGGGGGATGCTTTCATGCATGCAATCTAATCCCACACATGCACAAATGAAGCTCTGTGCACTCACCCAACTGCTTGCAAGGACCGGTTCTCAACTGGCTGTGGATCTGGGGGTTAGGACCATATATGAGGCTTAGCAAATATAGAACTGGGCAAGAATTCCCAATCAGTTGACACCCAGGTCAGAAAACTAGGCCTACTCATTTTATGTGAATATGGGGGTAGTTTGTTGCAGTTCACTCTCCAGTTTTTGAGTATTATTTGGGAAAACTACAGTGTTTCTTGGAGTGACTAACCTAGATTATCAAAGGAAGCAAGTACTCTGAGCATGCACATTGGCTTTGAATGAACCCCATTACTGAAGATTCTGATGGTTGATAGGTCACTGTACAGTGTAATTGGTGCAGAAAAATTCTCTCACTGATTCTCTCTCATCATCATTCTAAATAACAGTAACAGGCCATTCTTGAAATATAATTTGATTAAATGAAATATAAAAGGGTAAAATTTTAAGGTTCTTTTTATCAATATACAAGTAATGTCTTATAGAACAGTTCATAAATACAAAAAGAGTAATAATGCGTTTGAAAAACAGAATATTCCAAATACATTTTATCATTATCATCATTATTATTTTATTCAACACTTCTATTATTATTTTTCCAAATTCTAGTTATTTGAAGCATAAGGCTAGATGTAATTTGGCAAAACAATGAACAGTAATTTTTAAGCTTGCATTTTCCACTCTTTAATTGAAGTGAGTCAGTCCAGAAGATTAATGGTTAATCCTGGCTATTTTCTTACTGATTTTTTGAGAACTAGGATTTCATCATCTTATTTTTTGTGTGTTTGCTTTTTACTCTCCTGGAATCAGAGTTCTAGTACTTCATTAGAAAAGAATGAAGTACTGTTTTTAATCAGAAACTAATAATATTTAACCTGCTAATCCTTCCAGACTACACAAAAGGGAGATAAAGTTAATGAACTCAACAAATGAGAGACAGAATGGCATGGTAGTGATTGGATATATGCACGAAACGAACAATACATGTAAGATAAACTCTCATTCCACTCTATTGTACTTCGGGATTAAGAATCAGAGTCAAAAATGAGGCATTGCAAGCTTTTAATTACATTAGTTAGGAGATACAGTATGATAGCCATGCATTCAATAGAAGTCAGTTCTTCAGAATTAGAATTGTTGCATACCAAAATAATAAATTATAGTTAAAAAACAAATGATATATATAATATCACAGATACTAATCAAGGTATACAGATACTATCACATTCTTTCTTATTTCCAAAGCCATCCTTAATTAATTAATTATTTCCAAAGCCATCCTTAATTAATGCTTTCTTCCTTTATGCTCACTTTCTTTTGCATAGACACGGATAGGTGGCAAACCTAGCTAATCTTGGATGAATTCACAAAACTAGGAAAGCCAGGCCTGGTTAGTAACTGGAGCAACCAGGAAATTCATGGCTGCAGGCTATTCTGCAAAGTTGAGATAACCTCTCAGTGTAACTATTGAGATGTTGACTGCTCATACTTGGCAGATTGTGAGCAGTGCCCTTCTGTTTCCCCTTTTTCACATACACTTCACAATAATGTGATTTCATTTTATCAGATTAAGCTAAGCTTTAATTTCTACAATCATGGTTTATTTTAATAAACTAAAATTAGCTGTTTGCATAATACATTGCTGAAAGCCATGCTTCACAGATTCACATTCACTGACTTAATACATACACTAATCATAACCAAACAGACCACATTTTTGGTCAATCCAGTGTGTGAACCAGCCAATATCAGTTAACCATTTCTATTCCTTTACCACAACAAAAAGTTCCCCAGCAGTTAAAACTGTTTATTCCAAAGAAATAGAAGTGGGACTCTTTCCACTTTCAATCAAGCCTCATCAACCCCATCAAACTGTAAAGAGAAGTAACCAAAGAGTAATTTTTTTAAAGAAAAATAGTCAATATAGACAGAAAAGTAAGACCACTCTGATTCTCATGTAAAAACTGCACAGTGAAAGGCACTCCATCCCCAAGGAAAGCTGCTCATGGACAGCTTGGCTAAAACTCAAAGCTTTTATTGCTTTATGGAGCTGAGCTGAATAGGCCAAGCATGTGTGCTAAGTTGCTGTGCTCAGACTCACTAAATCATTTCATGTGTTGTAGCAGGTCTGTTGCCTCTGTAGGTTCTGCCAAGTGAGCTTGGTGAGCAAATGGCGCCAGAACTAACCAGCAATTTGACCACAGCAACTGTGTAAAACCCTTTGCAATAGGCTACTTTG
This sequence comes from Diadophis punctatus similis, assembly GCA_023053685.1. Lineage (NCBI taxonomy): Eukaryota > Metazoa > Chordata > Lepidosauria > Squamata > Dipsadidae > Diadophis > Diadophis punctatus. The sequence continues at coordinate 10,948,875 of JALIGW010000008.1, forward strand.
TCTATTCAGAAACCCAAATGCCAATGCAGCACTATCAGATAAATGGGGAAGTATGTGTCAAGCACAGTTATAAACACAGAGAAAATCTATTAGCTGTATGCCAATTTAAATCAGTCTATGTTAATTGCTGTTAATTGAGCAGTTGGAAAAAAATTATGGGTGGCATGGTTGAGGCTGGCAAACTGGGGGATGGAAGGAAACTATGTGTGATGCAGGTTAATGTTTCCATTATAGTTTAAAGATAAATGTTCTGAAATTTTTAAACTGAGAAGCATCTCACTGGGATCCAGTCTTAGGGCAACACTATTATTTCCTTCTTTGGATAACTTTATTTTACCCTGGACTCTCGTGTCTCATGTGGCTATGTGCACACATGATGAATGCTATTTTCAGAGTCAGGTGAAGTCTTTGTGTCAGTGGTGTTTTCCATGTAATAAAATGTAACTCACATAAACCATTGATCAGATTGGAACTGTGCTAAAAGTGCCTGTTAATAAATCCAGGAAGGAAAAAATGTAATATCTGCCACTGTTGCACCCAACTCTTCAGTACCAAGTAATTATTTTAAGTCTTACTTTTGTTGTTTTTTTTGAAGTTTTCTGAACTCTTTTGTCAAGAAATGCAGGGAACTTTCTTTTCTTGTGTTATTTTGGTTCCAGCCAAAACAAAAACTAATCTTCCCTTATCGGGGACCAGAATTGTCATTGCTAGGAGATGCAGTCATAAAGTGACACCACATGATCATTGCTTAGCAACAGCAACCTAGGCAGTTGTTGAGTCCTGGTACTGAAGAGTCAGGAGGCAAGTTGAGTGACAACAGCTCTTTTTATTAGATAAAGTGAGAACTCCAGCAAAAGCACAGCCGGTGGCTCCTGTTTAAATAGGGAGCTCTGGCTGGGAAGAACCAATCATTGCTTAGCAGTCTCTGCTCAATAGAACGGACCTGATTGTAAACTGCCAAGCTAATATGTAAATCTCAGGCACAACATCTAACCAATCAGCGATTAGCAGTCACCATCAATAGAGTGGACCTGGTTGTAAACTGCCACGCTAATATGTAAATCTCAAGACACAACATCCCTCCCCCCTTGGTTTAGTCCAACACCTTTGCATACAAAGTCGTTGCGATACGCAGGACGCTTGGTAGTTCTAGTTGACCTGCGCAGCTCAGTTTGGCATTGGCTTCAGAAGGAGAGGGTGGATTTTCCCTCTCTGGCTCCCTCTGTGGAACCTCCTGAAACGGCTTGGGTGTGGTCTCTGGCTCGGCTGGGACAGACTCCCCGCTATTGCTGGGTGGCGCCTCCGGCTCATGAGATAAGTGATCTGGCTCCCTCGGACCAGTAGTAGCTGCAGGGAAATCATCGTTAGGCCCTAGTCTCCAGTCAGCATTTAACGGGCGGCGACTGCGTAATTGGTCCACATGGCGCCACCATTTTCTACCAACCTCTAGGACTACCACATATGATTTTGGCCCGGTTATTTCAAGAATCTCCCCAGGTAGCCACAGGGGACCCTCAGCAAAGTTCCTTGCGAACACTGGGTCATTTATTTTGAACATTCTTGGTTGATCCGGATTGTTCGTTTCTTTTTTATTGGAATAGCTAGGGTGTAATCTGTCAAGGACAGACCGGAGCTTACGGCCCATCAATAATTCAGCAGGGCTTTTGCCTGTGGCCGTACTAGGGGTGATACGCTGCGCCATTAAGAATTTATCGACTTGGGCCTGCCAATCACCTGGTCCCAGTCGGCTAGTGCCTCCTTTGTAGCTTTCACCATTCGTTCTACCAATCCATTACTGCTAGGATGGAAAGGAGCTACCAAAATGTGTTTAATTCCCAACCCAGCTAGAAATCCCTCAAATGGTGTCGCAGCAAGTTGGGCCCATTGTCTGACATGATCGTGTCCGGCAACCCATGAGTAGCAAACAGTTTTCTTAACACTCTAATTATAGCCTCAGTGGTTGTGCTAGACATTAATACAATTTCAAGCCATTTTGAATATGCATCAATTATCACCATAAAAGTTTGACCATGGAACGGACCCGCGAAATCTATGTGAATGCGAGACCAAGGGGTCCTCAGTTGTTCCCACTCATGCATGGGGGATTTGGGGGGGGATGCCCTGGATTCCTGGCACAGAGTACACCTTGCAACCCATTCCTCTGTGTTTGTCCATATTGGGCTACCACACATAGCTCCGTGCCAGTGCCTTCATCCTAACAATCCCTGGGTGCCCCTCATGTAATGACCTTACAATATCCTCTTGTAGCGTCGGAGGAACAATGTTGTGTTTGCTCCACAACAGGCACCCCCCTTGTGCCGATATCTCATGTTGCCTTTGCTCGTAAGGTTTGAATTCGGGTTTTACTGGCCCTTGTGGCCACCCCCTCCATACCCAATTCAAAATGGTGCGAAATACAGAGTCTTTAGTGGATTGAGCTGCAATATCGGCTGATGTGATCAGGCCCAGCCCAGCACAATCAATTAAAAGTACTGGGACGCCCGGAGTGGGATCATCCACCAAGTCTGGCAGTGGGCACCGGCTCAGGGCATCGGCGTGCCCCATTGCTTTGCCCGGCTGGTGGACTAGTTTGTAAGAATAGGCAGCAAGGAATATTGTCCATCTAGTCAGTCTTGGGGAGAGTGAGGCCGGAATGGGCCTGTCTCCTGCTATGAGCCCTAATAAGGGCTTATGGTCAGTGACCAGCTCAAAGTCTTGTCCAAACAGGTATTTGTGAAACCACTTGACTCCAGCTACAGCGGCAAGGGCTTCACAGTCTAGTTGGCTGTAATTTCTCTCGGCGCTCGAAAGAGTTCTGGAAAAATAGGCAATGGGGCCTCGTGGCCGTTAGGGAATCTGTGGCTCAGTACAGCCCCCACTCCAAATGGTGATGTGTCGCAAACAAGCACTACAAGCAGAGTCTCGCTAAATTGAATAAGGAAACTTTCTTCTGAAAGGAGGTTTTTTTACTGCCTTGAATGCAGCACTCTGCACCGGTCCCCAAACCTATTGACTTTTTTAGACAGCAGCTTGTGTAGAGGCTCAGCGATGGTTGCTTTATTTTCCAAGAAAATGCTATAGAAATTCAACAACCCCAGGAAAGCTTGGAGCTCAGTTCTGTTGGTGGGCACCGGGGCTTCCCTGATTGCCCTAATTTTGTTTTGGTGGGGTGTAATCCAGATCCGTTGATTCGGTACCACAGAAATTCTACCTCTGGTACCCCAATCTGGCACTTGCTGGCTTTAGCCCTTAGCCCTGCAGCTCTAAATCTTGTAAGTACTTCTCTGAGCTTTTCTCTCAACTGCACCTTATCTTTGGCTGTTATTAATATGTCGTCGAAGTATGGGACGACACCAGGCAACTTGCTTAGGACTCTTTCCATGATACCCTGGAAAATACCCGGGGCCACTCTGACACCGAATTGCAGTCTATTGCATTTAAATGCCCCATGGTGTGTAACTATCATTTGGGCTTCGGCAGTTTCGTGATCAACAGGTAATTGTTGGTATGCCTGCGCAAGTTCTAGTTTTGCAAAAATGGCGCCCGGGCCAAGCGTGTGCAGCAGATGCTGCACTACGGGTACTGGATATGCACTCTGCTGGAGGGCCTTATTGAGTGTGCACTTGTAGTCTGCGCATATGCGAATAGACCCGTCACTTTTAATGGGAGTCACTATGGGGGTTTCCCACTTCGTATGATCAACCGGTTCTAAAATGCCCTGGCTTATCAATTTGTCTAACTCCTGGTCGATCTTTGGCTTTAATGCGAAGGGAACCCTGTGAGGTTTTAGTCTAATTGGAGGTATTTTGGGGTCTAAACTAAATGAAATCGGGGTGCCCACGTACTTGCCAAGCCTTGGGTCAAACACGTCCCGGATCTCTTGCAGCAAATCATCGTAGTCAGCAGTGGTCACATTGGAGGCAGCAGTAGCATTGATTCTGGTCACCCCCATTCCTAGCGTGCCGAACCAGTCGAGGCCGAGCAGGCTTGGCAGCTGGTCACGAATGATGGTTAGTGGCAGACTTGCTTCATGGCGGTCGAATTTCACGGTGACCTCTCTGTAGCCTAGAACTGGAATTTGATTACCCTGGTAATCGGTGATTCCAAGTGGCTATGTTTTCAGTTGCTTCCGGCTGAGGCCTGTGATCGCCCTCTTCACAGCTGACCATGATAGATATTGATGAGCCAGTATCTATCTCCATTTCACAGGGGGAGCTTTCCACGAGCACAGTGATGATGATTTTCTGATTGTTCTGAGTGCTCGCTTGGCCCACCCTTGTCTGATTCGCCCCGGATTGCGAACGGTATTCAGTAGCTTGTTGAATTGGGCCTCTTCCCTCTCATCTCGGCTCGTGTGGTTGGTAGTTTTGCCCGGCGTCTCTGGCGGGAAAACGTTGTGCTTTGCAGACCTGTGCAATGTGGCCTGTCTTGCCACATTTTTGGCAAATGGCATCGCGGAACTGGCAGGACCTTTGGGGTGCTGTCCCCCACAGCTGTAACATGGCCCGGCCTTACGTGTCCCGAATCCCTGGTGCCGATCTGTCCTGAAGACTTCTTCATCTCCGCTATCATTATGGTCATCCTGGCATTGAGTCTCATGCACTTCAGGGGTCACTTTCTTTGGTGTAGGTGTGCTCTTCCGGTGTAGCGACTCAGCAGCCTTATTTGAGGTTTTGGTGGCCCTGGCCTCTTCTAAGGCAGTTTGTAGGGTCACGTTAGGTTTGCCCAGGAGCCTCATTTGCAGTTTGATGTCTTGGACCCCGCAGATGAGCTGGTCCAGTAGCGCTTTGTCTAGATCATGGAATTGGCAATGGATTGCTGCTTTTCTGAGAGCTGCTACGTATTCGTTGATGGTTTTGCCATCTTGCTGTAAGTGTTGGTGGAATTCGTGCCAGCTGACCACCTTGGAAGGCACTGGAGAGTAATGAGTCTGTAGTAATTGCTGTAGCGACAACCACGTGATCGATTCTACAGCCATTGGCTCAGCTAAGGACACAGCTGTGTCGAAAACTTCATGCCCGCAATGGCTCAGGAACATGGCTTGCTTTCTGTTGTCTGAGAGGCCTTGCAAGTCATTGGCTTCAAGAAAGCAGCGAAATCTTGTCATATAGGTTCCCCAATTTTCCTTTGTTGGGTCGAACGGTGTCGGCGAGTAGAAGGATGACATGGCGGCTTGCTAGTGGTCTGTTTGAATTTGAATTTGGCGCCTAAAATGTCCGACGCTTCCTTCCGACCGGGCTGGTCTGCTCCGAAGTTGCTCTTCAGTATCCCACCTTCATCGCCAATGTTGAGTCCTGGTACTGAAGAGTCAGGAGACAAGTTGAATAACAACAGTTCTTTTTATTAGGTAAAGTGAGAACTCCAGCAAAAGCCCAGCCGGTGGCTCCTGTTTAAATAGGGAGCTCCGGCTGGGAAGAACCAATCATTGCTTAGCAGTCTCTGCTCAATAGAACGGACCTGATTGTAGCAATAGCAATAGCACTTAGACTTATATACCACTTCATAGTGCTTTACAGTCCTCTCTAAGCGGTTTACAGAGTTCAGCATATTGCCCCCAACAATCTGGATCCTCATTTTACCGACCTCAGAAGGATGGAAGGCTGAGTCAACCTTGAGCTGGTGAGATTTGAACAGCTGAACTGCAGCTAGCAGTCAGCTGAAGTAGCCTACAGTGCTGCACTGCGCCACCTCGGCTAAACTGCCAAGCTAATATGTAAATCTCAGGCACAACATCTAACCAATCAGCGATTAGCCACCATCAATAGAACCACCATCAATAGAGCGGACCTGGTTGTAAACTGCCAAGCTAATATGTAAATCTCAAGACACAACAGCAGTTATGGTTGCAGTTATAACCTCAAGACATGCAGGGAGCCCCAGGTAAGGAATATGAGCAGGCTGCAGGGAATGAGGGAGGCTCTGGAACATGCTGTGCAGGAGTTCGGGAATTGCTGCAGTGCAGTCTGAATACAGGGAGGCCAGAGAAAGACAGTGTGGATTATATTCAAATATGTGTGCTAGTGCAGGGATCCCAGTGAAGGAAGGTGCTGGTGGGTGCATGCATGTACAAGGTCAGGGAGGTTGGGGAAAGAGGGCATTTGTGTGTGTGTGTGTGTGTGTGTGTGTGTGTGTGTGTGTGTGTGTGTGTGTGTGTGTGTGTACAAGAAGGCCCAGGAAAAGAGGGCAATGGTGGTTGTATGACAGCAAAGGGGGAAGGAGAGCACAGTGCATACTACCAAAGAAAGCCCAAGGGGAAATTTAATGTAGTCTGTTGTGATTTTCCACTCTGGCTTGAGTTTGCTTGTTAGGAAGCCAGTGGAAACGATTGACAGGATTGATAACCTGATTACAAGATTCTGCAATTGACCATAATTGCTAGATGGTTGCAAAAAACCTAGATTAAGTTCACTTGACTGAATAGGCATTGCAATGGCTAGAATTTTGAAGATAGGTCATTCAGTACCATGATAACTTTGAACAGTCGTTAAATAAATGGTTGTAAATCAAGGATTACCTGTGTGCATTAAATAAATTCATGTGACAACAGTTACAAGGAGCCGCCTCTGTATGATGGCAGTGAAAACATTGTGAGTCCATTCAGAGAGAGGATAATGAGATCCAAGACTTAGATCCTCAACCACAATAGATTTTATCATCAAGCACATTAACTAAATTGAAGATTGGCTTGGGGTTTGGTTGGGTTTTTTTTGATAATCAACTGGCCACTGTCATTAGTATCACTTAATAATTACAGGAAATATTGGTGGAAGAGTACTAATGTAAATTGTTCTCCTGTAGTTTTTTGTTTGCAGATTTATTCTTTTTAGGATTAGAAAAGACTAAAGATTTATTAAATTTGGATACAGACAATCAAAATGATTTAAGTCAAAATATCAAAGATTTGTCAACTTACAGAAGAAGAGAATATCTGTAGCTCAGGACTTAACTGTGCATCGACAGCACACAGCAACTTTAAAATTACAGGCAGCCCTCAGATGAGTGCCACTGCAACCCATGCAGGAGGTTTGAGGGGCTGTTCTTTCACTATACCAGCTCTTATGAGGCGCCTCCTTAAGGCGATAAATCTCTTCTTCAGTGACCAGCTCGCTCTCGGGTATGGCTTCGCTAGGATTAATAGCATTAGTTCTCCTTGAGGTCGGTAGGCTTTGGGCCACATTCATCTCAGCCAAGGACTGGGTAGACATTTCAGCCGCTCGGGCTCCGTCCAGGGCTAGTTGGAAGGTGAGGCCGTGTCTCGCGAGTAGGCAGCATTTGAGGCGGCTGTCTCTCACCCCGTAGACTAAGCGATCTAAAAGGTAGTCTTCGAGGTTAAAAAATTCACAGTAAAGAGCTGCCTTTCTCAGAGCTTCTACATACTGGTTGATAGTTTTCCCTCTTCCTGATTCCTATGATAGAAGGCATAACGCCGGGTGCACCTTGAGGGCAGTGGTCTTTTAATTTTGTCAGCATCGCGTCCCAGGTGACAGTATGGATTGATTGAGGGGTGAAAAGTGCCTGCGCTGTTTCAAACATCACTGTCCCACAAAATCCAAGAAAGTAGGTGAGTTTCCGATCACCTGAGAGCTCAGTATAGGCATTCGCGATGAGGAAACACTCAAATCTCACCAAATAAGATTCCCATGTTTCAGCGGGTGGATTGAAGGGCGCAAAAGTGTGTTGGGTCGACATTCCTGTCAGATCAAGGAATGGGTCAGCAGAGTGACTGCAGAAACGATGTTTCATCGCTAGTGACTGCTCTTTAGTGACTTGCTCTCGGACAGTGACTTGCCCTTAGTTAGTGACGTGCTCAATCCTCCCTCAGTTCTGCGATTCCACCTTTGTCGCCAGTGCTCTATACGGTGAGCCAGGCTGGGCACAAGAACTGAGGCAAGACAGCATTAAGAGGCTAACACTTAATGTTTATTAACAATCAGCTAACAGTAACAGTGCTAACATAGCCAGTCTGAACTTGCCATTTGACAGCTCCCTTTTATAGTCGGCTGTCAATCACAACTCTTCTTCGCTCCTGCTCCGAGAGCGGACCTGAGGGAAATCCAGGAACAAAACAATGATGATGATAGCTATTACTCAGCTAATTGGTCCCATGAAGAAATGAGGGATAAAGCTTTATGCTTTTTATACAACATGTGATGGGACGAAAAAGGGTCTCCTTATGGCAACTTTTATATGCAGCTAATAATTTATGGCTCTCTGACACATCAGTTGCTGATGAGAGAAAGAGTGTTGTGGGAATGAGGCAGAAAATGGGTTTTGTCAGGACATGTTTGGGCAATGCTTGTTGACATGCTTAGTTCTGTTATGCACCCAGCTCTAAACCAGAACAATTTTATAGAAAATAACTCTGCCATATTTGATCGGTGAGAGCTATCCAGTTTTATTTTCTTGGCAAATAGCTTAGTTGCAGTATATAAAAGTTATTCCTTAAACATCATAGGAATGAACAAGGAAATGTACAGTTTGTATTATGATAGTTTGTCATGTACATTCCAGGGAAAGTTAACTACTAAAAGTTTAACAATTTCAATCCAGATTTCTGGACTTGGTTTATTCTGTTAAAACTTGGCTCACAAGCAATTGGAAAAAAATGTGTGTATTTTAAAAGAATGTAAAAACTAAGCATACCCATATTACATCATGTGTTAAAAACTACCTCAACACACTATGGAGTTTGCATTAAATCTGGTTAATTAAAGTTCCTGTAGATTATCAATAAAGACTTCCAGGATGCAGAGGAAATATGCAGCAGCTGTGCTTGAGTCCACCTCATAATTCCAACAGATTTGACTCTTGCCCATTAATGTTTGACTATGAAAAGCAACCAATAATAATAATAATAACAATAATAATAATAATACAATACAGATTATGTACAGCAACCCAAAAAGACCTAGGCCAGTGATGGCGAACCTTTTTTGGTTCACGTGCCAAAAGGGTGTGTGTGCGTGCACTAGCGCGCGTGCACGTGCCCACACCCATTCCCTCTCCCCCACGCATGTGCACCCCCCGTGCTGCCCCCTGTGCATACGCACAAACACACACACACACACCACGCATGCGCTCAGGCCTCACTGAAGCCTGGGATGGTGAAAAAATAGCCAAATCAGAAGTACGTTTTTCCAAACTTCCGGTTTGCCCATTGGGCTGTTTTTCACACTCCGGGAACCTTCCCTGAAGCCTCAATTGCCAAAACTTCACCATCTAAATCTCATAAATGGCTCAAAGCGTCTTTTCTGCTTTTCTCATCAGCCACCAGCCTTATCCAGCCGCATCAGTTTTAATTAGGGCCAGCCATCTCATTCCATATTTTTGAGTTTATTAAATTTAATTAATTTAAATTTATCAAATTTACCAAAACTAAAGCAAGGGGAATGGAACCTTTAAATAATATACATATCTTAAATATAATCCAACAATCATAGATGGAGATCTAATATACAGATGTGGTTTGCAGATCACATGGTCATAAATTTGTTTTCTCATACTTTATCAAATAATTCACATATATATTAAGTTAGAAACATAAACCAGTTTGTACCACACGCTATGCCATAATGACTGTTGGGCATGTATAATAAAATGTAACTGAAAGCTGACTAAATACATTTTAATCCATAATCCATATAGGATTAGTTATACACACACACACACACACACACACACACACACACACACACACACACACACACACACACACAATTTGCCTTAACTGTCTTCAAATGTATACTTCCTGAAATTACTCACACTTGTAATAAACTATTTAATTATTAAGAAGAAATATTTACAGTTGTTCAGTTTTTACATTCAGATTAACAGAGTTGAAAGGGACCTTGTACTGTACGTCATCTAGTCCAACCCCCTTCCCCCAAGCAGGAGACCTTACACCAGGGGTGGATTCTAATTTTTTTTACTGCCGGTTCTGTAGGCGTGGCTTATTTTGTGGTCATGGCTTGATGGTCATGTGATGGTGGGCGTGGCTTCATGATCATTTGACTGGGAGGGCGTGGCTTCCTCAAAAAAGTTTTATTAGTACAAACTTACATAAGTGGTAACAAAATATTAAATCCAAAGTACAAACATTTTTATTTCCCCCCCCCCAGACCCACCCCCTTCCCTCCCCACCTCCCCCCCCCGGACTTCCCAGAGATAATACAGGGCATAATAATAAGTTTAAATTGTTAATAAAAAGAAAAAGGAAAAAGGAAAAAAAAGAACACTATTTTTAAAAAAACTTCAACTCCATACTATACAGTACTAATATATCGCATTTGTATACAATAGTAAAGATACAAAAAAGAGAGAGAAAAAAAAGAAAGAGAATAAAAAAAAGAAAGAAAGAAAGAGAAAACTCTTTAACACTACAAACAAACAAACCTCCTACCTCCTCCCTTCAGTCCTTTATCTTATACAAGGTAAGTGTTACATAAGTAATAACTAAATATAAAATACACAAATCTTAAACTAATATTATTGACATTAGAAATAACCTCTAAGATAAAACTTAACTAAATGTTACATACGTAATCATCAAATATTAAATTTCATCATGATATTAATAAGATAATATTATTCTAAATTAATTCGCTAACTTCAATAAACAAAAAAAGAAAATAAAAGAAGAATAAACAATAAACAAATCTTCAACAAACTATATATATCTAATATTATCAACATTAAAAATAACCTCAAAATTATATAAAACTTAACTAAATATTGCATAAGTAATCATTAGATAGGGAAAAGATAAAATACAATCATATTAGTCTCTATCCATCCAATATATTTCAACATCACATTGTTTTGTATCTTGATAGTTCATCTTTTAATAGTTCAATAAATTCAAATTTGTCAAGTCGTCTCCCGTCTGCTCCCAAACCTCCATCTCCTCTTCCCCAGCTATCTGATTCAGGCACTCCTTTTGGATTTTTGAGTCTATTTCTTTTTGATCCATCGAAGGTGGCTTCCCCTCCTCCTCCTCTTTTATTTTCATACACCCTTCTTCTGGAATCTTGGATATATCAGCCTTTAGAACATTGACATAAAATTCAGTAGCTTTTTTTATCGTGTTGAGCCGGTATCTTTTTCCAGAAAATTTCACTGTTACTCCAACTGGTGCTTCCCATTTATATTGTAAATTTAATCTCTTAAATTCATCAATCAAAAAAGTATAGCTTTTCCTGGCTTTAAGCATTTTAGAGGGGATTTCTTTCCAAATCTTTAGTTCCTGACCATTCACCATAAGATTATTGTTAAACGTTGCTTGTATAATTCTGTTCCGTAGAGCTCTTGTGGTAAAATATATGACAATATCCCTTGGTAGATGCTTTTGTTTGGCGTACCACGAGTTGATTCTGTATGTTTTGTCGATTTGTGTAGCCAATTCCGCTTTAGAAATTCCAGACACCTGATCCAATATGTCAACCATCCTGCCTTTTAAATTTTCATATAATCCTTCTTTCAAACCTCTAATCCTTATAGCAACTTCCATAGATCTGAACTGAGTCATTAAGACCTCTTTTTCAAAATTTGCAATGTCATTTTGGATTTTATCTATGTAATTCACCGAAGTTGCCAAAGCTTGTTTATTTGTTTCAATACGTTCTGCCAAAACTTCAATATTTGTTGCTAAGCCTTTGCAAACCTCTAACACATCAAATCTTAGTTGTTGATTCATATTCTTCAAAGCAGCCTGCATCTTATGGTCTATCTCACTTATTTTCTGGTTAAATTCCAAAGTAAGTTCATGTTTCATAATCTTTAAATTATTTAATAAATTTTCAGGTGTCAAAAGCTGTGGAGGTGTTAGCTCAGTGTTAAGTTGCATTTTAGAAATATATCCAGATGAATAGTCATTTCTTTTAGTCAAAACAGTCTTTCCAAACTTTGAAGCCATTGGTATTTCAAAAGAGTACAAAAAAGAAAGAAAGCCAGTTGCCTGATTAAAGTTCTTTCCAGTTTAAAAATCAGATAGTCTTTTATTATTGAAAATATTTCTATTATAACTTTAATCCAGAGTTAGGAGACAGAGAAAGAAAAAACCATTTTTCCAAGTTAAAAGTTTCCATAAGAGAGAGAGAAAGAAAAAAAAAAAAAAAAGCCTCTGGGGAAACGAAAGTCACTTTCACTTCTCAATCGCCATATTGTTACTCTGTTTCCTTTGTTCCCTTGCCGAAGTGAAAGCTTACCCAGGAGTTGAAAAAAAAAGGAAAAAAAGAGGTTTCAGTACTTGCCCATCTCACGCCTGTTTCTCTCTGTCTGCTTCTATAGTTTAAATGTAGTTATAAATCCCATTTTTGAAGCAGCGGCTGGTCACTCCATCTAGCTCTGCAAAAGGCAGAGGTTTCCGGATCTTCGGAGCTGGAGACAGGCTGCATGGGGAGCTCTCCCTTCGCGCCCTGCCAGATGGCTCCTAAGGCGCTGGGGGGGCTCTACCCCTCCTGTCAGGCTCTCATCTCTCCCCTTTGCCCGGGGAAGAGATTTTAAAGCCGCCAGACAGCTGTTCTGGCGGCTTTTAACAAAGATCGGAAAGGCATCCAACGAGGGATGTCTGCGATGAAGCGCTCCAAAACCGGAAGTCCGGAGGGCGTGGCTTCATGGTCATGTGACTGGGTGGGCATAGCTTCATGGTCATGTGACTCAGTGGGTGTGGCTTTGTGGTCATGTGACTGGGTGGATGTAGCTGGGTGATCATGTGACTGGGTGGGTTACTTTGTTTCTCTTTCTTTCTTTCTTTCTTTCTTTTTTTCTTTCTTTCTTTCTTTCTTTCTTTCTTTCTTTCTTTCTTTCTTTCTTCCTTGTCTCTCTCTTTCTCTTTCTTAATACCCTATATGAGCCCTACTGATATAAGTGGATTTTATTCATATATATCTTCATGTGATCTGCTACCTCTGCTATAAGGAGTATGCCAGCAAAGGATTTAGAAGTCTTGGATACCTTAACAATTGAATGGTTAATATCATGGAGGTAATAAAAATGATGCAGGAGGCACATTAAATCTTTTGGGTTTTTTTGTTAGTTTAGGTCAAGGGTCAGCAACCTTAAACACTCAAAGAGCCATTTGGACCCATTTTACACAGAAAACAAAACACCGAGAACCACAAAACCTGGGTGGGCATGGCCAACCCGACATCACGCACTCTCACTCAGTCACATGAACCCCCTTCACATCCTTATTCCTTCCTTCCTCCCATCCTCCATCCTGATTTTACCTTCCTTCCTTCCCCTCCTCTAATTTTACCTTCCTTCCCCCTCCTTTCACCTTCCTTCCTTTCCCCTCCTCTGATTTTACTTTCCCTCCTCCTCCTTTCACCTTCCTTCCTTCCCCCTCCTTTGATTTTACCTTCCTTCCCCCTCCTTCCCCCTTCCTTCCTTCCCCCTCCTCTGATTTTACCTTCCTTCCTTCCTTCTTTCTCTCCTTCCTCCCTCCCTTTCTCTCCCTTCCTTCTTTCCTCCTCTTTCTCTCTTTCCTTCCTTCCTCCTCCCTCCCTCCTCTTTCTATCCCTTACTTCCTTTGTTAAATAAATAAATGCTGCTTTCTGAGTTCTACTAGTTGCGTTGCTGAAGCAACAGGAACCAGATAGTACGAACTCTGTCAGATCTCAAACGAAGGGCAGAAATCATACAGAGAGGTGATCTCTCTCTTATTTCTCTCCTGTATGTATGTGCGGGCCCAAGCGGGATACTCTCCTGTGCTGGGATAATGGCTGCGGCGGGGACTCCTTCTGCTGCCACCACTGTGCAGTGAGGTGAGTAGCGGGCCACCTGCGCAGCACCCGGGCTGTGCAATGTCTTTTGCAGGCAGCCCAGCACCAGCCGCGGTCCCCTTCGTGTCAGCTCAGGAAGGAGGGAAACAGGCAGGAGCAGCTGCCGGATGCAGGGAGGAAAGAGCTCCGGCTCCCCGCTTCACAGCCCAGGCTCCCAGCCGGAGCTCTTCCCTCCCTGTATTCAGCAGTTGCTCCTGTCTGTTCCCCTCCTTCCTGAGCTGACACGAAGGCTGGCGCTGAGCTGCCTGCAAAGGATACGGAATCACAAAAAGCAGCCGGTCACAGGCAGTGCAGAGAAAATGCTAGGAGCACTTCAGCCACTTCAGCAGCTCTGCAGAGAGGCTTGCACCTTCTCAGGGAAGAGAGCATGTTGCACAACAGGGTGGGCAGGGAGTCGTAGGGGAAAAATCCACATCGCTAAAAAAAACTTAAATAAAAAACAATCCACATCGCATCTGTTTTAGGGGAGGAGGTTCAATTCATCGCCCAGTCAAAGACTGAAATGAAATGCTCCAGGTTGACAGCATTGCTTCAAATGACATTAGACTCCAGATCAGATTGGGCTTTTTTTTTTTTGCATGAAGGAGGAACACGGAGCGAACAAAAAAAAAGAGTCTCCAGCCTCCAAAAATTGCTGAAGCAGCTATCCCCAGTGCTGGATGCCGGGATGGGTACGCCTCTTATTTTTGTCAGACCGCTACCTCCTTGGGACAAGGGTTGCTTTTTACAGTGTGGAGTGGAACAACAAACAGCGCCTGTTGCCTTGGCGGCTGCTGCTGCTACCCTTACCCTACAGAGGTCCAGCAAAACCTCGCTGAAACGCCACATCCACTCAGGGATGCTTTCTCTTTCCCCTCCCCAAGACTGCACTAAGCGGCGGCTCATTCCTTTCTCACCCCGCCAGCATCACGCAAAGCAAATTAAAGGCGGCCCGCCTCTCTCTCTCCCACCCCACCCACCCCGCTTCCCTTTTACTTTTCTTTAACACACCCTGCTTGCCTCCCAAAACTTACAGCGGCAGAAGGGGGAAAAGAAAAAAAAAAGGCTCGGCCTCTGAAGCCTCTCTACAGCAGCTTCCTCTTTGCCAGCCAGAACCAAGCTGGTAGCGGCAGCTGGAAGCTTCTTACACCAGCAAAGACCGATGGCTGCAGGCTTCTTGCACTGGCAGAAGGTCCTGCAGAACCACTACGCTCCCCGGCACGAGCAAGAAAATAAAGCTCCTTTTCTCAGGGGATGTGGGGTGGAGTTTAAGGCTAACCAGGAAGAGGGGGCAGCCTGGTGCTTGCTGCTGGTTCTAGCTCGGGGAGAGGCAGCTCGGCTGAACCGCCGGGCTCTCGCTCTCTCCTTCCTTGGGTGGATCTGGCGAGAGGAGTGGGCTTCCTTGCCAGACTTGAGGGGAGGAGGCAGAGCTGTTGCCCGAGGACGAGAGCAACCCCGGCCGCCTCTTGGTTAGGGTGGAGAGCCGCCTTGAGTGCATCCTTCTCTGGGTAGGGACAAAGAAGAGCCGCTGCCCTCCTCCTCCTGTGGCTCCTGCCCAGTATTCTCTCTTCTCTCTCCCCTTCACCTCCCCACACTTGTTTACGCGTCCCAGAGAGCTTGGGCTATGCCTCCCTCCGATTCGGCTGCCTTCCTCACCAGCATCACTCCTGAGCGAACTCTTCTGTCCTCGGCTGTTGCGAAGAAGCTTCGTTCTCTTTGAGAGCTGCTTTGCAAAGTGGCTCTCAAAGAGAATGAAGCGGGCATGGCACACCCAGAGCTCCCGCTTCTTCGCAACAGCCGAGCACCTCTTCCGCTTGGAGCTCCAAGCTGCGGGGAGGGGGACAGCTGCAATGTCAGCAGCTTTGGGGGCTCCTCCCCTCAGTGCAGGGTTGGGTTCCAACTTATCTCACTGCCAGTTCACTTCCTCCCATGCCACGTGGCCGCGCCGCGTGGCCGCGCCACGTGGCCACGCATGCACATGCACAGTGCAACCCCCCCCAAAATAAAAATAAAATAAAAATGCTGAAAACAAGATGGCAACCGCATGCACAGTGCCGGAAACTTGGCTTCTGCACATGCACAGAATAAGAAAAATTTTTTTTAAAAAAAGATGGCAGCACCCACAGACCGGCACCGACCGATCTGGTTCGGTGACATCATCGTGACATCACCAGCAGGTTGTTACCGGTTCAGGCGAACCGGTCCAAACCGGGAGGAACCCACCCATGCCCTACACCATTTCTGACAAATAGCAGTCAGTCTCTTCTTGAAAGCTTCCAGTGATAAAGCTGCCACAACTTCTGAGGGCAAGCTGTTCCATTGGTTGATTGTTCTCACTGTCAGAAAATTTCTCCTTATTTCTAGGTTGAATCTCTCCTTGTTCAGTTTCCATCCATTATTCCTTATCTGGCCTTCAGGTGCTTTGGAAAATAGGTTGACCCCTTCCTCTCTGTGACAGCCCCTCAACCTGTACCAGTGCAAATTGCTTGCTGATGATGGATATACTTCCAACATGAAGTTATCTGGGGGAGAGATGTAATCTCCATTTCAAGGTTAGCAAACAGGTTGAGCTTTAGCAGCAACTTAAATAATTTGTCAATGATTGTTTCAGTGACAGAACATAATTTGGAAAGTATATTTGAAATTATTAAGTGTAAGAATGAATTAAAGATGAATATCTGAATGCATTCAATCTTGCAAAGACAAAAGGAAAATAGGAATATAAAAGCAAAAAAATGGCTAGTATAATCCTTGATTAGAAGGCTCAAGTAGACTAAATCAGGCATGTCTTTTCCTTATTTGGTAAAAGCACAAGAGCTGCTCAGCTATTCCATCCCCTTCAAGAAAATGTCAGGCAGATCCTGCTGCACAAACATCAACAGAACCGATTTATTATGCTTGTTTCTCCTACCCCCTGCTACTGCTATAGCAGCTAAACCAAAAAATATACATTCTTTTTTTTTCATTCCTGCATTCCTTCTCCTTTCACCCACAAATGCTCCGAGGAGGGATATGCAAACTATTCAAGACCTGACGTAATCCTCAATTCACTACCCGTACAATTATTCCTATTTTTACTATACTACCATTTGATCTTGTTTAAGTTTTCTTATCTTCTAAATATTCACAGAGCCTCTCTAGGAGTTGTAACTCTGTATCAGCCCCATACTGATTATTCTCACCAGATGATATTTCCAGTATTCAAATATAGGTCATGTGCTCACCAAAACGATTCCTCCCACACTGCTTTTCAGGAACTCAAAACTTTATTTCAAACAAAATAAACATTTTTGGGGGGGAAAGTAACAGCTTCATCACCTGCACGTAGCTTTAGTTCTTAGAAAACAAAAATGATTAATAGTTGCAGCTCAGTCTTAGAAACAAAGAGCTTAGTGTTAGAGTTTGCATCCAACCAGCACACAAGTAAATAATTCTGCAGGATTCATTTATATAAAAAACTTCTTTATATAAAATACCATACAGCAGAAGTCAGAACCAGAACTCAGAATCCAGAAGTACAGAATCAATAATCACGGAAACACTCATATATATACAGATCAGTGAACCTAAATCACATCCAGGCTCCGAGCCGTCTGGGTCATTTATTTATTTATTTATTTATTTATTTATTTATTAAGAGTTCTTATAGGCCGCCCAATCCCTTGGGACTCAGGGCGGCTTACAGCAGAGATTAGAACTACAGATTAAAAAAGGCATTTAAAAACATCATATTACGATATAAAAAGCCATTCATCCTTGGGGGAATCATCTCTTCACCCCGCCTGCCGGAAGAGCCACGTTTTTACTGCCTTGCGGAAGGCCAGTAGGGTGGGGATAGTCCGGATCTCTGGCGGGAGTTGGTTCCAGAGAGATGGGGCTCCCACAGAGAAGGCCCTCCCCCGTGGGCCCGCCAGCCGGCATTGTTTGGCAGACGGGACCTGGAGGAGGCCCTCTCTGTGGGACCTCACTGGTCGTAGGGAGGAATGTGGCAGGATGCGGTCCCGAAGATAACCTGGCCCTGAGCCATGTAGGGCTTTAAAGGTCAAAACCAACACCTTGAATTGCGACCGGAGACCAATGGGTAGCCAATGCAGCTGGCGGAGGATGGGTGTTACGTGGGTGTATCTCGGTACACCCACCACAGCTCGCGCAGCTGCATTCTGTACCAATTGTAGTCTCCGGATGCTCTTCGAGGGTAGCCCCATGTAGAGCCCGTTACAGTAGTCAAGCCGTGAGGTGACAAGGGCATGAGTGACTGTGAGCAAAGCCTCCCTCTCCAAGTAGGGTCGCAATTGGTGCACAAGACGCACCTGTGCAAAGGTCCCCCTAGCCACAGCTGAAAGATGTTGCTCCAATTTAAGCTGTGGATCTAGGAGGACACCCAAATTGCGGACCCGTTCTGAGGGAGTCAATTTTTCTCCCCCAAGAACCAAGGAGGGACAGTCGACATAATCCTTGGGAGGCAATATCCAAAGCCACTCAGTCTTGTCTGGGTTGAGCCTGAGTCTATTCACTCCTATCCAGACCCTTACATCGTCCAGGCAGCGGCACATTACATTAACTGCTTCACTGAACTGACACGGAGTGGAGATGTACAACTGGGTATCATCAGCATACTGCTGATACCTCACCCCGTGTCGTCGGATGATCTCACCCAACGGTTTCATGTAAATGTTGAACAGGATGGGAGAGAGGACCGAGCCCTGTGGCACCCCGCAAAGCAGGGGCCTAGGGGCTGACCTCTGCCCTCCTGTGAACACCGACTGCGTCCTGTCGGAGAGAAAGGAGGACTGTCAACACCGACTGCGTCCTGTCATCAAAAAGTCCCCATTGGCTGACCTATTTCCATGTCTATTCCAATTCATGAACCCTTACTGACACTCCTCCCTTCATGACTGGAATAGACATAAAACCGAATAACTTAATATTCTTCCCATGGTGCACTCCACCCAATGGCTTGGTCATTATATCTGCCAGATTGTCCTCTGAAGAACAGTGAAGCAAGCTAATTAATTTACATTTGATGGCTTCTCTTACATTACAATATTTAATATCCACATGCTTGCTTCTATTCTTTATTGTTACCTGTTGCCATTTTTATGCAAGCAGCATTATCCTCAAACACCATTACAGCTTCATTTACCTTTACATTTAAACCCTGTAATAGCTGTACGTACCAAGTTACCTCTGAACAAAGTTCAGACAGAGCGATAAATTCTGCCTCTGCTGTAGAAATGGCTACAGTTGTTTGTTTTCTGGACTTCCAGCTAATTAAAATGCCTCCAAACAATAACACAATCCTAGAATTAGACTTTCTGGTTTTTACATCATTGGCATAATCACTGTCTACATAACATTTTAATTTCAATTCTTCAGAGACCTGTATTTGAAGACCCAAGTTCACAGTTCCCTTCAAATATCTGAGAATCCTTTTTATACCCATCCAATGCAATTGCGTTGGTGCAGCAGTAAAGTGACTCAAGATGCTTACTGCACAAGCTATGTCTGGTCTGGACCACTGTGACAGATATAGCAAGCTCCCTATTGCAGACTGATATATTTATTTATTTATTTATTTTTTAAAGTTTTTTATTAATAGTACAATTAAAAACATTGGACATGGTGTGACTTCCCTGGTTTAAACAATTCCATTCAGTATGATCTTACAAAAAATCAGGTTTTTCCCCCATTATAACATTGTATGCCTTATGTACAATCTATCAATTTTCAAGAACACCCATTCTTTCAATTTTATACATTGTAACTATACATATTCCAGTCCTATCTTTTACAAAATACTAGCATATAAATTCCTAAATTTTCAACTTATCCATTGTCACTTGCCCCAGCATTCCTCCTCGATTCCAACCATTTATACAATTCATTCCAGATTTCATAATAATCTGTTTCACTCTTCTCCTTGAGCTTTAACATCAACATATCCATTTCAGCAGAGGATAATATCTTAATTATTACTTCTTCTTCTGAAGGGGTCTCTTTATCTTTCCATTTCTGAGCAAAGGCTAATCTTGCTGCTGTTAACATGTGTAATAATAAGTATAGGGTTCCTTTATTGGATTTGTCCTTGGTGATGCCTACTAAGAAGAGCTCTGGCTTCAACTCGATGTTTTGCATTAATATCTCTTCCAGCCAGCGTTTTATCAGATACCAGAATTTTTGGGCTTTTGGGCATTCCCACCACATATGGTAGTAGGTCCCCAGTGCTTCTTTACATTTCCAACAATTCGGTAAACTCTTTTTATCCGTTTTAGCTAATCTCATAGGAGGGAGGTGCCACCTATAGAACATCTTGAATAGATTTTCTTTATATGCAGTTGCTAAAGTGAGCTTCCTATTCCTTTCCCATAGTTCTTGCCAGTTGTCTAAATCAATGCCATAGCCAAAATTTTTACTCCAAATTAACATCATGTCTTTTACTAGTGGTATATCTTTTTATCACTTTATCCTCTGTCCCTAATAGGATTTTATCTAATTCTGTGTGCTCTAATTTTATTCCCCATCTACATTAATTTCAATGAAAGTTTAAGTTTCACTGGAAATTGCTATAGTATTTTTTTATTTGGTTTCTTGAAAGAAGAAACTGAGTATATTGGAAAAGTACAATACATAAGCCATTAACATCTGTTTAGACTGAGCAATTTTGGCTTATAGACCACAATAAGAGCATTTCAAGTAAATTAAAACACTATGCACATTATTTTATTTTATGAATATTGTTGAAACTTACTGTAAGTTCTCACAGCAGATAAATTATTAGACTGAATAGAACATTCTGAGCTTGCAACATTATGAATTCAAAACACAGTGCATACCTCTAGAGTGTTTTGAAAAAGAAGAAAGGAAGAAAAGTGAGGAACATTTTCAGGGAGGCCTTGAAGGATTAGCAAATGGTATTTTGTTGAATATATTCTGGTTATATTCACCTGACTGCCATTTTGTGAATGAATAACACCTCAGTAGCTATTTTACCAAAGACCTACAGTAAGTTTTCAAAATTTCAGAAGTGTTCTATGATTGAAAAGAACGAAGGCTCTGGCAAAAAACAAAAATGCCATTGTTTGTGATGGGCTATCATTCATCATCTTCGTTGTTATTGTTTTAAATAGTTTTAAATGGGAAAAGTAAGTGTGCTTAGTTTTGTTTTGTGGGTGTTTTCATACTTGTTTTGTTCCATCACCTTTTTGTTCATTATAGGTGAAGGATTTCCATTAAATTTCATCTGATTTCAAAAGACGGAGAATACTTATGGAACAGAACCAAAATAAATGGCATAGGAAATACATGTTACATAAACAATGTTGCAGGAAATAGGGAACATGTATCTTTAAGAGTATTTTTTTAATATGTTATTTCACGGTTATGAAAGACATAAAAGGATTCAAGACCACAGGAAGTTTTAAGAGCTAGAATCAGGTAGCAGAAGCAGATTTGGAAAGCCCATATAAGGATTTAAGAAAATGTCCTGCATGATTGTTACAAGTAGTAGGGTGCATGCAGAAGATGGAATATTGGTATTTTAAAGCATTTCCCTAAACATTGTTTACAGATAATACTATACTATATTAAAGCTACAGGAAAAACAATTACATTTGAAAACAATACCGAGAATTGAAAAATGGCCCTAATAGCATTTTGCTTGGCCAGAGTTAGACTTCATGTTGGAATAGGAATGTCAGATCCCAGATATTTCTACCGGGACACTGGCATTTTGGTGGGAGGAAGGTCGGGAGGAATGGAGTGGTCTGTATATGAAGTTTCTGTTTCTGTTTCTTGTATTACTGTGTTGGTCTCTATATGAAGTCTCTGTTTCTGTTTCCCTGCAATGATGTAGTGTGAGAGGGGTTTGGTTAGCATTGCTTTAAATAGCTGGTTTTAAATGAGAAGCTTCAGTTCTTGCCTAGATCTCTTGTATCACAAACTTTCCAATAAAAGCTCCTTTTGGAACCACTGCAGTTTCAAGAGTCCTGCTTTCTTGGGAAGATTGGAGAGGCAAGACCTTACAAGAAACATCTATTCTTTTCCTGAGGTCTGAAGATTTTCAATAGAAGATTTATTGTGTGTGTGTGTGTGTGTGTGTGTGTGTGTGTGTGTGTGTGTGTGTGTGTGTGTGTGTGTACATATATATTAAAGCTATTATTCCTGAATTTTTCAGGCCTCCACTATTGTTGAACAATATTGCATCCAAGAAGCTGAGATATGCTATTCCAATAGTCTTCTGCATGTAATGTTTGTATAGGTGCTAGAATTGTATCCTGCAGGTTTGAAGCTACTTAAATGATTGAGTAATTGAAATTATTTCATCCATTTAAAACTATAACATGTATTTCATTGCTTTCATTCATCCTTGCTTACATAACATTATGCCACAATGTTTTTTAACCTTTAGGATTGCTACATGAATCTTTATTATTTGTTTGATTTGTGTATTTATTTTATTTTGAATATTTATATGTCCACCTACTTGCTCCCACCAACGTTAGGCACCTTATAAAACATGGCCATCTTTTGAAGTAAAGTCACAAAAATATTACCTGTCTCCAAAAAGCTGTTAATAGCAAATATGTAGAAGGTGTCACGAGATATTGAGATGTGGGTGCCTCTGTACATCTACATGAAAAGACCTTCTACCTGATGTCTGTAGGAATCCAGTTGTGTTCATTTGTGAATATATGCACATAAATAGAAAGCATATTTTAGTTTTGGAGAAAGAAAAGAATTTGTCTCAAAAGTCCATTAGTCCATTTAGTTTAATAAAATAAAATCTATTTCATTTTACGAGCCACCTAGAATCATTTCAGAGTTGGGTGATGCCTAAATCCAAAAAAATGATAAAATACTGAAATATGTGATTATCATTTACAACATTTCCATGCTTTCTCTCTTTCCCCTATCTATGTTTTATTTCTAATTAAGAATGAATAATATTTGTTGTTGTTGTTAGTTGCGAAGTCCTGTCCGATCCATCACAACCCCATGGACAACGTTCCTCCAGGCCTTCCTGTTCTCTACCATCCTCTGGAGTCCATTTAAGCTGACGCCTACTGCTTCAGTGACTCCAGCCAGCCAGCTCATTCTCTGTCGTCCCATTCTTCTTTTGCCCTCAATCTTTCCCAGCATTAGGCTCTTCTCCAGTGAGTCCTTCCTTCTCATTAGGTGGTCAAAGTATTTGATTTTCATCTTCAGCATCTGGCTTTCTAAAGAACTGACTGTTGATCTCCTCTAGGACTAACCGGTTTGATCCCCTTGCAGTCAAGGGACTCGCAGGAGTCTTCTCCAGCACCATAGTTCAAAGGCCTCAATTCTTTGGCGCTCAGCCTTTCTTATGGTCCAACTTTCACAGCCATAAATTGCAACTGGGAAAACCATAGCCTTGACTAAACACACTTTTGTTGGCAGGGTAATGTCTCTGCTTTTTAATATGCTGTCTAGATTTGTCATAGCTTTCCTCCCCAGGAGCAAGCGTCTTTTAATTTCTTGGCTGCAGTCCCCATCTGCGGTGATTTTTGAGCCCAGGAAAATGAAATCTGTCACTACCTCTATTTCTTCTCCATCTATTTGCCAGGAATTGAGAGGGCCGGATGCCATGATCTTAGTTTTTTTTAATGTTGAGTTTCAAGCCAACTTTTGCATTCTCCTTCTTCACCCGCATCAAGAGGCTCTTTAGTTCCTCTTCACTTTCTGCCATTAGAGTGGTATCTTCTTTATATCTGAGGTTGTTATTTCTCCCGGCAATCTTAATTCCAACTTTTGATTCATCTAGCCCTGCCTTTCTCATGATGTGCTCTGCATATGAGTTAAATAGGCAGGGCGACAGTATACAGCCTTACTAGACTCTTTTCCCAATTTTGAACCAATCCTTGTCCAGTTCTCACTGTTGCTTCTTGACCTGCATGTAGTTTTTCTCAAGAGACAAATAAGATGGTCTGATACTCCCATCTCTTTAAGAACTTGCTACAATTTGTTGTGATTCACATAATCAAAGGCTTTAGCAGAGTCAATGAAGCAGAAGTAGATGTTTTTCTGGAACTCCATAACTTTCTCCATGATCCAGCGTATGTTGGCAATTTGATCTCTATGTTGGCAGTTTAATCTCTAGATACTATACTAATAATATAATATACTAATTATATCCCAAATCAGATAAAAAGTGGTATTGGACTTTAAATGGATTGGTGTTTTTTTTCATGGGGGCAAAAGGGGACTCCTAAGACCTGGAAAAATTGTATCTGCAGTACCCCAGCAGTGAACACTCTAGTAATGTATTGACAATAGAGGAGGAATCGCTCTACAGTTTCTGCCATCTATCCTCCTGATGCTAGGAAAGGAAAAGAGTTTTCTGCCAATATCTTACATTAGGAGTTTATTGTATTCCATGTTTTGCCTGCCTGGTTCAATCCATCACCTCCTTATAAAAAGAATTGTGGGAATATGGGATGAGAAAGTGATTTTGTTTGACCTCTTGGAGACTTCTGCCAGCTAGAGAGGATAGTGACAAGCCACATGTCACCAGCATTCTCAATCAGTTTTATATAAAATATAATTTCTATAATTCCATTGTGGCTACTGGGGAAAATGCAGTTCTATATATAGAAGTAGCTACTCGAATGAACAAATAAAATATTTGCTGTTAAGTGTACTTCCAAAATAAAAAATTGGACCTTCCTCTGCCCTTACAATTTAAAAAAAAAATAGATTAGAACTCTGTTGCTCTATTATTGGTGCAGCAACAGGAAACAGGACATCTGAATACCCCAGTTAAAGACATCAAGCAAACAAGACATAAGTGACATGGTCCAAAGTTCTAGTGTTGGACATAAGTCAAAGCAGATGTTTTCATTCCTTTTCTTCTGAGTACATTGACCTGTGTCCAGAAGATGCGCCTACGTCTATGAACATCTGTGTTTGCATTTAAACACAGGTTAAAAGAAAGTACTTTGTTTACAACCTAACGGTTTGTATCTAGTGCCCCAGGACAAGTAAATAATACACCAGGGACAATTTGTGCTCATTTGTCATTTCTTGGAAGTCTGGATTTAAGCTTATCTCCAAAATTTAAGTTTACTCTATGAAAGAGATGATACAAAGAACAGGGCTGCACTACAAATGATGAGAAAGTGTGAAAATTTAATTTGAAGAGCAAGAGGACAATAATGCCTTATGATTTCAATACAATATATTGTTGCCTAGGTTTCTGACCTACAACCAGTGGTTGATTCCACTCAATCAAGTGACATTGGAAGCTATCAAAACACCAAGTGGCCAGGGTACCCACCTAGCCAAAGGGTAATATACCACTGCTGAAAAAACAAGAGAAATAAACAGATATGGTGGAGATATAGAAAGTAACAAGAGGAGAAGCAAACATAGCATGAGAAATGACATCTACCGTATTTTTTGAAGTATAAGATGCACCTTTTTCCTCCCTAAAAGTGGCTGAAAATTTGGGTGCGTCTTATACTTCAAATGTAGCTTTTTCGAAGCTTTTTTTCCAGCCCTAACTAGGTGCTAACAGATCTTCCCAGCTCTTACCTTGCAGGCTTTTTCATTGTTACTCTCTCCGAAGAATGTTTTTCCAGCCCTAAGTCTTTGCAGGTTTTTTTTCATTGTTCTACTTGCTCTGAATAAGTTTTTTTCTAGCCCTAACCAGGTGCTAACCATCTTCCCAGCTCTTACTGGCTTGCAGGCTCTTTCATTGTTACTCTCTCCGAAGAAGGTTTTTCCAGCCCTAAGTCTTTGCAGGGTTTTTTTCATTGCTCTACTTGCTCCGAATAAGGTTTTTCTAGCCCTAACCAGGTGCTAATGATCTTCCCAGCTCTTACTGGCTTGCAGGCTCTTTCATTGTTACTCTCTCCGAAGAAGGTTTTTTTAAGTCCTAACCAGGGAATAAAATAATGTGCTGAAGCTGACCAGACTAAGGACGCTAGCCAGATGAATACCTGGTAGGCAGATTCCCCCCCCTATTTTCCTCCCCAAAAACTAAGGTGCGTCTTATACTCCAGTGCGTCTTATACTCCTAAAAATACGGTAGTTTAGAACATGTATGTTTGCTAACAGAAGTGACATTAATGAGTGCTTTAGAAAGGCTTCAATCAATTTTTCCCCCATGACTATTTTGCTATGTTCCTGTTTAAATATTGGAATATATGCTTTTTTTTCAAGTGCTAGTATAGGAATTACCATATCAGCAATGCCATAATACAGATGGGCATCTTCTCTGTGCAAAGAGTCATATTGTAATAGACAATGATACAAAGTGAACAGCACCGTGTCATGTATATGGCATGAACAGGATTTAAAAAATAAATTTCTGAGGTGGAGACAGTTTTTGGAAGCTAGATAAAATTTATGCAAGAGCTTAATTTATGTAAGGCACTAAATCTGGTGAGTATGGAGGATGCGGTAAAGTTGTCCACCCGAATGAGGCGATTGTCTCCCTTGGCAACTGTCTTTTGGGGTGCTCAAGGTTTAATTCTGGTTGATTTCTTGCCAAGAGGAGAAACAATAAACTCTAAGGCCTACATTGAGACCCTGAAGAGGCTCAGAGCAAGAATCCGACAAGTGAGACCCAACTTGCCAATCGACAAAGTCCTCCTTCTGCACGACAATGCTCGACCACACACAAGCATCAGGACAAGGGAGACAATCGCCTCATTCGGGTGAACAACTTTACCGCATCCTCCATACTCACCAGATTTAGCGCCTTCAGACTATCATCTCTTCAGCCCCATTAAAGAGGGTTTGAGAGGCAAACATTATTCCAGTGACAAGGAAGTGAAAACTGCAGTGAAGAAGTGGCTCAAAGAACAGTCACCAAAATTTTACGAGGCAGGGATACATGCTCCCATTCGAAGGTGTAACATTGCTATTGAGAGAAACGGTGACTATGTTGAGAAATAGGGATGTGATCCACAGAGGACCAGCTTCATTTTGATGTATACTACATGTTCCTGTGTTGGTAATTATACCTGTCCTAAAGAAAATGGCATTACGTTTTGACTCACCCTCGCATGTTTTGCTTAGCAACAGAAATTTGGGGCCCAAGTGAGGTCATAAATTGAAGATTACATGAAAAAAATGAAAATGCATTAAGCATTTGATTTGATATCCTTGTGATAAAAATAGAATTAAACTATAGTGACAGCCAATGCACCAAACTGTAATAGTTTCAGACCATGTTTCTAGAACCATAGGAATCTGAATGTTTGATAAGGCTCCTTAAAAACAGCTAGTCTATAGTTGTATATTAATTCATTCACATTTTCATCATCAGATTCATCTGATCTGCAGTTGGAGAGGGAAGTGCATATATTTCAATACTCTTCAAAAAGATTAAGGGTAATTTAAATATCAATAGATTATACCAAATGTTCACATATACTTATCTCAAATTACTAGGAATTCAGCAAGTAAAATAAATGAACTTGAACCCATATGCTACTAAACTCTCCTTTGTGTTTGTAATGGGACATCATAGGGCAACAGTTTTGAACCGAGGTCTCAATACTCCAGTGTAATTGAAATTGCAAGGATCTTCACACCAATTATAGTTACAAAGTTGTGCTCACTGCAGGGTCACCACAATTAGCTCAGGTCACTAGATTGGACGTTGGTACTCACCTGAGTAGGGTGGAGCCAACATCCAAGTATGGGATGACACCGTCCAGCCAGCCAATGAGGACTGAGTCTGTTTTGATTTTTATCTCCTTCCTCGCCTCTAGGAACCCCTCTTCGGCGAAGAACGAGAACAGACCCGACATATGTGATTCTGACTCCAGTCGAGACCAAAAAAGACAACAACAATCGTAATATCGGATTAACAAGGTTTAATAAGTGAACAGAATCATGAACCAACTTGAGTCCCTACCAGGGCTCCACCGACCAGAACGATCGTGGGTGGGATTGGATATTGGCTCCACCCTACGAGAAAGGGCATATCAGGTGAGTACCAACGCCCATTCTCCATAGTGGGTGGAGCCAACATCCAAGTATGGGACATACCAAAGCTATGTTACTAGGGAGGGCTAAACTGGTCGCCCTCCCTAGTAACATAGCTTTGGTATGTCCCATACTTGGATGTTGGCTCCACCCACTATGGTTGGACCATCCGTTGTAGGACCCGGCGTCCAAACATGGCATCTTGTGACGCAAACTCGTCAATGCGGTAGTGGCGAATAAATTGTGTCACCAATGACCAGGTTGCGGCTCTGCAAACTTCGTCAATGGAGGCCTGCGTGGCCCATGCTGCAGATGTAGCCGCGCTCCTGGTGGAGTGGGCAGTTACCTAGGGAGGCCTGGGCTGACCCTGTAAATCGTGGGCCTGGGTGATAACACTCCGTAACCATCTGCCTATGGTAGACAAGGACACCTTACTGCCGGAAGTAGTGGGCTGGAAGGAGACAAAGAGAGCCTCCGTCCGGCGTAGGCCAGCTGTGCGGTCGATATAGATCTGCAAGGCTCGACGCAGTCTAGCGCGTGCCCTTGTCCGGCCGAGGAGCGAGAGTGTCTGCGAGCGAAGGCGGGGAGTACCAACTCCTGTGCCCTATGAAACACGGAGTTAACCTTAGGCATGAAGGTTGGGTCCAGTCTGAGGACCACACGATCGGTGTGGAACATGCATAGGTCCGATCAGACTGAGAGGGCAGCAAGCTCCGAAATCCTCCTGGCGGATGTGATGGCACCAGGAACGCTACCTTCAAGGAGAGATGACACATGGACGCGTCCTGCAGTGGCTCGTACGGAGGTCCCGTGAGGGAAGTCAGCACCAGGGACAGGTCCCAGGTGGGGTAGCGATGTAGGATGGGCGGCGAAAGGTTGGATGCCCCGCAGAGAAACATTCGCACCATAGGGTGGTGTGACAGCGGCCCCGTGGACCCGGCCGCGAGTACGGACGATAGGGCTGCTACCTGGTGCCATAGGGTGTTAGGAGATAGCCATTTAGAGAGACCCGCTTGTAGGAACGCGAGGACCTGGGGTATGGTGAGGCCAACGGGTGAGATGCCTCCCTGGGCGCACCAGGCACAGAATGCTCTCCAGGTTGCGGTGTAAATGCGCACAGTGGATGGGCGCCTGGAGGCCAGGAGAGTGGTAATGACCTCCTCTGACATGGCCCGGTGTCTCAGGGCACCCTGCTCAACTGCCAGGCGGTCAGTTGAAGCCATTCCAGGTCGGGGTGGAACACCGATCCCTGACGCAAGGAACATGTGGTCATCGGGATCCGCCAGGGTGGTTGGATCGAGAGGGACAGGAGGTCCGCGAACCACGGTCTCCTGGGCCAATGTGGCGCCAGGAGCAGGACCTCTGCCTGTTCCTGCAGAATTTTCTGTACGACCTTGGGCAGTATGGATATGGGCGGAAAGGCGGAAAGTAGGCCCCGTGGCCAGGGGCAGCGGAGGGCATCCGTGCCTTCCACCCCTTGAGATTTGTAGTGGGTAAAGTACCGGGGGAGTTGTGCATTGAGGGACGATGCGAACAGATCTGCTACCGGAGTGCCGAATCTGTGTGTCAGAGTCTGAAAGACGGACGGGTGGAGGCTCCACTCTGACTGGTCCATAGTCTCGCGACTGAGCCAGTCGGCCGTGGTGTTGTCCAGGCCGGCGATGTGTTCTGCCGTGAACGAGAGCAGATGTTACTCTGCCCAGAGCCCGAGGGACATGGCCTCTGCCATGAGGCGCCTGGACAGGGTGCCTCCTTGCCAGTTTATATGGGCTTTTGTTGCCACATTGTCGGTGAGGACCAACACGTGGCGCCCGTTGACAAGGCCCGCGAACTCCTGGAGTGCTAGGAACACTGCGCGGAGTTCCAGCACGTTGATGTGGAGGTCTGATTCCTCCGCCGTCCACCTGCCTTGGGGAACTGCGGACTGGCAATTTGCGCCCCAGCCGTGTAGGCTGGCGTCGGTGGTGACAGCGATCATGTCGGGTTCGTGAAAGAATACCCCTCGATCTATGGCCATGGACGTCCACCACCGGAAGGAGCTGCGAACTTGCGCCGGGAGTCGCACCTTGGTTGATGTCGTGGCTTGTCTGGCCCTCTGAAATGGCAATAAGAACCACTGTAGGTCTCTAGAGTGGAGGTGCGCCCATGGCGTAATATGGATGGCCGAGATTATCTTGCCCAGGAGCGAAGAAAGGCGAATCAAGGGCACGCTGCGGAGGTGCAGGACCTGTTGGACTGATTTGACCAGGTCCGATCGTCGCTCCTGGGAGAGATAGACCATCAATTCCCTGGAATCGATGATTGCCCCCAAGTGTGTTAAGCAGGTTGTGGGAACCAGGTGGCTTTTTTCAAAGTTGACTGAAAAACCGTGGTCCTGCAACGTGGTTATCGTCAGCTGGACATCTTGTTCGGCCTGTCACCGAGATCGAGACTGGATGAGGATATCGTCCAGGTAGCACTGGAGCCTCACTGGGATGGTGCGGAGGTGGGCTGCCACCACCGCTAGAATCTTAGTGAAGACCCTAGGGGCCGATGAAAGACCAAAGGGGAGGGCCCTGTATTCATAGTGTGAACCATCATAGTAAAACCTCAAGAATTTGCAATGGGAAGGCCGGATCGGGACATGGAGGTACGCCTCCGTGAGATCGATGGAAGAGAGGAAGTCCGCCTCTCTGATGCCCCCCAGGATGGACTGTAGGGAGTGCATCTTGAACCTACGGTAGGCGAGATGGCGGTTAAGGCGCTTGAGATCCAGGATCGCGCGCCAGCCTCCTGAGGGTTTGGGCACGACAAATAAGATGGAATAAAACCCACGTCCCTGGAAGGCTGGGGGCACCGGTTGGATGGCCTGTATATCTAGTAAGTGGGCTATGGTGGCCCTCATGATTGACCGTTTGTCAGGGTTGGTAGATACATGGGAGGCGACAAAAAAAGTGGGCGGGTGAGACAAGAAGTCAAGTAACAACCCAAACTTTATTGTATCCCTGACCCATGCATCTGTGGAGGTATTTTCCCAAGTGGCAGCAAACAGCGCTAGCCTGCCTCCAATTGGTGGGTCAGGGGCATCCTCACTTCCACCTGTAAGGGTGCCCCCCTCGAAAGGGCCGCTTAAACGGGCGGCCCTTGGTCTGTCTGTCCTGGGGAGGTCGATACCTACCTCCATAACCAGTGGAAGGCCTGGGATAGGCCGGTGGTGGGTCAGGGGGCCGGAATGGACGCCTGGGGAAGGAAGGCACCCAGTAGGACCCTTTGCGGGAGAAGGTGGGTAACATCTTGCATTTGTCCCACGATTCCACGAGTATGGGGTCCTGCCCTGAACAGGAATTTCCCTTTGTAGGTAGAGGTGGCAAATTTCCATTTATGTCTTGCGTCGGCCTGCCAGCCACGTAGCCATTGTAACCTGTGTGCCACCAGGGAGGAGCCCAATGCTCGAGAAGCAAACCTCGCTGTTTGCAACGTGGCATCCGCCGAAAACTGTGCTGCAGCGAGCAGCTTGTTGAGGTCCTGGTGGCCACGGAGGTCATCAGGCGGCAGGCTCTCTTGGATAAGGCGGAGCCATTTCAGGGAGGCTTGGGACACGAAGGAGACTGCCGTAGCCGATCTGATGGCCCAGGCATCCGCCTGGTGTGCCTTCTTGAGCACCTGCTCGGAGCGGCCTCTTTTGGTTTCAGCAGCTCAGCGGGATCCCCTGGCATGGTTGCTGAAGTATATAGGTCTGACACTGGGGCATTGACCTCTGGTACCTGGAGATTGACCTCCAACTCTTGGGCCATGTTGAAAAAGTGTTTATCGGAGGCCGAGGGAGCTGGCCCCGTTCCCGGAGCGGCCCATTGGTGGGTGACCGCTTCCACAAACATGGGCGGAGTTGGGAACAGTTTGACCTGTGTTGCGGCCTCCTCAAAAAGGGGGTTGATGGCCTCCATGTCAGTGGTCGTGGGGGCTGCTGGGGCACCCAATTTAGCTGTGGCCCGGGCCTTAAACAAGAGAGAGCAGAAAAGACCCGGGTCAAACAAAAGTGAAGTTTTGGGGGGATCTGGGGCGAGCCCCTCGTCATTGGAGAGATCGAGTTCCCCTTGATCCTCTGCCCTGGACCCTTGAGATTGGGCGTCCAGAGAGCGGTCCTGGGAATCGCGGCCCCGGGACCAGTCGGAGGGGATCTCCTAAGCCCATGAGTAATCATTAACCTGGGCGGACGTAGGGGTGGAGGGTTGTGGTGTCCCCTGCCCCATGCGGCACATGCCTGCCTCGATCCCCTGCTGGATGGCTTGGCTTATTATGGTCTGCAAATTGGGGTCCTGGGGGACATCCCTGAGGCCAGCGGCCGTGGGTGTGAATGTGGCCATGGGTGGCTGTCTGCTAGATGGTCTGGCAGAACGCTGTTCCTGAACCCCTTGTCCCCAGGGATCCCCATCTCTGATCAGGAGACCCGGGCTGTCTAAGGATTGTGAATGGTGGTCTCTAGGGCCTGCATTTGCGTGCCTGGGCTCTGAGGCCTCCGCACTGCCAGTGGACTGATGGGGGGGGAAGCAGATCTCTGACTGGTTGCCCTGGATGCCCCCCTGTCACCATCCTTATCCCTGTGAGCCGCTTCACGTTCTGAGGATTTTCCTCTGGAGGAGGATGGCCTTTCAACAGAGGACGTAGAATGGTCCCTGTCCCTGGATGGCTTGGTAGCCTCGGACTCGACTTCGGGTCTGGGTGTGTCCCTAGACTTGCTAGGCTTCCTTGGGGCCTTGGCCTTTGAGGACTTCTCTTGTGCCTTGTCTGCCATTGCGTGGAAGATTTCGTGCAGGGCAAGCCTTTATTAATGTGTACCAGTAAGCAATGCTGAGAAAAGGCACTTAAAATGGCCTCCGAGGTGAAGTCAGGCAATGGAGGCCAAGAATGGGCAAAATGCCCTTAACCAAAATGGCGGCCGGGACTGTTTCTAGTGAGATTTTTCCAGGCCTGGATGTGCCCTCACTCAAAATGGCCACCGCTGTTGCTGGGCAGATTTGGAGGCTCAGAAATGGCTGTTAGACTGCCTGGGCCTAGCAATCGTCCTGAGGCAGTGAGGAAAGGCTCCGGTGGTCGTCTGGGCCCGATCCCGGCCCTGCAGCTGTCCTGCGGCCTGGCTCCGTCCTCTGAGGCCGCAACGATCGCTGGGGCCTTCTGAGTCAATTACGGGCCTCGCGCATGCGCAGGCGGCCTCCGGCGGCGAGAATGGGCTTTTGGCAACCAAAGGTTCCTATCGGCCCTGTCAGGAGGCCCTGCTGCCCCTGCCCACTCGAGCATGAGAGCTCCTGTGGGCCTAGATGCCTCTGCAGCCTCTGCGTGGTGGGAGAACCTCCAGACAGCGAAGGGAGAAGGATCCTGTCACGCCCACCGGAGCTGCAAGGTAAGGAAAGAAACTGGGGAGCTGGGCCTTGCAGGCAGGGAAGCCAATCCCAGGGGGAGGCTGAAAGGTTGCAAGGGGGTAGGTGGATGGGGGGGGGGAACCAGGATACCCCCAGCTGGTTGGAAAGGCAGAAAACCCCCTTGAATCTTCCCTCCCTGGGTCAGATAGCAGCGAAAAAGGAGCGTGGATACCTGAAAAAAATTCACAAACTTCGACTGGATGAAAAGAGTCAATGTCCAAGAATAAAATCACATATGTCTTGTCCTGACTGAGGACTGAGTCGAAGAGGGGTTCCTGGAGGGAGGAAGGAGATAAAAATCAAAACAGACTCAGTCCTCATTGGCTGGCTGGACGGTGTCAATCCATACTTGGATGTTGGCTCCACCCACTATGGAGAACATGATTTCCAATCCAACTTCCCAGAAACACATAGATTGCATGGTACAAGGGAAGATGGAAAGGCTATACCTCACCATTTTTCTGCCTCCTTCTGGACGGGAAACAGCACCAACTTATATTATTTATAGAAGGAAGGATGGCTCAACAAGTCATGGGTTATCTAGTGAATAATTAGAATTGTTCTGAACCAGAATTTTAGAAGAGCAACCTACTTATTTTTGTTTTGAACTTGGAACAAAACAGCCCCCACATCTGTCAAAATACGAATTGGCAAATTTCAAATTGGCTCTTCTGATGGAAGAAATTCAGAATGTCTTCAATAGTCTGGAACATTGAGAATATTCTGGCCAACAATAGGAACTTAGAATTCATTTTTGTTTTCCTTACTTCACTTCTAAACCACAAGAGTGGGTGGAATAGTAATCCATGTTGAGTGTTATCTACCACTGAAACTATTAAAAATTGGCCAAATGAATGATTTCTAAAACATTTTTTAAAAACAAATTTAATGAATTCCTAGAGGAAATAATAGGAATGTAATTCTATTTTCACATTGCAGGGAAAAAGGAATTAGAATATATTGCTAAAAAATATTTCACATACACATGCACCTCTTTCTAAACAGAGAAAACAGACAAAGGCATTTTCAATTTCTTTACATGAACTCTCTGAATAGCTCAATCCATAGATTACAAGAAAAACGAGCTGTTTTTTTATTAATTTATTGAATTTATATCCCACGTTTATTTTGTGCAATTTAAGGTAACAGCTTCTATTTTCCCCACTAAACAACTCTGTCAGGCATGTTAAAATCAGAGAATGTGTATACAGTATCATATAAGAAAAATATGATATATACAGTTATATATAGTTGTATAGTTATATATAAGTAAAAAGATAACGTCAAGATGCTTACCGTAGAAGTACTCAAGAGGTTTATATGTATATATGTACACGTATGTACATATTGTTTTGTTTAATGTTTGTTTGTCTTTTTTAATGTTTATACTCAAATAACAATTTTTTTTTAAAATCAGAGAATGTGTGGCCCAAAGTCACACAGTCAGCTTCTTAAGGTAGGACTAGAATTCATGGTCTCCCGAATTCGACCCGAGCACCTTAACCACTACATCAAATTGCTCTGTGATTTCCCATTATTTTGTAAGAAGACGCTGCAGAGAGCACACATAAGTCAAACTTCAATAATTCCAGTGAAATCACAAAGGAAGCCTAAAGCTCAACATCCACAGATCACTAGAGCATACACAGAATTCACACACACAAAAGCTTAACAGACACTGTATTTACATTTTCTATTTGCATAATTTCAGCAACTCTAATAATACCCTGTGTATATGAAGCACCATAT
The DNA here is from genome assembly GCA_023053685.1 of Diadophis punctatus similis. Lineage (NCBI taxonomy): Eukaryota > Metazoa > Chordata > Lepidosauria > Squamata > Dipsadidae > Diadophis > Diadophis punctatus. The sequence continues at coordinate 10,983,736 of JALIGW010000008.1, forward strand.
TGCCATTATGGATACACAACTATGCCTTATCTACCTATAAAATAATTCAGAGCAAAACACTCATGCAATCTTGAATTTCCACATAGCAATTTTTTAAAAAAGTAGGAGGGGAGCTCCAAGCCATCTTCTTTTCTCTGGCTATATGCTTTATTTTTTCTTTGTCCTCAGCACTGTACTTATACATCACCCAAACCATCTACAACAACAGCAGGTGGGACATGACTAATTTCTTCTGCTGTTTTGGGTTGACTAGAAAAAACATTTCTTAAAAAAGCCAATTTTGTAAGTCACAAAATAAGAGCCCTATCACAGTATACTTGGAATACTTGAAGCAACCCAGCCAGAAACCACCCAGTTTGTGTTGCAGGTGCAGAGCTCTCAAAAACAGCTGTTTGAAGTTTGAGGTTTTGCACTTTCTTCCCTAGCTTTGCTTGAAAATATCTTTGCCTGAGTCATCATTTCATCATTTCAAGTACAACAAAATCTTACCTCTAAAGAGTCACCATTTCTCTACAAACCAAAAAGCCACACTTCTGACAATCTGTTACAGTTTTCTAAATTATGTTGGTAATGCTAATGATTTTGTAACAGCTCTTTCATGTTGGTCTATTGAATGGCTGAGCTCAATTTGCAGCACTGTCTCCCTTGGTACAAAGACAGAGGCCTCTGAAGTCTGTAAAGAAATCTTGTTAGAAAGACAGCAGACCCTCCTAGAGTAACTGAATGTCCCCAACTTTTGTACTTCCAAAGGTACATTTATCTCCTTGTACATCACAAGGAGATAAATCATTTACAAGTGCACATTTTAATTTTCATTTGTACATTCCTGATGGAGGGAATGACTATGGTTCATGAAAAAAAATAGTGAAGGGAAGGGTTTTTTCCCCTTTCTTCCAAACATGTGTAGTCATGCATGAATGAATATATTCTTCTTAGCCAAAAGCACTTAACTGAATAATAAGAGCAGTGACTTCATGGGAAAATTACAGGAGTGCACTAAACTCCTAGGTGGTTGAACAATGTGGATTTATGGCTCTGAATAAAAGCATTGTTAATGGCATCTCCAGATGTTTCAATTCTGCACAAAATTCTATTTGTTCTTTGTGGAACAACAATAACAATTAAAATTAAATGGAGGGGTGTCTCTTTTTTATTTGAGTGTAGGAGATGACCTGACATGAGATCACAAACACAAAATCCTTCTTTTAGGGTTTTTTTAAATTATGTTTTTGATTTTTTTGATACACCATGCATGCAATGAATATGGCACTGAATACATGTGAACACTCCAGTCACAAACTAAATATCAGAAATAAATGTCCACAGCATTTCTTTTCACCATAAACATAAGGTAATAATTTATTTGTTTGTTATAATAATTTATATTCTATCTTTAAAAGTAGATGTTGTCCCAATTTGGTTTATAAGCGAATCCCAGAAAATGAATAAAGTTGCAATAATTATAAATTTCATATGTGAATTATTCAGTAACAACATACAGTATAACAGAATCTTAACATAAGGGTTATAAAAGATTTACATTAATTAGAAACTATATTCCATAACTTTCAGTGAAACTTATAGTCCAATCTTATGCATATCCAGAATATGTTCCATTGCATTACATAATCCTCTTTATTAAATAAGTGTGAAAAGATTTTTTTGGGCAAGCATTTCTAACAGAAAATTGTTCATGCAACAGATTGAAGTAATTCAGACAGAATTGCAAAAGAATCTTTTGGGATTTTTTCCCCCTGAATTAAAAAACCATGAAGAAATGAATTGTAAAATATCTGCTGGGGTAATTTTCTGTTTGCTTGAAACTAACATCTTTGCTTTCACTGAACAAATCACAATATTGGCAATATTGATAAATAATAGGTTTTCTTAAATAAGAATGATGAATGGATGCATCTGAGAACTTTTTTCGAAGTGCCATGAACAATTAAAGTCAACCTGAAGTGGTGGGGAATACCTAGGAATCTACTACATTTGGCTAATGACTTTCCCAAATACTGAATTTTAAAGGTTGTTGAAATCATATTGGCCATTCATGGCATTCCACTTAAAAATTTGTGTTTTTCAATTGCATTCTTATCAAAGAGAAATACTGTCTTAGCAAGCAGATGTCCTATTTGAGTAATTCAAATGCAGTGAAACATTTTTATTATTTGTTTGTCCATCATAGTTCTGATTTCCCAATACAGGTAGTCTTGACTTACAATAGTTTGTTTAGTGACTGTTCAAAGTTACAACATCACTGAAAAAAGTGACTTATCACCATTTTCACACTTATGACCATTGCAGCATCTCTATGGTCATGGGATCAAAATTCAGACACTTGGCAACTGGTTCATATTTATGACGGCTGCAGTGTCCTGGGGTCATGTGATCACTTTTTGCAATGTTTTGACAAGCAAAGTCAATGGGGAAGCCAAAATCACTTAACAACCATGTTATTAATTTAATAACTGCAGTTATTCATTTAACAAGTGGCAGGAAAGGTTGTAAAATGGGACAAAAGTCATCTAACAACTGTCTCACTTAGCAACAAAAACTTTTTGGGCTCAGTTGTGTTCGTAAGTCGAGGACTACCTGTATTTCTGGCTGGATTACTAAATTGCTTATGAAGCAATCTTCATTTAACAAACCCCTGTTCAATGGCCTTTCTAATTTGTGATGATGCTGAACAAGTGGAAGCTATGACAAATCCTCAAAGTCCCAGCAAGTGCAACACACCCACAGTCATGTAATCACAATCTGAGTGCTCAGTAATTAACCAGGACATCCTAGCATCGTGGTGTCTCGCAGTCACGTGATTACAATTTGCAACCTTTCTTCTGACTTTCCACAAGCAAAGTCAATGGAGAAACTGAAAAAAATTATGATTATATGAGGTTCTTGCTTAATGACAGTGTAGTTTCCCCTTAACCATGGTAACAAGATGCTGGAATTGTTGTCACTAAGCAGTACAGTCATGTGACTTCATGTTTTATGACATTGCTTAGTAATGGAAATTCTGGTCCCAATTACCATTGTTAACCAAGAACTACCTATGTTAAGGCAGAACTACACTCTGCTTCTCCGCTGGAGAGATTTCTGCTGATATTTCTGTTTCAGATTTTATATATTTATTTAATTTATTTATTTATATATTTATTTATTTGTCAAACATGTACAAGATAGTAGGTGTTTGTATAAACATAACATAAGCAAAGAAGTACAGATAAATGAGGACAATGGGGCAGTAAGTTAACTGCTAACATCAATTTGGCAAGCAAAAATATGTTTGGTCAGGAAAATATCACTACTATATTACTATCCTTAATGAAATTATTTTGGAAATCTGAGCACATAAGTCTAAGTTTAGAAGTTAAACCTTGACTTTCATCATCAGTGGATGGCATAGAAAAGTTCATAAAATTCCATATGTGGAAATGCTCTACCATTGTAAAAATGGCAATTTTGAAACACAAACTTACATTCTACATATTTCAAGTTCTGTCAGGACATGTAAAGATCTATCCTCTTAACTTCATTCCCATGGCAAACTGGAGAAAGGTAAGTACACTTTTTACTAGTAGATAAGTAATAAAAATTGTTTTTGCAGATGGTAAAACTCATATATTGCAGATGGCCAAATATTGCAAGCATGATTGTACATTTTTAAATCTTGTATGTCTTATTTTATTTTGTATATTCTGTTTTGTAATTCTACTCTGTAGGTTTTATTAAGTTTTAATTAAACTAGATTGCTGACCTGAAAATAAGTATTTGAAATATTGACTTTCAAAAACAGAAATGTAGCAACAAACATGAAAATCTTATACAGCTAATAAGAAATGTTTCAGGTTATGGGATTTGAGGATGGGGAAGAAGGAAATAAAATGGACAAGATATAAAAAAAAGTGGACAAGATTAGAAATGATGTAAAAAGAGAAAAAGGGGAGATTATCCGTAGATACGGGGTGAGTTTTCAACAGTACGCTGACGACACCCAGCTGTACATCACCACCCCATCTCAATTCAGGGAGGCAGTCAATGTAATGTGCCGATGCCTGGACTATGTCAGGATCTGGATGGTGAGAAACAGGCTCAAGCTCAACCCCGACAAGACTGAGTGGCTCTGGATATTGCCTCCTAAGGACCATGTCGACTGTCCCTCCTTGGTTCTTGAGGGAGAAAAATTAACTCCCTCGGAACGGGTTTGCAATTTGGGAGTTCTCCTAGACCCACAGCTAAAATTAGGCCAACATCTTACAGCTGTGGCTAGGGGAGCTTTTGCACAGGTTTGTCTAGTGCACCAATTGCGACCATACTTGGAGAAGGAGGCTCTACTCACGGTCACTCATGCCCTTGTCACCTCCCAATTGGACTACTGTAATGCGCTCTACATGGGGCTACCCTTGAAGAGTATTCAGAGACTTCAACTGGTGCAAAATGCAGCTGCGCGTGCTGTGGTGGGTGTCTCAAGATACACCCACGTAACACCCATACTATGCCAGCTGCATTGGCTGCCGATTGATCTCCGGGTACAATTCAAGGTGTTGATCATCATTTTTAAAGCCCTACATGGCTTAGGACCAGGTTACCTCCGGGACCGCATCCTACCTCATACTTCCCTTCAACCGGTTAGGTCCCACAGAGTGGGTCTCCTCCAGGTCCCGTCAACCAAACAATGTCGGCTGGCGGGTCCTAGGGGGAGGGCCTTCTCTGTAGGGGCCCCTGCTCTCTGGAACCAACTCCCCCCAGAGATACGAATTGCCCCCACCTTGCTGGCCTGCCGAAAAGCCGTGAAGACATGGCTCTTCCTGCAGGCGGGGTTTTGAGACGATTTCCATCTCGGTCTCCCCCACGTAGGTATGATTTTGTATGTTTTTTTAAAAAGGTATTTTAAATTGTTATTAAATTATATTGTTTAGCTGTTCTTTAAATGTTGTACGCCGCCCTGAGTCCCTAGGGAGTAGGGCGGCATTTAAGAGCAAGCAAGCAAGCAAGCAAGCAAGCAAGCAAGCAAGCAAGCAAGCAAGCAAGCAAGCAAGCAAGCAAGCAAGCAAGCAAGCAAGCAATGAATGAATGAATGAATGAATGAATGAATGAATGAATGAATGAATAAATAAATAAATAAATAAATAAATAAATAAATAAATAAATAAATAAATAAATAAATAAATGGAAAATGAATGAAAATAAATTAAATTTTAGAATTTTGATTATTTGGCTAATTCAGAGATAATATAATTATTCTACTGCTACAATGGGCAGGTGAGCCTCTGAGTCAACCTCATGAAACAATTTTACATTTGAGATATAATCTACAATGTTCTACTTATAGTATTAAACTCAGTACATATGTACATATTTTTAAAAGGCACCTTGAGTAATGCAGTGGTCAAATTGTGTGACTGCCTTTGGATGGATCATCGTTCATATGGGTGGCCTGCAGTGGCTTCTGTAAAAAATTTTGCCAATGACAAAATGGCAACACGTGTATTATAATGTTATTGTGCAAAGACACAAAACCTTCATCAGACATCAAACAAAAGTATGTTAGTTGTGTGAATATGCACATCTCATTACTTGTTCCCCTGTGGATGCCTATAGTTGCTTGCTATCTAGCCAGCAGTTATGTGCTGTTTATAAATACTTTCACGATTATTTTTGAGATCTATTCACAACACATGCTGAATTCCTATGGAAAATTACAAAAATTAGTGTCTTTGTTCAAAAGAAGGTACACTATCTTGAAAAAAGCCTCAATGTTAAATGTAAAGGCCATGTTGTGTCCCTGGATCTGCATATTAGCTGGAAAGTTTTCACTCTGGTCCACCTTATTGTCCATCAAAGGTAACTTCTGATTGGCCCTTTTCCAAGCCAGGGCTATGTTATTTAAACCACAGCATTTCCTAGGCATCTTCACTTGTTGCTCACTGTAACCAATAAAGAGCTGAAGCCTGTGTCCTGCCTCTTCAGTATGAGAACTTAACAGGCCATGTATGCTATAGTAAAATAAACTGGATTTGTTTCCTATATGTATTTGATTACATCATAGGTGGATTCCTCCCGGTTCGGACCAGTTCGCCTGAACCGGTAGCAAACCGCTGGTGACGTCACAATGACATCACGGAACTGGTTCAGTCAGTGCCGGTCCGTGGGTGCCACCATTTGGGGGGGGGTAATTTTGGGGGGGGGAGTTTTTTCCCGGGTTTTTTTTTCTTATGCGCATGCGCAAAAGTTGAGTTTTTGGCACTGCACATGCATCGCGATCTTGTTTTTTGGCTTTTTTTGGGAAATGTTTTTTTGGGCACTGCGCATGTGTGTGGGCGCTTCGGGGGTGCGTGCCCACGAGGCGCGCCCATGTGGCACAGGAGGAAGCAAACCAGCAGCGAGGTGAGTTAGAACCCACCCCTGGATTACATCTCTTATAAGCAATACATACTAGGACAGTGATGGCGAACCTATGGCACGCGTGCCACAGGTGGCACGCGGAGCCATATCTGCCGGCACGCGAGCCATTGCCTAGCTCAGCTCCAGTGCGCATGTGCATGCCGGCCAGCTGATTTTTGGCTTGCACGGAGGCTCTGGGAGGGCGTTTTTGGCTTCTGGAGGGCCTCCGTGGGGACAGGGGAGGGCGTTTTTGCTCTCCCCATGCTCCAGGGAAGCCTCTGGAGCCTAGGGAGGGCGAAAAATTGGCCTACCGGGCCCACCAGAAGTTGGGAAATGGGCCATTTCCGGCCTCCAGAGGGCCTCTGGGGGGGCGGGGGAGGGCGTTTTTGCCCTTCCCAGGCAGTGAATTATGGGTGTTGGAACTTGCGCATGTGCGATAGCACACACGCATGCACTTTCGGCACCCGAGGAAAAAAAGGTTCGCCATCACTGTACTAGGACAACTGTAAACCAACACATTGGTGAATATCAAATAGAAAGGTTGTTCTAGTAATCATCATCATCATAATCCCCCAATGAGGCACTACCTTGACGTGGTTGTGGGGCATGTGTGCTCTGAGGAAGATTAGAGCTATGCCAGAGGTTCAACCATGCTGGACAGGTCTCACCAGAGGAGTCAGACAAAGAGTGTCTCTTCTATAAAAAATATGGTGAGATGTAAATTTCAAGCCATACTAGCTCAGATGTTGCCTGGGTTAACAAGGTCTGTGCTAGATTTTGGAGTTCCTGGATATCTGGTAAAACAATGAACTACAGGATTCAGGACTGTTGGCGGAGCAACCAGGGCCAGAAGCTGGAAGAAAAGGTGTTTGCCCATCACAAAGAAATAATGATCTATTATTACAGAGCAAGCCCAACAAGAAGAGGATATTTGAAACAAATGCATCAGTTGTTGCATCCAGAATCAGAAATAACAGAACAGAGGCTAGCAGATCAACGTCGATTTATAATATGAAATAAAGTATTCACAGAAGCAGAATTGGAAGAACTGCAAAGGCAAAGAAATGAAAGCCTTACCAGAAGTAATTCAGAATGTAGACACAAACCAGGGAGAGTTGGTAGTAGAAGAATCCAGCAGAGATATACAATTGTTTTCATTTAGAAACTAGGCACCGTCTCCTCTGCCTCAGGAAGAATAAAACCCTCTGACAAAAGCAGTAAAAGAATTGAAACAAAGAATAACTGAGCATCTAAAACAGCACAAAAACATCAGAATAAGGCTGCCTGCATGGAAGCTTGTTCCAAAGAAACAGCTAGCACAAATGTTAAAAGATGCAAATTCTGCAATATCAAGTATAAGCACCAACTCACTGCACGAGACAAATCCACTAAAATACAGCACAGCTGCAATTATAACTGAATATCTGGGATGCAAAATCAATAGGGAAGAATAAAATTAAACAGTGCACCACAAAAATGGAAGATTAGATGAAAGAAAAGAAGCTGAAGAACAAGAAGACCAAAGAATACAAAATCAAGAAATATCACTTAGAAACAAGAAAGATCAAGGAAGCACTGGAAATAATAAAGCAGCAAATAACAGTATAGCCAAGAAGATTAGTAGATTAGAACCTTGAATTGCAAATTATAGGCAGAACCTGCAATTTCAATCCAATCAGAAATGTTTCTGCCAATCCAACAATGCAGAAACTGCACTGAATCAGTCAATATCTGAAAAGGAAGAAACAGTGCAGTTCTGGACGCAGATATGGATAACCCAAAGAAATACAACAATGATGCAGCTTGATTAAAAGAGGTGGATAAGAATAAAAAAGAAGTTGAAATGAAAGAACTAGAATTAACAGCAGAAATGGTAGAGAAAAGAGCAAGGAAGATCAACAATTGGTCAGCAGCGGGTGAAGATGAACTGCATGGTTTTTGGTTGAAACATCTAACTGGTCTCTACCCACTCATTGCCAAGCAGTTTAACAACATACTATAAGGAGGTGAAATTGAAGAGTGGATAATATCTAGGAAAACCTACCTGATAATGAATGATCCAGCAAAAGGAATGATCCAGCAAAAGGGTCTGGATGAACATGAGTACAAATACCTGGGTATCCTTCAAGCGGACAACATCAAGCACACTGAAGTCAAGAAAAATATTAGAGGTGAATACATCAAGAGAGTGAAGAAAATCTTAAAGTCCAAACTCAATGGAGGAAATACCATCAAGGCAATTAACATCTGGGCAATTCCAGTCATTAGATACATAGCTGGAATAGTGGACTGGACTCAAGCAGAACTAAAAATGAATAGGAAGACCAGAAAAATAATGACAATGATGCCCTTCATTCTCCCAGCAACATTGACAGACTCTACCTACCAAGGCAAATAGGTAGGTGTGGAATGTTGCAAGTACATCAGATGATTGGAGAAGAAAAAAGGGCTTTGGAAGAATATCTGAATAACAATGAAGATGATGCACTGAAGTTAGCATGCCAGGAAGGCTTGTTCACTACTGGAGAAATCCAACTGGCCTACACAAAAGACCAAATGAAGAACATAATGGAGGCATGGGAAGATAAAGTACTACATGGCCAGTACATTAAAAAAAATAGAAGGGAAAGCATATAATAACAAGACCTAGCAATGGCTAAGAGCAGGAAAGTTAAAGAAAGAGACTGAGAGACTAATTCTGGCTCTGCAAGACTAAGCACTAAGGATAAATGCATACAAAGCCAGAATTGAGAAAACAGCAACAGACAGTAACTGAGAAAACAGTGGACCACCTGGTAAGCTGCTACAAGAAGATTGCACATACTGACTACAAACAATGGCATGACAAAGTAGTAACAATGGTGCATTGGAAGATCTACAAGAAATATCATTTGCCTGCAAGCAAGAAGTGGTGGGACCATAAAATAGAGAAATTTGTAGAAAATGTGTCAGAGTTTGCAGCATACACAAGCAGACTAGTAAATGAACTTCAGCAGGATTCAATTATATATAACAAACTTCTTTATATACAATACCATAAAGCAGAATCCAGAACTCAGAATCCAGAAGCACAGAATCAATATTCACAGAAGTAATATTCACAGAAGCAATATAATACAGAGACTAATATAATACAGAGACAAGTCATTACAGAAGCCACCCATATATATACAGATCAGAGAACCTAAGCCACGCCCAGGCTCCGAGCCGTCTCTTATGGCCCCATACAAACAAATACTGTTTCAGTTTCAAAACAGTCCCCATTGGCTGACCTGTTGCTATGCCTATACATTGACTGATCTTGTTACTAAGCCCAGTTCATGAATATACACTGACAAAATGAAGAACTTAAATTGCTCTGGGACTTTAGAATTCAAACAGACAGGCACCTGGCACATAACACCCCAGACTTAACATTTGTTGATAAGAAAGACAAAAAAGTCTGGATAGTGGATGTGACAGTGCCTGGAGACAGCAGAATAGCAGAGAAACAACTGGAAAAGATAACAAAATACAAAGACCTACAAATAGAAATAGAACGACTGTGGCAAAGACAAGCAAAGGTAGTACCAATAGTAATAGGCACCTTGGGTGCAATACAATTGGAGCACCACTTAACACCATAGGCCAGTGATGGTGAACCTTTTTTTGTTCGGGTGCCAAAAGGGCAGGCACATGCACGATTGCATGTGTGTGTGTGCCCACACCCATAATGCAATGCCCTCCCCTGCTAATGCACGCACAATCCCCCCGCAGTCCCCCCGCACATGCGCACTGAAGCCTCCGAACTTTCGGTAGGCCCGTTCGGCCATTTTTTTCCTTCCCCAGGCTTCAGGAGGCTTTCCTGCAGCCTGGGGAGTGCGAAAAATGGCCCAACGGGCCTACCGGAAGTTCATTTCCAAACTTCCAGTAGACCCGTTGGTCTCATTTTTTGCCATCCACAGGCTCCGCAGGCTTTCCTGAAGCCTGGGGAGGGCGAAAGCAGCCTCCCCCGTCCTCCGGAAGGCCAAAAATCAGCTGGCCAGAGCACACATGCACAGTGGAGTTGACATAGGGCAATGCCTCGTGTGCCCTCAGATATGGCTCCACGTGCCATAGATTCACCATCACAGCCATAGGCATTGACAAATTTGCCATCAGTCAAATGCAAAAGGATTGGGAACAGCTTCCATCCTGCAACGATATCTGTAACACCATCAAACATAAAGATTTGCTTATCCCAGGTTCTTGGTAATGACTCAATAGATAGACAAAAATGCCAAACCCAGTCTGAACATCTGGCTGACTGTGCAATGATCAATAATATCTGTGTGGTCAGAGAAAGGAAGTGACATCACTGAAATAAAATGCTTTCCCACTTCTTTTTGTGAGGTATATCCACTTAAGGATTATGCCCAGATCTGGACCTCTGGGACCTCATTGTGTGGGCTGTTTCAATGCTGAGCCAATTTCTTTTTGGCTGTGGTACATTTCAAACTGAAGTTAAGGATACTCTTTGGAAATTATGCAAAGTTTATTTCATCATGTAAATAGAAAGAGTTGGTGACCACAGGCAAGATAGCAAATAAAAGGAAAGATGCTAGACAAAAAGGATGTAAAAACAATTTTGCACACAGTTCTGTGGATGTTTATTCTGAAATAAGGCTTAAACAACAGAGTAATGTGTCAAGTGAGCTTTATTTTCCAGAAAATCTGCACAAGACTGAAGACTTCCACTGTAATATTAAAGGCATGTACTTGAATACAATGAATACTAGAGCCCAGTATGAAAGTTATTCCTGGTTTCCAAATATAATAATAAAACTGGATGAGTAGAATTTCTTCTTCTGAAACTCTGCTATTCCTCATTCCTTAGAGGTATGTAAGGGGCGTGCATAAGTGCACAAGCATGCTTACCGTCCCTATCCTAAAGTCTCCCATGTATTCGTAAAATATCATCTACTCAAAACCATGCTTCTACTTTTTATATATTCATATTACTGTTTATACTTTGTAACCATATACACGCTTGACAAAACAAACAAACAAACAAACAAACAAATAAACAAATAAAACATACATACATACATACATACATACATACATACATACATACATACATACATACAAACATTTGGGACCTGTAATAAATGTTTCTGTACATCAGCTTCTAAGAAGGCTTGTCCAGAGTTCTCAGAAGCACAGCAACCAGGCTTTTCTATAGAATACTCTATATTTTTAAAAGTTTTAAGCAAATCAGTTCTCACAGGTTTTTTTTCTTATTTTTTTTGTAAGATACGACTGAATATTCTGGACTTTTGGGAAGTCATCAAACATCCCCAATGAGTTGATTTTATGCAAATGTGCCTCCTACGCTTTTTAGTGAAACATTTTACGTGAGCCTAGGATAGAGTGAGCCTGCCTCCATTGCATTTGAACTTCCCAGAGTCTGCTGGGAGGAGCTGCTGGCTGTAAGTGGGGGAGATTGAGAGGGAGTACAGAGGACAAATGTGTATGTGCGCGAATCATATATTGTAACTATAAACCAAAAATAGCAATAATACATTCAGGGTAAGTGCGCCTGAGATTGCTCATTTTATTTTATTTCAGAATGACCAGCTTAGTACAGTGCAATACTTGTTTTGCAGCTGTCTTTCGCAGTACTCTTTTCAAATTTGGATACTGTCCTCTTTGTAAACAAATTACTAATCTACATGGACAGATTACCTATCTAGAATCTCTAATCTGTGCTCTCCAAGCAGAAATTAGGTGTCCAAATCAGCCACTCCACTCTATTGAGCTGCCGCGCTATCAACCCCCTCTACCACAAAGATCCAGCAGGAGAAGGGCAGTATGGACAACCGTGGGATCTGGCAGGGTGAGAGCGGTGAACCATAAACATAAAGCTTTCACTGTGTCCCAGCATAACAAATTCTGTGCCATTGCTGATCTTAATAGGGACACTAAAGTGACAGGTCAAGGTAGTTGTGATGACGATGATAACTCAAATGAGCAGGAGATCATGGTCCAAGACGAAGAACTTGTTTTGGATGGGGAAAGTGTGAATCAGGTATTACACATCAGTCATGCAAGAAGAGCAAGGTATTCAAAAAGAGAAGCCACCTTCTGGTTGGTGATTCAATTATAAGGGATGTAAATTTAGGAAAGGGTTTTTGGAGGTTTTGAAAGAGGTCAGGTGTCTACCAGGTGCTACTGCCAGCAGAGACAAGAGGCGTATTTTTAAGATAGTCAAGAATGCCAGTAAGGACTGTGATGTTGATGCTATTATACATCTTGGCACTAATAATCAGTCCCAAAAATATGTACTTTCTGTGCATAATGATTTCCAGAGCTTGGGGTATGAACTTAGTAGTATAGGTTATCTTTTCAGAGGCATAAGGAACAAAAAGGGAAAGGCCAGCATGTAGCAGAGTTTAATGTGTGGCTAAAGGAGTGGTGTAAAAGGGAAAGTTTTGATTTTATTAGTCATGATATCTGCAGCTGGTCCAATGAAAAACTGTACAAAAGAGATAGTTTGCATCCATAAAAGAAAGGGACTGAGTTACCTGGCATTAAATTCACAGATTTTCTGGTTAACCATTTAAACTGAACAGCGAGGACAAAGAATTAATTGATACAGGACATTTCTATCCCCAGCAATCTAAAATTAATAGGGTTATAACATAGATGTAACATAGATGTTTGGCACCCATAATGCAACGCGCATGCGACACCACCTGCATGCCCCGCCCCCCACGCATGTATACATGACCCCCCACATTCCCCTCTCCCCGTGCATGTGTGTGCGACCCTCCCTGTGCTCCCCACTGCCCACATGCGCATGCGTGCACACCTCCCTGTGCTCCCCCACACCCCTCACGCATGCGCACGACCCCCTGCCCTGTTTTGGGCCTAGCAGGCCTCCCTGCAGCCTCCTGGGACCAAAAATGGGCTACAGGGGGACACCACACCCCCACGCACCATTTTGGGCCTAGCAGGCTCCCTGTAGCCTCCTGGGACCAAAAACGGGCTGTGGGAGGGACGCTGTATCCCCCATGCCCCATTTTGGGCTTAGCAGGCATCCCTGCAGCCTCCTGGGACCAAAAATGGGTTGCGGGGGGGCACCACACATCCCCACGCCCCATTTTGGGCCTAGCAGGCCTCACTGCATTCTCCTGGGATCAAAAAGGGGTCTCGGGGAAGGTGTCTCCCACATGCACCCTACCCTCTGCACATGCACGGCAGATACCCAAAAATCAGCTGGCCGGCAGGAGGCACGCGCGCATGTGCAGTGGAGCTGAGCTCTGCATTCCACCTGTGGCATGCATGCCATAGGTTCGCCATCATGGCTATAGGCCACCCAACCAAACAGAAGAAATAGATGAACTTTTTGCTAGGCAGCTAACTAACTAAGCTATCTAGGAAGCACTTCACAATAGTAATGGGGGATTTTAACTACCCTGACATCAACTGAGAGACAAACTCTGCACCAAGTGGAAGAGCCAGCAGGTTCCTAACAAACCTAGCATACAACTTTATTTCCCAAAAAGTAGAGAAGGGAACAAGGGGATCAGCCATATTGGACTTAATTCTCACTAACAGAGATGAAATGATAGAAGGTGTTGAAGCTGCAGGAACCTTGGGGGCAAGTGATCATGCAATATTAGAATTCAACATTATGCAAGCACAAGCAATAGAACAAAATCAAACTAGAATCTTGGACTTTAAGAGAGCTAATTTCAATAAACTTAGAGGGAACTTGGGAAGGATTCCATGGATGAGAATCCTCAAGGGGAAAACAACTCAAGAAACTTGGGAAATTTTGAAAAGTGAGATTATAAAATCCCAGTCTAGCACAATACCAATGAAGAAGAAAAACAACAGCTCTCAGAAGAAAATAGCATGGCTGCATAAAGAACTCTCTGACAAATTGAAAGATAAAAGGGACAAGTATAAAAAGTGGAAAGAGGGGCACATAACTAAGATGGAGTAAGAAAAGCTAAGGCTCACAATGAACAAAGGCTTGCGACAAAAGTAAAAAAAATAAAAAAAGCTTCTTCCAACATGTTAAAAACAAGGAAAAAATCAAGGAAACAATTGGTCCATTGCTGGGAGAAAGTGGCAAGAAGATGACAAGCAACAGGGAGAAAGCAGAACTAATTAACTTGTTTTTTGCAACTGTCTTTACACAAAGGGAAAAAACAGTCCAACCTTTCAAAAACAGCACCACAAAAACAGATTAAGAACACAAGTTAAAATAGGGAAGAAAATGGTAAGTGAGCACCTGTCTACCCTAGGTGAGTTCAAATCACCAGGACCAGATGGATTATACCCCAAGGTTCTGAAGGAACTGGCAGATGAGATCTCAGAACCACTGAACAGCCAGAGGACTGGGAAAGAGCTGATGTAGTTCCCATCTTCAAAAAAAGGGGGGAAATAGATCCAGGAAACTATAGACCTATTAGCCTGACCTCAATACCAGGGAAGAATCTGGAAAAGATAATCAAGCAACGAATCAGTGAATACCTAGAAGCAAACAAAGTAATAACCAAAAGCCAATATGGGTTTGTCCCTCCTTGCAAAAGGGGGGAGCGAGGAACACTTACAAGGCAGAGCTGAGGAATTCGCTGAGTTTCTGTCGGATAAAGTCGCTCAGATTCGGTCAAATTTGGACTCCGGCATGGCAGAGTCCATAGAGTTGACAGGGGCGAGTCTTAGTCCACCATTATGGGAAGAGTTTGGGCCTGTTTCTCCCGAGGATGTGGACAGGGCTATGGGAGCGATGGGTACCTCCACCTGTTTATTGGACCCGTGCCCCTCCTGGCTGGTCTCGGCCAGCAGGGAGGTGGCACGCGGCTGGATCCAGGCGGTGATCACTGCTTCTTTGCGAGAGGGATCCGTACCGCAGTCATTAAAAGCTGCGGTGGTGCGACCCCTCCTGAAGAAGCCTTCCCTGGATCCAGCCGATTTGAAAAACTACCGTCCAGTCTCCAACTTACCTTTTCTAGGTAAAGTTGTAGAGAAGGTGGTGGTGACCCAGCTTCTGCAGCTCCTGGATGAAACAGATCATCTAGATCCTTATCAGTCGGGTTTCAGGCGCGGCTACAGTACAGAAACTGCCTTGGTCGCTCTGATGGATGATCTCTGGCGGGCCCGGGATGGGGGGAACTCCTCCATCCTGGTGCTACTTGACCTCTCAGCGGCTTTCGATACCATCGACCATGGTATCCTTCTGCATCGGCTCGGCGAGTTGGGAGTGGGAGGCACCGTTTTGCGGTGGTTCTCCTCTTATCTCGCCGATCGGATGCAGTCGGTGTTGGCAGGAGGGCAGAGATCGTCCCCTAGGCCCCTACTATGTGGGGTGCCCCAGGGGTCGGTTCTCTCGCCCATCCTGTTTAACATCTACATGAAACCGTTGGGTGAGATCATCCGCAGGCATGGGGTGTGTTTCCATCAGTACGCTGACGACACCCAGCTGTACATTACCACCCCGTCTGACTTCAGGGAGGCAGTTGATGTAATGTGCCGATGCCTGGACGACGTTAAGATCTGGATGGGGAGGAACAGACTCAGACTTAATCCCGACAAGACCGAGTGGCTGTGGATAATGCCTCCTAAGGACCATGATAACTGTCCCTCCTTGGTCCTTGAGGGTGCGAAACTGACTCCCTCAGACCAGGTCCGCAACTTGGGGGTCCTCCTAGATCCACAGCTAAAATTAGATCTTCACCTTTCTGCTGTGGCTAGGGGGGCCTTTGCACAGGTTCGCCTGGTGCACCAGCTGCGGCCATATCTGGAGAAGGAGGCGTTACTCACGGTCACTCATGCCCTTGTCACCTCGCATTTGGACTACTGCAATGCGCTCTACATGGGGCTACCCTTGAAGAGTATCCGGAGACTTCAGTTGGTGCAAAATGCGGCTGCGCGTGCTGTGGTGGGTGTGCCGAGGTACACCCACGTGACACCGATTCTCCGCCAGCTGCATTGGTTGCCCATCGGTCTCCGGGTCCAATTCAAGGTGTTGATCACCATCTTTAAAGCCCTTCATGGCTTAGGACCAGGATATCTCCGGGACCGCATTCTGCCTCACACTTCCCTCCGACCGGTTAGGGCCCACAGAGTTGGCCTCCTCCGGGTCCCGTCGGCCAAGCAATGCCGGCTGGCGGGCCCCAGGGGGAGGGCCTTCTCTGTGGCTGGCCCCGTGCTCTGGAACCAACTCCCCCCAGAGACCCGAACCATCCCCACTCTGCTGGCCTTCCGAAAGGCCGTTAAGACATGGCTCTTCCTGCAGGTGGGGGGGACAGCTTAACCCATCTGAGCTTACCCCCCAAGTATGTATGTGGTTGAATGGATGGATGTTGTTGCTGCTTTTATACTGTTTTTTTTAAATTTTGTACTGTTTTTAAATTGTTTGAAATTTTGTCTATTCTTGTATTTCTTATGTTGTACGCCGCCCTGAGTCCTTCGGGAGTTGGGCGGCATATAAGAATAACAAAATAAATAAATAAATAAAAACAGATCATGCCAGACTAATCATATTGCATTCTTTGACAAAGTGACAAAATTAGTAGACCAGAGGAATGCTGTAAATATACAGTAATTTACTTGGACTTCAGTGAGGCATTTGATAAAGTAGACCATAATTTACTACTAGATAAAATAGAAAAATGTGGGTTACATAGCATCACCACCAGATGGATTTGTAACTGGCTGACCAACCGCACTCAATGTGTAGTCCTCAATGGAATTGCATCTACATGGAGGGAAGTATGCAGTGGAGTCTGCAAGGCTCTGTTTTAAGCCCAGTACTCTTCAACATCTTCATCAATGATTTGTTGCAAATTTGCAGACAACACCAAGCTAGCAGGAATAGCCAACACTCCGGAAGATAGGCTTAAGATACAGAAGGAACTTGACAGATTTGAACATTGGGCGCTATCTAACAAAATGAAATTTAATGGTGAAAAAAGTAAGGTTCTACATTTGGGCAAGAAAAACAAAATGCACAGGAACAGTATATGTGGTAGTTTGCTCAATAGTAGTTACTATGACAGGGATCTTGGAGTCCTAGAGGACAACCATTTAAACATGAGCCAGCAGTGTGCAGCAGTTGACAAAAAAGATAACACAGTTCTAGGCTGCATAAACAGAAGGATAGAATCAAGATCACATGAAGTGTTAACACCACTTTATAATGCCTTGATAATGCCACACTTGGAATACTGCATTCAGTTTTGGTCGCCACTATGTAAAAAGGATGTTGAGACTCTAGAAAGAGTGCAGAGAAGAGCAACAAAGATGATTAGGGGACTGGAGGCTAAAAAATATGAAGAACGTCAGCAGGAACTGGGTATGTCTAGTTTAATGAAAAGAAGGACTAGGGGTGACATGATAGCAGTGTTCCAATATCTCAGGGACTGCCACAAAGAAGAGAGAGTCAAGCTATTATCCAAAGCACCTGAGGGCAGGACAAGAAGCAATGGGTGGAAACCAATCAAGGAAACTAATCAAGGAGAAAAGCAACCTAGAACTAAAGAGAAATTTCCTGACAGTGAAAACAATTAATCAGTGGAACAACTTTTATTTGTTTGTTTGTTTGTTTGTTTGTTTGTTTGTTTGTTTGTTTGTTTGTTTGTTCATTTGTTCGTTCGTTCGTTCAATTTCTATGCCGCCCAACTCCCTAGGGACTCTGGGCGGCTCACAACAAAAATACTAAATATCAAAAATAGTGCCAAAACATCTAAAACAGTTTTAAAAATTTGCCTCCAGACGTTGTGAATACTCCAATACTGGAAGTTTTAAAGAAGAGATTGAATAACCATTTGTCTGAAATGGTGTAGGGGTTCCTGCCTTAGCAGGGGGTTGGACTAGAAGACCTCCAAGGTCCCTTCTAACTCTGTTATTCTGTTTTGTTTTCTGAACCTACCAATAGCTCTTGCTAATGCCCCATCCATTAGGGTTAGGAGGCTAATCATGATTTAAGGCAGTGAAGCAATTGCATCTGTAGTGAAGCAATTGCCATTGCTGTCAACTTCCTATAAGATGTCACAACATTGTGGAGAAGGCTGCAGCCCACATGAAGCACCACCATTATGTAATTGCTCATGACAGGTAGTGATGCCATTGGAAGGGCACAGTATCCAATAACAATATAACTATTGGTGAATCCCTCCCACTTGACTCTTCATTGAGAACAAATAGGAAAATGCAGCAGCCATTCGAGTTTATTATTAGTATTATTTATTTTGTGAGATTTATATACCGTCTCACAGTGCAAGCACTCTCTAAGCGGTTTACACCAGTAAGCAATGTATATTTATATTGCCCCCAACAATCTGGGTCCTCATTTTACCTACCTCGGAAGGATGGAAGGCTGAGTCAACCTTGAGCCGGTGAGATTTGAACCGCTGACCTGTGGATCAGTGTCAGCTAAAGTGGCCTGCAGTACCTGCCTCTAACCGCTGCACCACCTCGGCTCTTATTGTGGAATCCCTGTTGCTCTCTGAGCCTGGTTGTTAGTTAGCAGACAGGTTTCATTACCTGAGTAGGTAACATCGTCAGTGCTAATAAGTATTTGTTCCCTGTTTATATAGTAGCTTTCCTTTCCAGCTAGATGAGAGTGGGAGTATGGTTTCTCCTCAGTAGTGCTTTAGTTAAGGTATTGGGGTTTTTTTGCTATACAACCTCTTCGTCTAATTGTATTTTTACCAGGAACCCCAACATAAACATAGTCCCAAAAATTAGTCTATTGTAAAAAAGTACTGTGACATCAAATGAAACCATTTTCTTCTAGTTTAAGTTTTGATTTTTCTGTAGTGGGCAGTTGATCTAATGTTCGCTCCTCTCTGTGAGGTGTCCAAGATTTTGTAACTTCTTTGATTGTGTAGTTTGTAAAAATTACAAAGAAGTAGCTAGGCAACCAACAGCAGTTCCTTTTCCTGACAGCATAACCTCATTCTTGCCAAAATTATCATTGACCCAAGATGATGTGGCTAGTATTTGATGGCTTAATCCTTTATGGAAAATGAATAGAAGCAGACATGTCCCCGCATGTCATTGCTCTGTCTGAAAGAAAGTACTGGAAGAATAAACAAGTATTACTATAGTGGATTAAGGAATGGTGATATATGGTGGAGTACAAATGCCATTGTCAGCCTCCAAAAGTTCTGCTTGCTTCAGCTGTCATAAGAAATGGTGAGAGTGGGGTTGGGATAGGTATTTGGGGGGTTGCGAAGTTGCTGGAGATGTCCCGGTTTGTCTCTGATAGTGCTACCAGGCTTCAGAGACATGTTTATTGCCTGCTCAAGGTCAACGGCAGATGTGGACGGCCAGGCGGGCAGTGCACCCACATGACACCTCGGCACATGAGGATTGGCTGGGTTGCCCAGGGGGGTTATGAGGGAGGGTTTTGGGGTGCTTTGTATATGCATTTTTGCGCGCTTTTTGCTTCAGAACTTGCTTTCCTTTTGTTGCTATCATTTCTTGTCTAGTAAAAGTACTCACCTCTATAAACATGGAGTTGGGGTTTTTATTTCCTGGACTTTGAATGGAAGCACACCTGACATCCATGTTCTGAATTGTTAGGGCTAATGAGTCATTAATGTCATTGGATCACATTCACCATAAACTCCAACAGAAATATTCAGCTCCTCAGGCATGGGGGCCCCTGGGCTGCACTGTAAAACTCCAGTTCACTGTTTGCCAGTGCTATAGGTCATAGACGTCAATAATGTCTCCCAGTAATAATTCTGCAGTAGCAAATAAGCTATGCATTTGCTCCCAGCATGGATATTTCTGATTTCATACCACTAAATTCTAACCCTAAAGACACAAACTATCATTTATTGATCTGCAAAGTATTCTATGGCCTTCCAAGTGGAATATAGATGGTATTATATGAATGCCTGGACTTTATGAGATTCCAGAATCAACTCAGAAAAACCATGTGTTTTTCAATGTAACAAGTCTTATAGGCTATTTGGAGCTACCAATATCATCACAATCTCATGATTGATGATGTTATGCTAAAATAGGTATAGCACTCACCCTACAACTGGGATCACATATACAAATATGCTTGGACTTGCAATGTAAAATATGTGTGCAAATAAGACACATGTAAAATGTATGTCTTTATGCATATATTCTCCATTCTAGCACCTCACAAAACTATGTCTAAAAATAATTTTTAAATTAAGCATGTCATAATTCATCTGAACAATCACAAAAAACACAATAGATCAACATTTGTATAGAATATAATATTGCATCAATGCTTAGCATAGTTTTTTATATTAATCAAACATATTAGATTTTATTAAATAAAAAGTTTATTTACTACCTAATTTCTTTTTTTAAAAACAACCATTTTTTCCCATTCAATCATGTCCGACTCTCAAAGACATTTTGTTATATTTATTTATTTATTTATTTTATTAAATTTATATGCCACCCAACTCCAAAGGACTCTGGGCAGCTTAACAACATAATAAATATTAAAGACATCATTAAACATTAAAACAATTTAAACAATTTAAAATCCATGCATATCGTTTCATGGCCAGATCTCGCCGATTACAACCGCAAGATCAACTGCCCCAGGCCTGCAGGAAAAGCCAGGTCCTTACTGCTTTTTGGAAGGCCAATAAGGTGTGTATATATGTATAAGAAAGGATGTCATTGATGAATAAATATCAGTTAACAAATAAACAATTAACTTTATGTTTTTCAAATGTTCCTAACTCACAAAGACAAGAGCTGTTTCAGAAAGAAGGTGGACCTATTAAAGGAGCAAGATGACTTCCCCTTCCCTGACTCCTCTCCCCAGCTTTCTTGTGAAAAGTTTTATATCCAAATATATTTTATTCTTTTATACTGTTTCCATCTTTCCTTAAAATATTAACAGAATCCACAATGATCTGAGAATCAATGTCTCCACTAGATAATTGACAGTCAAGCTGAAACTAAATTAACCAACTAAAATTAGCAAACTTTCTCAAACACCCAAATAAGTTATCTAATCCACATATCAAAGAATAAAGTCTGTAAACACAGAGTTAATTAAAATAGGTCTTCCAGAGGAACTGAATATTCACAAAAATAAACATACCTATACACACATACACACATCCCTCCCTAGAATAAACATGTAGACACTTCACCCTGGACAAGCTCCCCCTATAAAAATCTGATGCTGTAGTCCATTCCTCTGCAGCTTGCCCCTAAAGTCAAACTGTTTTGCTTTTAAGAATAAATATTTCTTCTTTCCTCACAGCTATCATTTTTATTTAATCTTGCACAGCTCCAGCTCCAGTTGGAACCTCAAATTATTCCTATGAAAATGTGGCAACCCAGATGGGACTCCAAACTAACCTGGCCAGTGGACCTAGCCTGGGTAAGTTCATCCAGCTAACAACAGACTGTGTTTGTCTGTGGATATTGCTCCCGGGCTCTGACCACTTGGCACTGGTAGTAAAAGGGCTTTGAATTTTGAACCAGATAGTTGCTTGAAAAGAAGAATCTTGTAGTACCTCCAAATTTCTGTTTTTTTGTACCCAAGGAGTGAGTGAGTGAATTGAGTGTGCTATGTATGGGTTTTTCCCCTTCTTTCCTTTCCATTACTGTTTGATTTTATGCTCTGTACTTTTTCTAACTACCCCCAAACTCTTGTGATCAAGAGACTTTAGATAGCAAGGGGAATTGACGTTCCAAGGGGCTGTGAATCACAGTAGGTTGCATGTAGAAAAATAGAGTGGATGTGCAAGTTTTATCAGGGTGATTGCTAGTGTCATTTCATATCAAGGCCATTTCACATCAAGGCCTTTCCTGAAGCCTGGAGAGAGTGAAAAAAAGGCCTAAAATCAGCTGGCTAGCATGCGCATGCGCACTGGAGCTGACATAGGGCAATGCCTCGTGTGCCCTCAGATATGGCTCTGCGTGCCACCTGTGGCACATGTGCCATAGGTTTGCCATCACTGATCTATGAAAACCAATAAAAAGCAATATATTTGTTTCTGTTACTTCTCTTTACCTGTGTTTACCAGCCTCCAAGTAAAAGCTGGAGGCTGAAAGAAAAAAAAGGGGGGGGGGGTCAGAGACTCTTTAATTCCTCTCTACTCTGCAGCCTATTCTGAACCTTTTTGCAACTGCTAAACATTTCTTCCCTCTAAATTTCTTTATGAAAACTAAGCTATGAAGAATAATCTTTCCACCTTGGTTTGCAAGGCCAGCAAGGCAATGTGGAGGGAAGTCTTTTTCTCCTTTTCTTTCCTTTTCATACCCCTTCCCCCAAGAAATGGGACAAGAATTCTTGTGCGAGTGTCTTGGTCAAATACAGTTTCCTGTCTGTAATTTGTTTGTCAATGCTGCAAGGACAGTCTGGTAGATCATTTAATCAGTCCTAAATTTAGACAGCTGACTTCTACTATTAAATCCTGTTTAACTTACAGTTTTTCTTATCTGATATGCTAATTAAGAGGAAGAAATTGCAAACCCACAACCCAGCAAAAGCTTGTTTCCAAAACTCTATTACAAAGTATATTAAAAGTAATGCCATTCTGTCTTTGTATTTGTAAACTGCACTATAAGAGATGAATAAAATGTATGGATAAGCAATATAAGCTTAGCTGCCATGTTTACAGCTTTGCTTTTCATAAATGTACATGCTTTGTTTGTAAGAAAGTTAATCATTTGTAACTGTATGTGGAAAGCAGAGTTTGAGAAAGGAATGCCATGTTTTAGAAGAGTAGCCTAGATAGGATTTTGAGAAGCAGCAGAAGAAAAGGCCTTATACTGTATATGGTGTTGGAAGAAATATCCATCTGGTTCAGTTCCAAGTGGGGAGAGATACTGGAAACATGGAGGCTGATTGGAAACATGGTTTATTGATAGACAGGACCACATGGGTTTGAGGTCCTGGGCAGCTGACCATATGGAGTAGAGAGAGAGAGGATTTATATCCTCTCTTGGGCCTTGCCCTTGAGCTTCCTGTTCCTGTGCAAGAAATGTATTCTCTCGGTCGTCAGACTCCCAGGGGGCTATGCAGGGATCATAGCTGAGGTTGTCTGAGATAAGTTTGGTTGAACCTTGCTGGGTGATGCAATGAAGGGGCAGAGCTCATGAGGTGAGCTCTGCTGATAGATAATCCTATTATGTTCCTGAGGGTCATGTTTTAATCACATCACCCTGGAGCTGAAGGTCTAATTGTCTTGTTGATAGGCTGGCCCAGTCCTACTGGGGCTTTAACAAAGGTGGGGGCTGCTTTTTAAGAGCATGTTTCTCCTTTAGGGAAATATAATATTCTGCCTTTTTAATATTTCCTAAAATATTTCATTCTTCTAGGAGAGGGGTGGGTGCTAACTTTCTACAATGGTCAGTAATAAGAAAGTTTAAGAAAAGAGATTCAGGAGCTATAACATAAGCTATCTTATGTTATGTAGCAAAATTTAAGTGATTTTTGCATTTTAATTGATGTATCCTAAATAATGCATTTGGAATTTCAAACAAGTGATACACTTGTTTTCTTTTCTCTCAAAGCCAAGGAAAAGAAGGTGAACAAATTTGTGATGAGAGCCAGTTTGGTTTAAGGCACCAACCTAAAAAGTAAAGAAGGTGGGCTCAAGTCCTACCTTAGCCATGACAGTGGACAGGGTGACTTTGGGGAAGTTATTATCTCTTAGCCATAACAAAAAAGGCACATTTTTGCTTTCCCAACTGTTATTGCCTAATCTCTGTACTGTTTGCCTAATATTCTGTGCTGCCTCCAAGACAAATTTGCACTTCAGCCTCTCTCAATAATCCCATCACAGGAATAGTTCAGTATTGTTGACTCCATGTGGACCAGTAAGAAAAAAAAATCTAAAGGTATGTGATTCCCCCCCCCCTTTTACCTATGTTTTAGCTTTTTAAAAAAAAAATCCTAAATAGGTCATGTGAGCATGTTTAGTGGGTAATTTTCAGGTTTCCTGGGTTTCATTTTTGTCCCTTAACATGGCATCTGGTAAGGATGAAGATGTACCCACCCAGCTTTGCAAGATCTTGTTCTGGGTAATTATTAAAAATTGGAAAGTATTACATACCTTTACAATTCAAGTAAAAAACAGTTCAAGCCTTGCCTTAGAAAATAGCTGCATGTAAATAGTCCTATCCTAGTATGGCAATAGGGCTAAGACTCAAGACAGGATAATTACCAGATTCTGAGGTTGCAAACAGCTCAAATTAATTATAGCACTGATAATTTTTAAAGTATTCTTTTAACAACTAATCTGTACCCTGCTGACCATGGGAGTGGAAGCCACTTTGAAATTAAGCCATCTTGAACCTCAATCAATGATTTGATGACCCTCACCTAGTCTATGCCTAGCAAGAGAATGTTTCCCCAAGAGGTTTGCACATCCCATACTGTATGTGAAAAGAATAACTTGCTTTCTTGCTGGTAGACATAATTGAGAAAAATAGGTATGAAAAATGCCCAATAACATCAATATGGAACCTGAAATGGGCACTTAATAATAGATTTGAATCTACTCGGTATAGATGTATGTTAAAGGAACCATGGCTCCCCCACAATAATGTTAATAATTGTCTTTTGATTCAGTATACTTCAAACAGGAGAAACTGCAGTCACTTCAGAAAGAGTTCTCCAAGCTACTAAAAATTAAACAGTATTGGACTTGGTTAACATTCACCAACCAAACTGCCTGCCTGATGTTTACTGTACCTCTTTCTGCTGATCATCACAAATGCCAAGACCAACCAACCAGCAATAGAATTGATTGGATTTATACTGGGACTCATGGAACAGGGAGGTAGTAGGAAAAATTGGATATTCATTTGTATACTTGTAATT
Source organism: Diadophis punctatus similis (assembly GCA_023053685.1). Lineage (NCBI taxonomy): Eukaryota > Metazoa > Chordata > Lepidosauria > Squamata > Dipsadidae > Diadophis > Diadophis punctatus. The sequence continues at coordinate 11,008,949 of JALIGW010000008.1, forward strand.
ATTGTCATGTTCTAATAGATGCAATTATTATTGAAGAACTACTGTATGTATCCACAATGCATATGGGCAAAACAAGATCTTAAATGATCCCCCATAAAGTGAAACTCCAGGAAAAACTTGTGGAAGACTGGGCGTGGCAGATTGTGAGGGCTGTCCCTTGTTGGGATAATTAGCCTTGTACTGACCCTGTCAAATTATATTTCTCCCAAAATAATTTCTTAGTCCATAGAACATAGGTTTGCATAGTTTGAAGCACTACACTATTGCTTTTCTTCTAACAATGTTAATTAATGAACCCCTCTTCCTAAAGATGTTTCCCTTATGTTACAAATAAAGAAAACGTATGGTTCTAAACTACACCATTAACAGTGTACACACACACACACACACACACACACACACGGGGACAATTATGAGAAATTTTATATCCAAATATATTTTATTCTTTTATACTGTTTCCATCTTTCTTTAAAATATTAACAGAATCCACAATGATTTGAGAATCAGTGTCTCCACTAGACAATTGATAGTCAAGCTGAAACTAAGTTAATCAATTAAAATGAGTGAACTTCCTCAAACCCCCCAAATAAGTTATCCAGATCTAATCCACATATCAACGGATAAGTGCTGCAAACACAGAGTTAATTAAATTAGGTCTCCAAGAGGAACTGCATGTTCACAAGATTAAACATACGATATCTACACACACACACACACACACACACACACACACACACACACACACACACACACACACACACTTCCCTCAAATGTCATCCTAGAATTAATACATAAACACTTCACCCTGGACAAGCTCCTCGTATAAAAATCTGCTGCTGTACCGCATTTCTCTGCAGCCTGCCCCTAAAGGCAAACTGTTTTGCTTTTAGGAATAAATATTTCTTCTTTCTTCACAGCTTCATTGGATTTCATTTTTATTTATTCTTTTGCAGCCCTAGCTCAAATTGGAACAAATTATTCTTCTGACAATCTTAAGGTTAAGTAATTATGCCAGTTCCTAGCCTCCTCCTGATTCCATTGTATAGTGCTGAGTAAATCAGAGATTTATATTTGTCCCAGACATTGTGATTGAAGCCAGAAGTCAGAACCATAAAGCAGCATTGGAAAATGAAAGTGAAGGAGAATAATCTCATTCTTTTTATGAATCGGTACCCCCACCTGGTTGAGGTTAAAGAAAAATGATCTGTAAACACTATATGAAAACAGTCTTGAGAAGTCTACTATCTTCTCTTAACATCTAGTTTTGTAACAGTATTATTAACAGACTTATTGTGGGTGGAATAAGTATTGCAATTTGACACTAAAAATTCAAAGACTGCTGTTCTCTTTCAACCCTCCTACTTGGAACAAAATGAGAAGCAGTTATTGATTACTGACATATGTCCTTTACAAATATTTGAATTAAGAGTTGTATTTTTAAGAGAGACAGAGGGAAAAAATATTTTTGATCAATATGATCAAATATTTTGAAAGTATTCTTTTCATAACATAATTGTTCATATCTTCCCCCCTCCCTTTCCTTTCCCTCTCTTTTATTAAATTTACTGATTGTTAGTTCATATTAAATAATTAATAGTGTTGCAATCATACTTTTTCAGTTATGGATTTTTATATCACAAAATAAAAATAAGGCAGAACATGAGAATAAATCAACAAAAACTTTAAAAATGAAACAATTGGGAAACTATGGAGCAAATAAATAAACTTACTTTTGATGGATCACCTAGAACTGTAAACAGGAATTATGCCTGTTTAGTTTTTAGATTCTCTGACATTCTTTCCACAGTACTGCATATACCTATCTACTTGCTTTTCTCTGTTTCAATTTAAAAACAATGGATGTGTGTTTCTCCATGTTTTACAAATTTGATTTGAATTTCTAAGTCTTCATGATATTCTATTAATGTTTAATGTTAATAGTTATGTATGATTTTTAATGACTTTCTTTTTTACCTTTTAATTTCTACACAGGCTCACTAGATAGTTTGGATATGAATGAATGTGTGAAAGTCACTGGAAGAAACAAAAACAAGTCTTTAAATCATGTCTGGTACATTTCCTGTCAGATAATGTTAATTAAAGCATTATCAACTTCAAACTGAACTTTGTTCATTGCCCTTTGATTCATAAGAAAGTAGATGCTGCCAGAAGTTTATAATATTGAATGATATTGTATTTTACAGTTATAAACCTATCTGTATAAGATAGTATAACTTTCATAAGAAGATAAAGCCTTGATGGATTAGATGGGTTGCTCCCAGTTCAGCCCAGTTCTGTGAACCAGTAGCGGCAGGGGCAGGAGGCTCTGCCAACCTGCATGCACAGAAGCGATACACACGCGCGAGCACATGCGCGAACTGGTTTTAGAACCCACTACTGGATCAGGCCATACACCTCTCTCATCTAGGATCTTTGTTCCCACAAAATTCAACCAAGTATTTCTAGAAAGTCCACAAACAAGACACAAAATTTAAAAAGTCACTTAGTAATGGCCTTCACTGATATCAATATGAAATTCTCATGATATCTGTTTCATTATGTAATAATTATATTAAAAACCTAATACTGCTTGCTGACATGGACAAGCAACTTCAAGATGAACTGTTTTGTCAGCTCATGCTATGAACAATTCACGCATTTAAAGATTCTGCACAGTATCTTAGTTGTACCTTGCACTAAACTCTTCTGGACTGTGATGTTGTTCCTGGCAGAGGTGGGTTCCTGCTGGTTCGGACCAGTTCTATAAAACTGGTAGCGGGAATTTCCCCCCTCTCGCCAAACCAGCAGCGACCAAGGCCTGCTACGCCCCCGAACCGGCTCTCTCGGTGGCACCTACGGCGGCGCCATCTTGTTTTTTGCTTCTGTGCACGCACAGAAGCTGTTTTTTGCTTCTGGAAATGTGCAGAAGCTGGGTATTTAGCACTGCACATCCGTGCGCACACCCGCAAAGCGTGCGCGCACCCGCGCATCATGTCAGGAAGCGAACTGGCAGCGAGGTAAGCCAGAATCCACCCCTAGTTCCTGGGATCTGTTAGAGCCACTCTTCCAGTTTAGAACTCACAGCCTTAGTTGCTCCTACCACCACTGGCATTACTTTGACCTTTACACATCCTCTCTTGTTTCGCCTTCAGGCCCTGGTATTTCTCTAGGTTCTCATACTTCTTCTTCCTGATATTTCTATCACTTATATCTATCACTACTGCTGCCTTTAGGTCATTCTCTACTAGTGTCTGGTTGATTAGCTAATACATACCTGTCCATCTAGATCTGGAAGTCCCACGGGATTTTAGCCCTCTTATTTAGATTTATTATTAGAGTTGGAAGGGACCTTGTAGGTCATCTAGTCCTCTCGTTTAGACTTGGAAGGGTCTAGCTCATGCATTATGCAGATGTTTCTATACAATGGCAGATTCTTGATTGGATCATTCAAGACTGATCAAGACTGGACAGAAACACAGCTCTCTGAAAACATATAGAAGAGCATCACAAAGTTTAAGTGACAATCACTCTGTGATTACTTAAACAGAAAGACCGATTGTTTTCTGGAATAGGAAAGATCAGCATAAGATTTCTACAATCTTTGGTGGTAATAAGATAATGCCTGTCATCGTAGGACCTGTATAAAATAAGCAGTATTTCATGTATCTTTACAAACTACAAGAGGTTTCTTATAAGGATCTAATCTATCTCAAGTTAATCATAGGAGTTTCAGTTGAATTTAATGTGATTAACACTAGTTGTATCATACCTTAAGTTAACAGAAAGTGAAATGTCAATTTTTCCCCACAAAAAGTGCACATTGAATTTTTCATTCTGTTGCGTTAACTGTAGGGTATGGGATCTTAAACTTATTTCTTCCATGATCTTTTTTCTGCCAGCCAACTTCCCAAGATATCCTCAATAATGGTTGCATATTCAAAACCAATTTTCATATTTGGTTCTAGTGTCAACTGTCCCATTTGGCACATCCAAAAAAAGAAACTCCTGGCATGTAGGAACTTTATTGAAAGGGTAAAACTTTATTGAAAGATACAATTAGGCACAGCAGAAAAAGTCAGTTCTGAGGTTCTCCCATGAAAACCCGCATAGGTAAAAACCTTTTCACCCCTGGGCCGCCCACAGTTTATTGTTCACCAATTACACTCAGTTCTTTTGTTTTGGGAAAATAGTCTGTGTTGGCTGGTAGTTCTGAGAACTTGGCCTTGGTGGGTATCTTCTCTCCATTGGCAGAAGGCTCCCATAAATTCCTTAACCGTCATCCCTCCCCCAGGAATTTACCAACCCTCCTCCCATTTCTGTTGGGCAAACTGTGAGCTGGAAGTTGATGCAGGCAATGATGAAAGTGATTCAGCTTTGAGAAGAACTAAAATGATAACAGGGACTTGGGATAAAAACTTGGGAAACTTATTATATTTATAATAACTTAAATTAAGTACCAGTAAATTAAAAATCCAAGTGTATTTTTATCCACAGGGGGTGACAGTAATGATACCAAAATAAAATTATAGTCTTATACCTTGCATGTACTGGTCTTCCTCAGGTAGCAAAATGCTGTGACTATACTCTGGTGCTATACTCTAATGCATGGGTCCTCAAACTACGGCCCATGGGCCACATGCGGCCCGCCGAAGCCATTAATCCAGCCCGCACAGGACCACGAGGCAGCCCCACCCACATCGCCCCACCCACCCTTCGCCCGAGTGCAGATCTTACCTTCACGAGCCCCGCGGGCTGGAACTGAAAAGTAAGGCCAACAATTTTGGCCTGCAGAGACGTTCTGGAGGTGGGGGAGGTGAAAAACGGGGCACACAGACGCCCCAGGAGGCCAAAGACAGAGAGAAGAGAGACAGAGAGATTTCTCAAGCTCCTTGGGCTGAGAAGAATTGCTGCAAAACTGAGTTTCCTGAAGTGGACCACTAGACTCCTAAACAACTGAAAAAATGATCTAGTAAAAAGAAAAGTCAACCAAAAGAGCAACATGCAAACAAAAGCAAACAAAACACCCACAGGAGCAAAACAAATTAAAGTTTAGTTTGTGTGCATTGTTTAATGGACTGTTAAATTAGCCACGCCCACCTAGTCACATGACCTAGCCATGCCCACCCAGTAGATCCGCCCCCCCACAGTCTGAGGGACTGTGAATTGGCCCCCTGTTTAAAAAGTTTGAGGACCCCTGCTCTAATGATTATTTGGGGGCAAGAAAGAGGATCTCATCTTTTTGTTTTTAAAAAGAACGTGCCAGTAAGTATCTGTGTGATTAAGTATCATATTGCTTAACCTTTTACTGAACTCAGAATTCTGTTTTCAAGAGTTCCAGGCTTCTAAACACCACACACAGGATTAAACAGGAGATTTAAAAGCACCTAATGAACATAATGTAAATTGACTTTCATAGCAGCTCTGGTTTTATACACATATAAACCAGGTGAGCAATTCAGAAGAAGAGCAACAAAATCTGACTAGTACATTTACCTTCTAGATCAGTAATGGTTACTACCGGTTTGTGCGCGCGCAACGCTTCTGCACATGCGCAAAAGCATCCTGGGCAGGTAGGCGGAGCCTCCCGCCACCGGCGCTACCAGTTCTTAGAACCGGGCCAAACCGGGAGCAACCCACCGCTGTTCTAGATGCCTTTCTGATGTGTTGGAATTGCTCCAATCTCAGAATGTCTGTGTTTGGAATTCTAAGAGTTACAACAGTTCCAGCTTTACTCAATGCCAGGTTGGAGAAGCCTGGATAGTAGAATTATGCATCGATTCTGAAGCACAACACATATCTCCTGTGAACATTTGCTAGTTTGAATTTCACATGAGCTTTTGGAGAGTGACTATTCTCTCAACTTCAATCCATGCACAGCACAAGGATTCACATCCCATTGACAAGATTGTTGAAAGATTAATCGAGGTAACTACAGTAAGAACACATAATGCATTAAACGTTTATATATATTATAAACATAAAAGTGCTACATAATATCATATATGTGGAAAAAGCTATATATTCTTATGTAGTCAAAGTGAGGAGATTTGAGTCTTTGCCACTGTGTCATATTCTGATGGAGGGTTTAAAAAAAAATAATTCTGTGCTCATCAGCAGCTCCACAATTAATGCTTCCTAACACAGCTGCCAGAACTATTTCAAGCAGTTGTCACCCTGGTCACCATCTTTGGTATGTTACAAAAATATTTCTAGAGGTGAAAATGAACTTTGGAAAAGAAGATATTCTAACAATTTTAAGTCTCACAACTGAGAGAAAAATGAATAGTGAAATGGAAATACTCAAGGAATTGGGGCAAAGAACAGAGTTCAATGGGCAATGGGGATAAGTAAAGTTGTACTTTCTAGAGGTAGTCCAGTAATCATTTGTTTAGTGATGGTTTGAAGTTACAATGGCACAGAAAAAGTGACTTACGACTTTTTAATATTTATGACCACTGCAGCATCCCTATGGTCACATTATCAAAATTTGGACACTTGTCAATTATCATGTATTTATGGTGGCTGCAGTGTCCCAGGGTCATGTGATCATCTTTTGCAACCTTTTGACAAGCAAAATCAATGGAAGAAGCCAGATTCACTTAACAATCGAGTTACTAACTTAACAACTGCATTGATTCATTTAACAACTGTGGCAAGAAAGGTCGTAAAATGGAGCAAAGCTCACTTAACAATTATTTTATTTAGCAATGGCTATTTTGGGCTCAATTTATGGCCATAAGTTGAGGACAACCTGTACAGGAGACCTATGAACACAAATATATCCATTCAACCCCCCTGAGAGATCTGCTCCTTCTAGGGAAGAGATGAAGCTATAAGGAGATATAATCCATTCTAAAATCCATGTTAAAAAATTGACAAAATTATAATTTGAACTTTGAGGATGCAGCTAGACTATTTCATTCTCTTAATTCCTACAAATTCTGGAATTGAATTCTTGGTTTTTTTATTTGGCCATAAACATTATTTATCTGTACAAGTCACTGAATACTTTATTTTCAAGAAAGATTGGGATCATATGAAGAAGAAAATAAAGTTTTTTTAAAGGTAGCATATTCAATTTAATGACCACAATTCTTCCTGTCCAAGGTAAATTTAATATTTTTCCTTTAAGAAATAAGTTGTTGTTGTATTTTCCAAGTTAATAAATAGTTATTTTTAAATAAATAAATGCATTCTGACATCTCAAAGTTACAGAAATTGGCTGTGGACAAACCTTGTTTTTGAACTTTGAGGATAGTGTCTGTGGCATTCTTCAAACTTGAAAAAAATTAACGTGCTCCTTTAAAAATTAAAATAATGTTATTTGAGAGGAGATGCCCTTTTCAGTTTTGGACTTAACAAATGTCCAAATTTATATTCTCCCTATGACAGAAACATGGAAGAAAGGAACTGTGCTGGAATATATGAAAGTTATATTGCTGCTGCAGAACAATCCATCCAGATAAGCTGTAAAAAGAGAGGTTACTGTAGGGAGTTTTCCACATCCTCTTAAATTAACAAAGCCAGTTAACTTTTAACATTTCTCAAATGTTGTAGAACTAGTTATTCATATATAAAAAGTGTTTTTCTTTTCAGACTTTGCTCATTTTAGCCAATGTTGGTAGTTACAATACAAACTTAAATGATCAGTCAATTGGCAGTAATTGGCAGTAGTTAGAAAGAGAACTGCTAAAAGGAAAAAAATGAATTATTACTCATTCCTGTTTCACTAGAAATAGAAGATAAGCAAATAAATAGATATATGTAATAGAATGCATGGGTGATCTTGAGAAAAGGGGAGAAGAGATGCAGCCTAGGAACAAAATTAGACAAGAGGGACAAAACCCATAGTCACTTAAGGGTTTGAGAAAGAACTAAGAAAGGACCTCCCTAATGGAGGTCAATTAAAAGTAGAGGAACAATTAAAAGTAGAGGAGATCATTCTTCAGTAAATTTAAATAGATCCAATTTAGGATGCTTATGTATATTGGAATATTTAGGCAAGCAACAGGAATCTAGAATAGAAAGGAATGAGCTGGAAGGGACCTTGGAGGTCTTCTAGTTGAGCCCCCTGCTCAAGCAGGATAACCTATACCAGTGATGGCGAACCTTTTTGTTGCCGCATGCGCGCAACAGCACTCCCGCGTGCCAGCACCCATAATGCAATGCGCGGCCCTTGTGCATGTGTGCGCACACACCCACGCACCCCTGTGCGTGAATGCACCTAAAAAACACCTAAAAAGAAAAAGGTCTCAAAAATACCAAAATCACCAGTTCTCCATAGTGGGCGGAGCGAGCCTCCAAGAATGGGATGATCCAATCCATCAGCCAATCAGGACTGAGTCTGACTCCATATAAAAGCTATCACCCCGAAGGGCACCCCCTCTTTCGACTCAGTCCTAAGTCTGGACTAGTGTTATCTAACCTAGCAGGTTCTCCACAACTCGTCGTATTCTACAAATTCTACAATCAGTAAGTGACATTCAACCCCACTATCTAACATCATCAGTGGGGGGGGGCAGCAGCTGTCCTGTGACTGCTGCCTGTCTTTGGACTGCTGCCCTGAGGATTGGTTCGCGGCCTGGCCATCCGGTTCCTGAAGTGCCATCCTATAAGTCACAGAAGCTCCTACGCTTGGGTGACCACCGGCCAGGGCGGCTCTGCCGCTTACCGCGGGGAGGGGAACCCTTGACATCCACCTGTCAAAAGCCTACCATCGTGCTGCTCCTCGGTTCCCTCCTATTCGGCTTTAGCGTTCCGGCGCCCCCATAAAAGCCTACAATCCTCCCGTCGCTCCCTTGCTTCATCGAGTCCTGGTGTGCTGTCAGGCCGTCCTGTCAGTTTTTGGCGCGAACCGCCATCTTCCCAGCACAGCTGACGGTCGGGAGTGCCTCTGCGCACGCGCCAGGCTCATCGCACCACTTTACAATCCGAGTGCGAGCAGGAGGCTTCAGCGCGCAGGCGCAGAACACATCGTACAGCCTTGCCTGTCAGGGAAGCGAAATTCGACTGCCTGCCCTTCTCGCATCGCCTGCAGCCTCTGCCTCACAAGGGAGCCTTCACACCGCAGCTGCAGAGCCGCCCGCCCTCAGGACTTCCTAATCGGCTGTCGGGCGGCTCGAAGACATCAGCTGTTGATCGGGCCGGGCCGCGGCTTCTTTGCGCACGCGCGCCAGAGGCTCCTACGTCATCGGGGCTTCCCCAGCACGCCGGCCTCCCCGTCGGAGCCCAGCTGCCTGTCGGAGCCGGCGCTCTCTGCGCACGCGCTCCCGAGGGCTCCGGCGTCATCAGGGATTCCCTCGCTTCTCCGCTTGCCGCCTTTGAGACCAGCTGCTCGTCGGAAGCCGCGCGGACTGCAGAGGCGCGCACCAGCCTTCTACGTCGCCTGTCCTGCTTGTCCTTGCGAGCCTTGGCCATGGCGGACAACGGGACGAAGAAGAGGGCCAAAACGGCCAAGGACTCTGGGCAGCAGGATTCAGCTGCCCGGGCGCCCTCAGCTCCCACCGCCCCGCATAGGGACCGCTCCCCTTTGCGTCCAACTGGAGCGGAGGCCAAGAAGCACCCCCACAAGGAGGGTACCCACAGGGACAAGGCTAAGCAGCCTGCCTCAACTTCTCCTGGCCCGTCTCGCAATCGCGGCGCTGATGACCACGTGTCTTCCAGATCCAGGCAGTCATCGGGGGCCATTTCTTTAGACAACCCGAACCTCTGTCTGGGGGATGTGGACATTTGGGAAGAACCCCAAACTTCCCGCGCCCCCTCCCCGGCTGTTCCGGCTCCCTCTGCATCCACCATCTTGCAGAACCCGGAGGTCCAGGCCCTCATTCAGATGGCTATTCGGGACGGAATAGCGGCCGGCCTGGCGCAGACGTCCGCAACGCCCTCCACCTCGAGCGCCACGAACGCTCCTCCACAGCAGCACCGCCCTTCGCCTCCGGCTACACGGGCCCAGCCTCGAGCCGCCGAGACCGCCGACTCCCCATCTTCCCCGGAGTCGCTCCACGAGACCGAGGAGCCGGGGGTGGACCTTGATCTGTCCGCTGATGAGGATGTTGCGCCTGAGCCACCGGCTTCGACGGGCCTTTTTAACCCGGCCCTCTTTAAATCACTGCTCCACAAGGCGAGGGCAGCAGCCAAAATGCCCCCAGTGGAGCCCAAGCCGGCTGGCGACGAACAGCACGACCCTCTCTTCGAGGAGACGACCTCGCAGGAAGAAGTTATTCCTGCCCCGAAACTCTTTATTACCTCGGTCACTAAGCAGTGGCAGACCCCTATCGCGGGAGCAGCCCCGTCCTCGTTGGACAAGCGTTTCTTCAACGTGGCGCAAGGGTTGGCGCAACACCTGCCGGTTCCCCCGGTCGATCCGCCCATCAAGGCACTCTACTCGGCCAACCCGCTGCCGGGCGACTCTGAAGATCTATTGCGCCCGGAAGACCGCCGCACCGAACAGGCCATTTTGCGCTCCCACCAGGCGGCAGCTTGGGCCGTCCGGGCCTCGGCGACGGCCTCATTCTTCTGCCGGACCTCTATCCGCTGGCTCAAGACGCTGCAAGAGCAGTCCTCGGATGGGCGCACCCGCCAGGACATCAACAAATTACTTGCGGTGGCGCAGTTCACCTCGGACGCCACCCTTCAGAGCGCACGCTTCGCGGCGAGATCGATGGGGGCCTCCATAGTGGCGCGCCAGATGCACTGGCTCCGAGGATGGCAATCGGACGCTCGCCACAAGTGGCGCCTTGCCACCTCCCCAGTCCAGGGTCAGTCCCTCTTCGGGGAGGCGCTTGAACCTTACCTTGTGGAGTCCAAGGACAAGAGGAAGGTCCTCCCTAACTGTACTCGCAGGGGCCAGACAAAACCCGCTACCCCACCTCCCGCCCCTCCACCCCGCCACCCTTACCGTGCCCCTAGATACCGGGGTAGATATCAGGCTGGCGGCCGCCAGAATCAAGGGCAGGACAAGCCTAAGCCAGATCCACCGGCCAAGCGTCCTTTTCGGGGTGCAGGCGGGCGCTCCTACCGCCGCTTCAAGTAGATCCCACAGGCCTTCCCATTGGGGGTCGCCTACGCTACTTTGCTGGGCGATGGGAAGATACCACCACGGATAGTTGGGTGCGGGAGACCATTTCATCGGGACTCGCACTCGACCTCCTCTCCACCCCACCGGGATTTTTCATGAGGTGCCCCCAGTCCTCCAATCCCGAGAAGCGGTCGCTAATGCTGGCCGCTATCCAGCACCTGTTGGAGATTGAGGCCATCCAACGGGTTCCAGAGGACCAACAGGGGCAAGGCTTCTACTCCAACTTGTTCCTTGTCGAAAAATCCTCGGGGGGGTGGAGAGCGGTCCTGGACCTCAAACGACTCAATAAATTTGTCGCATATAAGAGGTTCAAGATGCACACGCTGCAATCCATCTTAGCGTGTATAAGAAAGGGGGACCTCATGTCCTCAATCGATCTGACGGAAGCTTACCTACATGTACCAATTCGGCCTTCCCACCAAAAGTACCTTCGCTTCTGCTACATGTCCGACCATTATCAATACTCGGCACTCCCCTTTGGTCTCTCCTCCGCTCCGCGGGTCTTTACGAAGATCCTGGCAGCCCTTGCGGCGAGCTTGAGGGCCATTCCCGTTCGCATGCACTGCTACTTAGACGATATTTTAATCTTGTCGTCCTCCTATTCACGGGCGGAGGTAGACCTCCAGTTAACCATGGAGTGCTTGGAAGAGGATGGCTTCTCCTTAAACATCGAGAAGAGCCAGCTCACGCCCACCACCAGAATTACCCACCTAGGGGCTATTGTGGACTCCCTGGAGTGCAGGATGTTCCTCTCCCAGGAGAGACAGGACAATATCACCACTCTTGTCCAGCAGGTCCTCTGCCTGAGGAGGGCACCTTTGAAACAGCTCTCGTCTCTCCTGGGGAAAATGATTTCGGCCATTCACATCACGCCTTGGGCACAGCTGCACTCCAGGGAACTACAATGGCTCTTACTCCCCTTCCAACGAGCGGGGAGGAGCAACTCATCGGCTAAAATCTTGATCCCATCCTCTGTCCGTCGCTCTCTACAGTGGTGGCGGTCCCCGGTGATATCCGAAGGGTCCAGCTTCTTCGAGCCGAGCCGGGTGACGGTGACAACCGACGCCAGCCTGCAGGGATGGGGGGCCCACGTCCTATGCCATGTGGCCCAGGGAACGTGGTCTCAGTCGGAGACCCTCCTGAATATCAATATCCTCGAACTGAGAGCAGCATTCTGCGCCCTTCAGGAATTCCAGCACATCCTTCGCAACCAGCATGTCCTGTTAATGACGGACAATGTAACCACCAAGGCGCACGTCAACCGCCAGGGTGGAACGGTCTCCAAGGGCCAGATGTCGGAGGCCAAAGCCTTGGGACTCTGGGCGGAGCGCCACCTGCTCTCGCTCAGAGCGGAGCACATCTCGGGAGTAGACAATACAACGGCGGACTGGCTGAGTCGCAATGCAGTGGACTCGGCGGAGTGGAGCCTGCACCAGGACATCTTCCAGCAGCTGGTGCAGCGATTCGGACTTCCGGTCATCGACCTATTTGCCACTCCCCACAACGCCAAGCTCCCGAGGTTCGTCTCCCGCTACCGGTCCCAAGGGGCCGAGGACATCGACGCCCTGCGTTGCCCCTGGCCGAGGGGCCTACTTTATGCCTTCCCTCCTCTGGCGGTGCTCCCACAGGTCATCCGCCGGATCATCGCCGAGGAAGCGGAGGTGATTCTCCTCGCCCCGCACTGGCCCAGGAGAGCGTGGTTCGCGGACCTCCGGTCGCTATCGGCCAGCCCACCATGGAGGATACCACCGACCGCGTCTTCGCTCTCCCAGGGGTCCTTACAACATCCGGACCCGCACTGGTTCAAGCTGACCGCTTGGCACTTGACCGGCGCTGCCTGACTCATCGCGGGGTGCCCGATGCTATTGTGGACACTCTCATGTCATCCAGACGGGCTTCGACCGACCGCATCTACGCTTCCACATGGAAGGCGTTTTGTTCGTGGTGTTCAGCCGCCTCACTTTGTCCGGTGGACCTTACCATCGTGGGTGTTTTACGCTTTTTACAAGCGGGACTGGACAAGGGGTTGGCCCCCAACACTCTGCGTCGACAAATGGCGGCCCTCTCCACCGTGCTTTCCTGCGCCACCGAGGACTCTCTGTCGGCCCATCCGCTGATACGGCGTTTTTTACGAGCGGCTTCCAACATCTCGCCTCCTGTCGTCCACAGATTCCCGACGTGGGACCTCCCTCGGGTTCTTCTGGCACTGACGTCGGAGCCCTACGAGCCGCTACGCACCGTCTCTCTAAGACACCTCACCCTCAAGGTTGCCTTCCTGGTGGCCATAACTTCGGCGCGTCGGATTTCGGAACTGGCGGCCCTATCGGTCCGGGAGGACTTATGTATATTCCACCCAGATAGGGTTGTTCTCCGTCTGGATCCGACCTTCCTTCCGAAGGTGAATACACTCTTCCATAGGACGCAAGACCTGATCTTGCCCTCCTTTTATGCCCAGCCGTCCACGGACTTGGAGCGCCAGTGGCATACTGTTGACGTACGGAGGGCGGTTAAAATTTACAACGTCCGCACCGCCCCCTTTCGGCGCTCGGAAGCGTTGTTTGTTTGTTTCCATCCGAAATCTATGGGCAACAAGGCTTCGCCAGCGCTTATTGGCAGCTGGATCAGGTCGGTCATTGCAGACATTTACTGTATGCAAGGCCTTCCACGTCCGGAAGGGTTAACCGCACACTCGACACGCAGCGCGGCCACCACGACAGCGTGGTTGGCCAGAACTTCTCTGGAGGAAGTGTGCAGGGCGGCCACCTGGTCTTCTCCGGTGGCCTTTATAAGACATTACAAAGTGGACCAATTCGCCTCGGCTGAGGCTGATTTTGGGAGGCATGTTCTTCAGTCTGCCTTATCGGCTGAGGAACAGCATGAATGACTGTATGCCCTCCCTAGGGACTGAACTGCTTTGGCATGTCCCATTCTTGGAGGCTCGCTCCGCCCACTATGGAGAACGGGGCATTGTTCCTTACCTGAACGCCCCTTCTCGTAGGGCTGAGCGAGCCTCCAGGTCCCTCCCTGTTGGTTTCTTGCATCGAGTTCTAGTTATACATTCCTGCTGTTTAATAAAGTTTGGTTAGGTTGTTACACTATGGGTCTGACTCCGTCCTTCGTCTCAAGAGGGGGTGCCCTTCGGGGTGATAGCTTTTATATGGAGTCAGACTCAGTCCTGATTGGCTGATGGATTGGATCATCCCATTCTTGGAGGCTCGCTCCGCCCTACGAGAAGGGGCGTTCAGGTAAGGAACAACGCCCCGGTCTAAGAGTTGCAACAAATGTAGGGATTCTTCTAAAAACATCTGGTTGACCTGACCACTTAGAACAGTCCTCTTTTCTATGCTGGCATAGGAATGGGAGAATAACATTGCCTGGTTGCTAAAATATATGAAAAGAGACAGTCCAAGATCACATGGGATACTGTTTCTATTTCCATCAAAAAATAAATTTCTCTGGGATATATTATTGAATCATCCATCTTGCTGACAAAGTTAGCAAAGCACTGTGGTAGTGAGAGTACAAGGTCTTCCATGTTGGTACAATAAATGTTTTCTAAACAGTTGGCATGGGAGAATGGTGTTCCAAACTGGTCTGCTCGTGTAAATGTTGAAAATTTGCTTAGGCTATCCTTGAATATTGGTATTAATAGTGTTTGGTTTCAGCTCGCTCGAAACTCTCTTCAGGTTCTTAGGATTAAAGAACAATGTTTACATCTATGCTAATGCCTGTCTTCCTATAAAGACATAAAGTTGCACTTCAAGGTCAAGGTATTTAGAATACTGCCTTAAAAAAGTAAATTAGTCCAAGCAGCAAAACCAGACACGAGTTTTCATTGAAATTAGGCCTCATTTCCATTTCAGGAGGCAATATGATACACCATGAAGAATTTATAAATATAGATTGAACTGTCCTTATAAAGCTTAGCTCAGGAGTAGCAAATCTGTATATTATATAGCAGGGGTTCATGATCCTATTTCTGAAAATTGACATTGTACCACAAACAGAGTTATTTCCATAAAATAACTCGAAGTACCAATTGTGCTTGAAAGTATATTAGCTTTGGTGGTAACATGTCTACACTACTGTTTCTACTTCTCCATGCTTGGAAAGCTACAGGGCAGTCTCTGAATATGTCAGTTTATCCTCCCCACAAGAATAGATAAGCTAGCCTATCCAACTCATCAAGAGAAAAGGACCACTTTGATAAATTACAAATCCTTGTGGGCCAGAACAAAGTACCTGGACTGCTAATCAGCTGTTCTGCTGCCAGTGAAATCATGGAAGTGCAGCAGCAAGACTTAATAGATGTTCAGCAACATTATCTTTTGAGGAATGGAATCTCTACATTTATTCCTTCTTAAAAAAAGATTGATGGGTGGGTTGCATACAGGGCTGCATACAGTCCACCTAACTAGCATTGTGCAGGTCTGGGATTTAGGACAGACGCTCTGTCTCAAGGGTTAGAGAGTATATTGCTCCAGCATCAGCATTTAAAAGAACAGAAATAGAACAATGGTTTCCTGATGAGGAGAGGAAAGTGAAATAGGTTCTCTCAAAATTTGAGCCAGCAAATTGACTTGAGGAAGGGTGCTAAATTGCAACTTCACTCTTTTGTGAAGTCATCACAAGTATAAGCAATTTTAGTAATCATCTTAAAGTAAAATGATCTCTTCTTCACATATCCCATCCCTTATTTATAAGCAAATTCATAAAGCATAGTAATTTCAATCCTTATATTAGAGTTTACCAGAGATAACAATATATCTATTTACCCTTGATCAAATAAATCAACTTTCTATGCATTCCTTTTACTTCTAACAATCTTGATCTTGTCAATTCAAACAATGCCCCAAAATTTGATATATATTCACTTCTTCTTTGCCCCTTCTTATAAGATCCTTCAAGTCTTTAACAAGCCTCTTTTGTAAATTCAATATAAGAAAATTATCCAGATCACTCTCTTGGTTTGTAATTTGTATAACCATTTTAATAATTAAGATATAATCCTGTTTCTTTTGTATGTTCACTGTAGAATCTTTTTCCATTCTTGTAATTTGTAATTTTAAATTCATTTTCAAATCAATCTCAGTCTTGTCAGGTAAAACTTGTACTCTGCCCAGTGTTGAGATGGGCAGCTATATAAATTAGATAAATAGCACTTATTCCTCATTCATAACATCTTTGAAACACAACCTGTCTGTAGAGATAAATACTCTTAAAATTTACTTCTATAATTTGTTTGTAATTACATGTTCTTCATAGAGGATACAATATTGACTTACCATTATTATTTTTGAATAAAAATAGGAAAAAATGTAGACGTTCATCTCTTGTAATTACTATTAAATTCAGTTTTTCAAATTCTTTATCTGAAGGCCAGTTTTTAACATGGTTTCTACTCTTTATCCTTCTCAAGAGAGAATGCATTCTGCACTCTTCTATTTTGTTTGCTTGTATTCTCGTTATTTCCCTTTACCATATATTTAGCATCACTTTTATCCAACAGATTCCCTAAGTGGTTTTTTCCTTTTACAATATTTAAACAGTAATATACTTTTCTTACTCATGGAATAGCTATTTTGTTTTCCTTTTCAAACTGTCTTTACAGCTTTGTAGTAAGGAAAGGAATCATAACTGTTATTGACTGCCAAAATATATTGTAAAATCTGTGTAAATACAGGAACAGAAACTACAGTTTCTGTTAAATTAGCAAAAGAAGATATCTTTTTGACTATTTTTTCTCAAAATTTTCCTTTTGCCCAATATTATATTTCTATTACAATTATCTGTAATGAAAGCAATCCCCTTTAATCTTTGAATGCAGATTGTGGTGAACAGCATAGGAGACATTTTGTTCTCTAACCCATCCTTATTTACTTCTGTTTGCTGATAATCTACCAGAACAATCCAGTGAAAAAGCCTAGAAAAAGAATAATCTTGCCCAGTATCCTAATAAAAAGTTTCCTGGGTATGATAAAGGTACAGAGGCAACTCTCACATCCAAATGAAAAGCATGAAGATAAAGGCAGAAAATTCTACGCTGTATATATCCTCCTCAATTGATGAACTGGATAAGTGACCAAATATGATTTCAAGCAAATCAAGAACTGGATCATGAATCTGATGCTGCCATATTTATTAGTCATTAATAACCATTTTAAGGCTGAAAAACAGAATATATTTGGACATAGTGAAAACATTATAAAACTCAATCAGATCAAGTATGTTAAGACAACACAAAAAACGGGGTTTTCCAGCTTCTCTTGTTCAGCCTTCTTCAATAAACAATGGGTTTGGAAAAGCAATATGTATATATCTCTGTGTGTATTGAAACTTTAGTAATGAGATTCAAAAACAGGCATATAATAATACCATGGTGAGATGGAATTTACCTACCAGATTGGTCATGGTCCTTGATCAATAAGGTCTGTGCTAGTGTTGCAGTATCTGGAAACCTGGTGATAAAAGGGCCACACAACTCAGCAGTGTTGGTTGAGGAGCTAGGATCAGCAGGTGCAGGACTACTGGAAAAAAAGTTGTTTATCCATTGCAAATATAGAAAGATTGAAAAGAAAGAGATAATTATCTGTTTTACAAATCAATGAAAAGATGATATTTGAAAATATGCAACAAGTCAGAAAAGTGATTACACAGATAAAATCTCATCCACTTTGTCAACAGTTCTACTGATTACCAGAGCATCTACTTAGCCACTTCAAGTGGGTGCATGCACACTCCTTCCCTTTGGTTAATGGGCACTAACTTCCTGACCATTCTATCCTGGGAGTCATGATAGTCTCTGGTCTTTTCAAGATAGACACTCCCATCCAAACATGTTAGTTCTCTTAGTTAATCCAGAGTATGTTAAATTGGCCTCAAAAGTACCTATCAATGGAGATAAAGGTGGGGTTTCGTAGTGAAGCATGAGAGTGCTTTCTCTCTGTCTCTTCATGACAGTCTTGTCACACCTGCCAGCTGTGGGGGCGTGCATAAGCGCACCAAAGTGCCTACCGTCCCTGTCCTACTGTACCCGTTTGTATGTACTCATTTTATGTGCTTATGGCTATGTTTTGCTTCTTTATATCCATTTATTTGTGCCATTTTCTCATGTGTCCTGTTTCCTTGCACTTGTTGACAAATAAATAAATATAAATAAATAAGCTTTTGTTTGGGCTGCTTTTAAATGGTGTCCTAGACTACTTGGAATGTGAATTAATATTTTAGGCTCTGTTTCAATGGACTGGTGGAATGGGAGAAAAACAAATCTCAGGAGTAATCCATCAATCTCAGTCCTTTGCCTGGCCTGCTTACATTAATAACACCACCACAATTTGCTGGTATTGTCTGTAGTAAAATAGGGATTGCCAAACAAATTTACACTGCTGTAATTTTCTGCCAATTCAAGGACAAAGCAATTGGAAGAGCTTTAAGTCTTCCAAGATGTAACAAGATTTTATTTTTACAGAAAGGAATGGATTCAAAAGCTCACTGGAATCCAGTGACTGGCCAACGTGTTGCACAAGCTGCTCTGGACAGTAAACTTGTTTCCTGACTCCACTTCAGTTTAGCTACAGCTTTCCTCCAAGGTACAGATTGCATAATAACATGTTGGCTTTTTCCCCCTGCTAGCAGAGATTTAATCTCATTTCTTGGAACAGCGGGAAAGCTGCAGCCGCAGGTAAATCAGTAGCGCCGTCACTGTGGCAGCAGCAGCAGATAAACCAAACCACAGGCGGCGGCCCCCCAAAAGTGCATGAGGAAGCGCACATGCGTATTACTCAGCTCAGCCAGCTGGACAGGAATTTCTGGCCCTTCCCATCACTGGCACTGGACAGGTACAAAACTCCACCTGAAGGCAACGCAGATAGAGCCTCTCCCCCCACGCCCAGTTCTTTTTTCTTTCTTATAGTTCCCGCCTCTTATTTTTCATTGGTTTGCCCAACTACTCAAGAGGAAGTGTGTGAGATGTGCGCTAGGAGAAAAAAGTTTTGTTTGTAAGCTTAGCAAGGAAGAGGGGGAGGATTGATGGAACGCGGATATCTTTTTAGTCTACTTTCTTTCCTTCGTGTCGTGCGTGCGGCTCGACTGGGAGTTCCTCGCACGGTGTTTACTATATGTTGGCCCCTCCTGTAAAAGGGCGCGAGCTTCTTCCCTCCTTGCGCGAACGCGGAGCGGGGCCAGCTTCCCGAGGATCGTTCACTCCTTTGCTCAGTCAGCGAGTGAGCGCGCGGCAGCCGCAGCCAGCAACCACTGTAAAAAGAGCCTCCTTTCGCTCCTCCTCCCTTTCTCCCCCACTCCCCGATCTTGGAATTGCCTCAGTCTTTCGGCATGGGTAGCGGTTGAGAGACTGAAGCAAAAAGAAAAAGGTGTTGCTGAGCAGAGTTAGCGAGAGAGCGACCGAGAAAAAGCGCAGCGAGTGGATTCCCACTCTCGGACCACAGCCTCGCTTTGCCGAGCGCGGGCGCTCCGGATTGTTGCCGCACACATCCAGGATGGGGCGCGGAAATCGCCGATCTCCGGGAGTTTCAGCAACAGGCGTGGAATCTTTAGGGTCGAGACGGGTCCCTACCGCTGCTGTCCTCCTCTTCGCTTTGCTATTGAGCACCTTTAGCTCTGCTATAGACCAAAAGAAAGGTAAGTCTGAGACGAGAAGGAGCGAGTCACCCACTTACTCTGCGCATGGGAATTTCGCCAAGAAAGGGATTGGGCTGTAGCCTGGAATCTGTCTTCTGGATTTATGGCGAGAGAGCTGTTGTTCAGGAGCACACTTTGCACATGTTTGGTTATGTTCATGTTGTGGCCTCTGTATAATCACTTTGGCCAAGGGCATCCAGCGATCATTTGTATTCCCTCATTATTAAGCCGGGCCAGTATAACTTCCTACCATCTCTTATTTCACATGTGATTAAAGGGACTCATTAACTTTACCACTATAAACTTTACCATTGTAAAGTTACAATGGTCACATTGTAACTCTGGTGAGTTAAGTATAACATTATTTTGAAGATATTTTGAGATTTTCTTTTGTCTCCTTAAGATTTACTGCTTCTATCTGATCCTGGTTATCAAAATGTTTCATAAATTACTCTTGATAATTATTAAATGCTGAGTGATGGAAGAGGCCCAAGGTGGAACAAATACTCCCCTACTCCCTTCCCATTTTGACTTCAAGCTTTTGAAGGTGAGCTTGGTCACTCTAATGAAGGTGACAAGTCAACAGAAGAAGCACAGAGCTGTAAAGTCACCCTCCCATTGTTTTCAGTTTTTTGGCTAGCACAATTTCAGAAAATTATCAGGAAACAAGAACAGCTTTTAAAAAAATTAAAGATTCATATTTAATTGAATGGTGAGCCATATATGTCTCATGTGCCCTAAACTCAAATTTTATTCTCCGCTTCTTCATAGACATCTTTTATACTTCATTAGATGGTATTTTTCTGTAGTTATATTGCTGCAAGTAGTCTATTAAAGTTTAGATACAAGATTCTCCTGGTTGTTATTCTGAAGATATAGCCAAAAGCTTCAAACAAGGCACTCCTCTTTTTGAAAGAGTAAATCTCAAGTCCTTGAAAATTCAACAGGAATTAGAACTTGGCAGAAGAGACTGACCTCTTGTTTATATGACCCCTGTAAAAGGCTGATGTGTGAGTTTCACAAGAGTGTACAAACTCTCCACAGAAGTATTGCTGAAAAATTATTGTGCTCTTCCTGTAACGTGGGGAAAACCACCAGTGATTCATAGGAATGTCTGACCCCAAGAATCAGAATTCTGTACAGACTTGAAATTATAAGTGCAAAATATGTGTTTTTGTTTGATTTTTTAAAATAAACCTTTCACTACTAGGTGCTTTATATTTTTCTAAAATGTAGTTAAATGTAGTGTAGTGAAAAAAATAGTTATATCATGGTCTGGGAAGGGAAAAAGAAAATGTGTTGTTCCCAGCCCAAATAATTTTCCAGGTTAACTTGGTTGAGAGCCATTTTATCTTCTGCTGGATTTGACTTGATGTGTTTTCAGGCAATATGCTTTCTTCTCCCTTCACCTGGATTACAGTTAAGTCTGTGAAGAAAGCTTTTTTGTTGTTGCTGTTGTTGTTAAAGAAGTTAAAGTATCAAGGAAGTAGTGGAAAGGATTCCTGTAATATTGGCCTGTTGTTGGTTTTCTGTCTGCTCTTTAATTTCTTTCACTTTTATGAAGTTTTGAGAACAAGCAGCCAGTTTTGGTTCCAGGCAAATCATCTTTATTTTGGAAGTCTTCCAATGGAGAAAAATGGAGTCTTTCCTCTTTTTCCTTTCATTGCCTCTTTTCTGAGGGAGGGAAAAAATTGTAGCTTAGAAAATATACTACCTGAACTAAACAAAAGCAATTTAAGTATTTCATGACTCTGGCAAATAAAACCATCTTAACACCTCTCTGAATAGCTAATTCCACAATCTTAAAATCAAGAAGCTTCATTTGATCAACTCTGAAGAGCAAGTTTATACCTGCCAGTGATGTAATTGGGGCAGGGTTGGGTTGATTTTCCCCCTTCCTTTATGCAATTCACATAGGTGTGAGTTGAATTGAGATGGGATAGGTGAGTTGAATTGAGAACTTGGGAGACAAAAATGAAAGGAGAATTTGAAAAAGAAACATTTAGAATAAAATTAGAATTTCCAATATTATGAAGAGGTAATCACATTGTTCTCCATAGTGGGTGGAACTATCATCCAGGATGGGTTGACTTCATCCAATCAGCTGAGGACTGAGTTTGTTGATTTTAATTTGGGGCTTCGCCTTGCCTGGTATCCCCAGTTACGACTCAGTCCTCAGACTGGACAGACGTGGCTTGGTCATCTCCATTCCTGTCAGTAATTGAGTCAGTGTTCTCTACAGACCTTCACATCTCGCTTGTGAGTTTCCATTGCTTAATTCCCCGGCTTCTCTACTGTCATCAAAACAGAGCCGGGTTGAGTGCGAGACTATCAGCTCTCGCTCCCGCAGTGGTTGCCCATGCTGGCAGAGACATAGAGACATATTTCTTCACTCTGCCTCAGGACAAGGGTTTCGCCCCCACTCGCTCCAGCACCCTCAGGGACCTTGGCCCCAAACGTTCGTTGGGCACAGCGGCATTGGCCTGGGGGGCTTCTGCGCTGGCCCTCCCTCCCGCCCAGCTGGAATGTCACTGTTCGGATCTACGAAGAGTTCTCATAACCTAAGAGTGGGGGAGGGCTTTGGTGCTGCAGCATACGGACAATAGTGAATAACCTAACTGCTCAGCACAGTCGTATTTACACCAGCGACCCGGCCAGCCTTCAAAAGTCTCAAAACTGCCGCCATTACATTGTTATCTCTGTTAACTGCTTTGTCTCAGAAATATAATCAAACATGATAAATATTTTAAAAGAACTGACATTATTCATGGGAGCATGGAAATGTGAATTCGCCATCAATTTGGCAGCCTGGTTCATTTTGTAGCATTTTGGAGGTGCAGTATTTTTCATAAAGCTTTGCATAGTTTGATCCTGTTTTCTTTAAGAAAAGCCTTGAAATCTTGGTTCATTCAATAGAGTGATTTGTATCTTCACTTGTGATCCTGGTTTGAACTGATTTATTGGATAATTATTGTGTTGTTTTCTTGACATGGATTCTTAACACTGTGCTATTATTTTTCTGTTTCTCGTGTGGTTTTGTGTTGTATTTATTTATCGTACATCAGCTAGAGTTGCTATGCCTCTTGAGATTACTAAATAAATAAATATTTGCTTTTATTTAATTTTGGTTTTGTATTAATATTTGTTATACGTTGTATAACACTCCTGAAGATTGAAACCTGCACATGATATTTTATAAGTACGGTAATATTAAAAATAACAGATGTCTTTGCTCCAAGGAGCTTATAATCAAAACTTACCACTTCAAGTAAACAAAAAAGGACAATAAAAATGTAAGTGAATAAAGAGTTAAATAATAAGCTTCATGGAAAAGCTAATTAATAATAATTAGGGAACTGCCATTCAATGAAACACAAAATGGAGTATTCTCCACAAATCTGTACCTGTTTCCTCTCCTAAGGAAGAGACAAAAACTGATCGCTGTAGATTACAGTTATATTTGTTTCTCCTGTTGTTAAAATGATAAAAGGAAGGAGGAGAAGGTATTCAATGTAGATGAAATACATGATGTTTTCTCTTTTTTTCAGAATAGTATAACTTTGAGTTGCCCAGGAAAGTTGATACCTAATGTCAGCACAAATGAAAAGCAATACTTCATGGATAAATTATTCACTTAACACTCTTCAGATATACAGGGATTGTAGGGGAGGACTGTAGTACCACAAAATTTATGATGATGCAATATCTATTAGTTTAGAGCAGCTCATCAATACCCTTATAGAGCTTCAGTTTGAACATCAACTCCCAAACATTTAGTGTATAAAAATAATGTAATAAATACCACTTTAACTAATACCTACTTTCCAATTATTAGTAATTATGAACTATTAATAATTGAAAAGTACTTGTTAGGTAGATAAAAATGCCATATCCAATCTAATAATCTGTCTTACTGCATCCAATCATATAACAAGAATAATTAATAGTCCCATCATCCTTGAGTCATCAGTAATGACTACTATGGAAAATCCTGGTTTAGAAGCTGTTAAGAGTTTAGATGAATACGGCCACCATGTTCTTAAGTATCATATTTCCAATTTTGATATTTTTGATGACTTAATGTTATTCTTAATTCTTGGTTGATTGATACTGAATTCATTGAATCCAATGCCTGTGAATAAAGTGAACAATAATATGTTATTGAATTCTACCTTCCATGAGCAACTCCCATGGACATTCAGATCTAATCTACAGAGGGGACTTGCTGGAACATACTGGGAGATTTTCTAGAAAAGAAAAGGAATGTGTTACTGGATGAATGTAAGATCAGTTGTAGAATTTGGATTTCACTCAGAAGTCTTATTGAATGAAAAATTTTGAATTGTTCTACAAAGGGATTTTATATTCTGGGTAAAATGCGCATTAAGTATAAATGCTTAATTAAGCTATATTGTATTCCAAACATCTAATTATTCAGCTAGAGCAGGGGTAGGCAAAGTTGGCTCTTCTATGACTCCTGGACTTCAACTCCCAGAATTCCTGAGCTAGCATGATTGGCTCAGGAATTTTGGGAGTTTAAGTCCACGAGTCATAGAAGAGCCAACTTTGCCTACCCCTGAGCTAGAGGCTTGCTCTCTTGAAAATGCTGATCTCAGTTTTTAATACAACAGTTCAAACTCTTCAAAATCAAAACTGTAAGTAATCTTTTTTCCTCAATTCAATGTGTTATAAGAGATGCATATATACCATCAACTTCCATTTCTCAAACAAACAAACAAACAAACAAACAAACAAACAAACAAACAACTCTTTACTTGCATTCTTGGGGGAAGTGGGAGAGAAAGGCAAAAAGGTTAAAAATGCGTATGCATCACCCTTTCATAAATATACCATTTGAGCTTACTGTAAGTATTCTTATCAATGCTTACATTTCAAAGTAAAATATAAAATTATATAATACTTCTTGGAAAAAGTACAAATAGGCAGTCTTTAAGTCTATGTATTGTGTTCAAACTTTTGGGGGGGAGCTCGAGAAATTAATCACAAAGAGTTTCACTAATATAATCAAATTATGATCATAGAGAAAGATGCAAATACAAAAGGAGATTAACTCAATATATGTAGCAATCTTGGATTTTCCACCATCCAGTTAAAGTATAATTAGGAGAATTACTTAAAGAGGGCAAAGTATTTTTCTTTATGTTTCAAACTACAAGGGAAATATTTTTTCTTGCAATTCAATATTGATCATATGCAAAACAAACTTTTAATTTTGCTGTAGATTTCTAATGCATATACAAAAACACACAATTTGTTCTGCTCTGGATCTTAAAAGTATTAATTTTCTGTACAATTAGAGAAAATTCATGTTTAATCCAATTTTGCACTTTGTGAATGCAAAATATATACAGTGGGTAGCCAGAGAGTACTAAATTTCGTTTTTGATTGCATATCAGGACCTACTCTACAAAAGTAATGTGAAGTTTATTTAATTTTATTTCTACTTAAATTTAATTAAAATTTAATACAGTTAATATAATTTATTTTCAGCCATGTTTTAAATAATCTTTCCCTTCTGTCATATTAAAAATTAAACATTGTTAACATTTTTGAAAATCCTTAGGGATTTAGATTTCATCCAGGGGATTTATGAAGTGTTGCGCTCTATTCCTTTAATGTTATCCTATTCCTTTAATTAATATTCCTTTAATATTCATGAGTTGACCCTCCAAAGTGATTTGCATATCAGTGTTGTACAAATCTCACGGTTTATTAAACATAATATGGCTAGCAGGACTTGAAATCCTAAACCTGAGCTACTACATTAAACACTGCCTTTACGCAGAAATATCTTTCAGATTTTGCTGAAGCTCTGATGAATCTTGGTTTCAATGAACTCAATAAAAATAGGGAAGGTGTCATTTTGGGGGTAAAACAGCACAGTGAAATAGAACATAATGTTTCAAAATCTGAAGCCTTCTTACAGCATTTCTGTATAAACTTTAGGCAAGAAAGTGATCCCTTTTACTGAAACTTACTTTTCTGTATTCTCATTTTTTTTCTTTATTTTACATACTCTAGATAACAGTATATAAAAACCAAAAATATGTAGCGATAACCTTTGCTTTTAAAAAATTATCTGATAGGATATTGTAACCCTCTCTCCCAATCCACAGCTGTGCAATTTATTTATTTTTCTCATTTAAATTTCTCAATATTGAATTAAAAGCTTAATTTGAACTGATAAACATATCAATAAGCAACAATAAATCAGATAATATAATATAAAAGTTAAAACAGACATCAGTATACAAATTAATAAGATTCAGGAAGTAAATATCAGCTTATAAAAATAGGTCCTCTGTAATGTTTAAAAATAATAAAATATTTAAATATTATACATTAATGGAGAGGGAATTCTACAGCACTGGACTTGCTACAGAGAAAGCTCTTATCCTTGTTGACATCAGCTGGTCTTTCTTGGCAATACTCTCAGAATGTTAATAAGTAGCATTCTCAATTGCATAACTTGTTTTAATCAAGTTTATTAGAATGTTAAAATAAAATCTGATAGGATCCTTAATCATCATCATCTCCTTCTCCTTCTTCTTCCTTTTCCTCCTCCTCCTCCTCCTCCTCCCCTTCCTCCTCCTCCCATGTCTAGATCAAACTTTAAACTGCCAGAATGAAGCCTCCGACTTAGCTTTATCATTGCCCCAAAATAAGTCATTATTGGTACATGTTTCTGGTAGTAGCTGACATACCCGCAGATGGGCCAGGCTCTATATCTTTCCACATTCACATAGTATGTTGTTATCTACTAAGAGCCTCCAAATAGTGTAAGGGAGGTCAGATCCTTAAGCCATATTCTCCTTTAATGTTATTTCTTGCTCAGTGGTCTCCTTCTTCCATTTTTTAATTCCATTTTGTTCTTGTTGTATTCTCAAGAATGTTTGTTCTTGCCATAAAGCTGATTCTAGATCTAAATAGGCGGGCTTGGGGCATATATCCATTCAGAAGATATCAAGGATCATTCTCTTGCTTAGTTCTCCCAGCATCTGCTACTACTTCTCTCCTGATCTTTGGTGGTGCAATG
Organism: Diadophis punctatus similis; assembly: GCA_023053685.1. Classification (NCBI taxonomy): domain Eukaryota; kingdom Metazoa; phylum Chordata; class Lepidosauria; order Squamata; family Dipsadidae; genus Diadophis; species Diadophis punctatus. Next base: position 11,035,720 of record JALIGW010000008.1, read on the forward strand.
CCATTGAGATAATATATTATCTCAATTGATGTAGGTTTGAGACAACCTGTCACTAAACATACTGTTTCACTGATGGCAATATCATTCTCGGTTCAGCATCAGCCACGACCCCAGGGAAAGGGTGGAGGAGTGGCTATTATAGCTCGCCAAAATCTGTGCCCTCGAAGGAGCCCCGCCCTGGAGATTGTTGGGTGTGAGACACTCCTTCTGAAGTTGGACTTAGGGGTTCAGGTGGGCCTTTTGTTAACGTACCTGCCTCCTAGCTGCGTTACAAAGGCCCTGCCTGTTCTGCTCGAGGCGGTTGCAGGGCTGGCGGTTGAGTTCCCCAGGTTGATGGTGCTGGGGGACTTCAATCTGCCATCGTCCGGCGAAGCCTCAGGGGCAGTCCAGGAGTTCATGGCTTCCATGACAACCATGGACCTGACCCAAGTAGTTCAGGGTCCGACTCATGAGGGGGGTCACATGCTTGACCTTGTGTTTCTCTCGGGGCAGTGGAGAGATGATCTGGGGCTAAGGGGTTTAGTCACAGTACCCTTGTCGTGGTCAGATCATTTCCTTCTGAGGTTGGATTTTATGACACCACACCTCCACCGCAAGGAGGCGGGACCGATTAAGTGGTTCCACCCCAGGCGCCTAATGGAACCCGACGGATTCCAGAGGGAACTTGGGGAAATACCTGAATCCCTGGTACACAGTTCGTCCGAATCCCTGGTTGCCGCCTGGAATCAGGCGGCGGCGGGGGCTCTGGATCGGATTGCGCCTTTGCGGCCTCTCCGTGGAAGTGGATCCAGGAGGGCTCCTTGGTTCACCGAGGAACTCCGGGAGATGAAGCGCCACAAGAGACGCCTAGAGCGACGATGGAGATCTAGTAAAGCTGAGTCTGACCGGACACTTTTAAGAACTTTCATTAAGTCTTACTTAGTGGCGATAAGGGCAGCAAAACGTTCGCATTTTTCCGCTCTTATTGCGTCCGCTGACTCCCGCCCAGCCGCCCTGTTTAGGGTGACCCGCACCCTCCTGGCTAAGGAGGAAGGCGGAGACCCCTTGCAGGGCAGAGCTGAGGAATTTTCTCGGTTTCTGGCAGATAAAGTCATTCAGATTCGGACAGACCTGGACTCCGATTGGGCAGTACAGGCCGAGACGACTGGGGCAGGTCTTAGTCCGGTTATATGGGACAGGTTTGAACCGGTGACTCCTGAGGATGTGGACAAGGCCATAGGAGCTGTGAGTTCCGCCACTTGTTTATTGGACCCGTGTCCCTCCTGGTTGGTTTCGGCCACCAGGGAGGTTTCACGCGGCTGGCTCCAGGCGTTGGTCAACGGTTCTCTGAGAGAGGGGTCCGTCCCGCAGCCCTTAAAAGCTGCGGTGGTGAGACCCCTCCTCAAGAAGCCTTCCCTGGACCCGGCGGATTTAAAGAACTTCCGTCCAGTCTCCAACCTTCCCTTCGCGGGGAAGGTTGTTGAGAAAGTGGTGGCACTCCAGCTCCTACGACTGTTGGATGACACTGATTGTCTGGATCCCTTTCAATCTGGTTTCAGGCGCGGTTACAGTACGGAAACGGCTTTGGTCACCCTGATGGATGATCTCTGGCGGGCCCGGGATAGGGGCCATTCCTCTATCCTGGTGCTACTTGACCTCTCAGCGGCCTTCAATACCATTGACCATGGTATCCTTCTGCGTCGTCTCGGAGAGGTGGGGGTGGGCGGCACTGTTTTACAGTGGTTCTCCTCCTTCCTCTCTGACAGGACGCAGTCGGTGTTGACAGGGGGGCAGAGGTCGAGCCCTAGGCCCCTACTATGTGGGGTGCCGCAGGGCTCGGTCCTCTCGCCCATCCTGTTTAATATCTACATGAAGCCGCTGGGTGAGATCATCCGACGACACGGGGTGAGGTATCAGCAATATGCTGATGATACCCAGTTGTACATCTCCACCCCGTCTCAGTTCGGGGAAGCCGTAGACGTAATGGGCCGCTGCCTGGCCGATGTTAGGGTCTGGATGGGGAAGAACCGGCTAAAGCTTAACCCTGACAAGACTGAGTGGCTGTGGATACTACCTCCTAAGGACTCGACCAATTGTCCCTCCTTGGTTCTCGGGGGGGAGAAATTAGCCCCCTCGGAACGGGTCCGCAATTTGGGTGTCCTCCTAGACCCAGAGCTAAAATTGGAACAACATCTTTCAGCTGTGGCTAGGGGGACCTTTGCACAAGTACGTCTTGTGCACCAATTGCGGCCCTACTTGGAGAAGGAGGAACTTCTTACAGTCACCCATGCCCTTATCACCTCACGGCTGGATTACTGCAATGCGCTCTACATGGGGCTACCCTTGAAGAGTGTCCGGCGACTACAATTGGTGCAAAATGCAGCTGCGCGAGCTGTGGTGGGTGTACCTAGATGCACCCACGTAACACCTATCCTCCGCCAGCTGCATTGGTTGCCCATTAGTCTCCGGATCCAATTTAAGGTGTTGGTCGTTACCTTTAAAGCCCTACATGGCTCAGGGCCAGGTTATCTTCGGGACCGCACCCTGCCGCATACCTCCCTACGACCGGTTAGAGCCCACAGAGTCGGCCTCCTCCAGGTCCCGTCGACCAAACAATGTCGGCTGGCGGGACCAAGGGGGAGGGCCTTCTCTGTGGGAGCTCCCTCCCTGTGGAACCAACTCCCTCCAGAGATCAGGACCATCCCCACCCTGCTGCCCTTCCGGAAGGCGATAAAAACCTGGCTCTTCCGGCAGGCAGGGTAAATGAGATACTCTTTTAACTTTTGTAATTTCTGTATTTTTAATTATTGCATTTGTATGGTTTTTATATTTTAATGATAGCTTTTATTTTGTAATGGATCGAATATGTTGTGAGCCGCCCTGAGTCCCTAGGGATTGGGCGGCATAGAAATCCAGCAAAATAAATAAATAAATAAATAAACTTGTTTCATGTGTGCAGATGCGCCCCACACTGGAGCAACATACTCTGCTACAGAGATGCTCAACACCAAAGCTGATGTGCGCAATGTAGATGGTTGAGCTCCCCATGTGTAGTTTATCAATTTCCTGATGATATTGTTCCTTGAGCTGACTAGGCTTGGTGTTCAAGCAATCCTGTTTTCTCACAATTACATTTCATTTTGTTAGGCAGGGCCCAGTGTTTAAGTCTGTTGAGATTCTTCTGTATCTTGAGCCTATCTTCTGCAGTGTTAACTATTCCTGCCAGCTTGGTGTTATCCATAAATTTTATGAGTTCTCCTTCTATCCTCTTGTCTAAATCATTGATGAAGATATTGAAGAGTACTGGGCCTAAGACAGAGCTTTGGGATACCCCAAATACAACTTTGGGATACAGTTCTGTTATGACTGTGGTTGGTCAGTCAGTTATGAATCCAGCTGTCTAACCCACATTTTTCTATTTTATCAAGTAGTAGGTTGTGGTCTACTTTATCAAATGCCTTACTGAAGTCCAAGTAAATTATATCCACAGCATTTCACTGGTCCATTAAATTGTGTCATTTAATCAAATAATGCAATAAGATTTGTCTGGCATAGCTGTTTTTGCCAAAGCCATATTGGCTTCTGGTTATGATCTTGCTTTTAGATGTTCACAAATTCATTGCTTGATTATCTTTTCCAGAATATTCTGATAGGTCTGTAGTTTTCTGGATCCATTTTTTTCCTTTTTTAAAGATGGGAACTACATCAGCCCTTTTCCAGTCATCTGGTAGTTCCCCAGGATCTTTGAAAGGGCTGTGGTTCAGTGGTTCTGAGATCCGGTCTGCTAATTCCTTCAGAACCTTGGGATGTAATCTATCTGGTCCTGTTGATTTGAACTCATCAGAGTGGATAGGTGTTCTCTTACCATTTTCTTGCTTATTTTGACTTGCATTCCTAATCTGAATTTTACAGGTTTTTTTTATAGGTTGGACTTTTTTACTTTTGTAAAGACAGATGCAAAAAAATGAGTTAAGCGGTTCTGCTTTCTTCCTGCTGCTCATCATTTTCTTGCTTTTTCCTCCTATTAATGAACTAATCGTTTCCTTGACTTTTCTTATTTTTTTATGTTGAAAGAAACTATTTTTTGTTATTTTTTTCCTTTTGTCACAAGCCTTAGTTCATTTTGATTCTTAACTTTCCTGACTTCATTTCACAGGTTCAGGTTATTTGCTGATACTTTGTTATGTGCCCCTCTTTCCACTTTTTATACTTGTCCTTTTTGTCTTTCAATTTATCAGACAGTTCTTTGTGCAGCCCTGCTGGTTTCTTTTAAGATCTCTTATTTTTCTTCTTTATTGGAATTTTGCCAGACTGGATTTTTATAATCTCACTTTTTAAAATTTCCCAAGCTTCTTGAATTGTTTTGCCCTTAAGGATTCTCATCCATGGAATCCTTCCCAAGCTCTCTCTAAGTTTATTGAAATTAGCTCTCTTAAGTCCAAGACTCTAATTTGTCTTTGTTCTATTGCTTGTGCTAGCAGAACGTTGAATTCCAATACTGTATGATCATTCCCCTAAGGTTTCTGTAACTTCAATGCCTGCTATCATTTCATCTCTGTTAGTGAGAATTAAGTCCAGTGTGGCTTACCCTCTAGTTCCCTTCTCTACTTTTGGGGAGAGTCATCTGCTGGGTTTTTCAGGAATCTGTTTGACCTTCCACTAGGTGCAGAATTTGTCTCCAGTTGATGTCAGGGTAGTTAAAGTCCCCTATTATTATGGTGGTGTACTTTGTACATACAGCAAAAGGTTCATATATTTCCTTTATTTGGTTGGGTGGCCTGTAGCATACACCTATAGCAATGTCATTATTTTTCCTTTTATATTGACCCAAATGCATTCAAGATGGCTTTCATCATTGTTCTGCTGTATTTCTGTAGAGATGGGCCATTCAGTCTCCCTAATTCCACCCCAAATAAAAGGATTAAAGGGGTGGTAAAAAGAAAATTTTTTGTCATACTTTATGCATTGGTGTGTTGGCATTTGAATCCTTTTTGACTGACCCTGTGTTCATTTTCTAAATAACCTGTTTTGTGTCTGAGTTCCCTTTCATCCTTATCACATGACTGATTTGCAATACCTGATTCACATGTTTCCTTATCCAAAACAACTTCTTCCCCTGCTCATCACCATCATTACAGACAACTGAACCTGCCACCTTAGTATTCATATTAAGTTCAGCAAGGGCACTGTATCTATTACCGTATTGAGGGTCACACCAAAAGTTTTGTGTTTATGGTCCAGTGTTCACTCTTTGCCAAAACAAATAGTTGTCCATACTACCCTTCTCCTGCAATGATTTTGTAATAAGGGGAGCTAATAGTGGGGCAGCTCAATAGAACACACTGGCTGAGTTTTAATTTTTTTCAGCTTTTAACTGAATAGTCTTAACTTTCCAAGTGAATTCAGTAATCATAACCTATATATAGTTCATATAATCATGTCTTTAGTTACCAGCTTTTGTTTACAATAAAAATGTATACTATGATATCACATCATACATGAAAATGAGTACTGCTATATATAAGAAATCATTGTTGCAAGTTGAAACATGGGAAAAGTCTATTCAGATCTGATGTTCTATATCTTTTTCTTTGCAAGAAAATGAAATGAAAAATTGTGTTTTTACAAAATAAGCACATATTCATATTTTTATCAACCTAATTGTAAATTTGGACTATTACATACAGAGTTTTAAATTCTTATGATATGGACATAACTATTCATCACATTGTGCACCTTTTTATTCTTATTAAGTTCATAATACAATAAAATTAAAATATGCTTTTAAATGTGATAAAATTTCTATCAATTAATCAAAGACAAATTTTGTCTACAGATTTGCATGCAATCATATTTTAAGATTAATTGCCTTATATAACAGCCTCTGTTACTTTTCTTATAAAATGCTTATACTTATTATTTTATGTAGTGTTTTGAGCTTTTGCTTTACAAAAAGCAAAATGGTTTATAAATGTGAGTTAAGGGTAAACATCTCTTATTTATGAATATCAGAATATCCGTGGACATCTGGAAGCATTACAAAAGGGTGGTTTTGGCACTCTTGAACATTGGTGTTATTATCTGAGAAACTTATCACATGTTTTAGTTGAGTATTTAAATTTAGCTGAGTATCTACTTCTTCATTGTAGGTCTCTGTTTATAGACTTGAAACTTTTTGCCATTATGTAAGATAGTTTCTCTCAAACAAGCTCATTTTGTAACTAGTTGGACTTTTCTATGTTGTGTTCCAGGTAACAATAGGGAGTGGTTTAATAATTGCCTTTTCCCAGGATATTGTTTCCTGTTTCCCAATCTAATCAATAGCTACATGATTTTCTGATGGTCTCCTATCCATGTATTTTAAAAAATCTAATCCTGTGTATTTCTGTAGAACCTTGTAGAAAGCAAATGTAAACACCATTTTTTTGGAAAATACAAAATAATCCAACTGTATAGGAAAATAATCAGAACTAGTAGCTTATTTAGTTCATTTGCACTGTGTTTGATAATAACACGGTCTTTCAAACTGGAGTTACAGCATGGCAGTATCTTCCATGTTCAACAGGCTTTGTTCTGCTTAGCATCTGAAAAATATGCTTTAATGCCATAACTATTCTTTGTGTTTGTAATTCCTGTCACAAGAACTGTGGTAGGAATTATCTGTAAGAAAACTATCTGTAATTTAGCCTTGTATCATATGTCTTCTTTATGAGAATCAGAAAATAATGAAGAATTCTAATATTCATCAATTTGTTTGAATGTTTAGAACATTAGAAATAAGCAAAACAAAATATCTTCGTCCTGAAGTCTCTGTGATACAAGAATGATTTTTTCAACCTTTTTGTTGTCCAGGGGGAAATCTTATATTGCATATTCCTGTGAGGCACCTTCACTGCTCATTTAAATTCCTGGAAACTTGGCTTTCTGCATGACTGAGGATTGTAGGGTTTTCAGTATTCAATTGCTTAAATGTTTCTTCAACTGCCTTAGCAAACTAGTAAGGCTGTAATTGTGAATGTAAGTAGTAATTAAAACAGTGATAGGCAATTTAAAGGCTTGAGCAAAGTCAGGAACCAAAATAAATATCTTTTTACTTAGTAAACCACATTCCATGATTTACTATGTGATGCTAATAACATGTTTTTAAAAAAACCTTTCCCTTTCTAATTTCATACCAATATTATATTACAAATTATTAGAAATGGATCAGACATGTTAATGGCTGATACTTTCCATTATTGGAGTACATAAAGTTCAGTTCAGACATATAAAGTGATTAGAAGTTATAATTATATGTCAGAGTAACAACAAGCCTTGAGCAGGCTCACTTCCTCTTATTATATAAATATTTCATTTGAGGGAACAGACATGAACACTTTCTTTTTTGCCAAGTCCTTTGAAAATGGCAAATAATATTTAAATTCAGGCCAGTGACTTCTGCATTTATTTAATCTGTCTTTTATACTTTTTCAATAATGTTATGCAAAGCTTTGTAACTGGATTTATTGATTAGACAAAGTTCTGATTGGTTTCAGGAAAGTCGCTATAAAAATATCCAATATAATATAACTGCAGAATGCATCATGTAGTATCTATTTCTGTATCTGAATATTTTTAATGCCTGAACAGAATCATTGATAGTCATAACATAATAATAATAATAAAATATGTAAAATACTATCTTGATATGTTCTCAGGTTTGTGTGTTCTGAGAGAGCTATGCCAGAGGGTCAACCATATTGGACAGATCTCATCAGAAGAACCAGAAAATAGAGTGTCCCTCCCATAAACAATGCAGTGAGATGTAATTTATAGAAACCCATACTGGATCTGATTCACCCAAGTCAACAAGGACCATGGTAGTAGGTGTTGTAGGTCCTGGATATCTGATTACTACAGGATTCAGGATAGCTGCGGTCAACAGCAACAATATTGTTTGCCTGTCACAAATATACAAAGATGGGAAACAAAAAATAATGATCCATTTTTACAAATCAAGACCAATGAAAAGAGGAAGTCTGGAAAAAGTGTCTGGAAAAAACATCATCACTCAGAATCAGAAATACCAGAGCACAGGTGGCAGTATAATAAGACATAAAGTATTCACAGAAGTAGAATTGGAAGAATAGCAAGGATCTATTTAGGGCATACATATTGAAGTCTTGACAGACATAGGTCAAAATATAGAGAGAAACCAGGGGGAGTTGGCAGTAGAGGAAGCCATTATAGATACTGAATCATTTTCATTCCCAGATCAGATATCTTCTCCTCTCAGAAAGAACAAAGTACTCTAACTAAAAAAGAAGAATTGAGACAAAGAATAATTGAGCATCTAAAAGAACAACAACAAAAAACAGAATAATGTTACCTGCATTGAAGCTTGTTCCAAAGAAACAGCTAGCACAAGTATTTAAAAGATGCTAATACTGTGATATCAAAGATAAGCACCAGATCACTGCAAGAAACAAAGCAACAAATTGACAGCATGCCTGCAGTTATAAATAAATATATTGAATGCAAAATCAAAAAAGAAAAAAAGCCAAACAATGCACCAACGAAATAGAAGATCAGATTGGAAAATAAATCAGCAAGCTAAGATCAGATACAAGCAAATTATGCATTTGTATAGTAAGTAAGCTATGCATCTATATAGTAAGCAACTATATAGATGAAAGAAAAGCAGAAGAATAAGAAGTCCAAAGAGTACCTGATCAAGAAGTAGCACCTAAAAACAAGGAAGACCAAGGAAATAATAAAGCAGCAAATAATAGCTACAGCCAGAAAGATCAGAAGATACAAAGCTTGAACTTCACATTAGACAAAATTTTAAATTTCAGTCAAATCAGAAAGATGTTTCCCAACCCATCAGTGGATAGAAAACAGTGAACCAGTCACAGCTGACAAAGAAAAATCACTGCAGTTTCAGGCACAGCTATAAAACAACTCAAAGAAATACAACAGCTTTGATAAAATAATGCCATAAATATTAAACATCAAAAACATATCCCAAGCTATCCTACCTCCTTTACATGGGTGATCTGAAGCTATACAGAAAAACACAATTTGAAATAGAATTGCTGCTCAACACTTTACAATATCTTGTAAAGCCAAGATATTGTTTGGATTGGACAAATGTGCCATGCTCACCATCAATAGGGAAAAATAGTGAAAATGGAAGGAATAAAGATGTCCAATGGAAATTATATTAACAGTTTGAATATTAGGCTATTCTTCAACCTGACATCAAGCAGACTGAAGTCAAGAAGGTTAGAAATGAATACATTATGACAGTGGAAATCTTAAAGTCTAAACTCTATGGAGGAAATGCCATCAAAGTAATTAACACTTGGGCAATTCCAGTCATTAGTTATACAGCAGGAACAGTGGACTGGACTCAAGATTTTCCTAAATAGGAAAACAAAAAAAATCCAGCAATGAATCATGCTCTTCATTGATGCAGTGACGTTGACAAACTCTACTTACCAAGGAAACGACAAGGGTGTGCAATGTTGCAGATATACAGATATCTGAAAAATATATGCAGATATACAGATAGCTGAAAAAGAAAAAAAGGGATTGGAAAAATATCTGAAGGACAGTGAAGAAGATATACTGAAGGTAGTATAGCATGATAGTATAGCATGAAGGCTTATTGACTACTGGAGAGATCAAACTAGCTACAAGAAAGACCAAATGATGAATAGAAAAGAAACATGGCAAGGAAAAGTATTACATGGCCAGTACATTAAAAAAAATAGCAGGGAAAACAGGTAATAATAAGACCTCGTAAAATAGCTTAAAGCAGGAAAGTTGAAAAAAGAGACAGAAGGGCTAATTTTGGCTGCACAAGATCAAGCCTTAAGGACAAATGCATACAAAGCCAGAATTGAGAAGACAGCACTAGACAGCAAGTGCCGCCTCTGCAAAGAAGCTGAAGAAATAGTGGACCATTAGTTGGCTGCTGCAAGAAGGTCACACAGACTGACTAGAAACAACAGCATGATAAAGTAGCAACAATGGTGTGTTGTATCTGCAAGATATATATTTGCTTGCAAACAAGACATGGTGGGATCATAAAATAGAGAAAGTAATAGAAACTGAAAAAAACTAAAGTGCTCTGGGACTTTAGAATTCAAACAAACAGCTCCAGCCCAAGCTGAAACTTGACAATTAAAAAAGTCTGGATAGCACCTGGAGACAGCAGAATAGAAAAGAAAGAACTAGAGAAAAATCACAAAATACAAAGACTGCAAATAGAAGTAGACTGTTGCAAAGGAAAGGTGGTACCAATAGTAATAGGAACCTTTGGGGTGGAATCTCAAAACATCTGGAGCACTACTTGGCACTGATAAAAATAGGTGGACTTGATAGGTGGACAAAAGTGCCAAATCCAGTCTAAACATCTGGCTGACTATGTGACCAACAACAAGAATAGTAGTATGACTCCATGAGAAAAACAGGACTGGTTTGCTACATGTAATATGAAGATTGGCACACAAACTGTTACAGTCTCCAAAGAGACTTGTTTATGGGACATATTTTAGAAAAACATAACAGCACAATCCTGCTCTGTGATATGCACAGTCAGAATGCAAGTTGCAGAGTGGCCCCATAAGAGCCACTTATCACTAATATAGCTGCACTGGATGAGATAAAGTAATGTTTATGTGATCTACTGTATTGTGGGTGTGTCTTTTCCATAATTTGTACAGGATGACCTAGCATGGAATGGGACAACTCACCGCAGCCAACTCACCATGACTGCAGTAGGTTTTTGAAAATGCCTGTATATACTTGTGGATGCCTGTATATACTTGTGGATAAACACATCAATGGATAACCCTAACCCATACCCATTGAAATTTTAATTTAAAAAAGAATGAAAAGTACCATCCATGGATAATCCAATTTTGAAAAACATAACATAATGAAAAATTTAAGACTTGGCTTATTCACAGATGAGCTTATAGATACCATATGGTACTACTCATTATATGCTAAACTGCAAAATGTAGGACATAACAAGCATGAATATATTCTAAACTTCTCTCAGAATAAAATTTAAGATGGACAAAAACCCAGTCCAAGAAGATGAAATGCAAGAAAAATCTAGTACCACAAATGCCATGAAATAGGTGTACATATAGCAGTACAATGAATTTGAATTATTAGCTGAGGTTTTCTTTAGTAAGGCCTGAAGGTTTTCAGACATAAACTAAATAAAAATGTGAAGAAATATTACTTCTACGATAGAAAAGGTATGATAATCCAGAATACAATATCTACCACCAAATTAAGAAATAATTACTGTTGTACCTACAGTATTACACTTTTTAATTCAGAATCATTCAATTAACCCATAAGGGATTTCTGTATGCTTAACCTTTATTTGTGTGTGTCCCCATGAGCACGATGATTTTTACGTTTTATATACTGTGTCACTCTCCAGTGCAACTGAAATGGCCTCCTCTCCTCCTTCTCCTTCTCCTCCTCCTTCTCCTTTTCTCTCTCTGTCTCTCTTCTCTAATTGAAAATATGGAAGCAAAAGGTGGAGGAAGAGTTATGATAAATAACTTGTTTTAGTGGTTTGGTCAGATATTTCAACATTGCCTTCAGCAAAGACATAAGAGATTGCTTAAATTAGTAACTGGTTTCTTGAGATCACGCTGAGACAAATTCTAACCCCATTAAATGGGACTATGGCTGGTAATAAAAAAAACATTGCATCCAGACAGATAGGCTAACAAGTCACAGACAATCTGGTGTTCCAAACTTTTCTCTATTTTGCTTTTAAGATTTATTTTGTCTAGAATATTAAGACTGTGCTTTTTTTAACTGTTACAAGACAAGAGAGGAACAGAATGTTTTGAAAAAAGTTCAGATATGATAATCATTTGCATCAGCATGGTGCTAATCTACTCCAAACATAGACTGCTAATTTAACCTTGATTCCTACTGTGAGTGAATAATAAAAACAGATTTCCAGTTGTTCCTGACCTGTGGGCCAGAATACAGTGAATCTGAGATTGCCTTAGTTAAGCTAGATAATATTTATTATTTGTTCTGTACTATTCATTCATTCTTCCTCTGCAAATTGTATTGATAAATATCAGTGAAATGATAATAACTGTACATACAGTGTGATTGTCTGTAGTGAGGAGCTTTTGTGTACATAAAAGTTTCCACATGAACCTGAATATTGATAGTAGAAACCTATATGAGAACATGAAGTTTTAACGTTGTCTCTAACTCTGATCTGTATAGGATAAGCTTATCTGTTACAATAGATGGCTTGAACAGGGTTCCTACAGTGAGGAATTTTGAACAGATTATTGGTCCTTAGTATGTAAATATTGTTCTTTCAGCACTTCTGGACCAAGAGGAACATCTGTGTGGCACAATAAGCTCCAGATGGCTATGATTTGTGATTACTTCCTTATCGATTTGAAACTTTCACTTATAGATAGTAACATTATAGTACAGATTGTGGATCCTGTCACACACTTGGCTTCTCCATAAATCTACTAATTTCTGGGTTTAAAGAGCATTTTGAAAACCAAATGTGAAAACTGAAGTTTGTATTATATGGACATACATCTAAGGAACATACCTCTTCCCTAATCTAAACAGGAGAAAGTTAATATTTCAAATTCAAACCTTTATTGTCAGAGTACAACATGTGTACAATGAGATTGGCTGAGCCTCCCTTCATGCACCCCCCCCCAACACAATACAACTCACAGTGAAAGACAAAAAAAAATCCCTAGCCCAGTGAATCCTACTAACAAACACTCAGTCCTATTGCACCATGGGAACTTATTGCACGTCGCGCTGGCCCCGCAAGTCAATCGTTCTGTGTTGTTATAGAGTTATTTTTCATTCAGGAGTCTGACAGCCCAGGGATAAAAACTGTTCTTCAGCCTGTTTGTGCGGCTGCCTGTGCTTTTATATCTTCCAGATGGTAGGAGAATAAAGAAGGGCTGACCAGGGTGTGAGTCGTCCCTGAGAATTTTCCTCACTCTTCTAAGGCAGCGAGCCCTAGCAATGTCATCTAGTGGTATCAGGGGACAACCCACAATGTTTTGTGCTGTGCTCACCACCCTCTGTAATGTCTTTCTACCTGTGGCTGTCAAGCCAGCATACCACATTGTAATGCAATAGAAAGGACGCTTTCTATTGTGGACTGGTAAAAGGAGATCATCGGTTGTTGTTCCACTTCGTTTTTTCGCAAGACTCTAAGGAAGTGGAGTCTCTGTTGGGACTTTCTGGCCACCTGGGTTGTGTTGATTTTCCAGGTGAGATCTTCACTGAGATAGACTTCCAGGAATTTAAAGGAGGAAACTCTCTCCACACAGCCCCCCCCCTCGAAGTAAAGTGGGGCAACTTCCTCTTTCTTCTTCCGGAAGTCTAACACCATCTCCTTTGTCTTGCTGATGTTCAGGTGCAGCTTGTTTCGTAAGCACCTTGTGGATAGTTTTTTAACCTCCCCCCATACGCTGTTTCGTGTACGTTGTAATAAGACCCAATACGGTGGTATCATCTGCGAACTTAATGATCACAGTGGATGGGTCAGATGATACACAATCATGTGTGTATAGTGAATATAGGTATGGACTGAGCACACAGCCCTGTGGGGAGCCAGTGCTAAACTTCAGGGAGGTGGATATGACAGACCCAACCCTCAGTGTTTGTGGCCGGTCCCTCAGAAAGTCTTTGATCCAGTCGCAGATGGAAGAGGGAAAATCCAAGACAGTCAGCTTTTCGATAAGGATATTTGGCAAAATGGTATTGAAGGCCGAGCTATAATCTATGAAAAGCATCCTGACATAGTTTCTGGGTTTCTCCAGATGGCTTGCTACAGAATGTAAAGCAGTAGCTATGACATCGTCTGTTGACCTATTTCCCCTATAGGCAAACTGATGTTTATCAAAGTCCGGTGGGAGGCATGTCCTAAGGTGTTGGAGAACCAATCTCTCGAAGCATTTCATCACTACATATGTTAGTGCGATAGGTCTGTAGTCATTTAGGCAGTTAATTGCTGTTTTCTTAAGGACTGAGACAATAGTGGCTGCCTTCAAGCATGATGGAACATTGGCCGTTTGCAGGGAGATGTTAAATATCCTTGTCAGGACCCCTGCTAATTGGTCGGCACAAGTCTTTACCACTATCCCCAGCATCCCATCTGGACCTGCAGCTTTGCTGGGGTTCACGGCCTTCAGTACAGCTCTCTCTTGGTGTTCCTATAGGGCAGGGGTCAGCAACCTTAAAAACCTGGGTGGGCATGGCCAACTTGAAAACAAAACCTGGGTGGGCGTGGCCAACTCAACATCACTCCCACCGAGTCACATGACCCCCCACAGCTACGCCTACCCAGGTTTTGTGGCTCTGTTTTCTTTTCTATGAGAAAAAGGTATCTCTCTCTCTCTCTTTCTCTCTCTCCATCTCTCTTTCTCCCTCTCATCTTTCTTTCTCTCTTTCCATCTTCCCATCTCTCTCTCTCTGCCTTCCTCCCTACCCATCTCTCTCTCCCTCTCCCTCACTCATCTCTCTCTTTCTCCCATCTCTCTCTTTCTCCCTCTCTCTCCCCTTCTCTCTGTGTGTGCTGAGGAATGATCGTCACCCCTGGCTTCTCTTCGGGCGACCCTTTTCCCCTTCTCCCACACATGAGGGAGGACACACTCTAGACTTGATTTTTGTCTCTGGCCAGTGGCCAGGGAGGCGGAACCAGTTAGATGGGTCCGCCCCAGGTGCCTGATGGACCCAGACAGGTTCCAGACGGAGCTTGGGCCACTTCCTGATGATCTAGCCCTCAACTCGGCCGAGGACCTGGTTGCTGCCTGGGACAGGGCGGCCGGTGGGGCCTTGGACCGAGTTGTGCCTTTGCGGCCTCTGACTCGGCTCCGATCCCGCTCGGCTCTCTGGTTTACTGAGGAGCTGAGGGAGATGAAGCACCAGAAAAGACGCCTAGAGAGTGGTTGGAGGGCCAGTCTCTCTGAATCTGATCGAACACTGGTAAGGTCGCATATTAAGACCTACCTAGTGGCGATAAAAGCGGAGAAATCGAAGTATTTTTCCGCTCTTATCGCGTCATCAGAGAATCGTCCAACAGCCCTGTTCAGGGTGACCCGTTCCTTACTCCATCAAGAAGCGCGGGAGGATCCCCTGGAAGGCAGGGCTGAGGACTTTGGATGATATCTGCATGACAAAATTGCTCAGATTCAGGGGGAACTGGACTCCAACTGGGTGGATACGGACGCGGTGACAGGGAGTAGTCTTGAGAACGTTATCTGGGAAGAGTTTGACTCGGTGACCCCTGAGGATGTGGACAAGATTCTGGGGAGGCTCAGTGCAGCCACATGTTTATTGGACCCGTGTCCCTCCTGGTTAGTGCTGGCTACCCGGGAGGTTACACGAGGCTGGCTCCAGGGAATTATTAACGCTTCTTTGGGGGAGGGTTACTTCCCCACGGCTTTGAAAGAAGCGGTGGTGAGGCCTCTCCTCAAGAAGCCCTCCCTGGACCCAGCAATTAACCCTTCTTTGGGGGAGGGTTACTTCCCCACGGCTTTGAAAGAAACGGTGGTGAGGCCTCTCCTCAAGAAGCCCTCCCTGGACCCAGCAATTTTAGCTAACTATCGCCCTGTCTCCAACCTTCGCTTCGTGGCAAAGGTTGTTGAGAGTGTGGTCGCACGACAGTTTCCCCAGTACTTGGAGGAATCATCATACCTAGATCCGTTCCAGTCGGGTTTCAGGGCCGGGCACAGCACGGAAACGGCATTGGTCGCATTGGCTGATGATCTCTGGAGGGCTCGGGACAGGGGTTGTTCCTCTGTCCTGGTCCTATTAGACCTCTCAGCGGCTTTTGATACCATCGACCATGGTATCATGCTGTACCGGCTGGTAGAGTTAGGGATAGGGGGCACCGTTTTTCGTTGGTTCTCCTCCTTTCTCTCCAACCGGTCCAGTTTGTATTGGCAGGGGGGCAGAGGTCGTCCTCGAGGCCTCTTACATATGGAGTGCCCCAGGGGTCGATTCTTTCGCCCCTTCTGTTCAACATCTATGTGAAGCCGCTGGGTGAGATCATCCGTGGCTTTGGGGTGAAGTACCATCAGTACGCCGATGATACACAGCTGTACATTTCCACCCCAGGCCATCCCAATGATGCCCTTGAAGTGATGTCCCGGTGCCTGGAAGCTGTGCGGATCTGGATGGGGAGAAACCGACTCAGGCTCAACCCTTCCAAGACGGAGTGGCTGTGGTTCCCAGCGTCTCGATATAGTCAGATGATTCCATCTCTGACTATCGGGGGCGAGTCTCTAGCCCCCGCCGAAAGGGCTCGCAATCTGGGTGTCCTCCTGGATCCACAGCTGTCCTTAGAGGACCATCTGACAGCTGTGACCAGGGCGGCCTTTTATCAGGTCCGCCTGATATGCCAGTTGCGGCCCTTTCTGGATCGGGATTCCCTGTGCACAGTCACCCATGCCCTGGTCACGTCGCGTCTGGACTACTGTAATGCTCTCTACATGGGGCTCCCCATGAAGAGCACCCGGAGGCTCCAACTGATCCAGAATGCAGCCGCGCGGGTGGTTTCGGGGGCTAATTGGCGCTCCCATATAACACCCCTCCTGTGCGAGCTGCACTGGCTTCCGGTGGTCTACCGGGTGCGCTTCAAAGTGCTTGTTACTACCTTTAAAGCGCTCCATGGCATTGGACCTAGGTATCTCCGAGACCGCCTGCTGCCACAAACTGCCTCCCATCGACCAGTGCGCTCCCACAGAGAGGGCCTCCTCGGGGTGCCATCAGCCAAGCAGTGTAGGCTGGTGACGCCCAGGGGGAGGGCCTTCTCTGTGGGAGCACCCACCCTCTGGAATCAGCTCCCCCCAGACTTAAGAACCATTCACGACCTGTCCACCTTCCGCCGTGCCCTCAAGATGTATTATTTTTATCAAGCTGGGCTGGCGTGAAAAAGTTTTTGGGGTTTTTAAAATTTTAAGATTTTACTAAATTTTAATTGTATTAAATTAGGACCACATTGAATATTTTCTTTTAAATGTATTTTAATGTTTATATTGTGTTTTTTACTTGGCTGTTCACCGCCCTGAGTCCCCTGGAGAAGGGCGGTATATAAATTTAATTAAACTAAACTAAACTAAAACTAAACTCGCGACTTTCTGGCTGACTGTGGCATGTTCAGGGAGACCCTCCTCAAGGTGCAAAGGTGCACACAGAGGGTGAGTTGCGGGCGACTGCTCACTTCAAGAGGGTCTTCGGACATGGCTTCTCTCCTGCCCTAAGGATCCAGCCATTGCCTTGCCATGTCCCGCCATGTCCCCCCCCAGAGCTTTTCATCCAAGCGGGGAGGGCGTGAGCTCCAGCCTGAAGTGGCAGGAAGCGAAGGCTTCCTTTCGCACAAATGTGGCGTGAAGGCAGCTACAGGGCCGTTTCTATCCTGCCCTAAGGATATGGCCATTGCCTTGCTGTGCCCCCCCACCCCGCATGAGAGGAGGGGGAGGGGGAGGAGGGTAGCCAGAGCGAATGCAGCCTTTGCTTCCTGCCGCTTCTGGCTGGAGCTTACATCCACCCCACTCAGCCGAAGAGCTGCGGAGGGAAGACAGGACGGGACACGGCAAGGCAATGGCCAGATCCTTAGGGCAGGAGAGAAGCCGCATCCAAAGACCCTCCTTAAGCGAGCAGCCACCTGCCCTCCGAGCGCGCCTTCGCTGCACTTTGGCGCTCGCTTGAGGGTTTACCCGCACATGCACACACTCCTGACCCCACCACAGCCAGCAAGGGAGTCGTGAGAGGAGGAGGAGGGTTGCCCGAAGAGAAGCCTCGACCGGGGATTGCTATGTTCCTCAACCAGCACCAGAGAATCAGCCCCTGCCGCTTCTCCATTCACGCCATCACCCTTACCTTCTCAGGCCAGGTGAGGGAGGGGAGGGTGAGGCCAGCCGGTGATGGGACAGGGAGTCATAGCAGTGGGCCCAAAGAGCTGCATGCGGCTCCGGAACTGCGGGCTGTCGACCCCTGGTATAGGGTGAGTGGCTGGGAATTAGAAGGCTGGCAGGCAGAGGCTACGGGGTCTGGTTTGGAAAACCAGATGTGAAAACTGAAGTTGTGTATTATATGGACACACATCTAAGGAACATACCTCTTCCCTAATCTAAACAGGAGAAAGTTAATATTTGTTTTCTGGCTGACAAATCTTATTAAAAGGCATGAAACTCATTAATCAGATACAGTCTTTGTTTTTTTGGGGGAAGAGCACATTAATTAACATGGTTGGTCTCCCTTATAGGGGGACTCTAGCTGGTCATTTCTGTGGTTTAAAATCAGGAATTCAAATGTTAAGTGATTTCACTTTGTTCCTTCCACTGTCCCATTTAATATAATCCCATGTTGAATTTGTAATATTTCCCCTCGAAATCTCCATAATTTTATCAAGCAATCCTTTGATCAAAATCACTTCAGTAATAGCCCTAATATATTCAGAAAATATATATGTGTGTGTAGATTCCTCTGCTACATGAACATGTTTTTCATGAGTGATTTAAACTATATATATAAAAAACAATTTTCTGGTTTGATAATTGGTGGCAGTAGTGATGTTTTATGGAAAGTACTAGTAAATATTTACTTGACAAATGCAAAAAGTGGCATGCATAAGCGCACCATCGTGCCTACCGTCCCTGTCTTAGTGTCCTATTGTCCTCATTTATCTGTACTTACTTTGCTTATGTTTATGTTTATACCTATACCTGCTATCTTGTACATGTTTGACAAACAAATAAATAAAATAAATAAATAAATAAAATAAAGTGTATGCAGCTTAATGCTTTTATTTGTCCAAGAGCTATAAGAGTCAAAATATAAGCACTTTATATTTTGGTATTCTTTTTGTATTTATCTTATTTACTGTGAGGTACATGCCATTCTGCAGGACTTTAAGGAATATTATCCATTACAGTAAAATAAACATTAATATAAGCTTTGAAATAATTACAACCAACAAGAGCAAAAACATACAGCTACTGTATAACCCAGAGTGCAGTCTGTAAGTTATACTAGCACCCCTCTCATTTTTTAAAATCTCTATATCATTGATGGAGGGCCAATGATCTAGATGAAATTTCATTCTAAAATAATCCCATTCACCGAGCACACACACACAGACATACACAAGCAGTAGTTAAGTGAGCATTTTCAGGTAGAAAATTTTAGCAATTAAATATAGTCCCCTGTTAAATTGTGTAAGGCAGTTTGATTAAAAGGATAACAGAATCTCAATGTAATCAGCGTTATCATCTTTAATAATTGTATTCAAAGCAGTGGCAAAATACTTTTCCTATCTGATTCTGTCCCCTGCTTCTCAGCTTGTTTTGGCTTTCACCATACTCATCTCTTCCTCTTCTTTACAGTCATGCCTGCTCTTTTTCCCTAATGCCTTACCACCATCTGTTGCTACTTCCATCCCTTGCCCAACTCTCCTAGTCTCCATCTTCTTTCTTTCACAACTTGTTTTCTCTTTCCTGGCTTTCCCTGTTCTCCTTCACTCTTGCTTCCTCCTCCTCCTCTGCCTCTTCTTCACTGTATGATCTTCTTCTCCCTTGCCATCACCTCTTCTATCCATTATCTCTTATTTTTCTAGACATCATATACCAAACATATGTTGTTGTTGTTGTGGTGGTGGTGGTGGTGGTGGTGGTTGTTGTTGTTGTTGTTGTTGTTGTTATTATTATTATTATTATTATTATTATTATTATTATTATTATTATTATTATTATTATCGTAATTAACTTGCTGGCTAGAAGTTGCAGATCTGTTATTTTCCTCCTGCAGCACAAGAAAGAGGCTGGCTGACTAATCTATTGAAACTGTAGCCACACTCAATATTTTAAATTAACTTTAATCTTAACAGTGAGCTCAATCAGTCATTTATTGTTTTTGTAGTGAAGAGTCTCTGAGGACATTTATACGGTGAAAAGTACCCTTGAGGTAGTTAGTGGGAGAACTCACTGCTTATGGTTAAAAAAAAAAAGCACCGTGCTGTGCTTTTAAATGCAATTTCAATTGCCTGGCTGATCAGAAACATTCCTAGTACTGTAGGGCAACCTCTTGTCTATTTGTCTTGGCGCCTTCCTTGTGGTCTAACTCTAATGGTACTTTTCTCTATATGACTGAATAGAGAAAGAAACATACTCTAAAGTATTATACTTCTGGCAAATATAATTTGCCAGAAGTATAGTACTCTAAAGTATTATACTTCTGGCAAATATAGAAATTAATTTTACTTTATAAATTATAAGAATAAAACCTTTTTAATTTATGTTGGAAAAGCATTTTTTAACTCACCTACTAAAGAATGCACATAAGAAATACATGTTTATTTCCAAACTGTAGTTAACTCATGGCCTCAAAAGATTCTTATATTTAGTGTGTCCTATTGATATTCTTTCTTGTATTCTTAGACCTCAAGTAGATTTTCCAGTTTAACTAGTTTAGTGGCCATAAGCCATGCATTAAGCCTTCAGAGATAGATACAGGACAGAAAAAAGCTGGAGATAGCAACATATTAAGTATTTAAAATTGGATTTAAAGCATGGGATACCATGCTACCAAGAAATAACCAATGTCAATGACATAGTAGATTTATTTCTATTTATTTCATAGTAGATTTATATAACAACTGCTCCAGACATTTCAGATGGAACAGAATGAGTACTGTCCTACTTTCAGCCTGTTCAGTAGTTACAAAAATCCATCATAACTGTGTGCTTCCTTTCCTGACCTCTTTGCTTATGTTCTCCTTTGTAATGTGCAAAATAAAAGTCAATTTGAAACAGGGAATGCTTGTATTTCTTTATAGGGTATCAGTGGCGCTTATTAACAGCAAATAATGTTGAGTCTAGGTCAAAGATCTGCTTGGATTTCTCAGTGCCAAATTACCAACAAGGAATTATATATTAGAACTAACTCTCCTATTTTTTATTAATATGTGTTGTGTTTACACTGGGAATGAACATGCAGTTCTGCATTATTATGCTGACATTCTGATATAAACTCATTTTTGTCTGATGCACTGCAATGATAATTTGAGAATTTGATGGCGAATTTCTCTGAAAAGTACTGAGCAACTTGAATTTTCTTTTCTATGGAAAACAGGTATGTCTCTCTCTCCCTCTCTCCCATCTCTCTCTTTTGCCCTCTTTCTCCATCTTTCTCTCTACCTCCCTCACTCCCATCTCTTTCTCTTTTTTGTCTCTCTCTCTCTCTCTCTCTCTCTCTCACACACACACACACACACACTTCCTCTTTCTTCCTCTCTCTCTTTCTCTCTCTCACTCTCTCTTTTCCT
This sequence comes from Diadophis punctatus similis, assembly GCA_023053685.1. Taxonomy (NCBI): domain Eukaryota; kingdom Metazoa; phylum Chordata; class Lepidosauria; order Squamata; family Dipsadidae; genus Diadophis; species Diadophis punctatus. Next base: position 11,057,051 of record JALIGW010000008.1, read on the forward strand.
CTTTCTTCCTCTCTTCTCTCTCTCTCTCTCTCTCTCTCTCTCTCTCTCTCTCTCTCTCCCTCTCTCTCTCCCTCCCTCCCTCCCTCCCTCTCTGTGTGTGTGGTTCCACTCATTCTACAAAGGACGGTTGGCTGCATGTCGCCCCCACTTTGTTCGAGAGCAAAAGCTGCCGAGGATTAAACAGTAAGACAAACTCCACCAGCGTTTGGTATCCAAACACCCTCTCCACCAATCCCAAGCCATCCCCTACGTTTTCCCGCAGCAAATTAGGGTTTGGAGCGGGTCTCTTCAAAATCTCTCTGGCTCTCCGATCAGGTTGGGTGGGAAGGGGAGGGGTGAAAGGTGTTTTGGCCAGATCTGGAGCAGGAAAGTTTTTGTGTGGTGCGAGAGACAAAGTTGCAGTCATTAGGAAGGAGGAGGGGGTGAGGGAGGGAAAGAGGAGCCGCGTTCTCTCCCCCCCCTCCTTGCAGAAAAGTCAAAAAAAGAATAAGACTTAAAGTACTGATGCAGGCAAGAGACGATGGAGAGAAAAAAGAGAAAAAAGATTCTTCAAGAACATATTTTAACAAAAACATGTGTATTAACATTTGAATTATATAGACTGGACCAGAGGTGGGTTCCTGACGGAGCTGCCCAGTGTGCAGCTCCAGTAGGGAGCGGCCGATTGCGCAATTGCTCCGGAGCCCTCTCTGCCGGTCCATCGCGCACGTCGCCATTTTTCCCCGTGAATTTTTGCCCAATTTTACTTCTGCACATGCGCGGAAGCAAAATCGGGCCAAAATTTCGCAAGTGTGTGTGTGAGATTTTGGCAAGATTTTGCTTCTGTGCATGCGCGGAAGCAAAACCGCACCAAAATCTCTCACGCATCCCCTCGCGACATTTTGGCGTGATTTTGCTTCTGTGCATGCGCAGATGCAAAATCGCGCATGGGGGTGCGCCTGCGTAATGAGCACGCCCCTCCCCGAAGCGTGGAGATGCGCGCGCAGCGCACTGGCACCGGTAAGGCAGCAACCTGCTGCTGGACTGGATGATTATTTTTTATATACTGTGATAGGCACTAGGATAATATTTTAATACAAATAAATATAAAGAGTGAAATATGGGAATTATGAATAAAAACTAAGCATCAAAAATGGGAAAATTAGAGATTGAATGATGATACTATTAAACATGCCTAAATAATATAATGATTAGCAGTGAAATAATAAAATCAAATAATGAGTAATTAAATAATGAAAGAATATACGTATTTTAATACAAGCATGCATATTAATAGCAGAATTACCTAAATTGGATGAATGGAAAGAATATGAATAGATCTATCCTATATGTTTAAATGATATTGTGATTGGTATTAGAATTGTACATTGAAATACTGAACAATGAAAGAATGAAGGATGAAATTTTAATATAAATAGATGTGAAGAGTTAAATAAGGGAAATAGGAATAATAAAGCAAGTGAAAGATGAAAGGTGAAAGATGAAAGTCAGAAAAGAAACGTTTCTGAAAAGAAACGTTGAATGGCGGTAGAATCAGGTATGTTTAAACAATCTGAAATAATGAAAGATTATAACTGAATATAACTGTGTATTATTATTAGAAACATATAAGTGGGATAAATGTAATAACCATGAGTAACAATACTATGTTTACTTGTACCAAAATATATGATACCCAGGTGTCACACTGTTCATGCATTGATATGTATAAATAATATAAAATAAAAAACTTGACCAAAAAAATTAAGTGAATCAGGGTTCCTCCATTGACTTTGCTTGTGCAAAGCCGCTATTTATTTAGTGATCATTTGAAATTATGACAGCACTGAAAAAGATGGCATGACCGAGCCTTGAACTCTCCACGGTTACATGATAAAAATGGTGTCACAAATGATCATGTGCCCCAGTATTCTGCGACCATCATAAATATATGCCAGTTGCCAAGGACCCAACTTTTGATCATGTAATTGTGGAGAGTGCAAGGCTCGGTCATGTCAACTTTTTTCAGTGCTGTCATCATTTCTAATAGTCACTAAATAAACAGTCTTAGTTAACAACTATCTTTCACTAAGCCTTATAAATTTCCAAGAACTAGATTACAATTATACATTAGAAGCTGCATCAGGGTTGTAAATATCTTAATTGAAAGTCTAATGTCTACTATTAATTGAAGAGATGGATTAATCCTGAAAAATGTACTATAGTAATCTCTATTTTTCCACAAAAATGTTTGTAATATATTTTTTTCCTCCTCAACTTTACTTTCCTGGGAGAGTTGGATGCTTGCAGCTGTACAAATTGGCCTGCTGCTGCTTCTTCAACAGATGGTTCTTACTGAAGTGCTCAATAATACAGTTATGTTCTGGCCAGATTTTGGAGCATCTTCAAACTTATGAAAACAACGTGTTTTTTAAATTCCAATTAATTATTTGTAAATTCTATTTACTTTTACACTTATTGAAGTATTGCACATTTGAACTTGAAATGTTGCACATCTGAATGAGCAACATATCTCTTTACTTGCTTCCTTCATCATCTAGCCTTAAAAATGCAGTTTTTAAAAATGCAGTTGTAGGAATTGAGGTGGTGATCTCCCCAGACTTGCCTTTAGTTATGGTAATTTTTTCCAATGTATCAATGAGGATATAATACTCTTTTCATGTATTTCCTATCAGACCCAGTACTGGATCTGCTCAATTGTCTTCAGTTTCTGGTTGACTCATTACTTTCAACCAATGTACAGTATATCAGCCCTTAGATTGACAATATTAATTCTAATAAAGGAGAATATTTGTAGTTCAGGGCTGACATGTTACTTCTAGCACTGTTGATGTTACCTAGTTTGGGTAATGAAACATCTGCAAGAAAACAAGCAAGCTCAGAAAACACCAAGGACCCCTAATATTAATTCTAGAGTGTGGCTGCTTTTCTAGGATTAATCTGATAAACATTTTTTACTAAATAACCGAATTCTTTTGAGGGCTAGTTATTCAAAAGAGTAAGTCATGGCCAAAGAAAGAAGTTGACTATCAATTCTAGAACACTAATCACATTGACATGTAGTGAGATTTTGCTGCTGTCAACACAGATACACATGTGAGAATTCATAGATTATTTTTAAACAAAGTGAGTAGACAAAACTGCAGTGTATTGGTAATTTGTATGTGTAATACACTCCTGTTCTAGTCATTGATCCTTTATTATTAAATATATTTTTCTGTCTTTGCTTAAAATCATATTCCATGACAAAAACTGGAACAGTAATAATAACTATTACTAAATATAAATAAATAATTTTAAATAAATAAATAAATATTATAAATAAAATAATAATTGATCAATCAGGAAAAGGATTCTCTAGGAACAGAACAAACATATTGAAAGCTATCCTATATCAAATCAAACCCTGCTCCATCTGGTTAGTTTGTAAAGAATCAGATTGGGCGTGGTTCTGTTAGGAAGATGTTATTTTGGTAAATTAACTCCCCAAATTACAGCAAATCAATGAATATATGCCTAGAACATCCACTTCCAATTCTGGAAAATTGATTTCTGAAAATCAGCTGGACTACTCCCAAATGGCCAAATAGGGAGTGGTCCAGAGGAAGGATGGCATGTTCATGAGAGTTCTGGAATGATCAGCCTCTGGAGATGGAATATATTACACATTACATATGTTGTGTTTCAGAGGACTAGAGCCAACATTGTCTTGCCTTTGTACACACTGAACCGTTTTTGCAAATTAGTAAATAGTTGGCATCTAGTATTACTCCAAACAATTTTGGAAAGTGACTACTATTTTTTCTTTATAAAATGGTGAGAGTTTCAATTAACTATAACATTGCTTAGAATAAACACATATTAACTTGCTTACAGTACTTAGTTATATACAATATAACTCCCCAACTTGCTTCTGTTCTTTACCATCATTACTATCTAATAAGATCAAGAGTAGCTCATCTTTCTCCTAATTATTGACTAGAGACAGGGGTGAAATCCTCTGAAGTCTGCTACCAGTTTGCTTCGCGCGCGCTTTGCGTGCACATGCGCGTCGCAGGCACTACCGTGCAGTGCTGAAAAAGGAGCATTTTGAAGCTATCAGAGTCTACAAAGGTAAGTAGAACAGCGAGGGGGGATCAGCTGTGCTGTGCTATTTAAATTAGCTAGAAAGCAGGAAATCCTGCTAGCTAATCTAGATCACACAGCACAGCTGATCGTTGCACAGCTGATTGTCGGATATACCGATTCACCCGAACTGGTAGCATTTTTTACTATGGGTTCAGGTGAACCAGTCCAAACCGGTAGCATTTCACCTCTGACTAGAGTCATATTTGCTTAGATTGATCATCATGCATAAGTGTTTAGGAAGGCACATTCACTATTTAATCATTTCAGTTATATCGTTTTTATTAGTTTATAATATAACAAAGAAAGAATACAAAAGCAAATATTAGGGAAATTAGGAAAGGAAAAAGGGAAGTGAATAGTGGGGGAAAGGAAGGGGGGGAAAGGCATTGACTTCCTACTCCTTTGGTGCAGTAAAATAAGGTATTACGATTTACCCACAACTTTTTACTTTTTCATAATAATAGAAACTAGTCATTTCTGTAACAACAAATCTATCTAATTGGTAAAACCAAAGGTCAAAGTTTTCAAGTCTAAGTAAAGTGTTTGTGTAATCATTTCATGGATAGACAAGATACATAGATAATCCTCGATTTATGACCACAATTGAATCCAAAATTTCTGTTGCTAAGTGAGACAGTTAAGTGAGTTTTGGCCCATTTTATGACCTTTCTACCACAGTTGTTAAGTATCTCACTGCAGTTGTTAAGTTAGTAACATGGTTGTTAATTGAATCTGGCTTCCCCATTGACTTTGCTTGTTGGAAGGTTGCAAAAGATGATCACATAACCCCAGGACACTGCAACCATCATAAATATGAGTCAGTTGCCAAGTGTCTGAGTTTTCTTTTTTTATTCTTTTTTATTTTTTATTTATTGAAAAGTTTTAAAAGTACAAAGTACATACATTTTTCTCTTTTCTTCCCCCCTCCTTCCACCCTCCACCCTATCCACCCCACTCGCCCTCCCCACCACCACCACCCCGGACTTCCCAGAAAAAGCACAAGGTATAATTTCAAAAAGAAAAGCATAAAGCTACCAAATACTAAAAAAAAGTTATTAATTCAAAAATATCTTTTCCATTCTTAACTCTTTGTTACTCCAAAAACTTGAAAGTATAATCTAAAATTTCTCAAACATCTAACATTAATAAACTGTTTGGGTTATCTTAATCTGATACTTTTTCTGAATATATTCAGTCCACCTACTCCATTCCAATATATATCTTTCATTTGAGTGGTCCTTAAGATATGATGAAATCTTGGCCATTCTCCATAGTGGGTGGAGCTATCATCCAGGATGGGTTACGTCACGTCTCTCACCCAATCAGGACTGAGTCTTTTTCTAATTTAATTCTGCCTCCGTCTGCGAGACCCCGCTTTTCGACTCAGTCTGCACACCATAGAGGACGTGTGGTCACCCATCTGGAGATAGCACCATCCATTATCGAGTGAGGACTAGCAAGGAAAGCCTTCGTCCTCCAACAGAATCGTAAGTATTCCCCCGCCCTCCCCTCCATCCGAGAAAATTGATGGCTCAGAGGCAGCGGCGCTAGGGGGCCTGGCTCCTGCCGCAGGCTGTCGGCCGCTTGTTTTTTCCCTCGTAGAGAAAGCGGTCAGCGTGGCTATAGCCCGGTTGTTCTCGCCTCCCCATGCAGCGTACGGGCTCGCTGCGAGGCGGTCGAGTCGGGTTCCCGCCTCCGCCCCACGCAACCGGGAGCGCAATAATCGAGCCACCTCAGCCAGGGAGTTCTTAACACTTATCTCCGAGCCGACTCCCAGGGCAGCTATCGGGCGCCTCCCCGCCCGCTGCCGGCCGGGCGATCCACCCTCTCCAGGCTTAGAAGCCGGCTGGATCCATTTGAATTTGGCGCCATCGCGAACCGAAGGGGACTTCCGCGCATGCGCGACCTCCAAAATGGCCGGCGCATACAACAATAGCCACAAAAGCCGCGTTTGCCGAAAGATAAGGGCTAAAGCAAGGGGAATTTGGCGATATCTCTCCCGGAGGCAGCAACTTCAGGCCAAGGATGGGCAAAGCGGATCGGCCCTTAAAGACCTAAAGCCTCCGCGACCGCCATTTTGCCGGCAAGTGAATTTCCCGCCAAAAGGGGAGGAGCTTACATTTCTCCATTCTCACTCCCCAGGTACCGACGCCTCTTCCGGCTATTCATTTAACATGGCAGCGGCAAATAGAAAACAGGGAGAGATTCAGGAGGATGTTTCACCTCCGGAACTTACCTCTTCTGCTCAGAGCAGGGAAGACCAGGTTCCTAACAGCCCCAGACTCCAGGAACCCAAGAGGGGCAGAGGCAGGGACATCATATCAAAGACCAAGGCCCCAACTAGAGACGAGTCCCGCAGAGACAGGGCTCTGAAAAAGATTGTCAACAAGGCAACAATGAATAAACCGGTCCTCCCAGATCTGACTATTCCACCTGAGCCTACCAGATCAGAGGAATTTGGGGATACCTCATCCCTAGATGCTGGGGACCTACCCATTGCAGATGCAGATATCTGGGAACAGGGAGCTGTCCCACAGATGAGGGAAGTAATTTCAATTAGGGCAGCAGCTAGGCCTTCAGCCACGTTCACGCCCACAGCAGCTGGCCTCCGTCCAGACACTCCAGCATGCTTGCAGGATCCTACAGTCCAGGCAATATTTCAGGCAGCGGTCAAACACAGTGTTTCCGAATGCCTTCAACAAATGCATTGCCCAAATCAGCCTAGGCAAGGGGAGGGTCAACCCATCTACTCTACCCTATCCCACCAGGCCAGTAACGAGGAGTATGATTGGTATTCAGGGTACCAGGGGAGCCAACCACAGGCCTCCTCACAGGAGGAGACAGCAGGGGAGGGAACAGGAGCAGATCTCGAACTTTCAGAGGACGAGGGCTTGGCCCCTGATCCTCCCCCCACATCAGGGCTTTTCCACCCTAGCCTGTTTAAATCACTATTATTCAAGGCGCGTAACGCCTCCAAATGGGGGCCTGCTGAAACCCAAGACACCACAGATCCCACCCAAATTGACCCATTATTCTCAGAACAGGCCCCAGAAGCTCAAGTGGTCCCTTGTCCACCGTACTTTGTACACGCCGTACGGTCACAGTGGGCCACTCCTGTCATGGGTGCCGCTCCCTCGGCCTTAGACAGACGATATTTTAACATTGGCTCAGATATTGTTCCAGCTCTCCAGGTTCCTCCTGTGGACGCTCCAGTTCTGGCTCACTTCGCAGTGCCCACTCTACCCGCGGATTCCGCAGACTTACTGCGCCCGGAGGACAAGAAGACGGAGCTGGCACTCCAACGCAACTACCTGGCAGCGGCCTGGGCCGTTCGGGCCTCTACGTCGGCTTCCTTCTTCTCCCGCACATCGCTGGTCTGGTTCCGGGATCTACAGAACCGACTGCCTCAGTCTGAAACGCGAGCACATCGGGACATTAGCAAACTCTTGGCAGCAGCACGCTACACGGCAGATGCCACGCTACAATCGGCTAGGTTCGCATCTAGAGCTATGGGTTCTTCGATCGTAGCCAGAAGACTCCACTGGCTGCGATCTTGGCAAGCGGACATTAAGCTTAAGTGGCGCCTGGCCACGTCGGCCTTCGACGGCACCCAGCTGTTCGGCGCTCCCTTAGACCCCATCTTGGTAGAAACCAAGGACAAGAGGAAAGTCCTTCCGTCTAATCAACGCAGAGGAACCTCCAGACCAGGCCCCTATCCCAGGCGTCCCTTCAGACAACCCGATCCACCCCCCTCTTTCCCTCAACGACCACAAGGTCAGTACGGGACTCAATTTGGGACTCGCCAACGCTTTCCCCAGGACAGGGCCTCCAGGGGCAGACAAGCTAGGCGGCCCTTTAGAGGAGGGGGAGGACGTCCCTACCGTCGCACTAAGTGAGTCGTCGGATGCTCCTCCCATTGGCGGTCGTCTTCTTCTCTTCGCTGACAGGTGGGAGGAAATCACATCCGATTCTTGGGTCAGGGAAACCCTCAAATTTGGGCTTTCCTTGGAATTTCTCTCCTCCCCCCCCCCGAGGTTTTTCATCCGCAGCCCAGTTTCCAACAGGAACTCTAAGTGTGTCCTCATGCGTAATGCCATCTCACACCTGCTGGAAATTCGAGCCATACAGCAGGTACCGGAGGACCAAATTGGGCAGGGGTTCTACTCCATTTTATTCGTAGTCCCCAAATCCTCGGGAGGGTGGAGAGCAATTCTAGATCTTAAGAGACTGAACCGTCACATTAGATACCGACGGTTCAAGATGCACTCACTCCAGTCCATCCTGGCGTGCATCCGGAAGGGTGACCTCATGGCCTCTATCGACCTAACTGAGGCCTACCTACACATTCCCATCCTACCCGAGCATCAACAATTCCTTAGATTCTGCTACGGGGGAGTTCACTATCAATACAGAGCCCTTCCCTTCGGGTTATCTTCCGCCCCCCGGGTATTCACTAAGGTAGTGGCGGCCCTGGCGGCCCACCTCAGGTCGATCCCAGTCAGAGTCTACTGTTACCTGGACGACATCCTTATTTTGGCCTCTTCCCACGAGCAAGCGGCCAAGGACGTCGAAATAACCCTTTCCTCCTTTCGACACCTTGGTTTCTCCATTAACCTGGAGAAAAGCCGGCTATCCCCCAGCACCTCCCTGATTCACCTGGGCGCCATCATCGACTCCCTGCAGTGTAGAGTTTTCCTTTCCCAGGAGCGTGTAGACAGCATCCTAGACCTGGTAACCTCGGTCTTGCGTTGCCGCAGGGTGCCACTGCGTCAGCTATCCACACTCCTAGGGAAAATGATTTCAACCATCAACATAGTTCCCTGGACCCGTCTCCACTCCAGGGATCTGCAGTGGTTGCTCTTACCTTTTCAGAAGGCCGGGAGGGGATCCTCCCCGGCGAAAATCCTGGTGCCTCAGTCGGTCTGCAGATCACTCCACTGGTGGAAGTCGCCATCACTGTTCCAAGGATGCTCGTTCCTAGAACCTCACAGACTAATACTTACCACCGATGCCAGCTTGGCGGGATGGGGAGCTCATTTGGACACAGCAGTCGCCCAGGGTCGCTGGTCTCCTCAGGAGACATCCCTCCCCATCAACCTACTTGAACTGCGAGCCATTCGCCTAGCACTCCTACAGTTCAAGCACCTAGTCGAAGGCCGTCACATCCTGGTCCTCACGGACAACACCACGGCCAAGGCACATGTCAACAGGCAGGGGGGCACTCACTCCCGAACTCTCATGGACGAAGCCTGGGCTCTGGGAACCTGGGCAGAGAAACATCTCCTCTCCATCGTGGCGGAACACATTTCCGGGGAAGCCAACACGCAAGCGGACTGGCTGAGCCGCTCTTTGATAGATCAGATGGAATGGAAACTCGATCCCGACATCTTCCACCAGATATCTCTACGGTTCGGCACCCCTCTAGTGGATCTATTCGCCACCAGGGAGAATGCCCAACTGAACAGATTCTTCACCAGGTTCCAATGCCCGGAAGCGGAAGGAACGGACGCCCTCCGGTCCCCGTGGCCCCGCGGCCTTCTATATGCCTTTCCACCACTGGCTCTGATCCCTCGGGTCCTCCGCAAGATCATGACAGAGAAAGCAGAGGTTCTCCTTCTGGCTCCTCACTGGCCTCGCCGTACCTGGTTTGCGGACATTCTGACCTTGTCAGCCTGCCCCCCATGGCACCTGCCAGTGACCAGATCTCTACTCAGCCAGGGGGAAATCAATCATCCGGAGCCCCGCTGGCTTCAACTGACCGTGTGGAGGTTGAGCGGAACACTCTAATCAACCGACGCATTCCCTCCGGGGCCATCGATCTCATCCTCGACTCCAGGCGTCCCTCAACGGAACGCATCTACTCCGCCTCCTGGCGTACCTTCTGTGCCTGGTGTCAAACGGCGGGCTGTTCACCCATTCTCAACTCAGTGGGCCATGTATTGGGGTTTCTCAAAGATGGCTTTGACAAGGGTCTGTCGGCTAACACTCTCCGACGACAAGTGGCAGCTCTATCTTCCGTTCTGTCCTGCGGCAGCCTGCCTTCTCTTTCACATCACCCACTCATCAGACTTTTTCTGAGGGGAGCATCCTCGCACAGACCCCCAGTAGTTCATCGCTTCCCTACCTGGGACCTGCCTCTAGTCCTTAACTCCCTAACGGGCGCTCCCTACGAGCCCCTACGAACCACCTCCCTGAGGTACCTAACTCAGAAGGTGGTCTTCCTAGTGGCCATTACTTCAGCTCGCAGGATCTCGGAGATAGCGGCTCTGTCAGCTATATCCGACCTCTGCATATTCTTCCCAGACAAGGTGGTTCTGAGACTAGATCCCACCTTCCTACCCAAGGTGAACTCCTGGTTCCATAGAGCTCAGGAACTGGTTCTCCCCAGCTTCTGTGCTCGTCCCTCTCAACCTCTGGAACGCCAGTGGCATTCCCTCGATGTCCGCCGGGCTCTCCGCATCTACCTGAAGCGCACTAAGGAGTGGTGCAGGTCGGAGGCCCTTTTTCTGTCCTTCCTCCCCTCTTCCATGGGTCTCAAGGTTTCCTCGGCCACGGTGGGGCGGTGGATTCGGGCGGTCATTGCCAAGGCATACGAACTGGCGGCCAAACCCTGCCCGTCGGGGATCACAGCCCACTCTACTAGGAGCGCGGCCACGTCCGCGGCCTGGGCCTCCCAGGCTCCTATGGAGGAAATCTGTAGAGCGGCCTCCTGGGCCACTCCATCGTCATTCATCAGACACTACAAAATAGATTCCTTTGCTTCTTCCGACGCGGCCTTTGGCTGCAGGGTTTTGCAAAGAGTTCTGCCCCCTGAAACCCGGGAACCCCGTTAACATTTTCCCTTCCCTCGGGACACCGTCTTTGGTATGTCCCATCCTGGATGATAGCTCCACCCACTATGGAGAATGGTACGTTGTCTTACCTGAACGTCCATTCTCGTAGGTGTGGAGCTATCATCCAGACCCTCCCGTTCAGCAGGGGTCCCAGGGTGGCAGGTAGTTATTAGTTGATTAGTTATTAGTTTGTTCTACTGTTATGTTATGGTGAAGGGGCCGGGGCGGGATACAAGTTTATTTTATTAGGTTCGAGAGATTCCAGCGGTGACCACGTGAGTCGGTGTTTCGTCTTCGTCAAAAAGCGGGGTCTCGCAGACGGAGGCAGAATTAAATTAGAAAAAGACTCAGTCCTGATTGGGTGAGAGACGTGACGTAACCCATCCTGGATGATAGCTCCACACCTACGAGAATGGACGTTCAGGTAAGACAACGTACCATTTCAACCAAATGTGTCACTTTCAATGTCCATTCTTCAATTGTAGGTATGTCTTCCTTCTTCCAATATTGTGCCACCAGTAACCTGGCAGCAGTTATAAAATTCAAACCAACTTGGTCTCTATAACAGAACAATCCGTAATTATTCCCAGCAAAAAAAACTGTGGTGTGAACTTGATCTTTTTCTTTAAAATATTTTGTATAATCCACCAAATTTTTATCCAAAAAGCCTTAATCTTTTTACAGGTCCACCATATATGAAAATATGTAGCATCCTCACATTCACATCTCCAACATTTAGGATGTAAATTTGGGTACATACAAGCTAGGTTTTTTGGGTCTAAATTGCCATCTATAAAACATTTTATAAAATTTTTCTCTTAAATTTTGAGCCTGTGTGAATTTAACATTTCTAACCCATATCTTTTCCCATGTTTCCATCATTATAGGTTCTCCAATATTTTGAGCCCATTTTATCATACAATCCTTAATTAATTCTGTTTCTGAATCTAATTCCAATAAAATATTATACAATCTTTTTATATGCATTGGGCTCTTATTTTTTATTTGTACAATCAGATTATGCTCAGTCTTCAAAATACCAGTTTTTTTATCGTCTCTCCATCTAGCCTGTAATTGTCCATATTGAAACCATGTTCTGATTATTCCTTCCTCTCTTAATTTCTCAAACGGTTTTAATTGAAATGAAATTCCATCTTCTGAAAGAAGTTCTTTATATGTAATCTTATCTAATTTTTGTTCCAAATTTATGTTTTCTATCGCGTGTCTGGGTACTGTCCATAAAGGTAGCTTATCATTTAATTTACATTGGTACTTTTTCCAGACACGCAATAAAGCATTTCTTAATATATGGCTCTTAAAGGCTTTATCTACTTTTTTATCATATACTAAGTAGGCATGCCACCCGTAAAACAAGCCATATCCCTCAATATTTAATACCCTCTCTTCCGTTAAATTAATCCAATCCGTAATTGCTGAGAGAACTGCTGCTTCATAATACAGTTTTAAATTAGGCATTTTTAAACCACCTCTTTCGCGTGTATCCTGCATAATCTTCTGGTTTACCCTTGGCTTCTTCCCTGCCCAAATAAATGTATTTATACCCTTTTGCCACTCCTTTAAATTTTCATCTTTTTTAAGTATTGGTATCATTTGAAAGAGGAATAAAAATCTTGGTAAAACATTCATTTTGACTGCAGCTATCCTACCCAGCAAAGACAATTGTAGTTTTTCCCAGTTTTCCATATCTTTCTGTATTTTTAACCAGAGTGGTTCATAATTATATTGATATAATTTTGCATTTGTAGACATAATATAAACCCCTAAATATTTAATCTTTTGGACTATCTCAAAACCTGTTTCCTTTTCTATTTCTTCTTTTTGGTTTCTTGTCACATTTTTAGCTATTATTTTTGTTTTAGCTATATTTATTTTAAAGCCAGATACTTGTCCATATGATAAGGTGACCAGACGTCCCGATTTTGGCGGGACAGACCCGCTTTTTAATGCTTTGTCCCGCGTCCCGCCCGTCCTCTAAAAAGTCCCGATTTTTTGAAAGAATGCATGACTAGGGCATTCTTTCCAAAAATCGGACTGAAAGAGCGGCGTGCGAGATTGGGGGGAGTTAAACCTCGGGGAAGGCAGCCATGTTGGGCTCCGCGGTGGCCAAACCGTGGCGCATGCGCCAAACGTGGCGCATTGGATGATTGCAAGTGACGCATTGCAATCATCCAATGGACAGGAAAGGTGACGCTTTTCTGTCCGGCAAGCGGGACTGCAGCGCGCGCGGAAGGAAAGCCGGAAGACGGCGCCCAAGGCTCTCCAGGCAGCTGCAGGTGACAGCGGGCGCCGGCCGAGTCCTCTCACGGGCAGCCGCACCGACCCTGCCTCCGCCAAGGAGGAGAGGGCAAGGGAAGCACTCCTGCAGAGCGTCCCGACTTAAAGTTGCAATCGCTAAAATAGCGTCACCAGCCGGGCACCAGGGGACGGGCACTGCGTCCAGGGCAGCGGTGGGTCAGCGACGGAGGACCAGCATCGGAGCAGCGGTGGCCAGCTCTCCGCGCCCACCGCCGCTTCTCCGGCTGCCGAGCCCGAACAATTGATCCAAAGAGCGCTGGATTTCAAAAGCCAAGGAGCTCAGTGCTACAAGGAGAAGAAGTGCCGGGAAGCCATCGGCAAGTATCACAGAGCTCTGCTGGAGCTGAAGGGGCTGTTGCTGGCCCAGGAAGACTCCGAGGATGCCGCTTCGACCACCTCTACCGCTGGGGCTACCGGCCTGGGCAAACTCTCGGACGAGCAGAGGCAACTGTTGGACAGCATCGAAATCGACTGTTACAACAGCCTGGCAGGTCAGGCGGTTACTTTCGGGGTTTTGGCCCCTGAGGTGGGTGGGAAGGGTGTGTGTGTGTGTGTGTGTGTGTGTGTGTGTGTGTGTGTGTGTGTGAGAGAGAGAGAGAGAGAGAGAGAGAGAGAGAGAGAGAGAGAGAGAGCGAGAGAGAGAGAGAGAGAGAGAGAGAATGGTGAGCGGAGGGGCTGGGAGGGACGGAAATCAGGTGCTTCGCTGCTCTCTCGCTCTCTCTGGCCCTGAGCACTCTGACCCCGCTTTGTGACTGAAGTTCGACTTGGAGTCTGAAGGCAAAGGCAAGGGCTTTGGGGGTGGGGGTGGGGGTACTTCTCGCCGCAGTTGTATGCAAGTTTGATAGCAAGATCAAGTCACGAAATAGGGATCATGACAATGACAGGCGTCATTTCCCCCCCCCTTCCTCCCCCCCCAAACCTCAGCCTTTCTGCAATGGGTTTGGAAACCTGTGTTTTTCCCTTGAAAGTGGGCGCGGGGATTTGCTTCCCGCTGCCATGGAGTCTGGAGACGGAAAGCATCCCAGATGTCTTTGGAAAGATTCCTTCTATCTAGCTGGAGAAGCAAATAAAGGCCGTGTTTATTTAGGGTGAATTGGTTTTCTCGGAGGCATACTTTGTAGGTTGCTTCTGCCGTTACTCCGGTGTGTGTGTGTGCATGCGGGTCATGGCTATGCATGAAACTTTAAAGTAAATGGTTGGTTTCCTTGTCCCCAAGGCTCTTGCAAATCCAGTTTACCTAAAGGGAAAAGGATAGGGGGGTGTAATTCTTGCGCAGATTTCTTCCACAATAAAATGTTATGAATTAGAACCAGTTTGTCGGATTTGTGAAGTATTACTCTCGGTAGATAGTGCCACCAATCTCCCCGTCTTCTAACAAATCCGAGGAAAATGCTGATTGTGCTTGTGATCTTCAGAAGCAGCAGAATATAATCAGTTAGTTGCTTTGTCTTTAACATGTTGCAAGAATCTGTTGTTTTCCTAGTTCCGCGCGCGCTGCAGTCCCATCCGAGAGCCTCCGAGCGGAGTGCGCTTGATGGGCTAAATCGCCGCCTTTCTCCTCCTCCTCCTCCTCCTCCTCCCCCGGCTGGGCTGATGGCTGCCTGTCTTCCAGGAGCCTCGGTAGGTTGGTGGCTGCTGGCTCTTCTTCAGCCAGCCCTCTCCACAGCCACGAAGGAACAAAGGAAGGAAGGAAGGTGCTGCAGTAAGGAGCTGGCGGGCGGGCGAGCGAGGCGGCAAAGGAAACGTGCCGATGAAGGGGAAGAACGAAGAGGGAACGAAGTGCAGAGAACACCCCTCCTCCAGGGTTGTTGGAGAAAAGCAACAAAAAAGGCACTAAGAAAAGAGCAGACAACTGCTAGAAAAGGAGAGAGAGAGAGAGAGACTAAATTGTTAGGAGACCATCTGGCATGATGGGAGAAGCAAGAAGAGCAAATGGATGAGAAGTGTGGAGAAAGGGCAGAGATGATGGAGAAGGAAAGGAGGAATGGAGCTAGGAACACTATGAAAGAGGTGTAACATTCAAGTGAGACAGACTAGAGCCAGGAGGAACAGAAAGGGGATTAGTAAACACACACACACACACACACACACACACACACACACACACAGAGAGAGAGAGAGAGAGAGAGAGAGAGAGAGAGAGAGAGAGAGAGAGAGAGAGAGAAAGAAAGAAAGAAAGAAAGAAAGAAAGAAAGAAAGAAAGAAAGAAAGAAAGAAAGAAAGAAAGAAAGAAAGAAAGAAAGAAAGAGGAAAGTGGAGAAAAGGAAGATGCCAAAGGAATGGATTAGTCAGATTGGCCAGGTTTACCCAGCCAAATCCCTCCAAGAACTAATAGCTGCATAAAAAAGAAAAAAGAAAGAAAGAAAGAAAAAGAAAGAAAGAAAGAAAGAAAGAAAGAAAGAAAGAAAGAAAGAAAGAAAGAAGGTTGTATGGCTGCCCTGAGTCCTACGGGAGTGGGGCGGCATACAAAAACGACCAAAAAAAATAAATAAATAATTTTTAATCAGGAACCCACCCACCCCGGTCAATGGTGTCCCTCTTTACCAATGTTAAAATCTGGTCACCTTACCATATGAGTTAATTGTATCCATCAAAATCCTAGTAGATTGTAATGGTTGAGTCAAAGTAACAACCAGGTCATCCACAAACGCTCGTAGCTTGTATTCTTCCTGTCTAATTTTTATTCCCTTTATTGTATCAAGCTCTCTTATTTTACTAAGTAATATTTCCAAACTCAAAATAAACAGCAAGGGAGACAGGGGACATCCTTGTCTTGTTCCCTTTTCTATATTAAAAGTATGTGTCAGTCCATCATTAATTATTATTTGGGCTGTTTGTTTTTGATATATTGCCCCAATATATTGTGCAAAATAATCTCCAAGTTGTAACTTTTCTATTAACTTTAATAAAAACCGCCAATTCAATCTGTCAAAGGCTTTCTCAGCATCCAAAAATACTAATACTACGTGTACCTGGTTGTTACTTCCCAGGTACTCTAATAAATTAACAATTTGTCTAACATTAGTTTTCATTTGTCTACCAATTAAAAACCCCATTTGATCATGATGTATCATCTGTTGCAAAACTATCATTAATCTGTTTGCTAAGATTTTAGCAAAGATTTTGTAGTCTATATTTAAAAGTGAGATCGGCCTATAATTTTTTGGGTCTGTGTGATCTTGACCCTCTTTTGGGATCAGAGAAATAAAGGCAGTCTTCCAAGTTGGAGGTACATTATCTCCCTGTTGAATATTGTTAAACAATTCTTTAAGTGGTTCCACCATTTCTTCCTGCAATTTTTTATACTAAACCGCAGTTAGACTGTCTGTCCCAGGGGCTTTACCCACTTTTAACTGTTTAATTGCCAGTAAAATCTCTTCTGAAGTTATCAATTGATTTAAAGTATCCCTCTGCACCTTAGAAGTTATATAAATATTCTGTTTCTGCAAATAATTATCTATATCCTCTTCTTTAACTTTATCCCCACTATATAATCCTGAATAAAATTCTAAAAAGGATTTTTAAATAAGTTCTTGTTCATAAACTTCTTTACCCTTATATCTTATTTTTTCAATAATTCTTGATTTTTGCTTCTTTCTTAGCGTGTATGCCAACCATCTTCCTGGTTTATTAGCATTGCTAAAAGTATTAAATTTAGCATATTGTAAATTAGTTGCCACTTGGTCTGCCATTAACATGTTAAATTGACCCTTTAATAAATTAATTGTCTCTTTAATTTTCTTGTCCATTAGATTAGAAATTAAAACCCTCTCCTGTCTTTTAATCTCCTCTTCTAATTCTTTCCTTTTTTCACCTTTTTTCCTTCTATATTTATTGTTCAAATATATCAAAATACCTCTCATATAAGCTTTACTTGCGTCCCAAACCATTTCCATGGAAGTGCCCTTCTGCATATTGTTGACAAAAAATTCTTTCATTAATTTTTTACACTCCTTCACATTATCCTTATATCTAAATAAATTATCATTTAACCTCCATGACCTTCTAGGTCCATTTCCATATTCCAGTTCCATCCAGACCGGGCTATGATCCGTCAATGTTCTTGAACATATCTTCATCGCCAAGTGTCTGAGTTTTGATCACATGACTATGGGGATGCTGCAATGATTGATCCGAAGCTCTGTTATCCGTTGCAGTTCCTTCTGGAAAGCCCTCTGCAGCTAATAATAGATCAGCTGCAGATGCCTTCCGATAGGCATCTGAAGGCAAAACAGAGGCCAGGGGGATGCGTGCTTGTGGCAGCAAGCAGACGCAGAAGAAGGCGAAACAGGTGTCGGGGTGTGCGAAGCCTGGTTAGTAAGGAAGCTCCACCACCCCCATCCCCACCCTAGCTTATTTTTTACCTGTGTGCCTCACCCCACCCCCTGCACCCTGGGGTGGGCAGGGTCTTAATTAGGGCTAATTTTGTGGGTGGAGTTTAATTTGATTGCATGCACTCAAAAACGTGATAGGGCTTCTTTTCAAGGTGGGTTGTCTTTTTGGAGAAAAAACGGTAGTATAGCAGCTGTTAAGCCATACAGCACCATAGTATTCTGCTGCAAAGTAGACCAACTCTAGGGCTGATGACCTGAGGGTGGCAGCTGAGGCTCCTCATTTAGTTCCACATAATTTCTGGAGTATGTTGTTCTTAGTTTTGATTTCTGCCATCATATTCTGTAGGTGTTTCTTATAGGAGAGAGTCAGGTCTAATGTTACTCCAAGGTACTTTGGATGGAGATAATAGGGGAGTAAGTTGCTGTTTAAGTAAACCTTTGGGGCTTCATATGCTAGTTTGTTGTTAAGGTGGAAGCACATAGTTACTGTTTTGCTGGTGCTAGGAGTGAGCCTCCAGTCAGTGAAGAATTTTCTCAAGATTTTAAGATCTTTGGACAGGAAGCTGTCAGCCACCTCCATGTGTTTTTCTTGTACTGCTATGGCCAAATCATCAGCATATCCAAATTTGTGTCCCCTGTTGCTGGCATATCTGATATGTATAAGTTGAATAGTGTAGATGCCATTACAGACCCTTGTAGGAGGCTGTTGTTTAATCTTCTAACCTTACTTATATTGCCCCCCATTATTATTTGAAAGGACCCATCACTCAGCATTTTATTAATTAGTTGGTAGGGATTTTTGCAGCGGATAATATTATACAGTTTGTATAACAACCCGTCCTTCCAAATTGTGCCGTAAGCCACAATTAGATCTATGAACGTAGTTTTGAGGCCTCGTTGGAATCCTGCTTCAATATAGCTTGTTAGGCCTAGCACCTGGCCTACACAGCTCTGGTTTTGTCAGAAGGAATAAAACATTGCCTCACATGTCCTTATAAGCATGGTAATACATATGATTAGGACACACATCTTTCTTCCAAACTTCAACAAACAGATTTCGAAATGAGAAAGATGTGCCAGAAATAACACATAGTTTTATGCCTTTCTAAAATAACTTCTATAAAGAGAAGTCCCTCCCCCCCCACAATTTTTTTAAAAAGAAGCTTTATTCATTTAACAGAAAATATAGTAACTCAAGTTGCTATATCAACACCGATTCATGCAAGCTAAAAAAAATAATCTAGTGGGGAAAAACACTGCATTTTCCCATTCCAGCAAACTACAGTAATCTAATCATTACAGTTTACTGATTTCAGGTTCATGTGTTCAGCAATAGTCTTGAAACTTATAAAGCTAAAAATGCTTTGGGGGAAGAGAGATAGGAGGTAGCTAGAAAATTATATCTGAGCACAAGAAATTTATATTCTTTCCATGACATTTATGAAGATATAGAAAAATTATCAATTAAACTAAGGTGACCAATTGTCCTCCTTTAGGGAGGACAGTCCTTCTTTTGTAAGTTCTGTCCTCCCCCGAAAAGTGTCCTCCTACATGTCCTCCTTTTCGATATTTGAAGACTAATCTGTTGTGCATTATGTGACGTATTTGTATTTGACATGACGATTCGTCAAGGCTCGGTACAGTGCGGTATAAGATGCGATTATGAGACGCATGCTCTCCGCACGGGAGACCTTGAGAGAGAGCGCCGGGTGCAAGTGGCTTTGTTTACTTCTTAAGTTATGTGCTATGTTTACTTCTTATGTTATGTTGATACTCTAGCTGCAGCACTTGCCGTAAAATTCAATATGAAGGACATTTCTTGTTCAGATATTTCCAATATATTGTTAGAAGATGATACATTGACAAAAAAAATATTAATTCAATGGAAAAGTACTCATTTTAAAAATAATTAACAGGCATGTAAGCATAATTACAATATAAAATGTTACAAATGTTTTTATTATGCATATATCATATTATAGTGGGGAGCTGAAGTGGTGCAGTGGTTAAATGCAGCCATTGCAGGCTGACTGCTAGTTCAACAGTTCAGCTGTTCAAATCTCACTAGGCTCAAGGTTGACTCAGCCTTCCATCCTTCCGAGGTCGGTAAAATGAGGACCCAGATTGTTGGGGGCAATATGCTGAACTCTGTAAACCGCTTAGAGAGGGCTGTAAAGCACTATGAAGCGGTATATAGAAAAGTGCTATATAAGAAAAGTGCTATTGCTATAGTGTATTATTGTTGCAATGAATAAAATGTTTCTTTTATTTATGATATTTTTTTCCAATTTATTTGTCCTCCTTTTCATTGTAAAAAAGTTGGTCACCTTAATTAAACCACAACTTAAATAAAAGTAACTACCCATTGTTATAATTGAAGCAGCTTCCAAATGGATTATCATAGTCAGAGAAATAACAGTAGCAGTCATTATAACAGCAAATTTCTACTCTTGCATTCAAATTTCCTAGTACTATTACCAGAAGCATTACTATTCCTGAAAAAGATATATAAAAAAGAAAAATATATATATACATGGAAACTGGTGAAGAGGGACAGTTGCCTCTCCTAGGTGAACTATATCCAAGATGCTCAGCTTTCATTTGGAAATTCATTTTAGAATTGGAGGAGGTGGGGCAAAATATATATCTGTAGTCATTAACAGTAAGAAATGCCTATTTCTTCTTTCTAATGTGTTAAGTCAATAAGGATTTCCACAGGAGAGGCATGGCTGCAATAATATAAAGCCTATCCATATTACTGATATATTGCTTCAGGAATGGCTTAAAGATGCTATATGAAATTAGTCCTAGATATGATTTATACATTGCCTTGAAAAAGAATACTTTCAAAAAGTCCTGGTAAAGCAATTGCCTTTTCTAACACTGCTCCCTTTCCAAAAAACTTGAACTCCAAATCCTTGCAAACCCTATCTATTTCTCTCCATCCATCCTCATTGCAAAAAGCAGCACTGAAGTTGAATGGTAGACCATCTGTTTGAATAAAGACAATCCCAGGTTTAATTCCTGGTCTTTGCAGGTACTATTAGGGAAAAACCGAGTTTGTAACTCTGTCATTCTACAGGCGGTTGTACTTAAAGGAAAAAATGGAAGTTACTATGCAATACATTGAAGGTTATCAGATAAAGAATGTGCTACATTCTCTCAGTTGAAAAGGATCTATTATGATTGGCTTAGAAAATCTCTCTGGTTCATGAAAGCCAGTCATATCTACTCTAGGCAAGAGATCATCAGCCAAGCAGCTGTAAATGACTTTGTCTATTATAAAACTATTGAGTGTAATTTATTACAGTCAATTATGTTTTATTTTTTATGGAATGAAACTGATTTAATGAAGGTTTATTATGCAAAAATTTTGAGTTTATATGAGAAAGTAATCTGGGAAGACTAGTCCAGATACACCTCTTAAATTAAAATCTAAACTATTGCAAGTAGATGATTTGCTGTGATTTTTTTTCTTGGTGATTATTAACATCACTAGTAACTTGGGCTCCATAGTCTGTAAAGTTTTATTAAAATGCAGATATTTAGTACTTTGAACTGTTTAAACAAATTATTGTGGACATAGTATACTTAGATTTCAGTAAGGCATTTGACAAAGTAGACCACAACCTACTTCTCCGTAAGCTAGAAAAATGTGGAATAGACAACATCACAACCAAATGGATCTGTAGCTGGCCTACAAACCGTACTCAACAAATAGTCCTTAATGGTATTACATCCACATGGAGAGAAGTAAGTAGTGGGGTACCACAAGGCTCTGTCTTAGGCCCAGTACTCTTCAATATCTTTGTAAATGATTTAGATAACAGAATAGAAGGGGAAATCATCAAATTTGTAAATGACATTAAACTGGCAGGAATAGCCAACACCCCAGAAAACAAGCTCAGAATCCAAAAATATCTTGACAAACTTGAACAATGGGCCCTACCCAACAAATTGAATTTCAGTGTGGAGAAAAGTAAAGTTTTACATTTAGGCAGGAAAAATCAAAAGTATAAGTATAGATTAGTTGAGACCTGGCTCAAAAACAGTAATTGTGTCAGGGATCTTGGAGTCTTAGTGGATGATCACTTGAATATGAGCCAGCAGTGTGCAGCAGCAGCCAAAAAAGCTAATACAATCCTGGGTTGTTTAAATAGAGTCATTGAATCAAGATCACGTGAAGTATTAGTACCGCTTTATAAAACCCTAGTAAGACCACACCTGGAATACTGCAATTTTGGTCACCATACTACAAAAAAGATGTTGATACTTTGGAAAAAGTTCAGAGAAGAGCAACTAAGATGATCAAAGGCTAGGATGCTAAAACATATGAAAAACAGCTGCAGGATTTGGGTTTGGCTAATCTAAAGAAAAGAAGAATTAGGGGTGACATGATAGTATTGCAGTATTTGAGGGGCTGCCACAAAGAAGAGGGGGTCAAATTATTCTCCAATGGCAGGACAAGAAACAATGGTTGGAAACTAATCAAAGAGAGAAGCAACCTGGAATTAAGGAGAAATTTCCTAACAGTGAATTGTCTGTTCCTAACAGACAATCAGTTAAACAGCTTGGCTCCAGAAATCATGGGTGCTCCATCACTGGATGTTTTAAGAACATTATTATTCAAGGGCAAATTGAAAACTTCTGAGAACATAAAGAAAATCCTGCCTGTAACATTGTGCAGTTTACCTATATGTTCAGTACAAACCGCAATGAGCAGAAAATGTTGAAAAGTGTATTGCAGTGTCACAACACCAGTCTTTAGTGCTTGGGTCCTGTTACTGGGCAGAATTATATAAGCCACATAATGTATGTTATGGTGTCATAATACATCTTTTGTCATTTGCTCCCCTTCTTCTCAGGCAGATGTCTATGGCTGTTTTCTTCTCTATAAAGCATTTTCTTTCCAATACAGCCTAACCTTGATTTCATCTGGAATATCATTGTACTACTTTGAGGTTTTGGAATTAATCTTTTTCATAAATTGCTCTGAAAAGTTTGTAATGGTACTTAAATTACTACCGGTATTCCTCTCCCACTCTGCAGTTTTAAACTTTTACGAGAATATTATTTTTGCTTACACAGCAGGATAGAAGCCAGAGACAAAAAATTATTTTAAAAACAGATGGCATAAACTTCACCTGAATAAAAATTAAAAGTTATACCAAAGAGAAAAAAGTGAGCTAAATGTATTTCAGATTCTTGTTATGTTCATTTCCATTTCTCCCACTCTATTTTTTAAAAGTAGTATGCATGCTGATTTTTTTGAAAATCTTAAATGAGTGTGTGTGCTTTGAGATTCACTATAAAAAACAGAAGCACTATTGAATGGCCCTTTGAATGTGAACATTTTTGAAAACGAAAACAATCACATAATTAAAATGGGAGGGAGAGAAGTATGAAAAATCATGCATCAAATAACTTTTAAGCATTTATTATGCAACTACAAGCACCCCTTAGGAGTGGGATATTCTTTGTTCTGTCAAATGAAGATTGGAAAGGAAGCTTTTATATTATGAAATGTATTGATCTTTCTATTTTATCAGAATAATTAGCATAGGAATTGTAGCAAGTGACACCCTGGAAATCACTCTGGTTATTGGCGAAAGATCAGTTAATCTTTCTTTGTTTCTCCATTTTCCCTTACATCATTTTCCAGTTTCTTCATTTTCATAAAAGAAAGCCCTTTGTTCACTTGTCTGCCCCATGTACACTTTAATTGAGTTAGGATAGATGAAGATCTAAATTTGCAGCAGTATGCAGTGATAGCAGAATTAATCCAGACTTTCACAAAACTTGGGTTAAGAAATATGTACCATTATGGGAATATTATCAGTAGTATATATTAGATATTTTAGTCCCTGGGTTATTTGCCTGATGCTGACTTTTTTGAAGGTGTATTTTTAGTTGCATTGGATTTAATTCCTATGCTGCCCAGAATTGTTTTGGCCTATAAATTTGATTTATATATAGATGAATGAATGTATAAATGCAGGGACAGACTAGAATTCTTTTTGGTTTTTTTCCTAAACATTGTAAATAGATCTGCCCTAGAAAAGAACAAATATAGCTTACACTTCTTTATTCATCTACATTTTAGGACTATTTCATCAATAGATTCCTGACGTCTGGTTATATTTTCAATAACAGATTGCACAAACACAAGAGTAGAAATGTAACCAGATTTTCTATATCTTTTTGTGACATCAGCTGTAATTCAGGTATTCAGCTTTCATAAACAAAGGATTTATAAGTGAAAAGCTCATTGCAGGGTGGATGATCTAATTTGTCACCTGCTGGGTTTAAACTGTTACTATATGTATTATAAACTACATAGGATATGTAGCATGCATATGTAGCATGCATATCATTTAACATTTAAAATGTAAATTTCTTCAGACCTTTAACAGAGAAACACTTACTATTATCATTTTCGTAAAGATGGTTTTGGAAATATAGTGATACAATACAACAAATTTATATCAGATTTGTACTCCACCACAATCAAAAGAAATTTACATATATTAGATGAAATAATCTAACATATCTAACAAAGCATCAATGATAAAAGTATATAAAAAAACAAACAATAAAATAAAAATAAAAAAAATCACCCAATAATCAGTCATTTTGCTTCTGCCAGCTTATCTCAAAAACCTTTATGGAAAAAAAGTTTTTAATAACTTGCAGAAAGCTAAAAGAATGGGGGAAATAAAATTTTTTATGAGAAACTGTTTTAAAGTATATGTAGGTAAATAGATGCATCTAGAAGTCTACCTTGGTTCGTTGTCAATAATCTAGACAAATGGTAATGATGGAATCACTTATGAGTAAGGATTGTTTTACTGTAAACAGGACAGCACCTGGTGTTCCCCTCACAGAGAGATAGCTCTGAGTTCCCCCAAGACACAATACACCTAATTCAGAGAGCAACAGCTCTGTCTTGCTAGGGTTTAACTTCAGACAATTTTACCTATCCAAAGGCACACAGACTCCAGAAACTGGATCTCCTTTACAGCTCGGGTAACAATTTATAGATGGCTGTCATAAATACATTGCTACCATACACCAAAACAACAATGTTCCATCTTGTCACGATGTGAATAATTGCCAGTTGTGCACCTCTACTGTTTTCTAAGGTTACTGTATTTATAATCAAGCAGACATGTGATATGTTTTACTACGCATGCGTGCATTCCAGGAGTTTTTGTCAACTCCCTCTTTCCTTTTCTTCTTCCATGCCTGTCGAGGCAGTTGTGAATTCATTAGCTGAAAAGATGTAGCTTATTAAGGGTTTATTTTTATTACTTTTGTACTGTAATAAATATTTTGTTAATTAGATTTGAATCTCGGTTTTATTTTCTAATACGAATGACTTCAAGGAAGCAAGATCCAAAGATCGCCTATGATAGGAAAAATTCCTATCTTGACACATCTATACTTAAAAAAGAATAGGGAAGAATAGATTGAACCCTTGAATACCTACAAGTAAGCTGGTTGATATCTCCCCACTACTGTCACTTGAGTTAACTGGAATTGCCCACTAAGAAAGGAACAGAATTATTGTAAATAATTCCAATCCCCAACCCTTGCAATTGACTGCTCAGAGATCTAAGGAATCAGAAGAGAAGAACTAACACCCCCACCCCAGTGAATTGTCCACAGGAGCTATAAATGCTGTGACTATGCTATATCCAGACTGAAAAGAGTCCATATATTCTACTTCCTTTTGGATACTCTTCAATTGTACATTGACCATAGTAATCTAGAAACGGTAGGTTAGTCTGGCTGATATGTGTTAAAATACAGACAGAGCCAGGAAAATCCTCTTAATGAAGACACAATCAGCCTTATCAAAGCTGTCTGCACTGCTGCTGTATCTCAAGGCAAGGGATTGACCACCTCCTGATCTATTTGTCATGCTTCTCTGGACCTCCGAAGAGGTAAGTATTTCTCTGTTAAAGGTCTGAAGAAATTTACATTTTAAATGTTAAATGATATGCATGCTACATATTTTATTTACTCCTATGTAGTTTATAATACATATAGTAACAGTTCAAACCCAGCAGGTGACAAATTAGATCATCCACCCTGCAATGAGCTTTTCACTTACAAATCCTTTGTTTATGAAAGCTGAATACCTGAATTACAGCTGATGTCACAAAAAGATATAGAAAATCTGGTTACATTTCTACTCTTGTGTTTGTGATGGCTGAGAATAAACACTGGAAGACCTGATTCAGTTCATAGACCAGAGGCCAAGAATCCAAATAACATGATAATGTGGGATCTGGTTACCTCATTGGACTTTGTTTATGAATACTAGGACTATGCTAGTTGGTCACAACAGCCAGTGAAATATCTATCTGTTCTAAAAAAGATAAATAGCATGCAGAATGACAGCCCACCAACAAAGTAAAAGAGGGTAAATAACAATGCTTCTCTTTCTTTATTGCTTTACTGGCTTGAACCTGAACTCCTACTGATTTTGGTCAACTCATTATTCATCCTCATCAGCACTCCAGATGTTTCTCTTGCTGATTCTTTTCCTTGAAGCCTTTCCAAGGAACTAATTGGGTATATCTGACAGAGAAAGGCTGTTCAGGCTACTATCTTGTCAAACACACGAGCCACATCCTGTTATTAGGGCAACCAAGACTCAACAGAATACTTGCAGGATCACTGAAAAGTATCTGCAGGAAACTATCCAGATCCATAAAGTGCTTGAGGCAGACCATTCTAATTAATTCTTTTTTACCATGGAAGATGTGGGTGGTCAGTTTTATAGGGACCAGAAAGTGATCTGATCATAACTAAGGGCAGATGAAAATGCCTTTCCTGTTCAGAGCAACACCCGTTTGTTCTGACGAAGAAGAACTAGCTCAAAGGTTTGACCTCCTTTATGTATTATGTATGTATTCATATTGCTTCAGATCTGCCCATTATCCTCATAGAGGTCATAAGCTCCCAAGCTTTGTTCAAACTAGTCCTGAAATCATGTACATTTAAGTCACCCAACACCGAAAGCCCACATACTTCCAATGCCAGCTATATAATCAGATCAAATAGTTTAGGAAGGGAATCTATTAGATAGCAGAACAGTAGAATTCCACTGCAGAATATTTTGTACTATGTCTATTTTATATCGGTCTTATCTCTTAAGACTTGTTCCTTTTATTAAAGAATGCATATTTTTCTTTTAAATATTTAAATAGGGTAGCGATGAAGTACCACCATATTTGTTTTAATCATACTTAAACATCCTAGAATTTGCACTAAATGATAGCAAAGGAAGCAAGGCAACAAGGGATGAGAGTATACTTTATCTTTTAAACCCAGATGGTGAAATTATATCTTAGTACTCTATGGGTCTACTACAACCATCAGAATGACATAATAAATAATACTATTGTTTAATATTATTTATTGTTTTATTGTTTAATAATATTAAGCTAACAGGTAATTGCTAATTTTCTGTTAAAATAAAAATTAGCATTTCCAAAAGCTAGGATAAAAATCCATGATGAATCCTTTTGTTGATCCCCTCCCCCCTTATGAATTTTAACAAATTTATTGAGGATGAAAGAACCAAAGGCTCGTCTGGGGTGCCTATTATGTAATAATTAATACATTTAAATTAGTAAATGTTAATCTATCCTTCTTTTGAAAAAAATCTTCACACTCATTGTAGTATGTGACAGGCTTTTAGAGACGAGAACAATATTTTTATTACAATGACACATCCAAGAATATCTGTTTAATTCTGTAGAACTGCAGAGTTTTTCATAGTTCCATGGCAACCTGATTTAAAAGATTAAACATGTCATTCAAGTTGCGTAGGGCAGGTAATATCTGTGCCAAAAAACAAGAGAAGGAGAGCAGGAAACAAGAATGGGGTTTAAAGAATTGGAAGGATTAACAGCAAGGATAAGTATTGAGCAAACCAGGAATTTGGCTGGGTTGTACATTTTCCATTCACTATATTTTGGAGAATGCTTATTTCTTTTTCCTTTTCTTTATTTCCCAAAGCCAAAAGTACATTTATAGAGGCCTTCGAATGACAAATTAAATTATAGGCCAAGATGAAGCTCAAGTTCAGACTTTTATTGTATGTAAATATATGAAGAAATTGAACTTGCATCTTGCTAATGCTTCTGCTTTGTGTTCAGTACACTTTGCTGCTTTTTAATATGTTGGAGCTAATCAATAATTTGTGGTAATATATGTGAAAATGGCTGAATAGCCATAATACAGGATTGCAACAACTTTTTTTAAAAAAAATTCA
This sequence comes from Diadophis punctatus similis, assembly GCA_023053685.1. Classification (NCBI taxonomy): domain Eukaryota; kingdom Metazoa; phylum Chordata; class Lepidosauria; order Squamata; family Dipsadidae; genus Diadophis; species Diadophis punctatus. The sequence goes on from JALIGW010000008.1 coordinate 11,084,950, forward strand.
GACACACTTCAGTTCATTTATGACTTCTTATATAGGTGTATCTGATGCAGAATAACACTGGAGAACAGTACAGATTTTGTAGGCCATTTATATGTGTCTCTTTGTAGTTTTGTATAAATACAGATGAAAATCAGTTTGGTGTATTGGTTAATACATTGAACCAGTCACTTTCTCTTGGCCTTAGGAAGGAGGCAATGGCAAACCACTTCTGCAAATCTTGCCAAGAAAACTGCAGAAACTTGTTCAGTCAGCTCCATGAATGAGACAGGGTTGAATGGAAGAAAAAATGAATACAGTTACTATTTAGGTATTTAGAGTCAATGCTGTATAGCGGCAGTGTGCATTACAAAAGTAGGAAATGCTCATTAATTTATAGGCATTTGAGTGGCCTTCAGACTGAAACTGCCTGGGTCCAATCATTGCACTAAGTCATATGTACTTTGTTTTCATTTTGTATAACTCTACTTATGAATGGAGATATTATGCCTTTGTAAACCATGGTATATTATAGATTTTGTTTAATAAAATATGTGAACACAGATACTGTTGTTCAATTATCTACTTCACAGACTTCTAAAAATAAAATAGGTGAAAATAGTTTGTAGCTGTTTATACTTGTATGTACTACTTGGAAGAATTGTGAGATATAAATGGACAAATGAATAAAATTAATAGCTCTCTAAGATGTAATTTGGGTTCTAGTAGTGCGTTCTAAAACCCTTTACTACCGGTTCACGCATGTGCTCATGCGCGCTCGCAATGCTTCTGTGCATGTACAGAAGCATCCCAGGCGGGTGGATGGAGCGTCTCGGATGGGTGGGTGGAGCCTCCCGCCACCAGTGCTACCGGTTCTAAGAACCAGTCCGAACCGGGAGCAACCCACCACTGATGGGTTCAGATCTGCAGCCTTAGCTTGATTTCAACAGGACAGAGCTCCTACTGCAACTTTTATATCAATCACCATATTCTTTGGCCCTCTCCATCTTGAATCATCAATCCAAACTGTAATTATATTTTTATTATACTCTTTCTATAATTTATTTTTTACAAAATACATTATACATTTTTACATTAACACAATCAACTTCTCAGTGTCTTCTTCAATATTCTGTAATCAACTTCTTCCATGCTTAATGACTTTACATGTTCCATCTTGGTTAAGACAATCCATTTCTCTGTTCCCATTTCCTTACCACTTAACCTGTCAGCTTTTTGATAATTTGCCTCTATTAATGAGACCCAGTTGGTATAGTGGTTAAGACATCAGAGACTCTAAATTCTATTTTAAGCACAAAGCCATCTTGGGTGATCTTGGGCGAGTCACTCATTCCTAGGAAGCGAAGGCAATAGCAAGTTGGTTAGTTTAGGGGGAAAAGAGAGAAAACTGAAACATTTAACCTCTCAAAACATAAATGGTTTCCTGTTTAAAACTGAATATTTTTGTAATATAAGTAATATTTAGTAATTTTAACATGATTGCATATTCATTTCAAGCATTGCTAATTTGAAAAGTCAGGAAAATAGAATTAATCATAAATTCTAAAATGGAAAAATTATATTTATATTAATGTTAATATAATAACATGTACTTGGAGAGGTAACTAAATTGTAGCTTTTGAGCACAGATTTTTTTAAAATTAAAAAAACCTTTGAAAATCACATAAATATTCTAATGCTGTAACTTATATTTAGAGTATGTTACTCATCAGAAGATATGTGAATTAAAGATTGTCTTTTTTTATTAAAAATGATACTATCTATCAGAATTGTATTGTTGAAAATATGGGATATTCTGCATATTGTGTTTGATTTCTGTAGGGACAATGTTCCAATCTCAAATAACTGGAAAATCCAATTTTTCAAGCTTTTGTGTTAGTATTTCCACCAAAAGACTGGTAGGACAAAGTATTATAGCCTCCTTTTTAGTTTCTACATCAGTTTAATAATTTGGACACTCTCATCTTCTGATCATCACTGTCCAATGTTAGCAAATTCCAGCTTTGCTATAGGCAGACAATGTTAAAATTTTGTCTTTTTCTCAAGTGGAAATGAGAAAGGCATTGAAGGTATTGGTTTCCTTTTGTCTAAGAGAACAACTTGTAGTAAATTATCAAAAAACTAAAGTGCTATTGTTTCACAAACCAACAGTAGGATTCATAAATGGCAGAATATGGGAATCCAATAGAATAGGGCTCTATTAAATACATAAATATCTTGGGTGCAGTTCCGGGCTTCTTTATTACCTGGCAAGAGTGACCCCAGTATAACACCATAGGTCTATTAAGTCTTCTGTTCAAAGGGGGAACATTTTATTCCTGCAACTTGTGAGGGTTTTTTTTGCTAAAGTCATATTTCATTTTTTAAATAGTATTCCGATTTGCATATTTACAAAGTTTAGTATTCTTGAAACTATCCAGTCCAAATTTTTAAGAGTTCTTTTTAAAGAACTAAGTTGATAGAGAGCACAATTACTATCTATTACTGCTTTTATCTCCCTAGGACCCTGACATATCTTTCTAGGTCAGGGGTGTCAAACTTGATTTCATTGAGGGTTGCATCAGGGTTATGTTTGACCTCGGGAGGCCAGACTGGGCGTGACCAGGGTGGCTGTGGCCAGCTCGGCATCATTCGTGTTGGGGATGCCTATGGTAGCCCGAGCGCTCTGCCAGAGAAAACAGGCTCCTGAGCTCCGTTTTCGGCTGCGACAGCCTCCTGCAACCCTCTGCCAGTGAAAGCAGAGCTCAGGAGAACCCACGTGCGGCCCTCCCAAGCTCCGTTGTCACTGGCAGACACACCGCGGGCCAGTCCTTCGCTGTTTCCAGGGCAGCACCGTGGGCCAAATCTAAGCACCCCACGGGCCGGATCCGGTCCCTGGGCCTTGAGTTTGACACCCCTGTTCTAGGTTGTTTTATTTTGTACTATCATTAGTTGTATTCATCCTACTCAAAGTTGAAGTTTAGCACAAATTTTGATGATTGCCACAGATATTTGTATTATATACATATACACACAAACACAGAGACACCTTTATTGTACTAGTAACCATAATGTATTTTATGTAATTTTATTGCTTTTTAGTTAATTTCTAATTAACAAATTAATAATTAATTAATAGTAATTATAATTATTAATTATTAATTATTAATACTAAAAATGAATGCGGTGATACTGTTAACATCAGCTTGTTCCACTTCAAATGCTACAGTTCAAGAATTTGTCTGTAGCATCAAGACTACTAGCAATTGATAGCTTAATTATCTAGCCTCTAAAACTATTGAATTATTGGCTATTATCACATCTAATAGCAAAAATTTTGCAATTTAAATATTTGCTACAAGGAGAAATAATTAAAGTATCCCAAATTCTCTTGCATTTTTGTAGGAGAACCTTATTAGCTTTCTATTACTTTTGATTGCCTTTTCCATTTTCACATCTACAATAAAATATACCTTGTAAGGTGGGATGACTAAATTGTAGACAATATGATTTCACCATAGATTGTTTGTATACATTTGCAATTTAAATTCCATTCACATCTTTCAATGCAAATCTTTCTGAACTCTTCAGATTCTTGATTTTATATTCTGAAGGAGTATCAAAAGCAAACCTTATCTCCAGACTGATCCACCACAGCTTTTAGTTCCAGTTAACAAGTATAATGAGCTGAGGTGCGCAGCGGTTAGAGAGCAGTACTACAGGCTACTTTAGCTGACTGTGATCATTTGAGTTCAGCTGTTCAAATCTCACCAGCTCAGGGTTGACTCAGCCTTCCATCCTTCCAAGGTAGGTAAAATGAGGACCCAGATTGTTGGGGGCAATGTAAATATATACATTGCTTAATGGTGTAAACCGCTTAGAGAGTGCTTGCACTATGAGGCGGTATATAGGTCTCACAAATAAATAAATAAATAAATAAATAAATAATAAATAAATAATAAATAAATAAATAAATAAATAATAGCATTGATCTCAACTCTAATCCCTGTACAGAGTGAGAAAATCAGTATTGTTCCCTGCTGTCTACTTCCTGTTTTTTAATCATTTAAAATCTATAAGAATATCTATTCTCTTATCCTATAGCTGCTGGTGAAGGATTTGTCAAAAGCCTTCTAAAAGTCCACGCTATTGCATCATGATTGTCTATATATTAGCTTTAGAATATGCTTTTGAGAGAAGAGATAGCTTTGCAATTAAAACTCCTGTATATCCTTGTTTATTTTATTATTTCTTTAATAATATCTTCCATCATTTCATGCAGAAAAGACATGCAGATGAACTGGCCTGAAATTTCTTCTATTTTATATACATTTTGTTTTCAAGTTACTAGAAATAGATGCATTGTTTTGTTAGAAAACAGACAAATTTACATTGGAGTCATATTTTGAAATGCCTGGATTAGGAATTTGTAACTTTTTTCTCTCAGTTTTTCCTCTTAAATTTTACATGGTTATTGTTATGTATTAAGGTTAAACTGTTTATTCCAAGGTCCGCTATTCTGAGTGGGAAAATGGAGACCTCTAATTGGTTGAACCAGCTGACAGCCCTGTATAAAAGGGAGAGTTGTCAGGCTGGTTCCTGCTGAATCTAACTCTTATACAATAAAGAGCTGTTAGTTACACTATTGCCTCCAGCCTCTTCAGTACCAGAACTTAACAGTTATATAGATGCAAACTAGTTGTAGACCAAACAACTTTACTGGACCATAAATGAGCAAAAGGAATTTTAAAAAAGCAAATAAGTTTTATCACACCTTAGGCATGAAGTTGCAGAGTGACTTTAGGCCAGTCATTCTTTCTCAGCCCAACTCACCTCACAGAATTGTTATTGAGAGGAAAACAGGAGGAGGAAAGTGTATTATGTGTTTTCACTGCCTTGAGTTATTTTAAAAACAGTAAAGACAGGATAAAAATCAAATAAATAAAAATATTTTCAAGCCCATTAATCATGACAAGATTCACAGTTCATACACAAGCAAAATTAAGAAACACAGATTTTAGCCTTGTTTCAAAATATTCCCCATTTCACTGGCCCAGGGAAAGAAGGTGTAAGTTTTGTTTGATTGCTAAACCAGGGGTGGGTTCTGGCTTACCTCGCTGCCAGTTCGCTTCCTGATGCGACATGTAGGCGCATGCGCAGTGCTAAAAACCCAGCTTCTGTACATACAAAAAACAGCTTCTGAAAACAGCTTGCTTCAAAAAACAGAAGCAAAAAAATGTAGGCGCCGCCATGAGAGCTGGTTCAGAGGCATGGCAGGCCTGGGTCCATGCCAGTTCGGCGAGCGGGGGGAAATTCCCGCTACCGGTTCTATAGAACCAGTCCGAACCGGCAGAAACCCACCTCTGTGGTCAACCTATGCTGTGTGTGTAATTATGGTATAGTGAATGGTGGTAATTAAAAAATACATTCTTAATGAAAATGAAGAAATAAAAGACACAATGGTACAATGTTTTTTTTTTGGCTATAATATACCATAAAACTAGAGAAATGGCAAAACTTATGGGAAAGAAATTATAAATTAACGATGGTGATTTCTTATAAAGAAAACCTATATAAAATGTTTTATAGATGGCATCTACCACCTGCTAGATTAGCTAAAATGTTTAAAAATATGTCTAGCAAATGTTGGGAATGTAATTTAAAAATGGGCACATTTTATCATATGTGGTGGACGTGTGTCAAAGCAAAAAAAATTTGAACAAAGATACACAGGTGGTTAGAAAGACGATAGGGAAACATATAGATTATAAACCTGAATTATTTTTATTAGGCAGCAGCAGCGAGCAACACGGCATCGGGAAAGCTCCGGGGGAAAGCGGCAGTAGCCTTCCCAGCCTGGAAGAGCGAAGATTCTGTCTCTCCCGCCTCCCCCATGTTCCCCTTGGACCTCCTGGCTTTTACGCGCCAGCTTGGGATCCTGCGCCAGGAAGCCTGAGGGCGCCCTGGCCCAGCCTGGCTGTGGTTGAGTGAGGGGCTGAGAAGGTGCTCTCATTCTTGTTGGACTGGGGGTGGGAGGAAGGGGATGGTGGCGGCGGTTGCTTCGCCGCCGTCACCGCTGCTGCTTTTCAGAGTGGTTGCCTTTTAGCCACCCCAAGGAAAGAGCAGGCACTATTGCCGGGAGGATCGAACCGAGGGGGCCACAGAGCTCGCGCCCCTTTCCCTCTCTTTGGCCCCATTCCTGCTCTCCCCCTGATGTTCCCCCGCAGGATGCTTGCCTTGCCCTGGCGGCCGAGCGTGGCCATCCCTTCCGCCTTGCTTCTCCTGCCACTGTTCTCCTTAGCTTGGCTTTTATAATGCCACTTTGTACAGCAGGAGTTGGCCTAGGAGAGAAACACCGAGACTCGTAACAGGGAAAGGGAAATGAACATGGAAAGGGTTCCAGTTGTTCAAAATGGAGCCGCACTGCTGTAGGTTATCTCCCCAGTGTGTTGTTATGACCATCTGTTGCTGCAATGGTGGTCGGCTGCCAATGGGAATAACGTGAAGCAGAAAAGTAATTGGGGATGAATTCCAGTCGCTTTATAGGGGAGTCACTTCAGGTTTTGTTTGCATTCCTTCCTCCGGTCCCCCCCCCCATGCACGCGTTTAGTGACTGCAATTTAGTATTTACTGCTTGTCCCCCCCCCCCGGTAGCTTTCTGGCCCAGCAGCATCGACTAAACCTGCAGCTTTAGCAATAGTGAGAAAGCGCCACCCGTTATTTAGCTACAGAGACGCGTCAGGGATTTGTGGTTGGTGAACTTGGAGCAGGTGCTTGGCCACCTGCATAACTGAGGTGAGCTGCAGCCTTTGTGTACTTGGAGCGCCACTTGATGCTTTCTGTGAACTCTTGAAGGGCGAGAAGGAAGCCAGTAGGATTTCTGGTGCTTAAAGGTGGGAGGAAAGCGGAACCGACAGAGAGGGAATGAGGGAGAAGGTTTGCCCATCTTTCATAAAAGGTGTGTGCCAAAGTGTAGAAGAGGAGGAGGAGGAGAGAAGATGCTGGCTCTTCCGGCTTCCCAGAGCAATAGCATCAACTACCCTCCTTGGACATGATGTCTCTTTTGCGGCACCCTATGCTTTAATTATGTTCAATTTGTAACAATGAAAATACATCCTGCATATTAGATATTTACATTACGATTCATAACAGTAGCAAAATTACAGTTATGAAGTAGCAACGAAAATAATTTTATGGTTGGGGGTCACCACAACATGAGGAACTGTATTAAGGGGTCTCAGAAAGGTTGAGAACCATTGGTTAAGAAGATACTAGATTGCGCAGAAATGGATAGATTGACATTGAAATTAAGCAGAAAAAGAACACTGAATATTATCAAATATGGAATTTATTTTACCAATGGTTGGAAAAAAGGGATGGAGATTAATTTGCAATTTGTATTGTTAAGCAAATTAAATACCCAGACAACACAATGTTTATAAAGCACTAAGAAATGTATTTAATAAAATGTCTGTTTTGAATGTATGGTTTAAGAGTAAAATTTATTTACCAATATATATGGCAATGGAGAGAATGTAAGAGCATAAATGATTTGATTATTGAATGAATTAGTAAAAGATACCAGGATTTAATTAGAGCTAATGAATTACATTTTAAATTCCTATATGTTGCTAGTTACAGTGGTGGACTTTAAAACTCTTTTATTTTTACTACTTTCATCTCTCTATTTTCCACCACTGCTGGCTTCCCTTTTACAGTTTCTTTGCATAAATAAAAAATGGTGCCATCATATAAACCCACACAGTGTGGGAGCCCACTAAATGACTTCCAGGTGGACATGACTGATTTCACCTTTCTTATGAAACATATTATTCTTCTATTTCCATTTAATGTGCAGAATCCCTTGTGTTTAAGTGATATCTTTCTGAAGCTGCCTAGAATTTAAGGTGACCAGACGTCCCGATTTTGGCGGGACAGACCCGCTTTTTCATCATTTGTCCCGCGTCCCGCCCGCCCTCTAAAAAGTCCCTATTTCTTGAAAGAATGCCCGATGAAACAGCGGGACGTCTGGTCACCTTAGCAGTGCTCCCCAACCGGTGTGCCGCGGCACACTGGTGTGCCTTGAGGCCATGGCAAGTGTGCCACGGCAAAAGGGGCGGGGCAGGACGGGGCGCGCGTCCTACCTGGGACTTTTCCTGGTAGCTCCAATCGCGTTCCTTGCTAATAGCGCCCAGAGCAGAGCAGCCCCTTCCAAAAGATCGCGAGACGTTATCTTTTGGAAGGGGCTGCTCTGCTCTGGGCGCTTAGCAAGGATCGCGACTGGAGCTACTGGGGAAAGTCCAGGTAGGACGCGCGTCTCTTGCTGGGGGTTGGGCGGGCGGGGCAGGAGTGGCGGGCGGGACGGGGCGTGCGTCCTACCTGGACTTTCCCCAGTAGTTCCAGTCGCGTTCCTTGCTAAGCGCCCAGAGCAGAGCAGCCCCTTCCAAAAGATCGCGAGACGTTATCTTTTGGAAGGGGCTGCTCTGCTCTGGGCGCTTAGCAAGGAACGCGACTGGAGCTACTGGGGAAAGTCCAGGTAGGACGCGCGTCTCTTGCTGGGGGTTGGGCGGGCGGGGCAGGACTGGCGGGCGGGATGGGGCGCGCGTCCTACCTGGGACTTTTCCCAGTAGTTCCAGTCGCGTTCCTTGCTAAGCGCCCAGAGCAGAGCAGCCCCTTCCAAAAGATCGCGAGACGTTATCTTTTGGAAGGGGCTGCTCTGCTCTGGGCGCTTAGCAAGGAACGCGACTGGAGCTACTGGGGAAAGTCCAGGTAGGACGCGCGTCTCTTGCTGGGGGTTGGGCGGGCAGGGTAGGACTGGCGGGCGGCATGGGGGAAGAACTAAAACACCGAGAGCGTCACCTGACGGTTGTAAGCCTAGCCAGCCAGCCGAAGGGGAGGCGGGAGGCGAGGAAAGGCCTCCCGCCTCCCCCCCATCTGGACGCCAACATTTGCCTTCTTTTGCCCTCTGCGCATGCGCAGAGGGCAAAACTCAAATGGAGAAACCCACCCCCGTCAATGGTGTCCCGCTTGAAGAAAAAAAAATCTGGTCACTTTAGCCTAGATACATGTCTGAAATCCTTTTATTTGCAAACTGTGTAAAGTTTATTGTCTATATGAAGAATCATATTTGTCTCCTAATTTATAGACTATGCACCCCAAAGACTGTATTTTTTGTTTGTTAGCTACATGAGTGGAAAGAAATTAAGAAAGGAATAATATCAACCTTTTCCTTTCTCTATTTCCTGCTGCTTTCCCTGTCCCTCTTTCCCACTTCCTTGGCACTTCATTGCCTTTCTTCCTGCGGATCTTGACTTCAGCTGACATCTATATTTGGATTCCATCATATTCAGCTTCTTCCCTATTTCTCATCCATATTGTTTTTGGCACAGCCCTATCACCTAACTCCTTCCATCTTGCCAAGTTTTAGTCCTATCCATACATACTGGATGATATTTCCTATAGCCCAATTTTATTCCTTCTTTTTCCAGCATCTATGCTTTATATATGTTGTTCCCTGTAATTGGATCTGCCTTGGCACATTTTGCCTGCATTTCTTAGCATCTTGTTTTATTATTTCCCACCAAAAGATTTGTGTTTGGCTGTAGCTAGTGTAATTTGAATCCTGTGTGTGTCTATCTGGATTTTTTTTTCTCCTGAAAGAAAAAACATTTTCTCTTTGGTCCTAACAACTTAAATCACAAATATTTAAAATGGTGCTTTTGGTATACACAGATACAAAAAAGTATATTAATTTGCAACACATCTACAAAAAGCACATTTGTTTAAAAAATTTCTGAATGTAAAGAATGTATAAAGAATAATTATAAAAAATTGTGTTTTTACCGAATATCCTAAGCTTTTTGTTTGTTTTGTTTCCTTTAAATTATGTCTGATTCTCAGAGACTGTTTAGAAAAGTCTCTGCAGTTTTCTTGGCAAGGTTTTTCAGAATTGCTTTGCCATTGCCTCCTTCCTAGGACTGAAAGAAAATGACTGGCTCAAGGTTACCCAGCTGGCTCTATACCAAAGGCAGGACAAGCACTTATGCTATCTTGGTTTCTAGTCTGATGCCTTAACCACTACACCAATGGTTCTCAACTTTACTAATGCCATGACCCGCCTCCCGCCCCCGTGCCCCTGCCATGCCCCACCCCGCCGCCGCGCCCACCACCACACACCCCACCCCGCCGCTGCCATTTGGGTTCTTTTACCTTCTGCGCATGCGCAAAGCGTTCTGCGCATGCACAGAGGGTAAAAGAACCCAAATGGCGGCATCTGGGCAAAGTCTCCTGACCCCTGTGAAAGGGTTGTTCGACCCCCAAAGGTAAAGTGACCAGATTTTTTTTTTTTAAGCGGGACACTGACGGGGGGGCGGGGCCGCCCATTTGAGTTTTGCCCTCTGCGCATGCGCAGAACGCTGCGCATGCGCAGAGGGCAAAAGACCGCCAATGTCGGCGTCCAGGTGGGGGGGGAGGCGGGAGGCCTTTCCTCGCCTCCCGCCTTCCCTTCGGGAGCCGGCAGCGCGTTTCTTTCTTTGCATCCTATTTGCTCTAGTTTTTAACTCTTCGGGGATCTCTCCCCCCTCCTATTTTACTACTCTCCCCTCACCTGCATTATTAGAGGAACTGAGGAAGAGTCGTCCGGAGCTGTTCCAAGGATGAGGAAGAGAGAAAGCCATTGTGCTTCAACCTGAGCGCCTTTGGTGGCCTATCGCCTTCTTATATCGCCAGGCTTTCTAATTTGCATGCCCCAGGTAGCGGTCATTGGCTCCCCGGTCACTGTGGCTGTACCGGGGAGCCTGCGTGCTTGTCATCAATGGAGACGCGCGCGCGGAAGGCACCACGGAGCAGAGGCACCTGGCGAGCGAGCGGGCAGGCGGGCAGGAGACGCGGGCAGGAGCCTGCCGCCGATGCCGCCACTCGCCTCGCTCGCCAGGTGCCTCTGCTCCGTGGTGCCTTCCGCGCGCGCGTCTCCATTGATGACAAGCACGCGGGCTCCCCGGTACAGCCACAGTGATCCTATTTGCTCTAGTTTTTAACTCTTCGGGGAGTTCAATGGAGACGCGCGCGCGGAAGGCACCACGGAGCAGAGGCACCTGGCGAGCGAGGCGAGTGGCGGCATCGGCGGCAGGCTCCTGCCCGCGTCTCCTGCCCGCCTGCCCGCTCGCTCGCCAGGTGCCTCTGCTCCGTGGTGCCTTCCGCGCGCGCGTCTCCATTGATGACAAGCACGCAGGCTCCCCGGTACAGCCACAGTGACCGGGGAGCCAATGACCGCTACCTGGGGCATGCAAATTAGAAAGCCCGGCGATATAAGAAGGCGATAGGCCACTAAAGGCGCTCAGGTTGAAGCACAATGGCTTTCTCTCTTCCTCATCCTTGGAACAGCTCCGGACGACTCTTCCTCAGTTCCTCTAATAATGCAGGTGAGGGGAGAGTAGTAAAATAGGAGGGGGGAGAGATCCCCGAAGAGTTAAAAACTAGAGCAAATAGGATCACTGTGGCTGTACAATGGAGACGCGCGCGCGGAAGGCACCACGGAAACAAGGAGGAATCTAGTAACAATCAAGCTAAAAAGATATATTCAGTTTAATTTTTTTTAAAATCTCGCCTCGTTATTTTTTATAACTGATGGCAGCAAACATACCCAATACCGCTTCCGCCTATTTTCGCCCCACAACATCAACTCTGCAAGATAATAAGTTGGGCTGAGAAAGAATGATTGGCTGCCTTTCTTAAAGAGAAACGAGAGCGGGGTTTTTGCACTATTTCTTCCTACTCTGCGATAGGCTGGAGGTCTGCAAAAAGCCACGCCCTCCCTGCTTACTGGAGGGAGATTTAAAGCCGCATTTCATGCTGGCCATTAGGGTTTTTGGAAGGGGTGCTCAGGTTCGGCGGCCAATCATGCAATTTCCGAATTCTTTGTCGGACTCCTCAACTGCCGTAACTGGCCGGTAGTTGCCTTTAGATTTTGGGCGTTGGGTGTTGGGTGGAGCTTCGTTTTAAACTGCTGGTATCTCTGCCTTCTCCCGTGGGAGGTTTAAAAATCGGGACTTTTTAAGAGGGCGGGCGGGACGCGGGACAAATTGTGAAAAAGCGGGTGTGTCCCGCCAAAATCGGGACGTCTGGTCACCTTACCCAAAGGGGTCACGATCCCCAGGTTGAGAACCGCTGCACTACACAAGACTGGCCTTAGGCTACTTCTGTTTTAATGTGATTGAAGAAAGAATTATCAAAATAAACTCTTTTAGGAGATGTCATATTGTGAAATTGTATCCTTTAAGAAAATAAATATAATAGAAGAGATAATAATCAAATTATTATTTTAAATGTTTAAGTTTTTTTAATTCATTTTGTGTCTAATTAGAAACTGGAAGAGTAGGTAGTTCCCCCCCCCGCTTTTCTAATAATTTAATAAATTACTTGATAAAATCTGTCTCTTGATTTTAGCCAAAACATAGAACAGTACTTCTTCACACAATGCAATTTTTTGCTATAGGATTTGATGCAAACTTAGATAAATATTTTGTATCACTGTGTAAAAAATATTTTACTAATTCTTATAAGAGCCTTAGATGAAAACATATAGGTAGTCCATCATGGACCTTCCCAGGGATACTTATGACTTAGCTCCAAGGTTTTGACAACCTGCCTGCCCTGGTTACAGTTACAGTACACCCATATGGCAGTTACACCCATATGGCAGTTTGCAGTGACTTGCAGTCACATGATTTTGTTATGCTTTTTTTGTCAAAAATTAACATTTACATCCAGTTTTCAGCAAAAGCAGCCCATTGTGAACAATGGGTTTTCTTAATGACTGCAGTGGCTGCTTTACAACTGTAGCTTAACAATCCACTTAACAATCACTGCAAAAAAAGGTGGTAAAATCGGGTATGTCACATGGGTGATCTGCTTTTGATTTTTTTTGTTTGGTTTTTTTTAATATCAAATATACTAAGAAATAGCATTGAAACAATGATTTCTGCTTTAAAGAATCCTAAAGGAAACATACCGTATTTTTCGGAGTATAAGACACACTGAAGTATAAGACACACCTTAGTTTTGGGGGAGGAAAACAAGGAAAAAAGGCCTCTGCCTCCAAGCAATTTGCCAAACAGCAAACAGCACAGATGATATACACTGTTTGCTGTGTATTTCTGTGCATGTGTGCTTGACCCAAAAAAATAGCAAAGAATTGGAGAAATGTACATTATGCCAGAAAGTTTTCTTAAATGTAGTCACACTTAACTCCTCCCAATTATTTAAATAGATCTACTCCAAGGTAACTAAACTCTAATACTAAACAGGACACTTACATTTCAGACTATACTTGTACAGAGCTGTTAAAATTAATTAAAATTTCTGGAAGTATACATTATTCTCTATTATTTAAAAGAAGATACAATAGCACTGGCCCTCTTCAGAGCAAGCATTTATTTTAAAAAGCTTCTTTATTTTGTTAAGTTGTCTAGATTTACAGGGGTATCCAACCTTGGCAACTTTAAGACTTGTGGACTTCAACTCCCAGAATTCCACAGCCAGCAAAGCTAACAAAGCTGGCTGTTGAATTCTGGGAGTTGAAGTCCACAAGTCTTAAAATTGCCAAGGTTGGAGACCCCTGGCTCTAGAACAATAATAAAGCAGTCTTTAAAAAATAAGTCTAATAATTTGAACATTCTACAGACATTTATAGTTATTCACTTACCCCCTTCCATCCAGTTCAGCAAAAAATAAAAATCTGCGTGTCTCTCCCAGCTATTTGCCTCTGCAGTTTCAGTTTCAGTTTCATTTTAGCACGTGGCAAGTCAGCTGTAGGTCGGGAAGCTGCTAGTGACTTGCTTGGCTTTACAGGCTCTTCCCTCTTTGCTGCAAACAGGTAAATTGCTGGAAGACAGAGGCCAAAGGGTGGGGGTGGCTGGGCGGGTGGGGCTACATTCGGTGTATAAGACGCACCCAAGTTTTCACCCTCTTTTGGGGGGTAAAAAGGTGTGTCTTATACTCCGAAAAATACGGTAGTTAGTTCTCAGTTAACAATAATTGCAGTAGGCATCTCTGCTATAAGTATATTTGCAAAGTGAGGAAAATCATGTGAATGGCCCGTTTACAACAGCAGTTCCAACAGTTTCAGTTTTAATTATTAAGTGAATCATGTATGGTCTTTAAGCACATGACTGCAACTTATGACTTTCTGCTGGTTTCTCCATTAGCTTTACTAGTTGGAAGCCACTGTGCAGATCACACATTGTGACCAGGACTCTGCAACTTCATGAATGCCTGCCAGTTGCAAGGCCCTGAATCATGGTCATGTGATCATGGGGACACTGCAGTGGCCACAACCTCATGGATTGATCATAAGTCTCAGCAGTGCTGTTACAACTTTCAACAGTTATTGAATGAGTAGTTGCTAAGCAAGGACTACCTTAAGTCCTTAAGAAGCTTGCAAACCTTAGTTTCTTGTGAAGTATGGTATAAATACTGATTTTACTAATATTTGTGAAAATCCCAGTTACCAATATATATATGATGAGAGGAATGACTAACCCAAAGTCTCCCAGAAGCCTTTGTGCCTAAGATGGACTAGAATTCACAGTCTCCTGGTTTCTAGCCTTGTGCCTTAGCAATAGCAATAGCACTTAGACCAGCGGTTCTCAACCTGGGGGTCGCAACCCCTTTGGGGGTCGGGAGACTTCGCCTGGATGCCGCCATTTGGGTTCTTTTACCCTCTGCGCATGCGCAGAACACTTTGCGGCTGCTTTGTGGTGGCCGCAGGGCGGGGGTCGCAGCGGGGGTCTTGGTGGCAGGGGTTGTGGTGGGGTTGCGGCGGCGGGTTGTGGGTCGCGGCATTAGGAAGGTTGAGAACCACTGACTTAGACTTATATACAGCTTCACAGTGCTTTACAGCCCTCTCTAAGCGGTTTACAGAGTCAGCATATTGCCCCTAGTAATCTGGGTTCTTAACCCTATACCAAACTGACTATACAGAATGCAGCAAATTATTTTGTTTTCCATGACTGATACTGCTTTTTTCCTTCTGTTCATTTACATCTTCAAGAATTATTGTTAATAGTAAAGTGAAAAGTAACTACAATCCCATTACAAGATTAAGATTGTCAGGCATTAAAATAATATTGTAGAAGTATTATTTCAATATTAGAGTTTAAATAAAAAGCAATACTATAGAAGCATTTTCCCAACGCAACTACTTCTCTTTTAGCTCTGTGTTTCTGGAATACCCATAAATGTGTATGAACAATTACCATTTCTGGCATGAAACAAAGTTCTGAGCAAAATGTAGCCATGATATAAGTAATCTGTTACATTCATTATATGTCTTGAAGGGAGTGTGGGAAAACAGATGGAATGCAGCTTTATAAAATCCATTTTAAAAGCATGCCTGCATAGTATTGTACGCACTATTAGTGAGTATTATTTTGAATTCCTTTTTGCTGTAGTAGTGTTAACCACACATTTTAAATAATATCCAATTTAATATTGATTGTTTGAAAAATGAAGTGACTACAGGAAGAATAATTTTATTTTATAGCATTATATTGTTTGTTAATTATTACTGTATAGGACAAAGGGTTAAAGGGGAGGGGAGGGAGCGAATGGTGGCAAACTTAGACTGAAAGAAGGAAGGAAGGAAGGAAGGAAGGAAGAGCGAAAGAAAGAAAAGAAAGAGAAAAAAGAAAGAAAGAAAGAAAGAAAAAGAAAAAGAAAGAAAAGAAAGAAAGAGAAAGAAAGAAAGAAAGAAAGAAAGAAAGAAAGAAAGAAAGAAAGAAAGAAAGAAAGATTCCTTGGGCCATGTTCAGAAGACGCAATTACAATCTTAGGTGTTCAGGGAATTGGATCAGAGAGGATAGAGCCGTGATGGCGAACCTAAGGCACACATACCTTAAGAGCTGAAGTGGTGCAGTGGTTAAATGCAGCCATTGCAGGCTGACTGCTAGTTCAACAGTTCAGCTGTTCAAATCTCACTAGGCTCAAGGTTGACTCAGCCTTCCATCCTTCCGAGGTCGGTAAAATGAGGACCCAGATTGTTGGGGGCAATATGCTGAACTCTGTAAACCGCTTAGAGAGGGCTGTAAAGCACTATGAAGCGGTATATAAGAAAAGTGCTATTGCTATATACCCAAAGTGGCATGCAAAGCCATGTTGCCCATGCAGCATTGCCTGTTTGTCTCCGGGTTTCTGGCGCGCATGTGCGCATGTTGTTCAGCACGGCAGTGCTGAAAACTGGTGTGCTCATGCACGCAGGCCAGCTGATTGTCGGGTGCGCATGTGCACCAGTACCTAGAAGTTTGGCTTTTCCGGAGCGCGATCCCTTCGCGCTCGCGGCAGTGCCAAAAACCGGCCTGCGCATGCACGCCAGCCAGCTGATCATCGGGCATGCATGCACACTAGAACCTGGAAGTTCGGCTTTTCTGGAGCACGGACCGAACGAGCACACATGCATGTGCAACATTTCCATGCATTGCCATCACTGGGATACTGGGGTGCAAATTTGGAGAGCTTTAGCATTTTTTCCAGGCCAGAATGATTGCAAAGGTCTTAAGGCATTGGATGGTTAAAGGCACTGACGTGTGAGGTAGCTTGGGATAACAGTTGACTAAAGCTTGGATTGGAGTGGAGAAACTCTTATTTACCTTAAATCTGGTGATCTAGTTTACTGCTAATAACTATTTACTACTATTATTACACAGAGGATGCTGCTGATGTACACGCTTGGCTTTATGTTTAAAAGAGGTCCTGCTCAAAAAAAATGCACAAACTGTGCTAAACTGTGAATATAATCTTGATTCTACAGAGCTCATGGTTTGCCTGATCTAAGAGTTAGATTTGTTACAGGATTTTATTCATTATTTGCAGCTGTAACTACTATCTGTATACTTTTCAAAATGGTTAGTTGGAACCACAACTATACAAATGTAACAGTTGATCCCACAGAGTAAAGTGCAGTAATCATCTCTTTGCAGGGATTAATATTGATGGAAAATCTTGTTGAAGTATGTGTGCCTATGTGTTGATCCGTGACATGTAAAACATTGCTTATCTGCAGACGCTTTGATCAAAAATTTACCAGAGAATTATAATAAATTGCTAATATAAACTGCACCATAAATGATATACTATAACTCTTCCACCAAGCTACCAAAGTTACTTGTTTCATACCATAAACCAACTCTCTCTCCTCCCTCTCCTCCTCCTCCCACTCCACCACCTCCCCCTCCACCTCCTCTTCTTTGAGTAATCAATAGCAGGGGTGGGTTCTAACTTATGTCGCCGTGCGGGAGCAAGCGCAGTGCTGAAAATTCACAAACCCCCCCCAAAAGGCAAAAACAAGATGGCAGCACATGCGCAGTGCCATAAACTCTGCTTCTGCGCATGCGCAAAAGAAAAAATCAACAAAAAAATCCAAGATTTTTTTTTTCAAAAAAAAAATCCCAAAAAAAGATGGCAGCATCCACGAACCGGCAACTACAGAACCGGTTCCGTGAGGTCGCCAGCGGTTTGCTACCAGTTCTATAGAACCGGTGCGAACCGGGAGGAACCCACCTCTGATCTATAGCTATGCAGCTAAATCAACCATAAACCAACCATTTTATACTTTGTTTCTGTTGTGTATTTTTTCTGTGACTTGTTTACATGCCAGACATTGATTCTTTGCAACCCCATAAACAGATTTTTTGCAGGATCATCTGTCCATAACCTGATATTTCAGACCTTCTAACCAATGCAGCCATTGCTGCTGTAACTGAGTCCATCCAACTTGCTATTAATCATTCTATTTTTCTCTTTCTGCCCATTATGTTGTGATACATTTATATACAAAAGAATAAACATAATAACTTGATATCGTATGGGTTCCTAATATGATAGGACAGTACATATTAATAAAATTACATATTATGTTGAATGTCTGAAGAATACTTCTTGTTTCTATATGGGTGATTGCTTACATATGTCACAAACATGCAAATATAATAAATAAATAAATGCATTCCGTATATCTTATTTCTAAGTCATTCAGGAATGTACATGTAAATGCCATGGACTATTTATTAAAAGCCAAATTCTTGAAAGAAACAATAAATGAAATTAGGATCTAAAACTTATTCAAGTTCTGGACTTGATCTTGAGCACAGTATAGTCAAGACTAGAAAAACAGTATCTGTCAGTAAAAATCTATGATGACCTAAGTCCCAGCAAATATTGCCACTTAGTTACAATTATGGATTATAATATAAATAAGTCAGAGTGAAAACTAATTCCAGAGAATCAATCATATCCTCTGCATTTAATTTTTACTTTCAATTATTTAAATTTTAATTACAAGTAGTAAATCTTTGATCTGGCCTTTTTGTACTCTTTTCTATCTACATTTATGGCTTGGTATGCAAAAACCATATGGAACTTCATTACAGAAAATGTGTAGCCCAGCTTTAAAGAACTGCCTATCTGTCTCTAATTTATAGATTTTATCACTGGTTACCTTGACTCTGAATAAGAATCTAGATAGGTGAAATTTGCATAATTATAATTCTGTTTTAATCCTTAAGGGATTTTGTATAAAGAACAATTAAAATAGAACAATCCACTATTGCATCCACAATTGAATCCACAAATTGGAATAATTCACCACAAGAGGAAATGTCAAGAAAAATAGGTAAATATATTATTTTAACTCCATGTGAAATCTTCCTCAGTGCAAGTGAATTTGCTGAATATGGCGATGTTTATGCTTTTTGGACATCATTGATTTGACTTCAGATACGGAGGAGATGGATATTCCCTGCCATTTATCTGGCAAGTAATAATGCCTGAAGACAGATGTAAGAATTCAATAATACATGAAACAAAACCAGACAGATGTATAAAGATGCATAGAGAGCCAGTCTGATCTAGTTGTTGAGGCACCAGGCTAGAAAATAGGAGACTGTGAATTCAAGCCCTATATTAGCCATGAAAGTCAGCTGGATGACTTTGGGCCAGTTACACTCTCTCAACCCATCTCACAGAGTTGTTGTTGAGGGGTAAATAGAAATAGGAAGGTGTGTTGAATATGTTCAATTCCTTGAATTATTTATAATAAATAGTAAATGCAGGAATGCAAATAAAATAAATAATATAAAATATAAAATAATAATCAGTACTGATGATGTTACCTAGTATGGGTAATGAAATGTCTGCAAGAAAGCCACCAAGCTCAGAGAGCATCAAGGACCCCTCATTTCACACCGGGGCTATAAATGGTCCCCTTTATTGGTAAAAATGAACTTTTTCTATTTAAATGCTTTTGATCTCTTTTGTTTCCAAGTTTTCAAGAATCAGACAAGTATTAGAAAAAAATTCCTTAATACATATAGCTCCAGAAATAAAATATTCAAATAGAAATACTTATCTACTCCAAAGACAGTCTCTCTTTAACTACAAAAGATAAATAAATCCCAAAATTGATTTAGAAATTAGCAAGATTAGTTCTACTGTCCTTAAAATTGACTATGTCACAGCTGTGAACTCGTGGGAATTTCTGTTCAACTCACAAGCCTATTGAGGGAACCTCTCATTCTGTGATTTAGTGACAGTTCTAGAAACAAGTGGGTCAATTTCTGGTTTCCTCCTTCAATCCAGAGGCAGAAAGAAGGTCAACCTGCTAGGCAGGAAGCAAAGCAAGCTGCACCATCATCTCTAGGAATGTCAAGAGAAATTTAAATTGCCATTTTTCTCAACAGAAGTTGGGTGAATTTAAGTTTTTATCCTTCTAGGTTCAAAATTCAAAGAACGGGAGACTTGAAATAAAGGTTATATTATATTTTGCATTGTCAGACCTGTGACAATAATAATATATACTAGATTTGACATCTCCTATTTGGGAGGAAGACTATGAGTGATCTAGATAAAACTTTAAAGATTACATTATGTTACATTACATTACAATGACAACAAAGGCATGTATTGTCTAGACCAGTGATGGCTAACCTTTTCCGGACCGAGTGCCCAAAGTCCATGCATGCTCGAATGCACGCATGCACGCCCAAACCCCCAAAATGTAATGCGCATGCAGCCCCCTTGCATGCACCCTGCACATGCACACGTCCCCTGCATGTGCCCTGCCCTGCGCATGTGTGCACGCCCCCGCATCTGCATCCCCACATGCACCCCGCGCATGTGCACGCAGCCCCAACACCCCCATGCATGCATGCACGGTTCTCCCGCATGCCCCCTGCCCCCCCGTACATGTGCACATGCCCCCCATATGCACCCTGCCTCCCCACACATGCGTGTGCACCCCCTACATGTGCGGCAGAGACCTGAAGACCAGCTG
Organism: Diadophis punctatus similis; assembly: GCA_023053685.1. NCBI lineage: Eukaryota > Metazoa > Chordata > Lepidosauria > Squamata > Dipsadidae > Diadophis > Diadophis punctatus. Next base: position 11,105,249 of record JALIGW010000008.1, read on the forward strand.
GCCAGCGGGAGGCGCACACGCATACGCAGTGGAGCTGAACTGGGGCGACGGCTCGTGTGCCATCAGAGAGGGCGTTGCGTGCTACTTCTGGCACGCCTGCCATAGGTTCGCCATCACGGGTCTAGACCATGGTAATCCCAGTTGTAACATTTGTCTGTGAAATATTAAGAATCAACAAAGAAAAATTGATGTTTTAATGGATGGATGGATGGATGGGCGGAAGGATGGGTAGACGGACAGACAGACAGATAATAGATATAAAATCATTGGAAGAACTATTGATGAAATTAAAGCTTAAATATTTTAGATGCCTGTTAAAAAGGCAAGGCTCATTAGAGAAGACTCTGATGATCCAAAGCAATAGAATAAAATGCCAAAAGAAGACAGGTTTGCTAGATATTACCACTGATAAAAATACTAAGCTTATAAGAACTTGAAGCAGATACTTTGAGACATTTCTAGGAAAAATATGTTCATCACATCATAAAGAGTTGTAAATAATTGAATCACAACAAAACATTACAGTTTCTCAAAATTCTGATTTGAAAGCCACATGATCGGGTGGGTTGTGGATCCATTTGCTGCTGGGTCGCTCAGGGTTGTGCCCACAGCAATCAAAAAATAGCTTCTGCACATGCGCAGAAGCAAATATTAGCTTCTGCTCATGCGCAGAAGCAAAATCCAGGATGGCACCCACGGACCGGCTCCGTGATGTCATCACCAGTTTACTAATGGTTCTAAAGAACCGGTTAGAACAGGTAGGAACCCATCTCTGCATGTTGTTAAAAATGAGGGTATACCACAGTTTTGTATTATATAAGTCTCCTCTTGGGACAGGTAATTTTTTCTAATGAAAATCTTCAAATCGGATATGCAGACAGACTTTTCCTGTTCTCCAGGATAAAGACAGTGGGAAGATTATAAATGTAATTTATACCTTGTTGCATGAATAAATGTTATCAGAATAGTTTCTATTTTGTTATGTCTGTGTCTGTACCCAAATACTTATATTCAGTTAGGGTATATATTTTAACATACTGTATATACCTCACAAACAAATGTATTAAATAACTGCATTTTTAGTTCTAAATATGCAGGAATGCAGAGTGTTTGAACAACTTTATGTTATTTATTGATCTATCCCCAAGGCAGATAACATGTAATTCCTGAGATCCCAATTGCCTGCAAGATTTTTTATTCCTATAGAATCCAACCTGCACTTTTAGTTATCAAATGGAATGATTCCAGCTACAAATAGGTTTAGTTAACAAATAAGTGAAACAGGTTTAACATTAACAGCTAATTTTACTTTTCCCTGTTGTGGAATTTTTAATGTAGAATAAATGGCCAATGGATTTAAGACTGAATTCTGATACTGTGTTACAATTAATAGGAGAGAATGGAAAATTTTACTCTTCACTTAGAACTTTTTAGAGTTTTAATTTTTAAAAAGTATATGGAAATTCTCAGTCATTCCTTTATGATTGTCCCAAATATGCTTTTTTCAAAAGGCAACTGGAGTTCTGAAGAAGTTCCTTGGATGAGAAGCTAAACATCTTCAAGGAAAAAAACAAAGTCTAGTTGCCTTTTGAAAAAGCATATTTGAGATGGTTTTCAAAAAGGTTTCCACATTTAATTAATCTCCTGGAATGGGTGCCATATAAACAGAACAAAAATATTCCAAGATCCAGAGCACTAGAACTTATATATTCATTATTTTGCACAATCCTTTAGCATTTTTTATAAGATACTGGCTAAGCTATGATGTATAATACCTTGTCTGATGAAAAGAAACAAGATATGGATAAATCTTGAAGGTACCAGAAAAATAGGGTAAAGATTTTAGTGTTGCTGGGGCATTATTTGTTTCCCACACACAGTCACAGGCAGAAAGACTTTTACCCAGCCATTGGCTTACATGTTACTTCTGATTTTGCTGTTTCTGTCCTTTAGAAGGCACTCTAAGGTGTGACTGGCTTTTCCTATATAGCATCACTTGGAGTTGTGCTGCCCAATGTCATTAGTGGAATGTCCCTAGGGAATGTTGAAAGCAGCTGGTGAACTGACTGATCCCTGAAATATGTGAGTTTCATCAGGCCCACAATACCCTTGCCTTTTTCACCCTTTGCTTCAGCTACCCGAAAAGCGTCCTTTTTTAAAAAATGCACTTACTAAAATAACATAGTCCAAGGTCTTAACAGCCTACAAATTTAGCCCACTATCTCTGTTTTTCTAAACTGTTCAGAAAGTTGTACATTGCAAAAACAGCACTGTTATCTAAAGATCATGGTTTACTTAGGCTTTTGCTATTTCCAGAGTCTAAAAGTACAACTAAGAACATTCTCACTTTTATTGAATCAGGTTAGAATTGACAAGTGGGGATCTATAAAAAAATAATATGGTATCAGTGGTATATGCATCTTGTATATTATTGTGGGTCATTTAGATGTGGGCAGAGGGTATATAAAAAATAAAAGTTGATGCTGAATGCAAGTATCCCTATTTTAACAATGGAGTTGAAATGTGGGTCAATACAGTATTAGGAATATAGTAATGAATGAAGCCACTTAAAGCTTGACTACAAATATTTAAGTTTCAGGCTGTTAATATCCCCCATTTTTGAAGACAGAAAAGGGAGTTCTCTTTGATTTCAAATTTCCGTTCTTTTCTCACTAAAGATGTGAGAAATGGTTTCTCTGAAATGGCGTCTATTAATAATAGCATTACAATATGAATATTCCACATTTCTACAATAGAGCCAATTTAGTGTAATGGTTAAGACCCTAGACTACACTGTGACTTCTAGGCCTGCCCTAAGCACAATGCCAGCTGTGTAACCCTGGGCCAATCACACTGTTTCAGCCATGGGAAGAAGGTAACAGCAAAGTACTTCCAAAAACTAGTCCAGGCAGTCACCAGGATTCATTACTGACTTGAAGCATTCAAAACAAATATTTCTATATGCAATATGGAAAATTTTTTAATCAACTTAGTGTGAGCTACACTATTCAGACAGTGGCTTGTTCTATGATTGTCTCTATTCTTCCACTAAAATCATCACAGAATAGTATGTTTCACAACTACTCACACTACTCCATGTTGGTTATATTGATTGATTAATTTGATTTGATTTGGTTTGATTTGATTTTTATTGCCACCCATCTCAGCAAATGTCTCTGGACGGCTCACAATTCAATATATCATGTTATATTATGATAACAATTTCTCCTTCTCTCCTTTATAAACCTTATTGGAAGTACATTCCACAATTATACCTTTATGATTATATCTTATCAAAGCATCTTATCAATTTTCTTTGGCTTAATGCCAATATGAAAATTACTTACATACATTGGTAAAGTTATAGTGTGGATTATATACCAAATATGAAGATACGAACAAAGTATGTGGGAGGGTATTGAACCCCATCTAAAGGCTTGCAAAGTTATATAAGCACGTGATGGTGAGAAGGCAAATAAAAGGTGAGAGAGGAAAAAATAGAAATCTGTTTAATTCCACCCAGTTCCACAATTCTGGTTATCATATAAAATGTGTTCCAGTTGCACAGTGAATCCATTCAAACTCATTCAAAATGGTAAAGAACAGCCTACTTTAAAAAGCAAAGTTACCGTATTTTTCGGAGTATAAGACGCACCTTTTTACCCTCAAAAAGAGGGTGAAAATTTGGGTGCGTCTTATACACCAAATGTAGCCCCACCCAGCCACCCCCACCCTATGGCCTCTGCCTGCCAACAATTTACCTCTTTGCAGCAAACAGAGCAGAAACAGAAGCCTTATTAGCACACTAAGAGATTATCTGCCTCCCGACCTACAGCTGACAGGCTTACAAGCCACGTGGTAAAATGAAACTAACTACGGTGGCTGTAATGAGACAAAATGCTGGAAGATAAACTGCTAGCAATGTTACACTGCTGAAATTGCAAGAAAGGAAGCTACAGCTACTGTAGCCTAGAGGTAGAGCTCTTGCCTCACAGTCAGGAGGTTGTGAGTTCTATCCTAGGTAGAAGCAGATTCTGTTAATATGTTATTTTGTTAAATGTATGTAGAGTGTTCAAATTATAAGACTTATTTTTTTAAAGACTGCTTTATTATTGTTCTAGACAACTTAACAAAATGAAGAAGCTTTTTAAAATAAATTCTTGCTCTGAAGAGGCCCAGTGCTATTGTATCTTCTTTTAAATAGCAGAAAGCCTTCCAGAAAGCCACATCAATTTTAAAGATCTGTAAAAGTATAATCTGAAATGTCCTGTTTTAGTATTAAGTATTAGTATTAAAATAAGGCAGCTGAATTAAACCCTGACTTAGTCATGTTTGGAGTAGATCTATTTAAATAATTGGGAGGACTTAGTGTGATTACATTTAAGAAAACTTTCTGGGATTAATATATTGCCATAATGTACATTTCTCCAATTCTTTGCTATTTCTATGGGTCAAGCACAGAAATACACAGCAAACAGTGTATATCATCTGTGCTGTTTGCTGTTTGGCAAATTGCTTGGAGGCAGAGGCCTTTTTTCCTTGTTTTCCTTCCCCAAAACTAAGGTGCGTCTTATACTTCGATGCATCTTATACTCCGACAAATACGGTATATGAAACTTTTGCCTAAAAGTTGTTAGAGGGAGCAGCAGAGTCATCAAATTGTGAAAGAAGATATTTCAAGGCCATGTTTTATTACATACTACTTGCTTAAACTGTGCTTTGAGTAGATCTCACAGGCATTTTATAAAACTGTATGAACAGAGATAATAGCATCTTCAGATAAAATTAAGCTGTTTAATAAATCTCTGCTGCATAAGTATACTAGAAAGTATACTGAGAAATCTGGGAAGCTCAACCACACTGTCAGCACTTTATCCTATGGAGTTGCTTATTGGTTTCTTAATATGTCTCAGATGGTTTTCAAGTTAATTTTCTGGGTAATTGTGGAATGAGAGTATATTGCATGCAAGCTAATGCTAGTTTCCTTATTTGGTTGTATCTAAAAGAAAGTTGGGAAAAAAATGAAAATCAGGATTACAGCTTTTCTTTAATGTGTTGTCTTATTCGCACAACACACATTATTATCTGGAAGAGCTGCAGTAGTGAATGATGAAAAATTAACATGATGAATTTTGGGTGAAAATGTAAAAAAAACAAACCACCATCCTATGTACTAGTTTCAACTTCATTACAGCCATAGTATTTAGATCTTTCTAACCAAATCTTTATTTTCCTACACCTTCCCATACATGAGCCAGTTACTATTTATTTAAGAAAGCTATAGTGAGAGAGAATAACATGATAGTTGTCAAAAAATATTTGTCATCTTTAGCCAAATTAGTTTTTTAAAATCTTTTCCTATTAATAATGAACCATTGGTGATTCTTTCACTTAACGTATTCTTTAAAAGATTTTGTCACATATTTTCAGATAGAAAGATTATTCTATCCCCAGTGATTTGGATTTCCTTCCTTCCTTCCTTCCTTCCTCCCTCCCTCCCTCCTTTCTTCAGTATTCCCGATAATTGTGTACTGCGTTACATATTAAGTAGCAATCAGAAAGGGTTCAGAAAAAGAGGCAGATATGGTGAATTGACAGGTCAAAATACTTCTCTTAAAAATGGTATCATGCAAATACCTGAAAATTATGCATAAATTAGCCAAATAATATAGTACAAATTAATTTTAGTGCTTGATTTTACTTGTACATTATAGAAATGAGGGTGTGATGTTCACACACATTTAGTGGAACCAAAATGACAATGTGTTTGATGGTAATCTAAAGTATTTCCTTCCTGAAGTCTGATGCATGTATATAAATTGAAGTTTTGCATGATGATGTCAATATGGGTATATTATAACGTCTGTCTCCATGATGCTCATGCTCACATTTTTGGGCTCATCACATAATCATATTTTTTCTTTCAAAGGTAAGGTGACCAGACGTCCTGATTTTGGCGGGACAGACCCGCTTTTTAATCATTTGTCCCGCGTCCCGCCCGCCCTCTTAAAAAGTCCCGATTTTTTAAAACAATGCCCGACTAGGGCATTCTTTCAAAAAATCGGCCTGCAGGGACTCGAGGACGGCCAGGTTGGGCCCAGCAGCAGGGGCAGCAGCAGCAGAGGCAGGCCCTCTCAAAATCGGGACAACTGGTCACCTTAGAGTAGTCCGGATCCGGAAGCCGTGCCTGGAGAAAGAGGTCCTGGGGTTGCTGCAGCCCCGACAGAGATAGCGTGGCCAGCTGGTGCATCCGGGGCGGAGCCGTACGATTCCCTCCTTCCTTCCCTCGCTCGCTCATTCTACTTCCGGCCGCGCCGGGCTTGACCCGAGTTTGCGGTCTTGCAAAGGCGGCGGAGCGAACCCCGACTCCGGGAAGCGGCTGGGCGCGAAGCGAAAATAAAAGAGAAGCGGGGAGGCAAGGAAGGGAAAGCGGGCAGGGCTTCCATGGCCCTGGGAGGCGGGGTCGGGCTGGGTGGGTGGGTGGGAAGGATGGGCGAATCGGCAGGCCGGCATCCAACCGGTGCAGCCGGGAGACTTCTAGCTACCCTCTCCGGCCGCTGCAAAAAAAAAAAAATGCACCGGCGGCTTTGCATGCATCGCTTCCCAGCCACCCCCCTCTTTGCAGAAACGGGGCTCGGGGGCGATGCCTGCTCCTGCAAAACGTTTGCACAACCGCCTTGCGAGGTCGGCCGGGCTTTGCAAAGGCGCCGGGTGTGTGTGGGGACACCATTGACGGGGGGGCAGGGCCGCCTGGACGCCGCTGTCTTTTGCCCTCTGCGCATGCGCAGCGTTCTGCGCATGCGTAGAGGGCAAAACTCAAATTGTGTCCCGCTTAAAAAAAAATATATCTGGTCACTTTATTCAAAGGGGAGAGGCAACCATGGCTATCACATAAAGAGAAATGTGAAACACAATTCACAGCGAAAGAGAGATAGTATTGTAGTATTTGTTTTAGCAAAATCACACACATTTTAGATAGCTTTGAAATGTTAGTGAATATCTGTTTCCTCTCTAAAATGAACTCCATATAATAAGTCGTCTTCTATTATGATTAGTGATATGCTTCTGTGAAAATCCTGTCCTTATGTAGCTGTTTTTCATTATTGAAGACAATAATTAGGAAAGTTGATAAATTCAGTACAGAAACAATTAAATTTGCTCTTGATTATATTAATTTAATGTCAAAATTGTTTAAAAGAGCTGTTCTTCAGCATGTGTAAATAAACACAGTTTCTTCTGCGTGTAGAATTAATAATATATTCTGCCCTTTAAAATACTGCATTAAAATATGCAGATTTTTGTATGTTAAGATTTTATTATTTTATCAATTGGACATATCTTAGAAAAGGCTACAAACACACACACACACACACACACACACACACACACACACACACACACACACACATTAATGACTTATGTACTGCTTCACACTGCTTTGCCCACATTTGTCCTCATTTTACTGACCTCAGAAGGATTGAAGGCTGAGTCAACCTTCAGCTAGTGAGAATCGAACTGCTGAACTGCAGCCAGCAATCAGCAGAATTAGCCTGCAATTCTGCATTCTAATCATTGCACCACCATGGCTCATAAAAAGCTATAAGTACATAGCTTTTTTCATATTTTCTCATCAATTTTGATTTTCCTTAGGTAAATCAAATATGAAGTGTATTTAATATATATTTAACATGACAAATAAATAATTGGATATCTTAATCTCTTATCAGACAAATCTTTTTTTTTTCAAAAAGTTTTATTAGTACAAAATTACATAGATAATAGCTAAACATTAAATAGAAAGTACAAACAGTTTTTTAATTTTTCTCCCCCCTAACCCACCCCTTTCCCTTCCCCCCTCCCCCCCGGACTTCCCAGAGAGAGTACAGGGCATAATATCAATAAAATAAATTTAAATTAAATTAAAATTTGTTGACTTCCACCTTATTTTTTTTAAACTTCAACTTCAAATTGTACACTAATAAAAATTCCTTCCTCCTCCTTTCAATCATCTACCCTTCACAACATTTCTTCACTGTTAACTAAGAATTAAATGATTATTACATAAATGATGACTAAGTATTAGATACAAAAACCTTAAACTTCATCATAAAATCAATCAGTATATAAATAACATACTATTACTATATATCAGATTATAAGCACTAATTCCAAACTTTAAATAACCTTCCTCCCAAAAAGAAAAAAAAAGATGTTAAATCTAATTGTAATATTTTATAACTGGATAGATAACAATTCCAAATCTTTCTCGCAATTAAATAAAACTTAAATTGATATTACACAGAAAGTAACTAAATAATAATGCAAAAACCTTAAACTTCATCATAAATTCAACCACTATATTAGTAACATAATATTACTATATATTAAATTATTAGTTTCAGAAAAGTTCTAAATCTTTAGAAAGAATTAATAGTACTTTGAATAAGAAAAAAAAGAATGCAGGAAATAAAGAAAGAAAATTAAGGAAAGAAGGGAAAAAGAAAAGTACAATCATATTAGCAACCATCTGTCCAATAAACTTCAACGCTGCATCTTGTTGTATCTTGATGATGGTTGCATCTTTTTGTAACTTGATAACTTTGTAGTTGTCAGCTCGCCTCCCATCTGACCCCGATCTTCCATCTCCTTTTCCAGACTGTAGACATCTATCTGGCTCTGCCAATCATTTGAATTCTGTAAATCTGTTTCGATTTGAACAGGAAGGGATGGCTTTCCCTCCTCCTCCTCTTTTGTTTTCATACATATTTCCTCTGGAATCTTGGATATATCAGCCTTTAAGACATTGGCATAAAATTCAGTAGCTTTCTTTGTTGTATTAAGCTGATATCTTTTTCCCAGAAATTTTACTGCGACTCCTGTTGGTGCTTCCCATTTATATTGTAAATTCAACCTTTTAAATTCATCAATCAGAAAGGTATAATCTTTTCTGGCTTTGAGCATTTTAGAGGGAATTTCTTTCCATATCATTAGTTCCTGGCCATTCACCTGAAGGTTATTCTTAAACGTCGCCTGTATAATCCTATTCCGTAAGGCTCTTGTAGTAAAGTATATTACAATATCCCTTGGTAGGTGTTTTTGTTTTGCATACCAGGAGTTGATTCTATATATTTTATCAATTTGCCTGGCTAATTCTTCTTTAGACAGTCCAGACACCTGCTCCAAAGCTTCCACCATCCTTCCTTTCAAATCTTCATATAATGCCTCTTTCAACCCCCTGACCCTTATGGCAAATTCCATGGATCTGAATTGCGTCATTAACACCTCTGTTTCAAAATTTGCAATGTCATTTTGTATTTTATCTATGTATTCTACTGAAGTTGTCAAAACTTGTTTATTTTCTTCAATGCGGTTTGCCAAAACTTCAATATTTGTTGCTAGACCTTTGCATACCTCCAACACATCATTTCTAATTTGTTGGTCAATATTCTTTAAAGCAGCCTGCATTTTATTATCTATTTCATGGATTTTTTTGGTTGAATTCAACAATAAGTTCATCTTTCATGATCTTTAAGGTACTTATTAAGTTTTCAGGTGTTAAAGACTTTGGGGGTGTTAACTCAGTGGTAAGTTGCATTTTAGAAATATAACCAGATGGATAGTCCATTCTTTTATCCAAAACAGTCTTTCCAAATTTTGAAGCCATTTTGGTATTTCCAGTGGAGAACAAAGAAAAAGCCAAGCCTCTAGTTGAAATTCTTTTAAATTTCTTTTAAAATTCTTTTAAATTCCAAAGCCAGATAGACTTTTATTTTTTAAGAGTTGTCAGTTATTATTTAATCCAAAATCGGGAGACAGAGAGAGTAAAGCCAACTTTCAAAGTCAAAAATTTCCATAAGAAAAAAAGCCGCTAGGGAAACGAAAGTTACTTTCACTTCTCCTCCCACTTTCTCCGATCGCCATGTTGTAGCCTATTAACTGTTACTTAGTTTCTTCCGAAGTGAAAGTCAGCAGTGGAGTTGAAAGAAAAAAAAATTCTGTACTTGCCCTTTTAAAATCCTGTCTCTCTCTGTCTGCTTGTTTAATCAATTAAGTAGTTGTAATCCCATTCACGAAGCAGCGGTGGTCACGGCATCTTGCTCCGCAAAAGCGGAGGTTTCCAAGTCCCCGGAGCAAGAGACAGGCTGGCTGGGGAGCCCTCACCTTTCGCGCCCCTGGCTGACACCTGGGGCACTAGGGGGGTCTCTACCCCACCTGTCCGGCTCTCATCTCTCCCCTTTGCCCGGGGCAGAGACTTTGAAGCCGCCAGACAGCTGTTCTGGCGGCTTTAACGGGGAAATGGAAAGGTGCTCAACGGGGAGCGTCCGCGATGCAGCGATCCGGAACCGGAAGTCCCATCAGACAAATCTTTAATGTAAAATTTAAACACTGAAAATCTGAGAGACCTAAGGGAAATATATTTGAAGATGAACCACAAATAGATCTAATGAATGGAATCTATGTGTCTTGTCTCTTATGACTGTTGTGGTTTATGTACATTTCAGGGGCGGGTTGCTCTCTTACCTTGCTACTGGAGCTCTGCGCGCGCATAACCACGTTTGGTGCGCACATGCGCTCATTACACACGCGCACCCCTTGCACGATTTTGCTTCCACGCATGTGCAGAAGCAAAATCTTGGTGAAATCTCATGAGGGGATGCGCGCACAAGTGCGATTTTGCCGAGATTTTGTTTCCGCGCATGTGCGGAAGCAAAATCTCGCCAAAATTGCGCACGCATGTCCCCTCACAAGATTTTGCCGAGAATTTGCTTCCACGCGTGCGCGGAAGCAAAAAAACCCAAAAATACAGCACCGGAGCAGCCGCGCTCAAATAGCGCCATCTGCTGCCCGCTACTGGTACTGTAGAGTGGGCCGCACCGGTAGGAACCCACCACTGGTACATTTAGCAAATATCTGGGATTCTGTGTTATATTTTATATTCTATTCATTGTTTTTTGTTACTGTTATTGAAACAAGTGCTTCTGAGGCTCATATCAAAAATCAAAGCAATCTAATTTTAATAAATTATAATATATCATTTCTAGAGTTTACAATTAGTATTGATATTTATAATTAAATTAATTTTAGTTTGAATTTAAAGTGATACGTTAAGCTCTAATTGAAAGAAAGAAGGCTTGTGAGAGAATGGTTAACTTATTTTTGTTATCCTAAATCATAATCTAAATGTAATGTAAACCCTTCTTCCTTGAAGGTGTAAGATTCATTCCACTAAGAAAGCATCTGATATGTTTCTTACTGCTTCCATCAGGTGTTTAGTGTTATTTTCACAACTATTTCTTGAACAGTAGGGCTTCTTACAACAATATAGGATGAATATATTTACCCAAAGACAGCAAAATTGTTTACTGTTTAAATGTGGTATGCTAATTAATGTTTTTCACATTAATAAGAAAGAACATGCTGTTTACTGAACCATTTTCTGTATTATTAAATAAAACCTCATTCCTAATGTATGTCCCACAGGATAACATCTGGTGATAACATTTATTCCTTTGGAACTGTGATTTCTACTGGCAACATAGAAAAGTAAAAACATGCATCCACTCATTTTGGGACAGTATCAACTAAACGCCCACCCACCTCTTTAACTCCCTCATCCTTAGCTCATATTTTATATCAGAGAAGTTTCCTGTAAGACAGACTGAGGTCAAGGGAGACTTATGATTATTACAATTAAAACAGATGCCCAAAGATGTTACTATAAAAATTGTATTGCTCTTACTTTAGTTACAATTTTACTAATTAGATTTCTTGAGTTTATATTTAAGTATGAGTTCTTCATTTACTATTTAGAGATAACAGAACTACATTTTGAAATAAACAGTAGCTTTTTAAATGTACCAGCTAACAACCATTTTATGATGTCAGTCATTCTTCACCCAGTCTCTTCTGACATGTTTAATAAAAGAAGGTATCTCTCATCACATTTATAAGTAATACTACCCAATGTTATGCTCTTGTTCTTTATAAAGCTTGTCTTTTGGGTTTACTTCAGAGTTTGAAATACTTATCTATTACAAATCAGTTTATCATACATTCATAAAATGGGTGTGTATACTTTGTGTTTTTATGAAAAGGTAAAGTAAACTTTGAGCTAACGGGGGGGCTATAGAGTACTGCACCAAAGAGAAACTACAATATGTCCAATACATTGAAGCTATGGAGTTTTATGGGTTGTTTTGATTTATTATTGAACCACAGTGATGCAGTGGTTAGAGTGCAGTCCTTCAGGCTACTTCTGCTGACTGCCGGCTGCCTGTAATTTGGCAGTTCAAATCTCACCAGGCTCAAGGTTGACTCAGCCTTCCATCCTTCTGAGGTGGGTAAAATGAGGACCCAGATTGTTGGGGGCAATATGCTAAGGTGACCAGATTTTAACATTGGTAAAGAGGGACACCATTGACCAGAATGGGTGGGTTCCTGATTAAAAATTATTTATTTATTTTTTTTTTTGTCGTTTTTGTATGCCACCCCACTCCCGTAGGACTCAGGGCGGCCATACAACTTTCTTTCTTTCTTTCTTTCTTTCTTTCTTTCTTTCTTTCTTTCTTTCTTTCTTTCTTTCTTTCTTTCTTTCTTCTTTCTTTCTTTCTTTCTTTCTTTTTCTTTCTTTCTTCCTAACCTTTCTTTCTTTCTTTCTTTTTCTTTCTTCCTTCCTTTCATCTTTCTTCTTTCCTAACATTTCTCTCTCTCTTTCTTTCTGTCTTTCTTCTTCCTTCCTTCCTTCTTTCTGTCTTCCTTCCTAACTTCTTTCTTTCTTTCTTTTTTATGCAGCTATTAGTTCTTGGAGGGATTTGGCTGGGTAAACTTGGCCAATCTGACTAATCCATTCCTTTGGCATCTTCCTTTTCTCCATTTCTTTCTTTCTTTCTCTTTCTCTTTCTTTCTTCCTTCCTTCCTTCTTTGTCTTCCTTCCTTCCTTCCTAACCTTTCTTTCTTCCTCCTTCCTTCCTTCTTTCTTTTTCTTTTCTCCTTCCTTCCTTCTTTGTCTTCCTTCCTTCCTAACCTTTCTTTCTTTCTTCCTTCCTAACCTTTCTTTCTTTATCTTCCTTCCTTCCTAACTTTTCTTCCTTCCTTCCTAACTTTTCTTTCTTTCTTTCTTTCTTTCTTTGTCTTCCTTCCTAACCTTCCTTCCTTTCTTCCTCCCTCCCTCCCTCTTTCTTTCTTTGTCTTTTCTCCTTCCTTCCTTCCTTCCCTTCCTTCCTTCCTAACTTTTCTTTCTTTCTTTCTTTCTTTCTGTCTTCCTTCCTTCCTTCCTTCCTTCCTTCTTTCTTTCTTTCTTTCTTTCTTTCTTTCTTTCTTTCTTTCTTTCTTTGTCTTCCTTCCTTCCTTCCTTCCTTCCCTCCCTCCTTCCTTTCTCCCTGCAAAGCATCCCCACCGTGGCTCCTTTCTCCCTCGCCCAGTCCTCTTCCAAGAGGCCAACTCCTGATGCCGCCACTTCTGGCATCCCCACGCCTCTTTCAGAAGGGAGGGAAAGAGGGCGCTTCCCCTCCCCCGGAAATAAGAACCCCCGCAAGAGTAACAATCACAACAACCAGGGCTGGCAAAGCACCTCACCAGCAGCAGCAGCCGGCGGGAACAAAAGCAAGCACGGGGCGATGAGAAGGCTCGCCCCGGGCAGAGCTTCCACGCAGCTTCTGCATTCCAAGAAGCAGCAGTGGAGGCGGCAACAGCGGCCCCCCTTCTTGGAGCCCCTGCTGTCCTCCCTTTCCCCAATGGAGCTGTGAAAGTCCTGCAGCCTCAGGGCGTATGGACAATTGCTTAGCTTTGGGTTGAAGCCTCAGATTGCTGCCGCCTCCTCCTCCTTCTTCTCCTCTACCCCCCCCTGCTTCCTTTGCTCTGAAGTAACAGCACATGAGCAGCAGGGCCGGGGCTTGTGACTGACTACTTCCTCCTCTGCCCTGCTAGCTCAGGAATTCTGGGAGTTGAAGTCCACGAGTCACAGAAGAGCCTACTTATGCGCTACGGTTTGACCATCCCTGTCTAGCTCCATTCCTCCTTTCCTTCTCCATCATCTCTGCCCTTTCTCCGCACTTCTCATCCATTCGCTCTTCTTGCTTCTCCCATCAGATGGTCTCCTAAGACTAAGGGCCCTGAGAATTAAAAGAGTTACAGGGCAACCTGAACACCGACCAGTTTCGCTCCTGAGCAGGAAGTTCGAAATAACGGAGCTTTCCTGGCAAGCCTCGCTGTCCACAGAACCGGCGCGTGGGGGGGAGGCGCGGCACGTGCGGCCGCTAACGAAAGTAGCTCTTTCGCCTCGCAGGGATTGGGAGGCTGAAATCCCGCAGGGGCGTCGAGTGGATCCCGCCTCGGGGACCGATTCTTGGGCGCTTGAAGGCGGCGGCCGGCAGAGGGCAGGGCAGGCGGGAAGTAGGGCAGGCGCCCCGAAGCCCCAGGCGAGCCTTTCCTCCGCGCGTCCCCCGACCGCCCCGCTTCCCAGCAACTTTCGCCCCCCACGAGCCGCGGCCGGCCGTCCCTGCAGGGGAGAGCCCGCCACCCCCGCGCGCCCCCCTCGCCTTTGAAGACGAAGTTGTAGTCATCGTCCGGCACCGCCGCCTTCGCCATGGCTGGAAACGCCGCTGCTGCCCTGCGAGTGAGGAGGCAGCGGGTGCGGCGGGTGGGGCTCACCTGCGAGGGCAGGGCCAGGTAAACGGGCTGGCGGGATCGGGGGCTGCCGCTTCCTTGGCTCCGACTTTCGCCGACCGTGGCTCGGGTGCTCCTTTGTGAAGTTTGCGGCCGCCAAGCGGAGCAAGGCTGGTCGGCGGCGCCTCGGTCTCCAAAGCTGGGGAGGCGAGGCAGGCTGTGGCCAAAGGAGCCCCGGCATTTTTAGCCTGGCCAAAACGGCCGGCGCCCGTCGGAGAGCAGTCCCGACTCGCTCCGGGCGGCTGCAGACGGCGAGCGCGGGTCGCAGGAGCTCAGCTGCGGGCCGCTGCCGCCCTCTCCCTCCGAGCCGCTTGGCACCCGCACCCCCCTCTGCCGGCGACCCCGGCCCACCCAACAACCGCGCTCGCCGTCTGCAGCCGCCCGGAGCGAGTCGGGACTGCTCTCCGACGGGCGCCGGCCGTTTTGGCCAGGCTAAAAATGCCGGGGCTCCTTTGGCCACAGCCCGCCTCACCTCCCCGGCTTTGGAGACCGAGGCGCCGCCGACCAGCCTTGCTCCGCTTGGCGGCCACAAACTTCACAAAGGAGCACCCGAGCCACGGTCGGCGAAAGTCGGAGCCAAGTAAGCGGCAGCCCCCGATCCCGCCAGCCCGTTTACCCGGCCCCACCCTCGCAGGTGAGCCCCACCCGCCGCCCCCGCCGCCTCCTCACCCGCAGGGCAGCAGCGGCGTTTCCAGCCATGGCGAAGGCGGCGGTGCCGGACGACGACTACAACTTCGTCCTTCCTTCCTTTGTTCCTTCGTGGCTGTGGAGAGGGCTGGCTGAAGAAGATCCAGCAGCCACCCACCTACCGAGGCTCCTGGAAGACGGGCAGCCATCAGCCCAGCTGGGGGAGGAGGAGGAGGAGAAAGGCAGCGATTTAGCCCTCGGCGGCTCTCGGACGGGACGGCAGGGGACGCTTCCCTTTCCCTCTCCTCCTCGGCGGAGGCAGGGTCGGCACGGCTGCCCGTGAGAGGACTCGGCCGGCGCCCGCTGTCGCCTGCTGCTGCCTGGAGAGCCTTGGGCGCTCGGCGCCGTCTTCCGGCTTTCCTTCCGCGCGTGCTGCAGTCCCGCTCGCCGGGCAGAAAAGCGTCACCTTTCCTGTCCATTGGATGATTGCAGTGCGTCACTTGCAATCATCCAATGCGCGACGTTTGGCGCATGCGCCACGGTTTGGCCACCACGGAGCCCGACATGGCTGCCTTTCCGGAGTTTTAACTCCCCCCAATCTCTCACGCCGCCCTTTCAGGCCGATTTTTGGAAAGAATGCCCTAGTCGTGCATTCTTTCCAAAAATCGGGACTTTTTAGAGGACGGGCGGGACGCGGGACAAATCATTAAAAAGCGGGTCTGTCCCGCCAAAATCGGGACATCTGGTCACCTTACAATATGCTGACTCTGTAAACTGCTTAGAGAGGGCTGTAAAGCACTGTAAAGTGGTATATAAGTCTAAGTGCTATTGCTATTGCTATTACAGGACTAGTTGAAACTAATTATGTACATAGGACGTTGTCGCCCAGGGATGTCAAACTCAAGGCCCGCGGGCCGGATCCGGTGCCTGCGGGGCCAACCTGGAAATAGCAAAGGACTGGCCTGTGGTACCTCTGCTAGAAAAAATGGGGCGCGAGGTGTGTGTGAGGCCCCCCACGCCCCATTTTCGGCCTGGACAGCCTCCTGCAGCATTCTGCCGGCCAAAACAGGGCACGGGGCCCCGCGTTTTTAGGCCAACAAATCTTGTTCTCTTGTAACATAAGCATGAGTGATTGTTTCTGGTGCAATTGTTACTCATAGGTTATGTAATTTAAATGGCATTTAAAGAAACAAATATGTGGATTTGTTTGCATAAGTGTTTCTATGAACAACAAAGTTATATAATAGTATTCCAGTTTAGTTCATTTTTAACTAAAGCCTGTGAACTTTGAAGAACAATATGCAATAGCTGGCTTTATCCATTGTAAAGTGCTTGCTAGTATACAACAGCCCCTATAGACCAGGGGTCCCCAACCCCCAGGCCATGGCTCACTACCAGACCATGAGATGTTCAAAACCGGGTCGCCCAAAGCAGTGGATGAATGCATGTGCATCTTCCCTTGTGCGAAATGCAGGCGAGTGCATGCGCATACGCTCCATTTGTGCCAGCAGCAGGCATGTGCGCCTGCCACTCACACAAATGGAGCTGCACACACACATATATTTGCCCACCACTTGCCCGGAACCATCGCCTTTCCCCCCTCCCCCGCACCAGTCCACAATGCTTGAAAGTTTGGGAAACTCTGCTATAGACCGCTTGAGCAAGTGAGGTTCAACTGGAAATGCAAAGAAAAATTGAATTTTGCAAACAAGCTGTAAACATGGATTATTGATATTGATTCTGAAAGTCTGTTTGGTATTCTGTCTATGTGGATTTTGTAATTTCCTTAACCTATAGTTCTGAAGGAACTAATAGGTACCTCAGAACATGGATATGCACTAAATGCACAAATTCTTATTCAGCATTTACATGTTTTACAGATTAAATTAAATTAAGACATTTTATGTGCTTAAATATGTACTTAAATATGCTCTAAAATATATTTATTTCATTTGCAGAATGATGTTTTACACTGACATTTGAAACATTTGTAAACTGTAGCAGTTTCCCATTAAATTAAATTTTCTCAATACTCAGTTTTATAGTATGACAGAATTTGCATGTCATGTTCACCTGAAAACCTGAATCTCATTGACCAGTTCTTCAAACAATCAGACTTTATGAGCAACACCTGGAATAGTGAACCAAATTGAGTTGGATTCTGACTTTACCTAGACAAAAAAACCTCAAATTCATAGTTTATTTTACTGATGGAACCAAAGAAGAAATTTTTCCTTTGGGAATATGTTGCATAAAAAGTCAACAGTAAATATACCCAGTTGAATAATTCAATATCCCTTTAACATGAATCAGATTAACATAAAGGTATTAAAATAATAAAGCATTAAATGTTGACTATGGCAGAGTTCCCAACCTTTCCGGCTTTGCAGACCAGCTTGGGGGGGAGGGGATGGTTCTCCATGTGTGCACATGCTTCCTGCTACTTGTGCAAGTGGAGATGTACGTGCAGGCTCACCCACCACTTCCACGACCTGGTTCCAATGGGCTCAAGGCCTGATAGTAGGGTGCGACCCAGGGGTTGGTGACCCCTGGGCTATGGTACCAAAGTTCCTGCCTTTCTCAATGTAGAAAAGGTGCTCCTTGTTCTACATGAAGAAAGTACCATGGGAGTTTGGCCCAGATGAAAGTGCTGTTCCTTAATCACAAATAGCCATTTATATTTTAGCCTTGTGTATGCAATGCCACAGCCTTCAAACCCAAAGAGTAATCCTTTAAGACTGCCATACAAAAGGTGTCTGAGATTATTCTGCCATACAAAAGGTGTCTGAGATTATTCATTGTCTTATTCATAGATAAAATAATAAATAGGACATGCATTAACTCTTGTACCTCTTGCTGTTCTTCCAAGGGAATCATCCCTTCCAAATTTTGCCACCTCCTGCTCTAACACTTTCCAAAGTCCAACTAAAATCAATGGGCAACATTTACTTCCATCCCTGGAATGAAAAATTATAGCATTAGTTCATCTGTAAGTCAACTGTTACTTTTATTTTGTCAGCAACATTGCTTTCCAGTACAATATAGTATTGCCATAGAAGGGATTAAAAGATGTGGTTCTGCTCATAGGCACTTACTGGTGGCAAAAACATTCCTGTTTTAGATATGTTTGTGGAGGAATTTTGCTGCTTATAGAATTACAGTATTCTGTAAAATGTTATAGGTTCATGCATCATACTACCCGTATTTTTCGGAGTATAAGACGCACCGGAGTATAAGACGCACCTAGATTTTAGAGGAGAAAAACAAGGAAAAAAGTATTCTGAACCAAATGGTGCAGTAATATATTATTTAATAAAATACCAGTGTAGCAGAATACTTTTTACAATCATGTATACTTTTTACAACCATGTACACTTTTTATAACCATGTATACTTTTTACAAACTTCAAACTTGACAGCTTTAAGACTAGTGGACTTCAACTCCCAGAATTCTTCCTCCAGTCATGCTAGCTCAGGAATGGGAGTTGAAATCCACAAGTCTTAAACTTGCCAAGTTTGAAGACCCTTGCACCTCTAACCCCTAACCCAGGGGTCTTCAAACTTGACAGCTTTAAGACTAGTGGACTTCAACTCCCAGAATTCCTCCTCCAGTCATGCTAGATATGATAATTAGAAGGCAAAAACGCCCCAATTTTTGCAAAAAACGCCCCATTTTTCGCTCATTTTTTTTGCAAAAACAGGGCATGCAGAGGATCTGGGAAGCCTGCAGAGCACTCCTAGAGGGTGGGGGAAGGCAAACACCCCCATTTTTGAAAAAAAAAGGCCTGTTTTTTGAAAAAATTGAATGCGGGGCCGGGACTTTGGGAGGCTAAAAATTGCTGTATTCGGTGTATAAGACGCACCGACATTTCCACCCTCTTTTGGGGGGCAAAAAGGTGCGTCTTATACTCCAAAAATTACGGTAATTCATGAGTTGTTTAATGATGGATTGTTAAATGTCATACATGTGACTAGGCACACTAAATTTAATCTAAACAAACTATATTATGAATGTATGGATGGATGGATGGATGTATGAATGTATGGATGTACACACACACACAGAGAGAGAGAGAGAGAGAGAGAGTTACTGATTCAAAGCAAGATGGGTTTTAAATCTTCCTTTAGCTACATGAAATACCGTATTTTTCAGAGTATAAGACGCACCTTTTTCCTCCCTAAAAGTGGCTGAAAATTTGGGTGCGTCTTATACTTCGAATGTAGCTTTTTTTTTCCAGCCCTAACTAGGTGCTAACAGATCTTCCCAGCTCTTACCTTGCAGGCTTTTTCATTGTTACTCTCTCCAAAGAATGTTTTTCCAGCCCTAAGTCTTTGCAGATTTTTTTTTCATTGCTCTACTTGCTCCGAATAAGTTTTTTTTTAGCCCTAACCAGGTGCTAACGATCTTCCCAGCTCTTACTGGCTTGCAGGTTCTTTCATTGTTATTCTCTCAGAAGAAGGTTTTTTTAAGTCCTAACCAGGAGATAAAATAATGTGCTGAAGCTGCTCCGAATAAGTTTTTTTTTAGCCCTAACCAGGTGCTAACCATCTTCCCGGCTCTTACTGGCTTGCAGGCTCTTTCATTGTTACTCTCTCAGAAGAATGTTTTTCCAGCCCTAAGTCTTTGCAGCTTTTTTTCCATTGCTCTACTTGCTCTGAATAAGGTTTTTTCTAGCCCTAACTAGGTGCTAACGATCTTACTGGCTTGCATGCTCTTTCATTGTTACTCTCTCAGAAGAAGGTTTTTTTAAGTCCTAACCAGGGGATAAAATAATGTGCTGAAGCTGACCAGACTAAGGATGCTAGCCAGATGAATACCTGGTAGGCAGATTGTTTTCCCCTATTTTCCTCCCCAAAAACTAAGGTGCGTCTTATACTCCGGTGCGTCTTATACTCCGAAAAATACGGTATATGAATAAAAATTACTATGAAATCACAGACCATAGAAGAAATTTCCTCTTTATCTTTTCTCTAGTTTCACTAAGTAGCTATTTGCAATAGGTTTGCTAAATCATGTTTTGTTTTACTTTCTGATAAATATCAAGTTTATCAGATTAACTGTGATTAATTATTATCTAACTATGGCTGGGAAGCAGAGACCAAAAAGCAATATTTGTAGAGTTGAGCATTTATAAGATACTGAACTCATAGTTATGTTTCTACATGTAGTTCACAGAATAGGCTATGACGCAAGGATGATTGGTCAGTAGTCTTATTGTATTTGTACTTGGAATTGACTGAGTTTTAATAGGACAAACACCCATAGCTGTACAGAAGGGTGTGATCAGGAGATGGTTCAACAGGTAATTATAAAGGCAGAGAGTAACCTGATTATGAACTGGAGCAAAGGAAATGAATCATTGAATCAGAATCATTCTTGCGTCACTACTTTTACCCCCTCCAAAGTACATATTTTTAAGTCCTGATTATTTCAGAAATAGTGTATAATTTCCATTACTTTACTACAGATTAGGGTGACACCTATTCTTAATTAAACAGGTTTTACCTAAAAGTATTTGATTCAGTTTTGTTCTTTGTCATATAGCAAGAAAAACATGGAAAGTTTTATTTGTCAACCTATATTACAACAAAATAATAATATCTCAAATATCATCAAAATTGTAAAATTGAATTGTAAAACCTCAAATATCATCAAAAGAAAATTGGACTGTGGAAAGATACATTTTATTTTAGTTCATACATTGAAATAATAAGAACATGACATTTGTACAGAAAATAAAATTTCTCTATTTCAGATTAGAGAGAATACTAGCCATGTGCAACACTAACCTTCCAAACCCAAATGAATTGGATCAGTTAACGTCCAAGAATATTTTTGGAATACAACAACCAATATCCCAATGAAATTGTCAATTAAATCTCTAGGGGTCCAAATCAGAAAGCATAGAGAATGTGAGAGCTAGTTGTCATTTTTCATAAATGAATGTATTGCTAGATATATGGTCCCAAATTTTATTTTCTATAAAATTCTGCGGGCACACAAGCCATCGCCCAGCTCAGTTCCAGCATGCATGCGCGCATGCCTCCCTCCGGCCAGCTGATTTTCAGGTATCTGCTGCACATGCACAGAGGGCGGGGTGCATCCCCAGGCTCTGGATGCTTTCTTTGAACCTCCAGGAGGGAGAAAATGGCCTCACCCGGCCTCCGGAGGCCAGAAACGGGTCCATTTCTGGAACTTCCAGGAGGCCCATTTTTTGCCCTCTGCAGGCTCTGGAGACTTTTGTCGAGCTTCCGGGAGGGCGAAAACAGCCTCCCATGGGTTCTGGAAGCCCTTGAGTGGGAGGGGGGAACACGGGGGTGTCATGCGCACATTCATGGGGGAGTGTGTGTGGGGTCATGTGTGCATGCGTGGGGGGAGCGCGTTGGGCCGGGGTGTGTGGGGGAAGTGTCACGCACACATTGCATAATGGATGCCGGCACGCACGCGCGTGTGCTGTTGCATGCACACATGCTTTTGGCACGTGACGAGAAAAATGTTAGCCATCACTGCTCTAAGAGATATGCATCTGCATAATCACTAAATAACAGTGTGTAGAGAATGGAAGGAATGATTTAAATACCTATGCATCATTAAGGAAATGTCATTTTTTACCAATATTCAATTGTAAGATGTCATGATCCTAAGACTTTTAATTAAAATGAACTATATAATTTTACTAGTATTATATAGTCCCCCTTCAATATTCATGCAATATATTGTGTCTTGTTTTTTTCTTTTCTTTTATCTTATGTTAGACTTTGTGTATTGGATGACATGTCAATTTTTTAAAATCATAGATTTGGAAGACATTAAAAGATATTGGAAAGGCAATACAAATATGGAGGTAGGACTTTTCTGGCTCCATCAGGGTAACCTAATTATATAATCACTGAAAAAGGGTTTGTAATCATGTTTTTATGACTTCACCTCTTTCTCTGATTTTTCACAGGCCATTTTCACTTAGCACTATTAACATGAAATTAGAGCAGATGGTTAATGAATCCTTAATTTAAAAGCAAAACTGACATTGCAACTGCTGCTTTAGCATACAGGATCTGGTTTCCCAAAGCCTAGCAAGAGCCAGGAGAAATTTGCTGTTTCCTGACAGCCAGCTGATCAGCAGCCAAATGATCAGGGCAGAAAGCGCTGAAAGGCTAGGGAACCAGATCGGGTTTTTTGCCCAGAAATCCAGGGGTGACTTGGCAGGAAGCAGAGCAGCAGCAGAACCAGGAAAATAGGCATGTCCAGCCTTTTCCTTCTCTATTGTTTCACTGGCAAGACAATCAGCTGTGTGGCAAGCACATGTGGAAGTCACCAAATGGTGGAACCAGAGCATGGGGTATATCGGGTGTGGGGGACTTTGGGAGGCCCAAGGCAGGTGGACGTACGCTAGACATCCTAGGATCACTACCATCCTTGAGGCACCCTGTGATCCACTTTACAACCCACCCTTTCATTTGACATGGAGAAAGCAGGAATGACTGGTTGTTACTTCAGGCAGTTCATTTAATCTTTGTCCTGACTTCTGACCTTAATGGGCAAGCGCCATTATGATCATAATTCGAGGACCACCTGTACAATATCTTTTGAACATATCTTTACTATTATTCAAGAGGATGTCTGGCAATTATTCTGCTACCTTATTTCTATGAATAACTGTATTAACTTTACTTCATTGGAAAAAAATCTATAATGTTGTACAGCTAATAATAAGTAAATATATATATTTGTTGATAAGTTATAACACAAGATTATTGAATTTCTTTTTTAATATATAAATAAAATATTTTCTAATTCTTTTTTTAATTTAATTACGTTTTAGTTATTGAATTTTTCCATATGTTTTAATTTCTGTTCTGATTTATTCAAAGCATAGCTCATTAAAATAACAGAATAGCAAAAACATTTAGATTTTTAGAAGCTTTCAAGGTAGGTAAATAAGAATTCTGGGTTTCAAGGCAACTATAATTGTTTACATATATTTATACTTTGACAGTAAACCAGATAAGCAGTGCATCTGAATTTGGATCATATTAAAAAGATTAGTGCTTTCAAAATGCCTATATAGTATTTAATTTTTTAAAATGCAATTATTTATTTTATTATCACAAATAATATAAAACTTAAAGGTTTTATTACCCACTGTAGCAGAGATGGTGAACCTTTTTTGGCTCGGGTGCCAAAAGGGTGTGTGCGCGCGCGATAGCGTGTGCGTGCATGCCCACACACATAATGCAATGCTGTCTCCCCGCGCATGTGCACAAACCCTGCGCTACCCCCTGCACTCCCCCCGCGCATGCGCACAGACCTCACTGAAGCCTCCGGACTTCCTGTAGGCCCATTGGGCCATTTTTCGCTCTCCCCAGGGTTCAAGAAAGCCTCCTGAACCCTGGGGATGGCGAAAAATAGCCCAACGGGCCAACCGGAAGTTTGGAAACGAACTTCCAGTTGGCCTGTTGGGCCATTTTTCTCTGTCCCCAGGCTTCAGGAGGCTTTCCTAAACCCTGGAGATGGCGAAAAACGGCCCAATAGGCCAACCGGAAGTTTGTCTCCGAACTTCCAGTTGGGCCATTTTTCACCGTCCCCAGGGTTCAGGAGGCTTTCCTGAAGCCTGGGGTGAGTGAAAATGGCCAAAAAGAAGCCCAAAAATCAGCTAGCCAGCGCGTGCATGCTGGGACATAGGACAATGCCTCATGTGCCCTCAGATATGGCTCCGCGTGCTACCTGTGGCATGCGTGCCATAGGTTCGCCATCACTGCACTATAGGGAACTACTAAGCAAAGCTATAATAGAAGCATAAAACCCACGTAAGTAATTGGATAATGCACATAGAATTATACTTCGGTATTCTAATGGGAATTTTACATATTTATGCTTGTACATACAATACAAAGAGATGGGTTTTATGAAAAGAACTGAATTAAATAACATATCACAGTATTTGGATATATCATAGTAGTAATTCAAATGAAACCACCTTGTACAAATGCAAACTATTAGGATATTCTGAATATCAGTTTATTCTATAAATAAAAAACACTAATTTCAAATAATTAAAGAATTTTAAAAAGTAAAGAAAGCACATAGAGCATCACTACGGGAATTCTTTCCAACCTTTTTGTCAACAGTGATTACAGAAAATAGTCTGTATTTTTGGAGATAAGACAGTTACATGTTCCATCTGTTTGTGAGTTTCTGCTTTCCTTCCTATTGAGACACATGGTAGGACTGCACAAGATCCATTCTGGCTGTCATAACTGAAAGAGTAGAATGTTTAAAAACAAGCTGTTACCAACCACTGACTTTCTGTCCTGTCCCTTAAGTGGGAAGGGTTTTGTGTAAAACATTTTCCCCATGGTCCCCACCCAATTATCAAATTATTTTGCTAGCTTCTCCCCCATTCAGAATCATCCCTCTCCAGTTACAGATCCTATTTTGTGTAATACTGCAGCTTGGACCCAGACATTTAGATTATTCTTCCAACCTAGCTTTAAGAAAGTTTGTGAAAACATAGTTCAGGCCTCAGGGACTGGTGTATTATGTTGCTTCCTACAGTAAGGAACCATGCTTAATTTTGAGGTGTGGATTGGGATATGAATTGTATTCACAATTATTTTGTTTTACATACTGTTTTTTTTCTATGAATCTGTGGATTGTTGTTTTTTCATTATTTTCTTTGGGCTTTTATTTTGATCTGAGTTTGTGGTAGCAGTTACAATAATTTTAATTTTTCTTTGTTCTTTACACCAATAAAGAAAGTAATTAGCAAGTAAAGGATACATACATAATATTTTTAATATAAATTTCTCATGAGACAGCAGTGCATTATTAAATCAGGTACTTTTGAAATATAATGGAATAAGTTGAAATATTTGTATATTGAGTATTGGGATTTGTAATATCCCTCAGACTTGTACTGCTTTTTATTATTCATCAGTACAAAATTTCGAAAGGTTTAATAAGACTGTACAAACAATTTCAGCACTAGTTAGTATGATTAAGTAGTTTCTTATTTTGTGCAACTTGTTGAAGCAAGCAGTCAGGGTCTAACTCTGCATTGCCTGGTCCTTGCCAACAACATTGCAAGTACTTGCTGCCTTCCCTGACATGAGACATCAGAAGTAAGTTGGCAAGACTTGAAATTTGATTTTTAACAAAATATTTGGCATTATTTTTTAATTATTATTGATGCCATGGGATTTTATTTTATTTATAACTGGCCTTTATTATTTTTATAAATAATTCAAGACAGCGAACATATCCAACATACCTTCTATTTTCCTCACAACAGCCCTGGGAAATGGGATGGGCTGAGAGACAGTGACTAACCCACATTCACTCAGCTGGTTTTCATGGCTAAGGTGGGACTGCAGTCATATTTAAAATTGTGCTGCATAAAAATAACATATATGATGTGATTAATGGTAATATTTTTTCTAGAATAAATGCTTTAAAGGTAGATCATATACAAATTATATTTCATGTAATTGAATAATTCTTTCATAAGTCAGAAATAGCTACATTCATCTCTATCAGTTTGCCAGATAGGTAACAATGGAGGGTAAGACACACAGTAATTTATTTTCTTTACTGAGCACTAAGCCTGAATAACCTTAATTGTTCTCCACATAGAGCTATTAATCTTCCCCAATGAAAGCCCATAATTAGGCCTTTCAAAGTCCTTCTGAGTGTCATTGGGAGGGCCCCAATATATGAGGCATTCTAAATTTTATGTTAATTGTTGATCCATAAATCCTGAAAGTTATAATTCATTAGAGATAAGGAATGTCTAGTTTTGTATTCCTCAGTTTTGATTTACTATTACCTGCAGTTTTCTCACAAAAACCTTTGCTTAATTTTAATGGTTATTAGTTTATTTGCTAATTTATCGATACTGATACTGTTTACATTTAAATCCATCCTTTTATATATTAAAGGATCTTGTTTTTGTTTTTGTTTTGTTTGTCCTTGTTACTCTTGCCCTATAATTGAAATATATTTTATAGAGTTTAAAATACTTTACATTGAATCATAATTTGCTACGATTGAAGGAATGGTATTGGTTGAAATTTGTTAAGTCATATTTGCTTTCAAAGTACTATTAAATGCATGTCTTCAGAATGATTATTGTTTGAATAATAATCATACTATTATAATTATGTATATAATTACTATAATGCTGTTACACATTTTAAAATATATAAATTAAAACTAAGTGCATATTTTATGCAAATAATCATAAGAATCATAAATATATCATAAAAAATGCCTTCATTATTTCTATAACATTCCTGTTTCAGTTGGAGATATATGTAATTTTAAATTTTATGTTCCGATCTTAAGTGATGGGAATAATTTCAGTGAGAAATTTTATATTGACACAATTTGGAAAAGTCATATTCTGCACATAGTTTACCTGTTTTGCATGCAGATTTTCATTTTTATTATATGTTTATTCTTTCTTCAGTTTGTCAAGGAACAAACAATAAGCTAACCCTACTTGCAAGTGTGGATGACCACTATAACAACCTTAAGAGAATGTATGAGAACTGTGAAGTAGTGCTTGGCAATCTGGAAATCACTTATGTGGATTACAACTATAACCTTACTTTTCTAAAGGTTTGTAAAATGAATTAAATTGTTCTAATCTGAATGGGAGATGGAGAGAAACATAATGCCTTTACCTGCCTTTGAAAAGAGCATTATGCATCTGGATTAGGAATCAGTTTTATGTTGTGGACATTTTGTTCCAAAACGTTAAAGTCCTGTTTTCCACTCCTAACAAATCATTCTGTTACATTCTAATGTTCTACATGCAGTTTGTCTGCACCCTCATTAATTCTTGGAGCTAACTATGGGAACTCTAAGTAATACAACATGGGTAACTCAGGAACAATCCATTCTCACACACTCCCATGGACAAACACATGAAGATTTTTTGTTATATTAAATTTGCTCAAGATATTACAATCAATGAAAATATGAGCCATGGTGGCACAGTGGTTAGAATACAGTACTGCAGGCTACTTCTGCTGATCACCAGTTTCCAGCAGTTTGGCAGTTCAAGTCTCACCGGCTCAAGGTTGACTCAGCCTTCCATCCTTCCGAGGTTGGCAAAATGAGGACCCAGATTGTTGGGGGCAATTTGCTGACTCTGCAAACCGCTTAGAGAGGGCTGTAAAGCACTGTAAAGTCTAAGTGTTATTGCTATATGCATTTCAAGCAAACTCTACTTTCATTGTATGATTTCCTATGATTGGTTGTTGTTGTTCAGTCAGTAAGCCATGTCTGATACTTCATGACCCTATGGTCCATAATACGCCAGGCCACTTTGTCCTCCACTGTCTCCTGGAGTTTGCCCAAATGCATGTTCATTGCATCAAGGACACTAATCATCTCATCCTCTACAATCTCCTCCTCCTTTTCCCTTCAATCTTTCCCAACATCAGGATCTTTTCCAATGAGTCCTTTCTTCTCTTTTGATGACTACAATTTATTTGGTGGCCAAAAAATTTGAGCTTCAATATCTGTCCTTCCAAAGAACAGTTGATTTCATTTAGGATTAACTCATTGGTCAATATGAATTGGTAAGAGATCACTTTAACTCATTTAGAATACAATAATGCAGGCAATTAAGAGCATAACTCAGTGTGTCTCCATAATTCTGCTACTTTGCAAACTGCACTGGCTTTTCAGATGCAATTCATGGAACTGGTCTTGAAAGCCCTTCGTGTCACAGACATTGGTCATTTGCAGCTCATCTATTTCCAATTATCTCTGCCTTTTTAATTTGGCATTCTTCAGGTCCCATAACTTAATACCATTTGATGGCACCAAGGAGATATAGAATGGAATGCCATTCCCCCTTTCAATTCCCTTGCTCCAGATGGCCCCAACATGGCCTGCTCTTTTTAAGACTTTGAAGACTAGCTTTTCCTCCAGGAACTGGAACAGGATACACTTTGAGCTTATCTGGTTTAATACATTTTGGTTATCAAAATTTATGTCTTTAATTGTATTTTATTTCTGTAAGATTATTTGTTGTTTTAAACATTATCTTATATTTCTGGAATTTATCCTTGTAAGTCTTAATGAGTTATTTTGAATTTATGAATGCTATATGGAAGTTACTTAATTTGCATATTATGTATTTGAGGGAGGTGTTTCTCCTAAATATACATAGCAAGTGTAAGGTCAAAAAAAGAATTTGCTTTAGTCTCTGTCTCTATATTTTGCATACCTTTGTCTTCCATACCTTCCAGAGTATACAAGAAGTGGCTGGCTATGTGGTTATAGCAATGAATGCAGTGAAAACTATTCCTTTGGAGAATCTTCAGCTAATACGAGGAAACACACTTTATGAAAATTCTGCACTAGCAATTTTATTAAATCACAACGGTACAAAGGGACTTGAAGAGCTGCCATTAATACGCTTAGCAGGTGAGAAATTTAGAAGGGAAAGAATAAAAATTTAACAAATGCTTATATTATTTAAAAAAACATTTTGAATTGTTAGTAAGTATAATACTGCAATATATACTCTTGAAAGAATGGTTTTGAATCAACACACAACATTTAAGAGTTGCCTTGTGACAAGAAGGACAACTAAAACAAATAAATATGCATTACTTCTTTACATAAGAAATGGAAGGAGCCACAAATCTTTAGTACCAGTACAGTCAAATAAGGATTTTTTTCAATAGCTGAATTTGTTTATTGTTATTATCATTAGAATATTTATGAAAACCCTCAAAGTGATTTACAGTAGTTTAAATAGCTTCTCAGCTTGACCTTAGGAAATAGCATTGGTCATAAGCATGAGCCCATTGCCAAGCATCACATGATCATGGGGATACTTCAAATGTCATAACTGGGAAAAATGGTCATAAGTCATTTTTTTCAGAGCCGTTGTAACTTTGAATAGTCACTAAATGAACTGTTGTAAGTGGACGACTACCTGTACAAGTTTCATCAAATTTAATAGAATTTATGGCTAATTTCTTTCGAATCCCCTTAAATACTCAGTTCAAGCATTGAGACGGAGTCCAATAATGCGATGGTTCCTGCCCCAATATGTTATACCTGCACATGGCAAAAACAAAACAAGGTGTGAGCAACATTGTGTGGTCATATGGTCATGCCAATAAGCAGTAAAAAGAATACATTCATCGAATAGCGCAGGACAACTCTGTGAAATTAGGCTTCAAAATATTTTTTAAAAGAATTTTTTTTATTGAAAAAGTACAAACATTTATTAATATTTTCTCCCCCCATCCCTCCCCCCCCCAACTCCCCCTCCCCCCTCCCTAGACTTCCCAGAACATACACAGGGTATAATATAGTTTACACAAATATGAAACTAATATATACTAACAAATTATTAACTTCCAAATATCATAAAATCTTAACTCCTTACTGTAAATTAAACAAAAAATTGAATTGAAATATATCCTTCACAATCTATTTTGATCTTCTTAATCTAATACTTAATTCAAATATGATCCGTCCATCTTCTCCATTATCAAATATATCATTTAAATAGCCTTTAAAATGTTCTAAAATTTCTACTTCCAATTTTGTACCACCAGCAACCTAGCCGCAATTGTTAAGTTCAAAAGCAGCTTAAACCATATCTAAAAAATAGTTAGCAACTTCACATTCATTTAGTTACATTAGATTGCATTCTATACGTATTCCCACCCTATAATATAAATTAATCTTATTCTCTACCAATTTAGTCTCTATTACGTTACATTACCTTCTATACTTATTCCCCAAACTATATTATTGATTTAATCTTGTTATTTAAAACCAATTTAATCTCTATTACATCACTTTGCCTTCTATAGTTAAACCCCATAGATAATCTTGTAATTTAATTCCTCTAATCTTATACATCCTCATATATACATTTAAACTTTATTCTTATTTATTTTACTTTATCCTACTATCACTAAAACATCAATTTTTAATTGCTCTCGCTTTCAAATCTGCGAGAGGAATTAAATATTTCTTTAAGTTGACATCTGAAAATATGTCGATTTAATCTTGCTTCACTTCGAGGAGTTGAGGACTGAAGTGAATGATTTGATTCTTCTTCACTTTCAACACTTTCACTTTCAACAAATACTTCTCTAATCTGTCTTAAATCGTTTGTTTGTTCTTGTCTATTCAGAGTTCCTTTCTGTTGTGGAATATACAAATCTTCCTTTCCCTCTCTTTTAACATCCTCATTTCCTTTATCTTCTGGTGGTTTTGGTCTCCCCACCTTTAACACGTTGGCAAAAAAATCCTTTGCTTTAGAAATCGTATTAAGTCTGTATCTTTCTGCCCTGTAAGTAACCGATAGTCCAGCTGGGATACCCCATGTGTATCTTATCTGTTGCTTTTTCAACTCTGCTACCAGGAAGGTATAATCTTTACGTGCTTTCAGTATTTTTGGAGGAATTTCCTTAAATATCAAAACCTCATGTTCTTCCACCTTCAGCTTATTTTTATAAGTCGCCTGTAAGATTCGGTTTTGCAATGTTTTTGTAGTAAAATATATTACAATGTCTTTTGGCAAATGATTTTGTCTAGCAAACCAAGAATTAACCCGATATATTTTTTCAATCTGCCCTCCCAATTCCGCTTTTGTTTCCCCCAGAATCTGCACCAGTGCGTCCACAATCTTATCCTTTAAATCCTCTTGTCCGTTTTCTTTTACCCCCCTTAGACGTAAAGCAAATTCCATATCTTTATATTGAACCATCGTTAGTTCTGCCTCAGTTCCTTCTATTTTTTTCTGCATCTCAGTTACTTTTTCACCCAAGGTCACCGTAGTCTGTTTAATTTCAGCCACATCTTGTTTCAATAATTCCATGTTAGATACCACAGTGTTAAGTGCAGATTCCACATTATCTCTGGTTTGTTGAGTCTGAGATGAAAACTCTTCTGAGACAGCTTGTATTTTTCCATTAATTTCAGTAATTTTTCCATTGATTTCTTTAATTTTTTTATTAACTGCTGAAGCAATTTCCTTCTGCATTTCTTTCATGGCTTGCTGCCACTTTTCAAACGTAAAAGTCTGTGTTGGGGGGGCAAAATCTTGCAGATTGACAATATGAGTGGAGAGATTTTCAACTCTTTCTATTCCTTTAAAGGGAACAGTCTTTGCCAGTTTTAAAGACATCTTCAATTTATATTGATTCTTATATATTTATTAGAAAACCAAAAACAAAGTTCATCAAGGTAAAGAGTAAGAAATAGGAGAGATTTCTTACAAGCGTCTGTTAGGAAACAGAACTCTCACTAGCTTTCAGTAGCTTTCACTTTCTCCCCGCCCTTTCAAATTCCAAGCGCCATCTTTAGCTACTTTGTTACTTCCAGAAAATCCAAAAAACAACACCGGAGTTGAGTTAAAATACTTGCTGTTAGATTCTCCTGGTATGTTCCGTCTGCTAAATATTGTTTAGAATATTAAAGTCCATTTGTTGCAAGCAGAGATGGTCGCGGCTTCTTGCTCCGCTAAAAATAAGCGGAGGCATTCCAGGTCCGGAGCTGTTGACAGGCTTCTAGGGAGCCCTCACCCTCCGCACCCCAGAGCTTCTTCTGGGGGGCTAGGGGGGCTCTACCTCGACCCATCTGCTCTTCTCCCCTCCCTTTGCCCGGGACGGGAGTTTCCAAGCCGTCAGACAGCTGATGTGGCTTATCTGGCGGCTTTTACGGAGCCTGGGATCGGGCACCCATAAAGAGCGTCCAGCAAAGCTCGCGGAGCCAGCGGAAAATATTTTTAAAAAGAATTAAGAGCTGTTCAATCACATCCTAAAATTTATAAGTTTCATTCTCTATTTCTCTCAATACCAGTCTAATATTTTAATTAAAATAATATTAAAACTAAAAATTTCAGAAATTAGAAATTAAAATGGTCATTATTCCAATTGTGGTGGTCATGTAATAAAGTTATACCCTTTAGGTATAAAATTTGAGGAGAGATACAGTAAGTACCATTACTAAACAAAGCATTCAATGCTCTCCAGCACTAGAGTTATTGTAGGTGGCGCAACGGTTAGAGGTGGTGCAGTGGTTAGAGAGCAGTACTGCAGGCTACTTTAACTGACTGTGATCATTTGAGTTCAGCTGTTCAAATCTCACTGGCTCAGGGTTGACTCAGCCTTCCATCCTTCCGAGGTAGGTAAAATGAGGACCCAGATTGTTGGGGGCAATGTAAAATATATACATTGCTTAATGGTGTAAACCGCTTAGAGAGTGCTTGCACTATGAGGCGGTATATAAATCTCATTAATAAATAAATAAATAAATTTATAGACCTGAGCTTAAAAACAGGAAACTCATCTGTCCCAAAGGTGCATTTTCAAAAGACAAATGGACTTTGTTTTTCCTTAGGAAAACAAAGAAAAAACAACCTCCACTTGCCTTTTTAAAAAAAAGCCTTTGGGACAACCATGACCTGGATGACTGAGAATCTCCATAGACATGAAACTCATCTATTTAAATTTTGCAGCTAAAATCATAATTATCCAACATTGTCTACCTGACATAATAACTGACATGTGAATTAACTGGTACATTGGGAAAAAACATATACAGATATGTTTAAAATAATGAAACATCAGAGGAAAGAACTATAATTCTACCAGATTTGAATGATTTTATATTTTATCTCAAATAGCCATAGACTATAACATGGTGGCATTTTATACATACAGTATATGGTAAATTTGTATGTGTATAGTAGTTTGCTTGCTTTTTTTGTATTTTCTATATTTGTTATATATCTAAAATTTATGTTATTAATTAGATTCTGCTAATTCATGAATGATATTTCATCAAAATCAATGGGAATGATTATAATTTTTAAAATATAAAAATCAAACCATGTGTAATAATCTCTGTCTTTATCCTAATTCCTTTTGGCAGAAATTCTAAATGGAGGAGTAAAGTTCAGGAGTAACCCTTACCTCTGCAACATGGAAAATGTTCTGTGGGATGACATTTTTGATAAAGATAATACTCGGAATTTTGTACAGTTTGACACCAGTGAAAAAACAAAAGGGTTAACAGACTCTCACATATCCTGTAAGTTTGCACAGGAGACATACAATTCATGAATTTTATTAAACTAATTCTAAAGAAACAGTGCAGGGTTTATTTCATGTAACTTTATAATAATAGATCTTTGCCCAATAGAAAAATAAACTCTTTTTAAAGATTTAATTAGTGATTTATTTGCCTTCTGAAACTATATTTAGTATATACTTTGCAATATTTTTAGGATATGAGAGGACTAATTTACACCTTTATTGTACTGTAAAATAAAATTTATTTGAGTACAGAAATATATATAAGTGTGTATTGTCTGGGATTTGCAATAAAACATGTTTATTTTCTTTCACTATATTTGACAGCTAACCTTAAAAGCAGGGTAATCCTTTATAATTTTCAGCAGTATTAAACTTTAACTTACATGAAGCATAAAGTTGTTCTTTAAATCAATTTAAACTGTTGTCAACTTGCATCCCGGATGTTTTTGTACAGGGCAGGAAAACTGAGGAAGAATAAGTAATTTAAAACATATTTTAAGTTGTTTATTGGTGTAAAGATATACATTTACATAGAAATGTGACTTCCAGTAGTGCTGCTAGAGCACAGGTGAGATGCTTTGCCCTGTTTGCTGCAAAGAGGTAAATTGCTGGCAGGCAGAGGCCAAAGGGTAGGGGTGGCTTGGTGGGGCTACATTTGGTGTATAAGACGTACCCAAATTTTCACCCTCTTTTTGAGGGTAAAAAGGTGCGTCTTATACTCAAAAAAATACGGTAGTATTGATAAGTAAATAATTTTATTTAAAGGATCCAGTTTTCAACTATTAGTAAACCTGACATCACTGATTATTTGGATGCAAGTATAATACACATGAAAGCTAAGCATGGAAAGATTTGGCAATTGGTAAAATATTGGGTTTGGGATTCATAATGCCAGGAATGTGACTTCAAAACTGACAACTGTTATTGACTTGCTAAAAAAAATTCCTATAAAATTTGAGCTTTCCATAAAAATAGATATGAGTACATTTATAATTTCTGTTTTTTCCCCTTAGGTTCTCCTTGTCATCCGAATTGCACAAGAGGGCATTGCTGGGGTGCCGGTGAAGAGAATTGCCAAATATGTAAGAACATAGATTGATTTTTTCCCTTCTGTTGAAATAGTATAGTATAGGGTAGGGTAGGGTAGGGTAGGGTAGGGTAGGGTAGGGTAGGGTAGGGTAGGATAGGATAGGATAGGATAGGATAGGATAGGATAGGATAGGATAGGATAGGATAGGATAGGGATCTAATGTGTAAGTAAATTACCAGTAAGTAGACTTTTTATATCTTCTTGCCTGTTCTTTTATATCATAATAATCAGCTGATTATGCCTCATTTTGTAAACTGCAAAATGTAAGTCTTGTTTCCATTGGTTTTAGATTCCTAGTCCTAAGAAAGAAACAGTGTACAGGTAGTCCTTGACTTATAACCACAATTGAGTCCAAAATGTATGTTGTTAAGTGAGACAGTTAAGTGAATTTTGCCCCATTTATAACTTTTCTTACCACAGCTGTTAACTGAATCACTGGAGTTGTTTAGTAAAACAGCTGTTAAATCAATCTGGTTTCCCCATTGACTTTGCTTGTCAAAAACATAGTTTGGACAGACCCTGGAAGTCTTCTAGTCTAACCCTACACTACTTCAGACAAATGGCTTTTCCAGTCTCTTCTTAAAAGCCTCCAGTGCTGGAGCACCACAAATCCTGAAGGAACCTGTTTCACTGGTTGATTATTCTCACTGCCAGGAAATTTCTCCTTAGTTCTAGGTTACTTCTCCCTTTGGTTAGTTTCCAACCGTTGCTTCTTGTCTTGCCTTCTGTCCTTTGGAAAATAAGTTGACTCCCTCTTCTTTGTGGCAGCCCCTCAGATATTGGAACACTGCTATCATGTCGCCCCTACTCCTTCCTTTCACTAAACTAGACATACCCAATTCCTGCAACTGTTCTTTGTAAGATTTAGCCTTTAGCCTCCTAATCATCTTTGTTGTTCTTCTCTGCACTGTTTCCAGAGACTCAACAACTTTTTTCCCATATTTTTATTGATTTTTCCATTTCAAATATCATAACATTTCTAAGCAGATCTACAACCATATATACATATTGTTATTGTATTTATAAAAATTTATACATCGATTTTCCATGTTGTCTATTCTTGCGTCTTCGTCCCACATTGTCTCTTCAATTTCCTTTTTTTGGTCCAATTATACCATTTTGTCCATATATCATAGTATTCCGAGTCTTTTTGTCCTTTTAGTTTGATGATTAGTTTATCCATTTTGGCACAGTCATAAATCTTCTTTATTATTGTACTCTCCGACGATGTTTTGGGGTCCTTCCAACATTGGGCGTATACAATCCTAGCCGCTGTCGTTATATGTAATATTAGATATTAATATTAATTAATATTAATATAATGTTTTGGGGGTGTTACCTTTTGATTATGCCTAGTAAGCAAAGTTCAGGAACATATTCTACCGTTGTTTCTGTTATATCTTGTAGCCATTTATGTATTTTAATCCAGTACCTTTTTGCTTCTGGGCACAACTACCACATGTGAAAGAAGGTGCCTTGCTCTTTTTTACATTTCCAGCAGGCCGAATTTGAATTTGACTATATTTTAGCCAATCTTGTTGGGGCCAGATGCCAGTGGTAAAACGTTTTATAGTGGTTTTCCTTATATGCTGCTGATTTTGTTATTTTAAGATTCCTATTCCAAATTTGCTCCCAGTCAGCCAAGTGTATATTATGTCCAATGTTCTTTGGCCAAGCAATCATTGGGCCTTTTACTATGTCCTCAGCTCTATAGAATTCTAGTAAATAATTGTATAATTTAGAAATAATTTTTCCTTCTGGGCCCATCAGAAGTTTGTGCAATTGTTGGGTTTCCATATCAATGCCAATTCCTTCTATATCCTTTTTATACCTTGATTGTAATTGGAGATAGGGCCACCAATCGATCTTTATGCCTTGTTTTGCCAATTCTTCCCTGTCTTTTAATTTCCCCAATGGGTCCAATATGTCTTGATCATTTTGTTTGTATCTGCCACATTTGGGTAGATCATAGCCTCCATAGTGGACAACCAGTTGGGTATTTTCAACTAGTTCTTTCTTTTTATTTCATACACTCAACAACTTTTTTATATTGTAGTGACCAAAACTGGATGTAGCGTTCCAAATGTGGCCTTACCAAGGCTTTATTAGCACTTCATGTGATCTTAATTCTATCCCTCTGTTAATACAGCCTAGAATTGCATTGGCTCTTTTGGTGGCTGCAGCACACTGCTGGCTCATATTTAAGTGATTGTCTACTTGGACTCCAAGATCCTTCTTGCAGTTACTGCTTTTGAACAATGTTCCTCCTAATTTGTACTTGTACATTTGGTTTTTGTTCCCTAAGTGTAAAACCTGGCTTTTGTCTACATTGAATTTTACTTTATTTGATAGGGCCCAATGTCCTATCTTCTGGGGAGTTGGCTATTCCCACCAGCTTGATGTCCTCTCCAAATTTGATGAGTTCCCCTTCTGTTTCCTCATGTAAATAGTTTATGAAGCTTTTGAAGAGTACTGGGCAAAAAGTGGCAAAAGGTTATCACATGACCCTGAGACACTACAACCGTCATAAATATCAGTTAGTTGCCAAGCATCTAAATTTTGATCACATGACCTTGGGGATGCTTAAATTGTCATAGGTTTGAAAAATGCTCATAAATCATTTTTTTCAATGCCATTGTAACTTCAAATGATCACTAAATGAAGTTGCTAGTTGAGGACTACCTGTAACTAAACTGTGACTCAATCAAATAATATTTGTGTTTTCTGAAAGGTGTTCATTTTTTATTTGTAAAATATGATGTAGTTTAACTTGTGGTATTTTTAACTTTCAGTAACTAAGATTGACTGTGCAGCACAGTGCTCACGTCGATGCAAGGGAAGATTGCCAAGTGACTGCTGTCATACTCAATGCGCAGCAGGA
Organism: Diadophis punctatus similis; assembly: GCA_023053685.1. Classification (NCBI taxonomy): domain Eukaryota; kingdom Metazoa; phylum Chordata; class Lepidosauria; order Squamata; family Dipsadidae; genus Diadophis; species Diadophis punctatus. The sequence goes on from JALIGW010000008.1 coordinate 11,142,595, forward strand.
TGTACAGGTCCTAAAGAAAGTGACTGCTTGGTAAGGAAGCTATAGAAACTTGCATAGCATTTAAGCAATATAAAAAAGGAAATCAAAAATCAGATTAGTGCACTTAGATTTCTTTTTCAAGTATTAACTACAATAAATAGAGAATAAAGCATAAAAAGCTATATAACAAAAATAATAAAAAATAAAAAATAAACTTTGTGCTTTAATCTCATTCTTAAAGTATCCCAAGAAATTCAGTAAGGTTGTATTTCAACAGTGTAGCCATTTCTTTTAGTTATAATTATCCTAGCTATTATTAGTTAGTCACATATTATATTTACATTTTTTTATTTGGTCTCCCCACATCTGTCCTGGAAGAAAAATATAGGAAAATCCCATATGAATCCCATTATTGCCCTTGTGAAATGAATGCCATAGAAAACACAGCCCATGTTCTTCTGTATTGCCAATTCTACAAGGATATTCATAACCAGTTGATTATTCCTCTTTTACTTAAATTTGTGGAACACTGATAGCTTTTATTTGCACTGTCTGTTACACCATCAGATACATTTATTTCTTTGAAAGTAGCAAAATGTTGCTATATTATGTGTAAACTTTCCTACAATAGTTCTTGTCGTTAAATGGTAACGTTTTATTGAATGTATTTTTATTGGTCAATGACCAAAATAAAGTTTTCTGTCTACACTAATGCTTGGATGGATGGAATATTGAATTCTCTGAATTTTAATCTTACCTAATTGTTTAAAATCCACTGCTGTCATTTCCCATCATTGTTAAAACAAAAGATGGTTCTTTTTGTATATTATTTGGATTACCTTTTTATAGGCATGTCGCAAGGTTTGGGATGATGCAACTTGCAAGGAGTCTTGTCCACCTTTACAAATATACAATCCCTATACTTATCAGTTGGAAGATAATCCAGAAGGAAAGTACAGTTTTGGAGCAACTTGTGTAAAAAACTGTCCACGTAAGTTAAATAAATATTATCATTTATGTTAAATACTATTTAACAAAGCTAGTTAAGTTTCTTTCTACCTTTCATTTGGGATGCTTCATATTAACTCCAAATTTGTACCTCAAGAAGTTATTCCTATATGTTAATCTATCCATTCTAAAATGAAGTATCAGAAGTATAGTACTAGGCAGGCAGTGCTAAACTTGTGAAGAATAAATGAAATACTGGAATATGTTTTGAAAGTTTATTTATAAACATATATTTCCATAAGAATTTACTCTTGAGATTTCATTCAGTGGAGAAAAGAATTTGGGGAAAATCTCATAAATTAAGAAAGGGGTTCATATGTAAGGAATGTGTGTGAATATTCTGTCAGTACCTGAACAATCAGCTCTTTGACAGATGTAATTTGTATAGCTTCCACAACAATTTAATTCCAAGTATCATATGGGAATCTTTCTATATGGTGTTTTCAGTTAGAAAATGTGAGTAACGACGGAGATTTCAGTCCTTTCAGTGGTGAAAAAGTAGATTTTCAGTTACCTCTAGAACAGTGGTTCTCAACCTTCCTTATGCCACGACTCGCGCCCCCGCCATGCCCCACTCCGCCACCATGCCCGCCCCTGCGACCCCCGCTCCGCCCCCACCATTTGGGTTCTTTTACCCTCTGTGATATGTGCAAAGTGTTCTGCGCATGCGCAGAGGGTAAAAGAACCCAAATGGCGGCGTCCAGGCGAAGTCTCCCGACCCCTGTGAAAGGGTCGTTCGACCCCCAGGTTGAGAACCGCTGCTCTAGAATAAGAACACTTTTGAAAAATGGCAAAACTGATTTCAGCATTGCAGGCATCCAGGTTCCAAATCTACCTTATTCTATCTATCTTAATTTATTTTAATAGATGATTCTCTTTACTTTTAATGTACATATGCAATTCCCTGAAATGTTTCAAACGTGTGCTATGGAGAAGCTACTACTATGAAATATACTCACAGCTGTTCAAAGTACTGGCAAGGTTCTTTTGCACATCAGTCCATTCTGAAGTTTACATTTGATCTGCCATTTTTTTCCAATATATTAAAACGAACTTAAATTGCATACCATTTATATTGATAAGCTTATAGTTGATTTGGAGAGTATGTTTGTGTACTTTTTTGATAGAAAATGTGTTTTGGCTGGAAATAAAAAAATATCAACCAAGGAAATAACACAAATTCTGTGATAAGTCTCCTTTTTTCTCGTATGTCTGTCTGTTATTTTCCCTCTCTTTTCTTATTTTTTTCTAGATAATTATGTAGTAACAGATCATGGCTCATGTGTCCGATCATGTAAGGCAGACTCTACAGAAGTGGAGCAGAATGGCATTCGAAAGTGTAAAAAATGTGATGGTCCTTGTAGCAAAGGTATGTTGGATAAAAAATGAAATTATGCAACAACTCAAAGGATTATCACTAATAGTAGGCACTCTACATATTAATATGATGCCTGATATGATGCCTAAGAAGCTTTAATCATTTCAATAGATTTATAATGTTAACTGCAGCTTTTTAAAAAATTTATTTCATCAATTTAATATTTTTATTGAGTTATAAGATAAAATAAGATACAAAATACAAAAGTAAATAGGAAAGCTGTGGGGAGGAAGAGGGAGAAGAGAAGTGAGGATGGATTAGGAAAAAGAAAAAGAAGCATTGACTCTCTGTGTTGCAATAAAATAAGACATTAATATCAAATCACAACTTTTTGTTTTTTCATAATAATATAAACTAGCCATTTCTATGAGGATCTATCAGTCTAATCAATAAAACCCAAAATCAAAGTTTCATTCTTTTCCGCTTAAGCACAAAGTTCAGAAGCGGTCTCCATGTGGAAACAAAAGTACTTATATTCTTTTCTTTAATCTAAATAGCTGTTGATTATACTAACTATTAACATGCAAATTGATATTAAGTCCATATCATGGTATTATTGAGTTGGACGGGCCATTTGGCAATCAAACCCATCCCTCTGGTCAGTACAAATTCAGTTTATTATGTTTTCTTTTTGTAAAGTCATCCAACTCATGGTTAATTTGGACAAATTAACTTCCGGGGTGGAGCCTCGGGGGAAGGTTCAGGGAGAAAAGAGCTCCGCTCTCCCGTACCCGCATTTCTCAGCTTCTGGAGGCCCGACCCAAGACATACCATCTCTGGGGAGGGCAGTGGAGGAAGGAAGATCGCAGGAAATACCCCAGGTATTTCCCAGTGAAAGAATTGCCCACTGTGAAGACTGGGAGGTTCCAGAAGCTTTAGGTACGTGAAGTGCTGGAAACGCTGCCGCCATCTTGATGACGAGCACTAGAGAACTTTAAAATCTTACAAAAAACTTTTGGAAAAAGCAGAAAATTCGTGGGAGAGCTGGACAGCCCGGAGAACCAGAACCAGTTATATTAGATTTGTTGTGGAGAGTCTCTGCAGTGGAGAACCCCTAACTTGTCCCCTGCGCTACACAAAGATTCGGCTATAGCCCGTACGTCCCCCCCCCCACCTTTCTGAGAGCCCTTGGACTGTGGAGAGATCGTTTGTGACACACACACCCGAACTAAGCTATCTTTTTCGCGAAGGCCCTGCCAACGGCCGAGCGGAGAAACAACCGAATTGTGTGGGGGTATGGCCTCTGAAGAGAAACGGGACGACAGGGAAGAGGCGATTGGAACGAAACGGAGCCTCCTGGTTTTCTTTTTTCCCTGCCTTCCTGGTTTTTTACAACGTAGCCAGAACTTTCATCTCTCTGGCTTTCCATTTTCAACCAAGGAACATTTTTGTTTTCTTCTTCTTTCTCTCGGTCTCCTTTTCCATCAGGTCTGAGACGGTCACACGGGCAGAGGAGACGATGTAGAGGGCTTATGATGACAGTATAGTAGCCCAGCTGGTCTCCCAGAGATTATTGAAGAAAGGCAATACTGAAAAAACAGGCATCGTGGGGCTTACCCTGGAAATTATAACGCAGATTATGAAGGATGGTTTAACAATCAAATGGGGGCAAATTGTGATTTTTATTCTTCTTGATGACTTTACTGTTGAACACCTGAGGCTTATAAAGTATAACACCTGTGGACTAGTTGGGGATCCTAGGATTATCTGGATATTCTCCCCCACTAAGAAGACTCTTTGGCTAACTGACATTCTTTGTTGGACTATTACATCTATGAAAATTAACTTTACAATCTATTGGCTCTGGTCGTGGGCTTGTAAGGGTCTCTGATTGGCTCTTGTTTATCTCCCTGTATTATTGCTGTTTTTTAAATTCTTCCCCTGTGGTAATGTGCATGTTGGTATGAATGGAGGTTGGATGTTTCTAAGGATTGGAACTGGAATGAAATTGACTGATGGAGTTGACTGAATTATTTTTATTGACTTTTTAATCGCTGATATTGATTATTAACTGTTGTAAATTTTTTAACATTAGAGATCCAATCTTTCTATGTCTTTAAAAGTTTTGTGTTCTCTTCTTAAAATCTTTTCTTTCGGGTTTGTGATTTTTCTCTCTCTAATTGTTCGCCGCTTAAACAAACTTTTCAAAGAGTCTCTTTTCCAGAATTTATTTTCTTTAGGGTAGGTTTTAGGCAAAAAAAGTTCCAGTCACTGATCATCCACACCACTCCAGCACATTCTTTGTTTCTTTGACTAACCCAGCTTCATGGCAGCCATAATGGCTGCCTCTCCTCTTTGTTGTCGGACGAGAGGGAATTAGCCCTGGGTCAAATAGGAGAGCCTCTGCTCTCCGCAACCTGCAGGGCATCCCTCCACTCTTCGTCACCCCCATAGGGTGACTTTAGCCCCTTATGGGACCCTCCAACGAAGGGATTTGGCACGAGTTTGTGGAGCCCCACTCTTCACGTCCAATGACAACTGCTGCTCCCCTGTCCTAAGGTCTTGACTGGTGCCAAACCCTAAACCCAACAGGACACATTTCAGCCAGTTTTCTATGATGTATCCCAGGTCAGTTTGTTCCTCCCCAATAAGATCACAAATGACGGAGGTCTTATCCTGGCGATCAGCAGCAGCAGCCAAAGGACTGGAACTCTAAAGGTCTGTTGTCCAGGATTTATACATGAGCTTGGACACACAACCAGTATTGGGGGCATCTTCCTTTACAATGGCCTGTTCTCTTGCTCCCTTTCCTACTCCTATTCATTATCACTTGAATTGGTTGCCCCATCTACATTGTGAAGTTCTATCCCCTATCTCTCTTTCTCCCATGTGGGTGTCCCTGCTATTCTACCAGTCATATTAACTCACACAACAATTCAGTGGGTAATGGGATGAGGAATGCTCCAATGGCACTGTGGCTCTCAGCATTACCAGAGGGTCTCACTCTCCATAGCCTTCATAATCACTCATCCTCCCTGGTGTCTCCCACTAGCCACATAGGGGACTACACACACACACACACACACACACACACACACACACACACACACACACACACACACACACTGTCTCACATCTGGGCAAGAAGAAATATAAAATAAGCACTCAAATGACCCTTACAGTATCACCATAGGGATCAACCCACTGCCATCTTTTGAGGTCCTTGGACTCCTGTCTTCACCCCAAAATCGCTCGTGAGTTTCTCCTTGTCAGTCCTGGAGGAGGCCTGTTAATGACAGTGTTCTCTTCAGGGGATCTGTCCTTGAGGTTATTCCCAAATGGGGAAGTGTCATGCTGTCTGATTTTCTCACTACATCAAATTTGGGAAAGTTTAATTGTATTTTATTATTGCTTTTACTGTATGCCACCCAGAGTGTGTAGAATTTAGCAGTCTTGTACATTTTGAAAATATATGCATACATAAGAAGTCAATTTCACTTGGTTTTTTTTCAAATATTCAGAGATGATAATTTGACAATTATAATTATGCAAGAATATTTAGAGATGCAGTAAGCATCAGGACATGAATGAAAATACATACATACACGAGTAGTGCAAATGGGTATGGAGCCTTCTTGGAACTACTGAAAGGACTGTGTTGTGAACTGTGCTTTCCTCAGGATGTTTTCTGCCCTTTGTCCCTTCACTATTGAACATGGGTGCAGGCTGTTGGGGATGAGTGTTGTCTGCATCTCAAACTGAAATGCAAGTGGCAACTTTGGGACAGCAATGACCTAGATTACTGAAAATTTTCATAGACATTTAGCTATGCACTTTGGGATGAACACCCTTCGAATGGTGCTGGAGTATGAACAGATTTCCAGAAAAAAAATTGCAGATTACAGTAACCATTTGCACTTCAATTTGAGATGCAGACAACATAGACTCATCCCCAACAGCCTGTGCCTGTGATCAACAGTGAAGGGATACAGGACAAAAAACATCCTGCAGAAAGCACAGTTCCACAACATAGGACAGCTGGTTTGAAAGAGGGATAAAAGAGGCCATCCATGTCAAAATTGAACAGCCCTCTCTCAACAGAGGGGGAGAGATACGACATCCTATATCTCCAGTCTACAACACAGTCTTTTCAGCAGTTCCAAGAAGCCTCCAAACCCATTTGCACTACTAAGGTGACCCTGAGGACACAGATAAACCTCCAAGTGGCCTCAATGACTCTCTAAAAGAATGCAAATGACCAGCTGTCAACAAGGAATATAAATCCTTCCATTCCCCACCATCCAGTCAGAGCTGAAGAAGCTTCTTGGATGAGAAGCGAAATGTCTTCAAAGAAAAACAAAGTCCAGTTGCCTCCTGAAAAAGCATGTTTGGGACACAATGCTATACTAATACTAAACACTAACACTAACACTACACTATACTATATTATACTACACTACACTACACTACACTACACTACACTACACTACACTACACTACACTACACTACACTACACTACACTACACTATACTACCAGAGGTGGGTTCCTACTGGTTTGGACAGGTTCTATAGAACCGTTAGTAACTTGGCGGCCTGGGTCGCTGGAACCAGCAGCGACCCAGGCCTGCCACATTCCCGAGCTAGTTCTCTCAGTGGCACCTATGGTGCCGTCATCTTGTTTTTTGCTTCTGTGCATGCACAGAAGTTTTTTTTTAGTACTGTGCATGTGTGTGTGTGTGCGCGCGGAGCGTCCCTGAGCAAACTGGCAGCAGCAGAATCTGGAACCCACCCCACTGTGCTGTGCTGTGCTGTGCTGTGCTGTGCTGTGCTGTGCTGTGCTGTGCTATACTATACTATACTATACTATACTATACTATACTAATACTATACTATACTATACTATACTATACTATACTATACTATACTATACTATACTATACTATACTATACTATACTATACTAATAAAATTGATTAATACTATATCTTTAGCAGAAAAGACATAAAGAATTAGAAAACAAAATTTTATTATGGATTTTAATGTTAAAAATATAGGATGATAATAATATGGGTTTATGGGTTGTGGCCTATCGGCCGCCGACCCCTCCAGCAGCCAAATCAGATAAGGAGGCATGGGAGTAGGGTTAGCATCAAGGCAACCTGAGAGCTCTGAGGGGGAAGAGGGAATGGAGCTGTCATAAAGAGAGACAGAGGCGGAGACTGGGCCATCTGTCAGCCCTCAGATGGAAAGTCAACAGCTCTAAGGTCTGGAGGTGGCTGATGAGAAAGAGGAGAAACAGCTGGGTCCAATGACTGATGGCAGATGCGCAGAAGGCAGAGGAGAAGAGAACATTGGAAATCTGTGGCCGATCCTTGGGACGGAAGAGCCACCGCTGCTAGCGAATCCCCACCCTAGCTCTGGGGATAAAAGGCAGGGGGCAGAGATAATAGATGTGGCAGACAACTATTCATCTCCCTGCCGGACAGACTTGTTAGCCTGCGGTGAGAGAGAAACTTTTTGCCAGGCTGCTGGCGCTCCTAATAAAGGAATCATTGATTTAACTACAGAGGGTTTGTCATGTTCAGGGAGCTGGGCCAGAACATTATGGTCTTGAGAATATTGTAAAGGAATTTTGTATCAAAATTTAGCATGAATTGAAAAAAGTTTATTTAAAAAGTTTATTTTATATATAACTCTTTATGGTGATTTATTAGTTGCAAAGATTTGATCAATGAATGAAATAAAACATAATAAGGAAGATTTCCTATGATAAAATTATTTTCTTACAAATGCTGTTTATCCCTTTTTTTCTTCGTTTAAATCAAATTAATTGTGTATCTTGTTGCTGCTTTGTACTTAGTGATTCTAATCCTTAATCCGACATGAAATACCTCGAAAGCATTCCTAACATTCTGTTTCTTTTTTTTTCCCAGTGTGCAGTGGAATTGGAATAGGTGAACTGAAAGGTGTTATTGCAGTAAATGAATCCAATATTGATTATTTCAAGAACTGTACCACAATCAATGGTGACCTCACATTTCTGCATGCATCTTTTTTTGGGTAAGTTGCTGATTGGTCAAATGTGGACCATAAAATGTACTAAAAATCAGTTACATCATTAGTCAAGTATTCAATTATTCTTTTATAGTGATGAATACACAAAAACACATCCTTTGGATATAAGGAAATTGGATATTTTTAAAACTGTTAAAGAAATCACAGGTTAGTAAGTTGTTTTAAATTTATTTATTTATATGAATTTAAATATAAATTTAAAATTGTCTTTTAAACGTTCAGTTATTCCTATTCATTTAATTTCAAGGCTTATCAATTGCTGCAAAATTTAAGTATTAAATTAAAAGGATACAGCATTAAAAAAAAAGAATAAAGCTGACCATAAAAACAGAACCAAAAAATCCAAGAGGCACAACCACCATCCTAGTTTTAGTTTAGGTCTACCATTTTTGGAAAGTCAAAAAGATGGGAGAAGCATGAATTTTCAGGTGGGGTAGAATAAATCATTCCACAGACGAAGAGTCATCACTAAGAAGGCACACTTCCTCAGTCCTATGAAGACACTGCTTAATCAACAGGACCCACCATAGCTGATCACACTGGTCAGACAGAAACATATGGAGAAAGCATATGAGAAAGCTCTCAAGTAATCTGTGCTATGGATAGCATTACAGGGAATAACCAATACCTTGAATTGCATCAGAAGTCAACTAGCAGCCATTGCCTATCACAAAACAATGAATCATATGTCTATACCAGAACATCCCATCACTACTTTTACCACTGCATTGTAGACTAACTGTAGCTTCAGAGTGGTGCTCTCTGGAATAGTACAATTACATTAGTCAAATATTCATGTATGTTCATGGTGGGAAATTTGGTTAAACTTTCTAGATTTAATCATTCTACTCAACTGTGCAAATCACACTCAGTAGATACTCTACTGAGATACTTGAAGATTTCTGTATTTAGATGTTTTTTACATTTGAAATATGCATTTGAAACACCTGTTTATAGTAGATCATCCATTTCAGAGTCTGACCAGTATACTTCTATAGCCAAGGGTTTTTTTGTGCGGTAATCTATTAACTTGTTCTCATAGACTGATGGACAAGAAATATATGATAGCTTAGGAAAATTATGGAAATAAAGGGAACATTTGTCCTTTTAAAAATATATGCTTACATTTAAGATTCTTTCCAAAATATTAGGCTCCTATAATCATCCATTTTATAAATTTCTGAAAAGGTCTTATCTAGTAAAAGAAACAAGGATCAGAGTATTCTACAAAATGATCAAATTTCCAAAATTAGTTGCTAAGGAGAACTGGATTTTCTGTAGTGGCTCAGTCAGCTAAGTCCACAGCCCTGCCTTTACACTGTTTAGTTGACTTGGTTGCCTGCATGTAAACTGTTTACAAAGTAAGGTTTAAAATAACACTGTGCTGAAGCTTCCTGAAATGTCATGATTCATTTTGATGTTCTCGTAAAAACTAAAGATAAAAGACGTTCTTCTTTGTCAGAAATACTTTGTACATGTTGTTTGTTTGTTTTAGGGTTTGTATTGATCCAGGTTTGGCCTGAAAATATTACTGATTTGAATAGCTTTGAAAATCTGGAAGTAATACGAGGTAGAACAAAACATTTGTAAGTACAACAGCATGCCAAAAAAACTTGTACTTATGTATAGTTGTGATATTTTTAAAAGACCAGATCATTGTTCTGTCATAGATCAGTTGCTAGTTTGCAGTTGAATTGAAACTACAGTGGAATGCATCAGCACTACTGCCACTATTTCTTCTTTTTTTCTAAGATGGTTTGAAATGTTTAATTCACTCTTTCTTCTGATTCTTTATCAAAGTTACTGTTTAGAAGAGTGCCCATCAGATTCAATAATCTTCAGGACTCATTTATTCTCCTATTTCCATTTTAAGTTGTTTATTCTTAAAAGAAGGTTTGTAGTTTCTGTGAGAAAAATGTTATCTATAATATGGTAGACACACAAACTTTCTAACCTTTCTTCCTTTTTTCAGGGCTCAAACCTGCATTTGAAATTGCTTAAATGTAATTGCAAGGTGGGGGATGAGTCGATATAAATCAGGGGTGTCAAACTCAAAGCCCGTGGGCCGGATGCCCATGATGTGGTTGGATCAGGACCGCAGGGCCGCAGGGCCATCCTGGAAAATGTAAGGAGCTGGCCCGCGTCTCTTCAGCCCAGTCCCGCGTCTCTTTGGCCCGGTCTGTCTGCATCGCTTCAGCCTGGTCTACCCAATGCGAAGAGGAAACATCGGGCCAGCATGGCTTCAGCCCGGTCTACCTGCATTGCTTCTGTCCAGTCTACCCAATGCAAAGAGGAAACATCGGGCCAGCGTGGCTTCGGCCTGGTCTACCCGCATCACTTTGGCCCATTCTACCCATTGCGAAGAGGAAACATCAGCCAAGTCTACCCATTGTGAAGAGGAAAGATGGCTTCAGCCTGATCTACCTGCATCGCTTCGGCCTGGTCTACCCAATGCAAAGAGAAAACATCGGGCCAGCATGGCTTCAGCCCGGACTACCCATTGCGAAGAGGAAACATCAGGCTAGCGTGGCTTCTGCCAGGTTTACCCGCATCGCTTTGACCCGGTCTACCCAATGCAAAGAAGAAACATGCCAGCAGTTTGGGGAGTGGTGTCAAGCTGGCCATGCCCACCCAGCCGGCCACGCCCAGTGAGTGATGTCCAGCTGGCCACACCCACCAAGTCGGCCCTGACCTCCTGGCTCCCAAAGGTCAACCACAGCCCTGATGTGGCCCTCAATGAAATTGAGTTTGACATCCCTGATATAGATTATGATCATCCTGGGAACAGAATGTTAAAGCAATTTCCAAACAAAATAGATGCATAATCTATATTGGTTCTGTATGCTAATTGTGTTGTTTTACTGACTGAAAATACCTTCAGAAATATTTTCACTTAAGTACATTTTAAATAAATAAATAGGTAAGTTGAAAAATTTGAGCTGTTTCTCCTAACTCATAGCAGACTGGATTCCAGAAATTTTTACTATGTGACCAGCTATTTTTGTTCTATCTGGAGTTTAATGTGAAAGTTGGAGAACTCCAGTGAAACAAACTGCTTTCTGATCAGACTTGAAAGTATACAATGTAATATTGATTTCTGGATTGTCATTACAGACTAGGAAACAAGAAGGAATGGCTTAGAAGCTCTAAAAGTACCAGGAGATCAAAGTTCTATGCCAATTCTCATCTTGGCTTTTACTATTACTTTTAACTTACAAAGCTCAGTTGAAACAGATCTAATATTGTCATTATACTTTCTGTTGTACACTGCCCACTTACAGAGTTAGGTATCATTCTAAACTTAATAAATAAATTGTTTGATATATTTTCTTAATCTTTCTACCTTAGAGGTCAATACACTCTTACAGTAATCAACCTGAATATCAAATCTTTGGGACTACGGTCTCTCAAGGAAATAAGTGATGGAGATGTAGCCATTTTGAGAAACAGCCACCTTTGCTATGGCAATACATTGGATTGGAATAAACTTTTTGTAACACCAAAACAAAAAATAAAAATAATCAATAATGGAAATGAAAGTGAATGTGGTAAGTGTGTGTGGTTCATGTAACTATGAATGGTATATATTTCTGAAAATCAGTTTATATTCTTAAAATTAATCAGATCACATGGTTCATCATATTAGTATATGCATTTATTTGTACATTTGAGCTGTGTAAACATTCCTCCTTCAAGGCCTCTACTGGCCTTTGGAGCATGCATGCACATGTGCAGAAGCCAGATCTGTCAGCATTCTCATATCATTTTGCCAACGTCTTGACAGAGGTTTCTTCTATGAATCTACAGACATGCTGATAAAACTGGGAAAGTACTTATCTTGTGAGCAATTAGCTATGTATAAGTGTAAATGGTATAAATGTGGGTTTGTATTCTAGCTTCCAAATGTTCCTATAGTCTATCCAGCAAAACAAATTATTTGCTGGCCAATCCTATTGGCCAGTAAATATATCTTGTTCTATGTTGATTTCCACTTTAAAATCATTAAGGCAAATTGTCACTATTGCTTTTTCATATATTGGTTGTAGTAAGTTTATGTCAGCAGTGTTTATGCCTTGGTTGAACAATACATTGCTTGTTGGAATACTGAGTCAAACCCCTTTAATATTCAATGAAAGCCATGAATAGAAGCGTAATGTACTCATTATGCCTTTCAATGACTTGCTGAACAACCTGGATATGATCCATTGTGTTGTACATTTTTGAACCCTACCTGCTCTTTTAGCTGTGCATCATTTAATGTTCTCAATATTCTTTTTGCTATTGTTTTGATAAAAACCTTGTAGATGACTGAAAGAAGGCTTATTGGGTTGTAATCTTTAAATCAACTTGGGTATTGAATCACTTGTGTATAAGAATCATTTCAGCATTTTTTCTTCTCTGAAGCATCTCAAGTATAGTTTTGCTAGTATAAACTGTGACCACCAGCTTTCAGTATTTCAACCATAACATAGTCATTTCCTAAAGCTTTGCCATTTTTCGTTGATTGTATGGCACTTGATACTTTCTCTACTAGGATATCTGGCATTTCCTCTTTAGTGGGGATTGTTACTTTTGAGTTATCTTGATCTATATATTGCTCTGAATAGAATTTTCCAATTATTTTTAGAATAATTTTCCAATAGAATTTTCCAATTATTTCTAACATTTTCTGCCTTGTTCTACACACAGAGCCATCTTCATGCAAAAATCTTCTTTCTTGTATTTATAAGCTTGTGCTTTGCTCTGTAATCCGTTTGTTTTCTTCAGTTGTTTTTTTCACAAGATTCATGTTCAACTGACATGTTTTTTTCTTGGATACATTTTCTTATGGCCTTGCAAAGTTCAAATTCTCCAGTTTATTAGTGAAACTTCCAGTATTCTTCATTGTCTGTTGTTTTTTCATTAAATCAATAGTTTTCTCAGAGATTTCTGACTGCACAAAGTGTTTTTCCAATGGAATGTAGCATATTCAAGGATGCTTTTGGCTATTTGTTCATTTTGGTCCATAATGTTCATATGGAGAAGCAGGCAGGCATGGGGGGAATCCAGGTGTCTCTGGCACAGGAGGCAGGACCATAGCTAGTGCAGGGGCCTGATCCACCAGAGGAACAAAGATGATGGGGTCGTGGCGAGGCAGCCCAGCCAGTTGCAGTCACTGCCATGCTGCGGCCCCTGCGCATTTAGCCCCCACCTGCTCCCCCCTTCCTGTTTGCCAGGCCATCGGGGGAGCAGGCAGCAAGCTCACCAGTGCTGCCACCACAATGTGAGGTGAGGCATGTGGTGGGGTGGTGCCATGCCATGTCCTCTGCACACTGAGCCCTCACTGGCCAACCTCATCTTCCAGCTCTGCCATACACATGGGACAAGCCTTCTCCCCACTGGCCCACCCCGATAGCCAGTGAATGGGAAGGTTGGGGAGTCCCCATCCCCAAGAGCCATCTGGGACTCCGCAGCCCGCATAGTGTAGGTGGGTCTAAGCGCCACAACCCTCTAAGCATCAGGCAGAGACGGAGGCACAGTGGGGGAGGCATGTCCCAGCTGTAGCAGCCATGGGCAAACAAAGACAGATGGTGGGGTCACATCCAGTAAGCCCAGCCGGACACCACCATGGCCATTGCGTGCTCAGTTCCTACCATCCAACCTCATCCTCCAGCCAGCCTGCTTCCCACTCTTCCCATTTGCTGGGGCCATTGGCAGTGGGTGGGAGAGCGGCAAGCTCACTGGAAGACAAGGTTGGATGGAGAGTTTAGCTCGTACCATTCTATGGTCACTTCCAGCGTTAAAGCGATTGATGACAGTACAATTGCAAAATATAGTTTTATCATGTGACATGACAACCTCCCCCGATGCCTAAAGAGAGAAGTTTTTGATCAGTGTGTGTGACCTGTTCTAACATGTGCCAATGAAACATAGCCATTAACCTCACAATCAATACAAAAGCTAAGAGTGGCGCAAAGAGCCATGGAAAGATACATGCTCGGCATCACAAGACAAGGTAGAAAGACTTGCACATGGATTAGAGAATAAACAAAAATATATGATGCCATCAAAAAAGTAAAAGAATTGAAATGGAAATAGGCTGGTCACATAGCATGAAGAACTGATGGCAGGTGTACTAAGGCAATCATAGAATGGGTTCCACTTGATAAAAAGCATCCATAAAAGAGAGCTAAAACAAGATGGAGTGTTGATATCAGCAAATATTGTGGACCCAACTGGCAAAGGAAAGCTCAAGATTGTACTGGTTGGAAACATGCAGAAACGGCCTTCATCCTGCAGTGGATAGACAATGGCTAAAAAGAAGAAGAAGAAGAAGAAGAAGAAGAAGAAGAAGAAGAAGAAGAAGAAGAAGAAGAAGAAGAAGAAGAAGAAGAAGAAGAAGAAGAAGAAGAAGAAGAAGAAGAAGAAGAAGAAGAAGAAGAAGAAGAAGAAGAAGAAGAAGAAGATATGGTCTACAATACATGCAATTAAAATTTTTGATAAGACTAGATTTGAAGAGAAATTTGAGGTTGTGTGAGACTTTGAAAAGCAATGTAAGTTTCTTGCATGCATTGCCAAAACAAGTTAGTTCAAAATATTTACAGATAATGTCATATACAGTAAGATACCAAGGAGCCTTGATGGTGCAGTGACCAAAGTGCAGTATTGCTGGCAAACAACCCACAGCCTAAAGTTTGATCCAGATGGGGCTCAAGGTTGAATCAGGTAGGTATGGCGGGAGCAGAGGGGTAGGCTGCACTCGGGGAACGAGAATTCGCTGTTTACAAGCGATTCCTTGTTCTGGCCCCTCCGGTTTGGTTCCACCTAGCTCAACCCGAGTGCCTGGTAACCAGGGATGTCAGGGCCCTGGGCTCAAGCTGCTGCTGTTAAACGTCAGGTCGATTACCAACAAGGCCCCCCTTATCCGGGATTTAATCCTAGAAGAGGGGGCTGACCTGGCATGTATTACCGAGACCTGGCTGGACCAGGAGGGGGGGTGCCCCTTTCGGAGATATGCCCGGACAGGTTCTCGGTTCAGCATCAGCCGCGACCCCAGGGAAGGGGTGGAGGAGTGGCTATTATAGCTCGCCAGAATCTGTGTCCTCGAAGGAGCCCTGCCCCGGAGATTGTTGGGTGTGAGATGCTCCTTCTGAAGTTGGACTTAGGGGTTCAGGTGGGCCTTTTGCTAACGTACCTGCCTCCTGGCTGCGTTGCAAAGGCCCTGCCTGTTCTGCTCAAGGCAGTTGCAGGGCTGGCGATTGAGTTCCCCAGGTTGATGGTGCTGGGGGACTTTAATCTGCCATCGCCCGGCAAAGCCTCAGGGGCAGTCCAGGAGCTCATGGCTTCCATGACAACCATGGACCTGACCCAAGTAGTTCAGGGTCCGACTCATGATGGTGGTCACACGCTTGACCTTGTGTTTCTCTCGGGGCAGTGGAGAGATGATCTGAGGCTGAGAGGTTTAGTCACAGTACCCTTGTCGTGGTCAGATCATTTCCTTCTGAGGTTGGATTTCATGGCACCACTCCTCCACCGCAAGGAGGCGCGACCGATTAAGTGGTTCCGCCCCAGGCGCCTAATGGAGCCTGACGGATTCCAGAGGGAACTTGGGGAAATACCTGAATCCCTGGTACACAGTTCATCCGAGTCTCTGGTCACGGCCTGGAATCAGGCAGCAGCGGGGGCTCTGGATCGGATTGCGCCTTTGCGACCTCTCTGTGGAAGTGGATCCAGGAGGGTTCCTTGGTTTACCGAGGAACTCCGGGAGATGAAGCGCCACAAGAGACGCCTAGAGCGACGATGGAGATCTAGTAAAGCTGAGTCTGACCGGACACTTTTAAGAACTTTCATTAAGTCTTACTTAGTGGCGATACGGGCGGCAAAATGTTTGCATTTTTCCGTTCTTATTGCGTCCGCTGACTCCCACCCAGCCGCCCTGTTTAGGGTGACCCGCACCCTTCTTGCTAAGGAGGAAGACGGAGATCCCTTGCAGGGCAGAGCTGAGGAATTTTCTCGGTTTCTGGCGGATAAAGTCATTCAGATTCGTACAGACCTGGACTCCAATTGGACAGTACAGGCTGAGACGACTGGGGCAGGTCTTAGTCCGGTTATATGGGATAGGTTTGAACCAGTGACTCCTGAGGATGTAGACAAGGCCATAGGAGCGATGAGTTCCGCCACTTGTTTATTGGACCCGTGCCCTTCCTGGTTGGTTTCGGCCACCAGGGAGGTTTCACGCGGCTGGCTCCAGGCGTTGGTCAACGGTTCTCTGAGAGAGGGGTCCGTCCCGCAGCCCTTAAAAGCTGCGGTGGTGAGACCCCTCCTCAAGAAGCCTTCCCTGGACCCGGCGGATTTAAACAACTTCTGTCCAGTCTCCAACCTTCCCTTCGCGGGGAAGGTTGTTGAGAAAGTGGTGGCGCTCCAGCTCCTACGGCTGTTGGATGACACTGATTTTCTGGATCCCTTTCAATCAGGTTTCAGGCGCGGCTACAGTACGGAAACGGCTTTGGTCACCCTGATGGATGATCTCTGACAAGCCTGGGATGGGGGTCACTCCTCTATCCTGGTGCTACTTGACCTCTCAGCGGCCTTCGATACCATTGACCATGGTATCCTTCTGCGTCGTCTCGGAGAGGTGGGGGTGGGTGGCACTGTTTTGCAGTGGTTCTCCTCCTTCCTCTCTGACAGGACGCAGTCGGTGTTGACAGGGGGGAAGAGGTCGAGCCCTAGGCCCCTACTATGCGGGGTGCCGCAGGGCTCGGTCCTCTCGCCCATCCTGTTTAACATCTACATGAAGCCACTGGGTGAGATCATCCGACGACACGGGGTGAGGTATCAGCAATATGCTGATGATACCCAGTTGTACATCTCCACCCCGTCTCAATTTGGGGAAGCCGTAGACGTAATGGGCCACTGCCTGGATGATGTTAGGGTCTGGATGGGGAAGAACCGGCTAAAACTTAACCCTGACAAGACTGAGTGGCTGTGGATATTGCCTCCTAAGGACTTGACCAATTGTCCTTCCTTGGTTCTTGGGGGGGAGAAATTAGCTCCCTCAGAATGGGTTTGCAATTTGGGTGTCCTCCTAGACCCACAGCTAAAATTGGAGCAACATCGTTCAGCTGTGGCTAGAGGGACCTTTGCACAAGTACGTCTTGTGCACCAATTGCGACCCTACTTGGAGAAGGAAGCACTTCTCACAGTCACTCATGCCCTTATCACCTCACGGCTGGATTACTGCAATGCACTCTACATGGGGCTACCCTTGAAGAGTGTCCGGCGACTGCAATTGGTGCAAAATGCAGCTGCGCGAGCTGTGGTGGGTGTACCCAGATGCACCCACGTAACACCGATCCTCCGCCAGCTGCATTGGCTGCCCATTAGTCTCCGGATCCAATTTAAGGTGTTGGTCGTTACCTTTAAAGCCCTACATGGCTCAGGGCCAGGTTACCTTCGGGACCGCATCCTGCCGCATACCTCCCTATGACCGGTTAGGTCCCACAGAGTTGGTCTCCTCCAGGTCCCATCGACCAAGCAATGCTGGTTGGCGGGGCCGAGGGGGAGAGCCTTCTCTGTGGGAGCCCCCTCCCTTTGGAACCAACTCCCTCCAGAGATCAGGACTATCCCCACCCTGCTGGCCTTCCGTAAAGCAATAAAAACTTGGCTCTTCTGGCAGGCGGGGTATGAGTGAAAGTTCTTTTTAAAATATTGATAGCATTTTAACATGTTTTTTTTAAAAAATCACTTTTATTGATATGTTTCTATACCTGTTGTTAGCCGCCCAGAGTCCCCCGGGAGTTGGGCGGCATAGAAATTTTAATAAATAAATAAATAAATAAATCAGCCTTCCATCTTTTCAAGTTCAGTAAAATGGGGGCAATATGCTGACATTGTAAACTACCCAGAGAATGCTGAAAAGCACCAGAGGAATGTATATGTCTAAGTGCTATTGCTACGTATTAACCCAGTTACTGATGCAAAGCAAAATGGGTTTTGAACCTTCCCTTCAGCTATATGAAATGTATGAATAAAAATTACTATGAAAGCACAGAACATGGAAGAAATAGCATTTCCTCTTTACCTTTTCTCTAGTTTCACTAAGCAGCTATTTACATTAGGTTTGTTAAACCATGTTTAGTTTTACTTTCTGGTAAATACCAAGTTCATCAGATTAACTGATTAATTATTACCTAACTATGGCAGGGAAGTAGAGACTAAAAAGCAATAGCAATTGTAATTGTAATAGCACTTAGACTTAAATACCACTCCATAGTACTTTACAGCATTCTCTGAATGGTTTACAGAGTCAGTATATTGCCCCTAACAATCTGGGTCCTCGTTTTACCAACCTCAGTAGGATGGAAGGCTGAGTCAGCCTTGAGTCCATCAGCCTCAAACTCCTGACTGTGGTTGGAGTTACAACAACCCTGCCTTCAAAGCACTCTACCATTACAGCTCCAAAAGCAATATTTTTAGAGTTAACCATTTATGAGATATTGAACTCATAATTCTGTTTCTACATGTAGCTCACAGAATGGGCTATGATGCAAGGATGATTGGTCAGTAGTCTTATTGTATTTGTACTGTGAACTGACTGAGTTTTAAGAGGACAAACATCTTCCATCCTTCTGAGATTGGTAAAATGAGGACCTAGATTGTTAGAGGCAATATGCAAATAATACTGACATTGTAAACTGCCCAGAGAGTGCTGTAAAGCACTGTGGGGTGATACATAAACCTAGATGCTATTGCTATGCTGATGCTATTATCACTGTTCCCTAGATGGGTGATTTTTCTGGATTTTGGCAACTGCTTGGATTTTAGCAGTTCAGAAACTGTAATTGTTTAAATAAATTTAAACCATGCCATGCACATTTCTCCTTTCTGGTATACTGATAAACATTTGGTTCTGTCTTTTAGCTGCTTCAGGACAAGTTTGCCATCCCCTCTGCTCAAATATAGGCTGCTGGGGCCCGGGGCCCTTCCAGTGCTTTTCTTGCCGTTATTTTATCCGCCAACAGGAATGTGTAAAACATTGTAATATTTATCAAGGGTAAGAGTTTCAAACATCCTATGTAATGAAGAAGTGGAATCCTTTCAATTCTACAATAATGCTTATGTGAGAAGATGCTTAGTAAGATTTTGAAATATTAAGTACTTTTCCTAAATAAAACATCTCATTAAATTCAAATGAAATTTCATCTCAGTAAACATGATTAGGTTTTCATGACACAGTCATTTTGGATCATAATGTAATGGACTGTGACTGTAAAAAGATATTGTTGTATATTTTCTGCAACAATGGCCATCAAAAGGACATTCTGCAAAATACAGAGCAATCCAAGATCTTCTTTGTGTGATTTAGCACCAGAGACCTCTGAATACCATTCTTTAGTTTCAGAAGGTTGTTTCAGGAGAACTTATATTGTTGGTGTTATCAAAAAAACACCCTTCCCCCCAAAACCCACTAGCCGAGTTGTGCAGATTTTTGATTTCAGCAAATTGTAGTAATTCAAGCTAATAACTATGATAAAGATTCTGAAAATGAACTACTGTAATGTTAAGCATGGAGTGCTAAAAGATTTAACATAATTAGTTCCTAAAAAAATATTTTCCTTTGTTTTCCTGCTGCTATAGGTTTCCAAAGTTAAGTAATCAATTGAGGAAAAACAAAATGAATGCACAATATGAAACTTTTTAAATGACTTTATTTAAAGGCAGATGTTATCTTTCACAAAAAAAGTTTTCTACATATATTGTGTTTACCTAAATAGCAAATTTTGCATCAAATTATAGGTACAGTGTAACTAGTAACAAATAATAAAGTTTATAGTTGTTTAAGCCATCTGTTTCAGTTTTCATGTTTTAATCATTCATTAAATGGTTTCAGAGATGAGATTCTCTATCTGTTAACAGATAGACCCTGTTAACTTATTTTTATGTGTATTTAGGCCACTGCCACTACATGAAACCTAATTTTTCAAAAAATTATGGAAGCCAAAGTGATTTTAGCATAATTGTGTTATTCATAGTCCTATAAATATATGTATTATGAGCTCACTTTCCTTGTACTTATGTGTTGT
Source organism: Diadophis punctatus similis (assembly GCA_023053685.1). NCBI lineage: Eukaryota > Metazoa > Chordata > Lepidosauria > Squamata > Dipsadidae > Diadophis > Diadophis punctatus. Next base: position 11,163,037 of record JALIGW010000008.1, read on the forward strand.
CTGTTTGTCAAAACCCTTAATACAAATAATACCATATCATCAGAATTCTCTTTGAATAAAATGATTTTATATTAGTCACAAAGGTACCTAAATGAAACCATAAAGTGTTCAGCAATGTCCAATGAACACAGTAAAAATATCTATGGGTATTTCTAATATTGCAAACTTACCTGGAATGCATCTCTCTGATATTTCCCTACAATGAATATAACTTTTTTTTATAATATACCTTCTTTTTAATAGTTACGACATGGTCAGAATTTCTTGCCTGTCTAAATTTGAATAATATGCTTTCTTAGTGCTGACATATTGGAAGATGATATATTTTTCTTTTGGAAGATATGGATTGTCGGTGTGGTAAAACCTTGTCAGGATGATTAGCTGCTTTAAATTGTCTCACCATGATGCTTCTACGGCTTATAATTATGTTCTGAGTCAGTTAATAAAGACACCATATATTGAGAATCCACTTAAAATCAGAAAAAATATGACACAAGGAAAAAAATCTCGGATATAATTTTCAAGGAAGTCAATTAATCAAAATATTTTAATGTAGTTTGTAATGGTTTAATTCATTATGCCAAAGCTCTGTCCTTACCCAAAGACAAATAATAATAGCTTATGATAAAAAAAGTTTTGCATTTTAAGAAAGGAGTAATTATAATAGAAGGAAGTCAGAAAAAGTAAAAGAAGGATCCAACATTGGTTTAATTTATACATGTTGCTGTTTCTTTTAGATTTTCTTGCGTTTTAAGTAAACATTTTAGAAATTGCTTTAGTAAAAATGTTTTGAAAGGTATGAGACGTACATATATAAATAAATGACATATTTCTTTTTCTATCCCTTTTAGAATGCCTCGAGAATATGAACAAAATTCTGAGTGCTTTCAGTGCCATTCAGAATGTCTTGTGCAAAATTCAACTGAACCATATTTAATTTGCAAAGGACCTGTAAGTGCACATACTTTGATAGTTCTTAGAATATTTCTTAAAATATTTGAGAATATTATATTGTTGCCCCATGCAAATATTGGTGTGCTCACAAATAGATTAATGTTCAAAGAATACATATAATTTTACTGTAGGGACCTTAAAGTATCCAATCCTAAACTTTTTATCAGCCTATATGATAATTTAGTTGCCCATATAGGCCTCCTTATTCATTTCATCAAAACTAGTAACAAGCAGAGCAGAGCAGGTTTAGAGCATACTTACCTTTTGTAGCTATAATTTCAAATATTAGTTATAATAATTTTTATCATTTTTTTAAAAAAAATTAAATTGTAGTGGCTTTAAGCCTGGGATTTAAATTATGCTGCTTTGTCTTAAAATATTGCATTAAATTACAATTCTTGTGTTATCCCAATTGCTACAAACTGTGAATAACATAATAAGAATTATGTCCCCAGGGAGTAGGACAGCCTATAAGAATCACTAAATAAATAAATAAATAAATAAATAATAAATAAATAAATAAATAAATAAATAAATAAATAAATAAATAAATAAATAAATAAATAAATAATGCCAGAAATCTTACCTGACAGGTTTCAAGAGAATTAGGAACAGCAATCAGCAACCAAGAAAGGTTCTAAAGCCTATAGGAACTGATCTCAAAAATCTAAGCAGGATTGGAATTGATTAGATGGGGGAATCACAGTATAACCTCAGTTGAACACTTGATTGGGAAGTAAAACAAAACATTCATAGATGTCTCAATGACATCACTATTAACTGAATTCAACTAATATGAGATTTTTCCCATGGAGATCACAAAAAAGAAGGAGGTTTGGTTAATGCAGGATGGAGCAGAGAAGTTATTCCGGATACTGCATGCAAAATTGCTGAAAAATATTTTGAAGAGCTTTACAACCAATGATTTCTCTGCTCATTTGGTTTCAGCCAAATATCATGCTTGCTGCAAAGTGCATGAAATCTGCACACAGGCTGCATTCTGAAATGAAAAAGAGTGAGCTCAGATTCTCATGAGGCAAGGCTGTCACCTATTGGGGAAGGATAGTTTTCCCAGTAGAGTTGTTTTCCTCTGGTAACCTTGGGAGGGGGGTGTTTAAAAGGGAGATGGTAAGAAGATGTTACCACCCTGGTAATGAAACATTTGGAAACCAACGCAAAAGCTCAGGGAACAAACCTCCACCCTCATCCTACACACGAGCTACAGATATTTTCCACTATTGCAAACTTACATGGGTGTGTAATGCTCAGATTTGTGGGAGAGTTTTGGGAGAGTTTCGCTGTGAGACGATCGTCGATACATGAACAGCTACACTTCCTCCACAAATGCCTCCACAAACAAACAATTCCAAAAAGCATACACTACTGACCACCAATCAACCACCCATAAACATCAAAACTAGTCTTCCGAAACAGATGCAAAGTGCTTTGATTCATGATCACTGAGGCCCACAAATGCATGGAAAAATGCCAACACATCATTGACGAACAAAAAACCACATGCTTCAACTCCATCAGACAGGACCTGACAGACGGACCTTAAAATGCATGATCCACAGGAATGCTAGCAAAATACAAATGCAAAAATGCAGTTCATTACAGGAGAAACTCAATACCATCACCCCCAAACCATAAGACAACAACTCAGAACTATGAATCAAAAATCTATCCAGCAGACCGCCCCCCCCAATCAGATGACAAGAAGATCATCTTCACACATGGCCTCAATTCAAGCCCACTCGCCAACCTTGAGTCCATTCTAAAAACAAACCACCTGGACGAAAAAACACACAGGCAAAGAATCATCCCCAACGTACAATGCAACAGACAAAACAAAACACTCAGCCAAAAAGAGAAGAGAGCACTAAAGAAACTGAAACAAGACAAAATGATCGTCATTCTACCAGCATACAAAGGTAGATGACCGTGGTCATGGAAAAAACTGACTATTCACCAGCAAAATTGAAAATCATTTAAATGACACCAACACCTACCAAATAATCCACAAAGATCTGACAAAACACCTAGAGAACAAAATAAAAGACACCCTAAGGAAAATGGAAAAAGAAAAATAGCTAACACCATTAGAGGTTATACATGCAACCACAAGATTTCTCCGCATCCAGATTCTACAGACTCCCCAAAATACACCAGAATGGGATCTCCTTACGCTTTTCCTTATGTTATGTCTCTATACAGAATACCAATGTACAAACTTGTAAAAACTCTGCAGAGGAAAACTCAGACACCTGGTCAATGACTCAACCCACTCAATAAACTCCATGGAGCAATTTCTTCAACTCATCAAGTACATCAAGATCAACAAGGAAGAAATCATGGTCTCCTTTGATGTCACCGCACTCTTCATCTCGATTGACATTGACCTGGTTAAACAAACCATATATCACCTATTCACCAAAATCACACCCACAAAGATGACTCCGTCACAGAACACTCCATGTCCACAGAAATCATCATGAAACTTCTGGATCTATACATGCTTCAAGTTCAATGGGAAAATCTATAAATAAATCCAAGGCACCCTGATGGGATCAGCCATATCAGGTCTAACAGCAGAAGCAATCATGCAACAACTCTAATCCATAGCCCTACCTACTATCCAACCAAAATTTTGGACATGCTACATTGGCAATACCTTTGTCAATATCGAATGCTCCCAACTTGAATAAACACACTACCTACTCAATAACATATGCCCCGGGATCAAATTCACATGCGAAGAGGAAACAGACAAAAGAATCCCATTCCTTTACTTTGACATAAGAAGATTAGAGAGAGAACTGGATGGAGAACTGGAAACCCACGTCTACCACAAACTCACTCACAGGGACCACATCCTCAGCTCTGCAAGCAACTACCCCACCGCAGACAAAAGAAGCTGCATCCAGACCCTTTTTGGAAGGTCCAGGACATACTGCAGCACCATAGCACTAAGAAAAGTGGAAGAGAAACAGCTGCTTGCCATCTTTCTCTGCAATGGCTATCCGAAAAACTTTGTATTCCGAAACATAGCACCCAAACTACAACACACCACACAGCCAACCACCCCACAAAAACTAACCCTGCCATACACAAAAGGGGTGTCAGAAATGATGGTCAGAATCTCCAACCTCTAGGAATCACAATAGCCCACAAACCCATAGCCACACTCCACCAGTAATTATTCAGAAACAAAGACAAGTTACAGAAGGATGAAAGAAACAATGTAATTTACAAAATCAACTTTAACAATTACAAACAATTCTACGTGGGACAAACATCATGTCAATTGAAAACCAAAATCCATGAAAACCAGCTGGCAGTCAATTGACATGTTCCCAAATCCCTAATCGCTATCCACACTGACATCAAACAGCACCAATTCAACTGGAGCAATACAAGAATCCTCAGCCACACTACTACCTGCTTCACTTGTGAGTTTATCGAAGCCAGGCACTCCACAAGCAATTCCATCAACAGACTCATTGACTTACAACCAGCCTATGAAGCCTTAAGAACACAACCAACCAGCAACAGCATCAACTTTCAGCCAATCCATACAACCCCCCCAAGCAGCACTTCATCTCCCAATGACCCTCACCTGGTGTGAGCTAAACATCACAAGACCCATCATAAGACCATTAATGTGACTCTCATCACAACCCCTACTGATCACACAAAGCCCTTATTAGCAGAAAAACACCAACACTGACATTCCCTAAATTCCACTGAAAATGATACCTAGCCTGGTAACGAAACATTCAGAAACCAAACCACAAGCTCGGAGAATGAACCTCCACCCTCAAATCAAAAAGTTTTTGAAAATTTGTAAGACTGTCAGGAAGTTGACTTATATTATAAACTTCAGATTGGCATGAAATCAAATGTTCTATATGTTTACTTATAGTAGTGAAATTGTAGAAAATTGTACTCTATTTTCAGTTGTCCCTCAGTATTATAATACTAATAATAAGTATTCACTTGTAATTTCTAGCATCATGAAAACATTCTCTAATACATTTCTAAACACTTTCTGATGCTGCTACAAAATATTAAGCATGAATAAATTCCTCTTTTTCCTTTCAATTCTTCTAAAAAATTGAAAGGCAGAGTAGGAGAGCTAGTAGTTGGAGAGCTGCAATCACTGTTTTTAATTACAAATAATTCATTTAAGCACTTTATATCTATTTTTCAACTAATCAGGAAGGGTATCAAGCAAATTGGATTTGATTCATTTTGCTCGGAAGGGAGAGAAGACATGTTATATTTAAATGTCTTGATTAGCCCATTAGAAAAATATCAGCCTGAAATATCTTTATAGTTGTAATTAGATGAAGCAGATGGCCCTGGCTTTTCCTACAAAATAAAGTATATAATTAGTATGTTTTTTTAAAACCTCTAGTACAAAATATTTAGCATAAGGTGCAGAAAAATAAAAAAAATAATAGAATGTTTGAAAACAACTGTTTCTCAAAAATCAATAGGATACTGAAGTAATAAAAGATACGTACGTTTTATTGTCTGACCTGCAGATATTTCAGATTTTTAAATCCATCATTCTCACCCTGCAAGATTTCTTTTGTCAATTCTTGAAGTTCCACATATTTGATGGTTTAGTTTGACAAAGCTCAATCATTACTACATTTATTAATGTACACGCAAATGTATTTCACATCCACAAAAAATGCTGTATTTCTTGTCCAGGGTCCGGGCAACTGCTTGAAGTGTGCTCACGTAATGGATGGTCCACATTGTGTTAAATCATGTCCTGCTGGCATTTTGGGAGAAAATGATACCTTAGTCTGGAAATACCCAGATGAAAATTCAGTATGTCAGTTGTGCCATCCAAATTGTGTTCGTGGGTAAGTAATTTTTTTCCCTTAATTGAAACTTAATTGAAAGGATAACATTGTAATTTATAAAATTTCAATGTATGAACAAAACAGAACCTTAACTTAATCAATGCACAATCATATATAAATACATCTGAACTGATGCTATAATTTATCTCTTTATATTTTTTATGGTTTAAAATATTTTTAGTTTGGTATACAATCAGTTTTCTTCCAGACAAAAAATATCAACTTTAATGAGGAAATTCAATCAATATAATTACATGAGTAAAAGCATTATTGTAATGTTGCCAATTTTACCATTCTCTTCTGATTTAAGCCTTCTCCCTATAGCTATACTGATACTTTGCAGAAGTCCACAAGATATTGTGATTATTCTCTTTAGCTATTTAAGTTCTTCATTTTATAATGGCCTAAAACAAAGCTAAAATTTTGAGAATTGGAATTGTAGTGACATCTGGTGGATAGTTAATATAAAGTATTTCAGGGACCACTAATTCCTAGATTGTAAACCAGTCTAGGAATTATGAGTCCACAGGAATTAAATCCTATTGATTTTATACTGGTAATTCTAATTTGGTGTTAGTAATGACAGTATTCCACAAGAAAAATTCCTAGTTTTTCCTTAAATGTCACTTAAGCTACTGTAAACTCTCAGTTTAATCAACCTTGCTTTAGTGGATTTCAAATACAATGGAAAAATTATTCCATTCACATTTAGTGGATAAATATCCATTAAATTAAAGTTTTATGGTAAATGGTGCCATTGATTTCAATTGTGGAGTAACAAATTGGTACAAAAACATATGTTCAGATTTAGTGAACTATGCATGATTTGTTATATTGAAGTTATACAGTATTCCATAGATACTCCTTTATAGAACTGTGATATTTTGAAAGAGCAGGCAAGTTTATGAAATGAAATTTATCACAGCCACAGAAGAATCACATGTGCTAGATTTTTTAAAACTAATATACTGACTGTCACATTTCATCCAGAATAAAACAGCAAGTTATAGTTCAGTTATAAAATCACATAAGCTATGTCCACTTTGATATCAAGTATATCTTTAAACTGAGTGACTTCTTGGTCAGTGTAAATAATAGTCCTGCCAACATATACCCAACAATGTATTGTTATTGAGAAATCCTTATGTGAAAACAAAGTTGACTTCCTTGAAACATTACACTAGTTATATAGGATCTTTTTTTTTTCCTGTGAACATTAATCACACATGACCTAAGTCCATGTATAGACATAATCACAAGGATCCTAGTTATCAGATGAATGTGCTGCTGTTGATTCTCTAGGAAGATTCTTCAGATTTGGCCCCTACATGTATAAATATGCCACCCACATGGAAATTATTTGCTCAAAAGTGACAGTCATATGGTTAGGATATCATGAATGTAAAACATCTCTATGTAATTAAATGTATTGCCTTATTCTTAAAAGCAACGTAATCACAACACAAAATAGGTTAATGTTCTAAAGTTGTAGTTATAAGAGTGATCCTCAATGAAACATAATGGAAAACTTGGAATGTAGAGATTATTAAAGTAATTACATTTTCAAAGATTATTTCATAATTCAATCTATAGAGATAATTAGCACATTTTGATCACTGTTCAAAATGATTATGCAGCTGATGTTTTCCAATATAAAATGACCATTGCTTAATAGTTTTAATGCTTTGCTTTGTCACAATGATGCTGCAATGCATAGGTAGTGCAATTGTTCCTCTTTTGTCATTGCAGTTGCCAGTAATAAGCCAGAAGGATAATAATATTATAATAACATTGATTATTATATGTATAATGATAGGGATCTGCCACAGAGATAGGAAAGCTCTAGGGAAGACTAGGACTGTTGTCTAGACTGGAAAGTAAAAAAACATTTCAGAAGAAGGGAATGGCAAACTACTTTGGTACTATTGCCAAAAAAAAAAACCAACCCACAGGGATGTGTCCACAATCCCCAGGAATTAAAGTTTGAATTAAAAGACAATATTACTTTGTTTGTCTTTGGGCATAAGCAAGCCAATCTGTAAGGACCTGACCAAACTGGTCCCTCAGGATAGCAAAATTCTTGACTCCATTGAATTAAATAAAAAAAACTTTTACTGGGACAAAGTGGTTGCAGGTAGAATCTGAAGGTCCCACACAAAGCACAAAGCAATTCTTCCATTTCCCCAAACCCAGTCCCCTGACCAGTCCACTGGCAGCAATGTGATGCCACAATGATGTTTTGAGAATGCTAAAATGCTGGGCAGGTAACAGGTCACTCACAGGACACGACCGCCTTGGAACCAGGCTGGAACCAGGTGGGAGGGGTCTGCTATGTCTCCGAAGACAATTCCCCTCCCAAATCCCCAAGCGGTTATAGAAAAATAGCATGCAAAAAATGCCAGCAAGCCTTCCCCCCACCAACAGAATGGCAGGACAAATGGTGTACCTGACATGCTGCCCCCCTAAACAGCCACGTTAGTCCTGTAGAACAAAACAAAATAAAAAGGGAGAGAAGAAGGTTAAAACTGAAAATTTTCATTTAGGTTTATCAGGATATTGATTATGAAAGCACTTTAAAAGTGTAGGAGCCCTAACATGGCGCTGGTCAACCCATTCAATTTGGACTTCTGGGAAACCATTCCAAGCTACTAAATATTGAAGGTTCCCCCTATGTTTACAGGAATCTAAAATATCTCTGTTATGACTGGCTTGGGTGGCGGTGGAAGCTTAGGTCTGAGCGGGAGGTGATTTCAGGTTTTAATAAGCTGCAGACAGTTTATTAAGATGATGCTTCCCTCCAGCTGGACCTCTCCAAATGAACGGAGGAGATCGGGAGCCTGGGAAATTGATCAAGACTCAGGTGGTCCATAGGCATCAGAAAGAAGGAAGACTGGGAAGGAAGAACCAAAGGGATAACTCTCACCCGAGGCAGCTGTTGTGGCCGAGATGGGAGCGACAGCCAGAGCTGGAATTGCTTTGTGTTTTGAGCGGGACCTTCAGATTCCGCCTAATGTGAGGATCTGCCCCAACTGGTCCCTCAGGAAAGCAAAACTCTTGATTCCATTGAGTTGAATTGAAAGAACTTTTACTGAGAGAAAGTGGTTGCACTAAAGTCACACGGAATCTGAAGGTCCCATGCAAAGCACAAAGCAATTTTTCTGTTTCCCCAAACCCAATCCCCTGATCAGTCCACCAGCAGCCAATGTGATGCCACAAGGATGTTTTGGGAACACTGTGTGCAAGGCAGATAACAGGTCACTCCCAGAGCAAGATATCCTTGGAACCAGGCTGGAACCAGCTGGGATGGAGTCTGCTCCATCTCTGAAGACAATCCCCCTCCTAATTTCCAAGCAGTAATAGCAAAAGAGAAAACATGCAAAAATGCCAGCCAGCCTTCCCCTCTCCCTCCAACAGAATGGCAGGACACAGTGGTGTACTTGACACGATAATGTAGAATCACTTGCAGAGCCGGCGCAACGTGTAACATGTGCACACTGGTGCAATAGGACTGGGTGTTATTAACATGTGTTATTGGGCTAGGGATTTTCTGTCTTCACTGTGAGTTATATTGTGTTGGGGGGGTGCACTGAGGGAGCTCAACCAATCTCATTGTACGTATGTTGTGCAGTGATAAAGTTTGAAACTCTTCATCATAGCTTTATTTCAGAGTTACATTTGTGGTTTGTAAAAAGCATTTTTACAAAATTAATTTGATTGAGAAATGTGAAATAATGCTTAAGGTCATTTTGGGTTGTATACCACTATGGTCACCATAAAAGATAGTCTTTTAATTGCTTTATTCTTAATCATCTGGGAATATAATTTAAAGTTCTTTATAAATATTGATAATAAGTAAAATCTCTTGTTCTCACCTACCTACTTCCATTGGTAGAATGAAGATAGAACTTTAAATATTTCTTATAGAATTATTTAAATGATTGTTTAGGTGCTGAATGTAAGTTGTTAGAGAAAAAAGGCAGAATATCTACTATTGTTTCTTACTAAATAGTAACAGCAATTCATTCATTCATTCATTCATTTATCAAACTTCTTTGCTTGTAGGCAGGGCTTCAGCTCAGTGATGTAGGGTTCTGATAACTCCCATTTTGTGCTCCAGTGGGTGGTGAGAATTGAAATGTAAATATTGATCTGTGTGTGATCCACCCACTGGAGCACAAAATGAGAGTTATCAGAACCCAACACCATTGAGCTGAAGACCTGCCTACCAGCAAAGAAGTTTGATAAATGAATGAATGAATGAATGAATGAATGAATGAATGAATGAATGAATGAATGAATGAACGAATGAACGAATGAATGAATTGCTGTTACTAAAGAAAAATAACTAAAACCATCAAGGAAGCCCTCAGAACATATGGCTATCCCAAGTTGGCTTTCATCTGTCCAGTTGCCTCTTGAAAAAGCACCTTTGGGACAGGATGTTGCAGGTTACTCAAATTCAAAGCTTTGGCTTAAGCAGAAACTGCCCTGAATAAAAACATTTGGTACAAGATTCTTGATAACTGGCTAAGTACTTTATTTATTAATAATCACGTGGTCTTGCAAAAAAAATTACTGATGTTCACAGAGCAAACAGTTAAATATTAAATTAAAATATTCTGGTCTCTTTTTAATTCTGTTCATTTTTATTTTCCTTGCTTTTATAGATGCAAAGGACCTGGACCCGAAGGCTGCCCTAGTGGGTAATTATTGTTAACTAATGTAAAGTCATATGTCCATTTATAGCTGTGTCCAATTAAGCCAAGAATATTGTGGCAAAACAAAGCAGATTTTAATAAAATGGATTCTTATACACAAAGTATGTTTCTTTTTTTCTTTCTTTCTTTCTTTCTTTCTTTCTTTCTTTCTTTCTTTCTTTCTTTCTTTCTTTTATTTGTCAAAACATGTACAAGATAACAGGTATGGTATAAACATAAACAAAAGCAAAATGGTATAGGTAAATTTGGACAATAGTACAGTAGGACAGGGACGGTAGGCACGATGGTGCGCTTATGCACGCCCCTTACAGACCTCTTAGAAATGGGGAGAGGTCGACTGTAGACAGTCTAAGGTTAAAGTTTTTGGGGTTTGGGGAAGAAACCACAGAGTCAGGTAGTGCATTCCAGGCATTGATTACTCTATTGCTGTATTTTGTATTTTCTGCAGTCGAGTTTCAAGCAGTTTACATTGAGTTTGAATCTATTCTGTGCTCGTGTGTTGTTGAGGTTGAAGCTGAAGTATTCATTGACAGGTGGGACATTGTGGTAGATGATCTTATGAACTACATTTAGATCAGATCGAAGGCGATGTAGCTCTAAGTTATCTAAGCCCAAAATTTCAAGTCTGGTGGAATAAGGTATTCTGTTGCGAGCAGAGGAGTGGAGGACTCTTCTTGTGGAATATTTCTGGACTCTCTCAATTGTATTAATGTCCGATATGCTGTGTGGGTTCCAGACAGGTGAGCTGTATTCGAGAATTGGTCTGGCAAATGTTTTGTATGCTCTGGTTAGCAGTGTAATATTGCCAGAGAAGAAGCTACGCAAGATTAGGTTAACAACTCGTAGTGCCTTTTTGGCAATGTTGTTACAATGGGCTCTGGCACTTAGGTCATTAGATATGAGTACTCTAAGATCCTTAACAGAGTGAGGGTTATCTACAAGGTCGTGTCCTCCAAGTTTGTATTTTGTGTTCGAATTCTTTTTGCCAATGTGTAAGACAGAGCATTTGTTGGTTGACATTTGAAGTTGCCAGTTATCAGACCATTGTGATACATGGTCCAGGTCTTTTTGAAGGGTAGAAGTATTGTCGGTGGTGTTGAATAGTTTAATAGTTGTAGCTTTAGAAAAGAGACCCAGATCCATTATTAGTTTATAGCAGTTTACATAGTTTTTAATATGAATGGTCAGTAAGGAAGAGGTAATGCATTCACTGTACTCCAATCATAGCATGAAAATATTAGCCAATAGGAAAGAGGTCATTAATCCAATCATATTTTTAAATATTAATGTAATATTTAAAATCCAGTTAATGGATAGAAACTTTCCACTATGCTACAGTTGCTTCTTAGGTCCTAACCACATAATCACATCTTTGTTTTGTACAACATTAATTTTCCTAATGTCTAATTTTCTAATTATAGCTAATTTTTTAATTATAGAAAATTCCACAATAGTATATGAAGTGAGCATGTTTTTGTTTCCCTTCATGGAAATATAAGTATCTATAGTTATATTTATATAGCTATTATACTATCTATCTTAATAACTGTATTGATAGATACAGATGATATAACTTTATTTTTATGTTTGGCAAATGTTATGAGGATGCATATCAAATTATAGTTTGATGGTCATAATTTTACAGAAATGACATTGAACTTCACAAATCATACATGTTCTTCATTCAGTAGTCTAGATCAGAAAACTGAAGCCAAGAATATTAATACTATCTTTATTATTTATGGTTACAGCAACAAAATCTTGCAAAATTGACAGTGCTTCCTCTTTCCTGTACCATTATCTTCCAGAAAGCTAAGGAGGGTCAATTCTGAAGTGCTTTCTCCTCTCCCATTCCTGCTTTGGATTTCTCTTATCAGACTTTTGTCTAGGCTACAAGCCTTCTTCCTGTTCCTCAAGGTTATTCTTACAGTCTATTACAACCAGAGGTGGGATCCTACCTCTGATTGCCGGTGCGGTTAATTGCTGACTTCGCGGCAGAGCCGAAGACGCTGCTCGAGCCTGCTCCCGTTCGCGGAGCGGGAGCATTCCCCGGGCGCTTTCCCCGCCCGCATGGAAGCCGCCCATGGCGTTCTTTTGCCCTACGCGCATGGCCCCATGCGCGTAGGGCAAAAGAACGCCATGGGCGGCTTCCATGCGGGCGGGGAAAGCGCCCGGGGAATGCTCCCGCTCCGCGAACGGGAGCAGGCTCGAGCAGCGTCTCCGGCTCTGCCGCGAAGTCAGCAATTAACCGCACCGGCAATCAGAGGTAGGATCCCACCTCTGATTACAACTTCATTGCTTCAGACTGCATTGGGGGAAACCACTGCCTGACATTTTATTATCTTTCCTTTTAAAAAAATGGTCCAAATGCTCACATATGATAATGAACTGGATTTATCCATAATATAGAAGCAATAGAACTATCCCCACCATGCTGGCCTTCCGAAAAGCCGTCAAGACATGGCTTTTCCTGCAGGCAGGGGGTTAGAGACTAATCCATCTGAGCTCTCCCCCGGGTATGTCTGGTTGATGGATGTTTTTTAATATTGAATTTTTAATTTTTGTATTTGCTTTTAATTAATGTTTATTGCTGGTTTCTTGTATTTTTTTTGCTGTACGCTGCCCTGAGTCCCTCGGGAGTAGGGCGGCATATAAGAAAACCAAAATAAAATAAATAAAATAATAATAGTAACTGTTTCTGTCTTGTAGATCTAAAATTCCATCCATTGCAGCTGGAGTTGTTGGGAGCATTCTTTGCTTAGTTGTTATAGCCCTGGGTATTGGTCTTTTTGTGCGTAGACGTCGGATTGTTAGAAAACGTACTTTGCGCAGACTGCTGCAAGAAAGAGAGGTAAATATAACTAATGATTCAGAAGAGAACTAACTAGTATGGATTCACAATTGCACTAGCATCTCAGAGACTTTCTAAGTTGTCTGTTATTCCGTATTTGTTTCAATAGAAATAATGAGCTTTCTGTCTGGAATGAAACCACATTCTTCTAGCTCTCATATAAGAATATAGTATTTCTAAATGTTTGTATGTTCCTAATAGTATTAGAGCTATTATAATATAAATAAGGTCCTGATGGTATTTCTAATGATGAATAAGCTGATTATTTGTTTCTCAGCAGTGATTTGCCAAGTAATTTGTTATGGATTTATAATATTATAGCACAAATAGGTTTGAATCCTTTGTTTTACATTTTTCAAAAACCACCCTTCCTTGGGTGGTTGAAAAGAAATTGTTTCTTCTTAAGCCATGCCCTTTTTGATTCAATAGCTTGTTGAACCTTTGACACCAAGTGGGGAAGCACCAAACCAAGCACTTCTAAGAATCTTAAAAGAAACAGAATTTAAAAAAGTAAAAGTCCTTGGCTCTGGAGCTTTTGGCACTGTCTATCAGGTAAATTATCATCTTTTCTAAATATGTATGTACTGTATTTTTCGCACTATAAGACGCTCTGGACTATAAGACACACCTAGCTTTTGGAGAGGAAAACAAGAAAAAAAATCTGCTCCTGCCTCTCAGCCAGCAATTTGCCTCCTTACAGCAAACAGTCTGGTCAACTTCAGCACAGCCTGATTTAGCACAAGCAGCTGATTGGTGGTTGGATCGGCCTCCCGGAATACCACCGATCACCTGTTCCAGGCTGCAGGGATTGCTGCCACCCATCGCCACCTCTGCATGCGCCATTTTCAGCCTTCCTGCGCCCCATTTATGGCCTCCGCGCATCCCGTTTTTGGCCTCCACGTGCCCCATTTTCTGCCTCCAGGTATCCCATTTTTTGCCCATTGCAGGCGGCAGGGATTGCCACTGCCACCATTCGATAAGATGCACAGGGGCCGAAAATGGGGCGTGCGGAAACTAAAAATAGCATACGTGGAAGCCGAAGATGGGGCACACAGAGGTAGCGATGGCAGCAGCAGTGATGGGTGGTGGTGGCAGAGATGGGTGGCAGCGATCACCACTGCCTGGAACAGCTGATCGGCAATATTCTGGGAGGATGATCCAACCGCCAATCAGCTGCTCATGCTAAATCAGACTGTGCTGAAGCTGACTCAGCTGTTTGCTGCAAGGAGGCAAATTGCTGGGAGGCAGAGGCTGAAAAGTGGGGGCTGGTGGGTGGGTGTGGCTTTGGCAACATTTGCTCTATGAGAGGCACAAACATTTCCACCCACTTTTTGAGAGGGGAAGTGCATCTTATAGACCGAAAAATACATATTTGTGTCTGTATATAAGTGAAAAATCAGTTCTGTATAAACTTATTTGGAATTAAACCCCATTGACAATCCATAGTAAATGTACATAGAATCATGCTGTTGTACACCCAAATTATCGTACATTTATATATATATATATATATATATATATATATATATATATATATATATATATATATATATATATATATATATATATATATATATATATATATATATATATATATATATATGTAGGATTTTTTGCTGATAAATGAAAATAAAGGGAGACTATTATAGATCTATTTCGAGCTTATTTTGCTCTCGTCAGATAGCCATACCCCTTACTGGGATTTGAACCCGGGCCGGCTGCCTTGCAGTGCAGCAACTTATCCATTAGGCCATAGGCTCTGTTCCCAATCAGCTCTTTCACCAGGAAAGGGTTATATGTGTTTTTCTGTCGTGTTATCCTGGTGTACCCAAATATGGGAGAGAAAGCATCACAGCTTCCTTTTTGCCTTTCAGCCCCGTCACAGGGACCATCCAGGCTGATTTTAATATAGCCGACACACTAATCTGTATGTGTAGGATTTTTTGCTGATAAATGAAAATAAAGGGAGACTATTATAGATCTATTTCGAGCTTATTTTGCTCTCGTCAGATAGCCATACCCCTTACTGGGATTTGAACCCGGGCCGGCTGCCTTGCAGTGCAGCAACTTATCCATTAGGTCATAGGCTCTGTTCCCAATCAGCGTATATATATATATATATATATATATATATATATATATATATATATATATATATATATATATATATATATATATATATATATATATATATATATATATATATATATATATATATATATATACACATACACACACATATACACACACACACACACACACACACACACACACACACACACTTATACTTACTGTCTTAATCAAATACAATTTATCTAGAAACCATTCAATTTATATGGATGTATTAAAGTCTGTTCATAATCTATTTTACTTGCTAATTGTCTTAATTTATGTTAAATTTACTCGTTTTGATTTTTTTAACAGGGTCTCTGGATTCCAGAAGGAGAAAAAGTTAAAATTCCTGTAGCCATTAAGGAATTAAGAGAGGCTACATCACCCAAAGCTAACAAAGAAATTCTTGATGTGAGCTTTCTTTTTCCTTGTTTTTTGAAGATTTAAAATATAGGCTGTAGGGACTTTATAGCATGTAAATAAATATTAATGCATTGTTGGTGAAGGCAAAGTATTTATGTCATTGTAGTATTTCTTGCAACTGATTTTTATCTTCAAGGGGCTAGGCAGAGAGACTATGTTTGGACTTCTTCAAATGACTATAGGTAGTCCTTGACATATGCCCATAATGGAGCCTGAAGTTACAGTCAAAAGTTGTAAGTCGAGGCATGATGTGACCAAAACTATTTTTTTGACATTTTTTTGTATCAGTCATTTGCAAACAGGATAGTCATTAAGTGAATTAATTTTACCCAATGGATTTTTTTTTAACTGGAAACCAGAAGTAAACACTAAAAAAAATTGCAATTTTTTTGCAATATTGCTCACAAGACCCTGAGATACTGCAAATGGCTGTAAAAATGTGTCAGTTAAGTGCGCAAAAGTGACCCCCTGCAGCTATTGTAACTTTGAATGGTCATAAATAGATTTGGGAGGATGGTCTGTTATAACTTCAAATAGTTTCTCAGTAGCTGCTATAAGTTGAAGACTATTGTATTTAGTGTATTTAATGTTCCACTCTAAATTTTTGATGAATTTTATGTAGATGAATTGAAATTTACAAAAAAAAGCAAAGGCACATTTAGGTGGGCTTAGAAAAGGTTAGTTTGTTTCAAGTAATTACTTTGTGGTACATAAGATATGCTCTCCTTCCTTTATCTTATCTATGTAATCATAAAATGTTACTATTATAAACATACCACATATGTAGACATACGTCCCTTTTCAGAATGAGCAAGTTATGCAAAGTTAGAAATTCCAAACTACAGTTTAACAACAAAAACGTCAGTCTATTTTTTCAAAGCATTTTAAAAGTATATGGTGACACAATGGCTTCAGCATTATTTCTTAAAGGAGTTGATAGCTGTTTGTTTTTATACTATCAAATGTAATAGACACTGTGAAATACTGAAACAGTTCCACATTCTGATGGCTGATAGGTGGTATTTCTAGTTTGGCAGAATTCAAGTTAATGTTTATAAAGATTTGGAACTTTCAGTCAATTCATGGAAATAGGTTAAAAAAACATTATAAAATAATTAATGAAATAGGAGTCTATGAAAGAGAAAGCAAAGAAGCATATGTTTATGATACTAGATTTATTACAGTGGAATTAAAAATATGCAGACTACGGAAGAACTGTTTAAAAGATCTTTGTAGAAACATTTACAGTATACAGCATATTTGACCCAGGCATATAATACATTCCATTTTTTTAATATTCTGGATCCTCTCACGAAATTGCCCACTCTTTCCTAATGAACTAAATGCTATTTGAAAAATGAAGCATTTTGCTTTGTGTCCTTATTTCTTTGATTTGGGCCATATTCTGATTTAGCAGCCTCATGCTACCGAGACATTTGTGGCATATGCAATGGTTGCTAACAATGGCTCCTTGTGGTATTGTGGGTCAGATGTAATATGTAGACGTATGCAGATCCATCATTCTCCAAATCAGCATGTTTTCTGCAATTGCAGAGAAAATGTCATGAGGGGAAGAGGGAACTTTTCTTTCTGTTGTTTGCATGGGACAACCTCAGAATCAGTTTACTCTACTTCTGTAACCATTTAAGCTTCAGTAAAATATACTCTTGGCAAAACAAATGGTGAGGAATCTTTCTTTGCTAGATGACTGACTGAGACTGATGACATAAAAGCACAATTACATGATAATGAGTGATTCAATATATTATGACTAAGATATTATTTGATTGGGTTTCGGAGAATAAATAGAGCTGATGAAATCAAAAGAAAAAACTGAGGTGTCCTTAGTTTAGGTTGTTGGCTAAACTAGGTTTAGCTAAACAAGGAGGCAGGTGCAACTGAATAAACAAGCTTCTTCCCTCTTTATCCAATTTAAAGCCAGTGATTTTTGCTGTGATACTTTTGAGAAGAGGTGAAATTTGATTTATTGGGACTAATTTTTGTTATGGTTTCTCTTAACATGGTCTTCATTAAATAATGACAATTGTCATAATGTAAAATTTCCTTACAGTAAGTGTATATATTTTCTCTCTGCTGGTCTATGACTGTATTGGTAGATTTCATATATATTTTCTGTTTTCTTTCCCATTCTCCTTTTTTTTATTTCTACAGTGCTTATTAAGATCTTTATAAACCAATTTACAGGTTTGGAAAATGTAGTAGTAAATTACTTTCTTATGTTTTATGAGGTTGTCTATTAGGAATCCTAGCAGATTACTGCAGTAAATGGACAGAAAAGCATCAATATATGTGTTGGAGCCATTAATTTAAAAAATTACATTGTTATTTAAATAAATTGATTAAATTGTTATAAATTGTTTTATTTTTATTGAATCTTATTACAATTAAGCTACTTTGATTTTACTTCAATATTCAGCCTGAGATGGTAATTTGCAATTTACAATTATACGTAGTTGAAAGTTGTCATTTGGATATGTGGATATCCTATACCTATTTAGATCATGTGCATTAATGAAGAGAGAAAAAATAAAATATAATTGTCCTATGTTGAAATATAACAGGTGTCAATTCTAGCCTTCAGATTAATTCTCATTCCAAATAGAATTTAGCATGATTCAGATTAATTCTGTCAATTAATTAATGAAATAATTGTAGTAATTTATAAATTATTTATTTATTTAATTAATTAGTTATTTTTATTTCTCAAATTTATTTGCTGCCCATCTCGTAGTTCAGGTGATTCTATATGGCTTGCATCAAGATAAAAACCAACATTCAGTTATCCTAAATAATAACCCCATGCCTGACAGAATAGCCAGGTTTTAAGGCTTTTCCTGAAATCTAAAAAAGAGGGGGCAGATCTTACCTTCTGAGACAAGATAGTATATACTAATATTGTAATTTCTTACAGAGTATGTAATTTGTTTTTCTCCCCCCCCCCCACTCTCTCTTTTGATTAGGAAGCATATGTGATGGCAAGTGTCGATAATCCCCATGTGTGCCGTTTGCTGGGAATTTGCCTCACATCAACTGTCCAACTCATCACCCAGCTTATGCCCTATGGCTGCCTTCTTGACTATGTCAGAGAACACAAAGATAACATTGGATCCCAGTACCTTCTCAACTGGTGTGTGCAGATTGCAAAGGTATGTTAACAACAAACTCCATCTAGTTCTCCAAAAATGTCTAGAACATTGACCTAAATTTAGATTTGTCACTCTGATCCAGCTGATCCTACAAGCAGTTCTTGGTTTTTAGTTTCCACGTGCTAAATTAAAAGTTCCCTTGCAATCTTGGATGTGTTTTAAAATGCAGGTAGTTCTCGACTAACAGCCAATTATTTAATGTCCATTGAAAGTTACAACAGATTCAGAAAGGGTGTTTTATGGCCCATAAAGCACTTCCAGCCATTGTAAAATGTCGCACTTTCCCCTTTGCAGTCAAATGGTCACAGTCTAAATACTGGTAATCTATTCACACTTATAACCAGTTGCAAAAAGCCCTGCAATAATTTGATCATGACTTGCAATCTTCCAGTCAACGGAAAAATCAGCAGGGAAGATTTTCAAGCTGTTGCTGCCTGCTGAGAAGATGCCTTCTTGTCTCCTACTAAGGGGACAATTCTCCTACTGAATTCCTTTGGTAAAATGAAGAAATGGAATTCAGATCCCAAAGATCCGAGCTCTGTTTCTTTCACCAGAGAAGTTCTCTTAACATGCAGAAGGAAGCTGAAATCCTCTAGCAGGAGGATATTCCAGACACCTGGAATATCCCTGCTCCATTCCTGTAGTCTGTTGGAGCAGTCCTTTTCTGCGAATGGAAGGAAACTGAACTCCTCCACCAAGGTGCAGAAATGGAGCTCAAACTCTCAAGCATTTGTTTTGGCAAACTGCAGAAATGTATCTGAGCTCAGATAGATTCTTGTAGCTTGCTAGAGTAATTATTTCTCTACACTGTGGGGAACTGAACTTGACAAAGTTCAGTTCCCCTCTTTTGCTCCATTTCCAACCCAGGAGATTGCTTAACAATCACAACCAAGAGTGCCAGGAATGTATTTTTAATTAATACATATTAATATAATTTTGTTCTGCACATTCACTCATTTTTTAATACTGCTGAAAAAGCAACAGCTTTATTGTGACTACCTCAATATTCTGTAAGTACAAAATTCATTTTCTTAATGTTTTCTGTAATGTGGCTATAGATGTTATGTGGTACAATAAGATGCTTTAACTGTTAACATGTTTAGGGAATGAATTACTTAGAGGAACGTCGTTTGGTACACCGTGATTTGGCTGCCAGAAATGTCCTTGTTAAGACTCCCCAGCATGTGAAGATCACAGACTTTGGATTGGCCAAATTACTTGGTGCAGAAGAGAAGGAGTACCATGCTGAAGGAGGAAAAGTAAGAGCATCAATTTATTTATTTATTCTGGTTTATACAACGTTGAGTTTTCAGATACTCAAGTTCAGTTTTCAGTCACTTTGGACAGTGGTGGAAACTATATTGACAAATAAACTATATATATATATAACCTATGCAGAATAGAGCAAGCTTAGAAATATAGAAGCTTTTAAAAATAAATGCTTGCTCTGAAGAGGCCCAATGCTATTGTATCTTCTTTTAAATAATAGAGAACAATGTATACTTCCAGAAATTTTAATTAATTTTAACAGCTCTGTACAAGTATAGTCTGAAATGTAACAGTGTCCTGTTTAGTATTAGAGTTTAGTTACCTTGGAGTAGATCTATTTAAATAATTGGGAAGAGTTAGTGTGACTACATTTAAGAAAACTTTCTGGCATAATGTACATTTCTCCAATTCTTTGCTATTTCTATGGGTCAGGCACACATGCACAGAAATACACAGCAAACAGTGTATATCATCTGTGCTGTTTGCTGTTTGGCAAATTGCTTGGAGGCAGAGGACTTTTTTCCTTGTTTTCCTCCCCCAAAACTAAGGTGCGTCTTATACTTCGGTGCGTCTTATACTCCAAAAAATACGGTACATTGTTGGCTTGTTTATATATTGCCAACCCAACCGTTTGGACAGAGCCCTAACAATACTTATCATGAATTTCTGGCTGGCTGCAATGATATGTATAATATAACCAGTTGCGTGCATTAGTATATACTGTCATACTTTCTAAAATAATGAATTTCATTATTCTCATCTGCTTGCAATGGTTTCAATCTCATTCTAGGTTCCAATTAAATGGATGGCTTTGGAGTCAATTTTGCATCGCATTTATACCCATCAGAGTGATGTTTGGAGTTTTGGTAAGTGTAAAAACATGCTGGGCTAATTCTAAATTGGTCACTGAGCTGATTTGCAAGGCTTGCTCTATAATATTTCTTCTTGTAGAGACACAGGGATAATGTTATGGAATTGCATCTCTCCAAAGAGCCCTTGATGCACAAAATTATTATAACATATGGTTTTTAATGGAAACAAAATTTGGATCATTCTGTCAAACTTCTATTGTTCAGTATGTGTGGAAGGAGATTGTGGTTTGGGTTTGGGGTTTTTGGTTTGGTTTGGTTTGGTTTTTTTGCAGAAAGAAGCATTTAGTTAGGTGGTTTTTTGGATAGTCCCCATGATATATTATCTGAAGAAGAACAAAGTATCACTGTGTTTGTCCAAACAATTTTGAGTAGGCAGTAAATAACATGCAAACCAGAATAAGCCATTGGGATTCTAAAATATGCCAGGAAAGGAAGGAAGTTCAACGATTAGTCAACAATCATGGTTTTGTTATGTACTTCTCTAAGCAAAAGCACAAATAGTATAAAGTAGTAAGATGAAACTATGGAGCTACCCACATATCTGTATTTTTTCAAAAGAAATATTATGGCAGAGACTGCATCTTCGTCTGATTGAAAGTCATGTGTGCAGTAATTAAAATATTGGACTGGGATCCAGGTTTAACTCTCAATCCAAATTATATTGCTCAGTGAGGGATTTCAGACCTATCATTTGAAACTTAGATGGCAAGTTCAATGATCAGATAAATAAATACTACTGAAAATACAGGCATAACAGTCTGAAGTTGTGTTGCTCAGTGAAGCAAGTCCTATACGCCAAACATTTTCAATAATGTTTATATGGATATTTCCCCCCAAAGTTTCTGATTATTGAAAATCTAGGACTGTTATTCTTGCAGCCCATCATACTGATAGTAATCATATCCAAATTCATAAAAAGCAGCCTATATCATAAATTGCATATATTACAAAAAGAAAAAGAGGAATTTGGCTGTGTGTGCCAGTTCAAAATGCTGTCAAAATGCTATTGATTTGTTGAATTAAAACAAAATCCTATCACAGTTCAAAAATTGTGTTAAGACAATTTTTGAGAAAATTTAAGATAAAAAGTATTTTTGTCTAAGACAATTATTCTACCTAAATTTGCCAAAAAAGAAGAATGTATTGGTTACAGATATAAAGTGATGCTTTAAAGAAATTGAATAGTGTTGAAAGCAGTTTTTACTTTTGTGAACATTAGAAAATAATTTCATTCTTTGTAAGAAGATTATTCCTCTATTCTGATTGGAAAACAAACAAATGGTAATGAGCCCTTAGTACTTTAAATCATTAACAATTAACAATTTTCAATTCACTTAAACTTGTTCCTTGAGCAAATAATCAAGTTATTTATTACATGCTATTAGTATTTGGCTTTCTAGTTTACTGGATGAGCCTTTCAACTTTCTATGGTGCTCTACATTTCAGGTGTCACTGTTTGGGAATTAATGACATTTGGATCTAAACCATATGATGGTATTCCAGCCAGTGAAATTTCCTCTGTCTTGGAGAAAGGAGAACGGTTGCCTCAGCCCCCCATATGTACAATTGATGTGTATATGATCATGGTCAAATGTAAGTCATTCCTATCTAACAGGAATTCCTGTCTTACTTTCACTTATTTGCTTTAAATAGAGTATTCACTCTTCTAAATACATTTAACATTTGACCATAGTTACAATTTATTTATTGCAAGCTTTCTGGCATAATCCTGTCTTCTGCTTCTGTACAAAGTAATGTACAGTTTTAGGTGGATTAATCTTACTCATATTCTTTCATATTCTCTATGTATGATGCTATCAAACTAAAGGCTGATGCTTCTTATGAACAATTAGTTATTCATTCATAAATCACTTCCATTATTAAAGAACTTTCCCCAAAAAAAGTAGCTTGAAAAGGGAAACAATTGATTATCCAACTGCAAAGATATATGTGTAACAATGCAAATTTGGATTAGGACTAGAGGACACAAATTTAAATCCCTATAGAACTACAGTGTTCATTGACTGCTTTCACATATTCAGGGGTGAAATTCAGCAGGTTCTGACAGATTCTGGAGAACCGGTAGCGGAAATTTTGTGTAGTTCGGAGAACCGGCAAATACCACCTCTGGCTGGCCCAGAGATTTTGCAATATCCTTCCCTCCTGGAGTGTGGTGGGAATGGAGATTTTGCAGTATCCTTCCCCTGCCACGCCCACCAAGCCACACCCACAGAACCGGTAGGGAAAAAATTTGAATTTCACCCCTGATGTTATTACTCAGCATTACAAAGTTGTTAATTACAGTGATATAAAATTGTTCTGGAGGATCCAGTGGAAAAATGGTTCAATAACTATAATTTTAAAAAATAATATTCAGTGTATCATAATAAGAGCACTAAGAAATCCACTTCTGTAGCAGGAAATGCAAGACTAGCCAAAATATGAAAAATAATTGTAGACATCACTGTAACATTTGTTTGTCTAGAAGCCAGTAACTGAATTCTAAAAACAGAGAATGCATCACAAAACCCTGTAAATTATTATCTCAGCTGGAAGGACACAGAAAAAGTGGTCCTTCAGGTACCGAGACCAAAGAAAAGGCTCGATAGATATAGAAAATCACTTTGAATTGTAATTGGAAATAATCTGGAAGCCAGTTGAGATTCTTTAACACTGAAGAACACAGTCATGTTATTCATGAGTGGATATGCAATATCAGCTACAACCAATCAAATATGTTCAATTCACCTAACTGAAATGCTGAAGCAGAGAAATACAAAAGTTGTATTTTTATGAAAGGGTGTCAGAAAAATCCCACTCTCTTTTTACTTGCAAATGTATGAGATATCCAAATTGTTATCAAATGTTATGCAACTCAAGAGACTTCTTGGCAGAGGGGTTTTTGTGTTTTGGGGTTTTGGGGGGGTTGCATCATTTCCAATTTTGACTTAAAAATTGGTGACTTTGATACTAGCTTTTTCATTTTCATTTATTAAATTATTATAAAGCAGAAATATTTATTTTCAGAAGTGATTGTTCCAGAACAGCCTTTATATAGCTCTATAGATAGATAGGAGATCTCAGATTGCAA
The DNA here is from genome assembly GCA_023053685.1 of Diadophis punctatus similis. NCBI lineage: Eukaryota > Metazoa > Chordata > Lepidosauria > Squamata > Dipsadidae > Diadophis > Diadophis punctatus. The sequence goes on from JALIGW010000008.1 coordinate 11,187,374, forward strand.
TTTAAAAATTTTTACATATGAGGAAAAGGAAGGAAGGATTCCTTACAGAAGGAAGGAAGAAGGTGTTTTAGTAGGATTCTAACTAGCTGTAATAATTATTTCTAGACAATAAAAAATATTTACAAATAGCCCACAAGGTGGCAAAAAAACACTTCATTCTGAATTTTGGACAATTTAGTCTGCTAATACATTCAAAGCTGAACCAATACATTTTGGAAATTCAAATGAAGATTGATTATTAGTTCTTTGCAAAACTTTAGCCTGAAAAAAGATATTAATACAGTTATTAAACTTTTAAAGCTTTTGGGTAGACGGGGTTTATGCTGTTTAAACATTTTATTAGATTATAAAATAAAATACAAAACACAAAAGCAAATAGGAAGACACAGTGGGGGGAAGAAGGGGAAAGAGAAGTGAGAGTGAACAGTGGGAGGAAAAAAAAGTGTTGACTTCCGGCTCTCTCTATTGCGGTAAAATACATAAAGCATTAACATCAAGCCACAACATTTTATTTTTCCATAATAATATAAACTAGCCATTTCTATAAAAACAAATCAATCTAATCAGTAAAACCCAAAATCAAAGTTTCATTTTTTCCCCACCAGTCCAGAAACAATCTCCATGTGGCAACAAAAGAACTTATATTCTTTTCTTTAATCAAAATGGTCAATCTAGCCATTTTTGACAACTCCCTCAGCTTCTGTAATCATTTGTCTTTAGTGGGAATTGAGGTGCGTTTCCATTTTTGTGCATACAGTAGTCTTGCTGCTGTTAACATGTATAAGATCAAATTTCCCAATTTTTTCTCTTTTTCCATTAAACCCCAAAGGAAAGTTTCTGGTTTCATCTTTATCTTTTTTAAAAGAATTTTCTGTATTAAAATATGAATCTTACTCCAAAATTTATTTGCTTTATCACATGTCCACCATAAATGATAAAAAGTCCCTTCTTTACTTTTACACATCAACTATTCATTTGAAATACCTTTATATATTTTAGATAACCTATCAGCTGTTAAATACCAGCAATACATCATCTTATAGAAATTTTCTTTTAAATTATAGTTTACTGTAAATTTTAAACCTTTCGTCCACATATTTTCCCATTGTTCAAGCATCACATTATATCCAAAATTCCTTGCCCATTGACTCATATAATGTTTTACATGTTCACTTTCCAAATTCAGTTTCAGTAACATTTTATAAATCATAGCAATATTATGTTTGTCAACACCACACAGTAAGATTTCCAATTCATTTTTAACGAAATCAAACACATAACTCTTTTTATCTAATTTAAATCTTTCTTTCAGTTGTTGATATATAAACCAATGGGTAGATAGAATTTAAAATGTTTATGATATACTTGAAATCCATTGATGACATCAAAACACAAATCTTCATTTGTATTATTATTATTTTAATGTATGGCATAGCAACGTACATACTGTATCAAATCCTTGGTGCTACAAGTTTTGTTTTATCTTGTTTAACTGGCTTTTCAAGTTGTCATTTTGAAAATCTCTAAAATCCTTAAATAGTTATTCAGGTAATTTCCAAAGGGGATTAGAAAGTGAGCTTAATGTCATTTAAAAGACTCTGCCATGCTTAAGAGCACTATGGTTTCTTTTGTCTCTCAGCATTCAAATCATGGGAAAGAACTGTCCTGCAGTCTCCTTGTAGGAGTAGCCATCCAGAGCACAAATGAGCAATCTCCCATCCTTTCCTTATCCAGGGAACTTCCCTGGGTCTATTCCCTGGTTCTTCAGTCTTTGCTGTGATCATCATCTCTGTCATTCCAAGACATCTTAGTTCACCATTGCTCTCCTGGAGGAATATATAGCCACAGTTTACAAAATCTAAGGAAACAATAAAAATAATTAACATAAAAATAACACAGCGTCCCAGAGATAAAACTGCCATAATAGTAACAGCAACAGAAGGTCCTCCGAGTGCATAATTCTGGAACCAGACTCAGATCTTAAGGGCTTTCTGGAACCCAAAATCAACCTCTCTTGATTTTCTCTGCCCTGTTTTCCACGCTAATCTGAAATGAGAAATGGCAAGAACTATTCCAATTCTTAAAGATATTCCAATTTTTCCAATTTTTTCATGGTATTCATGAAGGGAAATCTAAACACAAAGACTCTGAAATATCCCATCAGATTGTTACTTTATTATACAGAGTACTTATTATGATTGTTTCAGGATCAATGTTATGTTCCATAATTTAAAGTCTTTTTGATAATTTACCCGTTTCCTAGCAAATGATTCTGTACTTTGAAGTCATTTTATGGCCATTTCCCCCATAACTTGTTTGTGTTGTTCCTATTATCACAGGTTGGATGATTGATGCAGAGAGTCGTCCTAAATTCAGAGAGTTAATAGCAGAATTCTCCAAAATGGCTCGGGATCCACAACGCTATCTTGTCATACAGGTGCTGAGCATGAGTAACATGGTGTTCACTTTTCAAGCAAATGTGCTCCAAATTTTTAAAAAATTAAATGGACAAGTCCTATCTGTTGTGTTCTGACTGACCTATAACTGAACCATAAATTTGTTTTGACTAGACGACCTCTGACTGAACTGTTGTTGTTATGTTTATAGTTGAACTCTACCTGAACTGTTGTTGCCACCCTGGTCATGTGTTTGAATGTTCATACGCTATTGGTTGTTGTGTCTGACAGTTCCCTATAAAAGGGCTATCTGTCAGACTGCAAGTTGCTGGTTGTTTTGAGTGAGCTAATAAAAGAGCTGTTCTGAAGTCTGTCTCCTGCGATCTTTGCCCACAATTTAACAGTATCAAAACTGTTTTGAAATTCTTTTAAGTACCGGTAGGTCAGTAAAAACACTGTAAAATAATAGTCATTTCTACATCTAATAGCAAAGATATGAATATGTCAATTTCATTTTAAACAATATTTTGTATTCCATACCCTTGGACTGATTCTGACTATCTAAATCAGCACTTTGTAATCCCAATTTAAACTTTGAAAATTAAGTATTATAATGGCATACATTGATTTAAAAAGCTGCATACCGATGATCAGGCTCTTGGGTCACAGATTACATTCTATCCAGATATGTAATAAATACAAAGAAATTATAATTTCAAATTTATGGAAAATGAGTTTTATTTTAAAACTAAGAACGAGAGAAAAATATTCCATTTAACCTATTTTCATACAGAAAGAGACATTGAATAAGCTGACTAAATCTCCCTAACCACCACTCAATTCCCTACAAAATTTTATTACCAAAGAAATAAACAAAAAACAACTTCTAGCTAGAAAATTCAGGGTTTTCTGCTTTGGCTAAATATTTGAATAATGTATATGGAATCAAAATATTTCAGGTGGTTTCCATATCTTCTCTGGAATCCTTGCCTAAGAGTCTCTTTTCTCAGACAATGGTGACCAAATGCTGGATAAAGTGCCTTTTATGTTTAGAGTAATTTACAGTATTTCCCAAGAATATAGAACCATTCTTCATCTCAGTCTAAATTTATATTTTATTGTTGGTTGGTGAATATTTTTGAAAGTGATATTTTAACACTCAAGTTGTAGTAAGACTTAATGTTATAGAAGTGCTGTTATTCATCCTAATTGAAATTTGTTTCTGAGTAGGGAGATGAAAGAATGCACCTGCCCAGCCCAACAGATTCCAAATTTTACCGGAGTCTAATGGAAGAAGAAGACATGGAGGATATTGTGGATGCAGATGAATATCTAATTCCCCATCAAGGATTTTTCAGTAGCCCATCAAACTCACGAACACCTCTCTTAAGCTCATTGGTATGGGACTGTTTCTAAAGTTCTTTTTGAATGAAAATACTCCAAGCAAGAAAGCAACTAATCTGTTGCATTAACAGCCACAAAGAATCTTGTATTCAACCTTCTCCAATTTTGATAGCCATGAGTTTTTAATATATATCATTATATTGGCTGTTTAAATTTCATAGTCAGGGGGTCATAATTAAAAATATTGGAGGTTGGCCCACACACTTGGAGGTTTCTTAGTTACTTCAAATTGGGGGGGGGATTCCATGTTTAGTATGAAATGGTCTAATGTCTTCATCTGTTAAAATAAATTCATGAAATGTTTTTCTCTTTTATTTTAGAGTGTTACAAGCAATAATTCTGCAGTAACATGCATAGATAGGAATGGGGTAAGTTTGGTCAATTCAGAGCCACGGACAGTAACTTCATGGTTGTTTCATGGTTGTTGTTGGTTTTTTTGCCATCCATTAGAATATAAAGCAAGCCATTGTTTGGAATTATAATGCCTTTTTATGTCAGCAATGGAGTACTGAATATTATTATTATTATTAATCTGAACTTTATTACAATTAGCAGGGACATCCAGTGAGAGAAAACAGCTTTGTCCAGAGATACAGTTCAGATCCAACTGGAGTTTTCCTAGACGACAGTCTGGATGATGGCTTTCTGCCTGCTCCAGGTAAATACACAGACTCTATTGAACCTCTGATAATATCTCTCTGATAACAGTAATCAAATGAAGAATAAGTTTTTTGAATTTGATCCTGTGGAAAGAAACAAAGCACCATTTAAAATTAGACAGTCAGGTTTATTATGTCAATTACATACATTCCATTTAGAAGAAGGTAGATATTAAAACTTACAAAATAAATGCAGATAAAAATAAACAATAACCAAATTGTTTGTGATTTGGTTATTGTGATCAATAACCAATTGATTGTGATTGGTTATAATGGATTTTACAAACAGTAAAACAATGTAGCCACATTCAAACACAGAGATGGCTAGCAACAACTGTACCAAATAATCCAAAAATTTACTAAGAGGGCTACAAAATATAGCAATCTATTTATATAAAATGGACAATGCAAATATACATGAATTGTATTTTCAACTGCTCCTTCGTCACAAGAACAGAATCTTAAAGAATAAGGGATTTTCCTGAACTTTCCTTCAAGAATGGTTGTTAGAAGTAAGTTAAAACAACATGAGGCTAATAGTATCCTAAATGTGGGAGTGAATATTTGCTGGTCTAAATACTTCGCTGGTCAAAAATAGTGTGATTGACTACTGAAAAACATATCCAAGTAGAGCCAGCAAAATCTCATTATCTTTCTCTTTCTATAATACTTTATTTAAGGCTTGACATCATTAGTAATATGTCCTATAAAAACCATAATCCTGCAATAATTTATCTTAAGTCAATTTAAAATTATCAGCCAGAATCAAGGAGATTAGGTTCACATAAAAAAAATGCAATAATACTTTCAGCCAGAAGTAAAATAAACATAGCCAGATGCTGGTTTCTGCTTTAATCACACCAGCTTCATGAGCACCCACATTAGACACACTTCACACCATTTGGAAAATAATCCTTATAAAATTACTTTGTAATTACAAACATATTTGTAGCAAAAGTGTCCAGTAATTATTTAATGATTATACCGTATTTTTCAGAGTATAAGACGCAGCGGAGTATAAGATGCATGTTTTGGGGGAGGAAAATAGGGGAAAAATCTACCTACCAGGTATTCATCTGGCTAGCGTCCTTTGTTCAGCTTCAGCACATTATTTTATCCCCTGGTTAGGGCTGAAAAAAATATTCTTCGATGGGAGTAGGAATGAAAACAAGCCTGCAAAGACTTAGGGCTGGAAAAAACTACTTCGGAGGGAGTAGGAATAAAAAAATGCTGAAAGAGGGGGGATCGTTAGCACTTCATTGGGGCTGAAAAGACCTTTTTCAGAGGGAGTAGGAATGAAAACAAGCCTGCAAAGATTTAGGGCTGGAAAAAACTACTTCGGAGGGAGTAGGAATAAAAAAATGCTGCAAGCCAGAAAGATTGTTAGCACTTCGTTAGGGCTGAAAAGAACTTTTTCAGAGGGAGTAGGAATGAAAACATGCCTGCAAAGACTTAGGGCTGGAAAAAAACTTATTTGGATAGAGTAGGAAGCCGGGAAGATCGTTAGCACCTCATTAGGGCTGGAAAAAAAAGCTTTGAAAAAGCTACGTTGGGAGTATAAGACGCATCCAAATTTTCAGCTTCTTTTAAGGGAGGAAAAAGGTGTGTCTTATACTCCGAAAAATACGGTAGCTCCTTTGCTCACTCTTTTGCTACAAGTACCTTTACAGCAGCTGGTACAAATAATGTCCTTCTAGAATAATTAAAATAATAGAGGTATTGCCAATTTTGGGGAATTGTTATCAATATAATCCTATGCTCACCAAATGAATCAAATAAATAAATAAATAAATAAATACATACATACATACATACATACATACATACATACTGTACATACATACATACATAAATGTGTGTGTGTGTGTTCAGTTAGGTGCTAATTCAATTGTCATGCATAGAATCTAGACTGTTTGCCAAATATATAATTTTAGTTTGGGAATAATTTTTTCCCAATTCTTCCTCTGTATAATAATCAGCCAAAGTATGCAAAACTGGTTTGAAACCAACTGATACATATTAACAGTACTATATGCTTTGCATATAAAAGAACCTCACTGTGTTTATAAATGTGTTTTGGAGGATGGTATATGAAGTTACTTAACTTAGTCACAAAATAATTGCTAAATAGGTTAAATAGCAAGACTATCATGATACAGCTCTGCCTAACATAGACAGGAATTTCTCTGGAGTAATGTCCTTTCACATCCCCTGAGATTTTTAATTTTGAATTTTCATAAACTTTTGCATATTGACTGCAGCAGGCATCTGTCTACAGTAGAATTTTTAAATCAGTACTATTCTAGATCTAGAATAAAATCAAATGCAAACCTAAAATCAATAAGGGCAGCATACAATCAGACTTGGCTTTAACAATATTATTTTCCACTAGATGTTACAGTATGTATGATTAAAGTATGATCCATAATCTAGCTTTGGGCTCTAAAACCTATCTACTCATCAGCCAACATATGAACAAAATACAACCCAATATATGTTTGTTATAAATATCCTGGACATAAAGTTTGCCATTTAGTATATATTTAAAGAGGGATGCATCTCTAAATTAGCAGGCAAATCTGAATTGCTTTTTTACTAATAGACATTATAATAGTAAAGCTGCACTTCCTTGAAATCGGAACAATATGATCCATGAAGGTAAATCTGAAATGAACTCTGGATAGTCAGATGATGGCATATAAATTTAATAAGTAAATAAACAAACAGAGATGCTAACAGCAGCATCCATTAAATGTATATATACCACTAAAACTCTCATTCTTGTAACCTAATTGGTCACAGGTTTTCTAATATACTACTAAAATTCTCATTCCTAGCTGAAACAATGCATGATGGGGCAAACATTTTTGAACCAAGGTAGCTCAAATGAACTAACTTCTAGAATGTCCAAGATTTGGGATCCATGACTGCAGAACAAATGAAATGTGGGAAGGTTGTGGCTGTTTCAGTACTGCTGAACTACTACTGTGTCACATGATGCTCATTTTGAATGTTCTGCAATGGTTTTTCAGCTATTCTCTCAATCCCCTTTTTCCTTACCAGCCATACCTGCCTGCTGGCCTTGGGTAAGGTAATGATGATTTAAAGAAAACCTTCATTGGCTCACCTAAGAATAGTTATGCCTGGGTGCATAGTCCCAAAGGCACCAGGAGAAAAGGTCAGAAAAAGGCCAGAAAGCTTAGGTTTGTTGGTTATGAGCCAGGTTTAAAAGGGTATAGGTTTACAGATGGAACCTGAAAAGTGGTGATTTCATGGTCTACTAGTTTTGCAGAACAAAATAATTGGAATCAGTTGCATGCTAATTCTGAGATGTTCATGCCAACGCATAGCATGAATTCTCCGGAAGGAGAAGCTATGCAAACTGTTGAAAATATGAAGGAGAGACAGGAAAGCAGGTCAGAAGTAGACATAGAAGAGGATAGACCTGAGATAAAAAGAGAATGCATAGAAACCCAGGGACAGATGATACCAAGGAGATCTGTAAGAAGTAATAAAGGTATACCTCCTGATCAGTTCGCTGCAAGTGGGGTTAGAGTATGTAGCGTTCATTATGAACCCCGTAATTACCAAGAGATGTTGTCATTGCCTAAGGCAGAACAGGACAAATGGAAGGAAGCTATGGACAGTGAAATGGAGTCTATGAATATGCATCAGGTTTTTACACCCATGAAATTACTAGAAGGACAAAAGGTAGTGGGGTGTAAATGGGTATATAAAAAGAAGGTGTTACACAATAATGAACTGCAGTATAAGGCACCGTTAGTTGCACAGGGATTTACGCAAAAGAAAAATGATTATTATGATGAAGTGTTTGCACCAACCGTAAGAAAGGAGACCATAAGGCTAGCATTGGCTTTGGCAGCTGCATTCAGATATACCATATATCACTTAGATATTTCTACTGCATATTTGAATGCAAAATTGACAGAGGAAATATATATGGCTCAAGCTCCAGGGTATGAAATTGCAAAGCCTGGATATGTATATAAATTGAATAAAGCCATATATGGATTAAAATAGTCAGCCAGAAACTGGAATCGGTGCTTAGATGCCGCTCTCAGAAAATTAGGTTTTAGGAGCAGCAAAGCAGATCCATGTTTATACATAACACAGTATGAGGGAGCAGAGTGTTTGCTGTTAGCTTATGTGGATGACATATATTTTATTAGTAAACATTGCTCACAAGCTTACTCCTTTGCCAGGCAGCTTAAAAAAGAATTTCAAAAAAGCCTGGGGGAAATAAAGAGTTACCTAGGTGTGGAGATTAGTAAAACACAACAGGGAGGATATATGGTAAGCCAAACAAAGAAAATAAAAGAATTATTAGAGAAATACAATATGCTAGAATGTAATAGTGTATCAACTTCTATGACAGTGAGCTTCCAAAATGATGTGGAAACAGAAAATGACACAGAATGTGATAAAGAGATATACCAATCAGCTATAGGTAGTTTATTATATTTATCCCAGTGGTCAAGGCCTGCTATAACCAATGCTGTTAGCATTTTAAGTCGGCACACATCAGCACCAAAGCAATACCACTGCTTAGGAATAAAAAGAATATTACAATATCTAAAAGCGACAATGGACCTAGGACTGTGTATAAAGCCATCTGGTAACCTATTGTTACAATGCTATGTAAATAGTGACTGGGCAAATGATCAGGACAGAAAATCAAACTCAGGGTTTGTAATGTTGTTTGCCGGCACCCTAATTGGATGGAGATCTAAAAAACAACCTTCAGTAGCACTTTCTATTGCTGAAGCTGAATTCATAGCATTGTCTGAAGCATGTTCAGAACTAACCTGGTATGTACAATTACTAAAGGATGTAAATGTGAATATAAAGGAAGCTATACCAGTATTTGAAGACAATGTTGCATGTATAAAGATGGCAACAGGAGAATGCATCAGAAGCAGGAGTAAACATGTAGACTTCAAATATTGTAATGTTAGGGAGGCTGTAAAGGATAAATTGATAAGATTACAGCAATGTTCCATAATATAGCCAATATATTAACAAATCCTATAAATGTAGACAAACATCAGGAATATGGAAAAGTATTTGGATTAACAGCTGTTCAGCTTCAAATGGGAGGAGTGTCAGAGTAATAATGATTTAATAGCTGACCAGCTGCTGTAATGCTGTAATCACGGGTGGGATTGAAAATTTTTAACAACCGATTCTCTGCCCAGTTGCTGGGTGGGTGTGGCCATAGGGGTGTGGCCTACTTGGCTTCCTGCACCATGGCGGTGGGGAGTTTTCACCCTCCCCAGGCTCCGGAGGTTTTCGTCGAGCCTGCAGGAGGTCGAAAACAGCCTTCCCTGGGCTCCGGAGGCCCTCCAGAGGCCGGAAACGGGCCCATTTCTGGACTTGCATTTCTGGACTTGCCCATTTTTTGCCCTTCCGGGGCTCTAGAGGCTTTCCTCGAGCCTCCAGGAGTGCAAAAATGGCCTCCCCCAGGCTCTGGAGGCCCTCCAGAGGCCAAAAACAGGCCCATTTCTGGACTTCCGGTACTTCCGGGAGGCCCATTTTTCACCATCCCCAGGCTCCGGAGGTTTTCCTCGAGCCTCCAGGAGGTCAAAAACAGCCTCCTGCAGGCTCCAGAAGCCCCCGGAAGCTGGAAATGGGCCCCTTTCTGGACTTCCGGTATTTCCGGTAGGCCCATTTTTCACCCACCCCAGGCTCCAGAGGCTTTCCTTGAGCCTCTGGGAGGTCGAAAACAGCCTCCCCCAGGGTCCAGAGGGCCTCCGGAGGCCGGAAACTGGCCCATTTCTGGACTTCCGGAACTTCCAGGAGACTTGTTTTTTTTACTCCCAGAGCCTCCGCGCAGGCCTTGCACTTACCTGACATCCAAAATGGGACGCATGGAGACTCCTGGGAGGGACAGGGGCATGGTGGGTGAGGTTAGCCAGTCCTTGCAACTACCGGTTCGGTGAACCAGATGTAAAATTAGCATCCGGTTCACCCGAACCAGTCCGAACCGGCTGAGTAGTAAAGTAAACAGAAAAGTTGGAAGGAATTCAAAGGCGAGTAGGCAGGCAGGCAGGCCAGTGGCAGCAAGCTAGCAAGGAAGAATGGTTTTCAATGTTCCTTGCCAGCTTCCTCCCTTCCCTGCCAAAGGGGAAGCCAGAAGAAGTTGGAAGTCACTCCCATTGCTTTTTGCTCACCCATAGTAATTCTGTTTCTCTGTTTAAGTAAGGAAATGTCTCAAAATGATGACCGAATGGGCATAAATTGTTTAGCCACTTATAATTTCAGCAGTTATAAATCATTGCCTGCAGATTAGACTTAATCATAATCTCCAATTTTCTCTTTAGACTACTGAATAAGGAGAGGAAGCATAAATCTACTTTTTGATGGTAACTGGATTTACCAAAGAGAAACTAGTCATTTGTTCCCAGTGTTGCATTAAAATCACCAATAAGGATTATTTTAAAAAGTGAATAAGAAAATAATACATTTCTTAAATACATCTTTATGTTGGGGGCGATAGTGTTAATATAGAAGAAAGATCTTCTATAGACAGCACTGTCATAATATCTTTATCCAACATCACTTCATGAAGCCTTGTAACAATGTACTGTTAATTTTTTTTTGTCTTTTAGACTTTTGTTTGTTTTTCAATGTCTTGTAGACTTTTGTTTTCCTAACTGCTGTCCTATCTGCCTGAGATTTTTACTAGTAATCCCATTTCATCCCTTCCAACCTATATAATAAATTGTCCATGTTGTACCTGGATTCCATTTGTTCATAGGGAATTTAATATTGAAATGTGTCCTGGCCTCATTGACAACAGTCCCTGAGAATAAATTTTGTGCATAAAGTTTCATATAAACCACAGAAATAGAGCCATAGAAGAAACACTAGAGAAGTAGAAAAAGAAAATGAGAGTTCAAAAACAAACTCATAAAATCCCAGGGAAAAGTTTTTGCAACTAGGAAATGTGTGACTTCTCAGAGCATTATTGCTTCACTGACTTTACATAGACCTGCCACCTATCTCTTTGTGTTACTAAACATTGCTATAATGCTTTTCTTTTGCTAGTCTCTCATCAGATGCCAGCATTCACAAGGGCTATGTGAAGGAGACTCCATTCATTTTAAAGAAGATGCATCTTTTCCAATGGATAAAATTAATTGCAGATTGTGGTGTTTGTAATATATAAATTTGATTTTTAAAATGCAGTAATTGCATAGGTTAGCATGATCTCTATCTCCAGAAGTCTGTATCAATTGAATAATTGATGAACAATGCCTCATTAATAGAAATTTTCAATTAAATAAAGTTAACATGTTGAGTCATATATACAGTTCTTAATACATGTTTTGTATTGTCTTTCTAAAATCATTTCAGAATATGTAAACCAGCAAGTGACCCCAAAAGAAGCAAGTGCATCTGCTTCTATGGTACAAAATCCAGTCTACACCACTTTCTCCCTTCCCATTGATCCAAAGCCTATGAATGATTCAAATCATCAAAAGCTGCATAACACAGCACTGGATAACCCAGAATATCTCAACACAAGCCTCTCGCCTTTGGCTAACACAGTTTTTGATAGCTCCTCCTACTGGGACCAGACAGCCAACCACCAAATCAATCTGGACAATCCAGACTACCAGCAAGACTTCTTGCCCAGAGACAACAAGCCTAATGGCATTGTTAAACTTCCTCCAGCTGAGAATCCAGAATACCTAAGGGTAGCAATGCCAAAAAATGAATATATTGAAGCCTCAGCATGACCGTGGTAGAGACTTTGTATTGTCTCAGCAATGCAGGAAAGAAACAGAGATGAAAAAGTTGTTTGCTATATAGAAACAGACTATGGTTAGATTAAAAATCATCATTACATTTTGTAGTATACTTTTATCTTCCAAGTGTCTGTACTGTTTCAGCAAGTTTGCCTAGAATTTCATTTATGTCTGTGTTTACAAAAGATGCAACAAAGAACCAAGAAATATCAACCAGCAAGCAATGTTTTTTTCTTAAGCTATATACAAGCACAGCATTTTTCTGAATATTAACTGCTGTATTAAGCATCCACTTTAAGTCCTTTTGATACCGTATCTTTTATAGTTCATTTGTGGTACTTCTTTAAAAAAAACCTTTATGACAGCAAATGTCAAGTTTATGCCACGTGGATCATAGTGAGAGGAGCACAGGGTAAGTGGAAGGACTTAAGACTCAAATCATTAATAGATCATTAATCTTAATAGAGTTACCAGCAGTTTGATTTAAAGAGAAGATTGTTCCTATGCTTCAGTCCAGCTATTTGAACACCAGCTTATTTGCTGTTTTATTTGCAGTGAAAATAGTACTTTTTAAAATGTGAGAATTCTGCTCATATAACCTTTGATTACATTGGGAGAAAGAATGCCTAGTTCTTCATACAGCACCCACTGCCACTACTACTGTTGGGAAGTTCTGCAGGTTTCAATTCAGGAATGTTGATAAAATTCAAAATGTTAGACATTCAGGAATGATCATCAGGTACTCTGTCGCATGTCTCTGTAATACTCACTGTAGGTATGAGCAGCATTGTTGTCTGTTGTGGTTTTGTGCTTTTATCTTAGTTTCATGATTTTAAAGATATGAAAAATGAACTTAAACATCTGCAAATGGAAAACATTGATTCTTGTTTTGCACATACAAACATTCCACTTCACTGCCATGCTACATTTAAACATGGTATGTATATAAAGTGGTGAGGAAATGCCATTTGGCTAAAATCAAATTATTACATACATAACTGCATGTACTAAGGATGGATCTTGGGCAAATCTATTGCAAAAACTGAAAATCTATGCTGTGATTCAACATCCATTTATCATGAATTTATGCAGAAATTATTGGTAGAGAAAAAATATTAATCTTGGAGATAATTGCATTAAGGGAAAATATTTCTGTACCAAAATTCAGCATTATATGATAAATAAAACCAGTTAATTTGCAGGAGTCATATGAAGCATAATTCAGCAGCTGCATTTAAACAGGTAAATTAACTTATTTTCTCAAAATATCCCATCAATGTAGGATGGTTTTCAGGCCAACCTGATCATTATATATTAAACTGATGTTCTAATACAATGCTTGTGCCTATTTTTACTCAGAACTAAGTCCAATTGAATTCAATACAGTTGTGTCTCTAATAGTATATAGGATTGCAGTCTAGTAGTTTAATCCAATATAGGCCTAATTTTAAAATAAGATCTATTAAATTTGGTGGGATTTATTTCTGAAACTATTTCTGAACTAATATGCATAATGTTGTAGCTTGACTAAGCCTGGCTCCATTGACTCTCCTGGTTTCTTATCTTCTGGGAGAGGGTGGCAGTGCTATCTAATACTGTTATCCCTCTTAGTTTGAGTTTATGACTTTGATATAAAGCCACTATATAACAATTTCCATATTGTTCAAATAACGGTGAATGTAATCATTAGAATCCCTGCCTTAATTACAAATGAAAAATCATTGAACAATAACTATTCCTCTTTTTAAGGATACTATAAATTCTGCTAGTAAAATACATGTGGAAAGTAGCCCTGGGTATAATTCATTTTGTTAGATTATGGCATTTCATATCCCAGGAAATATAAGATAAAAATAATCACATAGTGGGGGGAGACAAATTACACACATGAATGTATCATCAAAAAGTTGGTGATGTTCTAAATAGTTCGCTATTCTTTACAATCTTTACAATGTTGTTGACTTGGCTCTGGGTAATGGAAACTAAAGACTATAGAAACTATAAATATATCTGGAAACTCTGAATTAGAGAAAACAAATCCAGTATCTTATTAATAAGATATTAATAATATTTTACATATTAATTGCATAGAAGAGACAAGAATTCTTTTCCAAAATTAAAGGTGCCTGCATATATGCTGATGATGGATGCTATACGTTTGGTTGTGTCAAATTTTCAGCAATTCTATGAACCATCGCTCTCCACATTGTATAACTTATTTTACTTGTATTATGGCCTGGTAGTGTTGCCTTTGATTATATCTAGCAACCATGTTTTTATGGTGGCTTCATTTCCTTTTACTAATGATTCAGAACTTAACTGCCTTTTCCAGTGAGTTTGGCCAAAATATATAAGGCGAAATTATTCTGGCTCTATGTTTAGTTTTATATGCTCCATATTTGCTTGTTTGTTACATTTCCTATATAAGGAATGTGCAAGAGCCTTTTCCAACACCACAGCTTGAACAAGTCAGGTTTTTTTCACTGTCAAACTTTTGCAACCATAGGTAATTATGGGAAATATGATAGTGTGAACTAATTCTTGTTTAGTTGCCAGAATGCATACGTACTACATATATACAATGAGCTGTATATACATTTCCTGCTCTGATTTGCAGGAATTAGCCACAATTCTGTACCATTTTTATGCAGTCTATATGCATGATTTCAAGTAAACAAATTATTTTGCTTATATAGCAGGAGATATACAATATAAAACCACTTTGGATTGCTACAGGTAATGATTTTTCCATTGAAAACTGATACTGATTCCCAAACAAAAGGTTTGTGTAAATTGTGATTATGTATGAAGTCATCCTAAGTGCAAGATATTTTGCATTTCTGAACAATGATTTCATTTTGGGGACTTAGATAATAAAAGAAAAACTATTACCTACCTCTTCAATGTCAACAGTTGTTAACATGCTCTAATTTTCTGATTTATATTTCTCTGTGAGAAAATATGTTAGAAAAAGTGACAATTGTCTTTTGTTTGTTCTTCTCAGCCATGTTTAAATTGTGTATCAATAGTGTGATCTATATATCATGCTGCCAAGGGACAACCCTGCAGATGTAGAATCTTCAGTTGCTGTTAAGTATATTTCTTTCTCTTTAAGATTCATATTACCTTTTCATATTCCTTATAATCCACTTTTTATCTGGTATCAGATTTTTTTAAATAAGTCTTTTTAGGAAAAGCAATCATATAGCTACTGTACATTAAAATACATTTCTTTTTACATAAAAATGGATAATTGGCTGTTAGAACTGAGGACATTGTCAAGAAGACATTCTTGTTATAAATTCATAAATAGAAAAATAGTTATTACAACTTTCATAGGTTCTCATTATTAATGTAAGAGAACATTTAATTGTGATTGGGCATGACTAGACTTCTTTAAAAAAGGAAGGGTGTAAATGCAGGGGTCCCCAAACTTGGCAACTTTAAGACTTGTGGACTTCAACTCCCAGAATTCTCCAGCCAGCAATGCTGACTGGAAAATTCTGGGAGTTGAAGTCCAAAAGTCTTAATGTTGCCAAGTTTGAAGACCTCTGGTGTAGAGCAATATCAGTCAGTGAATGGCGAAAAATGCTTATCTCTTTTTAAGATAGGCTTCAATGGAAACTTCAGTATTAATATAGGTCCAGGGGAATGGTAATATGACAGCCATTTTTATTAGACAGTGTTTAAGAAGCTGGACTGCTACCAGAGAGACCCAGTCCATCTTTAGCCACAAAGGCTTCCTGGGTAACCTTTAGCTCAACCTTTAGTTCAAAAGCTGCTTGGAGACAATGAAAGGAAGGGAATGTTCTATATGCTATATAACTTTTCCAAAGAAAAAGCAAAATATAAAGATAATTTTAAAAGTACAGAACTGTACTATAAAGATAAAGGGAATTGTATAGTTGTTTGATAAAATTTATATAATTCCAATGGAAGAAAATATCTATAGCTCAGGGTTGAACTGTGGAGTCCTTGATGTTCTCTGTGCTTGTAGATGTTTTATTTCCCAACTAGGCAACATCATCAGCATTAGGCAACATCAACAGCACTGTAATGCACTATTTAGAAAAAGAAAGTCAACTTCTGTGACCGGATTCACTAAGGAAAAACTGTGTACACAACATGTAGATATATATGTGGGTAGCTATTTGCTGTATAACAATTTAATTTGCTAGCTAAGAATGGGGTACATATTCTGGCCCAGAGCTCATAAGTGTTTCACCAGGAATTAGAAACTGAATTCAAAACGATCCTGTGGAATTATTGTGAGATCATTAAAACGCATTAGCCTTACGTAGAGATTAAAATAGGTCTATAAAGTATTTGTAGTATTTGTTTAGCTTTCAAACCACTAACTTGCATTTCTGTCCCAAATGGACGTTATGCAGGAATAATATTAGTTATACAGGAATAATACAGAATGCATATCAATAGCTTGAGCATTGTAAATACAGACATCTATGAAAGCAGTTTGTATACCAATTGAGGAATTATAATCCAATTAATTGGAGCAATAGACAAATTAAGAAATAACACAAATAAATAAAAGCCACATTTTGTATTGGTGTTTTAGTGTTAATCTGTGTATATCAAATGATGAAAAGTATTTGTGAAATTCTTTTCCATCTTTTAATATGTGGAATTTATTATAATATAGAGTATTACATTTGTTGTGTGGTAAAAGACAGCCTTCTGGCATTATTGATACTGAAAGGTCTGCTTTTGTTTGTTTTTTTAACTTGATACTTGAAATTATGTCAACATGTAGAATGATACGGAAATTAAGAGAATTGTTATTATTGTCCCAATATATTCATATAGAATCATTTTCCAGCAAAAGTAATGGAAATTGCTCCTTTAAAATGTTGGGGAAACAATATTATAACAGTTATTTACAGCATTGATTGACCTTTAAGATGTTTTTTTCCTGCTGCCCTGTCCAATAATCAACAATAAGCAAACAACCAAGACAGGACATTTATTTGAGGCAATATGGAGAATTTTTGATTTCCAGTGTGTTATTTCTGGATACATTAATATTCCAGGTATTCCAGGAGATTATCTTCCCAGTGATGAAAATACAATAATTCAGAGATATCAGCAGGAAGGAATTAAAATCAGAGATCATATCAAGAGAGAAAAAGACAGACAGAGACTGTGTCTATGCCACAAAATTCCACTGTTTGGTATTATATAAATGAATTTGTGTCTCTCTAAATAATATTGTTTGATAAAATGCTAGACATTTGAACTGCTTTGATCTGCTTTGTCTGCTTTGATTCTTTACCATTCCTAAATTTCCAGGGAAAGAATAAATGGGATATTTTTCTATATGCTCTGCATTATAAATGTAAATATTCTTTTCTTCATAATCTGAGAGAGATAGAGAGAGACTACTGTACAGAGAAGAGAAAGTGGAAACAGCTTTATGAAATGACAGTAGTGTCTTGGTAATTCCCTATTAGATTAAACCTAAAGAAATGCATTTTATAAAACTTTTCAAAAGAAGCACTTTGTAAAAAAGAAATGGCCACTTTAATATTTTGTGTTTTTTTCTTACAATCCATTCTGGAAGTGGCTGTGGCATAAGCTACCAATATTTTTTTAATGCAAAATACTTTTAGTCGTAAATTTCACATTCCTTGTTTTTAAAAATAACTGTAATTTGTTTTTAAGCATGGTTGTTTGTATCTCAATAAAGCCTATAAAACAACCCTCTTTCGACTTGTTATTATTTAAAGATGTGGGTTTAGGCCAGGGCAATCTTAAAAACTCAAAGAGCCATTTGGTCCCATTTCCCAGAGAAAACAAAACACCCGGAGCCACAAAATGTGGGTGGGCGTGGCCACCACCACCCCAGCTACACCTACCCAGGTTTTGTGGCTGTTTTCTTTTCTATGAGAAAAAGGTATCTCTCTTTTCCCTCTCTCTTTCTCCCTCTCCTATCTCTCTTTCTCCCGCTCCTATCTATCTCCCTCCCTCTCATCTTTCTTTCTCTCTTCCCTCTCCCCATCTCTCTCTAACTCTCCCTTCCTTCCTCCCCACCCATCTCTCTCTCACTCTCCCTCCCTCATCTCTCTCTTTCTCCTTCTCTCTCCCCTTCTCTCTCTGTGTGCTGAGGAACGATCGCCCCCTGGCTTCTCTTCGGGCGACCCTCCTCCCCTTCTCGCGACTCCCTGGCTGGCTGTGGCGCATGTGGGGAGGCCCTCCTCAAGTGAGCAGCAAGCGCAGCAAAGGCGCACACGGCGGGTGGGCGGTGGGCAGCTGCTTGCTTAAGGAGGATCTTTGGACACGGCTTCTCTCGTGCCCTAAGGATCTGGCCATTGCCTTGCTGTGTCCCGGCCGAGCGGGGAGGGCATGAGCTCCAGCCCAAAGCAGCAGGAAGCGAAAGCTGTCTTATGCACAAATGTGGCGTGAAGGCAGCTACAAGCCACTTGTCTTCTGTTCTAAGGATCTGGCCATTGCTTTGCCAGCCCCCCCACTCCACATGAGAGGAGAAGGAGGGGGAGGAGGGTCGCCGGAGCGAAGGCAGCCTTTGCTTCCTACTGCTTTGGGCTGGAGCTCACGCCCACCCTGCTCAGCCGAAGAGCTGGGGGGGGGAACGGGACGGGACACAGCAAGGCAATGGCCAGATCCTTAGGGGAGGAGAGAAGCCACATCCAAAGACCCTCCTTAAGTGAGCAGCCACCCGCCCACCGTGTGTGCCTTTGCTGCACTTGCTGCTCGCTTGAGGAGGGCCTCCCCATGTGTGCCACAGCTAGCCAGGGAGTCGCGAGAAGGGGAGGAAGGTCACCCGAAGAGAAGCCAGGGGGGCGATCGTTCCTCAGCACACACAGAGAGAAGGGGAGAGACCAGCACCAACAAGGACCAGAAGAAACTCCACACGACTGAGGCTCTGGAGAATCAACCCCAGGAACTTCCCCATCACCCGCCATCACCTTTACCTTTTCAGGCAAGGGAAGGGAAGGGAGGGCGAGGGGCGAGGCAGTCAGTGATGGGACAGGGAGCTGCAGCAGAGGGCCCAAAGAGCCGCTTGTGGCTCACAATCCGCAATTTGCCCACCCCTGGTTTAGGCAATCACCTTTTAGGTAGTGGTCAAATAGCTATCTTTGCAGGAGAAAAAACCTGGCACTAGGAACACCCTACTATCTGTCAGCCACTATGTGATGGTAAAAAAATTCAGAACCAGAATTTCATTATTTTCAGGCACATAGAAGATATTCAGGTCGCCTTTTTCTGCTTCTGGAAAGAATTGCTATGCTTTAAAAGTAGCTTATAAGGAACTAAAATATGCTAGTCACTACTGGAATGAATTCATTGATAAATAAGTGTTTAATTTAGTTTAATTCTCAATTGGAGTCATATAATGAAATAATATATTGAAAAACTGCAGGAATATCCTGTAATATACTGTAAACCATCACAAGATAGCATACAACAAATCAATGAAATATACTACATTTTAGTGGATATTATATGACATCTATTCTTCAGTATGATCTGTATGTGTGTTTTGCATATGTATGCATATACATATTAATTGTACATTTTCAGTTTTCTTCTGATGTTAATAAGCATTCTCAACAAGAAACTGCAAGATCAGAAATATCACCCTGAATAGCCCTTTGGAAACTCTAAGACTTTTGACTGTATCCTCAAAGATGTAAGTGGCATTACTAGGAAGATGCAGTCAGTCTCCCCTATACAGCACATGACACATTTTGTTCCATTCTTTTGGCTTTGCTTATTTTTATTTTGTTAGACTGCGCTGCTTGTAATAAAAAGGCTTGATGAATAGAAAACCTAAGTACACATGAACCCCTAGGTCAGAGATCTTCAAACTTGGCAACTTTAAGACTTGTGGGCTTCAACTCCCAGAATTCTCCAGCCAGCATAACTGGCTGGAGAATTCTGAGAGTTGAAGTCCACAAGTCTTAAAGTTGCCAAGTTTGAGGATCCTAGGTGATCCATTAAAGTCACTGAACCTACTCACAAATAAGTATCAAAGTTCCATGTAACTTAATCAAGTGACACCACTGAAAATGGCAGGACAAAGTCTAGATCAATTTTAGAATTGGCATTATTTAACCTTCATATTCCTTCCAGCTTTGCAATTTCATGACACAATTATTCAGCTTCCAGTGCAACATTTTTGATAGTACCTTTTTATTTTGATTATTAATTTATTAAATTTCTACATGACCCTTCTCACATTTCTCAACTTTCTTTCAACCCTTAGGTCTCAATATGTCCGAAGCATTTGTACAAGCCAAATAATGTGCAGAGTAAGAATAATGCATGTCACAAACTTGTCATTTGATGATTTTTATAAGTGAATGGATGAGTGACAGATTTTGCTTCAAGCCCATTCAATCTCCTTAGTTGCCATTTTTTACAAATACAATATAGCTCTGGAAAAGGATATAATATCACAAATAGATTATGTCTATATTTATTATTTTGTTTGTTTGTTAAAGCAGTTTGTATAGGCATGATTCAGAGCAGCATGAAAAAAACCTACCTGGTAAACAATAGCATACTTTTATTTGAAAAAACAAAAAAAAATTGCACAGGAAGCAATTTCAGAGTCCCAAGCAAACAAAATAATGAATACAGGAACAACATCTGGTGCATTGCCTGGAAATGCCAGATCTTAACACTTTTTGAAAGACAAGCAAGATTGGGGTATTCCAAATCTCTTATTGTTGCTATTCCATGCTGATCCTGTAATTGCCTTACAGACCTTATCAGTGAAAATTCATCATTTATATTTATTCCTTCCGCCACTGTCCAAATTGGAACACAAAATTTGAGTGGGGGGATGGGTTCCTTAGAAAACAAAGAAGAACTTTTTAGAGGATTCTATGCTTTGCATCAGAATAAAACTGGCTGAATTCAGAAACTTTTATTCTTAAGGCAAGTATGTTCTGGAGATTGAGTGCCAGATTTATTCACAATATCTCCTAATATCTCCTGAAAAACTTACATGTTGTATTTCTACTAAATTTCAGTGAAAATTCAGGCAGAATAAAAGGTACATAGAATTGTACACCCTGTTCCTGCGCATTGTATTTTATATGCCCTGCTGTTCTGCAAAGGAATAATATTTCTAAAGTTCTCGTTATGATTTTTATTCAAGGTCTACTATAGGCTTTGGGCAGCTCTCAGAAGCCTCCTATTAAATTTTATGGGATTATCAAAGGCCTTCTAAAAAAAATGGCTTAATAAAGTTTAACACTACAATTATGGAGGATGGTGAAATAAAGCAGAAAGGAGTCCCAAGGAAGGATATGCTCACAAAAAACATAGAAAAGGGAACAAGACAAGGATGTCCTTTGTCTCCTTTGCTGTTTATTTTGAGTTTGGAGATATTACTAAGTAAAATAAGAGAGCTTGATACAATAAAAGGAATAAAAATTAGACAGGAAGAATACAAGTTACGAGCGTTTGCGGACGACCTGGTTGTTACTTTGACTCAACCACTACAATCTATTATTACTTTGATGGATACAATTAATTCTTATGGACAAGTATCTGGCTTCAAAATAAATATAGCTAAAACAAAAATAATAGTTAAAAATGTAACAAGAAACCAAAAAGAAGAAATACAAAAGATAACAGGTTTTGAAATAGTTCAAAAGATTAAATATCTAGGGCAGTGATGGCGAACCTTTTTTTCCTCGGGTGCCAAAATAGTGCGTACACGCGCTATCGCACACACGTGCGTGCCCACACCCATAATTCAAAGCCCCCCCACTTGCCTCACCCCCCTGTACATGCGTGCGTGACCCCCCCACTCCCCCATTTCCCAACTTCCAGTGGGCCCAGTAGGCTCGTTTTTTGGCTCCCCAGGCTCCAGAGGTTTTCTTAGAGCTTGGGGAGGGCGAAAACGCTTCCCCCTGCCACCCCGGAGGCCCTCCGGAGGCCAAAATCGCCCTCCCAGAGCCTCCGCACGAGCCAAAAATCAGCTAGCGTGCACGCACATGCGCGCTGAAGCTGAACTAGGGCAACGGTTCGTGTGCCAGCAGATATGGCTCCGCGTGCCACCTGTGGCACCCGTGCCATAGGTTCGCCATCACTGATCTAGGGGTTTATATTATGTCCACAAATACAAAATTATATCAACATAATTATGAACCACTATGGTCAAAAATACAGAAAGATATGGAAAACTGGGGGAAATTACAATTGTCTTTGCTGGGTAGGATAGCTGCAGTTAAAATGAATGTGTTACCAAGATTCTTATTCCTCTTTCAAATGATACCAATACTTTAAAAGGATGAAAATTTAAAAGAGTGGCAAAAGGGAATAAATAAATTTATTTGGGCAGGGAAGAAGCCAAGGGTAAACCAGAAGATTATGCAGGATACACGCGAAAGAGGTGGTTTAAAAATGCCTAATTTAAAATTGTATTATGAAGCAGCAGTTCTCTCAGCAATTACGGATTGGATTAACTTAACGGAAGAGAGGGTATTGAACATTGAGGGATATGGTTTGTATTATGGGTGGCATGCTTACTTAGTATATGATAAAAAAGTAGACAAAGTCTTTAAGAGCCATAGATTAAGAAATGCTTTATTGCGTGTCTGGAAAAAGTACCAATGTAAATTAAATGATAAGTTACCTTTATGGACAGTACCCAGACACGCGATAGAAAACATAAATTTGGAACAAAAATTAGATAAGATTACATATAAAGTACTTCTTTCTGAAGATGGAATTTCATTTCAATTAAAACCGTTTGAGAAATTAAAAGAGGAAGGAATAATCAGAACATGGTTTCAATATGGACAATTACAGGCTAGATGGAGAGACGATCAAAAAATTGGTATTCTGAAAAAAGAGGACAATCTGATTGTACAAATGAAAGATAAGGGCCCAATGCATATAAAGAGACTGTATAATATTTTATTGGAATTAGACTCAGAAACAGAATTAGTTAAGGATTGTATGATAAAATGGGCTCAAAATATTGGAGAACCTATAATGATGGAAACATGGGAAAAGATATGGGTTAGAAATGTTAAATTCACACAGGCTCAAAATTTGAGAGAAAATTTTTATAAAATGTTTTACAGATGGCATTTAGACCCAAAAAAACTAGCCTGTATGTACCCAAATTTACATCCTAAATGTTGGAGATGTGAATGTGAGGATGCTACATATTTTCATATATGGCGGACCTGTAAAAAAATTAAGGCTTTTTGGATAAAAATCTGGTGGATTATACAAAATATCTTAAAGAAAAAGATTAAGTTTACACCACAGTTTTTTTTGCTGTGTTATAAGGAAATATCCTTCTAGGTTCAGTTCCAAGTGGGGAAAAAGACACTGGATTCATGAAGGTTGCTTGGAAGGAAGGTTTAATGGTGGACAGGAGCACATGGCTTGAGCCCCTGTACAGAAAAGGTAGCTTACATGGTTCCAGGTGTGGTGAAGAGAAAAAGAGAAAGAGATATGCTGAGTTCCTGGTTTTTATAGTGTAAGTTGGGTCCCACCTCTTAGATTTCCTTTTCCTGTATAGAAATGTATCCCATTGGCTCTCAGACCCCCCAGGGGCATGCTGGGGTGGCTCTTGGCTTTTGTCTAATCCAGCTTTGGCTGAATGAAAGGGCCTTGGGCAAATCCTATTGTGGTTTTATCATGCAGAAGACTTTCAGCCAGGTGAGAGGAATGTGTCAGCTGGGCCCAGTCCTTAATAGCCCATTTGCAAGGCGTGGGAGTTTTCCAAGAGGAGTCTTGTCTGTTTAAAAAGCATGTTTCCAGATGTGTTCCACAGAATATCTTCTACCTTTTAATATCTCCTAGGATATCTCATTTCCTAGGAGAGGGGTGGGTGCTAACTTCCTACAATCCCTCATTTTTTTTTCAAAACATGTGAGTGCAACACATGTTTTGACACAAGCTTCAAATTGATCAGGTCAGGGAGATTTTATGGGTGCTTTCAATTTTCTCTGATGCAGAGGGGAAGACGTTGAAAGAGGCAGTTGAAAGAGGCAGCAGAAGGATTCCTTCAGTGGCTCCCAAAAGGAGAGCTTTCAACCATGATGGTCAATGGCCAGGGCAAAAGTTTACAGTATCCAATTTTCCATGCCAATTATGTTCAGATGTTTGATAACACTTTCGATGAGCTCCCAGACAGGTTTCAAGCAAGCACAGGCCCCACAATATTCCCACAGCCATGGTTTACCTTGAAATCACAGGCTGCCCATTTCCAAGGGATGGTTCTTGAATCTGCCCTAGCTCTTACTTTAGTGCATCTAGGATTTGTGAGTCCAAATTGAAGTTAGCCAGTGTGCAATCTAGACTTTTCCTTTTTTTTTTTTTTTTTAGAATGAGCTCTGGGACTCTTACTCCTGAGACCACCAGTGCAAAATACCCTGCTTTACTGGGCAGCAGTCAGGCCTTGGGTTTTCGAAGATCCTTTCTGCTACCTCTTCAAGTGGGGAAATTGCCTGAGGGGACCTGTCCCCTTCCCCCATGGAATTAGCAGGGAGATATGACTGCCTGGGCTTTAATGCCACAAAGCAGGACTCAAAACAACAACAACAACAAAAACCAGCAAGCTAAAAGCAGCTTTGGGTGGAGGTAGGTGAAAAAGGGATAACCTCAGTCTAATTCTGAATGGCGTGTCTCTGTGTGTTTGTGTATGCAGCTACAAATTTACCTCCCACTGGACAGAAATCTAAAGTGTACAGAACTCACTGTGGCAACCACTCCCAATACAATTCTTACATGAGTACATTAAACTGATTACAATATAGATGAGACAAGAAAGAGAAACTTTACAATGAATTTCAGTGAATGAAGCAAGAAAAAAAAAGAAAACAAAGGAAAAAACGTTACAATGAATTTCTGTGACTGAAGCAAAGAAAGAAAGAAAAACTTTACAATGAATTTCTGTGACTGAAGCAAAGAAAGAAAACTTTACAATGAAGTTCCCCCCTCCCCCCTAGTCTTTTCAGCTGTCTTCTGGGGATTGAAAATAGATGTTTGGTCTTTATTTGTCCATCTCAGGGTCCTTTCATTCATGTCTGCTGGGTGGCCTTAGGTGTTGGTGGTAAGGCTGGTCAGCCAGGCTTGGAAAGATCTGCTCCACTCTGGTTGCTGTGATGACTAGAGGACTAGATTCAAACCAATTCTGGCTCAAATGGATGGAATGTCTTTACTGGAGGCAGTTTCTGAGCCCATTTGGTCTGCTTCCATAGGCTTCAGGATCATGTGTGCAGGGCTGAAAGACATAAGAACAGGGTCCCTTCCCCCTTTTGCTGGTAATTCTACCACGAGAGGCATTGTAAAAGGATTAGAGATTTGGGGGGGGAGTAGATAGCTTGCAGGCAGGGTTTGAGGAAAACAAACAACACATCAGTATAGCAGTTAAATCAATTATAACAAAATGGAGACATCACCGGGGAAAAAATGAACAGACATTTCCATCTTAGCAGAGAATTGGCATCCATTAAACATCACAGAAGAGCAATATTAAAACTGTTTGCATGTACATACAGTAAATGTGAGAATGGAATTTTCCTGTAAATTAACTTAAAACATTGTCCCTTAAATTTTGGCTTTTCTTAAAAACACAGAGAGGAATAGGAAAAATGAACTCTGTTCCTTGTCCCAGACCAGGTTGGCCAGTCCTAACTGGGCAAAGACATTTTCCTTTCTTTTCAGTGCTTTTAATTTTCTAACAATTTGAAATTCATATCTCTAGGAAACAGAGATATTTTACAGTTGCAATTACCTCGAGTGCGCACAAGACAAGACAAAGACGTACACATACACAAAAACATGGACAAAGAGGATGACAGGACACACACACAAGTCCTTCCTGCCATAAATTTCAGTTAAATTAGGGAAGGCACAAATCTTAACAAACAAACCACGTGGTTACATATAAGAGAGAGAAAAGAAGAGAGAGAGAGAGACAAACAAACACCTCAACATTTTTCCTTTTCTGTTTTCTTAAGTACCTTTATTTAGCCAAATTGGCTGTTTTGTTTTGTTTTGTTTCTCTGTGTCATCCCTCAGCAAAGCCCATTTTCTACACAAGTTTCCTGCTTTTACTTTTGCACATTCCTGTCATACAGATATATTCCTGGCGTCCCAGGTTCCAAGCCCACACAAAGGTCTCCGCCACCCTCGAACTAGAGCTTCCCATGATCCTTTAAATGTAAGGTTCACTTTGGCTTAGCTAGTGGCGCGCTCAACAGTTTCAAAGACTAAAAAAACTCTGGGAAGGACTTCCGATTCCCTCGTAGAAGTAAGGCCCCCTTCCTGTAGGGAATCTCTCTAGGTTTATCAGATCCAAAAAGGGGATCTGCGAGGACTAGCCGCCCCTGTACAGCTAGTACTAGGACCTCCACACTCACGGGCTTCACATTTAGAACTGAAAAATTCTGGGGTTTGCTTTTGGGATGTGCACATAAAAACAACAACAACAACAACAACAAAATTTGCTTTCCCACCCTTCAATCACACACACACACACACACACAGAGAGAGAGAGAGACATTCTTCCTCCTTCCCTAACAGAAGGTCCTGTGCTCTGTAAACGCTAAACAGAACTTACACAAATCAAAACAGAGAAAGAGAAGACATTGACACATAGGCTGGTAGATGAGAAAGAAACTCTATACTACCAAATGAGGATAAACAAAAATAATTCAATATTATGAAAAGCTGTATGAGCAAGGAGTTTCAGAAAATAAAATTAAAGAATATTTGAAAAAAATGGAATTGCCTAAAGTACCAGAAAAGGACAAAAACTATTAAATGAATGAATATCAATGATGGAATTATCAGAAGCAGATCAAGAGACAAAAGAACAACCAAACACCAGGACCAGGACCAGGTGGGCCAGTGGCAGAATTTTACAAAGATTTTACATAATGAGGTATTGATTGATGTAAAGGTACCACATTCCTGAATGGGAGCAAATATTACTTTGATTCCAAAATAAGATTCAGATTTAATGCAGATAAAACTATAGGCCCATCTCTTCACTGAATGCTGACTATAAAATATATACTTCAATAATGGCAGCAAACTAAAAGGTTCCTAAATGAATTTATACATTCAGCTCTCTTAAGCTTTCCTAAGAGACAGATTAAAAACAAAATGAGAATGATTTTAAATACATAAAAAAGGCACAAGAAAAGGATGCTATTCATTTTTATACTGGAAGTGCTAAATATAAATATTATGGCAGACACAGAAATTAAAGGCATGGAAACTTGAAAACTAATTTTGCACCAAGTGAGAAATAAGATAGGTTAATAACCAACCAAGACGAAGTTGTAGAAGGATTTGAAACTGCATCATTAACATAATACCAATCAGAAAAAAAACCAGAAATCCAAGAAACCAGCATGGCTGCACAAAGACCTCACTGACAAATTGAATGAATGAAGGACAGATACAAAAATGGAAACAGGGACACATAACTAAAGCAGAATATCAGCAGATAGCAAGAATCTGTAAAGAAAAATCAGGAAACAAAAGCCTTGAATGAACAACGACTTGCAACAAAGGTGAAAGATAATATAAAAGATTCTTCCAATACATAAAAAACAAGAAAAAAAATCAAGGAAACAATTGGACCACTAAGGAGAGAAGGCAACACAGAGGAAGCCATGAGTTGCTTAACTCATTCTTTGCATGTCTTCTTGCAAAAAGAAATGCAACCCAACTAACCAGAAATATAACTGGAAAGGAAAAATAAAACAGACTGTAAACTAAAGTTAAAATAAGCAAAAACAGTAAGAGAACACCAGGTCCCAGAGTCCTAAAGGAGCTGGTAAATGAAATCTCAGAACCACTGCACATCCTTTTTTAAAAAAATCTTGGGACACGGGGACCACCTGAGAAACTGGGAAAAAGCTAATGTGGTTCCCATCTTCAAAAAGAAACAAAAAAAAAACAACTAGACTGAGCCCCATCTAATGCAAAGAAAAGTAAAATCCTACCCCTAGGTAAGGAAAACCAAAAATATAGATAACTATTATAAATTGGTGCAACAAATTAAAACAGATTTGGAGAAGTGGAAAAGAACCACCATAAAATGAGTATCCTGCAATGGCTAGCAGACAAAACAGGGCTGGGGGGGAAGGGGGGGAGAAGGGGGGGAAGGAAATATCAAAGGATTTAGGAAGATACATTAACTTGGTTAAACAAAAAGCATGATTATTTTTTCCCTAAAATGATTTGTACCCAGACAACACACTATTCAATTGAAATTGGAATTTACATATGCCATAAAGTAAAATTAAAAAGCAAAAATTACCCCCACACACACATACACACATGCAAACACACATTTCCCAGTTTTCTATGGTTTAAAGTAAAATTTAGAGGTAGGTACTCACCTTCTTTCCAAGCAGCCCTTGAATTGAAACTCAAAACCCCTTTAAAACCTAATTTCCAATGGCTCAGGTCAAATAAATTTATTTAGGCCCGGATCACTGGAGAGGTTAGCTTGGAAACCCACCTGGCTCGCCAATTGTTATAAGGAAATATCCTTCTAGGTTCAGTTCCAAGTGGGGAAAAAGACACTGGATTCATGAAGGTTGCTTGGAAGGAAGGTTTAATGGTGGACAGGAGCACATGGCTTGAGCCCCTGTACAGAAAAGGTAGCTTACATGGTTCCAGGTGTGGTGAAGAGAAAAAGAGAAAGAGATATGCCGAGTTCCTGGTTTTTATAGTGTAAGTTGGGTCCCACCTCTTAGATTTCCTTTTCCTGTATAGAAATGTATCCCATTGGCTCTCAGACCCCCCAGGGGCATGCTGGGGTGGCTCTTGGCTTTTGTCTAATCCAGCTTTGGCTGAATGAAAGGGCCTTGGGCAAATCCTATTGTGGTTTTATCATGCAGAAGACTTTCAGCCAGGTGAGAGGAATGTGTCAGCTGGGCCCAGTCCTTAATAGCCCATTTGCAAGGCGTGGGAGTTTTCCAAGAGGAGTCTTGTCTGTTTAAAAAGCATGTTTCCAGATGTGTTCCACAGAATATCTTCTACCTTTTAATATCTCCTAGGATATCTCATTTCCTAGGAGAGGGGTGGGTGCTAACTTCCTACAGCTGGGAATAATTATGGATTGTTCTGTTATAGAGACTACGTTGGTTTTGAACTTTATAACCACTGCCAGGTTACTGGTGGCACAATACTGGAAGAAGGAAGATATACCTACAATTGAAGAATGGACATTGAAAGTGACACATTTGGCTGAAATGGCCAAGATTTCATCATATCTTAAGGATTACTCAAATGAAAGATATATATTGGAGTGGAATAGGTGGACTGAATATATTCAGAAAAAGTATCAGATTAAGATATCCCAAATAGTTTATTAATGTTAGTTGTTTGAGAAATTTTAGATTATACTTTCAAGTATTTGGAGTAACAAAGAGTTAAGAACGGATAAGATTTTTTTAAATTAATAATTTGTTTTAGTTTTTTGTAGTTTTATACTTCTTGTTGTGAAATTATACCTTGTACTTTTTCTGGGAAGTCCGGGATGATGGGTGGGGGGAGGGGGGGAGGGGGGGAAGGGTGGAGGGTGGAAGGGGGGGAGAAAAAGAGAAAAATGTATGTACTCTTTAAACTTTTAATTAAAAAAAAACATTGATTGACAGTGCTAGTTACAATGAAAACTTGGTTGTATCTAGGCTGCTATTTTATCCCAGGTCGGTGATGTTGGATGGAGAGAGCACTTGAAGAAGATTTAAGACAGGGCAGGTCCATACTTGCACTAACTAGCACTATTAATCTGCAACTCTTGATCAAAAAGACCTTGATCATGTAGCAGAATGGTCAAACAACTGGCAACTTCAATCTCAACCAACAAATACTCTGTCTTACACATTGGCAAAAAAAATCAGAATACAAAATACAAACTTGGAGGAAACGAACTTGTAGATGACCCTCACTCTGTCAAAGACCTTGGAGTACTCATATCCAACGACCTAAGTGCTAGAGCCCACTCTAACAACATTGCCAAAAAGGCACTAAGAGTTGTTAATCTAATCTTGCGTAGCTTCTTCTCTGGCAACATTACATTTCTAACCAGAGCATACAAAACATTTGTTAGACCAATTCTGGAATATAGCTCACCTGTCTGGAACCCACACAGCATATCGGACATTAATACAATCGAGAGAGTCCAGAAATATTTCACAAGAAGAGTCCTTCACTCCTCCGCTCACAACAAAATACCTTATTCCACCAGACTTGAAATACTGGGATTAGACAATTTACAACTACATCGCCTCCGACCTGATCTAAATGTAGTTCATAAAATCATATACCAAAATGTCCTTCCTGTTAATGACTACTTCAGCTTCAACCGCAGCAATACACGAGCACATAATAGATTCAAACTAAATGTAAACCGCTCCAAACTCGACTGCAGAAAATACGACTTCAGCAACAGAGTGATTAATGCCTGGAATGCACTACCTGACTCTGTGGTTTCTTCCCCAAACCCCAAAAACTTTAACCTTAGACTGTCTACAGTCGACCTCTCCCCGTTTCTAAGAGGTCTGTAAGGGGCGTGCATAAACGCACCACTATGCCTACCGTCCCTGTCCTACTGTCCTATTGTCCTCTTTTATCGTTACTTTTTACTTATGTTTATACAAACTACTACTATCCTATACATGTTTGACAAATAAATAAATAAATTAAATTAATTAATTAATTAATTAATCAATTTCTCTTAACTTAGTTCTAGACAAACAGCTAAAGGAGAAAGCAAGTGAAACAACACCTTTGGTTTTTCTGGACCATCACATAATACCTTTCCTCCCCCCTCTCCCCTGATAGAAGAGACCCATATTAATAAATTGGCAGCACAGCCCTGCTTTTATTGTTTATGCTACAGCTGCTGTTGGCCTTGGTATCAGTTTTCCTTACATTTTTGGTAAAGCTAATATTGTTCTTGCTGGCAGCCATCAGACAGGAAATAGCTTTGCCCTGAAAGTCAGCTAAACTGGGCTGCATAAACCAGCATGAAAGATTGCTTTGGTGAAGGAGGAACAAACTCTGTTGAATAAACTTTGCATTCTTCTTTTTCTTTATAAATATACACAGCATTTCTGTGTCATCAACAGAGACCAATAAGAAAGCCTGAGAATAATATTAAAAGGCGAGTCACTTTTTACTGATGTATGGTAAGAGTTAATTTTTACAATGCATCTTGGAGAATGTCTTTTTGGGAATCTGGGTAAGACAAAGTAGGCTGAGGTTTAAATTAATTTCTAACCTCCCAGAGTTACCCTGTGTAAAAATAGGTGGCCAATAAATTAATTTATTAAATTAAGGGCAACTCTGGGCGGCTAGAATCCTGGCAAATTGGAGATGCCATTTCTTCATAAATTATTTGGTAAAATATCAGTTCTTGTCCCAGCTGTGGATGGATTCACACTCCTGCTGAAGGAATGGGTCTATGGCTTTGTGGTCCTCCTGAACGCACAACTAATGTGTTGTGCCTTGCCCGCATCCAGCGCAGATGATGGAGGACCCGGAGGACGTGGAGCCGCTCATGGTGCAGTAGTACCAGCCCATGTGCCTGGCACCGGAGATGGCTAGTGATGAAGACTCGGTGCCAGAGCAGAACGATCAGCCAGGACCTTCTGCACCTGTGCAGCAGAGTGAATCATCAGGGGATGAAGAGCCTCTGCTGGATGCTAGGGCTCGTAGAGCAGCCAGAAGACAGGACTGGCTTAGCAAGCATAGGTCTCCTCGGAGGTAGCACTGAGGGCTAATTGGGCCACGCCCTTCAGTGCCTATATTAGTCCGGCGCAGTCAGCATTCAGTGCTGAGAACAACGTGTCAGTGATCTGCAAGCACATTCAGAGTTTTGTTTGCATCAGAGTCTGGCTTGGAAATCTTGTATTTGGAGAAAGCAGCTTCTGAAAGGCTTATTCCGGGAAGCCAGCCAACTTGTGAGATAAGAAGAAACTTAATGAGTATTTGTTTTGAACATTTGAACGTTTGGTTATTAACCCCTGAAGAACCAAAGGAACTTTATTCCTGTTTATGATCTTTTAAAAACCCCTGCACTTTTACTAAGAAACCTCATTAGTAAAAGGACCCTTTTTGTTTGAATAACAAACGGTTGTGTGTGTGTGTTTCTGTGGGTTGTGGTGCTGGGTCACAACATAATGTTTAATCAACAGGGAGACCCAAGCAAGGAAACCTTTGCCCAACCTTGGGTCGTGTAATTGCAGTGTAATTCATGCATTTAGAAGAGAAAAGAAAATATCATTTTGGCACCTAACATAGATATCCTAGGAAAACTACAGCATACAAAAGGAATCAATCTACATTTGTTCAGAAGCTGAAGTTTAAAAGAAACAAGATTGTTTTGCATATCCAATGAGTACAACTAATTACAAGAGGAGCCCTAGGGAATGTGCTGTTTAGGAAAGCCCAGTAAATCTTTTTTTGAAACAATGTCTTGAAAGCAGCTTTTTTTGTACATGTCTCTGTTGTTTTACTCAATGGAAAATTTCAGTCAGCTTTTATTTCAGGAATTTAAGGAGGATATACTGCTTACTGGTCAGTAGCACTAACACTAGATAAGATAGATCCCCTAATACGGTAGGAAATCATAAGATGATGATGATGATGATGATGATGATGATGATGATGATGATGATGATGATGATGATGATGATGATGATGATGATGGAGGAGGAGGAGGAGGAGGAGGAGGAGAAGAAGGAGAAGAAGAAGAGGAAGAGGAAGAGGAAGAAGAAGAAGAAGAAGAAGAAGAAGAAGAAGAAGAAGAAGAAGAAGAAGAAGAAGAAGAAGAAGAAGAAGAAAGCAAATCCTGATGTTATCTTGGGAAATGCAAAGCTGGTTTGCTTATACAGCATTATAACACTGTAATTTCATCCTTCTTCCAATGATTTGTCCAAGAAAAGAATGATGTCTTTCTCTACAGGACTGGTTTCAAAGACACATTGAGCAAAAAAACTCATTCGCTGAATGACTTGTACGTGGAGGGTGTGTTTCTAGCCCCAAGGGGCATTTTCATTAGGAGACATCAGCAATAACTGCAGGTGCAGAATTGCAGTGCAAATAAGCAGTACCCTGCTACCCTCTGCATATCATCCACCTTACCCAATTTGTAAGGAAAAATTTCAAATTCAGGACTAAAAAATTCTATTTTAATCAATGATTTTTAAAGCTTTTGAGAAATCCAAGAGAATCAAGACTCTTCCCTGCTAAAGGAAGATCAGGACAGCCAAGGAAATTTCAGTGGGAAATTCAAAATGGATTTACATGCTAAGAAAGTCTACTTAGACATCTCTTTAGTTGAGGAGATGCTAGCAATTGTTATCAACAACTAAGCTTTTCTTTAAGACACATATCTTCAGGAGCATAAAACAACTGAAAGAAGCAGTTTCAGAAAATATGGAGAGTGCTGGTCTTTACAATTGCCAAAAACTGAACACAATTGAAGGCATGGCTTCTTATATATATATAGCACTTTTCTTATATACCGCTTCATAGTGCTTTACAGCCCTCTCTAAGCGGTTTACAGAGTTCAGCATATTGCCCCCAACAATCTGGGTCCTCATTTTACCGACCTCGGAAGGATGGAAGGCTGAGTCAACCTTGAGCCTAGTGAGATTTGAACAGCTGAACTGTTGAACTAGCAGTCAGCCTGCAATGGCTGCATTTAACCACTGCACCACTTCAGCTCATCATCACCATCATCATAATTGAACTTTAGAAACAATCATTCACAAAGCATTAAAAACTTGGGTTTGCCATTAAGCTAAAGCCCTGGTAGGGCCAATTCTTCGTCATGGTTTATTAAGCATGGGGTATCATGAGTGTTTTTGGCTGCTGGGCTATTTTATGTTATTTCTGCTGTTTTGAATTTGATTGTTTTAGCTGTGTTTTTATTTGGTTTTTAACTTTTAGTCACCCAGAATTATGCATACTAGATGGGCAGCCATATAATTTATTATATAAATTAATCAACTATACTATGCCCTGTTATAAAGAAGCTAGGTCACTTTCTTTCTGAGAAGTATTTGTTACTTCCCAAATCCAGTTAGACAAGTCCTCCTTTTTCAATGTAACAAACCACAAGACTTAAAAAGCATATTCCCAGATTATAATTATCTAACCATCATATCTTAACATTCAAAACTTGTCAATCAATACCAAAGTAATAACCTCTAAAGACAGACTAAAGCAAAAAGGGTTCTAAGTTAAAATGGAGGTGAATAATTTTGTGTTTCCTAATCATGAATTTAAGCCTCTACAGATATAGACTGATATATAGAAGCCTGATGCAGCAGCTGGAAAGCCTCTATTTGTCACCTACTGTAAGGATATGAAATAGAAGAAAATGGTGTC
This sequence comes from Diadophis punctatus similis, assembly GCA_023053685.1. Taxonomy (NCBI): domain Eukaryota; kingdom Metazoa; phylum Chordata; class Lepidosauria; order Squamata; family Dipsadidae; genus Diadophis; species Diadophis punctatus. The sequence goes on from JALIGW010000008.1 coordinate 11,221,982, forward strand.
TTTATTGCCAAAACTATCAGAATGGTAATCTTTCCCTAAGACTCAATCAGATACAGAGCAATGTTTATATTAGTCCTGTTCCAAAATTCATTGTTTGCAGATATCCAAGTTTCCAAAGCACAATGCTGTTGGAAGAAATATTTATCTGGTTCAGTTCCAAGCCGGGTGAAAGGCATTGGAGACAAAATGGAGGCTGGAGGCTGATTGGAAAGAGGGTTTAATGATGAACAAAACCACCAAGCACAGGGTTCTGGACAGCTGACCACATGGAGTTGAGAGTGGTTGGTTTTAATACCTTCTCTGAGCTTTGCACCTGAGCTTCCTGTTCCTGTGCAAGAACATGTATTCTATTGGCTGTTGTAGGGGTCATGTAGGGGTCATAGCTGGCTCTATGGGTTGTTTGAGTGCCAGGTTTGGTTGAAGTTTGGACTGCTGATGCAATGAAGGGGTGTTGGGCAATTTCTATTGTGGCTGAGAGCTAATCCTACCTTTGTTAGATCTTGGGTGAGGGTATTTGCTTATGAATAGAGCTATCTATCTCTTTATCTCTTAAGTGCTGATATCTGCTGTGAGCTATTAAGGAAGGTGGGGGCTGCTTTCTTCCTCTAAAAACATGTTTCCATTTCTCCATTTGGGAAATATAATATTCTGCCTTTTTAATATTTCAGAATGTTTCATTCTTCTAGGAGAGGGGTGAGTGCTAACTTTCTACAATGCCCAAAAAGATTATTTATAATGCATAGCTGATAAATATAAAGGCCTCATTGGATTAAACTATTAATAGGGCTATTATTCTTGATAGGAATCTGAAAATACATTATGGTTCAGATAACAAGAAAATGAAAATGTATCACTGGTGACACATGAAAAATAGTTTGAAACTCATCAAACAGGATTCAGCTTTATTGTTTCCTATTAGTGTACATTCATCAAGCCAAGACCATGGCAGCAACATTTGAAGGCTTTCTTTCTTTCTTTCTTTCTTTCTTTCTTTCTTTCTTTCTTTCTTTCTTTCTTTCTTTCTTTCTTTCTTTCTTTCTCTTTTTCTTTTTTTCACCAATTGGCATGGTGAGAGCTAATTAGGTTTTTAGGCATCACTAGGCTTTTTGACAGAATGTTCATTTTGGATTATGATCAACAATTAAAACCACACTGCAAAAAGTGGACTAGTTACAAAAAGTAGCATTGTTCTCATAATATAGAAGACATTGCAATTCTTTGGTTATCTTATCACAACCTAGATTGGGGTGTCAAACTCGATTTTATTGAGGGCCGCATCAGGATTGTGTTTGACCTCGGAGGGCCAGGGTGGGCATCGTCAGCTCAATGTTACTTGTGTTGGGGGCACCGTGGTGGCCTGAGCACTCTGCCAGAGAAAACGGGCTCCCGAGCGACAGCCTCCTGCAACCCTCTGCCAGCAAAACAGAGCTCGGGAAGGCCGCATGCAGCCCTCCTGAGCTCCATTTTCGCTGGTAAAGGCACCATGGGCCAGTCCTTCACTGTTACCGGGCCACCCCTGCAGGCCAGTTCTAAGCACCCTGTGGACCGGATCCGGGCCCCAGGCCTTGAGTTTGACACCCCTGACCTAGATCCTGACTGGAATGTGATATAGTGGACAGGGAACTGACTCAGGGCTGGGGAGAGTCAGGTATCAGATCATTGTCAGTCATAAAATTCATTAGGCAATTTTGATATCCTCTCATAGCTCAAGCTTTTAAAGCTTATAAGTCAGAGTCAAAAATCCAATAAATCAATTAAAAATAAATCAATCAATAAAATAGCTTAATCCTGAAACACCAATTTGGCATTATTTTTAGACAGGGATATGGTAAAATATTTTTTATAATTTCTAATGGAAGGTACTTTATGGTTCAAGGCAGCCTGTACCACATATTCAGCAGGAATCTTTGTAAGAATATAAAGCTGAAACACAAAACACATCCATCCATCCAATCATTTTCCTAAAAACATAAGACTGGTACAGAGGGCTCCATCATAGATCCAAAGGTTTTGATTGCAACAAACCAGGTAGTAAACACAATTTAATATGGCAGAGCAACTGTGTTTAACTACAAAACAGATTTAGAGAATACGGCTCATTAGGCAAATTATTATTTACTATATTACAAAATTCCTTTGTAATATTCTAAGCTGCTGTTCTGTTATTTTAAGTAAACAATTTTTCTTACATGTTCTACGAAATCCACAGCTCTCCTTATTTATAAGCTTTTCATTCATGATCCCCCTATGGATGGCTAAATAACCCACAAAAGGGTCATCTGTCTTGCTTGCAAACATTCTCTTACTTTATACTTTTAGATATCTAGACAGGCTTTGGAATATTTTCTCTCTGTTTCCAAATCAGGACAGACAGACAGAGACAGCTAGCCAGATGGTTGTAAATGGCCATGGTTCTCATTTATGTATGTGGTTTCATATAATGATTGACAAGAATCTGGGTAGGATCACAACAGTAATAGCCAAAACCAGACCCCAAATTTAAGCCCCAATATCTCCAGTTAAAAAGTATAAATAGATAAAGGGGAAAAAAAACTGCCTAAAACCTGCTGTCAGTCAGAGAAGATCACTTTATAATATATTATTATAAATAAGGCAACTTCTTATAAATAAGGCAACTTCTTATCCAGAGATATGTGGGTAAGGCATGGAGATCTGGATGTAATAATGTTTATGCTAACAGAATTAGAAAAAAAAACTGCCTTCAATACAAGTACAACAACATTGGGAGTTACACAGGATTGCAGTGGTAGAGGTGCTGGTTGAAAATTATTGGATATTTGAATGTAAAATTAAATAGGAATATCTTTAATATAAAAGTATTTCTATTAATGTCCCTGCTTTATATGCCAGCACTGTATTGCTTTGTAGAAATCACATGTATGGTATATTTATAAATCAGATGCATCTTATAAGAAATCACCAAAATGAAAAGCTGAACTGGAAACCTGAGGGTGTGAAGCAATATGGTTGAGAAACAATTCCTCCAATCACTTCCCCAGGCAGGTGAACTCCAACATAGTTTGACAAAGGCTCCCTTCTACTTTTTTTTTTAAGGAATAAAATTATAGCTGCAAAAAATTACATTTCTTTACATTGAGCAAGTCTGCCAAGAGGTAGGATTGCATTTTAAAACTTATTTTGTCACCTTCAACATCCTTTTGTGAAACAAATGTGTTCTATAGAAGTGTGAGTGTGTGTCGGTTAGGAAGGATTGTTCCTGTACTCTCTTGACAGCTGTGAGGTAAACTGGCTGAGGCCCTCCCACCTCCTGAGTCTATCCTCATTTACAATTGATTTTGTGTGTTTATTTGCTGGCACTACAAGGCAAACACACACAGCCACAAAGACAGAAGCTGCTGGAAGGCCAAGGTGGGAAGAGGGCCAATACCCATCTGTGACTGTTCCACTACCTCCATGATTTTCTTGTCTTCTTACAGTCTTTTATTTGTTGTATTTGTACTAATATTGATCTGATCATCTGAAGAAGGATCAGGCTCTACCTGGACTGTGAATGCCTGTTTCCCAGAACAGAAGAGGACAGAAAACCAACCAGAGAAGGGGATACCAAAGCTTCAAAGGGCTGTTTTTTTGTCTCCACTCTTCTCTTCTGATGGTCCCTGCAGGTCAGAGGGTTCGAATGTCCCTGAATAAGGAGTTGCTCGTCTATTCTCTACTCTTTGGGTTTTCTTTCCCCCTGTTGATCCTGATGATCTTGATCTAAAATGATTTTGGAGACAATCATTTTCGGTTGCGGAGAGGCAGGAGGCAGAAGCTCTGTTTTGCAGCCTCGGAGCTTGTTAATAAGTGCCGCAGCGGTAGCAGCGACGGCCTGATCTGTCTCGGAGGAGGGAGACAGGAGGATATCCATCGGAAATGGGGAATTAGAGGATATCCTCGAGCCCCAGAGGATTCCCAAGTTTGCCCATCTCAGGTGTGCCGCAGGAGGGATAGCCCTCTTATATTTTCTTCCCAAATTTTCAGGAAATTGCCCCATCATTGGGAGGGTGGTGTGGTGTTTTTCTGGCCCAATAACCCGAGAATGGGGTGGGAACGAATTATTATTTATATATGCGCCCACACACATTGAAAGCTGGCTGGATTTAAGATCGGAATAAAGAGAAAACGACAACCAATAGTCTCACATTGGTCCTGTCATCTTGCAGATTGACTAGGACTCGCGTGAACCGCTTAATCCTTAATTGCTAAGGATTTTAGATATTCGCCCCGCTTTGGTTTTCCCTCCGCGATGAGGCGTGTCGCATTTCTCAATCTTTCCTGGGAGATAACTTCACCACCTGCCGAACCCCCCGCCCCTTAATTTTTGGCTGGTATGCAACAGCTGCTGTCTTTCTAGGCGCCGATCGCAGCTGCCGTTTTGCAACCTCTAAAGCGCGTTGCTGTTATTATCGCTGGCTGGGGAGTTTGTCCTGCTTGGCTCGCCGTTCGACGGTGGGAGGGCAGGGGGCAGGCTGAGATGGGAGAGGGCATGTCCAAACGACTGAAGGTGCAATTGGGAAGCGAAGCGGAGATGGAGGAGAGGGCGTTCAATAACCCCTATCCAGATTATCAGCCTCATGGAAGCACCGCCTCGGGCAGCAGTGCTTTGCCTACCCCCAGCGACTCGGAAGGCAATCGATGCAGTTCGGCTTCGCCCCAACGAGACGACTCCCTCCCCTTCGAGAGCGACGGGCAGGTAAGCTAGACGCAGGCCCGGCCGGAGTCTCTCCTGAGAGAAAGGGGTCCTTTGGTGTCTGGCCGTTCCGTTATGGACAGCAGATTTCTATCTATTTTCCCTGTAAGTTCTCGGTTAGCATTTGTGTCTCGCTCTTTTAGGTCCCTCGCGTTAATACTAGGCTCCTTCGCCTCCAGGCCTTTCTCCACACCCAAAGCGTGTGGAAGAACTTGGAGCTAATCAAAGCCTCGCAAACGTCAGGAACTGGATGGAAGGGCTGCGCCCTTGTCTGTATGGTTGTTAAAAAATAGTATATCAGTGATGTTTAGCTGTCTTTCACGTATTACCTAACTGGTGGAAAATATAATGGGATGATTATTTTCCCACATACTCATTGAATGTAGAAATTCCCTCCCTCTCTTTAATAGTTATTTTTGTGTATCCACTTTCAATCTCATGTACTGAAATTACTATTATATCAATGGAGGAGCAGCATTCCATCCTGTGAGCCTCATCTGCTTTATCAGATTTTTAGGAAGATGTCTGGGAACTCCTATGCAAGCCTGTTGGGTGATTTTTGGCCTGTCACTGCCTACCAACCCAACCCACCTTTCAGGGATGTGTAAAAATAGGAGACAGGAGCATTAGGGATGTAAGCAATGTTGAGGTGACAAAAAACTAAGATAGGATAAAAATCAAATACATAAATATGATGGAAGTATAAATTTTGGAACTTGTCGTATGAAGTGATAGATAGACACCATTAACATTCCAGTATCTTAACAAATAGACTTGAAGAAAATATCTGATATTTTTTTAGCTATCATGAATTTTCCTAAAGGAGCATAAAGTCTGCACTTTGATCAATTATTGAGAATTATCTCTTGGCAATCCCAGTCTGTCTATCCACTGCATCAGAACTAATTTCTATGGATTTTCTTACATATACTGAATCAGTATATGTAATTATACTGAATCAGTATAAATTGGAGGTACAATTTTGTATGCTCTGATTAGCAATCTTCCTTTAACAATGTGGAGAAGTGTTAAGGTTTGTGGTAACTATTTCTGGCAACAATTTTCCTATGGTCTGAAATAGAATTTGCTTATTTGAGCCAGTTCAATATAACAAGTCATAGAAAGGTTACTTATGCAAAAGGAGGCTTTTGGAAAATAATTGTAGAATGGACTGACATATTTAAGTAGATCACAGGTAAATCCATATTATACCTTGTAATCTGTACTCAGAAATAAGCTTCCTGACTCCTGGAGGACCTACTTTCAAGAAGTGTAGCTATCTGCCCATTGACATATTCTCTGGTTCTAAACCTGAAATAAGCAACCTACAGGTCTCTTTTGATATCTCCCTGAGTCTTCCAGGATTATAGCAACAAAATTCAATATCCAATCAACTAATAATGCTTGATAGGATATTAACTAATGCAATCACTCACCCACCACGTGCCTTAGATTTGTATTTTAAGCAAACTTGTCTAGGAATGAACAGGAAAAAACAAATAAGCAAACAAAATTAAAAACAAAGCAGAAATCCAATTCCTGCTGTTTCCATGACTATCACTATAATATTAAAATATTTTGTTACCTATTTTGTGCAATAAAAGTTGGAATATGTGCTGTCCAGAGGAGCTGCTGTGCTTCACAGTTCAATACATGGTTATTTAGGTAAGAATATAAAGCTAATGTTTAGAATTTCCAATGCCTTGTCTCAAGCACTTATTTCAGCCTTGCAAAAGAAATTAATAAAATGATACTTTCCTAGTCTGCCAATTCTGCTTCCAAAACCTCTCCTCATTTTTCCTTTAACTCTTTTTTATATATTAGATTTTTCTGTTTAGAGTAGAAACCTTTTGCCTTTTTTTCTTGCTCCAAAGTCCAGAATATTGCTTGAGATAATTAATGACATTATCCCAGTTCCTTATAGTTCCTGCCAGACATGCCATTTGTATAGTAATAATTATTGTTTTTCATTTTCAACACAGAGGAGGCCACCATATATGGAAATCTGGCTGTCACTTGGTAGTTCACAAATCTGAAATGCTTGTATCCTAAATTGTTTCCAGGATTGACATTAATACAGCATCACTGGGCAACTACCAAATCTGCCAAGTTGCAATATTTTTCTTTTGACCAAAAACAATGTCCCTGGAGCTCCACTGGTTTTTGTTGTTGTTTTTTTTGAAAAATTAAAATGATGCTGATTGCAAGACCAGCTGTTCCCCAGAAAGGATTCCTCCAACTTGGAGACAGTCCTGTGAGTGAACTTCACTTTGCAAGTTCTGCAAAGCAGAACTGCAATTTTTCTGCTTCCTAATTGCATCAAAATAGAACTTTCACATTTCTATCCATGAGGCAAAAAGTTCTATTTTGATGCAGTAGAAAAAAGCAGACAAAGATTTTAGCTAAAGGAAATCTGAATGTAATATTTTAAATATTTTAAAATATGTATGTTAAATATGAACTATAGATAATAAAAAGAAAACTGTCATGTCAGACTTCCCAATTCATTCTTCTCTGAAATCTACAGCTCCTACCATGAGCGCTTGCCTGCAGTTTACACCTACGAGTGGGATTTTTTGCTTTTGTTCTCATATCCCATCTGTCTCATCTCCAGCTTTCCATTTCTGCATGCATATATTTTCTCCAAACCAATGTCTATATTCAAATTAATAAGCAAATGATATGCACAATAACTGCTGCTTGTCATTTATTTTGACTCTAATGTCAAGACCATTATCACAGAATCATAATATTTTGTCAAATATAAATTGAGTACCTGAGTTATGACAGATGCTTTGCAGAGCACAATCAGAAGTTGCCTTCAGTTGTCAGGTTTTATAGAGGAAAATTTTTAACCAACATCTAGGACTAAAATACTGTAGACTTTGCGTAGTTGAACGATCTGATATTTTGAACAGCATGCTCCATATAATTAAGATTTAGTTTAGACTCTAACTGGTTATTTAGGAGTGAGTTTAAGATTAATGATAATTAATGGCAAACATTACTTCGCTGGAGGGAATAGTTAATTGGGACAACTTCAGATGATTTAGTGATGTTTAGTTATTTAGCATACACTTGAGATCATGGTTTTTATCTGTACTGAAGACTCAGAGTTATCGCTTTGATAAATCACCTAACATGGTTCCAAAAAGACTATTTTTACTAACTCTCAGAAACCCTTACTGTAATTGAAATAGCAAGCAGGGGGGAAATGGCCCTTTTTGCTTGAAATGTATGCACTCATTTAAATGTTTGGAGTTAAATACACCAAATACATTTTAAAATATATATGTATTTAAAAATCTACAATTCCAAGATTATGCCAAAGTATTGGACATCAAATAATGAAGTACATACTCCAGCTCAGTATATGTATTTAGAATGATTCATGGCTAATGGTGTGAAAAGCCACTGAAAAATCCATTATAATCTACAGAATCACACGCTATTGAATTAAGGGATTTCTTCCTAGAGAATAACTAAAAGCAGGAATATAAATAGGTTTGAAAATGAATCTGTTTCTTTAAAAGTAACAAAAATTGTTAATCCACTGCTTAGAACGAAAATATTAGACAGTGGCCCATAATTGTAATACTGTCAAGTTGTAGGCTAGTTCTTTACAAAATATTAGACTACTTCTAAAGAAATCATACCTTCTTGGAAATCTTATGGTTGCAGATGGCTATTTTCTCTTTATTAGATGAATAAATCATTTATTTATTTATTTATTTATTATTTGTTTGTTTGTTTGTTTATTTATTTATTTATTTATTTATTTATTTATTTATTTATTTATTTATTTATTTATTTATTTGTGAGATTTATATACCGCCTCACAGTGCAAGCACTCTCTTAAGCGGTTTACACCAGTAAGCAATGTATATTTATATTGCCCCCAACAATCTGGGTCCTCATTTTACCTACCTCGGAAGGATAGAAGGCCTTGAACCGGTAAGATTTAAACCGCTGACCTGCGGATCACAGTCAGCTAAAGTGGCCTGCAGTACTTTATCATCAATATTTTGAAGTATCATCCCTTCAAAATATTGTGTGACAGGTTGGCTAGTTTCAGCCCATTATTTTTTGCATATTTTCAGATTCCTGTAGCTGAAATTCAACACAGAAAGTTGAATGATTTGCTGGACTGCTCTGTAAAAATATTACATTGACTATGGAGCCCAAATAATGGTTGATACTTTATAATGCAAACCTAAATTTTAATATAATGTTTGTGTAGCTTATCTTGTGCACTACTGTTAGGTTACATCAATTCCTGATGATATTCCTGCTTTATTGAGTTATGGTGGAGAGCATACATGTTTAAACTAGCAACATACATTGTTGCCAACTAAGAAAGGAACAACCACCATCACTCAGGATCACTAACCACAAAAGAGTGTAATCGTAGTAGAGATAGTCCTCGTCTTACAACTGTTCGTTTAGTTAAAGTTCAAAGTTATAACGCCACTGAAAAAAGTGACTTATGACCATTTTTCACACTTATGACCATTGCAGCATCGCCATGGTCACATGACCAAAATTTGGATGCTTGAGAACTGGTTCACATTTACGACAGTTGCAGATGTCCGGAGTCATGCGATCAGCTTTTGCAATCTTCTGACAAGCAAAATGAATGGGGAACCAGATTTACTTAACAACTATGTTACTAACTTAAAAACTGCAATGAATCACTTAACAGTCTAACTGGCAACTGGCAAGAAAGGTCGTAAAATGGGGCAAAACTCACTTAACAAATGTCTCACTTAGCAACATAAATACAGTATCTGTAGTTGCTTCGTGTCTTCTTCCTCCTTATCTAGTTATGAACAAATAGCAATCTATTGTTAATGCTAAATTACAAAATTCTTGTGGTTTCAAAGAAAAGTTGAAAAACAAAGGAAATTGGAATGAAACCTTACTGAAAGCATGCAATCATATAGCAAGAAACTAATAAATGGGTGCCATTTATTTTTCTATTTGCTGCCAGAACAATACCTATAAAGTTTTTAAAAAGGATGGTTGAAACAGAGACAGAGAAGTTGTTGAAATTTTTACTTGGCCAGAGTAATTAAAATCATTATGAAATACTAAGTGTCAAAGTTGCTGGGTCTGTTATATTCCTTTGAGTGCTTAACAAACATGCTGCCTGAGCTCATGCATAATGTTAAACCTTAATGCGGTTTTACTGATTTGGCTTTCAGTTTTGTGTGAATTAGGAAGATGTAAAACAGTTCAGGATCAAAATGGTCAAATACAAAATACTGTGTTCCAAATTCAGAACTGTTTTTGGGACATGCTGGATTGTACTGTTCTTGAAGGGGAAGTGTTGTGATTTCCGTTTTGTAGTCAAAATGCTGCATTTCAAAATGGAATATTTCCAGTAAGGTTTGAACAATTCAGGTAAAAATAACCCATTCCATCCAAAATGGAAAGTTTTGAGGGTTAAACTATTTCAGTCCCCAAACTTTTTATAACCCCTCCAATGTTTACATATTACATGTGTAATGTAATTTATTGCCTAAATGTTATTATGTAAATGTGATTTATTGCTTAAGATTTGCGTGTTTTATTCACAAAGCTTTAATTTGTTATCTGAATCAGACCTTTCTCTGTGCATACAATACATCTTAAACATTTGTAGCCTTATTTTTTTTGCAGATCAGCTCATATTTTAATAAGAAAATTACAACTAAAATTAAAGACTTGTTGCAGCAAATGGAAGAAGGCTTAAAAACAGCAGATCCTCACGACTGCTCTGCATATACTGGCTGGACAGGTGAGATACCTGAACTCTTTGATAGTTGATTTGGAAATGAAGTCATAAGAGCTTCACTATATCTCAAGCACTAGATTCTACATTCAGGTTGCATTCTGTTGATATTCCAATTGTTGATAATAATGTTTTGTCTCTCCTTCCATGAATACATCTGTAGCATATTTGATAGTATTGTGAAGAAGACACAAAACACAGATAACATAGTTGGAAAGGACCTTGGAGGTCTAACCCTCTGCTCAAGCAGGAAACTCTATATCATTTTAAACAAATGGCTGTCCAATCTTTTCTTAAAAATCTCCATTGATGGAGTACCCAGAACTTCTGGAAGCAAGCCATACCACTGTCAAGAAATTTCTCCTTACTTCTAGGTTGGTTCTCTCCTTGATAAGTTTCCATCCATTGCTTCTTGTCCTGCCCTCAGGTGCAGGACAAGAATAGATTGATCCCCTCTTCTTTGTGGCAGCCCATCAAATATTGGAATGCTGCTATCGTCATCCCAGGCTAGACATACCCAATTCCTGCAATTATTCTTTGTATGTTTTAGCTTCCATCCCCTAATAGTCTTCGTTGCTGTTCTCTGCACTCTTTTTAAAATCCCCCATCTTCTCTTTAATTCAGAAATATTTGATTCAAAAAATCAAATGTTTAGACTTTTTTTTAAAGTGTCTGATCACATAGAGGGAAGAATTCTTCCTTCTTTTATGCAGACTTGAAATACATTTAGTCATTGAGGCACAATTTTCTCTGGGTCCGTGGGAATGGTATAAGGAGTCCAGACCACACTGAAAGATTTAAAGAATGGAGAATATTTAAATTAATCTGTAATATGTCCAGTTTTAGCACACACATAATGATCCCCATTTCCCCACACCTTGATGGATTCCCTATCTTAAAACCAATTCAGAAGTACGTGAGCAAAACTCTTCCCCAAAATGGGTGTTGAGGTGTAAGAATTATTTTCTCTTACGTTCTGCTGGGTTTGCTGCCAGAACTGGTTCTTTGGCAGCCATGGCCCCTGGATTTGAAAGGGAGCATTTAGGATTGACCCAATATGACTTTTGGATAGCTGTGGATCTACCTGGGAGGGGAAAAAATCAATGGGTGTTGCTATCCTCAGACCAGTATCACATTATCATAAGCATTCCTGGGATTTTTAAATTCACTTTTTTAAATTTTGCTTTTGTTTATATCTTCAAAGGTTAATTGGATGGCTGAATTCTGATTTATTTCAACCCCTGCTGAATTCTTTCTGTTTTCTATTTTTGGCTTTCTTTCCTTGATTTATTTGAGTGTCTCATCAATTTTTGCTCTCCATATGGAAACATGGCATGTGACTTTGGCTTTGGATTTTATTAACTTTCAAAAACGTTTTAGATCAAAATACTGAGAAAATATCTCCCTCCCTGCTATTGCCCTGCTCTCTCTCTGCTTTGAGGAACAATAGAGCATATTATACTGAGAATGAGGAGGCTGACACCCAAAGGGGAAATCAGAGACTGCTTCCAGGGATTAGCTCAGGGAGTGACCTGAAAAGCTGGCATTTTGGTAGAGAACATTCGCTTCTTTGATTTTGTCCCAAACAAAAGTTAAATTTGAAAGCAGATTAGCCCACTTTCTATTATTAAAATGGATCAGTATTTTTCAGCCTGTTCATTCTTAATGGCTCTGGAGGATGCAAAGCAGGCAGATGGCTCTGGAGGAGAGGTGACAAAATTGTAGCATTTGTGATTTGTTTGCTTAAAAAAATGGAAACAGCTGAATGCTCGTGAGATATTGCTTTAAAAAAAATATTGCTGTCTTTCACTTGCTTTTTTTATTTTTTTAAACTACCTGGTGCAGGTAGTTCACTGCTAATTCATTCCTGAGTCATGATGAAAGAATTCAAACTTTGGCATATAGTAAGAAATAAGAGGAATCTTATCAGTCTCCTAGGAGAAGCCTTAGTTTTGAACCTGAACATTTAAATACAACAGTGTGTTAAAATATTTTTGAAGCTTTATGTGAGTTAAATGTAAATCTATTCATATTACCGTATTTTTCGGAGTATAAGACGCACCTAGGTTTTAGAGGTGGAAAACAAGGAAAAAAGTATTTTGAACTAAATGGTGTAGTAACATATTATTTAATAAAATACCAGTATAGCAGAATACTTTTTACAACCATGTATACTTTTTACAAACTTCAAACTTGACAGCTTTAAGACTTGTGGACTTCAACTCCCAGAATTCCTCCTCCAGTCATGCTAGCTCAGGAATGGGAGTTGAAGTCCACAAGTCTTAAACTTGCCAAGTTTGAAGACTCTTGCACCCCTAACCCCTAACCCAGGAGTCTTCAAACTTGACAGCTTTAAGACTAGTGGACTTCAAGTCCCAGAGTTCCTCCTCCAGTCATGCTAGATGGGGTAATTAGAAGGCAAAAACACCCCTTTTTTTGCAAAAAATGGCCCATTTTTCGGCCTTTTTTTGCAAAAATGAGGCATGCAGAGAGGGTTTGGGAAGCCTGCCGAGCACTCCTAGGGGGTGGGGGAAGGCAAAAATGCCCCTATTTTTGCAAAAAATGGCCCGTTTTTCGCAAAAATGGGATGCAGGGGCGGGGCTTCGGGAGGCCAAAAATGGCTGTATTCGGTGTATAAGACACACCGACATTTCCACCCTCTTTTGGGGGGCAAAAAGGTGCGTCTTGTACTCCAAAAAATACGGTACTTTTATTTTTGGAATTTTTTTCCTTCCCATTGCGTTTATTCTCTCCTTGGAGAAGCTGAGAGTGATATATACATGTTGTTATCCATTGTGCAGCCATAGGTCTTATGAGACAAGTTAGAACAATTGATAGTTAATTGAATTGGGAGTCAATATTTTTGTAATAAAGGGCCATCCCCATGGCACATATAGCTTTCTTTTTTTAACCTGTTTAATTTAAATCTAAAAAGTATTTTTGCATTTTAATTGTATTTCTATAAATAATATGATTTATCAAAATGCATTATTTGTCTACATAATTCTCTTCAGTGATACAAAATACAGTGGTACCTCAATACTCACTGTTAATTGGTTCTGGAAGGCTTGATGAGTACTAAAAATGAGTGCCAAATAAATCACATGATCTTTTGTGTTGGCTGGGAAGGACTTCTGTCCCTTTCCCTATGTCAGCGACCTTCTCAGTATAGCCAACTTCCTGTCCATTCTCCACAGCAATCCCTCTTTTCCTATCTAAGAGTACCAAACAGAGTACCAGTACTGGGACAACATTTGGCATTTGCATGCCAAAACAACTAGACACAAATATAGTTTGTGTCCCCCATACTATCACTGCTAAACATCTAATTCCCACAGCACTGCCTAAAGATATTTACCCATGTAATAGGGCTGTATTGCTATTATCCTTCTTATTTTCTCATCTTGCATACTGCCTTCTATTGATATCTTATGATTTATCACTTGTTTGTATCTCATGATTTATGACTATCTTCATGATCTATGACTTGCCGCTTTGTTGTTTGTATGTACACTGAGAGCAGGGGTGGGTTCTAACTTACCTCGCTGCTGATTCACTTCCTCCTGCTCTGCATGGGAGCGCCTTGCACGTGCACTCATACGCAGTGCCGAAAAATCTGAAACAATTTTTTTTAAAAATAAGTTGAAAACAAGATGGCGACCGCATGCACAGTGCCGGAAACTCAGCTTCTGCACATGCTCAGAAGAAGAAAAAATTCAAAAAAAGATGGTGCCCACGGACTGGCACCTACCGAACTGGTTCCGTGACATCATTGTGACGTCACCAGCAGGTCGCTACCAGTTCGGGCGAACCGGAGGAACCCACCTCTGACTGAGAGCTTATACACTGGAGATATTCCTTGTGTATCCAATCACACTTGGCCAATAAAGAACTGTTAATAATAAATATACTATTATATATTATTATATATAATAATAAAAAATAACAATAAAGAACATAACTCCATCTAGTTAGTAGTAACATTTTTGGTCTATATGTTAAGCTATCTAAAATATATCTGATTCATTTTGTGGTGTTGGGACTTCAACTCCCAAATACTTCTGAATGACACCAATTGAAAAATGTTGATCTAGAGCAGGGGCTAGCAGGCTGGATGTATCACACGCTGGCCACGCCCATCCCGTTTTAGCGAAGGGGAGGAAAAGTTGTGATATGTCACGTGACCACAACGTGACAACGCGAGATTGAAACCCCTTATCTAGAGTAATGGAAGTCAGTGGATTGAAATAAAGTCAAAGACTTTTGTTAATTTTGTGCACATACCCAGGTAATTTTCTTGGCAGTAATACAGAAGTGAATTACCATTCACATGATATTTCTCAAATTCTTGATCTAGTTTTGCAGCCCTGGTATTCCCTTCAAGTATTTATGATGTCTAATCCTTATTTTCTGAACAATCGAACAACTACTGCCATCTTTTGAAGCCAGTACATTTTTCCACTTGGGTTTGGTAGGCCTAATAGGCAAAATGCACCAGGAACTGAAATTGAAACAGAGAAATTGGAATTCTGTTGATACCCCTGAATATCTGAACAGTTTGAGTTCAAGTGGTTCTCCTTTTTACAGTGCTATCAAAAGATGATCTTGGGAGATATCAGTTTGACCTTGAGAATTGTCCTGTGAAATGCTGCATGGTTGATCTTGTTCCCATTATTTAATATCTATGAAAACTATACATGGATATGCAATCATCTCTACCAGTATATAATGATCCCCAGCTGCACTTCTTTCCTGAAAGTTCAAGATAGGCTGTTTCAGGAGCTTCTACTGTAGATGTTTTAGTTTGTAATAGTCTGATGCTGGAGAACAATCTAAAGATAAATTCAAACAAATCCAAGGTCTTGGTGATTATAGCAATAACACTTAATAATATATTGCTTCACAATGCTTTCCAGCCCTCTCTAAGTGGTTTACAGAGTCAGCATAATGCCCCCAACAATCTGGATTCTCATTTTACTAACCTCGGAAGGATGGAAGGCTGAGTTAACCTTGAACTGCTGAGAATCTAACTGCCAAACTGCTGGCAGTCAGCAATTAGCAGAATTTGGCTGCAATACTACATTCTAACCACTGCACCACCAAGGCTCTTTTATGTGGTCAACCCTCTTCTGGATGAAACTGAACTTTCCTGTAAGAAACCTATTTTCATCTGGGAGCCCCACAAGGGGGATTTTGATTAGTTTTGGCTAATAATCAATTGCATCCCTTTCTGGGAAGATTGACATGTTGTGGGTGACACATCTTGGGTAACATCAAGTATGGCTTTCTACAATTGCACCTCTACATAGGGTCAAACTTGAAAATAATGTGGAATTTGCAATTGGCCCAGAATGTGGTCATATGAGTGATGAATGTCCACAATATTGAAACAGTTATATAGATATTTTGCAAGACTGATTCAGGTAATTCTCTTAGCAAAATCCAACTCTTACAGTTTCCTACAAGAAGAGCACTAGAGAGTTATAGAGAGAAGGGTAAAAGAGGGCAAGGGAAAAAAGAATAGAAAACTGTAAGGAATTGTTTTTATGCCATGATACTTTAGTGGTAGGCCTTGGTCTTAACAGGTGTTAAACTACTGGATTTAGATGTATACATGAATGATGCCTGCAGTGTAACAGGTATGTGATCAGAGGTGTAGAGAAAACCACCAACTAAATCTTCCATCTTTCTTTCTATGTGGCAATTTCAGGCATAGCCCTCTTGTATCTTCAGCTATATCGTGTGACAAAGGAGCCAACTCACCTACAGAGATCCCTGGATTATGTGAAGAGAATCCTACGTAATCTGAATGGAAGAAGAGTTACGTTTCTTTGTGGTGATGCTGGACCTTTGGCAGTGGGAGCAGTTGTGTACCACAAGATGAAAAATGATAGTGAATCCAAGGAATGTGTTACCAAGTGAGTGACTGAGATTGACTAGGACAAAAAGACTAGGTTGACTAAATATTCTTTGGTATAAAACTACCTTTTGGATTGGGCAGATGATTACTGGCAAACAGTCCCAGTAATCTCCCAGTAATCCCACTGTCGATGATGATAGAACATTTTGTCCTCATTTTGTCCTTTTTTTCTGTGCTAAATAATGTCCTATTTTAAATTTTTTTGTGTGTCTTAATTTTTTTATTCTAATTTTTAAAAATATTCTGGAAAGTAATATTCTAATCTTGAGGCTTTTGGAAAGTCTTCCTGTCATTCAGCTACTTTGAAATTGACAACAGTCATGAAATTGAAGAATCATAAAGACTAAATGTTTGATGTTTGTATTCTTTATGTTCTTTCTTGCCTCTACATTGGATAGTTGATTGGCTCATAGGGATTCCACTCTTCTATTGATGTTTATATTTAGAATTTTAATCAGTTGCCTGTTAATCCATGCCTGGTGGAAGATTAATCTCTGCCATACTTTTGCAAATAATATCTCTCTGCACATGCAACTTCTTCATATCCTAATAATAAGGTTGGGGAGTTTTGTGAAACATAAGCAAAGAGTGATAAAGATGAGATTATAAACATGCTTAATCAAAAATAAATGAGATTGGAATCAGTAGAGTTGTCTTCCAAAATATCTGGCTGTCAGGAGCATCTATGATGGAGCTTCTAAAAACTCCAGAAGCTCC
Organism: Diadophis punctatus similis; assembly: GCA_023053685.1. Classification (NCBI taxonomy): domain Eukaryota; kingdom Metazoa; phylum Chordata; class Lepidosauria; order Squamata; family Dipsadidae; genus Diadophis; species Diadophis punctatus. The sequence continues at coordinate 11,239,103 of JALIGW010000008.1, forward strand.
TCCCACTTTTACATATATTGCATTATGTATGACATTTTAGGAGGACATATCCTACATAATCTGAATAGAAGTCAAATGAAGACTTACAAGAACCCATCCCATAATCACATCTGAGATTTAATGTAAAATGAGAGTTCCATTGCATATTTTCTCAATTCTGGTTTGCACAGACTTTTGCAGCTCCAGAGAATAGTCCTTAGTTCAGATTCTAACCTTCCAGATGAGTTGCTTTATGGAAGATCTGGTTACCTGTATGCTTTGCTTTATCTGAATACTGAAATCGATCCTGAGACAGTGCCACAATCAGTAATCAAAGAGGTAAGGAAAATACAATAAAACCTTGATTTTATAGACCATTCAGCTGTCTTTGTATATAATATTTATCATCTTTGTATGTGGGATTTCATTTTCCAAAGAATAAAAAAAACCACTTTTCCTAAAGCCTGTGTCATTTGCATAATCACACAATTGACATTTGTATTAATTTACATCATTTACCTAATTGCATAATTCAATTTGAATGTTGTAGACACTCAAATTTAAAGGATACCACTTTCCCACAAATGGACTCTTAAATCCAATTGTATACTTTTTGTATACTTTTTCTTTCTTTCATGATATTCCAGAGAGTTCAACTTGAATTATCTGCTTTGGAAAGGAGAATATTTCTAGATGTTCATAGTGCTTAGTTCTTGCAATTCCTCTCTTATTTTTTGTATGTCCCACCTGAGCAGTTTCATTGTGCTGAACTGTGCTGCACTCACCCAAATCTTCCTTTGCCTTTTCCCAAATGTTTTATTTTAAAACCACAGCCCAGAAGCAATCAGGTGGGAAGTTGCTTTTCATTTTTTTTAGGTTGACTTAAGACACTAAATTTCTCATAGCCATCCACTTTGGACTGATATTTTTTACTTTAAAGTATCTATTTTGCCTCTAAATGTTTGGCATTCCCAACTGGTCTAAAGCAATGCCCACATGATATTGCTGTCCATGCCTGTGTATTCCCAAAGAAGGTAGAAGAAAGAGACACATATAGTCCCTGGGGTCGTGACTGTCCTCTTGCTCTGTTCTATTTTATAACCCACTTTACCCTCTTTCTGCCATTCTTCTTCTTTAGTACAATGGGTGTCTGGTTTTTTATTGCAGTGTATTTTGGGGGTGCACAGTATCAAAGGACATAATGTGTATCAAAGAACGTAATGTGGCTCATGGAAACGACCACATTGCCTTTTGAAACCTGGAAATACTCCCTATTAAGTAATGGTGAAGTTAAAGCAATAGTCTAACTTGACATCAGCTTTCAAGAGCAGGAAAGGCGAATGCTTAGTTTTCAGAAAATTATAGAATATAAACCAAAAGGTCCTATGTATTACTGTATTACTAGGGGGTCTTAACCAAAGATGAATAAGCCTTCCAGTAGCTAGCCTTCTTGAAAACTAGTAATAACAAGATGAACCTTTCAGGGGTTCTGAAATAGTCCAGAAATGAAGGAAATTAGTGATAGCAAGAGTGCTCTCCCAATAGGTAATGTATCGTCCTTCCAACAAACTTAGATATTTTAGTATCCCCTCTAGCTTGGTAATAAAAGTGATTTTGTGGGTGATAAAATATAGAAACAATGACATGATACCTTAGGAAATCTCAAGTGCTATCTGAGAGTAGACTTGATTCCTTTGTATCTAAGGAGCTTCTTAGAAAAGACAAGCACTGCAGTAATATGTTGGCATTGCTTAGAGAAAATAATAATTAAATTAAAAGAACAATGTACTTCTAGATTGTTCTTTTTCCTCCTCTGTCTGCATAAGGTTGTGGAATCCATCATTGAATCGGGGAAAAACTTTTCCAGAGAAGAACGAAAGACTGAGCGGTGCCCATTGCTGTACCAATGGCACCGGAAACAGTATGTGGGGGCAGCCCATGGTGTGGCTGGGATTTACTACATGCTTATGCAGGTAATGTCCCATCTTCCAATAGAAGAGAATACCTGTAATTCAGAATTGAACAGTTGAGTGCTAGGTGTTCTTTGAGCATGGTTGTTTGCTCGCAGTTCAGATATTTCATTACCCAACTAGGTAACATCATCAGTGCTTTTCTTATTGGTTGTTCCTTGATTAGCATATTGTTTTTCTTGCGTGATTTTTTTGGTCTGGTGTTAATCCAAAATTGAAGAACCCTCCAGACAATCCAAAATTAGAAAACCCTTCAGACCATCTTAAGTAAACCAAAAGTCCTAGCAGTCAAAGAAAAGAAAAAAACACAAGAATTATCTATAAATTAATGGAATAAGGACTGTAATAAGCACTATGTAGGGCAGCCAAGCAGAAGACTAGCAAGCACATCCATGAATACCAAGTAGCAGTCAGAAGACAATGAAAAGTCCTTAATCTCAAAACACATAGACAGACTCAATCACAATTTCAACTGGGTCACTGTGAGTATCAAAGACCAAGCTAAATCCAAGAACAGTAGAGAATTCCTGAAGCACTGCAATTAGACAAATCAACTATCAATGAATGTAGAGATAAGCTACATTTACACATCATTCAAAAGAGCCAATGAAATGCTAAGAAGAAAATAAAAACACAACATATCCTTTGCAGCAATCTACACCAAATAATCGGGGATTAACACCAGACCAACAATCAAGCAGAAAACAATACCCTATCACACAATTACCAACACTGGCAGGATAAGCTACTGAGGGAGTAAATGCCATACTCACTAGCACAAATGATGCTACCTAGTTGAATGAAAGATCTCAAGCAAACCAACCTCAGCACCAAGGATTTCATGATGTTCCAACTGTTCCATGTATTTGTTTTTGGTCATCTAATTCTCTAAAGGTCACTTTTTGTCTGCAGCTGTCTACTTTTCAGACTATGCTAAAAGGAATTCTCTAATTCCACTTTGAAATATTGCTCTACTGGGAGAGCACAGAGCTTTTACTGGGGAATCATTTTTTGGGAAGGGAAGCTATTTTATTAGTGACTGGCAGTTTCTCAGCATTGTGGAAAAACCCATTTATCCCTGTTCAGAACCATTATAAATAGTGAGCAAGATGATTAGTTAGGACTTCCGATTGTACTTCCGGTGGCGTCGGAAGCGATGACCGCGAGCTCCGCGGCCCCACTCCAAGCTATCCCCGTCGGAGGGCTCCGAACGGAGCCATAGCCACCCTGTAGGGGTGGTGAAGCAAGGGGGGGGGCTTGCAGGTTGAGGAGAACTGCATCTCCCCTCCCTGACTTGGAAAATCCCCCTCATCCGAAGATGAGGAGCAGCAGCAGTCAACATGGCTGCCACGAAACTGGGGACAACCAGAACACCTAAGACAGTGCAGGAGCGAAGAGAACAGTGAAGAGAGATTGTTGCTGGATGAGATGATTCTTTTTTCTTTAAAAATTACTCCAAGGAAAACAAAAAAAATCCTAGAGAAGAAATTATAAAAATATAAACGTTTAAGTGGCGAAAGAAAACATTTTTGACAAAGAGATTTATGCTGAAAAGTAAGTCAAGAGCGCCATCTAATGACAAAAGGAAAAGTGACTCCTAGACTCCTGGAAATTTACAGAGGAAAGGAATATTTGATACCTGGTGACTGACTTTTAACTCTTTATTGCCTTACGCTTACCAGAGGTAGAAATAAGAAAGACATTTTATAAAAGAGACTCTAGAAAGCTAGAATAAAAGACTAAAACTACAGAGCAGACTCAAAGAATTTGGAAAATACCTTGGACTATCAGAGTATTGAGTAAATGCTGGGACTGGCTCATCTAAATAATTGACTTTATTTTGAAAGAAATGGATTTTGATTGAAATAAATACCTGCTGGAAAAAAGGCAGCATGGAAATTTGAGATTTCTAATTAGAAATTAGATTAGATTTCTAATTAGATTTCTACTAATGATTGGAAAATAAACCATAATTCTATAATTTTGGACTCTTTCTGAACTAGATTGAGACTTTATTGTTTATTCTACTTTTATTGCTAGTATGACCGGAGTTGAAGGAACAGCTGTGGAAATGAGAAGACTTTTTAATGAAATGAATTTGTTCTTCCAAAATATTAAGGATTCAATCGATGGTATAGATGTGAAAAAGGAAAACATTTTGCAAAGAACAATAAATAAAGATCAAACGGCCCATGAACTGGTGGAAGCAACGGAGAGATTAGATGAAATGGACTACTCAAGCCAGCAAATTGAATATGAACAGGGAAAAAATATGGATCAGAAAAATCAGCAAATGAAGCGAAAGCTCGATGAAGAGGAAGACCAGATAAATGGCACGCAAAAGGAGCGGAAAGAACAGATGGATTGGCCACATCAACAAATAATCAAGGACTGGAGAAAAAAAATTGGACTGACAAATCAGCTGATAAAGGAAAAAAGACCGAAGAAAACAAAACAGACAAATTGACAATTGGAGAGACAGGAAGATACCTTTGATAAGGAGATTGGGACATGGGCAGACATCTGGGAGAATTGGCAGCATAAGATTGTACTGGGAGAAATATTTAGATTGAACAAGAAAGATAATTAGTGATAGTTAACCTTTTTGGTGCTGAGTGTCCAAAGTATGCACATGCGAGAATGCACACACGCGTGCCCAAACCCGCAAAATACAGTGCGAGCACCCCGTGCATGCACATGACCCCAGCCTCCCGGGCATGCTCCCGGGCCCCCCACACCCCGTTTTGGGCCTGGAAAGCGTCCTGCACCAACCTGGAAGCCAAAACATGGCGGACGACTACTTCCGGCCTTTGTTGGTGCAGCTGGGCATGATGACACCCTGAGACACTGGCCTGCCGATGCAGCCTCTTTGCCAATGCAAAAGGCCTGCTGCCGCTGCCGCTGCCTCTTTGCTGGCACGAACGGCCTGCAGACGCTGCCTCTTTGCTGGCACAAACGGCCTGCAGCAGCTTCCTCTTTGCTGGCGCGAACAGCCTGCTGCCACTGCCTCTTTGCTGGCGCGAACAGCCTGCCACCACTGCCTCTTTGCCGGGGCGAACAGCCTGCTGCCGCAGCCTCTTTGCCGCCGCAAATTGCCTGCCGCCACTGCCTCTTTGTTGGCACGAACAGCCTGCCGCCGCAGCCTCTTTGCCGGCACGAACAGCCTGCTGCCACTGCCTCTTTGCCAGTGCAAACAGCCTGCTGCCACTGCTTCTTTGCCGGCACGAACGGCCTGCAGCTGCTGCCTCTTTGCCGGGATGAATGGCCTACATCCGCAACGGCAAGAGGCTGCGGGTGCAGGCCGTTCGCGCCAACAAAGAGGCAGCAGTGGCAGCGTCAGGACAATGTCTAGGGGCGGAGTCCTGCCCAGCTGCACCAACAAAGGCGAACCCCAAAATGCAATGCGAGCGCCCACTGTGCATGCACGCTGTGTTCCCTGCATGCGCCCTGCCCCCACGTGAATGCACGCATGTGTCCCCCGTGTGCGCCCCGCTCTAACACATGCACGACAGAGACCCGAAGACCAGCTGGCCGGTGGGAGGCACATGCGCGTGCACATGGGCGGTGGAGCTGAGCTCGGGCAATGGCTTGCGTGTCTGCAGAGAGGGCTCTGCATGCCACCTGTGGCATGCGTGCCATAGGTTTGCCATCACGGATATAGATGAAGATAGAGATAAAGTTGAGGAGTTAGGCATTTTTTGTTGGTATGTTTAAACAATATAATGAGGATTACTTAAATTTTATAAATGTGATAGAGATTACTAATATTGTTACTGTTAATTGGATTAATATGAATGATACCCAGAACCAATTCTGTTCATACACAGTATGGATGTATATTTAAAAATAAATAAATATAATAATAAAAAAAGATGATTAGTTAGTTTTGGCGGACAACTCAGGCTTGGCCCTGGAGCTTGTGCCTGAGTTCTAGAATGAACAGTGCCTCTCCAGTACTCTGATCCTGCACTCAAGACACTTTTGCTGTTTCTATTAGTCTATTTCTTGATGAGGCCAAGAGTTTAAAGTGGATCTAAAGCAATACCAAGGGGAGCCCTGGCTGAAATGAAATATTTGCCATCAATTGCCTGCCCAGAGCAAAGTCGTTCTTGAGCTGCTGCTTTTGCATTCTGCCATTGGCTAGTTATTGATATAAGCTGGGCTGTTAAGAAAAGGGAAAAGGCATCCACATGGGCTCCAGACAGTGGGGTGGAAACAAAGGATGAACACATTGTGGTTGTGCAGGATAATCCACATCATGAGATATAAAAGCTTAGGATATTATAGAAAGAGGAGGAAGAGATGATTTGGTCCTATAAGTAGTAGCATATATGAGATTCAAACCCAGGATCCCGATTTGTTGCTTCCAAATGAATCAAAGGTAAGTGACTGAATTGGTATAGTCCTCATTGTTACTGTCTTGCAATCCTGTTTTCTTTGTGTGCCACAAATCAAGAGTCGGGGTTTGAGCTTCAGGATGGTATCATATTCTTTGTTTTTTCCATTTAATGAATAAATGAAGCTGCCATTTACTGTAAGAGATGTGAATGTTCATGCACATCTTGATTATGTATTGTGACCCTTGAATCCAGATTTCAAAGATTTATAGAGCTATTTCACAGCAAATAGATATTGTTGCATGTGGAATTTGTGAATAGTAGCTTTGCTATTAATGTGCAAGCCAAAACCAGTCTTCAAGTATTTTACTATTGCAAAATATGGAAACACCAAGTATGTGGGAAAGCTAACATCTTGGTATATATGAACAAGTTATTATTCTACTTTTCACAGAAAGCCAAGTGAATCGTAGTATTGTTAATATTGTTAAAATTCTTGTAATACACAAAGCAATGCATAGTGAGAAAAGTGCAATTTAGATTTTATTTTAACCGTAATAAAGCAAAGATAAATTAGGGCATTTATTTTCCAGATCTTCAACATGGATATGAGGTTCATCAAAATGTGTGATCAAAACATTTCATTTTTATGACAATATATTCTTTATTGGGTGAAAAACAAATCTTATTTACTTTTTCAGCCAGCAGCTAATGTTGAACGGGAGACATTGATGGAACTTTTGAAACCAAGCATTGACTATGTGCGACATAAAAAATTCCGATCTGGGAATTATCCCTCATCCTTAAGCAATGAAACTGACAGGCTGGTGCATTGGTGTCATGGGTCACCTGGAGTCATCCATATGCTCATGCAAGCTTATAAGGTGCGTCCCTGTTTGATCCACACAATGATAGTAAAAAATATGTGCTTTGAAATGAAAAGTAATTTTTCAGACTTTTAATATTAACCTATATAGCATGTACTATCCATTCTTCTAACACTTTGCAGTGTTTCTTTATAAAATGTAATGCAGTTTTTATTCTTCTGTGGGTTAATCAGGTTAACCTTAAAATTGAGTTAAGTTAGTGTACAATGCTTGCTTCCCTATAGTTGAGACAAACTGTGTTTTAAATGAAGTTTTACCCAAAGCTGCATTCTGGCTGTTTCTTTTATTAGTTCTGTAGCTTGGAACATACGAAATATATATTGAATGTTATAAATTGAAGCTATATCTTGTTTTGAGAAGCTTTCAGTTTAGATTTAGACAGTGGGGTGAGACAGAAGACAACAGATAAATTACATTAGAACTTTGAAGTCTTTAGCTGAAAATTCACCTCATCAAAGAAGTTGGTTTCTAGAAATTTTGTCAGCCTCAGTACCTTCATGTGCTCAGGTAGCTGTGGGAGTACTGAATAGGGCTTTTGCAAGCAGTTTGAAACACCTGGATGACACTCATGTGGATGAGCAATTCTGCAGGGATGTATAATCTTTAAATGTAGATACTCTTTCCACAAAGAATACTCTTTCCTACATAAAAGAATATCCCCTTGCCCAGTTCCATGACAAAACATATTTCATCCCTTCACAGAGAGAGTGCAAATAGTCTCTGGAGATTTCTTTGCACAGGTAGTCCTTGATTTATGACTGGTAAACATTCCAAGCTATGACAGACACCCCCCCCCCCAAAGTTGCTTACAACCCAGAATCAAAGTTCTAGTGACCACCTCCCTTCCTGTACCTACGTGACATTTTAGGCACTCAGCAGTGCCTCACAATTATCTTCGTTTGCAGCATCCTGTGATCGCATAACCACAATTAATGATGTTTTTTTTTGCCAGAAAGCAATGTTTACTGCCAGCTTTTAGCAAAAAAAAAAAGTCCCATAGAGAACAATGAATTTGCTTAACAACCATGATGTTCACTTAATGACAATTGCAAAATCAGGCATGATCATGTGGTGACTCATTAAAAAACTTTCATGGCTAATGACCATAATTGCAGGCTTAATTGCAATTGTAAGTAGAGGACTACCTGTAGTTACAAGACCATTTCCTACCTTGTGATGAGAATGGCATCTGATTTTATGCTTCTTGATATCCACAGGTTTTCAAGGAAGATAAATATTTGAAGGATGCTATGGAATGTAGTGATGTCATTTGGCAAAGGGGGTTGTTGAGGAAAGGATACGGAATCTGTCATGGGACTGCTGGAAACGGCTACTCTTTCCTGTCCCTCTATCACCTTACTCAAGATAAAAAGTATCTTTACCGAGCTTGCAAGGTACTTTTTTCCTCTTTATTTAGAGAAACACTAAGCCCCTGTTCTTCTTATTGATGTGTCCCTGACAAATTTCTTTTTTTTTTTAGTCAAATCAAACAGGAAGAATAAGCTACTCCTATATTCCCATAGTCAGAAAAAAGATTATTGCATAAAAGTACCACTTGATTTTTCTAACAGAAAGGGCTTCATTACATTGAACACAGTAATCACAATTTTCTTTTAAGTCTTCCAGTTGTATTAAATGAAGAATTAATTTGACTGCCCTCTGCTAAAATTATTGCCACATAAAGGGATAGTAAGGAAAGCAGATGTATGCACAGAATCTATATTTATTATTATTGCAGAAACCAACAGAAAAATCTGTATTCAGAGGTGCAATGTAGGCTGCTGCCATCCAGCCATGTTCCCTTCCAAAGTGTTCTATTTCATTTCTCAACTGCACTCATAGTTTTCCCCATCCCCCCCTCTTCCCAGCCAAGTATTCAGTCTCTATTTTCCACCTCAGTTGCCTGTCTCCTGAAGGTGATTGGCTAGGTAAGCACAGGAATCCATATTTGCAAATTTAAAAGATGCTGCTAATTTGGTTGGGTTTGTTTGTTTAAATGCAAGCGTCTGCCACAGAATCTAGTTAGCAATTGGTAATAGAGGCTATGAAAAATCACAGCTGATTTTCTTCCCAATTAAAAAAAAGTTTCATTGAGGATAACGTTATTAGGTTTTTACCTTATTTATTCAGTCATTTTAGTGGAGGTATGTTGGAATTAAGGAGCAAGAGTGTGCATGATAATGTTGTTGATAATGATAATACAATTTATTCTTAATGTAAATTTGAATTTAACTAAATTATGGTCCAAATTAGGGGTGGCCCTTATATTCTGACAGTTCAGCAGTTGAATTTCTGAATTAATGATCTGTGGGTGATTTATTGCTCACTAGAGCTCATTACATAAACTGCTGATCATTTTCTCTTTAGAGTTAATACTAATAGAGATTAACATCACTATATAGTCTGTAATAAGTGCAGAGTTACATATTTATTTAGGTATATTATTTAGCAAGAAACTTACTAATTCTCTATTTGTCATATTTTCTCAGTTTGCTGAATGGTGTCTAGACTACGGTGCACATGGATGCCGTATTCCTGATCGACCCTACTCATTGTTTGAAGGCAAGAGCTTGTTTTTTGAATTCTATATTCAGTAATCATTAATTTGCATCATAGGCCTATAAAGCTAGGTTTGGATGTATGTAAATTTCTGATAAACTGAGTGGGCTGCAATCAAAATACTTGTATCTGTCAAGCTCTGAATAACAGCCTTAAAGCATTGGTTTTATATTACAAAATGCATGTATGAAATGTAGATATGGGATATCAGAATGCTTAAACAAAGAGTTGCATCCCAGATGGGTGTGGTGTGTAACTCCTAGAATTCCCAAGCATTTCCATGGCATGCTGGCTGGAAATTTGCCAAGCTTTAATCCAAAATTTCTGGAAGGCAACAGGTTGAAAAACATCTTTGGATTTGGAGAAAAATTTTCCAACTTCATAGATCCAGATGAGTAGAAAATCATTGAAATGGATGATAGTATACAACTATATTCCCTTTTCCATCATACAGCAATTCATTGAAATGAAGGCCTAAGTGAGTCATATTATTTTCAAAGGCTTATTTTCCAGATTTATTTAGAAGTAAATTAAAATTCACAAGCACAAATCTCTGCCTTCTCAGAAATAAGTCCAATGGAACTCAGTGGTACTTTATCCTAAGGTGATTTATGCTGGTGTTGCCCCTAATACCAGATAAATCTATGTCAGTGATGGCGAACCTTTTTTTGCTCAGGTGCCAAAAGGGTGCGCCCAGACCCATAATGGAATGCCCTCCCCCCATGCATGTGCGCAAAAACCGCCCCCCGCGCTGCCCCCCTGCACATGCGCGCAGGCCACACTGAAGCCTCCGGACTTCCAGTAGGCCCATTCCGTTTTTTGCCATCCACAGGCTCCGGAGGCTTTTCTGAAGCCTGGGGAGGGCGAAAACGGCCTCCCCCCGCCCTCCGGAAGGCCGAAAATGATCTGGCCAGCACGCACATGTGTGCTGGAGCTGACATAGGGCAACGCCTCACATGCCCTCAGATATGGCTCCCCGTGCCACCTGTGGCACACGTGCCATAGGTTCGCCATCACGGATCTATGCTGTCACATTTTCTTTTAGACTGCAGACTATCTTGCAGCTTGTCTTTTTCCATAGAAAACACATCCCCAGGATTAAATATAGCCAATCCAAGATCTGTAGGACTGTAGTGCCTTTCCCCTACCAATCAAGCATGCTGTTGCATCCTGTTGCATTTTGCATCAACCACATTTTCTAAGAGCTTTTCCAAGGTAGCTCCTTGTGTGATGATAAGAGAATACAGTACTGACATCAGAGCCTCCTGCTTCAGAGCCTTTATGGCTATGGCCTCTACTTGTCCATCTAAAGCAGCTACAAATTGTCAGCTTGCACATTTGCTTTTTCAGAGAGAGTGCCATCCTATTAAATTTAAATTAAATTAAATTAAAACCAGAACTGATAGAAAGATTTTCCAATAAATCATTCTCCTTGAGTTCAAGCTATTTTGAGTTTAAGCTATTTTGTTCCTTTCCTAATCTAGCAATCTCCAAATTTTGCAAGCTCTCAACAGCGTCTCTGACTTGACTCAAGATGAAAATATATAACTGCATATCATCAGTTGATGATACCTCCTCCCACAGACAGAGTCTCTTGGTGATTGAATGTAGGTGTTAAAAAAAGATGAAAATGACCAAACCCTGGCCATTATACAAAGGAATATCCATTGGGCCAACTTGCCCTATCTACCACTCAGAATGATATAAATCCATTATAGAAAGGATGTATCTCTCAATAGATATCCAGAAGGATACTATTGTAAATGATACTGAATTCTGTTGAGAGGACTAGGGCGACCCTGTAGCACTTTCCCTCCATCCCTGCCATTCCCTCCATGGCATATATCATACACCAGAACAACAGCGCTACTCCCATTCCAGCCCTACGTCTGAATCCTGAATCCTGACAGAAAAGGGTTCAGAAAATCCTCTTCCTCTAGAGCATGTATTTATTTATTTATTTACTTACTTATTAAATAATTAACTTATTCCAGGAAGAGTTTTTGCAGGGATTCCCATATAATTCTTAATCATCATAATATTGCAATGGGCAAGTTGTGAGTTGATTTTTTTTTAATACTCATTAGACTCTTCCAAGAACATACCACCAGTTTTCACACACTAAAATTTTTTTAAGAGATAAAAAAGTAAGATACTGGTAGGTACTATGTTTCCAGGAGGGGATTTGATGACCCTTGTGGTCTTTGACTCTTTTTCCAAGTTGTGACCTCTGTATTAAAATGGTTAGTCTTAGTTAAGCTTGCTTAATAGCTATACATCTTAATGAGAAAGGATTGACTTAAAGCTAGTCCAATTTCTCCCCAAAATATCTGCCACCATGCCCCTGGTTAAAGTTATGAATGAAGGTGCCACATTTCTTTTGAACTTACTTTTTCAGGTATGGCAGGAGCTATCCACTTCCTTTCTGACATCTTGGTTCCAGAAAAGTCTCGCTTCCCAGCATTTGAACTTAGTCCCCAAATGAAAGAAAACAAAGAGGAGCGCAACAGCTAAATGGGAGCTGAAGATGGTGCCAGAGGCAACATGACTGCCGAGTGCCTAAAGTATATTGGATCAATATTGGAGTCCAAACAGCGAGATGCAAGAAATTTTTCTTGGCTGTCCTTCAAAGGACTGTGTTTGTCATTAGCGCATGAATGAGAGAATTCCATACTTTGATGTTTCCTTATAAGAGATATATTTAACAGTGACAAAGAGCAAATTTCAGTTTGTTGGGATGTTTCTTGTTTGGCTTTCACAGTTGTCTCTTCAGGTCTTTCAAGTGTTTGCATGTTCTTGGTATTGTCTGTGATTTTTCTCATTTGTTGCAAAGCTGAAAAGCATTCTGTAATATCTAGTCCTGTTGTTTTTTCTGTGCATGACTGTACTAACAATACAGTTATTTCTGCAGCTGACAAGTACATGATGACAATAGGACCAGTCTGTTGAATACAATAAATGAGAGAAGCAGGAAAGGTCAGATACGCAAGTCACAGAATCCTTTCGCCAGGAAACAAGTTCAGAGTTCTAGAGCATTTTGTTTGCTCCCATTACAGTACAGCAGTTTTAAAGTCCCATGTGCTTACATTGCCCTAATCTCATTCTACAGAATCTAGAAATACTCAGTTTCTAGATGTATTATGCCCAACATTTTTACAGTTATTGTTTCCTTCCATAGGGAACATTTTTATGATTTATTTCATCCAAACTGCAACACTGACATCCTATATTCATTTTTCTAGAATCACTGGAATCTGTGGATCCAGATTATGGGGGAAGTTTAAGTGCACTGCAATTAAATAGGATAATGTAATTTCCCCCCTTTTTTTCTTTATTATACTTGTCCTACACCCAGCAATTCTGGGCTGTGTGAAAATGTTTCTTTGAAATCTGTTCAGTTCACACTTTTCTATTTGGAACAGACTTATTACCAAGGGATAACATATGCTGGGTTACTTCTTTGCTGTTGAATCTAGATTATAAATCTTAGGTTTTTTTGGGGGGGAACTTACCCTTTTGATAGTATTGCATATCTGTATTTGATTATTTATTATTTGGCAGACAACCAAACCAAAAGAAAAAAGAAAAGAATTTATTCTCATTTGGTTTCTCAATGGAACCCAACTAATACATTCTGATTAAGAAGGCAATGATGTAATAAAAAATACATGCATTGTCAAAAAAAACCAACCATATAAATAACTCTTGTGTCATTCCATTTTTTGAAAATTCATTTTCTTTGTATTCTTCCATTTAAGAGCTACCTAATTGAGTAGATCACTTAAACTGAACTTTCTCAATAAATAAATGGTTACTCTTCATCTTTATTATTTCAAAACTTCTTAAAAAATCTAAACAAGATTTGTATACCATTTGGAGGGAGAAGGCTACTGTTAAAATTAATCCAAAACTTTCCAGTCACTGAAAGATAAACTCCACTTAAAATGGATATTTAAAAGATGTATCAAACTTTTCTGATTTTTGTGATGGCCATTGTATTGTTTCTAGTCTAACATGAAGGTAATTTCACAGTAACACTTTTTGAAGGAGAAATGGTGGGCCTCGGAAGGAAAAACTGCTTGTCAAATATTTTGCAGTTCACATTTTTCAAAAAAAAAACAAAACCAAGATACAGAACAGTTGAACAATTATGTTCAACCTGCCCATGTGTAAAAACTTGTAAACATTTGTAAAATGAGAGATTCCAAAATTTCCCCAAAAGTCTGACGTGGAAAATTATTTTTCACTGTTTCTTTTTTTAAAAAAAAAGTTTTTTATTTATAAAGCAGATAAAAAGACAAAACATACAATAAACATAAAAAACAAGTACATGACGAATCGTAATCTAGTATACATATTTACATTCTGCTAATTTATACATCGTTATTTATCTTAAATTGCAAAAAATGAGTTATAGTTTTTCTTTTCATCTCCACCATTTTAATTTTTAATCTTGGTTCTCCTTTCTCCCCACCAATGATATAATTTATTCCAGGTTTCAATGTATTCAATTTCATCTTTTCCCTTCATTTCTGACGTTAACCTATGCATTTCAGCACATGTTAATATTTTACGTAAAATTTCTTCTTCTGTGGGTATGTTTCGTTTTTTCCAATTTTGAGCAAAAGTTAACCTTGCGGCAGTCAATATATGTAACATTAAGTATATTATATTTTTATCATATTTATCTAATGTTATCCCTAATAAAAAAGAGTTCTGGTTTGAGGTCCAATTTTATTTTCAATATTTCTTCCAGCCATTGTTTGATTGTTGTCCAGAATTCTCGTGCTTTATGGCACTCCCACCACATATGATAATATGTGCCGGGTTGCATTTTACATTTCCAACATAATGAAGAAAGATGTGCACCCATTTTGGCTAATCTTGTTGGTGGGAAGTGCCACCTGTAAAACATCTTGTATAAGTTCTCCTTATATGAGGTAGCCAGTGTCAATTTTCGGTTTCTTTGCCATAGGTCTTGTCATTTTTCTAGATCAATATTAAACCCAAAATCTCTACACCTGTAGGCGCATTACTATACTAATTCTACAGGTGTCTTTACCTTAAAGAAATTTGCAACACAATACCTTAATATTAGAAATCCTAAACTATACTTCCCCAGCCTGAGACACTTCACGTTTCTCATGCCAGCTGTGTTTTCTGGGAGTTAGTTCCAACACATCTACAATGAACCAGGCTGGAGAAGATTTACTAAGTAATTTCCCTTGTAACTGGCAACTCAAATCTTACAATTCAATCTTCTACATACCGGTATGTTACAATAGATCTATTCTTAAGGGCTTAGAATTTTTAGACCTGTTTGGAAGAGCAATTCTCTGACAGAAATATATTATTAAGAATTTTTTAAATGAGGAAGACTGAGTTATCTTTGAAAATGCTGCATTCTCCGTGGAGGTTGGAGCTAGCATTCAGATAGGGTTGTCCTTATCCAATCACATTGAGGACTGAGTCTGTCAATCAAAACTGGATCTCTGGCCTCCATATTGGTCCTATCCCCAGTTTAGACTCAGTCCTTCACGAGGTTAGACGTGGTTATTGATCTACTAACAATTCTGAATACTTGCTCCAATTTCTGTAAGTTTTTTAATGAAAGTTTCCCTCTGTGCCTGGCAGACAGCTGATTTTGACAGGCTCTTGGCAGCCTATTAAGCCAGAGACCGTGGGAACCATAGGCACCTATTTCCTGGCTTGCCAGAGGTGCTTGGTGACAGCTGGCTACATCGGGTCTAGTGCTTGCACTACTGATCGTCTGGGAAGGCTGGGGGGCTGTTGCTACCTAGCCCCCAATCTAAAACGCTGTGCTGTCCTTACCTCAGACTTGCGCTGTCGCTCCAGCAAGCAGGGGCTTAGAGCCGGCGGTTTTTGGTGCCGGAATTCAAACGCCTGTCACTTTGCCTCTCTTCCCGCTTTCAGCTGCCTTGCGGTCGGGGGCATAGCGCTCGTTCCCATTTGCCTTGACAGCTGCCTAGAGTGAACAGCCTGACTAAAAGTGCCGATTTGAAGCTTGCTTCAGGCGCAATAGTGCCCAACGGTTTTTCCCGCCGAATGGCAGCCTCCTAGCACTTCCGGTGGCCATTTCTTTCGGAGAAAAAGACCTTTGTTCTGTCGGTGTGCCTTTGATCACTCCAGAGGTCCTATTTTCGCCGAGAATATGGCAGAGACTCCAGCATCTGCTTCTCTCTTCAAATCTGGGGGGAAAAGAAAACAGAAGACGGACCGTGTGGTCCCAGCTGAACCGGAGGCTGCTTGTCCTGCTCCTGCTGAAACTGACAGGTCCAGATCGGCTCCTGTGTCTAAGGCAGTCGAGCAAGATGACAGGAAGCACGATTGATCGCTTCAGAAGTTACCTGAGAAGCCAGATCGCAGATCAGCTTCCCTACCGCCCCAATGATGCCAACTTAAGCACCCAGGGAGCCAGCCAATGCATTATATGCCCCAGCTAGAGCCTTGGTCAGTACTAATGTGTGTGGGGGTGTGGAGGATTACTCACCTCCAATCCAGCTCCTCCTGCTCCTGCTCCCATGGCTTCAGCCTTCAGACAGGCTGCACCAGCGATGGCTTCAGCCTTTAACGTAAATCAGGCACTAAATTTTCCACCTGCTAATCCAGTTCTTCCTCACCTGTATGCGCAGCCAGGCCCTTCCCAACAGATGGACCAGGCTAATATACACATGATAATTGCTGCCATGGTGCAACAATGCCTGGCGGGGTTTGGTCGCATGGAGGGGTCCTCTCTCACCCCTGCACCGCAAACCTCTAGTCTGCCTCCCATCCAGCCATTCAGTGAGGCCAATCTGGAGGATGTTGCCTCAGATTCCGCGAGCAAACACGAGGTGGACACTCTGGAGGACGATGAGTGTGACTCAACAGCCTTATCAGAGGATGAGGGCTTGTTGCCTGAGCAGCCCACATCTGTAGGGCTCTTTCCCCTGGCCTTATTTAAGTCACTGCTCCATAAGGCCAAGACGGTTGCGGGTCTGTCCACTCCAGCGGTAACCCAGGGGGCCACTCCGGCATCATCCAAGGAGCCAGTTTTTATGGAACAAGTACCTCAGTTGGATGTTGTTCCGGCCCCACAATTGTTGTGGATAATGTCCATCGCTAGTTTACTGCTCCGGCTTCTGGCCCCATGCCATCAGCCCAAGATAAGAGATTCTTTAACATTGCATCAGAACTGGCTACTCTTCTGAATTCACCAATGGTAGATGCGCCAGTGACAGCGCTTCATGTGCCCAACTCTATACCGGGGGAAGCGGACGAGCTGCTGAAACCAGACGACCGCCGCCTGGAACAGATTCTCCTTAAATCCCACCAAGCGGCAGAGTGGGCAGTGAGATCTTCATCCTCCGCCTCTTTCTTCACCTGTTCCTCATTGCTGTGGCTTCGCCAGATGCAAGAGCAGATTCCGAATACGGAGCTGCGCATACACCAGGACTTAAGTCATTGCTGCCACCCAGTTTGCAGCAGATGCCACTCTCTGAGCTGCCAGATTTGCGACTAAGGCCATCACTGCTTCGACTGTGGGACACCGAATAAACTGGCTCCACTCCTGGTCCGCTGATGCACGCCAGAAATGGCATTTAGCAACCAAACCAGTGTCTGGCCAGTTACTTTTTGGAGAAATTCTGGACCTGATTCTCATTGAATCCAAGAATCGCAGGAAGGTGTTGTCCACCTTCAATAAAAAGGCTCCCTATCCTAGGTGGCCCTTTTGCCAGGCTGAGCAGGGTTCCAGCTTTCCCCGAACCCCAGGTCAGTAAGGCACAAGATCTACCTTCCAACATAGATCCGTTAGGGGAAAGCCCACTAAGCAATCATTCAGGGAGTGGGGATCTAAATACCCTCGTCACACCAAGTGAAGACGGCGATTCCATTCCCATAGGGCAGTGATGGCGAACCTATGGCACGGGTGCCACAGATGGCATGCGGAGCCATATCTGCCGGCACGCGAGCCGTTGCCCTAGCTCAGCTCCTGCACGCATGTGCGTGCCCACCAGCTAATTTTTGGTTCGTGCGGAGGCTCTGGGAGGGCGATTTTGGCCTCTGGAGGACCTCCGGGGTGGCAGGGAGAACGTTTTCGCCCTCCCCAAGTTCCAAGAAAGCCTCTGGAGCCTGGGGAGTGCAAAAAACAGGCCTACCGGGCCCACTGGAAGTTGAAAAATGGGGGAGGGGGGGTCGCGCACGCATGCGCAGGGGGGTGGGGTGAGTGGGGAACTTTGAATTATGGGTGTGGGCACGCACGCACGTACGATAGCGTGCGTGCACACTATTTCGGCACCCGAGGAAAAAAAGGTTCGCCATCACTGCCATAGGGGATAGGTTGTCTATCTTTTCAGATGCATGGGATGAGACAACTAATGATACCTGGATTAGAAAAAACATTCGTGCGGGGCTGTCATTAGAATTGTTTCTCAGCCTCCCGCCTTTTTCATTTCATGTCCTGTACCCAGACTACCCAGTAAATGGGCTCTCGTGGAACAGGCAGTTCTCCACCTGTTACAGATCAGGGCTATTGAGCCTGTTCCTCGTGAACAGAGGTGGTCCAGGTTTTACTCTATTCTGTTCTTGGTTCCTAAACCCTCCGGGGACTGGTGTCCAATATTGGGCCTTAAGTGTCTTAATCTGTTCATTAAATATCGCAGATTTAAGATGCAGTCTCTGCATTTTATGTTGAGGGGTATTCTCCGGGGAGATTTTCTAGCTTCCCTCGATCTCAACGAGGCATACCTTCATATCCCCATCTGCCTAAATGATAGACAATACCTCCGTTTTTGCTTCGCAGGACACCATTATCAGTATAGAGCTCTCGCCTTTGGTTTATCGTCTGCACCCCGTGTCTTCACCAAGGTCCTTGCGGCTTGGGAGGCGCATATTCGATCCCAGAAGGTCCGGGTGCAATGCTACCTGGACGATATCTTGGTCCAGGCTAACTCCTTTTCTCTGGCGGTCCAACATCTCCAGGTAGCAGTGGACATTCTACACCAGCATGGATTCTCCATTAATCATTCCAAGAGTTGTTTGGTTGCCTCCAATTCGATCCTCCACTTGGGAATGGTCATTGATTCCCTGGAGTGCAAAGTTTATCTTTCCCAAGACCGTCAACACAGTATTAGGGATATGGTGAAGGCTTCTTCACCATCCAACTGTGTCGGTTGCATTCTTGGCATCGCTCTTGGGAAAGATGATCTCGTGCCTGGACATCATTCCCTGGGCACGCTTGCACTTTAGGGAACTTCAGTGGTTCCTTCTCCCGTACCAGAAAGCAGGGTTGGGTACCTCATTGACTAGGGTCGTTCTTCCCTCCCCTGCCACACGTTCCCTGCCTTGGTGGCTATCCCCCGCCTTATCCCAGGGATGCTCCTTCCTTCCTCCAGATAGAGTCACAGTCACCACCGACGCCAGTCTCTCTGGCTGGGGGGCTCACGTGGAGGGTCAGTTAGCTCAGGGGTCTTGGTCAGCAGCTGAGTCTAGATTTCCCATTAACCACTTGGAGCTCAGGGCCATTTACCTGGCTCTGAAACATTTCCGTCACAGGTTCAGGGGGGAGGATGTGCTGGTGCTGACAGATAACGTCACTGCTAAGGCGCATGTCAACAAACGGAGGTACTTGATCCGCAGCATTACTGCGGGAGACACTACATTTGGGTCTCTGGGTGGAGAAGCACCTCCGATCCTTAACCACTGAGCACATTTCTGGTGAGGCTAATAGACAGGCCGACTGGTTAAGCCACACGGAAATAGATCTGACAGAGTGGCAATTAAACCCCGAGGTTTTCGAGGCTATAGTCGACCGCTTTGGCTGACCACTAATAGATCTGTTTGCTACCCCACAGAACTCTCAGCTCTACCAGTTCTTCTCCCGTTTCCCATCCAGGGGAGCAGAGGCGGTCGATGCCCTCCGGACACCTTGGCCCCCTGTTCTGTTGTATGCCTTCCCGCCCCTTCCACTGCTCTCCAGGGTCATACAGAAGGTGCTCAAGTACTCGGCAGAGGTCATCCTGATAGCTCCTCACTGGCCTCGGAGGGTTTGGTTTGGTGACCTCCTAGCTCTGTCCTGGGCTTCACCATGGCGGCTTCCGCACCGGACGGATTTACTCCGACGGGGAAATTCTCCACCCAGACGTCCACTGGTTACAATTAACCACATGGAGGTAGAGCGGCAGTGGCTCCAATTCCAGAACTATGATGGAGAAATAATCGACATTATATTGGCCTCTAGGCGACCTTTCATGAATCGCATATACCAAGCGATGTGGAGGGCTTTTTGTACTTGGTGTTCGGGGCGTGGGCTTTTTCCTCTACAGGTTCTTATTCCGGCCATACTGCGTTTCCTGAAGGACGGACTGACCAAGGGCCTCACTCCAAACATGCTTCGTTGACAGGTAGCAGCCTTGTCATCCGTTCTTTCCTGTGACCATTTTTCATCACTAGCGCATTATCTGACAGTGCATCGTTTCCTGAAAGGGGTGTCCAACATCAGCCCATCGGTGGTCCATCGTTTTCCGACCTGGGACCTTCCTCTGGTACTCGAATCTCTGACTGGTCCACCTTATGAACCATTAAGAGAGGCTGATCTCTGTTTTCTTTCTTATAAAGTTACCTTTTTATTGGCGATTATGTCCGCTCGTCGTACTTCTGAACTATCGGCTCTTTCCGTTCGATCAGATCTATGTATTTTTCATTCAGACAGGGTGGTGCTTCGTTTGGATCCTTCATTTATCCCAAAGGTAAACTTCCCTTTCCATAGAGCCCAGGAGTTGGTGGTGCCTTCCCTCTGTGACCCTCCCAGACACTCTCAGGAGCATGAATGGCACACACTGGATGTCAGAAGGGCCCTTAAGATATATCTTGAAAGGACTTTGTCTTTTCGTAAGTCAGAGGCCTTATTTGTGGGGTTTCTTCCACGCTCATTGGGTCTCAAGGTTTCCCCTTCTACAGTGGGCAGGTGGATAAGGGCCACGATCGCAAAGGCTTATACTCTGGTGGGTCATCAGCCGCCAGAACACATCACGGCCCATTCCACACGCAGTGCCATCGCTATGGCGGCTTGGAGGACTCAGGCATCGTTAGATGAGATTTGCCGGGCCGCGACTTGGGCTTCCCCTACTCAATTTATCCGCCATTATAAGATAGACTCTTTCGTCTCGGCAGACGCTAGTTTTGCGTGGAGAGTTTTACAGCAGGTGGATGCCTGAGTTGGTTGGCCGTACTTCAGCATGGGTTCTAGTTACGGTTCCCACCCTAGGGACTTATATTAGCTTTGGCAGGTCCCTATCTGAATGCCAGCTCCAACCTCCACGGAGAAAGGGCGTTGACTTACCTGATATGCCCATTCTCGTTGGTTGGAGCTAGCATTCAGTCCCACTCAGGGTTGTTCTAGGTGAACGAGGGGTTATTTCAGCTTTACATTTTTGTTGTAGTTAAGGTTGATAATAACGTTTTCTACATCATAACAGGTGATCCTTGAGTATAACTGTCATAGAGTGTTCCATTACCGAAAGGTGGTTACCATGTCATGTCTGTCTGTCCTTCTGGCTTCGTCTAAACTGGGGATAGGACCAATATGGAGGTCAGAGATCCAGTTTTGATTGACAGACTCAGTCCTCAATGTGATTGGCTAAGGACAACCCTATCTGAATGCTAGCTCCAACCAATGAGAATGAGCGTATCAGGTAAGTCAACGCCCTATCTTTTGAGCTACCATGTTGTCTGAATATTACCTTGTTTTAAAATGTTTGTAGTTTGCTTCTAAATGAGTTTGCAGAGAAATAGGATTCCCCCATTTAAATTTACTGGACTAGCTTCTGACTACTAAACTTAGCCAGTTATTAATCCCAGAACTAGTCAGACTATTGATTTTAAACATAGTTTTATGAAAGCTTCTAAGACAGTTTGCTTTACATCTGATTTGAAAGTATTTTGTAAATCATTTGTCAACTGAATGCTGCTCATGGGAATTAGCCCTGAATTTCCTTGCAGGCAAAGTATAGAACTCACCATGGTTTTTTGCAGACTTTTAGTTTAATTCAAGCCTTCCTTTTATATAAGGACTTGAACAGACGTCCAAGTCAAAAAAGTGAAGTTCTGCCTGTCAACTGTCTATAAGCGAAAAGACAAATGTGAGTTGAGTAAGTGGACATTCATGATACTATGAGTAGTTGGTGGCTGAGAGGTAGACAGTCCATTTCCAGGATAGATACATTAGGGAAACTGCAGCAAACCAAAGGATAAACTGACATTGGCTAGGATGACAGAAATGGGTTGATTTATATCTATCCTAAAGTTGGTACACTACTTATGTATTCATTATTCTTTTCAGGCTTCTTTTCAGGTCAGATTCTATTTGGGCCATTAAATAGATGGAAATGCATTGTTGCCGCCTTTGTCTTCAAAGAATGAGTATAGGCTAATTTAATATCCAATTGCATGAGAACTAAGAGAGAAAGTAGAAATACTAAACTCCAAATTTCATCTAAATCTAACTTCATTTTGAATGAAATAGCTTGTAAACTACCGGTTTGCACAAGTAGCTCATCAGACAGAACTCTGGGTATTATGATTTACATTACCATTGCTACTAATTTGTATTGAAATCTTACTAGCTGGCCCTGTTGCTTACATGGTTAGTTAAAAAATAATTCATTCCTGCACATGGTTGAATTATGGAATACATGAGTTTGTTTTTGTGAGTTGGATTGTTGCCATTGTCTAGTCTAAGTGAAAAAGATGTGTGGCCATACTCCTCCACCCAATCTCTCCCAAGAATGAGTGCAGTTATTAGATATGACAAAAACCCAGACAAAGAGCTGTGCTATAGAAAAGTCTCATTAGCAAGCATAGCCTCTTGCTTTGGGAGCCAGCTTGCAGGATCCTGTTAGCATGCCTGCCCCAAAGGAACACTCTTCCTTGCATTACTTAGGTGGGATCTGACAGCTAGTTCAAAGAGGCTCATTGATGTCTACAAAGTAGAAATTGGGGCAAAATATTAATGAAGATCCCATTTGGAGTAAAGCTTCGCTACTCTGCCTAGCTGTAATTCCAGACATGATTAAAATTTGGCTAATTAGGTCTTGAATTATAAGGAATGAATGATTATTCTAGGAAGAATATTATTTGAGGCTGAAAATAAGCTATGTCTGTTTACTTCAGCACAAAGCACTGTCACTGGAATCTCATCTAGCAATACACTATATTTCTATATTCCTTTAAAATTTCCCTATGCTTTTATTGGATTTATCTTATATGCTCTCTTTTAGCTTAATCAAGTATAAATGCACTTGCATCCAGTTCTGTCTGTCTGTCTGTCTGTCTGTCTGTCTGTCTGTCTGTCTGTGTGTATGAGAGAGAGAGAGAGAGAGAATTTCTTGTACTCTTAAATACAACTCTAGCACATCGATTCTATTTAGGTGGATTATTCTTCCATGAAATTGACCTCTTTAAGAGTTATTTAAGATGAGTTCTGTGGATCCACCTATTTGTGACTTTCTCAGGATTCAGAATTATGTAAATGTTTAAAACTGTTTTAACCTTCATAAGTGTTTTATTGTGTAGGTTGTCAGAAAACCTTACAAAATTATAATTTGTGTAAGGCTGTTCACATTAGTAAGCTTGACAATGGGTGAGCAATCAGTACTGTGCGTCCCTCAGTTCAATTTTACTTATTTACAGAGGAAACATAACCTCCAAAGGTTTAACAATGCTATGAAATTTTTTTTATTAAAAAAACAAGAACAGAGCAAAATAGATTCTATGCAAAGCAAGAATCAAAATATCCAATATATTTAATTAGGATTTGCTTCTTTTCCAGCTGTGTTACAGAACTCACTAGAACAGCAGCTTAACTTTATTATAAGATGTAGCATAAAATATAGTAGCCAAAGAATTGTTGGAGGAAAAAGAAACCTATTTCTCAATAAACCCCAACACAATACCAAAATTAGACAACTTGCTCAAACAATCTCTCAACAACCTAACCAAGAAATATAAAAGCACAAAAGAACAGTGCAGATGAAAAGCAGTATATACCCTATTTTTTGGAGTATAAGACGCACCTTTTACCCCCCAAAAGGGTGAAAACTTGGGTGCGTCTTATACACTGAATGAAACTGAAACTAGCTGCAAAGAGGCAAATAGCTGGGAGGGACACACAGATTTTTATTTTCTGCTGAACTGGATGCAAGGGGGTAAGTGAATAACTATAAATGTCTGTAGAATGTTCAAATTATTAGACTTATTTTTAAAGACTGCTTTATTATTTGCTTTGCTGACTCCTTTATTATTTGCTTTGCTGGCTGTGGAATTCTGGGAGTTGAAGTCACAAGTCTTAAAGTTGCCAAGGTTGGAGACCCCTGTTCTAAACAACTTAACAAAATAAAGAAGCTTTTTAAAATAAATGCTAGAGGCCCAGTGCTATTGTATCTTCTTTTAAATAATAGAAGAAATTTTAATTAATTTTAACAGCTCTGTACAAGTATAGTCTGAAATGTAACAGTGTCCTGTTTAGTATTAGAGTTAAATCCTGACTTACCTTGGAGTAGATCTATTTAAATAATTGGGAGGAGTTAGTGTGATTACATTTAAGAAAACTTTCTGGTATAATGTACATTTCTCCTATTCTTTGCTATTTCTATTGGTCAGGTACACATGCACAGAAATACACAGCAAACAGTGTATATCATCTGTGCTGTTTGTGTTTGGCAAATTGCTTGGAGGCAGAGGCCTTTTTTCCTTGTTTTCCTCCCCCATAACTAAGGTGCGTCTTATACTCTGAAAAATACGGTATATGAAGAAAGAAGAGAAAGCAGTAACAGATTAATCTAAACATTGATCTTCAAATCCGTTAACCATCTGTTGTATTTTAAAGTGTAGAAAGTGCACGAACGGTTTCCAGTCTCTTACAAAGCTGTCTAGTCCATTATCTCTAATCAAAACAGTTAATTTTGCTATCTGCTAATTCAGTCAATTTCAAAATCCATTCTTCAACAGTCAGCATCCCTTTTTCTTTCCAGTGCTTGGCAAGTACAATCCTCGCAGCTGTCGCCATGTGAAGGAATCACACCCCAAATTGTTTTTTTCAATTGGCTTGTCCATCTTATTTTTTAAAAAAGCTTCGGGTTTCATTAAGATGTGTATCTTAAATATTTTCTGCATTGTCATTGTTATGTCTACCCAGTATGTTTTCACATATTTGCAAGACCACCACATAGGATAAAATGAACCTGGATGTTGACTACATTTCCAGCACTTATTAGAAATCCCTTTATACATTTTTGCTAGTCTATCTGGGATCAAATACCAGTGCTACATCACTTTATAAAAAATTTCTTTCAAGCTTTAATTTAATGTAAATTTTAGTCCATTTGTCCGTACATTTTCCCATTTATACCCAAAAAAATTTGCCCATTTTATCGTACGATCTTTAATGTACCATATTTTTCGGAGTATAAGACGCACCGGAGTATAAAACCTTAGTTTTTGGGGAGGAAAATAGGGGAAAACAATCTGCCTACCAGGTATTCATCTGGCTAGCATCCTTAGTCTGGTCAGCTTCAGCACATTATTTTATCCCCTGGTTAGGACTTAAAGAAACCTTCTTCTGAGAGAGTAACAATGAAAGAGCATGCAAGCCAGTAAGAACTGGGAAGATCATTAACACCTAGTTAGGGCTAGAAAAAAACTTATTCAGAGCAAGTAGAGCAATGAAAAAAAAACCTGCAAAGACTTGGGGCTGGAAAAACATTCTTCGGAGAGAGTAACAATGAAAGAGCCTGCAAGCCGGTAAGAGCTGGGAAGATAGTTAGCACCTGGTTAGGGCTAGAAAAAAACTTATTCGGAGCAGCTTCAGCACATTATTTTATCTTCTGGTTAGGACTTAAAAAAACCTTCTTCTGAGAGAATAACAATGAAAGAGCCTGCAAGCCGGTAAGAGCTGGGAAGATAGTTAGCACCTGGTTAGGGCTAGAAAAAACTTATTCGGAGCAAGTAGAGCAATGAAAAAAATTCTGCAAAGACTTAGGGCTGGAAAAACATTCTTTGGAGAGAGTAACAATGAAAAAGCCTGCAAGGTAAGAGCTGGGAAGATCTGTTAGCACCTAGTTAGGGCTGGAAAAAAAAAGCTACATTCGAAGTATAAGACGCACCCAAATTTTCAGCCACTTTTAGGGAGGAAAAAGGTGCGTCTTATACTCCGAAAAATACGGTATTCATCTTCCAGATTCATCTTAAGTAACATTTTATATACTTTAGAAATCATCTCCAGAACATAAATTAACATCCAGTTCAGATTTAGTTCCTGTGAAAACAAAACTTTTTTTAAATCAAGTTTAAGTCTTTCAAAAATTCTATAATAATTAAACCAATCACAAGCAAATTCTTCACTTACTAATTGTTCTATTGCCTTTATCTTGAATCCCTCTTTTTCAAATATCAATAAGTTTCGATATGTCATCCATTTGCATTCTAATATCTATGTAGTCCTCCGACCGGTTAGGGCCCACAGAGTTGGCCTCCTCCAGGTCCCGTCGGCCAAGCAATGCCGGCTGGCGGGCCCTAGGGGGAGAGCCTTCTCTGTGGCCGGCCCCATGCTCTGGAACCAACTACCCCCAGAGACCCGAACCATCCCCACTCTGCTGGCCTTCCGCAAAGCCGTTAAGACATGGCTTTTCCTGCAGGTGGGGGGAGAGCTTAATCCACTCGAGCTCACCCCCCAAGTATGTATGGTGCTGAATGGATGTTGTTGTTTTTTATACTGTTTTTTAAATTTTGTATTTGTTTTTAATTATATGTAATTTGGTTATTCTTGTATTTTTCTTTGTTGTAAGCCGCCCTGAGTCCTCCGGGAGTTGGGCGGCATATAAGAATACCAAAATAAATAAATAAATAATAAATATATGAGGTGATATTGAAAGTAGCACTTTATCAGCTAATCTTTGGTACTTCCACCATACATATGCGATCGATTGCTTAATACCATGAATCTTAAAACCAGGTTTAACTTTGTCACAGATAGGCATGCCACCCAAATCTCAAATCAAAACCTTCAAGGTCTAACAGCCTTGAATTTATTAAAGTTATCCAAATTTTTAACTATACCAGACAACAAGCATCGTAATATAATCTAAAATCCAGCAAACTCAGACTTCCTCTATTTTTAGAATCTTGTAGCAGCTTATATTTAATTCTTGGTTTTTTATTTTGCCAAATAAATTTAAATATATCTTTCTGTCACTGTTTGAAAGAGGAATCTCTAACCAATATCAGTATAGTCTGAAACAGAAATTACATTCTAAGTATGAGGGTGAGTCAAAAAGTAATGCCATTTTCTTTAGGACAGGTATAATTACCAACACAGGAACATGTAGCATACATCAAAATGAAGCTGGTCCTCTGTGGATCACATCCCTATTTCTCAACATAGTCACCGTTTCTCTCAATAGCAATGTTCCACCTTCGAATAAGAGCATGTATCCCTGCCTCGTAAAATTTTGTTGACTGTTCTTTGAACCACTTCTTCCCTGCAGTTTTCACTTCCTCGTCACTGGAATAATGTTTGCCTCTCAAACCCTCTTTCATGGGGCCGAAAAGATGATAGTCTGAAGCAGTGACAGTGCCTTTAAAAGGGTTTTGTCGGCCGGGAACGGGATATTGGTTTATAATGAATCATTATCTTAAATAAACAAGAGTTGTTGGAAGTTTGGCTCTTCGCCTGATTTACTACGCCCTCATTACACTGGGAAGGAAGGAGGAATGCTGGGCTCTGAGCCAACACAGAGTATTGCTGATTGAGAGGTCGGAGAGATTAAAGAGGCACGCGTGAGTGGCGACTGTTTGTTTTGGAAAGAGAATGGCTAATCCCCCACAGTTTGCACCATTTGATCCTGAAACACAGATGTAGGATTCTTATTTAATCTTTTTTTACTGTATATTGGAAGCTAATGACTATACAAATATCACAGACAATCGTAAATGAGCACTTTTCTTGAGCATTTGTGGAAAAGAAGTGTTTGAGATGGTTAGGGCCCTCATTGTATCCCAACCTTTGCACATGGTTCCTTGGGACATATTATTAAGCAAACTGCGAGAGCATTATGCTCCCCGACCATCTTGCATTTCTAGAAGACATGCTTTTTACCATAGGGACCAGGCAGAGGGTGAGTCTATCAGCAGTTATATGGCAGCCCTCCAGAAAGCAGCTATTTATTGTGAATTTAGCAACCTAGATGAAGCCCTTCGAGACAGATTGGTCTGTGGGGTTCGGGATGTTAGATTACAGAGGCGATTACTGGTGAAACCAACGTTAACGCTACAGACAGCAGTAGAGGAGGTGCAAGCCGCCAAATCATCAAATAGATCTAGATGGGGACAACCGTCCATCGGGTAGAGGTGGAATTACGGGGGGACACTGAAGATGAGGAAGATAATCATGATGGTCCTCTGTGGATCACATCCCTAATGGTTGAGGGCAGCCAGCAAGGATCACAGACTGACCGAGGATCGAAAGCTGTCCTCCTCATGCATAGGGTATGGTGGAAACCACCCAAGAGCTGCGTGTTGCCATAAAAACACCATTTGTAGACTGTGTGGGAAGAAGGGTCACTTAGCACAAGTGTGTCATGCCGCGTTGCCTGCCCCCCCAAATAGGACTGACCCCGTTTCGTAATGGGAGCGGAAGGCGTGGATTGCCAAGACTAAGAACCCCAGAGGATGAGTGTTTTACTATTAATATGGATGCCCGTTGTTTAGAGAGGGTGAGCAATCAAACAGGGATTCCAGGAAGTAGTAAAATTTATATTACTATCCGGATTGTGAGATCTCCCTGCAAGGCAGAAGTGGATACGGGGTCGGCAACAACAATTGTATCCTGGCAGACCCTACAGAGATTGGTGCCACAAAGAGCTGAGCAGAAGCTTATGCGTAGCCGTAGCCGTTTGAGAAATTATCAGGGAAATAACATCCCCATCAAGGGTAACGGAACATTCCACATAGAATATAAAGACTTCTCCGGGCCACTGAAGTTGGTTGTTGTAGAAGGTGCCCTATCTAACCTTTTGGGACTGGATTGGTTTGCGGCTTTGGGGTTAGATATCACCAGAGTTCATAAAATCCCGGATGAAACCATCAGAGAGTTGAGTAAAGAGTTCGCTGATATGTTCGATGGAAAGCTGGGGGAATATAGGGGTACCCCAACATCCTTCAGTTTGGACCCCAAGGTGGCACCAATAAGAATGAAACTGAGGAAAGTGCTGTTTGCATTAAAGCCCAAGGTTGACGAACAACTAGATAAATTGATTCAACAAGGCATACTGGAACCGGTGGACCACACCAAGTGGGAGACCCCTATTGTGACGCCAGTGAAACCAGACGGGTCAGTCCGACTTTGTGTGGATTATAAATGTACTTTGAATAGGGCTCTTCAACAGAATGCATATCTGTTACCAGTGGTACAGCATTTGTTACATTCGCTGGGGGGGGTGGTAAGATCTTCACAAAGTTAGATCTTGCCCAAGCATATCAACAGCTTCCTGTGGATGACGCCACTGCCGAAGCGCAAACCATCATAACACATTGGGGGGTGTTCCGTTGCTGCTGTCTACAGTTTGGGGTAAGTGTGGCCCCAGGGTTGTTTCAAAGTTTGTTGGAACATTTGTTATATGGCATCCCTGGGGTTGCACCCTACTTTGACGATGTGCTCATCTCCACGGCCAGTAAAACTGAACTATTTGAACGACTACGATTAGTGTTACAAAGATTCCAAGAGGTGCTAAAGGTAAAGGAAGAAAAGTGTAGAGTAGCAGTTAATTAAGTTGAGTTCCTGGGATATCTAGTCGATGCGGCTGGACTGCACCCCACCAAAGAGAAAGTAAAAGCAATACATGCTGCACCAACACCAAAGAATAAGATGGAACTCCAGGCTTTCTTAGAGCTCCTCAATTTCTATAGTGTATTTTTGTGACAAAAGGCATCTGTTGCCAAACCACTACATCGGCTATTGGGGGAAAAGGTGCCATGGGTATGGGGATGCAGAGAAAAGCTGCATTTGTGGGGATGAAAATTTTATTTCTTCAGATAGTGTCCTAGTGCAGTTTAATGAATGTCCACCGTTAGTCCTGATGTGTGATGCATCCCCTTTTGGAGTCGGGGGAGTTTTAAGTCATCACCTCCAGGACAATTGTGAGGCTCCAAAAGCGTTCTTTTCGAGGATGCTTTCATCAGCCGAGTGGAACTACAGCCAACTTGATAAAGAGGCGTTGGCTGCAGTTGTGGGGATTAAGAGATTCCATGAATATGTTTATGGAAGGAAATTTGATCTAGTAACAGATCATAAGCCGCTGTTGGGACTAATTGCGGGGGACAGGCAGACACCGCAGGTCCTGTCTCCAAAAATGATGCGCTGGACAGAGTTTTTAGCAGCATTTAGTTATCAAATTATAAATCAACATGGCAAGGAACTGGGCCATGCTGACAGCCTAAGCCAATGTCCGTTACCTAATCTAGTGGAGGATCTGGTTCCAGCAGCATCGGTACTACTGATAGAGATTATGCCATCCATATTAATTATGGCCGCAGAAGTGGCAACCCAGTCGAGAAAAGATCGAACGATCATGCAAGTATTAAACTGGGTGTCGAGGGGGTGGCCTAAAGGGACATGGAGTGTAGAGTTTAAACCATTCCAGGCAAGGCAATACGAACTTGCAGTGATGAAGGGCTGCCTCTTGTGAGGGAATGGGGTAGTGATACCCTCAAGGCTAAGGAAATCATTATTAGAGATTTCTACATGAAGGCCACCCCGGAATCGTATGGATGAAGACGTTGGCTCGTAGTTATCTGTGGTGGTCAAATATACTGTAGATAAAGATATTGCAGAGTGGGTAGCATTGTGTCAAGCATGCCAAGAATCGAGACCAGCACCTCCAGCAGTGCCACCACCGAAAGGGCCCTGGTCTAGAATACATCTCAATTTTACGGGGCCAATAAAGGGGATGTCCTTCTTAATTGTCGTCGATGCGTATTCCAAATGGCTGGAGGTGGCTATAATGAGGTCAACTATGATGGACGTCGTTGTTAGGGTATTAAACAAAATGTTTGCAACACATGGGTTGCCGGACGTGTTGTTATCGGACAATGGGCTGCAATTTACGGCAATGTCATTCGAGGTATTCCTAGTAAATTGAGGAATATGTCACGCCCTTGTCGCACCATTTCACCCCATGAGTAATGGACAGGCGGAACGAATGGTGCACACGGTAAAAGATGTGTTGACTCGAATGGGCCCCATGGACCTTCAGGAGAAACTTGATAAGTATCTGTTCAACCAACATGTCACTCCCTGTGTAGCCACCAGAAGGAGACCAGCCAAATTACTTATGGGTCGCCGTTTGAGAACAAACTTAGACAGAATACACCCCGATTATTCAACAGAAACCCTTACAGACTGGGAAAGTAGGGTTAGAACCTTTGAGCAAGGTGATCGAGTATACTCCTGGAATTATACCGGTCAACCCATATGGGTGCCAGCACAAGTTACAGAAGTCACGGATCCCCGTTCATATCGGGTGGAGCTTGAGGATGGACGACTGAGGCACTGACATATACACCAGCTTTGGAGCCGAGCGATGGGGACAGCCGTCAGGGAGTTGGAAACAGCAAACCAGGGTGGAAATCCAGAAGAGCAAGAGAGATGACAATGCAGTGAAAGAATATCTGAAGGGCTGGGGCCAATGCAGAATGAAACACCTGTTATTGACGGTCCATTGCCATGAAATCCATCTCGCTCTTCTCTGTCTAAGGGATATGCCCAGGGGGAACTCCCAGAGAATGATTGTGAACCATCTGACATAGTTGAAGAATCATTGAAAATGAGGTTGATGTGTGAGGGCCCGATAGAAATACAGAAGAGATGCCAGTCGACGCGAAGTTGTCATAGACCAATGTATCGGGACGATTATGTTTGTGGTGTATGAAGTTTCCCCAGGAAAGGGGGAAGGAGTGTTTCGTCTGCGCAGGCGCGAGCAGAGGCTTATCCTCCTGCTGCGCAAGTGCGAGACATATTTTAATGATATTGGTTAATTGGCCGACAGTGCCTTTAAAAGGGTTTTGTCAGCCAGGAACGGGATGTTGGTTTATAATGAATCCTTATCTTAAATAAACAAGAGTTGCTGGAAGTTTGGTTCTTCGCCTGATTTACTACGCCCACATTGAACATGAAAATAAACCAGGGATATGGTTCACATTCAAACTAAGAAAATAGACAGAAAAGATGATAAGCTTCAAGACGGGAATAAGATTTACATGGATAATAAAAACATTCAAATATTTTTGGGGGAATTATTATACCAATTTATATAAAGAACAAGAAATGTCTTCGGACAGTATGGAAGATTATATATCAACTAAAAATCTTCCTAAACCATCAGAAAACTACAAGCAAATTTTGAACAGTCCAATAACAACTTTTAAAATAATAGAAGCAATTAAAAGAGGTAAAACACAAAGCTCTGGGACTAGATAGCCTACCAAGTGGATTTTACAAAATTTTTGAAGATTAACTACTTCTTCCGATGAAAAACTTAATGAATTCTATTCTAGAAGTATATTCTATGCCAGATTCTTGGAAGGATGCTTATATTTCTTTAATACCCAAAGATGGACTGGATTTAACTTCTGTGAAGAATTACAGGCCGGTTTCCCTCCTTAATAATGATTACAAACTCTTTACATCTATTTTAGCTGAAAGACTTTAAAAAGTTTTACAGGATTATATACATGAAGACCAGTGTCGTTTCTTACCTAAAAGACAACTAAAAGATAATGTAAGAGTAATTTTGAATATAATTGAATCTTTACATAATGAAAACAGGTTGCATTAATCTTTCCCATGCTTCCAAACTACACAAGCCCAACATACCTCCTCATCCAATTGTATTATTGCCAGAGACCCAACATGCAACACAGCCAAAGAACTTACAAAAAAGCTTGGACATCTCACAGAATGGAGTGAATATTTTATCAACTTAACCCTTTGGTGCTGCCACAAAATCAAAGACCTAAAAATAGAAGCTAAAATTCATCAACCTCTGCTTTATTACCAATTTAATGGACAAATAGAGCAACAAATCAGAACACTCATGGAATCACCACTCTCATGACTCATAGCAGTCTCAATAGCAGAGACTAATGCAGTGTCTAGAAACTACAACCCTCCCCTCATACAACCAAAATTATGGACCTGGTATGCAGATAACACCTTTGTCATAATGAAAAAGGTACAAGTAGACAATAGATGTGAAATAATCAATGTCATCCTCAATAATATTATGTTAATAATATTAATAGGGGGAAAGCAACATATTACTTTTCCTGGATATCCTCAGCAGAAGAAGAACTGACAGCAAATTAGAAGTGCAAATCTATCAAAAACCATTCTACATTAACCAAATAACAAGCCAGTCTCTCACAAGAGGAACTGTGTAAGGACATTATTCATATGAGTACATACACAATGCAGCAACCAAGAACACCAGAAAAAGTAAACAGACTCACTATACAACATCTTCCAACAAAACAGATACCACACAACTTTATTAAAGGTGCCTGACCACTCAACCTATTTCAGGACAACCAACACAAGCTATGAAAAGAATAACGCTGTCATATATCAAAAACATCTCAAAAACAACCAACAGACTATTACAACCAGATAGCATCAGTGTAGCACACAAACCAACAAAAGCCAGGATCTCAGAAACTACCAACAAATCATTACAACCAAATGGCATCACTGTAGCATACAAATTAAATATTTTAAGTAAACCAAAAGATCAGTAGCCAAGTAAACCAGTAGCCAAGAAGAAAAAAACAGGAATAATCTATAATACACAGTGTAAGTACTGTACAATTATTATGTAGGACAGGCAGGCAGAAGACCAGTAGAGCACATGCATTAACACCAGCCAGCAATCAAATCAAACTTCATAAGCTCATAACACATGGACACATTCAACCTTAGTTTCAACTAGATAACTGTGAGCATCTTAGATCAAGCTAAATCCAATAATTCTAGGGAATTTCTGAAGTTTGGCATTTAGACAAATCAGCCATCAATAAATCAGAAATAAGCCACATTTACACCCCATTCTACAGAGACAATAAAAAGCTAGAAAAGAAACAATAACAAAACAGCATATCCTCTGCAACAGAAACACCCAGATAAATAGGGATTAATACCAGACGAACAATCAAGAAAACAATATCCTAATCAAGGAACTGCTAAGGAGAAAACCACATCCACATAAAAACTGGCAGAGGAAGCTACTGTATAGAAATAGGAAGCAAACCATACATGCACTGATTATGTAACCTAGTCAAATAATTAAACTTTTTCAAGCAATCAACAAATCTCAGATAGCACCGAGGCGCCCACATGTTATATGATCTAATAATAAAAACATAAGAAAAACCTTCAATGAAAAATATTTGACATTCAATTTCAATGTATCGAATAAGATTTGACTATAAAAATGAATTCCAGAAAATGTTAACAAGGAAATGTAAGTTTTCAGCACATACTGAGTAGCTTAAAACTTTGAAGAATATCTACTAGCTATAGAATTCAGCACATTAAGAGAGGTACTCCTGATTTATCAGTTAACCTATGTGTCTTTAAAGTTGTGCTATTTCTGAAAATATATACAATCATTATGTGCAGTGAGACAACTCAGACCATATTATAAACCAAACTGAAACCAATTCATTTTAAAACAAAGACTACTTGTTTTGTGCTTTTTGTAACTTGTGCTACAATCAGCTCTTGAATTATGAAGCAAAGATGGGCAGCACTTAATAAACTCTTATAAACCCAACTCCTAGATTTCTCCCAAATTTTAAGTATGAACCTTTCTAGTTTTCTAAAAGTTCTGCTAAAAGAAAATGACAAAAGGTAAATAGTAGAATGAGAAAAGGAGAGGCTATAATTCAAGCAATGACAGCGCTATAATAAATCAGGTTCTCATACGAAAATTAATTCAGCCTTTGATGATATC
Source organism: Diadophis punctatus similis (assembly GCA_023053685.1). Taxonomy (NCBI): domain Eukaryota; kingdom Metazoa; phylum Chordata; class Lepidosauria; order Squamata; family Dipsadidae; genus Diadophis; species Diadophis punctatus. The sequence continues at coordinate 11,273,893 of JALIGW010000008.1, forward strand.
TCTTTTTGCTACCAATTAACAGTAAATATTGTGCTTAATTATTTTAATGATATGGTGGTTCTATCTGATGTGATTCACACATATTTGCAACCAAAATAAATTAATAATGTACCAGCCAACCAATTATGAAAATGCAGGTGAACTGATCCTATCTTATTATTGTATTGATGGAACATAAATTGCTGACATAGTATGTAGAAAACCATGATAGATTTGATTTGTGCTTCTCAATACATTCAATTCCATACATGTCTAAGGATTGTATTATGGTAAATGTGGACTATAGGTGAAATAGACACATTACTATTGTATTTCTGGCTACTACAAAACATACTGTATTTTTCGGAGTATAAGATGCACCGGAATATAAGACGCACCTTAATTTTGGAGGAGGAAAACAAGAATTCTGCCTCTGCCTACCAGCAGCAGGATTAGCAGGGTCCTCATTTCCACTTGGATTTTGATAACGAGCAGCACAGATCTTTTTATCTGTTCTAACAACAAAAATGAATTTTGCTTTCTAAGATTACAGAAATGTGAAGTGAATAAGGAATTACAAGTAGTCATATATTGTATAATCTTATGTGTTTTTGTATTAATAATAAAACATAATAGTAGCAGATATTCCTTGATTTTTCAGAATCCACTTTTGTTGCATAAGGTAAATCTCAGATTTCTGCTATGGAAGTGGTCAGTTTACTTGTATAAGGTGACTAACTAAATTTCCCAAGAAAAGCCTCCTCAGGTAACACTAGGAAAACTTAGAAGAATAATGAGATTTCTTTAAAGCACATATTCTTCAAATCATTAATCAGATTTTCTGTTTTATCATGCATCTTTTGATGCAGAAATTGGGATGGAATTTAACTGTAGTGGGTGGGTGTGGTGGGGTATGATTTTCATGGGGGCAGAAGACAGACTTGGCTCCACTCCTGAAACGCCCCCAGTCTTCCTACCTACTGTTTGGGGTGGGGAATCTGCCACCTTAAAACTCTTTCCTCCAGGATCCTCGCGTTTCAGGCACCCTGTTTGCAACCGGGAAGGGGAATCTGCCACCAAAAACAGAGGGAAATCTGCCACCTTAAAACTCTTTCATTTAAAAGGCTTTCAACGCACTTTCCTGGGACTCTTCGGGAATCAGGCTCCATGTGGAAGTGAGGATCCCCGTCGCCTGGAACTACCCAAAAATGCAACGCGCGGAGTGGGTGGGTGGGGCTACATTCAGAGTATAAGACACAGCCAGATTTTCACCCTCTTTTTGGGGGGAAAAAGGTGCATCTTATATTCCGAAAAATACGGTAATTATTCTAGCTATGCAAAACATTCAAAAAGGAATTGCACAAGATGTATTGGCATGAGCCATGTAGTCCTCAAAGCATTAGAGCAGAGGTTTCCTCTGGAGAGATGTCCATTACATTTTATAGAATGTCCTTTATAATTTTTTTGTTCAGGTTAATAATTATGTTAAAATTCTGCAAGTCTTTACACACTTTACTGGCTTCTGGGGAGCAACAGGGAAAGTGCTCTTTATAACAGCTAAATTATCTCAGATTGAATCTTATCTATATGTTTAGCTTTGGAACCAGTCTGAGCTATTCTGGCATTGTAAGATTTTTCAGAGTGATAAGTGCATAAACTCTTAAATGCATAAAAATGAACTATGACAAGAAGGGATAAACTTTTTCTTGACGTGTTCATTTTTAATGGATGAATTTTTTTCATGTGATCCCACCTGCACTTAGAATAAACACAGCCCAGCATTTTCTTCATATTATAGTTTGTGTGATTAATCACAGTACATAGACGCTATGTAGCATTTGCACAATGTTTGTAAACTTCTTCTGTAATAACTTGAAAACCAAACTGTTCTCTTAAATTACATAATAATGACCCACAACTTTTCCAAAAATGATTAAGATTAGTGTACTGGAACTTTTATATAGCTAGAATATCTCTCAGGGGTATATAGCAAGGAACTCATCTCAACATGTAGAATAGAATATGAGCTGAATCACTTTCTATAAAAGAATGGCCTACGTTTTATTACTTTCTACATGTTTTTAGAAAACTACAAATAGTTTTTATGGTATATTTGTATCTAAGAAACTTCTTGATAAGTATGATTTTAAAAATAACAATCATTCAAATAGAATAGAAAAGGATTTAAAATACGTACAGTATTGTATTGTATTATATTGTATGTATTGTATTATATTGTCCTTTTTCCTAACCTTGAATTCTCAAAGTAAGTTTTGCAGCTATACTTTGTAAGTTATTCTTTTGAATCAAGAATGTAATTATAACTATGCTACTTTTTATGGACTTTGAGAGCAAAGTTAGAATGAATGATGCATATAATTGAAAATTGTACAATTGCAGATTCTGAATTTTACAACATTTTGTAGCTTCAGTTTAATTGTTGTTTCCTCAATAGAGAAATCTTATTTTACAATTGAGAAAAATCTGGAGCCTGTCAATAGATTATGATCTGGTAAAGGGAAAAGGCTCAATATGTCATCATTTCTCCTTGATATCTTTAGGACTTAATTTTGAAAGATAATAAAGTTCCCATTAGCTCAATTTGTAGTAATGGCTTTTCAGTTTATCGTTTGCTACTTAGTGATCTTAAACCAGTGAATTTCAGAAAGAATTTAACTGAAGTTTTATTCTGCAGCAAAGCCACTGCAACAATAATAGTTCCTTTCTCAAATATTGAAGATCTATACATAATAAAAGTATTTTTTCAAGAATTGGGGCATCACTTGATTTTTTTTTCAGACTTCATAACTTTCTTATTGTTTAGTAGCTGTTACTTTCCTCCACTCAATATGTATTTTCACTATAACTTGACAAATAATATTTCATCAATGAATGAAGGTTCTGCAGGCTGAACATTGCGATCTTCTATGTTTTCAGATGATATTACATTATATACATTATGTTATTATATTATTTTTGATCCTGTCAAAGTTTCTAACTTAGCACAGCAATTTCCGCTTGTAATTAAAACTAAAAGTAATATTCAGGGAACAGTACATAAAACAGTTATTTCAGATTAAAGGCTAAAGTTGAGATATATAGTTCAAAAATGTTCAAAAGTTTGACTACATCTGAAACTGAAGAATGAAACTCGCTTCGTCATTGCAGCCCAGTTTAAATACTCATGAAATGCTAATAAAGTAAACTTGAAATTCATGAAATGCAAATTACCTAGAATTTAATAGTTTACACTCATCTCAGAAGCAAGATACTGAAATTGAATAGCAATAACTTCTTTCTTACTATTTTTAAGAATTATAACCTCAGGGAAGTTTCTTATATTACAGAAGGCTAGGTAGAAAAAAACTGATCCAGCAGTCTTGCTTCTTGAAAAAAATTGTCCATATATGTTTGCATTATAGCTGTGATGCAAATATTTTGCATGTTGTACACCAAACATTTAAAAAAGCTTAGGTATATGTCTAAAATGTAAATGCACAAAGAGTTTCACTTTTTTTCAAAATATATTCCTTTGACCAATACACAATGAAAATGACATATTCATTCAAGGTACTGAATTAATTAAAATCAAAGTCTCATTTGAATACTGCCTCCAAAGATGTCCATGCACTGAAATGGAGGTACCTCTCAGGTACTCCTTCAGATTTTACAGATTACCTAGAAATTTTCCATTTTTTTAATGACTGAGAAGTCTAATATTATGGATAGATGAATTGGTGGATACATTATCCATTCATGTAAGCATTCATAGCATCATCTGTTTTTTTTCTCCCTTCATTTGAATGTCATTCTGCTATACACCACTTATAGATTAAAGGGAAGATTTTACCATTGCCCAGCTTTCCCAGTTTAGCTGCAGAAGTGTAGCTAAATGAAAAACTCTCCAGATACATCCTAGTAACCTTAAGAAAGTTTCATTTATTCTTTAGTGGAAACAAGATCTAGGAGCTGAGCTCCTAAATATTTCTAATGCAGGTAAAGGTAAAGGTTTCCCCTGTCCGGTCATGTCTGATTTTAGGGGACAGTGCTCAATTTCATTTCTTAGCCAAGGAGACCAGCGTTGTCTGAAAACATTTTTTGTGATTATGTGGCCAACATGACTATACGCCGAAACATATGGAACACTGTTACATTCCCACCAAAGTGTTATCTATTTATCTACTTGCATTTGAATGTTTTTGAATTGCTAAGTGGGCAGGAGCTGGGACAAGTAACAGGAGCTCACCCTGTCACGCAGCGTTCAGGTCTTGAACCTGGGCTGTCAGCAGCCAAATGCAGGACATTTCTAATGAGAAAAATCTATGGAAACTGAGACTCATACTTTTGATGGATGAGATTTATACCTGTGGATTTCTACATGATGCTTTTATCACATCCTGGATAATCTGCAATCACTTCTCAATACCTGGCAAATCTCAACTTCAGTAAGATTTTCACTCTGAATAAATAACTCACCATGTAACCACCACCCCAGGAAAAAGTCATGTGGAAATAAGTCTCAAATGTCAAAAAAAGAAAACAACTGAAAACAAAGTACTAATAGTCTATTCTCATATATAAAAGCAAGCCCACTTTTGTAATCAGACCAGCCAGGATTCCTTACTGAGTTCTCCTGTTTCAGATGTACCTCTCACATCCAATTCGGAATATCTATAAAACAGCATATGCCAAAACATAGCTGTAAAAAGGTCCCCTGAATCAATATAAAAACTCCAAACATTTTCTTTACATAAACAGTATTTTCTAGACATTAATTTTGTATTACTCTATCTTGGCAAATTGTTGACCTTCAATAGTGTTTTCCATTCCATCTCAAATCACCAATTTGCTATGACATCTGCACTCCCAAAAGGATAATGCATTTTCTTATTTTTGGCAGCCCATCTTCAACAAACTGGTAGCATAGGAGATTTTGTAATATTCTTCCCTCCAATTTTGGTGCTAGTGAAACAAAGGGATTTTATTCTTACATGAAAGGTTTTCCACATATTGTGCTACAGTTCCTCCTTGTTTCCTTTATCAACTCTTTATTTGTCTAAGCTTTATTAACAAGTTCATGTGTTTCAACTAATTTAACTGTCTTCAGTCCATCATCATCTTTTTTTCTCTTTTCATCTGTAAAATGATACAATATCTTCCTAGAGTTTTAAATTGTTTTGTGCTTGCTACCATTCTTTCCCTCAAACATGTGTTACCATATGCATCGAAATCACAAAGAAAATAAATTAAAAAGGTTAGCAAAGGGAATTTAAATATAGGTTTCAGAAGGAAAGCACACAAAAAACTTTTCTCATTTTGAATGTGTCAAAACTTAATTCGTCCTGTGCTGCAACTCCATCAGTGTTGTCCAAAGTATTCTAGTTGGAACAACAGCAAAGGATAGTAGAGCTCTGAGAGATCTTCAGCTCGGCTCACGATTTATCAGGTCTTGCTGGTTTCAATAAAGAGATTATGTGGAAGATTTCACAGCCTGCTCATATGATGGGGGTGGGGTGTTGCAGTAAGAAGGTGGAGGGGGATAAACTTGGTTCATTGGAAACTTAGGTTGGACATGGTAACTCATGGCCATAGGATTCATCATCATTCCTTCTGGATCTGCATAATAGGCCATTCCTGGCTGCTGGACTTCTGAAAAAGAGACATAATGGAAAATATCAGAAGCTGATTAATGTGACCATGTCTGAACAAGTAACTCTGGATGATCTTCAAGCTATATTCAAAAGGCTTTTTATATTGTATAGTTTAGAGCAGGGATCCCCAACCTTTTGGACCTCAGAGACCACGAAGGTCATAATTTTAAATCCCGCGGACCACCAAATTCATAATTTTAAATCCCACAGACCCTAATTCATAATTTTAAGTCGCACATACCACTAATATGAAGTTTTTAAAAAAGATAAATACATTTGTAAAAAAATGATCAGAGAACTTCCATTTTATTAATATGAAATGCACCTATTTAATATAACAAAATTATAAATGCTTATTTAATTATAACAAAATTGTAAATGTTTATTTAATTGTAACAAAATCTTTAAAGGTTGTTTTAATTGTAACAAAATTATTAAAGTTAGTGTAATTATTACAAAATAATTGAAGCTTATTTAAGTATTACACATTTTTAGTGTGACATTTCTTCCTGCTTGTTTGAAATAAGTTTATGGATTTTTGGTTCCAATGACGATACTGCAACACGGAGAGTCATTTTTATGTCAAGCCGAAACTGGTGCCGAGTTTTAATTGCTGTGACAGCTGAAAATGTTTTTTCGCACAAATAAGTTGTTGAAAATTGAATCAAAAATTTCATTGCTTTTTCACTCACTTTTTACGGAGAGCCAGAAATGAGCTCTTGATATGGATGACTGTAATTTAGCTTTGAGACCATCATCGGATGATAGATCGATGAGGCTTTCTTTTTCATGCATACTTAAATTGCTATTTTCAATGTTTGCTGAAAATAGATCTATTATCCACATATTGCCATGTCTGGGATCTTCTTTCTTTGGGTAATAACGACCAAAAGATTCTGTGAGTGATTGTAAATGCTGTTGAACAATGGTTACCAACTGCCGGTTGACATCATTCTCTCTCATATATTCATCAAAATTTGAAAACATCTGCAGATCTTCTTCAGCCAATCGTGTTTGCCATAGTAATATTTTCTTTTGAAAAATATCCATTTTACCTCGTAGTGTGAACACGTCCTTACTTTGTCCTTGCAAAGATCTGTTTAGTTCATTTAACAGCGAAAAAATATCTGCCAGGTATGCAAGCTTGGCTACCCACTCATTGTCGGACAAGAGTTCTTGAAATTTTGGATTATTTTGCTGGCAGAAAAATAATTTGATTTCTTCGCGCAGGGCAAACAGTTGGGTTAGTACTTTGTCCCTTGACAGCCATCTCATCTCAGTGTTCAGAAGAAGGTGAGTATACTCATAACCCATTTCTTCACAAAGTGCCTCAAACATTCAATTCCATTTTTCAGGAAATATCTATTCAGTGTTTCAAAAATCTCAGAGCTAGTTGTTCTACCCAGCAAAATGAGTGAAAAAAGTAGTTCTTCCTGTAACTCTCCTTCACACTCAATCCTCACAAAACAAAGGAGAAGTGCCTTGTTACTTATGTCTGTTGATTCATCAAGTTGAATTGCATAAAATTGTGAATTTTTCACCATTTTTATAACTTGATTTTCAAGATCTTCAGCCATGTCTTCAATTCTGCACGTGACAGTGATAGAGGACATAGGAATTGCTTTTAGTTTCTGGACAGCCTGCTTTCCCAAAACCTCTTCACAGGCCTGTAGCATGCAAGGTTTAACTAATTCTTCTCTAATCATATATGGCTTTTTATTTTTTGCAATCTGAAGTGCTATCAGAAAAGAAGCCTTTAATAAGGACTTATCTTCAAGTGTCATTTTTGTTAAAGCACTTACTTGCTTTTGCATATTTTCAAGCATTCTTTGAAAATATTCAAGTGATTTGTTAGCCAAATCCGGGTGTTTTGAGTGAAAGTGTCTTATGAGTTTCGAAGGTTTCATGCCATCATTGGAAAAACTCTCAGAACACACAATACAAAGAGGCCATGGATCCAGCTCACTTCCATGTTCTTGAATAAATCCAAAGTTCAAGTAGCTCAAATCGTATCTTCTTGATACTTTGAATTTTTTCTTCTTTCCGTCTCCAGTTTGAATGTTCTTCCTAATGGTGCCTGATGAGGACTGTGAAGGCTCTGATTCATTGTTCAGCTCACAATTAAGTGAAGTACACATATTGTTATTGCTACTATTATCATTAGTACCATTATCTTTTGTATTACTAAAGAAATGCAAACTATTCCTTTGCTTTTTTTCACTCATCATGGAAACCATGATGAGTGAAAAAAAGATAGGCACCCTGGTGCGCTTATGGACGCGCCTTACAGACCTCTTAGGAATGGGGTGAGGTCAACACAGCTTGACACTGGGACGCTGTGTGTCTGGACCAGGCACATTCTCTCTGCTTCTGGGTGGGAGGCCTGAGAGAAAGCGCCTGCTCCAGACACACAGCCTAGAAACCTCTTTTGTGTTCCTTCTCTCAAGAAGCTTGGTCAATCTGAGTGAAGGAAAATCTGGTCAATCTGAGTGAAGGAAAATGAAGGAAATGAAAATGAAGGAAATCTGAGTGAAGGAAAATCTGAGTGAAGGAAAATGAAGATGGGCAGACTGATGATGGCTTGCTGACATTCGTGGGAAAGTTGGTCCCATGACAGTCACAGGACTGGCCCATTGGTCATCCTGAAGCAGTTCCTACACCTGGGTGCACCAGCCTGCAGGGGAACTGCCTACTCCCCAGCAGGACAATGCACCCGGGTGGAGGAGCTGCAATGGGCCAGTCCTGTGAGCGTAACTACTACAGCTCTGGAATATGGGACCGGTCGTGGTGGGGCTGGAAATCTCCGCCGTGGGGTGGCACTTGCAATGTGCAACTTTGCAGGTGGTGAGAGTTTGCAGAGGATTGAGCTATCATCCGCAATGGACAGCAAACTCTGGCTGCTTCTCTCAGCTGTAGTGCGGCACCAGAATTTGAAGCGGTGGGGGAAACTTCGGCAGGGCTCGAGAATTTGCATGGGGCCGAGCAAACTCTCGTCTCTCGAGGAGCCCGGCTGAAGTTTTCCCCACCACTTGAAATGCTGGTGCCGCACTACAGCTGAGAGAAGCAGTCGGAGTTTGCTGTCCATTGCGGATGCTAGCTTGGCCCTGCAAACTCTCACTACCTGCAAAGTTGCACATTGCAAGTGCCGCCCCAGGGCAGACATTTCCAGCCCCACCACAGCTGGTCCCATATTCCAGAGCTGTAGTAGTCACACTCATAGGACTGGTCCGTTGCAGCTCCTCCACCCGGGTGCACTGTCCACTGCGGATGTTAGCTCGGCCCATGCAAACTCGTCTCTCAAGGAGTGCTCGCTGAAGCGGTGTGGGAAACTTCGGCCAGGCTCCTCGAGAAATGAGAGTTTGTAGGGGGCCGATCTAGCAGGTGCTTTCTCTCGGGCCTCTCACTTGGAGGTGTTACAGGAGGAGAGATGTAGGCCGAAAGGCAGCTGAACCTTCCCCCTCCCCAGGCAACTGTTCGGCTGAGTGTGACGAGTTCTTGGTCTTACCTTTCTGTTCCAGCTGGTGTGGCTCGCACCACTATACTCAAGGTGAGGTTTGCGCTCGGCCTTAAAAGTGTGGGCTGGCGTGTGGGTGGGGTGATGTTGGGCAGTGCAGCCTTGTGTTCCCGTGCGTGGACTGGATTAATTGCTCTTGGCCATATCCAGCCCAGGGGCCAAGATTTCTCCATGGACTACCAAAATTTTATCATGGACCACCAGTGGTCCGCGGACCATCGGTTGGTGATCTATAATTTAGAGAACATTAAATATAAAAAAATACCCCATCAAGAAGATCAGATTTCTGCAATCTGAAATAAGTGGATCTTTTTTCTTGGTAGCTTGGAAATTAGACAATATTTACCTTCTTTTTGAGCTACTAATTTGATATTCATAATTGTTGCACTTGCCAAATTATATCTACAAGCCTAGTTTCTATTAATTCCTCTTTCACCATTTTTTGAATCACTCATCCAACATAGTATTTAATGAATTATCATACATATGCTATGACAAAGCCTATGTAACAGAATGTGAGACAGAACAACATTCAGTTCATAGAATGTCTGAATAAAACAGAAACTAGAATATTATAAAGAAAAGGCAGTGTTTGTTTTGAAATTAAAATGGATTTCTCAAAACTCTTTAGAAATCATTAGACAATTATCCAGCACTTATGTGGTAATATGGCTCTATCTAAAAAATGTTGCTGCAATGATACCCTTTGTCAGGGTTCCGACCGATGCCCTAATTAAATGAAGAGCCTCAAGCCAAGCTTCAAAAGAAATCCAGTTGTTTATTAGGAGCTTCATGTCGGTATGGACCAAGTGAAGCCAACTCTGATCTCACTTAATTCGCACCTTGGCTCTGACCCTGTTTCCCCCTCCCCCAAAGGTGTGTCATCAGTCACATTCCCCAACGAAGCAATTTCACGGGTTGTAGAAGTCACTCCCTCCGGCCACTGTGGGTTTCCGTGGAGATGACCTTGATGTTGCCAGCTGGAATGTGCTTTGTTTTGACTGAAATGCAAGTTCCTCGATGCAGCTGCGAGGCTCAATTCCCCATCCCCCTGCAACTCGAGAGCAGGTCAGGAATGCTTCGCGAGTTAACACCCCTCAGAAAAACCAGTGTTTTCAGATAAAGTTTTTATTGTACAGTTTCATTGTAAGTTTTTAGTTGCTATGATCTCAGATTTTATTGGGACAATATAATTTTCTAATAATTTCATACTCTTTTTCCTATATATTTAAGCTCTTCTAAAAAATGGAGTAATGCTACAAAAGATAGGATAGATCTGCCATGCTTTTGACTAGTAGCACTCAGCGCCTCCTCTATGAAAGTATTCACCATCCTAGATGATGTGATATGATGACTCCCTTCAAATCATTGATGGTATCAATTCACCCCTTTCCCCTTGTCATTTACAGATGCTCATGTAATTCTGAATTATAATCCACAGATTTGAAATCTGTCAGTAGATAATATAACTGGGACTGGTATTTCTGGTGGCTTAATCTTCAACAGTAGAAAGATATATCTTCTATCACAGTAATGCATGGACAAAATAACAATTTATGTTTGAATTTGAAGCATATAGTACATACAGTATATGCTTAAAGATCACTTCTTGTTCAAGGTATGGCCCCTTCAATTATATTTTTGTTTAGTACATGTTTACTATTAAATTCTATTTAAATTTATTTCCCCTTTCTTCTATTCAAAGATTAAAAGAAAATCTATGTATTCAATAACATACAATGAAGCACTTTAATATGTGAATAACTGCAAGGAGAAAAATTGATAAATATATTTAATTCCCTGTGTGTCATTGGAATCCTATGTGTGAGAGTGCATTTACACTTGAGTGGACTGGCTTGATAACTGAAGGAAACCATTTGATGTGTTTGGGTTTCTTAGACATATTAGCATTGTTTCTTTGATTACAAAAAATAATAATAATTTTATTCTATGGAAAAAGTAATTTAAAACAGTTGTGCTTTTATCTTCTTTTTCATTAACCAGCCACCCAAACCTGGCACACTATGTTAAGTCTGGGTTGTTCTCTTTGAAATTGAAATTTCAATTCGAAAATCCCAGAACAATTTAGCTTCTTTCTTTTCTATTATTTTGCCTATTTGTGGTCCCAGCAGTTCTTGCTTGCAGGCAAATGGTATTTTTTGCAGATATTCCAATGCAGTATTATAGCTACTTTATCATGCTGTTGTTTATAAGCAGTCTTTGTGATTTTGCAATAGCTTATTAGGTGGTCTACTGTTTCTTTAGTTTTATTACATTCTGGTGATATATTAGAAGAAATTGTTAATAGCCAATTTCAAATAGCAAATCTGTCTGCTTTGGATGGACTTTCCTTTATTGGAGATATATAAGTTGAACAACTATGGTTTTAACTTGCATTGAGATAGCCTAGATGGCCTTCAACCTGTTTTTTAACTTTTTACTTTGTAGTCACACCATTCATTCATGGCACAAATTTTGCCTTGAAATTATATTCTTCAATCTGCCTTTTAAGTCTTTTAAGATGTCTGGCAGATTTCATAAGGTAATGCATTAGATTACCTTACAATCAAATCAGTGAGTTCCTGGCAGTAATTATTGAAATAAATAATTACTATATTATTGAGCAATAGGTGTAAACCTGATAGGGCAATTGTAATCTCTAACCTGGTGTACTGGAGTTAGGTGGTCGAGTGAATGACACGTTATAAGTTGTTTCATCAACTAGTGGTGGAGGATACATCCGTCTTCGGATAAAGAAACCAGCCCAACAGCAAAATAGAACTCCCATCATCAGAAGGAACCTGAGCAGAAAAATGGGTTTTAAAACTTTAAAAACTTTAGTTATTTACAAAATTTACTGTATAATTATTGATCCCAGTAAAAGTAATTAATCAATGGTCCATAAATCTAAATGGCTTAGAAAAAAGTTTTTGACTATGCTTCAAGTACCGTTTAGGCAGGGTATATAAATTTCATCTTGCTTAGCATTAGTTTTTTGGTGCCTAGAGCTTTTTCCCCAGTTGGCCAAATATTTGAACATTTTGGAGGTGAAAATACATTGAGTTTTTTCCACAAACTTTCTGTATCTCAAAGACCATCTGGGATAATGAAACTAATAATTGTTGCATGTTCACATAATAGCCATTTAGTCTAAACTTTGAGGACTGCTCAATCCCAGGTTGGTTTGAGGGGGCGGAAGATCTTCTGATCTTTAGGGAGTTAGAGATTGCATCTAAAAGGAAGAAGGGATGACCAGAGAGAGGCTTCATGGTGTGGAAGAGGTGCTTGCCTTGAATGCTATTCATTCATTCTAAGCTTGTATGTGCCCAAAAGAAAACTCTGACTCTTGTTTCAGATTTAATCTTTTATTCTTGTTATACCCATATACTTTATTGGATATTATGGCCCATTGAACTGAATGAAGCTTACTTATATGAAGGCAGGCATCAGGTTGTATTAATTACTTAAATCTGTCTGTCATAGTTAGTAATACAGGAATTCTTGTCTAACTGATTTAGAAAGCATCAGATGGGGGAGTGCTGCCTAAGGCACTTAAATTCATTTTCATAGTAAATTAACCACAAAGGAAGGCTTCATGGATATCACATTAACCTTGCTAGTTGCTTACTAACTTACCAAAAATACCATAGTCGCTGGATCGACAGACTTCTCACGCAGCATCTTGAACCACAACAATCTTCATAGGATCGACATCTGAATAAAAAAGACATTTGGGGTTAGGAATGGAAAAACTAAGAATTTTAAGAATTCTTAGAAGTAGGAATTAGCAGGAAAGCAGAACCTCAGAATGCAGTTCTGTTTCCTTGCTTTAACTGTGAACATGATTGCTAGATAACAAATTCTGGAAGATCCACAGTTTTGCTTTAAAGAAATTTATATTATTTGTGGGATTAGCTATCCGAAATCAAAAGGCACAGAGAGGCTGTTCCCTGGAAACTAACTTTAGTGCTAATTTGGACGTGTCAAGAAGTCACACCTACTCATCATCAACGACCACAGATTCAAGGACAGAAAATTCTTTAGCCATTGATACGACTGATTTTTTTCTTCATTCAAATTCATGGGATTATACTTTGGGTATAATCCCAATATATACACTAGGAAAGAAGAAAACAAAACTATCTACAATTCCACATGGACATAAAATAATATATTTTCAAAACTGGATATTTATATTGATGAACCCAAGCCACAAAACATAGATTAAGAGATCACCTGTATCTGGCCATATTTATCAAAAAAAGCAAAAATAAAACTTTTCCTAGAAAAATGTGGAAAAAACAAAACAAATTAAAATAATTCATGATTTCATTACTTAATTAACAGCATTATACTTAGATGCCCAGTCATCCCGATGTTTATGCTGGATTTGGCATTTTTTTTTACTTATCAAGTCCTTACCAAGAACCTGGGATAGGCAGATGTTGCTGTTTAATAACATTAGAAATAACATATATTTATATGGATATAAGCTGTTCCAAGTAAAGCTGCCTTTGGAATTATTATGGACTAACTATTATGGTTGGTCGCACAAATTTTTTTTTCTGTTGTCAGATTATCCCTCTATTTCACTGATGGCAAACCTATAGCACGTGTGCCACAAGTGGCATGCGGAGCCATATCTGAGGGCACATAAGGCGTTGCCCTATGTCAGTTCCAGCGTGCATGCGCACGCTGGCCAGCTGATTTTCAGCTTTCTTTTCAGCCATTTTCGCTCTCCCCAGGCTTCAGGAAATCCTCCTGAACCCTGGGGAAGGCAAAAAACGGCCCAACGGGCCAACTGGAAGTCCGGAAGCTTCAGTGTGGACTGTGCGCATGCACGGGGAGCTTGTATGCATGTGCGGGGGGGCAGTGTGGGAGTTGTGTCCATGCGTGGGGGGGAGGGCATTGCATTATGGGTGTGGGTGCACATGCGCGCGCTATCGCACACGCGCGCACCCTTTTGGCACCCGAGCCAAAAAAGGTTCGCCATCACTGCTCTATTTAGTACCGGTATAAATGGAAAGGAAAAACACATATTCCCAAACTGCATATAGTAAGTTGTTAGATGTTGGCTTAGTACTACAGGAATTTTCCTGTAAATATTCCCGGGTGGAATCTCTTTTTTAGGCTACATGCCATCAGTGGAGAGGTCTCAAAATCACCTTCCACTGGGCTTGTAATGGGAATGTTTTTCTGCTCATGATATGGACAGTGAAGTATAAGGCTGGATAGAAAGAAGCACTGCAGCCCAAAGAGTTTGATTACAATAAAAACCCTTCAGAAACATAGATTTACTATGAAGCAACTATATAGCAACCTTATAGCTCTTATATAACTATAAGAGCTATAAGGCATGTCATGTTTAGGTAGATGTTGTTTTTCCCAGACATTTTAAAATTTTACCACCACCGCTCTGATTTTCCCAACTTGCAGCTAAGAGGCTGCAACTTGCTACATAAGACCTGTGTGGGAGGAAAGGATCTTCTTTATCTTTCCTCCTATAATAAGTTATGAGGATCTGGCATGTCTGTGAGTGTGGGTACATGTCTATTATTCTGTTGCCTAACTTCACTGCAAATAGCAGCAAAGAGAAAGGGAAAGGAATACAAATCAGTATTCAACATTATAAGCCATTTATCCCTCAGTGTTTCCCTACGTATAAGCATGCCATTTCTAAGTTTCAAAAATCCAAATGATCTCTATGTGACAGCTCTAGTGCTCATCTGGATTTTTGCAGTTTAAAGATGTGTGGATAGCAATCAGTGTTGGATTCAGCCAAAATAAATTCAGCTTTAATCACATGTTGGGCTTTATCTCTCTCTCTCTCACACACACACACACACATATATGTACACACATGTGTGTGCCCAAGCGCACGCGTGCGCGCCCGCGCACACACACACACACACCACACACACACGTTTTATTTGCCAGTGAAATGAATTGTAAAATTAAATGGCTGTGCTTATGGAAAATTATATGTGCCATGCTGGACTTCGTAGAAGTAGAATAACTAAACTAAATAACTAAAATTTGAATATTTCGAGAGTGCCTTCAATTTCAAAATAAAATAAAAACAGAAGTAAATCAGCAAAATACAGGTTCCTGCAATAGAATCTGAAGACATGGACAGATTATTTTGATTCAGTCAGAATTTAGTGACATGTACAGCATGGATAATGGATATTTCAACATGCTGAAAAATGGCAACAAGGTCGAGATCAAGAGAGTGCCAATAAATTATCCTGAGCTTCAAAATAGAAATCTCTCTCTCTCTTTTTTTAAAATCCCACTTCCCCACTCTCTTTCTCCTACATACATGCGTTGGCATAAAATAAAAAATAAAATAAGAGAAAAATAAGAGGAAGATGATGCGTTGGGTATATTTGTCACCATGAATTATTTGCAAAGATAATAAAGGGCGGATATAAACAAACAAATAAACCAATGACCATTAGTTTTTCAGTATTAAGGTCACCTTTAAACAAGACCAAAAAGATGATTCCTATTTTTGCCATTCCTAACTAGAATATATTTATTTGCTTATTTAGTTATTACAAATAGGATATACTGCCCCAATCAGAAGCTCTGGAGACAAAAACATTTTGAAATTATAATCTTCAATAATCCATGATCATAAAACTTAACCAAAAACACATAATCAATTAAAACATTATTTAAATTAAACAAAAATTAAACTAAGATGAGTTTAATATTTAAGCAAAGATAAAACAATAGCCTAGCTACTGGTAAATTGTGTGTTCAGTTCTATGCATGTCTACAAGCAACTAACATAGACGAATGTTCTTTAGAAATAGGGAGCCATTGAAAAGGCTTGTCTCTTCATACAGAGGATAAATATGAGGAGGAAAAGAAATAAGCCCTATTGAAGACCATAAAGGACTGGCCATTTGTATGACTTTATCATCTCTTACCAGTTCCAATTGGAACTGGCCAACTGGAAGCTTCAGGCAGTCCAAAAAGGTATAATTTTTGATAGTACCAAATGCCACAGAGAAATGCACTTCCTCTATCCAAGTCATGATGAAGACATCCACTAGACCAGGAGTGTCAAACTCAATTTCATTGAGGGCCACATCAGCATTATGGTTGCCCATGACACTGTGACTACTGTGTTTCTCCAAAAAGAAGACTGGGTCTTATTTTCTTTTGACCCCTGAAAAAACAGCTAGGGCTTCTTTTGGGGGGGGCTTACTTCCCCCCACCCCATTTACCGGTATGAGGTGGGGGCGGGGCGAGCAGCCCCTCATGCCAGCTTCCCGAAGGGTCGCAGCAGGCCATCCCACCATCCACGAAACAGCTGATTCGCAGCTGCTGCTCAGGCGACTGCCACTCAGGTCGCCACCTCCAGCAAGCATGGCTGCTTTTGCAGCTGATTGTGGCCGCAAAAGCATCAGGAGGCCAAACAACACACCCCATGCACCTCACGCCTCTGAAGGATACTGTAGCAGCAGCTATCCACATTTTTTTAATCATTATTTCATCCCGAACCCTGTGGCCCAGTACGGTGTTAAAAGTTAACATTTCAGAAATGTTACCGTAGCTATGGAATTCTCCTTGTGTAACGCTCTGCTGCCGCAGCTTTGGAGCAAACCTCTGCCTTTACTGCACAGGATTGCAAGACTGGAGGCTCCGAAGCCATGGAGGGAGCGTTTTTGGATGTGCGTCTGTGCAGGGCTCCTCTTTGAAAGAACGATCTGCAGAGGGGGTTTCCTGCACATCATCTTTCCTCCACAGCTACGGTAACATTTCTGAAATGTTAACTTTTAACACCGTACTGGGCCATGTGGTTCGTGACAAAATAACGGTAAAAAAATGTGGATACCGGTAGTTGCTGCTACAGTACCCTTCGGAAGGCGAGCGTGGGGCGCACCTCCTGCTGCAAAAGTGGCCACAACCGAGGAGCGCTTTTGGGAGAGAAAACAAAGGGAAAGATATCAGGTTCACCTCACCCCTTGCCCTCAGCCCCCCTTCGGCTCTCCAAGGGTCTCTCCCAGAACCAAGCTCTGGTGGAGGTCAAGCAAAGAAGTGGCCCACAAGGTTTCAGGAGCAAAGTTGAGGCTGAGAGGAGCCGGGGGGGGGGAGTCCAGTGCCACCCCAGCGCTCTTATTTCCTTGGAAATGGAGTCTTGGGAGGGGGAAACGGCAGTCCCAGGCAGGATGGGTATGTTGGTATGTGTATAAAAGCACAAAGCGAATGAGCCAGCAGCCACGGATTAAGGAGCTTTGTGAAACTTTATGCCTACACGCAAAGTTTGGCGAGGGAGGAGGAAGGGATACTTCCCTCTCTTGGCAGTGTTTTGCTTGAAAATGTTTGAGAATCTGACCAGAGAAGGGATATGGATTTTTCATGCGTTCCTTTACGAGAGGTCGCTTCGCACCTGGGACATCGGAGGAAGCCCTGCGAGGAGATGCTGCCGCCAATGTGCAGGAAATCCCCTCACACCTGCAGATCCTACTTTCAAAGAGGAGTTTCACCAGGACAAAGAGGTGGCTGGAGGCAGTGTTTGCTTCAGGTTGGGCTTTCTTCGCGAGGGGGATGATCTGGGGATTGAGAGATTTAAGAAGCCTGGCCTGGCTTGGGGCGGTTTCCCCAGCGAAGTATCTGATTCATCCCCAGGGGTGAAGTTCTTGTGGGCCGGCCGGAACTTCGCTCTGTTTGTCTCTGTGACTCTACAGGCGACAGCATCGGCAGTGTCTGCCTCCCCCATGCCTCTGCTTCAGCGCAGAATGACTTTCGCCCATCTCTTTCTGGCCATGGCGCTTCTGCCTATTGGGCCACTTCCCGAAGCCAGCAGCTCCGCAGCCAGCCGCTTTGCTTTTTCCCTCTTTTTCCTCATGGGAGGCTTGTGTGGTGGAAAAGGTGAAAAAAGGGAAAAACCAAAGCAGCTGGCTGCGGAGCTGCCAGTTTCGGGGAAGCGGCCCAAGAAGCAGAAGTGCTGCGCCCAGAAAGAGAAGGGCAAAAGTGGTATTTGTGCTGGCCCAAGGGACCAGCAGGCTGCAGCTGCAGCCGGACAGTTTCCTCCCCCCAGCGCCCGCACTGCCACTTGTGCTGGCCATGCCCATACCCCTGGGCTTATTTTCGGGGTAGGGGTAATATTAGGTCCTCCCAGTTCGGACCGATTCGCCCGAACTGGTAGCGATCCGCTGGTGACGTCCTGATGACATCACGGAATCGGTTCGGTTAGTGCCGGTCCATAGGTGCCACCATCTTTTTTTCGCATTTTTTTCTTTTCTTTTTTTTGAAAAAAAATTTTTGGAAATTTTTCCCCGGTTTTTTTCTTCTTCTGCACATGTGCAGAAGCGGAGTTTCTGGCACTGCGCATGCATTGCTATCTTGTTTTTGGCTTTTTGGGGGGCAATTTTTTTATTTTTTGCCACTGTGCAGGTGCATGCGCATGCGCACGTGCAAAGCACCTACGTGTTCATGTGGTGCACCCATGCAGCGCACCCACACAGCGCGGGAGGAAGCGAACTGGCAGTGAAGTAAGTTAGAACCCACCCCAAAAAAGTTAGGGTTGGGCTTATTATAAGGATGGGTCGTGTTTTCGGAGAAACATGGTAGGTGGGCAATGCCTGGCTTGATGCTCTCATCGGGCGTGGCTGACTCGGGAAGGCTGGGTCAGGATGGAACAAGTCGCACCAGGTAACTCGATGTGGGGACAATTCAGTGCCCCACAAACTCCTTGCATCCCCAAACTGCTGGCAGCCAAGTGTGTGTGTGTGTGTGTGTGTGTGTGTGTGTGTGTGTGTGTGTGTGTGTGTGTGTGTGCACGCGCACACACACACACCACATTCCAAGGTTTTGGGACTTTTATCCACAGAGGAAGGAGAGGGTCTTCTTCCCAATCCCAGGAATGATTGGCAGTTTGCAAGCTCAGATTTGTATTTGTTTATTTGTCAAGCATAAATGGTTATAAGCAAAGTATAAACAGTAAAACATGATTGAATATATATGTAATAGTACAAGCATGAATAAGAGTAAAAGAGGTAAGAATATATGTGTACATTAGGACAGGAACGGTAGGCACAATTGTGTGCTTATGCACGCCCCTTACCGACCTCTTAGGAATGGGGTGAGGTCGATGGTAGATAATCTGAGGTTGAAGTTTTTGGGGTTTGGGGAAGAAACTACTGAGTCAGGTAAAGTGTTCCAGGCATTGACAACTCTGTTATTGAAGTCGAATTTTTTGCAATCAAGTCTGGAGCGGTTTACATTAAGTTTGTATCTATTGTGAGCTCGTGTATTATTGCGGTTGAAGCTGAAGTAGTCGTTAACAGGTAGGACATTGAGGCAGATAATTTTGTGAGCTACACTTAGGTCAGATCGAAGGCGGCGGAGTTCTAAATTTTGAAGTCCCAAAATTTCAAGTCTGGCTTCATAAGGAATTCTGTTGTGAACAGACGAATGTAATACTCTTCTTGTGAAGTATCGCTGGACATTCTCAATTGTGTTAATGTCTGATATGTAGTGTGGGTTCCAGACTGATGAGCTGTATTCAAGAATCGGTCTAGCAAATGTTTTGTATGCTCTGGTTAAGAGTACAATGTTACCTGAGAAGAAGCTGCGCAAGATTAGGTTAACCACTCTTAATGCCTTCTTTGCTATGTAGTTCCAGTGGGCTCTGGCACTCAGATCGTTAGAGATGAGTACTCCGAGGTCCTTTACTGAGTGAGGATCATCATCAAGGTCATGATCATCAAGTTTGTATTTAGTGTTTTGATTATTTTTGCCAATGTGTAAAATTTGGATAAAAGTGTCCAAGATTGAAATGTGTGTGTGTGTGCGTGCGCGGGCATGGATGTGCACAGCATGCCAAAGGAGATGTTCTTCTCCCAATCCCAGACATTGTTGGTGTTTCCCTGTCCAGTGTTCCAAAGGGAATCCCCGTTTCCAATTGTGTGTGGTAAGGATGCTGGCTTGTTGGGGCAGCCTTCCTTCATACAGCTCCCCTGCCACCACCACCCCAAGAGATCTGTCAATTCCATTTCAGATAGGTGGCTGTCCAGTCTTTTCTTAAAAACTGCCAGTGATGAAGCATCTGGTGATACTTATTCAGTTACTTGTACTTACAAAAGAAAGCAAATGCAAGGAAAGGTAAAGGGCCCATATCTCTCAGTAATGGGGGGAGGGCAGGGGCTGCTGAATCTCATGGTGGAACCTTTTCACAGCAGCAGGAGTGCTATGGAGAAGGGGAGGCGGCAGCTTGATCTCCCCGATGACAATTTTGGAAGGAGAGGACCTGGAGGCATCTCCCTATATGGCTTGGAGAGACGGGCAGGTGCCCTCAGAGAGAGAGAATCCTGCAAGTATCCTGACCCCATCCTGTTTCTACCCTTCCAAGTGATGGGGAACTGCTTCCTCTGCATCCAGACCCTCTGGGCACTGAGTGATCGGCCAAATGGCATTGCCTGACCAACCAGGCATGGCCATAGAAGACAGTGTGTGGGTGTCTCAGGAATTGGTGTGTTCCTGCTCCCTGATACTATGAAACAAGAATCAAGTGATCCACTATTACACCTTGTTCTACCAAATGACATCACTCAATGATTTTATTCACAAAGGAAGTGGAGGCTGTGAAGATGTGGATGAGGAGGAACATCTTCACCTCAACCCGAACAATAGGGAGGTTTCGGCCCACCTGGGTCTGGAGAGAGCTCATTGTTTCTATTTGCCTGAAAGACAGACAAAATCTAACCTTCTCCAGATGTTGCTGTCTACTGTTGGGAAAGAGAAGGGCTGAGCCTTCTCCAACAACCCCCACTCCTACAATTTCCAAATAAGCAGAAGATTGGGCTGGGGGAGGTGACAGCCTCTGGGCATCAGCCAAACAAATGGTTGACAAAGGCAGAGGCAGAAAGGGGTCTTGGGGGGACAGTGCCCAGGGGTGAAATGCTATCAGTTCGGACCGGTTCTGGCGTCCGGGTAGGGAAAATGTTGATTGGTTCAGAGAACCGGTAGGGAAAATTTTGATTGCGCCCACCCACCTGCCCTCACCCTCCTCTCACATCTCCTATATGCTGTTGTTTATTAGCTCAGCTGATTCGCGCGGCAGAGCGGATTGCCACCTCAGCTGAGCTCAAAAACGGTAAATGAGATAGAATAATAAACTGACACTTTTTGCCGTTTTTTTCCTCCTCCCCTCCCCCAAGCAGGGAAAGGAATACTAGCTTTAATGAGATGTCTGGGCATTCAGCCAAGAGCAATTATCACCTCTATTGTCTTCAGGCCTAAGGTTATCAGCCAAATCCCCTGCCACAATGGAGGTGGATGAAGCAAGGCTATCAACTGTAGGCAACTGCAAAAGATCAGTCAGTTTAAGGCCAGCATTGTAAAAACGCCTGTCTTTGCCAGTCGGGAAAAGCCCCAGGAAGATCCCATTGTTTCTGGATGACCTCCAGAAATAGTGTTGGGGTAGGGATCTCTTCCTGCATTGATTTAGGCTCATGAAAAAGACCTTCAGAAGGGTCATGAGGAGCCACTGGAGATGGAGACTGCGCTCCCAACTTGGTGGTGGACCTGGCCTTATGTAGTAAGGGCTTAAAAAGAGCTGGAGGAAAAAGCCCGGTAAAAGCTGGGGTTTCCTGGACCGTATCCTCATCCTCGGACAACTCAAGTGCCTTGCCTCCTTCACACCCCAGGAGTCCAGACTTCTCTCAGATGGGCTCTGAGATCTGGGACCCTTGGTAATCAGATTTGGCAGATGGAAGCAATGAAGGATGGTCAAAATAGGAAGGCCCTTCCAGAACAAAGGAATCAGGGCGAAATGATTGCTGTAAGCCTGAAGCAATACCTTGGGAGATGGCTTAAGAAATTATAAGTCTCATCTCCTGAGAAATCTCGGACCCCTGACTGTCCCCTGGGTGGGACCCAGCCACAGTAGGAGTAAAAGTAGCTGTAGGAGAGGACCTCCTAAAAACCCCAGGCTGCCTGTCAGTTGCTATGCAGGCAAAGGGATCCAGGCTTTTTTTCTTTGCTATCAAATTGCAAAGAGCTAGAACATGGGTCCTCAAACTACAGCCCGCGGGCCACATGCGGCCCACCAAAGCCGTTAATCCGGCCCGCGCAGGACCACGAGGCTGCCCTGCCCACATCGCCCTGGCCACCCATCGGCCGAGTGCAGGAGTTACTTTGCGAACCCCACGGGCTGGAACTGAAAGGTAAGGCCAACAATTTTGGCCTGCAGAGATGTTCTGGAGGTGGGGGAGATGAAAAACGGGACACACAGATGCGCCGGGAGGCCAAGAAACAGGCAAAACCACCCAATTTTTGGCCAAAAACGGGCCATTTTTGCCTGTTTTTGGCCAGCAGAATGCTGTTGGAGGTGGAGGTGGTGAAAAATGGGGCACACAGATGCCCCAGGAGGCCAAAAAAACAGCCTGTTTTTCACCTTCACCGCCTCCACAAAATAGAGATAGATCGACAGAGAGGGAGAGGGAGAGAGAGAGAAAAAGAGAAAGAGAAAGAAAGAGAAAGAGAGATTTCTCAAGCTCCTTGGGACTGAGAAGAATTGCTGCAAAACTGAGTTTCCTGAAGTGGACCACTAGACTCTTAAACAACTGAAAAAATGATATAGTAAAAAGAAAAGTCAACCAAAAGAACAACATGCAAACAAAAGCGAACAAAACACTCCAAGGAGCAAAACAAATTAAAGTTTACTTTGTGTGCATTGTTTAATGGACTGTTAAATTGGCCATGCCCACCTAGTCACATGACCTAGCCACACCCACCCAGCCGGTCCGGCCCCCCAACAGCCTGAGGGACTGTGAATTGGCCCCCTATTTAAAAAGTTTGAGGACCCCTGAGCTAGAAGGAGAAAGCTCCCTTGCTCCCTCTGGTGGAGACTCCAGCAGAACTGCAGCTTGTGGCTGAGCTAATGGCTCTATCTGACGGGAAAGATTTGTAGCTGACGGGAAAGATTCGTAGTCAGGGGAGAAGCTGGCTGTTTGCCATGTTCCTTTGCCGCTCTTGAGAATTGTTTTTCCAGAGCTTTCAAGTGCCTGGAAGCATCCCTCTCTTCAGCACTGGAGTGCTTAGAGGATCTGAGAGCCTTGGATTTAATTTTGTCTGCTGCTCTCTTCGAAGCAGATCTAGACTTAGCAGCTCCCTTGACAACGGGCTCCAGCAAAGCTGGGGAATGCCCGTTGGAGCTATTCCTGTCACCAGAGGCATGCTTTGCCAATTTGTAGCTCAACTGACAGGGAAAGAGAGTATGCCCTGAATTTAAGGCAGAGACTCTTTAATCAGCCTGATTGGCAGAGGCAAGAGCTGCAGTGCTGAGGGCTATCATGCTCGAAATGGCAGGGAAAGGCACACCAAAGGACTTTCTTCGCCTTTTGAGGCTTCAGCAAAAGCTGTCATGCCAAATTAGGCAGCGCTGACAGTGGCTCATCAAAAAGAGTCCCCCGAAGCCTTTGAATTCGGTCAGGCATATCAAATTTGCTGTGTGGGTCGGCGGCTGTGCCAGGCAGCTTGGATTAGCCAGCATGTTCCCACGGGTCCCAGCTGAGGGACTTCTAGGTCGGCGGCATTGCCAGAAGACCTGGATTGGCCAGCACGTCCGGACAGCGAGGAGAAGAACTTCGGTGGCGGGAATGCAGGGTGAAGCTCTTGCTGCTTCCGCTGCTGTTGAATTAGCCGCAATCGCAATAGAAACCTGACTGCAGATGGCAGAGTCCAAGAATGGGTTTTCAATGTCCAGTCCAGAAAAAGCGTCTCTCTAGGACGAGACCAAGTCGAAAACTGGGGCCATGGAGAGAGGCAACAGGGCGTGGCTTCAATTATGACTCGGTCTCTGGGCAGAAAGGGCAATGTCAATATCCCATTCTTGGACTCTCCCATTGTCAGTCAGGAGAACTGGGCAATCCCCGCAGCCCAGCTGGGAGGCTGCCAGCCAATGAGCAACCAAGGTGACAAAGTGCTGCAGTTGCCCAGGGGAGGCACCTGGCCGGATTGGGGTGGACAACACCTCACCATCTCCAGGGCAGTCCCACGGGCCACATCTAAGCACATCGCAGGCTGGATTTGGCGCATGGCCTTGGGTTTGATACCCCTGCACTAGACTGACCAATGCAGTTTCTATTCCACATGTTGGTCTGATATCTGACTGAATGATATCAAGATAGTTTGCTCCATTCATGATTCTTTATAGCAGATGCACTATGATCTTATCCAAGATTACCCAAAGACAGAGACTGGGGATGGAGCAAATGTTGTTAAACAAGAATAACTCTTAAAAATGAAATACATTTGCATAATGCTCCCCATATTTTTCGGTATCAAGGTGTGAGTACTATACCAATCTAAGTCATCTCTCTAATATATTAGAATAAGATATTCATTATATAAAAACAAACAAAAATTATTTATCCTGAGTGATGCAACAAAGCTTTACTGGTTGCCTAGTGCAGATCCTATTAAGTATCAAACCAAATTACACAAATCTGACAAATCTTTTATTTCAGAAAAATATACATTTGCTTGATCTGAGTACACATCCAACATGCTTGCCTGTTTTCCCTTTTCTTAATCCTGACTATTAATAGGAGGATCTACTTCCTTACCTACTTGCCTTTTGGGCTTAGGAGTTGGTTATGAATCTTTATAGCCAGAACAGGAAATTCACTGTGATGACATAGAAGACATTCTAAGCAGTGGTGGGTTCCTACCGGTGCGGTCGACTCTGCCGCACCGGTAGTGGCTGGTAAATTACGCAATTTGTGCGCGACAGCTCCGATGCAGTCTTCACCGGTCCGTCGCGCGTCGCCATCTTTTTTTCAGAATTTTTTGGCTTTTTTTGCTTCCTGAGCATGCGCAGAAGCAAAATCTTGCGAGGGGATGCATGTGCTTGCAAGATTTCGATGATTTTTTGCTTCCACGCATGCGTCGCCAAAATCACGCATGCGTGCGCGCCTCCTTACAAGATTTCAGTGATTTCCGGTTTTGGAGCGCTTCATCGCAGACATCCCTCGTTGGATGCCTTTCCGATCTTTGTTAAAAGCCGCCAGAACAGCTGTCTGGCGGCTTTAAAATCTCTTCCCCGGGCAAAGGGGAGAGATGAGAGCCTGACAGGAGGGGTAGAGCCCCCCCAGCGCCTTAGGAGCCATCTGGTAGGGCGCGAAGGGAGAGCTCCCCATGCAGCCTGTCTCCAGCTCCGAAGATCCGGAAACCTCTGCCTTTGCAGAGCTAGATGGAGTGACCAGCCGCTGCTTCAAAAATGGGATTTATAACTACATTTAAACTATAGAAGCAGACAGAGAGAAACAGGCGTGAGATGGGCAAGTACTGAAACCTCTTTTTTTCCTTTTTTTTTCAACTCCTGGGTAAGCTTTCACTTCGGCAAGGGAACAAAGGAAACAGAGTAACAATATGGCGATTGAGAAGTGAAAGTGACTTTCGTTTCCCCAGAGGCTTTTTTTTTTTTTTCTTTCTCTCTCTCTTATGGAAACTTTTAACTTGGAAAAATGGTTTTTTCTTTCTCTGTCTCCTAACTCTGGATTAAAGTTATAATAGAAATATTTTCAATAATAAAAGACTATCTGATTTTTAAACTGGAAAGAACTTTAATCAGGCATCTGGCTTTCTTTCTTTTTTGTACTCTTTTGAAACACCAATGGCTTCAAAGTTTGGAAAGACTGTTTTGACTAAAAGAAATGACTATTCATCTGGATATATTTCTAAAATGCAACTTAACACTGAGCTAACACCTCCACAGCTTTTGACACCTGAAAATTTATTAAATAATTTAAAGATTATGAAACATGAACTTACTTTGGAATTTAACCAGAAAATAAGTGAGATAGACCATAAGATGCAGGCTGCTTTGAAGAATATGAATCAACAACTAAGATTTGATGTGTTAGAGGTTTGCAAAGGCTTAGCAACAAATATTGAAGTTTTGGCAGAACGTATTGAAACAAATAAACAAGCTTTGGCAACTTCGGTGAATTACATAGATAAAATCCAAAATGACATTGCAAATTTTGAAAAAGAGGTCTTAATGACTCAGTTCAGATCTATGGAAGTTGCTATAAGGATTAGAGGTTTGAAAGAAGGATTATATGAAAATTTAAAAGGCAGGATGGTTGACATATTGGATCAGGTGTCTGGAATTTCTAAAGCGGAATTGGCTACACAAATCGACAAAACATACAGAATCAACTCGTGGTACGCCAAACAAAAGCATCTACCAAGGGATATTGTCATATATTTTACCACAAGAGCTCTACGGAACAGAATTATACAAGCAACGTTTAACAATAATCTTATGGTGAATGGTCAGGAACTAAAGATTTGGAAAGAAATCCCCTCTAAAATGCTTAAAGCCAGGAAAAGCTATACTTTTTTGATTGATGAATTTAAGAGATTAAATTTACAATATAAATGGGAAGCACCAGTTGGAGTAGCAGTGAAATTTTCTGGAAAAAGATACCGGCTCAACACGATAAAAAAAGCTACTGAATTTTATGTCAATGTTCTAAAGGCTGATATATCCAAGATTCCAGAGGAAGGGTGTATGAAAATAAAAGAGGAGGAGGAGGGGAAGCCACCTTCGATGGATCAAAAAGAAATAGACTCAAAAATCCAAAAGGAGTGCCTGAATCAGATAGCTGGGGAAAAGGAGATGGAGGTTTGGGAGCAGACGGGAGACGACTCGACAAATTTGAATTTATTGAACTATTAAAAGATGAACTATCAAGATACAAAACGATGTGATGTTGAAATATATTGGATGGATAGAGACTAATATGATTGTATTTTATCTTTTCCCTATCTAATGATTACTTATGCAATATTTAGTTAAGTTTTATATAATTTTGAGGTTATTTTTAATGTTGATAATATTAGATATATATAGTTTGTTGAAGATTTGTTTATTGTTTATTCTTCTTTTATTTTCTTTTTTTGTTTATTGAAGTTAGCGAATTAATTTAGAATAATATTATCTTATTAATATCATGATGAAATTTAATATTTGATGATCACTTATGTAACATTTAGTTAAGTTTTATCTTAGAGGTTATTTCTAATGTCAATAATATTAGTTTAAGATTTGTGTATTTTATATTTAGTTATTACTTATGTAACATTTACCTTGTATAAGATAGAGGACTGAAGGGAGGAGGTAGGAGGTTTGTTTGTTTGTAGTGTTAAAGAGTTTTCTCTTTCTTTCTTTCTTTTTTTTATTCTCTTTCTTTTTTTTCTCTCTCTTTTTTGTATCTTTACTATTGTATACAAATGCGATATATTAGTACTGTATAGTTTGGAGTTGAAGTTTTTTTAAAAATAGTGTTCTTTTTTTCCTTTTTCCTTTTTCTTTTTATTAACAATTTAAACTTATTATTATGCCCTGTATTATCTCTGGGAAGTCCGGGGGGGGGAGGTGGGGAGGGAAGGGGGTGGGTTTGGGGGGGGAAACAAAAATGTTTGTACTTTAGATTTAATATTTTGTTACCACTTATGTAAGTTTGTACTAATAAAACTTTTTTGAGAAAAAAAAAAAGATTTCAGTGATATTTGCTTCATGTGCATGCATGGAAGCAAAATCACGCAAGGGGGCACGTGCATGCACAAAATGTGGTGATGCGAGTGCAGCGCACCAGTAGCGAGGTAAGAGAGCAACCCGCCCCTGATTCTAAGTCAATGTCAAAGAATGCCATTTAAAATCCTTCCTAATGTGAAGCAGAATATGAAACACTGGCTGCCTATTCATCAAAGCACACTTTTGTTCAAAGAAATTTAAATTTCCTATTTGTTATTTAAATGAACTCATATGTTTAGGCCAACTGCTTATGAACCATTCTGTACATTAAACTGACTGCCAGGTTTAAGAGCTAGACTTATGAATATATTTCTTCGGAAAGAAAAAGGAAGGAAGGAAGGAAGGAAGGAAGGAGGGAGGGAGGGAGGGAGGGAGGGAGGGAGGGAGGGAGGGAGGAAGGAAGGAAGGCTTTTGCCGAGCTCACTGAAAACTGGTTCATACTTGACATGTAAACATATGAATCCAGTTCTGCTAGATTAGACATAAGATATGTCTAGTGCACGGCTGTCAAACTTGATCGCGTCACGTGACATATCGCGAGGTATCGTGACTCTTTTGCCTTTGCAGAGCCAAGGTGGGTGTGGTCTGCACGTGATGAATCTGGCCCATGGGCCACCAGTTTGATACCCCTGGTCTAGTCTATCTCTGCATGAGAGCTTCTCTCAGTCAAGAACAGATAATAGTCGGTCAAGTAGACACATGTTGGACTAGAGTAATCTGTAAAGGCAGATTAGTAGGACTACAAAAGAGGGAGACATCAATGAATGGGAAATGTGAATCTCTAGGTAATATATATTATTAATTTCTAATGTGGCTTTTGTTATGTTACATAAATTTTGTTTTCCTTCCATTGACATACCCTATAATTACAGTTATTGCCATCAGGAAGAGGACTTAAAACTTTTATTCCATATGGGCACATTCATACAGACAAATGAACAGAAAGAAAAAAGAAGGATCACTTACATATAATGTATAGGAACCACCCCAAAGTACCAGCATTGCTTTTTGGCTTCTGAATACTGAAAAGAAAGAAAAAATATAGCATTGTTCATCAGATGCCAGCATGAATCATTATAAACAGAAAGGATATTACAATTTCATTTATCAGAAATTCTAATGAAGTTAAAAAAAAATCTATTGGGGGGGTTTCCAACCTAATACCATCTAGATGTGAGTGCAATATAATTACCAGAAATTCTTACGTTTTGCACGTGGAGTTGAATGAAAATAATTTTAAATAAATCCTAGGACAGTGATGGTGAACATTTTTCCCTCAGGTGCTGAAAGTGTGCGTGCGCATGCGTGAGTGCCCACACCCATAATACAATGCCTCTCTCACACGTCCCGCCCCCTGTACATGAGCACGCGACCCCCCTGTTTTGGCCTCACATCCCAAAACAGCGGTGGGAAAGACGTCCCATCCCAAGAGCTGGGGGGGAAGCGTCCCATCCCCAAACGGAGCTGGGAGGGAGGAAAAGCCTCCTTTCCCCAAATGGAGCTGGGGGGGAGCCTCTTTTCCCCAAACAGAGCAGGGGGGGGAAAGCCTCTTTTCCCCAAACGGAGGTGGAGGGGGGGAAGCCTCTTTCCCCCAAACAAAGCTGGAAGGAGAAAACCTCTTTCCCCCAAACGGAGCTGGGAGGGGGGAAAAGCCTTGCATGCCCAAACGGAGCCAGAGATCTGGGAAGGCACGGGCCGCAGAAAGCGAGGAGAAAGCATGCATGTGTCTGACCCGAAAATCAGATGGCCGGCGGGAGGCACCTGCGCAGTGGAGCTGAGCTGGTAAATGGCTCCCTGCGCATGGAGCTGAGCTGGTAAATACTTGTCTTCCTCTTTCAATAAGCTCTTTATCTTTTAAGTGCTGGCATCTGCTGTGGGCTATTAAGAAAGACTTGGGGGGCTGCATAAGTTAGCAAAAGTGGTCACCTCACCCAATTCTGTGTGTAACCTTATCATTTTCTTAGAATTTCTGTTTAAGCACAAAACCATAAGGCTTTCTATATTTATCAAATAAATAGAACAGTGGTGGGATTCAATTTTTTTTATTGTCGGTTCTGTGGGCGTGGCTTGGTGGGGTCATGTGGCTGAGTGGGCGTGGCCAACTTGACATCACTCACAGCAAGGTTGGGTGGCACCTTGCTGTGAGTGTCATTGAATTGGCCACGCCCACTCAGTCACATGACTGATGCTGCAGAGATAGGGCGATTTCCTATGTACCTCCCCCACCACCGCCCTTGCGCTGACAAAATCAAAGCCTTCCTGCCGAGTCTGCCTGCCAAGCAGCCCGGACTGGAAAAGGCATGGCTGGGGCGGAGGGGCGGTCCTCCATAACAAGCTCCAAACTGTTGCTGCAAGCCTGGGTTTTGTTTTGGGGTGGTTTTTTTTTTTTGCCAAAGCCCCTCGGAGATCCACTTTTTTTTTTTTAACAGAACAATTTCTGCACCACCAAATCTTACTGTCCCTTGTTGTTGCGGCACTGCTTGTTTTTAATTTTTTAATCTGACTCAAATAAATATCTTGTTTATGAGTTAATGGAAATGTTTACTATTTTTTGTTGTTAGAGATTTGACTTTTTTAATGCATGAATAAGACAAAATTATCTCTCAAACCTTTTTGATATTCAGAGAGATGAGTCATTCATCTGGTATTATGATATAATTAGATTGCATGTATGGTGACACAGAATTATAACACATTCAATCAGTATTTCTTAGTGTTCTTCATTGTTCAGATAGCTAATATCAATTAGAGTGTTTTAGTAGGAATTAATGCAGGTCAATAGGAATTAATGCTGGATAGAATCTCAGTAGAATATATTGCAATGTTTGAGTCTTAATTTTTTCAGAAAGGAGTACTATCAATTTGGATAGTACTGGATAGGCATGGTTGGGGGGGTCATGTGACTGGGTGGGAGTGACATTGAGTTGGCCACACCCACCCAGGTTTTGTGGCTCCTGGTGTTTTCTTTTCTGTGGGGAAACTGGTCCAAATGGCTCTTTGAGTGTTT
Organism: Diadophis punctatus similis; assembly: GCA_023053685.1. Classification (NCBI taxonomy): domain Eukaryota; kingdom Metazoa; phylum Chordata; class Lepidosauria; order Squamata; family Dipsadidae; genus Diadophis; species Diadophis punctatus. Next base: position 11,304,609 of record JALIGW010000008.1, read on the forward strand.
AAGGTTGCAGACCCCTGAACTAGACAGTCTTTGACAAAGATATATTTGATTCATCTTAGATTCCAACTTCAATCAAAATTTTAACATATCATGCTGGGTGCAGCAACAATTACCGTGTTTCTCAATAGCAATGTTCCACCTTCAAATGAGAGCATGTATCCCTGTCTCGTAAAATTTTGTTGACTGTTCTTTGAGCCCCTTCTTCACTGCAGTTTTCACTTCCTCGTCACTGGAATAATAATCCTCCATACTCACCAGATTTAGCGCCTTCAGACTATCATCTCTTCGGCCCCATGAAAGGGGGTTTGAGAGGCAAACATTATTCCAGTGACAAGGAAGTGAAAACTGCAGTGAAAAAGTGATTCAAAGAACAGTCAACAAAATTTTACGAGGCAGGGATACATGCTCTCATTCGAAGGTGGAACATTGCTATTGAGAGAAACGGTGACTATGTTGAGAAGTAGGGATGTGATCCACAGAGGACCAGCTTCATTTTGATGTATGCTACATGTTCTTGTGTTGGTAATTATACCTGTCCTAAAGAAAATGGCATTACGTTTTGACTCACCCTCGTATTACTACACCATTTGGTTGAGAATACTTTTTTCCTTGTTTTTCTCCTCTAAAATCTAGGTGCATCTTATACTCCGGTGCGTCTTATACTCCGAAAAATACGGTGAGTAGTTTCTTGATCATTCCCATCTTATATTTAAAGAGACATCACTACTCTGCACTCATTTTGTACATAGGCCCTCAACTTAATGAATGTGGCAAGTAAACATTACTTCCAGATAACCATAAAAATGTGTGTGCCAATATGTCAATGTCATGTGCCTATTTAAGTATTTGCTTTCTCACTCTTCCTAAAACAGGGGAAAACACAGTACCACTAGAATAGTAACAAAAAGTGGTTAAGAAAAACTAGCTGAATCTTCTTCCACTAATTTCTTGAAAGAACAATGTCATAGCAGTGTCTAAGTTTAAATCATGCATTTCATTTGTTCCCCAAAGTACTAGCTATGACCTGACAATAGTCCTGGTTGTTCAGTTCTATCCAGCCTTAGGGCATGTCAGGTTAACTCAGAATTTAGCTTTTTATCTTAGCTTCGTGAAATCTAAATATGGCCCTGAGCATAAGCTTTTTTGCATAATTACCACCTATCCTTACTTTTCTGAAATTGCAAATACAGCACATAGAAATCTCCAAAGTCTTTCTAATGATAACCTGCTGAATTTAATATATAATTCATCTTTTGGGAGAAATGTATAATAGAATTAAGAAAGTACATACCGAAACAAGTACAGCAATAGCAATAGCAATAGCACTTAGACTTATATACCGCTTCATAGTGCTTTACAGCCCTCTCTAAGCGGTTTACAGAGTTCAGCATATTGCCCCCAACAATCTGGGTCCTCATTTTACCTACCTCAGAAGGATGGAAGGCTGAGTCAACCTTGAGCCTGGTGAGATTTGAACAGCTGAACTGCTGAAATAGCAGTAGCCTGCAGTGCTGCATTTAACTACTGCGCCATCTTGGCTCTTGAGCATGCGTTGCAATTCACAGGAGGGCAGGCATGAGAACAACTGAGTTAACCTCACCCTTAATAAACACAATGGCCACACCTTCACAGCTATTCCTATGGGGGAAAGACACCTCCCTGCCAAATGTGCACTTCTAGCAGCAGGCTCCTCAGACATATGGATTATATACACACAGCTGGAATGGCCCATTTAGAACTCAGCCTCTTTAGGAAGTTTAAAACATACCAATGTGATTGTGACCTTCCCGGTAAAAAATTACTTTAAATAGAGAGATATTCTTTCATAATCAGCACAGTGATTAGAGACTCAAAAAGCTTATGTGATATGCCTCTTCAACACCTATCGTATTTTTCGGAGTATAAGACTCATCTTTTTGCCCCCAAAAAGAAGGTGGAAATGTCAGTGCGTCTTATACACCGAATACCGCCATTTTTGGCCTCCCGAAGCCCCGCCCCCGCATCCCATTTTAGCGAAAAATGGGCTGTTTTTTGCAAAATGGGGGGGTTTACCTTCCCGCCCCCCCAGGAGTGCTCTGCAGGCTTCCCAAACCCTCTGCATGCCCTGTTTTTTGCAAAAAAAAATGGACCATTTTTTTGCAAAAATTGGGGTGTTTTTGCCTTCCCCCACCCCCTAGGAATGCTCTGCAGGCTTCCCAAACCCTCTGCATGCCCTGTTTTTGCAGAAAAATGGGCTGGGTTTTTTTGCAAAAAATGGGGTGTTTTTGCCTTCTAATTACCCCATCTAGCATGACTGGAGGAGGAATTCTGGGAGTTGAAATCCACTAGTTTTAAAGCTGTCAAGTTTGAAGACCCCTGGGTTAGGGGTTAGGGGTGCAAGGGTCTTCAAACTTGGCAAGTTTAAGACTTGTGGACTTTAACTCCCATTCCTGAGCTAGCATGACTGGAGGAGGAATTCTGGGAGTTGAAGTCCACTAGTCTTAAAGCTGTCAAGTTTGAAGTTTGTAAAAAGTATACATGGTTGTACAAAGTGTATATGGTTGCAAAAAGTATACATGGTTGTAAAAAGTATTCTGCTACACTGGTATTTTATTAAATAATATATTACTACACCATTTGGTTCAGAATACTTTTTTCCTTGTTTTCCTTGTCTAAAATCTAGGTGCGTCTTATACTCCGAAAAATACGGTAGTTACCCTTATGCTCTCTTTATAAACCAAAGTGTATAATAAGAAAAAGAAAAATAATGAAGGGGAGGGGATAATTTCACATTGAAATTTAATTTAGTTACAAACAGGCCACATTGTTAAAACTCATTGTTTAAGTCCAAGATGTGCATTGCAGGTAACTTGGAAAAAACAGCAAATCAATCATGCAAGAGAAACTGGAATCTTAACCAAAGCCTTATTATTTCCTGTATGGGAATTTAGTGGAGAAAAATTGCCTCAAAACATTAAGTAGCCTTTTCTATGTTTCATTAAATTTCCCAGACCTACTTTTCAAGGAGAAAAAGAATTATTCATTGGAAAATAACATACATATAAAATCTTGTCTGAGATGGCAAACCATATGTGAGCTCAGTAACATCAGACTTTACCAAGCATCCCCTCTTACAAAAGAGAAAGCAATGTTGGCACAAAGAACCCTTCTCTTCCAAATCCTGGGTACAAGTTTGAGAAATGTGTTGGTGTCTCCCCTCAACTTGGCTGCCTACCTTGTAATCTCTGCAAACCTGAGAGCTCACTCCCACCACAACGCTGCTATTTAGAACATTTTCAAATGATGAAGAATTGCATTTACAGAGGTCATTTTTGGCCCTTCCAACTTACCTCCAGGAATAAGAAAAGCAACACTAATATTCCCTGCTGAAAAGGGCTCATTTCTCCTTTCCCCCCCTCAGTTGAGGGTTCCTCTTTCTGCCTGGTTTACTCAGATGCACTTGGAAGCTGTCAGTAGGAGCGGCATTCCCTCCAGCATTCCGCCTTTAAAGGTAGCAAAAAGGAAGAGATGGCTCAAGAACGGAGTAGGGGTGAGGCGTGGTGGTGGCAAAAGACTCCAAGTGTCCGGTGTGGAGAGAAAGGAGGAGTAGAGATCAAAGAGACAAAAGGATCCTTGCTCCTTTGCTTGGCTTTGAAATGGAAAGGATCACATTCCAGGAGAGACAAAAAGAACCTGATTAGAGCTCCGGATTTCCGCAATCGCTGGAAAACGCTTCTTACTTAGCTACCAACCACGACATGTCTCTAGTAATTGATGACTCCGAACGTCGATCCTGCTCCGGGAGCAGTCCCTGGTGACCAGGAAGGGCGGGAGGGCTATTCCAGCCGGACCACCTAGAAGCAGCACAAAGACAGGCCGCAACGCAGTTGGCGGAAACGGAATGAATCGTAGGGCAGGATTTGTAGGATGGAAAGTCCCCGCCCCGGGACCGCCTCGCAGACTTTGCTGAGCAGTAGCTGCTTCTCTCCCCACCGGGCTGCCTCTCACTACTTCGATAGGAAAGGCGGGAGACAACCAGGGCTCGAGAAGAAGGCGCGCTACCTACCGCCCAGGACGCGGGGCTAAAGAGCAGCAAAGCGAGAAGTCGGGAAATGAGTTGACAGGGACGGGCGGGGAAGGAGACCTTTGTGGTGTAGATTAATTCATCTCTACCCTTTCTTCTGCGCGATGATTACAAAGTGAGGGGGAGCGGGGAAATTTCCAGCTACATAGATGTTATTACATGCTCTTCACACCCAAGTCAACATATTATAACTAACCCAGGATTAGAAGGCTGTGGAGGGCTGAATGGATAGAAAGATGTTCAGACTTAAACGCAGCAAGATGGAGTTGCTGTTGTCTAGAAAGAGCTTAGCTCTATTGCTGACTCGTGATTGGGTTGCTCTCTCCTTGAAGGAGCATGTTCTGAATTTGGAGATCCACCTGAACTCTGAACTTTTGGTTAAGTAGCAGTCAAGCCAGGAACCTCCCCCCCCTCCAGGATGTTATGCCAATTGTGGCCCCACCTGGATTATAAAGTCTGGCAAATGTTAATTCCCATCCTCATAACCACACAATAGAATTCCTGTGGCATACTCTATGAAGAGCCAATTTGGGGTAGTGGTAGTAGCATCCAGCTAGAAACCAGGAGACTGTCAGTATTAATTATTTCTTAAGCTCAAAATCAGCTGGATGATTTTGGACCAGTTACTTACTCTCAGTCCTAGGAGGCAGGCAATGGCAAGCCACTTCTGAAATCATGTCAAGAAAACTACACAGACTTATAGAGGCAGTTATCAGGAATCGATGCTAATTTTAGGCACCTCCCCTCCCCCTTTCCCAAAAATTCAGTATATACATTGAATATGGTCAAGAAACTGCAGTAAGATAACATGTAGCAGCAGCCCAGAAGCTAGCTCATGTTGGTCACTGCCGCTATAATATAAAACTTATCTACAGTTGCCTTGTTGATTACTGCTAGGTTTCCAAGTCCAATTAAAAGTGCTGTTTGGGTCCCAAAGACCATAATAGCATCCATGCTTTGGAATATAACTTAGGAGTGATGCCTTGCCCTTCTCTGCTGGTATTTGAAGATCAGATTATTTAATCATGCTTTGATAGATGATAGTTATTGTTTTCATCAGCTGATATGGATGGGCTGTTATATTATTGCTATTTTTATTATCTTGCTAAGTTTAAGCTTAATTGATAATTGATTTCTATATTTTAAATCTTATTATTGGGAGTATAAATATGGTTAAGTAAATAAATAAATAACCCCATTTGTTCTTGCTTGATTCCTGAAAATACAAGCAGCTAATGAAATCAGGCAGAAATAAGAATCCTATTTCACATGCATGATTGTTTTTTATCACCAAAGTCACGTATAGTTGTGAATGAGCCAACTAAAAATGAGAGGCTGCATACAGAGACATCCACCTTATAAGAGTCTCATCTTACTTTTGTGAGTAAATACAAAAACTGTAATGTTCCTTATGTTACATTTGATACCTAATGACTTTCATATAACCCTGAGTTTTCCTGAGGTCATTATAAAGTAACTTGCCAATATTTTATGAGTTTTAGTCTGCAAAAGCCAACTTTGTGTAATAGTTAAAGGCACAAGACTAGAAACCAGAATATTATTTTAAGTTTTAGTCATGCCTGACATGAAACCCAACTAAGTCACTTTGGGACAGTCACTTTCTCTCCTAGGTAAGCCATCAAAGACAAACAGTTCCAAAAAAATTTTACCAAGAAAAGTGCATGAATTTGTTCCAGCAGTTGCCAGCAGTTGAGGTTGACTCTGAGGCATGCACACACAAACACAAGTACTGAATTTTCCATTCAAGTGCTAACCAGATACAACCCTGTTGAACTTTTGATCACAGCAACAATAAGGTAAGTATATCCACTATCTGCAACTGTGTAAAAGTAGCTATTGATTGTGCAGACTCCTTAAAGGCTTGTTTGCATCTATACTTCATGGGAATGCTATCAAAACTGATATTTTTCAGATCTCAGAGAACCCTGCATAAAAACCATTACATTTATAGATAGCATTGCATGACATTCATTTTTAAAATTGTTTTATTGTTTTAATTATGATCTCTTGTGGTACCCTAATAATCTCTTACAGAATCCTAGGGTTCCATGGAACCTAGTTGAGAAATGCTAATTTAGACTGTTTGACATAATCTTTTTATGAGTTGACTCATTTTCTTTTTCATCCCTCCTGGACAGTGGTGTTTATTTATTATTTATTTATTTTGTGAGATTTATATACCGCCTCACAGTGCAAGCACTCTCTAAGCGGTTTACACCAGTAAGCAATGTATATTTACATTGCCCCCAACAATCTGGGTCCTCATTTTACCTACCTCGGAAGGATGGAAGGCTGAGTCAACCTTGAGCCGGTGAGATTTGAACCACTGACCTGCGGATCACAGTCAGCTAAAGTGGCCTGCAGTGCTGCCTCTAACCGCTGTGCCACCTCGGCTCTTGTGTTGGTGGTAGGGGGAGAGTTTTACCATTTCTCCTGTCATTTGAGCCCAAAAGGGGAAATGTAAGAATTTTGTTGTAAATATATATTTGTTTTTAGCTTAAATTACAGATTTGGAAAGTTGTAGGGTCAATTGATAAGAGTGGCTTACAAGTAGTCTATCTATGACCATAATGGAGCCTGCCCATTATGGTCATTAGTGTTGATAACCATTATATGAGACAGCCTTGGTTAATGACTTATACCCCCTCTGTTCCTCATCTTGCTGTTAAACAAATATGCAGGTTATTAAGCAAGCATGAGGTAATTATGTGGAAGGCCATAGAGGTAGTAGATAAATAGCAAAAAGCTTTGAAAAACCAAAAAGAGTTCAGCTACATTTGGGCTTAGCACAGGGGTCAGCAACCCATGGCTCTTTGGGCCCTCTGCCATGACTCCTGCCCCTTAATTGGTTGGTCCCACCCTTCGTCCCTCTTATTTCTTTTTTGGACTCCAGCCCAAAGTGGCAGGAAGTGAAGGCTGCCTTACATGCAAATGTGGCATGAAGACAGGTACAGGGCCACTTCGCTCCTGCACTCTCCTCCAACCTCTTCCTCTTGTGACCCTCTGGCCGGCTGTGGCTGAGCCGGGAGTGTGCGCATGCATGAGGAGACCTTCTCAAACGAGGACCAAAGCTCAGAAAAGGCGCGTGCAGGGTGGGCAGCTGCTCGCTTAAGGAGGGTCTTAACAGGATGCACCTTCTCTCCTGTACTAATGCTCTGGCCATCACCTTGCCGTGTCATTCCCCCACCCCCAACAGCTCTTTGGCCGAGTACGGAGGGCACAAACTCCAGCCCAAAGTGACAGGAAGTGAAGACTGCCTTACGTGCAGCGAAGGCAGGTACAGGGCGGCTTCGCTCCTGCACTCTCCGGTGACCCTCCTCTTCCCACTCTCGTGACACCCTGGCCAGCTGTGGTTGAGCTGGGAGCGTGTGCACACATGGGGAGACCCTCCTTAAGTGAGCCACTGCCTGCCCCGCGCGTGCCTTTCCTGAGCTTTGGCGCTTGCTTGAGGGTCTCTCCACGTGTGTGCATGCTCCCGGCTCAGATACAGCCGGCCAGGAGGTCAAGAGAGGAGGGAGGGAGGAGGAGGATGGTCGCCCGAAGGGAGGGGGGAGACACACACACACACACACACACACACACACACATACACAGAGAGAGAGACATAGACACACACAGAGAGAGTGATACACAGAAAGGGAGTGAGAGAGAGACATAGAGACATACATAGTGATACATAAAGAGGGGGTGAGAGAGGGGAAGAGAGGGAGAGAGATACAGAGGGAGAGAGACACGGGGGGAGGGGAAGATAGAGGGACAGAGACACAGATACAGAAAGGGGGGAGAGAAGGGGAGAGACAAAGAATGGTTTTGTGGCTGGGTAGGCATGGCTAGGGGGTCATGTGACTGGGTGGGAGTGAGTTATATTGAGTTGGCCACGCCCACCCAGGTTTTGTGGCTCCCGGTGTGTTTTTTTTCTCTGTGGGAAACAGTCCAAGTGGCTCTTTGAGTGTTTAAGGTTACCGACCCCTGGCCTAGCACTAGGGGTGGGTTCCTCACGGTTCTAACCAGTTCTTTAGAACCGTTAGTAATTAAAGCACATGCATATTTTCAAAATCATTACCTAAGAAAAAGTCTGTTAGCAACTTGGGAAAAAGTGAAACGGAAGCATTACATGAAAATTCCAATGTGGCTTTCAACAATGGAAGCACTTGCACATCCAAAAATAACAATCTTAAAAAAGGTTGTAAGATATAAAGATACATTAACAGAAAAAGGAGATCTAAAAACAAAACAAGAACTGGAAAAACAAGAAATAAAGATGGATTGGTTTACACATTTGCAAATACAATCAAGATACGAAAAAGATAAACAAGAAGGATTTATGATGGAATCCTATAAATTAGATGAGATTTTAACAGGCAAAGATGAAAAAATGATTAAGAGATTATATGACTTTTTGTTAGAAACAGAGTTAGAAGAAGAAATTGTAAAGGAAACAATGATAATTTGGATGAGAAATTTTGGCTATACAATAGAATTGGATAAATGGCACCAAATATGGGAAAGAAATTACAAACAAACCAAATCAACAGCATATAAAGAGAATATTTACAAGATGTTTTATAGATGGCACATGTCACCAGAGAGACTATCAAAAATATACAAAGACAAACAGTTGAAATGTTGGAAATGTCAACAGACATCAGACTCTTACTACTACATGTGGGGGACATGCACTGAAGCGAAAAAAATTTGGATTAAGATACAGACTTGGTTAGGAAAAATGATGGAAAATCAGAATTGAAACCAGAAATCTTCCTATTGGGAATTGTGCCAGAAAATTATAAGATAGAAGAAATATATTTGATGATACATATACAGTAATAACAGCAGCGAGGATTGTATTTACACAAAACTGGAAAGCAGGAAAGATCCCAGAGGAAGAACAGATAATAAAGAAGATTTTGGACTGTACTGAAATGAATAGACTAACACTAAGATTAAATGATAAAGAAGACTCTTTATATTCCAAGACATGGGGGAAGTTTTATAAATGGTTTGAAATTGAATATAAATGAAGATCAAATGAAAAATGATTTAACCTAGATGTAACACTTACAAAGAAAGTAGGGGGTTGGGAGGGAAAGGGGGGGAAGGGGAGGGGGAAAGGGGAAAAAACAAAATTGGTAGTATATCGATTGACAAACACATAAAAAGGGGAAAATTAAATGGAGAATCTAGGAAAGAAATAAAATGGGAAAATATGAGACTAAGTAAAATAAAAATAAAAATTCAGGGTTGTTGAAAATTAGATTATTGATGAGAAAATACAGCATAGGAGTGGTTAGGTAGAGGGACAGGGAAGAGGAGAAGGTAAGAGAGGGGTAGAGAAGTAGGAGAGAGGGTAGAAGGGGTTGTAGGGGAGAGGAGAGAGAATAAGGAAGTGTAGAGGAGGTGAAGAAGGAAGGTGGAAGGGTGGGGCTGTAAAAGATTGAAGGGGGGGGGAGAAACAACCCTGAATTAAATAAAGCATTAAGGAAAATATGAGAAATGTACATATAAAATAAGAATGGAATGTATAGAAAAATGAAATGAAAATGAATTTACAAATATGTGTATTGTCTCTGTGGAAATAAAAAAATTATTAAAAAAAGAACCGTTAGTAACTCGGTGATGATGTCACGGAGCTGGTTCTGTCGGTGTCTCCATGGGCGCCGCCATCTTGGATTTTGCTTCTGCGGATGCACAGAAGCTATTTTTTGATTGCTGCGGGCACGCACGCATGGCATGACCCTAAGCAAACTGGCAGCAAAAGGATCTAGAACCCACCCCTGCCTAGCACCTATGTTGGAGAGACTTCCAAACAAGTCTCCATAATTGGCTGGGGAAGCCATGCTTTTTGGCTTGGCTTCTGCTCTGATCAGCTGCCATTGTGAGACTTGGAAATCTCTTCTGGCTCTTGCTAGGCTTTGGGAAGTGTTTAGGATGAGTTTACAAAAACCTGTTCCTTAAGCACCTTCCTCAAAAGACAGGCTTTACTTAGACGTTAATCCAGAGAGTTAGGGAAGAGAAATTATTTTTTGGGGAAAGGTAATTCCTATATTAATTTACATTCTAAAAATTCCAGTGTATATAACTGGGAAATATTTGCAAAACATAAATTTGGTTTTTTTTCAATTTTGGGAAAATCTTTAGAGAAAAATGCAATTATCAATTAATAAGGGAGGATTTGGGATTTCAAATCAGAAGCTATATCATTATACTTCTTTATTGTCAAGTATTAATTACTAAAAGCCAGCAATTACAGCACAGATAAATGATAATCCAATTGTTCCAAATCATATTCCAATACAACAACCATTACCTCAATCACAAGCTCAACAACCACTACCTCAATCACCTGATCAACCACATACATCCACCAACAATCCAAACAATATATCCTTAATCATCAAATATGCCCTTGAACGCGAACAGAAACGTAATAACGCTATCTTATTTGGGCTGCATGTCACTGACGAACCAGATATCTCACAGGTTCGTAAAATTATTGAATCATCAATCCCCCCCGGAAACATCTTGGAAGTTTCTAGAGATGGCCCCGATTTCAAGTATTCTGTAGAGTAGTCTGCAAGGATGAAGTCACATAAATTCATCTCTACTATAAACTCTATTTACAGAAATGACCCCAATCCCAAAAAACTTCGCTCATGACTTGAGCTATCCATTCTACAACGAATCCGCTCCTGTGAACTCCGAGCAGATCTTAAAAGATATCAAGACCAAGGTTACACTGACCGATACATCGACTACCACACCAACTCCATCAAAATTAAGTCCCGCTATCCACCATCCACCATCCAACTCATCACCCAAAACCAATCTCTCATCCAAAACCAATCCCTCATCACCCAAAACTAGGTATGCACGCCCCTTACTTCCTCAATATCAACCACTGCTGATCTCAAATGCAAACTAATTAATGCAAGAAGCATCGTAAACAAAATATCCGAACTCCTCTTACTAAAAACTGCTAAATTCAACATTATATTTTTCTAAGAAACATGACTGAATGCATCCCTCCCTGACTCCATTATTACAGTAAGAGACTACCAAGTTTACCGTTCCGATCGTGAAACCCGTAGAGGAGGTTGAGTTGCCATCTTCTACAAAAAAATCACTTAACCTTAAAAATATCCAAGTTAGACATGAACTAGATCTTCCAGAAACCATCATCTGTGAACTGTCCTTAAATACCACACTTTGCTTCCTACTTTGCTACAGAGCCCCTGATTATGACATCTCACATGCGAACAAGCTAACCTCACTACTAACGTGGGCAGCCTCCAACCCACACCCTCTTATTTTTCTTGGCGACCTAAACCTACCTCATATTAACTGGACCTTAAATGAATGTTCAACTGAACCCATACACTCAACCCTTTACAATGCTATTACTAATCTAGGGCTTGAACAACTAGTAACAAACAACACTAGACTCAGCAACTGTCTAGATCTCATCTTCTGCAACAGCTTACACTCAATTTATGGACTACAAATAATTGAACCCTTTTCCAGCAGTGACCATAGCATGATTGACTTTTGTCTCAATATACGTACCAACAATAACAACTGCAATAAAAGTATAACTAATTACAACTTCAAAAAAGCCAACTATGATATCATTAATGCTGATCTCTCATCTCTTGATTGGCAAACATTATTCTCTGACTGTAATACTGCCGAAGACTACTACAATATCTTTTTGCTCGAAATGCAAAGTCATTAAATTATATGTACCACTAATTATCACGAAAACCAAGAAAAACAAATTACCCATAAAAATAAGGAAGCTCCAATCCAAAAAAAGATCCCTTTGGCGGAAGAACAAAACTGGCTACGTTGCCAACTTCAAAAGCCGCTACAAAAATCTATGCTGCCAGCTAAAGACTGAATGTAACAATTATCACACCATTCAAGAAGAAAACCTTCTGTGCACTAAATCCACACGTGCCTTCTACAACTTTGTAAACAATAAACTCAAAGACTCCAGATCCATCCCACCCCTCAAAGGACCAAATGGCAAAGAATATAATGTTGAAGCTGTAAAAGCCAACCTCTTTAACACATTCTTCGGCTCCATCTTTGTTAATAGCAATGGCTCATGCCCAATATTTCCTAGTTGCACATCAAACAATAGCAACGATCTGACACAAATCGATTTTACAGAAGATAAGGTTAGAAAAGCATTACGCAACCTTAAACCATCTTTATCCATTGGACCTGACGGACTAAGTGCATATTTCTTTAAAAAAGCTCTCCACAACCATTGCTGAACCTCTAAGCATAATTTTTGAAAAATCCTTCAGGACTAACTCCTTACCCAACTTATGGTCACTAGCCACAGTCATCCCTATCTTCAAAAAAGGAGATCCAAGTAACGTTGAAAATTACAGACCAATCACTTTATGTTGCGTCATCTGTAAAGTCATGGAATCAATCATAAATCAATCCATCACCCTTCACCTAGAAACTAACAACCTATTCTCTAACAAACAATTTGGTTTCAGAAAAAAATTATCCTATAACCTGCAACTTCTACACTGCAAAAACATATGGACTTCTCAACTGGATGAAGGTAAATCAATAGACGCAATTTACATAGAGTTTTGCAAAGCCTTTGATTCACTACACGACAAACTACTCCTGAAACTAAAATCTTATGGCATCTCTGGTCCCCTTCATAATTGGATAACTGTGTTCTTGTCAAACAGGCAACAAATGGTTAAAATAGGGAATGCCCTATCAAATCCTGCACCTGTCAACAGTGGTGTCCCTCAAGGCAGCATTCTAGGACCAACTCTATTTATTCTTTACATCAACGACCTTTGTGATCATATTATAAGCAACTGCGTTCTCTTTGCTGATGATGTTAAGCTATTCAACACCACTGACAATACTTCCACCCTTCAAAAAGATCTTGACCATGTATCACAATGGTCTGATAACTGGCAACTCCAAATCTCAACAAACAAATGCTCTGTCTTACACATTGGCAAAAAGAATTCAAACACAAAATATAAACTTGGAGGACACGACCTTGTAGATGACCCTCACTCTGTTAAAGACCTTGGAGTACTCATATCTAATGACCTAAGTGCCAGAGCCCATTGTAACAACATTGCCAAAAAGGCACTAAGAGTTGTCAACCTAATCTTGCGTAGCTTCTTCTCTGGCAATATTACTCTGCTAACCAGAGCATACAAAACATTTGCCAGACCAATCCTTGAATACAACTCACCTGTCTGGAACCTGCACTACATATCGGACATAAATACAATTGAGAGAGTTCAGAAATACTTTATAAGAAGAGTCCTCCACTCTTCTACTTGCAACAGAATTCCTTATTCCACCAGACTTGAAATTTTAGGCTTAGACAACTTAGAGCTACATCGCCTTCAATCTGATCTAAATGTAGTTCATAAAATCATCTGCCACAATGTCCTACCTGTCAATGAATACTTCAGCTTCAACCGCAACAATACAAGAGCACACAATAGATTCAAACTCAATGTAAACCGCTCGAAACTCGACTGTAGAAAATACGACTTCAGCAACAGAGTAATCAGTGCCTGGAATGCACTACCTGATTCTGTGGTTTCTTCCCCAAACCCCAAAAACTTTAACCTTAGACTGTCTACAATTGACTTCACCCCATTCCTAAGAGGTTTGTAAGGGGCTTGCATAAGCGCACCATCGTGCCTACCGTCCCTGTCCTTCTGTCCTATTGTCTAATTTTTACCTATACATACTTTGCTTTTGTTTATGTTTATATCATACCTGTTATCTTGTACACGTGTTGACTAAATAAATAAATAAATAAAATAAAATAAAATAAACTGAGGAACTTCAGACTATAGGATATGATATACTTGATTAGTCATATGATCATCAGCCATAATAAAATACCATAAAATGAGATAAGATATAGTGAAATGAGATAAAATAGTTACTGTGAGATAACATAGAATAAAATATAATAGGTAAGAGAGAGTGAAGATAGAGGAGTAAAATAAAATAGTATAGCAAGATCCAATCTGGGTCAGTCATTGGAACCACAGGTTTTGTCTTCCAAGATTTCAGACTCGTGCTGGAGCCCATCTTCAGGGAACTTCTCGCTAGCAGAGTATGTGCTGTTCTGGGTGTGATATTTATAGTGCCTATTTTAGATGTTGATTGGGATGTGTTGATGGCTGACTTTTATGTCATTAGCTGTCGCTTGCTTGTGCTGCCCAGCCATCGCCTTCTAAGTACTTGATAGGCTGGTGGCAAATCAGTGCTCCTGTTGACTGACGAGGGTCCTGTATCCCAGGCTTCAATTGCTTCCCTGGCTGTTTTTGTGCCTGCTCATCCAACAATCTTAGTAGTTTCAAAATTGAATGTGTGAGCAGTGTGAGGCTACCAATGAGTTTGAATCTCCTCGTCTGACTACTTGCTTGTGACTGTACTACATAGTTACACAGGTAATCCATGCAGGGGATTCAGTAGATTACGTTGGAAGTATCTCCCACCTCTAAGCAATCTTTATAATGCCTAATTTGTCCTTCTATGATAGCCTCTGGGCGGTGTGCTATGCCCACTTGCAGATCTTGGAACCTGCATTCTATGCTTCCGAAATGTTTTTGATGTATCGCAAGGTGTGTCATTTTGTTAGTATTGTACCTTGTTTATAGGAGCCGAGGTGGCACAGTGGTTAAAAGCAGCACTGCAACCTACTTCAGCTGACTGCTAGTTCAGCAGTTCAGCTATTCAAATCTCACCGGCTCAAGGTTGACTCAGCCTTCCATCCTTCTGAGGTCGGTAAAATGAGGACCCAGATGGTTGGGAGCAATATGCTGAACTCTGTAAACCGCTTAGAGAGGGCTGTAAAGCACTATGAAGCGGTATATAAGTCTAAGTGCTATTGCTATTGCTATTGCTATTCTTCTTTCCTCTCCCAACTGTGTTGCACAGACATCTTGTGACAAATGATTGTGGGTACCCATTCTACTTGAATTGTTCACATACTGTATGTACCTACTCTCCAGCTGTTTGGCTTGCTGGGTACTACAGTGGGTTCCCACCCTGCCATATAGTGTTCTGATGCAACTCTTTTTGTGTTACAATGGATGGTTGCTATTGAAATTCAGAATGTGTGGAATGTTGGTGGCCTTGCGATAAACTGTGGTTTCTAGGCCTATCTGTTTCTTCCTCCATTGTGAATTATATGTTAGAGGAAGAATGGAGGAAGAAACAGATAGGCAATTTACCATTTTTAGATGTACTTGTTAACAGACAAGAATATGGAAGCCTAGCAACCAGAGTAATCACCAACAGAAGAAATATTTTTTTGTATTTTTTTAAGTGATAAATTATGGCAATGATGGCGAACCTTTTCGGCATAGAGTGCCGAAAAGGTTGTGCGGAAATGTTGCGCGCACATGCTCGTTGGGGCTGCACTCCAGAAAAGCCAAAGTTCCGGGTTCTAGCGCACATGCACGCCCGATGATCAGCTGGCCGGCGTGCATGTGCAGGCCAGTTTTTGGCACTGCCGCACACGCGAAGGGATCGCGCTCTGGAAAAGCTGAACTTCCGGGTTCTGGTGCGCATGCATACCCAACAATCAGCTAGCTGTCGCACATGCGCACATTGGTTTTCAGTACTGCCTCGCACGCGGACACTTGATCATCGCACACACATGCATGCCAGAAATCCAGAAGACAGACAGGCAAGGCCACGCATGCCAGGCGACATGGCTTCGCGTGCCACTTTGGGCATGCGTGCCATAGGTTTGCTATCATTGAACTATGATGTTAAAGGAAAGTGTTAAACTTGGTGTTTTAAATGACCTCTGGCATATGACAAATGATCAGTCCTTTTGGATGTCTATTGTTGTGGTACTGTGCCAATGATAAAGGACCGCATCCTACCACATACCTCCCTAAGACCGGTTAGGTCCCACAGAGAGGGCCTCCTCCGGGTCCCGTCGGCCAAACAATGTCGGTTGGCGGGACCGCGGGGGAGGACCTTCTCTGTGGGAGCCCCGTCCCTCTGGAACCAACTGCCACCAGAGATCCGGACCATCCCCACCCTACTGGCCTTCCGTAAAGCCTTAAAAACATGGCTCTTCCGGCAGATGGGGTGAATAGGACAATCAGATTCCCCCTGAATGTTGTGTTTATAATGTCTTCTTTTTAATTATATTTTTAATTTAAATTAATGATGACTGTTTTTAAATGTACGCTTCTTATTCATGTTGTACGCCGCCCTGAGTCCCACGGGATTGGGCGGCCTATAAGAGCGTTTAAATAAATAAATAAATAAATAAATAATGCCTTGTCTATATTTCTTTTTATTCAAAAAGTTTTATAAGTACAGAGTACAGACATTTTTCATTTTTCTCCCCCCCATCCCCCCTACCCCCAACCCACTCCCTTCCCTTCCCCCCTCCCCCCCGAACTTCCCAGAGAAAGTACAGGGCATAATATTCAATAAAATAAATTTAAATTGAGTTAAAGCAACTTCTTAATTTCCCCAATTTTTGAAATCTTTAACACCGAATTTTTCTAAACTATTCAAAACATAATCGGAAGAAGGATAAAAATAATAAAAAATAAAGAAAATAAGTAATTAAAGGGAATGTAAACAATTAAAAAAAACATCATACAACATATCATACTATAATTCACATCTCTAAACTACTATCTTTTACATAATCTGTATTAATAATTATAAAAAAAAGGAAAGAAGGGAAAAAAACAAAAATAGAAAAGAAACAAAGGTGAACCTCAAGAACTAAACTTGATCATAAAATCAAACAATGTTAATAACATAATATTACAATATATCAAAATATTAACTTCACAATATATAATATACATATTAATAATGATAAGAAAAAGAAATAAAAACTAACCCCTTATACTTCAAAAACCTTAGACTTAAACCTAAAGTCCAACAACTTATTAATAACATAATATTACGATATATCAAATTATTGGTTTCAGAACATATAATATATATTCTACCAAATTATTTATTCCATAGTTTAAGGGAAAAAAATCAAACCCAATATTAATAACAATATTACAATATATTAAAATATCAACTTCAAAATGTATCATATATATAATAATAATAACAATAAAAAATAAGTAAAACCTAACCCCTTATACCTCAAAAAACCTTAAACTTAATCCTAAAATCCCACAAAATATTAATAACACAATATTACAATATATCAGATTATTGGTTTCAGAACATATAATATATATATTAATAACAAAAGTAATATTTATACCTAGTCACAATACCTCAATATTTAAAATATTCTACCAAATTATTTATCCATAGTTTTTAGAGAAAAAGAAGAAGAAAAAAGAATTCAAGCCCAATATTAATAACAACATTACAATATATTAAAATATCAACTTCAAAATGTGTCATATATCTAATAATAACAATAAAAATAAGTAAAACCTAACCCCTTATACCTCCAAAACCTTAAACTTAATCCTAAAATCCCACCAAATATTAATAACATAATATTACACTATATCAAATTAATGTAATATAATCTAAAAAGGAACAAATTTCAACACCATCTGTCTCTTGACACTTCCAAGTCTATCGATTCACCTCCCATCTGGCCGCGATCCTCCGTCTCCTTTTCCACATTGCAAACAACTGTGTGACTCTGCCATCACTTGATTCTTTAGAATTATTTCATCTTCAACAAATTATAGATTTCAACAACATCTATCACTTGTCAGTTTCAAATCTATCAATTCACCTCCCATCTGACCCCAATCCTCCATCTCCTTTTCCACGTCGCAAACATCTAGCTGGCTCTGCCATTCACTTTGAATCTTTGGAATTTCCTCTTGAACAAATATATCTGGATTTTTCTTCTCCTCCTCCATCATTTCCATGCTTCTATCCTCTGGAATTTTAGAAATATCAGCCTTTAAAATGTTGATATAGAATTCTGTAGCTTTCTTTATTGTGTTAAGCCCGTATCTTTTTCCCAAAAATTTCACAATCACTCCTGTTGGTGCATTCCATTGATATCGTAGATTTCGTTTTTTTTAGTTCCTCCACCAAAAAAGTAAATTCTTTCCTGGCTTTAAGCATCTTAGCAGGAATTTCTTTCCATATCCTTATTTCCTGACCATCTACCTGAAGATTATTCTTAAAGGTCACTTGTGTAATTCTATTCCGCAGAGCTCTTGTAGTAAAATATATTACAATGTCCCTTGGCAAATGGTTTTGTTTTGCATACCAAGAGTTGACTCTATATATCTTATCAATTTGCATAGCCAATTCCTGTTTAGACATTCCAGACACCTGCTCCAGGGCCTTCCAGGGCCTTTACCATCCTTTCTTTCAAATTTTCAAATTTTCCCTCTTTCAGGCCCCTAACTCTTATAGCAAATTTCATCTCTCTGAATTGAGACATCAACACCTCTGTTTCCAAATTTACTATATCATTTTGAACCTTGGCTATGTATTCCTCTGAAGTTGTCAAAGCTTGCTTATTTTTTTCCAAATCCTTCTCCAAAATCTCCATATTTGTTACTAATCCTTTACAAACTTTCAGCACATCAGCTCTCAGTTGTAAATTCATTTTCTCC
Organism: Diadophis punctatus similis; assembly: GCA_023053685.1. NCBI lineage: Eukaryota > Metazoa > Chordata > Lepidosauria > Squamata > Dipsadidae > Diadophis > Diadophis punctatus. The sequence continues at coordinate 11,323,308 of JALIGW010000008.1, forward strand.
AAAGCAGCCTGCATTTTTTTATCTAATTCATTAATTTTTGAAGTAAAATCCATAATCAGTTCATTTTTCATTATTTTCAAATTATTAAATAAAGTTTCAGGTGTTAAAGACTTTGATGATGTTAAATCAGGGATAGATTGCATCTTTAAAGTGTGATCAGAAAAATACTCAATTCTTTTATTCACAACAGTCTTTCCAGGTTTAGAAGCCATTTCAGTATTCTCAGAAAAAAAGGACAAAGAAGAGGAAAAAAAAAGCCCCAGAGCAAACTCAACAAAATTATTCCCAACTCCAAAGCCAGTTAGTCTTTTATCTTTTATACAGCTGTAAATTTAATCAGGAGACAAACGGAAAAAGGATCATTTCTCCAGCTCAAAGGTTTCCATAGGAAAAAACTGGTAACAAAGTAAAAATAACTTTCTCTTTCTGTTCCACGCCCAAGTCTCCAATCGCCATATTGTTGCTTCCTCCTTATTAGGCTACTTTGTTGCTTCCAAAGTAAAGTCCAGCAGTAGAGTTAAAATCAAAATTAATGCCCTTCTAGACTCCTGCCTTTCTCTGGCTGCTCTCTTTAGGTTTAAAATAGTTTCCTTTCTTGCAGCAGCGGTGGTTGCGACATCTTCCTCCGCTTTAAGCGGAGGCTTCCGACTTCCCGGAGAAACAGACAGGCTCCCTGGGGAGCCCTCCCCCTTCGCGCCCTAAGTTGACTTCTAGGGCACTAGGGGGGCTCTACCCAGCCTGTCTTGCTCTCATCTCTCCCCTTCGCCTGGGGAGAGATTTTCAAGCCACCAGACAGCTGTTCTGGCGGCTTTTACAGGGAGCCGAAAGGACGCCCGACAAGGAGCGCCTCCGACATCGTCAGAGCCAAAACCGGAAGTCCCCTTGTCTATATTTCTTATGAGGATGGGATAAGGTTAGAGGTATGTTCAGTAATGGGTGGTGAGTGGATGTAAGGCCCAGCCCAAGAACAACTTAGAAGAATCTAGCCAATGTTATTTATTTGCTCACATCCAATAATCATGCAATACTAATCTTTTAATACTGGCACCCCAAATGATATAACCTGGGAGATTCCAGAGAGTAGCTATCCTAACTCTCTTCCTCTGTCTGCTACCATGCTCTGGGCTGTATTGGCCTCCTCCTTGGAATGTGCTCCCTCCTTACTGGGAAATTTCTGCTTCACTTTAGTCCATCACACCACCTCCCCCCTCCATAGGCACCATCCCACATTAGATTAGTTGAATGTTGATGATCCACTCTGTTGAACCTCCCCTAGTTTGTGAAGTGCTGGATGCAAGATGCAGATTACTGATTATAGATGTGACAGTGAGGTTTGGATGTGTTGGCACTGGGAAGAAGGCATGGAGTGGGCTGGGGAAATACGGTAGTTAATAAATGAGCTATTTTCAATCCGAGATGTTCCTGCTCCATTCATCGTTTATAGCTTTTGGACAACTACAGGTAGTCCTCGACTTACAACCACAATTGAACCCAAAACTTATGTTGCTAAGTGAGACATTTGTTACGTGAGCTTTGTCCTATTTTACAATCTTTCTTGCCACAGTTGTTAAGTGAATCATTGCAGTTCTTAAGATAGTAACACAGTTGTTAAGTGAATCTGGTTTTCCCATTTACTTTGCTTGTCAGAAGGTCACAAAAGGTGATCGCATGACCCTGGGATAGTGCAACCGTCACAAATATGATTCAGCTGCCAAGCATTTGAATGTTATCATGTGACCCATAGGAATGCTTAACAGTCCTAAGTGTGAAAAATGGTCATAAGTCACTTCTTTTAATGCTGTTGTAACTTTGAACAATCGCCAGGTGAGGTGTTATAGGTTGAGGACTACTGGTACTTACCGTATTTTTCGGAGTATAAGATGCACCTTTTTACCCCAAAAAAGAGGGTGAAAACTTGGGTGCATCTTATACACCGAATGCAGCCCACCCACCCAGCCACCCCCACCCTCTTCCAGCAATTTACCTGCTTGCAGGAAAGAGGGAAGAGCCTGTAAAGCCAAGCAACTCAGTAGCAGTTTCCCGATCTACAGCTGATTAGGTTTGCTACGTGGGAAAATTAAAGTGAAACTAACTACAAAGAGACAAATAGCTGGGAGAGACACACAGATTTTTATTTTTTGCTGAACTGGATGGAAGGGGGTAAGTGAATAGCTATAAATGTCTGTAGAATGTTCAAATTATTAGACTTGTTTTTTAAAGACTGCTTTATTATTGTTCTAGAGCCAGGGGTCTCCAACCTTGGCAACTTTAAGACTTGTGGACTTCAACTCCCAGAATTCAACAGCCAGCTTTGTTAGCTTTGCTGCCTGTGGAATTCTGGGAGTTGAAGTCCACAAGTCTTAAAGTTGCCAAGGTTGGAGATCCCTGTAAATCTAGACAACTTAACAAAATAAAGAAGCTTTTTAAAATAAATGCTTACTCTGAAGAGGCCCAGTGCTATTGTATCTTCTTTTAAATAATAGAGAATAATGTATACTTCCAGAAATTTTAATTAATTTTAACAGCTCTGTACAAGTATAGTCTGAAATGTAACAGTGTCCTGTTTAGTATTAGAGTTTAGTTACCTTGGAGTAGATCTATTTAAATAATTGGGAAGAGTTAGTGTGACTACATTTAAGAAAACTTTCTGGCATAATGTACATTTCTCCAATTCTTTGCTATTTCTATGGGTCAGGCACACATGCACAGAAATACACAGCAAACAGTGTATATATCATCTGTGCTGTTTGCTGTTTGGCAAATTGCTTGGAGGCAGAGGCCTTTTCCCCTTGTTTTCCTCCCCCAAAACTTATACTTCGGTGTGTCTTATACTCCGAAAAATATGGTAATCAACTCTGTGAAATAGGCTCCTTTTCTTTTCCCAGCCCCTGCAGAGCTTCCCTCCCTCCCTTCGTGTTTAAAACATGCTTAAATTGTGACATTTAAGTGTTGCTACTTTGTATTTCTGAAGTTGAATTACCAGTTATTCCACAGCTTGCATAGAGCTACAGAAAAAGGTGGAATAAAAGAACAACCTGTTCCCTGTTTTCTTGATTTGTACCATCAGCTCTGCAACTGTCTCATAAAGGAACAAGAGAGCAAAGAAAGATTTTGCATTTGTCTCAAAGGAGATTTAAAAAGGGAGGTAAAAACATCTATATTTGAACATCTGGAAAGGCATGGGGATCAGTGAGGAGGAAAAAGAAAAAGCCAGACACTAGGAGACCAACCAATACAGAAGCCAGCCATCAAGATTTGTCCACCTGCATAGATGGGAAGAGAAAGAGGTCGCGAAAGGACCAGTTCGATTAGTGGCCAAAGACAGGAATGAGCACTAGCCTAGACCTATTTCTAAACCAGATTAGAATTTCTGAAATTGTCTTAAGAATCAGTTGGAAGAGCATAGAACAGAAGCTGCTTAGCCTACAATGCAAATTTCTTTAAGCCTAGGTGAACAATTTTGTTGTGCAGATGGTATCTGGGCAGCCGATTTATGGCTGTGGGAAAGTGTGACTGAAGAGGTTCTTTGGTTAATTACTTTGCCCAGGTACTTGGTACTTGGTTTTGCTACTGTCAGTTAATGGCTTGGCAGAGGTGCAGTTTATCAATCTATTGTTGCAAGTATATCCCATAGTTTCCAGTCTCAGTGGATCATGGGTTTTGTGTTAATGGTTAAGGATAGCTGAGACAGTGAGAGAAATAAAGTTAATGTATAATAAAGAATCTCCAAGGGTGATTATTATTTATTAAAATAAAATACTTTCTACAATAGTTTTGTGTTGACATATGCAAGTTAGTAATGCAGGGCAACATTTGTAAGAAAAATTAGACATTCAGTCCAGTTCACACAGCTTTTATATTCTTTTCAGATATTTAAATTTAAATTTTTGATTTTTGCTGTTTTAGGCTTATCCAGAAGGTTACTTTGGAACTGCAGAGCCTCCTGCTGGAATTCCAGTCAAATGCAAAATCTAAATAGTTTTGGGCTAATTATACTAATTCTAGATAGAATAGGATTCATGTAAGCTTCTTTGAAGAAAAACAAATAGTAGAACTCTTAACATTTTAAAAATTCATTTCATGTGTTGTGGAATTCACAGACTAAGATTTTAAAATCAATTTTGAGAGATTTTACAGAAAAGTTAAATAGTTAACTCTTCTAATTACTTCGTAGGTACAGTTTTAAATGTGTTTTGATCAACAATTATATTGAATACAACTACTGTATTTTTCGGTCTATAAGACACATTTCTCCCCCCCAAAGTGGGTGGAAATGTCTGTGTGTCTTATAGAGTGAATATTGTGGTGGGGGGAGGGGGGTTGGCATTTGCCGCTGCCTGTCACCGCCGCCGCCGTTCATAGGGATTTTGGATTCTCAAGGTAAAGTTCAATGGGTTGGTCATGTATTATACTAAGACAAATTTTTAAAATAACGTTTATTGACTAATTCATAATTCACACAACATTATGTTTAAACCAGGTCAGTATGATATATAGAGTTGCCAAATCAAAAACAACAACAACAACAATAACACAACAACCTTCCCATCCAGAAATGTTCCTTTACTTACTATCCTTTCAGTAGAGTTTTCTATCCCCTAAAAGCTAAGTTGTGGTCTTGAGCTAAACATCAGAGATGAACATAAAGGGCACTATTTTCAATAGTGCCCTTTATGTTCATAAAGTTTTGTGCAACTGAGGTTAAAGAGCAATAGTTTTGTGCAACTGAGGTTAAAGAGCAACTTAGACTGAACAAAGGCCAAAAATAAACTTAAAGCTGTTCAGCACACTAATTAATCTCTGTGTAAACATTTAAGTAATATACATAAAGGCTTAAATATAGAATTTAAAGTGTTTCAGAGAAATATTTTGTTGCTGAGAAAGATTCTTTTCTCCTCAACAATAAATATTGTGAAAAAATGACACTCTTTTGCTATTGCACCTCTAGAAGACATGTAGGCAGTTTGTTTACTAGTTTTTGATTAGAAAGTTGCTTTGCAGTAAGGCAAGACAGTATCTACAGTATCTACTGTATAAATCCCCCCCCCCCGTGTTGCAGATTAAATTCAACCTGGCTTTGTTAGAAAAATATTGCTTAATAGAATAGAGAAGCTGGCACATTAGAAGAAGAACATTTTAAAAAGGGAGTGCAAGAAACAGTTTAAAATGGTGAATCCTGTAGTTTCACACACTTTCAAGAGTAGAATTTTGATGGCCGTTCACAGTGCATTTGAATCTCCTCAGCAAGACTGAGACACAGCAGAATCCGCCTTTTCTCAGCTGTCAGTTCCTCTTTGGGGATCTGTCCCAAAAGTTTTTTGGCAAAGATAATCAGGTCTTGCATGAAAAGGCCAACTGGTGAACGTGGAGCCTCAGGGAGACATTCCAAGCACCCACTTTTGAAACAGAAGTTGATCTTCTTATCTCGTTTCATCCCTGGAGCCCTTTCTTCAATCCAAGTCAGAGGCCTTAGTTAAAACAGAAGGACTTTTTTAAAAAGAAGAAATCAAACTTTCTAAAGAATTGTTTAAAAGATGTCACAAAAATGGGAAAATTGTGAACATTAATTAGTCCAAGCTTTTGAACTTTATGTAAATAATTGCCATCTAGCAGTAGAGATTCATTGCTTGGTTTGTCATTTGTACTGTTAGAATATACAGAATTGCTATGGTTCATTGGCTTATGTTTAGTTGTGTGCTTTGCTTGACTCTCCTTGCATCAACTAACATTTTGACAATAGCAGGGAAGAAAAAAGATTCAGATATTATAGCCTTTAAAGGGTAAGTGTATACTGCATAATGCATTTGCCAAGTAATGTAAACTGAACATGTTCTATAAATTACTGATTTTAAAACAGTCATTACCAAATTGGTACAGTTATGTCAGTGAGTGTCATGCACTGGCCACTGTTGCTCAAGCTAAAATCAAAATCGTAAAATCATGTCACAGTGATTAGTGAGCTTGAGTAGTTGGAACCCGGGGGCCAGAAAGCAGATAAAAAGAAATGACATAGAATCTACTAGTGCATCTTGAAACATACAATAAAATGGTCACATTCCTATATTTTTGTATATTGGAATCAAGCGATGTTGGGATTGCAATCTATTTTTGTGAACTGGTTTGAAAGACTATAGCTTGTGAATATTTTATTAGAAAATAGAGAAAAGAATGCACAATGATAACATACATTTTGAAAAAGGGACATCTCATCACAGCAGGTTTATGACAAAGTATAGCAAAATACCCTATGATAACATTTCATGGGTATTTCGTGGGTCACTTCTGATTCCTTATGTTTGTGAGAATATTAATTTACATGTGATGCCTTCTTTAAAACACATTGTAAAGTTTACCCTTCTCCAAAGACATTCTTATATATATATAATTTTATTAAATAAATATTTTAAAAGAATAAAACCCATACAAATTTTGAAAAAGAAAAAATAAGGAAAGGAAAGGAAAATAATAAGTAACTGAAGAAAAATGGGAATAGGAGAGGAGGAAAAGAAAGGAAAGGAAAGGAAATAATGAAAGGAAAGGAAGAAGTGCCTCTTGGTTTTTTTTTAACAGTCAGTAATAAATATAGTTATTGTCTTTTCTCTAAGTAAACAAGCCAATTTTGTCATCTCTGCTAATTCTGTCATTCTCATCAGCCATTCTCCATGCTGATTATTTTAGTCTTTCCGTTTTTGTGCATTTTGCAGTGCCCTCACCAAAAGGATTTTCATGTATTTAGTCTGGGAATATATTAACAATGCTTTTATGTTTATCAGACACACATGTTAGATGTTGAAATCTAGGCTTCTGTCACAGTTACATAGCCATAAGTAAGAGTTGCCAAATATTCAGCAACTGCAAATGGATGATGTCATTGGAATAACGCCAGTAGGAAACTGCCAAGGAACAGAATAGATCCGGAGCCCTATATGTCAGCCAAAAACTAAGAGGGTAGTATGACATTCAGAAGCTGTTTGCATAGATCTCTATAGGCTCTACAAAGAAAACACAGATATTGTTGTCCTAGATAAGCTGGCCACAGATCCTGCAATATTCAACACCCTGCTTTGTTCATCATTTTTTCAGTGTTGGATACTTTTTGCCCATTTCTTAGCAGCACATGCTAGTATTGCTTATCTTCCATGGAAAGTGACTAAATAGCTAATTTTTATTATTTGAGTTTTCTGTTTGAACTGGAAGCCTGAAATCATCACAATCGATACAAAATTCATTCCTGCTAGTCTCTACTGTTTCCCCCACACACTCTTTAAGTTTGCAGAATTATTACAGAATTAAGTCACAACTGGCAAAGTTGCAGTGCTAGATTTTCAAGTGTAGATCTAACAGCTCTTGGTTTTTTATAATGAATTTCAGATAAAAGAATTTTTTATATATAACATGATATGCCATTGGTATTTAAAACCAGATAAAGTTTTTTAAATGTATAAGGCTATTTCAGATGTATACTGGAAATGTAAATATAAAGAAGGAACTTTTTACCATCTATGGTAGACCTGCAACAAAGCAAAGAAATATTGGAGTAGGATTCATATCTTAATACAGAAGATTCTTAAAGTGAATACGGTATAAAGATAAAACTCGAGACTTTTCCTTTAGGCTTAATCAACAAAGAACTTGGGGGGGAAATGGAAATTTGATATATATATGCTGACAGCAGCAAGAATGCTCTATTGACAAAAATGAAATGATACTTTAATTCCAACAATGAATGACTGGCTGCAAAAGCTAATGGAGTTAGCAGAGATGGCTAAATTGACTGTTTTAATTAAAAAAATAATACAAGTAATTTTGTATTCTATTTGTAATTTTGTTTCTACTTGGAAACTGCTTCTGGACTTAATTTTGGGTTTTGACAATTAGATTTCTTGTTACAGAAATGGCTAGTATATATTACTATTGTACTAGATTGTATGTTATTACCTTATTCTACTGTGTTAAAAAGAGTCAGAAGTCAATGCTTTTTTTCCCTTCCCCCTTCTACCCTACACTTTCTCTTCCCTTATCCTGCCATACTTTTCCATTATTTCCATTATTTTTCTATTTTCTATTTTAATAAATTAATAAAATTATATCTATAAAATTGAACTTCAGATGAAACCCTAAAGGTTATCCTCAATGAGCTCAATGGGAGTAACCTCAGAATAGATGTCTAGAATGTTGAAGATCAGCTATTCTATGTTGAAGATCAGCTATTCTTTCTCTGTAATGGGTCTCACTACACATCTCACTAGACCACGCTAAAATAAGATTCTATATTTTTTTGTTCAGGATCTTGTGAGATCTCAACCATTGTTCTATCAAATTGAATGAATCAAGGAATCACTTTAAACCATAATATAGTTGCTTTGATTAGACATAGCATTATGTGAATATAGCAACTATGTTCTGTTAATCTGGGCTCAGAATTACTACCGGCATGTTGTATGAACCCAATCAATAAATACTAAAAGGTAAAAAAAATATAGGGCAAAAAAATCCATCAGGAAGGGGCTCTTTTATACAGATGAGATTATAAAACAAAATTCAGGGACAACAGGTTTGGAGCTGTTTGAAAACCAGGCATCCTCAATCACCAGACAATATTGCCTGGAAACTGGAAAAGAAGAAAGTCAGCAGGTGGGTCGTGAGATATCCAATGTGATCACAAATGCTATCAGCCTTTAATGAGAGTCAAAATAACAACATGGGAGTTTCTAAGAATTTTGGAATCAGAGGTGGGTTTCAGCAGGTTCTGACCAGTTCTGGAGAACCGGTAGCAGAAAATTTTAGTAGTTCAGAGAACCGATAAATATCACCTCTGACTGGCCCCGCCCCCATCTATTCTTTGCCTCCCGAGTCCCAGCTGATCGGGAGGAAATGGGGATTTCGCAGTACCCTTCCCCTGGAGTGGAGAGGGAATGGAGATTTTACAGTATCCTTCCCCTGCCACGCCCACCAAGCCACACCCACAAACTGGTAGTAAAAAAATTTGAAACCCACTACTGTTTGGAATGTATTATAATATGGTTAGGGCATTAATAAAAATTTGGAAACCTGTCAGAGCCCTATTCATATTTCTAATACAATGAAGGTATATTTGCTTTGAGTTTCTTTCTCATACTTTTTCTTCCGAGGACTCAAAAATTACTTTTCTCTGTGTCACCTTTCTATCTATTCTCTTCCCCTTCCCAGAGTCAAACTAAGCACGTAGTTGGATCTAACTGTGATAAAATGCCAGTAATTCTGCCAGTTTTGGGAAGGGGTAATTCTGCCAGCTTTGAAAAAGACAGTGTTTCACCCGCTCTTCAAGGTGCCATTCTTAGTGTGACTTCCAGGAGACAAATGGTAAACTGAAGACTATGATGGAATGAACAGTAGACCGGCTCTTCATAACTCCTCTCTGGACAAGGAGAGGATTTGAGATTGTCAATATGTGCTCCAGACTGTTGCACCTTGTGAGGAGACTAAAAGATAACGGTCTTCAGTGGATTTATAGCACTGGGTGTTGAGGGAATGGCCATCTAGCTCAAACCATGGTCTAGGCCTTTAAAGGACATTCAATTTCCATACTTTCTTTTCTAATCCTTTCAAAAATTGGTTAACTACTTTTCAGCTATTAGGAAATGTTTGATTAACACATTTGAAAATACGGGTCAGTTTTCTTGAATCCTTAGTGAAAGAAGTTTTAAATATAAGTTTAAGGATTTAAATATAATTGTTTTTGAAACAAACAGTGAAGGGGTGATTAAAACTTTGAGTTTGAAAAGTTACAAATGGACTATTAATTATTTATTACATTTACTTGCCACCCATCTCACTGCAAGGCTGAACTAAGGGTCCAGATAGATTTGAAATAAGATTTTACAATTAATTATAGGACAATGTATTTGTTTTTTAATGTATCTTTCAGCATTTAGCTGAAAGCTGTTTTATGTTTAATGTTATTTGTAGTTGATATTTAGGGGGGTTGTGCACAAGAGTTTTTTTTCTTTTTGCTGTAAATGCTGGATGTTGTTAGTTTCTTTCTTTCTTTCTTTTTTAATTTTTGGTTATAAAGAATAAATAAATATATTAAAATAATTATATAATCCTTCTCTTTGGAAAATACTTTTATTTTGAATTCTTTTAAAAATGATAGGCTGGAACTTTAAAGGTTAGACATTAGATAAAACCAGAAGGAAATAAAAACATTACAATTAAAGGAGAAAAACTAAATATGACTTACTACCGTGTTTCCCTGAAAATAAGAGCCAACCAGAAAATAAGCCCAGCATATTTTCGGGGAAACACAGTAGTACAGAATAGAGCAAAATATTTTAACTTTGTATATGTTGAAAACTATTTTTAACAGTAGACCTAGTAGTTAATTTTTAGAGTTTCTGCCTCTATAGATAGATTGTATTTCAAAGATATTATAGAAGAGAAGCAGTTTTGCTGAATACTGGTATGAACAAAGATTTAAAATAAGACAATGTAAAAGTACACTATACTGGATTTAAAAAAAATTAACATCTTTAAAATTACAAGGATATACAAATAACAAATCAAGAATTTGGCTTCATCTCTCTCCCACCAACAAGGACAGCCAAGATGAATCAAAAATTTTCAGCATTATGTTGGAAATGCAAAAGGCTACTTGGGACATACTATCATATGTGGTGGGATTGCCACAAAACACAGGAATATTGGAGTAAAATAAAGCAATGGATGCAAGAAATATTGACAACAGAATTAGATTTAAAACCAGAACTCTTTCTGCTGGAAATAACAACTGATAAATACAAAAGAAACACATTACACCTAATGATACATATTTTGACCACAGCGAGGATAGCTTTTGCTCAAAAATGGAAAAATGAAAACATCCCCACAGAGGAAGAAATTTTAGATAAGATACTAACATGTGCTGAGATGGATAGACTAACGCTAGAATTGAAAGATAAAGCAGAGACAGAGTATTATGAAATCTGGAACAAACTATATGATTGGTGGGAAAAAAGGAAAGCCAAGATTAAGTATTAGCAGTAAGGTTGGAAAGACTTAGAATTTTTTTTTAATTTTTTTTATTATCTATATGATAATAAAACAAAAAAAAAGGAATGACCAAATGTAAATATGTAAATTGGATAATCCGTCAAGTACCTATTTTTATGTATTTTAGTCTTTGTTTGTTTTGTTGTTTGTTTTGTTTTTAACTGTATTATAAATAAAAAACTTTTTAAAAATTAAAAAAAAAAGAATTTGGCTTTATCTGGATTATTTTCCTATATTAGAGTTACAAAAAAAGGCTTGTTAAATATTTGAAGACTTTTGTGAGACGGACAAAGAAAAAAAAATCAAGCCCTAAGGCATTATTTGATGGAACTAAAGATTAAGATTGTTAAAAGTAAAAGCAAGTAGTGTAACGCTGGTTTATTTGATCAAGACTAAAATAGGTGTGTTGTTATCTCTGATAACTCTTGATAGAACTTTGTTGATCAGAACTTAACAACAAGGCTTTAAGGATTTGTTTATAGAAAAGAGACGGGATATGGAAAGAAGTAATCATTTGTTTTATTTTAAGAAAAGGTGATAAGTCACTAAAATTGTTTATACTTGTGATAAAGGGAGAAATAATTTCTTTATAAATTTGTTTTCTTTATTCTTATTTTTATTTTCTATTTTCTATTTTCTATTTTTTATTTTTGCAGCTCAATAATGCTTGACTTTAAAAGTACCCTTTCAGGAACTCAGCTACAGATCCTGCTCCTCAGGTTCTGTTAAACTGACTACTGAAGTGGCAATTTGGCCCTTGTCCATGAACATTTTATGATTAAGTCAGTGACACTATGGTAGAATATTAGGCAGCATATTTAAATTATGTGCTGCTTCTATTTCTTAGCAGTCAATAATCATAGTATTAACCCAAGAACTAATATTAAGTCAAGGACTAAATGTCCTGAAGCACAAATGGAAGAGCATAGAATAAATCAAGCAGAACAAAAGTGGAAAATTTAAGAAACAGATCATATAATGCCAAGGAAAACATCAAGAATCAAGAATCTGACTAGTGGGGAAAAACCCTACAATAATAGTTTCCATAATGAAAGATCAATTTTATTCAAAAAGCAAAATTATTTACTAATGACTAATAGCAAAATGATCTGGCCTTAATTTCAGAGTCCATGGAAGAGCCGAGGTGGTGCAGCAGTTAGAGTGCAGTACTGCAGGCTACTTTAGCTGACTGTGATCAGCAGTTCAGCAGTTCAAATCTCACCGGCTCAAAGTTGACTCAGCCTTCCATCCTTCCGAGATAGGTAAAATGAGGACCCAGATTGTTGGGGGCAATATAAATATACATTGCTTACTGGTGTAAACCGTTTAGAGAGTGCTTGCACTTTGAGGCGGTAAATAAGTCTCACTAATAAATAAATAAATAAATAAATAAATAAATAAATTAGAGTTTGGCTGCTAATACAGTCAAATGAATGAATATATACATGAATTAATTAATTAATTAAAATTATTTCTCTAATGATGTATCGCTATTAGCAAGAGTAAAATTATTTTGATTAATAAACATTTCTAGTGCTTAAGAAAACCAACCTTTTGTTTGTAGTCTGAAAATGGACTGTCATTCTGAAGTAGTTTTTTTCTTGCTGTTGTTCTCTCGTGGCAGAAGTGACAGTGAGATCTCCAAAAAGATCCACCAACCATGTGAGGCGAGCAATGCCACTGAAAGATGGGAATCCTGAATATCTTTCATCCAATGGACTTCCTTTAGGAATAATAAAGAAAACTTAAAAGCTGGAAAAGAGAACATTTTAAAATATCTTCAGATAGAACTTAAAAATGATTAGAAAGTATGAGACCTGATCTACACATACAAGTGGCAGACTGAAATGTAGTACTTTAAGCTATAATTGAGGAATACAGAAGATCATACTTTTGGTTCTTCTCCTTGTAAATATTTATTCTTTCATAGCAGACAAAGGGTATAGTTGTCCTCAAAGAGCTGATCTGCAATTTTATTTATGTTCACAATAAACACTTTTCAAAATATCTTCCAACCACCCCTTTTTCTAGCTCTAGTATGAAATGACTCAATCCATTCATGACACAAACTTACATATACAAATATTTTTCAAATCAGGGTAACTCATCAAAGACATGTGAAATCAAAGGATCTCGTAACAACTAACCTGTGAAATGTAATGTTCCCTTCACAAGTTCCTTTCCTGATACCTCTTTCTTCAGTTGTTTGTATTCCTCTGTTAGTAGTTCAATGTGTTCCACATGGAGGATCTTGCCTGCCATTGAGCCAATTTATATTTGGACAGGTTACTTGTTATGATCACAAAGCAATATTTAAGAACAGCGGAACATCCCCAAAGAAGAGTTATCAGTACATTGATTGTATTGTGGAAGGTATGAAAGAAATTGTATATTTTTAATTTCTTGTCTCCCAGTTGTGAAAGCCATAACTCTTTAGATAAGGGACTAATAACTTTTAGGAAAGAGGCAGGAACTAGCTATGGATTCTGTTGTCCTGCATCAAGTTGCTATGTTAAGAGGAAGAAAAGCAACATTCTCATTTTTATTCATAAAAAATCAAATAGAATTATGATTGTACTGTCCTAGAATGTATACTCAATTTCTTTTTCTTCCATTCAATCATGTCAAATTTTCAGAGACTGCATTAACAGATCCCTGCAGTTGTCTAGGCAAGATTTTTCAGATGTGATTTGCCATTGCTTCCTTCCTAGAGTTGTGAGAAAGTGACTGATCCAAAATCACCCAGCTGGCTTTGTGCCTAAGGCAGGACTACAATTCATAGTCTCCCAGTTTCTAACCTCGTGTCTTAACCACTACACCAAATTGGCTCTCTTACACTCTACATTACAAAGTCCTCAATTCCAAAATGAAAATTTTGATTAGAATCTTGCGATTCACTCAGTAACTCAAATCAGTATGTGAATAGAACTGAATCCATTAAGGGTATAGATGCTTAGGTTCTAAATGGATAACATTACTTAGGATGCTACCTACTATTTACAGTTCTATCTTAAACAATTCTAACTTTGACGGGAGAGGGAAGAGATGGAAAACAATAACTTGAGTATCAACATTTAACAATAGATGTGGATTCTGTATTATATATTACCTTTCAGCTCTGCCAACTCCCAAAGTTCATGAGCTATTTTTGCAGACATCGCCAAAGGGTACTCAACAAGAACATGCTTGCCAGCCTCTAGGAACTTCCTTATAGAAAAGAAAGAATTTTATATTTTATACTTCCCTTAGGAAGATGAAAGCAGTGTATAGATATTCCCCAATTATTATCAGCAGCCTTTGAAAACTATCATATCTAAAACAGCAATGGGTTGCTCCCGGTTCTGCCCGGTTCTGCGAACTGGTGGCGGTGGCCGTTTCTGTGCATTCGCAGAAGCATTGCGTGCGTACATGAGCGCACATACGCGCGCACAAGCAAACCGGTAGCGACGGGATTTAGAACCCACTACTGATCTAAAGCCCATTTTGGCCTTCCTCTAAGCCACAACTATAGATACTAGACAGGATGCACCAATATTCACTTTATAATATGTGTAGTACATATTATATACTATATACTATATATATATGTAGATACTGAAAGCAGTTCCCAATAAGTTGCATGCATATTTATTCTGCTACTTTTCTCACTTCGATAATTTTGAAAGCTGGGAAAAGATACAATTTAAATATTATGATATTTAATTTGCATCTGAATGTAAAGCTTAACATTTTTTTCAGAATTTGGTTCTAAAATGTAACTGATGGATGCCTAGTTATCAATTTAAATTATCATCACTTTGATAATGCAGAAAATGTTAGTGGCTTCTATTCTGTTTTCCAGTAGATAAAAAAATCTGTATGCCTCGTAGAGAATGAAAATAAGATTTAAAAAAAACATGCATGCACATGCACATACATCTATACCCAAATAATAAAACAACCCCACCCAAGTATTTTTCATTTTAAATCTATTTTAACTCTTTTAATGGATACTAATTGTCAACTATGTTAATGGACAGTAAGTATTTGAAAGCTATAAAAGGCCCAGATTCTCTGGAAAGTGATAAAAAAATGTGCAAATAAACAACAATTTGCTGCTCTTTAACAGTTGGTCTATTTATGATATTATTTATGATATTATTTCTATGATTTTTTAAAATTTTGATCTCCCCCTTGGCTATCTTGCTGTTTAGAATGGCAACTAATCAATGAATATTCTAATGGCAATTTGATATTAAGAATTTAAAAGGCAATACCTTACACTCTCATTGTGGTTTTGGTTGTCTGTACTGATGATGGCAGCATGGACCTCCGGATTGTCTAGAGCTTCTTGCAAACTAATTTGCTTGACTTGATAAACATCACCTAGAGATCTTCTAGTTTTAGCAGAAAAAGAAAGCAACTCTGAGAAAGACTTCTCTGAGAATTCCCAGATTATAAAACAATCGCAGGAGAAGAAATATTAACATCTTAATGGTCAGATCTAGAAAGTCCTAACTGAAGTTGTCTTTCTATTATGGTTTCAATGGGTTGTTAACTTTGCATGTTAACTTTGCACCCTGATAATATCGTGAATTAATGATTCTCTTCTTTGGCCTACTGATCTCAATTTCAAGACCCTGTTCTGACCTATACACTGTATGAGATTAAAATATTAACAAGGAATAAAGTTTCTAACAATATACTTCTCAGGTTATGGAATTGTTTCTGGGAGGACTTCACAAGTAAACTTCAGAAAAAGATTCTCTTATTCTATATAGCAGCGATGGCGAACCTTTTTGTTGTTGCGTGCCAAAAGTGTGTGAGTGCGCCCGTGACAGAGCGAGCGCGTGCCGGCACCCATAATGCAATGCGCACCCCACCTGTGCATGCACTCCCCATGCTCACCCCCCCGCATGTGCCCCGCACAGCGCAAGCACGCCTCCCGTGCTCTATTTTGGGCCTCGAAACCCTCCTGCATGAAGCCGGCGCACCTGTTACCACTTCCCGGCCAGCGCATCTTTTACCACGACCGCTTCCCAGCTGGCGGGTCTCCAGGAGTGAGGAGCTGCGCTCTCTTCTAGTCCTCCTGGGACAGCTCGCCTCCATGCCGGCGGCTTCTCCGGCAGGGAGGGAGGGAAGCCCTGTCCCACTGTTCCTACCACTGCCGGGGAAGCAAAAGTGCAAGAACTGCCATCACCGGAGGCAAGGGGGTGGCAGCGGCAAGGATGGGCGGGCAACACCCCACATATCATCCCCCCAAGGCAGGGGTGTCTCCCCTGGCTTGGAAAAAGCCCCAGAGGTGGACCCCCACACCCTCCGCCCCCCAGCACACCCTAAGTCCAGAAAGGTTTCTGGCCGGGGCGATGGGGCCAGAGCCGCGCATGCTCCTCCACTCACTAGCTCTCCAGCAGAACCCGGCGAAGCCAAAGCACCAGTGGCTAAGGCAAATTTGCATCAGCAACTCCCTGCCTGGGAGGGGGCTACACTCCCCCAGATCACACACCCCCAGGCAGGGGTGTCGCCCCTGGCTTGGAAAAGCGTCTCCCCCGGCTTGAAAAGTTGGTGGTGCGCAGTCTTTAAAAGAGGGGGGGACAAGGGGGAGGCAAGGCTGCTTGGAGGAGGACCCCCTCTTTTAAAGAAGAAACTTCCTTCCCACTCCGATCGATCGTGAAACAAGTCCTGCCCGACTCCCCTTCAAACACCGTCCCTTCCCTTATCGAAGTGAGGGGCCAGAACTTGTCTCCTCTCCCACCCTGACCCTTTTGGACTGGAACACCCCAATGCCAGTGCCCTCCCCATTGTCAAGGGGGCAGAACGCTACACCCAGCAGGATGGCTTCCAGGTGGGCAAGGAGAAAGGAGGCATCCTGGCCCTCGCCCCTCTCATCCCCAAAGCTCCCCAGCTCCAGAGACAGCCCCAAAGTGAAGCCAAAGCGCCAGCAGCCAAGGCAGATCCACACCAGCCTCCACTAGGGAGGAAAGGAAGCTTCTTCTTTAAAAGAGGAAGGGGTCCTCCTCCAAGCAGCCTCGCCTCCCCCTTGTCCCCCTCCTCTTTTAAAGGACAATACACCACCAAGAGCAACTTTCCAAGTGGGGGAGATGCTTTTCCAATCCAGGGGCAACACCCACACCCACATCACACACCCCCAAGCAGGGGTGTCTCCCCTGGCTTGGAAAGTTGCTCTTAGTGGTGCACGGTCCTTTAAAAGGGGTGAGAGGAGACAAGCTCCGGCCCCTCACTCCGATGGGGAGGGGGTGGTGTTTGAAGGGGAGTTGGGCAGGACTTGCTTCAGGATCGATCCCAAAGAAATGGGAAGCTTTGGAGTCTTCCAGAGCTCTTCTTTAAAAGAAGTTTCTTCTTTAAAAGAGGAAGGGATCCTCCTCCAAGCAGCCTCACCTCCCCCTTGTCCCCCTCCTCTTTTAAAGGACAATGCACCACCAAGAGCAATTTTCCAAGCGAGGGGGGGGGAGATGATTTCCAAGCCAGGGGCGACACCCCTGCCTGCGTATGTGTGATGTGGGGGGAATCCCTGGTTTAATGTGGGGCATTTCTGCTACTTCACTAAACCCTCCCCCTCCTCTTCTCTGCCAACTCTGTGCGTGATGAAGAGCTCAGGAAGACTCCAAAGCTTTCCATTCCTTTGTGATCCAACTCCCCTTCAAACACCACCCCCTCCCCATCGAAGTGAGGGGCCGGAGCTTGTCTCCTCTCACCCCTTTTAAAGGACCGTGCGCCACTAAGAGCAACTTTCCAAGCCAGAGGAGACACCCCTGCTTGTGTATGTGTGTGTGATATGTGTGTGTGTGTTGCCCCTGGCTTGGAAAAGCATCTCCCCTGCTTGGAAAGTTGCTCTTGGTGGTGTGTTGTCCTTTAAAAGAGGAGGGGGACAAGGGGGAGGCAAGGCTGCTTGGAGGAGGACCCCTTCCTCTTTTAAAGAAGAAGCTTCCTTTCCTCCCTGGTGGAGGCTGGTGTGGATCTGCCTTGGCCGCTGGCGTTTTGGCTTCGCTTTGGGGCTGTCTCTGGAGTTGGGGAGCTTTGGGGATGAGAGGGGCGAGGGCCAGGATGCCTCCTTTCTCCTTGCCCACCTGGAAGCCATCCTGCTGGGTGCATCGTCCTGCCCCCTTGCCAAGGGGGAGGGCGCTGGCATTGGGGTGTTCCGGTCCAAAAGGGTCGGGGGGGAGAGGAGACAAGATCTGGCCCCTCACTTCAACTGGGGAGGGGGCAGTGTTTGAAGGGGAGTCGGGCAGGACTTGCTTCACGATCGATTGGAGTGGGAAGGAAGTTTCTTCTTTAAAAGAGGAGGGGGTCCTCCTCCGAGCGGGCTTCTTGCATGGTCCCAGAGTTTCCTGAAGCCTCCTGGAACTAAAAACAGGCTGTGTGCGCATGCGTGTGCATCTCTGGCCGAAACCCGAAAATCAGCTGGCCAGCGGGAGGCACATGCACATGCGCTGTAGACCTGACCTGGACGCCGGCTCGCGTGCCCGCAGAGATGGCCCCGCATGCCACCTGTGGCATGCGTGCCATATGTTCGCCATCATGGCTATATAGCATTAAAATTAAAAAGCAGCTTGATTACTATAGCAAAACAGTAGCAACTTAAATTCAAAACAATTGCTTCAAGTTTGAAAAAAAAGTTGCTCTGGATTTGAAATGGATTATTTCAACATTTTTGAAAATGTTTTGACCTTATAAAAGGGTATAACAACATTGAAAAAGTGTAGAACGATTCAAACAGGAACAATTTTTCCAAATTTAAAACAAGGTTGTGAAGTTGATTTTGTTTGCATACTATTAGTCTCCAATATTTGGAGTAAATTAGCTTAATAACAGAAAAATACAATTGTCCTCATTCAATGAGAAATATATTACAAATATTTGTATGGAAAAACAGGATTTTTGACTTCTAGCAGAAATGTTATCAATGGTGATATAAATATAGAAGACAGTGGAAGAGTTTAAAAATTCAAGCACTACTTTGCATTAAATGAATCATATTGCTTAACAACTATTACTGTGTTTTGCCATGTAACTCACTCCTTTCTGCCATTACATTCTGATTCTGAAATGGATGTTATCATTTCAACTAGGAAATGAGAATAAAGCCACAGGGTTTAAAAACCATAGAACTCCATAGTCAAGACAAGACATACATTTGTCTGACTACAATGTATCTTGTTAAATTAAATAAAGAGGCCCCTCTCACCTAGAAACAAATCCCAATAATTTAAGATGCTCAACAGGACTTGAAGGCAAAGGATTTAGCAAATCTCTGATTCGTACAGATCCAGCTATTCCAATTCCAGTCACTACTGTTCCAAACATTGCCAATTCTAGATGAAAAAGGAGAAGAGAAAGAAACATTAAAAAATACTATGAAGACGTATCTGGCTTTTGAGCTACTGCTAAGGCAAGCATAAAAAAATCAAGTGACACAATTTAGGCAAATGCAATCATTTGCTTTTAATGGTGAAATTGCAGAACTGTAATTACCACATTCTTCTAAGCTTTTTCATCTTTTCAGAAGCTTGTTCCTCCTTTTCTCTCTTTACTTTTTTTGTCTATAAAAAAACCTTTTTGTTTTTAATTTAGTACCCCCTTTCCTGTCAATTTACATAGAGTGAAATGAATAAGAACAGTTTCTATTTATTTTCTGAATAGCCTTTATAAGCAGGTATATAAAAGATTCTCCGGAACTTTTTAAATTTACTCAACTTGCCTAATGGTACCCATCATCCTTCTAAAAGTTGGAGAATATTTTTATTCATTAAATTCCTCATATGTGTGAGGAAAATTGGGCCAAATGGCCAGCAGCATGCACAGTAAGTAAAAGACACCAGTCCACAAATAATTGTCTATTCTTGGCCTCCCCAATATTCCATCCATTCCTCCACTCTGTCAGCAATTCGCTGGAGGAAGTGAGGCAATAGCTAAAAAAACAAAATCAAGTGGTCCAAGAAGAAACATAAAACATGGACAGAAGTACATACCTGGGACAAATAAGGTGGGAGCTTCTTTTGAATTAATGTAGGCAGGTCACAAAAGGTGCCTTTCCTTCATACAGTAGATATGAGAGTTACTAATGAAAGTAACATTATTCAGAGTTGAGTCCCAACTTTATCTACTTTTTCTGTGTCCTAGAGATAATCCTACATACTTCAATCTGCTTCAGATAAACACAACTGACTTGTTATCACTCAGAAACAGTAAATGGGTGTCAGACAGAAATTCAGTTAAAAAAAAACAACAGGACACAGTTCTAACGAAAGTATAATTTGATTAGCTAAAGTATATCTTTACTTTTTTAAAAAATAAATAGGTTCTTTTTCTTTAAAAATCATGAATTATGTTCTCTATAATGCTATAATACTGTTATTTTATTATACTGTAATAAAAACAGGCTGATTTCAGAAAACTTCATTTTTCCCAGCTGAAATCCCACTCCCTTCTTCATTGAAATTTTTCTTTTCATAATAAAAATTCAGAAATTTTGGTTAATTGGAAACCCACACACACAATTTCCACTTGTTTATCAGTTTAAAACAATCATGGAGAGTTATACTATTTTTTTTATAAAAGTCATCTATACTATCACCCACCAATAGCCTAAGACATTGTTTAAATCAACACACAGTTTACTGTCTCCTTTATCAATGGGAATTTTTCTATTAGTTTTTATAGTCACAGATATCTGTGACTAAGAGGACTAACTCAATGTTCAAAGGGCAACTGTGTTTCAGGCTGAATCCACCTTCTGAGCATGCACGGAAGTAAAATCGCGCGAGTGGACGTCGCGACACGAACCGGTGGCGAAGGTAAGTGAAACCCACCCCTACTCTGGACTATTATGTTCACAGACTTCTTACAGTCTTTCTCTGAAATACAAACCTTGTTCAAAACTCTAAAAACAAGTTTAAAAAGTAAAATGTATCCTTTTGGTAACAACATAAATTTTGTGCAGGCTTTTTAGCAATGATACAAAAGTGATGCTCTGGCCAGCTTTGAGGATGGTTTTTTTTCAACATCCCTGGTATCATTTACAGCCTATTCCCTGGTAATGTCTGCCCCAGATTAGTTTTGGAGCCTGCTTAGTTTTTTTCAAGGTCAGTTAGTGTAAGCCAAGTATTGCCCCATGAGCAACACAATAAGACTTTTAACTCTGCTTTTGTAGCCCAATTTCTTTGCTCTTATTCAGTTGATTTACCTTACCATTCCTTACTCTTAAATGTAAGGTGACCAGACGTCCCGCTTTTGGCGGGACAGACACGCTTTTCAAGCGTGTGTCCCGCGTCCCGCATTCTTTTCAAAAAGTCCCGCTTTTTTGAAAAGAATGCCGAAACAGTGGGACGTCTGGTCACCTTAAAAGGGGAAGCAAAAGAGAGGTACCGGAAGCAAGTCGGGCGGAATTTCAGCGAGGCGGCTGCCTGCTGGGGAGAGGGGGAACGGGGGGCTGCTCCTCCTTTCCTTCCCCCGCCCCATCCCTAGCCCCGCCCTCGGAGGCGCCGCTGCTGTTGGGATGCTGCTGTTGGGAGGGGTGAGGGACGAGGAGCCGTCGCCGCTGCCGTCACCGGTTTGAGCTCACGAGCGGCCCCTCCGGCGGCGCAAGCAAACAGCCCTTCCTCGTCCCCCTCCCCTTCCTTCCCCCCGTCACCTCGCTGCCGCCGTTGCCCTGGGGCCGGGCGGGCGACCGGGAGATTTGATGAAGTGCTTTGCATCTTATTTTCCTCTGAGGTTTGATGCAGTCTTGGATGCCTGGAGCTTGCGACAGGTAAGCTGCCGGCTGCCTCCTTTCCCCGTCTCCCGCCTCCCGTTCGTTGCTTGCCAGCCCGGCTCCAGGGCAGCTCCCGAAGGGGAGGCGGGAGGCGAGGAAAGGCCTCCCAAAGGGGAGGCGGGCTCCCGAAGGGCTGCCGGCTCCCGAAGGGGAGGCGGGAGGCCTTTCCTCGCCTCCCGCCTCCCCTTCGGCTGGGCTGGCAAGCAACGAACGGGAGGCGGGAGACGGGGAAAGGAGGCAGCCGGCAGCTTACCTGTCGCAAGCTCCAGGCATCCAAGCGCCCTCCCGCCTCCCCCCCACCTGGACGCTGACATTTGCTGTGTTTTGCCCTCTGCGCATGCGCAGCGTTCTGTGCATGCGCAGAGGGCAAAACAAATGGCGGCGCCCAGGCGGGCCCGCCCCCCCGTCCCGCATAAAAAAAAATCTGGTCACTTTACTTAAATGCTTTGTTTCATTGAAAGTGTTCAAAACAGGATTTCAGCATTTTGCTGTTGTTCCAGCAGGGAGAATCATACAGTAATTTCTGCTATATATTCATGCAAGATAATTGCATTTATAATTTACCACTCACAATATTTTAGATATACAATTCCATTCAGTTTCAACCTGCAAATACCTGCATTATCAACAAATTGATTATCATATAAATCATTAATGTGCAATGCAGGGATGGGTTCTAACTTACCCTGCTACCGGTTTGCTTCCTCCCGTGCCGCGTGGCTGTGTGCACATTGCGCGCTGTGTGGCCGTGTGGGCACATGGGCGTGCAT
Source organism: Diadophis punctatus similis (assembly GCA_023053685.1). NCBI lineage: Eukaryota > Metazoa > Chordata > Lepidosauria > Squamata > Dipsadidae > Diadophis > Diadophis punctatus. Next base: position 11,345,859 of record JALIGW010000008.1, read on the forward strand.
GCGCAGTGCCAAAAACTCATTTTTTTTGTCTGATTCAACATTTTATGTGCATTTTTAATGGTTTTAATTGCACCTATACTTATAGTTGAACCAACAGAAACCATTCTATACAGGTAGTTGTCAAGTTATGAATGGAAGGGAGCCTGCCCATTCATTCGTAACCGGAGGATTCATAGGGGTGAATTTTGTACAATGAACGCGATCATTCCCTCCTTTCGCTCACATATTCTCTAATTGAAGTGAACATGAGGTATCTCAGGGTGGGGAAGGCCATGGGGGGCCTAGTAATGGAACATGCCACCCAAGGCCTCCCCCGACCACAGACACCTCACTTTCCCTCCCTTGGGATCCCCACAATTGCTTCCTCCACCATGCTGCCATGCCTGGTGACTTACCTTATGAAGATCTATCTCCTCTCCAGCCTGTTTCTTTGCTTGCTTCCGCCTTTCTCATCAGTAAAGAGCTTGAAGAAGGCTTCGGCGATGAAAAAGGAGGTATGGAAGGCCACACGCGACTCTCCAGGCCTTCTTTCCCATCTCCAGAACCCTCGTTAAGCCGTTTGGTGGTGGAAAATGCGGACTGGAAGTGCACGTGAACAGCTTGAAAAGGGCTCTGGAGGCGAGAAAGGAGGCCTGGAGGGCCTTTCATGGCCTTTCGCGCCTACATTTTCATCACCAAAGCCTTCTTCAAGCCATTCACGCACACATCCAGTACACATTTTTCACTGCTGATCAGTTTGATGGGCGGGATAGGCGGGATGAATGTCTGCAGTTGTTTGTAAGAACGAACAACTGCCATGGTGTTGCAACATTCGCAATTTCGGGAGTTGTTCTTAAACGCTAGGGGCCACTTATCGCGTAACTTCAAACCTTCACTAAGGGAATGCTCATAACCCGGGATTACCTGTATTAATTCTGATGATGACAAATATTTGCTATGTGATACATATACCACCAGAGGGAACTCTTAGTACCTCAAATGTTTAAGCTTTATCCTAGCTATCCATGTCCGCAAAATTTACTTTATTTTAATCATAATAAAGTACATTCTAAACTGTCCATGTCTTCACATATCAAGATAGAACAAAAACAGGTTTACAATATATATTATCTAAGATGATGTGTGCACATCCTTTTCTTATAAATCCTCTATAACTCATAGTTGGAAAGAAAGCAAAGAGAATTTACCTTCAGTAGACTTGTTGGACATATTAGAAATTGATAACTGGATGAGACATTTAGGCAAAGGATTTTCTGACATAGAAATTATATTTTTATTTGATTGAAAAAGGAAGAGTGTATTACAATGATGTAATGGAAGAAATATAGTGGGAAATAATCCCAATTCATTATAATAATATTTATTTCTAAGAAACAAGTAAAGCATATAAACTGGCTGCTGTTTTATTGTTTTCGGTTAGAGCTCCATTTTCTATTTTCATTCAAACACACAGGTCTTGGTCTGAGTGTAATGATTTTTCTTCTTACAATAGTTTGGTTTTTTGATTATTTAATTGTATGCTTCCTTTTCTCAAACATCTTGTAAACTGTGCTCCTCAATCCACTCTTTTTGCATTTTTTTGTTCCAGAAAAAAACCTTTTTTTTACAATTCATTCTTATTGCTTCTGTCTCTCTGATTAAAATATACAACTATTCTGAGGTTTGTGTGTAGCCATACCTCCAATATCCATAGTTAATCTGTATTTTGACTTCTTTTATAGAAATTCTTTTGTTGGTCTTTTGTTGACCTCATTGCCCTAATACTTTCAATCTTTTCTTAATATTCTGTGCAGGACAACAGCAGTTTAGGCATGGGGAGAGGTAATAATGGTAGTTTAGCGAGATATATATATATATATATATATATATATATATATATATATATATATATATATATATATATATATATATATATATATATATATATATATATATATATATATATGTAGGTCTTTGGGTATTCGGGTTTTCTCCCGCGTGAAAATGGAAGTGTCTTTGCGACGTTTTGATGAAGTCTCATTCATCATCTTCAGGCTGGTGTCTTCTGCTTCCTGCTTCTAGGAGCAATGTGAGATTGCTGCTGTTTCTTCCTTTTAACATTAAGTTAAAAGGAAGAAACAGCAGCAATCTCACATTGCTCCTAGAAGCAGGAAGCAGAAGACACCAGCCTGAAGATGATGAATGAGACTTCATCGAAACGTCGCAAAGACACTTCCAATTTCACGCGGGAGAAAACCCGAATACCCAAAGACCTACATATAAGCACCCGCGAAAACCTCAGAATATATATATATATATATATATATATATATATATATATATATATATATATATATATATATATATATATATATATATATATATATATATATATATATATATATAAAACTTTGCCAAGAGATAGTTACACATAATGGTGAAGACCACAGTGAGGCTTTGTCCAAAAATATTTATGCAGAACACAACTATCCAATCAAAAGCTAAAAATTATATGCCTGTAAAAATTAATGTTGAAAATGAAAACTGGCTCTAAATTATAATGAGGTGAAGGCTGACAGAAAGCTCACTATTACATTCTGAGATTTTACAAAGGATCAAAGAAGGTTAAGCCTGTCTCTTTTCAAACAAAAACATTATTTTCCTATTTGATGCCTCTCACATCTGAATTTCTATTTCTATCTTTTCTGATCATTTAGAAAAACTGGCCTCATACATAATGTACAGTTAATTTGGAATATTAATGGCTGGATTCAAAAGTTCACTAAACAACAATTCACAAGCTCACCAATCAGGATATTCCAGCCATTCAATCCTATTCATGTTCATTCATACAGATCTAAAAGAGTTTGGAATAACATTGCTGAAGTGAGGAACAAGAAGAACTGGCATGGCATAGCAATTACTGTAGTGCAAAGACCTGACAGAGACACTAAGATTGCTGTGAACATCTAGACTCCAGGATGGAAGAGGCAATATCTTTTACGAAATAAACATGGGTCAATTTTCATAATTATTTTGCATAATTGTTTCAAGTACATAAATAATTATTTCATGTATATCTCACTTTCAGTCTTGCTCAAACACAATATCTGGGTAAGTACATATATTCAATTAACCTAGAGAGGTAATGAAGGAGACTTGCCTGACCATTTGGTAGCAGTGGCATTATCAGACTGCATAATTTTATTTTGCTTGGAATGATTGTCAAGGCCAGTGTGGTGAAGATGAGCAATGCTGACTATCTAGATCAGCATTTTTCAAACTTGGCAACTTTAAGATATTTGGATTTCAACTTTCAGAACACCACTGTTAGCATTCTCAGAGTTGGTTCTCATATCTTAAAGTTGCCAAGTTTGAAAAACATTGATCTAGATGAATCTGCCAATATATGGCCTCTTGCTAAATTCTGGAAGGAGAAACAAGCTTATTGAGACCTTTTATTTTTGTATTGATCCTCCAAACATGGGGAAAGTGTTGAAGCATGCTGACATTAGTTGTCTTTGGAATTTGGAAACAATTATTTAATATAAGTATCTCATTGGTTTGTAAATAGTGCCTTGACAGCTCAGAAAAAAACTCTTGGGTATTTCAGACAGAACCTGTTTGGCTTCTAGGACTTTAATAAGTTGTTTAAATGCAGTGAGTGCATACTCATAACACATCACTGCCTGGAAAAGCCAAGATTTTGGTATTTTTCTGAGTTTGTTCCGAAACATATTTTCAATAAAGACAGAATTGAAACCTGTGTGACACTTACTTCAGTCAATATGTTATGATGCAAGTCACCTGTTTTGATTTTAGACAGCCTGTCTTTCTTCTTAATATTATATTTGGAATGCAAGGTGCTACATGGAATATAGCTCTTATGAATTTAGCATGGACCTTTTCAAGAGAAGTAAAGGAGGTATAATGTCCGTATTTAGTAGGATTACAAAGTCATTATGTGTGAGCCTTAGCTGAAAAGAGAATTGTAGGATCCTTATAAAGATTATACATAAGCAACAGTAACCGTCTATCCATAGTAGTATTCACAAGCTTAGTCCATAGACTTGCTATGGAAACTAGATGGAATCCAGGCCTAAAATAACTGAATGCAGGATATGTTTTTGGTTTGAGCTCCCTGTGGGGACTTGGGGGGAAGACAGGCCTGCAGGGATCTGGTGGTGGGAAAGGCTTGTGGGGCATTGTGGGACAACAGAAGCAAGTCTAAGGGCTATGAGGACCCTGAGGAGAACAGCAAGCAGAGCTTAGGATATCTCAGGGGTGTTGGTGGCCATGGAAAGCCCAGAGAGTCTGTGCCTACACTAAGTTTCCCAAGTTCTCCCCATCCTTGAGGCACACCATGCTCCATTTAATGACCTGCATGGTCATTTAACAATCATATCAGGGAGAGCAGAGGGTGAGCATCATTAAACAAGGCCATTTCACGTAACAGCTACCATCACTTAAAACTGGAATGGACAGGCTCATTATAATCATAAATAAAGGACTACCTGTAGTTATCCCTCTCTGTAGGAATATAGGAAATTGACTTAAACCTGCCAAATACAGACCAATTAGTTTGCAGGTAGTCCTCAACTTACGACCATAATTGAGCCCAACATTTCTATTGCTGAGACAGTTGTGAGTTTTGCCCCATTTTATGATCTTCCATAGTTGTTAAATGAATCACTGCAGTGGTTAAGTAAACATGGTTGTTAAGTGAATCTGGCTTTCCCATTGACTTTGCTTGTCAGAAGGTCGCAAAAAGTGATTGTGTGACCCTAGGACACTGCAACCATCATAAATATGAGTCAGTTGCTTACCCATAAAATTGGACAATTTTTTTTGTTGAATTGAACAAATGACTTTGAAATTCATATGGTTAGGTAAAAAACCGAGAATAAAATTAATAGATTTAGAATAGAATAGATTTTTTTTATTGGCCAAGTGTGATTGGACACACAAGATATTTGTCTTGGTGCATTTGCTCTCAGTGTACATAAAAGAAAAGATACGTTTGTCAAGAATCATAAGGTACAACACTTAATGATAGTCCGGGTACAAATAAGCAATCAAATCATATTAGGAACCAGTCAATATAAATTGTAAGGATACAAGCAACAAAGTTACAGTCATACAGTCATTAGTGGGAGGAGATGGGTGATGGGAACGATGAGAAGATTAATAGCAATGCAGACTTAGTAAATAGTTTTGACAGTGTTGAGGGAATTATTTGTTTAGCAGAGTGATGGTGTTTGGGGAAAAACTGTTCTTGTGTCTAGTTGTTCTGGTGTGCAGTGCACTATAGCGTCGTTTTGAGGGTAGGAGTTGAAACAATTTGTGTCCAGGATGTGAGGTGTCTGTAAATATTTTCACAGCCCTCTTTTTGACTCGTGCAGCATACAGGTCTTCAAAGGAAGGCAGGTTGGTAGCAATTGTTTTTTCTGCAGTTTTTACAAGATAGTAGAGCTAGAGGTGGCTTTGGGCTCCAGACTGGAGACTATTACAAAGCAGCATCATTAGTATGGCTTACAGATTGGGTCAATTTGAGAAACAAAAGGATATTAACATTGGAAGGCCACGACTTACAAAAAGGATGGCACGTATTTTTGTGGGAGAAAGAAAATAAGCCACAAAAATACATTTATAGGCACAAGATAAAATAACAAAATTGGCATCTTATAAAGAGAACCATTATAAAATGTTCTATTGCTGGCATTTGGCCCCCTCAAGACTAGCAAACATATATATCCAAATTTAAACTTTGCTGGAAATGTAAAAAAAGAGCAAGATACCTTCTTTCACACATGGTGGTTGTACCCAGAAGCGAAGAAATATTGGAAAAAATACACAGTTGGCTACACGAATTAGTAGGATCACAAATAGAATACACCCCAGAAATTTTCTTCTACGGATATTTAAAGGGAAATATGATAACATTCTAAATATTTGATTTTACACATTATAACCGCAACCAGGATCGCTTTTGCACAATGTTGGAGAAATACAAACACACCCACCGAGAGTTTGATAATCAAAAAAAATATTTGAATGCGCGGAGATGGATACTTAATGAACTTAAAGGACAAAAAGATTCGGATTATTATGTAATATGGGAAAAGTGGTATGATTGGATTGATTAGAAAAGGATGAAGAGAAAATGTACAAAGAAGATGTAGAATTAGATAACATTGCAAGATAATGTACAAAATGTATTAATATAAATGTAATGTATGTAAAAGGTTGTAGATCTGCTTAAGAAATTACTGTGACATGTAAAAAGAGAAAAAATGCAAATAAGAAATTTAAAAAAAAAGAGTCAGTTGCTAAGCATCCAAATTTTGATCATGGGACCTTGGGGATGCTGCACTTAGACTGGGATTGTAAATGTGAAATAAGTCACTTTTTAGTGTCACTGTAACTTTGAACTGTCACTAAGTGAACTGTGTTGTCGAGAACTACCTATACCAGTATCTTTATTTAAAACTGTTGGAATGAGTGCAAAGTGAAAATGTCCTCAATGAGAAACAGATGGGACTTAGGAGGGATTGTTCAAACTTAGATGAACTCACTGGCCTTGCACCATTTAGCTGAAAATACAGTTCACTTCATTGTTTTTTTGCAGTCTTTGGATTTCAAATCATCTTTTGATCTGATTCCAAAGGAGCAGCTATGGCAAGAACTTGAGGAATCCTCAATGGATAAAATATTCTCCTTCTTATTCAGACTTTATTCTAACACTTTACTGAAAGACAGAAGTTGTCCTTATAGGCATATTTTTGGAGCTATTTTCACTGAAAGAGGGGTAAGACAAAAGTATTGTAGTCCCTTTACTTTTTAATTTATACATTAGTTCAGACTCTCTCATCTTCTGATCATCATTTCCCAATGTTAGCAAGTTATGCAATTCAAGCCTTGAACATTATTTTTTTTAATCCCACCTTTATTGTTTTTATAAATAACTCAAGATGGTGAACATACTTAATACTCCTTCCTCCTCCTATTTTCTCTACACCAGTGATGTGAATGGAGTTGAGAAAGAGTGAATGGCCCAATGTCACCCACGTAGCTTTCATGCCTAAAGTGGGACTAGAATTCAGAGTCTTCTGTTTTCTAGGCCAATGCTTTAATTACTAGATCAAACTGGCATGATGTAGTAATTTTATCTGTCTCTCATGTGGGAATGAGAAGGACATTGAGGCATTGGCTTCTTTTTGTCTAAAACAACGTGCAATAAATTATCACAAATCTAAAGTGCTAGTGTTTGTACAACAGTAGATTACATAAATGGCAAATTAATGAGACCTCAGTGAGCAGGTATATACTAATTAATATATTGGGTGCAGTTCTAGACTTCCTTCTCTTGGAACACATATTTATCTGTGTGGCCCAACATAGCCCTAAACCTATCTTAAAATTCTTCTAATCAAGGGAGCACGTTTTATTCTTGCAGATTGCAAAGTTTTTCTTGCTAAGGTCATATTTCAGCTTATGATATTCCAAGATGCATCAAGAATGATGTTTTATAGTTAAAAAGTCTTGTTTAAGTGGGTGACAGGACCTACTTCCAATTCCTTAATTTTTGGTTGAAACTTTTTTTATCTGTGGGTCTGGCTCAACTGGTTCACAGATATTATTTTAAATCAACCTGGCTAACAAAAGATAATAGCAAACTATAGTCCTTAGAACTTTCTTTGGAAAGTCTCTGTCTACCAGGGCTTGAAAATTCCAGGAGTCACCTTGGACAATATTTTTGAGATATTTTTCAAACTAGAGTGTGTCCAACTCTACAATTTATCAGTTTTTCTCAAATAGGCATATGCCAACCTTTTATCTCTGACATGTCTTTCCAGATTGCCTGATTTTGTACTATCATTTCTTGTTTCCATCCTATCCACAGTTGAGGTTTACTACAAATTTTGTTGATTGCCACTATTTGTACCACAGTTATTATAATCATGTATTTTATGTAATTTTATTGCATTTAAAAGTTTAATTAATAATTATAGGTCTGTGTATTTTATTGTTGTGCTTTTTGGCTTATTGGTTGTAATATTTTTTTTTAAATTTGACTTGATTTGAAGTTGAATATGAAAATATTTTTCTAAACAGTAAATGAGAAATGTTTCCATATTAACCATACAAGGAGAATTATGTATTCCAAGAAACTCAGAAAGGATGCGGTTTCTTTCTTTACCATCTTGTACACCAAGATTTACTGACATCCACTGCGTTTCAAAGAACAGTGCTAAGTGTAGGTGACCTGTGACGGAATGGGACAACTCACCATGACCAAATCGCTGCAGGACAATTCACCAAATATAAAAGTTAAATTAATTTCAATGGAACCATGGCCAATATCAATAAAATAAAGTCAATCCATAAATACAAGTGTTACAATAATTCTGATGAAAACATGGTCACCAATAATAAAAGTAACTGAATGAAATGATTAATACAGCATTGAATTATCCTGCATTGAGTTATCCTGCGGCAGGTTGGCCACAGCGAGTTGTCCTAAGTCCACCTGTGACAAGTGAATGATAGTTATTTGCAATGGCAAGAGTGATAGGGATCTGTGGTACTGCAAAATTTGAAAAGCTTCAGGTTCCTGATTTCTGCAAACCGATGCTGAGTCAACCAGTATCAAGCACAGAGGGTAGGTTTTACCCTCAATATAACTGTATCAAACCAGGTAGGATCCACAATACTATTTCTTTTAATTTTCTGCTGTTTTCTAAACAAAACTGCAGCATGTGTTAATTAATATAATACAGTACAATACTCACAGAGCTTTTATTGTAACCAAGTACCACCTATAACTTATAGTGTAACTGCAGGGTGAGGAAGAATTTCAAAACCCACATGCATTTTACAATCTATTTTTACAGCATGAGTGCTGCCATAAGTCATGATACAACTCTGAAATAAAGAGAAGTCACATAGCTATCCCAGGTTTCTTTCAGGGAAGATCTGAATGCAGAGTTATGCAGTGGTGTGGGAATGGAAACTTTAAAGATTTTTTAGGAATGCAATTCGGTATAGGGAAAAATGAAAAAATCATCTCAATGATAAATAATTAAGAATTTCTTGCCTTCTAATCCATTTCTGGTCAAAAGAGAAAAATGGAAACAATAGTAAAAAAATGCATTAGCATTAATATCAGAGAAAAGTTAAAATGCTGTAAGCATGTGAAATATAAAAACAAAAGCAGCAGCAGCATAGCCAAACAAATATGAAAATGCATTATAAAAGTAGTATAAGAAAAAATAGAATACTGACAGTGCCAAGGGAAAAGTGATATTTGGGGAAAAAATCGGTAACTTCAACTGCTGAGAACATAGTCTGCTTCTACCCTATGGATAAGATCAGGATGCAATTTCTTGGTCATGACAAGATATTGGAACTAGCTTCCTGCAGAGAAACTAGAACCTGTAACAAAATATTGCAAAAGGGAATGTTGCTATTCAGGATTCTAGCAATGCCACTCCCTTTTCACTTTCTTAACTAACAGTCACGAACTCTACCTCGAAGCATGCTCTGTCTTCATTTCTTGGAGATTTGCTTTTTGAACTTTAGGAGGGAACTTTAGGAGTGTGTCAAAGCCTTTAATAACTATAGTTTTTGCTACATAAATAGCAACATAGGTGGACAACATATTGGAAATAAAATGAATGACATGGTCCAACTTTATTGATACCCACAAGAAATATGACTAGACAAAATATTGTTATTAAAAACATTGCTCTCCTTTACTTTTATGAATTACTCTGGCAAAAGATGTAAATTGCAAATTTAATTGCATTTATTAACATCTCTTCAGAGCAAATATTTAAAATAATTTCCCCCTCATTATACAGAATAACAGAGTTGAAAGAGATCTTGGAGGTCTTCTTGTCCAATCCTCTATTTGAGTAGATGACCTACTCAATCTGCTCAATCTCTTCTTAAATCCTCCAGTGAAACAGCACCCATAACTTCTGGAGGTAAGCCTTTCCACTGATTAATTTTTGTTACTGACAGGAAATTTTTCTTTAATTCTAGGTTGGATCAATACTTGATAAGCTTCCATCTGTTACTTCTTGTCCTGCCCTCAGAATAGGTCAACCCCACTCTTTTCTGGGACTAACTTCCAAATATTGAAAGACTGCTATTATGTCACTCCTAGTCCTTCTCTTTGTTAGACTAGACATACCAAGTTCCTGCAATCATTCTTCATATGCTTTAACCTCTAACCCCTTGTACATTGAGTACATTGTACATTGAGTACATTGAAGTGAACTAATGTGCACTTTTGTACTCGTCCATGGAACAATTGGTTTTTATTACTCTTTTACCATCAAGTCCTAGATCCCAGATTCAGAAACCAAGCTCTACTCTCCAAGATTCATCCAATTTTCTATTCCTATAGTTCAGCGGTTGGTTGCTCCTAGTTCAGCCCGGTTCTGCGAACCGGTAGCAGCGGCAGCAGGAGGCTGTGCCCACCTACCCGGGACGCTTCTGCGCATGCACAGAAGCATCGCAGGCACAAACTGGTAGCAACAGGTTTTAGAAAACCACTACTGTTATAGTTGTTTTATATATTTATATATTTATCTTGCCTTAAAAAAATCTTTATATGATGCATTCTTTAAATATGCAAGAAATTAGAAACACTGGCAATTGCTTTTAAAAATTAATCACTCCACTTTTTAAAAAATGCTTCTCACCTCTCTTAATCTGGAGTTCAGATTAAAATATTAAAATATTCAATAGTGCCTCTTGGCACTAGTGCAATAACAAAAGTATCAGGCTACAAAGAGGAAAACATGAGTTCTAGTTTTTGTTTAGATTCAAAGCCAGTGACTTTGAGCCAGTTCCTTTTTTTTTTTTACCCTAGAAATAAGGAATTGCAACTTCCAAAAGTACTGTCAAGAAAAGTGCAGGAGTCAAGACTGATTTGAAGGGACAACTTTCCTTTACTATCTGGAATAAAAGGCACAGGATCCTGGTAACATCGCTCGTGTCACTCCACCAAAAAGGAAAAACCCCACACCCGTATGTCATTTAGAAATGTCGAACACACCGACCAAAGCACATTCTCTACACAGGATTGTCATTCCGCACCATCGTTTGACAAAGTACCACACAAGGCTACATAATTTTGTTTAACAGAGGAGAGGATATTTCGCTTACTCTTCACTCCAGCTCCTGGCAGATTTTCGTTCACGCAATCAACCCCGTATTAGAAGCACAGCTGCTTTGCTTGTCGCCCCTTGCACAAATCGCGGGTGGCCAAGTCTCTACGGCTGCTAACGAAGCACTCCCTTTCTCGGCTCTTTCTTAATTCTGGAAGAAAACCCCCATTCCGGGAGTCACCGCAGATATGTAGCGTAGACTACAGCAGGTGAAACCTCGGCAGGGTAAAATCAAGAATCGCCGATAATAAATGGGCGGAGGTAAGGGGTACCACCAGCAGCTGATTGGTGCTCTTAGTAAGAAACCGGGCGGGCCTTCTCTGGAAGTCTCTTAGTTACTAGAATCGGATTAGTTCCCGAAGAAACGCGAAAGGTGGTGGTGGTAATTTCTCTATATTCGCGCGGTACGGACGGCATTTTCCATTTCTTAAATTGGGCTGATTCGGACCTGGAGAACATTTTGGAAAAACTAGGTAATCGACCTACTGTGTTCTATCCATAATTACAATTAATAACAGCCTCTATACATTGATAATCGGCTCTACCGTGACGGAAAGTGACCGAACTGCTGTTGAACCGAAATTTATTAGGATTAACATCGAGTTGCGCTAGATCCCTGGCGAATTATCTGGACAAGCGGAAAAGCTTTCCGCGGCTTTATGCCTATGGAGATTCTCAGTCATCCAGGGGTTGTCCCAAAGGTGCGTTTTCTTCAGAGCTGAAGAAGCTTCTTGGATGAAAAGCGAAACGTCCAAAAAAAACCCAACAACAACAACAACAAAACAACACCCCACCCAGAAAGTCCAGTTGCCTCTTTAAAATGCATCTTTTTCCATGGCTTTCTTCTTGTCTCCACTTGGAATTTGGAAGTTCAGTAGTATTTCTCAATCTCAACAACTTCCCGCGCCACGGCTGGAAAATTCTAGGAGTTGAAGTACATATATCTTAAAAGTTGTTGAGATTGAGAAACATTGGGCTGGGCAGTTGGTTTAACACCTGTGACAACTCGCATGGGCTGGATTTTAAGCTCCAGGCAAAAACATAATTTGAAGGGGGGCCAACTTTCCTTAACCCATTTTGATTAAACACGCTCTGTGTTTAATCTATTAATGGCCGATTGCATTAATTGGTAGATAAATTTCATGGGACAACTCGAGTCCGTCTTGTTAGGTGACATCAGGTCATTTCCGGGCAAGGGCAACTCCAAGTGAACGCAGAGGCTTTAAGGCTGAACAAGTAATTTAATTTTTTTTCTATTTGAACCTGCCCAATAATCCTTGGTACTTACTGTACGCATCGCAAATTCAATAGGTACAAGGGTTGATCAGGAATGGGAAGCGCCTATGTCGCCCATGCTTCTATTCTTCCTCGGAGAGTAGACATGGCTTAGCAAACAGCCTGTCTTTCACCAGTGTTTCTCAAACTCAACAACTCTACGATGCGTGGAGTTCAACACCCAGAATTCCCTAGCCGGCTGAGGAATTCTGGGAGTTGAAGACCACACCTTAAAGTTGTCAACTTAAAAAACATTGAGAACTATAAAGCTCCAAGATCTGATAGCACCAAAGACCAACGCATATTGCCCTTCATCCAGAGGGTTGTAGTGCCTTAAAATGATGATAATAAAGATCGCATCTCCTGGAAACCTGCAAAGTAAGCAATTTCCCGCACTTAGCTGGTAAACATAAATGAAACTGTTCCTCTTTAAACTGTAAAGGAATCTCTCCTTCCGCCTCTTAGGCGGATTAATCAGCGTCCGTTCTAGGAATCCGCCCACTAAACTCGTTGGTAAGGGTGATCAAGTGTTTCAAAATGGCTGCACCAAGAGACAAAGTGTGAGTTTTTAGTTTCCACGCGGTATATGTTAAAATTCGGTGAGTTTTACAGTGAGTTTAAAAAATACAGGAATTATTTTCAGCTTTCTTAAAGACAGACTGAAGTAAATGTGGTGGACCTTTTTTTTGGTAGTATGTTTAAATGCAAATCTTTTTATTACACAACCGTCGCGGTACCGTGACAATATTTGTAATCTGTTTTGATGTTTTATTAATAAAGTTTTAAGTTTAGGCATAATGCTACATACAAGTTCAGAAAGAGGCTCGAGTTCGAGCAGTTTTACTTCCATGTACCGTAAATAAATACCGAATTGAGATTAAAGTTTAATCTTCAATCCACAGCCGGGGAATTAGAGTTTGGTCAGTCATGCTGGGATTTCTAAAATAAGATGAAGTGCACTTAAAGAAACAAAAAATATAGTAAGTGTGATTTAACATTAAAAAATTCTAATTATTGCTGTGTTCACTTAAGCTCTAGCTTCTTCTCCATCTTCAGGCCTGTGAAGATATAACAAAGAAAATATGTGCTTCATTATGTTTCTAATAGTTAAGTCTGATAATAAAGTTAGCAAAAATAAGGTTGCATTTAGAGTATTACAAATCCAAGTATGTTTAAATAGTCATACAGTGCAAATATATGAACAATTTAACAGATTTTTGTCACGTTTTCCTATGTGCCAAGAATAGACAGAAATTCTTCTGATTCTCTTACATGAGTGCTTATAAGTGAAGTCAGAAGACAAACTTTGTATTATGGTATTATTAGGTGAATATCAGGGCTTATGTATTTGTGTCAGGGATTTGATACCTAATTATGACATTTTGTGATATCATTGCATTTATATTGCCATTTTGGCAATCATGGCTTGTTATGGATACTGCTAGATTTCTGGCTTAACCCATAAAGGCAAGTTTATTTCCCGCCAGGAGAAATGGCTTGACAAGCATGATAGCTCTCTGTGATTTCATAGGTTAGTAACTGTAGTTTACATCAAAAAGCAACTTTGGTTTGTGGTCTTTCCAAAAGCAACAAGCCAGAGTTCCTAGTTCTTTAGAATGTTAGATGCATTATAGAACATTGATAGACAGATTGTTTGAGCTATTTTTGAAGATGTATGGAGGGCGTACTTGTCACTGCTATGAAAACTGGTTATTCCCAAAACCTCAGCAATATGCAAGAGATAGATAGATGTATATACTGTATGCACATACATATATGTACCAGAAGGTCAATTAACTCTCATGATAATGTTTGCCATTTAAGGGAGAGCTTTGTAGAATGAAAGATTGTATTGCAGATAAACATATTTCAACATGATGCTTTGCTTTGCTGTGTGCTATCTTATTTTATTAAAAAAAATAAAGACAAGTAAACATAGATTCATGATGCCTAGTCTTATTTATATAGAATTGTCTGCATCTGTTTAACTACTTCCACTGGCAGGAGAAGTTATAGAAAAATGAATTGAGCTCTACTAGCTTGCCACTTGTTCTATGCTAGAAATAATTCATTGTGGTCTATGCCTATTAATGTAGTCAGATAGGTAGATATTTTAGAATTTGGTTAAAGGATGGTTCAAATTTGCACTACAGTTTGCATAAGGTTAAACTGGATGGAATTTTGGCAGAACAGAATCCAGAGGATTTCCATGGAAGAGAAATAAATAAAAGCTGCTTAAATTTACCAAGTTGAAATTTATTGTGATTATGAACACCAGTCTTACTGAATAGCATAAGAATATCAATATGATGGGAGTGGCAGTTGTTTGGCCCTGAAATTGCACTCTTCCTCCCCCCCTCCCTCCACACACACACACAGACACAGTTTTGTTACCAGCCACATATACACTCTGCTTATGTATACTTCTTATGCAGTCAAATAATGCTGTCCCAGCAACTCAGTGACTTTCATTACATGGAGAATAGTAGGGAGACAAGAATGAATACTCCCTCTATTACCCTGGTATCTCTATGCAACCTAAACTGTTCTGGGATAAAAAATAAAATTTCATTTCCCTGTTGTCTCTTCAGATTTACTTTTAGTGCAATCCTTGCTTTTACTATCAATTTTCTAAAATCCTTTTGTAAGGCTTGGTAAATATTGAATCATTGGCCTAAGAACAACAAAATCTGCTTTTAATGCAAGCTGTCTTATTGGAGGTAACTAGAATTACAGGAAACAATTCTCTTTGTGGATTACACAAGTATGGCTTGATAAATTGAATGTAGATAAGATCTAAAATGTGAAACAAAATGTATGGGCTAATAGGTAGATAAGGGACAAAATTACCGTATTTTTCTGAGTATAAGAGGCACCTTTTTCCTCCCTAAAAGTGGCTGAAAATTTGGGTGCGGCTTATACTTCGAATGTAGCTTTTTTTCCAGCCCTAACTAGGTGCTAACAGAGCTTCCCAGCTCTTACCTTGCAGGCTTTTTCATTGTTACTCTCTCCAAAGAATGTTTTTCCAGCCCTAAGTCTTTGCAGGGTTTTTTTCATTACCCTACTTGCTCCGAATAAGTTTTTTTCTAGCCCTAACCAGGTGCTAACTATCTTCCCAGCTCTTACCTGCTTGCAGACTCTTTCATTGTTATTCTCTCAGAAGAAGGTTTTTTTAAGTCCTAACCAGGGGATAAAATAATGTGCTGAAGCTGCTCTGAATAAGTTTTTTTTTAGCCCTAACCAGGTGCTAACGATCTTCCCAGCTCTTACTGGCTTGCAGGTTCTTTCATTGTTATTCTCTCAGAAGAAGGGTTTTTTAAGTCCTAACCAGGAGATAAAATAATGTGCTGAAGCTGCTCTGAATAAGTTTTTTTCTAGCCCTAACCAGGTGCTAACTATCTTCCCAGCTCTTACCGGCTTGCAGACTCTTTCATTCTTATTCTCTCAGAAGAAGGTTTTTTTAAGTCCTAACCAGGGGATAAAATAATGTGCTGAAGCTGCTCTGAATAAGTTTTTTTTTAGCCCTAACCAGGTGCTAACGATCTTCCCAGCTCTTACTGGCTTGCAGGTTCTTTCATTGTTATTCTCTCAGAAGAAGGTTTTTTTAAGTCCTAACCAGGAGATAAAATAATGTGCTGAAGCTGCTCTGAATAAGTTTTTTTTTAGCCCTAACCAGGTGCTAACGATCTTCCCAGCTCTTACTGGCTTGCAGGTTCTTTCATTGTTATTCTCTCAGAAGAAGGTTTTTTTAAGTCCTAACCAGGAGATAAAATAATGTGCTGAAGCTGCTCTGAATAAGTTTTTTTTTAGCCCTAACCAGGTGCTAACGATCTTCCCAGCTCTTACTGGCTTGCAGGTTCTTTCATTGTTATTCTCTCAGAAGGTTTTTTTTAAGTCCTAACCAGGAGATAAAATAATGTGCTGAAGCTGCTCCGAATAAGTTTTTTTCTAGCCCTAACCAGGTGCTAACTACCCTGTTTCCCCCAAAATAAGACATCCCCTGATAATATTTATATTTATTTTTATTTTATTTATTAAAATTTCTATGCCGCCCAACTCCCGGGGGACTCTGGGCGGCTCACAGCAGATTTAGAAACACATAAAAAACAATTTTTAAAAGGAGCCATATTAAAATACTATCCATTAAAAAACAAACTTTCATTCATACCCTGCCTGCCGGAAGAGCCAAGTTTTTATTGCTTTACGGAAGGCCAGTAGGGTGGGGATGGTCCTGATCTCTGGAGGGAGCTGGTTCCAAAGGGAGGGGGCTCCCACAGAGAAGGCCCTCCCCCTAGGTCCCGCTAGCCGACATTGTTTGGTCGACGGGACCTGGAGGAGGCCGACTCTGTGGGCTCTAACCGGTCGTAGGGAGGTATGCGGCAGGATGCGGTCCCGAAGATAACCTGGCCCTGAGCCATGTAGGGCTTTAAAGGTAACGACCAACACCTTAAATTGGATCCGGAGACTAATGGGCAGCCAATGCAGCTGGCGGAGGATAGGTGTTACGTGGGTGCATCTAGGTACACCCACCACAGCTCGCGCAGCTGCATTTTGCACCAATTGCAGTCGCCGGACACTCTTCAAGGGTAGCCCCATGTAGAGCGCATTGCAGTAATCCAGCCGTGAGGTGATAAGGGCATGAGCGACTGTAAGAAGTGCATGATAAGGGCATGCTGATAAGGGCATGAGCGACTGTAAGCCCAATCAGGCTTTTGAGTGCATGGCAATAAGGCCAAGCGCTTATTTCAGGGTCCAAAAAAATATAAGACAGGGTCTTATTTTCGGGGAAACACGGTATCTTCTCAGCTCTTACCGGCTTGCAGGCTCTTTTATTGTTACTCTCTCAGAAGAATGTTTTTCCAGCCCCAAGTCTTTGCAGGGTTTTTTTTCATTGCTCTACTTGCTCTGAATAAGTTTTTTTCTAGCCCTAACTAGGTGTTAATGATCTTCCCAGTTCTTACTGGCTTGCATGCTCTTTCATTGTTACTCTCTCAGAAGAAGGTTTCTTTAAGTCCTAACCAGGGGATAAAATAATGTGCTGAAGCTGACCAGACTAAGGATGCTAGCCAGATGAATACCTGGTAGGCAGATTGTTTTCCCCTATTTTCCTCCCCAAAAACTAAGGTGCGTCTTATATTCCGGTGCGTCTTATACCCGAAAAATACGGTACATCTGTATTATTTATTCCCTGTTCTACAGACTATGGAGATAATACAGAAAATACTGTTTTACATTACAATATATCTCAAAGCTGTACTGTGCTTTAGATTTGAATGCAGAAAAGTATTTCAGAGCATGAAAATGTGAATGTGCAATTCTTGAATCCAAGCAAATATTTTCCTGAGTTAGTTGACAACTGCAGAGGACAGCCACTGTAAGCATTTCTGCCAATAAAGCTAGCAGAAATGCTTACATTGACAGAAACTAAGATAAAAGTGCATATTTCAGCTGTTTCCTCTGAACATCCAAAATGATGCCTAGCTCATTGGCATATAACATGTCCGCATGTTTAGAAGTTCAGTCTCATTCATCTGCAGTGAAATTGATGAATGATAAAAATATTTTGTAGGAACGTTCATCATATCTTTGTAGTTCCTAACTATGTCGATTAAAACATGCTTGATATTGGCAGAAGGGTTTATCACTTAGATCAGTGGTTCCCAAAGTGGGCGGTACCGCCCCCAGGGGGCGGTGGGAGGCCAGGGGGGTGGTGAGAGGGGACAGGGCGGGCGGTAGGTGGTTTGCCGGTCCTGTCCCCGCGCCGCCACCGATGTCCACCCAATCGCCTGCTCGCCTCTTTTCCCGCCACTCTTTTCCCGGCGGGGACTGGGCGGGCCGCGAGACAGGCATCTTACTGGACTTTTAACAGCTCCGTGTGTCACCAACCTTGGCAACTTTAAGACTTGTGGACTTCAACTCCCAGCAAAGCTGGCTGACGAATTCTGGGAGTTGAAGTCCACAAGTCTTAAAGTTGCCAAGGTTGGAGACCCCTGGAAAGCTTGCAAAATACAGAAACTCTTCTCGCGAGGGTGAGCAATTAACAACTCGCAGCGAGAAGAGTTTCTATATTTTGCAAGCTTTTTTCCCTAGAGATCAGCCGACAGAAACACGGAGCTGTTAAACCAGTAAGACACGGGATGGGGGGGGCGGACAGGGGCTGGGTGGGGGGGTTGGGTTGGGGAGACGGGAGGAGGAGGAGGGAGACCTTGTGGGGAAATCGCAACTGCCTCTTTTCCGCTCCTTTGGCCAAGAGGCGCTGTGGCCGGAAAGTCGGTCCGGAAAGAGGGCAGCGATGGGGGGGGGAGATCGGAACAGTTGCCCACCAGAGTTTCTGTCGCCTTCGCCTGCCTCCCTTTCCTTCCTTCCTTCCTTCCTTCCTTCCTTCCTTCCTTCCTTCCTTCCTTCCTTCCTTCCTTCCTTCCTCCCTTCCCTTCCCTTCCCTTCCCTTTTTCCTTCCTACTTCCCTTCCCTTCCTTCCCTCTTTTTCCTTCCTCCGTTCCTTCCCTTTCCTTCCTTCCTTCTGTCTCTTTCCCTTCCTTCCCTCCTTCCCTTTCCTTCCCCTTCCTTTTCCTTCCTACTTCCCTTCCCTTTCCTTCCTCCCTTTTTCCTTCCTACTTCCCTTCCCTTCCTTCCCCCTTCCCTTCCTTTTCCTTCCTCCCTCTCCTTTTCACCTTTAATTTCCCTCTTTCTTTCCTCCCTCCCTCCTTTCCTCCCTCTCTCCCTTCCTTCCTTCCTTCCTCCTTCCATTTCCTTCCCTCTCCTTTCTTCCTTTTCTTTCTCTTTCCTTTCCTTTCTTTTCCTTCCTTCCTTCCCTCCCTCCCTCTATTTTTCTCTCCCAAACAACCCCAAGTTAAATCCTCCCCTTGGCCATT
Organism: Diadophis punctatus similis; assembly: GCA_023053685.1. Lineage (NCBI taxonomy): Eukaryota > Metazoa > Chordata > Lepidosauria > Squamata > Dipsadidae > Diadophis > Diadophis punctatus. The sequence continues at coordinate 11,365,165 of JALIGW010000008.1, forward strand.
GTGCGTGCATGTGTGTCTCATCTTCTAAAAATCATAACTTCCCACCTCACCCCAAACGCCCAGTACCACCCCCTTCCCCATCCCACTGAAGATCCCAGGTGCCCAACCTCCTGCGCCCCCCCCCCCCGGCAACCTCTCCGCATACCCGTCTCATAATGTGGTCTTCGGCCTCGCCTCCTCTTCCCACCTAACACACAGCTCTCGCTCGTCCCTGCGATGCCATCTTCCCCTGCCCCCGGATGGATAGCAATTTAGGCAGGCACGACACACTACCAGGTGAGGAGGGGGATTTCCAGCTGTGCCTGCTCCCTCCACCCGGCCTCGGTCCTCCGAACTGCTCTGTGCCAAGGAAGGCAATTCGGAGGGTGCCAGCGCTTCCCACGGGGGAGAGGGTGTATTTCCAGGAAGCCCCTTGAATGTGCCAGTGGGGGGGAGAAGACCCTCCCCCATGTGCATCTGTCCCACCCACCCCCTCCGTTGACCACTTCTGCAGTTTTCTTTCCTTTCCAGGCTCTGTTTGGTCATCCAGTTGAGCCAGCCTCGGCGAGGAACCAAAATGGCTTGTGTGTTTGTTTGTTTGTTTTTGCAACCAAATACAAACCAGGTTTGGGGGAACCGGTTTCAAAACCTCCCAGTTTTCCAAACCTGGAAGTTTTCGGCCACGCACGCACACACACACTCACACACACCCAGTGGCTCAATGTGGGATAGATTTCCCACCTACCCCCAGCCCCTCTTTTCAAACACGCCCCTCTTCCTCGCAGACAGAAGCATGTTTTAAATTGCCGTAGGCAGAGCCCAGAGGAGCCAATGTAGTCCCGCGGGGTGTTTGATATATATAGATATAGATATATAGATATATAGATATATAGATATATAGATATAGATGTGTGTGTGTGTGTGTGTGTGTATGTATGTATATGTGTATATGTATATGTATATGTAGGTCTTTGGGTATTCGGGTTTTCTCCCGCGTGGAATTGGAAGTGTCTTGGCGACGTTTCGATGAAGTCTCATTCATCATCTTCAGGCTGGTGTCTTCTGCTTCCTGCTTCTAGGAGCAATGTGAGATTGCTGCTGTTTCTTCCTTTTAACTGCCAGTGGAGGTTTGAACTGATAGGATGGGAGCTTGGCTGTGTTCTGATTGGTTGGAGGTGTGTTCTGATTGGTTGGGGGCTTGGCTGTGCTCTGATTGGCTGGGGGGTTAGCTGTGCTCTGATAGGCTGGGGGTGTTCTCAGGTTACTCTGTCTTGCAGGGGCATTTGAGCTGGTGAGCTGCATTGCTGCTGTTTGGCTTCTGGTTCGTGGTCGTGCCACATCTTCATGGAGGGTGTCAGTTTGCTTCATGTATGGATTGGAGGGGTTTAAAGTGGCTAATGATGCAGCTGTAGTATGGCTTCTGGTTTGTGGTCGTGCTTCATTGGTGTGGGTTTGGGTTTGCTTATTGCGTGGATGTGTGGTGGTGACATCTTGTGTGGTTTTCGTGAGTGTGGGTTTGGTGTCATTCTTTGTGTTAGGGACTCGTTTGTCAGTAAGGGCGGGTTTCCAAATGGCTGGTAGGCGGGAGGTGTCATCTCGTTTATTCATGCTGTGTGGGCGTTTTTCTATCTCGATGGCTTCTCTGATTATTCTGTTAAAGTGTTCAGTTTTGGCGATAGTTCTGGTCTTTTTAAAGTCTATTTTATGTCCTATGGCTTTAAGATGTTGGACCAGGGAAGAAGTTGGTTCCTCTTTTTTGACTGTGTTCTTGTGTTCTTCAATGCGTGCACTTATTCTTCTGTTGGTTTGTCCAATGTATGTGGTGGAGCAGGCGGTGCATGGAATTTCATATACTCCTTGATTCCATGCACCGCCTGCCCCACCACATACATTGGACAAACCAACAGAAGAATAAGTGCACGCATTGAAGAACACAAAAACACAGTCAAAAAGAGAGAAAATAAGGAAAGAAAAAGGAAGGAAGGAAGAAAAGAAAGAAAGGGAGAAAGAAAGAAGGAAAGAAAGAAAGACAGACAGAAAGAAAAAATGGTAGGTAGGAAGGAAGACAGAAAAAGAAAAAAAGAAAGGGGAAGGGAGGAAAGAAAGAGGAAAGAGGGAGGGAGGAAGGAAGACAGAAAGAAGACAGAAAAAGAAAGGAGGGAAGGGAGGGAAAAAGGAAAGAGGGAGGGAGGGAGGAAGGAAGACAGAAAGAAAGAAGAAAGAAAGAAGGAAGGAAGGAAAAGATGGTAGGAAGGAAGGAAGACAGAAAGAAAGAAAAAGAAAGAAGGGGAAGGGAGGAAAGAAAGAGAAAGAAAGAAAGAAAGAAAGAAAGAAAGAAAGAAAGAATTATGACCACAATTGAGCCTAACATTTTGGTTGCTAAGCAAGAGCGTTGTTAAGTGAGTTTCACCACATTTTACAAGTTGGCCATGCCCACCCGGTCACCTGACCACTAAGCCACGCCCACCTGAGGAGGTGGGGTGGGGCGGTGAGGATGAGTTTGTAGCACCAAGGGGGGCGGTGGACTAAAAAGGTTTGGGAACCACTGACTTTGATTTTCTGTCTTTCTGTTTTTTTGTTGGTTTTTTTGGGTACTTCAGAGATGGGTTTCTCCCGGTTCGGACTGGTTCGGCCGAACTGGTAGCAAGTCACTGGTGACATCAAGATGACATCACGAAACCGGATTGGTCGGTGCAGGTCCTTGGACGCCGCCATCTATTTTTGGGGAATTTTTTTTAAAAAAAAATTTGTAGGAATTTTTTGGGGGGAATTTTTTCCGGGTTTTTTTCTTCTGCGCAGAGCCGAGTTTCCGGCACTGTGCATGCGCCACCAACTTGTTTTTTGCTTGTTTTTTGCTTCTGTGCATGTGCAGAAGCTGAGTTTTCAGCGGGGGAGGAACGCTTGCCCGACTGTTCCCTCCTTAAGCAACCTCGGAAGTTTTCAAGCTCTTCTGGAGAGGTGGTTTTTTAAAAGAAAACCACCAAAAAGCTGCAAAATCCGGAGCTGACAGTCTCCGGTAAGACATGCGCATCTCCTGGCCCACCCCACCCCATCCCCTGCCCCACCTGCCACCCCAAAATTGCACCCCACTGCAAGTGTCTCTCAGCCGTTGTGTGCAGGGAAAAACCTTAAACAGTAAAGAAAAACTTCTCATGAGTGTGAGGCAATTAACAACTTCTTGCATGAGTGAGAAGTTTTTCTTTACTGTGCAAGGGCTGGGAGTTGCTCTGAGGCTCCGAGGAGCAAAACGTCCGCCCCCCAAATTTCAGGCCCGCAGCGAGGGATGAGGTAGTCACGTCAACAGCTCGGTCTCCCGCCATGATGAAGCCGAGCTCCGGCAGGGCTTGAATCTGCATTGCAGAAAGACTCCGTTCTTGGGGTGCGCGCACTCCAGGCTTCCTCTGGAGACACCCACCCAACCTTCCTACAATTGCCGGGCACTTCTTTCTTGGTCTGCCAGTGCCCCTTTGCCTCTTACCGTGCCTGGGTGGGGGGGTGTCTCCAGAGGAAGCTTGGAGTGCGCGCACCCCAAGAGCAGAGTCTTCCTGCAATGCAGATTCAAGCCCCGCCAGAGCTTTGCTTGGACATGGCGGGAGACCAAGCTGTTGACGTGACCACCTCCTCCCGGCCTTGTTCCCTCTGCCAGTCGGGAAGCCAGGTTCAGTCCGAGCTGGTCACCTCCCGGCCTGATGCCATTCCCCCCTTGCCCGCCATTTAATTCTCCTGTTCCTGGGGTCGGGCAGCCCAGCTACTGTTGCCTCGGCTCTTGGCAGGTGAAGAATCTATGGGCGAAGCGAGCCCTTCTGGGGAGGGCAGTGGGGAGCAGCTCTCCGGCCATCGCGTGGCCAGAGAATTAAGTGCCCCGAAACGCGCCTATGTCACCGGGTTGACCTCAGACCCCACAAGGCAGTGGAAGCTGGAACGCCGCCACAATCTGAGCTCTGTTTGGAGTGGGTTGCAAACAAGATGCAAAGTGGCTCCCAAACAGAATGAAGCGGGCGTGGCACACCCATAGCTGCCGCTTCTTTGCAACAGCCAAGGATGGAAGAGGTGCCTCTTCGTCCTTGGCTGTTGGAATAAGTGGCGGCTTTGGTGGCTGCCATGCCTGCTTCGTTCTCCGGTCCCTTTCCTTCCCTCACTCGGCTGCTACTGCCGGGGTGCTGCCAGGGTAAGTGTGGGGTGTGTGTGTAAGGGGGGGCATGGACCGTTCGGCGCTGAGGTAGAAGCAGCCATGGTGGCGGGGAAAGTGAGGCTTCTTTGCCAGCCTCCCAGCTGGCAAAACAGAACTTTTTGCCGTGGCTAGGTGGGAAGGGCATGGCCCTGAGGCGGGGAGTGGCTCGCCCGGGCGGCTGCTGCAACAGCCGCGGGAGGAGCAACCCTTCTCGCCTCTGACGGGCCTTCCCCACTGTTGCATTAAAGAATGCATCTGCTCCTGCTGCCCCATGGGGGTGGGGAAAGCGAGGCTTCTTTGCCAGCCTTCCAGTGGCAAAACAATTTTTCACCGGTTTGTGCGCGTGGCATGTGACTGAGGGTGTGGGCGTGAGTGATGTCAAGTTGGCCACGCCTACTCAGTCACATGACCATCAAACCACACCCACAAAATAAGCCACGGCCACAGAACTGATAGTAAAAAAAAATTAGAACCCACCCCTGGGCTACTTGGAAGGGTTTCTTCACTTTCAAAGTATCTTGTTGGAGATTAAAAAAAACTTTGTTAAGATTGTGAATGAGGATCTCTATCTGCTGTTAAGTAAAGTTGTTCTGTCATTTACCTGGCAGAAAACTACAACAGGTCCTGTTCTCACATCACATCATATTCCAAAAGGTGTGTGAAAAACAATGTTGTTAATACAGGTCATGCTTTGGTAGGACACAATCTGGGGTCTTTAAATAAGACATTCCGAATTACACAAAGCAAACATGGAGCATAGGCAATCTTTTAAAATGAGCTAGGGTTTTATCAAGTATTTCTGGGTTAAATAACTCATTTTCAGGCTGGGGTTTGAAGAAACATATTCAAAGAAAATGTCAATGAAGTGCTAAGATAACTGGGTTGTAATCCTTAAAACAGTTTTCTGAAAATAAACGTAGTAAAATATCCCCATTTATTTTTACTTTTGGAGTACTATTGGTATTATATAATTGGCTGCATGTTTACTCAGAAGTAAGCTTCATAATTATCTAAGTTTACTTTCTGAAGACTAACATTCAGATCTGTAACCCTTATCCTTTCAAACTAATTTTTCTAGGAAAAATTCACTTATATGTTCCCCTGTCTATGTTAATTGATCAATGTATGGGTCTGGATGGGGTTCAGACTTCAACTGAACCTTAGTAAAATGAAGTGGCTGTGAGTGGGCCCCTCTATATCCAGGAGTTTATTATATTTAGTCCTGGATAGGGTTGCAATACGCCAGACAGACCTGGTGCAAAACTTGGGAGTCCTCTTAGACTCATGGTTCCTGATGAAAGAACTGGTGGCAGCCATGGTCAGGAGTGCTTTTGCACAACTTCACATTGTGTGCCAGTTATGCCTCTTCCTGGACAGGGTGGCCTCAACTTGGTCACTTATGTCCTGGTCATTTCCTGATTGGACAATTGCAATGTAGGGTACATGGGGCTACCCTTGAAAATTATCTGGGAGCTTTAGCTGGTGCAGAATGTGCACTATACTGGGTTCCCAAAGAAGGGCACATATAATACCTTTGCTCCGCAAACTGCATTGAGTACAGGTTTGCCTCTGGGTCCAATTCAACCTGTTGATTATTACTTATAAATGCTACCATGACATAGGGCCAGGCTACAGAACTAGCTTTGCTCCATTTATCGGCCCATCTTATTTGTTCAGGCAAGGAAGATATGCTACAAACTTCATTAAGTCAAAGAATTTCAACTGGCAGGGAAGAGGAATAACACATTCTCTGACACTGCCCTGTATTATGGAACATCTTTCCCTCAGATGTGAGGAAAGCACCCAATCTCTTGGCCTTCTGCAAAAGGGCCAAAACTTAGCTCTGTAGCCTTGTGTGGGAGACAGAGATCCACACAATCATGGGCTGGTTGCCCTATTGACCCTCCACACACATCTGTATTAACACCTGCTAATTCCCCATCTTGGAATTCTTCATCTTTTGAAATTTCTCTGTTTTTATAATTTTAAAATTTTATTCCTAAATATTCTGATTTAAATGTTTAATTTTATTGATTATATTGTATACTGCCCAGAGCTCCTCTTAGAGGAAGATGTGCAACAAACAATTAAATAAATATCCTATTATTTGTTTTTGTTATATATTCATTAGAACAGAATATTATAACTTAGGGTAGTACTATAGAATTCATGTTGGTCTTTGAGCTCAGTTGTATGCCTGGTGATGCTTCATCATGTAACTAAATAACATTCTTACTATATGTTTCCATTATGAAAGTTGAAGTCTAGGGTTACACTTTGTTGGTATAAATCTCTATAAATATTTTGTGGAAATCTCAAACACTTTAGTAATAGTGTTTTAGAAGTACTCATTTTAGGAATAGTGTTTCAAGGATGATAGAATTTCTCATACCTTCTAAGAAATATGTTTTTATTGTTTTAAGAACTTTTTAAATTGAAATTATAGAAATATGTATAGCATAAACCAATAGTGATTGGCTATGTTTCTGGGCCTCAAGCATTACTGCTGATCACCAGCATTTCAGTCTAGATCTGAGATCAATAATTTAATGATGATATTAGATATTATTTTAGAAAGTTCAATTATGCCTTTGGGAGATCTGGTGTTTGCCTACACTTCTGAGTCCTGAAGTATAGAACAGTGGCTACAAACACATAAAAAGGGCTTCAATTATATCTATACCATCAGAGTGGATTAGATTTAAATCACGTCAATTTAAATCATGATTTAAATCATGCTTTAAATCACTAGTAAAAAGGCTTGATTTAAATCAACTTGATTTAAATCATAATTTTTAAAGAGCAACTGTGATCTCTGTCCGGTAGCGGTTCCGCTGACCCACTGTTGACTTAACGACAGTCCCAATATTGCAGAATATATAGCCTCATGCTACATAACTAAGCTCCATTTCATGCTGAATAAACTAAATTATGAATGTATCTTAAATAGAAAACTATTTTTAGATATATTTTTACTCCAAAAGCATTTTAGTAAAATAAATTTAATTTTTAAGAAATCCTATTATTTTATTTTTATTTTAAAAATCATCAATTTTTATCCATCCTGTATACCATTTTGATGCTGTTTATCCCTCTCATAGTTACTGTTTTGAAAGTATGACTGCCACATACACACATATACTCATAGTCATGTAATCACGTTTTGGGTACTTGGCAATTGGCTCACATTTATGACCAGTTGTAGCATCTTACAATCATGTGACCATAATTTGCAATTGTTTTTTCTGTTTTTTCCATAGAATGACAGAAATATCACTTGTTAATATGCTGGATTTACTTAGACACATAGATCGCTTAACAACTGTAGTGACTTGATTTATGACCATTGTAAAATGGTCAATTTATGAACAAAATTCTGGGCTCCATTATAGTTTTGTGTATATGAATACTTTGAATACAGGCATTCCATTCTAGAATATTTATTGTGGATCCTACTTCATTTGTTTTTGCTTGTTGCCACTCATCTCACCTTCTTGTCCTTTATAAACTCATAATTACATATTATGAATAACTATGTATCATATTCTTAAATAAGCTTTATGATGCTAATGAAAAGTATGTGAGTCTGAAATAGAATGTATGGAGAACTCACTGAAACTGCATAATCTCATGTTCTCTTCTATAATTGTTTGGGTAATACTATCCTGTCCTGCTAGTATGACCCTAGGCATACCCAGGTAGGGCGGTTGTAAAGTCCCATTACAAATCTCCTTGCCACTGTTCATGTTTTTGTGCAAATGTTAAAGAACACATGTTTTCAGATGTTACATATAATTCAGTTTTTAAGTAGTGGCTATTTTGGTAGTAAATTACGGTTTCCCCCCCAAAATAAGACCTATCCCAAAAATAAGCCCTAGAATGTTTTTTATGTCTGCCTAATATAAGTCATACTCCCAAAATAAGCCCTACTTAAGAGCCTGCCGCATGCCTATTCTCGATGGTCTGGTAGGAGCATCCACTTCCGTTTGCTAGGAGACTAAGTTGTAACAATTTCCTGGTCACGCCCCCTCTGCTCGGCTGAGTCCTCCAGTTTTTTACAACTCAGTTAGCCAAGGAGAAGTGTTTCACTCAGCTCCAGCAGATTGAAGTCAATAATAAAAAAACAGGAGGATTCCAAAATTTCTATAGCTTTCTTAGCCAGCTTCTACCATCAAAGCTTGGTGAAGAGGATCGGGGAGCAGGCAAGGATCAAAAATTGCAACAGCTTCGGCTGCTCTGCAGGTCTGCAGCTGCCAGTGAGTCAGCGTGATCGTTCCGGGCTTCCGGATTGTCAGCTTTCACCAAGGAGGTCTTATCGGAGGGCAGTTTTCCGGGGTTAACCCCTTGAGGGGATCCCCCATTGAGGCGGGCACCTGTCTCCCCAACTAGCCGCTGGCGTGTGGGCTGGTCTTCTCCTTTCTTTCTTCCTCCCTCCCTTCCTTCCTTCCTTCCTTCCTTCTTGCAAACCAATCCCCACCGTGGCTCCTTTCTCCCTCGCCCAGCCTTCCTCCAAGACGCCAAGTGGAAACAAGGTAGGTGGGTGGGTTGCTCCCCTCCCCTCGGAAGAAGAAGGAGCCTCTGTCGCCGTCTCCCGCGGGACTCCAGCCACCCGACTGAGTCTCCGACCGCGGCACCGGCAGGGTTGACGCGCATGGGAGTGAAGGAGAGCGTGCGCTACCGCTGCTGCTATCATACTGAAACTTCCGAGCTGGGAGGAGCTCAAAAATGGCCCCTGCTGCATCCCTGCCATTCTCCAGCCAAAGGAGCCCCGGAGCCCCGACACTGCCCTGCGTCTCGGTCTCCTGCTGCCACCGCCAGCCGCAGCCTTCCCAGCAGCTGGGCGCGCGCTGGAGGGACCGCAGAGCAGAGGCGCCCGGCGAGCGGTGCGAGAGGCGCAGGGATGTCAGAAGTGGCATCGGCGGCAGCAGGCTCCTGCCCGCGTCTCCTGCCTGCCTCTTGCCTTAGGCCGCCGGGCGCCTCTGCTCTGCGTTCCCTCCTGTGCGCGCCCACCTGCTGGGAAGGCTGCAGCTGGCGGTGGCGGCAGGAGACCGAGACGCAGGGCAGCGTCAGGGCTCCGGGGTTCTTTTGGCCGCTTGGCTGGAGAATGGTAGGGATGCAGCCGCGGCCGTTTTTGAGCTCCCCCCAGCACGGAAGTTTCAGTACCCGGTGTATAAGATAACCCCTGACTTTTGAGAAGATTTTCAAGGGGTAAAAAGTCATCTTATACGCCGGAACATACGGTAGGTCTACAATTACATGGCTTCGCCAATTGCAGGCCAGATTACCTTCCGAGGACACCTATTTACACCATGATCATAACAAGATCCTAGGGGCCACGGAGTACTCGGCTGATGCTACATTGAACATGGCTAAGTTCGCTTCTAGAGCTCTTGCCGCCAATGTCTTGTCACACTGTCTTCTGTGGCTCCGCCACTGGAAAGCCGATCTACATTCCAAATGGCTGTTGGCTTCAGCCCCCTACAAGGGTGTTAACCTTTTTGGAGAGGTGCTTGAGCCGATCCTCATCGAGACCAGAGATAAGCGGAAGGTTCTGCCATCCCAACAGAGGTGGGCGGATCGCAGGGCCACGCCTTATTTCAGGCAGTTTTTTCGTTCTTCAGAACCCAATGTTTATGCATCGCAATCCCATTGCCCTTATGTGCAGGGCTCAGAAACAGCACAAGAGAGACCAGGTTCGTCGCTCCTTTCCAGCCAAGCGGCCCTTTCGAGGGGGCTACAACAGATCCTCGTGTAGGGTTAAGTGATCTTCAAGCCGACCTTCAACTCTTTGCAGCTCAACTCTTTGCAGCTCAATGAGAAGGAACTTCATCTGACGCCTGGGTTCTCAGTACCATCAAATTTGGCCTCAAACTAGAATTCATATCCACCCCCCCGGCCGGTTTTCTTCAGTGTCCTATGCCTAGGAACCACCAAAAGAGGCTTCTGATGGATCTGGAAATTCAGCATCTACTTCAGATACAGGTCATAGAAATAGTTCCCGGGGACCAAAAAGGAACAGGATTTTATTCCATTCTTTTTCTCGTTCCCAAAAATTTGGGGGTTGGAGGGGCATACTCGATTTGAAAAGACTCAACCGCTATGTGACGTATCAGCGTTTTAAGATACAGTCCCTTCGAACCATCTTCGGTGGCATCTGAAAGAGGGACTTCATGTTATATGTGGACCTGAAGGAGGCCTACCTCCTTGTCCCTGTTCATCCCGATCACAGGAAGTATCAGGTTCATGTTTGCCAGGCGTCACTACCAATAAAGGGCCATGCCCTTTGGGCTGTCTTAAGCCCCAAGAACCTTTACCAAAATTCTGGCAGTGGTAACAGCCTCTCTCAGGGCACTGCCCATCAGGACACAATGCTATCTTGACGATATTTTAACCCAATCGACTTCCTCTCTCCAGGGGACCGTGGCTCTCCAGACTATCATCCGGACCCCCCAGGCCCACGGATTTTCGGTCAACCTGAAGAAGAGTCATCTCATTCTCATCACGCGCCTCCTACATCTTGGAGTGGTGATAAACTCCGAATCAGGCTGGGTTCATCTCTCTCAAGACAGGTGGGATAGCATTTGGTCCCTAGTATGCCAAGTTCGTTCACTCAGACTTGTGCCCCTGGACATGTTGTCTTGTTTCTTGGGCAAGATGCTCTCCTGCATCGCCATTGTGCCATGGCCACGCCTTCATGCCAGTACTCTTCAGTGGTTCCTGCTGCCACATCAGAGGGCAGACAGGGCACATTCCAAACGGCGGGTACGTCTTCCACCTCGAGTCCTTTGCTCTCTGGCCTGGTGGACGTCAGACTCCATGGTGGTCGGGTGCATTTTCAGGGTACCTCTCCGTGTGACGATCACCATGGACGCCAGTCTGTTTGGCTAGGGAGTGCACCTACGAGAGCAGATGGTTCAGGGAAGATGGTCCCAGAGGAAGCATTGAACAGCATCAACTGGCTGGAACACAGGGCCATTCGTCTGGCGCTGCGTCATTTTCAGGCAGAGGTCAAGCACAGCCACATTCTGATCTTGACGGACAATGTGGCTGCAAAAGCCCATATAAACCGGGAAGGGGGCACTCATTCCCGGTTACTGATGGACGAGGTGGAGAAGCTGGGCAGCTGGGTGGAGAACAAAGTGCTCGCCATCAAAGTGGAACACATTTCTGGGAAGTCAAATCTACAGGCAGACTGGTTGAGCAGGACAACAATCAATCAGTCCGAATGGCGCCTGCACCCAGACATATTCAAGGAGCTGTGCAGGAGGTTCGACACACCGTCAGTGGATCTCTTTGCCCATCCATCCAATGCCCAGTTCCCCAGGTACTTTACCAGGTTTCCGGAACCGGGGTCGGCACAGGTGGATGCCCTTCGCAGCCCTTGGCCTCAAGGGTTACGCCTTTCCTCCTCTTCCCCTCATCCACAGGGTGATCAGGAAGGTGTTAGAGGAACGGGCGAAGGTTCTCATCGCCCCGCATTGGCCCAGATGTCCCTGGTTTGCGGACCTGGTCAGTCTTTTGACGGCCAAGCCCTGGAGGATTCCAGACAACAAGATCTCTTTAAGCCAGGGGGTTGTGATGCATCCAGAACAGCAGTGGTTGCAGTTAACCATCTGGCGCTTGAGCGGGAGATCTTGAGGAAAGACCACTTGTCCACCGAGGGGATCAAGACCATCCAGGCCTCCAGGTGCCCTTCAACGACCCGCATTTATGACTCCACCTGGGTGGCGTTTTCTAAATGTGTGCGAGAAAGAGCATTGATCCTGTGGGGGCTTCCATCCCAAGGATCCTGGATTTTTTGCAAGAAGGGTTGTCTAAAGGCTTGTCACGTAACACCCTCCATAGACAGGTAGCGGCCTTGTCCACAGTTCTGGCTGGTGAGGGCGATCGACCCCTTGGTCATCATCCCAGGATTAGGAGTTTCCTGAAAGGTGCGGCCAATCTTAGACCTCCTGTAATGCACCGTTATCCATCTTGGAACCTGTCATTGGTCCTTCAGGTGTTCACATATTCCCCATTTGAACCCCTGATGTCTATAAGTCTACGCCTTTTGACCCATGGAGGATGGATGGATGGATGGATGGACAGATGGACAGACACACATATAGATAGAGAAGCAGACTTCTACCTATTCCACTACACTTCTTTTCCATAAGGCCTGGTCAGGATAGAATCACAGAAGGATACGAAAAGATCCACCAAGTCTTTTAAAAAATGACCCCCAAAACAAACAAATATTAAACAAGCAAAACCCCTACATCAAATTATTTTTCCTGTTCTTGTAAAAATTCTTCTACCCCCACTGGAAGCTGAATACATTTTCTCCTTGCACATATTGTAGTGTCTATCATTGGCATACTGTGGGCTAGAATCCTGAACAAAAATATTAATAGATTGTGTATCACTTGCTTTAGTTCTGTACTTACATTGAACTGTAGAGTGGATCAGAAGGTATTTAATATTATGATTCTCATGGATATAGTTGTTTCAGAAACTGCAAATGGATTTCTTCTAAGTTAGCTACCCTAATTATAGCCTGCTCTCTGCAGAAAAATCCTTGGATCTTCTTCATTTGTTGTGGAAATATGTTTCTGAGGATTGGTTTTTTGGGGGGAGGGAATGTGTTTATTTGTGAGTGCACGGCGCAAACAGATATATAAAGGTATGTATGTGTGGAGAGAAAGATGCTGAATTTCCTTATGACCTAACATTCCTCTCTTTTTGTCTATCAGCCTGTTTTGAAAATTAGTTAAAACATTTATGGGCAGATTAAGAAATGGATAGATTTGAAATAGATCTGTAATAAACACAAAATAATATGTTAGCAGGGTACAAATGGACACTTGGTACTGATATTTTGGAATCTCCTGGAAAATCCCAGGGGATTTTCAAATACATTCAATTTCAACAAAGGATGTGGAAGAAGTGTATGGAGAAATGTTAGTTTTCCAATTCTTTTCTCATCTCATAGGTTTTGATAGACAAGAAGATGTATTCTCGGCTATTAAAAGATGAAAGAAGCTCATATTGGATAATGTAACACAGGTAGTCTTTGACTTACAGCTGTAAGAATTAGTTATAAGTTGCTGCAATCAAGGTATCACATGACTGGGTTCAAAGTTACAACTGTTTTCCCCCTTGTGGTTGTTAAGCGAACACCACATTTCTACTTCTAAGTGAATCCATTTTTCCTAATGGATGCTTTTTGCTGTAAACTGGAAGTAAATATTGGAAGCCAGCAAAAAATGTCGCAAATTGTGGTCATGTCACTATGTATGCTGCAAATATAAGTAAAGATAAGCTAGTTGTCAAGCACCCAAAATGCGAGCACGTGACCACGGAGGTATGTGTGATTATTGTAACTCTGAAAGTGGTTCATAAGTAGTTTTGGGGAGGTACTTTGTAACTTCAAATTAAGTGATTTGTTGTAAGTTGATGACTATCTATACTGTTATGGGCATGCCATTCACATTTATTTACTTTTAATTGGGGACTTGGAAATCCAAATGTCAAGTTTAATAAACATGGTATTTCATTTGTCTTATTTTTATGGATGCACAGAAAACCTAGACCATGAAATTGTGGCAAGTACCTATATGTTTTCCTGGTCAGAGTTAAGTTCTAATTCCATTTTTTAACACATAATAGGATGATTATTTATAAAAAATAATTTTAGTGAAGCCCAAAATATTTATTGAGTAAGGACTGAAGAATACTACTGCTGTTCCTTTTCCTTTCCATACAAATCAACACAGACAAAATCCTTTAACTGCCCTCCCTCTGAGTCCGGAAAGCAGCAGATGTCTTAGCAAAATCCTTTGTGCACCTTTGTGCATCTGTTGCCTTGTTTTTATTTTGGCTTGACATTCAGATTAGAATAGCTAAAGCAGTCAAGCTACACAGTTTGGTAAAGATTCTCTAGTTACTTATGTTGGGAAGTAAAAAGGGCATCTTTTACCCCCTTCTCAACTGCATAGAGGCTACGTATAGAATAGAGTTAGGAATTCTGCTGCAGGTCAGGCACAAAATTCTTTGGGGTCAGATGTATCACCGAACAGTAAAGAGAAAAGGAAATACTTCATTGCCATACAACAATGTTCTTATTAAACCATACATTAACTAGTTAGGATGCCATGTAATTATGTTCAGTTTTTGGGTATTATATGAACAAATGCCATCTTGTCTTTCGTAATAACTTGTAGGTCTTTCAAGGACACTCTGATGATCTGTATGTGATACCGTGTATTCACTAACTGCTGCTTTACCCTTCTTTTCTCAAGCTTGTAATGGTATGTGGAAAAGAGCAGGGGGGGATGAGCTCCCCCCGGCTCGAAAGCTTCAGTTCGATAGCAGCGGCGGCGGTAGCGTGCGCTCTCCTTGCCTCCAATGTACGTTAACCCTGTCTTAAAATGCAGTAGCATAGGTAGTTTTGGGGAAACCATGATACAGCCATGTAACTCCTCCGTTCTGTTAGCTAACTCTTAGCGGATTTTTCCATGCAATTCAAGGTGCTGGCTGTCACCTTTAAAGGCCTACATGACATGGAGCCAGGTTATTTCTAGAACCACCTGTTCCTAATGATTTTTGTCCATTCTTCTACAACTAGCAGAGTAGCCATTTGCCAATTCCCTTAAGTGAAGCAGTGTTACTTGGTGGCTCCCCAGGAGGTGTGCCTTGTTGGCCTTCTGAAAAGCTGTAAAGACCTGGCTCTTCCCCCAAGACGGGTCAGGATGTTGATTGACTTCTGGTGTGAATGCAGTTTGTTTTAATAAGCTGATACTGCCTTTTAGGAGCCGGGCCTCCTAATAGTTCTGTATAGTCGTTAGGTTTTTTTTTTTTTAAAAAAAAATTCTGTTCACTGCCAGAGTTTCTGAGTAGATGGAGTGCTATATGAATTTGATCAGCTAACAAATGAGCCAATAGGTTTGTAAGGCATGCTACCTCCAATTCAGAAAGTAAAAACTATCAATATTCATTGTGATTAATAATCTAATCCTGTATAAAACCAGGGAGTCTACTTTGAAAAAGTCTGGGTGCTATTATCACAATTGGCAGTTTAGTTATGTGCTTTGTGGGGGGAAAACCTGTATAAAAATACCTACTTGCATTGGAAGTTTTCTTTTATTTAGGTCTGATGTATACATTTCTGCTGCACAGGCTCAAGACAAAGTATCTTAGACTGGTTTTGTTTCAAACTTACTATTCTCTGGAAAAAGATAATATTTTGCTGGCTAGTAGATATTAATTTATGCACCCTTACTTGAGAGTTTCTATCTATAGATTAAAACAACAAATTGATGGCACACAATTAGTTACTTGGGAATAAGTCAGTTGGATAGGGTATAACAATTCTCCATCGTGGGTGGAGCCATCATTGGGATGTCCTCGTCCATTCAGAATGAGGACCGAGTCTGTTAACTTTTTTTGCTGGATCCGCCCTTCTAGGACCCCAGTTTTGACTTGGTCCTCAGTCTGGATGAATGTGATTACCAACTCTCCCTTCCTGAACTTGGCTATCACACTTGTGAGTAATACCTTTAAATTTTTTTGGCTTGGATCTTCAATCAACAGAGAAAGCACTTTTTCATCCAGCGCTCAGCAGTTAAGCCTTGGCTCCTGCTACGGCGCGCCTTCGCGCCTGGAGAAACACGACATAGTCATTGACCGTCAGGGCTTGCCCTAATCTGCCTGCGACACGCAGCACATTAAACCTGGAGCTTGGAGGCATCGACCGTTCTGGCTTGCCCTGGTCTGCCTTAGGAATGAGGTCTAATTTAAAACTCCGCTCTCGACATTCAGTCATTGACCATCTGGGTTGCCCTGGTCTGCCTTCGGAGAGCTCATTCCAGGATTACGGATGGCCCTTTAGTGGGAGGCCAGGCAGCTGCGAGGGAATGCCATTTGTCAGGGCCCCTCGTCCTTTCCCAGTACCAATACATTGCCTCGCAGCTGTTTAATAATTGGCTCCTCCCCACAACCTGCCTCTCCATTCTGCCGGCTGTGGTCGCCGCCCAGATCGCTCCTCTTCTGCCAGCATTGTCAGACGCTAGAGTTAGCTTGCGTCTTCCAGAAGGGCCTGTTAAGCCGCCTCCCATCCATCTCCAGCAGCTTGAGTTCTAATAAAGAGCAAAGTGGTGCCTGGACCTCTGAGGGCTTGCCCTGGTCGGCACCTGGGCCCCCAGATTTTCCCGTCAGCCACCATTTCTCCGGGGTTTCTTCCGGTGGCCATTTTGATTCACCCGGCTCCAAAATGGCGGACACACCCGGGCACACAGATAAAAGACTTCATAAATCACCATGCAGTGCCACGGAGGAGGCAGCGGCTGCTCCTCCTCCCCCCCTCCAACTTTTGTGGTTTCCCGGGGATCCAAGGCAGCTGAGAGGGCCGATCGTCGCAGGGACAAGCAACTCCAAAAAATTGCCACCAGGCCTCACAAGTTGGCCTCAGCCTGCCTTGCCAGTTCCGGCTCCCACTTCTGATGCGGGGGATCTCGCCAATCCTCCCCCTTCTGAGCAGATGGCACTAGATAGCCTGGCTCTCCCCAGGGCGACTGGAGATGTGTGGGGCCCGGCAGGGTTCTCTCGGCCCCCCCCAGGCCGGCTCAGGAAACTGCTCAATCCACCACAGCTATACAAGGGCCCGATCCATTGGCCCCTGCGACATCGGAAAGATCAATCACACTCGATGAGGCTACCCTTCAGAGGTTACTGTTGTCAACGGTGCAGCAGGGGTTATCAGCAGGCCTACAGTCCAGGGACAGGCCTTCTGTGTTAGATGCAGATAGATCGCCTCCAGTCTCTGACTCTCATTCCAGGCCTAGTGCTGAGGGCTACTACTCTGATGTCTCTGAGGAGGAGGTGGCAGAGCAAGATAACTATGAGTTTCAGAGGATGAGGGGACTTCCCAAGAACAACATGTATCCAACGCTCTTTTTCCCATGGGACTCTTCAAGTCCCTCCTTCACAAAGCATGTGCTGCGTCAGGATTGGAACCCTCTCCCGCTCCTGGGCCCTCGAGCTCCCAGCCTCTCGACCCACTATTCTCAGAATTCACGCCAGAAGTAGACATGGTCCTGGCCCCTCAGCTCTTCCTCGACAATGTCCAGCGACAATGGTCGGCCCCGGCCTCGGGACTAATGCCTTTCTCCTTGGATTGAAAACACTTCAATGTGGCAACAGAGCTGTCTTCTCTCCTTGCTGTTCCTACCATAGACACTCCAATAGCGGCTCTGCATTCTTCAACCAATATGCTAGGTGATCCGGAGGAACTGTTGCGGTCGGAGGACAAGAAGTCGGAGCAAGCCCTCATTAGGGTCCGCCAAGTGGCTGCTTGGGCGGTGAAGGCGTCCTCTTCAGCCTCATTCTTCACCCGTTCCTCTCTGATATGGCTACGTCTTATACAAGAACATATCCCGGCATCCAACACTAGAGCTCAGCAAGACCTGAATAAGGTCTTTGCCGCCGCTTAGTACGTAGCAGATGCTACCCTTCATGCCTCCAGGTTCACTTCTATAGCGATAGCAGCCTCTGTCGTCGCTAGGAGAATGCTTTGGCTTCATCAGTGGTTGGTAGATACCGGTCATAAGTGGTGTCTGGCCACATCCCCGTTCCGGGGCCATCACCTGTTTGGAGAACCCTTGGAAACTATTCTCGTTGAAACTCGAGATAGAAGAAAGATCCTGCCATCGCTTTCAAGAAGAGGCAACTTCTGACAGTCACCTTATTCACGGCGGCCCTTTCGGGCCTTTGGCCAGGGCTTCAGCTTCTCCCGGCCTCAAGGTCAGTCCGGATCTCGCCAACGTCAGTCCACGGACAGATCCGGGAGGGGGAGGCAGTTCAAGTGTCCCTTCAGGGGAGGAGGGGGACGGCCTTTCCGTCAGCCCAGATAGCTTCCTTCCCAATCCGCCTATAGGCAGTCGGCTGGTGCTTTTTGCTTCGGCCTGGGAACAGACCTCCAGGGACAGGTGGGTCCTAGAAACTGTTTTTTTAGATTTATTATTAGAGTTGGAAGGGACCTTGTAGGTCATCTAGTCCAACCCCCTGCTCAAGCAGGAGTTCCTACACCATTTGAGACAGATGGCAGTCCAGTCTCTCCTTGAAGGTCGCAAGTGTTGGGGCTCTCACGACCTCTGCTGGCAAGCTGTTCCACTGGTTGATCGCTCTCACCGTCAGAAAGTTTCTCCTCGCTTCCATGTTGAATCTCTCTTTGGTCAGCTTCCATCCATTTTTCCTTGTTTGGCTTTCTGGTACCATAGAGAACAGCCTGACCGTCTCCCATCTGTGGTATCCCCTCAAGTATTGGAACACTGCTATCATGTCACCCCTGGTCCTTCTCTTCACCAGACTGGCCAAGCTCAGTTCCTGCAACCGCTCTTTGTATGTTTTATTTTCCAGACCCTTTATCATCCTGGTTGCTCTCTTCTGCACTTTCTCTAGAGTTTCAATGTCTTTTTTGTAGTGTGGTGACCAAAATTGGATGCAGTACTCTAGGTGTGGTCTGACCAAGGCTTTATAGAGTGGTACTAGTACCTCTCTGGTCCTTGATTGTATCCCTCTATTTATGCAGCTCAGGACTGAGTGTGGTTTCGCCCAGTTTATATGTGTATTTTTGATTATTGTTGCCTAGGTGCAAAATTTTACTTTTCTCAAATTTCTCCAACGGGGGCTGGCCATGGGCCTCTCCCCTAACACCCTCCGGTGCCAAGCGGTGGCTCTTTCCTCTGTTCTCTACTGTGACTAGGTGGAATCTATAGTACAGTTCCCCACAGTTCGTTGGTTCTTGCAGGGGGCTTCCAACCTCCGTCCTCCAGTGATCCACCGTTACCTGACTTGGGATCTTCCCAAGGTGTTGCAGTCTCTCACGGGAGCCCCTTACGAACCGCTTCGATCAACTTCTGTTCGGTACCTCTCCTACAAGGTGGCCTTCCTGGTGGCTATCACGTCAGCTTGTAGGATTTCGAACTTTCAACCCTCTCTATCCACAAGGACTTGTGCATTTTTCACTTAGACCGTGTAGTCCTCAGTCTGGACCCGTCCTTCATTCCAAAAGTGAACTCCACCTTCCATAGGGTGCAAGAACTGGTCCTACCAAATTTTTGTGTGGACCCGACTCATCCGACAGAATGTCTTTGGCACACGCTGGACGTCCGGCGGGCCTTATGAATATACATTGACAGTACTCGTGAATTTCGCAGAACAGAAGCGCTGCTGGTAGCTTTCTTGCCGCACTCGCTGGGACAGAAGGTCTCCGCCACGACCATTGGATGTTGGATTCATGGCACCATTGTTAAGGCGTACGAACTGTCTGCTCTTCCACGGCCGTTGGGAATCATGGCCCACTCCACACATAGTGCAGCAACATTGGCTGCCTGGGCAACGCAAGCACTGCTGGCGGAGGTTTCTCGGGTGGCAACTTGGACGTCGCCATCACAATTCATCCGCCATTACAAAATCGACAAGTTCGCATTGGCTGATGCGGCATTTGGCCGGCGAGTCCTGCAAAGAGTGCACGAGGAGTCTCAATAATCTAGACATGGATTGGGGCCCACCCAGGGGGACTCTGAGGCTTTGGTACGTCCCAACCTGAATGATGGCTCCACCCACAATGGAGAAGGGTTGTTGGTCTTACCTGATACGCCTCTTCCCATCAGGTGGAGCCATCATTCAGCCCAGCTCTTATTGTGTCACATTTTTTCTTGCTCCTCGCTTATGGAATGGCCTGTTGCCATTATCTCTCTGGAAGTTTTTCTCCTGTTGACTGGACTTGTACTTTTGCTTGCCGATATCCGCCCCTGTTTTTGTTGGCGGATTCAGGAAGGGAGATCATAGTCTATCTGGTCAGTGAACCAGAGGTAACCACATCGAGTCTGCTTCAGTCTCGTTGAACCTGGGTCCTAAGAGGGCGGATCCAGCAAAAAAAGTTAACAGACTCAGTCCTCATTCTGAATGGATGAGGACATCCCAACCTGAATGATGGCTCCACCTGATGAGAAGAGACGTATCAGGTAAGACCAACACCCCTTCTCCAATATGCTGAGCAGAGAATCCAAAGAATGGGTTAACTCCGCCTTTCTGCCCATTCTTTGGATTCTCTCTCAGCACACCGAGAAGGAGCGTATCAGGTGAGACCAATGCCCCTTTTAAATGAACTTGTGCTTATTTTCTATAACGAATGCAGAAGAGTATTTGTTTAGCTTTGCTGTATAGAATATTTGCAAAACATAACATAGTGATCGTATAAAAGTGAAAAAAGAATCAACACACTATAATTTGAAATCTGCCCCTAGACTTATGTTAGATGTAAGTATCCCCAGTTCTGATTATTCTGTTGTTTGTCTATTTCTTTGTAGATCATGCAGACTGACATACATATGAGCGAATGGCAAAGGAATTACTTTATTGTCACCTCTGATACTTCTACACCAGGACAAAAAGCAGATGCATATCGTTCACAAATTTTACATATTCAGCATGCATGGGCAAACTCAGATATTTCCCAGGATTGTGCTGCTAACCTTTTCAAAACATATGTAGAAAAATATTCTGAAATTATTGATTCTGATAATGTAGAAAAAGGCTTGAATAACTATGCTAAAGATATTTTGACTATGGTAAGGTATCAGCAGAATGAGAGTGACAAGTGGCAGTCTGCTTTGACAACAGATAATGTGATGGAATTGAAGTGTGTTCAAGCAATGATGCGGGCTGGAAAAATGTTTGAGATGCCTCTGAAAGCGCAAATAGATATATCCATTGATAAACAGGTCACTGTTTCTTCAAATGCTCCCAATCTTACTCTATCAAGTGGTCATGGAGAATCTATGCTTGGAGCTGGTTTGTCAAATTATGTAACTCAAGCAACAGAGATTTATGAGAAGCCATCAACTTCAAAGTGTTATCAAAATGATATATTCTCCTTGCCTAAAACAGGAGTTGCATGTTCTGTTTTGCCTGTGACTATGAATGATGTGTCTTCTAGAGTCCTGACTGGAAATAATGAATCAGCATTTAATAGTTCTCTGAGATCCACAAGTAATAGTCGTTCAGGGCAAGATTTATCTTCTGCTCAGTCTGCTTTCTCTGCAAGAATGGGCAATCCGGGGAAAAGGAAGACATTTGCTGTGTCCAGTGAAGATAACAGTAATATATCTTCTGGTTCCACTCATAAGTTAGTTAGAGAAGGGTCAAACATTCCATGGAATGAAAAGAAAAATAATGAAAACAAAGCATCTGGTTTCAAAACTGCAAAAGAGCAGCTGTGGGTTGATCAGCAAAAGAAATTCCAAAATCAGCCCCAGCACATCCCATTACCATCTTACGGGGGTACAAAGAAATCTTTGGGAGCTGGAAGATCCCGTGGTCCATTTGGAAAGTTTGTTCCTCCACTGCCCAAACAAGATGGAAATGGGAACACAGGAATGCCATGTAAATCATATGGGACTGGATCTACAGAGCTGACTTATCCAACAGATGAAAGGTTAAAGAATATAGAACCTAAAATGATAGAACTTATAATGCATGAAATCATGGACCATGGGCCTCCAGTAAACTGGGATGACATAGCTGGAATTGAGTTTGCAAAAGCAACTATCAAGGAAATAGTAGTATGGCCTATGCTGAGACCTGACATTTTTACTGGATTACGAGGACCTCCAAAAGGAATTCTTCTGTTTGGTCCTCCTGGAACAGGGAAGACTCTTATTGGCAAATGCATTGCCTGCCAGTCTGGGGCTACATTTTTCAGCATCAGTGCATCCTCACTGACTTCCAAATGGGTTGGCGAAGGAGAAAAGATGGTCCGTGCATTGTTTACAGTGGCACGCTTCCAGCAGCCAGCAGTCATTTTCATTGATGAAATTGATTCTCTCTTATCCCAGCGTGGAGATGGAGAACATGAATCTTCCAGAAGAATAAAAACTGAATTCTTGGTCCAGTTAGATGGAGCAGCTACATCTTCTGAAGATCGCATATTAGTTGTAGGTGCAACCAACCGACCGCAAGAGATTGATGAGGCTGCCCGAAGAAGACTGGTGAAGAGGCTCTATATTCCACTTCCGGAGGCTTCTGCCAGAAAGCAGATTGTGTCTCGTCTAATGACAAAGGAACATTGCTCCCTAACTGAAGAGGAAATTGATCTCATTGTTAAGAAATCAGATGGTTTTTCTGGGGCTGACATGACCCAGCTTTGCCGAGAGGCTTCTCTGGGTCCTATCCGCAGCCTTCAGGCCCTTGACATTACAACTATTAGACCTGAACAAGTACGATCTATTGCTTTTCAAGATTTTGAAAGTGCTTTCAAAACTGTTCGACCCAGTGTGTCTTCTACAGATCTAGAATTATACGAAACTTGGAATCAAATGTTTGGGAGTGGAAGCTGAGAATAATTAATTTGTGTGCATATTTAGTTCTGAAATATTAACAATGATCTAATAAATTTGAAAAAATTTGTATCTTTTCCTAGAGAATTGTTTTGCATGAAAATCTTTATTTTTGCTAGTAGAAAAGTAGTAGAATTCTATAAAAATACCCCATATTGCTCTTTTGTGCCTTGCTATATTTTTATATGCATCTAACATTAAATAAATGTTAATTAGATGCATTATTTACTTTAATGCATCCTCCCCAACTCCCTTTCATCAAAGGAATCCAGGAATTATTTGTAAAATTTAGCTTACGTCCAGGCATAAAGTTATGCAAAATTTTCAGTACTAAATTATTGCGGTGAGAAGTGGAAGTGCTTAAAGTGAATGTAAATTTAATACGCCGATGTAGGTACATTGGATATGTTCGCCGCCTTGAGCCATTTGTAAAAATAATGTAGGTGGAATACAAATACAAATAAATAAATAAAACTTACTTCCAGAAACTATTATTCCTGATAATAATAAGAGAATAAATTATCACTGAAACTTTTAGGGAAACATTGTATCAAACTTTTTATATACACTGACACAATTTGTCAAGTTACAGGTAGTCCTGAACTTATGATCACAATTGAGCCCAACATTTCTGTTCCTAAGTGAGACATTTGTTAAGTGAGATTTGCCCCATTTTACAACCTTTCTTACTACAGTTGTTAAGTGAATCACTGCAGTTGTTAAGTTTGTAACATGGTTGTTAAGTGAATATGGCTTCCCCATTGACTTTGCTGATCAGAAGTTCGCAAAAGATGATGATATGACCCTGTAACGCTGCAACTGTCATAGATATGAACCAGTTGTCAAGCACTCAAATTTTGATCATGTGACCATGGGGGTGCTGCAACGGTTGTAAGTGTGAAAAATGGTCATAAGACATTTTTTTCTGTTTTCCCTTTAAACGTGTGTGTGTGTAAATTTTGTTTTCCTTACTTATCTTAGCTCACTATAAACATGAAACTCTATTGATAGGAAATAAGCAACTTTTCCTGCATGATGAAGGCAAAAATGATCAAAACAAGAAACTACATTTTAAATATACAGTTAAATGTATTATATTTACATGGATATTTGGTGCAAATAAGCAGTATTGTGCTTTAATTAATTCTGTTTAGACTCTGATTTAAAAGATCACATTGGCTTCCATTTGCTTTTATATCATATAGTCCTCAGAACTTAAATATGTTAGATGTATCTTCTTTGAGGACTGAAATCACAAAGCTAAACAGACTACTTCCAGGAATACTGACAGAAAATACTTGTTGCTGATACAACAATTCCTAAGCATTTTTCAGGCTGGATTACTTCGTGTCTGTAAAACATCTCCTTAAAAGAACATGATTTGTAAAGGAAGTTCTAATTAGAAACCATTGAATAATTTCCTGCATTTAAAATAAATACAAAATTAGCATTCTGTCTTGAAAAGTTGGAACTTCTGTGTAACACATAAAATGACATTTAATATTTCCAATTTTCCTTTTTTCTTAATTCTGATTAAGTGCTCACTTATGCACTAAGTAGGAATAGAGTCCATTGAATGATAGGACCATAGAGAATCTTGGAAGTCAGAAGAAAAAGTTAACATTTAAGACAGGAAAATATTCTTTCAAGTATAAAATGATCTGATTATATATCAATGTACAATAATAACATATGTATATTAATATGAAATAATAACATTGCAAGAAAATTATTTCTGGTTTTGTAGAATTGTGAACAATATAGTTAAAATTTAAAATGCTGTATTCACAACATTCTGAATCCATTTGGCTTGTGGTAAAAAACATACAAGGGGTAAAAATCCCATTTTTCTTGAATGGTTTTTGAGCTGCCTCACAGAGAAATTGGATTATATAATTAATTCTTACTTCCTTTGCAAGCACTTATAAAGAGACTTATGAAGATTAGACTGAATGTGTCATTCTGGAAGAAGCATCTTCCAGAAAATCAGTGGAAGAATCAGAAATCATTCTCTTGGAAAACCTAAAATTAAAACAGTGTTAACTGCAAACATTTCTTAGATGTTTTAAATTATTAACTATGATAGTAGAGTGGAATGAACATATATTTTTGCTACAACTGAGTTCCAAGAAGTGACTATTATCTTCAGGTCCAACTTGTTAAGGGTTCTGTCTCTTGAAAATAAATGTTCATTAATTCATTAAAAAAATGTATGGCTTGAATCTAGAACTCTGGGCACTGTAGAAGATTTAAAAACAATGTAAAAAAGATGTCAAGATCCTCAATGAATTCCACATACACACAAAAAATATTTTATGCCCCTACCCAGTGTAACTTAGATCTAACAATGAGTACAACAACTGCAGAACTCAACTACTCTGCAATTCTGAGTTTTCCCTGAGGAAATCTGCTTCTTCCATTCTGTCAGTTGTATCTTCCAAATCTTCTTCAAGGCAACCCCATGTAGAGTTCATTGCATAATTTAATGCATGATTAGGGCATCATATTGGACTTGATGCTAAATTGATCTATCAATATAATTATGAGGACTGCTGGCATCCTTAGCTGAATATAAATCTTATATCTGAAATCCATGTGTTAAAATTCATGTACAATAAATCTATCTGTTTTTATAATTTAAGCAAAATAATTAAGCTGATTCAATTATATCTTTTATAATGGGAGTCAGGGAATAATATAAGAAATCTGTATTTATCATCTCTACCAAGTGACTCTGGACAGTTTACAATACCATAAATAGAAGAGTAAGACAATCACAGTATTAAAATATTAAAACATCAAACATTAAAAGTTAAAATATTAAAAGTAATATTAGAATGGACCAAAAGAACCAATGCATAGATGGGGTGGAAATGTTATATTCCAGGGGTGGCCAAACTATGGTTCTTTGAGGACCTGTGGACTTCAACTCCCAGAATTCCTGAGCCAGCCATATGCATGCATGGCTGGCTCAGGAATTCTGGGAGTTGAAGTCCACAGGTCCTCAAAGAACCATAGTTTGGCCACCCCTGTTATATTCTATTAACCTATGAGCCACCTCCAAAATACCGAGGGACCTGGTCATTTGTCAAAGCCAGGTTTTCAGGAAAAGCCAGAGAAATGGGAACAGATATCCTCTGGGGAGGCCTGATATTCCAAAGGGAGGGAGCCATGACAGAAAAGGCTCTTCTTCAGGACCCTGCCAGTTGCCAGAAATCTGTATGTTTTTATGTTGCTTTTGCACAATTATGCTTTTAAATGAATAATGAAGTTATTTTGAAATTTTTTGTTACTCAGACTAATATTACAATTTAACTGATACGGCAACAAATACCTAGTCTATTTCCAATACAGGAGATGCACTATTATGTATACATTTAGGAAATCTTATCTGAAAAAATGAATTACTGCATATCATTCAGCACATTTGCCTGCTTGTTAAAAAGATTTGTCATGTTTACATACCCAATCAGAGAACAAGCAGGTGAAGAAAGAAAAAAGACTTCACTATTTAATTAGATGGCATAGAACATTATCTGGTGTTAAATTAGTAAATCATTTTCTTGTCTTCCCATTTTTTCCTTCATTGTATGGCTAATAACAAACAACATTTAGAGTATTAAAAATAACATTAAAATATTCATTTACAGTAATCAGTGCCACAATTAACAATGGCAGCTTTTCTAAAGAAGAGAGAAAAGATAAATGCCGAGAAAAACAGAGCTTATGCACCAAAAACAAATTCCTCGTGTGTCCAATCACACTTGGCCAATAAAGAATTCTATTCTATTTTCCAGTTTACCAAGAAAATGAAAGAAATGTCTGAAACCATCAATGTTTTACAAAATAACTTTTATTAAAAGATTTTACATATATACTGTAATAATTACATTTAAAAATGTAAATGTGAAAATGAAAAAGAAGAGACAAAGAATAAAGGAGAAAAAATAGAAAAATGAACAAACAAAATCATGAAAAGATTTATAAAGAAATTGCTTCTGATATTCCTCTTGGCTGTTGTTATTCCCTTCTTTTTATAACCTAGTCTTTCCATTCACCAAAACCATAAATAACAAGTTCATTTTTTCATTTTCATTGCACAAAAATTTTATAAGCTTTCAGACACCAATAAATACGGATGGGTATTACTACGACTGCTCTTTTACGACCTTAGCGGTCTTACTAAATTTCCTTGACCTCACTCCTGTGGGATTTCGCTTTTTGCTATGATGACGCCCATCGCTGCTGCCTTTGTCAAGGTTTTGCGCACGATGATGATCCATAATAAGACCTGTAACAACTGGCTAATCGTCTGTGACAGCAACTGGAGGTTACTAAAAGAACTTGGTGGGCGAATGGTTGATCCAGCGTGCAGGACCAAGAGTATCAGGATTGATACTATCCGGACCGGAGAGGGATTCTATCTCACCCCTAAGAGAGCTATTATTGTCTTATTTGGAGCCGGCACAAATAATAGACAATCTAGGACTGGCTTGGCGGCTTACATGCCCTCTTTTGTCCACATTTTGCCCTGTATTATTTCTGCTGTTTTTATTTATTTGTATCTCGGAAGTTGACTGTGGGGATATGTGGCTGGGGCTGTGGATGATTGGATATGTGTATGGTAGGGTGTGAATGTTTTTAGGAAAATTGAGTGGGCCGGGGGTAAGAGGCGGCCCCCCCTGCTGAGTGTGTAAACAGAAGCAGGTGGAGGCTCGGTGACTGCCCCCTGCAGGGTATGGATGAGGGTATGGATGTGTTATGTCGCCTGTCGAGAATAAGGGGGGGTCGATGGTGTGGGGGGGACCTGGGGGAGGAGAGAGCAGTGAAATCCCGGTCGTTATGGGAAGAGGTAGATATAGCAGGAGCCGGGATGTCAGGACCCTGGGCTCAGGCTGCTGCTGTTGAATGTCAGGTGTGTGGTCAACAAGGCTCCCCTCGTACGAGATCTAATGGAGGAGGAGGCCGACCTGGCATGCATAACTGAGACCTGGCTGGGCCAGGAGGGGGGTGTTCCCCTTTCCGAAATGTGCCCAGACGGGTTTTTAGTTCTGCATCAGCCTCGACCCCAGGGAAGGGGTGGAGGAGTGGCAATTATAGCTCGCTGTAGCCTTTGTCCTTGCAGGACCCCTGCCCCGGAGATTGTTAGGTGTGAATCTCTCCTTGTGAAATTGGACTCGGGTGCAGTTGGGCTTATTGTTAACGTACCTGCCTCCCAGCTGCACAATGGCCCTGCCTATGCTGCTTGAGGCGGTAGCCGGACTGGCGGTGTTCCCCAGGCTTATGGTGCTAGGGGATTTCAACCTGCCATCGCTTGGCGAATCCTTTGATGCGGCTCAGGAGTTCATGGCTTCCATGACAACCATGGACCTGACCCAAATAGTTCAGGGTCCAACTCATAAGGGGGACACACACTCGACCTAGTTTTTCTCTCGGGGCAGTGGACAAATGATTGGTGTTAAGGGGTTCAGTGATTTCTCCCTTGTCATGGTCAGATCATCACCTGCTGAGGTTGGACTTCAAGGCACCACTCCTTCACTGCAGGGAGGTGGGACTGATTAAATGGTTCCGCCCCAGGCGCCTAATGGACCTGGAAGGGTTCCAGAGGGAACTTGGGGAGTTACCTGAATTGCTTGTTCACAGTCCGGTCGAGTCCCTAGTGGCTGCCTGGAACAAGGCAGCATCTGGAGCACTGGACTGGATTGCGCCTTTGTGACCTCTCCGTGGCAGTGGATCCAGGAACGCTCCTTGGTTTACTGAGGCACTCCGGGGGATAAAACGCCACAAGAGATGTCTAGAGTGACACTGGAGGTCCAGTAACTCTGAGTCCGACCGAACACTTCTAAGAGCCTTTATTAGGACTTATTTAGTGGCAATACGGCCGGCAAAATGTTCGCATTTTTGCGCACTTGTTGCATCTGCCAATTCGCACCCATCCACCCTTTTTAGGGTGACCTGCTCCCTCCTTAACGTTGAGGGAGCGGAGGAGCCCTTACAGGGTAGAGCTGAAGAATTTTTGCAGTTTCTGGCAGATAAAGTTGCTCAGATTCGGACAGACCTGGACTCTGATTGGGCAACGCAGGCTGAGGTGACTGGGGCAGATCTTAGTCCTATTGTGTGGGATGAGTTTGAACTGGCCACTCCTGAGGATGTGGACAAAGCTATTGGAGCGATGAGCTCCTCCACTTGTTTGTTGGACCAGTGCCCCTCCTGGCTGGTTTCGGCCAGTAGGGAGGTGTCACGTAGCTGGCTCCAGGCATTGGTCAACGCTTCTTTGAGAGAAGGGTCAGTTCCACGGCTATTAAAGGTTGCGGTTGTGAGGCCCCTCCTCAAGAAGCCTTCCCTTGACCCAGCCGACTTAAAATACTATCGTCCAGTCTCCAACCTTCCCTTAGAGGGGAAGGTTGTGGAGAAAGTGGTGGCGCTCCAACTCCTACGGTTGTTGGATGATACTGATTATCTAGATCTCTTTCAATCGGGTTTCAGGCCCGGCTACAGCACTCAAACCGCTTTGGTCACGCTGATGGATGATCTCTGGCGAGCCCATCCTGGTGCTACTTGACCTCTCAGCAGCTTTCGATACCATTGACCATGGTATCCTTCTGAGCTGACTCAGAGAGATGGGAGTGGGTTACGGTGGTTCTCCTCCTATCTCTCTGATAGGTCGCAGTCGGTGTTAGCAGGGGGACAGAGGTCGTCCCCTAGGCCCCTCGTTTGCGGGGTGCCGCAGGATTCGGTCCTCTCCCCCCTTTTATTCAACATCTACATGAAACCTCGGGGTGAGATCATTCGGCGACATGGGGTGAGGTTCCAGCAATATGCTGATGATATCCAGCTGTACATCTCCACCCCGTCGCAATTCAGTGAAGCGGTAGAAGTGATGTGCCGGTGCCTGGACGATGTGAGGGTCTGGATGGGAGTGAACAGGCTCAAGCTCAACCCCGACAAGACCGAATGGCTTTGGATACTGCCTCCTAAGGATTATGTCGACCGTCCATCCTTGGTTCTGGGGGGAGAGAAATTAATCCCCTCAGAACAGGTTCACAATTTGGGTGTCGTCCTAGACCCACAGCTGAAATTGGACCAACATCTTGCAGCTGTGGCTAGGGGGACCTTTGCACAGGTTCACCTGGTGCACCAATTGCAACCCTACTTGGATCAGGAGGCCTTACTCACGGTCATTCATGCCCTCATCACCTCCAGGCTTGACTATTGCAATGCGCTTTACATGGGGCTATTCTTGAAGAGTGTTCAGAGACTTCAACTGGTCCAGAATGCAGCTGCGCAAGCTGTGGTACACCCATGTGACACAAATTCTCCGCCAGCTGCACTGGTTGCCGATCGGTCTCCGGGCACAATTCAAGGTGTTGGTTATTACCTTTAAAGCCCTACATGGCTTAGGACCAGGCTATCTTCGGGATCGCTTACTACCACATACCTCCCTACGACTGGTGAGATCCCACAGAGTTGGGCTTGTGCGGGTCCCATCAGCTAGACAATGTAGGCTGGCGGGCCCACATGGGAGAGCCTTCTCTGTGGCGGCTCTGGCTCTCTGGAACCAACTTCCCCTGGAGGTCCGCACCATCCCCACCTTGTTGGCCTTCTGGAAGCCACCAAAACTTGGCTGTTCCAGCAGGCCTAGGGATAACTGATCTTATTACGTAAAAAACTTGAAGGTCTCTCCTTTTATGATAAGTATGAGTAAAATTGCTTTTTAAAATTTTTTACTGTATTTTAATAACTTATTTCTATTGCTGTTTTTATCTATTTGCTGTAAGTCACCCAGAGTCCCCTGGGAGTTGGGCGGAATACAAATATAAATAAATAAATAAATAAATAAATAAATAAATAAATAAATAAATAAATAAATAAATAAATAAATGTCCTTTCTCTAATCAAATACAATTTTTCAATCTTGACAAATTTTATTTCTCCATGGTGGGTAATTGAAGTATAAAAATGGGCATGAAGATCTGGCTCTTTCTCCAAATCTTCCGTCTAAATGATGAGGATGGCAATGGGATTGTCAAATATTTGGTGGGATACTTGGTGGGATATTTTCTTGTTTTTACTGATTTTTGCAACTCACTTAGGATCATTATAAAAGATAGGCAGCTATACAAGTTCTTTAATTAGTTAATTAATTGAATACCTTTACAAATGTTTTAAACATGCTGACTTTTTGCTGATAAAATATTATAAAATTAGGCAAATCATATAAGAGGCAAGATGCCCATAATATTGCTAGTTGTCTGTTAACATGTTTTCTAAAATGTAAGATTTCATATACCTCCCTTATATACTTCTAGCATAACAATATAGAAGCATGACCAAAAATGAGCTCACATTCACTATTTAATAACAGTTATAACTGAGACTTGCAGTTGAGTTATTGCAAATATTTAAATTCAGTATATTTTATTAAGGCTGCAGTCTTTATTTAGGACCAGTCTCCGCAGAGCTAATTGGAATGACCAAATAAGTATGTATTTGCTGCACATTATGTCCCTTGGCCATGGTGGAAAGAGTTGGGATGCCAACATTTTATTTAAATATAATGGTTCCCAAGAGAATAAAATTGATAGAAGTAGAATTATAATTGCAAGTTTTTTTGTTTGTTTAGTTCTCCCCCCCCCCCCCCTTTAGACATATCTGTAATCTGGCTGAGCCTTGTAGTACTGGTAGAACAGGTACAGCACATTCCTGTATGGTACATAATGTTTGCTGAAAGTAACTGGTATCCTGCTAATTTTTCTGAATATATTTTGAATATATTTAAATAAGCCTTTTGTTGTTCTAAACAGCCTTTGCTCACCTCAATTCATTCTAAATTTAGCTTCCCAATCATAATTACCAATCTATTTCACTATTCCTCCTTCCACCACCTATGTATATACTATTATATTTTTAGATATTCAGTAAACTTTTTGTGCAAGCATATTGGCATTTTCGGCTTGGTTCACTCACAAATTCCTCTTCATAATAGTGCTCAGGACTGTAGAGACTGCTGCAGGAGCACAATTATAGTTTAATAATTGACATAATGTAATATTAATTAACAGTTCTTAAAACCAATAATGTTCTTGCATTATCCATAACCACTTATTAAGAGAGGTGGAAGAAAGCACTCTAGTAGCCAACAACAACAAGTACATGGTTCAGTAAAAACAGGACCACATTAAATAATTTTTATTCTGAGATTCTAGAGGAAAGGAAATGACTAACTTTATAAACATCTTAATTTTTCTTTAATTTTAAGTCTCTGATGAAAAAATGTTCCCCATACTACTGCCACTGATGCCTTTTTAGTAAACTATGGGTGGATAGGTAGATTGTAGTGATAAGACAGTGATGGTGAACCTTTTTTGGCTCATGTGCCAAAATGATGTGTGTGCGCACACGTGCCCACACCCATGTCCTCCCACGCATGCGCACAATCCCTACGCTGCCCCCACGCATGCACACAACCTCCCACCCGTGCTGCCCCCCATGCATACGGGGAAGCCTCACTGAAGCCTCTGGACTGCTGAAGCCTGGGGACAGCTAAAAGCGGGCCAACAGGCCAACCGGAAGTTCATTTTCGAACTTCCAGTTGGGCCATTTTTCGCCGTCCCCAGGCTTCAAGAGGCTTTCCTGAAGCCTGGGGAGAGCGAAAACGGCCGAAAAGTCCAAAAATCAGCTGGCCAGCGCACACATGCGCGCTACAGCTGACATAGGGCAACGCCTCGTGTACCCTCAGATATGCCATAGGTTCGCCATCACTGTGATAAAATACAGGATTTGGCAATATGATAGAAGCAGATGTTGGAGAAACCAAAGGGGGGAGATGCAGAAGTGTTTTGGTGATCAGGTGAGTACAATAAAATACATTTAAAAATGTAGATGACAAGAATGTCCTTTCATGACATGAACATCTGTAATTATGTATACAAAATATACAAAAGTTGAACTTGTCTCCCTCTTTTTCCTATTTGTGTGAGATTATAAACGTGACCATTCTCCCATAGAAAGAATCTTGAAATTGAGTCAAAATCTGCCTTGAAGTCTGTAAAGTCTCTAATCAGTGGGATTTATGAATTGCAGATGTATTTATTAGCCATTGTAATAACAGACAATGAGCAATAGTGGATCTTCCCTTTTTAAGATCATGGGAGCAGGAGGTTGGCTGTTTGTACATCTTTATGTTACCTTACTTCCTTTCCCCATCCATCTCATTCCCCACCTCAGTTTAATCTATTTTTCCTCAGCTATATCAAATATATTATGATTTAGAAACTGGCTGGTAGTTCATTATATCCTAGGGATCTGCTGCCTAATCTGCCTTGACAACACGCATATTGGAGTTGTACTATATACTGTAAGTAACTCCATTCTTAGAAAAAAAATAAGAATTTGAAAATGAAGCCCACAGCCAAGTGAAAAGAAATGCCAAGGAAAATCTCCAAATTTTGCCCGAATTCAAAGAAAAAGGCAAAACTGAAATGTATCAATATCCTATTGCAGTAGCTACAGAACGAATCTCTTGGTGTGACACTTGGTTTGTTTTTTGTTTTTTTGTTTGGCTTTCAAGAGAACTGGAATGACCTCAATTTTTAGAGAATGCCTTTTTATTTAGTCATTTTTGTATGTTTTATGAGAACTTATTATTTGAAGCCTCACACAAATTTGTAGAATGCCCATGTGGTTAGTTTTTGGTGACATATTCATAAATGTCTGCTAGTGTTGCTAGTTAATGAATTGCATGTATGAATTTTCTTTAAATTCACACATGCAATTTCATCAGGTGACTTCAAGTGGATCTCTTGTTACTAATGAAAACTGATGCTCCTTCCATCTCCATTTTAGAAAATAATTTCAGAGGCATTTAAAAGGATGGAGATGATTTTAAACCATCTACCCAAAATAATCACCTGACTAATTAATCCAGATCTGGAATCCTTTTTGCTGAAAGACATTTCATTTTAAATTAGATCATTTAAAGAATGGAATCTGTTAAAGGACAGAATCACTACTACATGAAAACAGATAATTTAAAGAAAATAATGAAACAGATAATTTAACCTAACTATCAGATTCAGTTTTTGTAGCTGAGCTGCTAAGACCTATTCGTCCTAAAGAGTGAGTCTCATGCGGTGTTGCATGCCATTTTTCAATGTAAACAACTCATGTGCATTAACCTGTGGATTGGCTCTTTATGAAAACTTTAAAAGCAGAGTTTGTATTTTGAAGCTGCTGGCAACTTTTAGGCTTATCAGCACTGGAAAAAATAATCACATTCATTCATACTAGTTTACACATGCCAGAAAAACTACAGTCTTAGAAGGGCAAGTCCTGACGATATTCTTAATGAGTTGCCTTCTAAAAATCATTCAGGAATTGCTTGTACTGCCAACTTAAGAGCTTTAGTCACAATTCACACCCTTTGCCACCTCAAGACTTAGATAAAGATTTACCCAACAGCAAAAAGGGCTGGGGCTGTTCATGGACATGATTCCACCAGTCACTTTGTGACTTTTCAATCTTTTATTTGTGTATTGCGACTGCACCCTATTTGCAAAACTTTTCTCCTGTCCTGTTTCCAAACAGGGGTTCTATCTCTCTTCTATTGTTCTCAAACCATTTATGGTTCTTAAACCATGGTCATATTCATTATTTAAATATATTACATTAATAATTTTATTATTATTTGTTATGCGAGAACACTTGCCCATCATATAGGGCAGTGGTTCCCAACCTTTCTAATGCCGCAACCCCTTAATATAGTTCCTCATGTTGTGGTGACCCCCAACCATAAAATTATTTTTGTTGCTACTTCATAACTGTAATTTTGGTACTGTTTTGAATCGTAATGTAAATATCTAATATGCAGGATGTATTTTCATTGTTACAAATTGAACATAATTAAAGCATAGCGATTAATCACAAAAACAATATGTAATTATGCCAGATCAGAAATTCTCGGGCCAGTCTTTGCAAGAGCACAAGGAATATCATCTTCCACAACAAGTCTACTTCTGTATTTAGACTTGATAACCAACAAGTGTACAGCAATATTTCTCAATCTCAGCAACTTTTAAGGTGCCTGGACTTCAACTCCCAGAATTCAAAGCAAAGCTGGCCCCTTAGCTGATGTCGTCAAAGCTCGGACGCCAGGCGTCACAAACGCCTCTCACCGAATGGCACCTCTCCCGACCAATCGGAGGGCTCGGGCGAGTTGAGTCGATATGGCCAGGCTTGTGGCAGTGGTGGGGGAGCTGAGGATGTCGGGGTGACCCCTGGGAAATGGTCGTTCGACCCCCAAAGGGGTCCCGACCCCCAGGTTGGGAACCACTGATATAGGGAAATTTCTATGGCAAGCAGAGTTTACTCAGTCTACCCTGAAGCTGATAAAATGGTGTAGGCCAGGGGTAGGCAAAGTTGGCTCTTCTATGACTCATGGACTTCAACTCCCAGAATTCCTAAGCTAGCATGATTGGCTTAGAAATTCTGGGAGTTGAAGTCCACGAGTCATAGAAGAGCCAACTTTGCCTACCCCTGGTGTAGGCTTTACCAGAAAAGTTGCAACCTGAAGGAGGGCTTTCATGTCAGAGGAGACATTAAAAACATTCTCAGCTCTTTTTCTAGAAATCAGGAGGATCATTGAATGAGATGAAGAAGAATCTTAAATGCTGCACTTAGAAAACTCTGCTGGGCTTTGGCAAGACAAGTTACTAACTTTCTGTCCAGAATCGGCTCTTATACGTTTTAAATAAGCGATTTTAACTTCAGTGTGGCTTTTCATGAAATATGTTGGTCGCTTATTAATACCTGCATGTTACACTGCTTATTAAATGCACAAGAGTGAGTCTGAGGAAAAATCATTGCAAACTGCTTAAAGGAGGAGGTGCCTTAGGCCAGAGCCAATAGCTAATAAGTACAAGTGTTTTTCTG
Source organism: Diadophis punctatus similis (assembly GCA_023053685.1). Classification (NCBI taxonomy): domain Eukaryota; kingdom Metazoa; phylum Chordata; class Lepidosauria; order Squamata; family Dipsadidae; genus Diadophis; species Diadophis punctatus. The sequence goes on from JALIGW010000008.1 coordinate 11,400,622, forward strand.
TTTTTGCAACTTGGCATAGCTCACTTGGAAAGTGCACCTGGAGTTCTGTAAACTAACAAGATGAAAGGGTTAGCAATGTGTGAACAAAACACACATGAGACCCATATAGCTATGATGAACAATTAATTAAACTAATTCATCTTGTGACAGGATATTTATTCAATGGAATGATAAACATATTTTTCAGAGACAGAAGCTTTCTCAGGTGCTATGTGGTAAGCTATTGAGGTTAGTTCCACTCAGAGTGTAGCAGGTACTCCTCTTTTTACTGCATTGCCTGCTGCAACAATGTCCCTCAAGCAATGACTTACGAATATTCTCAGGCTTAGGACAACAATCTGGCTGAGTTGTAGGAATGGCTGAGTGCAGCCTTTATGAAAACAACATGTTGGTCTTTTTTGGATCGCATTACTTGGAACTGCAAGTAGATAAGTCTGAATCAGTCTTAACAGAAGAGTCCTAGTAGGACTGATGATGTTACCTAGTTAGGGTAATGAAATATCTGCAAGAAAACAACCAAGATCAGAGAGCACCAAGGACCCCTCATATCAATCCTGAGCTACAAATATTCTCCTTCATTGAAACCTTATTTGTATTTGCAACATTCTGTTGCCAATGCTATACAATTAAAAGACTATTTTTAAAACGTGACCACTACCCATTGTCTAAAGAAACAGAGTCCATTTTGTTAAAATTGGTTTCTTATGCAATATAGGTTACTTCAATCTCATTCAGATATGTATCAAGAGGTGGTTGAGTGTGTCAACAATGCAGAATGATTCAGACTTATCTACTTGCAGCTCCCAAGTAATATGATCCAAAAAAAGGCCACATGTTTGTTTTTATAAATGCTGCACTCAACCATTTCTATAACTTAGCCAAAATGTTTTATTGCAGACTTTTCATTACTCAACTTAGATAACATCATCAGTGCTAGCAGAAACATCTGCAAGAAAACAACCAAGCTCAGATAGCACTAAAGACACCTCACAAATAAGATTATTGGGTTTGGGAGAAATAGTATTTTTTTTCTTTTTTGTTTGTTTAGAAAAAAGGAACATTAAAACTGCACTTATCTTTCATCTATTCTCTGTACAAGCATGTGACAAGCAAGTGGTTTCCACAGGCATGAGAAGCCTGTGGAACATAGCACTAGCAACAGCACTTATATATCACTCTGTAGTGCTTTACAGCCCTCTCTAAGCGGTTTACAGAGTCAGCATATTGCTCCCAACAATCTGGGTTCCCATTTTACTGACCTGGGAAGGATGGAAGGCTGAGTCAACCTTGAGCCGGTGAGGGACAAACTCATGGCAGTGCCAATGCAGAGTCAGCCTACAATCCTACATTCTAACCACTGCACCACCACGGCTCCTTTATCTTCCTTACTTCATTTTCCTGATAACATCATAGATAAAATTTAATAGCTCTAGTAATTTACACCCATTACAATAATTACTCATTGGTACTAATTGATATAATGAACCTTGGGCCATGCAAATAATAAGCATGTATATGCGAATCAACCTCTTCTAAGCTGCTTTTCTATTTCTGGGTTTCTTTCCTGCTATATTAAAATAGCTTGAAACAGTGTTATAGTGTTATAACAATAAGGGTAAGATATTCTACCCACATTAAGTATATTGATTCATGTTTTATTTGTCATAGTTTTATTTGTCATAATTTGTCATAATTTTATTTACATTTTTTCATAGAACATGGTAATTTTTCATCTGATGCAATGTTTTGAGAACACTGGATTTTCTGTTTCTAGTTAATGTTGAAGGCCAGATGCTTTTTTAATATGTATGTATGACAGACGCCGCTTAGCACATTGCTGTAGTACTGCCGCTCACTGCATGATGCATGGCATGTAGTATCAGTGCCGCCACTTGCGGCAGGCTGTGTGGCATGGCGTGACACTGCTCATGGCACATGTGTGTGTGTGTTTGTGTGTGTGTGTTTATATTTATTTATTTATTTATTTAAACGCTCTTATAAGCCGCCCAATCCCATGGGACTCAGGGCGGCGTACAGCATAAGTAAGAAGCGTACAATTTAAAACAGTAATCATAAATTTAAATTAAAAAATAATTAAAAAAGACATTATAAAACACAACATTCAGGGGGAATTTGCTTATCCTATTCACCCCATCTGCCGGAAGAGCCATGTTTTTAGGGCTTTACGGAAGGCCAGTAAGGTGGGGATAGTTCGGATCTCTGGTGGAAGATGGTTCCAGAGGGACGGGGCTCCCACAGAGAAGGCCCTCCCCCGCGGCCCCGCCAATCGACATTGTTTGGCCGACGGGACCCGGAGGAGGCCCTCTCTGTGGGACCTAACCGGTCTTAGGGAGGTATGTGGTAGGATGCGGTCCCGCAGGTAACCTGGCCCTGAGCCATGTAGGGCTTTAAAGGTAACGACCAACACCTTAAATTGCACCCGGAGGCTAACTGGTAGCCAATGCAGCTGGCGAAGGATAGGTGTTACGTGGGTGTATCTCGGTACACCCACTACTGCACGCACAGCTGCATTCTGTACCAGCTGGAGTCTCCGAATGCTCTTCGAGGGTAGCCCCATGTAGAGCGCGTTACAGTAGTCAAGCCGTGAGGTGACAAGGGCATGAGTGACTGTGAGCAAGGCCTCCCTCTCCAAGTAAGGTCGCAATTGGTGCACAAGACGGATTTGTGCAAAGGTCCCCCTAGCCACAGCTGAAAGATGTTGATCCAATTTTAGCTGTGGATCTAGGAGGACACCCAAATTGCGAACCTGTTCTGAGGGAGTCAATTTTTCTCCCCCGAGAACCAAGGAGGGACAGTCGACATAGTCCTTGGGAGGCAATATCCAGAGCCACTCAGTCTTGTCTGGGTTGAGCCTGAGTCTGTTCACTCCCATCCAGACCCTCACATCGTCCAGGCAGCGGCACATCACATCAACTGCTTCACTGAACTGACACGGGGTGGAGATGTACAACTGGGTATCGTCAGCATACTGCTGATACCTCACCCCATGCCGTCGGATGATCTCACCCAGCGGTTTCATGTAAATGTTAAACAGGATGGGAGAGAGGACCGAGCCCTGTGGCACCCCGCAAACCAGGGGCCTAGGGGCTGACCTCTGTCCTCCTGTCAACACCGACTGCGTCCTGTCAGAGAGATAGGAGGAGAACCACCGTAAAACAGTGCCTCCCACTCCCATCTCCCCAAGACGACGCAGAAGGATACCATGGTCAATGGTATCGAAAGCCGCTGAGAGGTCAAGTAGCACCAGGATGGAGGAGTAACCCCCGTCCCGGGCTCGCCAGAGATCATCCATCAGCGCGACCAAAGCAGTCTCTGTACTGTAGCCGCGCCTGAAGCCCGATTGAAAGGGATCCAGATAATCAGTATCCTCCAATAGCCGCAGGAGTTGGAGCGACACCACCTTCTCGACAACTTTACCCAAGAAGGGTAAGTTGGAGACTGGACGGAAGTTCTTTAAATCCGCTGGGTCCAGGGAAGGCTTCTTGAGGAGGGGCCTCACCACCGCAGCTTTTAAAGGCTGTGGGATGGATCCCTCTCTCAAAGAAGCGATCACAACCGCCTGGAGCCAGCCGCGTGTCACCTCCCTGCTGGCAGAGACCAGCCAGGAGGGGCACGGGTCCAATAAACAGGTGGAGGCGCTCATCGCTCCTATGGCCTTGTCCACATCCTCAGGAGTGACAGGTTCAAACTCGTCCCATATAACAGGACTAAGACTCACCCAAAAGAATATATATATTCTTTTGAGAATATATCTTATATCTTGTCCTGTTCTGGCCTGGCCTAGCCTAGCCTAGCCTAGCCTCACCCAACCCAACCCAACTTCACTTAACAACTTTACTTTAATTTTTAATTTTTTACTTAACAACTTATCATCTTCTCTCCACTTACCTTACCTTATCTTACCTTATTGTATCTTACCTTACCTTATTTTATCCTCTCCTCTAATCTTATCTTCTTCTTCTGATTAATTGGATGATATATAAAGGTTCCCCCGCATATGCGTGCTAGTCGTTTCCAGCTCTAGGGGTGGTTCTCATCTCCGTTTCTAAGCTGAAGAGCCAGTGCTGTCCAAAGATTCTCCATGGTCATATGGCCAGCATGACTAAATGCCAAAGGCGCACGGAGTGCTGTTACTTTCCCACCAAATTGGTCCCTATTTTTCTACTTTCATTTTTTACATGCTTTCAGACTGCTAGGTTGGCAGAAGCTGGAACAAGTAATGGGAGTTCACTCCATTATGCGGCGCTTAGGGATTTGAACCGCTGAACTGCCGACCTTCTGATCGACAAGCTCAGCGTCTTAGCCACTGAGCCACCTGCATCCCTTGGATAATATATAGCAGATTTAGATTTTAGAATGGCCCAACCCTGTTAGCCTTTCATAGGGCCCTAAAACCTGACTATATTCCTGTGCCTGGGGTGCTGAATATGTCAAGAGCCCTCTTTTTCCTAGTTGTATTGCTAACTGGCCAAATATCTTGCTCCTATATATATTTAATCTGGATGGTTTTTATTGTTTTAAAATGTTTTTAGTATTTTTAACTGTAACATATTTTTTGAATTATAAGCCGCCCAAAGTCCTTGGCTAAGATGGGTGGCTGTAGAAATTAAGAATGGATGGATGGATGGATGGATGGATGAATGGGAGGGAGGGAGGAAGGAAGGAAGGAAGAGTGTTATCATCAGTTCAGAACTTCATTAATTGTACAGGAAAATCCATTCTTGATGCACAACACTATACCAGCTCCTTTTTTGTTTTTTTTCAGTAGCAAGATATATAACGTAATTTATACAAGATCTCCTTTGAAACAGGGTATACTATATTTATTAAACCCAATGATCTACTGATGGGATTTATCATATCATAGCTCTGTGATTCCTGTAATATCATACTTGCCTTGTATCTCATGACATCTAGTTTATCTTGCTTGTAATCCATTGTATTGAACATTTATGCAAATACTTTTAAGATAAGATATCTGTTCCCTATGTTCAATACCCCTTTCATATGTGTGTTTATCCTTTGCTCTTTTCTTAAACTAGTAGTTTATAAAACAATTTGCTTTGCTGCTGTACTAATCCATCACTTGCTAATTTTTATTTCTCAATGAACTTTTAAACCCCACCATATTCTAGTTTAAAATCCTCCTGATCTGATGAACCAATTGTCATCCAAAGATTTACTTATCCTTCTTAGTGATAAATTTCATGTATTTCCACCACCTTGAATGTAAAATTTGGATCACTGTTGAAAAACCCAAACCCTTAGTTTTCACAAATATTGTAATCAAGATTTCACTTGAAGTCTGTTGCTGAATGTTTTCCTCCTCCTCCTTCCAAACCCTGAAATTACTTGATGAGCTAAAAGTTATGTCTTGCAGAATAATTAGTATTCATATTGATTAGTTGATATGGATTTTATTCCCCCATGATTTGTGTGACAACCATAATGGTTAAGATACTGGATCTGGATGAGGAAAACTCAATTTCCAATTTCAATGCAAATTCAGAAATCCTTTGCAATTCAGAGAAACTTTAGACCAAGGGAATATTTTGCATAATTTGTAGATAAAAATAAATTATATACTGTATGGTGAGAGGATAATAATATTTGCAAATCTTTGTCTGGAACAGATCTATGTGAGTCGTTGTGAAAATAGAGTTCTGTGGAGAGGATGGTAGAAATGGATGTATTGTAGAAAATAAAAGCTCTTTAAGCCAACCTTGCACATATTTAAATGCTACCTTGCTCGTATTTTCTATATAGAAAAATATACAAAAGATTACTAGAAAACAATCTATTTCCATGTTTTCTTCATAAAAATTATAAATTACTCAAAGGGAAGAAAATAGTTTTAATGTGAAATACAAAAACATTGCATACTAACTGCCAAATACTATAGTTTATGATTTTTTTTATATCCAATGCTGTGTGTGTGTGTGTGTTTGTAGGGTACATTCAGTGACTTATTATTAATAAGGAAATTATAAGATTAGACTTTATTATCTATAAAGAGAAACTATCTCATGTAAGCATGTAAAAAACAAAGATATCATTCACAAGCACATAACGGAAGGCCCATCCCCTTTTCATGTAAAACATATTACATGTAAAAAAGGAAGGTGGGAGTTTCATCTTGCAATGACAGTAATGACTTTTTTATACCTGTTAAAATGTAATTGTACTTATAATTACTGTGAAGAATATCTGAAGCCACTTTGTATATTTTTGGTTTTTTTTGTCTTTTTCTATTTTTAATTATTTTTTCTTTTCTTGCATTTTTTCTTTGTTTTCTTTTCCTTTTTTCTTCCTTTCTATATTAGTTTGCATTAGTTTTTATCCTGTTTAAAAATTTAATTAAAATATAAAATTACTTTTTAAAAAAATCATTGGAGCAGAGCCAAGAATGAGATTTTTGTGTTTCAGCTGAATGAAAAAAGTGCTAAGAGCCGAGGTGGCGCAGCGGTTAGAGGCAGGTACTGCAGGTCACTTTAGCTGACACTGATCCACAGGTCAGCGGTTCAAATCTCACCGGCTCAAGGTTGACTCAGCCTTCCATCCTTCCGAGATAGGTAAAATGAGGACCCAGATTGTTGGGGGCAATATAAATATACATTGCTTACTGGTGTAAACCGCTTAGAGAGTGCTTGCACTATGAGGCGGTATATAAATCTCACAAAATAAATAAATAAATAAATAATGCCATGCACTTGACTTTAAGACATCAGTCTGTTCAAAATTCTCCACCTTCTCCCTTTTCTTTTTTCTCTCCCTTTCTTCTTTCCAAAAAAATGATGACTATTATATGCCCACTAGCTCTTCACATAAAGGCTTACACCCAAAATGAGAACTCTGATGTAAATAATGTCTTCAGCAGTAAACAAAACATATATGCAATGGGTAAATTTGAATGCTGTGCTTTCAATTCAAATTCAATTCAATTCAATTTGAATGCTGTGCTTTCAATTCCATGTTTATCTTATGTACTTATATCTTGCTACAATTAATGATCTCTACTATTCATGCTTACAGCAATTGAAACTTGTGTTTTTCCAGATTTTGTGGTTACCTTTAAACTTGTTGCTGTTGTACACTATGTGCTAAATTAGAATTGTTTTTATCAATTAATACATGAATTAGAAATTGTGTCTCTGTGTGTCTTTTTGTCTGGTTAGAATATTGGGCTAATATTTCTACAACTGTGACATTTACTGAGTGAGACTTAGTCAGCCACTGATTAGGTTTACAGAGTGTGCTAAACATGGATTATTCAACTATAATTAGTTAATGGGGAATAGTTGGCTAGGTTCATACAATACATGGAATCCTAAACCATAAATGGTAAGGTCTAGGTCAGTGATGGTGAACCTTTTAGACACCAAGTGCCCAAACTGTGTGCGAATGCACGTGTCCAAGCTGAAAGGTGTGTGTGTGCATGCAAATGCACGCACGTGCCGACATGCACATGTGCATGCGCCAACATACCTGGACATGCGCATGCTCAGACATGCACTCAGACACAATGTGCAGCAGAAACCCGAACACCAGCTGGCCGGTGGGTGGTGGGGCATCCCAACACCGGCAGCGCAGCAAGAGGTAAGATCTTTTTCTTTCGTGAGCTTCTGTTTCGTCATTTGCAGGGAAACAAGCTCACGAAAGAAACGCCACGGAGATCTGAACTGGGGCAACGGCTTGCGTGCCAGCAGAGAGAGCTCTGCGTGCCACCTCTGGCACGTGTGCCATAGGTTCGCCATCACGGATTTAGGGCTTTATTATATAATTTAGTTATCTTATTCCTGAGGTTCTTTGTTGTACTTATTAAAATATAATTCCTTTTTTATTGTTTTATTTTAACATTGGAGTTTATTAATATGTGCATTCTAACTACATTTGAGCAAAGCCACTGGTTAAAGGGAATCAGGAGCCATTAGTTCAAACATTTAGAACTGGCAACAGGAGGGCTCTTGTTTTGCCCCATTCAGATATGAGGCAAACATGGAGAAAGAAGAGGCATCTCCCTGATCCTTTTATCATGAGACCCAGTAAGATATCATCCATTGGCATAGGATCATCAGTGATGATACCCAAGTTTACATTTTGACCCCTTACTGAAGAAAGGATGCAGTCAAAAAGATGTCTGGTGCTTTTTGGGTTTAGATTGAAAAGAAAAGGTTGAAACTCAATCTTAGCAAAGGAGAGTGGCTTTGGGAAGGAATTGCTGGTGAGTGAATTAGGGGAGGGGGGCATTCTCTAGCATCTGGTGGGAGTGTTTATGTGTTTATGTGAATGAAAGAGTTATAATATTTGTAATATGTGTCTACGTTTTGTAATGTGTAGGGAGGTGGCAATTGAATACAGTATGGGCACTGAAAGCTGATAAACCTCAAGGCGCATGGCTTCCTGTCATAGAAATTTCTGATAAGGACATTGGGAGGTTCCAAATTCTGGGTCCTATGACCTTTGTTCTGGGGATGGGGTTGACATTGGTGGGAGAGCAGGCCATAGAATTAAGTGGTGTCGGGCAAGGGGAGATATGGTGAGCAACAAAAGCAGGCCATCTTTGGGAATTGCAGAACTGTTGTCTCATAACAGTTCCATTTTCCAGCTACCTGACTTTAGCCCCAATGCTTTGTCAACGGATCTTTAGCAGCCCTGGACATTAGCTGCTTCTACTGAATATGAAGCCAGTCTGTAATAGGCCTTTCTCATCAATGATTTGATCAATAATGAGATGACAGACTTGGCATAAAAAAGTTCATTTAGTGACCGTTCAAAATTGCAATGGCACTGAAAAAAGTGAATTTTGACATTTTTCACACTTATGACCATTGCAGCATCCCCATGGTCATGTGATTTGCATTCAGATGCTTGACAACTGGTTCATATTTATGATAGTTTCAGTGTCCCAGGATCACATGATCACCTTTTGCGCCCCTCTGACAAGCAAAGTTAATGGGAAAGCCAGATTCACTTAACACTAATTTAACAATTGCAATGTTACTAATTTAACAACTGCAGTGATTCATTTAACAATGTGGCAAGAAAAGTCATGAAATGGGGCAAAACTCACTTAGCAACATAAATTCTGGGCTCAGTTGTCGTAAGTTGAGGACTACCTGTATTACTGAGACCTGTGTAGATTCTAAAAGGGGAGTTGCCTTTTCTGAAATTTGCCCAACTGGGTTGCAATTGAGCCATGGTGGCACAGTGGTTAGAATGCAATGTTGCTTTTTTTTTTTTTAAACAGAATGCAATGTTGCAGACTAACTCTGTCCATAGCCAGGAGTTTGATCCTGATGGACTCAAGACTGACTCAGCTTTCCATTCTTCTGAAATTGGTAAAATGAGGACCCAGATTGTTAGGGGAAATATACTGACATTTGTAAACTACTGAGAGAGTGATGTAAAGCACTATGGGTGGTATGTACGTCTAAGTGCTATTGCTATTGTTATTGCATTATGTCAAGAGTGCAGGGTCATTAATGAGGGAAATTCATAATTTCTTACAATTTTCACAGATCACAAATTACCAGTTGTGTAATCCTGTTCATTAAGTTGGGTTATAGAGATCAGTTAGGACTGTTATTGTAGTTCCAGCCCCCTGCTGCATAGCCACTTCTCTGCTTGAATTCCTTTCACTCTATTTCTGGATTTGGCAGAGTTCTGGGGCATTTTAAGCTGCCTTCCCTTGAAATGGCTCTGAGGTAGCTCTAGAGGCTACCATGACAGCCATGGGCCTATCCCAGGTTATTTAGAAGTCCATTCAAAATGCTGGTGTCTTAGATTACTGGAGACATACTTAGATGACTCCACTGTGGAGGCAACAGTTCTTATCCTCTTTTATACCCAGGCTTTGTATATTTGTCTTCATATGTTTTTTTTAATTTGGATTTTTTATATTTGTCTTTTGTTTTGCTTGATTGTTGATTGTGTTCAGGGGTGAAATGCTCCCGGTTCGGGTGGGCTGGGTGGTTGTCGTAGAGCTGATAGTGATCACAGTGCAAGGCGTCCCCCACCTGCCAGGATGCCGCCATTTGGGTTCTTTTACCCTCTGCGCATGCACGGCTCTACGACGACCGACCGACCCGCCCGAACCGGAAGCATTTCACCCCTGATTGTGTTTCTTCAGAATGTTTCACTTTGGTGTACATAACTGTTTATATTGCACATTTTGGATTTAATTTATTCAATTATGTATTTTTAAACCAAATTACAATTTGGGTAATGGTACACTGCTCATGTTGGTTAACTGAAGCTCCTTAAATGCTGCAAATCAGTCTAGCCATTGGTCAATCTCCTCATTCAGGAAAAGGTGGAAATAGTTTTACCACCTACTCCATCTGGAACGCTTTTCACCCAAAGAGGCAATTATTCCCAGACACATGGAACTTAGATAAAGGGGAAGATAGGCCTGGTTAAAAAAGGGAAATTGGCCTTGAAAAATTCAAACAGTTAGGAGAATAGAGATTATATTATGTTGTTTTCACAATTTAAAGCAGGGATGGATAATTGTACTTTCTAGAAGTTGTAGTACATTTTTTTCTCCATTGGCCATGCTGATGTTCAACACCCATAGAACAATTTCTTGGCCAGTTTGGGGTATTATTTTCCAGCTTCTAAAGCTGCATCATCTGGAAAACATTTTTAAAAAGGGATGTTGTAAAATATTCATATTTTTTCAGTAATATCAGTTTTTTGCAAAGCCAGTCTTGAATTCTGAGAGTTGTAATCTCAAAACATCTAGAGGACACCAAATTGGGTAATATTGGTTAGTAGTAGAGGAGGAAGATATGATGCCATTTTTAAAAGACCTATTCTAAAGGAACTTAAAGATACTGATATATGTAACTATTTTTAAATTCCAGAATAATTCTTCTTAACCAAGACAATTAAAGAACTTTCTGGGAAGAGCTTGATAAGGTATGCTATAATGTCATTAGATTTGATTGATTGATTGATTGATTGATTGATTGATTGATTGATTGATTAAGCACCATCAAGTAATTTTTTAACTTAGAAACCACATTGATTTTCTCCATGGCAATCTATCCCTAACCTATTCTTTCAGGAATATCCTAAGGAGATAAAGCTATATTTAGAGATTATTGTTGCATTTTTACTAATGTGTAAAAGCATGTGTAAAGCTATAGCACTTCATCTTGGAAAGAGCAAAAGAATGAATGACGATGTTCCTGAGTTTTTCACATTACATATGCAAAATATTTGCACTTTCCCGCCTGTTTTATTCACTTAAAATCTGACTCAATAGATTAAGTCAGGTTTTAACTGAGAGATGTAAGAAAAAGAGAGATTTCAGAAGCATGTAATCATTTTGCCAAAATGTTCCTGTTTGTGGCTACAATGCTATCACTTTTAGGAATAATCAGGGCTTCTTAATCATCTTGAGAAATGATCTTTTGAAAATATATATTAAGCAAGTCCTGATTGAATTAATAGGATTATACATATGCTAATGTTCTTACATGTGCTATGGTAGTTACTATTTGTAAATGTTTCCTTGTGACAATGTGCTTATGAATAAATCCACACTCAAAGAATTGAAAAGGAAGCATATTGTTTTTTATGTTTACTTCCTTGTTCTGATTATTATGATTTAAGATTCATACTATTCTAGCAGTTTGAATCTCCAAAGTGTGAATCTCCAAAGTCCTATATTCATCCAAGTTATATTTATCTCTTGAAAGCATCTGAGGCAGGAGATACAGTATCTTCATTGCAATAAATATCTGGTAATATGTGAACGATTAAAAAAAAACCTGAATTCTTTTCTTTAGCAGCACTCTGTCTTTTCTGCTTCTTCTCTGATGTTTGTCATCTGCCTGAATGTTAGAGCAATGTTACAAAAAAACCTGATTTGCAAGATAGGTAGGTTTAATGAAGAACACGGGAACGAAAACCTACTGCAAAATCTTCTAATATCATTTTGTCTACTTTTATCTGTACTTCAATGCCTCAAAAATGAGGCAACCTTTCCTCTTGCTAACTACCCAATCTATTTCCTGATGATGATGTCATTGGTTTTCTTTCCCTTCCTTCTATGAGTTCCCCTAGTACAAGGGTTGGAAATTGCGGCTCGCGAGCCACATGTGGCTCTTTGGGCCCCCTGCTGTGGCTCCCTGTCCCATCACTGGCTGGCCTCACCCCCTCCCTCACCTGGCTGAGAGGGTACAGGAGACGGCGGGAATGGAGAAGTGGCGGGGCTGTTTCTCTGGCGCTGGTTGAGGAACATTGCTACCCCCGGCAGAGACTTCCCTTCAGGCGACGCTCCTCCCCCTCTAGCGACTCCCTGACTGGCTGTGGCAGGGCCAGTAGGGTGCGCATGCGCGGGGAGACCCTCTTGGAAGCCGCGGAGAAGTGAGAACCTTCCTTCTGGAAGCGAGAAGCCGCAGAGGATGGGCGGTTTCTCACTTAAGGAGGGTATTTGGATGCGGCTTCTCTCCTTCCCTAAAGATCCGGCCATTGCCTTACCATGTCCCCCCCCCCAATCTTCAGCCGAGCAGGGAGGACGTGAGCTCCAGCCCGAAGCGGCAGGAAGCGAAGACCTGTGGGGGGGTGACGGGATGGGACACGGCAAGGGAATGGCCGGATTCTTAGGGCAGGACAGAAGCCGCATCCAAAGACCCTCCTTAAGCAAGCAGCCGCCCACCCTCCGCATGCGTTTTTGCGAGGGTCTCCCCGCGCACGACACAGCCAGCCAGGGAGACGCGAGAAGGGGAGGAGGGTCGCCTGAAGAGAAGCCGGAGGTGGCGATCGTACAGAGAGAGAAGGGGAGAGAGAGGGAGAAAGAGAGAGATGAGAGAAAGAGAGAGATAAGGGAGGGAAAAGAGAGAGAGATACCTTTCTCCATTGGAGGTTGAAGCCAGCATTCAGTGAGGGTTGTCCACAGCCAATCACATCAAGGGCTGAGTCTGTCAATCAAAACTGAGCCTCTGTCCTCCTCCTCCTTGGATATTGGCCCAGTTTAGACTCAGCCCTTCAATAAGGCTGGACGTGGATTTACATCTCTCTGACTGCTGACTTCAACTGTAAGTTTAAAATATATATATAAAAAAAAATATAATAATAATAAATAAATAAAAAGGGGCAGAAAACTTTTTAAAGTAGACAAGCCCTTAGGAAATTGCTATTTCCCAGTCCCAGGCCTTAACAATATGCCACTTGTGGCCGTTAAGTGCCTTATTTCCAGCTAACCCCCCCCTCTTCTTTACTTTCAAGCTGCGAATGGCTTACAGAGCAAAGGGGGGGTGAAAGTTTTTTCTCCATCGGCCAGTGCATGCACTCCGATGAGTGCTGGAGGGACAAAACCCCTTGCCAAACCTCCTGGGGAGCACAGGAGCAAGGGTAACGGCGAGAGCGATCGATACTAGCCCGTTTAGAGAGTCCGACCTGGCAGCTGACTCCTTTCGCTCTAGCGGCTCGGCGGCGCGCATTCTGAGCTCCGCGCCAAGCCGCCTTTTCAAATTGTCGATTTTCCCGCTCTTTGAGACGGTCGCCATTTTGGAAGCGCAGCGTCATCGAGCTGCGCGCGCAGGGCTCAAATTTGCTGAGGCACGATGGCGGAGACTGCAAGAGCTCCGGCGAAGACGAAGAGGGCCCAAACAAAAACCCAGAAAGGGCCTGATCCCGGGGAGGAGATCACTCCTGCCCCGGTGGAAGCTAAACAAGGGTCAAAAGCTGCAGAAAGGGATGAGAGGAGGCGCGATCGAGCGCTGCAGCGCATTGTGGACAGGGCTGATCAACAAGGGGAAGCCATGGCACCCCCACAGCACCAGGTAGTGGTCCAGGCTCAAGTCCACAACCTGGATGTCCCTGCGCCCAACCTATTAGACCCCAATGTATGGGGGGAAGGGGGCCTGCTCTCATCTGCCCAGGGTAATCCCCAGGAAATTGCCTCTGCATTTGGGCCTGATTGTCCTGTGGCCTCTGCTCCCACCATAGACTGGACACAGGCAGCTAGGCCCCCTGCTAGTGTGGCCTCCAGCTCCTTGATTTCTCAGGCGGGCCCTTCACATCAGCCTGACCAGCCAAGCTGGCAGATGGTCATGGCAGCAACTGTGCAACAGTGCCTAGCTGGATTCCAACAAATTCAAGCCTCTACCCAGGCCATTCCATCCAGACCTTCTAGTCAAGCACATTCTCAGTCCCTCAGGGGAGCAACCATTGCTGAAGACTCTTCTGATGATTCCAGTGAGGATATCAGACCTGCCACCCTGGAAGAGGGTAAGTGCGATCCCACAGCACTGTCAGAGGATGAAGGCCTCGCTCCAGAACAACCCACTTCTGTGGGCTTATTCCCACCTGCCTTATTCAAGTCTTTACTACATAAGGCCAGGAATGTAGCTGGCTTATCCTCTGCTCCAGTAACAACAGATGCGGCGACTTCTTCAACCAAAGTTCCGGTTTTTGAGGAACAAGTGACAGAGCTGGATGTTATTCCAGCGCCCAAGATATTCCTGGACAACGTGCAGCGTCAGTTCGTGGCTCCAACCTCAGGACCAATGCCTTCCGCGCAGGACAAGAGATTCTTTAATACGGCGGCTGAACTGACGGGCCTACTCTCACCTCCATCGGTGGACGTCCCGGTAGCTGCGCTCCACTCTCCAAATCCCATTCCGGGAGAAGCTGAGGAGCTCCTGAAACCGGATGATCGTCGGCTAGAACAACTCCTGCTTAAGTCCCACCATGCCTTGGCCTGGGCGGTTCGCGCTTCCTGTTCTGCATCCTTCTTTGCCAGATCGTCGCTCTTGTGGCTGCGCCAGCTCCAGGAGCTGATTCCCTCATCAGAACTTCGCATTCATCAAGACCTCAACAAAGTCATAGCTGCAACTCAATTTACAGCGGATGCTACACTCAGGGCAGCACGCTTTTCTTCAAAGTCCATTGCAGCGGCCACGGCAGGTCGCAGGGTGAACTGGCTCAAGAACTGGACTGCCGATGCTCGCCAAAAATGGCGCTTGGCCTCTAAGCCGATTGCGGGCCAATCCCTTTTTGGGGAAGTTTTAGATCCACTACTGGTGGAGTCAAAAGATCGTAGGAAGGTCCTTCCAACTCATAACAAAAAAGGTTCTTTCCGTCATAACCCATATCCTAGACGGCCCTTTCGATCGGCTGACCAGGGTTCCAATCTGTCCCGAACCCCAGGTCAGTATGGCCAGAGGTCCTTTTACCAGGATAGATCGGCCAGGGGCAGATCTTACAAACGTCCCTATAGGGGATGGGGTAACAAGTTTTCCAGACGAGGCAAATAATTTATTTCAGGATTTCCCAATTGGTGGTAGACTAGCCAGGTTTGCAGATACCTGGGAAGTGACCACTCAGGACGCCTGGGTTAGACAAACTATCCGGTTTGGGTTATCATTGGAATTTTGGTCACAGCCCACTCCAAGTTTTATACCCTGTCACGTTTCCGGAGTTCCAGAAAAGCGCAGCTTAATGGAACAGGCCATTCGCCATCTCCTGGAGATTAGGGCCATTGAACCGGTACCTAGGGAACAGAGAGGAACAGGAGTATACTCAATACTTTTTCTGGTTCCAAAACCCTCCGGGGATTGGCGACCTATACTTGATCTCAAAAGGTTAAACCAGTTTGTTAAATATCGCAAATTCAAAATGCAGTCCCTACGTTCTATCCTCAGGGGTATCCATAGAGCTGATTATCTGGTCTCCTTAGACCTTTCCGAAGCATATCTCCACATCCCCATAGCACCTACTGACAGGCAGTTTCTCCGTTTCTGTTTTGCTGGAAGACACTTCCAGTATAGGGCACTTCCTTTTGGCCTCTCCTCAGCCCCTCGAGTTTTTACAAAGATCTTGGCGGCATTGGAGGCTCACCTTCGTTCTTTAGGAATTAGGGTACAGTGCTACCTGGACGACATTCTGCTTCAGGCTTCTTCCAGGTCCTTGGCAGAGCGCCATGTGAAAGTCGTACTGGACGAGCTCCAACGACATGGCTTCTCGGTCAACCACAGTAAGAGCTGTCTGGTGCCTAGTACCTCAATTCTTCATCTGGGCTCAATTATTGATTCCCAGCAGTGCAAGGTTTTCCTATCCCCCGAACGGCAGGACAGCATCAGGGTCATCATAGCTAACATCAGCCGCTGTCCCTCAGTTTCTCTGGGCCTGTTGGCCACGCTACTGGGGAAAATGATATCGTGCATCGATATCGTGCCCTGGGCACGGTTGCACTCCCGTAGATTGCAGTGGTTCTTACTTCCACTTATACCCCCGGGTCAGTCCCCCCCTGCGGTTTGGGTTCGTTTGCCCTCTCAAGTTAGACATTCCCTAGTTTGGTGGACATCCTCAGCCTTGAAAGAAGGCTCTTCCTTCCTCCTACCAGATAGAATTACAGTAACCACTGATGCCAGCCTCTCAGGCTGGGGGGCACATATTCAGGGCCAACTGGCCCAGGGCACCTGGTCTAGGGAGGAATCCAATTGCCCCATTAACCTACTAGAACTGCGCACTATCCGTTTAGCTTTGAAGAGCTTTAAGACTAGGATAGAAGGTTCTCATGTGTTGGTCCTCACCGACAACGTCACGGCCAAAGCCCATGTTAATAGGCAGGGGGGAACACGCTCAGCGGCCCTGTTAGAGGAGGCCTTGTCCCTGGGTTTGTGGGCAGAGAAACACCTTATTTCCCTTTCAGCGGAATATATTTCAGGGGAAGCCAACAAGCAGGCTGATTGGCTCAGCCGTCGGGATTTAGACCAGACCGAATGGCAGCTACATCCAGGGGTGTTTCAGGAGATTGTTCATAGATTTGGTTTACCTTTAATTGATCTGTTTGCTACCCCACAGAATGCACAGCTCAGCCGGTTCTACTCTCGCTTCCCGACGGAAGGCGCAGAAGCAGTCGACGCCCTGCGCTCACCTTGGCCCCAGGGACTCCTGTATGCCTTCCCTCCCCTCCCTCTGGATGACCCTATCCAGGGTCATCCAGAAAGTATTAAAACATTCTGCGGAGGTGATTCTAATTGCCCCTCACTGGCCACGCAGGGTTTGGTTCGGGGATCTCCTTTTCCTGTCCCGAGGGCACCCGTGGAGACTGCCCCCCCTTCCGGATCTGCTCCAACAGGGGGAAGTGGTTTACCCAGACCCGCACTGGTTACGCTTGACCGCATGGCGGTTGAGCGGGAGGTCCTAAAGCGGCAACACTATGATCTGGACACCATTGAAGTCATCTTGGCCTCCAGGCGTCCTTCCACTAACAGGGTGTATCAAAACACCTGGAAGGCTTTCTGTGAGTGGTGCAGTCTAGAGGGGATTTCCCCTCTTTATGTGCCCATTCCGCTCCTACTCCGCTTCCTTAAGAAAGGACTAAATTTGGGGTTGGCTCCTAACACCCTTAGACGGCAACTGGCTGCACTCTCCACTGTTCTTTCTTGTCCAAATTGCCCCTCCCTGGCACATGTGCCCACGGTGCATAGGTTTCTTAAAGGAGCCTCTAACATCTGCCCGCCAGTCGTGCACCGTTTTCCCACCTGGGACCTACCTCTGGTCCTGGAAGCCCTGACCGGTCCCCCATTTGAACCTTTAAGAGAGGCGCCCCTCAGCCTTCTGTCTTATAAGGTAGCCTTCCTCGTGGCTATTACATCAGCCAGACGTATCTCCGAGCTCTCAGCTCTCTCTATTCGGCAGGACCTTTGCATTTTCCATCCAGACAGAGTGGTCCTCCGTCTAGACCCTTCCTTCCTTCCCAAAGTGAATTCCTTATTTCACCGTTCCCAGGAAATCATTCTCCCGTCCTTCTGTGCCCACCCACGTCATCCTAGAGAGCGTCAGTGACATACTCTGGACGTGAGGCGGGCCTTGAAGGCTTATATCAACCGTACTTCGGCCTTTCGTAAATCAGAGGCCCTGTTTATTGCCTTCATTCCCCGTTCCATGGGGCTTAAAGTTTCATCTCCTACCATAGGGAGGTGGATCAGAGCCACAATTACCAGGGCTTATACCTCAGCTGGAAAGCCGGTACCAGAGACTATCACGGCCCATTCCACCCGCAGTGCTGCTACGTCAGCTGCATGGAAGACTCGGGCTTCACTTGAGGAAGTGTGTAGGGCTGCCACTTGGGTTTCCCCCACTCAGTTTATACGCCATTATAAAATTGATTCTTATGCTTCTACAGAGACAGCCTTCGGCAGGCGAGTGCTTCAACAGGTTGCTGTGCCTCTGTCCTAGTAGACACTGGGGAGGAGTGGGTGATTAGTTGCCCTCCCTCGGGACTAGCTGCTTGGGTATGTCCCTCACTGAATGCTGGCTTCAACCTCCAATGGAGAATGGGCGTTTACTTACCTTTGATATGCCCGTTCTCGTTGGTTGAAGCCAGCATTCAGACCCTCCCTTATGTTCTTGGTTCTTATGTTCTTGGTTTTTTATTGAATACGTTCTATACTGTTCTTACACTATTACTTGTGGTTTAATAAATCAGGTTTTTGTTACTTCATTCAGCAGTCTGTGGTGTGACTTACTTTCTCACGGGTGCAGTGTATTCCTTTTGTTCGGTTAACACTGTTTCTTGCCACGTCAAGTCTGTCTTTCAGCTTCGTCTAAACTGGGCCAATATCCAAGGAGGAGGAGGACAGAGGCTCAGTTTTGATTGACAGACTCAGCCCTTGATGTGATTGGCTGTGGACAACCCTCACTGAATGCTGGCTTCAACCAACGAGAACGGGCGTATCAAAGGTAAGTAAACGCCCATTTTCTCATAGAAAAGAAAACAGCCACAAAACCTGGGTAGGCGTAGCTGGGGGCGGGGTCAGTGGGAGTGACATCCACCCACCCAGGTTTTGTGGCTTCGGGTGTTTTGTTTTCTCTGGGAAATGGGTCCAAATGGCTCTTCGAGTTTTTAAGATTGCCGACCCCTGCCCTAGTTGATTCCTATATAATGGGTGACATTTCATTTTGAAATAAATTGAACCTTTCCTCCAAAGCCTGGAAAATCTTCCTCTCCTGCTTTCCTGTATTATTCAATGCATATGCAAAGGCATAGGAACACCAGGCTACATTTCTGACTGCTAGTCATACAGGAATGTCATTTTCTCCCCAATAATTAGTGAAACAGCGACATCCCTGAAACAAATTTATAAATGGATTTGGCCTGCTCAGTTTTTCTTTGGGATTTTCTCCGAGAGAACCAATACAGAATGCTATGTGGAGAGCTTTTATTCAGGCCAGTCTTGTGGAAATATTGAAAAAACATTTAACATAATTACCTGGTTTTTCTTATGCACAATAATTTGTTTTCCAACTTTTTTCTCCCTAGGAAATGAAATATGTCCTTAAGAAAATTTCAGCAAATGGCTCTTTTTATGGGTGTTCAATGTATTGGAGTAGGTGCTTTTACATACTACTACGTACAAAGTAAGTTTCATCGTAGTTAGCAATTTGAAATTGATTTATAAAGGAAGTGTCTGTGCATTAACTTGATAAATTGAACTTGACCCTCTTAGACTGTAAGTACAGGCTCCCTATTTATTTCTCCATGCTCAAATTTTTTTACAAACATAAAGCCAGCATAGTGGGCAAAGAATTGGACTAACACTTCTCCTTGGAAATATTGTTTTCTATCTGTAATAAGATTTTAAATGGGGGGATTTTAAAAATAATATCTTCACCTATTCATATGAGGATCAACCAAATTTTGTCTGTTCCTCTACTTAGAACCCTCTTTTATACTACCCAGCTAAATATTTCTGATTTTGCTAATAAATGGAGGACTTTGATCTTCAAACATTTTATTTATTTACCATCCATCTTGCCATCAGGTGACTCTAGGTGGCTTACAATAAAATAGAAACAATATAAAATATTAAAATGATAAGCATTAGCATTAAAGTTAGCAAAAATGGCTGAAGAAGGAAGCAGTATGCAAACAGGATGAAGACAGAACCCTCTCTCAGTCCACCAACCAGCTCCAATACGGAATGTCTCCCATCAGGACCCGAGGCCAATAAACAGAGCCAGGTTTTATAAGTATCCTGTGCAAGGCCAAAGGGAGAGGGGATCTCATCTTGGAGGCATAATGTTCCAAAGGACAAGAACCTAGGCAGAAAAGGCTCTTCTCCTGGACCCTGCCAGCTGGACTTTCCTTGCTGGCGCAGGAAAGAAAGGCCAATCCCATTGGGGTGATAAATGGTACTTTATAAATGGTGCTTCTAAGGTAAAGTGACCAGATTTTTTTTTCTTCAAGCGGGACACCATTGACGGGGGTGGGTTTCTCCATTTGAGTTTTGCCCTCTGCGCATGCGCAGAGGGCAAAAGAAGGCAAATGTCGGCATCCAGGTGGGTGGAGGGGGGGAGGCAGGAGGCCTTTCCTCGCCTCCCGCCTCCCCTTCGGGAGCCGGCAATGGCTTGGGCTGGCTGGCTGGTAGAAATGCTCAGCGTGTGTTTCCCGATCCCCGAGGATACCCAAGCCCCATTACCTGCCACGGATAGAAGCCGCTCAGCACATGTTCTTCTCGGGGGGGGGGAGGACCCACCGGCTGGTCCCCTCCGCCCTTTATCCACCCCCTTCTCTCTTCGCCCGATGGTGTCCTTGCGGTCCTTTACGGAGGCAGGTGGGCGGGGAGGGAGCGGAGGTCCAGTGATTTCCTCTGGGAAAGAAGGGGCGGAGGCGCAGCCACGCTAAAGGAGGTGGGGGGGGCGCGCGCGTCAGGCTTCCATGGCGGCGCCCCTTAGCCGTGGACAAGCAGCTCAGTCTCCTAGGGCTGCGCTGCTGCCAGCCGCTCCCTCCCTCCAAGCCCGCCTCCCCTCCCAGCCCGGGAAGAAGCCTCTCCACTCAATCGCTCGCTCGCCCACCCCGCCCCCTCCTCCTCGCTTGCTCGCTCGCTTTCTTTTCAGGAATGCAGCGCTTCGCCCAGCCCCCTCCCCAGACTCATTCATAGCGTAAGGTGACCAGACATCCGGGCATTCTTTTCAAAAAGCGGGACTTTTTGAAAAGAATGCGGGACGCGGGACACACGCTTGAAAAGCGTGTCTGTCCCGCCAAAAGCGGGACGTCTGGTCACCTTATTCTAAGGAAAACATACTGATATTTACACATCCAAAATTTGCCTTGAATATGGGTCTGACTGACAATTCTTGAGTCTTAAAATTAATTATAAGAAATAAGGTATACATTTTCTCCAACAAGGTATGCAAATCACACATAAGGGCTCTGGCATAAAACTATTTTTTCAGATTCAAAGTTTAGAAGGTGTGCATTTTGTAGTTAAGATCTTTTTGAAAATTATTTGATTTTGTAGAAACCCAACTCATTTGTGATACATTTTCAACAACAAAAACATATAAACAACCTCAGCTGATAATGGATTTTATAAATCTTATTTTTTCTTCATAGCTTAGTATTTTATATATCAAAAGATTTTCCAGAACAGTAGCTATACATCTTGCTGCAAAAATAATTTTCTATCCATCATACAAACTTATGGGGGGAAAAGCATATGATGCAACAAAGTTCTGTTGTTCTGCCAAAACAACTCTATAAATGTAGATTTTGCCATCATGCTCTGCTTTCATGAACAGAGCAAGGGTATGACCTGCCATTTGCTAAGAAATAGAAACACAAGAAATTTGTGGTTGGTAAACATTACTAAAAATCCTGCTCTTCTTTGCTTGCTATTGGATTGCCAACCAATGGACTGATTTTCTCAAAAGGGCAAGCAGCACTAGAAGCCAAAATGTTATGTTAGTGTCAGTGCTGAAATAATAGTTCCAAGACACAAATGGAGAAATTTAATTTCCAAATTTACCTGACTAAGTAGTGGGCAAGTATATAAAAATCCAGAATAAAGTGATATATAAATACCAATATATTTAAAGTTGCTTATAAATAAGAGATTTTTAAAACTTCAGTACAGGTCAGAATTATCACTCAGTCAATCATGTTAACTGAACCTTATCAGTCTACATTTGTGCTAAATGTTGCCCTTCTCCATTGTGGGTGGAGCCAGCATTCAGGATGGGTTTTCCTTGTCCACTCAAGAATGAGGACCGAGTCTGTTGCTTTTTGAAAGATCGGCTCTCCTAAGACCCAGCTTCGACTCGGTCCTCAGACTGGACGGATGTGGCTACCTTTTATTCCCTTCCTGAATTGCGAATTCCACACCTTTTGGCTAGATTTCTGGTTCGATTTGAGGTTTTTGACACCATGAGTTTTTCAGCTTCTTGGCAGAACAGAGACTTTGGGCGTTTGGCAGCTGAGCTATGGCTCCTGCTGTGGCAGGGGCTTTGCCCTCCCCCCCAACTGACATTGACCATTAAGGGCTTGCCCTGGTCTGTCGCTGGAGCAGTTCATTTCCTGTAGGGTGATGGCAGCTCGCAGAAGGAAGCAGTGTGGACTCAGGGGTTCCCAGCCGGCCATCCCTTATCACTGCAACAGGGCGCACTGACTGACCACCTGAAGATTCATGCCTGGGTGTCCGGCCAAGGGGAGGCTTCCTCAATCCTCCTCCCTGCCCCTTCCTCGCTGCTTCGGACCCGCCGCTGGCAGTTTGCCGCTAACAGAGTGGACAATATTTTCCCACCTAGTATTGATGGCCTCACAGAAGGGATCAGCACAGTTGCTGGACCTTGCGCTCGCGCTGCCTCTCCAATTGCTACTTGCTGACCCTCCTTTCATTCGGGCAGTGGGTTACTGGAATGCTTGTCTCTGGTGCTTGGACCGTTCCAGCATTCCAGTAACCAGCTTGCCCTGGTCAGCACCAACTGCTCCTTGGCTTCTTGCCAGCCTGCCATTTCTTGCTGTCAGTTGCGGTGGCCATTTTGTCTTCTGACTCTCGAGCCTTCAAAATGGCCGATGGAGCTGAAGTGAGAGAAAAACCGCGGGACAAACAGCTGCACAACACGAATCGCCGTGCCCCTGAGGAAGACCAACCTGGCCCTCTGTTCAGGCGGTGGCAGGGCCATCTCATTCCTCTCAGGGCTCTAAGGCCTCAGAGAGGGTGGAGTAGCGCAGGGACAAGGTCCTGAAGAGGCTCTGCAGCACAACTTCGGCTCATGACCATGTGCACTCCCCAGATCTGGGTGCATCTTCAAGGGCCCCAGAGGCTGAGCAAGTCATCCCTTTTTCAGGGGAACAACTGGTTCTGGATGATCTGGCTCTAAACACCAGAGATAATGTTGACATTTGGGGGTCAGCTGTCTTCCCTAAACCCTCTCGCTCAAAAGCCGCCAGAGTCCCACAGGGCTCTGGGGGTCCGGTTGTGCCCTCCTCACCAGGGTTCTCCACTGCAGGGGCCCATGTCCAGTTGGACCCTACCAATTTACAGTCGCTGATGGCGGCTGCTGTTCAGCAGGGTCTGGCCGCATGCCTATAATCCTTGGGCAGGCCTTCTCTTGTGAATGCCAAGGGGTCCCACCTCAGGACTGGGGTCCCTGCCAGGCAACAGAGTCCGGACTGTTACTCCAAGGTGTCGGAGGAGGACATTGGGGCTCCCCTGATGGATTGGGATCAGGGAGACTACGAACTGTTGGAGGACGAAGGCCTCCCGCAAGACCAACAGGTCTCCACAGCTCCTTTCCGCCGGGCTCTTCAAATCCTTGCTTTACAAGGCCCGCTCAGCAGCTGGTTTGGATCCAGTTCCGGTCCCCGCTGACCCGGTGTCACAACATCTGGACCCACTGTTCGCATAGTTCACACTGGAGGTGGACATTGTCCCGTCCCCACAGCTGTTCCTGGACAACATACAGAGACAATGGTCTGCTTCAGCATCAGGGCCTATGCCTTCCTCGATTGACCACAAGCACTTCAATGTGGCCCCAGAGTTGGTCTCTCTTCTCAATGTTCCTTTGGTGGATGCCCCAGTGGTGGCCCTACACACACCTACAGCTATGCCAGGAGAATCAGAAGAGTTGTTACGGCCTGAAGACAAATGAACTGAACAGGCCCTTATCAAGGTTCACCAAGCGTCGCCTGGGCAGTCAAGGCCTCTTCGTCAGTCTCCTTTTTCATTCGGTTTTCTTTAATTTGGCTAAGGCTCATCCAGGAACAAATCCTGGCGTCCAATCAACGGGCGCAGCAGGACCTAAATAAAGTTTTTGCGGCCACTCAGTTTGTGGCGGACACCACTCTTCATGCGTCTCACTTTGCCTGTAAGGCGATAGCCACTTCGGTGGTCGCAAGACGCGTGTTTTGGCTCTGTCGATGGCCTGTGGATTCCCGGCACAAATGGTGGTTGGCAACCGCTCCCTTCAGGGGCCAGAATCTATTTGGAGAGGCTCTGGACCCAATTCTTATCTAGACTCGGGACCGGAGGAAGGTTTTGCCGTCTATTTCCAGGAAGGGCAACTTCCGTCAGTCCCCCTATTCCCGCTGGCCCTTTTGGGCAGCTGACCAGGGCTTCAGCTTCTCCCGGCCCCAAGGTCAATTCAGATCAAGGCAGCGCCAGCCTCAGGATATATCTGGGAGGGGGAGACAGTTCAAGCGATCTTTCAAGGGAGGAGGAGGGGGTTGCCCCTTCCATCGCTCCCACTAGTGTCCCTTCCGATCCTCCCATAGGGGGTCACTTAGCCCTATTCTCCTCTGTGTGGAAGCGGACCACCCAGGATAGATGGGTCCTTGAGACAGTCAGTCAGGGTCTCTCGCTAGAGTTTCTCTCCCTTCCCCCAAGGTTTTTCATCCGATGTCCCATATCCAAAGTGCCCTCCAAGAAATCCCTTATGGATTCAGCGGTCCAACACCTGCTTGACATTTGTGCCATCCAGCAGGTTTCTCTGGATCAGCAGGGACAGGGGTACTATTCCATTCTCTTTGTAGTCCCCAAAGCCTCAGGGGAATGGAGGACAATTCTAGACCTTAAGCGTCTGAACCGATATATCAAATATAGACGGTTCAAGATGCACTCCTTGCAGTCTATCCTGGGGTGTGTGAGGCAGGGTGATTTCCTGGCCTCCCTAGACCTGACCAAAGCCTACCTGCATATACCGATTAACCATATTCACCGGCAGTACCTTCGGTTCTGCTATGCAGGTAGGCATTTCCAGTACAGGGCTCTCCCCTTTGGCCTTTCCTCTGCCCCCCTGGGTATTCACAAAGGTACTCGTGGCAATGGCGGCCCATCTCAGGTCCTTACCCATGCGTGTCCAGTGTTACCTGGATGATATTTTGGTTCAGGCATCTTCAGAGCACCTTGTGGTGCGTCATCTCCAGGTAACCATTTTAACACTCCAGCAGCATGGGTTTTCGATCAATTTAGACAAGAGTCACTTCTCTCCTTCTATCTCTCTGCTCCATCTAGGAGCCGTTATAGATTCCTTAGAGTGTAGAGTTTTCCTGTCCCAGGAGAGGCATGACAGCATTAGGGGTCTGGTTGCCCAAGTTCAACACGAGCACAGGGTTTCTCTGACTCTTCTGTCCACTCTCCTGGGGAAAATGATTTCATGCATTTCCATCACCCCTTGGGTACGCCTACACTCTAGGGATCTTCAATGGTTCCTTTTGCCCTTCCAGAGAGCGGGACGCGGCATATCAGCATCCAGAGTCCTGGTCCCTCCGGAGGTTCTACGCTCCCTGTCCTGGTGGAGGTCGCCAGCATTGTCCGGGGGTGTCTATTTCGCGAGCCGCACAGAACAACCATCACCACAGATGCCAGTTTGACCGGCTGGGGGCCCACTCACAGGGGCAGATAGCTCAGGGCCAGTGGTTGCCAGCGGAGGCCAAATGCTGCATCAACTGGCTGGAGCTCCGAGCTCTGTTTTTGGCCCTCAGACATTTCCAACGATTGCTGGTCGGCAGACATGTTCTGGTCCTAATGGACAACATTGCGGCCAAGGCCCATGTACTCGCTCCAGGACTCTAATGCGAGAGGCGATGAGACTGGGACTGTGGTGGAATGACACCTTCTTTCACTTTCAGCAGACCATATCTCTGGGGGTTCCAATATCCAAGCGGACTGGCTCAGTCGGACAACGGTGGACCATGCAGAGTGGCGCCTGCACCCGTCCATCTTCCGCGACATCACGAGCTGCTTCGGCCTTCCGGAGGGCGACATGTTTGCAACCACGGAGAACGCCCACCTGCCAAGGTTTTTCTCTCTGTTTCTGTCCCAGGGAGCAGAAGGGGTGAACGCCCTCCAAGGACATTGGCCATCGGGCCTTCTATATGCCTTTCCCCCCCTTCCTATACTGCCTCAGGTCATCCAGAAGGTCCTGGAGGAACTTGCGGAGGTGATTCTCCTGGTAGCTCATTGGCCGTGGCAGCTTTGGTTCACGGACCTGAAGGCCCTGTCGGTGTCTCCTCCATGGAGGATTCCACTGTCCAAGGCGGATCTCAGCCAGGGGGCGTTGGTACACCCGGACCTCCTGTGGTACCAACTGACTGCCTGGTGGTTGAGTGGCGCACTCTGAGGCAGCAGGATTATGATCCCAATGTTATACCTAACATCCAGGCGTCCCGCCGCCCCTCCACCCAGAGGATCTACGCTGCGATGTGGAAGTCCTTCTATGCTTGGTGCACCTCCGAGGGCTGTTCACCCTTGCGGATTCCCCTTCCAAAGGTCCTGAAATTCCTCCAGCGGGGATTGACCATGGGACTTTCTCCAAACACGCTTCGCAGACAGGTGGCAGCCCTGTCATCGGTCCTGTCCTGTGACCAAGTTGACTCTTTGGCTCAATTTCCTACAGTTCGCCGGTTTTTGCAGGGGGCTTCCAACCTTCACTCTCCGGTGATTCACCGCTACCTGACCTCCCCAGGGTGTTGAGGTCTCTGACGGGTCCTCCTTATGAACTGCTGAGATTGGCTAGTCTCAGGTATCTGTCATACAAGGTCGCCTTCCTGGTGGCAATCACATTGGCCCGTTGGCTCTCTGAGCTCTCTGCGCTCCCCATTCGAAAGGACTTTTGTGTATTCCATTTGGACCGGGTTGTTCTCCGGTTAGACATCTCTTTCATACCCAAAGTGAATTCCTCCTTTCACAGGGCTCAAGAGCTCATCCTCCCCAATTTTTGCCCGAACCCAGCTCATCCATCGGAGAGACTTTGGCACATGCTGGACATCCGATGGGCCCTACATGTTTACATTGACAGGATGCGGCAGTTCCATAAGACTGAGACTTTGGTGGCCTTTTTGCTGCAGTCTTTGGGTCTGAAGGTTTCCTCCACGACTATTGGCCGTTGGATACGTGGTACAATTGCTAAGGTGTATGAACTCTCTGTAATGGTGCAGCCAGTGGGGATCACAGCCCATTCTACGCGTAGTGTGGTGGCTTCAGCACCATGGGCGACCCAGGCATCCTTGGAGAAGGTGTGTCGGGCGGCTACCTGGGCATCGCCTTCTTATCCGCCACTACAAAATCGACTCATACATGTTGGCGGATGTGGCCTTCAGCCGAAGGGTTTTGCAGAGGCTCCACAAGGAGCTCCAATGAATCTGACTAGGACTATTCCCACCGGGGGGACTTTTGGCTTTGGTAGGTCCCATCCTGAATGCTGGCTCCACCCATGATGGAGAAGGGGCATTGGTCTTACCTGATACGCCTCATCAGGTGGAGCCAGCATTCAGCCCTGCCCTTGAGCAGTCCGTTCCTGGATTTTGCTCATTTGTTGGACTGGCACCTTTTTTCTTGGTCGAACTTTGGGCATTATGGTTTCTGCCTTATCAGCGGTTTACAGGAAGGGAGATTATTTGCTAATGACTGTGTCCAGTGGGTAGCCACGTCAAGTCTGCTTCTTCGGATTCGTCAAAGCTGGGTCCTAGGAGGGCGGATCCTTCAAAAAGTAACAGACTCGGTCCTCATTCTGAGTGGACAAGGACAACCCATCCTGAATGCTGGCTCCACCTGATGAGAATAGGCATATCAGGTAAGACCAACGCCCCTTCCAGGCTAGATTCATTGCTGCAAAACTAACTATGGAAGACAACTAGGAGGCCTTTTCTATTCCCTAACTCTAAGCAAATTCTAGCCAAATAAACAGTGGTATCTTGTTTTTAAGATTTATCAAGATGTAAAACAGCTATGATTATTCTGGTGGGAGAATTTATTGAAATAACTACTTTCCAAAAAAGAGGGTTTCTTTTTCTTTTGCCCTACTCCTTTGTTTCTACTGACTTACTTTTATTCCTTTTTCATTAGTTGTAGTGGAGGAAATTAACGAAAATCCAATTCTGATGCTGGTGTACTTAGTCCCTGTCTCATTTCTGACAAGATGTTTCCGATAAGATATTTCAAGAATGAGGAGATTTTCCATCTGGTACATCTAAAACATCTCTGCCTAACTTTTGAGAGGCCTTTGAGTCTTAGCCTTGGGGAATCATCTCCCGGTCTATAGATATGAATAGAGAACTTTAAAGCAGAGAGCAGCACAGGGTACTCTTGAAAAAAGGGAAATGAAATAATGACATGAAATAGAAAGAATGTGGTTTGCAACAGTGACTTTAGCTCCCCTGATATTTTTGAATCCCTTTTCCAAGCTGGAAAGTAAGCAATTTAATCCCTGCACATTTGGGATGGATGAGCAAAGAACAACAAAATCCCTATTTGCTCAATGCAAAGTAACTTTCTAATATGAAGAAGCTTCTTGGATAAGAAGCAAAACGTCTTCAGGGAAAAACAAAGAAAGTCCAGTTGCCTCTTGAAAAAAACACCTTTGGGACTGTAAAAGGAAGGAAACTCTAGGAGACTCCCAGCACTTTAATTTTCTTGACTTGAGCATCAATTGGATGCCTTTCTGGACTGATTAATATTTAACTCTGTTCTTTTTGATATTCTGTCCAAAATAATATTGTTTTTCTTTTTTGCTTTTTTATTCAGGGGTTTTCTCTAGAACAAAATACTATCAGGATGCTCTTAAGCAACTTCAAGCAGACCCTGTAGCCCTAGAAGCACTTGGTGCTCCCCCTCTGAAAGTTCACTACATCAGCTTGAGAGACAAGAGCAACCGTGTTGATAAGTCAACAGCCCAGGTAACCAGCAGATGCATTAGGAGCTGATGGTAAAGTAAGGAAACAGAAGTCATGACAAAAAACAAAAAACAGTTTCAGTTTGACTGGGTTTATAGGATGTTTTTAAAGTCAATACGGAAAATGGTATTATGCTAAGTAGCAGAGGCAGGATTCCTGAAAATTTGGAATTATTATTGAATATTACTCAGTGATTTAAAATAGTAGTACTTGTAGTTAAAGTAGTAATAATGTGTAAAAAATTATCTGTCATACTGATTTTAAAAGAGGCTCCAAATGGATTCAACAAATTTTAAACTTTGCCTAAATGTCCTAATATCTTCAAGGTTTTTGTTTAATCTCATACAGGTAGTTCTTGCTTACTGACCACAATTGGGACAGGCAACTCTATCACCAAGGATCACAGTTGCTAAGCATGACCACAATGGACTTATGGGCATCATGTTCCATTTTATTATATTGAAATATTACATAACTGTGACTTAACGATTTTATTTCTGTGTTCTCTATTAACTGCTTATCGTAATCTGGTTACAAAGCACACAAATGGTAATTGTGATTATAGGATATTGTGATGGTTGTCAAAGCTGATTTTTTACACCATTATATGTGTATGATGGTTATAATGGTTCAAATGTTAAACAAGGCAGTCAGAAAATAAGGACTACCTTTAGTAAGATACCCTACACAGATTTTGAAAATAATGCAAGTGGTCTTGGAATGGTTTCACTATCTATATGAGACTAATCTGACTTGAACTACATTTTAAACTTATTGGATTAATATCCCTAAATTTGCAAAAGATTATCTTGGCATAGTATACATTTTATGGCAGTACTTCCTTGACTTTTAATTCTTTGGCTAGGACCCAAATCATTGCTTTCAACACTCAGTTGATTACATTGTGATATTAATTTGGTTGGAAAATTAACAACAACAATAACCAAAGTATATGAATATTAAATCATTTGCAATTGTAGGAAAATGAAATTGGTTCTTTCAACATAATTTGTCCATCTAACAAGGAAGATTTTAGCATACAACTGAACTGGAAATGCAGCGTTGCTGAGAATGATCACTTATTGGTAGAAAATTTAGAAGAATAGAATAGAATAGAATAGAATAGAATAGAATAGAATAGAATAGAATAGAATACAATACAATACAATACAATACAATACAATACAATACAATACAATACAATACAACAATACAATAACAGAACAGAACAGAATAAACTTTATTGTCACTTTAAATGCACACTAATCGGTATACATTAAAATGAAATTTTGTTGCATACAGCTCTCAAAGGGTCACCACCTCCAATATATACTACATAAACATGAGTAAACAAACAAAATAAATAAATAAATAAAAAGTTATGTATATACTATATGTTTGCATTTAAAATTAACTGGCGTATGTCCCCTAATATCTTCTTTTTTAAAAAAAAATCACATTGCAAGATATCCTTCTTAGACCTCAGGAATTATGTGACTAGACTTCAGTCAGTAAATTCATTCTATATAAGACTAATTTGGCTTCAACTGATATGAATGGATAATTTGCAAATGGGAAGAACATGTAAATTTCTAGATATCCATGTAATGACTTGACTAGATCAGAATTCAAGAATGAGGATTTTTATTTCTCCAAATCTTTCTGAACTCCCTATCAGCTGTGTTAATTATGGATGTTAAGCATTTGGAAACAACTGGAAGAAGACAAGATTCCCACCAATGGTCTGAAGGTTTAAGAAATTTCATATAGGTACGGTACCGTATTTTTCGGAGTATAAGACACACCTTTTTCCTCCCTAAAAGAGGCTGAAAATTTGGGTGCATCTTATACTCTGAATGTAGCTTTTTCAAAGCTTTTTTTCCAGCCCTAACGAGACTCTAACGATCTTCCTGGCTCTTACCAGCTTGCAGGCTTTTTTTCATTGCTAATCGGTCCAAAGAATGTTTTTTCCAGCCCTAACGAGGTGCTAACGATCTTCCCAGCTCTTACCGGCTTGCAGGCTTTTTCATTGTTACTCTCTCCGAAGAATGTTTTTTTCCAGCTCTAAGTCTTTGCAGGCTTTTTTTTCATTGCTACTGGCTCCGAATAAGATTTATTTATTTGTTTGTTTGTTTGTTTGTTTGTTTGTTTGTTTGTTTGTGTGTGTATGTATGTATGTATGTATGTATGTATGTATGTATGTATGTATGTATGTATATATGTGTTCTTATATGCCGCCCTACTCCCTGGGGACTCAGGGCGGCATACAACATTTAAAGAACAACTAAACAATATAAAAATGTAATAACAATTTAAAATTTAAAATGAATTTTAAAAAACATACAAAATCATACATACATGGGGGAGACCTAAAATGTAAATTTGTCTCAAAACGCTGCCTGCAGGAAGAGCCATGTCTTCACGGCTTTTTGGAAGGCCAGCAAGGTGGGGATAATTCGTATCTCTGGGGGTAGTTGGTTCCAGAGAACAGGAGCCCCCACAGAGAGGGTCCTCCTCCTAGGCCCCGCCAGCTGGCATTGTTTGGTTGACGGGACCTGGAAGAGACCCACTCTGTGGGACCTGACCGGTCGAAGGGAAGTATGAGGTAGGATGCTGTCCCAAAGGTAACCTGGTCCTAAGCCATGTAGGGCTTTAAAGATGATAATCAACACCTTGAATTGCACCCGGAGACCAATGGGCAGCCAATGCAGCTGGCGGAGTATGGGTGTTACGTGGGTGTATCTTGAGACGAATTTAAGCCCTAACCAGGGGATAAAATAATGTGCTGAAGTTGACCAGACTAAGGACGCTAGCCAGATGAATACCGGTACCTGGTAGGCAGATTTGCCCCCCTTATTTTCCTCCCCCAAAACTAAGGTGCGTCTTATACTCCCATGTGACTTATACTCCAAAAAATATGGTAATTTTTCATTTACGACTGCAGTTGAAACCAGAATTTCCATTGCTAAGCAAGGTGGTTGTTAAGGGAGTCGCGCCTGATTTTATGACCTTTTTTGCTTCGGCTGTTAAGCAAATCACTGAAATCGTTAAATGAATCTGGCTTCCCCCCTTGAGTTTTGCTTGTCAGAAGCCAGCTGGGAAGGTCATAAAGGAAATCACATTACCCTGGGATGCTGCAATTATCATAAATACACATTGGTTGCCAAGCACACAAATTTTGATCATGTGACCATAGGAATGCTGCAACAGTTGTATGTGTGAAAACCAGTGGTAAGTCATCTTTTTCAGTGCCATTGTAACTTTTTTTATTACTTTATTTGATTAATTCTCCATAGTGGGTGGAGCCAGCCTCCAAGAATGGGTTAAACCTGCCCTCCAGCCAATCAGGACCGAGTTTCTTCAAAAGTATAAATAGGACCCTCTTGCCTTGGCACCCCCTCTTTTTCCTCGGTCCTGTAGCCATATAGGACAGTGCTTAACCCATTCTTCGAGTCTATTCCACCAACTATCCTTCAAACATCCAAATTCTTCAATTTCAAAACCGTAAGTGTGACCTGTCAAAATTTCACCATTTGACAGCTGTCAAATTTGACAGGTGGAGGGCGGCGCGTTGCGCTCCGTCCATTTGGGACCCCTACTGGGACTGCCTGCGGTGGTGAAGGGGTGCCCACTATCCAGCTTCCAGATCAGCTGCCAGCGGTGCTTGCAGGGAGGGAGGTACTTAGAACTGTCACCTCTTCGGCCGGAAAAGCCTTGGCGCTTCAGCAGTCGTTTCTTTCCCCTCCTGTCGGCTGGAGCCTGGCTCCAATAGCCGACTTCGCTCTCTCTCTTGATCTGACACATCTGTTCGGCCGCGTGGTTTCGAGCGGCGGTGAGCCGACCGTCAGCTGTTTGTTGGCAGCAGCTTTGACAGCCGGTCTGGGAAGCCGAGAGAGAGCGATCGGGCAAAAAATAGACCGGTTTCGCCCAGAAGATTTGCAAGCACCCTCCCCAGCCTGAAGAGAAGCCTCTCAGCAAGGAAAAGCAGCTGGCGCCATCTTCGTGGGCTAATTTTGGCGGGAAGAGCCGTTTGACAGCTCGTGACATCACGGCGGCCATTTTAGAGGGCTCCGAAGCCGTTTTGACAGCTCTCACAGCTCCACACGTGCTTTTTTCAAAGTTCCTTTTTGCTGCCTGCTAGTTCTGCTAGCTGTGCCTGCTTCACCTTTGTGGGCTTTTGCACAAGTCATCATGGCAGAAAAGTCATCCAAGCAGGCAGACAAGTCAATTAAGCAGGGGAAGGCTAAACAAAAAACATCTAAGCCAACCCCTGCAGAGGAAGAGGTGCGGGGGGGTGGAAACTCCTCCATGAGCCCTGGCACTCACAGGGACAGATCTCCATTGCGCCCCACCTCTCCTCTTCCTCGCCCCAAGTCCCACAAATCTGACCAGGCGAGGGAGGGCTCTAAGACTCATTCCAAATCAAGTCACAAGAGCCAGCAACAACAGCCCCCACAAGACACATCTGTCTCAAAGAGCTCTAAGGTAACTCAGAGCACACACCCTCCCAGGCTTAGCAGTTCATGTGACAATTTATCACTGGACAATATGGATTGCCATCTGAGGGAGGTGGATGTCTGGGGGGACAATGATGAAGAGGTGCCCCTATGCCAGGGGACCCAAGACCCACCCTTGCCTGAACTGCCCTTGGACAGCGCTGCACGTGCGTATATGGACACAGCCATTCGCAAGGGGGTGGAGGCAGCTCTCAGAGCCATGGCAGGGGCCACACGTGACCAGGTGACCCCTAGGATCAGCCCACGCACAGTTCTCCCCCTGCCACGACAAAACACCTTGCAGGCAGGGGTAGAGGACCGCGATGACTCATCTGCAGAGTCTGTCATCTCAGTGGAAGACATGGCAACCGGACAACCGGAAGGTGAGCAAGTGGAGGAGGCACCTCTGGACATTAACATGTCAGATGATGAGGACATGGCACCCGAACCTCCCGTGGTTACGGGCCTTTTTCATCCAAGCCTCTTTAGGTCGCTCCTCCACAAAGCCACCCTGACGGCCAATCTTTCTACGGCCAAACCAGAAACTCCGGCCGCCACAACACAAGAGGACCCCATCTTCGAGGAGGCAACAACCTCCCGTAACGAGGTAATACCTATTCCAAATTTTTTTGTGAACTCTCTTGTGAAGCAATGGCAGGCACCTGCAGCAGGGCCATTGCCAACCGCGTAAGACAAGCGCTATTTCAATGTGGCCTCCCAACTGTCACAACACTTGGCAATTCCACCGGTTGACCCTCCTGTGAGGGCTCTGTATGCCAATACCCAGATACCTGGCGAATCAGAGGAACTTCTGCGCCCAGAGGAACGTCGGACGGAGTCAGCCTTGCAAAAGGCGCACCAAGCAGCTGCATGGGCGATAAAGGTGTCTACAACAGCGTCGTTTTTCTGCCGCGTCTCACTCAAGTGGCTGCATGCGCTTCAGGAGCCCACACCGTCCACCGACACACACTCCCGGCAAGACATCAAGAAGCTCCTGGCAGCGGCTCAATTTACGTCGGATGCCACCCTTCAAGCGGCCAGATTCGCGGCCCGCTCCATGGGGTCAACAGTAACAGCACGCCGTATGCACTGGCTTCGCTCCTGGCCCGCAGACGCAAAACATAAGTGGAAACTGGCCACGGCTCCCATTGCCGGTCAGTCCCTCTTTGGACCTGCCCTTGACCCCCTGGTCACAGAAACTAAGGATAAGCGCAAGATCCTCCCCACTTGCTCAAAACACCCCAAGAAATCCTTTTGTAGGAAGGGGTTCAGGGGTTCTGACCAGGGGTACACTCGGCCTCAGGGCCAGTCAGGGTACCAGAGGCAATCGGGGTACCAGGGGCAGTACGGGTATCAGGGACAGTACGGGGCCCGTCAACGCCCAGCCCCTGACAGACCTCCCAAGGGTTCCCAGTCAAACGGCCCTTTAGAGGTGCCGGTGGTCGCCCTTACCGCCGGTTCAAATAAAGCTGCACCGGTTCCTCCCATTGGGGGTCACCTGGCATTATATGCCGGTCGGTGGGAGGAAATCACCAATGACGCATGGGTCTTGCAGACCCTATCGTCAGGGCTATCTCTTGAATTTCTTTCCACCCACCCCCCGAGGTTTTTTCTACGCTGTCCCTTGTCGTCTAATCCTGCTAAACGGGTCCTTATGAATCAGGCCATCAAGCACCTGCTGGACATTCGAGCCATCCAACAGGTGCCCAAGGACCAGCAGGGACAGGGATTCTATTCCATATTATTCGTAGTACCTAAATCCTCGGGCGGGTGAAGAGCCATTCTTGATTTAAAACGCCTCAATTGGTATGTCATCTATAAGAAATTCAAGATGCACACCCTGCAATCAATTCTGGCGGGCATTAGGCCAGGCGACTTTCTCGCCTCAATTGACCTTTCGGAGGCCTACCTCCACATCCCAATCAATTCGGAACACCGCCAATACCTCCAGTTTTGTTATGCAGGGGTGCATTACAAATATCTGGTGTTGCTCTTCGGCCTATCTTCCGCACCCAGGGTGTTCACAAAGGTCCTGGCCGCTTTGACAGCCCACCTGCGGGCTATTCCCGTGCGTGTCCAGTGCTACCTGGATGACATCCTCATCCAGTCCTCCTCTCTGTCCCAGGCAGAGCAGGACATCCAGGTAGTCCTTAACACCCTTGAGCACCACAGGTTTCTAGTTAACATGGGAAAGAGCCAACTGTCCCCCTCCACTAGGGTCACTCACCTGGGGGCCATCATTGACTCTCTGGAGTGCAGGGTGTACCTGTCACAGGAGCGGAGGGACAGCCTATCAGATTTAGCCCAGCGTGTTCTGGCCCAAACCAGGGTTCCCCTGAAGCAGCTGTCCTCCCTCCTGGGAAAGATGATATCCACGATTCATATCACCTCGTGGGTTCACCTGCATTCCAGAGACCTTCAATGGTTTCTTCTCCCTTTCCAGCGGGCCGATCGCAGCGATTCCCCTGCCAGGGTCCAGCTCCCGATGGTCGTGAGGAAGTCCCTCCGTCCCTCCAACTGCTCTCGCCAAGGGCACCAGCTTCCTGGAACCACAGAGGTTGACACTCACCACGGATGCCAGCACTACAGGTTGGGGGGCCCACATAGAGACTCAGGTTGCCCAGGGCACCTGGTCCAGTGCCGAGCAGAGCCTCCCCATCAACCTGTTAGAGCTGAGGGCTGTCAGGTTGGCCCTGTTTCACTTCAGGGACCTTCTCTCGGGCAGTCATGTCCTTGTCTTGACAGACAATGTAACAACGAAGGCCCATATAAAGGACAATGTACAAGGCCCTCATGGTAGAGGCCATGGCACTGGGGCTCTGGGCAGAGCGGCACCTGCAGTCCATCGCAGCGGAGCATATCTCCGGGGTGAGCAACACAACCGCAGACTGGCTGAGCCGGAATCCCATCGACCCGGCAGAGTGGTCACTACACCCGGACATCTTCCGACAATTGGTCAGTCGGTTCGGTCTGCCGGTAATGGATCTCTTCGCCACCCCGGAGAATGCCAGGTTGCCCAGGTTTGTCACCAGGTTCAGGACACAGGGGGCAGCAGACACAGACGCACTTCGATGCGACTGGCCTCCAGGCCTGTTATACGCCTTCCCTCCCCTTCCTCTGATCCCCAGAGTCATCTGGAGGGTCCTACAGTTAAAGGCGGAGGTGATCCTGTTAGCTCCACACTGGCCCAGGCGGGCATGGTTCGCGGACCTTATGTCTCTGTCCGTGTCACCGCCTTGGCAGATTCCGCCAACAGGGTGGTCGCTTGTCCAGGGATCAGTTTCCCATCCAGAGCCACATTGGCTACAACTGACTGCCTGGCACTTGAGTGGCTGACTCTGAAGCATCGCCTGGTTCCGGACAATATCGCTCAAATCATGTTGGCCTCTAGGAGGCCGTCTACTGAACGTATTTATTCGGCCACCTGGAAAGCCTTCTGTCGCTGGTGCACGCAGGTGGGGTACTCACCTGTCGATCTATCAATAATCAATGTAATACAATTTCTGCGTCAGGGACTTGCCAAGGGCCTCTCCCCTAACACACTGCGCCGCCAAGTAGCGGCTTTATCAACTGTCCTCTCATGTCCAGCCGTGGACTCACTTTCCGGCCACCCACTCCTGAAACAATTTCTGAAGGGGGCCTCCAACCTGTGTCCTCCCGTGGTCCATAGGTTCCCCACCTGGGACCTATCTAAGGTACTAACTGCTCTCACCACTGGCCCGTTTGAGCCTCTCTCTACGGCATCCCTGATGCACTTGACTTACAAGGTAACTTTTCTTGTGGCTGTGACTTCAGCACGTAGGATCTCAGAACTGGCAGCTCTATCTGTACGGGGGGATCTATGTGTGTTTCACCCTGACAGGGTGGTCCTGCGCCTGGATCCCACCTTCGTTCCGAAGGTCAACACATACTTTCACAGGGCGCAGGAAATCATTCTTCCCTGTTTCTATCACTCCTCTTAATGACTCTGAGCGTGCATGGCACCTGCTGGACGTCAGGCGTGCCCTGGACACCTATTTGCAACGCAACTCTAGTTTCTGACGAACTGAGGCGCTCTTTGTGTCTTTTTGACCGTCTTCCATGGGCTCCAAAGTATCATCTTCCATGGTGGGCCGTTGGCTTCGCGCGGCCATTTCCTTGGCCTACGAACAAATGTCCCTGCCCCGGCCCCCCGGACTTACAGTGCACTCAACGCGCAGTGCGGCCACCACTGCGGCCTGGAACGCCCGGGCCTCAATTGTGGAGGTTTGCCGTGCGGCCACGTGGGCCTCCCCTACACCCTTCGTCCGGCACTATAAACTGGACGTCTATGCCTCGGAGGAGGCGGACTTTGGCCGGAGGGTGTTGCATCATGGTGTGGGGGTACTGGGTCAGTCTCAGCCAGATACAGGTGGCCCGCCCTAGGGACAAGGTACTTTGGTATGTCCCATTCTTGGAGGCTGGCTCCACCCACTATGGAGAAGGGACGTTGTTTACTTACCTGATACGTCCTTTCTCATAGGGTGGAGCCAGCCTCCAAGTCCCTCCCCTGTTTTAGGATACTGGCTGGACTATCTGTTTTCATTACTCTATCATCCTGTAAATATGTTCATGAGGTCTGAGTTGATGCTGTTGGTTTGTTTTAGCTAATTTAAAAAAAAACAAACCAATGTGAGTTGGTCTAATGGGTAAGCATGTTTGAGTTTGACCTTCTTCCCTCGTAAAAAGAGGGGGTGCCAAGGCAAGAGGGTCCTATTTATACTTTTGAAGAAACTCGGTCCTGATTGGCTGGAGGGCAGGTTTAACCCATTCTTGGAGGCTGGCTCCACCCTATGAGAAAGGACGTATCAGGTAAGTAAATAACGTCCCTTCTCTAATATTTGAAGCAAAAGGCATGTCATGAGAAGTACTCGGTTTTGTGTACATGTTAAAGAGGTGCCTGTGATTAATCAGATTGAATGAAGATAACTTTTGCTTAAGACTTTTCAGACATTAGATTTTAAATCTACATTAAGAATGTTACCTTCAAAAGAATTCACATTTGCAAAAGTTCACCAAAAGGATTTCTTTTATAGGTAAAAATACCAGTATCTGGAAAAAAGTCAGGTGGTTATCTTCATGTTAATTCAGAAATGGATTTTTCTCTCAACAGGTAAGTTTTAAAAGATAGTGTTTTAAAAATCGTTGGAAATTTGAACAACCATACTGTTTATGATAGTTATTCTACATTAAATAATGTACTATACTTAATAGCCTTAGAGGAGATATTGCAGTTTGATAAAAACAAATGGGTAATGAAACTGATAAAGTACAGAACTGTGCATAACTTGCAATCCATTTCTGTATCAACCAGTACAAAATGTTGATGTAAATAAAGACATATTGTTAATTGGGTTGCTAATATAGATTTCCAAAAGTGATTCATGTAATGTTATACTACATCCACCTACTAGCATAGGTTTTCACTGATTTGCATCTAGACTATATAGTTTCCTCAGACAGTAGGTATTTACCCATTGGAAACCAGATTGAGCAATACAAAATAAATAAATTTAAAAAAAACTTAGTTCACTAGGAATATCAAAAATTTAAAGCTTTTTATATAAAATTAATGGTTTATCTTTAATAGTATTTACCTAAAAGACTTTAAAAAAGTGATGTATTGGCAGGACTGCAGCAATGAACCTATTCTAGATTTAACATTTTAACTATTATATTTTTACCATGTTCAACTATATCATTTCTAACAAATTTTTGTGTTAGCTGGAGTCTACAGGAAGTCACGCTACAGCTCTGCAATGGCCACAGAATTCCAGTGTATGTTTCTTCTATGAAGACTATTTCTGGATAAAATATGTAATATATAGAACTGAATTATTATTATTATTTGTATTAGTATATTCCAATCCAATAAACATTCTTACGGACATCCAGAACATATGAACCATTTATTTATTATTCAAAGTTTAATTGCCTTCATAACTACTCTGAGTGCTTACAATTACAAATGTAAAAGAAATGTAAAATAAAATTACACAGAAACAAGAATGTAGCTGAATAGAGAACAGAATAAAAACAAATCCATGGGGTGGAATTGGCCATCATCCTTGCAACCAAGTCCTTAACAATTTCCAGAGTCAAAAAAGTAGAAGCAATACAGATCTCTATGGCTATATAATTCCATTGGGCAGGAACCATAACTGAGGAGATACACTTCCTGGGTGCCACAGTGACACTGCTTAACTGACCCTTTGGGGTTTAGACTGAAGCAGGTGAAGGGTGATAAAAGGTATATGTAGGTTTTAATTGGCTTGGGTTTTATATCCTGTCCAGTTTTAAAATAATTTACATATATTCCCAAGGTATTACGGCTGTGTATGCTTAAAAATAATTTGGGATTAATGTTTCATACTTTGCCCAAGCACAGCATTCATTGAAGCAATTATGATTTTCTGCAGTATTCTCTGGGTGCCTGAAAAAAGATATTAAATCATGTTAATAGGATAGGTTATTAAAATTATCAAGTATTTTTCTAGGCTGATGTGGGAGCTTGAAAAAGGAATGACTATTGCATTGAGCTCTTGAAGGAAGGCAGTATACAAATCTAACAAATAAAAATTAAAAACAAATAAAAGCTACTTGTCTTCAGCACTAAAATGCACTCTATAGTCAAAGAACAGTCAAGAACCTTTGAAATATAGTATTTAGTGTATGGTTCATATACTTTTTTAAAAAAATCTATTCAATTGCTAGGAATGCGGTGGCTCACATGGTTAGGAATCTGAGCTAACCATGATTGGAAGGCTCACATTCGTGACCCAGTTGCTTCTATGAGGTGGCATGAATTCCCATCATATTCTCCAGCTCCTGCTGACCCAGCAGTTCAAAAGCTGGAGACCGATAGTATATAGATGGGTACCACATCGGTGGGCATCTTAATGGGGACATGAAAGGAGTCCCCAACTGGGTGTTCCCTGGGCAACAGTAATGTTACCGTTCAATCCTTTCAACCCGGAAGTGCTTTAGTGCTCCCAACACGATTGTAGCAGTATTCAGTTGCTATATTGTCACCTATGTCCCTCTTCCATAATTAATAGGCGGAATTTACTATAATAATATGAACAAGATTTTGAATGCCTAATAAAGACATAGAATATATTAATTACAAAATTGCTCTGAAAGATTTCTCTCTTTCAGGAGAGGTTCAAGTCTTTGTTTGGATTGTGGTGAAATAGAAATATGTTTAATAAATACATTCGGTGTAGTTATGCATCATACAGTCTACAGCCCAAAAATTCTGTTGCTAAGCAAGACCATTAAGTGAATTTTACCCATTTTACGACCTTACTTGCTATAGCTGTTTAGTGAATCACTGCAGTTATTAAGTTAGAACACAGTTGTTAAGTGAATCTAACTTTGCTTGTCAGGTCACAAAAGGTGATCAAATGACTCTGGGACACAGCAACCATCATAAATATGAACCAATTGTCAAGCATCCAAATTTTGATCACGTTATCATGAGGATGCTGCAACAGTCCTGTGAAAAACAGTCATAACTTCGAACAGTCACTAAATGAATGGTTTTAAATCAAGTACTGCCTGCATAAGTTTTAGAAGAAAAAAGTTTAGTGCACTTGAAAATAAAATATTTTACACAAATGCAGTGTTACACTTTATATGTATGGGCACATAAAAGTTGTTTTAAGGGAAAAAATATTAGAATGTTTGTAAGTGTACTAAATTGGCCAAAATATTGCCATTTTAGGCATGTTTTGGACTTGTCCTCCATGCTAACATCAACCATGTATCATATTTAAAAACACATATGCTTACCTCTAAGTATCCAAGTTTAAATATTTACTGTACTGATCTCCTAAATTATGAAAAGTTAGACGGTAAAACCTGTCTTACTTAGAGATAGTTCTATAGGCAGACCCACAATTATTTATGTAACAAATTGATATTGCTGTCCATCTCACCAAATAGAACTCTGGGCAGCATAAAAACAACAGTTAAAATGTCACATTAAAAACTTTAAATAAAATCAAGATTGCAGAAGAACACCCATTTAAATATAGTGTAACCATTGTGCAGGCTAGCTATGGGATCTCCAAGGTTATTGGAAAAACTGTATTTTCTGAAAGTTTAGCAGTAAAGAGGCTCACTTCACCTTGGGGAGAGATGATATTCTAGAGCCGTGATGGCGAATCTATGACACATTCTAAGGGCACACAGCCACATTCTGCACTTATTTTAAGCTTCTGGATATTTTTCAAGAGCAGTCCCATGTATACAGCACATTACAGAAGTGATCAGGACATGAGTGACTATGAGCAGGGTCTGAGTATCCAGAAAGGAGTGCAATTGGTGCACAATACAAACATGTACAAAAGCCATCCTAGCCATGAGTGCCACTTCCTCCTTAAGCAGTAGCCGTGAGTCTAGAAGGACCTCCAGATTGTGCATCATGTCTGTCTGGAGTAGCTCTAGTAACAAAGATGGTAAGTCCCAGATCCAGAAGCACAAAATTTAGACCCACTCAGTCTTGCCAAGGTTCCTTTTGTTATTTTTCTAGACCCCTGAAGCCTGGTATCAACAGCATTGCCAGTGTGGAGATATGTAATTGGCGTTCATGAGCACACTGATACTTCACCTCAAGGCAATAAAT
This sequence comes from Diadophis punctatus similis, assembly GCA_023053685.1. NCBI lineage: Eukaryota > Metazoa > Chordata > Lepidosauria > Squamata > Dipsadidae > Diadophis > Diadophis punctatus. Next base: position 11,442,701 of record JALIGW010000008.1, read on the forward strand.
TTACCCTGCAAGATGTTAAACAGGAATGGAGAGGTACCAAACCTTGCAACATCCCACATATCCATATTCTGTTGTCATTAAATGAAAGTTGTGTCTTAATTCATTTATAAATCTGAGCTCAAGGAACAATGGTAAGCTACCCTTTCTGCCTTGGAAATATTTGCTAGTCTTGACCAACTTATCTCCCATAATATTGATTGGAAATAAGGATATTTCGTTCCATATCTATTCTAAGTCATAAAATATTTTGGGTGATTGAGAGCCACTAGTATAATTTACAGCATTGTTTATTTTCTTTGTTGCAAAGACGACACACTACTTGGGAAAAAGCAAAATACCTTGCTTTTGTTCCTTCATTATGCCTTTATTAGCCTAATATTGACCTGCCTCTCTGAACATTAATCTGTAGTTGTAACACTACACTATATCTTAAGGACATAAACTAAGAAGAAATAGGTCTCATATTAAAAGTAGTGTCTACTTTTTAAACCAGGAACTACTGATGTAAAATCTTTATCCAGAAGAATTTGATCACACTGCATTGCTTTCCATGGAATATACAAGATAGAGAATAAATGCTTTTATTAAAACAAATCCCTTTATTAACAATGGTTTGATATTGCTTACAAAATGGGAAAAAAAGATATTGCATACATATCAGACAAAGTATTGTATTCTCATTTGTCAGTTCAAGTAGCATAGCTAATATTCTGGAAATGAATTTTTAAACTTCAACTGCTAATGTTTTTCAGTGTAATTATTGTCTCAATTACAAAGAAATCAAATATAGTTTTGGAAGCCCAATTTTTGGCTATGAACAAAAAATAGTGTTTATTTATAATTGACTACTGCTTAGTAAGCTTTGCTGAGGAAAAAGGAAGTAGAATTTAAACTTTTAAGTCAATAAGATGATTCCTTGTGAATTTACAGTAAGTAAATTCCAATCACATATTGATGCCTCAGAGAACAAAATTTTCAAACACAAAATTTACTAGAGGAAAGAACTATTCCATGTTATAGCAATTAATTTGATGAAACGAATGGCACAACTGCAAAGTCAATTAGGAGCTTGGCATAGTCTCGTTGATTTTGTGAAAGTTAATATGTAATAGATGGTTTAGAGTTGAACTACCAAAAAGTTGCCTCTTATGAAAATATACTCTTGGCTTTCAGGACTATACTAGTAAAACAATACTACTATTATTAGTGATGGAGATACTTTTTCAACTAAGGCATAGCAAAAGTTATGAAGCAATTAAGACTTTAGTATTATTTAATAGGAACTCTTTGGGATGGAATGATAATTTTCTCTTAACTGGAAAGCAGGAAACAACTTCAGAATTTAACATTTCCTTAAAATGTTATGAATATTCCTTTTTGAAGAGTTGAAGAAAAATTATGCAAATTTCTAAAGATAATTAAAGAACCAGAAAAACCAGTTTACCACATTAAAGAAATAATTTTTGTATTGATCAATGGAAGAATTTAATTGGGCTATAATTTAAAGGCATTATATAATCATAGCGGACCTATCATGATTTTGTAAAATTGCTTAGCTATTTAAAGACATAGCATTTACTTACTGTTCATAACTCTTTATAAAGATACTCCTGTATTCTAAAGTGTTTTTTTTCTGCTGACTATGCTGCATTTATGACCAAAGTATCCAGAGTGCAAGTCCTTATCTATACTTCTACTAGGAGCTGCCTAGAAGAAATGATTAGATTTTTTAATGAGTGCTTCAGGGAAAGAAGGGAAAGGGACTGTATAGTGAGGCTGTCTTGCAACATGCAATCATAATGGGCAGGCTCCATTGCAGTCATAGGTAAATTTCCATCGTTCTATAATCACACAGTAACAAAAATAATACAAATAATATAATTCACATCACTTGTGTAATAATCTTACTATGGTTGACATAGTGTTCGATTTAATATGCAACTGAAAATAACAGACATCCTCTTTATCCAACTACAATAAATCGTGGTTTCATTGTGTATAGGTAACTCATAATTGTAAAAGCCTTTAGTTCCTTTCAGATTTACAACTATGAGCTAACAAAAAAATACATATTAAGAATGCAGTTGAATTGAAATATGGATATACACAAACACAAATCTTGCATTAATTAATAATAAGTTTCCTTGAAGTTCCATTTTAACTTGTAAGAAGCACTGCTAGATCCTCACAATTTCTTATAAAGAAGTATAGTCAGAAACTTGCATTTATACTTAATATAAATTAATAAACTATATTCATATTGAACATTTCTTCAAATGTGCACTAATGTTGAAATTTTACAGAAACTTAATCGAATTAGTATATAGTTTGAATCATATAATCTAAACATGGTTCTGAAATAAATGTTTAATATTATTCCCAAAACTGTTACTAAATCTACCGTATTAGAAATAAAGCACTTTTCATGAAGAATGTAGAATACAAATTTTAAGAAGTAATTGAATGATAGATAAACTGCATGATGTACATTCTGCATATAATTGGGTTTTTGGGGTCTTTCATTCTTTGAGTTATAACACATCTATCTCTTTATAATTACCGTATTTTTCGGACTATAAGACGCACCGGTGTATAAGACACACCAAGATTTTGAAGAGGTAAATAAGAAAAAAAAAGGTTTTGTCCTCCCCGGCCCCAGGCCTCCCAAACCCTCTGCGCGTCCCTTTTGCAAAAACGGGCCTGTTTTTCACCCATTTTTGCAAAAAACGGGACATGCAGAGGATTTGGGAGGCCTGCAGAATGCTCCTGGGGGCTGGGGGAAGGCAAAAAATGCCAGTTTTTGTAAAAAAAATGGCCAATTTTTTGCAAAAATGGGCATTTTTGCCTTCCCCCAACCCCCAGGAGCACTCTGTAGGCCTCCCAAACCGTCTGCGCACCCCATTTTTGCAAAAAAATGGCCCATTTTTTGCAAAAATGGGATGCGGGGGCGGGGTTTCAGGAGGGCAAAAATGGCTGTATTCGGTGTATAAGATGCACCAACATTTCCACCCTCTTTTAGGGGGCGAGAGGTGCGTCTTATACTCTGAAAAATACGGTACAAAGAAAAAAATAATCTGCAAAGTAATACAACAGCCTATACTGTTGTTATATTCCTGTGATCAGAGGCTTTTTTTTAAGGAAAATAAAACATCTTGATAAACTAGGAGTGTAGAAGTAAAATAAATTTAGGAATAAAGCTAAAAAAATTCTTAGTGACGAATAGTTTAAATAAGACCAGTAAAAGCCCACTGGCCAACTTAGGTACAAGCATACCTAAATTGCTATCTAAGCATACTAGAAACTAAAAGTACATTGTATTTTTTTCCTAATAACTATGGAACAGCACTATTGGTCACCAAATAATAATTATATAGATTAAATACCAAAACTAATATACATATTTCAAAAGAACTTCCTCTTTTCCCAATGGCAAACATTAAAATTAAAGTTAGGATTATAGGTAGAGGCATTTATCAGAAATATTAAATTATGAAATCTGGAAACTGAATGAGCTATACTAATATTCAAATTTTAACTTATAACAAGTTATGCACTTGAGGAAAAAATATATTAGTTTTATTTAGGCAACTCAAATATCTACCATGAATAAATAATTAAACAGAATATCTAAAACAATGCTTTGCATGTATTGGATTTTTAAAAATAAACTAATGTTTTCAGCTTTTCGCTGTATTAAGTATTTCCAATAGTATCAATTCCATAGAAAATTAAGGTATTTGGCAGATTATTTTTAACATTTTCCTTCTATAAGAACATTTTTATATGAATGCTATTTAGCTGTACATAACTGATCTAAGAAAAAAGCCAATCTTACAAATTAGGGCTCAAAGCAGAAACAAGAGGCAATTCAGTCAATTGCAGGTATTCAGTATTTTCAGTAAACTCCAGGTATTTCATGGAGAAATGGTTCCTTAAATTTAAATAGTTTTGAAATAGTTTTGTGTGTAACAATTTTATCTTTTTTTGATTGCCTACATTGACCCAGTGTATAGGAAGTCATTAAAATAAGCTCTTCTTTTACTACTGGTTCTTCTGTTTTTCCTCCACTTGTAGAATTTTCAGATGTAGAGACTTCATTTACAGTAACAGTATTTGTTTCATCTTCTGTGTTTTTAATACAGCTTATTTTATCAGGAATATCAGTTTGAGCCAGCCAGGAATGCAGCAAACATTCTTCTGCAGTTGCCCGTTTCCTAAACAGAAAAAGAAAGAAATTGACTTAAAGACTGGCTACAAAATGTTAAGGCTTAAAATCACATTCTGGGATCCTGTTAGCTTTGAGAATATTTCAACTTCACATGAACCATATTTTCCAAATATTAGGATACAATCTATTGCAAATAATCAAATTCTTTTTTAAAAACCTACATTTTCATCAGAGCTTATTTTTTTAATTTTAGGATGAAGTAAACAGATATCACAGTAGCCTTGAACACCAACCTATGAATCTCCCTCCAGAAAAGTTAGATTACATACTGTATATTAAAATCATACCCATAAGTTTGATATTTCCAGTTTAATCATCAAAATCATTCAAGTCTAGCTAAATCCACTGCTAATGCAAAATCACGAGATATTGTGAAATATATTATTAAGACAAAAGTAACATAACTTAATCATTTACATTTTCAATTCTTATTTTTCATTTGCATATGTTAATACTCATGAAGCAAAATAATTAATACATCTTACTTGGGTTTCTTAATCAAAAGAGATTTGATGAAATCTACTGCAGATTCAGATACAAAATCAAAATCTTCAGAGTAATTTACATTTATCTGAGATATATTCAAGAACGTTTGTTGTTTATCATTCCCCAGAAAAGGTGATACTCCAGTTAGCATGACATATGTTAATACTCCAATGCTCCTAAATAGAAAAACAAAATAAAAATGTATAAGTTTCATGAGAGAAAAATATGTGGTTTTGAATTAACATTTCAATAAATAGTTTTTCTTACCACATATCTGTTGCAGTACTGATTGGATCATAGCTTAGAATTTCTGGAGCTATTAGAAAAAAATAGAGTTCAGTTACAAAAAAGATAGCAAAGAGATGGTGGTTTGTATTTATTTTGACATATGCAATCTAGTTGGTAGAAACAAATTCTTCAGCCCTTGGCACTGACAACTGAAACAGTGTATTAATGTGAAAAGGATAAACAGAATAGATAAACTACATTGGAGATGTAAGTTGAAGTGTAACATGCTAATCAAATTTTATTTATATTCAAAGGCAAATTGTATACAAAACATTAAACATGTAATAAATCTTGAATATTAAAAAAATAAATTAATTGCCTTCTGGAAACAATGTATTAAAACCTAATTATTTCCTTATTGTGATCATGGCTGAATAGTAGTTTACTATCTTTTTAAAGATTTCTAAGAAATATAGTATTGGGACATATTGTGTTAAGGAGAATCTCCAAAAACTCAAATTTCTAAAAATGGGTGCTAGTGAACGTCCCATTACTTGATTTTGTGTGAGTCTCCTTCCCTATATAACTACTTTAAAAGCATAGATAAAATGCTTTCAACATTCTGCAAAGCATTTTCACAGAATTAGAGGAGCTACCTTACAAGAACCCTGGTTGTGCAGTGGTTAGAATACAGTATTGCAGGCTAACTCTGCCCATATTCTAGAGTTCAATCCTGATGGGCTTAAGGTTGACTCAGTCTTCCATCCTTCAGTAAAATGAGGATCGAGATATGTTGATGTTGTAAACTGCCCAGAGAATGCTGTAAAACACTATAGGACATTATATAAGTCTAAGTGTTATTTATATTGTTACCTTGGGAAAAAGATTACTGGAAAATCTGCTTTTCCAGCCCTGCTACAAAAATCAAATGCTCACAGAAACAGTGAAAAACTCTTATTTGTTCTTCTAGTTTTCTATTGGAATAGAAATTGAATAGTATAAGATCTGAAATATTCAAAGCTTAAATTCTGATAAATATCACATAACTCAAATGTTTGCATTATATGCTGCAAGCGATTGGCTCTGAAGATCACATAAATAACAAACATACCAACATATTCAGGTGTTCCCATAATTTCTCTTAGTTCTTCATTATTTTTCATTACTCTGGAAAGTCCAAAGTCAACTATCCGAATTTCTCCCAATGGCGATTCACAAGTTAACAAAATGTTTTGCGGCTAAAAATATAAAAGAAATACGCTTACTGGAAAATAGTTCAGCCATTTCTTATCAGGCATGTAACATTTCTGCCCACCAAAGCTTTAGATTTTACATATATTATTTACATTTCTAGCCACTTATTTAGGACAAATGTCACTGCTGTCAAGTCTAGCATTCATTAATTTATGTCTGCTCTATCATCAATTTAAGATGATGATTATGTGAATTTAAAATTATTTTGTGTATCATTTGTCCTGAACAGACAATCATTACAGTATCTGTTCAGGCAACTGTGGGCTTGGCTTTCTTATCACACTACCTTAATGATTACTGTACAACATTTCCAATATTTAATTCCAATGTCTTAAGTTGTTCCTGAAGGCTATATTTCAGATCAGGTTTTGTAGGATTCTGAATATTCTGGAATAGTCTTGTAATTACAGTATCTGGTCATCATCAAAAATCTCTTTTGAAAGCTAAGAAATTTGAATTTGACAGAGTATCAATTATATATACTGATATTACTTTCCCCAGGCTATGTTTTGATAAATCAATAATTTTCTCTCTTTATGCTGCAACCTTACACTGAGCACTTACTAGCGCTCGGGTGAGGTTCACCAAACTCTCTAATGTAGTTAACATTAAGTTTCAAATAATATATTCAGCTAATTGTCCTGCAATGTCAATTCAACCATTTCCAACATATCTTAGCAATAGCACTCTTTAAATACTCTGTGCCTGGCTCTTTGTATCAATTCAGAAAAGTCATTCTGTACTTCTTCCAATTAACAGTATATAAATATGCTGATCTCAATCCAAATGAAGGCTATTTCTTACTAGCATAGTACTTTCTTCTTGCCAAACTGGTTTGAAATCAGCCCTACACTGTGATTAAGGTTATTTAGAAATAATTTAGTTGGGGAGTCATTGGGCTATCTGAAAATATGTTTTCTTGCAGATGTTTCAGTAACTTTCTAGTACTGAAGATGTTACCTAGTTGGGTGACGAAATACAGTATCTACAAAACAACAACCAAGCTCAAAGAGCACCAAGGGCTCCACAGTTCAACTCTGAGCTACATATTTTTTTCAGTTGCTACAATGGTAATTCTTTATTTCACTAGAGTTAATATCAGGATACTATAAATTACTTTTAGCTGATTTTTTAACAGATCATGGTCTTCTTTCCAATGTTACCACTTCACGCGATGGGCTTTCCTGAGCATTCTGCTCTGAAGCTGTTAATTGACTTTGCCAGTGCTTGCTCAAGCATTGTATAATAGATATATTTCAATCAACTGGGTATATACTACAGTCTTGTATTTTCCATGTAGATGATTCATCCCCATATTGTCAATAATCTCTTTGTCACCTGAAAGACTCAAGTAATTGATCTATTATCATCCAGAGACAATATACAGTAATCCCAATGTTGCAGCAGAGCAGGGCCCCAGCCTAAGCCCAAGGGGGCTACCATTCTCCACAAAGAGAAAAGCTCCTGCTGTATGCATTCCTGCCAACCATACTGACTTGCAGGAAACTATAGGAATGGAAAATGTTCTGTGCTTATGGATTACCTCATGGTCATAAATCCTAAAGACTAAACTTTTTTTAAAAAAAACCACATCCACAACTCACAAATACTATAAATTGTCATCCTTATATTTAAATGACTCCCTACAGTTGATAGTTAGGTTTCTTCATACCAAGGTTTGTTTGCACAGGTCATGTGGTCTTGCTAAATCCTCACTACATGTTTACTAATGATTGTTTTCATGTACTTTGTAAGGCCCACATAATTTTACCAAGTGACAAAAATGATTCCTGAGAGGATTAACCAATTTTCCCCATATAATTAATTCATTCATCCATTCAGAAAATAAAACAGCTAATTGCGGATCTCTGAAGAAGCAATGAGATTTAAGATTTGTTTTCATCAGTTTTTAATATGACAAACTAAAAAAATTGGTAACTTTTAAAAAGGAAAATAGAAAAATAAAACCAACTCCCCCCCCCAAAAAAATAGGGGGGAGTGTATATGTGCTACATTGCATAGACAATCTTAAAATGTCCACATTTGAAGTCACATATTCAATATTCCTAGAATTTTGTTAGAAGTAGTAGTAATATTGGTTAATATAGGCAAAAATAGAGGGCCAGATTTGAAAAACCTGTCCTTTAATAGCAGGATTCATTAAAGTTCTGTGGGTGTTGATTAGTCAGAAGACTAATAAGTGGAAATTTCATTTCTGACTCAGACCTAGAGTTTAACCTGGCAGCCAGTTAAAATTAAATTAAACTGCCAAGTTGGACCTGAATCTTACGCTGGTGATGCAAATCTCTATCTTAATTGAGATGCAGGTCGGAATGTCTTGACACAGCAAATCTGCCCTCCACACCTGTCATGTTACAAAAGAATGCACAACTTGATCTGAGCATATCTACAGGGAGTCCAATAAAGCTCCTTTTATGTGTACATTGTACTGTAGCTGTGATGTAAGGCTTTGCTTATCTGATTAGGCACATAAGATAGCAAAACCTGTAATTAGGTAAAGCATGCACTTTTTACCAATGTAAATATTGCTGTAGTTGATGGTGCTAGATCCTTAGGCCTAAACTTTGAAACAAAAGTTTACATGATGCTATAAATCCCAAGATGGAAAATGATAAAAGGTCACATTGAGAAGAGAGCTTAGTTAAAAAGATGCTGGTATATCTGTAACATTTCCAGGTATTCATCCAGTGATGATTGTCATGAGATTTCCAAGTGGCAGAATGGGACAAGTGTGATTTGCTATTCAGTTGCTGAGTCTTGACCACAGAGAAGCTCCTCAAAGGGCTCCCACAAATGCTTCTCAGTAATGTGTCCAAAGAAGCAAGAGGAAAATGCCAAATCCACCACACTGACTATACAACGAACCATAATAATAATGCCTTATGTCCTACAGCAAGATTATACCTATGTATATATCAACTTTTTTGTCCTAACATTCAAATTACTGGTAACTGGTAACTGGATCTCTGGATATTGATACTGAAAACAATGTTTTTAATATCAATGTATGTTGTGACAGCAAAATTGATGAACTATTTGAAATTCCAAAGGAAAAGTTGGTTTTCACATCAGATACTACTGTTTTCCCTAAGATGACTACGGATCTTCCCATATTCCAATATTGCACATATTTTTCCTGCCTCCCTTTTCTGACATCAAGAGTTTCTTGATGTGCAATCTTCTTTAGCTTCTGTGGCACTGCATTGTAATATTTTAGCAGTTATCTTATTTGGGGAACCAAAGTAGAGTTTGCCTGTCCTTACAAAAGCTTTGCTCAGAAATAACACTACCGGTAGTTTGTAACGTTGTAGGTCATCTGGCATCAATTGGTCTAGAAATCAGTCTAAAATAAATGTATCACCATTTTCCATTATATACAACATAGCATCCCTTAATCAGATTGCTGCAAGATAGCACTACAGTTTCAAACATTAATCTACATGAAGTAGGAATAAATACTCATGTCAGAGTTCAAACATCATTGTGATAAAGTTTTTTGTTCTCAATTCTTCTTTGTCTTGATGCACTGCCTTATCACTTGGGAGGTAAACATTAATCACCCCATACATATAATAGACAAAAACCATGTAGATTAAATTATTTACCTAAAATTGTAGTTTTTAATCTGCATTTACATAAATATGTTCCCTTCCCCTCTGCAGGTACCTGAACTGGCAGGTATGCCAGGCTTCCTGTCAAGAAATTGAGGAACAAGGCAAAAGCTGATTCACATGTGCACAATGAATATGTACCAAAATGTGCAATACTGGAAGATTCTCAGTCTGGGCTCTACACAATTGCATATTATTATATTTGGATGTACAAAAATACAGCTAAAATAACCTGCAGTACATACTGGGGACAACTGAAGAAAAAGTTTGGCAGAGGTAGAAATAAGTTCCTAAATAGGCAGAAAGGTATTTTCCACCAAAAATCAAAACCTCTAAAATGTCAAAATGTATTCTTCAAAATAAGCAATCAGAACACCTAAAAAAATAAAACAACTTTTAATATAATGAAGAGTTTAAGAGGAAAATGGATTCTTAATATTGCTTCAATTCTTCAGAATTATTATCTTACCTTCAAGTCAAGATGAACTATATTGTTTTGATGTAAAAAGGAAACTCCTTGTAAAATCTGCCTCATGAGATGCTTAACATCTTTTTCTTTGAAGGCATCTTCTCTTTTAGCTACACATTGGTCAAAGATTTCTCCACCAGCAGCACTGAGAATAAGAATATTTGTATATAATTTCCAAATATATAATTTATGTATTTGTGTATAATTTTGTATATAATTATGCTTAAGATAATTTTTAATGTTAAAACATTTCAATGAAAATATTAAAATTCAAATAAAAATATATCCATGGAAATCAAAACATGTAACAGATTAGACCAAATTCAACAGCAAATCAATTTCAACATCAAAAGAACTGAATAAAATATATATTTGCATGCCAGCAAAGGTAGAATTAACCAAACCTCTTTTGGAAGGAAGTTAGTTTTATAGCAACCACCGTAAACTATTTAAGTAAAATATTTGATTGTTTAGGTTCTTAGATTATATAATGTTTACACCTCAGTTTAATAAGAGGGAATTCAGCTACTATATTTAAGACTTTTGTATAAAAATGGAAGAATTAAAAATAAACTTCTACAAAAATGTACCTTTTATGCATGGATTAAGAAGTATGAAGTTTCTACCAGAGAAACACTCTTTGCAATATCTCATTCAAGCAATATTTACTTTAAAAACCTTCATAAACCAATAACCTGTTTTCAAGTTTAAATCACATATCCCTAATCTTTAAAAGACAATTGTTCTGAAAATAAAAGTTAACCAATAATCAGTTTGCTTTAATCCTTCCGCTAAGTAACATTTCTCTTTATATTAGTGACTATGTTATGCTGCAATCAATCTTTTTCCTTCCCTTTGTAGTGGTATAGAGGGTGTTTTTTCTAGAAATTAGACAATTAATTAATATATTCTTCTTCCTTCTAGGGAAGCTCAGAATGGGCTTATAATCAATAAAAAAATATTATCCACCAGTGGAAATACAAGCAATGCTTCTCTGAGTAATCTTAATCTATGGGATAGTGTTGGGGAGCAACATTTAAATACTTGAGCCCAACCCTACCACATACTTTAAATTGGATTTGGCAGATCATAGACTGATTATACCTGAGTTTTAAAATGTATGTTTCTTATTTACTGTTTAAATGTTTTTTGTGGTATTTTAATTCCTTGACTATAAGCTGCCTAGAGGTGTCTCAGCAAAATGGGCGACATAGAAGTCAATAGAAGTCAAATGATGATAGACAGACAGACAGAGATTCAATTCAGTATGTTCAAGTTAGATGTCATGTGACCATTTACCATCTTCACTTAACATCATGTTAACACTTCACTTTACTTAACATTAGCTGAGTTGTGCATGGTAGAATAATATCTAGAATCAGCTATTGAGGCTATGCATAAATTAAGGAAGATGATTTTAAAGTAGATTCCCAAGATCCATTTGCTAGACAAAAGGAACTGAAGCATTTTTGGGTCGCAAATGAAGCAACATTCAGAAGTGGCAAATGCCTCCCTAATTTACTAAATAGAAGGAGGAGGAAGCTTTATCAGACCTCCAAATTTCTGTTATTATAGAAATAGTTTTACCCTTCCTATGGAGTTGATTTCCTAGTCTGCGCTACCTAGTGGGGCCGACAGGCCACCTAGTGAAGCAGTTCTCAGAGCAGGTCTTTTTCAGAGGGTTCATGAGGTCAAATAAACATTGAAAAAATTCTGAGTTTCAAATTTTAATATGATAGAGATATCAATATACTACTAAAACTTCCATTGTCATGACCTCTAGCTGAGTTGAACGGTGTATCCTAGGACAACAATTTTTGAACCATAGTACTTCAAATGGGCTAATTTAAAGAATATTTCCAAAAACCAGGACCCATGATTCCCAAGGGAATGACATTGAGGAAAGTTGTACCTGCTTCAGTGCTACTGGCTCATGCTAATGGGATCATCGTTTTCAACATTCCATGACAGTTTCCAGGCCAGTCCCACAATTCCATGTTTCCTCCCTCCCCAATCAGTTACTAACTGCTAACTGAAAAAGGAAGGGAGAAGGGAGGAGAAGCAAGGAGGAAGGAACCCCTACATACATGCGAGGTGGTGCAGTGGTTAGAGAGCAGTACTGCAGGCTACTTTAGCTGACTGTGATCATTTGAGTTCAGCTGTTCAAATCTCATCGGCTCAGGTTGACTCAGCCTTCCAAGGTAGGTAAAATGAGAACCCAGATTGTTGGGGGCAATGTAAATATATACATTGCTTAATGGTGTAAACCGCTTAGAGAGTGCTTGCACTATGAGGCGGTATATAAATCTCACAAATAAATAATGTCTATAGAGATTCTCATTCATCCAGGTCATAGCTGTCTCAAAGCTGCTTTTTCTAAATGCAACTGGACTGTTTTTCCTTAAGGAAGATGTTTTGCTTCTCATCCAGGGATGAAGCTTCTTGGATGAGAAGTGAAATTTCTTCTTCTTTCTCAAGAAAAAACAGTCCAGTTGCTTTTTGAAAAAGGACCTTTGAAAACCTGTGCATACTTTTTCCACCCATGCAATCCCCTGCATGCTTTAGACACAAGACAATTAACTTATATTAACATTCAGAGACATCTTTGAGATATGGTATTAGGATCTGCATCAGATGCAGAAATTTGATTCAATTATGTCAGCTATGTTGTGTCTTCTTGAAGTAGTCTATTCTATAAAAAAGAGATGCTACAGAACAAGACAGACAGCAAAGTTTACCCAAGAAAAACATGAACAAGACCCGCAATAAGAACGGTCTTCAAAAAAGACAGACAGAGAGAGAGAGAGAGAGAGAGAGAGAGAGAAAAAACTGGATGATGCTTTAAAAATTAAGAAATAAATAAAAATGACAATCCCAGAAGAGAATTGTAATAATTTATTTTTACTGGATTCACAACAGAGATGGTTGAATCTACTAAATAAATCTGTAACAAGGATCACCAATCATATGAATGAATTATAAAGAAAAATTGGAATAGAAAGTTGGCATAAAATGGGACAGTCCGTGGCTTATTACCTGTATTGTAGTTGGGGTTTTTTTTTAATTCGCTGATAACTCAACTAGAAAAATGGAATTGTTTACATTTAATAAGGTTTTAGTATTACATTTAATAAGGTTTTAGTTCTTACGTTATTTTAGATAGCATTCAAACTAGCTTTACATCCCAATGCATTATTACTCAAAGTAATATATATATATAAACCATTTAAATTTACATAAGTCTTTGTCATCATCGAGAAAGAAAAAACACAAGATAGTCAGGAACACAAGAACATCATGAGGTAAATTAAACAGTATACAGAGCACACACAAAAGCAAAGAAAAAAGGGAAACTCCTCTTTTATACTAACAGCAACCAATCAGCTAATTAAGTCTAATATTTTAGAGTTCTAAGCTTTTTGCTGATAATTGGATTGGAAAAGATTTTAAATTTAATTTGCTTATTGTTAACAGATAGGTTGTAAAACAAAGAGTATTGTATCTTTTAATTAAGAGAAGGTGAAGAGATTATGAAATTGTTTTTCTCATGATGAGGGTGGAAAATTGCATTCTTGAGCACACCCACACATATACACACTTTATTCCCTTTCTTCTTTTTAGCTTGAATTTATCTTTTATTGTTCTATCTAAATCTTAATAAAAATATTAGGGGGGAAAAAGAATTCAAACCATTTATCTGGGGCACTTTGCTTCCACTATTAGTAAACTCTAATATTTCTGAAATAATTTTCTGTTCCAAACCTGAAACCTTATTTTATACTTCATATCAGGGGCGGATTGCTCTTACCTTGCTACCAGTGCGCTGCGCGCGCATCGCCATGTTGCGGTGCGTGCGTGCGCCCCCTTGTCAATTTCACTTCCGCGCATGCGCGGAAGTGAAATCTCGCCGAAATCTCGCACGTGCACGTGTCCCCTCGCAAGATTTTGCTTCCACGCATGTACAGAAAGCAAAAAAAAGCCAAAAAAATTGCGGAAAAAAGATGGTGGTGCGTGACAGACTGGCAAAGACGGCACCGGAGCCGTCGCGTGCAAATTCACAATCCGCCGGCCACTACCGGTAGGAACCCACCACTGCTTCATATGATCCTCTCTCATGTTCTTTGTTCATTTTGCTTGTTTCTTGGATGTGGTTCAGAGCTCCAGGATAAAATCAAAATAAATTAGAGGGAACTTGAAGTTAGTTCACCAAGCACATATTAAAAGCCCAAACATGCTACACTAAGGCATAAAAAGGTATTACTTACTATTCCAAAACCAAAATAATTTCTGTTGGCGTCTCATATACTTCATACAAGTTAATAACCCATTGATTGCATTGTGCCAGTTCCAGAACTGCAATCTCATGAATTATGTCCATTCGACAGTCTTGGCCTTTTCTTCTTTTCCTCATGAATTTTGCTGCAAACTCTTTTTCAGTCTGTTTGTTTATACATTTCTTTACTACTGCAAATTTTCCCCTACAATTGGAGAGAAGGAGGAGGAGGAGAGGAAGAAGAGGAGATAAACTGGATGCAAATTTAAAGTATAATGAGCTCACCAGAGTTCTCCTAACTAATGAACTTTAAAAGATCTTTTGGGATGAATTAATTGAGAAACACAAAAGGATTAATTTTCTCTTCAAATGACACAAGAAAAGCCTTTATCTGTCTGCCTTTGACTTGAAAACACATTAAAAATTAATTTTGTATTCCCCAAACATTTAATTATTATTTTTTAAGTGCCTGAACCAGGACTGGGAAGCTTTTGTGTGTCATTTGTTTTCATGTATTTGAATGGCAGGATTCATGTCACATAATGTGACTGTATGAATAAAAGAGATAAAATGAAAACTTTAATCTATCTGAAGGGCTTAATTGGCAAAACTGCCATATTAATGCTTGCCATAGCTTTATGTATATATTTTTAGTAATTCTAGCAAAAATGCCCAACTCACGTCATCCACTTAATTTTCATAAAGTTTTCTGGAAATGGTCTGGTAGTGCAAAGTAATTGTTGGGGAACACGAAGCCTATAGTTTGCCCATCCTTGAGCTAAACATTAGATTTAATAAATAGGGACAATCATATTCCCTGCTTCTATGCAAAGATGGAAGCAACAGCTGGCATCTTAAATATTTTATTTTTTATGCATTCCCTGTGAAAACAATTTTATAACTTCTTTGGTGATAAAGATGACCTGGGTAGGACTGTTTCTATGAAGACAAAGAATAATTCAACTGAAGTTACTATTACCATGGAAGTTACATATACCATGGAAGCTATTTACTATTTGCAAAGATTTTCTCTGTAATTACAATTGGTTTGCTATATATTTTTACTACAAATTTACATAGTGTTTATAAAAATCAACTCTTAATTCATACAATGAATATTTGAAAGAATCAAAAAATAATTTAAGAGTAGTCTATCAGTTTAGTACAGTAGAAAATCAGAAAATTAAACCATAGTTTCTCATGTTGTCCACTAGTTTGACAGTAATACACAACTTTTTCAAATTTTCTTCTAAATATAATTTTAATAAACATAAAAAGTACATTACAATTAATGGGTTTTTAGTTATTTGTTTGCATTTTGTATATATGCTAAATAGGTAAATGTACTTGTATTTTGTGATGGAATATATTGGTTTTTTTAAAAAAAATCTAAAAAGAATTATATAATGAGAAGAAACCCACACTAAACAAGGAAATAAAGACTCCAATCACCAATGGGATTTTTTGAATTCTATTAAACAAAAGTTCAAAAAGCAAAACAAAAAAGTTTCCACATTTAAATTATACATAGAAATATATATTTTTCTCTGATTATTGAAATTATGTAACTTTTTCTCATTTCATCATTGTAATTTTTATTGAGCATTTAAACATAAACCTTGCCAAAAAAATGTCTGCCTCCTCTTTCCTTTAATACAAACTTAATTCAAAGGTTCTTCCAAATCCTTGTGATTCTTATTAATTTGATTAGCATTCGCTAAATACTACTCATTTATATTGATTATCAAAGTTAAAATAAGTCCTATTCTTGATGGAAAAATAAATTATATATTAGTGCTGATTACATTACATTAACTATTTTTAGGAGTAGAACACCCCTAAATCATTTATTTGAGGTTAAATGATCACATGTGCTTTGTATGAAAATAAATAAATAATAAATATAATCTAGGAAATAAAACGGAGGATAAAGTTAAATTCTTCTATAAAACTATAGAAGGTGGAGCAGTGTTAGAATGCATTACTGCAGACTATTTCTGCTGATCACCGGCTGCCAGCAGTTTGGCAGTTTGGGTCTCACCAGGCTCAAGGTTGACTCAGCCTTCCATCCTTCCGAGGTCGGTAAAATGAGGACCCAGATTGTTGGGGGCAATATGCTGACTCTGTAAACAGCTTAGAGAGGGCTGTAAAGCACTGTGAAGCAGTATATAAGTCTAAGTGTTATTGCTATTGCTATAATTATTTTTCTTTAGATATATCTTTTCTATTTAGATATTTGATCTGTGTCAAATCTATATTTAACAGTTCCATAGAAATATTTTTGTTACAGAGACAGACATAATCAGAGAAAGTCATAATGAAAAGGGTGAAGTTTAGTATGTAATTGTGAATCATCTCTTTGGAATAAAAATGGAAATGGTATACAGATTTTGGATCCAGATTCTGCTATGTGTCTAATTATAAATCTATTTCCTTGATAACAATAGATATTAAGATGTTAACATTATTTTTTTCTTTGTAAATTACAGGTGTTCCAAATACTATGTACCAGTCCAGACTGGATTACATAGAATCAATGAGCTTCTAGCAATATTAAATGTTGATATTCTCAAGTAGATATGTTAACAGATAACAGATTAACAGAGTTAGAAGGGACCTTCTACGTCATCTAGTCCAACCCCTGCTCAAGCAGGAGTCCGTACACCATTTCTGACAATTGGCAGTCCAATCTCTTCTTGAAAGTCTCAAGTGATGAAGCTCCCACAACTTCCAAAGACAAGCTGTTCCATTGGTTGATTGTTCTCATTGTCAGAAAGTTCCTCCTTATTTCTAGGTTGAATCTCTCCTTGATCAGTTTCAATCCATTATTCCTTGTCTGTCCTTCGGGTGCTTTGGAGAATAGCTTGACCCCCTCCTCCCTGTGGCAGCCTGTCAAATATTGGAACACTGCTATCATGTCTCCCCTGGTCCTTCTCTTTGCTAGACTATCCATGCCCAGTTCCTGCAACCGCTCTTCATATGTTTTAGTCTCCAGTCCCCTGATCATCCTGGTTGCTCTCCTCTGCACTTTTTCTATAGTCTCAATATCTTTTTTATAGTGTGGTGACCAAAACTGGATGCAATACTCCAGGTGTGGTCTAACTAAGGCTTTATAGAGTGGTATTAATACCTCACTTGATCTAGATTGTATCCTTCTGTTAATGCAATTTAGGATTGCATTGGCTTTTTTGGCTGCCACTGCACCAATTTTTTTTACTACCGGTTCTGTGGGCATGGCTTAATTTTGTGGGTGTGACTTAACGGTCATGTGACCGGGTGGGAGTGGCTTGGCAATCATGTGATGAGATGGGGATGGCTTGGTGATCATGTGACTGGATGGGCATGTGACTGGGTGGGCATGGCCAACTTGACGTCACTCACATCAACGGTTAGGGTTAGGGTGCCTAGCCTCTCCTCGCCTCAAAGGCCTCAATGAGATACAATTTCCCTATCTATTTACTACTACTGAACATCCAAAATATACTATTTAATCCTATGTATATATGCCATATGTGTACATATACTGTATATTACACACAGGCACACAAAAAGATACATTATCTACTACCTTGTTTCCCTGAAAATAAGACAGGGGCTTATATCTTTTTGACCCCCAAAATGCCCCTCGCCTTATTATCGGGGGTGGCTTATTATTTTCGGGGTGCAGGTGGGCCAGGCCGGGCCACAAGACGCACCACTTACTGGAGTTTGGCAGCTCTGTGGTTTCTCTCGGCTGGTCTGTTTAGGGAAAAAAACCTTGCATAGTGCAGAAACTCTTCTTGCGAGGCAAGCAATTAACAAGTTTTCCCCCTAAACAGACAAGCCAAGAGAAACCCCAGAGCTGTCAAACTCCAGTAAGTGGGGCGTGTCGCGGTGGGGCGGAGTTTGGGGGATTCGGGTGGGGGGTGGGGTGGCCTGGGGCGGTGAGCGAGCGAGGCAGCGGCAGAAGGCAGAGCCGAAGGGGCGGTGACAGGGACGAGCTGGATGCGCCCATCTGCTGCTCAAGCCCTGTGCTTGTGGGCTCGCTGTACCCAACCAGCCTCGGAGACAGGAGACAGCCCCTCTGCCGAGAGAGAGAGGGGGTGCGTTTGGAAGAGACAAGCGTGTGCCCAGCTGCTTCTGCCGCTGAGCCCAGGTGGAAGTTTGGCTTCTAGCCGGGCTCAGGCGAGGAACGGATGACTGTTTCTGCAGGGGATTCCAATGCCACTCTTTTGGCCGGGGGGAGAGGGGAGAGAGAGAGGGAGAGAGAGAGAGAGAGAGAGGGAGAGGGAGAGAGAGAGAGAGAGAGAGGCGGCTACGTGCACCCCCCGCGGGACTGGCTTGGCTGCTCTGGGCTGCCTCTGGCAGCGTTTTGAAATATGCGCAGAGGCAGGGATCGATGCTTGCCCCCTCTTCCTCGCGGGCAGAAGCACGTTTTAAATTGCCATAGGCAGAGCCCAGAGGAGCCGAGTTAGTCCCGCGGGGTGTGCGCACACCCGCCTCTTGCTTGCTCTCTCTCTCTCTCCCAGCCAAAAGAGTGACTGCCGCAAAAAGAGCGGCTCCCGGCATGTCCCCTCCCCCCTCCCCTACCTCCCCTACCTCCCCTACCACCCCCAAATTGTGCCCGAATATGTTACCAGCGTCTGGCAGTTCGCCGCTTCTCTTTTTCGGAAACTCCTTGAAATGTAAAGGAAAAGTTATCGCAAGTTATCGCCCAGGCCTCCCCCAACCTTTCACATCCGTCCCCTTTTCTTTATCTCTCCCCTCTCTTGCCCTTAGCGGGGCGTTAACACCCCAATGGGCTTTTGGGGGGGTCCTTTTCTCTTTTCCTTGGGCGACCAGGCTTGTAATGGCTGCGCGCAGCCTTTGTTAAGACTGGCGATTGCGCTAAGCAGGGGGAATGGGGAATGGTGGGGAGAGGAGGAAGGGGGGGAAGCCTCTTTCCGACCGGTTTCTCAGCACCTTCCCGTGATTTCTCTGCCTTGAGACCGGGCTGGTTAGACAGAGTGTCACTTTTTCTACAAAAGGGCCGGGTCCAGACTTTCTCCCCTGGAAGGTTGTCTGACAAAAGGCTTGAAACGGAAAAGGCGAGCGCCGGTGGCTTTGTTAAAGCCACTCGCATTGCCTTTGGAGAAGCCATTCTAGCGAATGGGGCTCTGACGGAGCGAAAGGAAAGCGCTCTGCTCTCTCTCTCTCTCTCCCAGCCTTAACAAAGCCGGATTGCCTGCGCAGGGGCCAAGGAACCCAGACAATGGTCTTGGCTCGGGACCCCCAGGACCCCCCGAGCTCCGCTGGACCCCCCAGAACTCCCCAAGGGTGGATTTGAGAGGCAGTTTCTTTCATCAAGAAACGTTTCACGTGTGCGGGTTTTGCAAGGGGCAGAAAGGGGATTCTTCCGGAGGGGAGGGTGCCTAATCTACAATGTGTGTGTGTGTGTGTGTGTGTGTGTGTGTGTGTGTGTGTGTGCGCGCGCGCATGTGAAAACATGCCTGGGTGCCTTGAGATCTCTTATCTCCCACTGTGCAAGCACTCACGCCCCCAACCACCCAGAGTCGCAGAGTATAGGTTTTCCGCGGCTCCGGGAGCGGAACATGGGGTTTGGCACAGCAGCGGCTGCTAAAGCCCACATGGGGAAGGAAGGAATGGGACTCCGGGTTTGTACTGATCCTTGCGCTTGGTCTTCTGGCCATGTGCAGTGCCTGCCATTTTATTCTGCATTCATAATGGCTGTCCGTCCTTTTTAAAGCATCTGACAGAGCGGGGGGGGATATCGAATCCTGTGAGTACTGGGCAGAGTGAAATAATCCCCCCTTCTTTCCCTTGCCGCCTTGGTGGTTTTTTTGTTGTTTTTTTTCTCCGCCGCCTCGCTTCGGATCGCCCCCAAAGATATCATTTCCGCTCGCTTTTTATTTCCCTTCTCCGAAAAGGCCCTTTTGGTCATCTTCCGTCCTCCACGAGACCCTGAGCCGACCCTTCCTCACACAGTCGGGGCTGTTGTCTTTGCTTGTGGGAGGGAGAGCGATGAGAGGCAAAATTGCGAGACTTGCCGAAAAAGAGAAGCGGCGAACTGCCAGACGCTGGTAACATGTTCGGGCACAATTTGGGGTGGTAGGTGAGGCAGGGGAGGGGGAGGGCCAGGCTGCGAGACACTCATCTTACCAGCTTCTGGCAACTCTCTGCTTCTCTTTTTTGGCAGGTCTTTGCAGGGAAACTCCTTGAAATGTAAAGGAAAAGTTATTGCGAGTGCGAGAAGTTGTTAATTGCTCATACTCGCGATAACTTTTCCTTTACATTTCAAGGAGTTTCCCTGCAAAGACCTGCCGAAAAAGAGAAGCGGAGAGCTGTCAGACGCTGGTAACAATTTGGGGGTGGCAGATGGGGCAGGGGATGTATGTACATAGTTGGGGAAGGGGGCTTATTTTCAGGGCGGGGCTTATTATCAGGACATGTCTTATTTTGGGGAAAACACGGTATATATACTGTATATGTACACACACACACACACACACACACACACACACACACACACAGAGCTCTTCTAAAACTATACACATTCAACCTCACTTACTGCATTTGGAAAAACACATCCATAGTCTACTTTCTGCCACACATTTAACCATAACTTCTGTTCATATTTCCCTAGCTTGCACATGACTGTTAGAGCCAGGAGATGTCATGGATTGTGTAAAATGTGGTGAAACTCACTTAACGCTCTTGCTTAGCAACCAAAATTTTGGGCTCAACTGTGGTCATAAGTCAAGGACTATCTCTGCCTTCCTCTGCATGGCAGTCTTGTCCTAGTAAACTCCTCCTTTCTGGCAATTTTCCTCTCTGTTAGAGGCACCAAAATAATCCAGACAATGTAAAGTTTCCTGCTGCAGCAGGGGGTTGGACTAGATCAAGGGTCTCCAACCTTGGCAACTTTAAGACTTATGGACTTCAACTCCCAGAATTCCTCAGTCAGCTGTGCTGGCTGAGGAATTCTGGGAGTTGAAGTCCACAAGTCTTAAAGTTGCCAAGGTTGGAGACCCCTGGACTAGATGACCTCCGAGATGTCTTCCAGCCCTAAATTGCTGTGCTGTTTCAAAGTGTCTTCTGAAGCCACGTCTAGTGGCAGGGTTTGTGATACTTCCTTCCTCTTCTTCCTCTTCCTCTCTCTCTCTCTCTTCTCTCCCTTCCTTCCTCTTTCTTTTCTCTTTCTTTCTTTCTCTGCCTCTTTCTGTCTGTCTGTCTGTCTGTCTGTCTGTCTGTCTGTCTGTCTGTCTCTCTCTCTCTCTCTCTCTCTCTCTCTCACACACACACACACACACACACACACACCTGGTCTGGGCACAAAGTTGTTACAGAAGTTTTCATTTCTCTCTAAAATACACCTGATACTAATCAATTCAATATCCTATCTCTCAACTACGTAAAGCATAAGGGAAGGGAAGAAAGGGACTAACCTTAAAAACGTTTACTTGGCAGTAAGGCTACTCTCTTTCAGTGGGATTTACTCTTAATAGATACACGATTGCAGGCAGACAGGTAGCTAAGTAAAACTTCTACATTAACAAAATTTATACCTAAACAACAGAATATAGAAGCAAAAAATCATTGCAATAGTCTGAGCTATGCTTTTCTTCTTTAAATAGAAGTACTACCCATTTTAACCAGACATTAAGACTCATTAGTTTGGAATATTAGTATGGTTTGCACTGAATCTTGACAGTACTCGTTTTCCTTACAAACTAGCTCAACTTTCTTTTAAATCTTACTTTCATTTCACACCACCTGCTTTGGACCAAGAGCTCCATTTTGAGAGAAAGAGAGTGGAGTGGGGGGGGGCTTTGGAAATAAAAGAGCTGCAAGAGAGAAGGGGAAAGGCACTCTGGATTCTCCAAGCCTTCCCTGAGCCGGGAAGCCTTCCCCGTTCTCATTCTTCCCAATCCCTTCCCTTCCCACTCCCGGATCCTTCTTCCCCCCCTCCCCCCTGGCTTCCTTTTTCTTGAAGTTCCTTTCAGGGTGGGAGGAAAAACCAAATAAAAACGGGAAGGAGGCAAGGACAGAAAATGGTGCATGGCTGCAAAACAGGAGGTCATTTTTCAGCCGCTTTCTGGGACTGAAAAGTTGAGGGGACCCAAGGAAGCAGCAACCGGCCAGGACTAAGACTAACCCCGCTCCCACCCCACACCATCCTGCGCCGCCTTCTTTTTCTCTCCCCGCCTCCGCTCTTCTCTCTCCTGGGAAGAAGGGGACTAACCTTTAAAAAAAAAAGCTCCGCTGCTCACTGAGAAAGCAGTAGCTGGGAACGATGTTGCTACGGAGTTAAAACAACGAAAAAAATGTCCTTCCCCTATTCCTACCCTTCCTCTTTTTCTCCCCGCCAGTTTCTTTTAGCTTTGGCTCTGGTGCCAAAAGAGAAAAGTCTCTTTTGTTTGTGAAGTCCCCCTCCTTTTTTTTCTGCCCAGCTGGAGAAAGACGGGAGGGCTACTGCTACACCTTATCAGTCCCAGTGCAGTGTCTGCGCTCTCTCTCTCTCTCTCTCTCTCTCTCTCTCTCTCTCTCTCTCTCTCTCTCTCTCTCTCTCTCTCTCTCTCTCTCTCTCTCTCTCTCTCTCTCTCTCTCTCTCTCTCTCTCTCTCTCTCTCTCTCACACACACACACACACACACACACACACACACACACACACACACACACACACACACGGTCTGGGACGAACTGATCCGGCGAGCAGCAGCGGCAGGAAAAGGAAGAAAGTGGCGCGTCCACGGGACCCGAGGCAGATGCAGGCAGCAGTCACCCAAAAGCCCCGTGGAAGCAGAGCGCTCTCTCCCCCCCTCTTTCTTTCTCTTTCCCTCTTTCATTCTCTCTCTCTCTCTCTCTCTCCCCCCCCCTCTCTCTCTCTCTCTCACACACACACACACACACACACACACACACACACACGGTCTGGGACGAACTGATCCGGCGAGCAGCAGCGGCAGGAAAAGGAAGAAAGTGGCGCGTCCATGGGACCCGAGGCAGATGCAGGCAGCAGTCACCCAAAAGCCCCGTGGAAGCAGAGCGCTCTCTCCCCCCCTCTTTCTTTCTCTTTCCCTCTTTCATTCTCTCTCTCTCTCCCCCCCCCTTTAATTCTATTTCTTTCTTTCTCTCTATTCTGTAGTGTAGATGAGACTGTAGGATGCAGTCTGGGAGGGTCAATTTAGGTCTGATATGCCTAGCGAGGCAATGGAGAGGGGGGCGGCCACCCGCCCCCTTTCCTCTCTTGTTGTGCGGGATGGCAATGAATGGGTCTAAGCAGGGGTGGGGGTTCTAACTTACCTCGCTGCCAGTTCGCTCCCTCCCATGCCGCGTGGGCGCGCCTCGTGGGTGCACGCACGCATGTGCAGTAACAAAATATCAGGGGGGAGGGAAAAAAAAACAAAGCCAAAAAAAGATGGCAACCACATGCAGTGCTGGAACTCTGCTTCTGCGCATGCTCAGAAGGAAAAAAAATAAATTCACATTTTTTTTGAAAAAAAATTCAAAAAAAAGATGGCGGCGCCCATGGACCGGCACTGACCGATCTGGTTTGGTGAAGTCATCGTGACATCACCAGCGGGTCGCTACCGGTTCGGGCAAACCGGTCCAAACCGAGAGGAACTCACCCTGGATTAAGTTAAAATTCTAATAGCAAAACATGATAATTTCATGGACAATAGATGAAGTCTATCTGTTATCAAACTTTGTGAAGCTGAAGGTCAGCCCGCCAGCCATTTAATTCTGATATATTCTTACAGATCCTGGTTTCCTAGATACACTGTACTGTGATGGAATATTGAATGGCTATTTAGGCAGTTGTTTTAATAAATCCGCCATATGCTTTCAAAGGCTGACTAAGAAGACTATCTCTGCACTAAACTCTGACTAGTTTTGTGAGTATAGAAAAAAAATCCCTTTTCCAATTGTATATACTGTATAATTATGAACTGCCACTTAAGTATCCACAAGAGCATGAAATATTATACAATTTAATAAGTATGCTCTGTAAAATTTAAGTTGTTCCATGAAACTGATTGTAGACTTATTTGAAGTTCAAATATAATCTTTTATAATTTGCTCCAGTAATATGTACGCCATTTCCAGTATCAAAGACCATTTTACCTTTATTTATGCTTAAGCTTTATTTATGCAATTTTTCTGTAAAGTAGTAGCTGCATCAGTTTAACTTCGTTTAATACATCAAAAAATAGCATGATTAGTTACCAAGTCAGATAGCCATATGAAAGGTAGTCTCTATCTTCAGCCCTTTAATTTACAAGAGTCTTGGGTCCATAGGCATTAATGACTAGACAACTGCTGAAGGCCTGAACAAAGTCTGAACCAGTAAATAATCTCAGACTTGGTTATTTAAAACAAATGAGAGAAAAGTTTCTGATCAGCCTGATATAGTTTTTGACATCACACTTTTAGAGATTCCTCTGACAGAAATATCCAGTTAAGACAGGAAAATATACCGCATAAAGCAATCTTTTTATATTAGATCACATATGAATGCCTTTTTTATACATAGAAAAAACTTAAATTATCTCTATTTAAGCCTAAAGATAATAGAAGTTACATTTTTCTACTTGAAAGATGCTTATTATTTTACACTCAGTCACTGAAATATATATGTCTGTGAGAGCCCCACTGCATTTTACTTCAGATAAACTGAGGAAATAGTTACTACTGCAAAAGCATCCAATATTGTACAATCCTGCATAGCAAATTAATTACCTGAATTTCACTTCCCCTCCCCCTGGAAACAGGCAATAGACCATAAGCTGGCCTCTCTCCTGTATTTTTACTATCCCTAAGCTTTGACCAAGCTAAGCCAGTAGTCATTAATAGAATAAAAGACATGGAATTCCATTCAGAAATAAATAGGATGCCTCTCCACAGTAGGGACAGAATTAAACAGGCTGTGTGGGAACCATCAAGATATTTAAAGGACCTGATTATCCCGAAATATAGAATAGCATTCTGCAGAAAAAGGGAAGATTTGCTTGAATTGTTTGGCTCACTCATAAATAACGACAGTTCCACATTTCTGTAACAATTTGGAATGCATTTCCTTTGAAATCTGAGTATTTGTTTGAGTAGCAAGGTGGGCATAAATTGGATAATGATTAATTTGGATTATAATCCTCATAGCTCCGTCAGCATCAACCAGGCTAAGTGGGGATAATAATAGTTACAAACTGGTGAGATTTTTTTTTTACTTTCTAGCAAATATTATCACCGGAAACCACCGCAACTATTATAGTAGATAGTTGTCGCCATAACCAGGAGGAGACAGCCTTGCTCACCTTTACAGACTCAAGATGAAGAACACCTATGCTTGGGTGTTCCGGTACCGAAACAAGGCTGAGTGAATTAGGGACCGTAAGGAAAAGCCAAGGAAAAGTTGTATAAAAATTAGATTTCGTTTGTTGGAGGTTTGAGGAAAAGCACTCTTGGCGTCCAAAGGGGATTGGGTCCGACCACAACCTTGACAGCGGGTTGTGGTAAACGTGCCACGGGGAAACTTTGGTCTTCTCACCGAATAAGTAGATAAGGGCTCGCTCTTTCCACCGCCCGTCCCTCAGCGTTTTTCCCCTCTCGAGGTCTCTCCGCTTTTGCTACGTCTTGAGCGGAGACGCCACTCACATTAAGCACCCATATGGTAATTTCAGGACCCAAACCCAGCACGCCTCCGGCAGGGGAAATATATATGGGTGCTATATATATATATATGCGAAGGCAAAGGGGCGCCCTCCGAACCGTCCGGGTCTCTCCCCTGCCCGCCTTACCTGCCGAGTTCACGGCCGGGGCTGAGTGTATAGTGGGCCTCGAAGGGCTCGGTGAGAAGGGGCGTCTGAATCTCAGTCAGGAGTCCTCTACGCTGCTGTGGACGAGGCGCTCGGCTATTGCGGGAAGAAAACCGCGGCGGCGGCGGCGGCCGCTTTTGGTCCGAACTCATAGCTAGTTCAAGTCCGAGAAGGCGGCGGCGGCGGCGAAAGCAGAGCCCGCGGCTTCTCTCCTTCTTTTACCTCCCTTTCTCTGCCAAGCCAAAGCACCCGCTTCGCTTCGCGTTTCACTTAGTAATTCGAAGAAGCAGCAGCAGCAACAGGCAGATGACAGCAGCTCCAAGAACAGCAACGGCACAGAGCCGCGAGCAACCGCCACGCCCTCCCACGGCCTCCTCCTCTCCTTGCTACAACTGACACCGCCCAAACGTCTTACCTGCAGGGAAGAAAAAGGAGGGCGGGACGTGCTGCGAGAGTGACGTCGCAGCCGTAACCGTACTGACTCGACAGGCCGGTGAACGGACAGCGCCATCTAGCGGTATAACGCAAAAAAAAATTCGAGGGCTCCACGTAAGACCGAACTACTTACTGCACATGCATGTTTGCAAAAACGCAATTAATCTTCAAACTGGGACGAATTTTGGGAAGAAACTATCCAAAATCTAAATTTTGGAGATTAATTTCAGAAAAACATGTTCTTTTCTCCATGGACTTTTCCTTTGATATGCAAGAACTTGTCATTTCAGCACCAAACAGTAGAGACAGTATTCTGAAAGCCCTTGAATATACTTGTAAATTTTAAGAAAGATACAACCCAGTTGGGAAAGAATAATGTAATCCACAAATTTGCCATCTTTGAAACATTATCCAGAATCAATGTTTTCTCTTGTTCAAGTCTGACATGTAATTAATATATTTTATTGTATGATCACTTGCTTCCTGACACATTACATATACTAAATGTATAATTTGCTTCTGTGCCCTATAAAAAGACTTAACATCCCCCCTTAATGTTTTTTTGCTTTGCCTAAATTATTTGGTGATTAGTATTTGGGTGGGGGGGCAAAGAAGCCTTTTTGCAAAGGTCAAAATCTCTTTCACAAATTCAGGGATCAAATTCTTATCAGCAACATGTAAACTCGGACTTTCCCAGGATGCCTGACCTTAGAGGCAACAGATTTAAGGGCTCGGCAGCATGGCAGCATGGCACCCCCCCCCACCCCCCCAAGGCTCAGATTGGTCCTACTCAGCCACGGAACATGCTTGACAGTGTTGGAAGAAATGTCCATCTGGATTCAATTCCAAGTGGGGAGAAAGACATTGGAAACATGAAGACTGCTTGGAAAGATGATTTATTGATGAACAGGATCATATGGCTTGAGATCCTGGGCAAAAAAGGGGGGAAGAGATGCTGAGTGTGCCTGGGTTTTATGCCCTCTGTTGGGCTTTGAATTTGAGCTTGTGTTCTGATTGGTTGTCAGACTCCCATGGGGCCATGCAGGGGTAACTTTGTAGGTTGTCTTTTGAGTCCCAGGCTTGGTTGATTCTTGCTGGGTGATGATGTAATGAAAGGGCTTTGGGCAATTCCTACTATGGCTCTGCCTGAAGGAGGTAGATCTTTGTTATGTAGAATAGACTGGCCGAAGTCTTAATGGCCCATTGACAAAGGTGGCCCATTGACAAAGGTGCCTCCCTTTTATGGGAAATATTCTGCCCTTTTAATATTTCCTAAAATATCTAATTTTCCTAGGAGAGGGATGGGTGCTAACTTCCTACAGCAGCACAGAGTGAATTCACCCACACATCTTCAGAAGACGGAGACAACTGGGAGCCAGGAGATAGTAAGATGATAATCCCTTGGGAGAGAACACAGGCTAAGGAAAAGGTGCAGGAGATGAGTTTACCCCACAAAGCCAATTGGAATCTAAGGTCCAGTTGTGAGACCAGCTGCCCTGTCTGTCCAGCAGGGAGTGACCAAAGCATCATACAATGACCAAAGAGCCATAAAATGCAAGGAAGTGGACAATACACTGGATACCTTTTACAGGAAGAGAGATGATCGCAGTGGGGTTCATTTTGACCTGAGGGGGACAGTCTATATGCAAACTGAGTTGAACTATCACTCCAAAGGGATTTCTGGGTTTTCTGAAGTAATGCAGCTGAGCTATAATGGAAGCAGAAAAACAGTATGAAAAACTAGCACAACTGAAAATGGCTGATATCACCACGAGAACAGCTGATCTGTTTTCTCTCAGAATACTGCAACAAGCTCATTTAAAGAAAAAAAATCCTGCAGTCTTGGGATACCAGGAAGCTTTTTGGAAATGAGTAAGAAATAAGCTACTGTTTTTCCTAAACTAACTGGCAGAGAGTTTGGATAATTATGGCAAACAAAATTGGCTAGAGCAGGGAACTTTTAATTGTTGTTTGTGAATTTTTTAAGTAAGAAGAAAACA
The DNA here is from genome assembly GCA_023053685.1 of Diadophis punctatus similis. Lineage (NCBI taxonomy): Eukaryota > Metazoa > Chordata > Lepidosauria > Squamata > Dipsadidae > Diadophis > Diadophis punctatus. Next base: position 11,471,500 of record JALIGW010000008.1, read on the forward strand.
AAATTAAATAGTGAACTACAAATGTTGTGTCCAACTTTCAGATGAAATTTGTCCCTGCAATCAGATTTTAACATTTTCTCAAGACTTTTTCCTTGTAATTTGGTCAAGCAAAATATACCTTATTAAGAGTAGTTGAAGAAACCTTTGTTCAGAGAGCTGATAAAACTCATAAAGCATTTTATATCAAGCATTGAAAGAATTTTGAAGCATGCGCAGCTTAATACTAAAAATGAAAACGATCTTAAAATTATGTTTTTCTTTTTGTGAATAAATTTGCCATTGCCATTTGTATTTTCTCCTTAAATATTGCTCAGTAACAAGCCAATTGGAAACAATAAGGCAATCATTGCAAGACTATAATTTGAAACCATCAAAGCTATTAGAAGATTTAGTATCCATTATTGTATTCTCATGCCACTACAATTCCAAAAATTTGCCTTTGTTTTATTTAAGAATATGTAAGTAACAGAACAATATATTTGTTTTTGTTTCCTGTCTCTATCTGTTGAAGGCCTTCCTTGAATTTCACATGAACCTTCCCACCTGTATATCATTTATTTATTTTATTTATTTATTTGTCAAATATGTACAGGATAGTAGTTGTTTGTATAAACATAACATAAGTAAAAAGTACCGATAATAGAGGACAGTAGGACAGGGATGGTAGGCACAGTGGTGCGCTTAAGCAAGCCCCTTACAGACCTCTTAGAAATGGGGAGAGGTCTACTGTACACAGTCTAAGGTTAAAGTTTTGGGGGTTTGGGGAAGAAACCACAGAGTCAGGTAGTGCATTCCAGGCATTGATCACTCTGTTGATGAAGTCGTATTTTCTGCAGTCAAGTTTGGAGCGGTTTACATTAAGTTTGAATCTATTATGTGCTCGTGTATTGTTGCGGTTGAAGCTGAAGTAATCATTGACAGGAAGGACTTTTTGATATATGATTTTATGAACTACATTTAGATCAGATTGGAGGTGGTGTATTTGTAAATTGTCTAATCCCAATATTTCAAGTCTGGTGGAATAAGGTATTTTATTGCAAGCGGAGGAGTGGAGGACTCTTCTAGTGAAATATTTCTGGACTCTCTCGATTGTATTAATGCCTGTTATGCAGTGCGGGTTCCAGACAGGTGAGCTGTATTCCAGAATTGGTCTAACAAATGACCATGACCATATATCATGAGTCACCATATCTTTCTTCCAGCTGAAAAGGGGAGGAAAATTTCTTCTGTTTATGCCAGGTTGTGACAGATTGTGTGCAAGAACAAGCACGGAGGTGGGGCTTTTTCTTTGTGACATTTTCTACATTGAGGCACCATGTTTTGTGTTGTGGGGACATTTGTGTATGCAAATTTGTGCATGCATGTAAAGTTGAGAAATTGTTTTGAATTGTAAAGAGCAACTTCTAAAATTAGGCCTGTCCTTTTAAAGCTGAATGTTGCTGTGTGATTAATGCAGGCTCTGGCCATGCCTACATCCACCATTCATTCTGATATGTGCAAATTTTATTTGTATTTGGGGTATTTGTGTATATTGAGTGCATATTAGAAAAAAATTAAGGGGTTTATATTATTTGTTTATTCTTTGTTGTTTGAAGTGTATGTAAGTTTCTCCTCTATTTGCCTTACCCTGGCTTAGGCTCAAAACTTCCCTCCTTCAGTCTCTCTAAAATTTGCTATCCATTGATTGAAGATCAAAAGGAAGAAGAGGACAACAAGAATGTTGGAATATAATATAAAGTCCTTTTCACTTTGTTTTTCAGGATTTTTTTTAGTACTTTTATATGCATCACTACTAAATTTGCACCAAGATTTCACTGAATGTCTCTACATGTGCAGAGTGGAAACCATGTAAGATTGAAAGTGTCTTATCCTTGTATTTTGGAACTGGAAAAAATGATTTCAAGTGAATTACAATTTATTTCCAGTGACTAATTCTTTTCAGACCACATTTTTTAAAAATCCACTTTTCTACCATCCGCTTCTCCAATGTATCTGTTCCTTGTTAACCAGATTAGTATATAGCAAGGAAAACTAGTTAATGAAGCTACAATTTTGCTTATTGAACATCTTGATAGAGGAGTCTATTACATTACAAATTGAAGAGAAAAGATTGCAGCAGGTATTGCTTGATGCAGAACTTGTCCTTTTTTGGCTGTGCACTGGATGAAGCTGATTTTGAATTATGGGAATTGGGAAGGATAATTGAAATGGGAATAAATAGGCTTGATGTTGAAGATATCTATGCAGTAACAGTTATTGAGATATTGTTTTTAAAGCATATATTTCTTTTATCTGACAAGTTTGTAATTAGAGAACCACCATCCAGTGAACTCTTGACAGTCTAACCTTTATCATGAAACTTTTCTGTTAACTTTTGTATTTACATTTTTAACTATCTGAGTTTCCAGATATTCCCTAATCATCTGGAATTAGTTCTCTACTGATACTATATTTTTAAAACCCGTTGAAGCCTACCAGAGATCCAAAGAGTTGACTCTTTAATTTTGCAAAGATCACAAAGCTTCACCAATCAAACTACATTCTTATTTTTTTAAAGTCATTTACCTGGACTATATTATACACCTGAGCACAATAAAACTTTTCACTGCTCAGGTGGATGCTGTTCTTCACTTGCTTCTGCCTTCTATTAAGTGACAGGTGAGAGCTTTACTTAGAATGCTAGATTTTTGTCTTGTACAAAAATACATTTGGCAGGCTAACTAAACATTTCTGACTACTAAAGAACAACCTGCTCTGTATGGCTGGATCCTGTTGCTCATTGTGCAGTAAGAGCTTTTTGATGCTTATCTCCTTCCTGCTCAAATATTAAAAGACTTGGTTGTGAATTTTCCATTAACTGGTTGTTGTTTTTTGCTTATTCCTCATGAGCAAATTTTGTTCCTCTTCTCTAATATCAAGCCTTTCTATGTCACTGTTTAGCCATTTATGAAGCAGGGCTTTCAGTGACTCTAAATGTGATTTTGAAGCAGTGTACAATCTGAATATTGCAACTCTGTTTCCTGAGGCTGCAGATGGAAATTGCCAACACAGCTGTTTCTGGATCCTAAACCTGGTAGAGAAACCTTGCTCAGATGTTACTAATGTGTTAGTATAAAATCCTAACTGAATTATTTTTGGATGGATTTTCCTTTATGGTTGATGGAGTTCGTTTAATAGGGGTTGCATTTTCTTTTATAATCTGCTGAGCAGAAGTCTTGCCACCTTCCTTGGGAGGCCTAGCATTTGAATTTACCGCCTTAATTCATGTTTGCTATATTGCCAGGGCCAAAACTTAATATATTCATTGATTCTATGTGTGTAACCAGCAGAAGCTGATTAGACTAGTTGCCTCCCTAGGGACAGTGTGAGAAGAGCAGGCTGCTTAGAAAACGGTCAGTTCCTTAAGCCCTCTCCCCAGCCAACACATCGATTTGACTATAAAAGCTGTGCTGAAAGATATCTGGTGGTAATGGTGGTTAAGAGGGAAGGAGGTTTGTATTTGTATGTGGAAATAAAGCAGTGAGTACTAGCCTATAAATGCTTGTGTGTTGCCTAGAGGCCTGTATTGCTTTTTTTTTTTTGGTGGTTTGAGGCCCACTGACTTGTGTGTGCTAAAAAGAAACCATGACAAAGTTGTGGCAAAGGTGGGATTTCCAAATAACTGGATGTTCAAAATGTGGGATATCCATAAAAAATGTGGGATATCCAATACAAGGTGGTAACTGCACTAATAGAGTTAACTTAAACTCAAAGAGTTCATTAAGCACTCTATGAAAAGATAGGAAAGAAAGGGGTTTGGACCTTGCAGAGCTTTTGCAGGAGTTGGCTACAGAAACCAAACGTCTTACCAGAACCTTCACCCAACAAACATGGAAAAGGCAGAAGAAACAAATTCACTCTTTGTGAAGACTACCATTTTGGCAGAGACCGGTATCCACCTTAGTAGGCCTCTGGTGAAACCAAAGCAGACCAGCCAGAAATAGAGCTAGGCCAAGATCCTTGGGTCACTATCATTACAGAGATCTTAAAGTGTCAGCAAGACAAAAGGCTTTGATTAAGAGGAAGAAAAGCAGAAGGAGACAGAAAGGAAATATAGACTAGAATGGGAAGAGAGTGAAAAAGAAGAGAAGACTTTAGGGAGCTGATAGATCTCCTTAAAGTGATAGTCACTAGAAGGGAAAATGGAAAATTCACCTAGAACCTTGCAAAAGAAAAATCCAACATTAAAACATTGTTGGTTAGCAGCAGAAAAGAAGACAAGGAAACAAATCCCAGATTTCAAGTAAAATAAATATTGCTATACATGTAAATGTAAGTTTTCATCCCTATACAAATTGAACAGATAATTGTTATTCAACAGATAGTTGTTTTCATGGGCTAATTTCAATAACACCTTGCGATATTGAAATTAGCCCATGCATGACCTGGACATATGGGTAGGGATAGGACCATATATAGAATTCTGGATATATTTTATTGACCAGGGATCTATAAAGAAGTGGCCCAGCACATAGATACTGCCCTGTGTGTCAGTTGGTATAGTCAGGAAGAAAACATGGTAATGTTTCTGTGAAAGAGTCCCTTTAATTACTACCCCTTTTCCTAAAATAGGCATGGACATTGTAGGTCCTTTGTCATGATCTAGTAAAGGCAATGAGTATATCCTATTTATCTCTGGTTATGCAATTCTGTATTCTGAAGTGGTTTCATTAAGCAGTGTGACTTCAGAAGAATAGCAGAAGATCTGATAAAAAATTTAGTAGTCATATCAAATGAGATCCTCACTGATCAAGGAATCAAATTTGAAACAGTGCTACTTAAATATTTATATGCAGACCTAGGAGTAAAAGGGGTATATGTACCAGTTCTTATCATCTGCAGGCTAATCGTCCTATGGAAAAAATGAAGCTTAAAAGCTATGCTAAAGAAGTATGCAGGCCAAGACCCAAAATAATGGGATACATGACTGCATTGTCTAGTATTTGCATACAGCAGGAGTGTCAAACTCAATTTCATTGAGGGCCGCATCAGGATTGTGGTTGACTTTGGGGGACTGTGGTGGGCATGGCCGTGGTGGGCATGGCCGTGGTGGATGCGGCCAGCTCCCACTGCTGCTGTGCTCACTTTCCTTGGCCAGGTTGCTCATGGTGTGTGCGGGGGGGGGCAAAGTGTGTGGGTCAGAGGGAGGCCCACTCCCTCTCCTTATGAGGAGACTCGGCTTTGTAACCAAAGCATCCTCAGTGATAGGATGGGAGCCCAGCAGGAGAGGTCAGGAGGAGGGGACAAGGGGATGGCAAAAGGCAGCAGGCCTGCTGGTAGCCAAGTGCTAAGGCAGGATTTACCTCAGACCCTCACTCTCTGTCATTATAATTTCTTTTCCTTTTCCTTTTCCTTTTTTTCCTTTTCCTTTTTTCCTTTTCCTTTTTTCCTTTTCCTTTTCCCTTTCCTTTTCCCTTTCCTTTCCCTTCCTTCCTTCCCACAGCCGGCCAGGGGGGTCATGGGAGGGGGAGGGGGAAGGGGAGGAGGAAGAAGGAAGCCTCCAGCGTGGCTTGGGCTTGTTCCTCAGCCAGCCTGGATTTCCAAAAAAAAGAAAGAAAAGGAGTAGCGAAGAGCTCCAAGGAGAGCTCGCTGGGCTTTCTGAGAGAGTGAGAAGAGACACAGAGACAGGGAGAGAGTGAGAAGAGACACAGAGACAGGGAGAGAGAGAGAGAGAGAGAGAGAGAGAGAGAGAGAGAGAGAGAGAGAGGAGAGAGAGAGAGAGAGAGAGAGAGAGAGAGAGAGAGAGAGAGAGAGAGAGAGACCGACCGGCTGACGGGTGAGTGCTGTGAGCCTATCCTCCTTTCCATTGTCCCCTCCTCCTGTATCCCATTCCCACCCCACCAGCCCTCATGTTAATGAGGCTGGCATCAGTCATGGCCAGGTTGGGCCAGTGTTTCAGGGCGGAGAGCAGGTTGCACATCTCCCTAAGCAACCGAGGCATCCCCAGCACCAACAAGGGCCGGAAGACGCTCCAGCAAGAGTGAGGCGCCAGAGAATCAGCCCCGGCCAATTCTCCATCCCCCACCATCGCCTTTACCTTCTCAGGTCAGGTGAGGAGTGACTGGGAGGGGAGGGCGAGGTGTGGGGCCAGCCGGTGATGGGACAGGGAGCTGCAGCAGAGGGCCCAAAGAGCTGTATGTGGCTCTAGAGCTGCGGGTTGCCGACACCCAGTCTATCCTTTTCCTGAAGCATGTGACTCCAGCTTCTTTTTTTCTCATCGGTGGTGTCCCCATTTCGTTGTAACTGGTTTATCTGTTTAATAACTGCAGTAATTTCCCCCTCACCTCAAACTCTGCCTGCAAGCTATCTATCCACCTCTCCATCTCTTATCCTCCAACAATGCCTTTCCTGGGAGAATCACCCACAAAGAGGGGAGAGGACCCTGTTGTCATGTCTTTCAGCCCTGCACAGACAACTCCACAAAGCAGATCACACTGACCCTGATGCTGCCTCCAGAAGAGACTCTCCATCCATTTAAGCCAGGGAATTGGGTTTGGATCCAACTATCCACTAGAAAGTAATCACAGCAACCAGAGTGGAGCATACTTTCCCAAGCCTGATTGACTGGCCTTACCACCAAGCCAAGCCTAACGCCACCCAGCAGACATGAAAGAGAGGACTCTGAGATGGACCATTGAAGACTAAAGACTCTGTTCAATCCCCGGAAGACAGCTGGAAAGACTATGGGGGGAGGACGGAAATTCATTGTAAGGTTTTCTTTCTTGCCTCATTTATGTTGTCATCAGTTAAATGGATTCATGGACGGATGGCATTTGGGAATGGTTGGCACAGCAAGTCCTGAACACTTTGGACTTCTGTCTGGTGGGAGGGAAATTTGTCCAGGGTGTTTGTATTGCCTGTCTTGTAGAAGTAGCTGCACAGACACACCATTCAGAATGAGACTGAGGCTATCTCCTTTACCCACCTCCACATAAAGTTTCCCTTAGTTCTGTGGCACTAAGGCCCAAGCAATCATACCTCCCTGCCAATTCGATGGAGGGGGGACATGACCCCTCAGGCAATTCCCTCACAGAAGAGGTAGCAGAAAAGAGATCTCAAAATCTCAAGCCCTGATTGTGACTCACAAATGATACTGCCCAGTTGCCCAGTAAGACTGAGTATGTTGCCCTGGTGGTTTCATTAGTAGAGTCCCAAGGGTCATTGTGCTCAATTTTAAAAATATTGATAGCCTGGATTGCATACTTGCTAACCTCAATTTGACTAATTTGACTAAGCTAATTTTTGCTTCTGCGCATGCGCAGAAGATATTTTTTGATTATTTTCTGGGAAGTGTTGCGCGTGAGCAAGCAAGCAAAGTGAGCGGCTGCGCGCAAAATGTGCATGTCCATCACGATGCGAACCGGTGGGGAAGGTAAGTAGAACCCACCCCTGATATTATGGCAAAAAGGAGGGAATTGTGGGAAGCCCCCCTCCTAGAAGAATGAAATATTTTGAGGAATATTTTTAAAAGGCAGAATATTATATTTCCTTTAGATGAGAAATGAGAAACATGTTTTTTAGAGGCAGGAAGCAGCCCCCAAGTCTTTCTTAATAGCCCACAGCAGATGCTAGCACTTAAGAGATAAAGAGCTTATTGAAAGAAGAAGCCAACTATCTAGATGGCTCTATTCATAAGCAAAGTAAATATTGCAGGCAGAAATCCATTCAAGACAGGATATTTCGAAACTGCTTGCAGCAAAGTTTGACAGCTAACAAAGGCAGAGTGATAGGTTTAGAAGCAGCTCCTCACCCAAGATCCAACACAGGACAAAAGTCATTAGTCACAATAGGAATTGCCCAACACCCTTTCAGAACACAAGCCCCTTCATTGCACCCCTAGAACAGTCCAAACTTCAAAGTCACAGAAACCTTGGAACTGATAAACAATAAGCCCGAGGTTTACCAGATTACCTCAGACAAACACTTAGGGTTTGCATTTCCTCTTTTGCCTACAGAGCCAACTACGATCCCTACATAACCTCTACATGACCCCATAGGAATCTGACAACAACCAATAGAATACATGTTCTTGTACAGGAACAGTCAGCTGTCCAGAATCACACGTGGTTCTGTTTCATCAATAAACCTCTCTTTCCAATCAGCCTCCATGTTTCCAGTGTCTGTCTTTCTCTCAGCTTGGAACTGAACCAGATGGATATTTCTTCCAACACAGTATATGGCAAAATTAAAGTATTAATGATCTGCAAAGCTTCCTGGTACTCAAGAATTCAATTTTGGGGGGTGGGGGTGGGGGAAACACTGCATACTTGAAAAACTTTTGCACTTTGTGATCAGTGATGGGAGAAGCCTTACTAACCAACTCCTATTAATGTTAGCAGAAAGAACTTGTCAATGAGCAAAGTTTAAAATCCATCCAAACATTGGAGGAATCCCTGCTCAGGCAGAAAATTGGCACACTAAAAGCTTACTGAAGTTATTTAGGTATGATTCTGATTCTGGACAGGAAGTTCTTGAACTGGAAATATTGGTGAAGTTTTTACCTTGATTTTCATATCGTATTGCACTTTGTTTCATATTCTTGTCTGTACATTTTATCTCTCTGATATACCAAGACGTATCCCATCCTTTGCTGTAGCTTTAGTATTTCTCTGAAAACATAATAATACCAATGCTATATCTAATTGTGATATAGCATTGTAAATTATATTTTATTTAAAAAATCACTTTAAGCCTGACCTAATTATTTTATACTTCTTTTGCCCCTTACTGAAGCCCTCTCAAATATTATTTATTATGTATAAAATGTACTGTATATGCTCTCTTTAAATAAAAGAGGTATATTCTATTAGCTGTACTTGAAGGATATATATAGTAGGAGAAAATGCTGTATAGATCATCAAGTAGTATATATAAGAGAAGAAAAATACGTATTTGTAGGGCATAGAAAAGGCTTCATTCAGAGAATAAACACAGAAATTTATAAACGTACCACTTCATGCCATAACAAAAATTTTATTGACATTCTTTTACAGTGATATGATTGAATAGAAAGCACAGCCTGAGTATTGTGACATTTTCCTGTCTTAGAACCAAAATCAACCCATTAATGAGACTTTTCCTGCCACTGACTTTTATGAAGTCTTTACTGAAACCATAATATTGATTTCTGGTTTTAGATCAAATAGAAGCTTCAGGGGATTTAGCCAAAATTTCAATTTGTATGTATGTTATAATGATATATTATGGGGAGAAGGAGTAATATAACTCTTCAGACCAGAAAAGCTACTCCAGATTTGTGGCACATTACAGTAAATTTTGAAATACTAAATCCTACAAAAAGAGTAACAGTAAAAACACTGGTTTTTGTAATATAAAGAATTGTATGTTAGATTTAAACAAAGTTGAACTTTGCTGGAAATTCTTTCCTGAAGCAGTATCATGGTTGAAGAAGTTAATGACAGTAGTCCATGGACTACAGTAGAATTTAGTTCAGAACAGATACATTTTTCTTAAATTCAGCACTGTATTTGGTGAAGTGGGAATACTTTCTAAAAACAAGACTTTATCTGAATTAGGAAAAAAAAAAGCCTCATTGATTTTAACAGAATTTAGAGCCAAATTATTGTGCTTCGGACAATAATTTGTGTGTAAAGATGTGCAATTTAATATGTTTCCTAGAAACATTGACTTTAATATTTTTAGGAATAATTAGTTTCACTTTAAAGTGATGCCATTTGGTGTGTGTGTGTGTGATGAAATTTCCAGAAAAAACTTTAATCCCCATGTGTGATAATGCCTTGGCACTTGACTCCAGTAAGCTGTCCAGTTTGCTACCACCGAGACCTTGCAGAAGTAGTAATTGTGTGGTTCAACATTTGCTGAATCCACCTTTGTGGCTCAAAATATCATTTCAAGAGTGACCAAGAAACATTTTTCTCAGTAATATGAAATCATGATGAAAATGTATACAGCTTGCGTATGAATTTTGTATAGCAAATACAATTACAGAAGACTGAAACCAATTTTCAGTTTTGTTAAAATCAAGTAGAAATTCTTATGTTTTGAAATTTGAAAAGGCTTTAATCAAAGTAATATATTGAGTGATATCCTAACAACTTATATATTTTTCCTGGTGCGTCACTAATTTCCATGTAATTCCAAGTCAGGTGGAATTGATTACTCATTTTCTGAGTATAGGACAGAGCAGAAAAAAATCAGATTGGATTTAGTTTCAGATTGGACAAAAATTAGTGTTTTCTAAAATTACTGTTATCTTCTACTAAAAAGCACTGTCTCAAGACAACACTCTTATTTCTCATATTTAAAAAATGCAATTAGTTTTTTCTCAAGACTATTTCTAAGGCATTAGCTTCAATGCTTTATCCTCTTATGTATCATTGAGGGATCTGTACAATAGTTAACAAGACAATTTAATATGGAATCATACAACTCCAAAATAATTAATAAATAATACTCCAATGGTATAAGAAAAAATAAAAAACTGTTTTGCTCAGATGGCATGAAGAATAAATAGTATCAGATATTTTCCATATTCTTTTTGCCTGACAGCACTAGTAAAATTCAGAAGGCCAAATGACCAGTTTTTATTCCAGTTCCTAAAACATGGCTGACATCTAAAACAAAGTCTTTAATGGATATTTATGACTCTGTATCTCTTCAAATGCCTTCCAGTATGTACAAATCTTTTATCATACTACAGAAAATAGTTTAAATTTTTAATAAAATATAGCTCTAAAAGATATTAATGTTTTTAACTATACAGCATTGTAAAGCATGTAAATTGCTTTTTAGTAAGCAAATGTATAATATTTGGCCCATCTGGAACTAACAGGTTAGTTAAATGTGTCTTGGCTAGTTTGTGTTTGCTTTTTTTTTTCAGGTGCCACTCTATTTTTAATATCATAAATATGCATGCAGTGATGTTGCATTTAATCTTGCATGCTAAAAATCATGCTTTAGATATAGTAATTTCAGAAGGATTTCATCCACAGAAAAGCGCAAATAATGTAAATTGCATTTAGTCCAATTTTTTTTGGGGGGAGGGAGTGGAATTCCATCGGAAGACTTACTGTGTGACTTACAGTCATAGTGGATTTCCTGCTTGTTCAAAGAATTGCAGATAAGTTCCTTAAACAGAGACAGTGCCAATTTCATAGTATGCTTGGAAGTCTTTAGTATAATTTTTGTGCAATAGTTACAACACATATGATGTGTGATTGAAAAAATATGTTAATAAATGAAAGTGGTATCAACATTTGACATTGATGATAAATTTAACAGAATATAATACTTCTAAGTTCCTTTTAAGCTAAAATTAACTTTGGGGAATCAGTTCACTGAACTTGCTCATCTAAAGTATTTCTTTAAAATTACATTGCATGACCTCATTCTTAATAATATAAAGCATAATACTGAATACAGGGCCAGAGTATTTGCGAGACCGCCTGCTACAACATACCTCCCAATGACCAGTCAGAGCCCACAGAGTCGGTCTCCTCCAGATCCCGTCAGCTAAACAGTGTCGGCTGGCGGGCCCTCGGGGGAGGGCCTTGTCTGTGGCAGCCCCCGCTCTCTGGAACCAGCTACCTTCCGAGATTCGTACTACCCCCACCCTACTGGCCTTTCGTAAAGCCGTCAAGACCTGGCTTTTCCGACAGGCTTGGGACCATTGACCTCGGGTGAGGATAGACGAGGCCGGCCCACGAATGGTGGACAATTGTAATTTTTAATTGTATTTTTAATTCTGTTTTTTAACTTTTAACTTTTTTTTATTTATGTTTCTTTCTGATGTGAGCTGCCCAGAGTCCTTCATGAGTTGGGCGGCATAGAAATGTAAATAATAAATAAATAAACAAATACGAAACAGATTTTTAAAAGACATGTTTCTTTTGGAAAGGAAAGTTCCTTATTAAAAAAAAGTTTAGTTAAAGTTATTTTAGCCTTATTAAGTTAAAGCTTAGTTAGTTAATTAGCCTTATTAAAAAATGTTTAAATTATTTAGTCTTATTTGCCTTGTGTAAAGGCTTTTATACAAACCACCTCTTTATGCTTCATATTTCTGTTTGAAATAGTATCATCAGGTGTCATGTGGCATTGCAAATGACTTTTTTGTGTTACGTTTTTTCATTTTTTGAAAAATGTACAGAATATATCTCAAATTCAGATTTGCTGAAGAAAAAAATCATAACCCAATTAAGACATGATTCTGCCACAATATATTTCTATGTCCCTGGTTTTAAAGACAACAACATGTGGAACATGTGGTTAAAACCTTAACTGGATTATGCTAATCCACTTTTAAATTTTCCCCTTATTGGGATCAGGGGCCAATTTATTTTTTAGCTGCAAGTTTGATATTCTAAATAAAATATTTTTCCTCACATGGTAATTATGGAGGAAATACCATAACTATATTCATTGGTATTCCTTTGGGCTCTTTCTTAGTTCCTTGATTTCAGGAAAGAAGAAACTTTGTTCACAAGCTCTGTCTTTTTTATTATCCTTCCCTTCCATAAGTTCTTTTCAAGAATTAGAACTTTAGATAATTTACATTCATATAATATTTTATTGTTTTTTTAATTATTAATATATTTAAATTTGATGCAGCTGCCCACTTCCATAACCACTGGTGGTTTTCTTCCTGTGATAATTTAATTACATACACAATCATTTGTGACTTACTGAATTTTTAAAGATACATACTATAGAAATATGAACTATTTTACTAAAAACAAAACCGTACATACTTAGAAATAAAGCTCACTGAGTTCAATAAATTTCATCACCATTGTATGCTTCAGCTTTATTCTCATATATGGGTAGAAAATTTGTGTAGCAGCAGTGAATAAAAAGAGAAGTGTTATTTTAAATCTTATTTTTTCCCATTGACTTTGGGAATATAAAATGAATCTTTTAACTATCTGTTGTTTCACCTGGGTACGGAGGAATTTAGACTCTTCAATACACTCAAACAACTGCTATACTGAGTTTTATCAGGGAGTTCAGTTGTTTAGATAACAGATCTAAACATCATTCTCTTATTCATATTATTTCCACTCCATCACCCTCTGCAGCTTCTTATATAATGTAATTAGGTTAAATCATTTTTATAGAACTAATTGTGATATTTGACGTCAAAGAGAAATGGAACAAAGCCACTCATTATAGTTTCAATAATGGTTCCCAATACATAGTGCAAGATTGTCTATATTACTTTTCTGTTAGGAAACGGAACATCAAAAAACCAAGAATGGATAAGCAGAATGAGAGAAGACAAAGAAAGGTACTTGTCCTGTTATTTTTTGTTATGTACAATAATTAAAATGGTGTTGCCTGTTATATTACATAATAAGACATCCTTCTTGAGTCCCCCAAATATGTGTTTATTTCAATAAGCATTAGCTCTTAATTTCTCAATAGAAAATAATCATTATATATTCTGATTGCACTGCAGGTTAGTTTTGTTGCTTTGAATAACTTAACTGCACCACATCGTCTGGCCCAATTCCAACTTTTCTAGCTCATATGAATTATGAGTTCATATTAAAAAATTCAATTTCGCTCATGAGTGTTTTTCACCTTTGTATGATATGTACAAAAATCAAGGATAAATGAATGAGATTGTTGACCAACTTCAAAGGTGAAGACATAATACAATTAAGATGGAAAGGATGAACATATAGCTTGGAATGCTTGATGAATGTTCTTTTTTAATCAACATAGATAGAAGTAAACATTAACATTTTGTCAAATGTAGAATAACTTGCATTTGTATTTTCATTATTACTAATGGAGGTATGTGTAGATACATGGAGACCTTGTTTTCATATTGCATACAGGGTAATTGTCCATTGGGAATTAAAGATGAAAAGCATGAAAGTTAGTTCTTAAAGGAAAGCTGTTCTTCATGCACAGCTTTTATTTCTCCTGTCTTTTCCATCAGAAACAAAATACTGAAAATCAAATTCATATGGTAGAAGGAGGGAATGATGTCATTGACAAGGAAACAATTGAATCCCTTTTTTCATTCAAGTCCAAAGGTACTAGTTTCTTCAACAGCTGTCAACAACTTTTCACACAGCATTGAATATGATGGGTAGGGTGGAAGATCCAGACGATTGAAACAAGTATGGGCCCTGCAAAATGAAAATAATATGCAAAGCTTTAAAAACAGCATCTTTGTCAGAAATAGTCCAATGTATGTCACTTGCCTTATTGATCCTTTTAAACCTGAAAATGCCTTTTAAACCTGAAATCACATCTTTGGGAAGGATGTTGTTTGTTATTACTGTGTAAATTAACAATGGGTTTGAAATACTATTTCTTTAATCAGAATCCTATGCACAATTTTTCTCTCCAGATTTCCCTTAGTCACAATTTCTCATTTGAACTGTAAACATAACTCCCACAACCAGCAGGAAAGACCGGAAAGGAAAAATGTTAACAAAGGACTAGAATTAGGCACTTTCCTTTTAAACTGTAATGATAATGCTTACTAGAAGATTGACAGACCTGTATTTGCAGCTATAATTCTAGACTCTGTTATCTCCGAATTCAAATATTCAGAAAGTATGGTTACTCTCTACTTCTCCAAATGGCAAGACGCATGAAATATCAAATTGGACTCTTGGTGATTTCTGCCATTTTGTTATGAGCCATCTAAACTGGTTAATGATTTTTAGTGCAATACAAAAGACTTGGGTGGTTTCCTTTGATTGTTCATTTTTTATTTATTTAGTTGATCTATTCATTGGTTTTTCACTATAATTGATAGTGAATTAATTGCAGATATTGCATGTTTAAATATGGTTTTAAAGGCCATATCTTGGGTGACTTCAGGGGCACTGTAACAGCCATACCTTTGAGGACAAGCCATAACTACTATTTGTTCAACATCATAATTATACTTGCTGAATGAATTGCTGTTAAGTGAGAACTATCTATTCTAGTATAAATGATGAATAAATGAGTATTCACATTTAATTAATGGTGCAATATATTGCACAAATTTGGCAATCTGGGAGGATTTTTTTTAAAAGTGGAAATTATACTCTGCCTGGAAGTTTCTTCAAGATCAGATAAATGAAAGTGTGTCTAGAGACTTTATATAGGGAGCAGCATAGTAGTGTATTGCTTAGAGTTTTTGTTGAGGCATTATCACATGGAAATAACTGTAGAGTCATAGGAATACTCCAAAAAGGAATTCTGAGGGTGATTATCCAGCCTGACTAAAGTGAAAGGCTTACAAAATTTCAAAATTGTGATTAATGACAAATAAGAGGCCAAAGCAAACTCTTTCAAGGTGAGATTGCTTACGTTTGTTGGAGATCTATACCTGAAATTCAATGTATGAGGACACTTCTAGCATTTTCAAAACTGAGTACACATTTTCCACAGAGAAGCCAAGTAGATGAATTTTATCTATGGCTTTTAAAAACCATGATTATTTAAAACAATCTCTAAGGTTGCCAGGAAGGCGCTGCTGACTGCAGCCTTGGTGAAATGCTCTCTGATAGTTTTGCTGGTTTTTTATCATTCTCTGTGATTCACTACGGATTTTATACTCAAGAAACCAACTGCTAAGCATCAAGCAATTTTTCTTTGATGGGCAGCTTTCTGTGACTTCACTCCCCCGTCTTCACGAATGCAGAAGATATTCTAACACAGGAAGAAGCAACTTCCTCTGAACAATGGATAAACAAAAACAAATGGAGAAGACGCCAGAGGCGAAGAAGGGGTAAGCGAGCGGGAATTTTGAATAGACCAAGGAAAAGTGGGATACAACCCCCTCTCCCTTTCACTCTTTCTGACTAATATATGTTCACTCCCTAATAAGATGGATGAAATACTTCTTTTAAATAGATGCAATTCTGATTTTTACAACTCGGCAGCTCTCTGCTTCACTGAAACCTGAGTCAATGAGTCAATTGATGATAGCAGCCTGCATATCCCAGGGTTTCAGATACAAAGAGCAGACAGAATGGCAGAAACATCAGGTAAAAAGAAGGGAGGAGGCTTATGTTTATATATTAACAGCCGCTGGTCCCGAAATATAACTATACTAAAGAAATTCTGTGATGTGGACTTAGAAACATTAATTATCAATTGCAAACCATTTTATTTTCCACGAGAGTTCTCCTCATTTCTCCTAATTGCTGTGTATGTTTCTCCACAAGCTTGTGTAAACAATGCATTACGAACTCTAGCTGACCAGATTATGTGGGCTGAAGTTAAATACCCAGATTCACTTCTGATTGTTTTAGAAGATTTCAACAAATCTAACTTAAGGAAAGAGCTACCAAAATATTTTCTGCATGTCAATTGTCTCACTAGAGGCAAGAATACTCTAGACCCGTGATGGCGAATCTATGACACGCATGCCAGAGATGGCAAGCAGAGCCCTCTCTGTGGGCATGCGCACCATCACCAGCTGCTCTTCTGGGTTCCGTCACGCGCATGTGCACCGGCCAGCTGCTTTCTTCCGGGTTCTGTTGTGCACATGCACGCTTGCCAGCTTGTCTTAGCGTGAAGACCAGCTGACTGGCGCGCATGCGCATGATGGAACCCGGAAGAGCAGCTGGCTGATGCGCATGCCAGCTGCTCTCTTCCAGGTTCCTGTGCGTGCGCACATGCATGGGCTCCAGTTTCGGCACTCGGTGTCAAAAAGGTTAACCACTGCTCTAAACCATTGCTACACAACATTAAAAGATGCTTATCGGTCTTTACCACAAGCAGCTGTGGGACACTCTGATCATTGCATGATTCACCTTGTACCTGCTTACAGACAAAGATTTAAAACCATGAAACCAACAATTAAATCAGTGAGGACTTGGACTGAGGAGGCAAAGCTAAAGCTCCAGGCTTGCCTTGACTGCACTGATTGGAATGTTTTTGAAGATACCTCTGCAGACTTGGATGAACTCACAGATACTGTAACATCATATGTCAGTTTTTGTGAAGAGCTATGTGTGCTGACCATAAACCTATGAATATACAGTAACAATAAATCTTGGTTCACAGCTAAACTTAAGCAGCTACGTCATACCAAAGAGGAAGCCTACAGAAAAGGCGATAGAATGCTGTACAATCAGGCCAGAAACGTATTAACAAGGGAGATCAGAGCAGCAAAGAGAAGCTACTCTGAAAAGCTAAGGAATCAGTTCTCAACAAATGAACCAGCAAACATGTGGAAAACTCTTAAAAATATCACTGGTTACAGCAAACCACCTTCCCATGCTGAAGGAAATCAACAACTGGCAGATGACCTGAATGTGTTTTACTGTAGGTTTGAGAGAAAACTACTGCCACCCATCTCCACAATCCCCATCTCAGACACATCTATAACAGCCAAGCCTCCTACAACTGACCCCATCCCATTAGACCCACCACCTCTGGTGATTACAGTAAATGAGGTGCAAGGTCAATTTCACAGACAAAAGCCAGGAAAAGGACCAAGCCCAGATAAGATAACGCCTTCTTGCTTAAAAGTTTGTGCT
Organism: Diadophis punctatus similis; assembly: GCA_023053685.1. Taxonomy (NCBI): domain Eukaryota; kingdom Metazoa; phylum Chordata; class Lepidosauria; order Squamata; family Dipsadidae; genus Diadophis; species Diadophis punctatus. Next base: position 11,489,016 of record JALIGW010000008.1, read on the forward strand.
GACCAACTGGCCCCCATCTTCACTAGAGATGTGCTATGTTCCTTCTTGCTTCAAATGGTTCTTGAGGGAGAAAAACTAACTCCCTCAGAACAGGTTCACAATTTGGGAGTCCTCCTAGATCCACAGCTAAAATTAGACCAACACCTTGTAGCTGTGGCTAGGGGGGCCTTTGCGCAGGTTTGCCTGGTGCACCAATTGCGACCATACTTGGAGAAGGAGGCTCTACTCACGGTCACTCACGCCCTTGTCACCTCTCAACTGGACTACTGCAATGCGCTCTACATGGGGCTGCCCCTGAAGAGTATTCGGAGACTTCAACTGGTGCAAAATGCAGCTGCGTGTGCCGTGGTGGGTGTTTCAAGGTACACCCACGTAACACCTATACTCCGCCAGCTGCATTGGCTGCCCATTGGTCTCCGGGTACAATTCAAGGTGCTGATCATCATCTTTAAAGCCCTACATGGCTTAGGACCAGGCTATCTCCGGGACCGCATTCTACCTCATACCTCCCTTTGACCGGTCAGGTCCCACAGAGTGGGTCTCCTCCAGGTCCCGTCACCCAAACAGTGTCGACTGGTGGGGCCTAGGGGGAGGGTCTTCTCTGTAGGGGCCCCTGCTCTCTGGAACCAACTCCCCCCGGAGATCCGAATCATCCCCACCCTGCTGGCCTTCCGAAAAGCCATCAAGACATGGCTCTTCCTGCAGGCGGGGTGATGTTGAGACGACCTTCCATCTGACGTCTCCCCCATGTATATATGATATGTTCGTTGTTTTAAAATTGTTTTTAATTGTTTTTAACATTTATTTGATGTTCCCTAAAATGTTGTACGCCGCCCTGAGTCCTGAGGGAGTAGGGCGGCATAGAAGAACTTCGAATAAATAAATAAATAAAAAATAAAAAATAAAAAATAAATAAATAAATAAAAAATAAATAAATAAATAAATAAATAAATAAATGTTCTACTATCATCCCAGTGCCAAAGAAACCCTCCATCAAGGAACTGAATGACTTCAGACCTATTGCTCTAACATCTGTAGTTATGAAAACCTTTGAAAGGCTACTGCTGCCCACCTGAAATCCATCACAGATCTGCTGTTAAACTCCTTGCAATTTGCCTACCAAGCAAATAGATCAACAGATGATGCTGTTAATATGACTCTGTACTACAACATCTTGAATCTCCAAAGAACTATGCAAGGACCCTCTTTGTAGACTTCAGCTCAGCATTCAATACCATCATTCCAGATATTCTTTTAACTAAACTAAATCAGCTAGCTGTACCTGACCACACTTGTAAATAGATCATAAGCTTCCTAACAGACAGGAAGCATCAGGTTCCTGTCTGTTAGGAAGCTTATGATCCATTTACAAGTGGCAAAATCACATCAGATACCTGTACAATTAAAACAGGACCCCCCAGGGCTGTGTGCTCTCTCCACTTCTCTTCTCTCTATATACCAATGACTGCATCTCAAAAGATCCCTCTGTTAAAATACTGAAGTTTGCAGATGACACAACAGCGTTTGGTCTCATTTGAGACAACAACGAATCTGCATACAGATGGGAGGTTGAACAACTAGCCTTGTGGTGCAACTGGAACAATCTTTATTTTATTTATTTATTTATTTGGTTTAGTTTATATGCCGCCCAACTCCGCATAGACTCTGGAATCTTGAACTAAACACACTCAAAACCGTAGAAAAGGTGGTAGATTTTAGGAGAAACCCTCCTATACTACCAACTCTTACAATACTAGACAACACAGTATTGACAGTAGATACTTTCAAGTTTCTAGGTTCTATCATATCTCAAGACTTAAAATGGACACCTAACATCAAAAATGTCATAAAAAAAGTACAACAAAGAATGTTCTTTCTGCGCCAACTCAGAAAATTCAAACTGCCCAAAGAGCTGCTGATTCAGTTCTACAGAGGAATTATTGAGTTTGTTTTCTGCACATCTATAACTGTCTGGTTTGGCTCTGCAACCAAACAAGACAGACACAGACTTCAACAGATACCGTATTTTTCGGAGTATAAGACGCACCTTTTTACCCCCCAAAAGAGGGTCAAAAACTGGGTGCGTCTTATACACCAAATGGTGCATTTTTTGGGGGGGAGTTGATGCGACCCTGCTTTAGTCGCCACCACCGGACCACAGGGACGCTGCAGGCACAGCCGCCGGAGCGCATGGCCGCCTCCTCCGCTGGAGCGCATGGCCGCCACCACACAGGGACGCTGCCGCCACAGCCGCCGGAGCGCAGAGCCGCCGCCCCCTTGCAGCTCCCACCCCCGCCGCAGGAGCCGACGCCGACGCAGTCGGTGGATGGGTGGGGTTTGGGCAGTAGCGGCTCGCTTCGGGTAGCGGCGGGGACACCAGCTGGAACAGCGCTGGGGGCGGGGACAGCGGCGGCGGCTGGGACAGCAGCTGGGACAGCGGTGGTGGCGAGCTCCCCGATGACTAAAACCTTAAAGAGATGTTCCCGGTTCTCAGGCACTCCGACGCCGCCTCCGCCTCTCTCTGCTCCAGCCATTCCGGCTTCGCCACTCAGCTGGCTTCCACCCTCCTCATGCAAAAGCCCAGCACTGGCGGGAGCAAGAAAGGAAAGAGGGGGAGCGCTCCCTCTCACGTGGATTTCCCCCCGCCGACTCCGGGAGCTCTCTTTGTCCAACGCTGCTTCTTTGGCGGGAAGAGACGTTCCCGACAGCCAGCAGGCATGGAGGAAAAAGAAGGCGGGAACCACCTGACTGGAGTCACAGGACGTGGAAACCCGGCGAGTTATAAAACTTGTGAAAAGGGGCGGAGGCCGTTCACTTCCCCCTTTTAGAGGCGCTTCTTCGCTAGGGGAGGAAACTTAGGCAAAAAGTGCATTTCTCTCGGCGGCTTTTATTTTGAAAGGAAAGCAGCGCGCGGGCGGGCGGGGGGAGAGGGAGAGAGCTGCGTTTTCTGCGCGGAGATACATCAGCCAAGCGGGAGAAAGGCTTAGCCGACTCTCTCGGATGCTCTCTGTAGTCGGAAGGATGGAGCAAAATCCCTCTGGCGAGGTGGATGGAGGAAAACAAAAGGACAGCGGTTGTCTCTAGTAGCTAGTAGCTGGGACAGCGGTGGGGGCGGGGACAGCTGTCCCCGCCCCCACCGCTGTCCCAACTGCTGTCCCAGCCGCCGCCGCTGTCCCCGCCCCCAGCACTGTCCCAGCTGGCGTCCCCGCTGCTACCCGAAGCGAGCCGCCACCGCCGCTACTGCCCAAAACACCCCGCCACCGACTAAAGCCTGCTCCCGAGGCACCACTGCTGCCGTCCGAAGAGAGCTGACAGGTGAGAACTTTTTTAAAGGGTTTTTTTTAAAGGGTTTTTTTTTAAGGTTGCCAAGTGGAGGAGAAATTCTGGGAGTTGAAGTCCACAAGTTTGAAGACCCTTGCACCCCCTTGGCAAGTTTAAGCCTTGTGGACTTCAACTCCCATTCCTGAGCTAGTATGACTGGAGGAGGAATTCTGGGAGTTGAAGTCCACAAGGCTTAAACTTGCCAAGGGGATGCAAGGGTCTTCAAACTTGTGGACTTCAACTCCCAGAATTCCTCCTCCAGTCATGCTAGCTCAGGAATTGGAGTTGAAGTCCACAAGTCTTAAAGCTGTCAAGTTTGAAGACCCCTGGGTTAGGGGTTAGGGGTACAAGGGTCTTCAAACTTGGCAAGACTTTTTACAACCATGTACACTTTTTACAAACTTCAAACTTGACAGCTTTAAGACTTGTGGACTTCAACTCCCATTCCTGAGCTAGCATGACTGGAGGAGGAATTCTGGGAGTTGAAGTCCACAAGTCTTAAAGCTGTCAAGTTTGAAGTTTGTAAAAAGTGTACATGGTTGTAAAAAGTGTACATGGTTGTAAAAAGTATTCTGCTACACTGGTATTTTATTAAATAATATATTACTACACCATTTGGTTCAGAATACTTTTTTCCTTGTTTCCCCCCTCTAAAATCTAGGTGCGTCTTATACTCCGGTGCGTCTTATACTTCGAAAAATACGGTAATTAGAACTGCAGAAAAAACAATTGCTACCAACCTGCCTTCCACTGAGGACCTGTATACTGCACGAGTCAAAAAGAGGGCTGTGAAAATATCTACAGACCCCTCACATCCTGGACATAAATTGTTTCAACTTCCACCTCAAAATGATGCTATAGGACACTGCACACCAGAACAACTAGACACAAGGACAGTTTCCCCCTGAATGCCATCACTCTGCTAAACTACTAATTCCCACAACACTGTTAAATTATTTACTAAGATTGTATTACTATTATTCTTCTCATCCTTCCTATTACCTATCTCCTCCCACTTATGACTATAACCTTGTTGCTTGTATCTCTACGATTTATATTGTTTTATTTGTTTCCTAGATGATTTGATTGCTTATTAATAACCTATGACTATTACTAAGTGTTGTATCTTATGATTCTTGATGAATGTATTTTTTCTCTTTTATGTACACTGAGAGCATATGCACCAAAGACAAATTCCTTGTGTGTCCAATCACACTTGGCCAATAAAGAATTCTATTCTATTCTAAAAGTACAAATGGTGCCGAATCTATAGGAAATAGGATTACATTTAGCCAAAGACAATAAGAAGAAACCATATAACCTAGCACAGGGGTCTCCAAACTATGGCCCGTGGCTACATCTGGCCCTCTGGAAGGTTTCAGTCTGCCAGCCCCTCCCATGGGCTGTGCTTTGATCCCTTTCAAACAGCACAGGGAGAAAAAGCAGGATTATATTCATCACTGTTTGGAAAGGAAGATAGGATTCCCTCAATTTCTGGGATGGGGTGGGGATTGGGTTGTGAGCCAACTGAAGGACTGCTGGACGAGGAAGGAGAAGCATAAAATTTGCTCTGGCTTTGAGCCAGCTAGAGGATTGCTTCCTTTGCTGAGTGGGTGTGTATCAGTGATGGCTAACCTTTTTTTTGTCGCGTGCTGAAAGTGCATGCACACACAAAGCGCACATGTGCCGGCACCCATAATGCAATGCATGCGCGACACCCCCAGGGCGCGACATGCCTGCTCCCTCCTCACGCATATGCGCATGACACCCTGTCCCGTTTTGGCCCTAGGCCTCCCTGCAGCCTCCTGGGCCCAAAAATGGGCTGCAGGGGGGATGCTGCCCCCAACCCCTCCTGCATGCACACACAACCCCCCACTGCCCATGCATGCACACGTGTCTCCCACATGCACCCCACCCTCCGCGGATGCACAGCAGTTATCCAAAAATCAGCTGGCCAGCGGGAGGTGCACACACATGCACGGTGGAGCTGAGCTGGGCAACGGCTTGCGTGCCCTCTCAGATTGCACGTGCGCCATCGCCCCAGGTCAGATCTCTGTGCCGTTTCTTTCATGAGCTTCTGTTTCCCTGCAAACAATGAAATAAAAGCTCACGAAAGAAATAGATCTTACCTCTTGCTGCACTGCCGGTGTTGGGATGCCCCACCTCCCGCCGGCCAGCTGGTCTTCGGGTCTCAGCTGTGCATGCATGCATGTCCGCGCATTCATGCATACATGTCCGTGCATGTGGCATGTCTACGCATGCACATGTTCGCACCTTTCAGTTTGAGCATGCGCGCAGTTTGGGCACTTGGTGTCTAAAAGGTTCGGCATCACTGCCCTACACAAAAAAGCTCCATCTGAACTGGCTTAGGGTTGGCCGGATGAGGAAGCCTGCTGGAGCATCGTTTCTTTTGCCTGTACGGGCAGGGGGATGGGGTAGAGAGGAGGGAGGAGTGATCTGGACTGGCTGGGCACTGGCCTGATCCAGCATAGCTTCTCTCTGCTTTTATGTTTGCTAATGTTTGACATTTTTCTCATATCATTTGTCTATACAAGCACAACATTGTTTCTTTGTAGTTGTCGCCTTTCTTTTTTGCTGTTGTGAATCATATCATATTGAGCAAAATAAAACACATTCATTCAATTAATTTTTATTTGCTCATTTATAAAATTGATTTTTCCCGTCCCTTAAATGTTTGCAAAGTGTCCAATTTGGCCCTCAGACTGACAAGTTGGAAACTCCTGTTCTAGCATACAATGAAACTATACCTGTCTCTACATTAAGATAGCATTTTTGATATTTTTTGAAACCATCTGAATGGTTTTTAGAAACCTATTTTGAGTAGTTTCAAGAATATTAAGCCTTTCAAAAGAGCAAGTGAGGAACTGTTTAGCTTTGTAAAGTTTACTGTGGTAAACTTTGCAAGCTGCAGGAATATACAGATAGTCCTTGTGTTACAATGGCAATTAGCACCAGAATTTTTGTTCAGGCATGATTATTCCTCTCTAAACTCAGTCTGTCCTTTAGGAGTAATATTTTTATTTTGTACCTAATCTACTAATTTTAAATATAAAAAGATGGCATAGAGTTTGCTTACTTGGATTAATAACTACTAAGCCTATAATTAATAGAATGAAGTCTGTTTCTTTTATTTTTTATGATAACAATATAATAATAGCCTGTTTCTAATTATTATTATTATTTATTAAATTTATATATCACTCATCTCACAGTCAGAAGCAACTCTAAGTAGATTGCAACATAATAAAACATATCAATATAAAAACAATTATGAATATTAAAAGATAGTATTATAGTATTAGTATTATAAATTACAATTACAATAAAAATTGCCTTGGGTTGTTAATATGTAAGAATAGGGTGATCAGAACTGGAGCTACCCAATCTTTGTTTTAGTTTTTTAAATTGGGGGAATTAAATCACTTTCAGATGCCTTATCTGGTTTTAATTGGGTTATAGATATGTTAGTTATAGACATAAATGACAATCCTGGAGTCACTACAAGAGGGAATTACATCTGAGATTATAGCAGATTCCTTTTTAAAAATCTTACAGAAGTGATCCTCCAATTTATCTGCTGATGTTTGCAAGATAGGGCCAAAATAAAGGTACGGTCCATCTACTCTATGAAGGACTGATTGATTAAGTGCCAAAACCAAGTGGCATTCTTCATTCTTTAAAAAATGAATTTATCGCATTTAAGAGATTTATTTACTCTTGATGCAATCATTATTTATATCAAGGTTTAAACTTTTTACGTGCATAAACATCATTGGCTGATAAAAAATCTTGTCCAAGGTATAACTGACTGATACAGTGACACTACCTAGTCAATGAAATCAGCTAGGCAGATTTGCTTGTGTATCTGAAGCAGGGGCTCTAAATTCAAGAGCCTAGATAAAAGTTTAGCCAAACATTGACACCATTAGTTCCATACTTGCTTCTTTGTTGTAATGTCAATAAGGCACGGAGCTACTTCTAATGATTCAAGATTTGTTTTAGAATCAAAAAAATTAGTGGAAAGTGATCACTATTATCTTGAATTTCAATACAGAAGTAAGCTATAAAATGAATAAAGCTCCAGATAATCATGCTATAATCAACTATACTGGGCCCATTAGGGCACCAGAATATAAGCTCCCCTTTTAAACCACCCTTTTCATTAAGTCTATCTAGATCTAAACTGTCCAAATATTGAGCTAAATGAAATCCTGCAATGTTATATTTAGACTGACTAGCTGGTAAACAACCATGTCAGTTTTAGGGAGCATTGGCTGTTTAAAATAAATTTGCAAAAGAGTGTTAAACTGACCTTAAACTTGCATTGAAGTCATCAGTAATAATAATTATAGTGTCTGGGTATTGATATATGTAAAACTAGTTGAGCATTGATAATTTCTCAAACCTTGGGTTTCTAGAAATGCAAGTATAGGCCAACACATGATTATAAAACGTGAGGTTTTAAGTTTGAATGACAAGAACTACAAGTATCTTTTAGAAACAATTTCAATACTTTAATCTGTCTTTTATAGGACCAGGATTACTTTTAGGCAAATTGAGATGGTATGACTTTAGAAAATAAAAGAGCAGCAATAAATTTATTTTAATTTGTTTACTATTAATTTATTAATTTTTTAAAAAAATTTAACCAGCATAATGGTTGCATTTGAATTCCCTGCTGCAGGGAACTACTTTCTCTGCTGTTTTTCTAGTTATTCTGGATTGTATATCATGGTTTTCTACTTTTGACTTTGTGTGACCTTAACAATCCATGCAAATGACAAAAGAAATAATGGCAAAATAAGAAACAACACAGGAAAGGAAAACTTGCTTTAGTTGACTAAGATCTCTCAACATTTAATTATTTGTTATCCTTTATGAACCTGAAATGAATTTCTCTCCTGCATCATTTTTGATCTGATGTCCTTTATCACTCTTAGCCTGCCTTTTCTATAACTCAAAATAACTAGGATGTCTTTTTAAAGCAGTCTTTAATATGATAAATTGGAATATTCAGAGATGCTGTCAAATAGTCCTGTCATTAATAAAAATATGAATCATATGAACATAAAAATAAATTTATACCCAATTATGAATGATGGAATACCATTTTAAGATGACACACACCTGGGTAGTGATGTTATTTTACCCCATTTCTCTATACAGAAACGCCGTAGTCCATTGCTCCCTCGAAGGGCTGCAAAGCCTTCATAAGGGACACTAGATGTTCCAGTAACAAACTGCAGCAACCGTAGTCTTTGCTCATTGTTGAACCTTTCTACTGCAGCCCAGAACCATCGTATTACTATATGGCCATCATGGTAACCTAAAAGAGAAGAAGGGTAAAAGACAAATGCATTAGAACCAGGGAAAAAAGACACAACTGGATGTGAAGATGAACTAAACATTATATTTTGCGTTATCTAGTCATATCTGCCCAAGATATGTGTGTTTTTTCCACATTACTTATTATGTAATTGCTGGTATATCTGAATTAAGCATATCCAATATGTATAAAAATGGTATAGCTGTTAGACATATAAACCAACCTACAATCTATAATATAAAGTAAGTAATTTGACACATAAAACTACTTTACAGACATGGGGCAGAATTCCCAGCATTAACAGGACTTAATGAAATGAAAAAATGGCAAGGAAGAATAATTGCAATGTTTACCACCCCGATATTCTGTGTTATTGCGCCAATCATTAAGGTCGATTTCAGCCGTGCCAGCGATTACCAATTCTAGTTCTCTAGCATCAAAAACTGAAACAAGTCTTGAGTCCACAACCTGAAAAATAAAGTACAGATGCTAGCAATAAATGCAGAAATGTCAGAAAACTCAATATTTTACACAAGTTAGATATATTTGCAAATTTGTGAAAGCTGGTTTCCAATTATTAGATATTTGAATGATCCACCCCCCCCCCATGTATTTGTTTAATGTGTGTTAATTGTTTGCTTGCAGGTTTGATTTGCAGGTTTTATTAAGGCTATTATCTACTCACCATTGTCTGCCATTGACATAGCAATAAATGGTAACACCGATCAATTACTGCTCAATAAAATGTATTAGGTTTTTTGATACAAAAATGCTGGTTATTTTAAATATTACATCATAGAATAAAATTATTTTAAATATTATATCAGTAGAAAAGAATAGTGGAAGAGAGCCCATTTGATGTGGTGGTGAAGGTGCCAGGCTAACAGGAAAATGTGAGTTCTAATTCTGTCCTTGGGCCAGCCATCTCTCAGCCTTAGGAAAGAGGCAATGGCAAACAGTTTAAATTTTTTCCCAATAAAACTGCAGACTTGTCATAATAATGTCACTGAAGTGTTGGAGCCAAAATTACCCTGTTTGTTGTTAGGGTTTTTTGCCCCCCTCCCGCAGTGTATGACATTTTCATAGATAACAATGTTTAAGAGATGAAAATCTTCATTAAACTTTTTTTAAAAACACAGGAGAAAAGGCAGAAAAACTGCACAACTAAAATTTATGACTTTGATTTAAGCTGCCAATTTTCTATTGCTTACAAAATGGGACTCAGAAATTGTGCAAAAACTTCCAAACTGGTAATCAGTAATCTCATTTAAGGCAGCGGTTCTCAGTCCGTGGGCTGCGGCCCACTACTGGGCTGTGACCTGTTTGAAACTGGGTCGCGGGAGAGATGGGCAAGCACACGTGCATGAAGCGCCATTTGCATCAACAGAGGGTGCTTGCGTTCATGTGTGGAGCTTCATGCGTGCGCCCTTTATTCATGCAAGTAGAGCTTCACACACGCACATGCACCTGCCACTCATACACACCCCGCGCCAGGCACTAAGCTGGAAAGATTGGGGACCGGTGATTTAACGGACTTGGGCCCAGGGGCAAGGGAAAATATTACAGCAATGGGCAGTATCAGAATTTCTGTGAAAGTTTGTAGAGGGAAACCTAATGTGATATAGGCACAAACCTTTACATTTATTTTCATTTTAAAAATGGAATTTGCACTTCTATTTTTCATAGGTTTGCTACCAAAAACTGGTAAACTACTGAAAAATAGAAGTGAAAATTCCATTTCTTAAATGAAAACAAATGTAAAGGTATATAAGCATGGTATGTCTAAATAATGATAGATCTTCCACTTATACGAATGCTTCCTATTAAGATTTGAAACCACTACTAGAGCAGTTAATTCTTTGTCCTTTTTTGTATTGCATTTGCTGTAATTGAAATGCCCTTATGTTTATGACTCTTCAACTCTTATTTGATAAAATATGATACATACTTCGTAGAAACCACGAACTAGTGCCTCGGTTTGCTGAACAACCCCTCTTTCTACTCGCCACTTAACCATTCTTTCAATATACTCCTTCTTGTTCTTTTCAGTTACTTGCGTATTTGCACCTCCAGATTTCAACTCTCTTTCTGTTACCTAAAAAACAAATCAAATAAGCAAAACATAAATATTGGGCAGGAATATAGAAATTACCATAACTACAAGTACTTTTAACAATCAAATATTGCTCAAAAAAGATACTGCCTAAAGGTATGTATTGTTATACTGTTTGATTTGACTTCTTGTTGTGGATGTTTATGTTTTTACTATATACCACAATGAATCAATTTATTGAAATTGGAAGTATGGGCATATGTTGGAGATATTATGTAGTCAGTTCCAGGTCACTGAAGAGAAATTTTATTACAACAACCCACTTCTGGGCACGTGGCTAATTGCGCGAGTTTAGTGCAATACAATGATGGCTCATAACTTATTTGCTTTCTAATCAGTATTGGCTTTAAAATTGTATTAGTTATTTGTGCCAGCAATATTTAAAAAATGAGTGTCTTGGTAGTTAAAATGTGTAACAAATTCTCTAAATCCTCATTATTTCACCATTTACCTAAAAAGTAGTTTTCTGAATAAAGCAGATAGAACCAATTTTTCCAACTTTTTATTTCCAAAAATTCCATCTAGATCAAACAGAGTTCTTTATTTGGATTTTTTAAAATTTGGATATTTTTATCAGTCTTAACATTACAAAATTACTGCATTTCTCAATTATATTAATTTAGCTTTAGTTAAATTGTATTGTTTGGAGTAGATTCCTAATTTTCCAATATCCAAGTGGTAAGAAAATATTTATCTGAAATTTTAGTAGTTCAGTTATATACTGAACTTTGACTGTAATAAATATTTGATTGATTTAGATTCAGATACATTCAGGTTTGAGAACTGCATTCCTATTGGTAATGCTTTGACTTGCTATTTTTTTAAAAATCTGTGTTGAAAGAATACCAAGTTCTAGAAAGATACCTGATTATTAGCAACATTGATATTTCTCCCTTTGAAGGCCCAACATAAAGAATGAATGTTGGAACCAACTGTTAACAGTATTTAACTTTATTTTGCAAATAAAATGAGATAAAGTCTACATCATTCCTGGATTTTCTTAAAAGAAGGTACTTACATAATAATAAATAATAAGTAAACTTGTTTTGCCTCTGCTATTTATATGGTGAACTTTCAACCCAGTTTGCTTAACACCTTTTTACTTCTGATGGCCACAACAAATCCTGACATAAATAAATCTCAGTGATGATTGTAAAGACAATTAAGCAAATGAATATGGTACTTGTCTATTCTTATTTTATAATACTGCACTTGCTGTTTCTTGTCCTCCTATTCTTTTAATAACTGGTCTCCAGTTAAGCTTTGTTCCTAATTTGAAATTTTTATGACTCCTAATTTCTAACTTGTAATAGACTCATATTAAGTTACCTGTCCAAACACTTCCTCATTCACTGTGAAAGTGAGATCCAGAATATCAGTAATGATGTTGTCTTTCATCCATTGTAAACTTTGGTGGAATTCCTCATCCAGATATTCCATATCACTAAGGTCACATGGCCTGATTGACAATAGATAATAAATTATGTTCAAGTTTCAAATAGTAAAATATTAAATAGTACCCTCAGTTCAAACTTTAACTGTCATTAGCTACCTGCAACCATAGCTAAACATTGTATCTCTATTCAGTGGCAGTAAATATGAATATGAAGAATCAGCATTCTTCATATTCCAAATTTTACTGCCACTGAATAGAGAATTTTACTACCACTGAATAAAGAATTCTAATGCATGATTTTGTATCAGCTTCCTAGGGATCATCTAGTTCAGGGATGTCAAACTGGTGACCCATGGGCCGGATGCGTCACATGCAGGCCATGCCAACCCCGGCTCTGCAAAGGCAAAAAACATCACGATACGTCATGTGATGTGATTGACTTTGACACCTGTGATCTAGTTGGTTAAGAAAGGAAATCCTCTGCTAGATTTAGAGTGATTAGATATCTATTTTCTTAATATTATTAGAGTGAGTTACAACTTCTTGGTTCATGCTTGATATTTTCTTCTGATCATAAAGTGTTATTGGACTTTTTATTCACACAAAACTTTGCTATACAGATTTTCTTACAAAGTAGTAATTCAAAATATTTCATTGTTAACATATACAATAAAAGGGTAATAAAATATGTTTTGTCAAAATATATTTTAGGGAAATAAATTCATATGTGTCCTATTGAATTCAAGGTTTCCCCCATTCCCATACCTAAATATTGCCATGTATATGAATGTATCATACATAAATATGGATGGGGTTGAACTGTCCCAAACAATCTGATGTGCAATTTGGGAGTTCTAAACTCTTTGTCCCATTTGAATAACTGGGTTGGACAGTCTTTGTATAGCTTTAACTTGCATACCAGTTGTGCCTGCTTTTTGATTGGAAGACCCTGCTCATGGACACACCTGCTCTGGTCAGCTTGTAATTGGATTATTGAAATGCACTTTATATGGTCCCGCACTTGATAGCCACTTATAAAATGCAACTGGTCCAAAATATAATGGAATTAGTAATTAGGAGACCATCTCATAAGCTATACTGATTACTAGTGAGATTTTGAATGCAATATAAGGAATTGGTTCTTATCTATAGAGATTCTCATGCTATATTTGTGGGACCATCTCTTTCTAATTATTTCCATTCAACTGGCAAGTTCTAAAAGGATCAGCATGCTCTAGATTGCTTAAGCAATGTCATCTGGTGGGATCTAGAAGAAACAACTTCTCTGGTGCCAACAGCACCACCATTTGGAGTAGCGTCTTCTATGAGATTGGGTTGGTCCCAATTCTGCCTGCCTTTCAAAAAGCCTTTAAGACTTCCCCAGGGCACTAAGTCAGAGACTGGCATGAATGAATTTTTGAATGAATTTTTCTTGGCACTTTATGTCTTTATATTTACTTTGCCATTTTTATATGAATTTAACTGCAATTTATTGATGTGTGCTGACCTGAGACATGTACTGAATAGGTGGCTGTATAAATTGAATGAATACATAAATAAATAAATTACAATTTACATAAATAAATAAATTGGACTACTGCAATGCGCTCTACATGGGGCTACCCTTGAAGAGTATCCGGAGACTTCAGCTGGTACAAAATGCGGCTGCGCGTGCTGTGGTGGGTGTGCCAAGGTACACCCACGTGACACCAATACTCCGCCAGCTGCATTGGTTGCCCATCGGTCTCCGGGTCCAATTCAAGGTGTTGATCACCATCTTTAAAGCCCTTCATGGCTTAGGACCAGGATATCTTCGGGACCGCATTCTGCCTCATACTTCCCTCCAACCGGTTAGGGCCCACAGAGTTGGCCTCCTCCAGGTCCTGTCGGCCAAACAATGCCGGCTGGCGGGCCCTAGGGGGAGAGCCTTCTCTGTGGCTGGCCCCGTGCTCTGGAACCAACTTCCCCCAGAGACCCGAACCATCCCCACTCTGCTGGCCTTCCGAAAAGCCGTTAAAACATGGCTTTTCCTGCAGGTGGGGGGGGGGATAGCTTAATCCACCTGAGATCACCCCCCAAGTATGTATGATATCGAATGGATGTTGTTGTTTTAATATTGTTTTTAAAAATTTGTATTTGTTTTTTTTTAATCACTTGCATTTTGATTATTCTTGTATTTTTTCCTGTTGTACGCTGCCCTGAGTCCTTCGGGAGTTGGGCGGCATATAAGAATAACAAAATAAATAAATAAATAAATAAACTGTCTTTAAAATTCCACTTATCCCATCTTGCCAAGAGATTAAGAAATGTCATAATGGTTTATTCCATTGAATCTGTAAATACTCACAGCCTTAACAATGCTTTGTAGAATGGCCTTGTGAAGAAAGCATCAAGTAGATACTGATGAATAAGAGCAAGACCAAGGATACGACCACTAAATCGGAACCTGAACCAAAAACATACATAATGAGGGATGCGTAATTTTTGAAATAGTTTATTCCTTTTTTTCTGTTTGAAAATAATATAATATATCTAATAGCAATCAAGGCATTTAACCGACATGTAAAAACTGTCTTGGTGATTTTATCATAGGATTCATTTCATGTGATCCGAATTGATTTTCTAAGCAATTTCCTTCCTGACAATGTGATACAACTGCATTATAAAGGCATCTTAAAAAATTAAATAAACCAGAAAATCGGTTTAAATTAATCCCCATCTTTTAGAAACAGAAGTGCTTTGGGTCAGATCCTATGCTACACATTTATTCAGTTTTTCTCAACCTGATCATCTCCAGATAGTAGCATGTGTATGCAATTGGGAATTCTGAGAGCTGCATTTCCAACAAATCTTAAAAACACAAAGTTGAAGAAGTTGCTTTAATATTTTATATAAGTGTGTATTACTGAACATGTGATGACCTGCTGCTCAAAAAGCCAAAACAAAAAAACTACAAGGAACAGTACTTGCAAGGCTATGAAATGATCCACAAAGTAGAAAACATTATCTGGATTGCCTGGTAATATGTATGTTACATGTGTCAGCCCAGAAGCAGTCCAAATAACCTTTTCTGCTTTGAATGTAGATCATAGTATTAACATAGTTTGGACCATCATAGGGAAATATTGTGGTCTCATATAAACTCATGTAAATAAATATATTTATTTATTGATAAGATTGAGGAAGCCCAGAAACGGGCAACAAAAATAGTGCAAGGTCTGAGGGACAAAACATATTAGGAGAAATTGGAGGAACTGAATATGTACAGCCTGGAGGAGAGAAGGAAAGATGGGGCTTGATTGAAACCTTTAAATATACTAAGGGTGTGAATAATGGTTCTAGAAGTCAGTATTGTCAATATTAAGCAAAAGTCAAGGACATGGAGCAAAACCTCAAACTGACAGGAAGGAAGTTCAAAGGTGTTAGAAAGTATTGTTTTCAGAAAGAGTATTGGAAACTTGGAACCAGCTCCAGACGAGATAGTGGTCATTTATTAGTAACCGAGTTTAAACATGCTTGGGGTAAACACACCTCCATCATCTGACAAAAAAACAACAACCCCAACAACAACAACTCAAAAAGCAGACTCAATGAACCACTAGGTATTTTTTCTGCCATCAGTTTTCCATGTTTCTATGTTTGATTGAAGAATTACTTATTTTGATATAAACACTGATTTTGAATATTTATATGCACACTGAAACCTCCACATAAAAAATGAATCTTAAGAAAGAACAGTATATAAATGGCAACAAAGGGTTTATTGCTAATTCTTGAAAAATGTTAAAAGTGTGGTACCTATTATGGAAGAAAGGAAGCAGGTGTGCACTGAGAGCTTTTTAACAGGATTACAGATGTCAACAAACAATCAATTAGAATATAATTTGTATTATATTATTCCTTGTTCCCCAGTTGTGCATAAAGCAGCCTTATTACATTCAGTAATGTAGAAAACTGTTGTTAATAAAAGATGCTAAAGTAATAGGAAAACACTTCATCTGTCATTTTTTTCATATTAAATAGAAATATTATAGTACAACCAGACCAACCCCCATCACAAGTAATAATAACATCTTCTTATCTGTGCAAGATCTTAGTGGGAGAATAAAGACTCAGCTGCTGCTGCATTACCTGGAGAATTTTTTCCAAAATTAGTAAAATAAACTGATTTTAAGAGGAATTAAATAATACTTCTATTAGATTAGAATGAGAGTTCTGTTTATATAAAATACCACTTATCTAGATATCTACATGAATTAATTTGTTTCTGACATTCATATGCACCATTTACCGGTATATATTTGGAAATAGAGAGAGAGAAACTAAATTTTCATGATTTTACCTTTAAAGTCATTAAAGCCAATTGTTACAATTTGAAAGGCTGTTTTATGTGAAATATAGATGTAGCTAGCATCATTGTAATCACATGTCTTTTTAATTATTTTAGAGTAAGCCCTCCAAATAATTAAAAAGACATGGAATTACAATCATAATGACCAACTGTCATTCAGTGTTATTTTTCCTTCAACTACTGAGAAATTATTGGACATATATTTAATGTCCGTATGACAAATTCATCTCTCTAGGAAGGAAATGTAATGAGATCAAAAGCAATACAATCTCTTCATTCCATTTGTTAGCCAGCATGTTAAAATTGAAAAAAGAAGGAACAGAGTCAATTTGAAATCCTAGTATATGAGGGAAGACATGACTTTATTGCCATTACCAAAATCTGGTGGGATGAAACCCATGACAGAAGCATGCAGCTAGTGGGATTTAAACTATTCAAAAGAAATGGACCTAATAAAACAAGAGGCAGAGTTGCAGTGCACCATACAATATATAAGACATCATTGCACCTCTACAGAAATGTAACGGAAAATGATGAAAACCTTTTTGAATGCATTTAGTTTAATATAAAAGGAAAAGGGAATGACATTGCTAAAGGGGAATACTACAGACCACCCAACCAAACAGAGGAAATAGAATTTTTTTTGCTAATCAGTTAGCTACAGTGTGTGCATACCAAAATAGTAATATGAGACTTTAATTATCTGGATATCAACTGGGAGACAAACTCTGCACCTAGTGGAAGATCAAACAAATTCCTGACGAATCTAGAAGACAACTCTATCTCACAAAAGGTAGAGAAGGGAACTAGAAGGTCAGCCATACTGAACTTAATGTTCACTAATAGAGTTGAATTGATAGAAGGAAGTTTAGGGGACAGTCACTTTATATTATTGGAATTCTACATAATGCAATCACAAGCAATTGAACAAAGATCAGGGAGCTGATCTCAACAATACTTGTAAAAGATTTTATGGATGGAAATCTTCAAGGGAAAAATAACCTAAGAAGCTTGGGAAATTTTAAAAAGTAAGATTTTAAAAGTCCAGTCCAGCACAATATTACAGAAGAAGAAAAATAAGAGATCCCAGAAAAAACTGATAAACTAAAAGATAAAAAGGACAAGTATAAAAAGTGGAGAGAGGGGCACATAATTAAGCAAATAGCTAAGATGAAGTCAGAAATACTAAGGCCCAAAATGAATTAAGGGTTGCAACAAATGTCAATAATAATAATAAAAGCTGCTTTCAAAATGTAAAAAACAAGAAAAAAGTCAAGGAAATAATTGATCCATTAATGTGAGAAAATGGCAAGATGATGATGTGCAGCAGGAAGAAAGCAGAATTGCTTAACTGATTCTTTGCATCTGTCTTTACAAAAAAGGAAACAAACAGTATAACCTAAAAGAAAAAGAAAGATTAGGAATAAAAATCCAAAAAGGCAAGAAAATGGAAAAAGACGAGTTCAAATCAGCATATCCAGATCGATTACATCCCAGGGTTGTTGAAAAAGTGGCAGACATGATTTCAGAACCACCGAACCACATCTTTCAAAGATCCTGGAGCACCAGGGAACTGCCAGAGGACTGGAAAAGAGGTGATATGGTTCCCATCTTCAACAAAGGGGGAAAAATAGATCCAAGAATCAACAGACCTATCAACCTGACATCAGTATGTGAGAAGATTCTGGAAAATATACTGTATTTTTTCGGAGTATAAGACGCACCTTCCCCCCCTAAAAGAGGCTGAAAATTTGTGTGTGTTTTATACTCAGAATGTAGCTTTTACTAAGCTTTTTTTCAGCCCTAACAAGGTGGTAACGAGTGAAGCAATCTTCCGTGCTTTGCTAGCTAAGCGATCTTCCCTTTGCCTGCTTTTTTCACTGCTGCTCCCTCCGACAATCAGCTGGGCTTCTGTGGTTTAGAAGCCTTTTTTCAGCCCTAATGAGGTGTTAACCAGTGAAGCAATCTTCCATGCTTTGCTAGCGAAGAGATCTTCCCTTTGCCTGCTTTTCTCATTGTTTCTCTCTCTGAAGAGACAGAGAAGTGTTTTAGAAACTGTTTTTTATCCCCAACCAGGGGATAAAAAGCAAGCATGCATGCTCAAAACCAGCAAACTAATGTGCTGAAGCTGAGCAAACTAAGGACTAGCCAGATGAATACCTGGTAGGCAGATTATTTTTCCCTATTTTCCTCCCCCAAAACTAAGATGCATATTTATTTATTTATTTATTTATTTATTTATTTATTTATTTATTTATTTATTTATTTATTTATTTATTTATTTATTTATTTAGTCATTTTTATATGCCGCCCAACTCCCGTAGGACTCAGGGCGGCTTATACTCCGGTGCATCTTATACTCCAAAAAATATGGTAATCAAGAAACAAATCTGGCAACACGTAGAGATAAAGAAAGTTATAACAGAGGGCCAACATGAGTTTGTCCAAAACAGATCATGCCGAACAAATCTTATTGCATTTTTTGACAGCCTTTTACAAATTAGTGAACAGTGAAATGTGGAGAACATAATTTACTTGGACTTCAGTAAAGCATTTAATACAGTAGAGCACACCCTACTAATTGATAAGATCACCACCATATGGTTTTATAACTGGCTGACCAACTGCACTCAACATGTAATCCTTAATAGAACTATCTCTACATGGAGGGAACTATGCAGAGGGGTAGGTCAAGGTTCTGTCTTAGGCCCAGTACTCTTCAACATCTTAATAAACAATTTAAATGAGAGCATATAAGAGTAACTGATTAAATTTGCTTCACAATGCTTTACAGCCCTCTCTAAGCGGTTTTACAGAGTCAGCATATTGTCCCCAACAATTTGGGTCCTCATTTTACCCACCTCAGAAGGATGGAAGGCCGAGTCAACCTTGAGCCTGGTGAGATTTTAACTGCCAAATTGCAGCCTGCAGTCTGCAGAAGTAGCCTGCAGTACTGCACTCTAACCACTGCACTATCGTGGCTCATTTAAATATTTATCCCACCTTTCTTTTCATATTCAACAAAGTGGCAAATATACCAATACTTCCGTCGCAATGCGAACCAGTGAGGAAGGTAAGTAGAACCCACCCCTGACCCTATCAGATCAGTTGAGCTGAGAGAGCATGACTGGCCCAAAGTCACTCAGTTATTTTTTATGCCTAAGGCAAAACTAGAACTCACAACCTCCTGGTTTCTAGGCACGTACCTTAACCATTACACTAAGTGTTTCAACTATCTAGTTAAGAAGGTAGGGAAGTCAGAGTTTCTATTTTGAAACCTTCCTTCATAAATTTCCTTCCAAACTGATGCCTGCAAGATCAACACTCAAGCAGTTTTCAGGAAATGAATGCAGTATTTATTCAACCTGTGTTTCTGGGCATGGAAATCTATACAGTAGCTGGATAACTTGGTCATATAGCCCAGGGCTGTCTTCTGATAATGGGGTTTTAAGGCATCAGAGGAAGACATCCTTCTCATTATATGACACTTAATCCTACTTTAATTGGAAACCCAGGCAATTACCTCTCAGCAATAATGTTTTGCTTGGTTGTGAGCTGTGAGAATTTCTATTTACAATGCTAATGATTTCAGCATTAGGTATTTTTTAGCTATTTCTTTCACAAGGGATACATGACTTAAATGCCACATAATTTATTAGCCAGAAGTAGAACTTTTGTGGCAATAATATGTGTTTTGATACTGCCTTCTTTTGAATATTTTAGTTCTATCAGTTTAATTTAGAGCTCCAGGATTTTCTGGTAGTCATTCTTCCAAGTCCTAATCAGGTCTCATCTTGCTAACATTTTGAGATTGGCCACATTCTGGTAAGTGCTGCCACCTAACTGGCTAAAATAATAATCATGCACAAGCAAAACCAGAGTCTAATAGGATCATCGCGACGGAAGTATTGGTATATTTGCCACTTTGTTGAATATGAAAAGAAAGGTGGGATAAATATTTAAATGAGCCACGATAGCGCATTTTGCAGGGCAATAACTTGTCCAGGTATTATGTGAGGAAATGAGAGTTTCTATTTGAACTTTAATTCAATAGAAAATTCTAGGACCTAAATGACTAACAGAATTTATGTTGAATCTTTTTAATATGACGATTAGAGTATTCTAATTGTAGTTATGAATGAAAAATCTTTAATTCTTATAAACACATTTTTCTATTTAGTTTAGTAACACTTTGGCACAAGCCTCTATTTCATCAATCTAGTTCTGTGCTGACATGGGATCTGTAAGTTTAGTATGGCAGATAAAGCCTCTTAACTAAAAAAAAATTTAAAACACTATTTTACTTATATAACTGTGTACCATATAAATAATATTATATATACAGTGTTTCCCCGAAAATAAGACCATATGTTATATTTTTGAACCCTGAAATAAGTGCTTGGCCTTATTTTCGGGGAGGTCTTATTATTTTGGGGCACATGGAGCAAGACGTGGCTCCTCTTGCCATCTTACCTGATTTCCAGCTCTGTCTCCCTAACCAGAAGAAATGATATTTTCAGGGGGGCTTATTTTCAGGGGAGGGTTTATTTTTCAGGGGAGGGCTTATTTTCGGGGAAACACGGTAGCAAGAAAAAAAGTTAAAGGCAAAAAATATCTTTATGATTTTATTCAATGCTTTGTCTTTAATTCCCCCAAGTGCTCTCTAAGACCAAAGGAACAAATTCTCTTTCTTGAGAATTTGAGTGTCAAGAGTATCTAAGAACAAGTTTCCTGGAGCATGAAAAATCAATTGCTATAAGACAATAAAATATAAAAATATAAAACAATATAATTATGGTACACTGTTCTTTGTTTCCTTGTCTTTCCACTTCTTCTGAAGCCTTCAACCAGATGTATCATTGTAGTTTTCCTGTCTGTCAAATAGGTTACTAGATTGTACTTTACTTCTTTCACTAAAGTAATTCTGTCATGATTAAACCTGGCTCTTATATTAACAATTAAGTCTGACTGAGTAATTATCTCCCCAAGGTTTTGTTAATACTTGAGGCTCTAGCATTCTCAGTTTTAGATGTCTTACTGTAGGTCTAACACTGTGACAAAATCTCATATGAAGGAAGATGATATTGTAATTTATAAAATATTACACTTGAGAATAAAAACGGTATAGTTTATTTGATTTTTTTTAAAATGAGAATTACTATGACAAGTATACTTAACGAAAAAGCTTACCATTCCAGGTGATTTTCTACAAATGCTGACATGGGGCTGATCTGTACAGTGTAAGTATCATTGGCTGAATACTCAAATAGGCCATAATAAGGATTGAAAAGCTCCTGAGAAAGAAGGAAGAAGAATTCCCGGGATGGGCCACTGTAATCCAAGCTGGGGGAAAAAATCACATGGAATGGGTGTTACTAATTATACATATTTCATGACAAAATGCTGGTTCTGCCTCTTTATCCATGTTAAACAGCTAGACATTTTATTGAGGTTTTGTGAATGGATTTTAATTTTGATTGAGAATTAATGCTGCAAATGTACTTCTCCAAATTGCTTTGAAATCCAAAGTAAATATAAAGTTGTTTAAAATGCAACTTAAAATGAAGTTGTATTTGATATACTCACATTTTCCAAATTACTATTTTGAACTCTATTTTTTTACCTTTACCTACTGGAAGAGTGGGAGGGTCAGCAGAGAGATACCCCTCTCCTCCAAAATCATTTTTCTAATAGTCACTGCATTATTAAAAAAAACCTCTGAAATTTATGTAGCAGCAAAAATAGTTACATTATCAATAAAGAAAAATTATTATAAACATACAGAAAACAAATACCACTCAACATTTGTTACTTTTACTTTGGAAATATTATTTTGAAATCTTTCATAATATACTGCTTTTTATCTCTACAGAATTATTTACCCTTGATTATTTTACATCCTTGCATTAAATGATATTTTCATCTCATCTGAAAAAAATGACATAACGTCACTTATAATACCACTGGATGGAATATTATTTATGCTGTGCCTTTTAAACAAATGCCAAGAAGGTGAACTATTTTGTGATTTGTGGCTGTCTTCAAGGCCCTTCCTCTGAGACAACTGGGAAAGAAGTATTTCCTAGAATGATTTGCCCAAGTCTAATATATATTATAATTTTATACATACAGTATGTATAATTATATAAATTCCTATCAACTGTTATTCTTCTTTCATTATTAACATAATTTTAGCCTGATTCTAACTAATAAGGATCCTTTATTTCGTAATAAGTAGAAACATTTAAATATTCTTAAATATCCTTAAAAATCCTTAGCAAAAATATAAATTTACCTCTTAAACTGCCTAAGTTCAAGGAGTTGTTAATTCAATTATAAATATTTGAATAAGTCATACCAAGGAGTCGTTAACTCATTTGTAAATTCTTACTGACTATGCAATTACTGGCAAGTTCTGTAAGATGCTATTTATATGGGCTGGACTCATACCAATTATTTATATCCATATATACTGTCCTTCATTTGAAATAATTAAGGAAGATAAGTGCTACTGTAAGAATTTCGTATTTGTTCTATGTGCTGATATCAAGGTTGCTCTTTTGATTAATCCATAATGCAATGATATTATGATGCTAAAAATGCACTATTTGGATTTAATTCCTTGTTAGTTATTTTGTATAACCTATTCTATTGTAAATTCAATCCATATAAAATAACAGAAAACATGCTTTTTGCCCACACTTTGTGACTTCTTACCCTTCTTCCCCAACAAATGTAACATAGAGTTTATTTCTTTGGAGCTCCTTCCGTGAGTAAGTCATCACTTGATTAAAAGTGCCTTCCAGCAAGTGGTCACGCCTTATTATTAATCTGGAGTGGGGTAAATGAGAAGTAATTATGTAAATTGGATTATCCAACTATTGTTATTGCAGTAATTAATTAAGTATAAAGTTCTCTTCTGCAATAAATTGCTTCAATATTGTTGAAAGAGTTTTGGCATGCAATTTGACCCATCGGTTCTTTGTAAATAAAATAAAGTTATATAGTCTATCAATCTATCAGCAGAAAATTACAATTATAAAACTATAAAATCTTCCTTGTTAGAACTGTGCTGCTAAATAATCACAAAAGAGATTTTTAGTGATGATGCCTCAGGTTTGGAACATTATTACTAAATTAATAAGCTGAAAATTTATTTACATTTTTAGTGCCAATAATTTTATTTGCTCAAGTATTGTAACGTGTATAAATCTTTATTATATCTTCTAAAGTTTGATTCCCCATGATTGCCTAACATTAAAGCTGTTTTTTGTGATTGGGTATTGGCTAAATTCAAAAGAACTGACCATAATTCTCAAGCAATGTTTAGCTCTTGTCTGCCCAGAAAATGGTGTTCTGAATTAGCAATGCATTGTTTGGTCTGCTAGGCAAATGGCTGGTTTAGTGGCGAAGAACTGGTCTCTGTAGCTTATTTAGTCCTGGCTTAGAAAAGGAGTGATGCGGAATCAACCTGAAACTCCTTGGACAGTTTGTGCCTGGCCGGAGGAGATGAGATTTGTAGGGTTTCATCTCCCTCCCAACCGAAGGAGGGGCTCACACCCTGTCTGCCTAATCTTTGTTCTCAAAGAATGCCTTTGCTTTTAATCCCATTTTTTTTTTCAAATTGCATATTGCTTAGCTCTCTAGAAAAAAACATAACAAGTTACATGAAGAACAGATTTTCTTCCTTTACTATATACTGGCTTCACAATTATCACTATTTGCATTTAGATTTTGCTAACTGTCCTTTGTATTTTTCTGCTTTGCAGAACTGAAATTTTCTCCAACTGGATTCCTTTATAAAAATATTCATATTTGTAAATTATTTAAGTAAATATCATATAGGAATCAATAATAACTACTCACTTAATTTTACCTGGACCCTGGCCATATCCTTTTGCTTCTAGCTTTCGATAAAAGTTGCGAAGCTTGGCTTCAAAGTCTCTCCTGTAAGGAGAAGGTGCTCTTGCACTGGCCCGCTGCAAGCCTGATGAGTACAAACATAAGAAAGAACTTATAATTTGCAGCCACTGGCTTGAACTAATACTTGCTAACAATGGATCTGATTCAGTAATGATCTCCTAGCATAATATTTATATTTAAAAGGCAAACCCTTTTATTTCACATTTATAGCATATGGGTATCATTCAGCTGATTAGAAGGTTTCATGTAATCAACTGAGATTATAGATAAGGTTGTAGATGAGCTTTTGTGAAAAAGCCACCTATCTCAATCAGTACCTGTACTTTAGAAAAACAATAGATGTGATTTGCACATATCTGTGTCCTTCCATGCCACTTCTGTACCTCTGTCTTACAAGGAATTATATAATATAGTGTCATCATGTCATAAATAATTAAGAATATAAGAAACACTAGTTAAATGAGACTAAATATGTTTATAGCAGAATATGTTATTTTTCATAGTGGAAACAACTAACCAAACAGCTCTGGAAAACCACAACATAAAGACAATATTTCTCTCTGATGATTATTCTTCAAAGGTATTCTACTTCTGATGAAAGAAACAAGACATTATGGCTAGCAACCATCTATGTGTATATTTCACATTAATTTATCTTGCATCTTCTGGAAATTATTTCTCTCTATATAAAGATAGTGCCTTGATTGCATTTTTAAAATTCAAGATTTAAAAAAATTAAGCTACACTAGGAAACATATACATAACACTATTATGTGGTGACAAGATTTTGTTATGCATTTTTTTATAATGAAGATATTTTCTTAGCATGCCCAGACAAGTCCTCCATTACAAGGAAGCTTTCAGCTATTAGGACTCTAGCTGTAGGTATTCATTTGCTTTGAAGCTAACACCACAAAAGTAGCAAATTCTTTCTTTCTTGCAAATTAACAGTGCATAAAAGTAGGGAAGAAAGTGAGAGCTGTCAACCACCTTTCTTTTTTGGCAGAGCATTCCTGAGATGAGATATAAACTAAAATATGCATTTATAATGGGTACAAAAATATTAGGGAAAATTTGTTTTAGACAAAGTCTTGTAGGCTGCTATTGATCTGCTTTGAAACACAGAGATAAATTGTTCAGCCTTATGCAAAGAGAATATTGGCAAAATATATTTTGTCATATTTTTCTATGGAGGAGGGAAGAGAGGGAAATATAAAAACAAGGCAGTGTGTGTTCTTTGGCTGCTGTATTTTTTGGAATAGGAATACAATATAATAGGAAACAAACCTAGCCACAGAATCCACTCTCAAGCGCTTTACCTGGAGAATTCTGAGGTGATGAACAGGGTGAACAACGGGGAGAAAAGCTGTAGCCAGGATGGAAGGCTGATTGAAGAGGGATGTAGGACATAATATCTTCTTCAAAAAGACTAAAAGGGAGAGAAATATGAGAACTTCAATTTGTGTAAAAATGCCCAGAAATATGAAGGTCAGGGACAATTTTGCCCACCAGTTCACTGTTTGTGTTTTACAGACTGTCTGCCTTAGATGGCAACCTCTTAAGAGGGTTTAAAGTTCCTCCAGCCAAAGCAAGTACTGTACAAACAATTATTTAAATGAAAGAGATCAAACATATTTGATCTTCTCAACCAATTCTATGTTAGTGTTTGTAATATAAGAGAATCTTGGTTTCCGGTTGCTTCTTACAGATTCCAAATCTGAGAATAAAAACTGAACTAGAAGAGGTTGAACTACAGTAGAAGACCTCCAAAGCCAGAATAACTGTGTTATTCTATTCTGTTCTGAACAAAAGGAACCTTTCTAAATTTAGAAAACATTCTTTAAAAAGCCAATACTGCACATAAAATACAAACATATTTTAACCACATATTTCCACTTAATCTTCTCTTTCAAAGACCATTAATACGTTGTTCTAGTTCTAGGATTGCTCATACTTTTCTAATAACATTCTTGGCCTTGACAACCAAAATTATGTAGAATTTTCTTTTTCTTTTTACTATGAGTTTTATTGATATAGGTATGAAGTAGCTACTCTTGGAAGGAAGGATTTAGATATGGAAAGAAATCATTTAATTATTAAGTATATTGAGTTCTGGATTCCAGTGGGGAAAATAGCCAATTCTAGTGTCTATAAATTTAGGCTGTGTCACAACTGTGATCTTGAGGGAACACTCTTGTCACTCAGCTCATCAGCCAATCAGAAAACCTCCATTTTCATGACTTGTTCATGAAGAATGAGAAATTGGAGGGCAAATGGATTGATTAAGTTCTGGAGGAAGAAACCCCCTCCAGAAACTTTTGATTTATGGCCTCTGAAGTGCTTAAAATTTTAAACTCTTTACTGGAACAAGATTTTATTATTGAAGTTGAACAAATTATCTGGAGACAACTTGAGATGGATTCACTGCATTTACAAATGTAACTGAATAATCATTTAAAAACTGAAAAATGTTGTGAATTGTTATGTTAAAATGAAATAGAAGAAATTTATTGGAGTTACTTCCTGAAAACTACAAACAGATACTAGAAGATACTAGAAGAAAACAGGAGTCAGAAATTTATTTACAGGACTTATGAATGGTTGACAACAAGAAGAAAAATAAATAAATAAAACTGCTATATCCAAATATGATTAAATAAGGAATTCTTATATTTGGTGAACTTGAACGATTGTTCATTTTGGAAATGTCTAATGGGGTAACGGATTAGTTTTTAATATCTAAATGTTGCTGTTTTAACCATTCAGTCCTGTCCGACTCTTGGTAACTTTATAGGCAAGTGCTTTCCATGTTACCCTGTCAAGCATATTCAGTTGTTCAATGTTCATCTTTGTATCAGTTTTGATGTTATCAAATCAGCGAATTACTTGCTTGCCTCTTCTTGTTCCACTAGTCATTCCAAAATAGGGGGTGATTATTTTTGATAATGTTTAATATTTTTATATTTTACAAAAGTTTAATTGTTAAGAGAGGGATGAGGGGAACAAAGATTAAATGGAAAAGGCTCTTTTATATTATTGGGAATTTTAATAAATTTTTACTGGAAATTTTACTGGATGTTTAATAAGGAAAGGTGAAGATTTAGAGATGAGTTTATAAAAAAGGATATGTAATATGGAATGAAGAGCTATCTGTTGTATTTTAAGAGACGGTAATGAGTTGTTAATGGAGCCACCTTTGGGCTTTTTGCAAGAAACAAAGAGAAATGTAATTTTGATTTTGGGTTTTGATGATTGGAATTAATGGAATTATGGAAGTAATATAGGCTATTGCCAAATTCAGAGTAAGAGTTGGAGGTACTTTTTATCTACCGTGTTTCCCCGAAAATAAGACAGGGGCTTATATTTTTTTGACCCCCCAAAAATGCCCCTGGCCTTATTTTCGGGGATGGCTTATTATTTTTGGGGTGCAGGCAGGCCACGACGCACCACTTACTGAAGTTCGGCAGCTCCGTGGTCTCTCGGCTAATCTGTTTAGGGGGAAAAAAATCTTGCATAGTGCAGAAACTCTTCTCGCGAGAATTAGCAAGTTCTCGAAGCGAGAAGAGTTTCTGCACTATGCAAGATTTTTTTCCCTAGCCGAGGGAAACCCCAGAGCTGTCAAACTCCAGTAAGTGGTGAGTTTTGCGGTTGGGCGGAGTTTGGAGCTTTGGGGCGAAGGATGGGGCGGGGCGGGGCGGTGAGCGAGCAACCGATGTAGCGGCGGAAGGCAGAGCAGAAGGGGCAGCAGGCTTACCTTAGGGAAAGCGGGCGGCGGGTGGAAGGCAAAGCCAGGGCAGGCAATGCTGAGTCCGGCTTAGCCGGGCAGAGACGCGGGGCTCTGCACCTTGGTCCTCCCCTGCATCACCAAGAGGCCGGATCCCCAAGATCCCAGCAGGGACGAGCTCCCCAAATCCTCTGGCCTGCATAAAGAGGCACCGCACGGCCCCGCAAGAGCCCCCCGGAGGGTCTGCAGAGAAGCGACCCCCGCCGGTGGGGATCAGATGGCCCGCTTGGCTGGGATCTGCCGCCGCCTCCCTCGCTCACCCACCTGCCCGCCCGTTCGGATCTGCCTTCCGCCGCCTCCCTCGCTTGCTCACCCGCCTCCCTCGCTCACCCGCTGCCTCCTTCGCTCACCCACCTGCCCGCCCGTTCGGATCTGCCTTCCGCCGCCTCCCTCGCTTGCTCACCCGCCTCCCTCGCTCACCCGCTGCCTCCTTCGCTCACCCACCTGCCCGCCCGTTCGGATCTGCCTTCCGCCGCCTCCCTCGCTTGCTCACCCGCCTCCCTCGCTCACCCGCTGCCTCCTTCGCTCACCCACCTGCCCGCCCGTTCGGATCTGCCTTCCGCCGCCTCCCTCGCTTGCTCACCTGCCTCCCTCGCTCACCCGCCGCCTCCTTCGCTCACCTGCCTTCTGCCGCCGCCTCCCTCGCTTGGATTAGCCGAGCCTTTTGGCACACGCCCGGAATTTGGCAGCCCCGTGATCTCTGCTATTCTGTTTAGGGAAAAAAACTTGCATAGTGCAGAAACTCTTCTTGCTGCGAGAAGTTGTTAATTGCTCGCCTCGCGAGAAGAGTTTCTGTAGTATACAAGGTTTTTTTCCTAAACAGAATAGCCGAGACACCGCGGAGCTGTCAAACTCCAGTAAGTGGCGTGTCTCGTGGTGGGGCAGAGTTTGGGGGTTTCGGGTGGGGGTGGGGCGGCCTGTGCCGGTGAGCAAGCGAGGCAGCGGCGGAAGGCAGATCCGAACGGGCGGGCAGGTGGGTGAGCGAGGGAGGCGGCGGGTGAGCGAGGGAGGCGGGTGAGCAAGCGAGGCAGCGGCGGAAGGCAGATCCGAACGGGCGGGCAGGTGGGTGAGCGAGGGAGGCGGCGGGTGAGCGAGGGAGGCGGGTGAGCAAGCGAGGCAGCGGCGGAAGGCAGATCCGAACGGGCGGGCAGGTGGGTGAGCGAGGGAGGCGGCGGGTGAGCGAGGGAGGCGGGTGAGCAAGTGAGGCAGCGGCGGAAGGCAGATCCGAACGGGCGGGCAGGTGGGTGAGCGAGGGAGGCGGCGGGTGAGCGAGGGAGGCGGGTGAGCAAGCGAGGCAGCGGCGGAAGGCAGATCCAAACGGGCGGGCAGGTGGGTGAGCGAGGGAGGCGGCGGGTGAGCGAGGGAGGCGGGTGAGCAAGCGAGGCAGCGGCGGAAGGCAGATCCGAACAGGCGGGCAGGTGGGTGAGCGAGGGAGGCGGCGGGTGAGCGAGGGAGGCGGGTGAGCAAGCGAGGGAGGCGGCGGAAGGCAGATCCGAACGGGCGGGCAGGTGGGTGAGCGAAGGAGGCGGCGGCAGAAGGCAGGTGAGCGAGGGAGGCGGCTCAAGCCCTGCACTTGTGGGCTCACTGTACCCGACCGGCCTCGGAGACAGGAGACAGCCCCTCTGCCAAGAGAGAGGGGGCGTGTTTAGAAAAGACAAGCATGTGCACGGCTGCTTCTGCTGCTGAGCCCGGTTGGAAATTTGGCTTCTAGCCGGGCTCAGGCGAGGAACCGGTGGCTGTTGCAGGGGATTCCAATGCCACTCTTTTGGCCGGGAGAGAGAGAGAGTGTGCCACCGCAAAAAGAGCGGCTCCCGGCATGCCCCCCCCTTTCCCCCGGAAGTAGTTGGGGGGGGGCTTATTATTGGGACGGGCCTTACTTCAAAGCATGTCCCGAAAAGCCCTGTGGGGCTTAGTTTCGGGACAGGTCTTATTTTCGGGGAAACACGGTATATCTGTACCAAAGAAAGTCAGAAGCCATTTTTTCTTTATTTTTTCTTTTCTTTTTTTTTTTGTACTTTTATCTTGCTTTTTGTCTGATCCTTCCTTCTTTCTTTCTTTCTTTCTTTCTTTCTTTCTTTCTTTCTTTCTTTCTTTCTTTCTTTCTTTCTTTCTTTCTTTCTTTCTTTCTTTCTTTCTTTCTTCCTTCCTTCCTTCCTTCCTTCCTTCCTTCCTTCCTTTTTCTTGGTTCTTAACTTTTTATTCCTGTTTCTTAAATTTAATAAAATTGTACTAGAAATAGTTATTGTATATTACCTCAGAAGTATTACTAAATCTGCATCACAAGACAATTTTTCAAGTCCATGTGTACCTTCTGTTCGAATATAATGAATCTTCTCCCTAGGGAATTAACACACACACACACACACACACACACACATATATATATAAACTGATATACTATTAAAGAAAAGCTAGATACATTCCTTTTGATCTACACTGACCCATTTCTCTTCCAAAAGCTAATATAAAACAGTTAGTGTAGAAACATAAGTTGGTTTCTCTTATAAAGCTTGCTAATGTTTGTATCCAAATCAACTTACAATGCATGTAACTTCTGATGAAAAATTCTTTGAAATTAACATTGTTCAGAAATGTGCAGTCCAGATTGTACGAGAAAAGGAAAAGTTTTAAAGAAAGTAGAGTGGACAGTCATTTGGCAAACAAAATTGTAATGGAAGAATTGATTAAAAAGGGCTTAAAACATTATTTGAAGTATTATTACTGAAATTAGTTTAAAACAAAAGAGAACAAAATAAATAATTTGGCAGTCATCATCAGAATGATTACCTAATGGAAAAGTGCATTTTAAAAACTATTAATTTATTAACAAGACTCATCTAAATCTTATAAATGTTTGTCTTCTGGAGCCAAACTGAAATCTTTTTGTCTAGACCTATAAATTAAAACAGACTAGTCAGTGATCCCATAAACAAACAAACAAACACAAAAAAACAGCAAGGAGGAAAAATAAAGTAAGAGAAAGAAGGCAAGCGTGGTTGAAATTTGCAACCTTCACTGTGGCTTCCCTTAACCTGTCAATGGGAGAGCCAAAAGGAGGTAAAAAATGGCAACCACATAATATCATATCTAATGATCATGCAAGATTTGCCTAACGATAAGTAACTGGAACTGCTGAAACTACTGTCATAAGTCAGAGCTGGATGTGATGTCTTGCTTTATGATGCTTTATGCATCTCTTAGCAACTGAGTAGTCAGTCATGATTACCATTATTAACCAAGGACAACATGTATATTAATAACCAACATACAATGGAACTAGTACAAATGACCTGATATACTGATCTCTACCTATCATGCCTAATTATGAAATTAATCAATATTTTGATCTTGCTATCTTTTTTTAGATTGTAACAATGGTGTCATGGTGGATTTATATATACGGGCATTTGTCAAGCATGAAATGTTGCCAAAATATGCCCTTCTGGATGGTATTTTAGCTTGGTATTTTACAAATTATCATTGTGAGCCAAACATCACTCAACTAAGGGTGAATGGGCGGCCATACAAATTTTCTTAATAAATAAATGAATGAATGAATGAATGAATGAATGAATGAATGAATGATAAATAAATAAATAAATAAATAAATAAATAAATAAATTGACAAGTCATATTTAGGGATGTGGAATGTTTCAAATCCAAAGATGGAAATGTACTTCAGAGAGAGCATGGATCTGCATATCACACTATTAGTGTTTCTTTGAAGAACCAGAATCTTTTCCTGAGTTACCTCAATAGCCGCTCAATCCCAGGAAAATACATGTTTGGATTAAGAAGGAATTTGCAGCATGCAACAAGGCATTTCAGAGTGGATGTAAACATACTGTCAACATCTATTGGTACAATCCTTGAAGAGACAGAGCCTTTTCAAGAAGGTGCCAACAGATGTGGCAAGCAACCCATGTCTACTCCAAAGCATCTTTTCAGCTTCTGATTCAAAGCACTGTACATTCCAAATTATATTTATCAAGAAATTTATTAATTAGTTATAACTGATATTTATACTGCTGATATAAGCTCTTTATTATACAACTACATATAAAGTAAAACCACATTACTGTATACTTTTCAGTCTCTAATATTCTGTTGTTCAGTCGCTAAATTGTGTCTGACTTTTTACAACCCCATATGGTCCCCCTCTCCTTCATTGAAAGAATTTTCCCAAATTCATGTTCATTGCATTGATGATACTACCTAACCATCTCATCCTCTGTTGTTCCTTTTATTCCACTACTATTTTAAAGGAGTAAAGTATTAGTATTATTTAATCTACAGTATTCTCACTATAGATGCTTTACAACTAGTCCTCAACTTACAACCACAATTGGGACTGGAATTTCCATTGTAAGTCTGTGCAATCATAAAGCCAGTCATCATATGACCAGACCTGATTTTACTACAATTTTTACCATGGTCATTAAAAGCAAATCACTGCATTTGTTAAATAAATTACAGGTAGTCCTCAACTTACAATGTTTGTTTAATGACCATTCAAAGTTACAACGGCACTGAAAAAAGTGAGTTCTGACCGTTTTTTACACTTATGACTATTGTAGCATCTTCATGATCACGTGATCAAAATTTGGAAGCTTACCAACTGGTTCATATTTATAACGATTACAGTTTCCTGGGAGAATACAATCACATTTTATGACCTTCTGACAATCAAAGTCAATGGGCAAGCCAGATTTACTTAACAACCATTACTAACTTAACAACAGCAATGATTCACTTAACAACTATGATAAGAAAGATTGTAAAATGGGACAAACAAATGTCTCACTTAGCAACATAAATTTTGGGCTCCATTGTGGTTGTAAGTTGAGGACCAACACAGATTGGATCTTGAAGTCTAGCTATACATTAGGTAAACAATAACTTCAATCTTATAATTGAAAAAGAAAGCAAATTAATCTGGAATCTTATGAGCACAAAGCACATGTTACCTATCTACCTAGCTTCTTATTGTCTATAGTAACCAACAAACTCCATGTTACTCACACTTTGGGGCTTTCCTATTTTAGCTTCACCAGAGTATTCAGTAATTAAGCTATAGACTGTTGTACCTGAGTGCATGGTTCCTAGCCAAACTTGGCTGACGCTCCTGCAGCATTTCAAAAATATTAGGCTGGCGTAGAAATGCGACTATTTTGTCATTGTATGCTGAAAAAACACAAAAACATCCCAGTTTGAAATCATTCTTCTGTTTTATTGTTTTTGTCTTAAATTTTGTTTTATAAAGAACCCTAGGTTTTCTAATGGAAAAATAATATATTGAATAAGTAAACAAGAAAGAAGCAAATAAATCTAACAAGTGAAAATAACATGGAAAATTAGGGCTATTTAAAGAATTGTTTTGAGTACAAAAGAGTATCCATATCTGAATCTTTAAAAGTGCTTGCATGTTTTCCAAGTGATGCTCCAAAAGCTGCTCAGCTTTCCATATGCAAATGCTTTAGTGATTTGAAAACAATGGCTCTTCATTTATGTTGTCATGAACTGCAGAGCCTCTTGCTGAAATATTTTGCACAGCCACATGTCTATGGAGATTTCTAATCATCCAGGTTGTATTGTCCCAAAAGATGCTTTTTCCAAATGTTTCGCTTCTCATCCAAGAACAGAACTGAACTGAACAAGCTTCTTGGATGAGAAGCAAAATGTTGTCAAAGGAAAAAAAAACCAAGACAATCCAGTTGCCTTTTCGTAAAAGCACCTTTGGTACTTTGCATATAATAGATATGCTGCTGACCAGAATTCATAGCACAATGATAGGGAATATACTGTCACAGCATACTCCCTCAGGGTTTAGAATTTTTCATGCTACACGTTTCATCTTGCCTACTTGTACTAGTTGAGCAGCAGGACAGAGAATGTCTGACCTTCATCTAGCCTATGGATATTCCATCAAGGTCTCTCTCTTCCTACAACATCCTTTCTTTCACCTGTCCCTGGAGATGTAATAGATGTAGTAATAGACGTAACAGATGTAACAGACTTCTCAGAGCCAGAGTAAGAGAACTGTCATTTATAAAATATAACAGGGTCAGAATTTCTGCATATTCCTCCACTATAATTGATCTGAACATCCCCACTGTTTCCAGACAAGCCCTGTCCCCCAAATTGTTTCAAAGAGCAAACTCCCCAGGCTTAACTGAAGTGAGCAAAAGGATCAAAGAATCTTTGCCTGAATTAGTTTACTTATTACTTGATTACTGAAGTGCACCCAGCCAATATCCTGGATTATGAAACCTAATCCCTTTTTTCCTTTCAATACATATGGTTAATAAGATCCTGAAAGGATCCAGACTCTAGAGTCTGCAAGGGAAACTGGATGTGTGTATCTTAGCATTCCATTATCAGTAAGTTTTTTCAGACAGGGACCGTTTGACTTTCTTGCAAAAGGGGGAAGGCTGCTGATTGTTTCTCTAATATGGGAAAAATATGCTGATGTTCCAGGCCTTTAGTATTTTGCATCATTCTGTTTTCCAGACTTTGAGAAGTCTATTATAAGAGCCACATTAGAAGTACTGCAGTTGCTTCAGCTGTCCCACAACTTTTTTGAAATATTTTGGCTTATATTATGTAAAGATAGCCAAGTGGGAATAAAATAGGTGTGTGTTCTACTAAGAAAAAAAAAATAGACTTGCTTTTGGGCCTATTCTTTAGCACATCCATGATTTGCTGTTCTGAAAACAAACAAACAAAAAACTTCTTTAAATTCCACAAGGGTGTGCCTAAGGAAGCCCATCCCAGCCCATCTGAAGTAACAATTTATTTAACATTTTTCCTTGCCTTGTCATATGCTGTTTTTATGTATGCTATATTTGTAGAAGTGCTCCCTATGCTTTTATGGATTTAATAGTTTTTGTTTTCATATGTTATGCGCTGTGCTGTGAAGTATAAACCAGAAAGATTACTTATACATAATGGCATTAATGCATGAATGCAATATATTTAGAATCATTTACCAATAGCTAAATTAGATATTCAACAGCACTGGTAAACCTGGTAATTATGTTATTTCTAAAGAGTTGTAGCCAAGAGAATGGGAAGGTACAATTTCCAATGAAGCAGCAGTTTTATTGCTTGTTAATGAACTCTTTCTTTGCTGTGGTTCTGTACCCAAAGGGGATTGATAAACCTGTTGCAATAACTCATTCGTTCATTAAATGAAGCCACATTTATTAAATGAAAAAATAACAGCAGAAATTGCAGTGAGCCTTTTATTTTGGCTAAGAAAATTTAGTAAATATTATCTGAACTCACTTGAAAAGCAGTGATACATACCAAGAGGCAAGGATTCATGATGGTGCTGACTTCGAATTGCTGCTACTAGGCTGTTGGCTGGTCTGGTCAACAAAGAAACCCCTCTGTTTCGAGAGACTTCTGATGCCTGAAATAAAAAATTCCTATAATTATATTGTGAGCATTGAAAGAAAAAAGTTGAATTGATTTTTTTTAATATGTATTTATAAAAAACCATAGCCAAGACAGAATATGCAAACTAGAAAAGTGTTGAAAAAAATGAAACTAGTATTTTGTTGTTTGACTGCATGAGAATATTAAAAATAATTATCCCACTTTAGGCTACAGTCTTGTAATTTTTTCTGATTTTACTGATACGGGAAATGTCATGAAAAAAATCTTCCAGTGGAATTAGGATGTAGGCATGAAAGTTACCATTTCTCTTCTCTGTCTAGTGAGCATGACTGCATACAATAATCTTAAAGAATAATATTCTTAACTATTATGTGTATTGAATAGAATGACTGGATTAGGGGTAGTAGGGTAGAAACTGCAATTATTTATTTATATTCCATACTTCTTATGAAAGAATGAAATATACATACATAAATAACTAAATACCCCTTTTATGTGTGGCACTAGGGCGGGCCCGGCTACTTGAACTTCCTCCTCTCTTGGAGGCGCATCCAAGCAGATAGAAGGTTGCACACAAACCGACCTGAGAATTTCTGTCACTGGTTCAAAGTGCTTTAATCCCAATTAGAGAAAGCTGACACAGGGTCCTATTCACAGTTCTCTGCTCTTGAATATAATTTGTATAGAAATGAACTTCAGCCATAGTGGCGCCACTAAATGTGGCCAGCAGAAAGGAAAATTGAATTGAGGCCCAGGGGTCTCAGAAGGCAAGGGTCAGAGAAAAGATATGAATACATGGCAATTAGTCCCATGGCAAATTGCCCAGGGCCACATGGCAGGGGAGGAGTGGAGGGGCAGGAGCAGCTGGGGAAGAACGCCTGTGGTGGATCAGCTGGACCGTTGGGCCAGGATGAAGCAGGTAGAGCTAGGCAGCTGTGGTAAATTGTCCCATTCCAAATCAGAAGAGGGAGACCATGGCATTAATAACTCATCTCATTATTTCTATGATTGTCAACAAACTTGTGCTCTATATGAGGCTGCCTGTAGAAACTGTAGGCTACAATCAAGCACAGAATTGCAGTAGGCAGTCTTTTACTGGATGAGACCTATTGGATTAATATAACATTTCTTATGTGGCACAGTATTGCCTATCAATAGGCTACTAATCAAATCTCTGGTCACATATGATGCTCTGTATGAATTGACACCTACATAATTGTAGGACTTGCCATTTTAAACTTGATCTATAAAGAATGCACTTCACAATTAAAGTTTTTAAGAGGATCTCTACTATAAGAAACTTTGGGTGGGGAAGTGAAAAAGAATATTTTTCCAATTATACACTGTATCCCAATAAAAGACTTCACTCCCAAAAAATCAGATGGCATCATACATGATGGACATTAGGAAAGTAGTCAAAATGGAGCTGTTCCAGACAGTATTTCCCATTTGATATGACTGAGTTGAATTGAAGCTTTATTGTATGTTTGTAGAATATGTCTTTTAAAAATTACTTTTATGTTTATTGGTATTTGATGCAATCCACCAATAATCCATATAGAATCAGCAGTATGCAAATGTTGTAATAAATATTATTTCCAGTTTCCCTGTGTTTTTTTTTTCAGGTGTAAATCTAACAACTATATAAACTGGTCAAGCTGTATAAACCCATGCAAAACTGCTACTAACATCCTGCAGATTAATTTCACAGAGATAAGCAAATAAATAATCAGTTGTAATTCCTTTAGAAAAAGTAATATATCAGTGCTATTTAAAGCTCATGCTAAAAATTAGCATCTGCTTTTACTAAAATGAATCCGAAGAAATTCTTAGGTTCTAAAGCCCATATTTATGTACCTCTCCTGCGCTGTAACTACGGAGTCTCTGAAGATGCTGCCTGTGGGTCAAGTGATTGGGTAGACGGCCATTCTGAAGTGGAATTCTGGGGTCAATGAAAGTGGTAGCACGACTGTTGTGGTCAACAAAGAAAGACTGCAATAGAAGAATATTAAGAATCAGAAATAATATTAAGAGAGCTACCGAGTTGGTAATATAGATTTTAACATGATTTCTAACCTGATTTTTTTAGTTTAAGAAATTAAATGGTTAAATACAGTGTGACTAATGTACTGAAAGTAGACTGAAGGACTACTTACATTATACAGACCAAGAAAAGAATACAGATAATTATTTTAAGGTATATATTCCTGAATAAAATACTGCATGAAGAGAAGCCGCATGTATGTATGTATGTATGTATGTATGTATGTATGTATGTATGTATGTATGTATTTATGTACGTACCGTGTTTCCCCAAAAATAAGACGGGCTTATATTTTTTGACCCCCCAAAAATGCCCCTGGCCTTATTTTCGGAGGGTGGCTTATTATTTTCGGGGTGCAGGCGGGGTGGGGCACGAGACGCACCACTTACTGGAGTTTGCCAGCTCCGTGGTCTCTCGGCTAGTCTCTTAGGGGAAAAAAACTTGCAAACAAACAAGCTGAGAGACCACGGAACTGCAAAACTCCAGTAAGTGGTGCCTCTCTCTTGGCGGGGCGGGCGTCCTTGTCCCGGGACCTCCGTCGCGTTCCTATGCTGTTTCTCCAGGGCAGCACATTCTAAAAGAATGGCGCACGAGTTCGAGAAGTTTGAACTTGCGAGACGTTCTCTTTCAGAACGGGCTGCCGTGGAGAGAACAGCATAGGAATGCGACCGAGGTATCGGGACAAGTCCCAGGTAGGAGGCGCGTCTCGCGCTTGGTTTGGCATGGCGGGCGTGGCATGGCATGGTGGGCCTCCTACCTGGGACTTGTCCCGGGACCTCCGTCGCGTTCCTATGCTGTTCTCTCCAGGGCAGCCCATTCTAAAAGAGATCGTCTCGCAAGTTCAAACTTCAAATCAAACTTCAAAAGTTCAAACTGAAATCAAGCTTGATTGAACTCACGAGACTTTTCTTTTAGAATAGGCTGCCCTGGAGACAACACCGAGGAATGCGATGGAGGTACAAGTCCCAGATACCGGTAGGACACGCGTCTCACAGCCCTCCCCAACACGAGACGCCCATCGCAGCAAGGGAGGGAATCAGGACAGGCAGAAGCCGCCGGGTAAAGAGCACTCGTCCAGAGCGGCCGCTGCCCTGGCTGGATTTGTAAGCCGAAGAGCCAGAATTTGGGGCAAACAAAGAAAGATTTCTGCTGCTTTCCTTCCATGCAGCCAAAAGCAGAAGCATTAGAAGTCTTTTTCTTTCCCCCAACTCCTGCTCTTCGGCTATTGCGGGAGAGGATTCCCTCTTTACCCGGCGGCTTCTGCCTGCCCATATTCTCCCCCTTCCCGCGCGTGAGTTGCTCTTTCTGCGGCCGGCGGGCGGGCGGGGGAGGGAAGAAAGCAGTGACAGGCACAGCCGAAGGGGCAGCGGCAGAGCCGAAGGGACGGTGTGAGGCGAGCGAAGGAGGCGGTGGTGGCAGAGCGGAAGGGGCGGTGGGACGCGAGCGGAGGCAGTGGTGGCAGAGCGGAAGGGGCGGTGGGAGGCGAGAGAAGGAGGCGGCGGTGACAGGTGACAGAGCCAAAGGGGCTTGCTCTCACTGTCCCGGCCGGGAGCCGGCACTCTTTTGGCCGGGAGAGAGAGAGAGAGAGAGAGAGAAAGTGAGAGGTGGCTATGTGCACCCTCCGCAGGATTGGCTCCGCTGTTCTGGGCTGCCTTCGGCAGCATTTTGAAACATGCTCCTGCCTGTGAGGAAGGGATCCATGCTCACCTCCTGTTCTTCGCAGGCAGGAGCGCGTTTCAAACTGACGTAGCCAGAGCCCAGATGAGCCGAGCTAGTCCCGCAGGGTGTGTACGCACATGTCTCTCGCTTGATCTCGCTCTCCCGGCCAAAAGAGTGCCCGCCGGAGAAAGAGAGGCTCCCGGCATGTCCCTCCTTCCCCAGGAAAGTATTGGGGGGGGGCTCATTTTCGGGGGGGCTTATTTCAAGGCATGTCCTGAAAATCCCTGTTGGGCTTATTATTGGGACATGTCTTATTTTCGGGGAAACATGGTATGTATGTGTGTGCGTATGTATGTATAATTTTTTTTACACAGAATTAAATACTAACTTCATTTCATTCTTGTACCTTGCCTTGTTGATCGGTTTTGATTTCCCATCCTCGCGGGAGTTCCAACCGT
Organism: Diadophis punctatus similis; assembly: GCA_023053685.1. Lineage (NCBI taxonomy): Eukaryota > Metazoa > Chordata > Lepidosauria > Squamata > Dipsadidae > Diadophis > Diadophis punctatus. The sequence goes on from JALIGW010000008.1 coordinate 11,528,813, forward strand.
GTATCAGCGAACATGTTGATGAAATTTACTAGGTCCCTATTATGCTGATACCGCTCAAAATTACGAGCATCTCTGCGGATTTTCAGAATCATATGTTTCAAGCAGGTGCTATTGGTGAAAACTCGATAGGCACTCTGAATACAAAGAAAAAAAGTGGGGGAATTCACTATGATACACTTTTGCCCCCAAAAAACTCCAACGTACTAATCATGTGTGCCTATTTAATATAGCAATTACTTACAGCAGCAATGAATAGCAAATACCAATCTGGCAAAGGTTCTCCTATCAACAGTCTCAACTGCTCTTCCAACAGAAACCAAAGTTCCAGGAGGGTTAGGGTTAGAACAAGTGTACAGCTAGTTCTTAACTTTCAACAGTTCACTTAGTGACCGTTCAAAGTTACAACAGCATTGAAAAAAAGGGACTTATGATCATTTTTCACACTTATGACCATTGCAGTATCCCCTTGATCATGTGATTTACATTTGGATGCTTGACAACTGATTCACATTTTTGACTGTTGTAGAATCCTGGGATCATGCGATCTCCTTTTGTGACCTTCTGACAAGCAAAGTCAATGGGGAACCCAGATTCACTTAACAACCCTGTTACTAATTTAACAACTGCAGTAATTCAGTTAACAAATGTGGCAAAAAAAGTAGTAAAATAGGGCAAAACTCATTTAACACATTTCTCACTTAGCAACATAAATTTTGGGCTCAATTGTGGTCATAAGTTGAGGACTACCTGTAGTTCCATTTCCTCCCTCCCAGTCCTGCTACATAGTCATCCGAATGATCAGTGCAATTCGTTCTCATGCCCATGCCTGAATCCTCTCTGAATTCAAATTATTTTTTCAGAGTTCTTTGCAATTGTCATTATTAATATACTAATAAAGATTCTTCTTTGAATCGCATTATGATCAGCCTTTGCTAGTTCATTAGTGACCATCTTTTTCTACATTTTTGAAGGATATTTTCTTTCTTCTTTTCAATTTTTAGGTTAGAATAGTTACAGATAACATAGCAATTCACAAGCTTGAGGAGTGGGAACTTGTGTTCCTCCTAGCAGCACTCTCAGCAATCCCAGAGAAGATGGTCAGCTGCAAAGGATGATAGCACTGATCACTGACCAAAATTCAGAAGGTCATGGGTTTTCTACTCCTATGCTAAGTGCTAGGCAAGCTAACCAAGCCGTTTTGTCCTCTATGAAAGTTAATGAATCCAATATTTTGCACATACTTGTTTGAGACCATAAATAAATGTACCAGGTTGCTCACAACTATGATTAGTACTACAGACAATTGCAGAGTAACTAAACATTCAGTTACCAGAACAAACCATAGGATTTAGAAAAAAATAATTACTAAACATTTGGCAAGAAAGTTCATAAATTCAGAGCAAATTTCAGATGAAATGTGGGTAAAGTCCTACTATTAATTATTGGAATACATTCAGTCAAATATCAATATTCTCAGGCAAGTGAGCTTCTTTATATGTTCTACAGACAATTCATTGTCCCACTACAATATCAATAAGGGGAAGCACCAGGGCTCTATTGAATCACATTTCTTTTTATTGCCTATGCTTATGATTCTGGTCTGCTGATTAATTGTATCATTTGCTATATTTTTTGCTATAGTAATACATATATTATTATAATGACACAAGACCCATCTGTAGGTAACAGGATCCCCTTGTGTTCAAGGCAACCTTATAAAAGTACTTTGGTTAACTAATATAGTCACACAGATTCAGTCATTTTTGTAAATGGGTTACCTGGTTTTTAATTTTGGTTTGTAGATATCTGGGACTGTATATATTTAGAGATCATTAATTTAAGTGTGGTCATTCCACTAGCACTAAATACTCCTTTTAATAGCCTTCTATAAACATAATGCAGACGGATTTCATAATTTTAAAAAAAGATCTTCAAGGAAATAAAATACTTGTTTATTATTGTAGCTCCAACTGCTGGCAATATTTTCCAACTTATTCATGGTTATAATTAATTCTTCTAATACTAATTCAAGGTTGTGACATTAAGCTTGAATGCATGTAGCATACTTATTTTACAGGTAGAATCTGAATGAAAGATGATTGGTTTGTCATTTTACTTTCTTTGGTGGATTGTAGATTAAAAAAAGGTTGTTTTATAATAAAAGAATTATTGATATTAGTCAAAATCACACTCATCACTTAGAATAAATTCAAATACCTCAATTACAGAAAATGAATTTTAAAGAAAGACAATCCCCCATGAAGCATTATAATATTTTAGTTAGAGGAAACTTGAACTATTTTTTTAACCTATGTCTTTCATTTCTGTGTAGTCAGTTATAAGCAAAGTATATGCATCTATCAAAATAGATATTTCTTTATTACTGTTCTCAATTTTTATTTTCTGGGAAATGTCTTATCAATTTTTTGTCAAGGAGATGTCACTTTTTTTTCACAGAACTGCTAGCATACTGCAAATGATTCCAAAATACATAGTAGCACATGTGATTACTTACTGTAGGATGGAAATAGGCAAATGTGTATTCTCTGTTTTCAACTCACTCTATCTGACTAATAATAACAGGCTATGGAAACTATAATCCAAAACCTATAGGTAAGTATTCCTTATTTAGGGAATTGAGGTGTTAGGCCCCACAATAGTCTGGCATGAATAAGTCTTATATATTCCACGTTGCTCCCTTTTATGTCACAGATTTTTTTGGGGGGGAAACTTGCATATTGTGATGCATTTTTCTATTTTTGTAGACGTCTTTGTGCCATGCATGATATATTTTTTTAATTCAAGAATCCATTAAAAGATATCAGAAATAATCTAGGATTTGAAATCTTGAGATTCTTGTTTCAGGACTAGAGAAATATTACTTTCTTCCATGTTTTACACAGAAGTATATTAGCAGATTATATCTGTGTAAAACTATGTTTGTATAAAACTATTTCCCTTCCAAATACAAGATGCATATTGTATAGTACAATGATGGCGAACCTTTTTTTTTTGCTCGGGTGCCAAAAGGGCGTGTGTGTGCCCCCACTCATAATACAATGCCCTCCCTCCCCGCACATGTGTGCACAACCCCCCTGTGCTTCCCCCCGCGCATGCGCACAGGGCTTACTGAAGCCTCCGGACTTCCGGTAGGCCCGTTGGGTCCGTTTTTCGCCATCCACAGGCTCCGGAGGCTTTCCTGAAGCCTGGGGAGGGCAAAAACTCCTCCACCCTCCGGAAGGCCAAAAATCAGCTGGCCAGCACGCACATGTGCACTGGAGCTGACATAGGGCAACGCCTCGCATGCCCTCAGATATGGCTCCACGTGCCACCTGTGGCACACATGCCATAGGTTCGCCATCACAGGTATAGTAAATGCTAACATTGATGACTAAGTCATATACTGTCAATGGTTCAACAACCAGAAAAAATTGCTGTGCTTTATACACACACTGTGACTTCATCTTGGATCAATGTCAAAGGTAACCAACCATATGTTACTGTAAATGGTGATAACATTGCATATGAATACTTATTAAACAATAAATACTCAGTGTTGAAACACAAAATAAGTTTATAGGCTTTATTTTCTGGATTGCTGTAAAGCAACTTTCTGGTGTGGCTGATTCAGGTGAAAAAACCAGACACGGATGAACCTAATCCAGTCCAATCATTTATTCCTGCAATGCTTATAATACCAAGGGCAGACAATCTGACACATCTCAGCATAGTTACTTATCATGAACTTACAAAATACCTTTAAAAATATTCCTAAAGCAAGCTTACAATTAAAGATAAAGCCGAGGAAAGGTTAGTTAGAATGTGTCAATTGAACTTCAAAACAAAACAAACAATTCTTTGTCTCCCAGCTGATGTCAGGGTAGTTAAAAGTCCTCCATTACTATTTTGGTGTGCTTCATGCAAACTGTATCAGCATTCCCTCTGTTTGTTTGGGTGGCCTCTGGTATACACTTACAGCAATGTCATTTTTCTCCTTTTATATCAACCCATATGCATTAAAAGAGGCTTTCATCCTTGGTTTTATGAATGTCTGTAGAGGTGTAATGATTTCTTATGCAAGTAAGAAATTAATTCATAACAAAAGAGGAGGTGGGTGAAACAGCCATTTCACACAAGCGCGAGCGCGTATGCGCAGTGCCAAAAACCAAGCTTCTCCACATGCGCAGAAGCAAAAAATAAGATATGCCATAGGCACCGCCATTAGAGCCGGTTCAGGGGCATGGCCAACCGGCAATCGCTCCTGGTTCGGTAAGCGGGGGAAAATTCCCGCTACTGGTTCTAAAGAACTGGTCCGAACCAGGAGCAACCCACCTCTGGTTTGCTCCTCAAACTTCTGAGCAATAGTGAACAGGCATTTGAGTCCTTTATTGCTGACCTTACATTTGCTTTCTACATCTCCTGTTTTGTATCCGAGTTCCCCTTCCTTCCCACCACTCCCTAACTATTTTTTTGATTGATTGTCTTGGAAGTTTTGCTTGGGATTACCTCCTAAAGATCCTACAGGTTGGCTATTCTTCCCCTTCAGTTTTAGATTAAAGCCCTATTGATAAGCTAAACCAGTCATTTTCCAAACAGATTCTTCCTGGTTCTTGTAAAGTGCAGCCTATCCCCTGCCAGAAGCCCGCCTTGTAAATAATATAGACGTGACCTAGGAATTTGAAGTTCTCTCAATGGCACCATCTCTTAAGTCAATGGTTTACTTCTAAAATCCCCCATTCCCTCATTGGATGTTAACCTTCCATTAAAAGTACAGATTGGGGAAAAAACCCCATCTGTGTTCCTACCTCTTTGGCTTTCATGCCAAGATGCTCATAGTCTCTTAATATTATTTTCAAGTTCTTTGTTGTATCATCCATCTCCACATGAAAGAGGAGAATAATCTATGGACTTAATTATTTTAATAAGGTTCTCAGTCATATCTTTGATTTTGTTCTTGGGAAACAACATACCTCCTGATTGTCTGGTCTACAAATTGCTGATTCCATTCCTCTGAAAAATGAATCTCCTATCTCCAACAAACACCTTTTTATTCCCTTGGGGAAGTCTGGGCTTCGTGTCATTTGATGATGTCCCTTCTCCAGATGTCTGCATGCCTTCCTCCAAGGTGAGGATATGAATTCAATTGCTCATCTCCAGCTGGCTGTATTGGATTGGACTACACTAGACAGCAGGGACATTGTTCTTTAGGGTTTTTTTATTCTATGAGTGGCATGTTGCCAGTTGCCTATCTCTAAAAGTTCATCTAAAGGTTTATTTCTTCTGGTAGTTGTTTGTTCCTTATTGTGTTCAATTTGGATTGAGTCTTCTTCTTTTGGATGGAGTTTCTTGTTTTGTTGGTTGAGTCTCAAGAGTACCTAGACTTGCTTCTAGACCCTTTATTTTTTGTTTGAGTCATTCATTTAGCTTACATTTGTACATGTGTAATTTAGATCTTCTATGGACATGAATACATATATAGAACATATAAAAGACATTACCCTTTCATAAATCATTTGCTTGAGTAAGAATGATACATGTGAGAAATGAAACACTCCCTAGAAGATATCACTAAAGTAAGTCTGTATAGCAGAGAATCAAGTACTTACATAATTTGCATGCAGCACTGTGAAAAATTCAGGATTGGTAATAAACTTTACAGCTGGTGACTGCAGCAATAAAGTGATTTTTTGAGAATTCACTGGTGAAACAGGTATTTCTCTCCTAATTTCTGAAACAAAATGGTAAATGTATAAATTATAACAAAAAGGTATTTATATATTCCAGTCTTCGTATCTTTTTATTCTCTGAATGATTTCATGCATAATCCTTCTGTCCTTCCCCAATGTACTGTTCAAAATGTTTATTATTACCACTCTTTTCCAATAGTTAGGGCTTGTGTTTTTTCTTACTATACTAACTTTAGCTTTAATAATAATTTTCAGTGTAGTAAAAAATGTATTAAAAATATTTACCAATCACTGTTAAAGGTTAACAGTGTTTAATTAATTGTTAGAAGATTAACAGGACAAAATGTATACAAATATCTGGAAGCTACCATGATTTGAGTCTCTAATTTATATTTCCAACAAGCTTTTTAAAAAACTCTATTGAACACTTAGTATATCAATATGGGTAAAATGAAAATATATTTTTGGATAATATTCACAATCTTAATCCCGCACCAATACTATATTTCCATTCTTAACAATAATATATATATAAAAGTTTACTAAAAGACATTCCAAAGATTTGTTGATATACTTAGAAATTATATCTTAAAAATACAGTTTTAAAATAACATCAGCAGATACTATGTGCCATGATGATGATGATGATGATGTTATCCATTCAGTCATGTCAGATTCTTGGCTATTGGTATGGGCTATGTCTCTCCACATCATATGTCACCAAGTCAGTATTACCGTATTTTTCGGCGTATAAGACGCACCTTTTTACCCCCCAAAAGAGGGTGAAAACTTGGGTGCATCTTATACACCGAATGCAGCCCCACCCACCCCCACCCTTTGGCCTCTGTCTTCCAGCAATTTACCTGCTTGCAGGAAAGAGGGAAGAGCTCTGTAAAGAGCTTGCAGGAAAGAGGGAAGAGCAAGTCAGTAGCAGTTTCCCGATCTACAGCTGATTAGGTTTGCCATGTGGGAAAATGAAAGTGAAACTAACTACAAAGAGGCAAATAGCTGGGAGAGACACAGCAGATTTTTATTGTTTGCTGAACTGGATGGAAGGAAGGGGGTAAGTGAATAACTAAATGTCTGTAGAATGTTCAAATTATTAGACTTATTTTTTAAAGACTGCTTTATTATTGTTCTAGAGCCAGGGGTCTCCAACCTTGGCAACTTTAAGACTTGTGGACTTCAACTCCCAGAATTCAACAGCCAGCTTTGTTAGCTTTGCTGGCTGTTGAATTCTGGGAGTTGAAGTCCACAAGTCTTAAAGTTGCCAAGGTTGGAGATCCCTGTAAATCTAGACAACTTAACAAAATAAAGAAGCTTTTTAAAATAAATGCTTGCTCTGAAGAGGCCCAGTGCTATTGTATCTTCTTTTAAATAATAGAGAATAATGTATACTTCCAGAAATTTTAATTAATTTTAACAGCTCTGTACAAGTATAGTATGAAATGTAACAGTATCCTGTTTAGTATTAGAGTTTAGTTACCTTGGAGTAGATCTATTTAAATAATTGGGAAGAGTTAGTGTGACTACATTTAAGAAAACTTTCTGACATAATGTACATTTCTCCAATTCTTTGCTATTTCTATGGGTCAGGCACACATGCACAGAAATACACAGCAAACAGTGTATATCATCTGTGCTGTTTGCTGTTTGCCAAATTGCTTGGAGGCAGAGGCCTTTTTCCCTTGTTTTCCACCCCCAAAACTAAGGTGCGTTTTATACTTCGGTGCATCTTATACTCCGAAAAATATGGTAATTCTTAGTGACCAAGTGTAGATACATATTTTCCCAAGACAATCTTTCTTTCAAGAGTGCAGCAATTTCAGGTACACTTGAGTACATCTACTTTGCTGCTTGTTGTTCTCTTATTTTCCTTCCTTCAATGCTTTCCAGCATTATAGATGTATTCATAAAACTAGATCTTTGCACAGTGTTCGAAGTATAATGATTTGACTTTGGTAATGTGTATCTCAAGAGGAACTATGCCTTGATTTGTTGAATGATCCATTTGTTTGTTTTTGTTTTTTACTACCTATAACAGTGATGGCGAACCTTTTTTGGTTCGCGTGCCAAAAGGGGGGGAATGCAGGGGATCACGTGTATGCGTGCCCACACTCATAATTCCATGCACCCCCGCACATGCACGCATGACCCCCCTGCTCCCAGCATGCAATGGCACGCCCATTTTTCGCTCTCCCCAGGCTCCAGAGCCTTTCTAGGAGCCTGGGGAGGGCGAAAATGGCCTTCCCCACCCCCTCTGGAGGCTGGAAACAGCCTGTTTCCCGACTCCCAGTGGGCCCAGAAGGCCCGAAATTCAGCCGGCTGGTGCACACATGCACGCCGGACCTGAGCCCACCGATATGGCTCCGCGTGCCACTTGTGGCACCCGTGCCATAGGTTCGCCATCACGGACCTATAATATTCTCAGAAGTTTTCTCCAACACCAAAATTTAAAAAATCTCATTATAGGAGCCATGGTGCCCAGTGATTAGAATGCAGTATTGCAGGCTAATTCAGCTCACTTCCAGGAGTTTGATTCTCATCGGTTCAAGGTTGACTCAGCCTTCCATCCTTCCAAGGTCATGTTCCATTTTCATAGTGCACAGGGAAAATACTTGCCTTCATGATTTTGAACATATAGCCTGCATATTGAATATCTTTTTCAAGACCCTTGTTCTTCCAATCAAATATTAGTCTGCATTAGTCTACATGTTGATGGTTGATCTTAAAAGGAACTTCAGTATCTTCATTATTAATTCTAAGGCTGTTTCCTATATCTGTTGTCATTAATTTGATCTTCTGTATATTTAACCTTAGTCCCATTTTTTCACTCTGCTTCTTGACTTGTTACTAGAAGTCACTAGTAACAAGACTGTTACTAGAAGTCAAGTAATGGTCTTGTTGCAGACCATTATTAGGTATTAGCAAAAGGTACTTCACTTGAAAATAATCTGAGTTTGTTGTATGAGACATCTATGGACCATCTCCCCTTGAACTAAAAAATATTTACCAACTTCAGAAGTCTTTTTTTCAAAGAGCAATTCTAGTTTGTTGGATGCACACATGCATATAATCTCTGCTTGGTTATAAAAAAATACAAAAGAAACAAACATTTATCCATGTTTCTTGCAATAAAAGCAGACACAATATGCTGCATGGTAAACAGAGATGTAATGAGTACACTCTTTGAGGAAGTATTACATTTTCTCTAATGCCAAACATTATAACCACAGTGTACAGAAAATGAGACATTCATTGCAACAGAACTAACATCTTAAAACACAAAAACTAAGCCAAAACCAAACTTTTATTACATATAAGGTCTAGTACCAGTTGATACACTTTTCAATTTTCTAACATACAATTGAACTATTTGAACATGCATTTCTATTTAGAAATGATTTCCATAATGATGATGACCTCCTTGGAATTCCCTCACTTGCCATTTGAAACGATAGAGTTACTACTAAGAATGTAAGCTTCCTTTTGCCCAAATTTTCTCTTTCCCCTCTTAAATGGAGGAATTATTATGTTTAAATGTTATTGATTAAACATTTTAAATGAAAAATATTGTATTTTTTAATGAAAAATGAAGAACACCATTTGGCCACACAAAATGCCTTACCTGTATTTGCCTGGGAAGGGTCTGTTTCAGAATCACTGCCTCCTCCAGAAGGGAGTCTTTCCACACGACTGCTGACAGCAGCGTCCTCTTCTGTTCTGTCTGTAGCAATAGTTCGCTGTATATTTTGATATCTTGATTTTGGCAAAGGAAAGAAATAGAAATATATTAATCATCTACACCTCTGAAATTAGGAAAAGAAACTTTCCAATGTGTCTGTGTGTCTGCATTTAAAATTCAGCTGGATTGAGAATTTTAACTGATGTGAAATTATTGCCTTTTTGTTCAAATATATGCAGTAACATAAAATATACAGTTAAAAGCATAGAATTCAAACTAAGCATAAAACCATAATCAATTAAAAAGAATAATATAAAAGAATAATTCAAAAATGTGTACGATCATTTAAAATGCCTTGTTAATTGCCAAGTTAACTTTATCAAACAAGGCTTTTCGGTCAATTGAATATAAAGCCAACACAGCTGATAATTTGCTCCATTTCATATTTCAGAAAGAAAGTAACACTTTGCAAGGAACAACCCCCATCTAAGGGGGAAATACTTCAAGATAGATTTTATGGCTCTTTATTTTATATCTTTCTGTTCCAGTAAACACTCAAAGTAATACAATTTAAAAACCAAAAGTACTTTCTTCCCTCTGTTGATTGGACATCACTTTAGAGTGGCTTTTTCATATCTCAGGTGCTCCATTCAAACCAGGGTCATATAATCAATATAGTTATATTCAGTGGTGGGATGTAATTTTTTTAACAACCGGTTCTCTGCCCTAATGATTGGCTGGGTGGGCGTGGCTGGGTGGTCATATGACTGGGTGGGCGTGGCCAACTCGATATCACTTATGTTGAGGGGTGCTTCGCCTCGCCCGCCCTCTTATGACAGTGGGGATGCTACAACAGTCGTAAGTGTGAAAAACAGTCATAAGTCACTTTTTTAAATGCCATTGTATCTCTAAATGAACTGTTATAAGTCAAGGATTACCTGTACAAAAATACAAAAAGCTTCTTTGCTTGCAAAAAGCTGCCCTAAATACCAGTCATTGGATTTTAAATGGGGGAATAGACACTGAAGATCAATGAGTCACAGCTGTCATGGAAAGCTGTCTGAATACCTTCCTTTTCCTCAGTGATACCTGCAACCCAGAGTTACAAATCAGGCAGGTTGCCAGAGCACATTGAGGAATTAAAATAGTTAAAATACAGCCAATTCTTGCTCATAAAGTGAAACCCTTTAGAAGAGAGGTCATTTAAGCTCTCCAGAAAGTGGGTGGGCATATTTGGGTTACAAAATGCCGAGCTAAAGAGACAAATTAACATCTTGAGTGAGGGCTAATCCCATTCTGCCTTTGTTCAGACTTTGCTGCAGGGAATTTTTGCCTATGAATATAGCTATCTATCTCTTTATCTCTTAAGTGCTGACATCTTCTGTGGGCTACTAAAGAAGGCTTTCTCCTTCTAAGACACATGTTTCTCCATTTCTCATCCAGGGAAATATATTCTTCCTTTTTAATATTTCTCAAAATATTTAATTCTTCTAGGAGAGGGGTGGGTGCTAACTTTCTACAATTGGTGCCATGTTACTATGTCATATTATCATGAGAGAAAACTATAACAAATTGGAAGGAGGATCCACTTATCATCAGTGAGCAATTATGTAGCTTGGCCACTCTGAAGCAATGCAAGAGACTCCTGTCCCAAATGTGCTTTTTCAAGAGGCAACTGGACTTTCTGGAAACCAAGAAAGTCCAGTTGCCTCTCGAAAAAAGCACTTTTGGAACAGCCATGACCTGGAAGACTGAAGAATCCCCATAGACAAGAAACTCCTGTGCTTAGAGAACTGACAAAGCACCCAGGAGAAGCAATCATTAGATCCATTTGCACCACTTAAAGATACCAGCTGGTCTCACTCACCTCACAAGATATCCTAAGCCTTAGGATATCTTGTGAGGTGAGTGAGACCAGCTGGTATCTTTAAGTGGTGCAAATGGATCTAATGATTGCTTCTCCTGGGTGCTTTGTCATCCAAATTTAAGGGAAAAATCACATGCCCTCAGAAAGGCAGTTGAAAAATGAGACAGAATGCCAAGCTTGCATCCTGCCTCTCAGCCATTTCTTCTATGGCTATAGCTATACCAACTCTTCTGTAAATAGCTGTTCAAGCCCCAGGAATAAAAATACCACAAAAATACTCGGGGGGGGGGGGGACTCCAGAGAAGCTCAGCTACAGACAGAAAGTCTGGGCTACTGCCAAGAACCATTAAGGCTGTTAGAGGCAGTTTCTGAAAACACTTAAAGCAGCAGGGGCGGCAATTAAGATAAGAATTAGGCTAGAAATACAGGTGTTCCTTCCTTCCTGCGTTCCTTGCAGGATTAGCCCTGTAAAGTGGAAAGAGATTTCTTCCAACAACTGGTTCTTGGAAATGCTTTTTCCAGGCAGGAGCCCACTACTGGTTCAGTGGTGGGTTCCTACCGGTGCAGTCCACTCTATGGCACTGGTAGCGACCGGCTGGTGATGTCACGGTTGGTTGCCGGTCCCTGGGTGCCGCCATCTTTTTTTAAAAAAATTTCTTCTGCGCATGCCCAGAAGTCGAGCTTCCGGCACTGCGCATATGCTGCCTTCCTACCCCACAGTGAGTCCAAGTGGGGGAGGATGGCTGAGGGAGCACGCCCCCCACCTCAGGAACTGAATTGAGTCCTTGCCGCGCGGCTCTCCCATTGTTCCCATTCGGTGTTTCAGACAGCTCAGGTCCACCGATTCCCTCCCTTCCCTGCTGAGAGGTGAAGATGGAGAACAGCTCTCCCTCCCTCTCTCTCCTGCTGCTGTCGCTGCCTGTTTTCTTCCTCCACGAAACAAAAAGGAATGGCTTGCTTGTTCTCGGTGACTGGCGAGGGGGGATGGCAGTCGTTGTCCTCCAGAATCCCGAATGCAAGTGGGAGACCACCCCCTCGGCTTGCCCGCCACCGAAAACTAGCAGCTCTGCCCCTTTTTTCCTATCCAGATCAGCTCTAAGCAAGAGGTACACAAACTTCAGCAGCTCTCTGCCTGCACCTCTGTAAAAAGCAACCAGCTGTTTTTTGTGATTCCATGTTCTTTGTGGGCAGCTCAGCACCAGCCTTTGTGTCAGCTCAGGAAGGAGGGGAACAGGAGCAGCAGGCTGCTGGATACAGGGAGGGAAGAGGTCCAGCTGGGAGCCCAGGCTGCGAAGGGGGAACCCAGAGCTCTTTCCTCCCTGCATCCGGCAGCCTGCTCCTCCCATTCCCCTTCTTCTTGAGCTGACATGAAGACTGGCACTGAGCTGCCCACAAAGAACACGGAATCTGCTGCTGCCTGTTCCCCTTTCCAGCTCAGACACAAAGAGGACCGTGGCTGGCACTGGGCTGCCTGCAAAACTCATTGCGCAGCCCGGGTGCTGCACAGGTAGCCCGCTACTCCCTCACTGCGCAGTGGCAGAAGCAGGAGTCGACGTCCCCACCACCGCCGTTATCCCAGCATAGGAGGCCGTGGACTCTGCTCAGAAAGGCTAAAGCAAGGATACCGGGCGAGATCGCCCTTCCCCTTTCCGCTGCCTGCACGCCCACGGCCGAACACGCAAGGGTCTCCTAGCCTGGATGAGGAAAGGGGAGGGCGAGGAGAAGGCTGTGAGCTCGGAGAGAATCAAACAGACAGGCGGTGGTGGCCAATCAGCACCGCTTTCCCGAGCCGCAGAAAGCCAGGAGCTTAGGAGCTTTTTTGCTTTGGAGGTAACCCAGAGCTTGGGATCCAGTGAGCCTCTCGATCGCGCTCTCTCCCTGGATTGGGAGCAGCTGCGCATAGGGGGATACAAGTCGGCTTCTCTTTCCTCATCAGCCCCACCCCCCACCCCTCTGTTTCTCTCTCTCTTTTTTATCCCCCCCCCTCTGCTTATCTTATAGCCCTTAAAGTTCCCTGTCATCAGTTAAGGCACGCCAGCTAAGATGAAACAACCCTTTCCCCCTACTCCTACCCCCTCTCAACCCCCGAATCTATGCATTCTTCCTGCAGTGTGGCAAATGGGAGGCTGTCGTTTACACAGTCCTTGCAGTGCCAGAGAGATGCTTTGAGGTCGGGGCATCGGCGACTTGCAATTTTTGCACAGCCGTTGTGTCTCCCTTCTCCTCTCTTTTTCTTCTTCTTTCTGCCTTTTCGCCCGAGAGCTGCTGGGAGCCTTACCCTTGCAACTTCCCTCGGTTGCAGTGGTTTTTCTTAGCCCAGAATGTTTTTAGTGCAAGCTACCGGTAAAAAAGAAGAAGAAGGAGGATAGGAAGGGGAACATCCTCATTTGGGTGCTGGGTTGTGCCTGCATGCATTTTTACCTTCCTTTCTCCTCCCCCCCCCTTACTCATGAATGTCAGCGGCAAACCTTGGTGCCGCTCCTCATCCTGGGGGTGGGGTGGGGGTCGTGCACCCCGTGGAGTGGGGCTGCCAGTCAGATCCGATAAGGAGAAGAGGGCTCAGGTGCGGAGTTGCCGCTAGGAAAAGCGGTGGTTTGCCTGGTGTATGCATGGAAACGCAGCCTCCCTGGGCGACTGCAGCCTCGGAGCAACTCTCCAAAAACTTCTCGCCAGTGCAAGAACTTAATTGCCTCGCACTCACGAGTTTTTCTTTACTTTGTAAGGGCCAGGAGTTGCTCCAAGGCTCCGAGGTTGCAGTTGCCCAGGGAGGCAGGTGGGGGGGAACGCTGCCCGATTTCTCCCTCCCAAAGCAACCTCGGAAGTTGAATGCTTTGATTCCTTCTGGGAAACTTATGGCTTTTCCACACCCTAAATCCTCAGGCGATCTATTCTTGGGAGTTTTCCCCCTATCTCCCTCCCTTCCTCCGTCAGAATTCCAAAAATTTTCACCACCGTTTCGGTGGCCGTGGCTAGGTGGGGGGGGGTCATGTGACTGAATGTGCATGAGTGATGTCAAGTTGGCCATGCCCACCCAGTCACATGCCCACCCAGTCACATTATCACCAAGCCACCCCCACCCACTCACAAGACCGCAAAGCCACTCTCACCCAGTCACATTACCATTAAGCCACTCCTACAAAATTAAGCCACACCCCCAAAAGAGCCTGTAAAAAATTTTGGAACCCACCCCTGTACTGGTTATATTATTTAATTTGAAGTTTGCCAACAAAACTATAAGGACCACTCAGAACATCTTTTAACTTTTTTTGTTTCATAGCAATCACTGAGGGAAAATGCCCCGCTTTAAATTTCAGTGCTCTTAAGAATATCCTACCCAGAAGTTTATACATTTTGATAATACATAAAGAAGGGATCCTACTTGTCTTAAAGAATGAGATAATTTATATAATGAAGACATTCTGAAAATATATAGTGGGCTTAGACTAAGATCATAACTAAGTTTAGCAACATGAGGGCAGCCAAAAGAGAAAACATGATTATTGCTGTTCTAGTCCATTAAATTTACTGTGCATTATTGCTTAAAGTACTGTATTGCTCAATGCCATCTCCCATGCTATTTCTTTATCGCCAGGAAGGCTTTGCTACAAACCTGTGGGTTTAGCCTATAATTTTATTTCATTTGTGTACACACACACACACACACACACTTTAAATTGCTTAAGTAATCTTGAAGGCTGCATAAGTAATGCAAGGGTGAGACAAAAATATTTAAGTAAACAAACATGGCTTGGTTTAATAAACCTCTGTGGAATCTGTAAAGAGATTGAAAAATCAGAATAGAAAAAGTATTGCCACTTTTGAACTTTAGCACTGGAGAAGATTCCTGAAAATATCACAGATCACCAAAAGAATAAAAAAATGAGTAATCAAATCAATCAATCAATCAATCAATCAATCAATCAATCAATCAATCAATCCAGAGTTCTCCTTAGACACACAAATGATCATGCTCAATTAATCAGAACCATTATATAAAAATCTAGCTAGCTGTAGATATCAACAACGGTGGGAAAGAGAAAAGGATAACTAGATCAAGGTGAGTGGATTTGATTACAGCAGTGATGTGTGAAGTGATTGGAAGATCTGAAGGGGGTATTTGGGGACAATTCTTTCTGGAGAACTCCTAGGCAATCACTAAAAATTGACACAGATTTGATGGCAAATAAAAAAAATCAAAATAAGTTTCAGCAGGAGTTTATGTACCTTTTTAGCTTTAATAGTTTAATAGGCAGACCATATTTAAAAATATAAGCTGAGAGTAAATGATAATAAGCAAAGGTGTTGTAGTATTTACCCAACAGGTTTGCAAATTCTGTACTACTGTTGTAACATATTATTGTTTTGAATCTTACAGCATTTGGCTGGAAAAGACCTACAGAACTATCAGAACATAGACACCAGAAAGACATAGGCTGAAGACTCAGATAGTCTCGTTCAGATCTTTTATAAAGAATAATTTTATAAGGTTCACAGATATCTGAATTCATGTAACTTCCAGGGGACTATGATAAGTAACAAAAATGCCTTCTTAAAGCCTTCCACCTGCATTTGATTTTTGCCCTCCAAAAGAACGCATGGAAGATTTAAATAAAATAGAATAGAATAGAATTTTTATTGGCCAAGTGTGATTGGACACACAAGGAATTTGTGTATATGCTCTTAGTGTACATAAAAGAAAAGATACATTCGTCAAGAATCATAAGGTACAATACTTAATGATAGTCCGGGTACAAATAAGTAAATAAATAAAATAGCAATAGCACTTAGACTTATATACTGCTTTACAGTCCTTTACAGCCCTCTCTAAGCGGTTTACAGAGTCAGCATATTGCCCCCAACAATCTGGGTCCTCATTTTACCCACCTCGGAAGGATGGAAGAATCTTAAGCCTGTGAGACTTGCACTGCCAAATTTCAGGCAGCCAGCAATCAGCAGAAATAGCCTGCAGTACTGTTTAAGTACAATCTTATTCTGTGTAAATTAGGCAGAATAAACAGTTAAAGTAAAATGTACCTATTTACATTGATTTCTTAACTTGAGTCAGTGGGATTTTAATAATCTTGAATATTTGCCCTAATTGGAAAGAAGGAATTGGAAAATTCCCCTAATTGGAAAGAATTGTTAATTACCTTTTGTAATGAACAATTTTTAAAATTAATTTAGATGTTTGGTAAAGCTGAAAGCTACACCTACTTTTTTGCTTTAAACATAAAATTCAAAAATTCTTTTACAATTTTATGAATTACTTGGCATTTTTGGCTAGAATCTAGTCTTGATTCCAGTCTGCAGAAATGAGAATTGTATTAAGGGCCATTTGAAATGAAGTTGTTTTTTTGGACCACTACTGTATAATTTATCCATTGAGACATTTACTTTTGCACTCTATGACTAACCTTGGGCAAGTGCATTTATGTTGGCACAAAATAAATGAAAACTGCCTGCCAAATATAGACATTGATTAAACTTTGATCAGATACACTGAACAAAAGAACATTTTATACATTTTATATACCATATTTTTCGGAGTATAAGATGCACCTTTTTACCCCCCAAAAGAGGGTCAAAAACTGGGTCCGTCTTATACTCCGGATGTTACATTAGGGGGAGGGGGAGGGAGTTGGTGCAAAGGTGGCAGTGGTGGCAGTGGCGGCAACGGCGGCAACGACGACAATGGGTGGCAACAGACAGCTGATTGGCAGTATTCCACCAACTGCCAATCAAAGCTGCCGCCGCCAGACCATGGCAAAACCGCTACCGCCGCTGCTGGCCACCACCGCTACCCCCTCCACCGGACCATGGCAAAGCCACCGCCACTGCCGGACGATGGCAAAGCCGCTGCCACCGCTGCTGCCCACCGCCGCTGCTGCCGGACCATGGGAAAGCCACCACCGCCGGACCACAACAAAGCCGCCGTGGCCGCCGTAGCCACCCCATAGCAAAGTCGCTCCCGCCGCTGCTGGCCGGCACCACCGCCGGACCACGGGAAAGCCGCTGGCGGCGGACCACAGCAAAGCCGCCGCGGCCGCCCCACAGCAAAGTCGCTCCCGCCGCTGCTGGCCGCCACCACCGCTGGACCACGGGAAAGCCGCTGCCGGTGGACCACAACAAAGCCGCCGCGGCCGTCCCACAGCAAAGTCGCTCCCGCTGCTGCTGGCCGCTGCCGCCGCCAGACCACGGGAAAGCCGCTGCCGCCGTTGCTGGCAGAAGACTGCTCCCGAGGCAGTTAAGGAGCTGCCGCCACTGCTGCTGCCCAAAGCGAGCCACCTGACAGCTTTGAAGACCAATTTCCAAGTTTGAAGACCCCTGAGTTAGGGGTTAGAGATGCAAGGGTCTTCAAACCTGGCAAGTTTAAGACTTGTGGACTTCAATTCCCATTCCTGAGCTAGCATGACTGGAGGAGGAATTCTGGGAGTTGAAGTCCACTAGTCTTAAACTTGCCAAGTTTGAAGACCCTTGCCACCCCTAACCCAGGGCTCTTCAAACTTGGCAACTTTAAGACTTGTGGACTTTAACTCCCATTCCTGAGCTAGCATGACTAGAGGAGGAATTCTGGGAGTTGAAGTCCACAAGTCTTAAACTTGCCAAGTTTGAGGACCCTTGCCACCCCTAACCCAGGGCTCTTCAAACTTGGCAACTTTAAGACTTGTGGACTTTAACTCCCATTCCTGAGCTATGATGACTGGAGGAGGAATTCTGGGAGTTGAAGTCCACAAGTCTTTAACTTGCCAAGTTTGAAGTTTAGGGCAGGGGCGTGTGCATATGAATGTATGAATATGGTTCTGCATTGTTATAAAGGAAACATTATTGTTCTTTCTTGCAGAAAAATGTCAAAGCCAAAATGTGTAAAAAGTGTACATGGTTGTAAAAAGTATACATGGTTGTAAAAAGTATTCTGCTATACTGGTATTTTATTAAATAATATATTACTACACCATTTGGTTCAGAATACTTTTTGCCTTGTTTTCTTCCTCTAAAATCTAGGTGCGTCTTATACTCCGGTGGGTCTTACACTCCGAAAAATACGGTAATCATTTTTAATACACAGGCACAATATTATATATTATATCTCTTCAGTTATAGCAAGATATGTTTAATGAGCCTTATTGGGCAAATATATTGTGTATTTCCTCTTTAAGTTATTGTCTGCTAAGGAATGGAATTGTGAACATATATGTTTTTTTGGTTTTTTTGCCTATTATATTTTGGCCCAAAAACTTACCGTCGATTGAGTTGCTCCATTTGTTGGATTGATCCAGATCTGCGTATTCCATCAGGAGTAGCTGCAGCTGTAGGCCGTTGCCAAGTTGTGGTTCGATTTACATGATCCACATAAAATACTCGTCCATGACTGTCTATCCGAGCTTCCCAGTCTTACATTTGGGGGGGGGGAGTTGGGGTGGGAGACAAAAACAAATTAATTTTAATTGGAATATCCAAAATATAGATATTGGAAATTTAGCCTATTGATGTCATATTTGCCCTAAAATCTATAAAATTATGCAAACATTTCTTTTGATTCCATAAATCAAAAGAAAAAGTATATCGATCTATTAAGCAAAGTTTCTATCAAAAACATTACAATCAGCATAGGAGCTGATATATTAATCGTATTATATAAGCCATCTTGGTGAGATGCATGATGTATGACAGCATATATATGATTAATTTAATAAGTAACATGCAAACATTCAAGAACGTTTACTACATTCCCAAATTGCATTTGTGCTCCCACCCTCCTCTGTTCTGACTCTGCAATTACTGTGATCTAAAATAATCATTATGGATCCCAGATTTTGCAATGACAATTCAATATATGTAAATTTGTTAAATAACAATGACAATATTGTTACTGAGAGCCAGTTTGGTCTAGTGGTTAAGGCATTAGGCTAGAAAGTAGGAGACAATGAGTTGAAATCCTACTTTAGACATGAAAGCCAGCTGTATGACTTTGGGCCAGTCACTTTCTCTCAACCCAACCCATCTCACGGGTTGTTGTTGTGGGGAAAATAGAAGGGGGAAGGTGTGTTGGATACGTTTGCTACCTTGAGCTATTTGTAAAAATAATAAAAATGGATATAAATAAGTAAATAAATAAATAAATAAATAAATGTTATTCTTAAACAATACAGTAGGACAATTTTCTCAGATTTGCAAACTGATTGGTAAAGATTTAAAAAGAAAGACATTTTTGTCTATTAGGTGATGTTGTCATGTTATATATCTTCGTTTGGCCTTAGTGTGGAGATTTCTGAGCATTAGATTTCTTTTGGCTTTTATTAAATTAACAAGAACATAATCAAATCCAATGATTAGGTTGGTTAATACCAAGACTATGAATTATTTATAAAGGTCATTATTCAAATCTGAAAGGTGATAACGATGTGAAGTATTATAGATCAGAGCATGCCCTCTAGTGGGCAACATTTATTAATGCAGGACACTTTAGGAAAATTTTAACTAAAAGTATTAATTTTTACTTTACTCATTTTGCAGACATATTTTGCAGAAGGATTCAAACATACAAGAAATATGGATGGTTCACTGTCAAAACCATCCACATTTATATGATGCTTTCTGTCTGAAGATCATACAGGAAAACTTCAAATGAAGAGGTAATTTGGACTTGGTGAGATCCTCAGGATAGAATGCATTCTCTTCAAATAGTTGTCCTCTTCATCTTTGAAAAGCAACTGAAGATTTAACTCATCATAGCCACATTCTATCAGGATGATTTCTGAAATGAATTGGGACTTAAATGCACTATGATACCTGGGGGGAAATTCCTACAGCTGATGCATAACTATATTTGTAAAACATGAAATAATGAGATAAAATGAAACAAAGGACTTAAAGGGAAAGCAGAGGTAATTTTTCACTTACAGTGTGAGTTTCATGTCATTCTACTTTCTCAAAAGCAGGAAAAATGTACATTCAATCAAACCCAATGTTTCAGTCTTGTCTCTATTTCATGTTTTAGAACTGCCTTTTAAAAACAATACCTCGTCCTATAGATAATAATTTCCTCAAATAATTATTGGGTACTTTGTTATTGTTCAAAACAATGTACTTTAAAAATACACCAATATGCACATGACAAGAGAAGAAATCATAAACTGTAATTATGAAAACAACATAGAATTAAGCAAAACAAATCCAGCGAAAATCCTAGTGTATCTGTTAAAAAAAAGTATTTCAGGCATAAAAGGAAAAACAAAAGACAGATGGTGGCAGGTTATATCTTAGCAAACCTAAACTTTCTCTTGCGAGCTTGACATGTAAGTCAGAGGTGGGTTCCTCCCAGTTCGGGCTGGTTCGCCCAAACTGGTAGTGACCCGCTGGTGACAGCACGATGACATCACGGAACCAGTTCGGTCGGTGCCAGTCCATGGGCGCCACCATCTTTTTTTTGAAAAAAAAATTTGAATTATTTTTTATATTTTATTTCTTCTGGGGATATGCAGAAGCCGAGTTTCTGGCACTGTGCATACGGTCGCCATCTTGTTTTTGGCTTTTTAAAAAAAAATTATTTTTTTCGGATTTTTCAGCACTGCGCATGTGCCCATGAGGTGCGGCCACGCGGCGCGGGAGGAAGCGAACCAGCAGCGAGGTAAGTTAGAACCCACCCCTGATGTAAGTACAGGAGATATTGATTTTTACCTTTTAGATGAGTTAAATTAAATAATATAAAATCTGAATCTTACTTGGTGGGAGAGGCTCATCAACAGTTGGGTACTGATGGTGATCAGGTCTCAGTGAAGGAAGCTGGTTGATGGGCTGAGAATTATGGAGCAAAGGGCAATCACCTATGGATAAGAAAGTGCAGAAGTGCATATTCATTGAAAGTTGCCACACATTGATTGCAGATGCATTGTGATAAACACATATGATATGAAGGTTTGGGAATGATAAGGGTTGACAAATGTTTGGTGTATTAACAATCTAGAAATATTTATATAGCAGACAGGTACTGAAATATAAAAGCAGAAGAAAGATCTTTGGAGCATCGACGGGTGAAATTCCCACATGTAAACCCATAACAATTTAAAACACCAGGTGAGGATATAAATGTAATCTTCCTCAATTGGCACTAAGTTTTGTAAGTTAGAATTTCAGCTAGCATGGCAAGTGACTCTACTGCTAAGTATTATGTGTCTTCACATGGAGGGCACCAGCATAATAAAGGAGGATACAGCACATCTACGGTGATGTGGAACATATCATATACAAAACATATATTCAAGTCCAAAGGAAATAAAGAGAAAATTGGAGAGCTTAGTGATTCTAATCAGCCAATCTGTACTTGAAAATTTCTGAATTTGGTAGCTTCTTAAGAGTATTATTTTCTTCTATAATCCAGGTTTAAATTCTCCCTTTATCACCTGAGGTGTATTACTCATTAACAGAGAAAATAGACAAGGACTCATGGAGCTGAGAAAAAAATGTTTAGAAATAAGGCAGAAATCTTATGACCTGCAGTACCTAATACTCAATGATAAATGCTTAGGACATGGACTGCAGTGGCAACCATATATTTCTCACTTTCTACACACCATACATTTGATAGCTCATTTCCTATGTAAATTATCATGAAAGCACAATAAAAAAGAAAATTCAAGTCCCACACCTGCATTTAAAAGTGGATTTTTAAATCTGATATCCTATATTAAATAGACGTTTCTCTATATGATATGATCTTTATTATTTATTATTTCTGCCTAAGTTATGATATTCAAGGTCCTCCTCCTCCTCCAAATCTAACCTTCTCTTCTGATGCTTGGGCCTGCTACTGGAGACTCTATATTTTCTGCAGTTCCCTGTAGATTTGTTCCGGGAACTACCAATTCCTGAGGCCAATGGGCAGAGCTATCCAGCTGTTCCCTGTCCAACTCAGGGCTTTGACCTGAGTCTGGCACTGATTCAAAAGCACTATTTTCCTCCTCTTCATCATCCTGTGAAGAAAAAACCGTACTCTCAGAAATCTTTGCACTGTCAACAGAAGAGAACCTAGTATGGCTTGAGAATCGGTTGGCACTCTCATGGCCAGAAGTGCTGTAACAGGAAGTGCTGTAACAGGAGGTACTGTAGCAGGAAGTACTATAACAAGAAGTGCTATAACAGGATGTGTCACACACTTCATACTCAGGGTCACCATTTGGTCTAGGACTCAGTTCACTGTCACTTTCAGTTCTTGGCCCTTGATTATCCAATGTTTGTTCATTTAAATCAGCAAGGTGTTCAATGGAGGTGCTGCGCAGAACAGTTCCCTGGACAAAATTCTCTTCTACTAAGTTTTCCTGAGAAGGTTCAGCCAACACTGTTTCAGTCTCACTAACTAAATCTTTCTCAGATACTTCCCTTACTGTCAGTTCCTCGTCATTCTCTATTACACTGCCTTGTTGTTCCTCCTCCCCTTCTCCATCATCACTACTCAACTGGGCAGAAGGCAAACTGTGCAAGAGATTGTGTATTCTTATGTAGTGTGTACGAGGAGTTTCAGGCTCCCCACAAGCAGATGCAATCACTGTTTCAAGTTCTGACACAGGCAAGGAACAAGGCCTGCTTTTTCTTTTCACCATGGTTCTTAGTTGTAGCTTGCTCTCCTTTTCATCATCATTCTCATCTTGGTCCTCTTGGGCTGAAGCCCCTTCATCATCCTGATTCTTCTCTAAATCCTTGGTAACTTGAACATCCCCACTCACCTCATCAATAGATAAGGCTTCTATGCTGATAAAGATGTCACTATCTCCCTGAGTAACAGAATTAACTTTGTTGTTTTCTCTAACTTCAGACTCTGGAGGAGTGCATGCCAGCAAAGGTAGTCGTTCACTGAGATCCACAGCACTTGGGGAAGGCATTATTTCCACTGGTATAGATTCCGAGAGATTAACTGTGTCTGCTGGTACAGCATCATTCTCTCTATATCCTGCTACCTCTTCTCTGAAGGAGCAGCTCAATGTAGGTTCTTCAGCTCCAGAGTTGCCCACACTGATGCATATTAGTGGACATTCATTTAGCTTTTCTGAAGCTGCACTTTCTGAGGTCTCTATACTGTTGCATGCTGAGGTGTTAATGGGGCTTTCTTGAAGTTCAATTGATTCATGGTCTGCAGCAATAGAGACCTCTTCATCATCTGCTAGAAGCAAAAAGAAAAGATACATGACATATAAGTAAAATTGGGTATAAAAAATATAGCCTGGCGCTTCAAAAAACCTACATAAATATATACAAATATCTGTTAATTATAGCTCAGAATTAAGCTGCACCTCATATATTTTAGTAACAAGTGAATTAAATGCATTTATTAAATCAAATAATTTGGAATATCATATATAGACCAAAATGCTTAAGCAAGACATTAATTTTCTGTTATTTAAAACTGAATCCATGATTCATTATCAAATAGGCTAAAAGCCTATGTATCTGCTGGAATAAATCTGTACCTTGGAATAAATCCCATTGAATACAATGGGATTTTATTCTGAGTAGATATGCATAAGATTGTACTTTGAATTAAGGAGTGTTTTCCTATGTAAAAATGTAAAAAAAGAGAGAGAAATAGATCCATGTGTAAAATATCAACAGAAACAGTTTTTAATGGATTTATTTTCAGTTCTGTTTGGAATTAATCAAAAGAGTAATAAAGTTCAGTATTATTATTAAGGCAAAATGATATTTCTGATTTCATATGCATGTATGAGAAACAGAAGCCAACAAAATCCCCATGTTGACTCAGAATGCAATGTATATGTTTATTTTCTGAGTGTAGTTAATCTTATTACTGACTTCGCAAGACATGGTGACATTTAAAATAAACGATGTCCCATTTTTTTCCCCTTTTGCAGACAGACAGACAGAATCCCTGATAATTATGATTAAAATCCTGGGCCATGATTTTGCTTCTTGCTCATTCATCCAGGTTCAACTATATAAATTACAGGACTCTGAACTTTTGAAGATGATTAAAGATGTTTTTCTTAATTTCCTGTAAGCATGCGTACAGTACTGTTCATTTAAATAATTTCTTTTTTGTATTTCTGCACAAGGAATTAATTTAAAAGCAGTTATTGCTCCCTCCCCACACCCCACCCCATTCCAAGTTTCCAAAAAACTGTGAACAAAATGATGACTAAGCCATCAGGTAAGTCATGGACAGGGAAAATGACCTTTGATGAACTCTATCAAATTTAAATCTTCTAAATTTGAAAATAGCCCTCTTTAATCTTTTGTCTGAGGAATATGTCTAGGAGGAAGTCAGGTGGAATGACAGAGGCTTCTTAAAATTACCAAGTGAATTTCAGCCTTCAGCAGACATTTAATCTCTAGTTTCCTCTCTTCAAGTCCTGCACTCTATCTACTGTATTGCATTAGCTGGTTAAGTACAGTATTTAAAATTTTACTGTGATTGAAAATTAAAATGCAGAAAGCATTTGAAATTGTGATGCATAATTCAAAACATCCAAATCAGGATTAAATATAGAATGCAGCTATCAGATGTTCTGAGTTTCAGGAACATGCAGAAAACTAGGAATCTTTTATGATCTATAATGCTCATTTATGAGACAAAACTTTGCGTAACAAAATTATTTTTAAAAATTGCTTGATGATCAGTTTGAAAATCCGAACTCAGCATGTTATCAAATTATGACACAGAAGACTCCCTCAGTCCCTATCATCAATTTATTTTCTGAGACATGAGGAAAATAAAAGAAAATCAACTTCAGTTTCACATAACCAGGGGTCGGTTCCAACTTACCTCACTGATGGTTCGCTTCCTCCCGCGCTGCATGGCCGGAGTGCAAAACCCCCCGAATTTTTTTTAAAAAAACTCGCCGAAAACAAAATGGCGATGCATGCGCAGTGCTGGAAACTCGGCTTCTGCGCTTGCGCAGAAGAAAAATTTAAAATTTTTTTTTAAAAAAAGATGGCGGCGCCCACGGACTGCCACCAACTGATCCGGTTCGGTGACGTCATCGTGACATCACCAGAGGGTCGCTACCGGTTTGGGTGAACTGGTCCGAACCGGGAGCAACCCACCCCTGCATATAACCTATCAATTTGTTGATTCATTTCTTCTCTGTTCGAAAAGAAAGGAAAAGGGAAATTTTCCTATTCCAATTCAAGTTACAGTACATGAATCAGAATTTGTGAATAGGCTAAATAAGGCCTAAGTGAAGCCAAGCCTACTTGATAAAGAAAAATATCATATTTTTCTTTATCAGGAAAATAGGAGGACGAAGGCATATGTTCAATGCCTTGAGTTATTTGTAAAAGGAATAAAGGTGGGATACAAACAAACAAATAAATAATACCTGGATGAATTGAAGAAGTTATCTCAAATCTAAACTGTAGCTGGCCACTGACATGTTCTGTTGGTAGCCTTCGTCCCAGTGTGTAGCTAACAACCCTGTCTCTATTGGAAAAAAAGTAAATAAGAAGAGTATTACATTTTTATATATGGTATACCTGTTGCAACTGCTTCATATAAATTATTAATTAATATTCTTCATTAGACTTATTTGGAAAAATCTGATGAAAGCACATCATAGGGCAATGATTAGTTCTGAACCAAAATCTAAGTCCTAACACTTAAGCCTCCTGTACCAAAAGTACAGATAAATTTGGTCAATGCTAAGAGGCATAACATCAATATTTGTGCTGACAGTGAATTACAGAGATCCAAAAGGATGAAAGAAGTAGTTTTGCCAATCACAACAGTCTCATCTGTAGAAACATGGTTCTAGTAAACTTATTATCAGCCTTGTACTTAGCATTTTTTTTAGTCAAACACCACTACAATTTCCTTTTCAGAATTAATAGCTTCTATTATAGAAGTAGAGCACAGGCCGTATTTTATAAATTGGGAAGCATATAATATTACATGAGCCATTATGCATAAGATTCAATTGTGACTATTAATACAATATATCAGTGTCGTATAGAAATGCAAGCCACTATATACTGCACAGTAAGGTGTGGTAAGGCCTTGATTGTTTTATAAATGGGTGAACATGAAAAGGCATCCCTGTCCTGTATATAGAACACCTAGAATGAACAGCTATGCTTGAAACCAAATTATATACATTTCTATTAATTATAATATGTACTAAAATATAAACACTATCAAAATTGAATATATTATAAATGGCTATATAGTATATATGTAGAAATCAGAGAAGAGAAAGAAATGTTTGACTATGTTGCCTTTCTTAAGTAGATTGTTAGGTTTAACATTCTAACTTAACACAAAGAGAAGATAGAGTAAAACATAATGGATTTTCTTTTCATTGACATATTTAAAAGGCTAGACTGTTATCTAGGCTGTCATCCACACTACCATCTGAATTGATTGAAGATTCTATACTAAGCAGAAGATTGGATGTCTTCTATGATTAACCTGACATAAATTATTTAAAATGTTTATCCAAAGTAAGGCAATTAATTGAGATTAAATTATGGATTCCCCCTCCCCAATTGTGTAATTGCAATGGCAAACATCACTCTCCTTTTGATTCTTAGATATTCATAAAAAAGATAAAATTATGTTGCAAAGATTTACCCTATGGCATGTCTTTCTAGTAATCGTTGTACTGGCATGGAAAGCTTTCCCAGAAAACGCTTAATGATAGGTCGACTTTTTGCAAACTTGTCCTTCACCTCTATTTCTAGGACATCAGTGGGCAGAGAAACAAAGCTGAACAGCTGGAAAAGAAATAACACACAAAGGGAAAAATTACAGATGTTTTCCCTGCCTTTCCTACTAAATATCTGGATATGTATCTGATTATCCATCACTTCAGTAAGCCCCAGGTCAAATAATGGAAACCCTGAAGCCCATACATAATTCATTGTTCTCTATCAGTTATTATATGTTGCTTTTAATTTGGGGATGGGGGCTGACACATGCTGACAATATTTCAAATTGAAACCCTCGCTTGTCACTGTTTCTGTCTGCATCAGAAGTTCTGGGATTCCAGAAACTTTTAACTCCCTGAACTTCACTAATACTATTGTACATAAATGGCAACAAATGGCAGTAGATGATGGCTGAGGCCTGGGATGAGTCAGTTAAAAATCTGGCCATAATGTAAGTAAGAGGTAATTGCATGTGAGAAAGAAAGGCAAAGAGATGCTGCTTAGAGAACAGTCATATAAGAGAGGGCATAGCCCACAGCTGGATAGTGGGCAGAGGAAGAGGCTCAGAAGGAGCCCTCCCTAGTTTCTTGCTCTAAAAAGGAGTTGGGAGGAAATTTATCTTCCCAGATTTGTAAAATTTTGTTAATGTAACAATAAAGTAGAATTGGCTTATCTGGTCATGTTTCTTGTTTGATCTACTTGGTAAGATTTTGATAAATGACAAGATGAGAGCAAAGGGATGTGTCAGGAACAACACAAAATGCAAAGAAAAATATGGGGGAAAATATCTGGCTTATTTGGGAGCTAACCTCCAACCTCACTATAGATATCTTAGGGATATCACTTTTCTTTTATTCTTAACAGATTTTCCTCTTGTGAAATTTTTACAATTTTTGAAATTTTTATTGGAGCAGGAAAAAATTGAATTATTTTCTTTGTTCTTTATTAAATATTTGGTCACTGTCTTTCTCTTATTATTATACTCTTTAGCCAAAGAACCAGCAGTTTTCTCAGGCGCTTTGTAGAAGTATTCAGTTGGACTATACCATTCCCAATTTTTTCCAACCATGAGCACATCTTGAATATAAGGGAAATGTCAAAATATGGTACTACTTGAGAAGGATTGCTGAAGAGATGGGAACTGATGGTCTGATGGTGGGTTGCTACTGGTTCACCCAATCGGCAGCGTGGGGAGGCTCCGCCTACCTGCCCTGACTTCATCAAAAACGCTCTGCGCATGCGCAGAAGCATTGCGCGCGCTCCCAAACCGGTAGCAAGGTAAGTGAAACCCACCACTGGTCTACAAACTAGACAAAGACTGACAAGATACTAATATTTCAACATTCATAAGAAGGAAGGAGCCTACTATGACAACAGCTACTTCATATAGCAGAAGCCCTACTGTTCCTACATGGTTGCAGTTTGATGCTATCTAATTCAGAATAAATTCCTTTCTTCACTGCAGTTGTTAACTAGACTTCTATGTTTTGAATATCCCATGGCATTATTGGCTAAGATTTAGGACAACTCAATACTTCCTCATATCACATTTATAGTTGCTTAATATTCATTATTTCTGATCAAATATTCTAATTGTTTTTAGCCATTGCAATAGCTCATGTTGCATATTTGGTAATTTTTAAATAATTAAGAATTCTATGGCATTCTTGTGTAAACATCCAAGTTTTGTTTCAATGAATAATTCATGCCAAGACTTTGAGTGAGTGATGCAGATGTGAATGCTTAATTTTGACATAAAAATGCTTTATAAAGTAAGCAAGTTCTTTGGTTTCTTTCTTATGCCTTTTAGATTCTTTCTTATGCCAGTTATTCATCATGTTAATCTGAACTTCAGGCTTTAACTTAAAAGTTTTTAAGTGGTAAGTGTTCTAACAGGCTAGTATTTATTTTTAAAAAGAAAACACTTTATACAGTAAAACAATATTGTTTTTAGTCAAATCATAGAGTATCTGGGATGATAGGAAATAGAAACAGAAACAGAAATTTGCACTGTTGAACAATAAACTGGGACTACCTTGTGAGAGAGATATAGAAGGAGACAAGACAAGGATCCCTCTTGTCATCATTACTATTTATTTTAGTTTTGGAAGTGCAGAATAGAGACATAAAATGAGATGAGAGGATTGCTGGACTGAGGATTAAAAGAGAAACATACAAATTATGAGAGTTTGAAAAGAATAGAAATCTTAATGGAAAAAAGTAAGAATAGGGATTGACTAGTATATCTGGAAGCAATAAAAATCAAACCATAAATGAGGTACAAGCCAAGTATAAAGATCATGGGATTTAACAGAACTATATGATGTTAAAAATATTTCCTTTCTGAAAGATTTAATTATTACTCTGGAGATTTCAGTTGCATTTCAGAGATTCAGCAGTTTGTCATCCTCTAGTTTATGAAGAATTATAGAACACAACCTAAAGAACAAGTTGGAAAAACCTATTCCAGCCTTACAAAATGCTGAACATGTGAACTAAAAATAGTCAGGATATTGGATGCTAATTCCAAAGGGATGAATTATTGCCAGGAATACTTATGCACAAAACTATTGTAATAGGGCAGGTTAAGGGACCCCGTTTCCAATGGATAGTAATCATACTCCCTTCCACATAGCCTGAAATCATTTATTTTGCTTAGAAATGAAAGCGAAAGAGGTGTGGAAAGCATTTTAGAAGGGAGCTTTCCTAGCTTCCAGAGTAAAAGTAAAGGAGGGGAAAGATGCTTTCAGATTGCAAGAATTTCTTACTGTAACCTTACAATAAAGGTAGTATTGGTACTCACAGTTTGTGCTTCTGTACTATTTGAAAACATCAATTTTCTAATTCATTCCTAATGCTATTAAATTCTAGTTACTGTCTTAGCATTTAAAAAACATTAAGCAAGAAATTAAGATAAATTTTGCTATTTTAAAGATAAGATTTCACATTATTTAATGACCTTCCGTTGTCTGACTTTTTAGCTTTCATAGTTTCCACACTTTTTCTTTCTGCTGCTTTTTCCTCAATGCCATATTATTCTTGATTGATATATTTCCTTGTCCTTCTGTATTGAGGTTCAAAGTCTGTGTTCAACAGAACATGTCCTTTGCTAGTGTCTGTATTTTATTACAGAGACATTCGTATGACTGTCACATCACTATTTTTTTCTTCCTTTGAATCATGTCCAAAATTTCCTCCAATTTTCTTGGCAAGTTTTTTCAGAATTGTTTGCCATTCCTAAGGCTGAGAGAAAATCACTAGCCAAAGTCTGCCTTTGTACCTAAGGCTGGAGTTAAAACTCACATTCACCCAGTTTCTAGTTCGATGCCTTAACTACTACACTAAACTCAATTTTACTATTATTGCAGGGCACCTAGGGCACCTACAGGGCACCCAGGACAGTTTTACACCTCCCTGATACTTTTAGATACTGCTACAATGTTGCCCAGCCTGGTGAAGCAGTGATCAAAATGAGTTGGATGATAATTTGTGCCATAAACTAGCAGGGTTAATAAGCACTTACTTTACCATATTATAGTGCTCCGTAATTTGATATAGATTTCCATCTACAATAAACATATTTCAGATCAAATTTTGCAGACCTATCTGTCCTCTTTAATTTTTTAAGTTTAAGCTATACATTTGACACTACTGATTCATGGTCCAAACCCTAATCTATCCCTGGAAATATCCTGGTTGAATTGGCTACAGTCTCCAATATTGTATTTTTCCTATTGTATTTGATGCTAATGATATTCATTTGTAAAATCTGTATTTATGTTAATTGAAGCAGCTTTTGACAATGAACAAAGAATTATAGGTTCTTGGGAGGCGGGGGAGTAGCACTGCCTACAGGAGTAAAAGGAGATATGACTGCAAGGTATGCCTTTATAGAAGACATGCTAAGCCATATTGCTTCAAGTGTAACAGAATCATTGACAGATCATGTTTTTCAAGATATTCAATTATTTGCTTGACAAAAATCTTGAATATGTTTCCATATGAATCTAAGCAGAAGTTCTTGTGAACAGCAGCTAAGAAACAGCAGGACCTTCTCTATTTTGGCTGGGAGAAGCAGTGATACCGAATTCTCAAAATTATAAGGTGGAAGGAACCTAGAGTAGATCTAAATTTCCAAAAATGGAAATATTCAGCAAACCATGCCTGCAGTTATCTCAGGATTCAGTATGATCACTTTGGAAATAAAACTGATGGAAGCCACAGATTACTAGTTACATAATCAACATATTTGGAAAATGACTACTGATAGTCCAGAAGTTATTCAGAAACTTTAGTAAGGACAGGAAAAGGAGTAGCAGTTATTCCTCTAAAATAAATTGAATAGGAGATCATATCTGATATCTATAATAATTTTTCCTTTTCATCTCCCCTCCCCCTTTTAATTAAACAGTAGTCCTCTTAGAACCGTGATGGCACGTGTGCCAGAGGTGGCACGCAGAGGCCTCTCTGTGGGCACGCGTGCCGTCGCCAGCTGCTCTTCTGATTTCCGGTGAGCGCATGTGCGCCGGCCACCTGGTCTTCATGTATGCTGGAGCACCAGAAACCTGGTCTTCTGGTTTCTGGCGGTCCGGCGCAAGCATGCGTGCACATTCCGGTTTGGGCACTCAGTGCCGAAAAGGTTTGCCATCACTGTCTTATAAGGTTCTGATCATTATTGTGAGCAATTTCTTTGGTATCAGTGATGGCTTGGTCAATTTCCTCTAATAAGTGAGGATCTGAAATAACCTTGAGAATGTGTAAGCTTCCTGACAAATGTTGTAATATGGTAACAATTTGGAAGATAATGAGTGAACTACAACAGCTACAGAATATGCTGCTCCTCGAGTGGCTAACCACTAAATGAACAATTGCAATACAGTTCTTAATAGAGAATAGGCACTGAAAAGTCTGCTCAGTGGCATTTTTGAAGACTAAAAAGACAAAGATTATCAGATCTACAGGACTAATGTTCTTGGTATCTTCAACATGGAGTATCTAAGATCAAACTCAGTTTAGTTTACAGAAAAGGGATAAGTAATGCAGTGCAGAGAAAATATCATTTGACTCAATATGTCCAAATGTGGTTAAGAGTTCACATTCAAGCCTTCATTGTGTGGTAAAAGAAGTGAAATGTCTATGATTGTTCACTATTATTGCATCCATGGATTACTGTTTAGACATTTTAGGAAGAATTAACAGTTGGTTGCTTGAAAGGTTTATGAGGAATCTAAAAATAAATGTTTAGATTCCTCCAATCCCTTTAGATGTCCAATCCATTTTAGATTTCCAATCCCTATCATGTTTGATAGATTGGACATTTGCCAGGCAAGTTCAACAGTGATGACAGATATATCATCTTGCTACATTATTTGGGATAGTTTGGGGCCTGTGTATCCTGAGTGAGCAGAGTGATCTGCAATATAAGCTCTGCCACTGTAAGTTAGATCCATGTCTCATTTGGTAACTGAATACTTCCAGAAAGAGAGTAGGTATGAATGGTGTTTACTACATTCTTGGGTGAAGAAATTACCGTATTTTTCGGAGTATAAGACGCACCGGAGTATAAGACGCACCTTAGTTTTTGGGGAGGAAAATAGGGGAAAACAATCTGCCTACCAGGTATTCATCTGGCTAGCGTCCTTAGTCTGGTCAGCTTCAGCACATTATTTTATCCCCTGGTTAGGACTTAAAAAAACCTTCTTCGGAGAGAGTAACAATGAAAGAGCATGCAAGCCAGTAAGAGCTGGGAAGATCGTTAGCACCTGGTTAGGGCTGGAAAAAAACTTATTCAGAGCAGCTTCAGCACATTATTTTATCCCCTGGTTAGGACTTAAAAAAACCTTCTTCTGAGAGAATAACAATGAAAGAACCTGCAAGCCAGTAAGAGCTGGGAAGATCATTAGCACCTGGTTAGGGCTAGAAAAAAACTTATTCGGAGCAAGTAGAGCAATGAAAAAAAATTCTGCAAAGACTTAGGGCTGGAAAAACATTATTTGGAGAGAGTAACAATGAAAAAGCCTGCAAGGTAAGAGCTGGGAAGATCTGTTAGCACCTAGTTAGGGCTGGAAAAAAAAAGCTACATTCGAAGTATAAGACACACCCAAATTTTCAGCCACTTTTAGGGAGGAAAAAGGGCATTGTTACTTACCTGAACGCCCATTCTCGTAGGGTGGAGCTAGCCTCCAAGATTGGGATGACCTCATCCATCAGCCAATCAGGACTGAGTCTGACCTCATATAAAAGCTGTTGTCCTGTCATAATCCCCCTGAGACGAAGGACTAGGTCAGACCCATAGTTTACTCCCCACGCACACCCTCAATACAGAATTAAGAAAGGGAGGGACTTGGAGGCTAGCTCCACCCTACGAGAATGGGCGTTCAGGTAAGTAACAACGCCCTTTCTCCATAGTGGGTGGAGCTAGCCTCCAAGATTGGGACATACCAAAGCAGTATCGTCCCCTAGGGAGGGTTGTCACAAAGATAATTGACCTCCACAGGCGACATCACAGTCTGTAAGACCCTGCACCCAAAGTCTGCCTCAGCCGAGGCAAAGGAGTCCACTTTGTAATGCCAAATAAAAGGCAACGGAGAGGACCACGTCGCCGCACGGCACACCTCCTCAATAGAGACATTAGTCGTCCAGGCTGCCGAGGTGGCAGCACTACGTGTCGAGTGTGCCGTCAGGCGTGGTGGACGTGGAAGATCCTGTTGATGGTAAACGTCCGCGATAACAGCGCGGATCCAGCGACCGATTGTCGCCGCAGATGCCTTGCGGCCCAGCGATGTATGGTGGAATCCTACAAACAAGGATTCAGAGAGTCGAAATGGCGCTGTGCGAACGTTGTAGATCTTGATTGCCCGCCTCACGTCGACAGTGTGCCATTTCCGCTCAGCTGTCGTGGCAGGCGGGGAACAAAAGGAAGGGAGGATCACCTCCTGAGCTCGATGGAAGTACATGTTGACCTTTGGCAGGAACGTTGGGTCAAGGCGTAGCACCACTCGGTCAGGATGGAAGACACAAAGATCTTCCTGGACGGAGAGAGCCGCCAGCTCGGAGATTCTGCGAGCCGAAGTTATCGCCACCAAGAAGGCTACCTTGTGGGTAAGATGCTGCAGAGAAGTGGTCCGTAGCGGCTCATATGGAGCCTCGGTGAGGGCCAGAAGGACCTTCTGCAAATCCCAGGTGGGGTACCTGTGCACCACCGGGGGCGAGATGTTGACC
Source organism: Diadophis punctatus similis (assembly GCA_023053685.1). NCBI lineage: Eukaryota > Metazoa > Chordata > Lepidosauria > Squamata > Dipsadidae > Diadophis > Diadophis punctatus. The sequence goes on from JALIGW010000008.1 coordinate 11,562,927, forward strand.
GCCGCCTTCAGGAAACGGATGATCAAGGGATACGCTGATATTGGCTCGGAGGAGCGGCAGGAAAGAACTGTTGAGAGCGCGGCCACCCGACGGCATAAGGTGCTGGGCGACAGACCCTTGTCCAGTCCCGCTTGCAGAAACCGCAGGACGTGGATGACAGAGAGTCGACCGGACTAAGGCCGGCGTCTACACACCAATTGCAGAACACCCGCCAGGTGGAGTTGTAAATACGAATGGTGGACGCCCGGCGAGAGGAAAGGAGCGTGCGGATGATGGTGTCGGGGACTCCGCGTAGTGTCAGGGTGCGCCGCTCAAGCGCCAGGCGGTCAGTTGGAGCCACTGCGAATCCGGATGCCGCACTGACCCCTGGGAGAGCGACGATTCGGTCGTCGGGATTCTCCATGACGGGCCGGTCGACAGCGACTTGAGGTCCGCGAACCAGGCCCGTCGCGGCCAATGAGGGGCCAACAGGAGCAGCTCCGCCTGTTCTGCCAGCATCTTCCGAATAACCCGGGGAATGAGGGGTAGTGGCGGGAAGGCATAGAGGAGGCCCCTCGGCCAGGGGCAATGGAGGGCGTCCGTGTCCTCTGCCCCGTACGTCCGGTACCGCGTGAAGAAGCGCGGGAGCTTGGTGTTCAGCGGGGTCACGAACAGGTCGGCCACCGGCGTCCCGAACCGGACCGTCAGCTCCTGGAAGATGTCCGGATGCAGCATGGATGCGTCCACGTCGTGTCGGCTGAGCCAATCCGCCGTGCGGTTTGACACCCCCGAGATGTGCTCTGCTTTGAGAGACAGGAGGTGACGTTCCGCCCAAAGTCCCAGCTCTTTGGCCTCGGACAAGAGACGGCGCGACACTGTCCCACCCTGCCTGTTGACGTGGGCTTTGGTGGTAACATTGTCCGTCAACAGCAGGACATGCTGTCCGGTCAGGAGGTGTTGGAAATGCCGAAGAGCCAGGGAAGCCGCTCGGAGCTCCAAAAGGTTGATGTTGTCCGATGACTCCTGCTGGGTACAGGTGCCTTGTGCTATGTGCAATGATGTGTGAGCACCCCACCCGTAGAGGCTGGCATCCGAGGTCACCGTCACCCGGTGGGGCTCGATGAAGCTGGAGCCCTTGCTGATCGCCGGAGACCGCCACCAATGCAGGGATCGTCAGACTGCCGCCGGAAGCCGGACCTTGGCCGAGGAGTTGGATTTGTTCGCCCGCTGAAACGGCAAAAGAAACCATTGGAGGTCTCTGGAGTGCAGTTGCGCCCAAGGCATTATGTGTATGGCGGATATCATCTTCCCCAACAGGGAGGACAGGAGGTTCAAGAGTATCCGCCCCTGTCCAAGGACCTGCTGGGTCAGAGGAGAGACTGTGCTGTCTATCTAATGAGAGATACACCCTGCACTCCAGAGAGTCCACAATGGCCCCCAGGTGGGTGATGCGGGTAGAAGGGTTCAGGTGGCTCTTCTCCAGATTGAGGGAGAAGCCATGGAATTGCAGAGCGTCCATGGTGGCCTGTAGGTCCAGCTCTGCCTGGGTCAGGGAGGACGACTGGATCAATATGTCGTCTAGGTAACACTGGATCCTTATCGGGGCTACCCGTAAGTGTGCTGCCAGGGCGGCCAGGATCTTAGTAAAAACCCTGGGCGCCGAGGAGAGGCCGAACGGGAGGGCCGAATACTGGTAGTGCTCGTTGTGGTATGAGAACCGCAGGAACTTTTGGTGGGAGGGCCGAATCGGGACATGCAGATAGGCCTCAGTGAGGTCGATAGAGCACATAAAGTCACCCCTACGTATGCCATCCAATATGGACTGTAAATTATGCATCTTAAATTTCTTGTACACCAAGAACTTATTGAGGCGCTTTAGGTCCAGGACCGCTCTCCATCCACCCGACAATTTCTCCACGAGGAATAAATTGGAATAGAATCCCTGCCCTCGCTGGTCCTCCGGGACCCGCTGGATGGCCTCAATCTCCAGCAGATGCTGGATGGCGTCAAGCATCTGGGCCTGCTTTTGCGGGTTGGAGGACTGGGAGCACCTCATGAAGGAATCAGGGGGGGGTGGAGAGGAAGTCCAAGGCGAGACCGAGTGTTAGGGTCTCGCGGACCCAAGCGTCCATTGTAATCTCCTTCCGCCTGGCAAAAAGGTGCAGGCGACCCCCAATGGGAGAAGCTGGGTCCTCTATTTGTAACGGCGGAAGGGGCGACCACCTGCCTTCCGAAAAGGGCGCTTAGAGGACTGGTTGGTATTGGCCCTGTCCTGACCCTGATTCTGTCGGGTCGTTGCCCTTGGTCTATTTTGGTTGTATGAGGGCACCCTGTACTGGCGTCTGGGGAATGCCAGGGCGGGGGCTTGCGGCTTGGCCTGTGCCTTCCTGGTGGAATTGAGCAAGACCTTGCACTTGTCCTTAGTCTCGATTAGGTAGGGGTCGAGAGCCTCACCAAAAAGTGACTGGTTCTTAACCGGGGCCCCAGCTAGACGCCACTTGTGTCGACAGTCAGCGGGCCAGCTCCGCAGCCAGTGCATCCGGCGCGCCACCACGGATGTCCCCATGGTCCTGGCCGCGAACCGGGTGGCCTGGAGCGTGGCGTCCGAGGTAAACTGTGAGGCCGCGATAAGCTTGTTAATGTCCTGCCTCGCTCGGACATCTGATGAGGGCAGGTGCTCCTGTAGGGCCTTCAGCCAATGAATGGATGTCCGGCAAAAAAAGGATGCCGTTGCAGAAGCTTTAACGGCCCACGCAGCAGCCTGATGGGTTTTCTGCAGCGCCTGTTCCGTGCGCCTGTGCTCCGGGCGGAGCAGCTCCTCGGAGTCGCCCGGCATTTGTGCCGAAGAGTACAATGCCTTAATGGCCGGTTCCACCGTCGGTACTGGAAGATGTTGCGCCAGGGCGGTGGAAACATTGAAAAACTGCTTGTCGGCCGCGGAGGGTGTGACGCCGGCCGATGGAGAGGCCCACTGTTTGAGGACGGATTCCACAAACAGCTTGGGCACTGGCACCACTTCCACCTGGGAGGTGGTCTCCTCAAAGAGGGGTTCTCTCGTTCGTCCCCGGCCGGTGCCTGGTCCTTTGAGGAAAATTTGGCCGTGGCCCGGGCCTTGTGTAGCAGGGACTTGAATAAGGAAGGGTTAAATAACCCAGTCACTACCGGAGTCTCAGGTGCAAGGTCCTAGTCTTCCGATAGTTCCAAGTCCTGTGCCTGGTCCTCCTGCCCGTGGAGCAACAAGGGAGAATCCTGATCCGCATTGGCGCCCAATGGCATCTGATCGACGGGCGGGGTGGCTTGAGGGTGGAGGCGGAGCGGTTGGGCGGCCGGAGAAGTAGCCGGCGCCGTGGTGGCGCCGTGTCTCAACCCGGCCTCGATGCCCTGTGCAATGGCCGCCTGGATCAAGGCTTGCACCTCAGGAGTATAGAATTGTGAGTGCGCAGTAGTGGGCAGGTGTGCCTGTGCTGCGCTGCCACTGGGTCTGGGGTCCTCCCAAATGTCACCTTCCTCTAGGCACAGATCTGGATTGTCCAGGGAAAGAGTGCCTGAGGAGCGCCGGTCCCTCTGGGCAGACGTGCCAGAGGGCTCATGGTGCATTGGTGAGCTTGAGGCAGCAGGGGGCAGCATGGAGCGGTCTGAAGATTTGTGGGCCTTTCCCCTGTCCGCCTGGGTGCCCTTTGTGGAGGCCTTGTCCTTGTCCGAGGAGGATCTTATGGGGGAGCGTTCCCGGTGGCCTGTTTAGGGGGGAGGTGATTTTCCAGCCCCACCCTCCTTGTCCTTGGGCTGCCTGGGCTTATTCCTGCCCGAGGTAGCCTTGTCTGCCATGCTGTAGGCCGGGCCGTGTGCAGGCTATGGTAGTGCGCTTTTACGGCACGGAGATGCTGGCCGATGGAGGCAAAGCCGCAGGTCCGCAGGGCTCGTGGCCGATCCTACTGTCTGGCAAGGAGTATCTCAGGGGGTTCCTGAAGCAGCCCCCAGTCCGGCAAGGGACCGCTGCGGTCAGAACGAGTGCTGCGGCAAGGAGCGGTGGCTTTCCGACTTCCTCCGAGGCCACGGACCAGATGGCAGAGAGACGCGTCACCGGGGAATCCCCGGTGACGTCGGCAGCCCGAACTGTGGCTGCGCGGGTCGTCGGGAGGGCCGCGTCACTGTCGGCGAAGCTCCGATCTTCAGGAGACTGCGGCTGCGCAGAGGGAGCCGGCCACGGAGCCCGGAAGCAGCTGAGGGGCGGGTGAGCCGCTCCGCCGCACGGGAAATGTAGCCAGTCAAGGGGCGGTCTCGCAGCCGAAGTGCTGCCGAGGAGGCCGCCCAGCATCCAAGGAGGCCTAAATTGAGGCCAGGGACAGGCCCGACGGCAAAATAAGGGCCGCGAAGGTCCGGCCGGGCTCGGGCAGTCCCCAGTGAGGAGGGGCGGTCGCGCAGGCCGATATGCGTGCCGGATGGACCGCCAACGCTCGCCCTCACTATAGCACGCTCCCAGGGGGCAGATGTAACTCTGGAGGCCCAATGAAGGGAGCGGCAAGGGAGAGAGGCCAAGGCCGCTCAAGCGCAAGGCTTCTGCAGTTAGTTGGCACCCAATGGAGGCCTCTCTCCTGCGGAAGTGGCCAAAAGACCACCCTGGCTGCTGGTCACCCAAGCACCTGGCTTCTGTGACAGATGTTAGAGAACAGGAATGCCAGGCCGCAATGTGAGTCTGACAGCCAGCCACCTAGGTAGGCCATGGACTAGGCCGAAGCCTGTCTGAAATTTTCCAACACCCCCGATGGACAGGGAAGGTGGGGAATTACTCACATTTAATAAAATTGTTGATAGTTGATCGAGATGTTGTTCAGAAGAAGGGTGATAGTAACTGCGAAAAACTGGGGAGAAACAATCCTAGGCCTAGGACTGAGTTGAAAGAGGGGGATTATGACAGGACGACAGCTTTTATATGAGGTCAGACTCAGTCCTGATTGGCTGATGGATGAGGTCATCCCAATCTTGGAGGCTAGCTCCACCCACTATGGAGAAAGGTGCGTCTTATACTCCGAAAAATACGGTATGTGCTCCTTCCTCAAGAAACAATTGTTTGGTCTGGCTATTTTGGACAATTACTAGCCTGACTTCTACCTTCTGTTTTTAGGAAGGGTAGAAGTTCAGCTGTTGAAGATCCTGGAGAAAGCAATTATTTGCATTCTTTTCAGTCTGGTTGAAGCTTGAATATGAGGCTGAGATGGCATTGATTGCTAATGATTCATAGCAAGAATAGGGTAATGGAAGCATGGTCCTACTGGTCTTCTCAGTGCCATTTTATATATTAATCATGTATTATGTGCCCGCAAAGGGTTGGGAGTGAACAACACAATTTTGCAGTAGATCTATTCCTTTTTAACCAATTAACCCGTGAGAGTTCATGCCAATGGGTTCTCTGAAGTGGATTTAGTCTCTCTATATTATTTAACATCTACATGAAACCATTGGGAAAGTCATCTATCTGCATAGGCAGGTATCCTCAACATGTGTATAATTCACTCCAGGATTGAAAGGAGATGCTATTGAGGTTCCAAATTTATGCCAAGAGTCTGTCAGCATTTGGATGAGAAAAACAGTCTAAAAAAAAAAGAATGATTGTGAAGTTGTAAGTTCCTCCCCCCCAATTTTGGAAACAGTCTATCTCAGCTCTAGATATAGTTGCATATGGATTATGCAACTGGGGATTTTTTTTTTTTTGAAAAAGTTTTATACGTACAAAGTACAAGCATTTTTTCGCGAATAGAAAGATTTTGATACGTTCCTTGAGCAAACAAGAAAACAGTTTATTTGAATACAAACTTCTCAGTAAATGTCAAGTAAATTTCTTACAGCCACAACCAGCTATTCAATTCCTTTACACCTTTTCTACCCCTCGGGGAACTTTCCTAGCTTTCCTGACTAAATCTAAGAAAACCCAGTTCTTCTTTGGATTAAGGCCTATAGATTAGAGCACGTTTCACTGTTTATCTCTATCTACAAATAACATAATATATCAATAAAGTCCCCTGACCCTAGCACCTGCTTCCCACAGAACTGCCTAGAGCCTATTTTCTCTCCTGTTAACTTCCCTCTTGGACAGTTAAACTCAGGCAGAGAATCACTATAAACCTTCCCTCTTGGAAGATACCACAATCAGAACTCTCTCCTTAGCTCTTCCACCTAGGCCTTTTATAGTTCCTGGCCCTGCTATCTATGATCCGATTGGCTGGCTCCTTATGATGTAATCTATCCCCCCTCCCTTCTGGAGAACTGGGATAAACACCTCCCCCTTTCTACTTACCATACATTTAAAAGCTGTTTGGCTCCATACTTACTTGTGTATATAATTCCTTTTAACCACACTTTAACTTTATACAACAACTTAACTCTTTTACATTCAGTACCTGTATGTGGGCAGGAACTGGCAGCCAATGCCCCAGAAGACAAACTCAAGATCCAAAAAGATCTTGACAAACTTGAACAATGGCCCTATCCAGCAAAATGAATTGAATGTGGAGAAAAGCAAAGTTTTACATTTAGGCAGGAAAAACTCAAACTATATGTCAGAGGTGGGATTCTCATAAGTTCCTTACTGGTTTGCCCAGCGCGCACTTACTTGCTTCGGTCACACATGCGCCTTCCACGCATGCATGCGGCCTTCCGTGCATGCGCTTTGCTCGCACGCACGGCTTGAAAATGTGGCTAAATAGGATGGCATAGCGCCGGGGCGGGTGGGCAGGCCCACCCGCAGGTCACTACTACTGGTTTGTCTGAACCGGCTAATACCACCTCGTATAGATTAGGTGAGACCTGGCTCAAAAACAGTAACTGTGAGAGGGACGTTGGAGTCTTAGTGGATGATAATTGTCTTGGAGTCTTAGTGGATGGATCATTAGAGTCTTAGATTTTAAAAGAGCTGATTTTAATAAACTCAGAGAGAACTTGGGAAATATTCCTTGGATGAAAATCCTAAAGGTGAAAACAACTCAAGAACCTTGGAAAACTCTGAAAAATATTATCATAAAAACCAAGACCAACACAATACCACCGCGAAAGAAAAAACAAGAAATCCAAGAAGAAACCAGCAAAGATCTTTCTGACAAATTGAAAGACAAAAAGAACAAGTACAAAAAATGGAAAGAGGGACACATAACTAAGGCAGAATATCTGCAAATAGCCAGAATCTGCAAACAGGAAGTCAGGAAAGCAAAGGCTCAGAATGAACAAAGACTTGCAATGAAAGTCAAAGTTAATAAAAAAAAGTTTCTTCCAACATATAAATAACAAGAAAAAAATCAAGGAAACAGTTGGTCCACTAAAGAGAGAAGATGGCAAGGAAGTAAAGGGCAACAGAGAGAAAGCAGAGCTGCTTAACTCATTCTTTGCATCAGTCTTCATGCAAAACGAAACTATAGCCCAACCTATCAAAAACATAACTGTAAAAGACAGACTAGAAATAAAAGTTAAAATAAGCAAAAAAAAAATAGTAAGAGAACACCTGTCTGATCTTGATGAATACAAATCACCGGGAACTGACGGATTTCATCCCAGAGTTCTAAAGGAGCTGGCAGATGTTATCTCAGAACCACTGTACCACATCTTTCAAAAATACTGGAGCACCAGGGAACTACCAGAGGACTGGAAAAGAGCTGATGTGGTTCCCATCTTCAAAAAAGGAGAGAGAAAAAACAGACCCAGGAAACTACAGACCAATCAGCCTAACATCAATGCCCAGGAATATACTGGAAAAGATAATAAAAAAACAGATCTGCCAACATCTAGAAATGAGTAAAGTAATAACTAGCAGTCAGCATGGGTTTGTTAAAAACAGATCATGCCAAACCAATCTTATTTCATTCTTCAGCATAGTTACTAAATTAGTAGACCAGCAAAATACTATGGACATAATATACTTAGACTCCAGCAAGGCATTCGACAAAGTAGACTACAACTTGCTTCTTGGTAAGCTAGAAAAAAGTGGGATCGATAGCATCACCACCAAATGGATTCATAACTAGTTGACAAACCGTACTCAACAAGTAGTCCTTAATGGGTCTACGTCAGAGGTGAAATGCTACCAGATTTGACTGGTTCACCCAAACCACTAGTAAAAAATGCTACCGGTTTGGGCAAACCGGTATATTCGATGATCAGCTGTGCCGCACAATTTCCTGCTTTCTAGCTAATTTAAATCGTGCGGCACAGCTGATCACCCCCCTCTCGCTGTTCTACTTAACTTTGCAGACTCTGATGGCTTCAAAATGCTCCTTTTTCAGCGCTGCATGGTAGTGAAGCGAACCGGTAGCAGACTTCAGAGGATTTCACCCCTGGTCTACGACTCTAATGGCTTCAAAATACGCCTTTTTCAGCACTGCACGGTACTGAAGCAAACCGGTAGCAGACTTCAGAGGATTTCACCCCTGGTCTACATCTACATGGAAGGAAGGAAGCAGTGGAGTAGGTTCCATCTTAGGCCCAGTACTCTTCAATATCTTCATAAACAACTTAGATGAGGGAATAGAAGGGGAACTTACCAAATTTGCAGATGATACTAAGCTGGCAGGAATAGCTAACACCCTAGAACAGTGATGGCGAACCTTTTTTTCCTTGGGTGCCGAAAGCGTGTGAGCACACGCTATCGCACACGTGCGAGTGCCCACACCCATAATTCAATATCTGGGGAGGGCGATAACGGCCTTCCCCGCCCCCGGAAGCCCTATGGAGGCCAGAAATGGCTCATTTCCCGACTTCCAGTGTGCCCAGTAGGTTTCCTTCCAGTAGGAGCTGAAGTGGTGCAGTGGTTAAATGCTGCGACTGCAGGCTGACTGCTAGTTCAGTAGTTCAGCTGTTCAAATGGGCTCAAGGTTCACTAGGCTCAAGGTTGACTCAGCCTTCCATCCTTCTGAGGTCGGTAAAATGAGGACCCAGATTGTTGGGGGCAATATGCTGAACTCTGTAAACCGCTTAGAGAGGGCTGTAAAGCACTATGAAGCGGTATATAAGTAAAGTGCTATTGCTATTGCTATTCCCTGGAGCCTGGAGAGGGCGAAAACGCCCTCTCCCGCCCCCCCGGAGGCCCTCCAGAAGAGAAAACGCCCTCCCAGAGCCTCTGCATGAGCCGAAAATCAGCTGGCCAGCATGCACATGTGCGTTGGAGCTAAGCTAGGGCAACAGCTCGCGTGCCGGCAGATATGGCTCCGCGTGCCACCTGTGGCACACGTGCCATAGGTTCGCCATCACTGCCCTAGAAGATAGGCCCAAGTTCCAGATGGATCTTGACAGATTTGAACACTGGGCCCTATCTAACAAAATGAAATAGAAATGTAGAGAAAAGTAAAGTCTTACACTTAGGCAAGAAAAACTAAAAGTATACATACAAGGCTTAATAGCAGTAACTGTGAGAGGGATCTTGGAGTCTTAGTGGACAACCAGTTAAATATGAGCTAGCAGTGTGCAGCGGCAGCCAAAAAAGCCAATGCAATCCTAAATTGCATTAACAGAGGGATACAATCAAGATCAAGTGAGGTACTAATACCACTCTATAAAGCCTTAATAAGACCACCCCTAGAGTACTGCATCCAGTTTTGGTCACCATACTATAAAAAATATGTTGAGACTCTAGAAAAAGTGCAGAGAAGAGCAATCAGGATGATTAGGGGACTGGAGACTAAAACATACAAAAAACGGTTACAGGAACTGGGCATTGCTAGTCTAGTGAAGAGAAGGACCAGGGGAGACATGATAGCAGTGTTCCAATATTTGAGGGGCTGCCACAGAGAGAAGGGGAGTCAACTTGTTTTCCAAAGCACCTGAAGGCCAGACAAGGAATAATAGATGGAAACTGATCAAGGAGAGATTCAACCTAGACATAAAGAGAAATTTTCTGACAGTGAGTACAATCAACCAATGGAACAGCTTGCCTTTGGAAGTTGTGGGAGCTTCATCACTGGAAGCTTTCAAGAAAAGATTGCACTGCCATTTGTCAGAAATGGTGTAGGGCAGTGATGGCGAACCTTTTTTCCCTCGGGTGCCAAAATAGTGCGCGCATGTGCTATCGCACGCTCGTACGTGCCCACACCCATAATTCAAAGCCCCCCACTTGCCCCACCCTCCTCTGCATGCATGCCTGACCCCCCCCACTCCCCCATTTCCCGACTTCCAGTGGGCCCATTTTTTGCCCTCCCCAGGCTCCAGAGGCTTTCTTGGAGCTTGGGGAGGGCAAAAACGCTCCCCCCTGCCACCCCGGAGGACCTCCGGAGGCCAAAATTGTCCTCCCAGAGCCTCCGCGCGAGCCAAAAATCAGCTGGCGTGCATGTACATGCGCGCTGGAGCTGAGCTAGGGCAACGGCTCGCGTGCCGGCAGATATGGCTCCACGTGCCACCTGTGGCACCCGTGCCATAGGTTCGCCATCACTGGTCTATGTGTTTAAATCCCATGGCTAACTCTGTTTTCTGGCCTCTGAACAGACAAGAACACAGCTACACAGGATAAGAAAACAGGTCCTGGACTCGTCATTCTCTGAGCAGGTGTATCAGGGTGGAATGACATTCAAAAGATATCGGAGCAAACTTTGCCTGACGGAAGTTGGATTTTTTTGTACTCTTCTATGTCTGCCCTGTACTTTGCACAAAAACTTAATCTAGGGTTGGTTCTTTCATTTAAACCCTTTTCCATCCGAACGGACTCATGCAGCCCAAGAAATTCTCACCCATGAAACTTTCTGCAGCTCTTGTCCTTCTGGCCATCTTCCCACTCTCTATTGTTCTAGCAAGTAAAAGGCAACCAGGTAAGAACAATGCTGTTCTATCTCTTATGTTCATGTTGGCTCACAATTCGGCTTGTGAGCTGAGAAGCTTTTCTTTTGAAGACAAGACTTTCATGTTTGAAAGAGAATTTGATGGTAATTCTTTTGGAGTGCCTGAGTAGAACAGAGAATGAAAGGCTGTGTTTGGATAATTCCAAGCCAAAAGGTACAGTTAACAAACACTTGTGTATCACTATTTTATTCACTGTTGTTCAAGACTTTTTAATCAGAGCCTTATATTTATTATGTTCTCGGAGCCTGGAACAGCTGCAATTTTTGATTAAAGAGAAATCAGAATTTGTTCCTAAGGCATATTACAGGTTTATAGTCCAGAAGATCTGTGGAAGGGAAAAATTACAGAACAGATAGATATGCTTGTCCCGGAATAGAAAAGACTGAAGGGAGATATGATAGCTCCCTTCAAATATCTGAAAGTCTTCCATGTAACAGGGCAGGATTGTTCAGGGCTGTTCAAAAAGACCAAGTAAGTATCAAAAATGGAACAAATTTCTTTAAAATGTTGTAGTTTCTCCTTTGGTATAAAAAATTAAACAGATGATTGATTGATGATTATTTGTTAGAGATGCCAAAGTAGTGGTTTCAGCACTGGGCAAGGGGTTTGACTAGATTATCTCCAAGACCTCATCCAGCCCTCACATTTGCTGATTTAACGATTCCAGAAAGTGAAAACGGAGGTGACTCCAGCTTCAAAGAAAACCCAATTTATTTGAATATTTCCATAAAAACCACATATGAGACATAAAACAGTATACATTACATTTGTCAATTGGGTCTTTCACTTAGTATAATGGTTGAACATAGCTAGAGATTTAAGTACTCATCGATGGTACTCATCGTTAATTGGTTCCGTATGGTGCAATGAGTACCAAAATTGTTGAATACCAAACAAAAATGTTCTCATAAGGAATAATGTAGTGAGTCACAAGACAGCCGACACTGGCAAGTTTTAGCTTATGCGTTGAATACCAAACAAACAATGAGTACTGGGACAAAATTTTCACATCAATATGTTTTGAGTACCAAATTTGATGAGTTTCAAAGCAGTTGAGTACCAAAGTAGCACTATATAATGTTCCAGCCCATGGAAACCAGAGACTAGTCATATAGTACCACCAACCAAATCAAAGCTAATAGATCTTCTCAGTGATGTCTGCAACAAACCATGAAAATGCTAAAATAATGATATACAATAATGTCATCATGGTATTTATTTCTTTATTTGATTCGATTTGTATGGCTGCCTATTTCACACAAGGTGACACTGGGTGGCGTAACTGCCTACAGTCTAATGCAAATTCATATGTTACAACCGTTCCACAGTGCAGTCATTGTACACATGTCATTATTTGTTCTGAGGTTTTTGTCTGTTCCCTGTGGACATCCACAGATTGTGTGTCATTGTTAAATATTTGCAAAATCCCTGCTGGATTAAGCTAAGCCTCGTCTATCTGCTTTTACAGCTTCAAGAGGTTAGAAACTGGAACAGAACCCAAGAAGGAACATATCAAGGCCCAGCACAGATATAGATGGCCTGGTACTTATCATAAATGTGCTCGTGGCCCAGGGCCATATTTTAGTGGTCACCCAGCTTCCCATCCTATTTGACTATGTGATTGCCATCTGAATTTATTACCCATATTTTTCGGAATATAAGACGCACGGAAGTATAAGACGTACCTTAGTTTTGGGGGAAGAAAAAAAGGAAAAAAGGCCTCTGCCTCCCAGCAATTTGGCAAACAGCAAACAGCACAGATTATATACACTGTTTGCTGTGTATTTCTGTGCATTTGTGCTTGACCCATAGAAATAGCAAAGAATTGGAGAAATATACATTATGGCAGTATATTAGTCCCAGAAAGTTTTCTTAAATTTAATCACACTAACTCCTCCCAATTATTTAAATAGATCTACTCCAAACATGACTAAGTCAGGGTTTAATTCAGCTGCCTTATTTTAATACTAATACATAATACTAAAACAGGACATTTCAGATTATACTTTTACAGATCTTTAAAATTGATGTGGCTTTCTGGAAGGCTTTCTGCTATTTAAAAGAAGATACAATAGCACTGGGCCTCTTCAGAGCAAGAATTTATTTTAAAAAGCTTCTTCATTTTGTTAAGTTGTCTAGAACAATAATAAAGCAGTCTTTAAAAAATAAGTCTTATAATTTGAACACTCTACAAACATTTAACAAAATAACATATTAACAGAATCTGCCTCTACCTAGGATAGAACTCACAACCTCCTGACTGTGAGGCAAGAGCTCTACCGCTAGGCTACAGTAGCTGTAGCTTACATTGTTGCAATTTCATCAGTGTAACATTGCCAGCAGTTTATCTCCCAGCATTTTGTCTCATTACAGCCACCGTAGTTAGTTTCATTTTACCACTGTAGCTTGCAAGCCTGTCAGCTGTAGGTCGGGAGGCAGATAATCTCTTAGTGTGCTAATAAGGCTTTGCCCTGTTTGCTGCAAAGAGGAAAATTGCTGGCAGGCAGAGGCCAAAGGATGGGGGTGGCTGGGTGAGGCTACATTCGGTGTATAAGACGCATCCAAATTTTCACCCTCTTTTTGAGGGTAAAAAGGTGCGTCTTATACTCTGAAAAATACGGTAATACCATTTAATTAGTTAAATAGCTGGGAAGCTGACATGGTGCAATCAAAGAAATAGTCTTTACCATAACCATAATTTCAATAAATACTTCAAGGCCGCAAACAGGTGCATTATTAGAAAATAAAGAGAACTGAGTAGCTGCAGGCTAGTACCATTTTTGTGCCCACTTTTCTAAAAAAGAAACAAAGGTAAGCTGGGATGCTAAGGAGCACCCAGGAAGTGGGCAAGGGGGCTGCTGGGAAGCAGCAATGGGGTTGCCTTATTTTCTCCTCTTTTACAGCCATGCTGGGAATGCACACATCCTCCATGGCAGCTGTCACAAACATCCCCAGAATAAGTTCTCAAATTTGCTCATATTACCTAGTCCAGTGTTTCCCAACCTTGGCAACTTGAAGATGCCTGGACTTCAACTCCCAGAATTCCCCAGCCAGCTAATGCTGGCTGGGGAATTCTGGGAGTTGAAGTCCAGACATCTTCAAGTTGCCAAGGTTGGGAAACACTGACCTAGTCTGTTCTAATGACAACCCCAAGTCAAGCAAGGGTGCAACACAGCGGTCTGGCATTTCAAAAAATTAGTCTTAAGAGGTAAAGACCATCTGGAGTGGGAATTGATTTTATCCTTGGGATTAGTTGCTGAAGCTAAGGCATCCTGGATTTGTAAACTGTAGGTATCCTTGAAGGGTACCAGCCTTCCAGCATGTAATGAACCCAGAGCCAGGATGACACAGAAGTGCCTTCACTCCAGTCTCAATAATTGCCCCTTAAAGTACAAAGTGTCAAATCTGATGCGAAGAACATTTTCCAGGACGCAACCGGACTTCAGATACACAGACCTGCATCTTGCAAGAGGGTATTTGCAAGACCAAGTGCATTGAGATCTGGGACCTGCTAGAAATGGATCTGGGGACCTGCAAAAATGGGGAACAGAGATGTTGCCGCCCTCAGAAATTGGTAAGGAAAACAGCAACTTTCGCACAGTATACCTTGTCCCTATAGTGAAGCAAAGCCAAAATAGGTCCTTGTATCATCCCTACCAGACTATAAATCATGGTGCTACTTAATTATGATGGTCACATTTTACTAAATTGCAAGCACCTCTTTTAAGAAACTTAAGACTGTGTCCCAAATGTTTCCTGATGTCAAAAGTCATATCTAATGAAGAAGCTTCAATAGTTAATTCAGATCAGTCATGCAGTAATAGAAGCTCTATTCCAGTGATGGCGAACCTTTTTTTCCTCGGGTGCCGAAATAGTGCACACGCGCGCTATTGCACGCGTGCGCGTGCCCACACCCACATTCAATGCTCTCCCACGAACCCCTGCTTCCCCATTTCCTGACTTCCGGTGGATCCGGTAGGCCCATTTTTTGCCCTCCCCAGGCTCCAGAGGCTTTCTTGGAGCTTGGGGAGGGCAAAAACGCCCTCCCCTGCCACCCTGGAGGCCCTCTGGAGGCCAAAAATGCCCTCCCAGAGCCTCTGTGCGAACCAAAAATCAGCTGGCGGGCGCCCACATGCACGCTGGACCTGAGCTAGGGCAACAGCTCGTGTGCCAGCAGATATGGCTCCGCGTGCCACCTGTGGCACCCGTGCCATAGGTTCGCCATCACGGGTGTAGGGTCTCCTGCTTGGGTGGGGGGTTGAACTAGATGACCTACAATGTCCCTTCCAACTCTGTTAATCTAATCTAATCACTTGAATATTAGCCAGCAATGTGCAGCCGCCGCCAAAAAAGCTAATACAATCCTGGGTTGTATAAACAGAAGCATAGAATCAAAATCCCATGAAGTATTAGTACCACTTTATAAAACCCTAGTAAAACCACACCTGGAATACTGCAACCAGTTTTGATCACCATACTACAAAAGGATGTTGAGACTTTGGAAAAAGTTCAGAGAAGAGCAACTAAGAAGATCAAAGGCTGGAGACTAAAACATATGAAGAATGGCTGCACGATTTGGGTTTGGCTAATCTAAAGAAAAGAAGAATTAGGAGTGACGTGATAGCAGTATTCCAGTACTTGAGGGGCTGCCAGAAAGAAGAGGGGGTCATATTATTCTCCAAAGCACCAGAGGGCAGGACAAGTAATAATGGATGGAAACCAGGGGCGGGTTCCTAATTTTTTTGCTACCACTCTGTGGGCATGGCTTATTTTGTGGGTGTGGCTTGCCAGCCATGTGACCGGGTGGGCATGGACCTCGGGAGCTTGGCAGCGGCCGGAGAAGCAGGGGGGCATTGCCCACCCACAACGCAGCCCCCCACAGTGGGAGCAGCAAGACCGCGGCAGCAGTTCTTCTAGGAGGCTCCGGCCAGCCTGAATGCTTCTCCCCATTCGATGATCCTAGGCTCCTGCTGCCCGTTTCCCCTCCCCTCAGCATCTCGAGAAGCCTCGAACGTGCAAAAATGCCTGGGATCATCACCGCGCATTCGTGGTTTCTCGGACTGCTGAAGGGAGGGGAATGGAGATAGCTCCTGCTGCCCATTCTTTCAGCGTCTCACGTGCTCCCTCAGCCATCCTCCCCTGCTTGGACTCACTGTGGGGTAGGAAGGCAGCGCACGCGCAGTGCCGGAAGCTCGGCTTCTGGGCACGCGCAGAAGGAAATTTAAAATATATATATTTTTTTTTTAAAAAAATGGCGGCACCCAGGCACTGGCAACCGACCGCACCGGTACTGTGACATCACCAGCGGGCTGCTACCGGTGCTATAGAGTGGACCGCACTGGTAGGAACCCACCACTGATGGAAACTAATCAAAGAGAAGCAACCTGGAATTAAGGAGAAACTTCCTAATAGTGAGGACAATTAACCAATGGAACAGCTTGCCTCCAAAAAATTGGGGGCTCCATCACTGGATGTTTTTAAGAGTCTAGACAGTCACTTATCTTAAATAGTATAGGTTCTCCTGCTTGAGCAGGGGGCTGGACTAGAAGAACTTCAAGGTCCCTTCCAGCTCATTCATTCTAAATTCTACTCATTTTACTGATATATTAAGTCCATGGAAGTGACACTGGTTGCCAGTCAGTTTATGAATGCAAATTAAGATGCCAACTGGCCAGTGGTGGGTTCCTACTGGAGCTGTCCGGTGCGTAGCTCCGGTAGGGAGTGGCCAATTGCACAATTTGCACGCGACCGCTCTGGTGCCATCTCTGCCGATCCGTCGCGCGCGTCGCCATGGAAATTTACTTTAAATTTAGCAGATTACGCTCCAAATCTGAACTCCCAAATGAGAAGCATGGAGGGTGATGAATGAAATGTGAAATGGAATCTGGGACACAGAAAGGATATCAGAATAACCTCCTACAAAAACTGCTGACTGTGTCACTGCTAATTGATTCCAATTTATACAGCTCTTCGCAGCTTCCAGCTTTATCTGATTGTCTGAAATTTCTTATTGACAACTTAATTCTTTGTATTCATATATTCTAAACTGAATCTATCTGGCATAAATAGGTTTTTGTTTCTTCTCCCTGTATTGTTTGACCATCTTACCTTATTTGCTACTATAGACCAGGAGTGAAATGCTACAGGTTCAGCCCGGTTCGGGTGTACCGGTAGCGGCCGGTGGTTCGGAGAACCAGTAGTGGTGGCAGCGCAAGGCTTCGCCCACCTGCCCGGACATCGCCATTTTCTTTTTAACCCTCTGCGCATGACAGCGGCCCAAGCCACAGTTGAGTGAATGCATTGTCATGGCAACTCGCAGAGCTGGCGGCAGCCCGGCCCCAGCTCCAGCCCCAGCCCCAGCCACCTCAGCCTTTCCTCCTCTTTTGCACTATGTGGGTGAGAGAACTGAGCGCCCGAAAGAGCAGAAGAGCAGCCCGAGTTTGATGAGAGCGGTGGGGAAAAGGAGGGAAGAAAGGCTGGAAGGAGCGATTTGGACTAGGGCTTGGGGGGGGGCAAGGATCCCAAGCGGGCGGAAGAGGGGTGCAAAATTGGCTTCGGGATTATGGAGGATGAATTCTCCAGCTACAACAGCCTCTATGACACTTCTTCGCTTCTGCAGTTGGCAAGGAAAACCGCCCCCGCCAAGCTCCCAGCTTTACTACTTGGAGAAAGGATCGGGCCTTTTCGGGGCTTTCTCTCTGTTGATCTTTAGTTTTAGGTTAAGGGGAGAACGAGCATTGGCTTCACCAGCACGATCTTATTTCTGCCTGACCGAAAGAAACGCTGGGTGTTTTAGTTAGCTTCACGAGAAGGCGAGGGAGAGGGAGAGAGTGAGAGCTGTGCCTGCCTGCGGAGACTCTCCCACTACAGGGTTGCATTGACGGGTGTCTGATAGATAATTGTGAAGATTATGGAAAAGAAAGTAAAAAAACCCAACAATCTCACCTTGTGTGTGTGTGTGTGTACGGAGGGAGGAAAGCAGTTTCTATTTCTGAGTTTAACTTCAAGGAACCACCCTGCGATTAAATGCTGGTTTGATTGCCCTGTTCCCTTGTTTCATGGTCTTTAGTTGTAAATAAGCAAGGAAACCATCCACACTTATAAAGAATAAGTGTATATGTGTTTGTGAATCATATTAAAGATGGTCTTTGAAGTTTTATGTAATTTGGATGGTGAATTTTGTTCGTTAGCATACTGCACTGCATGAAAGATTTATGGTTTCTTGTACAGTTATTTTTAAAGTAAACAAAAGTCTTGAGATGGAAAATATGTTGGTTTCTAAGATGTGTAGTTTCTGACCTGTTTCTTTGAAAATATATTAAACCAAATGGTGTTTGGGGTGGTGATGTAACAAAATGCAGTTTGATTTACAGGAAACTTTTGCAATAAACATTTAAGACAGAAGACCCTTCCTGTATTGAACTAATTGGATAATATATTATTATGGTTTGTCAGTTGGACTTAATAGGACTAAAATGGAATTTAAAGAATTTGTAAACATCCTAACTGAGTATTGACTAATAGGAGTTACATGTGAATACATACAGAATGTAAAGGTTTTGCTGTTCACTTAGAAAATCTTTGTGATTTAGAGTGCATGTTCTTTGCCTGAAGAAATTGTAATAGATTACAGTGTAGTTCACATATTATTTATATTTGTGTTTGCAAAAGTAAGAACTATATATAATAGCTTATTTATGTTGGACTTCGTTAGACTCTATTTTTGGCAATGAAAAACAGAAAATTACTCTTTTAAATCAGCTAAAGGTTGGGATTATTTAAAGCAATTTTTATACTGTGTTGTGGAATTAAATATTGGGTTTGCAGCTCTTTTTCATTGTTTTCATTTCTGTTTAGATCTGTAGATATAGTTAAAATCAGTACAGTTAAGATCTGGGTGTGACAAGGAATGGCTGGGAGGGGAGGGGTCAGGCGAGGCACCCCTTGACGTGAGTGACATTGAGTTGGCCACACCCACCCTGTCACATGACCACCAAGCCACGCCCACAGAACAGGTAGGGAAAATTTTTAGATTTCACCACTGCGGACTCATTCATACCGTTCTAAAAGGAAGCACCATGAAGTGTCATACTCCAATGTTCTTCTGACATTTGAGTAAATTCCATATGCTTTTAGGTATAAGGATAATGCATTTGGGGTTTTGCACATTATTCAATTAAATTTATGTTACCTTATCACCACCAAAAACATGTTATTTGTTTTTGCTTTTGTTCCGTTATTTGTTATATTTGTATTAAATAATGGCATTCAACCAGTCTCTAATTATGTTCTTGTAATGCCAGACTCTGCATTTATTTATATGTTTTACTGTAATAGATTTGGACATGTTGTGAGCCGCCCAGAGTCCCTCGGGAGTTGGGCGGCATACAAATCTATTAAATAAATAAATAAATAAATTTAATAATTATTTAATAATTACCAGCTTCACCAATATCCATTTTGTCGTACAAAGTGCACAAAAGACTAACTTAACATTTGACTTAGCAACAAATTAAACAATTAAATGAAATTTAAGGAGTACAGAGTATTTATATCTGTCCTTGCTGGCGCCTACTTAAATAGAAACATTATTTAACTTTCACAAAGCATAGCTTATGAGACAGCATACTCTCCTTCAACTAGTTTAGTTGGATCTTGGATAATGAAATCTTCCTGGAGGAGAGGAGGATCTTGAGATAATCCATGTGTACTCCAGACAGTCACTCTTCATGTGTATGAATTTGGTGTTTTGCTCTTGGTTTATGAGTTGAGCAGTTGGGAATTGAGCAAGAAACAAGCTCAACTTGATTGAGACTCATTTCTTAATCATTTTACATTTGCTTTTTATTGCCTTGAAAATATAAAGACCCTTGGCAATGGAAAATTATGTAGCAATTACTAGGTGACTCACCTTTTCCTTAAAGAAATAATTTTTAAATGCACTTTTGAAGTTTGGGAATATTACTTTTTCGATTAAACAGCAAAAGGGAACCGATAAGGATTGAGATGGACTATAATTTTAAATAAATCAGATGAAACCTTCCCATTGGAAACTATGATTGTTTGGGTTTCTTTAGAAAAAAACACGATAGGATGGGGTTTTGACATTAAGACACCAAAGGGAGCTAGAAAATAATAAATAGTCCATTAAAAGAGAAGGGAATTTAAGTTTAATAAAAATGGAGCAAAATACTTTAACAATGGAATATCTGGTGGATATTTGAACAACGGTCTTCAATGTTATCTCATACGACAGTGTGTTAATGAAGTTACAGAAGAACAAACTATACCATATCAGTCTGAAATTATTTTGAATATGGATTTAAATGTGACATGTAATGAGGATATGGAAAAGATGTATTGGATATATAAATGAAACCAGTTGATATTTCATTGCTTAAAGGAAATATACCAAATGAGAAAAGTGATGTGGATAACTTTGGATAGCCATAAAAATGCAATTTGGCATGAATTGTCTGACACCAGGGGACTGAAAACTATCAATTATAATTACGAGGACCAAGCTGGTTGCAAAAAAAAAGAACTTATGCCAACAGGAAAAGATGAAAGCCTAGGCAGAAGTTTCTATTTTAAGTAGAAAATAGCTTTGCAATGAAAGGCATGTTCAAAATGCAAGTAAATTCTTGAAAATTTGCTCTCAAAAATTTGGATTGAATTCTTTCCAAAGAAATGAGTTCCAAAAAAGAAGCTGGGCTTAAATCACACCCAAGGAGATTTTAATCATTGCATTTATATACTGAGATTCTTTGGAGAAATAGAAGGCTTGTAAAGCCAACACTGGTTTTTGTGTGTGTGTGTGCATTTAAAGTAACATAGTCAGTATGAAATTTAGAGTTGCTCATAGCATGGAAAACAATCTCCAGATATTTAACAGTCTTGACTTGTTCTTTTAAATGGTTATTTAATTGCTAGACATGTGCCATTAGGGCACTTAGCAAAAACAATGATCTTAGTTTTAGAGTAATTAATTTCTAGCTGTTATTTTTAGAGTGTTTAGCCAGTATACAAAGCAACCATTTCAGGACAATTATGTTGGATAAAGCAGCATGACATCATCTGCATACAGAAGAACAGAAATCTCTTTATTTCCCTATTTTGACAGATGAACAGATGAGCTTTCTGTTTGTCTATAACTGTCTTTGGTCCAGTGTCCTTGGACATTATATCATAACTTCACCTGGGAGATTTTATACAACTTATACATAAGAAAAAATAATCAATTGAAGAAGAGTTCAATTTCTTTCATAGTTTGGATCCAAAGATGAAATCAAAAGCATATCTAAATGCTGTGTGTGTAGAGTGATATGTGAACTCTAGAAGAGTAATTTTTAACTAAACACTGTGTTTTTATAGGGAAAAATGGGAAGAGTGAGTTAAGTCCTTGAAAATGGTGGTGTGTTTTTTTAAATGAATATATAAAACACTAAAAGCGAGTCTTTTCTCTCTATAGAAGAAAAGATCAGCCTATGCCAGCAAGAGCAATCTTGCCTCTTTTTTCTCTCTCTAGGCATCCTTATTTCTTTCTTGGCCATGGCTTACCTCTCCTTGCCAGATGGGATTGACAGTGTTACACATAATCTTGGATCTTTTTTCCTGTCCATGATGTGGAAGAGCTGGGAAGATGCTATGCTTTCCAGGCTGGATTGAAATTTTAAGGTAAGGATCCGGATTGAAGAACATGCCTTTCTTCAAACCAAAAGCTTGGAAATCTGCAAAATGTTAGATATCCATATTAGCATTATTTATATTCTGTTAAACTATTAGTCATATTTATCATTTGAAAATTTTAATTGTGTATCAAATTAAATAAATATAGGTGGTCCATATTTAGTGACATAATTGGGATTGGCAACTCAGTCATTAAGCGAAGCAGTCACTAAGTGAAACCACGACTGTGTTTATGATCTACAAAGGTTTTTAATCTGAGGATTGATCATAAAATTACTTTTTCATCATTGTTGCTAAATGAAGACTTTCTCTAAGAATAGAATAGAATAGAATAGAATAGAATAGAATAGAATAGAATAGAATAGAATAGAATAGAATAGAATAGAATAGAATATTGCATGGGCCAAGTGTGATTGAACACACAAGGAATTTGTCTCTAGTGCATAAGCTCTTACTGGGAATAAAAAACAGCAAAATAATATAATCATAAGATACCAATAAGAGAAGGTAGTAGAAATGAAAAGGATAGTAGTAATATAGCCTTACTAAATGGGAAATATCCTTAGACATAAGACAGTGCTGTGGGAATTATGTGTTTAACAGAGTGATAGCACTAGGGAAAAATTGTCTTTGTGTCTAGTTGTTTTGGTATGCATCCTGAAGGGAGGAGATAAAACAGTTTATGTCTAGGATGTGAGGGGTCTGTAGATATTTTGTCAACCCTCTTCCTGACACATGCAGTATATATTCAATAGAAGGCAGGCTGGTTGAAATTGTTTTTTCTGCAGTCCTTACTTTCCACTGAAGTCTGTACCTGTTCTGTTTGATTGTTGTACCAAACCAGACAGTTATAGAAGAACAAATGATAGACTCAATAATTTATCTGTAGAACTGTATCAACAGGTTTGATAACTAAACAAGATTCAAAACCAGTGAATTAAGTTTTTATTATTGCTCTGAGATGTAACTGAATAAAAGCACCTTAAAAATCATGGTAGCATTCACAATATACTCAATCAGGGCAAATGGTCTGATGAAAATAGATGGGGGCAAAGATGCTTCAAATGCTGAAAGAATAAAAAGAATGTGGCAGCCAAGGATGAAGCTATGTAAGAAAATAGAAAGAAATTTATGTTCAGTAATACAAATCAAGAATAAAAAAATATTTTGAGAAATTGAATCCTGAAGAATCTAGAAAAAGTCTTCCATGACTTCTTGAATAGCTTATAGAAAGGAGAAAAGAATGAAAAATGCATCCTCCTTTTCATATCCTGAGGCTCTGGACTGGCTAAACTTCATTATGGCTAGTAGAAGAATATAAATAGAAGAATGAACATGAGCCACATTGAATATCCATGATGGGAACCAAATCATGATAAGTAAAGTTGCCAGATACTCCTGCTATAGATTGAAACATTTGTATAACCAATATACAAAGAAGTGCAATGCTGTCCACTTCTAAAATACATTTCTTGGGTTTATATGAATCAAAGAGGAAGAAGACACCCTGTTAAAATTCTCTATGAATATTTTTCAATGCAATCTATTGAAGAAGAGAATTATTACCAGTATATTATAGATCATTTCTGGTTGTTTATAAATCATAGACCTCTGAACGTGGTATATATCAATCTGTTTGAAAATGACAGCCAAATTTTAAAAACAATTGAGAACATAAGAAATAGATGAAAATTATTTTTCACTCATTTAAAAACTAGCACAAATTGCATTACATAACACAGATCAATTTTTGGAGGTTAATCTATTAAAATGATGCAGTTAGAGACACAATAATAATCGACACACACAGAGACACACATATGTATGTATTATGCATGTATGTTTATTTGGAGATAGAGCAAGTTACTGTTTTATAATATACAGTGGGGAAAAAAGTATTTAGTCAGCCACCAATTGTGCAAGTTCTCCCACTTAAAAAGATGAGAGAGGCCTGTAATTGACATCATAGGTAGACCTCAACTATGAGAGACAAAATGAGAAAACAAATCCAGACAATCACATTGTGTGATTTGGAAAGAATTTATTTGCAAATTATGGTGGAAAATAAGTATTTGGTCAATATCAAAAGTTCATCTCAATACTTTTTTATATATCCTTTGCTGGCAATGACAGAGGTCAAACGTTTTCTGTAAGTCTTCACAAGGTTGGCACACACTGTTGCTGATATGTTGGCCCATTCCTCCATGCAGATCTCCTCTAGAGCAGTGATGTTTTGGGGCTGTCGCTGGGCAACACGGACTTTCAACTCCCTCCAAAGGTTTTCTATGGGGTTGAGCTCTGGAGACTGGCTAGGCCACTCCAGGACCTTGAAATGCTTCTTACGAAGCCACTCCTTCGTTGCCTGGGCTGTGTGTTTGGGATCATTGTCATGCTGAAAGACCCAGCCACATTTCATCTTCAATGCCCTTGCTGATGGAAGGAGGTTTGCACTCAAAATCTCATGATACATGGCCCCATTCATTCTTTCCTGTACACGGATCAGTCATCCTGGTCCCTTTGCAGAAAAATAGCCCCAAAGCATAATGTTGCCACCCCCATGCTTCACAGTAGGTATGGTGTTCTTTGGATGCAACTCGGCATTCTCTCTCCTCCAAACATGACGAGTTGTGTTTCTACCAAACAGTTCTACTTTGGTTTCATCTGACCATATGACATTCTCCCAATCCTCTTCTGGATCATCCAAATGCTTTCTAGCAAACTTCAGACAGGCCCGGACATGTACTGGCTTAAGCAGGGGGACACATCTGGCAATGCAGGATCTGAGTCCCTGGCGGCGTAGTGTGTTACTGATGGTAGCCTTTGTTACGTTGGTCCCAGCTCTCTGCAGGTCATTTACTAGGTCCCCCCGTGTGGTTCTGGGATTTTTGCTCACCGTTCTTGTGATCATTTTGACCCCACGGGGTGAGATCTTGCGTAGAGCTCCAGATTGAGGGAGATTATCAGTGGTCTTGTATGTCTTCCATTTGCTAATTATTGCTCCCACAGTTGATTTCTTCACACCAAGCTGCTTGCCTATTGCAGATTCAGTCTTCCCAGCCTGGTGCAGGTCTACAATTTTGTTTCTGGTGTCCTTCGACAGCTCTTTGGTCTTCACCATAGTGGAGTTTGGAGTGTGACTGTTTGAGGTTGTGGACAGGTGTCTTTTATACTGATAACAAGTTCAAACAGGTGCCATTAATACAGGTAATGAGTGCAGGACAGAGGAGCCTCTTAAAGAAGAAGTTACAGGTCTGTGAGAGCCAGAAATCTTGCTTGTTTGTAGGTGACCAAATACTTATTTTTCCACCATAATTTGCAAATAAATTCTTTCCAAATCACACAATGTGATTGTCTGGATTTGTTTTCTCATTTTGTCTCTCATAGTTGAGGTCTATGATGTCAATTACAGGCCTCTCTCATTTTTTTAAGTGGGAGAACTTGCACAATTGGTGGCTGACTAAATACTCCCCCCCCCTCCTGTAATTGTATATAGCAGAACAGCGACAGTGGCATAATTCAGGGAAATAACTTTTAGACACACACACACACAACCCTGAGACTACAATCCCCACTATTTCTAATCAGCATATCTATTCCAGATGTTGTTCAACATACAAGACAATTCCAAATGGATGAAGTTGGACTTCATATTGACTAATTAACTTGTATGAAGTTAAGGGAGCTAATTCTAAAGAATAATATACAATAAACTTTAAAATATGTATAACAACAAGACTGATATAAAGAGCGTTGTTTTATTAAAGATTTCAGTATTTTTTTTTGTCATAACACTTAAGCTCTACAAGACTGGTCTAATCTGAATACAATAATCCCAGAACAAAATCCCTCTCTTTTGTTGCCACCTATCTATGAAGAAGAGAGGATGTGGAGTTTACAATGTAACAACATTAATTACTAAAATAAGAGGAATGTCTTCAAAAATACAAATATACTTTTTTGGGGAAAGTGGACAACAAATTAACCTCGGGATCCTGGTGATATTTCACTCATGTATTAAAAAAAAGGAAATGTTTTAATGTTTTAATGCTAACAGATATGGCTGTTTTTAACTGCTTTCAGAAATAATAAAACAATTATAATTAAGTAATTTTTAAGCCAGGAAAAAATGCTGAGAAGAATGAAGGCATATAGGTTTGGATCTTTATAGTAATTTTCAAAACCTGCATTCCAAGAAGATGCAGCAATTTCTTATTAAGAAGGCCAGAAAATACTCTAGCCTGCTTGAAAGGCAGCTTATCAACCACCATCATTTTTTGCTCTACAAAAGCTCAGCTAGAAATGAGACCTAACCAGACAGATAAAAAAATTAAGGAAAGAGAGGATGTGTTTCTTAGTAGACAAAATCTGATGGGATGGAAAGCAGGAAAATCACCATCTTAGACCAATCTTCCAAAGAGATTTGCTGTGGAGTAAAAAAAAGGGGAAGATCTATCTAAAATACAAATATATTAAATAATGAGCCCTACATTTAATATGACAAGGCTTTTCTTGAGCCATAAATGTTTTGTCTAACAATGTGACTTTCTTACTATTAATTAACATTTATTATAATAATTATTTTCTACTCTTCCAAATCTTTTAAAGCCACTATTATGTGGCTCCTGATCAGTTAAAAGGGAATGTTTTTCAATAATTTAAATCTACCATAATGCTTTACCCAGAAGTGGGTTCCTCCCGGTTTGGACCGGTTCGCCCGAACTGGTAGCAACCCGCTGGTGACGTCATAATGACATCACCGAACCGGATCGGTCAGTGCCGGTCCATGGGTGCCGCCATCTTTTTTTTTTTTTAATTTTTTTTCTTCTGCGCATGTGCAGAAGCCGAGTTTCCGGCACTGCGGACAGGTCACCATTTTGTTTTCGGCTTTCAAAATTTTTTTGGGGGGGTTTTTGCAATGCGCATGCACACGCCCATGAGGCGCAGCCACGCGGCATGGGAGAAAGCGAACTGGCAGCGAGGTAAGTTGGCTTTACCTAGTGACATTTCAAAGAATATGATACAGTTTACTGTATTTGCTCATTTTTATGATGCCTATAAGCACATGTCTTTAGTATTTTATTTGGTAGTTTCCAAGGCAGTGATAAATGAATTAATATTAGAGCAAGGAGACACAATAAGAAGATGGGTACAATAAAGAATAAAATAAAATATCTAAATTATGGTCCAGGGAGGTTGACTGGCAAGAACAGATACTGCTGTACACTGAAAAAATATTGGCAGCAGCATGATTTTAAAATTCTAGTATGAACTAACTATGCCTCTTCCTTTCTCCTTAGAAGACAATGATTAACAAACCTGAAAAAGATGCCTATACCCACAAAATTGTCATGTAAAACTGAACAACGCTTACCTTACTAATCTTGATGAGAAATATTAAAACATTTCCTCCTCTTTAATATATAACTGAGATATTATCAGGACCCCAAGTTTAATTTATTATCTATCTTTGCACAGAACTACTTTGCGTCTTAAAGACTTTCTCTGGATGTTTTAAAAAAAACCTTTCCTCTTATTTTAGTAAATAATGTTGTTACAGTGTAAACTGATCGTTCTGCAAGGTGCTCATCAGATATCTACTCCAGGTGCTTTCTTATTCATAGATAGGTGGCAATAAAAGAGAGGGGTTTACTCTTGGAATATTGTATTCCTATTAGTCCAATTTTATTGAGCTTAGATGTCATGACAAAAAAATTCACTGGAACTTTTAATAAGATAATGCATGTTAGAGAAAAACATACCTGAAAGGGAGAAACTGATCAGCCTTCTGCTTCCATGCCCTTGGCCTGAATCTTCACTAGTGATGTTTTTAAAAATCTGTAATGAAGAGAAAAATATCAAAAACATCAATACTTTTTATAGAGTAATATTGGGTAACAACTTAATCCAAGAAGCACCATCAAGGAGAAATCAATGATAAGCATTCATTAAGCAACTATTGATTAAAACACTTCTGATAAATCCATGCTTTCAATGTAAAGAGGCCACAGGGGAGCTTCATCCCATAGAAGTTTGGAAGACAAGGTAAAGAATTACCATAATTTTATGCATTTGGAGAAGGAACTTTCTCTTATCTTCACAAATCACAATTACTTATTACAATAAGTTAAATGACTGCCATACAGGTGAGGGTTTTGCACTCATTACTAGGCTTGAGAACAATGAAATGAAATATAATCTCCTGTATGTCAAACAAAATACCTAATTCATGTATTTCACCATAAAGACTAAAATGAGGTTTACTGCACCCAGTTGCATATCCTGAGTAATTTTTCTTATTATTTGTGCATAAAGTGCCAGATGTACACAGTTCTAGCTGTCCAGCTTCGGATGATCTGAATAGGAAAGTTGTAGGTAAGTCCAACAACAGTATATCTCCAGCCTGAGACGTCATCAATTTAATAGGCAATTTTCAGGGGAGAAAAAGAAAGGCATTCAGTTGTCAAACCAGCAATCTAACTGCACATTACCTATTAGGATAGTGTGCCAGATTTCACTGGATTTGCTTTGCTTGATTCAATTTGTATCACATGTTGCTATTATTTGTTCTTAACAGATCTCCTTGTATAGGCATTTTCTTGTGTGTGTTTTTCCCAACCATCCAATAAAGTGCAAATAAGCCCATCAAAATCAGCATTGAAAAAAAATGGTTTCCATATGGGGTTTCTTCAGGGCTAAATAATTTATAAAATAAGGAGGGGTGAGCAGTACCTATTCCAACTAGCACATTTTATTTAAAGGAATAAAGGAATAAGCTGCTGCTCACAAAAGCTTCTGCCTTTTAATAATACTCAGAAAAAATGCTACCAGATTCCTTCTGATTTTTTTTTGCCACCACAATCTAAGAATGCTATGCTCCTATAATGTTTATAAAATCTCATTACCTATTTTGGCCATACTTTCTCTTACAATGATGTCCACTCTAAGTAGGTATCAAGTTGGACCATGTTCTACTATAACCAAGCATTTTTCTCATATTCTTTGCAAGGTCAACGACAATTATTGCTGACACAGGTTTTGGGTCAACCACATTTTTTACTTCTTGTGACTAGAGAATTTCAGCAGGTGGCAGCATTTCTTCTCTAAGCAGGGTCAGCCTAATTTGTATTTTAGGAGGGAATTCCACAAAATTCCACCTGGGGTTTCTAGGCTTACCATCTTGACTGAGTAATTTGGGGGGGGGGGGGAGAATCATGGAAAAGGATAGTGACAAACACTTTAATTACGCTGGTAAGAAAACCCCAGGAACATAAACCCCAGGAACTAAGCTCTCAACTCAAGGGCATTTTACCTTTAGTCTGTAAGTAATCAAGATGCAAGTGATTCATTTAGATTTTAAATAAAAGAAAAAGTTTTGGGTGATATTTTAAAACATAAAAAATAAAGAGATCTTTTTTTCTAGAGCAGTTCTGCATTAATAATCTGACAGAAGTATTGTTCGGAAAGGAAGACAACACACTTTGTTTTACTTGGTTTGAAGTCAAAGTAAGATTTGAAACTAATAATACCCAGAATTCTCTTTCATTAATCTTATGCCTTTAGTAATACACTAGTAGCTGGATACCTGTGCTTCGCTACGAAACTGAACTTCTTAGCATGGAATAGAATGGGCGTTTACTTACCGTTGATACGCCCGTTCTCGTTGGTTGAAGCCAGCATTCAGTGAGGGTTGTCCACAGCCAATCACATCAAGGGCTGAGTCTGTCAATCAAAAACTGAGCCTCTGTCCTCCTCCTCCTTGGATATTGGCCCAGTTTAGACGAAGCTGAAAGACAGACTTGACGTGGAAAGGAACAGTGTTAACCGAACAAAAAACAATACACTGCACCAATAGGAGAGTAAGTCACACCTCAGACTGCGGAATTAAGTAACAAAAAACTGGATTTATTAATACAACAAGTAGTAGAGCAAAAAACAGTGTAGAACGTATTCAATAAGAACCAAAGAACATAAGGGAGGGTCTGAATGCTGGCTTCAACCAACGAGAACGGGCGTATCAACGGTAAGTAAACGCCCATTCTCCATTGGAGGTTGAAGCCAGCATTCAGTGAGGGACATACCCAAGCTACGAGTCCCGAGGGAGGGCAACTAAAGCAACCACTCCTCCCCAGTGTCTACTAGGACAGAGGCACAGCAACCTGTTGAAGCACTCGCCTGCCGAAGGCTGCCTCTGTAGAAGCATAAGAATCAATTTTATAGTGGCGTATGAACTGAGTAGGGGAAACCCAAGTAGCAGCCCTACACACTTCCTCAAGTGAAGCCCGAGTCTTCCATGCAGCCGACGTAGCGGCGCTGCGGGTGGAATGGGCCGTGATAGTCTCTGGTACCGGCTTTCCAGCTGAGGTATAAGCTCTAGTGATTGTGGCTCTGATCCACCTCCCTATGGTAGGGGATGAAACCTTGAGCCCCATGGAACGGGGAAGGAAGGCAACAAACAAGGCCTCTGATTTACGAAAGGCCGAAGTACGGTTGATATAAGCCTTCAAGGCACGCCTCACGTCCAGAGTATGCCACTGACGCTCTCTAGGATGACGTGGGTGGGCACAGAAGGACGGGAGAATGATTTCCTGGGAACGGTGAAATAAGGAATTTACTTTGGGAAGGAAGGAAGGGTCTAGGCGGAGGACCACTCTGTCTGGATGGAAAAGACAAAGGTCCTGCCGAATAGAGAGAGCTGAGAGCTCGGAGATACGTCTGGCTGATGTTATAGCCACAAGGAAAGCTACCTTGTAAGACAGGAGGCTAAGGGGCGCCTCTCTTAAAGGTTCAAAGGGGGGACCGGTTAGGGCCTCCAGGACCAGGGGTAGGTCCCAGGTGGGAAAACGGTGCACGACTGGCGGGCAGATGTTGGAGGCTCCTTTAAGGAACCTATGCACCGTGGGCACATGTGCCAGAGAGGGGCAATTTGGGCAGGAGAGAATGGTGGAAAGTGCGGCCAGTTGGCGTCTAAGGGTGTTAGGGGCCAACCCCAAATTTAGTCCTTTCTTGAGGAAACGGAGTAGGAGAGGAATGGGCACATAAAGAGGAGAGATACCCTCCAGTCTGCACCACTCACAGAAAGCCTTCCAGGTATTCTGATACACTCTGTTAGTGGAAGGACGCCTGGAGGCCAAGATGACTTCGATGGTGTCCAGATCATAATGTTGTCGTTTTAAGACCTCCCGCTCAACCGCCATGCGGTCAAGCGTAACCACTGAGGGTCCGGGTAAACCACTTCCCCCTGTTGGAGCAGATCCGGAAGGGGGGGCAGTCTCCACGGGTGACCGCGGGAGAGGAAAAGGAGGTCCCCGAACCAAACCCTGCGTGGCCAGTGAGGGGCAATTAGAATCACCTCCGCAGAATGTTTTAATATTTTCTGGATGACCCTGGAGAGCAGAGGGAGGGGAGGGAAGGCATACAGGAGTCCCTGGGGCCAAGGTGAGCGCAGGGCGTCGACTGCTTCTGCGCCTTCCATCGGGAAGCGAGAGTAGAACCGGCTGAGCTGTGCATTCTGTGGGGTAGCAAACAGATCAATTAAAGGTAAACCAAATCTATGAACAATATCCTGAAACACCCCTGGATGTAGTTGCCATTCGGTCTGATCTAAATCCCGACGGCTGAGCCAATCAGCCTGCTTGTTGGCTTCCCCTGAAATATATTCCGCTGAAAGGGAAATAAGGTGTTTCTCTGCCCAGACCCAGAGACAAGGCCTCCTCAAGCAGGGCCGCTGAACGTGTTCCCCCTTGCCTATTAACATGTGCTTTGGCCGTGACATTGTCGGTGAGGACCAACACATGAGAACCTTCTATTCTAGTCTTAAAGCTCTTTAACGCTAAACGGATAGTGCGAAGTTCTAGTAGGTTAATGGGGCATTTGGATTCCTCCCTAGACCAGGTACCCTGGGCCAGTTGGCCCTGAATGTGTGCCCCCCAGCCTGAGAGGCTGGCATCTGTGGTTACTGTAATTCTATCTGGTAGGAGGAAGGAAGAGCCTTCTTCCAAGGCTGAGGATGTCCACCAGACTAGGGATTGTCTAACGTGAGAGGGCAAACGAACCCAAACTGCAGGGGGGGACTGACCCGGGGGAATAAGGGGAAGTAAGAACCACTGCAATCTACGGGAGTGCAACCGTGCCCAGGGCACGATATCGATGCACGATATCATTTTTCCCAGTAGTGTGGCCAATAGGACTAGAGAAACTGATGGACAGCGGTTGATATTACCTATGATGACCCTAATGCTGCCCTGTCGCTCGGGGGATAGGAAAACCTTGCACTGCTGGGAATCTATAATTGAGCCCAAATGGAGAATTGAGGTACTAGGAACCAGACAGCTCTTACGGTGGTTTACCGAGAAGCCATGTCGTTGGAGCTCGTCCAGCACTACTTGCACATGACGCTCTGCCAAGGACCTGGAAGAAGCCTGAAGCAGACTATCATCCAGGTAGCACTGGACCCGAACTCCTAAGGAACGAAGGTGAGCCTCCAATGCCACCAAGATCTTTGTAAAGACTCGGGGGGCTGAGGAGAGGCCAAACGGGAGTGCTCGATACTGGAAGTGTCTTCCAGCAAGGCAGAAACGGAGAAACTTCCTGTCTGTAGGTGCTATGGGGATGTGGAGATATGCTTCGGATAGGTCCAAGGAGACCAGATAGTCACCCCTATGGATACCCTTGAGGATGGAACGTAGGGATTGCATTTTGAATTTGCGATATTTAACAAACTGGTTTAACCTTTTGAGATCCAGTATAGGTCGCCAATCCCCGGAGGGTTTAGGGACCAGAAAAAGTATTGAGTATACTCCTGCTCCCCTTTGTTCCCTAGGGACCGGTTCAATGGCCCTAATCTCCAGGAGATGGTGGATGGCCTGTTCCATTAACCGGCGCTTTTCTGGAACTCCAGAAACATGACAGGGTATAAAACTTGGAGTGGGCCGTGACCAAAATTCCAATGATAACCCAAAACGGATAGTTTGTCTAACCCAGACGTCCTGAGTGGTCAATTCCCAGGTATCCGCAAACCTGGCTAGTCTACCTCCAATTGGGAAATCCTGAGATAAATTATTTGTCTCGTCTGGAAAACTTGTTACCCCATCCCCTATAGGGACGTTTGTAAGATCTGCCCCTGGCCGCTCTATCCTGGTAAAAGGACCTTTGGCCATACTGACCTGGGGTTCGGGGCAGATTGGAACCCTGGTCAGCCGATCGAAAGGGCCGTCTAGGATATGGGTTATGACGGAAAGAACCTTTTTTGTTATAAGTTGGAAGGACCTTCCTACGATCCTTAGACTCCACCAGTAACGGGTCTAAAACCTCCCCAAAAAGGGATTGACCCGCAATCGGCTTAGATGCCAGGCGCCATTTTTGGCGAGCATCGGCAGTCCAGTTCTTGAGCCAGTTCACCCTGCGACCTGTGGTGGCAGCCGCAATGGATTTTGAAGAAAAGCGTGCTGCCCTGAGTGTAGCATCAGCAGTAAATTGAGTTGCAGCTATGACTTTATTGAGGTCTTGATGAATGCGAAGTTCTGATGAGGGGATCCACTCCTGGAGCTGGCGCAGCCACAAGAGAGACGACCTGGCAAAGAAGGATGCAGAGCAGGAAGCGCGAACCGCCCAGGCCGAGGCATGGTGGGACTTTAGCAGGAGTTGTTCTAGTCGACGATCATCCGGTTTCAGGAGCTCCTCAGCTTCCCCCGGTATGGGATTTGGAGAGTGGAGCGCAGCTACCGGAACATCCACCGATGGAGGGGAGAGTAGACCCGTCAGTTCAGCCGCCGTATTAAAGAATCTCTTGTCCTGCGCAGAAGGCATTGGTCCTGAGGTTGGAGCCACGAACTGTCGCTGCATGTTGTCCAGGAATATCTTGGGCGCTGGAATAACATCCAGCTCTGTCACCTGTTCTTCAAAAACCGGAACTTTGGATGAAGAAGTCGCAGCATCTGTTGTTACTGGAGCAGAGGCCAGGCCTGCTACATTCCTGGCCTTATGTAGTAACGACTTGAATAAGGCAGGTGGGAATAAGCCCACTGAAGTGGGTTGTTCTGGAGCGAGGCCTTCATCCTCTGATAGTGCTGTGGGATCACACTCACCCTCTTCCAGGGTGGCAGGTCTGATATCCTCACTGGAATCATCAGATGAGTCTTCAGCAATGGCTGCCCCCCTGAGGGACTGAGAATGTGCATGACTAGAAGGCCTAGATGGAATGGCCTGGGCAGAGGCCTGTATTTGCTGGAATCCAGCTAGGCACTGTTGCACTGTTGCTGCCATGACCATCTGCCAGCTTGGCTGATCAGGCTGATGTGAAGGGCCTGCCTGAGAAGTCAGGGAGCTGGAGGCCACACTAGCAGGGGGCCTAGCCGCCTGTGTCCAGTCTATGGTGGGAGCAGAGGCCACAGGGATATCTGGTCCAAATGCAGTAGCAATCTCCTGCGGATTTCCCTGGGCAGAGGAGACCAGGCCTCCTTCCCCCCAGACATTGGGGTCTAAGAGCGTAGGAGCTGGGGCATCCAGATTGTGGCCTGGATCACTACCTGGTGTTTTGGAGGTGCCATGGCCTCCTCTTGCTGATCCGCCCTGTCCACTATGCGCTGTAGCGCCCGATCACGCCTCCTCTCGTCGCGTTCTGCAGCCTTAGACCCTTGGGTCGATTTAGGCTGCTTGGCTTCTATCGGGGCAGGAGTAATCTCCTCCCCAGAATCGGGCCCTTTCTGCGTTCTTGCTGGCCTCTTCGGCTTCGCCGGAGCCTTCCCAGCCTCAGCCATCGTGAATCAGCTAAAAATAGCGAGTTGCGCGCGCCGCTAGATGGCGCTGCGCTCCCAAGATGGCGACCGGCTCAGGAGGCGAAAGGGCGGGAAAAACAGCCAAATTTGAAAAGATCGGCCGGCGCTGAACTTAAAAGCCGCGCCGCCGAGTCTCCAGGCTAAAAGAAGCCGGCCGCAAGATCGGCCTTACCAGAAAAACAATCTGTGAGTCTTGAATTCTCCCCTGTATCTGTGCTCCTTAGGAGCTTTGGTAAGGGAGTGTCCCTCCAGCCTCATCGGAGTGCAAGCACCGGCCGATGGCAAACAACGCTCCCCTCAGGGCTTGCAAGCCCTTTCCCCAGACAATGAGCAGAGGGGGAAGAGGGGGGGCAGCTGGAATCGAGGCGTTTAACAGCCACAAGTGGCGATTTGTTAATGCCTGGGGACGGGAGAAGGAAACAGTTTCCTAACTGTTGTTATTTTTCCTTTCTTAACTAAGTCAATCCTCATGCATTTTTCTTTTTTCTTTTTTTTTTAAACTTACAGTTGAAGCAAGCAGTCAGAGAGGTGTAAATCCACGTCTAGCCTTTTTGAAGGGCTGAGTCTAAACTGGGCCAATATCCAAGGAGGAGGAGGACAGAGGCTCAGTTTTTGATTGACAGACTCAGCCCTTGATGTGATTGGCTGTGGACAACCCTCACTGAATGCTGGCTTCAACCTCCAATGGAGAATGTCTAAACTCCCAGCCAGCAGGCCCGATGAGTCATGTGCTGGCCAAACCCACTGGCAGTTGGAACAGAGTTCTTTTCAGGTGGGGAGGGGGAGTAGAACGTTTAACTCCTTAGCATCAGAGTGTGTTAATAACAATATAAGAAATAACTAATGATCTGATAGTCATTTTGAAAAATCCTTACTTAGCAAGCACCTAGAAGCCAAGAGGAACATACGTTCCAAGTTTCAAAGTTGTAGGCATTACGGTTCTGGAGATTTCGTGATGATGCGTGAGTGGCATTTGTGTGTGTGTGTGTGTGTGTGTGTGTGTGTGTGTGTGTGTGTGTGTGTGTGTGTGTGTGTGTGTGTTTCTATTAAATCACCCTGGTATACTTAAATATGGGAGGGAGCATACTGCTTCCTTAGAGGTTAAAACTACTGCCTTACAGGCACTCTTTTGGGGGGGAGAGGGAGGGAGAGGGAGGGAGGGAGGGAGGGAGGGAGAGAGAGAGAGAGAGAGAGAGAGAGAGAGAGAGAGAGAGAGAGAGAGAGAGAGAGAGAGAGAGAGAGAGAGAGAGAGAGAGAGAGATCCCTGCATCGCCGCCGGCAGGAGCGAGTTTCAAAACGCTGCAGGAGACAGCCCAGAACAGCAGAGCCAGTCCCGCAGGGGGTGCGCATAGCCACCTCTCACAGCAATTTAAAACGCGCTTCTGCCCACGAGGAAGGGGCGAGCATCGATTCCTGCCTCCACGCAGGCAAGAGCGAGTTTCAAAACGCTGCTTCTGTTTCTCTCTTCCTCTCCCTTTCTTTCTTTCTTTTCCCCAATATCCCTCTGTTTTCTGTTTCTCTCTTCCTCTCCCTTTCTTTCTTTCTTTTCCCCAGTATCCCTCTGTTTTCTGTTTCTCTCTTCCTCTCTGCCAGACCAGACTTGGGGGTAAGAGTCTTGCAGCCTGGCTCGCCCCACCGCACGACAAGTCCCAGGTACCGTAGGACATGCGCCCCACCCCACCCGCCCTGCCAAGCCCCAAATCCAAGGTCGCTTCCAACTCTGTTATTCTATTCTATTATATTCTAAGAGGAAGAGAGTGAGAGAGAGAAAAAAAAGGGGGGGGGGAATTGAGAAGTTTAAAAAAGAAGAATGTGTTTAGCTCAATGACAAATACATTGTCATCTCACTGCTGAAAAGAAACTGAGGAATTTCAACAGTAGCCCAACCAATTCTGTAATCTTGTAAAGCCATCTGTGTGAATCATGAGAAAGATTACATATCAAGTATACTTATGGGAATGTTTTCTGCTTATTATGAGATATGCTATGAACATAGTATACTTGGACTTCAATAAGGCATTTGCAAAGTAGACCACAACCTACTACTTGATAAGATAGAAAAAATGCGGGTTAGACAACATCACCATTGATGGATTCATAACTCAGTGTGTAGTCTTTAATGGAACTGCATCTACATGGAGGAAAGCTTGCAGTAGAGTATCCAAGGTTCTGTCTTGGGCCCTATACTCTTCAATGTCTTCATAAATGATTTAGATGAGAAGATAAAGGGGAACTCATTAAATTTGCAAATGACACCAACCTAGGTGGAATACACAACACTTTAGAACATAGGCTCAAGATACAGAAGGCTGTTGACACAGTCTTGAACACTGGACCCTATTAAAAATGCAACTCAGTGGTGATAAAAATAAGGTATTACACCTAGGCAAGAAAAACTAATGCATAGGTATAGAATAGGTGGTACCTGTGTCAATAGCAGAAACTATGAGAGGTATCTAAGAGTCCCAGTGGACAATCATTTAATATGAGCCAGCAGTGTGCTGCATTTCCAAAAAAAGCCAATACAATCCTAGGCTGCATCAAAAGAGGGGTAAAATCAAGATCACTTGAAGTGCTAGCATCACTCCATACTGTTTTGATAAAACCATACTTAGAATATTGTGTCCAGTTCTGGTCATCACAACATTAAAAAGATGTTGAGGTTCTAGAAAGAGTGCAGAGAATAGCACCAAAATTATTAGGGGACTTCATAAAACATGAAGAATGGTTACAGGAACTGGCTATGTCTTCTCCAACAAAAAGAAGAATGACAGGTGACATGATAGCAGTCTTCCAATATCTCAGGGACTGCCACAAAGAAAAGATGGTCAGGCTATTCTCCAAAGCACCCGAAGGCAAGACAACTAATCAAGAGAGACAACTAATCAGGAGAGATCTAACCTAGAACTAAGAAGAGATTTCCTGACAGTTAGAACAATTAATCAATGGAATCTCTAGCCTTCAGATATTGTGAGTATTCCATCACTGGAGGATTTCAACAAGAGACTGAACAGTCATTTGTCTAGAATAGTATAGGATCTCCTGCTTGAGCAGGAGGTTGGACTAGAAAACCTCCAAGGTCCCCTCCAACTTTGTTATTCTGTGAAAAGAAATGCAATTACCCTTGACTTTTAGTTTTAGCAGTACTTGGTATACATTTTCAAGCCTAACTTTATAACTGTAAAATGGAAAATTTTCATTTTTAGTTACAAATCAGATTCTACAACCTTCACAAAAAAATCTTGGATTTTTTCACACTTTTGTTAAATTGTTAAACACAAAGAGAAGAAAAACTGGCAATGAATTACAGAACACAATTCAGCAAGCCCAGATTTAAATATGAAAACTACTGATACCACTGTATCATAGTCATAAGCAAAAAACAGCAGTAGCTAATGAGCATAATCAAGAAGCCAGAGTAAAACTTACAGGAATTGCATTATTCTTCACTGTCACACTGGGAGTTGTTGCACGCAGTGCCCCACTCATTCCATGATAATATTTGAAGCAGATCTTTGTTTCAGCTATAAGAAAAAGTAATAACTTTGAATTATATCTGTTGAGCAGTCTCAATCATAGTACAAGAAAATTCATTTTGAGTACATAATTCATGCACTCAAATAATTCTTCAAATTAAATAAAATTTAATGAATCTAATTAAAGTTATTTTTAAAAACAATCCAATTAAAGGTAGTCCTTGACTTATGACCCCAAAATTTCTGTTGCTAAGTGAGTCATTTGTTAAGTGAATTTTGCCCTATTTTATGACATTTCTTGCCACAGTTGTTAAGAAAATCACTTCAATTGTTAAGTTAGTAACAGGATTGTTAAGTGAATCTGGCTGCTCCATTGACTTTGCTTGTCAGAAGGTTGCAAAAGGTGATCACATGACCCTGGAATACTGCAATCATAAATATGAACTAGTTGCCCAGCATTCAAATTTTGATCACGTGACCATGGGAAAGCTGCAATGGTCGTAACTGTGAAAAAGTCATAAGTCACTTTTTCAGTGCTGAACTGTTGTAAGTCAGGAACTTTTGTCTTTTGGTACTCAGGCTAATTTGAGAAGGTATATAAATGGGGATCAGGGAGTTAGAGATAATTAGATAAAAATATAGTAAATATTCAAAATTAGGAAATTATTTCTGAAAAAATTGGCCTGACTCCTTATTTGTTACTCTTATTCAGACAATATAATGCTGACCATTGTGTAATTTTGATATATATGATCGTTGCAGCATCTCCATAGTCATGTGATCAAAGTTCAAACACATGGCAACTGACTCATATTTATGATGGATAGCCTTTGAAAAAGGCACATGTGATTCATACTAACTGATAGAAAATTGTTCAGACTTCTGCATTAAGTTCAATGGTGTTTTATAACACCAGGTCTTGTTTTTCAGCATCATTTCCCTTATTTTTCTTCTCAAATTTGCCACATTACCTTGCTCACAAGGCAGTTTAATATGATTACATTTTCTGTTGCTAAGTTAGACATTTGTTAAGTGAATTTTGCCCTGTTTTATAACCTTTCTTGCCACAGTTGTTAAATGAATCACTGCAGTTGTTAAGTTAGTAACAAAAGGTGATCATATGATTCCAGGACACTGCAACCATCATAAATTTCCTGTAAGCCGCCTTGAGTGAGTAGACGGCAATATAAATTTTCAAAATAAATAAAATAAATAAATAAATAGAGTCAGTTGCCAAGGGTCTGAACTTTGATCACCTGACTATGGAGATGCTGTAATGATCATAAGTGTGAAAAATGGTTATAAGTCACTTTTTTCAGTGCTTTTGTAAATTTGAATGGTCATTAAATGAACAGTTGTAAGTCAAGGATTACCTGTACTTGCATTATGATGCTTATAGTAGTAATGTTTTCATGAACACTTCCTTTGGCACTTGTCATGTTCCCTGTTCCATCTGAATTTTCAAAAGGTTACTTTAAATAAAAACAAAATGGAAAGTCGCAGACTCTAAAGTAAAGCACCCACTTGCTGCATACTCTTAATTATAAGAATACTTTTCAAATAATTTTATTCTAATTTTAATTTTAGAATAGAAACCATGTACTACTACTTTGCTACTTTTTTTTTTGAAAATATGCCTATTTACTCAACCCTCCTCCCCACAACACAATAATAAATTGAGGTGAAAGTTTTGCTGAAGTACCGGTAATACTGGAAAGGTTTAGAGAGAACTTATATGGAACAACTTCACCAACTTTCCTTTTGATAAATGGGCACCATTTTGTAACGAGGTGAACACTGATATGGGCAATCATTTTATGAGAACCAAAAATGAATTTACTATTCTAAATATCTCTATTAAAAGGCAACCTAATATCTGGCACAAGGAACAGGAGCATTCATTCAGTTAAATGAGGTGGCGCAGTGGTTAGAGGCAGTACTGCAGGCCACTTTAGCTGACTGTGATCCGCAGGTCAGCGGTTCAAATCTCACCAGCTCAAGGTTGACTCAGCTTCCATCCTTCCGAGGTAGGTAAAATGAGGACCCAGATTGTTGGGGGCAATATAAATATACATTGCTTACTGGTGTAAACTGCTTAGAGAGTGCTTGCACTGTGAGGCGGTATATAAATCTCACAAATAAATAAATAAAATAAATAAAGCACATAAGTGTTTATTATTATTACATATACACAATGATTTAGGCAACTAATGATCAAAGCTAAACTGGTCCTAGATAATGGTAATGGAATTCACAGAGGGCTGGACTTGGGTCTCTTGTGGCAACACAATGTCTCCAAACAGATGACTGATGACAAAATCACCCAAAGTACTTTTTGGTGCAGTGAAAAAGAAAATGCAGTATACAAAATTTAGGGTGAATCATAATGAAAAAATACTCAGATCAGTGTACCTGAGGTATGTAACTATCAATCAAACATTAGGACAGGAACAGTAGTTCTCTGTTTTCATTTATTTGTTTACAGTCCAAGACCAATCATAAAAATGTATTAAATATTGTGTATTTTATCAACATAATGTTACAAGACAGGCCCAAAATATTAATAGTATAAAAAAAGCATAAAAAGTACTTCTATAACCCATATCTAATTTTAGAAATTTTAATGATACCTTCTTGGAGGTATTTGAAAATGGACTGAATAGAAGAAGAGTGTAACTTCAGGATCAAGAGAGTAGTTAGTTTTTTGACATTTGATAATATGAAATCTGTTCAACCACTGAGTGTTCATTTGGCACTTTGAAGTATATGTTATTTGCTTTAAATGTTTATACCAGAGCATGCAAAGATTTCTGTATAGGGAAAGCTGATTTATCTATCTGTTGTTACTCCAATGATTTAGTGCATTAATTTATGCCAAGGAAAAAAGTCAAAGAGCATCAATTGTTGTGTCTGTCTTAGAATGCTATCATGTTTCACTTTAAATGCACATGTTTTCTGAATTATAAACTCAGGCTTTCATTTACTAATTTTCTTGATGGCATGAAAGCCAGGTGGGAGGGAGAGATTGACTGGTTGGTGTTGCAGCTGGATGGTTATGGGATAGCGGAGCTCCGCAGAGCACCACGAAACCCAGCCGATACTGCTTGCTAGGAGACCCTATGGGGCCAAAGCCATCCTGGAGGGGTGGTGAAGA
Source organism: Diadophis punctatus similis (assembly GCA_023053685.1). Classification (NCBI taxonomy): domain Eukaryota; kingdom Metazoa; phylum Chordata; class Lepidosauria; order Squamata; family Dipsadidae; genus Diadophis; species Diadophis punctatus. The sequence goes on from JALIGW010000008.1 coordinate 11,603,807, forward strand.
AAGGAGGGATGCTTTGTAGATTGTGAGGAAACAGCAATTTCCTTGTTTGATCCAAAGAAAACCCTCTTGATCAGCAACAGAGATGACGGCCATTTTGGCAAGACTGAAGCTGTGACAACAGGGACAAGAAGAATATGTGCTGGAGCGATTTATGAGCAGAGGATTGAAACTGGATGAGACAACTTTCAACTTCTATACTAGAGACTTAAACCCAAATAAAAGAATTCTTAAGGAAAAAAAGACTCTCCAAATCATTAAGAAAGCTGTGATTTAGCACACAGAGAAAGATTATAGACCGAAAAGTGAAACAAACTTTTAATGGAAGACTGTGAACCTTTAAAATATAGAAAGACTGGACTGGAACTGGTAGTAGCATGAAAAGTGATTTAATTTGTGGATAATATTATTTGATTACTGGAATAATTTGTACAAAGAAAGAGGAACTTTGCTTTTTTATTTTTTATTTCCCCTCCTATCTTTCACTTTGACAGTCAGCTGTTTTATTTTTGCTGTGTTTAATGCTGGAACTTAGAGCGGGGGTGCTACCTACTGGTCAAAGAAGATATTATATTAGTATATGGTGGGAATAACCTTGGAAAGTAAGAATTATTTGATAATACAAGAATAACAGAGGAGAAGAAAGAAAATAATGAAAGGCAAACAACACCTGGAAGGCCTTTTTATTTTGGTTTCATATCTACTGGCGTCTTGGCTGCTTGGAATTATTAGTGAGCCTTTTGAAGATTTTTAAGGCAAGGTGGATTACAATTAATAAGAAACATCCTTGAAACTGAATATCTGACTTTGTGGATTAAAGGCATTTGGGGAAATTTGGTGGGCCAATTTGGATTATTAAGATCATTTGACAGAACATTCTACGAGGTAAAAGAAGAAAGAAGAAAAATTAAACAAGTCTTAAAAAATTTGGAAAACTTAGAGGGTGCAAATTGGAAAATTTTAAGGATTATAAATGTAGGGTATTTTGAGGAACAGTTCCAGGATTGTGTAAATTTTACTAAAACTGGAGTTGTTGGTGTTTCTGGGCAATTGGGATATTGAAATTTTGGTGGAATATTGAGCAGTGATTAGTTTATTACATCATCACAAAATGTTACAACAAGAGAAAACAAATGCAGTTTATAAAGAAATATTATTGATGTTTCAATGTATTAAGGAAGATATAACAAGGAATCATAGGGAGATGATGGAATTGATGCAGGATACAGGTGTGAGACTAGAAAAAACACACCAGAAAATGACAATAAAAAATGAACAGAAAATTCAGATAATAGAGTAGAACTCAGAAAGAGCTGAGGAAAGAATAGAGGAGATAAATCCAAAAATGATACAAACAGACAAAGATATGGAAGAGATAGCAATAATTTCTAATATAGAACAGGCAGAATATCCCTTAAAAATTCAAAATATAAAAGAGAATAAAGATAAAGATCTCCTAAAAATGATGAGGGAACTGCGAATGGGTGTTCTAGAGATTCAACAGCAAGAGATAGATGCTGTGGCAGATGAAATATTTAGATTAAATAAACATGATAAAAGGAGTCACAAGATACCAGAGGAGAAGCATGAAAGATTCACTAAGAAGTTAATAAGAGTTGAAATTCTAAAAAGGACATGGGATGGATAGATATAGATATAGAATATTTTTTAAGCATGGTGGTTATTATATTAAGTGTTAGAAAAAAGAAGTAGAAAGTAGAAATTGGGATAATAGTATTATGTATACTGAAATATAATAGAACATATTATAATTACTATGTATACACAAATGTTAGAAGTTGAAAGATTATGATTATGTATATTTAAATGGTACTGTCATTATCAGAATTGTGTGTAAAGTATATTGACCCAGACAATACACTGTCCACCAAGCACTTTTAGATGTTAAAGAAAAAATCATTTAAAAAATTATAAAAAAAGAAAAGAAAATAAAGCCAGGTGGATAGATCCATTAATTTCAGCCTTTAGAAGAAGGCAATGGCAAACCACTTCTAAAATTACTATCTAGATAACTGTGGATTTCTTCATATAGTTGCTAGAGATCAGATCTGACTTGAAAGCATGTTTTCTTCATAGTAATTTTAACAGCTCAGTTGCCACAGCTTTACTGACTTATAAACAATGATAAAAGGCTGGTGATGTCAAAATAGCTGCATCATAGCTAATGTGGCTGAGGTTGATTGTTCAATTTAAAAGTTTACTTATACAGCTTTATTTAGAATTGGAATGACACCCATATTAGAAAACTGGATTAAAACAAAGAAAGAACACTATAGTAAAATACCGAAATGGATATCCGTAACAGAAGCAATCATTTACCCCAAACTTTTAGATGAAAGAAAGATAGTAACCTACCAACACCTATTGGATGAGCATGAAAATCTTAAATCGAAGCAAGAACTCAAAGAGAGGGGAATAGAGTTAGATTGGTGGCACTACTTACAAGTGCAAACAAAATACAATAAAGATAAAATACAATTTGGATTTCAAAATATGCATGGATTAGATAAAATATTATTCGGTTCAGAAGATAAAATGATTTCAAAAATATATAATTTCTTATTACAATACAACCTACAAGAAGTAGTCGTCAAAGGATCTATGATAGCATGGGCCCAAAATTTCGGATATTCAATAAATTTGTCGGAATGGGAAAAAAATTGGGAGATAAATTATAAATTGACCCTTGCTGTAACATACAAAGAAAATATCTATAAAATGTTTTACAGGTGGCATCTTCCTCTAGCACGGCTGGCAAAAATGTTTCCAAAAATCTCTCCAAAGTGCTGGAAATGCAAAAAAGAAAAAGGGACATACTACCACCTCTGGTGGACGTGTTCGCAAGCGAAATTATTCTGGAACAAAATTAAAATTTGTGTAGAACAAATTAGAATTGGAATGACAATTCAGTACAGTAGCTTGTTACTTAGTATGTAAATATTCTGTATACAAAAAATCTAACCTATTAAATTTTCTGAAACTAGTATACTGCTATAAACTGTGTCTTAGTAACATCAGCCTGTATTCTAAGGAACTGTAATATATGAAGTATATGATTCTTCATTTTAAAAAATCAGGAATGGCGAACAAGTTCCTCTGAAAGCCAACGTGTTTTGATCTTGTTCTGCAATTTACAGCCACAGGAAAATATACCCAATATGAATAAAATATGTTCTAAATATCATCTATAATCCTTAGAAGCAGAGCAGTAGAGAAACTCAAGGGATTTCCAATCAGCTGTTTTCATATAAAAATCTTTCTTCAAATGCAGAAAATTTGAAACCCATTAAATTACAGTACCGTTAACAGTAGCAGACATCTTTCTGTGTTCCCCTGCTCTCTTGCTACCCCCTCTCTCTTTTAATTACTTTATATTGATTTTACTTTTATTCTCATGTAAGTTATGCAAATTTTGAAATGAGGAGGGAAATGTAAATGAGATAAGGAGATACAATAGATAGAGAGGGAATGTGATTTCTGTATGATACATTTCTGCCATTATAATTAGAGCTTAAAATTGTTAATTGAGAAAAATTAAAAAATGGAAAAGAAAATGCAAACCTTAGTCAAAGGTTTTGCTCATTTTAAACAGAAATAATATGACTCTTAAAGGTAGACCCATATATCTTCCACGGGAGTTCAGCATGATTTTGATTACTGCAGTCTATATCCTACCTGATGCCAATATTACCATAGCTTTGGGATTCTTGTACAACATTGTTAGTAATCAGCAGAATAAGTATCCTGATGCTGTGCATATTATAGCAGAGGACTTTAAAAGCAGTGCTCCCTAAATTCTATCAGCATGTTAAGTGTGCTACTAGAGAAGCAAACATATTGGACAAAGTATATACCCGTGATGGCGAACCTATGGCACGGGTGCCACAAGTGGCACGCGGAGCCATATCGGTGGGCACGCGAGCTCAGGTCCGGCGTGCATGTGTGCACCAGCCGGCTGATTTTCGGGCCTTCTGGGAGTCGGGAAACAGGCTGTTTCCAGCCTCCAGAGGGGGTGGGGAAGGCCATTTTTGCCCTCCCCAGGCTCCTAGAAAGGCTCTGGAGCCTGGGGAGAGCGAAAAATGGGCGTACCATTGCATGTTGGGAGCAGGGGGTCATGCGTGCATGTGCGGGGCTGCATGGAATTATGAGTGTGGGCACGCACAAACGTGATCCCCCACATTCCCCCCCCTTTTGGCACGTGAACCAAAAAAGGTTCGCCATCACTGGTATATACCAATATTAAACATGGCTATAAGGTTATATAATTACCACATTTGGGACAATCAGACCATATGTCACTGCTTTTAGCACCAACATACATCCCTCTTAGGAGACGGGCTCTGCCTATAATAAAGACAGTGAAATCTTGGCCAGAAGATGCTTCCCAACAACTTCAGGATTGTTTTGAGAACACAAATTGGGATATCTTTTACCACCCTGACCTAGAGGAGCACACTGCAACTATTCTGTGCTATATCAAACACTGCACATACACTTTCACTGTGGATAAACGTATTAGAATCTATCCCAATCAGAAGTCCTGGATGACCAAGGAAGTCCAGTGCCTCTTGCGTGACAGGACCAAGGCCTTTAGGTCTGGTGATGGGGCAAGATACAGTGTTGCCAGAACTAGTCTGAAGAAAGGTATTTGAAAGACCAAGACTGATTATAAGAGGAAGATTGAGGATAATTTTTATAGCAATAACATGAGGCAGGTGTGGCGAGGAATTCAACAAATTACCAACCATCAATCGACCAATGTCATCCCTGCTGAGGGGGATGCTTCGTTGGCAGAAGAGCTGAATCATTTCTTTGCTCGCTTTGAAATGGAGACATCAGAGACAGCTAAAATACAGCCACCGGCCCATTGTAGCCCCCACCCCATTGTGGAGGAACATGAGGTGAGGAGCATTCTGAAGGCTATGGACCCTAGAAAGGCTGCCGGTCCTGATGGTATCTCTGGCCAAGTGCTTAAAGATGTGCTCATCAGTTGGCTGGAGTCTTTACCAGAATCTTATTTTATTTATTTATTTATTTATTTTGTCAAATACGTGTTAGTAATATACATAGATATAACATTGTTTATATACATAAGATGGATACTGATAAGAGGGAACATTAGGACAGGGATGGTAGGCACACAGGTACACTTATGCACGCCCAATCGGTCTTTATCCCAGTCCTCTATTCCATCTTGTTTGAAGGCTTCCACCACTGTTCCACTGCCAAAGAAGTTCCCTATCAATAACCTCAATAATTACAGACCAGTGGCACTCACTCCTATCATCATGAAGTGCTTTGAGAAATGTGAAGTGCCGGCACATCATTTCTGGTCTTCCGCATACATTTGATAAACACCAGTTTGCATACAGAAGAAATAGATCTACAGAGGATGCTATAGCCATCACTCTTCACACTGCTCTGACTCATTTGGAACAGCGGGGGGAGGGGGCTATGTGAGGATGCTTTTTGTAGATTTTAGCTCTGCATTTAACACAATAATTCCACATAGACTAGTGTCTAAATTTATGGATCTTGGGCTTTTTTATTCAATCTGTCTTTGGATTATGGATTTCCTGTCTGGCCGCTCTCAGCGGGTCAGATTAGGTAATCATATCTCTTCAGCCCTTATTCTTAACACTGGTACACCACAGGGTTGCATGTTGAGTCCCTTACTCTATACTATTTATGTGCATGACTGCATTTCCACTCACGCTAGTAATACTATTACTAAATTTGCAGATGATACAACAGTGGTGGGACTGATCTCCGGGTGGGGGGGATGAGTTTGCCTATCAAGATGAGGTGGAACGGTTGCTTTCGTGGTATGGAGACAATAACTTGTCCTTAACACAAATAAGACCAAGGAGCTTATAGTTGACTATAGAAGGAATAGATCAGACATCCAGCCCTTGCTCATCAATGGAGACAAGTGGAGCGAGTGGCCAGTTTTAAGTTTCTGGGTGTTATCATAAAAGAGGACCTGATCTGGGGCACTCACATTGCAGCACTGGTCAAAAGGGCCCATCAAAGATTATACTACCTGAGACTTCTCAGGAAACAAGAACTGAATGAAAAACTGCTGGTGGCCTTCTACCGCTGCACCATAGAGAGTATTTTAACTTACTGCATCTGTGTATGGTTTACCAATTGCACAGTGGCAGATAGGACAGCACTCCAGAAGGTAAACATCATTGGTTGCTCTCTCCCCTCTTTGGAAGAGCTTTATAGCTCCTGCTGCCTTAAGAAAGTTTAAAACATTCTTAAAGATCCATCTCATCCTGGGCACTCTTTTTTTGAACTATTACCATCTGGCAGATGGTACAGGATAATAAAAACAAGGACAAATAGACTGAAAAACAGCTTCTATCTCAGGGCAATAACCATATTGAATTCTACGGTATAGTGCAATATCGGGTTTTCAATTTCAATTATACAGAATGTAAAGGATGTATGTTTGTGTTTTTATTTTTATAGTTATAATATACACTGAAGATGGCATTTAATTTCGTTGTACCATGTGCAATGACAATAAAGTAAAGTAAAGTAAATATACAGGCAGGATAGGGAAGAGCCAGGCAAAGAAACAAAAGGAGAGCAGAGCAAGGCCAGTTTTCAATCTAATTGTGAATTCAAATTTGAATATGGTGGAAATGTTCTGAAAAAATACTTGTTAAGATTAAGAAAAGAAACCAAGAACAAAAAATAATGTTAAGACAAAGGATTACAGTCATATTTGGAAAACACAGGTTGCTAATATAAAGGAAAAAAAATTCAGGATGATCCTTGGTGAGAGAAAGGTTAATCTCTCTCTCCCATTCTTAATGACCACCCTAGGATCACTTTCTCTAGAATGGAGATAGTGACAATGTTTGGATAAGGAGCCTCTTTGGATCTTCTATTGGATATATTTAGAAAGAATATATTGTTAGTCAGCTGCCTGGGGCAGAGGAGATTTAAAAAAACTCTGCTGGCTGCATTACAATCCTTTCCATTAAGCATAACATGAAACAGTTGTAATAACATCAGGGTATTGCCTGATAAGTTTCTCAGCTAAAGAATAGCAGAAGCACATACCCATGAAAGGGGGAGGAACTAAATTATTTTTATTTATTTTTTTATTTTGTCAAGTATGTATTATTAATATACATAAATATAACATTGTTTATATACATAAGATGGGTACTGATAAGAGGGAACATTAGAACAGGGATGGTAGGCACGCTGGTACACTTATGCACGCCCCTTACTGACCTCTTAGGAATCGGGTGAGGTCAACAGTGGGCAGTCTAAGGCTAAAGTTTTGGGGATTTGGTGACAAAACCACAGAGTCTGGTAGGCATTAACCACTCTGTTGCTAAAGTCGTATTTTCTACAATCAAGTTTGGAGCGGTTTGGAGTTTGTATCTGTTGTGTGCTCGTGTATTGTTGTGGTTGAAGCTGAAGTAGTCATTGACAGGAAGGATGTTGTAGCAGATAATTTTATGAGTTATGCTTAGGTCATGACTCGATGTAGTTCTAGGCTTTCTAAGCTCAGGATTTCAAGTCTGGTTGCGTAAGGTATTCTGTTGCGAGTAGAGGAGTGGAGGACTCTTCTCGTAAAGTATCTCTGGACACTTTCTAATGTATTTATGTCCGATATGCGGTGTGGGTTCCAGACAGATGAGCTGTATTCAAGGATTGGTTTGGCGAATGTTTTGTATGCTCTGGTTAGTAGTGTGATATTACCGGAGAAGAAGCTACGTAAGATTAGGTTACCAACTCTTGAAGCTTTTTGGCAATGTTGTTGCAGTGGGCTTTGGCACTTAGGTCATTTGAGATGAGTATTCCAAGGTCTTTGACAGAGTGAGGGTCGTCTGCAAGGTCTTGTCTATTCAGCTTGTATTTGATGTTCTGATTTGTTTTGCCAATGTGTAGGACAGAACATTTGTTGGTTGAGATTTGGAGTTGCCAGATGTTTGACCATTCTGACGCAAAGTCAAGGTATTTTTGGAGGGTAGCAGTGTTGTCCATGGTGTTGAAGAGTTTTACATCATCGGCAAAGAGAACGCAGTCGCTTGTAATATGATCGCAAAGGTAATTTATATCGAGTATAAAGCGTGTTGGTCCTAGTATGCTGCCTTGAGGTACACCGCTGTTAACAGGAATGGGATTAGATAGGGCGCTGCCTATTTTGACCACTTGTTGTCTGTTTGACAAGAACACAGTTATCCAGTCATGTAGGGGTCCAGAGATGCCATAGGATTTCATTTTCAGAAGTAGTTTATCGTGAACCATTGAGTCGAAGGCTTTACAGAAGTCTATGTAAACTGCGTCTATTGTTTTGCCCTGGTCAAGTTTTGAGGTCCATATGTTTTTGCAGTGTAATAGTTGTAGATTGCAGGATATTTTTTTCCTGAAACCGAATTGCTTGTTTGAAAGTAGGTTTGAAAGTTAGTTTCTAGATGGAGGGTAATGGATTGGTTTATGATCGATTCCATGACTTTGCATGTGACGCAGCATAGAGAGATTGGTCTATAGTTTTCTACTAGACTGGGATGTCCTTTTTTGAAGATGGGGATGACCGTGGCTAGTGACCATAGGTTTGGTAGGGAACTGGTCCTGTAGGATTTTTGAAAGATTATGCTTAGTGGTTCAGCTATGGTTGTAGAGAGCTTTTTTAGGAAGTATGCACATAGTCCATCTGGTCCGATTGACAGAGAAGGTTTTAGGCCACGTAGTGCTTTTTCAACGTTGTCTTCAGTGAAGTCTATTTGTGTTAAATTGTTGTGAGTATTTGTGGTACGACTAGGGAATTTTGGGCATGAGCCGTTGCTGTTTACAAAGACTGAGCCAAAGAATGTGTTGAAGAGGTTACCTTTGACTGTTTCATCGTAGCATTCTTTGTTGTTGGGTCCTTTTAGTGGTGGGAGGGGTCTCGAGTCCTTGAGTTTGTTATTTATGAAATTGTAGAAGGCGCGGTTGGATTTTGTGCGCAGAAGGTTTTTCTCTTGTTTGCTGTGATAGTTGGAGCATTCTGTCTTTATTTGGTGGCATATATTTTTGTAGCGGTTTTTGAAGTTAGCTACATAGCCTGTTTTGTTTTACGCCAGAGGGATTTTTTTAAATTGTAGTTTCCTTATTGATATGGGTAGTTTGTTTTTTTTGGTTATGGTGGTTATTAGTGGTACATGTATTTATTTTTATTTATTTATTTATTTGTCAAATATGTACAGGATAGTAGTTGTTTGTATAAACATAAGTAAAAAGTAACGATAAAAGAGGACAATAGGACAGTAGGACAGGGACAGTAGGCACAGTGGTGCACTTATGCACGCCCCATACAGACCTCTTAGAAATGGGGAGAGGTCTACTGTAGACGGTCTAAGGTTAAAGTTTTGGGGGTTTGGGGAAGAAACCACAGAGTCAGGTAGTGCATTCCAGGCATTGTTCACTCTGTTGCTGAAGTCGTATTTTCTGCAGTCGAGTTTGGAGCGGTTTACATTAAGTTTGAATCTATTGTGTGCTCGTGTATTGTTGCGGTTGAAGCTGAAGTAATCATTGACAGGAAGGACTTTTTGATATATGATTTTATGAACTACATTTAGATCAGATCGGAGGCGACGTAGTTGTAAATTGTCTAATCCCAATATTTCAAGTCTGGTGGAATAAGGTATTTTATTGGAAGCAGAGGAGTGGAGGACTCTTCTTGTGAAATATTTCTGGACTCTCTCGATTGTATTAATGTCTGATATGCAGTGCGGGTTCCAGACCGGTGAGCTGTATTCAAGAATTGGTCTAACAAATGTTTTGTATGCTCTGGTTAGCAGTGTAATATTGCCAGAGAAGAAGCTACGCAAGATTAGATTAACAACTCTTAGAGCCTTTTTGGCAATGTTGTTACAGTGGGCTCTAGCACTTAGGTCGTTGGATATGAGTACTCCAAGGTCTTTGACAGAGTGAGGGTCGTCTACAAGTTCGTTTCAAGTTTGTATTTTGTATTCTGATTCTTTTTGCCAATGTGTAGGACAGAGCATTTGTTGGTTGAGATTTGAAGTTGCCAGTTGTTTGACCATTCTGTTACATGGTCGAGGTCTTTTTGAAGGGTAGTAGAATTGTTGGTGGTGTAGTCTGATAGTTCTTTTGACTTCGAGCAAGAAGATGTTATAGAGGTCATCGGCAGTGTTACAGCCAGAGAATAGAGTTTGCCAGTCAAGAGTTGAGAGGTCGGCATCTATGAGTTCATAGTTGGCTTTTTAAAAGTTGTACTTGGATGTCCCATTATTAAGGTGATTCTTGCTATGGTGTAGATTGAGGCTGAAGTCTACCATGCTGTGGTAGCTGTTGGAAAAGAGTTCTTTTATCTGTAGTCCATAAATTGCGCTTTTGCTGTTGCAGAATATGAGGTCAAGGCAGTTGTTGAGTCTAGTATTGTTCGTTACTAGTTGGTCGAGTCCCAGATTGGTAACAAAAGGGAACTGCCTGCGTTCCTGGGTGTAATTTTATATTACAAGAATCTTTTCTGAGAGAACAGCTGCATTTTTTTCCAAACCATATGGCAGATGCAGGGATTGGGTCAGATTGTACAGCTCCTGGAGTGAATCAAGAAATGTTATTTGTAGAACTCCGATTTATTGCTTTGAAAAGGATTGTGCAATTTTGGCATGTCCTAATCTGTAATCTAGCAATAATAATTAATAAAAAATGAACCCTTTGCTTTCACTTGTACCCATTGCTTTATCTATGTACTATTAAAACTCTTGTGTCTGTTTGTTTATAATCTTCAATAGGGCAAAATTGGGCAATAATATTGAATAAAGGTAGCTCAAATGGGCTAAATTTACAGAATGCTGGAAGCCATGACTCCTGTGGGAATGAAATTTGGGAAAGTTGTGGCTGCTTCAATGCCACCATGCCTTCTGAATACACTTTCCAAAAATCCATTGATTATGTGGTACAAGGGAAGATGGGGGAGGGCAAATCTCTGCCCTCTTTGACCCCTGCACCCAATCAATTGGCAGAAAGGCCTGACAGTTGAGTGGTGATTGGCTGCTTTGGAACATAGTATGCAATCTGAAATCCCTTTACAGCAGTGGACAAAGAGGAAAGTATGAGGAAGTGATTCAGATGCCTGCATGTGAGATAGGGCAGGCTGGGAGGCACCAGCAGTTAAAGGTGAGTTCTCTTCTTGCCTGGAAAGAAAGGGCCCTTGGGTATACACAAGAATAGAGACCAGCAATGCAGTTTTCCTAATTGTCCATGGTTCCCTTTATTCCCTCTTCTCTCAGCAAAATAACAGATCTGAAGGTCAGTTGAGGAGGGGAGGAATGATTTCTGATGCTTCCTGACAGCTTCTGGGAGTGTTAGTGGGAAAAGCAGCAGAAAACCAGAAGTCGCTCCCATTCCCATGGCTTTTATTTCATTTTCTTTCTCTGTTTAGGCAAGGAATTATCTCTGAAAGGGTAACCTAACAAATCACAGGTTATCTCGTTTTATTTAAAAAGCTTATTTTACCCAAGTACCAAATTTATAATATACTGTAATTCTCTACAGAGGAAATAATTACTTTTGGGCTTATGCTTATGTTTTAATGCTTATTTCCTTGTAAATAGTTTACATTTGCAATCCTCGAGTACAATATCAAACATGTCTACTCAAAAATCAGCTGAACTAAGTTCAGTGACGTTTTCTTCCATTAACCGTGAGGAATCGCAAAAGCATTTCAGGATAGAAGTGTCTGCTCAGTCAAGAACAAAACTAAGCTACCAGTGAAACCTTATCTTACCGATTTACACTGTAATTTATGATATCACGCAAAAGGCATAAATCTCTGTGATAATCTATTTTCTTAGGCAACAGATTGTTTTTGAAACTGACATTCCCGCCAACCAAGTAGCTTTTTAAAATTACCATTCACTTTTAAAAAGCACATTCATTCGAAACTGTTTGGGCACTGGAAGGGTGCTTTTTATGAAATGTGCCCTTCCTGGTTTGGAGTATGGCACTAGCCACAACTCAAGGAAAGGGATGGGGGAGTTCCTGTTGTTATTTGGCAGTCTTCAACGGCTGCTAGCAACCCTGCCACAGACATCATCATATCAGACACACTTTATCAGGCTATGCCATAGGGACCAGTGGGGATTGCTGCTCACCTATCTTTCTTCCCATAATGTAGCAGTGTCCCTGTCTGTGCTGCTGAATTCTTTGTTCAGATTCATGGTGGAGTTCTCCAGGCTTATGGTTTTGGGGGCCTTCAACCTGTTTTCTCTGGGCTCAAGGTCTGAATGGCCCAGGAAATCATGGTCACCATGGCACCCAAGGACTTTGTTCAACTAATTCATATTCCAACTGATATGATTAGTTGCACATTGGATCTGGTGTTTGCCTCAGGGCAGGAGCATCATGATTTGGAATTTGGGAATGTTAACATCAAACCCTTGCTATGAACAGATCACTAGGCTCTAGAGTAAGGTGACCAGACGTCCCGATTTTGGCGGGACAGACCCGCTTTTTAATCATTTGTCCCGCGTCCCGCCCGCCCTCTTAAAAAGTCCCGATTTTTTAAAACAATGCCCGACTAGGGCATTCTTTCAAAAAATCGGCCTGCAGGCACTCGAGGACGGCCAGGTTGGGCCCAGCCGCAGGGGCAGCAGCAGCAGCAGCAGCAGGCCCTCTCAAAATCGGGACATCTGGTCACCTTACCTTGGGGAGGAGCGCCGAGCGATAGGCGGGGAGGCCCGGCCGGCTTCTGTGAGACGAGCGGTCTACAACCCGGAGGCGGGAGGCGAGGAAAGGCCTCCCGCCTCCCCCCCCCCACGTGGACGCCGACATTAGCCGTCTTTTGCCCACTGCGCATGCGCAGCGTTCTGCGCATGCGCAGAGGGCAAAACTCAAATTGCGGCGTCCAGGCGGCCCCGCCCCCCCGTCGGTGTCCCGCTTAAGAAAAAAAAAGTCTGGTCACTTTACTCTAGAGATCACTTGGCTCTAGAGTTCTCTGCAGCTGCTCCTCAGTGCCAGGTGGGGCTTATTCAATCACCCTGATCCAGGTGTCTGATGGATCCAGTGTAGTTTCAGAGACAGCTTGGACAGCTTTTCTCAAACTCTGGTACATATTTGGTTAATATCCTTATTGTGGCTTAGAAGGAGTAGATAATGAGGTTGTTGGACTGGATTATGCCTGTGCACATTCTGTGTACACATGGTTTACTGAGCAGCTCTGAGAGATAAAGTGACATGATATGTTAACCAGTTTAGTAGTACTAATTAAAAAGTGAAGTGAGACAAAGAGTGAAATCAACCTAGCACAGGTAAGAGCCTTCATTGGGATTTACCTTGAGGCAATAAGGGCAGCCAAGTGCACTTATTTCTCTACCCACCTTATTGCAGCTGTAGATAGCTGCCTGGCAGCCTGTTTCCTCCTAGGTAAGGAGGAGCCAGGATAATTTTTACAGGGTTACTGTGAGGAATATTCACAGCATCTTCTGGACAAAGCTACCGGTACTTGGCTTCACTCAGTATTGTAACTCCATCTGGGCAGGGTCCTTGAAAGATAATATATGGAAACTTAATTCCTTACTTTGTAAGTCTAAACTGGAAGCTTTAGCCCAAGTTTCAACAGCTCTTTTCACTTCCAAACTGTAATTTATGACAGCTCACTCAATTAATTCCTAGCCTCAGATCTTAAATGTTACTGCTTCAAAATATGGTTCCTGTATTTTTCTTTTCCCGATTATATTTATTAGGTTTTCCCAATTACATTTATTAGGCTTATTAGGTCAAGTAATAAGGTGATTGATTCTTTTTAATTAGTGCTACTAAATTGATTAACATATCATGTTTTAATGAATAAAATATCAAACTCTAAATTAGTGCAGTCACATTAAAGCATTTAACTACCTGTGTTTGATTAAAAAAAGTTATGCATTTGAATCTGGATATGAAACAAGAAATAATACTAGGATTTTATTGAATGTTTCAGTTTAATATTGGAATAGAAGATTAACCAGGTAAAACTATCATTGATAAAATCTAAACTTTTTATAGATTTTAACATGCTGAATAGTTAACAAACCTAAGATGCTATCTACAGTATGTACACCTCACAGAAGCATCCATTTTTCTCCTTGTCTAAAAATGTTGTTGTCTTTCCATTCTCAAATTAAATTCCATTCTCAAATCAAATTAAATTACCCAAGAAAATTATAATCTCAACACACAAAGTATATAATGATACTAATTTAATTTGGTGTTTATATTTATACTACATATATTATACATTTAATATATATCCTTGATCAGCAATAATATACAATTCCAAATGATTATTATTATGCTAATTTGGTTCTATGAAAATATTTTGTGCCACATAATTATTTGAAAAAATTACTTAATATATTTTATCCTCTTTTTCTGCTAAATACTACTTAAAACATATACCAAGTCTTACTTTAAGTACAAATTATTTATATTAGTGGTTTATAAAATAAACAAATTTACCTTCATCATAACTCAAGATAAAATTTCCTGAATTTAAATATAACAATGTTCTGTAATTATCTTTATCATTTTTAGATTTTAGATTTATTATTAGAGTTGGAAAGGATCTTGTAGGTCATCTAGTCCAACCCCCTGCTCAAGCAGGAGTTCCTACACCATTTGAGACAGATGGCAGTTCAGTCTCTCCTTGAAGGTCGCAAGTGTTGGGGCTCTCACAACCTCTGCTGGCAAGCTGTTCCACTGGTTGATCGCTCTCACCGTCAGAAAGTTTCTCCTCACTTCCAGGTTGAATCTCTCCTTGGTCAGCTTCCATCCGTTATTCCTTGTTTGGCTTTCTGGTGCCATAGAGAATGAGCATTGCCTTACCTGATACACTCTTTCTCATCAGGAGGAGCCAGCAGTCAGGATGGGTTTTGTCTCCGCCCACTAGCAGTCAGGACCGAGTCTCTTTTAAATATCCGGATCCGCCTCCTGGGACCCCAGTTCTGATGAATCTGAAGGGAAGACTCGATGTGGCGAACAAAGGCAAATCTTGGCCAAAATAAGGAAGGTCACATCCCGACTGTGTGTTGACTGGTTCATATGCCGGACGTGAGGTTGGATGCGATCAGTAGGTAGTGAAAAAAACTTGATGAGTCTCAGTAGCGTAGGTACGTAGATAGAGAAGGAAGATAACTAACCCCGAGATCCTGAAGTCCAGGAAGCAAAACAAGGGAGGGAACTGACTGCTGGCTCCTCCTGATGAGAAAGAGTGTATCAGGTAAGGCAACGCTCATTCTCCATCCTCTGAGGAGCCAGCAGTCAGGATGGGACACACCAAAGCCAAGTCCCTAAGGGTGGGATCCCTTGGAAGCTAAGTCCTATTATCAACCACCCTCTGTAACACTCGTCTTCCAAAAGCAGCGTCCGCTGATGCATATCTGTCTATCCTGTAATGCCTGATAAACTGGGTTGGAGAGGCCCAGGTCGTGGCCCGGCAGAGATCTTCCAATGGGCATTGTGTCGACCAAGCTGCAATAGTAGCTGCGCTGCGGGTAGAGTGTGCTGTGATGCCCGCGGGGCACGGTAGGGAGTCCAGGTCGTAGGCCTTCGCAATTGCGCCCCTGATCCATCGTCCGATGGTCGTCGGAGAAGCCTGAAGACCCAAAGATTGAGGAAGAAAGGTGACAAGAGCAGCTTCCGTCCTCCTGAAGGGCCGCGTACGGTTGATATACACACGCAGGGCTCGTCTTACATCCAATGTGTGCCAGAGTTTTTCTGACAGGTGGGAGGGTCGAGGGCAGAAGGAGGGTAGCACAAGTTCCTGGGCCCGATGGAATTTACCTTCGGGATGAAGGACGGGTCTAGTCGAAGTACCACTTGTCCTGATGGAAGATGCAGAGATCATCTCGAACCGACAATGCTGAGAGCTCAGATATCCTACGAGCAGAGGTAATGGCAAGTAGGAAGGCGACCTTGAGAGACATGTGTCTGAGGGAGACCTCCCTCATAGGTTCATACGGGGCTCCCGTGAGTGACTGGAGGACCTTGGGAAGATCCCAGGTTGGGTACCGGTGGCTCGCTGGTGGTCGACAGTTCATGACCCCTTTCAAAAATCGACGCACCGTAGGAATGTGTGCGAGCGAGTCCCAATGGCAGCACAATAGAACGGATGACAGCGCGGCCATCTGTCGCCACAGGGTGTTGGGTGAAAGACCCTTATCCAGGCCTCATTTGAGAAAACGCAGGACCATGGGTAGAGGCACATTGAGCAGTGACAGTCCCTGTGAGGAGCACCAGGAGCAGAAGGCCCTCCACATAGCCGAATAGATTCGTTCGGTTGATGGGCGACGTGATGCCTGGATGTAAAAGATCACATCTGGATCGTATTTCTGGCTGCTCAGAGTGCCCCACTCAAGTGCCAGGCGGTCAGTTGGCACCACCAGAGGTCCGGATGGATGAGTGACCCCTGGCTGAGGAGAGCTGGAAAAATGGGCAGCTTCCAAGGATCCATTACTGAGAGCGCCCTGAGCTCGGCAAACCAGAGTTGCCAGGGCCAAAATGGAGCAATTAAGATTAGTTCCGCCCTCTCCTGGATCAGCTTCTGGAGCACCTGGGGGAGAATGGGTACAGGAGGGAAGGCGTAGAGTAGGCCCTGAGGCCAGCAGCAATGGAGCGTGTCGATCCCCTCCGAGCCCTGTGATCGGTATTGTGTGAAAAACCTCGGGAGCTGGGCATTCTCCGGGGTCACGAAAAGATCCACCCGGGGAATCCCAAATCTAGTCATGATGGAATGGAAGACCAATGGGTCCAGACGCCACTCAGCTTGGTCCACCGACGAGCGACTCAGCCAGTCCACCTGGACGTTGGCAACCCCGGAGATGGGTTCCGATGTCAGGGAGAGAAGGTGTCGCTCCGACCACAGTCCCAGCTTCAGCGCCTCGGCCATTAGGGTCCTGGAACGGGTGCCCCCCTGGTGGTTGATATGTGCCTTTAAGGTGATGTTGTCGGTCAGGATCAACACGTGGCAACCCGCAACCAGGTGAAGGAAATGTCTGAGTGCCAGAGAGACCACGTGCAGCTCGAGTCAGTTGATGGAGCACCTGGCTTGTGCTTCTGACCATTGACCTTGCGCCGTGAGACCTTCGCAGTGAGCTCCCCATCCAGTGAGATTGGCATCTGTGGTGACTGTGGTGGCCGGCTGAGGACGGAAGAGCATCCCTTGGCAATTGTTGGAGACTGCCACCAGTTGAGGGACTGTCGGACGGACGGGTGATCTTGACCTTGTGAAGAGATGACCCGCGGCCGGCCTTCTGGAATGGAAGAAGGAACCATAGCAGCTCCGGTGAATGGAGCCTCGCCCAAGGGGTTATGGACATGCTGGACACCATCTTACCCAACAGGGAGGAGCGGGACAATAAGGAGGAAGAGGCCTGCCTTTGGACTAGGGAAGCCAACTCCCTTAGGCTGACTTGGCGCTCCTGAGAAAGGTATACTCTGCCTTCAACAGAGTCTATGACGGTTCCCAAATGTGTAATGGAGGTGGAGGGGGAAAGGGAACTCTTCTGGAGGTTAATGGAGAACCCATGGTCTGATAGAAGAGTAGAGACTATCTGGAGATGCTGCAGGACTAAGTCCTTAGAGGGGGCATGCACCAATATATCATCCAGATAGCACTGGACCCTGACCGGCAACGTTCGTAGGTGGGCAGCTAGAACCGAACTTTGTAAACACCCGGGGGGCAGAGGAAAGTCCAAAGGGGAGAGCTCTATATTGAAAGTGTCTACCTGCATAGCAAAACCAAAGGTATTTGCAATGCTTACGAGAAATGGGAATATGCAGGTAGGCTTTGGTCAAATCAAGGGATGCCATAAAATCACCTTGGCGAATACATGCCAAGATGGTCTTCAGGGAATGAATCTTGAATTTTCTGTAAGAGATATATTGGTTTAGATGCTTAAGATCTAAAATGGCCCTCCATCCCCCCGAGGCCTTGGGTACTACGAAAAGTATAGAATAATGCCCTTGGAATTGTTCTTCAGTGGGCACCTGCTGAATTGCTTGGATCTCCAGCAGGTGTTGGACCACTTCATCCATGAGCACTTGTTTGGCGGTAGCCCTGGGCGTGGGGCAATGGACAAAGAACCCCGGGGGAGGGAGAGGAATTCTAGAGATAAGCCATGCCGAATGATGTCAAGCACCCATGAATCGGTGGTGGTCAAGGCCCAGCAAGAAGCGAAACGGGCTAGTCACCCGTTAATGGGGGTATCGTCCAGGACGGGGAGACTACCACTTATAGCACTTTTATATAGCACTTTTCTTATATACCGCTTCATAGTGCTTTACAGCACTCTCTAAGCGGTTTACAGAGTTCAGCATATTGCCCCCAACAATCTGGGTCCTCATTTTACCGACCTCGGAAGGATGGAAGGCTGAGTCAACCTTGAGCCTAGTGAGATTTGAACAGCTGAACTGTTGAACTAGCAGTCAGCCTGCAATGGCTGCATTTAACCACTGCACCACTTCAGCTCTTCCCTTGTCTGCGGAGACAACTCCCGTTCCCTCCGCGGAACTGTCTCCTAAACTGCCTCCCCCTCCCGGCCCTGTCCTGATTGGAATGGCACCTGACCCCATACTGACCTGGGGCCCGGGGAAAGCTGGAGCCCTGGTCAGCCTGGCGAAAGAGCCGCCAGAAGTAGGGAGATTGGCATGGAAATCCTCTGTGAGACAAGGATGAAGGATCTTACACTTGTCACGGGATTCAATGAGGAAAGGCTCGAGAGAATCCCCGAAGAACTGCTTGCCTTTGATGGGTTTGGCTGCCAGTCGCCATTTGTGGCGTTTCCACCGGCCATTGCTTCAGCCAGTGCATCCGTCTGGTGACGGTGGTTGAGGCCATAGCCCTGGAGGCGAATCTGGATGTGTATAGGGTTGAATCGGCCAGGAACCGGCAAATGGTGTAAAGCTTGTTAAGGTCCTGTTAGGCCCGCATGTTAGAAGTCGGGATGAACTCTTGGAGCTGATTCAGCCAAAGGAGGGCTACCCTGGTGAAGAAGGATTAAGTCGATGCGGCTTTTATGGCCCAGGCCGCCGAGCGGTGTGCCCTAATGAGAGCCTGCTCCACCTTGCGATCCTCGGGTTTTAGATTTTCGTCAGATTCCCCTGGAAGCATGGTTGGCGTGTGCAGAGCCAAGACTGGAGGATCTACCGTCGGGACCTCTAGTAGATCCGCCAACTCAGTGGCCACATTGAAGAATTGCCGTTCCAGGCCTGATGGCGAAGGCTCAGCAGCTGGGTTGGACCACTGGTGTTTCACCGTGTCCAGAAATAAGGAAGGTGCAGGTACAAATTCCATCTTGGGTGTAACTGAAGAAAAGAGTTCCAAGAGGAGTGTCTTTGGAGGACTCCTGGTTGGCTGGTGCAGATAAGCCGGCAGCAGCCCTGGCCTTCATTAGGAGTGATTTGAAAAGCCCTGGGGGGAAAATAGTCGAAGAGGGAGGCTGGGATTGAGTAGGATCTCGTCATCCGAGAGGTCACCATAAGGTTTCTCTTCCACCTCCGGTAAGTCATCCAAATTGTCCTCTTCAGATACGTTGGACAGATGATCTCCCTCGAGGAGGCCAGCGCTGGTGCTTGGTTGTCCTCAAGCTGGGGGGTGGAACTCTCTGACCTCTGAGCAGGCAAGGAGGCCGCCAAGGACTGAAGGTTAGTGGTGATGCTGGTTTGGACTGCCATAGCTATCCATTGTTGGATGGCAGATTGGTCAAAAGGCATAGCTGAGGGAAGAGAGGTTTCTGGGTTCTCAGCCTGAGGCCTGGGAGCAGTAGAAGGGGAGGCCAGATTGGTCCCAGGCAGGATATCCTGACTGATAAGGGCCTGGGCCTGGGCAGGAGGAGTCAGAACGGGCATGGCCTGGCTTGAAGGTGGGTGATCAGGGGGAAACCCAAGGCCCCCTGGGCCCCACAAATTAGCAGTTATCGGAGGGAGTACAGTAGAGTCTAAGGATAGAGTCCTATCTGCTGGGCCCTTTTCAGCAGGCCTGGAGTTGTTAGCCTTAGCTGCCTTGTCATGCATTTTCTGCAGAGCACGGTCTCTGCGCTCTTCTGCTTTAGTAGAGGCCCTGATACTAGGAATACGAGTGGAGGGGCCTGCTGCCTCATCATCATTAGGCCTGTTTGATTTCCTGCTGCGTTTACCCCCAGGTTTGGAGCTGAGTGAAGAGTTCCTGTCCGCCATTGGGAGCTTGCATGAGGTGTTAAAAGGGACTGTAGGCTGAATAGGGCCTTGTGAGAATTGCGGTGATTAAGCCTACTGCAGGTGGAAAAGCCTAGTGAGAAGGCCTGAATTCCATCCCAGCTGTCGGGGGGGAGGGGGGTTGAAGGCCTGAGGTGGATTGTCCCTTGTACCGCACGGAACTTAGCTTGGCCTCAGAGGAGGGCTAAACTGCCCGCAATTAAGGCGCCCGGAGAAAACTTCCCCCCCTTTACTGGATCGTCGAGCAGAGAAAGGAAAGCTACTGGCCCCAATTTTGATGGTTATTTGGGGCAGTGTCCCAATTCGGCCTTCGGCAAGAGGAGACCTCCCGCGCAGAGGAGGGCAGCGGTTGAGAGATCCCCCCCGGATCGTTGCACGCCTTATTTGGAAGAGAGGTGGGCACAGGAGCGGCAAGAGGGAAACGTTCCCTTGCGGCCAAGCCAGAGCAGCAGCTCAAATGGCTAGTGCTCGCGCTGGAGCGCCAAACAGCTGGTCAGAATGGCCGCGGCGTGATCCGATTTTGGGAGAGTGGGGGAGGCCGAGGGCCCTACTCCCCCACGTGGCAGACTGGGCAGAAGCCGCTGCGTTGATGCCACGGAGTCCAGCGCCCACCTCTTACTCACAAGTCGAAAAAGCTGCAAAAGTTGAAATGCGATGAAAAATATTCGTTGGTACCAGCAGTCGGGATGAGCTTTGTTCACCATGTCCTATTCTGCTGAGGACCGAGTCAGAACTGGGGTCCCAGGAGGCGGATCCAGATATTTAAAAGAGACTCGGTCCTGACTGCTAGTGGGCGGAGACAAAACCCATCCTGACTGCTGGCTCCTCAGAGGATGGAGAACAGCCTGACCCCCTCCTCTCTGTGGCATCCCCTCAAGTATTGGAACACTGCTATCATGTCACCCCTGGTCCTTCTCTTCGCTAGACTGGCCAAGCTCAGTTCCTGCAACCACTCTTTGTATGTTTTATTTTCCAGATCCTGAATAATTTTCATTATTCTTTTTAGCATTCTTCATGAAGAGTAATTTTATTTTTTTTTCTCACTCAGAATTTTACTTGTTCTTCATTCTACATTGCTTTACTTCTGCTTAAAGATCAGCTTTGGTTTATCATTTGCTTTCAACAGAAAGACAGATTAATCATCTGGGATATAATAAAGCAACAATGCACAGAATATATAACCCTTCTGAACCACCAAACTCCTCTAGTGTTATGATACATCTGATACCTATTCTATTTGTGCGTATACCTACATATTTGTTATTTATCAGGATTGGTATGATTGAAAATGGATTTTAAAATGTTACCATTTTATGGTACTCTCTTTTAATAAAGGAACCAGGTAGAATTATCTAAGTATTTTTAAATAAATTATGGCAAGCAAAAACCAATCATAATTATTTGCCAATTTGAAGAAAAAAGTCTACATTTATATTTGAAAGCAAACAATATGCTGTAAATTGTATAAAGATAGGTAAATCATCAGGAAGCAGAAATTTGCATTTATGTACAAATACAGAATTAACAAAGAAAATTTCCTGTATTTTGGCTTACTTATTGTTGCATGTAGAAATCCTATAAATTAAATAAAGACAGCATGCAATCTTATTATAATAAAATATTATCTTCCAATAATTTAAGATTCCTTAAATACAGTGACACTAATCACTATTCTGGGATTAAATTATTGCCTCTTTTTTATTTAGCTTTTAAGCTATTATTCTTTAGCTATTAGAGAACTAACAATTTATTCAAAAATATATTTTCAATGGGGGATAATGGTCATTCCCTGTAGAGTTTGATTCCAATTTCACTAATCTTGATCTATATGCAGCTCTATTTTAATGTGTTATGTAGCTGATATTTTCTATATCACATATAAATACATAGTTGATTTCATTGATTTTTAACATTTGTTAGAAATACAAGGAAAAAAGGCATCATGGAGAACTTAATAGTAAGCTCTATTTTAATGTTTTATGTAGCTGATATTTTCTATATCACATATAAATACATAGTTGATTTCATTGATTTTTAACATTTGTTAGAAATACAAGGAAAAAAGGCACCATGGAGAACTTAATACTAAAACAAATTATGGGAAATAAATGCTTCATTAAAACTAAAACAGCAATTTTTTTCTTTTTTTACCAAATTCACTTTTGGTTGAAAAAATAATAGAAGTCCCAACACAGAAACATACAATCTTTCCTCAAAAAGAAAATTTACATATATTAGTACTTAATAAATCTCATACACTCTGGAAATAAGAATACTTTATTACGTGTTTCCCTGAAAATAAGACCCTGTCTTATTTTTTTTTTAACCCTGAAATAAGTGCTTGGCCTTATTGCCATGCACTCAAAAGCCCAATTGGCCTTATTATCAGGGGATGTCTTATTTTGGGGGAAACAGGGTACATATTCTCTTAAAAATGACATAAACTCAACTGAGCCATTTTGGCAATGTGAATCTATTACTGAAGACAAATAAGCCCAGAATTGTTTTTGAAAAATATTAAAAAGGTTAAGGAAAGATTAAATGAAGAAGATATAGGAGTTAGAAATTAGTAACAAATTTGTATAAATGGGAACGCCACATAATGAATGATTGTAATTTAGTACATCGATATATTAATATGTCAACCACTGCGCCCAGCCCATCTCCAACTGTCTTGACTCTTGTCCTGCTGTTTGGAGCAAGATGGAATCTGGGAAGAGAGAGTGAGGTTGATTATGTGCACCTCTCCCTCACTTTAATCCAATTCACGTGCAAGCCTTGACATCCCCCCCCCCAATTGATAGATGTCAAGGTCCTCTTCGAATACGATGGACGAACATCATCATATTAATATGTATAAAAAATAATGGAATCACATTTATAGATAAAGGTAAATTGAAGAAAGGTGCAAAATTGATATATTATGGATGTATACCAATGTAGAAATGTTGTAAAGAAGAAAATTGTCAAAAAAAATTAAAAAACTGTTTAATAATAATTAAAAAATATATTAAAAAACTAAAAAAGAAAGCGTTTTCTGAAACTGCAAAAATTGTGTGAAAATCTGGAAATTGTTTCAGCTGTTCCAAAATTCATGATTATGTCAACTGAAAACCAAATTACTATAGAGATTTATGTACTGGAAAACTTTTAATAATGATCTCAATAAATATTGAGTGATTCTTTAGCAATAAGAGTGCCTTATTAGCAGATATGTATAATAAACATAAAGGTGATGTACGTCTGGCTCAGGAAACACATCGGGGACAGCAAGTAACAGTCCTAAAATGACTGGAATGGAACTGGTGATTGAGAAACCACATGACTAATAAGGCATGATATTCGTTAGACCAGATCTCAGCATAATATCAGCTGCATTGACAGAAACATCATTTAAATTCTCACTATTTAAACCTCATAGTTCTCTGTTACCTCTGTTTATAAGCTTCCAGAAGTAAACTTCAGTTCCAACAAACCAAATAATTTTATATATGACTGAATAAATTTTATAATTGGGAATATTAATTGTCACAGTGAGGATTGGGGATATAAACAGACCAACAAAGACAGGGCATGACTTGTATCTTGAGCAGATACTAATGCATTTGAACTTGTTCATGAGCTGAATTTGCCATTATCTTTCAACAATGGCAGATGAAGGAGGGGATACAACATGGATAACATCTTTGTTAGCAAGATCACAGCATAATGCAGGAAAGTTGTTGATGATCCGATTCCACACACTCAGCATATATCCATTGTGAGTATGGTACATGCTGTAGTGAAACCCTAGGAAGTTCCTTTTCACAGACATTTTAATTTTAAATGCTAAATGGGTGAACTTTCAACAGCAGCTGGATAAAGATGTGGGGGAAGAAGATCTCTCCACACCAAAATAAATATGAGGATTTGTTCATCTCGTGAAAGTAATACAAAGGAGAACCATTCCAAGAGGATGCCATACTCGGTATGTCCAGGGCTTTACTGGTGATACTAAATCTTTGCTGGATAAATATCAGGCACTTTATAACCAGGACCGTTTCTGGGAAGACAGAGTTGAAACTGGCAAAGAGCTGATGCAAGCATTATCATAGATAATCATATGAATGTAACAGCAGACCAAGTAGAGAGCCAGCTGCTGAAGAATGGAAAAACACAAGGTAAAAAGGTGCAGGAACAAGCCATCCAAACAAAGGAACAAGAGGAGAGGCTATTAAATGCCTTTTTTGTGGTATTCAAGCTGGAGGAAACTATAAAGACTATAAAATGAATAAAACAGCAGGTGTTGATGACATAAGAACAGAACAGATAAAGCAGTTTGGTCCCCATACTCTGGAGTGGCTCCTGCAATTGATGGACAATTGAATAGCCTAATTTAAAATCCTGAAATTGTGGAGGCAGGCTAAAGCTGCTGCCTTGGCAAAGACCCAAACGATCTGAAAAATTACCAACTGGTATCACCACTCTGCCATCTCCACAAGGCACTGGAACAGATGATTCTCAATCATATTTCAAAATTCATTGATACAAAGATCATAAGAGAGTAAGCAGGTTTCAGACTGGGGAAGTCATGTTGTGGTCAAATCTTAAACCTCACGAAACATATTGAGGATGGTTTCAAAAGGAAGGTAATTAAATTTGTCAAAGCTTGACGAACGTATCTTTTCTTTTATGTACACTGAGATCATATGCACCAAGACAAATTCCTTGTGTGTCCAATCACACTTCGCCAATAAAAAAATATATAAATTCTATTCTATTCTATTCTATTCTATTCTATTCTATTCTATTCTATTCTATTCTATTCTATTCTATTCTATTCTATTCTATTCTATTCTATTCCATTCCATTCTATTACTGGAGCTGCAACACATGACTGTTCTGACCCAGCTTCCGGACCAAGGAACACAGCACAAACAGCGTCCTTGTTTTAATATTTACAAACTACTAATTATTTGTCTTAGCAGTTGTTCTAAAGTCAATGAAATAATAAAGCAGTCTTTTCGGAGCAACAGTTGTTAATTAACCTTCTTAACAGCTGGAAATAGTCCAAGCAAAAAGAATCAAAAGTCCAACGAAGAGTCCGTCTGATAACAACACACTATCTTACTATTGATGGAAGAATGCCCAGGAGCAACTTGCAGGAAACTGGACATCATCCAAACACGAGCCGAACAGTAGTTTTGAAGTCAAAAGACACAACGGGAATGAACGAAGTTGTTTCCTACAAATTGGTCAGTCCTTTTCCTCACTTAAATAGGCTATGGGAGTGGCCAATTAACCCTAAGTCTTACTCCAGAGTAGACCTTCTCCTCAGGAGCCACACCTGCCTTTTGGCAGCTCTGCGCGCACGTGCATTGAGGACAGGCTCCTCCTCTTCTTCATCATCTTCGTCTTCTGGAGGTTCTGAAGGCCCTGGCTGAATCTCTGCCTCTGGCACCAAGTCTTCTCCAGCCTCCTTACTGTCAAACTCTGGTATCAGCTGCACAGGCCGATGGTGAATCACCACACCAGCCTCCTCGCTGTCTGAATCAGCTACCAGCTGCACAGGCCACTGGCGGGCCACAACAATGACATGGTTAACCATAGGATACTGCTATTCAAGTTAAATAATATAACTGAAAATAATAAGATTACCAGGATAATTGGCAGTTTCCTCCAGAGTTTATGTGAATGGTAAGAACAGTAGATGAAAGAATGGGCTGCCACAAGGAAGTGTACTGTCTCCAACACTGTATAACATGGGTGTCAAACTCAATTTCATTGAGGGCCACATCAGGGTTGTGTTTGACCTCGGAGGTCTGGGGGCGGACCATGCCCGGGGGCTTGGGCATGGTAGGCATGACATGGGACTAGTGTGTGAGGGCACCTGTGGTGGCCAAGTGCTAAGACAGGACTTCCCTCACTCTCATTATATAGCTAATCCTTGAGTTATGAATGTAATAGAGCCTACCAATTACATTTGTAACCCAAGGATTCGTTTGATTGAATCACGTTAAATGAATGTGATCCCTGCTTTCTCCCTGCATTTGTAAATCGAATGCGCAGATCATTAAATGCACATGTGATATCTCAGAGTGGGGAAGAGCATGTGGGACCTAGTGCTGGAGCAGGCCATCCAAGGCCTCCCCCAATCCACTGAGATACCTCATGCTCATCTGGAGTCCCTACAATTGCTTCCCGCCCCCAATCCTGCCCCGCAGGATTCCCACAGACTGGGCCTGCTTTGCTAGCATCCCAGATTCCACTTATTCCTCCCCACCCCATTTCCCATGGCTTACTTACTCTTTGAAGATCTCCAGAGCTCCAGTTGAGGCTAACCCATTGGCAGAGAAGCCAAAGTGTTTTATTCAGATGATGGGGAAGCTGTAAAAATGTGAACTCTAAGGAAAACATTTTCACCAGCTTCTGAATAAAAGACTTCGGCTAGGGCCATGTGGCCAGCAGGCCTCTGGTAGTAGAGAAGGCCTCCTGCCTCAGGACAGCTTCAGCAGCCAATCAACAAGGAGCTTGCTTCCTTTGTCTCATCAGGCTGAACTGCAAGCCCCTTGTTGATTGGCTGCCACGCCCTGATTCCTGAAGCTGCTCATTTGAAGTAGCCAGTCAGCAGCAAGCAGGAGGCTGCTCGTCGCTGGCCAGACTGGGCCCAGACTAAGCCTGCAGGCCCCCATGGCAGAAAAGCCAGTCTTTTATTCAGATGGGGAAAGCTGTTTTCCTTACATCTCATGTTCTTACAGTTTCACAGGATTCTGAATAAAGGACTTTGGCTTCCCTGCCATGTGGGTCAGCTCTGGAGCTCTTCAAAAAATAAGTACAGTAAAGCCATGGGAAATGGGGTGGGGAGGGCCAGATGCAGCCCACGGAGGCTCCATTTCGGCCTGTATCAAGTCGGGGAGGCCTCTGGAGGCCCAAACGGAGCCTCAGAGGGCCAGATCTGACCCACAGAGGCTCCATTTCAGCCTGTAACAGGCTTGTGAGGCCCAAACGGAGGCTCAGAGGGCCAGATGCGGCACACAGAAGCTCCATTTCATCCACCAATGGGCTGGGGAGGCTTCTGTAGGCCCCCGTGACCTGTTTTGGCCAGCAGAGTGTTGCAGGAGGCCATCCAGGCCAAAAACGGGCCACGGGGGCCGCTAGCAGAGGGCCGGTCCTTTGCTATTTCCAGGCCGGCCCACGGGCCAGATCTAAGCACCCCATCTAAGCCTGCGGGCCTTGAGTTTGACACCCCTGTTGTATAACATATAAATGAACAATCAACTAGTCCCCAACAACACATATTCATCTATGCAGATGATATAAAAAGTGGATGCACACTTTATATGTGGTAGCATATGAACCTATGGTAGCATTTGAAGAATTAGGATGATATTACATTGTCAACCACTTAGAGCCCAATCCAAACAAGTGTGTGCTTTCCACTTCCAAAATTTGAGATGCAAAGGAAGAGTTGGATGTAGGGTGCCCAGATGTCCTGATTTTATCAGGATTGTCCTGATTTTTAGAATCTTGTCCTGATTCTGAAAATGTCCTGATTTTGTCCTGAAATTCGAGTTCCCGTCCTGATTTGTCCTGAACTTTTGTAAAATTTTAGGATAATCAAGATCAACATTAAATGAAAGTACGTTTGCACTACTTGTGTTTTAGTTCAATCGCTTCGTTTTCAGGCAGATTCTCTTATGTATTGTTACGGAAGATTTCGTGTGCATTTTTAGTGTGTAATATTTTAATGCTTTCTTTCAGGGTTGTGATAAATTATTTAAAATACTGTAAATGTTTTCTTAGTTTAAATTGTGGTTTTATTTTATTTCTTTTCGCCCCCAAGGCTCCTGAGGAGCCTGCAAAGCCAGCTTGGGGGAAGGGGGAAAGAAAGGGGGTGAAGGGTCTGCCGATTCCGCGCCCGCCAAAGCTAATCCGGGCCAAAAGCGCATTTCTGCCCAAGTAAGCCCCCATGCGCGTACGCGCGCCTGGGCCGACCTCCCCGTTAAAACAAGCGAAGGGCTGCGGAAGAGGTGGCAGCTGGGCTTGAAATCCTCTAAAATCTAGGTGCATATTATACTCCGAAAAATACGGTACTTTATTACTATAATATGGCTACAAAAAGGAAAAATCTTTACTGAGAAGAATATTCTAAACATTTTGATGGTATTAAAAGGAGACACTTTCGCATTCTGTTCATATTGTTCATCGGACATTGATATTGGAAGTACAGGGGCGCCAGCCATTTCTAGACATTGTGGTACAAAACTTCCTGATGAAAATTCAAAATCCAAGAAGTCAACCGCTGAAATAGGACAGTTTTTTGTCAGTAAAAATGCGCTAGTATCTAAGAAGATGTCAACTGCAGAAGCAGTTCTAGCATATCACACGGCCGTTCATTCTCTTTCATTCAGAAGTAATGAATGTACTAACAAACTTTTGACAGCAATCTTTCCAGATTCTGAAATAGCCAAAAAGTGAAATGCTTGCTTCAAATTAAAATAAATCATTCTTCTTCATCTTGTGACAAAATGTATAAAAAGATTTTGGGCGATGAAAATTTGCTGAATAAGATATCATCTAATAGTAAATACGTGTGAATATGATGTTTTATTGGCTTTGTTGGAGTAATAAACGTTATCTTGAGAAGTGCTATTTTTTTTAAACTGTCCTGATTTTGGATCAAAGGTATCTGGGCACCCTAGTTGGATGTTATGTGGTAAGGGAACTGACTATAGCACTGTTCAACACCAAAGAATCTGTGTGTGACACTCGACAGGATCCTCTCTTTTAAACAGCACTGCCTAAAACTAAGCTTAAAGTCAACTCGAGGAACAATATCATCAGGAAATGGATAAAACTACATATGGGAAGCTCAATGATCTATTTTGCACACATAGCTTTAGCCTTAAGCATCTCTGTAGCAGAATATGCTCCAGTGTATGGCACATCTGCACATGAGAAACAAGTTATTATTGTCAATGAAGCATACACTTAGTGATAGGATGTCTCAAACTTACACCAATTGAGAAAATATATCGTCTCACTGGCATTGCCCCACCTAAGATCAGAAAAGAGGTTGCAGTGAACACCGAGAGAACTAAACAAGTATATGACCCTTGACATCCTCTGAAAAGACATATGGCCCAAGCCATCCAACTTAGATCTAGGAACAGCTTTATGGCAAAAGTGAACATCATTGGGGGTACATAAGAACAAAATCAAATTAAATGATGGAGAAAGGAGACTGTTGGGGCCTGTCAGCCGCTGGCCCCTCCAGCAGCCGAATCAGAGGAGGAGGAGGTGTGGGAGTCAGGGTCAGTTTCAGGACAACCTGGGAGCTCCAAGGGGGAAGAGGGACTGGAGCTGGCAGAGAGACAGAGACAGAGGCAGAGCCTGGGCCATCCGTCAGCCCTCAGATGGACAGTCAAACAGCCCCCAGATCTGGAGGTGGTTAACAGCTGGGTCCAGTGCCTGATGCGCGGCTGCGAAGGCAGAGGAGCATAGTGGAAAGCCGTGAGCCGATCCTGAGGAAGGAAGAGCCACCGCTGCTAGCGAGGCCCCACCCTAGCTCTGGGGATAAAAGGCAGGGGGTGAAGATGAATAGGTGTGTCAGAGAACTATTCATCTTCCTGCCGGATGGACTTGTTAGCCTGCAAGATAAACTTTTTGCTGGGGCTGCCGGCATTCCTAATAAAGGAATCTTTTGAGTTTACATCAGAAGATTTATTGTGTTTGGGGAGCTGGGTCAGAACAGAGACTGTCAAGCAAGGAATAACATTAAATAAGGATATGGCTGAAGGAAACTTCCTGATACTATTTGGAGGATCCTGAATAAGTTGAGAATTGGAGTGCCTAAGTGTAAAACCAATATGTTTAAGTGGAGGCTCTTAGCAGATAACAACACTCTGTATGAATTTGGAGAGATAGTCCAGCCTATATGCTGATATGTTGGCTTCTACCAAAAACATGTACCAATAATGACTTATTTTGGGCCAACGACAAAGCCAGAAAGGTGGTTTCATTCTGGCAGTTTAAAGTTTGACCTAGATATGGAAGAATAATAATAATATACTGGACTAAGAATAAAGATGTGCAGGTTCAAATCCATTTTCAGTGAAAGAAGTTTAACATATGATTTTAACTCAATCATTCATTTAATGTTCAGTTTAATTTAATAGCATGGCTGATGTGAAGGTAAAATCTGAAATATGAAGCATGCCATCTTAAACATCTGAGGCAAGGTAGGATATAAATAGTTGGGTTATTTTCCAAGATTTTGAAATGTTAGATAAAGAAAAATGTAGTGAAGAAAATAAATTTAAAGTTTATGTACCCCAAGCTTAATCCAGTTCTTTGAAATAATTTGTTATTTCTCCCATTGCATTTGTGTAGGATAATGTAAAAATAATAATTAGTATTTTGGACAATAGCATATATATTTTTGCCAGCATTGGTTTTGCTCTTGTATTATGTGGTGTCTGTGTTAAAATAAGATAAGAAATAATTAACAACAATAACAACAACAACAACAACCCATTAAAAAACTAAGCTTCCTATATCTACCATTACACACATTAACCCCCCCCCCCCGGAAATATATTCAAAAAATGAGGCCAGCTCCATTAATCATTGCATGTTCATTCTTTTCTATTCAACATGAATAACTTTTATATCAACTACATCCAATGGTATTTTTAGTCTAATATTTCCATGGCAACAAAGCAAGGAATTGTCCATTTGAGAAAAGAGAGATACCAGAACTGGGTAACTAGGGAATTCAAAAGGAGCTCTAAGCTGTTTTCCAGTCACTTAATGGCATCACAGATGCATCTATTGGCTCTTATTCCATTTGATTAAAAATGAATGTAGTTGCGATATAAATAAAGGCCACTTGTCTTCTTTTAATATATTTTTGGTACAAAAAGACAATCATGGCCCAAATCTACTTCATTACAGCAGAAAGTGTAACACTCCTTTATACATGTGAATTATAGCACATGCTATTCCTTAAGTTATCTGTATTTGTGAGAGTGACACAATAACTTCTATTTTGATTACATATATTCACTCAATTCAATTCTGTATTGAATTGAATTGGGTTCTCACTTCTTTTGTATCACTTATGCATAATACTAAGCAAGAGAATTCAACAGTCTAGTTTAGGATAAAGCTGATTTGTAATTTTTCTATATTAATTATTATGCTGATGACTCAAAATGGAGGTAGACCAATTTCACTAAAATGAATTGGTGCGTGAAAAAAAAATTCACATCTTACTAAACCTTGCTTTTTTAAAAAAATGGGCTTATCTAGCAAGTCCAGTTGGTTAGGTTCTCATTCTTTATTAAACCATAATGTATTTAGCTATAATGATTGCCAATTTAGTTTATTAATTAACATATTGAAAGACCTGACTTAATATGGTTTATTCAATAAAACAAGCTAAACAAACTATGATTCAGCATAAGACTGGAATAAAATGTTGCAATTTATAAATTACAATTCATATATCTAAATTAGAAGCTGATGCTAAACTTTCTAACGCTGGGCTGATGTTTGTAGGCTGGCCCTCCCTTTTTAAACTGATTGATTTAAAATTGAATTGTTCTATGGTTAGAGATGGACACAGTTTATCATTTTGTAAAATTATTTTCTTTACAATATTAATATATTTAGCGATATTTGAAATACACCATATTTAAACATTACTTGCAATAATTTAGCTACCGAGGCCATTGGGTGTCATGGTTTAATATTCTGCATACTTGCTTCTGACTAATTTGGGAATAAACACTATATCCAAGTAAAACTGAAGATATATCATGTTATTTAGTACCTGAAACAATTAATCATATGAACAAAAACATGCATTGACTGAATTGTATCTATGTATCTATGGCATTACTGATATTTTCTGAAATTTGGTGGATTATTTTTTTCTAAGACTACATTCTAAGCCAGATCGCATTGTGGGCCATATCGGGATGTATCAGAATTGTTTTTGCCCTTGTGGATGTGGAGTGGGCGTGGCCTGCACAGGCCATATCCGGCCCCCGTGTTTGACACCCCTGTTCTAAGCAATGTACAAATTAAAAGTATAATGACATTATCATAGTAGTTCCTGCTTGCATTAATTAGCCTGCAGAAAATAGAATTCTATAATATATTTCTTCTTACCACATGGAAAGTACCAGCTGGTGGATTAAATTGAATGAAATGGAATGAATCAAATAATGTCCTATGATATGCAAATGAAATACTCATTGTAACCATGGAAGCTGTATCTATTCATTCATCAGTTGTATAAAGCTCCTTGATTGGAATATATTAATACAACCTTTCTTCATGACTATAAGTCTCAGAATTCTCCAATGCCAATTACTGTTAAATAGACTAATCTAATCTGACTACCCTCACTATGTAATTTAAAATGGTATGATCAACAACTATTTTTAAAAGTGCTTCACAAAGCACATAACATCACAGTGAAAACATATTTTGTTTTTTTACATTCGCCAGTAAAAAATCAGCATTTCTATACTACAGTGTTCCATCTGTCTCTTACATACCATCCTAAACTTCAGAAACATCTTTTGGTTATCTGGATGCAAAATTGGCTTCAGAAATAACACTGGACAACAAATATTTTTCAAAAATTTTGTTTCCTGAAAACCCCATAGGATTATGATAGATCCCTTCAAACTGAACACAAATAAAAATTCAGAATGATCTTATCACCTAGGAGTCTTGAGAAATATGAAATTAATTTTTAATGAGTCTAATGTATAACTGCAAAAATTTTCTGATAATGCTGCATAGTTCAACAGGGCCAAAAGTGCTCATTTGTAGTCAATGTATAATGCATCTCACTCTCTGATGCAACAATAGTCAGCCAGCATTGATGGGTTCCAGTTGCCAAGATGCTGTTTTTCCATTGTGGTAATGCGCTGTGGTAATGTGGTAATATCTTACACCATGTTGGTCAGTGACTACACCTAGATTTTCAGAAAAAAAGTGAATGCAGAAAATGAATCTTTAGTGATATGTTTGTTTGTTTGTTTGTTTATTATTTATTATATTTATTTATTTATTTATTTATTTATTTATTATTCATTTATTTATTAAATTTATTAAATTTATATGCCGCCCAACTCCCAAAGCACTTTTGCCTTTCATAGTCTTGTATGCTGTAAGACACGGGTGTCAAACTCGATTGTGTCATGTGATGTATCATGACATATCGTGACTTTTTTTGCCTTTGTGGAGCCAGGGTAGGCGTGGCCTGCATGTGACACATCCGGCCCATGGGCTGCCAGTTTGACACCCCTGCTGTAAGAAGTTTGGCAACCAGCTGAATGTAGTTTATTGCTTATTTGCCAAGAAAATTCTCAACAACATCCTTTAATGCCTCCCAGATGATTTTCTCTGGCCCCACTAACAGATCTTAGATATTGTCATCATGATGTATTTGATCTGTGAATCAACAAAAATGTCCTTCTTAATTTTGGGATGACTTATTCGCTAACATCTGTTTCAAATAATAAAAACCTTCACCTTTATTGTTCATTGCTTTCATTAAATCTTTATATGAAGCAGAGTCAAAAATATTTTTGTTGAGTCAACAAGTGGTTCATGTGCCATGTTTTTTTTCTGTCCGGGAACAGATTATTTTGAAATGGCCATTTCTTTTTATTGTATTGCTATTCTCTTACATGGCTGTCCCTTCACATATGTAACAACAGTATTTGATATATCTGAACTGCATTCCAAGCAACAGAGCCATTACTTTTAGATCTCCATAGATATTCCAGTTTGTTTGTTAAATTTTATTGGCCACCCATCTAAACATAGGCTAACTCTGGGCAACTTACAGTAATAAAATATGCCTGTATCTATATTTTAAAACATAAATAAAAATCAAACATTAAAGTCTAAGGACATGTGGGCAGGACAGGGGTGGAGTAGGGGGAGAAAGGTGGGATCTCTTGTTACTTGATCAACCACTGGGGCTCCAAGCCAACTGGCAGAGCCATGTCTTTAGGCCTTACAAAAGGATAGAAGGGTTGGTGCCAATATCACATCAGGGGGCAAGATGTTCCAGAGGGCAGAATCCTCCTGGACTCCACTAGCCAGAATGATCGGGCTGATGGGACCCGCATCATGCCTCCTCTGCCAGCATGAGTGGTACAGGCCAATCCTGTACCTGATTTACTGGATATGTTTCAACAATAGTTCCAGGGGTGGGTTTGTTTGTTTGTTTGTTTGTTTGTTTGTTTGTTTATTATTTATTTATTTATTTATTTATTATTATTATTTATTTATTTATTTATTTATTTATTATTTATTCAACACATGTACAAGATAACAGGTATGATATAAAACATAAACAAAAGTAAAATATGTATAGGTAAATTTAGACAATAGGACAGAAGGACAGGGACGGTAGGCACAATGGTGCGCTTATGCATGCCCCTTACAGACCTCTTAGGAATGGGGTGAGGTCAACTGTACACAGTCTAAGGTTAACATTTTTGGGGTTTGGGGAAGAAGCCACAGAGTCAGGTAGTGCATTCCAGGCATTGATTACTCTGTTGCTGAAGCCGTATTTTCTGCAGTCAAGTTTCGAGCGGTTTACATTAGCAATAGCACTTAGACTTCTATACCGCTTCATAGTGCTTTACAGCTCTCTCTCTAAGCGGTTTACAGAGTTCAGCATATTGCCCCCAACAATCTGGGTCCTCATTTTACCGACCTCGGAAGGATGGAAGGCTGAGTCAACCTTGAGCCTGGTGAGATTTGAACAGCTGAACTGCTGAACTAGCAGTAGCCTGCAGTGCTTCATTTAACCACTGCGCCACCTCGGCTCTTACATTGAGTTTGAATCTATTGTGTGCTCGTGTATTGTTGCGGCTGAAGCTGAAGTATTCATTGACAGGTAGGACATTGTGGTAGATGATTTTATGAATTACATTTAGATCAGATTGAAGGCGACGTAGCTCTAAGCTATCTAAGCCTAAAATTTCAAGTCTGGTGGAATAAGGAATTCTGTTTCGAGTAGAGGAGTGGAGGACTCTTCTTGTGAAATATTTCTGGACTCTCTCAATTGTATTAATGTCCGATATGCAGTGCGGGTTCCAGACAGGTGAGCTGTATTCAAGGATTGGTCTGGCAAATGTTTTGTATGCTCTGGTTAGCAGAATAATATTGCCAGAGAAGAAGCTATGCAAGATTAGGTTGACAACTCTTAGTGCCTTTTTGGCAATGTTGTTACAATGGGCTCTGGCACTTAGGTTATTAGATTAGATATGAGTACTCCAAGGTCTTTAACAGAGTGAGGATTGTCTACAAGGTCGTGTCCTCCAAGTTTGTATTTTGTGTACGGATTCTTTTTGCCAATGTGTAAGACAGAGCATTTGTTTGTTGAGATTTGTAGTTGCCAGTTATCAGACCATTGTGATACATGGTCAAGGTCTTTTTGAAGGGTAGAAGTATTGTCGGTGGTGTTGAATAGCTTAACATTGTCAGCAAAGAGAATGTAGTTGCTTATAATATGATCACAAAGGTCGTTGATGTAAAGAATAAATAGTGTTGGTCCTAGAATGCTGCCTTGAGGTACAACACTGTTGACAGGTACAGGATTTGATAAGGCATTCCCTATTTTAACCATTTGTTGCCTGTTTGACAAGAACGCAGTTATCCAATCATGAAGGGGACCAGAGATGCCATAAGATTTTAGTTTCCGGAGTAGTTTGTCATGTACTACTGAATCAAAGGCTTTGCAAAACTCTATGTAAATTGCGTCTATTGATTTACCTTGATCCAGTTGAGAAGTCCATATGTTTTTGCAGTGTAGAAGTTGCAGGTTACAGGATAATTTTTTTCTGAAACCAAATTGTTTGTTAGTTTGTTAGGGTTCTAATTTTTTTACTACCAGTTCTGTGGGCGTGGCTTATTTTGTGGGTGTGGCTTGATGGTCATGTGATGGTGGGCATGGCTTGATGGTCATGTGACTTGGTGGGCGTGGCTTCATGGTCATGTGACTCAGCGGGCAAGACTTGGTGGTCATGTGACTGGGTGGGCATGGCCAACTCAATGTCACTCACGTCAAGGGGTGCCGTGCCTGGCCCCTCCCCTCCCAGCCATTTCTTGTCACACCCAGCCTCAATATATCTATAGTTCTGTAAAAATGTTGTTCACCTTTTTTTCAACTTTATTATCTACATACTATAGATGTACTTTCATGGACCACTGAAAGGAGGAAATGGCTCACATGCTTTGCCCAAGAGTGTGATAGGCAACAGGCTTTTAAGGGGCTGCCAGAAAGAAGGGGGGGGTAATGTCTCCTTATTGAAACAGAAACAATGTACTTTTTTGAAATGTACCTTTGGGAGCTGGATAAGCCTACACCAGCTCCAGCCGGGCGGTCGGCCTGAGGGTCAGACCTATACTGATAGGGCCTGTACTGACGGGAGAAGCTTGCCCCAGCTCCTCCCTGTCTGGAGGAGGGCCGCCTAAAAGAGGATGAGAGTCGGAAGGTGGGGCGCCTGCTCTGAGAATCCTGAGTTTCAATTAAGAAGGGGTCCAAGGATCTCCCAAAAAAATTCCCCACTTCAAAGGGCCCCGAGACATGCCTCCAATGGTTCTTCGCATCCATCCTTTAATGACGCAGCCAAAGCAACCACCTCACAGTCACAGACGAGGCAATAGCCCTGGCAGAAAACTTGGCTGCAGCCAATGAAGCGTCCACCATAAGTTCCACTGCTGCTATGATCTTTGATAGATCCTGGTGGCTCCGCAGGTCCTCTAGGGGAACCCTGTCCTGCAACTGCCGGAGCCAACACAGCGACACCCGCGTGAAGAAGGAAGCAGTAGTCGCTGCCTTAATGGCCCAGGCGTCTGCCTGATGAGCCCGGCACAAAGCCATTTCCTCCTGCCTCTCGTCAGCCTTCAACACATCATCTGCATTGGGGGGGCAGGATGGAAGATGATGTCAAGGAAGCCACTGGTGCGTCCACTTGCGGCAGTTGAATAAGTTGCTGGAGAGCCTAGTCTACAGCAAAAAAAGGTAGTCTCTGGACCATTGGGGTGCTGGCAGGTAGCCGGCGAGTTCTACTGGCGTTTGATTACGTCCAAGAACATTGCCGGTATCGGAATAGAATCTGGCACCACCTCCCGCTCTGAAAAGAGAAAGTCCTCCTGCTCCCCAGAGTCCTGGGGAAGTGAGGGATCACTAGCAGCTGGGCCCAACCTGGATGTGGCTTTAGGCCAGGAGCTGACGAAACAGCGCAGGGTTAAATAACCACTTGAAGGCTGGACGTTCAGAAGACTCTGGCTCTAGGTCCGACCAGTCCTCCTCCTCCCGCAATTCTCCCTCCGACAGGGAAGACTGGCTCGCATCCGAGTGGTCAGATGTGTAGGCCTCCTGATAAGTGAAATAATCATCAGTAGGCCCCACGGGTGCCATGTACCCCCCCGGGGCGAGATGGAACAGCTGAGATGGGAGGAGCGTGGTGTAACTCCGCAGCAATGCCCTGACGAATGGCCACCGTTAACCAAGCCTTAACCACTGGAGGAATATCCTGAGCCAGCATGTCGTCCTGGCGGAGCCCTGCTGAGATAGGGGTAAAGGTCGCAGAGGGGGTGGAAGGAAGGGGAGTGCTTGTGGAGACAGGAGCCAACCAAGCTGCAGATGCTGGAGCTGCTGAGGCCCCAGAGGCTGGCAGTATCATCTGGGAAATAGTCTCTCCAGCCACCTGCGAAAAGAAAGCAATTGGTGCAGGGTCCAGAAGGGCCGCTGCCGAACTACTCCGTCCCGCATTCTCCTCGGCTCTGGCGAATTCCTTCTCCAGTGCCTTCTGCCTTTTACGTGCCACCCGCTGCTCAGCCCGGAAAGGCTTGCCATGATAACAGGCTTTAGCCTTGAGCTTTTCTGCGTCCACCAGGCTGGCAGATAGCGCTTTAACTGTGGCTTTTGCAGACTTCTCTGCGGCAGTGGGGGGGACCAGGAGCCCTTGCATTGAGACGTGGAAGGGGTCTCCCTGTCCATCCTGAGCCAGGGGGAGAAGAATGGAAAAATTAAATAGGAAAAATTCCTAGAGGCCAGCCTCAGACACACACCCCTGGGAAGGGCAGCCAACGCCAGGCCAATAGACCCGACTGCCTCGGGTAGGAGAAGTAATCCGACCGGGTCAAACTTGTCAGAAATCCTACACAGATCACAAGTCAAGGGCAGGCTTATGCCAGTGTCGCTGCCACTGCGGAAGTAGAGGCTGAATGGGTAAAGATGTTGTTCCTGTCACCAGAGTAAGGCAGTCTTAAGCCCAAGGCTGCTGCTCCTGCGCAAATGGAGAGAGGAGTATGACAAGTCAGGGACCCCTTCTCCCGCAGCCAAGCGTGGAATAGCCAAGGTGGGCTGAAAGCATACCAAGCAGGCCACTCCCATGCAACCTCCAAAGGTGAGCACTGCGAGGCGACCGAGGGTGACCTCTATTCAGTGCACCAATCCGGATCTTGGTATAGGCTGGTTATCTGAAAGGCACGCTTATCAGGCCTGATGTAATGTAGCTATCAGGAAAGGCCACAAAAATTGTCTCCAAGCTGTTGCTGGGAAAAATTGGAGAGACAAATTGGCGGTTGCAGGCGGCCGGCCAGAATTAATTGGCCTAGCGGCTGGTGGAATAAGCTATCAGCAAAAAAAGGCCACCAAAAATGCCTCCAAATGTGTTGCTGGGCAAATTAGGAAAACAAAATGGTGGCCGCAAACAAACACCGAGCCAAAATAGCGTTCGTGCCAAAAACCGGTGACTGTTGGGAGCTAAAATGGTGAATTGACTCAGCCTTCCATCCTTCCGAGGTAGGTAAAATGAGGACCCAGATTGTTGGGGGCAATATAAATATACATTGCTTACTGGTGTAAACCGCTTAGAGAGTACTTGCTAATAAATAAATAAAATAAATAAATAAATTGCGCCAGAGAAATTAGCCCCAAACCGCCTAGAGAAGCCAGAAACGACTGGCCCTGTGAAGCACGAAGCAGCCAGCACAGAAATGCTCAAGGAGAAGGAGGCTAGCCCCAAAGTCACGCTGATAGCAAGAAAGCGAAAACCGCCTGCCAGCTGATCGAGCCGGCTGAAAATGGCGATCGGAGTAGCCCGAGCACAAACGGAGCAGTACGAGAAGGCAAGCCTGGAACAGGCAGGTCTAGACGATCTGCCCTGCTCCCTAGCCCAGCACAGAATCTGGTAGTCAGAAATAAGCAAACAGCCGAGGCTGTAGCCTGCCCGATCACCCAAAGGCAAGCGGAGCAGGCACTCACAGTATGATGTCCACTGACAGCAAAGTAGTCCAGGGAAAAAAGGGTAAAATAAAGAAAAATCCTAGGAAGGGTCCAGGAAGGATGGAAATATTTTTAAAATTAAACTAAAAAGATAAGCCAACCCAAAGATCAAAGGAGTGAAGGAAAAAGGCGTCCAAGAGCTGAGGACTGGATTGAACGACTGAGAAACATCACCAAGGAGGCGGATCCTCAGAAAATTCAACCCAGTCCATAGAGCTATGAGGCTAGAACAACCCATCCTGGATTCTTCCTTTGATGTGAGGGGAAAAGGTGGGGCTAGATGAATCACAAGTTGGAATTAAGATTGCCGGGAGAAATAACAACCTCAGATATACAGATGATACCACTCTAATGGCAGAAAGTGAAGAGGAACTAAAGAGCCTTTTGATGCGGGTGAAGGAGGAGAGTGCAAAAGTTGGCTTGAAACT
The DNA here is from genome assembly GCA_023053685.1 of Diadophis punctatus similis. NCBI lineage: Eukaryota > Metazoa > Chordata > Lepidosauria > Squamata > Dipsadidae > Diadophis > Diadophis punctatus. Next base: position 11,643,776 of record JALIGW010000008.1, read on the forward strand.
CAACATTAAGAAAACTAAGATCATGGCGCCCGACCCTTTCTATTCATGGCAAATAGATGGGGAAGAAATGGAGGTAGCAACAGATTTTATTTTCCTGGGCTCCAAGATCACCGCAGATGGGGACTACAGCCAGGAATTTAAAAGACGCTTGCTCCTGGGGAGGAAAGCTATGGTAAAGCTAGACAGCATACTAAAAAGCAGAGACATCACCCTGCCAACAAAAGTGTGTATAGTCAAGGCTATGGTTTTCCCAGTTGCAATGTATGGCTGTGAGGCCTTTGAACTATGGTGCTGGAGAAGACTCCTGCGAGTCCCTTGGACTGCAAGGCAAACAAACAAGTCAGTCCTGACTACTCTTTAGAAGGCCAGATCCTGAAGATGAAACTCAAATACTTTGGCCACCTAATGAGAAGGACTCACTGGAAAAGAGCCTAATGCTGGGAACGATTGAGGGAAAAAGAAGGGAATGGCAGAGAACGAGGTGGCTGTCGGCGTCAGTTTAAATGGACTCTGGGGGATGGTAGAGGACAGAAAGGCCTGGAGGAACGTTGTCCATGGGGTCGCGATGGGTCGGACATGACTTCACAACTAACAACAACAACAATATTTGTATTACTTTTTCATATTTGATATACTCAAATCTTAATAAAGTTTCTATTCTGTTCTATTCCTATTTAAAACTTAATGAGTAATTCCTTCTTTTCTTAGTATGTTTTATGTTATATATAATTTAATTGTGATCTGCATTTTTATCTGAGAGAATAGTTCTATTCAGTTTACTAAAAAAATCTAATAGTATTAATATTAGTATTAATGTTGTTATTAAAACATTTTCTCACCTATCTTGACAAATGCCTTATGCAAGCAAAGTCCAGAGCAAGTTTTGACAGGGCTCTGGCTTTGCCTGTACAAATACGCACAAAAATTCACCTCCATTGTGGCTGGACAAGCCAGCTGTCACCTTGCTCAAGCGAATTATAGAAGCAACTTCAGGATGCAGTCTTTTCCATATACAAAAAACAGCAAAGCTAGATTATTGTCAGTAATTGTTTCTCCTCTGCTTGGACAAGCTAGCAGCATATGGCAAAGTCTACCAGTACAATGATTTAAAGAAACAATTACAGAAGAATAGTAGTAAATAAGAAATCTCCTTTATTCAAAGTTTAGACCTTTCCCATTTTTATAATTAGAAGAGACACATTTTTCATTATTTGTAATTACATATAGTATCTAAATATAATTTAAGGATTGTGTAAAATAGATTCCACTATATATATATTTTTAAAGAGGGAATGATTGAGTGAGAGAAAATAATTGAGTAGCCCCTAAATGATCACCAGTGCTAGGCTACCCTAAGAAGCTGGGAGAAAAAAAAATCCTAGGAGAAGGGAAACCATTCAATGGAACCAATATTGTTGCTTAGTAAACTATCTTGAGAGAGTCTTTACTTATTTTACTGAAGGAAGAAAGAAATTAAGTTTTATATTTGAGAAGCAATTTATTTCAGACACACATTGCCAATAATCCCCTTTTCAACCGAATTCAAATAGATAAAAGCAAAGAAAAAGAATGATTTATCACATTGTTTTTGATGTTCCAATAGCAATAGCAATAGCACTTAGACTTATATACTGCTTCACAGTGCTTTACAGTCTTCTCTAAGTTGTTTACAGAGTCAGCATATTGCCCTCAACTATTTGGGTCCTCATTTTACCCACCTCGGAAGGATGGAAGGCTGAGTCAACCTTGAGCCTGGTGAGATTCGAACTGCCAAATTGCAGGCAGCCGGCAGTCAGCAGAAGTAGTCTACAGTTCTGCATTCTAACCAGTGGGCCACCACAGCTCTTGCATTCCCTTCCCTATTAATAATTCTGGAACATGGAGATGAATGGAGAATATCTCACATCATGTGTAGTATCTCCATACTATCAGTGCCAGTAGAAATCATGACAAATCAAGCCAGTATATGTGGCAATAGATTTCAAGAGCTTTCACAGAGCAAGTCCAGTTGGGTTGGGAATGTTTTCTATGGGCTGAAGAATAGGATAATTATTAGCCGAAAGAGATAGAAGTCTGGAAAGGTTTCCTCTGAGGCTAAGATGGATCTTAAATGCAATTATACTGTATATGCACATTTTTCATTATTAATAATATAGTACCATTAAATCTAACCTAGTATTTTTGGTCTTTCTCCAAAAAAGCAGTGTCCTTGCTTTATTATTTTTTACTTCCTTGTTGTTGTTTCTTATAGTATACTTGGCCCAGCCTATACATATTTCTATTATCATTAAACTTATATTCCTGAATTTTAGAGATAGCATATGCAAGCACTTAACAGTTACTTCAGGAATAATGCAACTACTGTGTATAGAAGAGCACACAAAAGTACCCTGGGCTCTTGCTATGTGGACCCAAAAGTACCAACTTCTTCAAACTGCAATAAAGGAACAAATAATAAAGAATATGACAGTGCTAATAATCCATTCGTCTCTCTGAGAAGAAAATAATTACACAGTCTTGTTTATTTCATAAATATCATAAATTTCAGTAAAAAAACAAACCAACCCAAACCACTTGATATTTAAACATGTGGGTAATTGAGCCTGACTTTCTGTGTTCATAAATTCAAAAATCTCTGCTGATCAACACAATAAATGAACATTAGTTGAATTTATGCTAAAAATGGAGTGATTATATTACTAAATTTTGATTCTATTTGCAAGCGCAGCTCTATCAATGTTCACTAAATTAGTGAGGAAGAACAATGATACTTACATTCTGCAAAGCAAGAGCTGGCATCAATTTTCCATATAATCTGGCCTTGGTGAGAGCCATTTACTCCACGATTTTTGTAGTCCAAGAAGTTTTCTGATAGAACCTCATCTGGGAAGTAAATAAAAAATTATTATTTCACAGCAAAAGAAGGAATCATTGGCAAATTGTTTGTATGATTGTAAGCCATCCAGAGTTACCCTGAGGTAAGATTGGTGGCAATAAATTTTATAAATAAATGAATAAATGAAATGTACTACTGTCTTTTGATTAAAGTAGAATTAGCATGAATCCTAAGGCAAATGAACTAAACAAAGAAAAAACTTCTTCATGAATGCACACTTTCTTTATCACAAAGGATTCTAGCATGCAAAACAAATTTTAATATTTTTAATTGTAATTTTACTATTATTGTTACTAAATACTAAATATTATTAAAATAATTGCAATTGTAATTTTTAGTAATGCAAACTAAAATAAAAATAAAGAAAAATAAGAATGTAGTACTGAAAAAGAAATACAAAAGTCCTCAACTTTTGACTACAACTGAGCCCAGAATCTCAGTTGTTGAGCGAAGCAGTCATTAAGCATGACAAGAGGGAACTGAAATTTGCTCAAGGGTAATTGAACAAATCAGCCCATGTGACTGGTTTGCTCAATTACCACAATCCTGGCATTCTCATTTGCAGTCATTAAGTGATCTTGTGGGTTGTTAAGTGGAATCTCAGGTAAGCAGAGGGGGTTGCCTGGGGAGGGGGAGAGCCTTGAAGGTTCTGATCAGAGCTAAAAATCCTCCCTGCCTAAATCAGAACAGGATTTTCCATCCCTGAGGGAGAGATACTCATGTATGGTCTTGGCTGGACCTTCCAGGGCCTACCCTTCCTGCCTGAAGAACTCTGTGCTCCTGACCTAATTATGCTGTCTTTCTGCTTGGATTTCAGGTCCCTCTTGTCTCTAGGGACTAGCTGTCTGTCAATGTCCTAGGAACTTAATTTATTTTTATTTTTTTCTTTGTCCCATCTTACAGAATTCTTCAAAGCTTTGGCAAGCTGCTGAGTCCAGGCTTCCCTCAGGTCCTCAGCTGACGCCGGGCTGCTGCTGCAAGCTGATTGGTCGCAGCCGTTCTGGCACGACTATATAAGGAGATGTCAAGGGTACTGACTTTGCCACTCTCTGTTAGCCTGAGTATGCTGCGCTAAGCAGACAGGCCAGCGCTTTCACTGTTAGCATTTACCTTGAGCTGAATAAACTTGTTAGCCTTTCGAACGTGTCTGCCTCAATTTGTATGTCTTCTAAGACAGGGGTCTCCAACCTTGGCAACTTTAAGACTTGTGGACTTCAACTCCCAGAGTTCCTCAGCCAGCAAAGCTCTGGCTTCTTCTGGCAAGCCTCTTTTGTAAATCCAATATAAGAAAATTATGCAAGTCACGCTGTTACTTTTTAATTGGTATATTCTTTTTAATGATTAATATATTAGTTGGTTTCTTTTGTATGTCCAGTATAGCATCATTTTTCGCATCATTATAGCTTATCATTTTAAATCTACTTTAATAGCAATCTCAATTTTGTCATAAAAAAACTCATATTCTATAACAGGGGTGTTAAACTCAAGGCCCGCAGGCCGGATCCAGCCTGCAAGGTGGTTAGATCTGGCTTGTGGGGCCATCCTGGAAACAATGAAGGACCAGCCCGCAATGCCTCAGCCTGGTCCAGGCCGACCAGGTGCTGATCTGCAACCTGATGGGGGCCATCCAGGACTGCTTTCTGAGCACTTGCCTTTCACCCAGGACGCCAGCCCTCACGCACTCGCCACCTCCTATGTGCATGCCCAGGGGGAGGGGTTAAGGTGGCACCGCAGATCTAAGGCCCAGATGGCAGCCATCAGGTTGCAGATCAGCACCCCGCCCCCACATGGAAAAGCCACACTGCCAATCTTTCCCCCTGCACTCGTCCCTCCCTGAGCATGGAAGAAGGAAGGAGATGGCAAGGGGATGGAATGAGACCTTTAGGACTATGGAGCTTCTTACCAGGTGCGATGGGCGATAGGTGATTGCAGGGGCTGTGAGGGGAACGCGGCAGGCGAATGGTGTGGCATGCAGCTTCTGGCATTGCAGGGAGGGAAGAAGCAGAACTGCCCTCTGCTCATCAGGTGTGGAGGCAACGGAGGGGAAGGTGGACAAAAAAGGAAGCTCTGTTCCGCAGATTTTTTTTAACCTGCGAGAGGCTCTGGACAGAGGCTTCCCATTTTGATTCCTCCCCTATCGTTGCATCTGCGTAGCTCTGCACTTACTTCTCCCAGACCTGTGCACATATTTGTGTGTGTGTGCACATGCACAGGGGGAGGTGTCTGGCAGCAGGGGATCTACAGCCTGCTGTGACCACTGGGCTGGCGCGCCAAGAAGCAATCACGGCAGCAGCACCGGCAGCAGGCAGAGTGGGGGGGAGGCACGTGATGCAGACCACCAGATGCGCTTACTCCATCCCATGTGGCTGGAACGGGCAGGCAGCTACCCAGTGCATCCAGCAGGCCAGACTGCATGCCTCCCCCAGCGCCTCTTTCTCCGGCTACTGCCACTACCGTGGGTTGAGACAAGGTGAGGCAAGGGGTGGGACAGCGGCTACCAGACACCATTAGCCCACCTACTCTGTCCCGTCTGTTTTTGCTTGCATTTGGAGAGGTTGTTGATGGTCATCTCCTTGGCCTCCTCATGGGTTTTGCCCTTGGCCCACATATGGAGGGCATTCCCCTCGTGCACCTGACACACCTCGGCCCTGCTGTGGACCACTGCCACCACCGAGGCCACCAGTAGCTCACGCAAGTCCATTAGGCTGCTGCCATCACAGCACGGAATACCAGGCCTGCCCATCCCAAAGGAGGCAAAGTGGCCAACTAGAAAGGCCAAGTAGAGGTGGTAGAGCACGCCCAGGCCCAGCAGGCAAAAGGTGGCCACTACAAGCAGTGAAAGATGGATCCCCATCAGCGCCAAGGCCGCCCAGGCCCAGCCGGGATCATGTGTGTCCCCCCCTGGATCTGCTGGGCCTGGGCGGCCTGGGCGGTGATGGGGATCCGGCTTTCCCCACTCGCAGTGGCCATCTTATGACTGCTGGCCTGGGCATTCTCTACCACCTCTACTTAGCCTTTCTAGCTGGCCACTTTGCCTCCTTCGGGCGGGTCGGCTGAGTGGCGGCAGGTCTGCCGAGTGGTGGCGGCAGAAGCAGCCCATGGCGGGGCTGAGGTGTATCAAGTATGCAAGGGGAACACACTTTACACGCAGGCCAAGGGCAAGACCCGTGAGGGGGGCGAGAAGATGACCAGCAGCGACCTGCCCTCCAGCCACAAGCAAAAACAGACACACAAAAGACGGCGAGCGTGCGATGGCCGACCGTTTCTGGCACCAGCCGCCCCACCCTGTGTTGCCTCACAGCAGCAGCACACACACACACACACACACGCGTCACCTCACCTCACCTCATCCTGTGGGATGAGCCTCCCCCTACCACCCCACCTGCCAGAGACCCCTGGATTCCACCCCCAACACCGCCCAGCCCACATGAACAATGTTGTGCTTTCCATGCCCCTTGTGCCATGCCCAGTCAGCCGTGAACACCCCAGCCATGCCCCTCCCCCCCGAGGACAACCACAATGCTAATGCGGCCCACTATGAAATTGAGTTTGACACCCCTGTTCTATAACATCTTTTAAACACAGGATCTATAGAGGCGAAAACTCTTAAAATTAACTTTTGAATCCATAGTTCAAAAATATCCTTCAGTATGTCCAAATATTTTGCTTCATTCTATATTAGTAAATCAAATTTAAGTGTTCTTCTCCTTTAATTATAATCCTTAATTTCTTCTAGTGTACAACTTTCAAAGTCTCATCCTATAATGTTTTTTTAAGAATATTCAAAACCAAAGCATTGTCTCATTGTAAGTCTTCAAATTAATTCCAATATCTTATTTCAAATCCATACAGAGTCCACTTGCAACTTTTCAAAATCAAAGTTCTAATAACCTTTTGCTGTTTAACCCTCTGATTTTTTAAAAAAGTCCTTAAACTGATATTTAAATCCTTTTTCACTAAGGATTGAAGAAAATCTGGTGTTTCCAGACTTGTTGATTCAAAGATTCCTAATAGTTGAAAAGCAGTTAACAAGTAATTTCTAAAAGTGATTAGAAAAGGAAATATGACAGTCCTTAAAGGCACCATCTGTGATTGAGCAAGATTGCTATTCTCTCATCTCTCCAACTCTAAACCCACCAGAAACTGCTGTGTTGAAATTTCCTAATGAGGAGCAACTATATGGAACACTTGTGGGCAATCTCAAGTCCTCTCTTTATCTGAAGACGAATTACAAAGAGCCAATCCACTTGCTTGTTCTTCATTCCATTTTCAGTGAAGCCATCTTTAATTAATCACTTCTTCCCTGAAAATCTTGAAGCTTATCATTCCTCAATGTTCACAAAATTCTCTCTCTCACTTTCTTTCTCTGCCTTCATCCTTCCCTTTTTCAACTGATGTAAAATTTTAAACTGGCATTCTCTTAAAATAGCACAAGAGTTTATGAATTTCTTTCATTTCAAAAAAGTAATAAAAATAAGTAGTTCTTCTACTTAGGGAAAGCTAGAAATTTTTCAGAATAAGTAGTCAACACTTTACAGTCCATCTCAATAGCCTAGAAAAATGTAAGAGGAATGCTAATAGCTAGACATATAACAGGTCAATTTGGTTTCAAAGAGATGTAGAAGTTTATAAATCTTACACCTGATTGGTGAGGGGAGAAAGCTATTATTGTTGCAATATTCTTGTCAGTGCTCAACTAGGGGGGATAATGTATTTCTTTTCTTCCTTTTTTTGCCTTTTTAATCCACTTATTTCTTTCTTTTTAAAAGTCTTTGTTAAGTTTGGTTCTTGTAAAATTTCCTATTTTTTTCCCCTTTGGAGTTTGTATTTTAATTTTCTGTACTAAAAAAATAAACAAAAAAATGTAAGAGGGATGTAATTCACATAAGTTTCCAGGGCACTTTGGTGGTTTTTATCTGTTATATAAATAAGATAAGTTTAATTTTCTTATTACATTTATGTGAAAACTTTGCCCATAAATGTTTACTAATAGTTCCTTTTAGAGGATAGTTTTGTGTTGTTCAATTTATTGATTATATTTTTATTGGTCAGTGATCAAAATAAGTTCTGTTTATTTGTCAATTCACTAGTATTTAAGCTGTATTTGGGTTGGTGTATCTTAGAATAGATCCTCAAATTAAGTGGGATGGCTGTCAGCCTGCTGGGTCAAGACATGGTTTGTTTGAACCACATACAGAACACATTGTAGCCAGTTACCATTTTCTCCCAAAAGCATATAGTTAGTGATTCTGTAATAAGCATACTATGTACAAAATATTCCCTAAAATTCACTTTGTATTAGAATGAGTACTGTGCACTCATACATAAAATGTAGCTTCATTAAATATTGTTCTTTCACTGTGAATTTCAGGAGATTTGGATTTCCCCCACATTTTTTTCATACACCTAGCAGTATATTCAGAAAATCCTCACTAATTAGAATATTTTCATGTTACATTCATTTTTAGAGAGATTTTGTCAGAATCCCATAAAGGTGACTCTGCCATTCAATGAGAAGGGGTTTTTTGGGTTTGATGTATCAACATTGCTTGTATCAACTGAGGTCTTTACAACACATATCCTGGCGCCAGGAATCTGAAAACCTCTTCATCTTGGGACATGTTTTATCAAGGGCCATGTGGTGATGTTACTCGAGTAGAGACCGGAAGAAGCTTTGGGAACCAGAGAAGATTACGTTTCCACGCAGTTGGGCTTCATATGTGTGTATTGGCCAGGGTTTACACTCTTGTTAATGGGGAGGGGTTTCTAAGCTTAAGTGTGTTTGCTTTGCCTAAGGGCATTCAGAACTTGCTTTGAATGGCCTGTATTCACATCTACTTGAATAAAGAATCCTTTTGATCTATTCAGCTCAGACGTTCGTATCTTTCCAAGGTAGACGGAGAGACAAGCCTTACAGAAAGCAAGATCTGCAAATGGTCAACCCAGAGAAGCAATTTCGCTCTACTGAGGGGACCTTGCAAACCATGTCCGAACAAAATAGGGAACCAGAGGAAACGGAATGCTGGGGGGAAACCTCAACAAACACCCAGCCGGATGCCTATTCCCTACTTCCCATCGAAGAAGATGAGGAAATTCTGGAGAAGAAAGACAGCTGGGATGGGAGAACCAGAGAAGTCAAGCTCAACTGAGGGAATCGGAGACCATGGTGGGAGTTGGAATTAAAAGCCTTTTCTGACCAGAGGGAACCCACCGAAACACTGCTGAGTGAGGGGCGTCTTTAGAGATACCTAGCCCAGCTGGTGATGGAAACTTTGGAAAGCCTCAACGTTCGGGGATCCCCAGAACGACAGCTAAGGAGCGCTGAGAGCACAGCAACTGCTGACGAGGCCAGGGGAACCACCAAACCCCGGAAGGCTGACATTCGAGTGGATGGCGCAGCAAAGGACCCAACAAATGATTTATATAATGCCTGCGTGGCTAGGGGCACAACGAATCACCCGCGCGAGTGGTACTTCACCGGCAAAGAAGCAGAGATCGATGTGGCCAGGAACCAGTACCATACGGGGCGAGCATGGAAAAAATCCTCACCCCAATGGAAGGAAGAACCCTTCAAAAGAGTTATGACCTGGTTTTGAAGTTATGGATGCTGTAACACCAAATTCAGGGAGATTCGCCCTTATGACTGACCACAGGACCACTTGAGCACACACACCCCATCTTCCCCACCAGATAAGTGAAAGCAGACCCAAAGTCTGCAAGCTGCAAACTCTGCAATCGGTCTGGACTACCTTGCATGGCTAAGTGACTGGATTGGAAATGGTCCCAAGGCTGCAGGGACTTGATGATGAGGAAGCAGGCCCAAGATCTGCAGGAATCTCAAGGAGTGGGAAGTACAGCATGGGTGCTTTGGGGGTGGGGAAGAGGCTATGTGATGTCCAGAGAAGACAGACCTGAATCTGCACAAGGCCTCCCATGGGTATCACACTTCAAACGGAGGCGGTTTGAGGGGTCCTAAAGAATATGAAATTGACATAATGCTTTACGTTTACTACTAAGCTACAGATGTTTTCTATTTATTGGATATAATTTCAAAAATTAGATTTAAAAAGATGAAATTTTAAGAAACTAGGTTTTCTTTATAGTTCTGTTTTAAAAGAAAGAAATCATTAATACCTTCAAACCACTAAAAGTTTCATATCTAAACTAAGAAATCTAAACATGGAATTATTGAAACAACTTCTCCAGAGAAATAGCCCATTGAGAAATGAAAAATTAGAGAAAGGGAGTACTTGTTAAAATTATGCTTAATCCCTGACCAAAAAAAGTGCAGTTATTCCTAGATAATGTTAATCATTTATATAAAATTTATTTAAATGAAAAAACCTCCAGAAATTATTCCCTAACATACAGTGAATATGGAAAGTCTATACACGCCTGTTAAAATGCCAGTTTTTTGAGATTTTTTTAAAAAATCAGACCAAGATAAATCACTTCAGAATTTTTTCTATCTTTAATATAAGTTGTACAATTCAACTGGAAAAAAAACACAAATCCTTTAGGAGAAAATAAAAATTTAAAAAAATTTAAAATAACATGGTGCATAAAAATGCATACTCTTAAACCAATACTTTGTTGAAGCAGTTTCTTATTTTATGAGAGCATTAAGTCTTTTGGGGTAGGAGCCTAACAGCATGGCACATTTTGCCTTAGGAATCTTTGCCCACTCTTCTGTGCAAATTTGTCCGACTGTGCAGTCGTCTTCAAGTAACCCCACAGATTTTCAGTTGTATTCAGGTCTGGGGTCTGGCTGAGCCATTTCAAAACTTTGATCTTCTTCTGGTGAAGTTATTGTTTTGTTGATTTGGAGGTTTGCTTTGGGTCATTGTTGCATTGAAAAGTGAAATTCTTTTTCATCTTCAATATTTTAGCAGGGCCTAAAGGTTTTGTGTGATTGATATTTGGAACTGTTCATATTTCCCTCCACTTTGACTAAAGCCCCAGTTCCAGCTGAAGAAAAGCAGCCCCAAAGCATATTGCCACTACCACCATATTTCACTGCGGGTATGGTATACTTTTGATGATGCACAGCAGTGTGTTGGGGTAGGTTCAGTTTAATGAAAAGAAGGAATAGCGGTGACATGATAGCAGTGTCCCAGTATCTGAGGGGTTGCAACAGGGAGGAGGGGATCAACCTATTCTCCAAAGCACATGAGGGCAGGACAAGAAGCAATGGATGGAAACTAATCAAGAAGAGAAACAATCTAGAACTAAGGAGAAATTTCCTGACAGTTAGAACAATTAATCAGTGGAACAACTTGCCTCCAGAAGCTGCGAACACTCCAACATTGGAAGTTTTTAAGAACGGTTTGGATAACCATTTGTCTCAAATTATATAGGGCAGTGATGGTGAACCTGTGGCATGCAGAACCATATCTGAGGGCACGCGAGGCATTGCCCTATGTCAGCTCCAGCATGCATGTGCGCGCTGGCCAGCTGATTTTTGGCTTTTTCAGCCGTTTTCGCTCTCCTCAGGCTTCAGGAAAGCATCCTGAAGCCTGGGGACAGTGAAAAAGGGCCCAATGGGCCTACCGGAAGTCCAGAGGCTTCAGTGAGGCCTGTGTGCATGCGTGGGGGGGGTGTTAGCGTGGGGGGTTGTGCGCATGCACGAGGGGAGGGCATTGCATTATGGATGTGGGCGTCCGCACGATCCCTTTTGGTACCCGAGCCAAAAAAGGTTCACCATCACTGATGTAGGGTTTCCTGTTTGAGCAGTGGATTGGGCTAGAAGACCGCCAAGTTCCCTTCCAACTCTGTTATTCTGTTATTTTGTTTTACACCATATGTTTTGAAAGTATGGCAAAAAGGTTCAATGCACGTCCGTCACGATGCGAACCAGTAAGGAAGGTAAGTGGAACCCACCCCTGGACCAGACTGCAATCATGTGACCGCAGGGGTGCTGAAACGGCTGTAACTCCAAGGACCACTATTCATTTAATGCCACTGTAAATTTGAAGAGTCACTGAATGAATGGTCATTAGTCAGCACCCCTGTTTATTTCAAATCACCTTTTCCCTTCAATAGAGATAATTGGAAATGCTGACAATCCAAATCCCACTGAACTGCATGCTTCCTACAAGCTTTCTCTGTATAGATATTTGTGTTGTTAATTGCAGTACCTACCGTATTTTTCGGCGTATAAGACACACCGGAGTATAAAACGCACCTTAGTTTTGGGGAAGGAAAATAGGGAAAAAAATCTACCTACCAGGTATTCATCTGGCTAGCGTACTTAGTCTGTTCAGCTTCAGTAAATTATTTTATCCCTTGGTTAGGGCTGAAAAGAATATTCTTCGAAAGGAGTAGGAATGAAAACAAGTCTGCAAAGACTTAGGGCTGGAAAAAAATACTTCAGAGGGAGTAGGAATGAAAAAATGCTGCAAGCCTGTAAGATCGTTAGCACCTCATTAGGGCTGAAAAAACCTTTTTCAGAGGGAGTAGGAATGAAAACAAGCCTGCAAAGACTTAGGGCTGGAAAAAAGTTTCTTCGGACGGAGTAGGAAGCCGGGAAGATCGTTAGCACCTCGTTAGGACTGGGGAAAAAAAGCTTCGAAAAAGCTACATTTGTAGTATAAGACGCACCCAAATTTTCAGCCTCTTTTGGGGAGGAAAAAGGTGCGTCTTATACTCTGAAAAATATGGTATTTTGGAATTACACTACTGATGTAAAATAAGAAAAGAAGTAGGACTTGCTCTCTTTTCGGGCAGTTAAATCACAAATCTCCTGATTTTGCTGGACTAAACTCATTTCCTAGGCTAGGGCTTGGCAGAAGTTTCACATTGTCAACATTTCTTTTTTCTTCTTTGCTTCCATTTGATACCTCTTTTATTGTTGCTTTTGTTGATTCTTTACTGGAGAAAGGAGACCATTGTTTGTAAATTATGGATTATATTCAACTTGAAACAAATCTGTTTTACAATACATGTTTTACTTGCAAAATTAAGTTACAACAAATCCTATGAATATAGCTGACTTACCAATGAGATACATGCCAATCCAGTCACCTGCATCTACTTCTTCCTTTATATCCCAATAAATCACTAGATCCTGTGAATGTCCTATGGAATAATAGGAACTGCTGACCATGAGTGTAGACCGGCTGTCTGAAGTGACCAAATCTGTGTCACTGGTTGAGCGGGGAATGGTGACTGTTCCATGGAGTCCACTTCCAATGTCCATGTTGTGGAACTGGTCTGGGTTATAGCTGTACCTCAGAGATTCTTTACACCGACGCCGGTTCTGCGAGTTCCTGGATGGGGATGCCATAGCAGCCAGGCCTAATAACCTGTTCTGGTACAGATTCTGCCAAAATGAAAGAGAGGAATCATTGGAATTCATATAAATGAAAATGACATCCCCTTGAAAATTATCAAATAGAATGAAGAGAGTGTTGCTAATAACATAGATGCAAATTACAGATGTAAACATAAAAACTGGAACCCATTTGTCAATAGCTATTATAAAAATAGATACATTTATTGTCTGATGCAGTATGAATTTGTACCTAATGTGTTGCATAAGTGGGATTCATTTTACTAGAAATATAATATTACTTAATGAAGTAATTCATCAGCAAATTACATTTCTGTTTGACTTTTATCTTTGGCTCATCACCAGCCTTTGGCAGCTAAGTCAATATTTTAGCCTGAATCTTACTGCAGTCATCTTCATTTTCACTGCTTCTCCCAACTGCATCATCTACTATACTTTGTCAAAAAATTTAAAAAAGCAAAAATGCAAGTCACCTTGTCAAAAATTGCTGTTGCCAACTGAGCTTTTATCATATGCTTGGTACTTGTGGTTGGCAATTATTGACAACTCAATTTGGTTAATACTCTGTAAGTGAACCTCTTAGCTTAATTCCTTTTGAAACTAAGTGCTGGCTACTTTGCTGTAGCTGATTGTACCTTTAAAGCATAGAATAATTCTATGCAGTTATGACGCATTTTCATAGATTGAAGTTGGAAAGGTAAGCAACAAGATTAAGACTGTAAGATGCTCAATTATAGCACTTATTTGGAATTCTGTACAGCAACCCTACATTAGGTTGCACAGATATTTCCATTGTGATTTGCTTCTAATTTGCAACATCAGTCTGGTTCAGTCTGCAATAGTGTGAAAAAAACAATGACATCTGCAGAAGGAAAGAAAGAGGATTATGTGATCTTACCATCATGCAAATGCCATCATTTATTTTTCTGAGATATCAGGATACAAGTATCCAATTGTAGCATTTTCATAATAAATATGCATGCTATCATTCTGGTATCATTACAGTTTGCTGGAAGGAAACTACATAATGGCAGGTCAACTTGTCAAATGACTTCACATCCAAAACATGCTACCGTATGTGAAACCTTCAAGAAAATACAGTTTCAAGTGTCATTCACATAGTAGCCATTTTATCCAAGACTAATCAAATGGGATTCACTTAGTTCTTTCATAGATAAATAAGTACAGGTTGTTTAATTTTTGTGGTTGATTGAATCCTTATTTAAGATTCTGAAGATTAATGTAAAGCTTACACTACCAATTTAACACATTGATATTTTGAGAGAAACTGTCAGTAGGCCATATCTGATGCATTTCATGCTAATTAGATTTTGAAGAGCTATGACAGTCCACCTGAAATCATTATTGATAAAAATGCTTTACTGATCAGTGAAAACCAGCAACTATAAGCAACTATTGTTCTGCCTCCCCTCATTTTTCATTTCTCTACAGATTAGAAAGCATTAGTACTTCCAAGGCATCTGGAAAACAATTAGTTTTGGAATTTATAATATTTTAGCCATAGATCAAGTATCCACTTTATACCAGATGAAATTTTTTTCACTCAAAAGCATTTTGTGGTTACTTGATTGTGTGTGTGTGTGTGTGTGTGTGTGTGTGTGTGTGTGTGTGTGTGTGTGTGTGTGTATAGAAGGCGATGTACAGTATATCTCTGCACACAATCCTATATGAGGAACAGACTCTGTAGACATCCTATTAAAGACAGAATCAGAAAAGCAAACTCTGCCACTATCTTTTGATGGGATTATTATGTTTACTGATACAATAGTGAGAGTGGGTGAGTAAGAGATTGTGTATTATTTAAAACAGCAAAACCAAAACTAAATACATATCATTCATTATTCAATAACTGCAAAAAGAAGCTGCTAATTGATGAATTATCAATGATCTCCTCTAGGACATTAGTCAGTCCTAGAGGAGATCAACCCTGATTGCTCCTTAGAAGGCCAAATCCTGAAGATGAAACACAAATACTTTGGCCACCTAATGAGAAGGAAGGACTCACTGGAGAAGAGCCTAATGCTGGGAAAGACTGAGGGCAAAAGAAGAAAGGGAAGACAGAGAATGAGGTGGCTGGATAGAGTCACTGAAGCAGTCGAAGTGAGCTTAAATGGACTCCAGGGGATGGTAGAGAACAGGAATGCCTGGAGGAACATTGTCCATGGGGTCGCGATGGGTCGGACATGACTTCGCAACTAACAACAAAAAAATTGATGAATAATGGAATAAACTTGTACAAACTAAATATTAATATCATCTATCCTTATTTGAAATACAGTGCTTTCAAATTCACACATTCATCTAGAAAGAATCTACTGATGAAGCTGTTCTGTAGGCATTTCTGGCATCAGAAGCAGATAAAATGAGTGAAAGTAAAGGAAAGGATAGGATAGCATCCGTGCAATTTCAAAACATGGTTAGCAAGACAATAAATGCAAATTTACACTCAGTAATCCTAGAGCAAAGTAAAAAAATTGTCACTGGCTCCAGAAATAAGGAATTTTTTAAAAAAAATGCACAACCGGGTGAACAGCAATCTCATCCGGTTACTACTTGGTAGTTATGCATTTGCGTTGTACAAAGGAAATACTTAAATATACGTAGGAGGAAAACTCTTTTAAAGTACAGGTAGTCCTTGAGTTACTAATGTAATGGAGCTTGTCCATTCCATTTGTAACCTGAGGATTCGTAGGAGTGAATTGTGTAATTTGAACACGATCCTCCTTTCGCTAATCAGCTGCGCGGCTCATTAAGTGCATGAGGTATCTCTGGGTGGAGAAGGCCATGGGGGTGCCTAGTGATTGAACAGGTCACTTGCTTCAGAAGACCTCCTCTGACCCACAGAGTTACGAGGTGCTGAAGGCCGAGTGTGCCCTTCCCGGCCTCCTTTGTTACCGTCAAACCGCTTGATGTAGCGTCATTTTCAGTGTCGAAAATGAGTTGTAGAGAGCCGCGCACACCCTTCCGGGCCTCCTTTCTCCCCACAAAACTGCTTGAGGACTGCATCCCTCTAAACTTCAGCAGCCCTTTGCAGAAAACCTTTGTCGGTAGGAAGAGAGCTTTGGAGGGACGTGCCCGCCCTCCCAAGCTCCGCTGGTGCTCACAAAGGCTTTTTGCAAGGACTGCCAAAGCTCACAGGGAGGCAATCTCCCTGCAATGGAGGGAAGGCCTGAAGGACCAAAGCCTTCCCTCCATCTGCAAATGTCCAAGCTTCAATTAGCAGAGGGCCCTTGGTGGCGTCTCCTCTGGCCCTCCTCGGGCAGCTCGCCTCCCTGACAGCAGCTCCTCTTCCTCCTCCAGCATCCCAGCCGGAAGCAGCAGCGCAAGAACTGCTGCTACCCCCTCACCCCCCGGCCAGCTGCCCCGCCCACTGCTCCTGCCGCCGCCGGGGGGTGAGGGGGCAATGGTGGTTGTCACACTGCCGCTTTCGGCCAGTATGCTGGACAAGGAGCTGCCATCGGGCAGGTGAGCTACCCCAGGAGGGCCAGAGGAGAGCGCAGCTCCTCACGCATGGAGATGCTGCCGAGGACTTGGCTCGCATGCAAAATGTTGCGATGTGAACCGGTGGGGAAGGTAAGTAGAACCCTGTTGAGATAAGAATTACTCTTATCAGAGGCGAAATGAATCTTTTCCTGGAACTCTGACATTGTCAAAATAAACCGCATTATAATTCTAATGAATAAGATATTTATTTTGATACAAAAATAAGAAATCACATACTGGCTATATAAAAGAGATGTTGCTTCGTCATGAAGCAGAGAACAAAAGGAATGAATCAAAAGAAAGGAATGTACACATGCATACTAGGAACATAAGAGCTGAAGTGGTGCAGTGGTTAAATGCAGCCATTGTAGGCTGACTGCTAGTTCAACAGTTCAGCTGTTCAAATCTCACTAGGCTCAAGGTTGACTCAGCCTTCCATCCTTCCGAGGTCGGTAAAATGAGGACCCAGATTGTTGGGGGCAATATGCTGAACTCTGTAAACCGCTTAGAGAGGGCTGTAAAGCACTACGAAACGGTATATAAGAAAAGTGCTATATTAATCACGTGCTCAGGAATAAACCATTATATTTGATAGGGATGCATCTCCCTGCATATACATGTAACAGGCAACATAAAATCACTGTGTGACAAACCCACCCCTGTTACTTAGTATATATTGTAATCCAAATATTGCAGAAGTGAATGTTTGAAGTGGATTCGGGTGAAAGTGGTTCACCCGAATCAGGGCCCTGGGTTCAGGATGCTGCTGCTTAATGCCAGGTCAATTACCAACAAAGCCCCCCTGATATGTGATTTAATCACGGAGGAGGGGGCAGACCTGGTATGCGTTACCGAGACCTGGCTGGGTCAGGAGGGGGGAGTAGCTCTCTCTGAGATATGCCCACCTGGTTTCTCGGTGCAGCACCATTCGCGACCCCAGGGAAGGGGGGGAGGAGTGGCAATAATAACGCGCGGAAGTCTGTACCCTCGTAGGATCCCTGCCCCGGAGATTGTTGGGTGTGAGACGCTCCTTTTGAAGTTGGACTTAGGGGTACAGGTGGGCCTTTTCTTAATGTACCTGCCTCCCAGCTGCATAAGTAAGGCCCTGCCTGAGCTACTTGAGGCAGTAGCCGGCTTGGCAGTTGAGTTCCCTAGGCTTATGGTCCTGGGGGATTTCAACTTGCCATCGGCTGGCGAAACCTCCGGGGTGGCTCAGGAGTTCATGGATTCCATGACAACCATGGACCTGACCCAAGTAATCCAGGGTCCGACTCATGAGGGTGGTCACACGCTCGACCTAATCTTTCTTTCGGGGCAGTGGAGAGATGATCTGAAGATCAGAGATATAGTCATCACCCCACTGTCATGGTCAGATCATTTCCTACTGAGGTTGGATTTCGCAGCCCCACTCCTCCCCTGCAGGGAGGCGGGACCGACTAGGTGGTTCCGCCCCAGGCGCCTAATGGAACCGGAAGGATTCCAGAGGGAGCTCGGGGAAATACCTGAAACCCTGGTACACAACTCGGCTGACTCCCTGGTGGCTGCTTGTAACACCGCAGCATCAGGGGCGTTAGACCGAATTGCGCCTAAGCGACCTCTCCACGGCAGTGGATCCCGGAAAGCTCCCTGGTTTACCGAGGAGCTCCGGGAGATGAAACGCCAGAAGAGACGTCTAGAACGCCGCTAGAGAGCCAGCAAAACCGAGTCTGATCGAACACTATTAAGAATTTACATCAGATCTTATTTAGTGGCGATAAGGGTGGCAAAACAATCTTATTTTTCCGCTCTTATTGCATCCGCAGATTCTCGCCCGGCCGCCTTGTTTAGGGTGACTCGCTCCCTCCTTGCCAAAGGGGGGGGGGCGAGGAACACTTACAAGGCAGAGCTGAGGAATTTGCTGAGTTTCTGTCGGATAAAGTCGCTCAGATTCGGTCAAACCTGGACTCTAGCTGGGCAGAGTCCATAGAGGTGACAGGGGCTAGTCTTAGTTCACCATTATGGGAAGAGTTTGGGCCTGTTTCTCCCGAAGATGTGGACAGAGCTGTGGGGGCGATGGGTACCTCCACCTGTTTATTGGACCCGTGCCCCTCCTGGTTGGTTTCGGCCAGCAGAGAGGTGGCATGCAGCTGGATCCGGGCGGTGGTCACCGCTTCTCTGAGGGAGGGATCCGTACCGCAGTCATTAAAAAATGCGGTGGTGAGACCCCTCCTGAAGAAGCCTTCCCTGGATCCAGCTGAGTTGAAGAACTATCTTCCAGTCTCCAACTTGCCCTTTCTGGGGAAAGTTGTTGAGAAGGTGGTGGTTACTCAGCTTCTGCAGCTTCTGGATGAAACAGATCATCTAGATCCTTATCAGTCGGGCTTCAGGCACGGCTACAGTACAGAAACTGCCTTGGTCGCTCTGATGGATGATCTCTGGCGGGCCCGGGATGGGGGTAATTCCTCCATCCTGGTGCTACTTGACCTCTCAGCGGCGTTCGATACCATCGACCATGGTATCCTTCTGCATCGTCTCGGCGAGTTGGGGGTGGGAGGCACCGTTTTACGGTGGTTCTCCTCTTATCTCGCCGACAGGATGCAGTCGGTGTTGACAAGAGGACAGAGATCGTCCCCTAGGCCCCTATCATGTGGGGTGCCTCAGGGGTCGGTTCTCTCGCCCATCCTGTTTAACATTTACATGAAACCGCTGGGGGAGATCATCCGCAGACATGGGGTGCATTACCACCAGTACGCTGATGACACCCAGCTGTACATCACTACCCCGTCTGATTTCAGGGAGGCAGTCGATGTAATGTGCCGATGCCTGGACGACATTAGGATCTGGATGGGGAGGAACAGACTCAGACTTAATCCCGACAAGACTGAGTGGCTGTGGATATTGCCTCCTAAGGACCAAGACAATTGTCCCTCCTTGATGTTCGAGGGAGCGAAACTGACTCCCTCAGATCAGGTCCGCAACTTGGGGGTCCTCCTAGATCCACAGCTAAAATTGGATCATCATCTTTCCGCTGTGGCTAGGGGGGCCTTTGCACAGGTTCGCCTGGTGCACCAGTTGCGGCCATACCTGGAGAAGGAGGCTCTACTCACGGTCACTCATGCCCTTGTCACCTCCCGTCTGGACTACTGCAACGCGCTCTACATGGGGCTACCCTTGAAGAGTATCCGGAGACTTCAGTTGGTGCAAAATGCGGCTGCACGTGCTGTGGTGGGTGTGCCAAGGTACACCCACGTGACACCTGTACTCCGCCAGCTGCATTGGTTGCCCATCGGTCTCCGGGTCCGATTCAAGGTGTTGATCACCATCTTTAAAGCCCTTCATGGCTTAGGACCAGGTTATCTCCGGGACCGCATTCTGCCTCACACTTCCCTTCGACTGGTTAGGGTCCACAGAGTTGGCCTCCTCCAGGTCCCGTCGGCCAAGCAATGCCGGCTGGCGGGCCCTAGGGGGAGAGCCTTCTCTGTGGCCGGCCCCGTGCTCTGGAACCAACTTCCCCCAGAGACCCAAACTATCCCCACTCTGCTGGCCTTCCGCAAGGCTGTTAAGACATGGCTCTTCCTGCAGGCTGAGGGTAGAGCGTAATCCATTGAGCTCACCCCAAGTATGTATGATTGTTGAATGGTTATTGTATACTTTTTAATATTAAAGTTTTAATTTTTATATTTGTTTTTAAATGCATATTTATTATTGGTTTCTTGTATTTTTTGCTGTTGTACGCCGCCCGGAGTCCTCCGGGAGTTGGGCGGCATATAAGAATGCCAAATAAATAAAATAAATAAATAAATAAAGTGGAGAAAGAGAGTAAGGACACCATCTACTGGTGGAACCGGTCAAGCACAGGGAGAAGATTTTGAACAGTCTGATGCAATGCAAAAGGCTTGGGTTCCTTGGAACTGAACTGAGCTGAAAAAACTAATTGGGTGTTGCTTTGTGAAATTAACATCTGCAAACTGCTTTCACTGGATACTTATAAAAAGATGGGGAAGACATAGAAACTTGTCCTTGAGATCATCTGATTCTTTGTGGATTATAAATACGTTGGACAGAATGAAATGTGGATTTAACTTGAAGCTAATTGGAAACTTTTTGAACTGCTAAACAGAGGAGACGTGCAACTACTGAGGTTTGGGGGGGGGGGCTTGTGGATTACAAATATAATTTCCTATAAGAAGAATAAGTGATTCAAGAGGGAGATTGAAGAGACTATTTGGACATTTTAGACATAATCAGTGTGGAATCTAGTTAAAGTTTTTAAAAGATAGTGAAATTAGTTGAGGATTGAAAGGGAGGGAAAAAATTGTGGGGGAAAGAGCATTACTGGTTAATATAAAAAAGGGCACCAAGAGGGAGTGGAGAATCTGGGAGCAATTTGAAGGGTGTGGGGCACTTTATATAAAGTTGCTGATATATTGATAAAATTCAAACCTATCTAAATTAGAGAAAAAAACTGGATTGGCACCATCATCTGCCCCATCATCAGCAACGTCAAGCCTTCAAGTCAAAGGTCAATAGAAAGCTTAATTCAACAGGAAAAAATGAATATGATTCAAAAAGATATGCAAACATTGTTCCAATCGTTACAAGAGCAAGAATCATACTAAAATAAGCACTGAGATAGGTGAGATGAGAACTGAGATGGGAGAAATCAAGGGAAAAATGCAAAGTATGGATGAAAAACTGGGGATTTTCAACAAATGTTAACCAAAAATGAAGAAAAATTTAAAATAATTGAAGAAAAATCAGAACAAGCAGGAAAAAAAATGGAGGAAATGAATCAGAGACTAACACAGGCCAATAAAGAACTCAAAGGAACACTTCCGGTGGCTCTGTGAGGTTCGCTGGACGCTTTTTATGGGCGCCCGATCCCAGGCTCCATAAAAGCCGCCAGATAAGCCACATCAGCTGTCTGGAGGCTTGGAAACTCCCGTCCCGGGCAAAGGGAGGGGAGAAGAGCAGATGGGTCGAGGTAGAGCCCCCCTAGCACCCCAGAAGAAGCTCTGGGATGCGAAGGGTGAGGGCTCCCTAGAAGCCTGTCAACAGCTCCGGACCTGGAATGCCTCTGCTTCTTTTTAGCGGAGCAAGAAGCCGCGACCATCTCTGCTTGAAACAAATGGATTTTAATATTTTAAACAAAGTAGCAGACGGAACATACCAGGAGAATCTAACTGCAAGCATTTTAACTTAACACCAGTGTTGTTTTTTGGACTTTCTGGAAGTAACAAAGTAGCTAAAGATGGCGCTTGGAATTTGAAAGGGCGTGGAGAAAGTGAAAGCTACTGAAAGCTAGTGAGAGTTCTGTTTCTTAATAGACGCTTGTAAGAAATCTTTCTTATTTTTTACTCTTTACCTTGATGAACTTTGTTTTTTGGCTTTTTAATAAATATACAAGAATCAATACAAATTGAAGATGTCTTTAAAACTGGCAAAGACTGTTCCTTTTAAAGGAATAGGAAAACAACAAAAAATGTTTGTACTTTGTACGCATAAAACTTTTTCAATTAAAAAAAAAAGAACTCAAAGGAACGGTAATCCAGTTGCAAATGGACAAGGCTGAACACTTCTTGAGGTTTCAGAATATCGAGGAAGGGAAAGAAGAAAACATAGCTGATTTGATGGTATATCTTTTTTAAAAAATAATCTTTATTAAATTTTCCATTAAAAATACAACATACAAAATATATACAAAAAAGACATATCACATAAAACCAACTATAAACATAAAACAAATTAATACAAACCGTTACAATGAAATCATTTTCCTTTAACAGCCTTTCACTATTACTTTTTTACATATGTACATTTTAGTTGTTGTAAAGTTAATATTTCCTATAAATTAAATCTATTGAGTCACCGATTTCTATTTCAACAACTATTTCATTTATTTTATAATTAATTATATTGTGTTACTCTATATACAAAAAGTGAAACAGTATAAAATAATATAGTGTAGTATGTTACAGTTTATTATATTATTGCAAGAAGTTATATTATAGTAGATTTCTATATTTTTTTGTCTTAACCAATCGTACCATCTGTCCCATGTTTTGTAAAAATCTGTTTCATTTTTATCTTGAATTTCCATAGATAGTTTACTCATCTCCGCTGCTTCCAAAATTTTTGAAAACCAAAGTTATCATAGTCGGTATTAAATCTGTTTTCCAATTTTGTGCATGAATAATTCTAGCCGCAGTAATAATAAGTAATATCAGATATCTATCTTCTTTATTAATTTTCTCTCTAAATATACCTAATAAAAATAATTATGGTTTTAATTCACGATTTCGTGCTATAATTGTAGTTGATGGTATATCTATTGGCTCAAACATTACAGATAACAACACATGAGATGAGGGTGGAGATAGATGAAGTGTTCAGAATTCACACTAGCTAAGCTAAAAACAAGAAACTCCCAAGGGAGGTACAGATAAGATTTATGGAAAAAAAATAAGAGCAGAAATTCTTTTAAAAATACAAGAGGAAACCCTGAAATATAAAGGAAGAGAGATTGTGGTGCTAAAACAAGTACCCAGAAGAGTTAGAGATCTACAGAAGCAATATCAGTTTCTGACAGGACATTTGATCAAACACCAAGTAAACTTTAGATGGTTGATACCAGAAGGAATTTTGGTTACCTGGAACGATAGAAGACACAGACTGGACTCCCTAGATCAGTGATGGCGAACTTTTTTTGGCTCAGGTGCCAAAAGGATGCACACATGTGCGATAGTATGCACGTGCCCATACCCATAACGCAATGCCCTCTCCCCATGCATATGCACAACCCCCACATACACTGCCCCCCCACGCACATGCGCACAGGCCTCACTGAAGCCTCCGGACTTCTGGTAGGCCTGTTGGGCTGTTTTTTGCTCTCCCCAGGGTTCAGAAAAGCCTCCTGAAGCCTGGGGAGAGAAGGCCGAAAATCAGCTGTACAGCGTGCACATGCACACTTGAACTGACATAGGGCAATGCCTCGCGTGCCTTCAGATACGGCTCTGCGTGCCACCTGTGCCATAGGTTCGCCATCACTGCCCTAGATAGTGCATATAAATTCTACAACTATTACTTTACACCACAGGAACAACAAACAAGAAGAGAGGAAGTAGAAAATAGAGGACAAGATGAATTAATGACAGATGAAACTACAACTAAGCAACAAGAAGGAAGTGAAGTTGAACAAAAGAGACGAGCAGAACGAGAATAAGAACAGGGCAGAGAGAAACAAGAGCAACTAGAATGGCAAAACCCACTTATAAGTGACACAATGAAAGAAGAAACAAACTTACTATCAATTAACATTAATAGGCTAAACTCTCCCATGAAAAGGAGAAGACTTTTTACAAAATTGCAAAAAATGGACTTAGATATAATTTGCTTACAAGAAGTAAATATCAAAAGACAATGCAATAAACTCTTGGGAAAATTGGGAAACTATACTTCTCACTGGCACAACAAAAGAAAAGGGGGGTGGTCTTATACATCAAAGAAACAATAAAAGCCGGAAGAAGGCATGGCCAGCGCCGCGACGGTACGGAGCTTTCCCTGCTCCTGTGGGAAAGCCCCGAATCTGCGCCGCCCAGGGACTCGGTCCGGTCAGGACCAAGTCAGAATCACCCAGGTGAGGTGGGGAAGAAAAAGAGCGCCTGTCGGCAGACTGGGAGACACTGAAAACCCCCCAGGGAGCCGGCTTTGTCTCCTCGACCGGCAGCGTACGACGACGGCTATTCCAAAATGCCGTCCTTAGCCACGGCGGTTACATCTGCAAGGATTTGAAACGGCGATTGAAGTCATCTGGGAAGGAAAAGTCTTGAAATATGTGCTGGAGAAGCTGAAGAAGACAGAGGCTGGTGAGTCACTTTGCCTAAAGAAATATCAAAAGAAACGTTCTAATTCAAAGCGGTGGGGACCGGAAATCAGGAAGCGGCTGTTAATATGTGGATGCAATGGTGGAACAAAATTAAAGGGACTTGTAACTAATTAATTAAATTAAATTAAAAGCTCTTATAGGCCGCCCAATCCCGTAGGACTCAGGGCGGCGTACAACAGAAATAAGAACGATACAATAAAATAATTTTAAAACATTTCATTACATTTAAAAACCAATTCATACTTGGGGGAATCCGCTCTTCTTCACCCCGCCTGCCGGAAGAGCCATGTTTTCACGGCTTTACGGAAGGCCAGTAGAGTGGGGATAGTCCGGGTCCCTGGTGGGAGTTGGTTCCAGAGAGATGGGGCTCCCACAGAGAAGGCTCTCCCCCTAGGACCCGCCAGCCGACATTGTTTGGCTGATGGGACCTGGAGGAGGCCAACTCTGTGGGACATCACTGGTCGTAGGGAGGTATGTGGTAGGATGCGGTCCCGAGGGTAACCTGGTCCTGAGCCATGTAGGGCTTTAAAGGTCAAAACCAACACCTTAAATTGTGACTGGAGACTAATAGGCAGCCAATGCAGCTGGCGGAGAATAGGTGTTATGTGGGTGTATCTCGGCACACCCACCACAGCTTGCGCAGCTGCATTCTGTACCAATTGCAGTCTCCGGATGCTCTTTGAGGGTAGCCCCATGTAGAGCGTGTTACAGTAGTCTAGCCGTGAGGTGACAAGGGCATGAGTGACTGTGAGCAAAGCCTCCCTCTCCAAGTAGGGTCGCAATTGGTGCACAAGACGAACCTGTGCAAAAGCCCCCCTAGCCACAGCTGAAAGATGTTGCTCCAATTTTAGCTGTGGGTCTAGGAGAACACCCAAATTGCGAACCCGTTCTGAGGGAGTCAATTTTTCTCCCCCAAGAACTAAGGAGGGGCAGTCGACATAATCCCTGGGGAGCAATATCCACAGCCACTCAGTCTTGTCAGGGTTGAGTTTGAGTCTATTCACTCCCATCCAGACCCTCACATCGTCCAGGCAGCAGCACATTACATCAACTGCTTCACTGAACTGACACGGGGTGGAGATGTACAACTGGGTATCATCAGCATACTGCTGATACCTCACCCTGTGTCATCGGATGATCTCATCCAGCGGTTTCATGTAAATGTTAAACAGGATGGGTGAGAGGACCGAGCCCTGCGGCACCCCGCAAATCAGGGGCCTAGGGGCCGACCTCTGCCCTCCTGTCAACACCGACTGCATCCTATCGGAGAGGTAGGAGGAGAACTACCATAAAACGGTGCCTCCCACTCCCACCTCCCCAAGGCGATGCAGAAGGATACCATGGTCAATGGTATCGAAAGCCGCTGAGAGGTCAAGTAACACCAGGATGGAGGAATGACCTCCATTCCGGGCTCGCCAGAGATGATCCATCAGAGCGACCAAAGCAGTCTCCGTACTGTAGCTGCGCCTGAAACCCAATTGAAAGGGATCCAGATAATCAGTGTCCTCCAATAACCGCAGGAGTTGGAGCGACACCACTTTCTCAACAACTTTACCCACGAAGGGTAAGTTGGAGACTGGACAGAAGTTCTTTAAATCTGCTGGGTCCAGGGAAGGCCTCTTGAGGAGGGGCCTCACCACTGCAGCTTTTAAGGGCTGCGGGATGGACCCCTCTCTCAAAGATGAGATCACAACAGCCTGGAGCCAGCCGTGTGTCACCTCCCTGCTGGCTGAGACCAGCCAGGAGGGGCACGGATCCAATAAACAAGTGGAGGCGCTCATCGCTTCTAAGGCCTTGTCCACATCATCAGGAGTGATAGGCTCAAACTCATCCCACATAACAGGACTAAGACTCGCCCCTGTCGTCTCGGCTTGCCCTGTCCAAATGGAGTCCAGATCTGTCCGAATCTGAATGACTTTGTCCGCCAGAAACTGAGAAAATTCCTCAGCTCTGCCCTGTAAGGGATTCTTTAAACTGGTGGATGAAATGAGCATCCAAGATATATGGAGATAAAGAAACCTGGAGAAAAATCAATATACATACTACTCGAATAGCCACCAATCCTGGTCAAAGATAGACATGGCATGGATGACACCAGAACTAAGTACCAATATACAGGAAACAGAAATAGAATCAAATATATGGGCAGACCACAATTCAGTCAGGATTAAATGGAAAGGATACAAGAAAAAAGTGAGATGGACGTTGAATCAATTCATATTAAAAGACAAGGAATTCATACAAATAATAGAAAAAGAAATGACATTCTTCTTCAAAGAAAATAGAAAGGAAGAGACCTCACTACAAAATGTATGGGACACAGCGAAGGCATACTTCCAAGGGCTAGCTATTTCTTATACAGGAAGGAAAAATAAAGAAAAGAAACAACATCAAAAAACACTGGAAGGAGAATACAACAAAATGGAACTGGAATTGCAGAAAAAAACACAAGAAAAGAAGCTCAAAAACCAAATGGAAATAATAAAACATAAACTGATCTTACTCTAAAAAGAAGAATTAGCATGCAAAATTAAGAGTATAAAACAAAACTTTTTTGAAAATGCCAATAAACCAGGAAGATGGTTGGCATATAAATTAAAAAAACAAAAAACAAACAAATACAAAGCTTGATAGACGAGAAAAGTACATTACAACATCAAAATGACAGCAAAATAATAATAATCCAGAAATACCATGAAAACCTATATGATCAAGAGGAGCTATCGGAGGATAAAATAAAACAATATCTAGAAGAGGCCAGGTTACCTAAAGTCTTTGAAGAAATAAGATCTACACTAAATGAAAGGATAACAATGTTTGAATTAACAGAGGCAATTAAGAGACAGAAGAATAATAAAACTCCAGGACCGGCAGAATTCTATAAACAATTACAAGACCCCCTGGGACTGGGACTACTGGAAGTTTACAATGAAGTCTTACTAAAAGTTAAGATAGCAAAATCCTGGATGGAAGCAAATATCACCCTCATATCAAAAGAAGACGCAGACTTATTGCAGATTAAAAACTATAGACCCATCTCACTTTTAAATATGGACTATAAAATTTATACATCAATAATAGCTGAAAGATTGAAGAGATTCCTGAATGAATTTATACATTCGGACCAGAATGGTTTCCTGCCAAATAGACAAATCAAAAATAACATGATAATAATTCTGAACACATTGGAATATTATGAAGCACACCCAGAAAAACAAATGGCGCTGATGTTTCTTGGTGTGCAGAAAGCATTTGACAATGTAAACTGGCGATTCATGATACTGCAGCTAAAATATATGGAATTTGGGGGGAAATTCACCAATATAATCAAGGCAATATACACAAAACAGACTGCAAAAGTGTTTGTGAATGGGTATATAACAGATAATATTAATATTTAAAAAAGCACAAGACAAGGATGCCCATTGTCCTCCTTATTATTTATTCTGATTCTGGAAGTGTTAAATAGAAACATCCCCAAGATATAGAAATAAAAGGCATGGAGATTTAAAAAAAAGACCAACACGAACTACAAACTTTTGCAGATGAGTTGGTGTTTATTATAGAAGAACAGCAAGAAACGGGACCCAAACTATTAAAGAAAATATGGTGATGTTGCAGGATTGAAAATAAACAAAGAGAAAACTAAACTCTTAGTTAAAAATCTTACGAAGGAACCGAAAAAAGATTTAATGGAAAAGATAGAAATTCAAATAGTTTAAAAAGTAAAATATTTGGAAATACATCTATCAGCGAGATGTGTAAATATAGAAGAAGACAATTACCGGTACTTAAAATTAACACAGCAAATTAAATTGGATCTGGAAAAGTGGAAAAACATGCAATTATCACTGTTAGGAAGAATAGCCACCATCAAAATGAATATCTTACTGAGTCTGTTGTACTTGTTCCAAACAATTCCAAGCTAGAAAGAAAATATTTCGAGGAATTAAATAGAACAGTAACCAAATTTATATGGCAAGGCAGAAAGGCAAGAATTAGGTTGAAATTAGGTTGAAATAAATGCAAGACTCTATCAATAGAGGAGGTTTTGGGTTGCCAAACTGGGAACTATACTCAAGCAGCTGCCCTTACCAGGCTAAAAGAATGGATAACCCTGAGACATAGACGATTACTTGTACTGGAGGGACACGACTTACAACTGGGGTGGCATGCCTTTCTATGATATGAGAAATATAAGCACATAAATACTTTTAGGGACACTACATTAGAAATGCCCTACTCTCAGTATGGGCAAAAATCAAGGGAAAACACTACTTGAAATTACCAGTCTGGCTCTCCATGATGGAGGCACTAACATAACCATAACCAAATGTGATGGACATGGGAAAAATTGTAAGATACAAAGGTATTTTAAATGAGAAGGAGGAATTGAAAAACAAACAGGAATTGAATAATCAAGTGATAAATTTAGAATGGTGGCCGCATGCACAGGCACCATCTAGATACCTTAAAGATGCCAAAGCATATGGTTTTTTATAAAGAACCAACAGAATTGGATCAAATTTTAACAGGACCAGAGGACAAACTGGTTAAAAAATTCTATAATTATTTATTGACCATTAGAATGGAACAGGAGCAAGTAAAAGAAACTATGATAGCATGGGCTAAAAATTTTGGCTATTCCATAGAATTAAACAAATGGCAAAAGTTGTGGGACAGAAACTATAAATTGACATTGTCCACTGCATATGAAGAAAATTTATACAAAATGTTTTATAGATGGCACTTCCCACCAGCAAGATTAGCTAGAACGTTTAAAAATTTGTCTGCCAAGTGTTAGAAGTGCAACCAAATCCCAGGCATGTATTACCACATGTGGTGGACATGTTCAAAAGCAAAAAAATACTGAACTAAAATACACACCTGGCTAGAAAAAATGATAAAGGAACATATAGATTTAAAACCGGAAATATTTCTGTTGGGCATTTGAGCAGGCAAATACAGTAAAAGAAATGCATACTTAATGATACATGTGTTAACAGCAGCCAGAATTGTGTTCGCACAACATTGGAAGGGCGAGGAGATTCCCACAGAAGAAAAGATAATAACAAAAATTTTAGAATGTGCAGAAATGAATAAACTAACATTTGAAATTAAAGAAAAGGAAGACACTGAATATTTTGAGGTATGGGATCTGTTCTATCGATGGTTAAATTAGAGAAACAGGAGTTAGAATCTCAAAGATTACAAGAGAAAGATTAATCTCACTACTAGGGTTGTTTACTGTAACTTATTAATTTTGATTAATGTTGAATAGTATTACTAATTAATATGTATTAATGTTATGAAGGAAAAGCACTGTTATGAAACTACCATTAGAGGATATTATTATTATGACTATGACGAATATTACTCCAAAGAACTGTAACCAAGGCAACACACTGTATATATGGATTTTGAACATGTTGCTCATTTTTATCTTTAAAAAAAAATGTTTCAGTGTCAAATAACTTCACATTTGAAAACTAAATCTGATTGTTAAGTATTGAGACGGCATAGTTACTCCAAGGTCCGCTGTTAGAGCGGGGAATGGAGATTGTTGATTGGTTGAGCCATCTGGCAGTTACTATAAAAGGGGAAGCTGTCAGCTTGGCTGGCTGCTGGATTTTAATTAGGTGATAATAAAGAGCTGTTGTTTTAAGCCTGTCTCCAGCCTCTTCAGTCTCAGGATTTATTAACTGGCGACGAAGGTGGGATATTGAAGGAGGCTGCCCTCCCCCCCCTTTCGTTTGCTTGAGCAAAGAGCTGAAAGAAAACGCTGAAGCAAAGAGCAAAGAGCTGAAAGAAGACGCTGAAGACCCAGACCAACGGCAGAGAGGACGGTGGCCATTTTGAGCGGTAAAATTCAAACTGCATAGGCTGAGATGTCAGCATTCCATTCACCCACTCCTTTTGAGCCAGCAAAGGAGAACTGGGGGTCCTACATGACCCGGTTTAGATGCTTCCTAGAGGCAAATGACCTCCTTGGTTTGGCAGATAACAGGAAAAGGGCGCTGTTTCTCAGCCATTGTGGCCATGAGGTTTTTTATACGGCTGAGTCCCTGTCTGAGCCAAAGCCAGTGGAGACGGTTCCATGGCAGACATTGCAGGACATGTTGCAGACACACTATGTCCCGGTGCCCTCCAAGGTGATCAGACGGCATGAATTTCACCAACGACTACAGAAGGAGGGAGAGTCTATCAATAAATATATAGCGGCACTGAGGAAGGCGGTGACACATTGTGAGTTTCGGGACTTGGATGATATATTATTGGACCAGCTAATCTGTGGGGTGCAAGACATTCACTTACAGCGAAGACTGCTTGCCAAGTCCAATGTAACTTTACAAACAGTGTTGGATGAGGCAAGAGCAACTAAGTCCTCTAATAAGGCTGCGGAGTCACTCCACTGCCGAAGCGTGCCAGCACCCCAGAAACCAATGTCAGCAGTCCATGAAAATCAGTGCCAAGAAGACCCCGAGGATGAGAGCGAGGAGGAGATCTATCGAACAGATCAGCGCCAAGGGGTGGAAGCACAAAGGTGACAACCTTGCTACAGCTGTGGGGGTCCGCACCCACGAGCCATCTGCAGATTCAGGGACACCATTTGTCGGCATTGTGAAAGCGAACTTGTAACTCCTGTTGCTTCATCCAGCCTCCCTTTCTCCTGTAGATCTTCTTCTCCATTTCCCTTCTCGAAAATTTTGATATCTCATTCACTTTCTAAATTTGCTCATGACTTCTTCTTTATTGATGTTTCTGAGCTCCCTTAATTTCTCCATCGCCTCTTCCTTTGTTTCAACTATAAGATCTTCCACCATATAACAATCTAAAAAAACCCTGGATAACCCCAGCTATAATTAATATTATTTTTCTTCAATAATTGACAAACTTTGTGCATCTCTCTCCTCCATTGTAAAGTCTCACTACTTAAATCTGGAAAAACTAGTATCTGATGACCCCCAAACACTATGAACGCCATATTTCACAATTTATGCATCAATTGTTCTTTTTTTGCGTAAGACCAGAGTCGTATCACAATGTCTCTTGGCAATTTTCTTCCCAATCTTTTTGGGTCAGCATCAATATCATATCTTATAAAGGGGACATCTGGGAGGATCGAGATAGCCCAGTCCAGTATGTCTTGGATTAATTTTGCTTCATTTTCTGCACTTTTATCCAGATATCCACGTATCTGTAAATTTGACTAGCACTGACGGCCCCTATTGCGATCAAATTCTTTTTCACCTGATGCATCATAGTTATCTGGATTTTTAACACCCTATCATCTTTTCCCATCTGAGTCCTCACTTCTGTAATATTTCCCTTATTAATTAGGACGCTAAGATTTTTACAGCAATATTGGCAAATAGATTGAATATATTTATAATTATATTAAAAATGACCAGTGTGGATTTATAAGAGGCCGACAAATGTCAGACATAGTAAGAAGGGTATTAAATATAGGTTACTATATAAAGAATCAAAAATTAAAGGCAGGTGTATTAGCATTAGATGTTTTTAAGGCCTTCGATTGTGTGGAATAGCCTACGTTGCAGATATTAATAGAGAAGTTAGGTTTTGGATTTTTTTTTAGAAAAATGATAAATCAACTATATCCAGAGAATAAAGCTTATAAATGATGGTATTACAGCGACAATAACCTTAAGACAGGGAACGAGACAGGGTTCCCCTTTATTCCCAGTTTTATTTGCATTATTGATGGAGGTTTTGGCAAATGCAATTAGGGAAGATTCATTGATTGAAGGAATTGGTGTACAGAAGAAAACTAAAATAAATTTATTTGCAGATGATACATTATTAATATTTCAAAGTCCCGTAGTTATTATAGAGGGAACATATTTACACGTGAATGAATTTGGGAAATATAGTGGTTTACAAATAAAATGGGGAAAAATCAGAAATGATGTTATATAACCATAGTAAAGAAGAAGAATAGTAAAGTAGAGACAGTATATAAATATTTGTAATACTTATATTAAGAGATATGTGTTATAACATATGTTTGGATGTAGAAATAGGGTAAAGATGGTTAAGGGAGGTGGAGTGGGCAACCAAAGTCCGTGTATGGATGGCTCCTCTTCCCTCCCCCCCACAGAGGCCTTATGCAGCGGAGAGGAGGAAGATATCCTGAAGAAGGGGGACATTATATATGTATATGGGTGGGTAAGAGGTTATTTACGTTTTGGGATAATATGTATATTGTGTAGTTGTGGTTTTAGTTTTGTAAGATTTATGTTAGAGCACATATGGAGACCAAAGGGAATAAGTAATATGAGGAATGGATGGGGAAATCGTTGAAGGTAGCTACATGGAATGTACATGGCTTGGGGGGGAAATATAAACGAGCAAGAATTGAAAAATCAATTAACAAAGAGAAAATAGATATTGTATTTTTACAATAAACACATCAAAAGAAAGAAGGGGTGAATGAACTTAGGTTATACTGGGCTGATGTACATGAAAATGCATTTGGTACATCAAAAGCAAGAGGGGTAGCAATCATTGTAGCTAAAAGATGGCTCCTCTTCCCTCCCTGATAAAACCCATAAAAAGAGATGATATAGGAAGATTTCTTATAATTCAAGGCTTGATTTATGGACAAGAGGTTACCTTAGCAAACTTGTATGCACCTAATATAAATCAAAGTGTGTTTTATAATAGGGTATATAAAGAAATAGTAAAAGTCAAAAAAGGTTATGGCAAGTGATTATAATATGGTTATGGATAGCAGAATTGACAAATCCAATCTATCAAAAGCGAAAATAAAGTATAATAATACATATTTAAGAAAATTTATTAATAGAAATAGATTGAAAGATGTTTGGAGAGAATTACATGGTAATCAAAAGAGTGATACATATTTTTCTGGTAGACATAAATTTTTTACAAGAATAGATTATATATTTGTAACACCAGAAATGTTATCTAAAATAATGAAAGCAGAGATAAAAATAATTAAAATATCTGATCATGCAATGGTAACTATGGAAATGGAAATAGATTGTGATTATAAACAGACAAGTAGATGGAGAATGGATTTGAGGATTTTTAAAAATAAAGAGATTTTAGAAAAAAACGGAAAGGGAATTAAAAGAAATATGGACTATAAATGAAGAGGGATTAATAATATAGATTGCCGAGGTAGCGCAGTGGTTAAATGCAGCACTGCAGGCTACTTCAGCTGGCTGCTAGTTCAGCAGTTCAGCTGTTCAAATCTCACCGGCTCAAGGTTGACTCAGCCTTCCATCCTTCTGTCGGTAAAATGAGGACCCAGATTGTTGGGGGCAATATGCTGAACTCTGTAAACCGCTTAGAGAGGGCTGTAAAGCACTATGAAGCGGTATATAAGTCTAAGTGCTATTGCTATATAGGTGTAATATGGGATGCAATGAAAGCGGTAGTGAGAGGTTTAGAGATAAAATACTCTTATAAAAAAACAAAAAGAGAAATATATAAAATGGTTGGAGGAGGAAATTAGAGAACTAGAGAGTAAATATATAGAAAGTAGAGAATAGGATTATGTTAGAATTATTAGTTAAAAGAAAAGAATTGCAAAATATTGAGATAGCATAGGTTCAAATAAATCTAATATATTTAAACAGGGAATTTTGTGAAAATAGTAATAAACATTCTAGAATGTTGGCTAGAGCCACACAAGTTAAAAAGGCAAAACACCTGATTGGCGTAATAAAGAATGATAAGGGAGAAAGATGTAACATGATGAGAGAAAAATTGTTGATATTTCAGAAGTTCTTTGAAAAGCTATATAAGGGAAACGAAATAAATGTGAATGAAAGTCAGGCATATATCAAAAAGAATTTAATGTAAAATTCAAGAATACGATAAAGAAATAATGGAATCACAAACAGAAGAAAAGGAGATACTGGAAGTTATTAATAAATTGAAAACAGGTAAGGCACCAGGGTTAGATGGACTAGGCGTAGAATATTATAAAAATTTTAAAGGACTATTGGTGCCGAAGATGAAGATAATGTTTAATAAAATAATGGAAGGGGGAAATATTCCAAGTTTCTGGAAGCAATCTTTGAAAATACTGATAGTGAAACCAGATAAAGATCATACAAACCCAGGATCATATAGACGTAACTTTGAAATATTGTTAAATGAATGGTCGTACATCAAGGACTACCTGTACTGTACTCTTGGATACAGGTCGAAATAGAAGATCTGCATTAAATCAGATTTAATTTAGAATCACAATAGAGACCAGCATAAAATCTCTTTATTCAAAAGGAAAGAAAAGCTGAAAGAAATTGTTAAGAAGGAAACAAACAGAGGTAGCCATGACTATCCTCTTAACTTTCCTTAGTAGTTACTATTCCACCACCATCCCATTTCTTAATAAAATTAAGTCCTAAGAAGAAAGGATTTAATGTTGTAATTTATTCTTTATTCTCCAGGAAATAGGTACAGAAGCAAATATATTGTATATGATTATATCCATTTTTTGTGATTTCCAAATGCAGAATAGACTTTAAATATATTCAACTAGATGCAGCTCCCCTTCATTAAAATTTCAGCAGAAAAAAGGGATCAGGGCATCAGATTCTGAAATCTCCCCAAAAACCCACAAAAAACCTAAAACATAATGTGCATTAAAAATATTCCTCAACTTACAATCACAATTAGAACCAGAATTTTTATTGCTAAGCAATGTGATTGTTAAATGAGCTGTCACATGAACATGCCTGATTTTACAACTATTTTGCCATGGTCATTAAGCACATCACATTTAATTGTTGAGAGCTGGCTGGAAAAATTGGAAATGAAAATCATGTGAATCCAGAATTCTATGACCGGCATAAATATATGCTGATTGCCAAGCACCCAAATCACAAGCACATGACCACATGGATGTTACAATAGTCACTAAGTGCAAGGACTGATAACAACTGAGTCTGTCCATTGAATTTGCTTTTGACATTTGATTGTTCAATTTATTTTTAGTCTGCATTTTCTATACATAGCTACATGAATATAGTCCACAGGACACTGGGGGACTTATAGAAATGTTTCACCATAACACTGAATTGCAACCTATATATTCCATTTTTATGCTGTAAGTAGCAATAGCAATAGTACTCAGACTTATATACTGCTTCACAGTGCTTTACAGCCCTTCTAAGTTGTTTGCAGTCAGTATATTGCCTCCAACAATCTGGGTTCTTATTTTACTGACCTTGAAAGGATGGAAGGCTGAGTCAAAGTTGAGCTGGTGAGAAGCGAAGTAATAAGAACATACCCAAAAGAAGACAAACATTACATAGGCTCTATTTCCCAAAAATGAGATTGAAGAAAAGTAAAAGCCCCATGACTTGAAAATGTAATGTTTCTTAGAGAAAACACCAAAAATGCATCAATGCAAAGAGAACATGCTATTAGACTATGAGGCAGCATGCAATTGTCAAAAAGATTTAATAGAACCAGAAGTGAAGAAAATTCTTTTCTCCTTCAATGTATCATCTGCATCTTACTGAGCATATTTTACAGTAGAAATTACTCAAATTAATTTATTGTTTTCAGACAAGAAAAAGAATGAGAAAGTCTTGTGTAGCATAAGAATCCAAAAACATTTTTTATTATAACATTATTCTGTCTATGGATATTTTGAAGGGTAACATTTAATTAGAAAGTCCTTTTTTCAATAGTTATATTTTATTTATCAAAGAGATGCTTTTATTCATGATCAATAAAATGCAATACTTTTATTTTTGGTGTTGGCAGGAAATGATTTATGATCTCTTATTGCTTGTACGTATACTGAGAGCTTATGCACCAGAGACAAATTCCTTGTATGTCCAATCACACTTGGCCAATAAAGAATTCTATTCTATTCTATTCTATTCTATTCTTTTCTATTCTATTCTATTCTATTCTATTCTATTCTATTCTATTCTTAGCAATGCTTTTCCTTCCTTTAAAAGCTTGGATTTCAGATTTCCTAAATTATGTTAAAGAGTTACACTATTTCATTGGCTTTTTAAACAGAAAGATTATTGTCCTCACTTTTACAGCATGGGTTTTAATAGAGAGCAAAGATTTTGTTTATAACGAAGTATCTTCTCTGGCTTGGAGCTGAAGAGCGATATTATTAAAGTTTTCATTTCTGATTAATTTGCTGGGGAAGAGCAATTCAGAGCATGGCAATATGACATTTAAACTGTTTTCAAACCAATAAAGTTGGAAATACTGAAAGTGTCTGGCATAAGCCTATGGTAGCATGGTTTTCCCCAGATGTCTGGAGAGCATATATTAGCCCTACACAATGCTTCAAATTCAGTTTCAAAAAGACACAAAACAAAGACATTGTGTAGGGGCTCAAACAGACTATCTTTTCTAAATGAAATCTGATGTGTTGCATGCTTGGATAAAAATGATCTGGAAGAGGTGCTTTACATTTCACCTAAGATCAGTAACTCTGCTATCGCTGAAGCAGCGGTGGGTTGCTGTCGGTTCGGACCGGTTCGGTAGCAGAAATTTACCGCTGCTCACCGTACCAGCAGTGATGACTGGCGGTCCACGCTCCCAAACCGGTCCTCTGGTCGCCGCGGCTTGCAAAAAACAAACAAACAAAAAGCATGCGCAGAGGGTCATTTCCGGATGTTTTGTGCGACATGACAGGGGCGCATGGGAGTGCAGCGCACACGTGCAAAATGCGCACTTCCGTCGCGATGCGAACCGGTAGGGAAGGTAAGTGGAACCCACCCCTGCGCTGAAGGTCATCCCGTCTCACTTCCACCTCTGGGCTTTTGCTTTACACAGAAAAAAGTGTCATCGCTTAATGAATCTGGAATTTAAAACAATGCAACTCTTAAGAACTACTGAACTTTGCTGGTGTAACTTGGAGGAATGTTATGGGGACAAGTATATATGCAGATAATGGGAGACAGCTTTCAAAGTAATTGTGTCACAGCTCCTTTAATGCTTTGAGAAGAGATGCATCAGGCATCCCAATGTGCTTTACAAAGTATTTCATTCAAACATTTTTCAGTCTTCATATTTATGTTACAAATGTATAATATTAATCACTTAATTTGATCTTGTGCTTGAATAAAAAAGTGGGGACAAAGAATAAAGATGAGTCTTTGTAAATGGAATGGAATTGACTGTTGGAAGATGATATGTGTCAGAAAAGCTGACTTATCTTAAAGAAAACCAGCCCGATAGTTAAAGAAACAACTTGCTTACTTCTATGGACACAAAAGAAACAATATTTATTGAAAGTTACCTCTTATCCACTTCCTAGATGTTCTGTTTGGACAAAATATGAATTTGACCACAGGGTTAAATTCAGGTTGCACAGAGATAAGATTTTTATTGAACCTAACACTTCCTTCCACCAGAGCAGCTTATACAAGAGCTCTGTTCTACCCAAAAGTTTCAATGATTTTAGATTGAGTTATCACCATTGTTAGATCGTGGATTCAGCACAGGAGACCGACTTTGACAACAGCTCTTTATTTGAGATAAGAAGCACAACCAGCAAAAAGCCTCTGACAGCTTGCCTTTTTATAGGGGCTGTCAGCAACACTTGTAACCAATTCAAAATGTAGCAACCAATGGAGGTTCAGCATTTTCCCTCCAATAATACTGGCCCTGGATGAAACCAGTTATTCCTAGCCAGAACATAACATCCCTCCCCCTCTAGATGGGCTCATCCGGCAAACGTAATCACGCAGGTAGGCGGGGCGTTTACGCTCCCGCTCGGACCTGCGCACTTCAGTCAAGGGGAAGCCAGCAGCCCGATCGGACTGGTCTGCTGCAATTCCGGGAGCTGTGCTTGGAAGCTCCTGGAATGTCTCGCTCTCAGTTCTCTCTGCTTGTGGACTTAATTCGACTGAGGGACGCTGCTGGACTGTGGCTTCACCAGGTAGGCCTTCTGAGACATCCGGGCACGATTCAGCTAGGGAAGGAATGTAGGGAGTTATCTCACTTGGGTTTATTAGGTCTCCTTTAATTCTACTTCTTAACTGATCAATGTGTCTTTTCCATAGGCGGCCGTCTTGCAGCCGGACCGCGTAAGACACAGGCCCTATGACAGTTTCTATTACCCCTGGCAGCCATAGGGGCCCTTCAGCATAATTGCGGGCAAATACTGTGTCCGCTGTGGCAAATGACCTTGTTTTCTTTGTGCTTTCTTGTTTTGCGCCAGTTGTGTAGTTTGGATGTAAGCGGTCCAGGAGTGACCGGAGCCGGCGGCCCATTAGGAGCTCTGCTGGGCTGCGGCCAGTTGTGGCACTGGGAGTTATGTGCTGGGTTAGGAGGAACCTGTCTATCCTATCCTGCCAATCTCCAGGCCCCAGTCTGGCTAACGCTTCCTTGGCAGATCTCACAAATCGTTCCGCTAGGCCGTTTGTGGCCGGGTGGAATGGAGCAGATAAAGCGTGGCTGATTCCTTGGCTAGCCAGATACCCCTCAAAAGGTGTGGCTGTGAATTGCGGGCCGTTGTCTGTTACTAACATGTCCGGAATGCCATGGGTTGTGAATAAATGCCTTAGAACCTTAATGACAGACTCAGCAGTGGTCGACTTCATAGGGAAGATCTCGAGCCACTTGGAATATGCGTCCACGATAATTAGGAACATTTGGCCATGGCATGGACCCGCAAAATCGGTATGAAGCCGTGACCATGGGGATTTTGGTAGATCCCAATCGTGCACCGGGGCTTTGGGAGGCGCCGGCCGTGACTCCTGACAGGGTAGGCATCGGGCGACCCACTCCTGGACCTCCACATCCATCTTGGGCCACCACACGTACCCTCTAGCTAAGGCCTTCATTCGCACAATTCCCGGATGACCTTCATGTAATGTTTGAAGTATTCCAGCACGCAGGCTGGTAGGTATCACCACCCTGTCTCCCCATAGGAGGCATCCCCCTTGCTCTGACAGTTCATGCTGTCTTAGCTCGTACGGCTTAAACTCAAGCCTGGCAGGGTCTCTCGGCCACCCCCTCCACACCCAGTTCAGGACAGTCCTGAGAGCGGGGTCTCTGGCTGTGTGCTTGGCCACCTCAGCCGAGGTGATCAGGCCTGAATCCTCTAGGTCAATTAAGAGCACAGGGGCCTCTGGGACGATATCCGACAGTACCTCAGGCAACGGGCACCTGCTTAATGCGTCTGCATTTCACATTTCTCTCCCAGGCCAGTGTACCAGGCAATAGGAATATGCAGATAGGAAAATGGCCCAGCGGGCAAAACGGGGGGACAAAGCAGCTGGGGTGGGGCGATCCCCGGCAAGTAACCCCAATAGAGGCTTGTGGTCCGTTACCAACATGAAGTCTCGCCCGAACAAGTATTCATGGAATTTTTTAACCCCCGCTACCAGGGCCAAGGCTTCCTTGTCCAGCTGACTATAATTCCTTTCCGCGCTGGACAAGGTTCTTGAATAATAGGCTATTGGAGCCTCAAGCCCATTGGGGAGCCGATGACTTAGGACAGCCCCGACCCCTACTGGGGACGCATCACAAGCTAGGACCACCGGCAAGGTGATGTTGTACTGAATCAAAAAGCTTTCGCTGGTCAGCAATTTTTTTACAGCTCTGAAAGCAGCATTTTCTTTATGGCCCCACACCCACGGAGCATTCTTAGCCAGCAACCTATGGAGGGGCTCCGCAACAGTTGCTTTATCTCTTAAAAATAGGCTATAAAAATTAAGAAGGCCTAGGAAAGCCTGCAGCTCCGCCTGATTTTTTGGGGCTGGGGCTTCCTGAATGGCCTTCAGTTTACTCTCTGTGGGGTGGATGCCTCCACCATCAATTCTGTACCCCAGGAACTCAACCTCTGGTACCCCCAATACACATTTGTTGCGTTTGGCTTTCAAACCCGCAGCACGTAACTTCTCGAGGACCATTGTGACTCGACAGCGTAGCTGGTCACTATCGTTTGCTGAAATAAGAACATCGTCGAAGTAGGGCACGACCCCGGGGATGTTCTGCAACAGACGTTCCATCACACTCTGGAACAACCCCGGGGCCACACTAACCCCAAATTGCAATCTATGACATTTAAATGCCCCCCTGTGAGTCACAATGGTCTGCGCCTCTGCCGTGGCACCATCTACTGGTAACTGCTGGTAGGCCTGTGCCAGATCTAACTTGGCGAACAGGCGTCCAGACCCCAACGAGTGCAGCAATTGATGTACAATTGGCACGGGGTAGGCACTCTGTTGCAACGCCCTGTTTACTGTGCACTTGTAGTCAGCGCATATCCTGATGCTTCCGTCCCCTTTAAGGGGCGTGACAATGGGCGTCTCCCACCGTGCATGATCCACTGGTTCTAGAACACCCTGCTTGATCAGTTTATCTAATTCAATATCTATTTTGGCTCGCAATGGTAAGGGAACCCTGCGGGGCTTTAAACGAATGGGGGCAACCTTAGGATCAAGATTAAACGAAATTGGGGTCCCCACATACTTGCCCAACCCGTCACTGAAAACGTCCTGAAATTCCTCAAACAGATCGTCCAAATTTGAAGTTTTGACATTGTTGACGCCGGAGACCCCTAAACCAAGGGATTCGAACCAGCTCAGTCCTAAGAGGCTCGGGAGGTCGCCGTTCACGATGATGAGCTGGAGTGGTCCTGCAAAGTTGTTGAACTGGACTTGCACGTTGGCCTGACCAAGGACTGGAATCCGGTTCCCCTGGTAGTCTGACAGGCGAAATCCGGTGTCCTGGATTCGGTTAGAGTAGAAGCTTGGCACAGCTCTTTTAAGAGTCTTCCAGGCAATGATAGACACTGCTGAGCCCGTGTCTATCTCCATCTGCATCGGTGCTCCCTCGATGAGGATGGTCACCATCAGCTTCTTTCCGCCCAGAGAGCTGGCTCTATCAATTCGTGTGTTGTTGGTAGCCGGTTGCATTCTTGGGTATCTTTGGCGCGGCTTTGGATTTTCGCGCCAAGATCTCGGTGACAGCTCAGCTCGCGGAGTATTGCGTGCCGGTGCATCTCTGTTTGGCAGTGTTGCGCGGCAAACTCGTGCTAGATGGCCCCTCCTCTCGCACCTCTGGCATGTAACGTCTCTGAATCTACATGAAAATCTCGGGTGTCGCCCCCCACAGCTGGAACACCCATGGGGGAAATCTCCGGGCGGCGGTGGTGGAGGCGGGCGTCGCAGCTCAGTACGGCAAACGTCATCATCGCTGCTCACGTCGTCGTCCAGCGTTCCCTTATGGACGGTCGGTACAATGGGCGGCATAGGCTTCGCTTCCTTCTTAGATGAGGCAAAACGGTGGAGAGATTCAGCCGCTTTGGTGGACGACTCAGCTGCCCTGGCTTCGTCCAGCGCGGCAGCCAAAGTGAGGTTAGGACGAGCTAGGAGGCGGCGCTGCAGGCGGATATCCTGAACACCGCAGATCAATTGGTCTAGCATTATGTCGTCCAAGTCGCGAAATTCACAGTGTCCAGATGCCTTATGGAGAGCAGCAATATATTGATTAATAGTCTCTCCTTCCATTTGCATGCGCTGCCGAAATTCGTAACGTCGCACAACTTTAGAAGGGGTTGGCGCATAGTGCGTCTTCAGTGTCCCCTTCAGCACGTCCCATTGCACCGTGTGGACAGGCGTCGGGGCAGAGAGAGACTCTGCAGTGTCAAAAACCTCTGGGCCACAGTGACTCAAAAATAATGCCCTTTTTCTATTGTCTGCCAGGCCCAGCAGGTCATTAGCCTCGAGGAAACACTCGAAACGCCGCATGTACGAGTCCCACTTCTCCCGGGCAGGATCGAATGGCGGAGGTGGATGAAAGGCAGACATGATGCCAAGAACAAGGCAGGCGAAGTGCGAGCTGCCTGGCTGGTTGTGAAGCCCGTGGGGCTTGTCGTTGTTCTCCTGGTCCCGAATTCTTCGTCGCCACTGTTAGATCGTGGATTCAGCACAGGAGACCGACTTTGACAACAGCTCTTTATTTGAGATAAGAAGCACAACCAGCAAAAAGCCTCTGACAGCTTGCCTTTTTATAGGGGCTGTCAGCAACACTTCAACCAATTCAAAATGTAGCAACCAATGGAGGTTCAGCATTTTCCCTCCAATAATACTGGCCCTGGATGAAACCAGTTATTCCTAGCCAGAACATAACAACCATACTGTATTATAATGTTCTATGGGCTAGAGTAGTTGGAACCCCTTGCTAGCTTATATTTTGTTATCACTAACCATTTTGCTTATCGTTTTATATTTTTTATTGTAGATTTGCTTTGT
The DNA here is from genome assembly GCA_023053685.1 of Diadophis punctatus similis. Classification (NCBI taxonomy): domain Eukaryota; kingdom Metazoa; phylum Chordata; class Lepidosauria; order Squamata; family Dipsadidae; genus Diadophis; species Diadophis punctatus. The sequence goes on from JALIGW010000008.1 coordinate 11,686,573, forward strand.
TTTTATGCTGTGAGATGACGAACTTGAAGTTGGGTGGCATCTAAGTTGAATTAATAACAATAACAATTTTATAAATCAAATACAGAAAGGTTTCAAGTTCGTTATAATATTGATTGAGAATGTACTGCTGGAACTTCTGTTTAGGCAACTTTTTTTTCAAAAATTAGGGACTTCTTGTCTGCAATATTTTTTCCATTTATAGAGGGCTTGCTTAAGAACTTACCTCATGTAATGCAAGGGGAACACGGATGTTATGGTATGTGTGAATAACCTTGGGAGACCAAAGGAAGAGCCACAAATTAGACAATGGTCAGGCAAGTGGCAGCTGACTATGTAGAAGGAATGGATGCTTGGCAAATGTCTCAGAAGGGACACTACCTAAATTCTTGAACTGAAAAGGCAACAAATGATAAATGGAAATAATTTATTTCCACTTAAAAGATTAGACAGATATCTTTGCTTACAAACAATCAAGAGTGGCATAGGAAAAAATGCATGAAAATATTATAAAATGATTGCAAAGTAATTTCTGAACAGTTACATCAATATTTTGTTCAATGAACAAGCTTGAAATATTTCTTATGTAAGTTTTTGAAATACATTTAATTAACTGACTGAAAAAAGCCCATATGCCATAGACACAAATCTCAATCATTTTAAAAGGCATGATCAGCTGCTCAATTGTTAATACAAGAATGCAGTGCCTGAAAATCATTCTACCCTCCAGAAAATGAAACTATTTTGATAAATCAGCAGCAAAGAAAAACTCAGCAAGAAAAAAAAGCAGCGAACACTTTGTTTAATGTAGAGATAAAAATATTTAGTTTTAATAAACACATAATAATTTAGAAATACCATGTGCCTAAAATGTGTACATTGCAATAGGAATCAATCCAGCTTGACATATGTCAAAGTATATATAGCATGCACATTGTCATGACAGATTTATGTACTGGGATGACTAAGAATCAAATCAATGCTGCATAAAGACAAAACACATATGTATGAAATTGACAGGTGGCAGTTACAGGGTTGAAGCTGCCCCGAGGTTGAATAATTTATACATCTAGGACTAGTTGTTTTTTAAAGGAAGCATAATGAAAAGGTGAGCAATCTTTAAGATCTAACGGCTTAAATGGATATAAGTTTAAATATCTGTATATGCCATACTGAAAAATGTACTCCTGTTCACAAGTATATTCTTATTCTGGTTCACATGATCTTCCACTTAAATTCAGGTGTTTCAATCTTACTTACAGGTAGTAGTATTAAAAATAAGAAATATATTGGGCATAGACTTCTCTGGAACATAATGTGTCACTATTGTAAACTTTATTATTCATAAAAAGACAAGCACAGTGCTCCTGTTAACATTTGAACATACCATGTTTTTTAATTCAAAATATATAAACTGAAACAACCTTTAGTAGAAATAAGGCTCCCAAGGCAATGTATGCAGTTACACTGAAAACATATTGCTCATACAAGTGAAGTACTGTCAATTATTGCCAATAGCCATACTCATTGCAGCCCCCTCAAAACTTGTTCACAAGAATTGATTCACTCTTCACAACAATGTAGGATGTTGTGTGGAGCACTTGAAGAGGAGGTGGAAGAAAAGAAATTGGCTAAAATCAGATCGATCGTAATATTTTTATTAGTGAAAAATTCTCATTGGATACAGCCCAGAAGGTGAAAACAGACCATCATTCCAGAATGAAAGTAATCTGAGAAAACACTCTGACCACAAACAAATGCTTTAGGAATAAAACAAATGTGTGACAGAATCTTTTCAATACATTTTAGAAGTCTTAGATTTGTTTTTATCAGTCAAATTACCTCCCCTTTACCAAAAATATTTCTTTAGTTAAAAGATTCCTACAGCTACAAATATGGTTCTGGCTAAGCAAAATGTGAAGTTAGTAGGATCTTCAAGAGAATGCCGGTAGAAAAGATAGAAAAGAGAAGAGGTTCATTGTAATTCTAAATTCCCTAACCCTGTTTCAACAAATCCAAATAGCCTGAACTGAGCATGTGTACCAGGTCTTTAAACAGTGTGTACCAATTCTGGGCTATGGCACATTCCATTATGAATGGTTATGATTTATAATGGAATGACATGGATGGTTTTTTTATAATCAGAAAAACACACTGACCTTAACACTACACAGGTGGAGCAGCATAATGACTCGCCAATTGTAAGTGCATCAATTCCTGGAGAAAAGTTCAATGAGGTTAACTTAGTATGTATCCCAAAATAACACAGAAATATTAAAAAATAGACATAAAGATATATATTTATACTTTTTGTTCTGGCCAAAATGTATTTTGCTATGCCAAATAAATTTATATTTAGGTTCTATGAAAAATTATTCTATTTATTTTTAACATTTTCCTCATAAGCTATTGCTGCATAGTTCAATGACAAACCAATAAAATTGCATTATTAAGAATACAATAACTTGAAGTAGATTGAAAAAATAAAAGTATAATTCATGAAATTGAACAAAGTTTGGTAACAAATGGGGGTTATTATCTGGAGTATTATTAGTTAGAGATTTAAAAAAGATGTGAGTAAGATTTAAAGATGTTACACATACAAAACTTGAGAGTATCATCATGCAATTTACTTTAATTCTATATTCCTTAATATTTGTATTTAGTTAAAATTAATATTGCTGAAACAATTTTTGTCTCTTCTTAACTGGTTTTATAAGGGAATATGGGCAAAATGAAAGTACTCTCCAAAAATAAAAATAAAATGTAATATTTGGGAGATAAGATATTCAAAACTGAAAAGGCGGTAAATCTTTTTACTTACAGAGTAAGATTTCTCCTCTTTCTTGGTAACAGCCTTGTCACCACTTTAGGTGATAATTCAGCTCTTCCCAAACAACAACAACAACAACAACAACACCCTGCTGTTCTCTTGAGTCCCAATCCCCATAGGAACAATACAATATAATGAAGTGGATCATTTGAAGACTTTAATGCAATTGGTATAGTTATGCCTTCATTTAATTTACTCTTGTATGTTGCTTATAAAGAACAAGGAACAACATTTTTCATCTTGTGGACTTTCCTCCAAATATCAGTATATAAAATCCAGAATTCCTTTTGGATTTCTGGCTTTTTTCTGAGCATCAAATCAGGAGAATATTGCTGATGATAATTAATACCAAAATAAAAATAAGCAAACACATAACAAGTACAGTTAATGTGTCTTAGCTACTTAGTGGACAAAGTGGATATTTGATAAATTTCAACATTAAAATGGCCAAAGGAAAATGGGATAAACAACTTCAGTGCAGACCTAATTATTCCTTCTTCTTTTATATAAAAAGTTTTTTATTTTTAAAAATATAAACATTCCATCTTTCCATAAACAGTGTGTCGTCTGGGACAAATATCTCTGTGCAACAACCTTCAACATTTACAACCTCGTTCATGTTAATATTAATTCTCTAATCTTAGAATTATGGTATATTAAACAGTTAAACATTGTAAGCCTATTCATTTTTCCTCTTAACATGTCTTCTAATAAGAATACAATAATAATAACATAGCGCATAATTATCCTCATCATCATCATACTAACAATTAACATGTTATTTATACCTCTATCTTAACATACCGTGTTTCCCCGAAAATAAGACAGGGGCTTATATTTTTTTGACCCCCCCCCAAAATGCCCCTGGCCTTATTTTTTTGGGGGTGGCTTATTATTTTCGGGGTGCAGGTGGGGCGGGGCACGAGACGCACCACTAACTGGAGTTTGCCAGCTCCATGGTCTCTCGGCTAGTTTCTTTAGGGGAAAATACTCCAGTAAGTGGTGCGTCGCGCTTGGCGGGGTGGGGCGGGGTGGGGCAGGCGTCCTACCTGGGACTTGTCCCAGGACCTCCGTTGCGTTCTTACGGTCTTCTCTCCACGGCAGCCCGTTCCAAATTCGAGAAGTTTGGACTCGCGAGACGTTCTTTTGGAACGGGCTGCCGTGGAGAGAAGACAGTAAGAATGCGACCGAGGTATTGGGACAAGTCCTAGGTAGGAGGGGCGTCTCGCGCTGGGGTTTGGCAGGGCGGGCGGGCGTGGCGTGGCGTGGCGGGCGTCCCTTCAAAATGCTTCGAAGTCCTTCGAAGCATTTTAAAGGGATGCATTTTGCCTGCCATGAAGGGAACCGATGCTTGCCTCCTATTCTTCGGGGAACATAGGTTCCCTTCATGGCAGGCAAAGTGTATCCCTTTAAAATGCTTCGAAGGACTTGAGGGTTTCGGGTGGGGGATGGGGCGTGATGCAACGCGAGTAAGGAAGGCAGTGGCGACAGGGACGCCCCGCCCATCCCCCGCCCGAAACCCTCAAGTCCTTTGAAGCATTTTAAAGGGATGCGCTTTGCCTGCCATGAAGGGAACCGATGCTTGCTCGGGGAACATCGGTTCCCTTCATGGCAGGCAAAGCCCATCCCTTTAAAATGCTTTGAAGGACTTGAGGGTTTCAGGCAGGGGATGGGGCGTGGCATCCCTGTCGCTGCTGCCTTCCTCACTCGTGTCGCACCATGCCCCATCCCCCGCCCGAAACCCTCAAGCCTTCGAAGCATTTTGAAGGGATGCACTTTGCCTGCCATGAAGGGAACCGATGCTTGTTCGGGGAACATCGGTTCCCTTCATGGCAAGCAAAGCGCATCCCTTTAAAATGCTTTGAAGGACTTGAGGGTTTCGGGTGGGGGATGGGGCATGGCGCAACGCGAGTGAGGAAGGCAGCGGCGACAGGGAAGCGGCGAACTGCCAGACGCTGGTAAGATGAGCGTCTCGCAGCCCGGCCCTCCCCCTCCCCTGCCTCCCCTGCCACCCCCAAATTGTGCCTGACTTATCAGCATCTGGCAGTTCGCCGCTTCTCTTGCTTGGCAGGTCTTTGCAGGGAAACTCCTTGAAATGAAAAGTTATCGCGAGTGTGAAAAGTTAGTTGCTCGCACTCGCAATAACTTTTCCTTTTCATTTTAAGAAGTTTCCCTGCAAAGACCTGCCAAGCAAGAGAAGCGGCGAACTGCCAGACACTGGTAAGATCGTCAGGCACAATTTGGGGGTGGCAGGGGAGGCAGGGGAGGGGGAGGGCCGGGCTGTGGAGACGCTCATTTTACCAGCATCTGGCAGTTTGCCGCTTCTCTTGCTTGGCAGGTCTTTGCAGGGAAACTTCTTGAGGGATCTCTCTCTCTCTTTCCGGGCCAAAAGAGTGCCGCCGCAAAAAGAGCGGCTCCCGGCATGTCCCCCCCTTTCCCCTGGAAGTAGTTGTGGGGGCTTATTTCAAGGCATGTCCTGAAAAGCCCTGTGGGGCTTATTTTTGGGACATGTCTTATTTTCGGGGAAACACGGTATTTTCTATTCTTCTTTAATCTTCTCCTTTTATTTCCAGTTTCCCTTTTTATTCTCTACCTAACTATTTCTAGTGGATTCTGGAGGAATTTTCTAAATATATATGGTCCAAGAATTATGTTTTTAACATCTTCTAATCTATTGTTTTTCAGATACATCCTTGCATTCATTTCCTGTCTGTCTCCATATACACAAAGACACACAGTCCAATTGCTTAAACTTCAGTGAGTGTGAAATTATAAATGAATCTTCTCATGGCTCAGTCTCCCTCCACCCCATTGCTTTTCTCAACTTTTATGGAGTCTGATCTTTTAAGATACTACTGCATAATCTCAGTGTTCGTGATCAGTGTTGGTGCTTGCCATGAGTCTAATGTCCATATTTCATGGAATCTTTCCATAATTGCTTGAATCAACCCAGAATAAAGGCTTAAAATAAAGTTTTAGATGTATGAATGACCTACTGTATTATGGAGAAGCAGAAAAAAAGACACATATATAAAAATAATAGATATGTGAGGAAACTATGAATACATAAAAATAAAATGATATGCAAAAATAAAAGGAAATGGTACAGGGAAGATGGTGACCCTTATATTACCTCACAAGTGTAACAGTGTACTTCTGTTAACTTAAGTAAATGATTGCCTTGCAATTTGAGGAGGAAAAATCAGCAAATCTTGGTATTGCTATAGAGGCATCAATATTTTTTACTCTCATTTCCAGAGTAAGGGAAAATATCACAAATTTAAAACTTACAAATTTGTGAGAATTCATAATAATTATAATGACTTTGTTCATAAGAATTTGTTCACCATATTGAGGCAGATAATAGTGGAAAAAATCCTACATTTGAGGCCAAAAGAGATATTAAAATACTACTTTATTCAGGACATTTGACTAATTTTTTCTTCCATGTAATAAATCCACAATTGAGAATCATAGTAAAAGTAAATAGGATTGCTGTTGTAAACATGTCATAACATATAATAAAACAGCAAATTATTAGAAAGAACAATGAAAGAATTAGATTCTATAAAAGTTACAACAGAAAAAGCCAAAGCTACAACTAAGAAACATTTCTTTAAAGTTTAAATAACAGTAGAGCAAAAGTAGCAACTTGATCGTTTACATTTGGGAACACAAGATAGTTCAATTTTTCAAGATCAACGCTCTTCAGTTCATTTACCATTAATAACTTGCCCTTAAACTCATTATAAATGGGCAGTGGAGGACATAATAGATAATAACCTGAACTTGATCAACACTACAAGGTAGAGAGACATTGTTCAATAGGGAACTTATAAAAAACTCCTTTTGAGATATTTGGAGGACATAGTCTGCAGGTAAAGGAATGTTAAAGACCTTATGTCAATCAAGTACTGGGAGAGGCTTCCATGTTTTTTATACTGATAATACCAAAATGAAAATATGGATTGTAAAATAGATACAAACTTAAAGTGAACCGCTCCAAACTCGATTGCAGAAAATATGACTTCAGCAACAGAGTGGTCAATGCCTGGAATGCACTACCTGACTGTGGTTTCATTCCCAAACTCCCAAAACTTTAACCTTAGATTGTCTACTGTTGACCTCATCCCATTCCTAAGAGGTCTGTAAGGGGCGTCCATAAGCGCACCAGCGTGCCTACCGTCCCTGTCCTAATGTTCCCTTTTATTCGTATTCATTTCATGTATTCAAATCATGTTTATACTTATATATATTATCTAATAAGTGCTTGACTAAATAAATAAATAAACAAACTATGTGGCATCCTTGTCAAAAGGCCAATTCCCAATATTTTATTTGTTCCAAGACCTAAGTTCTCCCAAAGGGAGTAGGGAATAAATTTGTAAAAAGGGTTAAAAAAGGGTGGGCAATTAATTTTTCCAAGGGGCCACATGCAAAGTTGGAGCTGTTGTGGAGATCTGAACAATAGGGCAGCTGCCAGGGGCCAGACAGGGACAGCCGAAGGGCTGGATATGGCCTGCAGGCTATAGAATGCCAAGTCAGTTGATTCCTAGTTGTGTAACAGAGAAAGCAGAGTTTGGCAAGATGGGAATCTTGAAGACTACCTTGTTTCTTACAGTGCCCCAAGAATGCAAGATATATCTTAACTATGATGTCAACCATCCAGAAATAATACTGTTTTTATCTCATGGCAAATAGCCAAATTTCATAACATATCTTAAAACTTTTGAACTTGCAATACTTATTATTCAAATCTTGAACTGAATTTACAATCACCTTCTGTTTAGCTTTAAAACCATAACATATTGTGTTTTCTTGCCAGATCCTCCAGTAGATTAAAAAAAAATCTTAAACTCTTTGTTTCTTTCATATTTTAGAAAGATTAGCAAATATATACTGCAGTAGCAACTGATGTTCCTTACTAAATGTGGTCATAATTTATGAACAATTGTTTAAATGATTCTAGATTATAATCCCACATCTACTCCAAAGCCTTCAAATTTTATATTTCATGAGGGCTCTTTTAAAAAAAAAGTAATTAAGTATATACAGATAAGATATATTAGGAAGAATATACTGTTAAATTTTTGGAATTTCTATAATCTGGAATTTCTGGAATTTCTATAATCAGATAATCTAGGCATTGTATGTTTATAAAAAGTTAACAGTTGCTTAAAACTGTTAACAGGTTTTAAAAAGGATATTTTGCTTGTATATTAAAAAAATCTGTGAGATTTTCTTATAAGAAACCATGAAAATTGCAGTTAATCCTTTCTCAATTGGAAAAAGACAGCGGACTGACTTTTGACTTACCAACGATGATTAAAAACTCTGATTAGCAATAAGTTATATTCATTTCAAAACTGAACTAACCCACAATATATGTGGTTATAACTATAAGCAAATAAAAATAACCCATGTATGTCTCCCCGTTTTACAAATACTAAAACAATAAAAATAAGAATGCAAAAAAGCAGTATGTGCAGAAATTGGATCGAATATGGTTAATTGTCATGCCTGCTGAAGCAAAACCATCCCTATCCAACATTTCTTTGCACTTTTTTTAAAAAATAATGAAAACTGCTGAAATAGTTTAGTGCAGTTAAGTGAAACTGCAGTTTTTCACTAAATCCAATTTACCTGATACTGGCATATCAAAATCTGTGGAACCATCCCAATAGTTGGATTCATCCTCCAAGTCAGCAAGAACAGCTGGCAATTTTTTTGCATCAGCAGAGAGCATCAATTTATCATGATTTTAATCCAGATAATTTCACAATAGGCAATGCAGGATGATTGGACCAATAACTCCAATGGGAAATTATTATTATAATTAGGAGATCTAGTTCTGAGGCTCACAAATTGAGAAGTATTTTCAGAAATTCTGTAGGAATTAAATAAATCTCCTCCTTTACCATTCTTCAATTGAAAGATTTAATTTGAAATTGAAATGGCAGATGTTTGCGCTGGGATGGTCAGAAATTAGGATGCATGAGCTATCACTTCTAGCTGTCAAATATGACATACTGTATTTTTCGGAGTATAAGATGCACCGGAGTATAAGACGCACCTTAATTTTTGGGGAGCAAAACAAGAAAAAAACAATTCTACCTCTGCCTACCAGCATCAGGATCAGCTACATCCTCACTTCCACTCAGATTTTGATAAGGAGCAGTACAGATCTTTTTATCCATTTAAAACAAACCGTATCACCATATGGGCATTTAACTGGAGTGGGTAGGGTGGCATTAAGGGCAAACCAACTTGCAAAAGAGCAATATGTCATTATTGATAAATTATAAAAAAGGATAACAGCCCTATGCTAATTTGTTAAAATAGGCTCATTCAACAAAGTGAGGATTTATTCCTCAGGATTTACTTGCATGTTTCTAGAATGGAATTTTATCACTAGGTCCATCCATAATGAATGATTAAGTGGTTTCCTCTTTTGATTTCTTCTAAGTGCCATAGAGAATGGACAAGGGTGCGAATAGGGGCAAGACCAGAGCAAAGCTTAACTTTTGAAATGTGGGGGGCTGGGAATTACCTGCCCTCCGATGATGGAATGGGATACACAAAGGGGAAATCAAATAGGGCAGCCAAGAACAGGCTGTCCTGAAGTAATAAAGGCAACATAAGCAGATCAGAGCAACAGGTGAGACCCCACCGAGTCTGCTCTCCGCTTCCTGCCAGGAAAGGAATATGCATAGGTGATTCCTCCTTGGACACGTAAAAAAGCCCAACCAAAGCACACCCCTCCCCTCCCCTCCCTCTGTGCTGGCAGAGCAACTCACCCTTGTCTGCTTGTGCGGGAGAGTATTTATCGCTCCGGCTTGGTTGCCATAAGAACGGTTTAGTGAGGGGTAGTTTCCAACAAGCCTCCTCTCAGATTTTTGGCATGCCTGGTCTTTCTTTTTCTTATTCTTTTGCTTAGAAACGTGTTTAATCAATATAAAGAGGAAATAACTCATACAAAAAAAAGGGAGACTCAAGCAATGGGATTCTGGTTTTCGATCCCGTCTGCAAAGAGGATCGAGGACTTTATTAAAAAATCTCCTCTCTGTCCTCGGAAAAGCAGAGACGGGTCCCGTGGGAAGCAGGAGGGAGGAAGAGGGTCTCTACCCTTTGTTGGCAAAGCTCCTCAGAAAAACCATCCTTGAGATTAATGCCCGATATTGTTTTCGGAAGGGATATTCAAGCGCTCTCCATTTGCTTTCCATCCTGGGCAGCACGTTAAGCTAGAAAAATAAGGGATAGGCTTATGAAGCCAGATTTACTCGCAACACAATTGCTTGGGGGGTGTCTGGGGGGGGTCTTTCCCGCAGACGGGATCATTCGCTGGAAGAGACCAGCCAACGCTTCCGTTGTGGTGGAGGTCCCAGAATGGATGGGAAACAAACTCGAATGGGAATTGTCTTCAGCCGGGGTGGGTGGCGTTTATCTTTGCACATGTCTAACGAAAGACTGCACCAGCTGGAAGAGGGGCTCCTGGCTTTTTGGCCCCAGCTTGGAGGAGGGTTTTCCCTGGGGAGAGGGCAGAAGGCCCCCAGCAGGCGAGGAAGGACCACGGCGATGGAAATAGCGAGACAGGCTGGAGAGCAGCGTGTTCAGCTCTGAGCTGAGAGCTCCTGCGCTGTTTATCTCGCGGGTGCACCGCCACATTCCCTATTTTCAATTATCGTCTCGCTTCGCTTTTCATCAGATAAAGTTCCCTGTACCACGCATTGTGTCCCAGGCGTATAATAAACTGTCCGAGCCTCCGCTCCGCACTTTTTCAATCGCGATGCCCTTCTGGCCAGCGGAGGATCCAAGCGGCTTCTCTTCCTGCGGGCTGAACGGGGACTCAGTTGTTAGGGCCCCCCATTTAATTCCAGTTAACCTCCAAAGGGTGGGGGCCGGCGGGTGGCTAGGGCTACATTCGGTGTATAAGACGCACCCAAGTTTTCACCCTGTTTTGTGGGGTAAAAAGGTGCATCTTATACTCCGAAAAATATGATAATGCTGGATGGTCTGTTCCTTCCTTGTAGAGATGTAATATTCCTTTCTCAGCAATCTAAAAAAATTTCAAGAATGTTGATATTATGTAGGCAGAAACAACACAGCCCTTGCTAAGACACATTTTTTTCAAACCAGGATTTTATGGCTTTATTACAGTTATTCTATACAGAAGTAGAGCTGCACTTTATAAAAACCTTCATGGAACAATTCCTTGAAAAATATTTAGGTTTCCTATGCGTATTTTGCGGTGCTCACAGACTGTTTTAAATGAGAGGCTCTATGAAAATTTAGAAGTGGGATAGCAGCACCTGCAGATTTCTAACCATACGTGTTAGATAAACTCCCGGGTGAAGGATCAGTCTAGGAGTACTGAGATTGACTTTTATTTCTTGGGAATTTTTATATATTTAAAATTATATATACACATACATACATACATACATACATACATACATACATACATACACACACATATATACACATCCCTAACTCTTTATATAAAATTAAGAAACATGAAACATGTCCTTTTAGTTCTGTTAATTTGTCCATTTCCACACATTCAAATATTTTTTTAATTATCAAACTCTCGGTGGGTGTATTTGGGTTTCTCCAACATTGCGCATACGCGATCCTAGCTGCGGTTGTAATATGTAAAATCAAATACTTAATATTTTTGTCATATTGTCCTTTAAATATTCCTAATAAAAAGAGTTCTGAGGTAAATTCTACTATTGACCCTACTACTTCTTGTAGCCAACTATGTATCCTTTTCCAATATTTCTTCGCTTCCGGGCAGAACCACCATGAGTGAAAGAAGGTGCCTTGCTCTTTTTTATATTTCCAACAGGTCGAATTTAAACTGGGGTATATCTTCGCTAGTCTTGAGGGGGCTAGATGCCAGCGATAAAACATTCAGTAGTGATTTTGTTTATAGGATACTGATTTTGTCATTTTATAATTTCTATTCCAAATTTGTTCCCAGTCAGTCAAATGTATGTTATGTCCCACGTTTTTTGCCCATGCTATCATTGTCCCTTTTATTATATCTTCGGCTCTGTCGAATTGTAATAGATATATATTTTGGTAATAATTTTTTCTTCTAGGCCGGTCAAAAGTTTATCTAATTGTTGTGTCTCTATCTCATCTCCAATTTCTTCACTGTCTATCTTATATCTTGATTGGAGTTGAAGGTATGGCCACCAATCTATAATTATGCCCTGTTTTTCCAGCTCCTCTCTACTTTTTAGTTTTCCAAATCCAACTAAGATATCTTTATATTTAACCATTTTATTCATATCAATCATATTTGGATAAATCATTGCCTCCATAGTGGACAGCCAATTAGGAATTTTCCAATAATGTTTTTTTTTTACCTCCTGCCATATTTGCATCAATGAATCTCTAATCACATGTCTATGGAAATATTTATGTGATTTATTTTCTTTGTCCCATAGAAATGCATGCCATCCCTTTTGTAGGTCGTGGCCTTCCAATGTCAATATTCCTCAAATTAATCCATTCTCTGAACCATACCAATAATGCTGCTTTGTAGTATAGTCTCTAATCTGGGAGCCCCAAGCCACCTCTACCTCTACTGTCTTGAAAGTCAATTAGTTTTATTCTCGGCTTTTTGCCTTGCCATATAAATTTTGAAATCATTTTGTTCAGATCAGTAAAAAAAAATGTATCCAATTTTATAGGTATGGTCTGAAAGAAATATAGTAATTTTGGTAGAATATTCATTTTTATGGTTGCTATCCGACCTAGTAGAGATTATTGCAATGTGTTCCACCTCTCTAAATCTATTTTTATTTGTTGCACTAGTTTCATATAATTGTTTTCCTTAATTGAGGAGCATCTAGCTGTTAAATTAACCCCTAAATATTTAAATTTTTTAGTAATTTGTAGTCCCAATTCTTCTTCTAAGTTTTTTTCTGTTTTAGTGTCATGTTCTTAACTAATAATTTGGTTTTTTGTTTATTAATTTTGAGACCTGCCACCTCCCCATATTTTTCTATTTCCATTATTAAGATTGGTGCTGTCTCCTGTGGGTCTTCCAAAAAGAATACTAGGTCGTCAGCAAAAGCCTGTATTTTATACTCTTCTTTTCTAATTTTAGTTCCTTTAATGGTTAAATCTGATCTAATTTTATTTAATAATGTTTCTATGGTGAAGATGAAAAGTAGAGGTGACAATGGGCATCCCTGACGGACTCCTTACATTATTTGGAATGGCCTTGTGATCTCACCATTTATTATTACATTGGCTTTCTGGGAAGAATATATTGTTTCAGTCATCTGTTCGAATTTTTCTCCGAATTTCATTTCCTTAATTTGCCAAATCATATACTGCCAATTTACATTGTCGAACGCTTTTTGCACATCCAGGAAAACAAGCACCGCTTGTTTTTTTGGATGCGCTTCATAATACTCTAACACAGTGGTTCCCAACCTTTCTAATGCCGCGACCCCTTAATATAGTTCCTCATGTTGTGGTGACCCCCAACCATAAAATTATTTTCGTTGCTACTTCATAACTGTAATTTTGCTACTGTTATGAATCGTAATGTAAATATCTAATATGCAGGATGTATTTTCATTGTTACAAATTGAACATAATTAAAGCATAGCGATTAATCACAAAAACTATGTAACTATGCCAGATCAGAAATTCTCGGGCCAGTCTTTGCAAGAGCACAAGGAATATCATCTTCCACAATAAACGCCTCTCACCGAATGGCACCTCTCCTGACCAATCGGAGGGCTCGGGCGAGTTAAGCCGATATGGCCAGGCTTGTGGCAGTGGTGGGGGGAGCTGAGGATGCCGGGGCGACCCCTGGGAAATAGTCGTTCGACCCCCCAAAGGGGTCCCGACCCCCAGGTTAGGAACCACTGCTCTAACATATTCAGTACAATTCTTGTGTTGGTTCTAATCTGTCTTGTTGGAAGAAAATCGTTTTGATCAGAATGTATAATTTTGTTTAATATTCTTTTTGTTCTTTCTGCCATAATATTCATAAAGATTTTGTAGTCGGCGTTCAACAATGAGATTGGCTTATAGTTATGAATTTGGTTTGCATCCGCACCTTCTTTCACGATTATGGTGATGTATGCTTTCCTCCACAAATCTGGTATTTTGGCTTCCAATAGGACCTCATTATACTGATCTAATAGTATTGGTTCCAGTAATTCTCCTATATTTTTGCAGAATTCCCCTGGGAGGCCATCTGGTCCAGGAGATTTGTTATTTTTTGTTTTTTGATCGCATCTTTTAATTCCATCAGTGTTATTTCTCTATTCGACATTGTTTTATCTTCCTCATCTAATGATGGCATATTTCCTCCCTTTAGATACTCATTTATTTTAGTAATCTCTATCTCGTCTTGTTTGTACAAGTTCTCAAAATATTCTGAAGTAATTTTCTTTAGTTTTTGTTCGTTTTGTAAGTTTCCTGACTCGTCTTGTAATTGGTGTATCATCCTGTTCTCCTTTTCTTTTTTAAGTTTGTATGCCAGCCACCTGCCTGGTTTGTTTGCATTTTCAAAAAGGGACTTCTTCATGAACCTGATGTTTCTTGCATGTTCTATTTGTTCTATCATATTTAATTTGTGTTTTGATAAGATTAATGTCTCATTTATTTGTTCATCTCCTGGTTTTCTTTGAAGTCTATTTTCTAGTTGTTTTATTTCATCCAGTAGTCTATTTGTTGTTGCCATTTTTCTTTATTCTTCTTTGCGGTATATGCTATTGTAATCCCTTCAGTGTATCCCATAGAGTTTGTAATGAGGTGGGTTGTTTTTTATTCTCTTCAAGAAATAGAGTTAATTCTTTTTCAATCATTTGTGGATATTCATTGCCTTGCAGAATTTGTGTAATGTCCATCTCCTCGTTCTCCTTGTTTGACCTCTCCATGTTAGTACTCGGGGGTTGTGATCTGCCCAGATATTCGGAGTAATCTCTACTTTCTCTATTTTGTTACTCAATTCACCATTTGCCCATACCATATCTATTCTTAAATATGACATGCGGATTAGAGTAGAAAGTAAATTGTTTTTCTCTTGGGTATAATTCTCTCCACATGTCTATTAAGTTAAGTTCTTCCTCCATTTCAAAAAATGTTTTTGGTACTGTAGTTCTTTTTTTTTTTTGCTTTTTCTTATCGCTAATATAGTCTTTTTTAATATCTATTATTCCGTTATAGTCACCTACTATGCATACATTTTTATAACCTATCATTATTATCTTTTCATGAATTTTCCTATAGAATTCTTTTGGGGTTTTGTTGGGGGCATATATATTTACTAAAAGAATTCTAATTTTACCTGTCTTGATTTCAAGTATTAATAATCTTCCTTTGGGATCTGCATAAATTTTGTTGGTTCTTATTTCTTTCTTAGTGTATATCACTCCTCCTCTTTTTTTCTTCCCTGCTAGCGATGTATGGAGTTCACCCAGTTTTTTATATTCTAAGTATTTTTCGTCTTGTTCTTTAATATGCTTTCTTGTAGACATGTAATATCTGCTTTTTGTTTTACTAATTTCATAAATATTTTTGTTCTTTAATAAGTTTCTTGTAGACATGTAATATCTGCTTTTTGTTTTACTAATTTCATAAATATTTTTCCTTTTCCCTGCATCATTTAATCCTTTCACATTTATTGATATTAATTTGGTTTCTTTCTGCATTTTCCTGTTTCTTTATGAGTGTTTAGTTTTTGCTTGTTTTTGTAGCTCTTTGTGTCCTAGTTCTAATTCCTTCTATCTGTTTTGGGGGTTCTTTGGTTTCTTTAGTTCTTTCCTTTCTTTCCTCTTCTTCCAATTCCTGTCTTTCTTCTTGGCTTACCATTTCCAGTCTCTCTCCACTGTTTGACTCTTCCTCCATCCCTATTAGTTGGTCATATACCTCTTCGGTTTTCTCTAAGCTATCCACTTTGATTTTCCTGCTCTCCCAGGTGATTATCATCCCTTCTTGGATGATCCATCTGAATAGTACATTCCTTTTATTTAACGAGGACGCCAAGAACTGATAATCTCTTCTTTCTTCGCGGACACGTCTCGGAATCTGCTTTAGCGTAATGACTTCTTTATCCCTATATATCATTGGTTCTTCTCTCGTAATTTTATAAATGGTGTCTCTGATTTTTTTTCCTTACGAACCTTATGTGCACTTCTCTGGGTAGGTGGTGGTGTTTAGCATAGTTTGTTTGGACTCGATATACTTAGTCCAATTCATTTATCACTTCTTGCCTATCTTTCTGCAAGATTTCCACTATCATTTCCGCCATTATTCCCCCCAAGTCTTCTTCCTTGGTTTCCATCACATTTTGGAACTGCAGATAATAGGAAGATCGATCAATTTCCAGATGTATCAGGGAGTTTTCTAATTCTTTGTTGGCTGTTGACATTTTTTGGTTCATCCGTTCTAACTTTTTCTCCGTTTGCTCAGTCTTTGTTTCCACCAGTTTTATATGTTGTTCATTTTTTTTGGATTGCCTCTTGAATCAATTCCATCTTATTGTCTAGTTTCTGAATATCTTATTTTAATTCTACATGGTTTTGTGATATTGCTTCCTGTAATTTCACCATGGTTTCTTGCATCAATGCAAGTGTGGAGTTCATTGCCTGAATTACTGATGTACCACCTGTTTTTTCAATGGTCAACATCTCCTCTATTGAGTGTTGGCTGGCAGAAGAAGCTGTCGCTACTGTAAGGATTGGACGATGCTTTTCTCCCTGCTCTCAATGATGTTGTGGTGATAGTTGACATTTTTTATTTTGTTCCCCATAGATTTTATAAATTCTTCCCCAAATCACCATCCAATATTTTTATGTTACTAGTATTTTCCCCGCTTTTAAATTGCTTTCTCCGTGCCTATAGACTTATTTATGACTATATATGGCTTCCACTAATATAGTTTGAATATACCTTAAATTCTATGGATCTTATAAATATTACTAACTATTATTAATATAATTATTATTATTATTATTGTTGTTGTTGTTGTTGTTGTTGTTATTATTATTATTATTACTAACTAAAATATTACTAACTAACTTTCTTCTATCAGCACGTCTATCATTTTATCTACAGTTTTTAATTTATAAATCCTCTATTATTAATCTATGAGGAATATATCAGTTGAAATATACTTCATCTCTAATAAATATTAGCTATATTATAAATAAACCTTAATCAATATAATCTATACAATATTCAACTATATTATCTATAATATAATAATAATATATAATATATGATAATAAATATCAGTTATAATATACTTAATCTCTAAAAACATTTGTCTATATTAATCATAAATAAATAATTCATTCAATATATTTTATACAAAATCAACTATATTAATATGTCTATAAATATATTTTTAAATAAGTAAAAAGTTTAGATGAGGAGTTAATATTATAAGTACTATAGTCTAATAAAATGAGTGAGTAGGAAGAAAGAAAATAGTATGAAAAGAAAAAGGGAAGAAAAGAGAGTAATTTCACATTAATATGCAGTGATGTCACAACAATCTAATTAGTAGTCAAACAATTTTAATAGTTACTTAATCAAAGGTTAGCTTTGTACCACTTCTCCAGTAATATAAGTTTCAAGCTTCAAAGTTCTTCCAAGTTCGTAATATTGCAGTCTCTCACGCTCAGCACCGTCTCTGACAAATCTTTTGCTTAGTCATCCACCACTGCTGCCTTTCAACTCTCTTCGTTTCCGTCCTCTCTTTCTGGTATTCTAACGTTCATTGGAATGTTCGTTCTGGGTTTTCACCTTCCAATGGTCCTAAATTTAAGTTCATTTCTGCTACACAAAATTCTCTCCTTTCGTTCTCCTCTGGTAATCTTCTCCTGTATAAACTCTAAACTCTGCAATCTTTTTTCGAGTTGAATTCCCACCAGCTCGTTTCCAACCGGATCGCTAATTATCCAACACACATTCTACTTTGTTCCCTTCGGAGGCGTTATTCACCGTCTCTTTCTTCTCGCACACTCACTGTCAGTTTCTCATTCTATTCAAGTCCTTCCTTATATTAGTCTCATTTTTGGCAATTTCTTTTCTGATTTCCCGCTCCTTTCTCACAGTTGCCGCTAAGTTCTGTCCGGAGCTTCCTTTTTTGCCATAGAGATTTAGACCACTCACTTGACGATTCTATCCGCGGCGAATATGGGATTCCACACTCTTGAGGTCAGGCATAGACTGCTTGAATAATTCTGCTTCCAAGTCTCTTGTGGCTAGTTATGGCTTCGGGTTTGCCATGTTAAAATAATATGACAGGATGCTTTCATGCTGGATTAAAGAGGGTGCCCTTCGCCTCAGCGGGCAGCTGCTCTCCACCATGGTTCCACTCAGGATGCCGCTCTGTTTCACCAAGTCCTGCAAACTTTCTGTGCCTCGAAAGGTCTCCAAACGCGAAATAAAGCAGATTCAAAGGACAGAAGTTGTCCTTCTCCTTCTGCACCGCCCCAACGTCACCAGCGGAAGTCCCCTGGCTTTCAATTTCAAATCTCACTACAGTACATACATTGCATCAAAAGATAGGCCCTCCCTTGGAAGAGTTAATTACGTAATCATATTTGCTACTTTGCTTTCAAAATTCCATCCAATCTCTTCACACTATCATATTGTCTTTCACAATGACATCAATATATGGGTAAAGCTTTTATATGTATAAAAAGGAATGGATAGAACAATATTGCTGCTATCTATGGAACTCTACAGAGAGAAATGTTAAGAAAAAGGATTGAAAGTGCAATAATACACAGCTGATGACTTTTAAATAGAAGTTCAATGATGCACTGAAGTGAATCATTAAGAAAACAGAAGTATAAAAATGTTATATAGGTGTTTAGATTTGAGTGGTAGATGGAAATGATTCAAATCTAAACATTCCAACCTTTTCAGCAATTATACTTCCTATGGGTCCAGAGCACAATTTTCACACTAACCTACCTAAAAGGCTGAGACTGTTCATCCATCCTTTTGATTTCCCTAACCTCTTTTTCATTCTCCTTCTGTTCTTAATTCATGGATTGTTGACAGATGCTTTCCCACTCTCCTGTTCGCCTTCTGTCATATGGCTTTGTGTACCTGGAGCAGTCTAACCCACTTTCTCTTGAAAGCCATCCACTTCATTGCTCCTTCAAAAACCATTCTTTTTATAGAGAACTCTCTTGGTTTGTTTTTATCTACATCATGTAAGGTATACATTACTTTCAAAGAGGCTTCTAGGAAAAGAAAAAAAATTAAAACGAAACAGCAACTAAATAATTCCACAATGCGACAATAAGAACAAGTTAGTTATGCTTTACGTGATGCAATATATATAATGGAACTGTATACTAGAAATTCCATTGATCTGAGCAAAGTTCACTTAGGAAAGAAATACAACATGGCTGGGAGAGACTACATGGAATGAGACAAAATGTCATGGCTAGTTTGCTACTGCCAAGTTGCCACAGGAGAACTCCACATGGCCAGCTCGCCACAGGGACAACTTGCTGCAGGCGGCCGGAGAGGGAAGCCAAATGTGCAGGCAGATGAGCAGCCGGAGAGCAGATAGGTGGTAAAGTGAGTGGGCGGGCAGAGCACAGAGTACATTGAAATGAGTGGCAGGGGGGCTACAGAGACTAGGGGCTTCCCATGTTCACAACCCCTGCCACAATTGCCACTATGTCGTGCTCTGAGTGGAACAGGCCAGGGACGGCAGTGGCGGCAGTTGAGGTAGGCAGTGGGGAGGAGGCAGCAGTTGGGGTTTTTCCTTTTTCACATCCACTGTTGCCACTGTGCCAGACTCTGAACCAGGTGCAGCAGCAGTGGTGCCACACTTGAAGCTGCTGCCAATGATTCCACTGGCGGGCATCTGTGACATCTCCAAGTCCAGCGTGGAAGCAGCGGTAATGGGAGTGGCTCCAAGCCTAGCACAGTAGTGACAGGGAAGCTCCCACTGCCTGTCCCGACTGTCGATGCTGCTGCTGTCCCTGGCCACTTCCAGGGGGTGTGAAAATGGCAAGCCCCCAGCTGCCGCAGCCTCCCTGCCTCCAGCCCCAATGCATCTGTGCTCTGCCCACCTGTTTGCTCACTACCACCCCCTAGCTCTAACTCTGGCTGCCCATGGTAAGTTGTCCCCTGAGCGAGTTGCCATGTGGAGTTGTCTTGCAGCAACTTGGTGGTGTAGGTTGGCAGAGTCAAGATGGTGATGGAAAGCTGGCCATGGAAAGCTGGCAGCAGCGAATTATCCCAGACCTGTTAGCAGAGGTGCATGGGCATGCATTGCCTCTGTAGGGAGACAATGGAGAGGGAGTGACATAATGTATTTTGTGTCAAATATCACAACACAACTGTAACATCTGCATAATGATATAAAACATGTCATCATTTTGACATTATCTTAGCCTGTAGAAGCCTTTAGCAGTAGAAGCCTTTACTCTACTGTAAAGGCTTCTACTGCTAAAATAAAGTAGAGTATAGAGTAAAGCAGATAGCCAATCCAGTTTAATTAATTAATGTCTTTAAACTTTTAAGGTTGTTTCCCAACTCACCATGATAAGAATCTATAGTGCTGATTTTTGGCAATTGGAACAAGGTGTCAAAATCACTAAGAAAAGTTATCTATGCCCAATGAATGATATTTCAGTGCTTATTTAATCATAAAGTTAAGAAATTTCTAGCTTTAGTACACTTTTTCTACTACTAAAGCTACTTTTTCTAGCTTTAGTATAACAAAAACCATAAATTAATCACAGTATTTTTAAAAATCAGACTTGTCAAGTGGTAGGTAACCAGGATCCAATCTGAGTGTCGGTCACCAGGACCAAAGATTTGTTCTTCCAAGCTTTTGGCAGTTAACCAATACATACAAATCAATGAATATAAAATCCATCAAACAGAAATAAATTCTAAAGCTGATGAGGTAGCTGAATAAATTTTTTGTGAGGGTTGATATAGGAGAATTTTATATCCTGCATTATTCTTATCCGCTATTAAATTATGTATTTGCTCAGTGTCCAAGATATTGCACTACTTGCGAGGATTGTTAGCCTTTTGAGGACTGGAAAATGTAGAATGTAACTGTATAGAATAGTTTATAATAGGATATACTTTTCCTGTTGCCCTGGGTTAACTCCACCATCCTAGGCTTTGCACGTTGATGTAGCCACGTAAGTAAGTTTTTGACAAATAAAAGTGGCATTCAATCTTTGCCCCTCTCCAAAGTTCCTGTGCTGCCTTCAGTGTGGTTGCTGCCTCTTCTGGTTGCTGCCAAGCTCTAAGCTAAGATCCAGGTAGGAATCACACAACAATGGGCTGTTAGTACTTTATCTTGTAGTCCTGGCAATTGAGTGATAGTTCAGCTCTCATATATTTCTGTAATAGTCATACATTGTAGACATCAGCTACCTATTCTTTGTCTCCTTGTTGTCTTCTTTGTTTCCTTTCCTTTACACTCACATGTTTATAGTTAGGGCCTGAACAGGGTGAGGCTCAGTGATGGGTTCTAAATCCCATTGCTATTGGTTCATGTGCGCGCTTGCGCGCGCAACACTTCTACACATGCACAGAAGCATCCAGGGCGGGTGGGCGGAGCCTCCCACCACCGCTACTGGTTCGTAGAACCGGACCTTACCGGTAGCAACCCACCGCTGGTGAGGCTGCCTATGGATGTTCGTACATTTGCAGAAGCATCAGAATATTCCTCAATTAGCCAGACATTTGGAATGCTGGAATAAATGCTTGTGAGTATACTGTGAGTGGGAGAATGAATGAATAAGCCCAACTCTCTACAAGTTTCTGGGTCTGTAAACTTTTATGGACTTTGAGAAAAAGCATGAGCTTAGTTAAGGCTTGGAAAAGTGGGGGCGGGAAGCATTTCTGCCTGGCTACAGCTGCATTTCCCAACTGCAGATAGTAACTTCAGCTTTATTCCCTCGCAACTTTAAATTATATATTTTTTCTTGAGAAACTATGTGAATTACTTAGAGGAAAGAAGGAAATACATGCAAGGAAATCTAAAATTAGGGTTAGCAATAGAAATTCCAATACAACAATCTTTTCTCTATCATAATGAATATGCATAACTAAACAAGACATAGCTATGTATTCAAAATTAATGGAGTCATGTCTTGATTAAATATGTGTTCAGCGATTAAGATAATTTATAGATACACATGGGACAAGGCATATTCTTAGTGATGCACTTTGCACCAACATACTAAATGAGGGTTTTAATGAGGCAGTTGAATACTGACATTACTTAAATTGATTAAATGGAGAAGTTATTTAATTAATCTTCCCCCACAACTCAAATAAAGCATGTAGTTGAAACCTTCTCCCTTTATTCTTGGTTTCCCCCAATATTTGGCAATGTAATGTAAAGCTGTAACCACTTGGTTGTGAAAATCTCACGTTGCCATGGAAACTAACATGAGTTGCATTGGAAATTACTATGACCAATTTTGTTCTGAATCTTCCCCACAGGATAAAGTCACAAGAAATGGCTCCTTGAGGAAACAAAGCATTTGGACTTATCTTCTAACAAATCCAGTAAGAGCTGTTTCAGGCCATCCTGGGCATATACCACAAGAAAAATATACCTCAAGTCTATGCATATTGTTAGCTGTCAAGATCATGTTTCAATTTATTTTGTTATATGTTCACTACCTGTCAATTGTTACTCTGTAACAAAAAGACACGAAGCCAAACAAAAGTTTAAAATCTTTGTAAGATGTAAGGTAAGATTGTGCACAAAACAAAAGGCAAATATTCTTACCTTGAAACAAAGCAAACTCATTTGAAATATTGCACCAGAATCTTTTATAAGCTGTTTTCTGACAGATTAAAAACCCTAAATATTTCACTTATTCTGACATAATGAAATATGGAATGAAAAAACTACTCATTTTTTATACAGAAAACAATTAAAGCAATAGTACAATATACTTTTGCAGTTAGGCCTACCTAAGAATCACAGCATGCAAAAAGCAACTACAATGGATTTACTTAAATACCATTTTCATATCACTACTCTGATTCTTAAGGTAAATTTTTTTTCTACACATGCTTGCTCGATGCATGCTTTCTGCACAAAAAAAGAATTCTCAATCGTATTGCAACCGAAGTTACTTACTGATCAGTGCATTAGCACAAAATACACATTTGAATACATCGCAATTGTTTCTATCAATATACTAAAAAATACAGGCCCCCTACCTGTGAACCCAATTAATAAAAGCAGTATTGTTTGTATTTGGCAGCCTCAAAGATCATAGCAACATTATATACATTACACACAATTTTGCATTTGAGAAACTACCCGAAGAAGAATGTGGAAGCCACAGGAGCACATTGTCTTACAAAATCAAGGAATGCTAAAGTCCCTGCACATTTAAACGGAGAGTTTCAGCCTCCATTCCTACAGAACATGCTGATACAAGCCAATCTAGCAACACTTAGGCAGGCTAAAATCCTATTCCCACAACATGTCCCTCAGGGGAGGGTTACTCGCTTATTGATGCCGGTGCGCTGCGTGCGCATCTGCACATTTTGGGCGCACACGTGCTTGCTATGCGCATGCACCCCCTTGCGCGATTTTGCTTCTGTGCATGCACAGAAGCAAAATCTTGCCGAACTCTCGTGAGGGGATGCGCGCTGCACGAGATTTCGGCACAGTTTTGTTTCTGCGCATGCGCGAAAGCAAAACTGTGCCTAAATTTCATGAGGGGACGCGCGCGTGAGATTTCGGCGTGATTTTGCTTCCGCGCATGCGCAGAAGCAAAATCGCCCAAAAATTCTCAGAAAAAGATGGTGACGCACGTGACGGACCGGCGGAGACGGCTCCGGAGCAGTCACATGCAAATTGCGCAATCAGCCGCTCCCTACTGGACAGCTCCGGTAGGAACCCACCACTGATGTCTCTAAGCTGTTTGAAGTGATACAAGTTGCTTTACTGGGCAAATTGTGTTCCTTATTACTTTGATAAAAAAATTGTGTTCCTTATTACTTTGATAAAGAAAACCAGATCACGAGGAAATGGCTGTAAATTAATTTTTATTTATTTTATTTTATTTATTTATTGTTTGTCAAACATGTACAAGATAACAAGCATAGGTATGAACATAAACATGAACAAAGGAAGTAAATAGGTAGAGCTCTTGCCTCATAATCAGGAGGTTGTGAGTTCAATCCTAGGTAAAGGCAGATGTAGGGTCTCCTGCTTGGGCAGGGGGTTGGACTAGATGACCTGTAAGGTCCCTTCCAAATATAGATAAAATACAGATAAATGGGGACAGTAAGACAGGGACGGTAGGCATGCTGGTGCGCTTATGCACGCCTTCTTTACTGTGAACCTCACCCCATTCTTAAAAGGTTTTAAGAATGAGGTGAGGTCCACAGTAGACAGTTTGAGATTGAAGCTGTGAGGTTTTGAGGCTGTAACAACGGGGGCGGGTAGAGCATTCCAGGCATTTTACCACTCTGTTGCTGAAGTCATATTTTCTGCAATCGAGTTTGAAGCAGTTGACCTTGAATTTGTATCAATTGTTTGCCTGTGTATTATTGTGGTTGAAGCTGAAGAAATTGGTGACAGGCAAGATGTTGTAGCAGACAATTTTGTATACTATGCTTAGATCGGACTGCAGGCAGCACAATTCCAGATTGACCAAGCTCAAAATTTCAAGCCTGGTGGCATAGAGAATTTTATTGTGAGTAAAGGAGTAAAGTACTCTTCTCATGAAATACCTCTGAACCTGCTCAATCGTGTTCATGTCCGATATACAGTGTGGGTTCCAGGGGGACAAGCTGTATTCAGGAATTGGTCTGGCAAAGGTTTTGTATGGCCTAGTTAGCAATACAATGTTACCGGAAAAGAAGCTTTGCAAAGTTAACAACTCGTAATGCCTTTTTGGCAATGCTGTTACAGTGAGCTCTGGGGCTTAGATCGTTTGAGATGAGTACTCCTAGTCCTTGACAGAGTGAGGGTCGTCTACGAGATCGTTCCTGCCCAACTTGTATTTGGTGTTCTGATTTTTATTGCTACAGTAATATGTAGGACAGAACATTTATTAGTTGAAATTTGGAGTTTCCAATTGCGAGACCATTCTGACACATAATCAAGGTCGCTTTGTAGGGCAGCAGCATTATCAGTGATGTTAAATAATTTTACGTCACCAGCAAAGAGGACGTAGCTGCTTTTAATATGATCGCATAGGTCGCGGATGTAAAGCAGAAAGAGTATTGGTCCTAAAACGCTGCCTTGGGGGACACCGCTGTTAACTGGTGGTAGATTTGATAGGGCTCCCTATTTTGACTATTTGTTGCATGTTTGACAGGAACGTGGCTATCCACTTGTGCAGGGATCCGGAGATGCCATAAGAACTTAGTTTCAACAGTAGTTTGTCGTGCACCACAGAATCAAAGGCTTTGCAGAAGTCTATGTAAATTGCGTCTATTGCTTTACCCTGGTCAAGATGTGTGGTCCAAATGTTTCTGCAGTGTAGGAGTTTTTCCTGAAACCAAATTGCTTGTTAGAAAGCAGGTTGTTTGTTTCTAAGTGGCGGGTGATGGATTGGTTTATAATTGATTCCATGACTTCCATGACAGGTGACACAACACAGTGAGATTGGTCTGTAATTTTCTTCTAGACTAGGGTCTCCCTTTTTAAAAATAGGTATGACCATGGCTAATGACCATAAGTTGGGCAAGGACCTGGTTCTGAAAGATACCTCATAGATTGTGCATAGAGGTTCGGCTAGGGCAGTGGCAAGCTTTTTCAAGAAGTAGGCACATAATCCATCAAGGTCAATAGATAAAGATGGCTTTAGTATACGTAGTGTCGTTTCAACATTATCTACTGTAAAATCAATATGTAGTAAATCGTTACAATTTGTAATGGTACAACTAGGAAATGGGGGGCAGCAGCCATTGCTGTCAACAAAGACTGATCTGAAGAACTTATTGAAGAAGTTGGCCTTAACAGCTGCATCATTTCAGTCTTCCCCGTTAGGCCCTTTTAGGGGTGGGATAGTTTTTGAGTCTTTTAAGTTTGGAGTTTACAAAATTATAGAAGACTCAAGTGGATTTCGAGTTTAACAACTCTTCCTCCTGTTTGCAATGGTAATTGGTTCATTCTGCCTTTATCTTGTGGTATAAGGCTTTGTAGCAGTTTTTAAAGTTAGCTACGTAGCTAGTTTTGTTTTCTCGCCAAAGAGATTTTTTTTATTGTAACTTTCTTACTGTTATGGGTAATTTGTTTTTTGTTTTTGTTTTGTTTTGTTTTTGCTTTATTTTTGGTATGTATAGGTTAATGACTCTATTGACTTCAAGCAAAAAAGTGTTATAATGGTCTTTTGCAGTATTACAACCTGTGAACAAAAGTGCCAATCAAGAGATGTGAGGTCGGCAGCTATGAGATCATAGTTGGCTTTTTTAAAATTGTAATTTGGAGTCCCATCATTATGACCCTCTTTGCAAGGACACAAGCTGAGACAAAAATCAATCATAATGTGATCAATGTTGGAAAAAGGTTCATTAACTTGTAGGCCATAAATTGAGTTTAAGCTATTGCAGAAGATGAGATCTAAGCAATTATTGAGCCTAGGGTTTTTCGTTACCAACTGCTCCAGTCACAGCATTGTACAGGGTTGCATGTATAGGTTCGGTTGTACATTAGTTTAGGGTCCAATTAATAAGAGGCAAATTGAGGTCACCAAGAAAGATAAAGGGATGCGGGCAGGAAGCTGCCCACGTTAGTAGTGCAATTAACTTGTTCGTATGACCAA
This sequence comes from Diadophis punctatus similis, assembly GCA_023053685.1. NCBI lineage: Eukaryota > Metazoa > Chordata > Lepidosauria > Squamata > Dipsadidae > Diadophis > Diadophis punctatus. Next base: position 11,713,186 of record JALIGW010000008.1, read on the forward strand.
GGCCGTAATCAGGGGCTCTATAACATAGCAAGAAATGAACTGTGGTATTTAAGGATAGTTTGCAGACAGTGGTCTCAGGAAGATCAAGCTCCTGTGTAACATTAATCTTTTTCAGACCTAGGGACTTTTTATAGAAGATAGCAACACCACCCCCACTACGGTTTTCACAGTCAGACCGGAAAACGTTAGTGTCACTTACTGGAAAGGATACATTCAACCACGTCTTGAAGACAAAAATAAGGTCGAATAGAGCCGCATTTTGAAGCAGGAGGAATTCGGGCATTTTGTTGGCGAGGCTTCTTACATTAAGTAGCTTGCATTTTATTTATTATTTATTTATTTATTAAACGCTCTTATAGGCCGCCCAATCCCGTGGGACTCAGGGCGGCGTACAACATAAATAAGAAGCGTACAATTTTAAAAACAATAGTCATAATTTACATTATAAATATAATTAAAAAACACATTGTAAGAGCAACATTCAGGGGGAATCTAGTTGTCCTATTCACCCCATCTGCCGGAAGAGCCATGTTTTTAAGGCTTTACGGAAGGCCAGCAGGGTGGGGATGGTCCGGATCTCTGGTGGAAGTTGGTTCCAGAGGGACGGGGCTCCCACAGAGAAGGCCCTCCCCCGCGGCCCCGCCAATCGACATTGTTTAGCCGACGGGACCCGGAGAAGGCCCTCTCTTTGGGACCTAACCGGTCTTAGGGAGGTATGTGGTAGGATGCGGTCCCGCAGGTAACCTGGCCCTGAGCCATGTAGGGCTTTAAAGGTAACGACTAACACCTTGAATTGCGACCGGAGACTAATTGGTAGCCAATGCAGCTGGCGAAGGAGAGGTGTTACGTGGGTGTATCTCGGCACACCCACTACCGCTCGCGCAGCTGCATTCTGTACCAGTTGGAGTCTCCGGATGCTCTTCAAGGGTAGCCCCATGTAGAGCGCGTTACAGTAGTCTAGCCGTGAGGTGACAAGGGCATGAGTGACTGTGAGCAAGGCCTTCCTCTCCAAGTAAGGTCGCAATTGGTGCACAAGACGGATTTGTGCAAAGGTCCCCCTAGCCACAGCTGAAAGATGTTGCTCCAATTTTAGCTGTGGGTCTAGGAGGACACCCAAATTGCGAACCTGTTCTGAGGGAGTCAATTTTTCTCCCCCGAGAACCAAGGAGGGACAGTCGACATAGTCCTTGGGAGGCAATATCCAGAGCCACTCAGTCTTGTCTGGGTTGAGCCTGAGTCTGTTCACTCCCATCCAGACCCTCACATCGTCCAGGCAGCGGCACATTACATCAACTGCTTCACTGAACTGACACGGGGTGGAGATGTACAACTGGGTATCGTCAGCATATTGCTGATACCTCACCCCATGTCGTCGGATGATCTCACCCAGCGGTTTCATGTAAATGTTAAACAGGATGGGCGAGAGGACCGAGCCCTGTGGCACCCCGCAAACCAGGGGCCTAGGGGCCGACCTCTGTCCTCCTGTCAACACCGACTGCGTCCTGTCAGAGAGGTAGGAGGAGAACCACCGTAAAACAGTGCCTCCCACTCCCACCTCCCCAAGATGACGCAGAAGGATACCATGGTCAATGGTATCGAAAGCCGCTGAGAGGTCAAGTAGCACCAGGATGGAGGAGTGACCCCCATCCCGGGCTCGCCAGAGATCATCCATCAGCGCGACCAAAGCAGTCTCCGTACTGTAGCCGCGCCTGAAACCCGATTGAAAGGGATCCAGATAATCAGTATCCTCCAATAGCCCCAGGAGTTGGAGCGACACCACCTTCTCAACAACTTTATCCAAAAAGGGTAAGTTGGAGACTGGACGGAAGTTCTTTAAATCCGCTGGGTCCAGGGAAGGCTTCTTGAGGAGGGGCCTCACCACCGCAGCTTTTAAAGGCTGTGGGATGGATCCCTCTCTCAAAGAAGCGATCACAACCGCCTGGAGCCAGCCGCGTGTCACCTCCCTGCTGGCAGAAACCAGCCAGGAGGGGCACGGGTCCAATAAACAGGTGGAGGCGCTCATCGCTCCTATGGCCTTGTCCACATCCTCAGGAGTGACCGGTTCAAACTCGTCCCAAATAACAGGACTAAGACTCACCCCTGTCATCTCGGCTTGCCCTGTCCAAATGGAGTCCAGGTCTGTCCGAATCTGAACGACTTTATCCGCCAGAAACTGAGAAAATTCCTCAGCTCTGCCCTGCAAGGGATCTTCAACTCCCTCCTTGGCTAGGAGGGAGCGAGTCACCCTAAACAGGGCGGCTGGGCGGGAGTCGGCGGACGCAATAAGAGCGGAAAAATATGCGCATTTTGCCGCCTTTATCGCCACTAAGTAAGACTTAATGTAAGTTCTTAAAAGTGTCCGGTCAGACTCAGCTTTACTAGCTCTCCATCGTCGCTCTAGGCGTCTCTTTTGGCGCTTTATCTCCCGGAGCTCCTCAGTAAACCAAGGGGCCCGCCGGGATCCGCTGCCACGGAGAGGCCGCAAAGGCGCAATCCGATCTAAGGCCCCCGTTGCCGCCTGATTCCAAGCAGCCACTAGGGCCTCAGATGAATCGTGTACCAGGGAGTCAGGTATTTCCCCAAGTTCCCTCTGAAATCCTTCAGATTCCATTAGGCGCCTGGGGCGGAACCACTTAATCGGCCCCGCCTCCTTGCGGTGGAGGAGTGGTGCCATGAAATCCAACCTCAGAAGGAAATGATCTGACCACGACAAGGGTACTATGACTAAACCCCTCAACCTCAGATCATCTCTCCACTGCCCCGAAAGAAACACAAGGTCAAGCGTGTGGCCCCCCTCATGAGTCGGACCCTGAACTACTTGGGTCAGGTTCATGGTTGTCATGGAAGCCATGAACTCCTGGACTGCCTCCGAGGTTTCACCGGGCGATGGCAGATTAAAGTCCCCCAGCACCATCAGCCTGGGGAACTCAATCGCCAGCCCTGCTACCGCCTCGAGCAGAACAGGCAGGGCCTTTGTAACGTAGCTAGGAGGCAGGTACGCTAACAAAAGGCCCACCTGGACCCCTAAGTCCAACTTCAGAAGGAGCGTCTCACACCCAACAATCTCCGGGGCAGGGCTCCTTCGAGGATTAAGGTTCTGGCGAGCTATAATCGCCACTCCTCCACCCCTTCCCTGGGGTCGCGGCTGATGCTGCACTAAGAACCCGTCCGGGCACATCTCGGAGAGGGGAACCCCCCCCTCCTGGCCTAGCCAGGTCTCAGTGATGCATGCCAGGTCTGCCCCCTCTTCCAGGATTAAATCCCGTACAAGGGGGGCCTTGTTGGCAATTGACCTGGCATTCAACAGCAGCAGCTTGAGCCCAGGGCCCTGACATCCCTGATTACCAGGACCTCGGGTTGAGCAAGATGGAACCAAATTAGAGGGGCCGGAACAAGGAATCGCTTGGAGACAGCGAGTTCTCGTTCCCCGAGAGCGGCCTACCCCCCTGCTCCCGCCATACCTACCTCTCCCTGTAATGACCTTAATGCTCCCGTCCCCCCTCGCACCAGAGATCCCCTCCCCCCCAACTGGTCCCCCTCTCTCCCAGCAGACCATGCATACCAGTCATACTGAGCCTGGGGATGGACTGAAACCCCTCTCCGCTTCTGTTTCCACACTCAGCAGAGGGGGGCAAAGACCCAATCCCCAGCTCACTCATTCTACCACTGTCAGTCACATAATCTCTATCACCCAATCATAACACATTCATAGCCCAAACCATTAATAAAATCGCAGTATTTCCAGGGGTTAAAAACCTTTTAGGCCTGTAGGGGTGGACCTGGAAGAAGTTGGGGGCGTGCATGCCTGGTTTAAGTTGTTGGGGGGATTGGTTGTTGGGACGCGGGACGCTGGTCTTGCGTTTAATACAGTCAGCACAGTAGTCTATGTACAAGTCAGTTTCTCCTTGGTCCTGGCGGCTTTTGAGCTCCGAGCAAAGCTCGTTGGCGTGGGCACGTTGTCAGTGGTGGGTTTCACTTACCTTTGCTACCGATTCGGGAATGGGCACGCAGGCGCGCTTTGTATGCGCACAATGCTTCTGCGCATGCACAGAATCTTCTGCGCATGCAAGAGCGTTTTTGATGACATGTGGGCGGGTGGGCAGAGCTTGCCATCCCCGCTACCGGTTTGCCCGATCCGGGGCAAACCAGTAGCAACCCACCACTGCACATTGTAGTATGGACAGGTCAGACCGTGAACGAAGTTTCTTATGATTTGTGCAGCTTTTGGCGAGTGAGTTTATAATTTGCCCAGATCTGCCATTTAAATCTTGAAACATGTTGAGCCTGAGACATTTTCATATTCCTAATACTTAGCTTTTCAAGATTCGGGTGTCTCCCAAGTCATATACAGTATGAAATGGAAGCAGGAAAGAGAATGTGGAGCATATAAGCAGTTGGTGATGATCTCACTGGACTTCAGGTCCCATTAACTCTTAGTTGACATATTACCATAAGAAGAAAGGCTTACTTTAGAGAATATTTAATAAAATGGGTGGCTAAATGGATGAAAATTTAAACATAAGACATGTACACCATTTTTCCTTTCTTTTTTTCTACTTCTTTTGATAAAACTATGTGGATCAAAACTTTTGTAAACTAAATATAATATTTTGATAGAGGCAACTGAGATGTGAGATACAAACCATGATACAAAGCAATTCTATACATCTTAAATATGTATAAAAAAAGAAAGTACAAACACAAACAAGAAAATATCTAAAATGTATAGATATTTACACATCTATAATGTAAGCTAATATTTACATTAGCTTACTTATTACAGGTAGTCCTGACCCCGAAATTTCTGTTGCTAAGCAACACAGTTGTTAAGTGAGTTTTGCCCCATTTTATGACTTTTCTTGCCACAGTTGTTAAGTGAATCACTTCAGTTATTAAGTAGGTAACACAGTAGTTAATTTTTTGAATCTGCCTTCCCCATTGACTTTGCTTGTCAGAAGATCACAAAGTGATCACATAACCCCGGAACACTGCAACCATCATAAGTATGTATGTATGTATGTATGTATGTATGTATTAATACGTAATTGCTAAGTGTCTGAATTTTGATCATGTGACTACTGAGATGCTGCAACAGTCATAAGTGTGAAAACCAGTCATAAGTAACTTTTTTCAGTCCCATTGTAACTACAAATGGTCACTAAACAAATGGTTGTAAGTTGAGGACTACCTGTATTCCATCAATAAAAGAATTATTTCAAGACATGCTAGTCTCAAATTTTATCCAAAGCCTAGTATCTCCTGTATATATTCAATCTTTTTTTTATAATGATGATGGTTGATAGTTCAAACATCTTTCTCTAATTACTATGCTATCCAAGCATAAGATAAATTGTAACACGTTTCTGGCCTGGAGAAAGATATGGAAATCTACTCCAGTTTCCCCTGCCAAAAAAATTTATGGATTGACTCAAAGTTGTGGAACATATGGTACCAAGCAGTGAGAGTCCCCTTAGCTGGGAGGTACCAATAAAGATAGAGGGGAAGAGCAAAGAAGGCCATTGTAACTTCAAATGGTTGTTAAATGACTGTCCGTAAATCAAGGACTACCTTGTAAACAGAGCTGAAACAAATTCCTGTATTGCAACCACTCCCCAGTTCATTTGCTAAGAAAACCTCCTGCTCCCCCCTAATCCTCTGGGCATTCTTTGAATTAAAATGAGGTTGCAAGCTGACTCTCTGGCACTCACTTTGCAGCAGCTCTAACTGACCACTTACTATTAGCAGTAATACTACATGTGGAAAAGGTACAACTAAAGATGGTAGCTTAGTCTAGTCCTAGCAATATTTATTTATGTATTTACTTAATGTAATTATGTAATTGTTGTAATTGTATAATTACATCAATTACATAATTATAGAAATGCTTGAATATTTTAAAAATTTGTATGGGAATGTTAAACTGGAACTAAACTGAATCATATAAATATTAGCATTTAGGAAAGAACCAATACATTTTGTCATTCCGTTTCTTGGATATTGACATTTCTAACATTTTCCAATTTTATCATATGAACATGCAGGAAATCATAAGGTTGTAATTGTAGATAATATAACTGGAGAAAAGTTATAATAAGTATATGGTTTGTTTAAAGAATGGCTAGACAACTTGTTTAATATGTAAAGTGAAATCTCCATCTGTTTCTGATGACTGAAAGAAAACTGTTATTCCCCATATAAAGTCTGGATGCAAAAATTATATTTTGATTGTTAAGCATCCCTGAGATGTCTGGCAGAATTCTGATTGAAAGAGTGTGACAGGCAATAGTGAAAATAACTGGCAAGTTCTGTTGCTTCAGGCTACGTAGGGAGTGCAGAGTCCAGATTTTTGTTATTCAGTCGATCACTACAATTGTGAGAAAAAAAATTAATTCATTGTTGATTTAGAAAATGTATAACTGAAATTGAAATAGGCTTCAATTATAGAATATTTCATGTGAATATGGATTTAAAGGCTAGTTGTTAGACATAGCAGGAGCAGGATATGTGGAAGGCCATTTTTAAAGTGATTATATCAATGTTGACAGAAAGGAAATGGATGTACATAGTTTGTTGCAGACTGTTAATGACTGAGAAATGAATATTTTATTTATAATAATAATTTTTATTTAGAGTCACAGACCAAAATACAAATGCAACAAAAACAAAACAAAAAGAGAAAAATACAATCACAAACAATTAACACCAGAAGCCTTGGCTAAAGGAAATTACAACGTTCTCCTCTAATCGTTACAGCTCTTAAAAATTTTTTTGAAACCTGAGAAGTAATATAGGAGGAGTCATCCCCTAGACAATATAATGCCAAATTATTAGCATTAGAACCAGAGGGATCAATTCCAAGAAAAGACAATAATTTAATTCTGGCTGTGTTATACATAGGGCAGTATGACAAGACATGCTCCACAGTTTCGACCTCAGCTCTATCACAGGGGCATAGTCGCTCGCTAATCGGGATCCTCTTGAATCGCCCGTCGAGTAGTGCTGAGGGCAAAACATTAAAACGGGCTAGGGAAAAGACTCTTCTATACTTGGAGATGGTTAAAGTATAGAAATATGAAGTCATCCTCAATCCATAATTATTAGAATGGCTGAAAATCAAAGGGGAGCAGGTTTTGTTGGCTCTGGTTCTTAAATATTGCAGATCTATGTCCACAAGCCGTTGGACTACCCTAAACTGGGCGTCCTTGAGACCATAATCTCCCAGAGCATCCCCCGTAAAACCTAGCAAGTGGAGTTTCTTCATCAGCTCCCTCTCCCAACGAGAAATATGAGTCAGCAAACACCAGGGAAAGATAGCTACCGGGGACTGCCGAAAAGAGCACCCGAAATCACCATTTAAAGGTGTAAATCCACGCCATGCATTCGACTGAACGAATGCCCAGTTCCAGGTACATAGAAACAAATCCAACACAAGGAGGAAGACCCAAAAGTTTCCTAAGAAAAACAGCCTGGGTTCTTTCAATATAATCCTTGAAGCCTCGTATCCATATGGGAATTCCATAAAGAGTTTGGGCCAAGGTTTTGGCTTTAAATATACGCAGAGCAGAAGGAATAAACTGGCCCCCTTGGGTAAAAAAGAATCTTATAATCTGCTGGTGGCTACTGGAGGCTGAATTCAGCACCTGGGTTCGATGTTTAGTCCAAGCACCAGTATTCTGAAATTGAATACCTAAATACTTAAAATGGAAAACCTGCTTAACAACATTACCATTGATAGCCCAATTATATAATTTCCGGGCTCTAGAGAACAGAGTGGGTCTCCTCCAGGTCCCGTCAGCCAAACAATGCCGACTGGCGGGGCCTAGGGGGAGGGCCTTCTCTGTGGGGGCACCTGCTCTCTGGAACCAACTTCCCCCAGAGATCCGAATTATCCCCACCATGCTGGCCTTCTGAAAAGCCATTAAGACATGGCTCTTCCTGCAGGCAGGGTTCTGAGATAATTTTACATCTGTGGTCTCCCCCATGTATGCATGGTGTTGTATGTCCTTTTTTAACTTTTTAAAAATTGTTTTTAAATGATTTTATTGTTTGGTGTTCTTTAAAATGCTGTACGCCGCCCTGAGTCCTTAGGGAGTAGGGCGGCATAGAAGAATTTCCAAATAAATAAATAAATAAATAAACACCAATACCTTGGATTTGTCATAATTAATAGACAAATGGTTCTCAGCACAGTAGGACCCAAATGCAGAAAGTAATCTTTTTAAACCAAGCCTTGATTGTGATAGAAGGACCGCATCGTCAGCATAAAGAAGAAGCAGAATCTTCATATTTGACAACTTTGGGGTGTGGGACTCAATGCGTGCAATATAAGAGGCCAGGTCAGATAAGAATAAATTAAACAAAAGAGGGGCCAGGACACAGCCCTGCCTAACTCTGCTCATAATCGGGATAGGATTTGAAAGTTCTCCCTGCAAGCCACACCTAACCTGGCTAGAGGTCTGATTATACAAAGATCTAATTAGGAACAAAAGACGTCTGTCAATAGAACTTTTGTGAAATTTTGACCACATCAGTTCTCTAGGGATTGACTCAAACGCTGCCTTTAAATCGATAAAAGCAGTGGAGAGTTTACCACCTGGTGTAATAGCGTATTTGGAACATTTTATTTTTTTAAAAAAGCAGAAATTGCTGTATATAAAACAAGGACTCTCTATCTTCGATTGTTTCTGCTTATGAAGTAATATCAGCCACAATAGGCAAATTCCAGCGCCCCCCTCAATTAAACAATATTATCTACTGAGTCTTAAGAAGCAGGTCTTCTCTGTCACAGAGAACCTATTAAGCCCACCACATATGTATAAACTCTCAATTCAGGTCAACATAACTCAAATACTGCCTGTCTGGGTTATGTTCATTTCATAGTTATTTACTGTCCTGTCATCAGGACAATATGAACCTGAATGAACATTTATCATGTCACCAAGATCTAATAATTCCAGGAATATATTGCCAACTCACTCTGAAGAAAGTTAATATTAACTTGCTAGTGTGTTTCCACGGCTTTTTTTAGCTAAAATTATGAAAGAGTGGATTGGCCAGCAACATTCTGAGTTGCTGCCTGAACTGCTTCTCTCAAAGGGATGCATTGCAGCAATTTTTCTGGATTTTATCCCTGTAGCCTCTGACTTGATCTGGCCTATCTTCAAACTCAATTTTTGTTTTGCCAGCTTTTTTCACCCACCAACATCAAATTTTATCCTGTTTATTTTTAGAGAATCATCCTCATAAACAAAGTTCCATGCCTATTTACAAAATATCTTTCCATAAATATACATTCCACTGAATCGGAAGTAATTAAAAAGGCCTTTCAATTCAAATGACCTGACTTATATAGGTAATCCCTGAGTTACGACAGTTCACTTAGCAACCATTCGAAGTTGCGACATAATCCCCCCCAAGTACTTATGACACAGTCCTCAGGTTACGAATGTTGCAGCACCACGGCAGTCGTTCACCCTTACAAATGACTACAGAGGCACTGCAACATTTGCCCTGCCTATTCCCTACGCCTCCCCACTGGGTCTCCACAGGTAGGCTGTCTCCTCTCCAGCCTCTCTGTTCCTTTGCCTGCTCCCGGTGAGCAGGTAGAGAAAGGGAGAACAGGATGAGCGCACCCTGCTTGGCTTCTCCTCCTCCAAAGGCTTCCAGTGTTTGCATGCCAGTGGGAGGCTTTGGGAGAGCGAAATTGCATTGCTTCTAGCCTCCCGTGTGCAAATATTTTTTTTTGTGCAGAATGGAAGCTTCTGGGTACTCTGATCTCACAGGACTTTGGGCATCCATTCTCTGCAAAAGCAGATGGGTGCCTAAAGTCACATAAGATCATGGCCTTCAGAAGCTTCCATTCTCTGGGGGAAAACTGTTTGTGAACTGACGGGGCACTTTGAGGTGGAACGATTTTATCACCTCAAAGTGTCCCATCAACATGCAAATAAAGCTTCCAGTCTCCAAACGAAAATTGTTTGAGCACTGATGGGGCACTTTGATGCGGCATGACTGGAAGCCTTTGGAGGATAGTGCATGTAACACACAGGTCAAGGAACCTTTTGGCTGCATGCTGCATGCAAGAAATCTTTCTCCCCTTTCGCTCCAAGAGGCTGCGCAGGTGCGATGAGTCTCACAAAGACTCATTTCTGGTGGAGTTTGGAAGACAGAAAGATTTCTTGCGTCTCGTTTCTCTGCTGCCCCACCCCTCCCCACCTGGCACTCCCTCTTGCCAGCCGAGATCGGCAGGCCAGATTCGGGGAGCTGAACATGCCCGGGAAGAGAACAACATGAGAAATGGTACGTTGTCCTACCTGAACGTCCATTCTCGTAGGTGTGGAGCTATCATCCAGGATGGGTTACATCACGTCTCTCAACCAATAGGACTGAGTCTTTTGATAAGGTAATTCTGCCTCTGTGTGCAAGGCCCGCTTTTGACGAAGGCGAATCACCGACTCACGTGGTCACCGCTGAAATCTCTTGGATCTGATGAAAAAAACAACTGGTACCCTGTCCCACCCTATCCCCAACATAACCGTAACAAGGGAATAAAACTATAACGACAACTATTACCCCGGGACCTCTAACTGAACGGGAGGGTCTGGATGATAGCTCCACACCTACGAGAATGGACGTTCAGGTAGGACAACGTACCATTCTCCATAGTGGGTGGAGCTATCATCCAGGATGGGACATACCAAAGCCTGGTGTCCCGAGGGAGGGAAATTAATGGAGTTCCCGGGGTTCAGACGGTAGAACCCTCTGTAGAACCCTGCGGCCGAAGGCCGCGTCTGAGGAGGCAAATGAGTCTATTTTGTAATGCCTAACGAAAGAAGAGGGGGTTGCCCACGAGGCCGCCCTGCAGATCTCCTCCATGGGGGCCTGAGAGGCCCAGGCCGCGGAGGTGGCCGCGCTCCTAGTGGAGTGGGCTGTGATCCCGGATGGACAGGGCTTGGCCGACAGTTCGTATGCCTTAGCAATGACTGCTCGGATCCACCGCCCCACCGTAGCTGACGAGACCTTGTGCCCCATGGACGATGGAAGGAAGGAAACGAATAGAGCCTCCGACCTGCGCCATTGCTTAGTGCGTTTCAGGTAAATGCGGAGTGCCCGGCGAACGTCCAGTGAATGCCACTGTCGTTCCATGGGTCGGGTGGGACGGGAGCAGAAACTGGGTAGAACGAGCTCCTGGGCTCTGTGGAACCAGGAATTCACTTTGGGAAGGAAGGTTGGATCTAACCTAAGGACCACCTTGTCCGGGAAAAAAACACACAAGTCGGATCGGGCTGACAGGGCCGCTATCTCTGAGATCCGACGAGCTGAAGTTATGGTCACTAGGAAGGCCACCTTCTGTGTTAGGTAGCGAAGGGAGGTGGTCCTGAGAGGCTCGTAAGGAGCGCCCGTCAGGGAGTTAAGGACCAGGGACAGGTCCCAGGTAGGGAAGCGATGGACTACTGGGGGTCTACGTGTGGAAGCTCCCCTTAGGAAAAGCTTGAGTAATGGGTGATGGGAGAGAGAAGGCAGGCTGCCGCAAGACAGGACTGAAGAAAGTGCCGCCACCTGCCGTCAGAGCGTGTTGGCCGACAAGCCCTTGTCGAAGCCATCTCTGAGGAATCCTAGGACATGCCCTACTGAGTTGGAAGTGGGAGAGCATCCCGCTGTCTGGCACCAGGCACAGAAAGTGCGCCAGGTGGCCGAATAGATGCGTTCTGTTGAAGGACGCCTGGAGTCTAGGATGAGTTCGATGGCCCCGGAAGGAATGTGTCGGTTGACTAGGGTGCTCCGCTCAACCGCCACACGGTCAGTTGAAGCCAGTGCGGTTCTGGATGGTTTATCTCCCCCTGGCTGAGCATGGATCTGGTCACAGGAAGGTGCCAGGGGGGGCAAACTGATAAGGTCAGAATGTCCGCAAACCAAGTCCGGCGAGGCCAGTGAGGAGCCAGAAGGAGGACTTCCGCCTTCTCTGCTATGATCTTGCGTAGTACCCGGGGGATCAGAGCCAGTGGGGGGAAGGCGTATAGAAGTCCCGGAGGCCACCGGCACCGCAGGGCATCTGTTCCCTCCGCTTCCGGACATTGGAACCTGGTGAAGAATCTGGGCAGTTGAGCGTTCTCCCTGGTGGCGAACAGGTCCACTAGGGGGGTTTTGAATCGCTGGGACATCTGGTGGAATATGTCGGGATGGAGCCTCCATTCCGTCTGGTCTATCAAGGAGCGGCTCAGCCAGTCCGCCTGCGTGTTGGCCTCCCCGGAGATGTGTTCCGCCACGATGGATAGCAGATGACTTTCTGCCCAGGTGCCCAGAGCCCAGGCCTCGTCCATGAGGGCGCGGGAATGGGTGCCCCCCTGCCTGTTGACATGCGCCTTGGCCGTGGTGTTGTCCGTTAGGACCAGTATGTGACGGCCCTGGACTAGGGCTTTGAAGTTCAGCAAGGCTAGCCTGATGGCTCGCAATTCTAGTAAGTTGATGGGAAGTGAGACCTCCTGGGGGGACCAGAGGCCCTGGGTAACTGCTGTTTCCAGGTGGGCTCCCCATCCCTTCAGGCTGGCATCGGTGGTAAGTATGAGCCTGGAAGATTCGAGGAAGAGGCATCCTTGGAGCAACGAAGGAGATTTCCACCAGCGGAGGGACTGGCAGACCGACTGCGGTACCAGGATTTTCGCCGGGGAGGAGCCCCATCCGGTCTTCTGAAAAGGTAAGAGAAGCCATTGCAAGTCCCTGGAATGTAGGCGAGTCCAGGGGACTATGTTGATGGCTGAAATCATCTTCCCCAGGAGAGTGGAGAGCTGGCGAAGGGGAACCCTACGACATCGCAAGACCATGGAGACTAGTTCCAGGATACTATCCACGCGGTCCTGGGATAGGAAGACCCTACACTGTTGGGAGTCGATGATGGCGCCCAGGTGAATGAGAGAGGTACTGGGGGACAGGCGGCTCTTCTCCAGGTTGATGGAGAATCCGAGGTGTCGAAAGGTGGAAAGGGTTATCTCGACATCGCGGACTGCCTGCTCAAGAGAGGAGGCCAGGATGAGGATGTCGTCTAGGTAACAGTATACCCGGACTGGAATGGTTCTGAGGTGTGCCGCTAGGGCCGCCACTACCTTGGTAAATACCCGGGGAGCGGAGGATAGGCCGAAGGGAAGGGCTCTGTATTGGTAGTGAACTCCCCCATAACAGAACCTGAGGAATTGTTGATGCTCAGGTAAGATAGGAATGTGGAGGTAGGCCTCCGTGAGATCAATGGAAGCTAGGAGGTCGCCCCTCCGAACGCACGCCAGGATGGACTGGAGTGAGTGCATCTTGAACCGTCGGTATCGAATGTGACGGTTCAGTCTTTTAAGGTCCAGAATGGCTCTCCACCCTCCCGAGCTTTTGGGGACTACGAATAGAATGGAGTAGAACCCCTGCCCAATTTGGTCCTTCGGTACCAGTTGGATGGCTCGAATTTCCCGTAGGTGAGAGATGGCATTGCTCATGAGAGCTCGTTTAGAAGGCCTGGTAGAAACTGGGCTACGGATAAAGAAGCTCGGGGGGGTGGAGAGAAATTCCAAGGAGAGGCCGGATTTTAGCGTCTCCTTGACCCAAGAGTCGGAGGTGATCTCCTCCCACCGGTCGGCGAAGAGTAGGAGGCGACCGCCGATGGGGAGATCGTCCGACGACTCACTTGGTGCGTCTATAGGGGCGACCCCCTCCCCCTCTAAAGGGCCGTCTAGCTTGCCTCCCCCTGAAGGCCCTGTCCTGAGGAAATCGTTGGCGATTCCCGAACTGATTCCCGTACTGACCTTGTGGTCGCTGAGGGTAGGAGGGGGATGGGTCAGGTTGTCTGAAAGGCCGCCTGGGATAGGGAGCTGGTCTTGAAGCTCCTCTGCGTTGGTTAGAAGGAAGGATTTTCCTTTTGTCCTTAGTTTCTACGAGGATGGGATCTAACGATGCGCCGAACAGTTGGGTGCCGTCGAAGGTCGAGGTGGCAAGGCGCCATTTAAGCTTGATGTCCGCTTGCCAAGACCGAAGCCAGTGTAGTCTTCTTACCACCACCGAGGCCCCCATTGCTCTCAATGCGAAACGGGCCGATTGAAGAGTGGCGTCTGCTGAGTAGCGTGCTGCCGCCAGAAGTTTGTTAATGTCTCGGTGCGCCCGTGTTTCGGACTGAGGCAAGCGTTCCTGAAGATCCCGAAGCCATACCAGAGATGTGCGGGAGAAGAAGGATGCCGACGTGGAGGCCCGTACGGCCCAAGCCGCTGCCAGATAGGTGCGATGGAGTGCCAGTTCCGCTTTCTTGTCCTCCGGTCGCAGGAGGTCCGCTGAGTCTGCGGGCAAGGTCGGCACTGCGAAGTGCGCCAGGACTGGGGCATCCACGGGTGGAACCTGGAGGGCTGGAACAATATCTGAACCAATGTTAAAGTATCGTCTGTCCAGAGCCGATGGAGCGGGACCCATGACAGGAGTGGTCCATTGTGAGCATACGGCCTGTACGAAGTACGGGGGGCAAGGGACGACTTGGGCCTCCGGAGCACTTTCCGAAAATAAGGGATCAATTTGGGAATCATCTGCCGGATTGGATGTTTCGGTGGGTCCCCATTTGGAGGCGTTACGCGCCTTGAATAAGAGTGACTTAAATAAGCTGGGGTGAAACAGTCCGGTGGTAGGAGGGGGGTCAGGGGCCAATCCCTCATCCTCAGACAGTTCCAGGTCTGGGCCTGTTCCTTCCCCTGAGACTTCCTCTTGGGAGGTGGTCTGTGGTTGGTTCCCCTGGGTCCCTCCATACCAATCGTAGTAATCATCATTAGGTTGGGATGCTGTAGCAGTGGGAACGGGCCCGCCCCCTTGGTATGCTTGGGTAGGTAGCTGCATTAGTTGCAGACATTCTGATACCCTGTCTCTAACCTCTGCCTGAATTATAGCTTGGACCGTGGGGTCCTGAAGGCAGGCTGGGGTATCTGGTCGAAGGCCAGCTGCAGTGGGGGTGAAAGTGGCTGATGGCCTAGATGCCGCCCTAATAGTGGCTACCTCCCTCATCTGAGAAACAGCTCCCTGTTCCCAGATGTCTGCATCTGCGAGAGGTAGATCCCTGGCGTCCAGGGATGAAGAATCCCCAAAATCCTCTGATCTGGGGATCTCAGGGTGGATAACCGGTTCGGAAGGGCCCGGATTATTCCTAGCAGCCTTATTGCAAATCTTTTTTAAAGCCCTGTCTCTGCGAGATTCATCCCTGGTAGGGGCTTTGGCCTTTGATTTCAGCTCCCTGCTTTTGCCCTTCCTGGATTCCTGGTCTTCCCTGCCCTGGGAGGGTAAGGTCAGCTCTGGAGGTGAATCAGCCTCCTCAATCTCCCCTTGTTTCTTATTTGCAGCTGCCATGTTAATGGAGGAGCTTCCGGTACCTGAGGAGCGAGAAGGAAGAATGGTAAGCCCCTCCCCTTTTGGCGGGAAATTCAACCGCTGGGAAAATGGCGGCCGCGGTGGATCTAGGCCTTTAGCGGCCGATCCTCCTCTTCCTTCATAGGCCTGACGGTGCTGCCTCCGGAGATTTTGCCAAAACTGGCCGATTTTGCTTGTAAGGGAGTGAGAGCCGCGGCTTCTGTAGCCGCTGCCGCTTGCGCCGGCCATTAGGGCTGCTGCGCATGCGTAGGAGAGCTGCTCCGGTCCTGCTGTAATGGCGCCGAATTTGAAATTCCGGAAGATCGGGCGCCGAAGTTCTAGGCTGGGGAGAGCAGGCCGGGTGGGCAGCGGGCGGAAGAGCCCGATTGCTGCCCTGGGAGTTGGCTCCAAGGTCCTGGGGACTCCCTGGCTGCGGTGGTTCCCTTAGAGAGATCCCGGTCACCTGGGGCGTGGGCGGGAACGCGACTCAACCGCCTCGCAGCGAGCCCGTACGCTGCATGGGGAGGCGAGGGTGACCAGGCTAGAACCACGTTGGCCGCTTGGACAAAAACAAGTCTGGTTGCAAGCGGCGGCAGCCTGCGGCGAGAGCCAGGCTCCCTATTGCCGCTGCCTCTCGAGCCTGGAGGTGGGGGGGGGAAGGGAAGGGGAATACTTACGATTTGCTGTAAGGCAAGGAATTTCTTTAGTCTTCCCTCTATAGTGGATGTGGCTATCAGGAGATGGGTGACCACACGTCCTCTTTGGTGTCCAAACTGAGTCAAAAAGCGGGCCTTGCACACAGAGGCAGAATTACCTTATCAAAAGACTCAGTCCTATTGGTTGAGAGACGTGATGTAACCCATCCTGGATGATAGCTCCACCCACTATGGAGAATGGGCTCTCTCGCAGCAGCTCCTCTCTCTCTCTTCTTCTCCTGAGTGGTAGCGGTGCATCTGGCTCACCGAATCTGGCTGCCAATCTCTGGGCACACAACTGCCATTCGAGAGAAGAAGAGAGAGAAGAGGCGCTGCGAGAGAGCCCATTACTCACATTATTTTCCTGGGCGGCGGCAGCTCGTTCAGAAGTTTTTCTTTACATTGGAGTTTCCCTGCAAAGACCTGCCGAGAATGAGAAGCGGTGAAGCTGCCAGACGCTGGTAAGATGCACATCTTGCAGCCCGCCCCTCCCCATCCCCTGCCTCATCTGCCACCCCCAAATTATGCCCAAACATTTTACCAGCATCTGGCCCCTTCACTGCTTCTCTTTCTCAGAAGGTCTTTCCAGGGAAACTGCAAAGACAATTTTCAAAAAAGGTTGTACCAGGCCTTGGTTGTAAAAAAATTCAACTTACATTGTGCTATCTTGACTTGTTAGCTTGGATATTTAATTAGATCTTGTAGCATATGATACTATTATCTTTAATATTCGTAATTTTTAACATCATGTTTAGTTACTAAAGCAGTGAAGTGATCAATGTAGTGAATAACTAAGCAATCACTCCCATTCTTTACTGTTCTTTTTGCTCATAGCAGGCTAAGGCTCAGAGTTAGAAACTGGGATGGAAAATGGTATTTGAGACAGTTTACTTATATGTATTTATTTTAAAAATGTCTTTCACATTTTTGTGAAAAATATCTCCCTCATGGAAAGAATGTTGGCCAGGGTTCAAAATTCTACTGAGGAACTACAAGGCTACAGATAAAGATCAGCTGGGGAATTAACTTTTGAACTGTTGACTGAATTTAAACTATAGGAACCAACTTGTCACTGAGAGACCTGATCTTATGAACTGCTACGATGGTAAAATGATCATCTCAGAAGCTTTATCCTAGTCTCTTTAATGATAAAGTTCACCTGAGGACAATGCACTTAATAAGATTTCAAGATGTTTCTAGACAAGTTATTAATCAAAAAGCAAGTACAACTGTTTCATCTTTTCTTCCATTATAGTTTTTGAGGGATAAAGAAAAAAAGAAGGTAGCAAAATTTTTAGGAGGAGGAAAAAAAAGAGAAACAGAAGAAAAAAACAGTAATATTATAAAAGGAAGAAACATGCTCTGGGCATATACTTGCATTTTACAAGAATAACAAGATCCTAGCACTTTGCTATCATCGTTATTTTGAATTCACAATAGGATAAAACAAAGCAGACCACATTATGACTTTCCTGGATGTCTCAATGCATCTATATCTAGTTCAAGATTTCAAAGGAATAATTTTTGTCTACAATTTCAGACATGAGCATCTGCAAAAGAGTATGTGACAAAAAGTATGCCATGATGACACAACTCCCCAACCTAGACAGTTGCAGCTAATATTTATAAAGCAACATTGCGATATCTGAACACTTATTTCAGTTTTTTAAATCATCATGTTTAGTGGTTGATGCCTATAAGTCTCTAATCAGATAAACTTAAGTTAAGACTGGCATGCCAGATTTTATAAATCCTATCCTATTTCATTTTGAAAAAATTTATACAGCTGATAATTGTACGGCTAGGGTCTAAAGAAAACTGCTTAGGTGTTTCAGACAATGTAAGGAACAGATAAAAGCTACCTACAACATACTGAAGCTTAGTAAGAATTTAGGATTTGGAGAAAAAATAAAACTCTATTAATTGAGAATGGTATAATTAACTTAGTGTTTATGTCCGTATCAGGTTAAGAAAAAGGAAAATGCATGAACGCTAATTTCACGGATGCCATTTATAGAATATTTTTAAAAACTCTCTCCAAAATGTACATTTATATGAAAGATTATTATAATACAATAAATCCAAGATTCCCACCATCTAAAGAACAGTACATAATTAGGAAAAAGATTGATAGTTTAGAGACTATTATGATACAATTAGGTCATACTCACCATACTCACCAACATCTCAGTCATTATAGGGAGAGGTATGGTGGGAGCCGAGGGGTGAGCCGTTCTCGGGGAATAAGACCTCGCTGTTTACAAGCGATCCCTTGTTCCAGCCCCTCCGATTTGGTTCCATCTAGCTCAGCCCGAGTACCTGGTCACCAGGGTTTTCAGAGCCCTGGGCTCAAGCTGTTGCTGTTGAATGTCAGGTCAATTGTCAACAAAGCCCCCCTCGTACGCGATTTAATCACGGACGAGGGAGCTGACCTGGCATGCATAACTGAGACCTGGTTGGGCCAGGAGGGGGGGTTGCCCTCTCCGAGATATGCCCAGACGGGTTCTCAGTGTTGCACCAGCCACGACCCCAGGGAAGGGGGGGAGGAGCGGCTATTATAACGCGCCGGAATCTGCATCCTCGTAGGAGCCCTGCCCCGGAGATTGTTGGGTGTGAGACGCTCCTTCTGAAGTTGGACTTAGGGGTTCAGGTGGGCTTTTTGTTAACCTTCAGCTGCATTACTAAGCCTTCAGCTGCATTACTAAGGCCCTGCCAGGGCTGCTCAAGGTGGTAGCGGGTCTGGCGGTGGAGTTCCCCAGGCTCATGGTGCTGGGGGACTTTAACCTGCCTTCAGCCGGTGAAGCCTCGGACGCAGCCCAGGAGTTCATGGATACCATGACAATCATGGACCTGACCGTAGTAATCCAGGGTCCGACTCATGAGGGAGGTCATACGCTTGACCTAGTGTTTCTCTTGGGGCAGTGGAGAGATGATCTGAAGGTAGGGGAAATAGCCATCTCCCCGTTGTCGTGGTCAGAGCACTTCCTATTGAGGTTGGATTTCACTCCTCCCTCGCAGGGAGGCGGGACTGACTAGGTGGTTCTGCCCCAGGCGCCTAATGGAGCCGGAAGGATTCCAGAGGGAACTTGGGGAAATACCTGAAACCCTAGTACACAATTCATCTGAGTCCCTGGTGGCTGCCTGGAACAACGTGGCATCAGGGGCTTTAGATCGAATTGCGCCTTTGCGACCTCTCCGTGGCAGTGGAGTCCAGAAAGTTCCCTAGTTTACTGAGGAGCTCCGGGAGATGAAACATCAGAAGAGATGTCTGGAGCATCGCTGGAGAGCCAGTAAAGTCGAATCTGACCGAACACTACTAAGAACTTTTATTAAGTCTTATTTAGTGGTGATAAGGGTGGCAAAATGTTCATATTTTTCTGCTCTTATTGCATCCGCAGACTCTCGCCCAGCTGCCTTGTTTAGGGTGACTCGCTGCCTCCTTGCTAAAGGGGGTGGGGAAGAACACTTGCATGGTAGAGCTGAGGAATTTGCTCAGTTTCTGACAGATAAAGTCGCTCAGATCTGGTCGAACCTGGACTCTGGCTGGACGGAGCCATCTGAGCTAACAGGGGCGAATCTTAGTCCGGTTCTATGGGATGAATTTGAGCCAGTCACTCCTGATGATGTGGACAAGGCCGTCGAAGCGATGAGCTCTTCCACCTGTTTATTGGACCCGTGTCCCTCCTGGCTGGTCTCGGCCAGCAGGGAGGTTTCACGCAGCTGGATCCTGGTGGTGATCAACGCTTCTTTTAGGGAGGGATCCATACCGCAACCCCTAAAGGTTGCAGTGGTGAGACCCCTCTTTAAAAAGCCTTCCCTGGACCCAGTGGATTTGAGGAACTTTCGTCCAGTCTCCAACCTACCATTTATAGGTAAGGTTGTTGAGAAGGTGGTGGCTCTTCAGCTCCTTCGGTTATTGGAGGACACTGGTTATCTGGATTCCTTTCAATTGGGTTTCAGGCTCGGCTACAGCACGGAAACTGCCTTGGTCACCCTGATGGATGATCTCTGGCGAGCCCAGGATGGTAGTTATTCTTCCATCCTGGTGCTACTTGACCTCTCAGCGGCTTTTGATACCATCGACCATGGTATCCTTGTGCGCCAACTCAGCGAGCTGGGAGTGAGAGGCACCATTTTATGGTGGTTCTCCTCTTATCTCGCCGATAGGACGCAGTCGGTGTTGACAGGAGGACAGAGGTCGTCTCCTAGGCCCCTGACTTGTGGGATATCTCAGGGTTCGGTCCTCTCACCCATCCTGTTTAACATTTACATGAAACCGCTGGGGGAAATCATCCGTCAACACGGGGTGAGATTTCAACAGTACGCTGATGACACCCAGCTGTACATCTCCACCCCGGTTCAATTCAGGGAGGCAGTGGAGGTGATGTGCCGATGCCTGGACGATGTTAGGTTCTGGATGGGAAGGAACAGGCTCAAGCTCAACCCTGACAAGACTGAGTGGCTATGGATATTGCCTCCCAAGGACTATGTCGATTGTCCCTCCTTGGTTCTCGGGGGAGATAAATTAACTCCCTTGGAACAGGTTCGCAATTTGGGAGTTCTCCTACCTAGATCCACAGCTAAAATTAGACCAACATCTTGTGGATGTGGCTAGGGGAGCCTTTGCACAGGTTCGCCTGGTGCACCAATTGCGACCATACCTGGAGGAGGCTTTACTCACGGTCACTCATGCCCTTGTCACCTCTCAACTGGACTATTGTAACACGCTCTACATGGGGCTACCCTTGAAGAGTATCCAGAGACTGCAATTGGTGCAAAATGCGGCTGCGCGAGCTGTGGTGGGTATCCCAAGATACACCCACGTGACACCTATTCTCCGCCAGCTGCATTGGTTGCCCATTAGACTCCGGACACAATTCAAGGTGTTGATTATCACCTTTAAAGCCCTACATGACTTAGGACCAGGTTATCTTTGGGACCGCATCCTACCACATACCTCCCTACGACCGGTTAGGTCCCACAGAGTCGGTCTCCTCCAGGTCCCTTCAGCCGAACAATGTCAATTGGTGGGACTGAGGGGGAGAGCCTTCTCTGTGGGGGCTCCAGCTCTCTAGAACCAGCTACCCCCAGAGATCCGAATTATCCCCACCTTGCTGGCCTTCCGGAAAAGCTGTTAAGACATGGCTCTTCCTGCAGGTGATACAGGGACTGTTGAATATCTTAGGTCTCCCCCATGTATGAATGGTTTGTGTGTTTTTAACTTTTTAACTTTTTATTATTTTCTTTTTACTGTTTTTATAAGTTGTTCTTGCATATGTTGTACACCGCCCTGAGTCCCCAGGGAGTAGGGCGGCAAATAAGAACACTTAATAAATAAATAAATAAATAAATAAACTCCAGAGTCGTTTTATTAAAATCTGGCAAGTAGAACATAATTCCAGCTAGAACAGACCTTGTGTAAGACTAAAAAGAGATATGATGCTTGAAAATAACTGATATGGAAGGTTAGTAATAGCATCAGTGGCAGGGGAGTGAGCAGGTTGCATAATTGTCAAAACATAACACATATGATTACAGTTATTCTTAAAGGCAAGACTAGTAGGGGATGTGTGTATTGGCTTTCCCAGATGCCAGATTGGATGATGAGGAAAAGCCAGCTCCTGGGACTTTGGAGGGGAATGCGAAGGAGCACCAGGAAGATGTCCAGGCCAGGAGTGGAGGGGCCAGATGCTCCACTTCCCAAGTCAGGAGTGGGGGGGCCAGAGGAAGAATGGAGACTGGGAACATTGGGAGGGTTGCCAGAGGAGCAACCAGATGAATGCTTGGTTGGAGAAGAAAAGGGAAAGGTGGAGCTGTTCAGGGGCCAAGTTAGAAGCACAGGATGGAGAAGGAATGCAGCTGCAGGAAGTCAGTGAGGATGAGGAGGAATTGCCTCCTACACAGATCCAGGATGCACAGGGCTGAACGGAGGAAGGCACAACAGAGGTCAGCAAGGATACTCGTGAGGAGACAGCCTCACCCCTCCTAATGAGTTACATCGGCATGCACCTACTTAATCCAACAGGTGGAGAAGCACAACTCTGGAAACAATAATTAAATTTCCTGCTGTGTATGTGTTCTGGCTTCATGGATTCCAGGATCATATTTCTTGACCCTGTGCTTGCACTTTGAACTTGTGAGGGAATTCCGGACTTGTACCTTGGATTTGGATTTCATGTCTTTGGACTTCATATTTTGTATTAGGTTTGTTGACTTTCAACTTTCAACGAATTATTAAGTTCTCCTTATTACTGTAATATAGCTGAACAGATACATTTATATCTCATAGAACCGTGATGGCGAACCTATGGCATGTGTGCCACAGGTGGCATACAGCACCCTCTCTGTGGGCACGCGAACCGTCGCCCCAGTTCAGCTCTGCCATGCATGCATGGGGGCAGGGGGCATGCGCGGGTGGCGTGGCATGCACGGGTGGTGAGGTGCATGCAGGGGGCATGCATGGGGCCATGCGCACATTGCATTTTGGGGCTTCGGGCATGTGCATTCATGTGCGCGCGCTTGCGCTTTGGGCACTTGGTCCAGAAAAAGTTAGCTATCACTGTCATAGAATATGATATAATGAATCATATCAGACTTATTTATGACTTTGCAAGATCCCATGTTATCTTTCCAAATCAAAGTTAAGCTTTTGGCAGGGTTATGTTTTGTGCATTAGAAGGAAAATTATATTTCCATCTAATCCTATCCCATCTTGACAAAATGAACTGCAGGTTTTCTAATACCTACACAAAAGAAAGTATTTTGCAACCCTCAAATATATTCTTGTCACCATCCACAAGTGACTGTGGCATAGAATGAAAAATGGGAATTTTGGATGCACATAACATTTTGAATAAATGAATTCAGTTGCCTAAAATATGCCCATTTCTATATTTAGCAATTAAGCTAAGGAATGAAAAAGAAGTTTATCTCCTTTTTTCTTTCTCTAATACCCATATTCTGTGCCACAAATATGGGAGAGTTGGTAGGAAAAAAAGAATCAAAAATTAAACATGCAATTTTACCTTATATTAAAACCTGGAGGCAAGGTAGTTTTAAAGAAGAAACAGATGAAACAGCAGGAGACCTGAACTGGAGAATTATCTTGGCTGGATTTATAATTAGGGTTGGCTAGCTAAAATAATTATTTTTTTCTCCACCCCATCCCTATTAAGAAATATTTGGATTATTTCTGAGTACAATTATAAGTCCTAATTGGATCTGTTACACTTCCAATTAAACCACTGGAGGCAAAAAAGAACTCTCATCCTTCAACTGTCTGTGATTGCCCTCCACAGCATCCTTTGAGTCTCTTGCTCTGTTTTTTCTAAGGTAATAGCAGTACATGTTTCCTTTCCTTCCACTCTGTGGATGAATTCTACAGCAATTACATCAGTGATAGAAAAAGATATATACAGAAAAAGCTAACTTGCCTAAGGTTCCAGAAGCAATGAAATCTATGCTGAACAAGAGGATAACAATGACAAAACTAGCAGAGGCGATTAAAAAACAAAAAAATAACAAAACACCTGGCCTAGACGAGCTACCGGCAGAAATATATAAAGAGCTACAAGATACTATGGGCCAACCATTATTAGAGGTATACAATGCAGTCCTATCTGAAGCGAAGATACCATCATCATGAGTGGAAGCTAACATTACTTTGATACCAAAAGAGGATTCAGACTTAACGCAAATTAAAAACTACAGACCCATATCCCTATTAAATGCTGACTATAAAATATTCACCGCAATGGTAGCAGAAACACTGAAGAGTTTTTTTGAAGTAGTTCATACACTCTGACCAAAATGGCTTCCTACCCAAAAGGCAGATAAGAAATAATATGGGAACAATATTAGATACATTGGAATACTATGAAACGCATAGTGAAAAGCAATTGGCACTGTTGTTTTTAGACGCCCAAAAGGCGTTTGATAATGTGAACTGGCAATTCATGTTACAACAATTAAGACATATGGATTTTGGAGATAAATTTATAAATATGTTCAATGCAATATACACAAAGCAGAAAGCCAAAGTGATTGTGAATGGTGAGGTGACTGAAAACTTTTCAATTCAAAAAGGTATAGGGCAAGGCTGCCCATTATCTCCATTGTTATTTATCTTAACACTGGAATTACTAGCTAGAAACATCAGGCAAGATGAGCAAATCAAAGGAATGGAAATTAAAGTACAAATTACAAGCTTTTGCAGACGATTTAGTTTTCATCTTAGAGGAACCATTAGAATCAGGCCCGAGACTCATAGAGAAATTAGAGGTATATGGAGAGGTTGCTGGACTAAAAATAAATAAGAAAAAAACCAAAATGATGGTTAAAAATCTTACAAATAAACAGAGGGATGAATTAATAAAGAAAATGAATATCCAGATAGTGAAAAAAGTGAAATACTTAGGAATCTATCTAACAGTAAGATGTATAACAATCAAAGAGGACAACTATACAAAATTAATGCATCAAATTAAACTGAATATGGAGAGATGGAAAAGCTTGCAACTTTCCATGATGGGTAGAATAGCCGCAATAAAGTTGAACATGCTGCCGAAGATACTTTTTTATTCCAAACAATACCAATAAAACTAGAGAAAAAATATTTTGAGGATTTGAATAAAATAATGTTGAAATTCATTTGGCAAGGAAAAAAACCGAGAATAAAGCTGAAACTAGTGCAAGAGTCAAAAGGGAAAGGAGGTTTTGGTCTACCTGTATTACCAAGCAACTGCACTCACGTGGGTGAAAGAGTGGATAACTTTGAGGAATAGAAGCCTATTGTTATTGGAGGGTCACGACCTTCAACTAGGGTGGCATGCGTTTCTCTGGTACGGGAGAAATACGGCACATCGATATTTCCAAAGACATTATGTAAGAACACATTGTTATCAGTGTCTGGCTCTCCACCTTAAAGGCATTGATACACCAAAATCTTATAAATATGGAAAGAATTGTTTCTTATAAGGATATATTAAATGAGAATGGTGAATTAAAAATCAGATTAGAACTAAGGGGTGGAATTAAGAGTGGTGGTCATACCTGCAGATACAATCATGTCATGTGAAAGATGGGAAAACATGGGGTTTTTATAGAGAACTAACAACATTGGACAAGATATTAGTGGGGACTGATGACAAATTGATAAGGATACTCTACAATTATTTATTAAATTATAAAATGGAAGAAGAACAAGTTAAAGAGACGATGATAGTATGGGCTAACTTTTTTGGTTATAATATAGATTTGGATAAATGGCAAAAGCTTTGGGAGAGAAATTGGAAACTGATAATGGCCACATCATACAAGGAAAATCTCTATAAAATGTTCTATAAGTGGCATCTGCCCCTGGCAAGATTGGTCAAAATGTTTAGCAATATATCCCCTAACTGTTGGAACTGTAAACAAATACCTGGCACATATTACCACATGTGGTGGACCTGTATAAAAGCAAAGAAATTTTGGATACAAATTCATATGTGGTTAGAAAAAATGACCAGAAATATAAAGTTTAAGCCATAATTATTTTTATTAGGCATTATATCAGGTGGTCATGATAAAGCAGGGGTGGCCAAACTATGGTTCTTTGAGGACCTGTGGACTTCAACTCCCAGAATTCCTGAGCCAGCCATGCATGCATGGCTAGCTCAGGAATTCTGGGAGTTGAAGTCCACAGGTCCTCAAAGAACCATAGTTTGGCCACCCGTGTGATAAAGGGACAATATACCTAATATTACATATCTTGACCACAACAAGAATTGTGTATGCGCAGCAGTGGAAGAGCAAAAACACCCCTTCAGAGGAGGAGACGATAAGGAAGATACTAGTCTGTGTGGAAATGGACAGACTAATGCTAAAAATAAAAGATAAGGGAGATACAGAATACTATGCTGCATGGAATAGATTCTATCAATGGTTAGAAACACAAGGTAGAAGTTGCAAAGTCCGTCTGGTGCACCAGTTGCGACCCTACTTGGATCAGGAGGCTCTCCTCACAGTCAATCATGCCCTTGTCACATCATGATTAGATTATTGCAACGCACTCTACATGGAGCTACCCCTGAAGAGTGTTTGGAGACTACAGTTGGTCCAGAATGCAGCCGCGCAAGCTATCGTGGGTGAACCTAGGTACACCCACAATACACCAATCCTCCGCAAGCTGCACTGGCTACGTATTGGTCTCCGGGCTAAATTCAAGGTGTTGGTTATCACCTTTAAAACCCTACATGGCTTAGGACCAGGCTATCTTCGAGACCGCCTTCTGCCATGCAGCTCCCAGCAATCAGTGAGATCCCACAGAGCTGGTCTCCTCCAGGTCCCGTCAGCTAAACAATGCTGGCTGGCGAGCCCGCGGGGGAGGGCCTTCTCTGTCCGGGCTCTCTGGAACCAGCTACCTCTGGAGATCCGGACTGTCCCCACCCTATTGGCCTTCCGAAAAGCAGTTAGGACCTGGCTCTTCCGGCAGGCTTGAGGCCGTTGATCTCGCAACTATAATCGGTGAGATCCGTCCATGAAAGGATATGTATGAGTTTTTAAATTGTTTCACTTGTTTTAATGTTTTTATATTTTATATTTGCAAATGTTGTTAAGCCGCCCAGAGTCCTTTGGGAGTTGGGCGGCATACAAATGCAAATAAATAAATAAATAAATAAATAAATAAATAAATAAATAAATAAATAAATAAATAAATAAATAAATAAATAAATAATAAATAAATAAATAAATAATAAATAAATAAATAAATAAATAAATAAATAAATAAATACAGCTTTGGGAGAAATGCATTATTAAGATTAATTTTATATACAGGTAATTCTTGAATTACAAGCACAACTGAGCCCAAAATTTCCATTGCTAAATAAGGCAATTGTTAAATGAATTGTCCCCCATTTTACAATCTTTTTTGCTACAATTGTTAAGTGTATCTCTGCAGCTGTTAAGTGAATCATGTAGTGTTAAGTGAATCTGACTTCTCCTATTGACTTTGCTTCTCGGAAGCCAGCTGGGAAGGTTACAAATGGTGATCACATGAACCAGGAACAGTCCAACTGTCATAAATACATTCTAGGCCAGTGAGTGCCTTAAGTGTGCGTGTGCACACACGAATGCGCGGATGTGGCTGAACCCCCAAAATGCAATGCTTGCGCAGCCCCCCTGTAGTGCCCCAGCCCCATGCATGCGTATGCGTGCCCCCACACGCCACCCCTACGCATGCACACGCACCCCTCACGCACGCACCCCCACTCATGTGCGGCAGAGACCCAAAGACCAGCTGGCTGGTAGGAGACGCGCGCGCATGGGCAGCAGAGCTGAAGTGGATCGACGGCTCCACTGCGTGCCACCTCTAGCACGTGTGCCGTAAGTTCACCATCACGGTTCTAGGCGAAGCACCTGAATTTTGATCAAGTGACCATAGGCTTCTGCAACTGTCATAATAAGTGTGAAAACCAATCGTAAACTACTTTTTTCAACACCATTGT
The DNA here is from genome assembly GCA_023053685.1 of Diadophis punctatus similis. Classification (NCBI taxonomy): domain Eukaryota; kingdom Metazoa; phylum Chordata; class Lepidosauria; order Squamata; family Dipsadidae; genus Diadophis; species Diadophis punctatus. Next base: position 11,740,724 of record JALIGW010000008.1, read on the forward strand.
AACTTTAAACAGTCACTAAAACAATAAGTCAAAGACTACTTGTAATATTCCTGTAAGTCAAAGACTACTTGTAATATTCCTGATGTCTTTGTATAAGTTCTCTATCAACTAACTATTTAACTGACATTGGCAGGAGGAAAGAAAACAGAATAGCTTGGGGGAAGTATAGGAGAGACTGGGGGGGGGGAGTTCTGGTGAATTAGTCAATTTTCTATCACTAGAGCTTTGTTTGGGTTTGAGGATATATTTTTTAGCTACCAGATTCCGCAGCCTGAAAACAAATTGAAAATCCCTGTTCTAGAGTGCATTTTCTAATAACAGAACTGAGAAAAAATGTTCTCTTTATTCTAATTTCAGAGTCATTAGGAAACAGCAGCCAATAACTGCAGATCTACTGTGCAGTCCAACTGAGCTCTTAGTCACTGTTTGGAATAGGAGGGTGACTGAGGCTCTGGATAGGATTGCACCCATGCGACCTCTCCTCACTCGTAGACCTCTCTATGCCCCGTGGTATACAGAGGAACTGAAAGGGATGAAACACATGAGGAGACATCTAGAGCACCGCTGGAGGAAGACAGGGGATGAACTCAATCGAACACGGGTAAGAGCTGCTACTAAGGCCTACCTCGTGGCGATTCGTACGGCGAAGTGTAAATACTTCTCCATACTAATTGCATCTGCAGATAATCGCCCAGCGACTCTCTTTAAGGTGAGCCTCCTCCTCCTGGGGAAGGAGGGTTTTTTTTAAATTTTTTATTATTTTTTTCTCCATCTCCACATTTCCATACATATACCACAAATCATATTGAAATATATATAATTATACATTTCTATACAATATCATAAACAAACATTCTAATTTTGCACCCTTTGTACTTTTATCACCCGTCTGTTTCCCCCCAATATTTCTTATTACTCCCCTCCCTCTATCTCCCTCTCTTCCCTCTACCTTCTTTTCCCTTCTCTCCCTCTTTCCTACTTCCCTCCTCTTTTCCTCTCCCCTTCCTTTTCTACTTCCTCTTCCTCCCTCTTATCCCTTCCCTGAGTAAATCTAATCATAATTCATTTTTTGGTTGACAGACAGGTAACATAAATCCCTAATTTCATTTAATTATTATTAAATGAATTAAATAATTATTAACTAAGCTACTCTTAGACTTATATGTCCAAGGGACAAGCTGAGGAATTTGTGGATTTTCTGGAAGACAAAATTGCTCAACTTCATTCCCAGTTAGATGCCAGCGTGGTTGCTGGTCCAGTGGAAGCCGAGGCAGGTTCTTGCCCTGTTATCTGGGAACAGCTTGACCCTGTTGCTCCCGAGGAAGTGGACAAGATTCTAGGGAGTATGCACGCAAGCACCTTGGTATTAGACCCATGTCCCTCCTGGCTTGTGAAAGCTTCCCAGGAGGTGACAGGCGGATGGACTCTGGCAGTGATTAATGCTTCCCTACAGGAGGAGGCAGTGCCCCAGCACTTTAAGGAGGCTGTGGTCCACCCTCTTCTTAAGAAGACATCACTAGACTCCACCTGGTTGGATAATTTCCAACCTGTCTCCAATCTTCCCTTTTTCGGGAAGTTTAACAGATTAACAGAGTTGGAAGGGACCTTGCAGGTCATCTAGTCCAACCCCCTGCCCAAGCAGGAGACCCTACATCTGCTTCTACCTAGGATTGAACTCACAACCTCCTGATTGTGAGGCAAGAGTTCCACCTCTAGGCCATAGCAGCTGGGTTATATTGTCGAGAAGGTGGTTGCACGGCAGCTCCAGAGGTTTCTAGATGAAATGGATTATCTTGACCCCTACCAGTCAGAATTCAGGCCTGGATTTGGGACAGAAACGGCATTGGTCACACTTTTGGATGATCTCTGGCGGGAGCGGGATGGGAATAATGCATCCATCCTTGTTCTACTTGACCTCTTGGCGGCTTTCAATACCATCGAACATGGTATTCTCCTGGAGCAGCTTCGGGGGATGGATGTGGGAGTGCTTTCCTAGTTCACTTCCTTCATCTGCGGCCGCTCTCAGTCAGTGTTGATAGGAGGGGAGAGATCCAGCCTTCGCCCACTGCTTTGTGGGGTGACGCAGGGCTCGGTACTCTCTCCACTCCTGTTCAACATTTATATGAAGCCGCTGGGTGAGATCATCCATCACCATGGATTGAGGTATCACCAATATGCTGATGATACTCAGCTGTATGTCTCAGCCCATGGTGAGTTAAGTGATTCCGTATCCTCCCTCTCGCAGTGCCTGGAGGCTGTTAGGGGTTGGATGGGGAGCAACGGGTTGAAACTAAACCCTGGAAAGACCAAGTGGCTCTGGGTTTGGGGTTCATTGGCTCAGGGAGAATTGCCATCTTTGGTCTTGGATGGGGTGGCGCTACCCAAACAGATCATGTGCATAATCTGGGGCTTCTCCTGGACTCAAGACTCCTGCTCAAAGAGCAGGTGAAGGTTGCAGCCAGGAGGGCCTTTGCGTAACTGCGAGTTGTGCACCAGTTACAACTGCGTGAGTTGTGTGCCCTTTCCTGGACCGGCAATCCCTACTCACAGTCACTCATGCCTTAGTCCCTTCCCATCTTGAGTATTGCAATGCGCTCTACATGGGGCTGCCCTTGAAGAACATCTGGAAGCTCCAGTTGGTGCAAAATGCACATGGTTTTGTGCAGACCCTGGTGTGCACATGTATCACCTCTCCTGCAGGAGCTGCATTGGTTGCTGATTTGCTTCCGGGTGCAATTCAAAGTATTGGTTGTCACCTTTAAAGCCCTTCATGGCTCGGGACCAGGTTATGTGAGGGTCCGTCTCTTGTCAGTCACATCTATCCAACCCATCAGAGCGGAGAGGCAGGGAATGCTGTGGGTCCCATCCCCGAGGGAGATACACCTGGTGGGACCCAGAAGAAGGGCCTTCTCCATGCGGAATGGGACTGTTCACCTCCTCCATTTCGCCACTCCTGTTTTGACCCCAGACTTACGTCCCCAATCAATAGGGTGCTGCCTTTTCTCCTTGGCCCGTTCGCTGAACGGGCCAAAAAGCCCATTCACCCTGGCCTTTGGGCCGCACAGGACACTTTGCCACCAGCCAATAGGAGGAACAAGAATCCCACTCCCTTCTTCCATTCCCCTGGGGGGGGTGGATGTTGTGCGCGTAGGCTCTCTCTCTCGCTGGCTGGCTGGGCTGGCTCACTGGCTGCTCGGGGTCTGTTTGTGTGTCTCTGTGTGTGTTTTCCTCCCGCTCGCTCTAGGAAACCCACACGTCCAAGCGCGTTCTCAGCTAGGCTGCAGGGGGGGGGAGGCAGATCGATTGTCCCCCCCCCCTGTTCTGGTAACTCCTCGCCTTCTTCCAGCTCCTTGCCAGCCTTCCAAAGAAAGAAACGAGGGTCGGCTCAAGGAAGGTGGCACCAACTTCCCATTGCCGAAAGTTAAGCTGTTTGACCGCGCAAAGTTGCCGAGTCGGTGGGAAGGACGGTGGCAAGTCCCCATTCCGAAATAAGGGGAGCACGGAAAAACTGTTGTGAACGTGCTCCGGAGAGGAGTGAATGGGGGCCAGCGGGGAAGAAGTGCATATTTCACTGACAATCCCTATTTTCTAGTGGGAAGGAAGGTTCCCCCCACTTCCAGTTTATCGCAGACTCAGAGCAGCTTACGAAGTCGAGGAAACTCCCTCCTTCCCAAGGGGGGAGAAGAACCCGTTAAGGTAATTTGGAAGAGTGTGGAAAAGTACTGGGGAGGGATGTCTACAGGGAGAAAAAGAGGATGGGTGAGTGGAAGGCAAAGTAGAGAAAGGAGAGAAAGAGAGAGAGGAGCCGGTCTTTTAAACAGCTGGTGGGGATGGAGAATGGCAAAGTCACTTACTTCACAGACCAGGGGGTGGAATTAGAAACACGCTGGGGGGATCCTTTCCCCTCCCTCATCCCCAAAAAATCTCATGTTTCTGTGGAGGAGTAGGGAAAAAAACACACCACTGATTCGCCAGAAATCTGCAACTTTTCTTTCAGCTGCAAAATCCCCGGTGGTGTGAATGACCATTCCTCAAAAAAAAAAAAAAAAAATCAAAGTTGGTTCTGATTCCTGTAGGATACACACTCACAGTTCCCCCGCTCTCTTCTCCCCTTTTTCTTCCTTTCAGGTCCATTCTTTTACCCTTTCCTTCCTTCCTTTCCTTCCTCTCTGCCTCCCCTCCTTTTTTTCCCCTGAAGAGCCCTACGGACACCACGATGGCTAAGCTAAAGGGGGGAAATTATCTTTGATAGAGCCATCATAAACCCTTCTCCATGGTGGCTCCTTCTCTCTGGAACATCATTCCCCCAGAGATTAGAATGGCCCCCACTCTAATTCTCTTCCGGAAGGCACTGAAGACCTGGTTCTGCCAGTAGGCCTGTGGAACCCAGAGTGGGATGGAGCCCATTAAATGGCTCGGCTGTCGTTGGGGCGGGAGTGATTTTATTACATTAATTTATTTGATTTTTTATTAGTTTTACTGTTTATAAATGTGGTTTTTATATTCTGTAAGCCGCCTTGAGTCGCCATGGGTGAATAGGCAGCAATATAAATCCAAAAATAAAATTAAAAAAAAAATAAACATCAGACATTCCCACAATTTGTGTGGGCATCTTAGTGATATCTATATTATGTGATGCTCTGGAAAAGGCCATCATGCTGGGAAAAGTAAAAGGGAAGGGAAGAAGATGACTAGCAGCAAAGGTCGATGGACTTGGTTACACCACTGGGAGACTTGAGAGAACGGGTTAGAATAGATATGAAGAAGATAAATGAAGTCACTAGGAATTGAAAACAACTTGATAATACATAATCAATGATTGACTGATAGAGCTTTTCAATTCACATAAGTACAATAAGTCCTAGCAATAGTTAATGACAGATATAAATCCAACTCATCTGATTGGGGAACACTGATCTTCAGTTGTTGATGGATTCCAAGTTTCCTCAACTTAAGCCAGTAGTTGAGAAGGTGAATAGATGGATTTGACATTTAGAGGGTGCATGGTGTCATGCAATGAAAAAAGCAAGACTTGATTGAACATAATGCAGCAATCAGGTGCATTATTTGCTACTTTTAAAACTTCTGACCTGCAGTTCATTTTTAACAAAGGCTGTATTTTGGAATGAAGAAGTGCAGGAGCACTGGCATCATTCATGACATATTCTGGTGTCCAAGACAAAGCACAAGCACAAGCAAAACTGGTCCACAATATAGAGGTCCTCCTAGATTCCAAGTTCCTGTTTGAAGAGCAAATTGCAGTCATAGCCAGAGGGCCTTTCCACAAATTCCTATTTTATCTCAATGGCACCCTTTCCTGCATAGGGAAGACTGGTTCACAGGCACTTCTCAGTTGGACTATTGCAATATGCTCTACATCAGACTATCCTTGAAGATCCCTTGGAAGTTATATTGTGAGCCAGAATGGAAAAGTGTCTGCATTGTTGGGCACCCCTTGTTTAATGACTATTATACTTCTGTTGTGTGAGCTGCACCAGCTTCAGTTTTTTTTATGGGTATAATTCAAGGTGCGTAGGGTCAGGCTATTTGTGGGACAGCCTCTCCTTGGTCTGACTAAAATGAGATGTGAGCCTTTGTTGGAAGTGCAAGGGATTTTTTGTCTTATAGGATAGATTTACTGTTTTGTGGTTGCACTGTTGTTGAAAGTCACCCATGCATATACAGGTAGTTCCTGACTTATGATCAATCACTTAGCAACCCTTCCAAGTTAGAACAAACCTACGTTAGGGCTACTTAAGACCTGGATTCAAAGTTCTGATGATCGGGTGACATCTGCAATCATGTGACTGAACTTTGGGTGCTCAGCACCCAGACCACATTTATGTCTGCCTGTAGCATCCCACAGTCACATGAATACGTTTTAAAATGATTTTGCAGAAAATCAGCATTTACATCCAAATATCAGCAAAACAGCATCCATAGCAAACCATTGGTTTGTTTAATGACCATGGCATTCACTTAATGTCTGTGGCAGTCGCTTTATGATCACCGCATTCACTTAATGACTGCCACAAAAAGTTTGCAATTTTATGACTGTCATGGCATATGACTCTGATGGGCATAACTCTTGTAAATGGAATTAAAGATATTATTTATCAGCTGCTTAGAAATCCATAGCAAACTCATGAGGTAAAGAAAATGGATATAATATCTAAATGACTGCAGTATTTACAATTACACATCATTAATAGGAATTAATTATAACTATATGTACTCATTCAAAAAAGAATGTATTGCCTTTTGTATTACATTTGAACATTTCCAGCTAGAAACTAGGTTTCAGCCTTTTAGGATAGGCCAGGTCAGGAAACATATTTCATAAATTTGACTGGTATTTTGTTTTACTGATAAAGGCTACTGTAACAGAATCTTGAAAGCCTGAGTGCATTTTCCCTGTGATACTCTAGACAATGAAGGTGGAGCTTGTTTGAGTTTCTCCTAATGGTTTCTTCTTCCTGTCTGGAATAAACTACTGCTATTCTAACTGAAGTTGTATAATTTCTCCAAGGCCGTCTCTATGGTTCTCTATACTAAATAACCACAAAATAATATGTTTACATAAAGTTTGAAAACATAGGATTTCATTGGCTAAATTTCGATGTCTAATTAGCATCAGTTTGCAACAATTAGCTTTATAACAAAATAAACATTCTCACTCACAATACTCAATTATAAAAATAGAATATAAAAAATAAAAGCAAAGTGGTAAAATATAATTTTAATCAGCTGAGTCCGCTTTCTAATGTCTTTTCAAAGTACTGGCAGGATTTTATTTAAAATGCATCATAACTGAATAAGATGCCACTCATATTAGTAATAAAAATAGTGCCATACTATTTAAAACAATTGTATATTTTAGCAGAGATAGACAAGCATACACTCCATTCAACACACTATACTATACTTCATTGCTTCACAAAAGATAGTCACACAGCAGGAAAATTATAATCCCTTCTTGGTGAAAAATCTAAATTTTCAAATGAATCCCCCAGCTAAAATGAGTTATGTTCCTAAAATCTTCATATGTTCCTGGCTTTACAAGGGAACAGCTGACCACCTGCTATGTTACATTGTCCAAGCAGCAGTTCCTCTATCCCTTAAATGCTGCTCTCTTCAATTCAGGGATGCACCCCACTGAATCAGATGGTAAATTAAAAATGCAGACAAATTAGTAAAATTGGCCATGAGAAGAGTTCTTCCCAGCCTGATTGTCTGCTGTAAAACAGCTCTCCCCTTCTGCTGTGTGCAGCATAACAGGGGTGCCACTGCAGTTCTAAAAATAATGAACGTAAACAGGACAAACCAGGCCAAACAATATTCATTTTCATTTGAAGAACATATACTAGTGAAATCCAGTGAGCTCTGTCTCTCTACTTCTATGTCTGCTGGCCGCTAAGAATTTGTTTTTTAATAAAAAATTAAAAAATCTGCATTATTCATGATTGCACCATTGATCTTAATTTTAAATTACATACGAGAACAAACCAGAAGTACTTAACTAAGTCAATGAAATACCACTCATCATCATGAAACAAGATGGGGGTGAGGAGGAGATAAGCAAAAACTCATATGTAAGAATTTGCTGCATTGACATCCAGTCAAAGGCTGTTTAAAAAAAATCAAAGCTATAGATATCTGATAACTAGATTACATCAACATTGTCAGATTTATGTGATGTACAACTAGTAATGGGTTTCTCATATTTTCCTATTATTCTATTAACAGAATTGAAATTGAACAATTGAATTCCAAAATGCCCAACTCCTTTCTCCAATCTTGCAGTAACATAAAGGTGTTCTTGCATATGCATATTGACTTCTAATTCCCTTTAGAACCAGGAAAATAAGTTTGGAGACACTAAAAAAATAAATGCTGTATTGTACACACATAAACAGAATTGTCCTGCTACCTTCTTCCCACTCCATGATATTTTCAATCAGATGCCAGCAGGTGAATAAAAACAAAAACAAAAATGACAGATTTGCTGTCATTTCACACTCATCCACATTCTCCCTCCCTTTAAATAAAGAAACAAATCAATTAATAAAACTTTACAAGATGTTTTATGACTTGATAATACCTGATAGTTCCTAGCCTATTACTACCATCCTTTGTGTGATAAGCCACAAAAGAGATGTCTCATTTTGGTTCTTTCTTGGAATAGGCACTTAATATAGAAAATATGTCCCGACCTTTCTCTTCTCCCAACGCGGCTTTCTATTAGGATGCATTCGGTAACTCCCTGAACATGTCCGAATCCAATCCCGCAACAACACAAGAGCCTGGCACGGACCGACGAGGAAAATGCTGCAGAGTAGGAACCCAAAGCCACAATAACACCATTTCCAGCTTTCGGGGCGGAGAGGGGATGGGAGGAAGACAGCAGGAACATTTTACTATACTGTGAGCCAGACAGAAGGAGCGGTTCCACTCCTAAGAGCAGAAATGGAGGGATGCTGGCCAAGATGAGCCAAGGCGACTGAAAGTAACAGCAGCTACCACTGGGAAGGACCAACCAACCAAGCGAGGCAAAGCGGGACAACTCTGGCCGTGTCTTACCTGGAGAAAGCCGGGCTGAGCGCAGAGCATGCTCTTTCAATGGGAGCAATGGGGAGCGGTGACAAAAAGGCTTTAGATCCCACACATGCGGTTCATAGCTCGATGCCTACTTGCTAAGCTCTCTGGTGCAATCGAAGACCGCCTGGCCTTTCCAGGTTCTGCAACCGCCTTGCTTTAGCAGCACCGCCGCCGCCTCTTTCGAAATTGGAACGACGCGAGGGAGGAAAGATACGTGCGACAGTCCATTCATTCAAGCACCACTAGACTCCAAGGACCCGCAACAACAACAGCAGAATCGGCGCTGGCGCGTAATACGCCTCCTCTGATCGTGTCGCCGCCAGCCCGGCTCGCTCAGCTCCGCCCCGCCCCGCCCCGCTCTGAGGACCGAGCTCAAATAGCCAACCACGAAGCGCGCCTGATTGCGCCAGCGGGTCTCCCCTGGCAGGTCCTCCTTCCTCGCACCCCCGGGTGATCCTCAGCGCGTCGGGGACTTGCTGATGCGTGTTCTTTGGAGACGGGAGAACGGCAGACGCGGCTGTCAATAGTTCTTGGGGCCTTCGAAGACGACGGGTTATTTTCAGGGGCATGGATGCTGTCGGCCAAGACCAGTTGAAAAGTCAGCATTGTTGGGGGGGGGGGGGCTAAATTGGGAAGAAACGCGTGGAGAGTGCAGTTTTCTGCAGTGCTTAATTTGAATTTTAAAAAAAGGAGAATGGTGTTATATTGTTGTATCGTTTGTACACTTTCTGGTTACTTGGTCTCTATGCTGCCAAATCTTTCTTCATCAAAACAAATATTGGGCAGACATTCAAGTGAGCAGTGATGGCACTCCTGTCGGATGCATTCAGTATGAGCGCTTTTCATAGGATTCAACAGTGCCCAGTCTCTGGAAGCAGGTGACTTATTTTAGATTAGAGTTTAGACCATCTGAGCTAGTTTAATATATCTGGTTTGGAATAATCTGAGACAAAGAATGTAAATTGTCTGACTCTGCTGTTGTCTAATGATCATCCTGATATTGCAACCCAGATCTGATACATCTGGGTTTTATTTTTGGATTTGTTTTCTAAAGAGAAACAGGTTTACCTTTTTCTTTTCTGGGAAGATGCAGTTTAGCTAAGTACTATTGATTATATTGGGAACAGCTAAATTTATTTATATAGACTAGAGCTACTAAAAAGGAATGTACTCCACCAAATTTATGGCAGAATGAGGCAGCATATTTATTTCAATTAATTTATATAACTGGTCATCTCACTTAGGTGATTCAGGTTGGCTCACAAGTTAAAATAGCAAAGATACACTTGTATAAATCAATTAAAATAATCAGAAAGTGTGGGAAAGTAACAACCTGTACAGCCAATATATCCATTTTGCAGGGGATCTCCAAGCCTAATATCTTCAAGGACTTTCTAAAGGCCAACAAAGTCGAGGGCAATCTAACCACATTTATATCTACTTCTCTGGGAATAAGCCTCATTAAGCAGCCCCCTCCTGAAAAAAAAAACTTGTGAGGTTAATAAACAGAATACACCAGAGTAGATAGGAGTATTTCACCAACATTCACCTATGGGGTGTATTGCCATTTTCAAAACACCTGAATACCAGAAAATCAACCAGTGAGACATATCTCTTTCCCCATCACTACTATTAGACCTGTGGGAATGTGCAAAGCCTGGGGCAGATAGCCTGTTCATTTTCTAAAACTAGTGGTGGATCTCAGAATGTGCCTTTACAAAATGTGCCTTTGCCCATTTCCAGTATTATTTTAAAGAATTGGTGCAAGAAGCCCAGTGGGCACCACTGGGGGTGTCTGTGGGCACATGGGTGCCTTCTATTACTATATTGTATATTCTAACTCTAAAGCACCATCAATTATTTTACTTCTGGGAGACTTATTTACAAGTGTACAATCTCTTGGAGCTTCTGCATACATTTGAAATATTGGGAAGATGCTGGGGTGCTGTTGCAAATTCATTCTGAGCAAATTAGTAAAACAAAGCAGTCACCCAGAATTTTAAATAATTGCATTAAGGCCTATGAAGAGACCAGAAGAATTTTTGTAAATGATGATAATTCTGGACATTGGCTTTGTATTTTCTAGTTTAATTATAAGTTTTTTAAAAAGGAACAGAAAACCTGGCATATGCCGAAAATAGTTTTTGTTGGCAAACATTGCCAATTCTTTATTGAATGATTGTATCATCAAGTTTTTATCAACTCTTAGTGACACATAAGTAGATTTTCTCCACAATGATTGTCCTTAATCTATCCTTCAGCTGTCCCAACAATGCATTCAGTGTCACCATAAGTGAATGCAGTCCCCTTGTTGCTGATCATCTTCTTCCCTTTTCTTCCACCTTTCCCAGCATTAGAACCTTCTCCAAAGAGCTAAGTCTTTCCATAATGTATCCAAAGCAAGGGTGAAATTCAGTAGGTTCTGACAAGTTCTGTAGAACCTGTAGTGGAAATTTTGAGTAGTTCGGAGAACCGGCAAATACCACCTCTGGCTGGCCCCAGAGTGGGGTGGGAATGGAGATTTTGCAATATCCTTCCCCCAGGAAGGGGGAGGGAATGGGGATTTTGTAGTATCCTTTCCGTGGAGTGGGGTGGGAATGGAGATTTTGCAATATCCTTCCCCTGCCACACCCACCAAGCCATGCCCACAGAACCAGAAGGGAAAAAATTTGAATTTCCCCCCTGATCCAAAGTAGCATAATTTGAGCCTGATCATTTGTGCCTGGAATAAGAATTCTGGGTTGATTGGTTCAGAGATCCATAAGAGCTTTGGAGGGAGGCTGTCATGATATTCTAAGGCAGTGGTTCTCAACCTTCCTAATCCATGACCCTTTAATACAATTCCCCACGTTGTGGTGACCCCCCAACCATAAAATAATAAAATAATTAGGAAACGCAGGGGTGGGTTCTAACTTACTTCGCTGCCGGTTCGCTTCCTCCTGCGCTGCGTGGCTGTGCATAGCAATAGCACTTAGACTTATATACCGCTTCATAGTGCTTTACAGCCCTCTCTAAGCAGTTTACAGAGTTCAGCATATTGCCCCCAACAATCTGGGTCCTCATTTTACCGACCTCAGAAGGATGGAAGGCTGAGTCAACCTTGAGCCTGGTGAGATTTGAACAGCTGAACTGCTGAACTAGCAGTCAGCTGGAGTAGCCTGCAGTAGCTGCATTTAACCACTGTGCCACCTCGGCTCCTGGGCGCGCGTGCGCTTTGCACGTGCACACGTGCAGTACCAATTTTTTAAAAAAAAATTGCAAAAAAAATACCCGGAAACAAGATGGCGACGCATGCGCAGTGCTGGAAATTCGGCTTCTGCGCATGCTCAGAAGTTCCCATGGTACAGATTTTTTTTTTGCAGTAGTCTATTTGCATGTGTGTGGACCCGCCTAGAGACGGATAGAGGCGCGGTGTCTCGGTTCCTAAGAGCATCAGAAATATGTGTTTTCCAATGGTCTTAGGCGACCCCTGTGAAAGGGTCGTTTGACCCCCAAAGGGGTCACGACCCACAAGTTGAGAACCGCTGTTCTAAGGAGTCTTTTCCATCATCAAAGTTCAAAATACTCTTCGTTTCTGGCTTCTTCAAAGTCCAGAGTTTCTCTTTAATAAAGTCTCAGAGGGAATACCATGGCTTATATGATTCTTACCTTTGCAGATATAGATACATCACAGCATTTGAATATCTTTTCCAAGACTTTCACGGCTGTTCTACTAAGTAATAGTCTGTGGCATATTTCTTAACTGTTCGTTTCTTTACTCTTGATGATTGATCCTAAAATACAGTGTCTGCCACTTCATAATGAAATGAAATGTCAGTAGCCCACTTGTTTGCAAAAAGCAGTTTTTGAAGGAAATTTAAATTTGAAAAGTTTAAAGAATAGGAAGAAAGTTACTAACCTTTCCTTTTCATCTCTCTTCTTAAAAATCCTTACCCAATGTTCACTTCCTGGAAGTTTCTAAACAAAGACTTTACAAGATATAAAACATATTTCTGCTAAATTTCAGATCCTATTCTTCCAGTTTGAATGTAACATACATTTGGTATCAGAAATGATTCTATTTGTTTCTTCCAATCCTATGAATGCCTATTGGACAGAATATTATTAAATCATTTGAGATTTTAACTGTAGACATGGTAAGAATGGGAAATCAGCAATTTTTTAAGGAGAGGTTAATAATTTTTCTCTTATTACATCTAAAAAAAATCACTGAAATAATATTCAGTTCAGATTATTGATTGTTCGTGATATTATTGATTGCATTTATTTTCTGTACTGTTCTAGACATTTTATTATTTTAAAATATGGCTAAAATCATAAAGTAGAACAATAATCCATAGCATTCTAAATTGCATACATTCTAAAATATATTAGAACAGCCTAGGTAGCATTAAACCAAAGGCCAGCAACAATACAATTATCTGGGAAATGTCTAGTTTAAATATTTTGTCTTTAAAACATTTTTGCAGAATCTTCGACACATATTTTGTCTGCAAGATTTTAGAACAAATGGTGACAAGAGGTACTGATAATATACATCATTCCAATTTGGCTTTTAGCCTGCCTTTGAAATATAAATCATTTTGGTCACCTGAATAAATAACAATATTGGGAAATAGGTGGATTTGAGAGTGACCCAGTAATCCTCATTCTTTCAGCAGATTAATCATGATATACTCTGGACCATTTTTTGTGCTTAAACTTGACAGCCTTGATATAGAATAAATGATTTATAAGTGGGGTTGGGGGTTTCTGTTTCATCCCATACCTATTGACTTTACAATGAATTAAGGGTAGATCTTTTCCAAAAACACTTCATAACATGCAGAAGAAATTACAGGGGGAAAAGCTGCAGAAGTTTGGCTAAATTGTCAGGTAGGTGATACAAAGCTTTACCTATTTCCATATATTTTTTACAAGGCAGACAGGAGTGTTTTTTGGTAAATAAATGTATTTTTTCTTTAAGATGCCTGCCAGCTGTGTCTTTTTTTCTGAGAAAACCAACCTTTTCCTCCTTAGAGCCACACTTGAGTTAATCTGTAAAAAAAGTACTTAAAGAAAACTGCTACATGCCTGGTTATTTTCAATTAATATTCAAGGTCCTGCTGTTTGGTCCACATGTAAGAGCTGTGAAATGTGTGAGTAACAGAGGCAAGTGACACTCATATTTCTTTCATCTTTAGAATACCCCTTCTAATCTCAGAATATGATGTCAGAACTTAATAAGCAAATAAATGGCTCTGACCAGAATTTTGTACCCAGCAAAATCTGGGACTTTAAAATTAGTATCAGTACGGTATTTAGATCTCCTGCTTTTTGATTTATGCATGAACAATAGCTTCTGCTGTATGAAGGATATAAGTGGAATTCATATTTGTATACATTATTACCATAATGTGTTTTATGTGGTTTTGTTTAGACATATATTGTATGAGTGGCACCATGATTTGTCAAACATGTTCAGTGCAATATGTAAACACAGTCAATTGTGGGTTACTAAAAAAAGAGATAAAATCATGATTTACCACTATATATTAATTCATTGCATATAAATGAAGTTTTCCATTAATGTTTCAACAAAAAAAAATTCTTTCAATTCCATATTTTCCTATAGGTAGCTATGGAAGATGCTATTCATTTCTCTCATGTTTTTGCAGAAGTGCATCCCTATTAGAGGATGGATGCCCTATGAATTTAGGTTTGGAAGAAATATTTTGCATTTTCCAGTAACTGAACTAGCTTCAGTAGCTTTAGTAATTGAACTTCTCTTCCCCTAAAGGAAGTTAAATAGAATAGTGGCGTTATTTTTCAAATTTTCACTGAATATTGATAGACACCATGGGAGACAGAAAAATGGAGAGGAAGGGAAATGGAGGGGGGAGAAAGATTTAGCAAAGACTTTGTGAAAAGATATTGTCTTTTGTTTGTCTATTCATGAAAGATTCATCAACAAAATAGTTATTAGTTATCATAATATTTTTAAAACTTGAGTTGAATAGTGATTTTGCTTAAAACAGATTCTGGAAAGAAAGGCTGAAGAGATGAGTTTCTACAATTACTTCTTTACATCCTGGTCCATCACTACAGAATACTATTTGCACTATTGTTGCCCATAATAACCCAGATTTTCATATATACTTCACACATACACATAAAGTTTCAACATTGTTCTATGGGCGTGACAGTGGGTGTGGCTTGATGGGGGTCATGTGATGGGCGTGGCCAACTTTTTTAAAAAATTAAAGAGTCTGGAAACCGCTTTTCCAACTACCAAATATCATGAATTAGTTAGCTTTAGCTTTTTTTAAACTAAAATGTGCTATTTTACAGTAGTCAGGAAAGGTGCTACCTGTTTGCTTACAAAATGTAAAGTGGTCTGAACCCCAGCCCAGCAAACACCCATGAAAAAAGGAGGGGAGGGGGACATGGATCTGGACTTGGGGTTCAAAGAGTGAGGGGAGAAGCGAGCGCGGGGCAGCCGAGGTGCAAGAAAGCCACCGGCTAGGCGAAATTCCCTGGGCTGAACCAGGCGCAGGAGCTCCAGGGCTGCGGGGGTGGCAGAGGTGGAAGCAAAGGAGGCAGACAATTGGGATGTTTACAGGAAATTGACACTCATTTCCTTTCTGTAGTTTGGTTACAAATCAACAACACCCTGTTCTTTTGTGAGACTCGGCAGTGTCTGCCAGGTGGATGGCTGCAGTCCCTTAAAGCTGCAGCAGCAGCGGCAGCACTGAAGCCAGCTGGGCTGGGTGGAGGAGGGGCAGTGAAGGCACCCCCAGAGCCTGCGCGGGGCTTTTCCCTGTGCATCGGTTGACAGATCGAGAAAGGGAATCCAAAGATCTAGTTGGGAAAGGGAGCGACTCACTCTCCCCTTGCTCTTTCAGGATGCATGCCCGAGCTGTATTGCAGAGCTGCAGCTCTTTTGCACCCTTTCGCTGGCAACAGCTTTTTTTGCTGTCTCACTCGCGCATGTCTTTTTTTACATCTTTTTTTGCTGTCTGTCACTCGCGCATGCGTGGGGCAGCCAGCCACTCGCTTAAGGAGGGTTTTAACAGGACGCAAAAGGATGCAGCTTCTCTCCTGCAAACACCTTACCATGTCACCCCTACCCCACCCGCAGCTCTTTGGCCAAGTGCGGAGAACACGAGCTCCAGCCCGAAGCTGCAGGAAGCGAAGGCAGGAACAGGGCCGCTCACTTAAGGAGGGTTTTAACAGGATGCAAAAGGACATGGCTTCTCTCCTGCCATTGCCTTGCCATGCCCCCCCCCCCGCACAAGGAGAGGAGAAGGAGGTTTGCTGGACCCTTGGTGCAGGAGAGAAGCCATGTCCTTTTACATCCTGTTAAAACCCTCCTTAAGCGAGCGACCGGCTTTGCTCCTGCACTAAGGTTTGGGCCATTGCTTTGCTATGTCCACCCCCACTCCCCCCCACCAGCATCGGCCTTACCTCATGTGCCTCCACCGACATATTCAGCATGCCCAATGGAGGCAGCACGCAGCTGTGAAGGACCCTCACTGCCTGCCCTCCCGGAGCACCACCGCTGCATCTCCCCCAAGGGCCACCCACCCACCCACTGGCCGGGCTGGGCCAGAAGCGGCGTGTCTCCTGTCACGGGCTGGACGCCAACCTCGGAAGGCAAGCAGGCGTGGAGGACACCGGAAAGGCTGCATGCAAGGCAGGCAAGCATGGCAGGGCTGCGGGGAAGGGAATAGGCTGTTAGCTCCCTTCCGCGTGGCCCCGACATGCTTGCCTGCCTTCCATACAGCCTTCTGCTTGCTTGCCTTTGCAAGCTGGCCACGGGGACACCGGGAAGGCTGCGTGGAAGGTAGGCAAGCATATCGGGGCTGCGGGCCACGGGGAATGGAGTAGGGAAGGCAGTCTGGGATGGTGGGGGGGGCAGGGGCAGCTAGGTAGGCCATAACTTCACAGGCTTATCTGGCAGGCAGATCAGGGGCTTCAAGATCACTTCAGGCAGGCAAGCTGCAGAGCAGAGACTGGGCAGGGCGAGCGAGCGGTGACCGGGGGACCAGTTCGGGTGTGTGGCCAGCCAGCTGTCACTGTCGGTTCGGTGAACCAGGCCACATGTCCGCTAACGGTTCTCCCAAACCGGTCTGAACCGGTAGCATTTCACCCCTGATATAAAGTATACCAAAGTGAGATAAAAATCTATTCTATTTCTTTGAGACTCTTTGTTCTTGGTTCCCAAAACTACAGTCATTATGAAAATGACCAATGTTAGATGCTGTGGATAGTGTATTTTCACACCACTTTTACACTTCATTTTTTCAAGTACTAGACATGATAAAGACCAAAATTATCTTATACATATGACATTGGGGTCATCCTCTATAAACATATATTTGGGATATAACATCCTTATTGGCAAATGAGAATAATCCAACAACTCAGAACTGAATATATTCACAAATAAATTAATTGATGAACACTCCAAAAACTATACCTAAAATGTCTGATTAAAATCTGATCTAAGAGACATGCACATTTTTTTTCTTTTTTAGCTTTCATAAAAGGAACTTGGCATACAATCAACAAAGTACACAGTCCAGCAATATTTTTCCTTATCCTGCTGTTTTAGCAAAATCTACTTTAGAGGCATAAGCAAGATATTTTGTATTCAAATAATAATGCAGAATAGAAGTGATCTTCCTAATTTCAGCTTCCTCTCTAAACATAGTAATAAAATTCATAAGTGATTTTCTGTCAGCATTGGCTCTTTCCCAGAATTGTATTTCTGTGGCCTCGTACCATTAATCTCCCCCCCCCCCAATACAAAAGGACCTATTTGAAGGAAGGTCCTGCTAGAGCTTTCACAGCTGTCCTTTGTCTCTTGGGAGAACACAAGCCAGCAGGCTTACTTTTGATCTAATTGGGAATGTGGCTGCTCTGTAGCCACCCCTATTCCATTTTTTAGAGGCAAGATTTTTTATTCCTAATAAAAGAAATATGAAGAATCCTGAGGAATAAAAAAAGACACTTCCTGTTGCAAGTTGCAGTTAATTATTTGAGATAACACATTCCTCTTGATTTCCTGTTAGTTATAACAGCAGTAAAACTAGAATGGGGTGATAGATTTCTGGCTCAGGCAAATTCTGGTCTGGGCAATACTATAAGGGTTCAAGGATGTCACTTATTTTATCAATCACTCTTTAAAAACTGCTGAGGAAGCAGAACTGGGAGCCTATCCCAAATATAGACAATGCCTTTTTTATAGCTTTTCTTGCTTTTTTGCAGTCTGTCTCTTGTCCTTTTTATTTCTCAATAAAATATTGTTTCTCCTTCTTTATAACATACTTCACAAACGAAAGTGGACATCTACACCTACTTTCAAGTGATTGACTCATTTCCCACCTCTGTCAATTGCTTTGTTTCTGGTGAAGAAGAGTGTAGGACATTCATTAGTTAAATCTTATGACATAATCAAATCATTTAAACAATAAGAGTTTTAGATAAAATGGAGGTTTTTTGCATATTCAAAATCAGGGAGAATGCTCAGAAAGTGTGATATGCCAAATTAGATATTGGTGGTAATAAAACCTTTTTCTATTCATGCTTGACTCCTTGTGATTTTTCTTACCAACAGTACCAATGTGGTTTACCAGAGCCATGTTCTAGGCAGTTTCTTTGATTACCCTGTGGGATTTTCTGCCCATCTGCAATTCAGTGGTGAAATCTAAAACATTTCCCTACCTGTTTTGTGGGCGTGGCTTGGAGGTCAGGTGGGCATGGCTTGGAGGTCAGGTAACTCGTTGGGCGTGCTTGGTGGTCATGTGGCTGGGTGGGCGTGGCCAACTTGTAAAATGTGGTGAAACTCACTTAACAACGCTCTTGCTTAGCAACCAAAATTTTGGGCTTAATTGTGGTCATACCTTTTTCTTTCTTTCTTTCTTTTTCTTCCCTTCCTTTCCTTTCCTCCTTTCCTTCATTCCTTTCCTTTCCTTCGTTCCTTTCCTTCTTTCCTTTCCATTCCTCCTTTCCTTTTCTCCTTTCCTTTTCTCCTTCTTTCCTTTCCTTCTTTCCTTTCTTTTCCTCCTTCTTTCCTTCCCTTTCCTCCTTCCCTTTCCTTCTTTCCTTTCCTTCCCTTTCCTCCTTCCCTTCCCTCCTTTCTTCTCCCTTCCTTCCTTCCTTCCTTCCTTCTTTCCTTCCTTCCTTCCTTCCTTCCTTCCTTTCTTCCTTCCTTCCTTCCTTCCTTCCTTCCTTCCTTCCTTCCTTCCTTCCTTTCTTTCTTTCTTTCTTTCTTTCTTTCTTTCTTTCTTTCTTTCTTTCTTTCTTTCTTTCTTTCTTTCTTTCTTTCTTTCTTGTCTCTCTCGCTTTCTTCTGCAGTAGAAAGCAACCTCCCCCAAGGCAAATATCTTGTGACAGCAGCTATGAGATGCTCCTAAAATTCCAAATTACTCACCAATGCCCGGCAGCAGCGCATCCCCTGTCATGTGCTGTCCCAGAGTGCGGTTGCTGCTGCCGTTGCCCCTCTCGCCTTCCCAACTCTGGATCCGGGACCTTCGCGGGCTGGGAAGGGTTGGGGCTCTGCCGGCGGAGGCCTTGGCGGGGCAGGGAGAAAGATGCGCTGCCTGGAGAGCCGGTGGATGGGCATGCCGGTCGATCTCCGAGCCTCACCAGGAAAGTAAGCCAAGCGCCGGTCAGAGCACTTTCTTCCTTCTCCCATCGCCGAGAAGAGCTCCGGGGTTGGCGGGGGCCTTGGCGGGGCAGGGAGACAGTGGCGCTGCCTGGCAAGCCAGCGGATGGGCATGCTGGGCGATCTCCGAGCTTCGCCAGGAAGGTAAGCCGAGCACCGGCCGGGCCCACGCACCCATTCTGGGTAAACTCCCCAGAATATTGTTTTGGAATTCATTCTTAATTCATACCTACATACCTCTCATTCAGAAATAAGAACAAGTTGTATAGAGGAAATGTATTTGTTTATTTAAACCTTTTATTTGGATCATAGAGATTGTTTTTTGATATTGCAGGACATTTTAACTATTACAGTATACCAATAGTGGGTTCCACTTACCTTTGCTACCAGTTTGGGAATGGGAGCATGTGAGCACGTGCGCACGCAACACTTCTGCGCATGCGCAGAGCATTTTTGATGATGGCTGGGCAGGTGGGCGGTGCCTCCCACCATCGCCTCTACCAGTTCGCCGAACCGGTGAGAACCAGTAGCAACCCACCACTGCAGTATACACATAGAAATTGAAGATGCGAGACATGCTATGTAGTATATATTATCTACCACAATGTTAGGACATTTAGTCTTTGGAATATACATACTATGAAAGACATTTCTACAGCAACAATAAGCATTTCATCCCACCTTCAATAACTACTACTTCCTCCATTTATCATGATGCCCTATCGCATCAAACATTTATGAAGATGGAAAGCTGAAATTGTACATACCCATAGGGATGACTTCCTGTAAATTTCTTTTGCTGTGGAGTACAGTACATGGATAAAATGATAACTTATTTACAATCTGGAAAAAACAAAAGTAATGCATTATATAGCACAGAAGCATAAAATAATCTCCTTGTTCCAGTCATTGTAGGCAGTCATTATCATAGGCTGTATTCAAAATTTGCTCACATTAATTCCAACCCTAGGGTTAACCAAATTTGCATAATCTAATTTTAGAATCTGCTTCTTGTGTGAAAATGCAGTTGTGCTATATTTCATACTGTTATATTTTTTCCTGAATTCCTTTGTTTTCAGTTGCCTATCTCTCTGCTAGATAACAAATTTGAATTTAATGATTATCATACTTGGCAGTAAGCACACCATTTGCATAAAATATTAGCCTACAAGGGTAACCATATCATTAGGCTTTCTATCTTAAGCTTTTATAGGTTCTTACAAGGTTGCTATAAATAGTAAATCTGCTTTCTAAAACAACGTTCATTGCAATTCCGGGGGGGGGGGTTGTTGTTGTTAAGGAGTGGTATACAATCCATGGTGGAAGAATAAATAGAAACCACACTAAAGATTCATATGGATTTCAAAGCCAAAATAGTACTGATCATAGTCTTAAGAGTTAGTATATCTACAGTATATGCACTCCAAATATCTAGAATAGCCTCTTCCATCTATAAAATAGACAATAATTGAGTGGCATCATAGAGCAAGAAGAGCAACAAAGATGATTAGGGGACTGGAGGCTAAAATATATTTAAAAACCGGTTTCTGGAATTGCGTATGTCTAGTTTAATGAAAAGAAGGACTAAGAGTGACATGATAGCAGTGTTCCAATATCTAAGGGGTTGCCACAAAGAAAAGGGAGTCAAGCTATTCTCCAAAGTACCTGAGGGCAGGACAAGAAGCAATGGGTGGAAACTAATCAAGGAGAGAAGCAACTTAGAACTAAGGAGAAATTTCCTGACAGTTAGAACAATTAATCAGTGGAACAACTTGCCTCCAGAAGTTGTGAATGCTCCAACATTGGAAGTTTTTAGGAGGAGGTTGGATAACTATTTGTTTGAAATGGTATAGGGCAGTGATGGCTAACCTTTTTGCCATCGTGTGCCAAAAGTGGGGGGAGCGCAGGGGGGTGTACATGTGCACATGCCAACACCCATAATGCAATGCCTCCCTGTGCCCCCCACCCCCGTGCATGCATGCATGACTCCCCCATGCTCCCCCACCCCTTAAATATGTGCACATGATCCCATTGCTCCCCTGCGCATCCGTGCGTGACCCCTCTGAGCTGTCCCCGCCCCCACAAATGTGCATGCAACCTCCCGTGCTCCCTCGCACATGCGCTCCACACACACCCACTGTCCGTTTTGGGCCTGGCAAGACTCCCTGAAGCCTCCTGGGACCAAAAACAGGCTGCAGCAGGGGGGCACTGCCAGAACCCGGAAAACTCTCAAGGAAATTCCCCCCCAGCCCACCACCGAGAACAAGCCAGTGCAGCCCACTTTCTATCCGTTCTCTCAAGGGACCGTGCCCGTTTCCCGGCCGGCACATCTCTCACAGATGTTCCTTTGCCACAGACTCCGCTCCTGCGGCAGCGCTGCTTGTTCTCGGTGGCTGGCAAGGGGCAGCGGTTCTCCTCCAGCATCCCAGCCACAAGCGGCTGGGTGAGAACCGCTGCACAGCCCCAGGAGAGCATCAGGGGCAGGACTGCTTGTTCTCGGTGGCTGGAAGGGGGGATTTCTCCCCCAGCATTCCGACCACAAGCAGCAGGGTGAGAACTGCACTGCCCCGCTGCCCAAGGAGAGCAGCAGGGGCAAGGCTGCTTGTTCTTGGTGGCCGCCACCCCCCCTCATGCCACTGAGAACAAGCAGCCCTGCCCCTGCTACTCTCCTGGGGCTGCACAACGGTTCTCATCCTGCCACTTGCGGCCAGGATTCTGGAGGAGAACCGCCACCCCCTCTCACCCGCCACCGAGAACAAGCAGCCCTGCCTGTGCCACTCTCCTGGGGCTGCACAACGGTTCTACCCTGCCGCTTGCGGCCAGGATTCTGTAGGAGAACCACCACCCCTCTCGCTCGCCACCGAGAACAAGCAGTACTGCCCCTGCTACTCTCCTGGCTTTGCGCAGTGGTTGTCACCCTGCCGCTTGCGGCCGGGATTCTGGAGGAGAACCGCCACCCTCACCTGCTACCGAGAACAAGCAGCACTGCTGCTGCTTCTGTTCTGGGATGGCCGAGCTGGCCAGGCACTCTGGACCACGGACGCACATTGCTGTGGTCTGAAGGGCTGGGGCAGCGCAAGAAGCCCTCTCGGGCAGGGAGGGAGAGAAGGCCTGGCCAGCTGGTCCTGGCTGACAGCTCTGCTACTTTAGGAAGCTACCACCGGGATTCCGTCTCCGCGTCTTTCCTTCCTTCAGATTGGGTCTATCCTGTCCTTCAGATTGGGTGGGGTTATGTAGATTTAACTGTTATTGTTTTATGTTTTAATCCATTTAGTCTTTGGTTTCTTGCGAAAACTGCAAGAATATAAGCGTAAAACAGAAAGCATTAATAGTGAAGGTGTTTCTGTTGCAGTCTGTTTTAAAGACAAAAAATAGGCATAAAAACAGTTACATGAAGAAAGAAACATATTAATGCTTTGTGTGCAAGAAAAACAGTCATTTAAAGGCAATTTTCAAAATCTGGAAAGCTAAAATGCAAAAATTACAAAAGTCAAAAGTGTGAAGAAAAAACTGATTTTGTTTCAGATAATGAAAATGTTTTTCAATCCAAAAGATGCACCACATCTTTGAAAGCACGGTGTGTTGATTCAGGAGCTATGGATCACATGAGATATGACAGAAATTTCTTTGCTCACCTTGACCACAGGAAAACAGAGAAAATCACCTCAGCTAATAGGCAAATAATAAAATCAGAAGGAATAGGAGAGGGTTTTCTTTACTATCCTATTTTTCAGAGTGTCACCAGAAAGACGCTTGTAAAACGTGTACCCTGCTCTTGAAACTAATATTTTGTCAGTGAAGAAGCTCAGAAAATAAGGCAATGTAGTGACCTTCAAAAGGACAGTTGTATTATCACAAAAGGAGATAATTTACTTGCAAGGTCTAAAATTATAGATGAACTATATGAGTTTTGAACTGCAATCAGATAGTTAATACTACTAAGAAGGAAAAGCATTCAAACTTCATTCTCACACAGCACAGACAACTTGGACACAGAAGTCATGGTTTAATAAAGAAATTAACTGAGAAAGACTATCCAAGTGGAATAAAAGAAGAAACTAGGCTACAAGAGATTTCAATCAGGAGATACACCAGAAGCAATAAAGGCATCCCAACCAATCGTCTGTTCTGTGTTGTTCACGTAGCATTAAAACCCAACAGGATCCCCCCCAGCCCAGCTAGAGCCCCAACAGTTCCAGTGCCAGTTCTTTGGAGAGTCAAGGCTGAAACCCCAGCAGCAGTGCCAACTCTGTGGACAGCGAGGACAACAAGAAGAAGAGGAAGAAAAGGACAGGAAGAAGCATAAGAAATAGGAAACAGCCCACCATAGAGAAGTATCATGGATCAGCGATCACCAGTGCTTAGTACTTTGCTGCCTCTGGCTAAAGATAGTGCTCAATATCTGTTTCAGGACCATTATCTTCGTCCCAGCAAAACTGCCACAAGTTATATGCCAGAAGACTTACCAGAGTTGTTTTCTATTGTGTCACCCACCAAAATTGGCATTATTGGATCTCAACGCAACAAGTTTGTCCCTCATACACTTTTACCAATTGGAAGCACAGAGGATGAGAAGGAAAATGGGGAGAACGGCGAAGGAAGTGTCTCTTCAGTATTGTCACAGGAAATAACCACAGGCTCTATCTAGCAGGGCTGTTCAAAGCAGTGGCAGTCACCAATCTCTGGAAGTTTCACGGGCTACGACTGAAGGAGATTATATTGAAAATCCCCAGTAATACATGCTAGTATGAGGGATACAATGCCCATGCATTAAATCTCTTGGCAGCTTTCTAATTAGCTTTTGATTTTATACATTACTTACGCCTGAGAAAATATGGCCAGTCTAATACTATTAAATGTCACAGTGCTGCCCAAAATAATAAATGAAAAATCCTCATGAGGACAAATACTATTAACACATGTTTGGTTTGTACCAGTTTAACTGCTATAGGTATTCAGCCAAAAAATGCTGGGAATGTAAACTAACTGTTAAGTATTTGTAATTTGAATATCTGAAAGTATTTCTACTCATACATCAATTATTTATGACTAATAAAGCAGTTTAAAGTGGGGGGGGAAAGAAAAGAAATAGGAAACAGAACTAAGATCAGAAAGGGAATAGTTGTTGAGTGGGGGTCTTGGAATACATGTTAGAATGTATTTTGTATTGCCAGAACTACAGAATTATTCAGCCAGTAGATGGCAGTGTTTAGTTCACATCTATGATTATAATCTATGGTTCCTTTTATTCTGAGGAGATTTCCTGTAACAGTTGAAACCGTTAAGCAGCAAGATTCATGGTCACTGCACACTGTACATTTTATTTTATTTGTATGGCTATGTACCATCCTCTGCTACCATTTCTATAGAATAAAACATAATTTTCTAACAAAGTGTATTCTGAACAGCCAAAAAAGTCTTAATCATGTCCTTGAGGCAAGTCAGTGCATTATATACAATGATTAAGTGTAGCTGCCAAATAAACAACTTTGTCCTGCTAAAACTGAGTATAAATGCGAATTGGAAATTGGTTTGCATGTGAACTTTTGGTCTCAGTTTTCATAGTTTATAAATTTAGTTGGGTGAATCACTTAAAAAAAGATACAACTAATGCAATCAATTAAATTAAGGCTATTGTTAAAACAATTCATGTGACATTCTCTTATACCTTACTTTACTATTTATTAGATAAGCAGAGAACCTCTTTTATAAGGAAAAGAGATGTGTTCTTCCTATGCGAATGTGGATGATGAATGAATGGAGCAAAACAACTGATGCATGTATAACATCATCCAAACCCTAAAACAAATCAACTTCAAAGGAACAACAGGAGCACTTTGAAGTAGCTTTTCCTCAGCATGGCTCTGCTTACAAATATTCAAGGAAACAGAATCAACTAATTCAGTTTTTCTGAATTTGCAAGCTAATAATCCTTCTACACTTGGAAGATGATATTAAGGGAATTGGTATCAGAGTCAGGTTCTCCAATTAGGACATTTGCAAATGCAGCTCTCATTAATTTTGAGTAACCTAGGAAATTTCCAGGGAATCTTCATCTTCAATGATAGATGATGGTAGAAAGGGCATGGAAGAACTTAACATGCTGGATGAATCAGCCTATAGGTTGGCTTAAATCTGTAGTTCAGAATAGCCCATCTCTATTCATGACTACAATGGGAGAAATTTTCTATAATTTGAAGAAGGTACTTTTAAAGAGTCCAACTCCTTCTAACCATCAATAATACTTCAGAATTGGTCAAATTATTGTCTAACTTTGCCAATATATTTCTTTATCTTCTCTATAAGATCATGTGGCTGTATTCTCTGCAATCAGATCTATATGACCTGTTGTTTTTTTTATTTGCCATTCTGGTTACTGTGCACTTAATATCTCCAAAATAGACTCCTACAATATGCTAAATGTGCTCTGTCTTGAAGATAGATTCAACTAGTACTGTATATCATATATACACCTAGATATTGTAGATCAGAACATCTGAACATATTCATCTAATCTTTCAATCAACTGAACTGACTGCCAATAATATTTTCAATGTGCAAATGAAAGAACAGATTTTTATTTTATATATTAGTAGAACAACTTTATAAATCAATTGTTTACTGTTTATTTATATGATCACTTGTAACTGCACATTTCTCTTTTGTTGGGAAGGCACAACTATAAAACCCCCTTTTACACAGTTAAGAAATAATAACTCAACAATAACTTATTCAAGTTTACTTTATAATGGATTTAAAATATGCTGAATTTCATATATAGTTATTCATATATGTTCTATAGTTTTATTTACTTTATTTTTCTTTTTAATGTACAATGTATAATGTACTTTATACATATAAAGTATATAATACATAATTATATGTGTATACAGAGCCATGGTGGTGCAGTGGTTAGAATGCAGTACTGCAGGCTAATTCTGCTGACTGCCAACTGCCAGCAGTTTAGCAGTTTGAGTTTCACTGGCTCAAGGCCGACTCAGCCTTCCATTCTTCTGAGGTTGGTAAAATGAGGACCTAGATTGTCAGGGGCAATATGCTGACTCTGTAAGCCGCTTAGAGAGGGCTGCAAAGCACTGTGAAGCAGTATATAAGTCTAAGTGCTATTGATATTGCTATTATACATAATTCACTTTAGAGAATTTGTATGTAAAATATAAAAATTAAAATATTTTAATGTAATAATAGATATATTTTAAAATACTATATCCATATAGTATCCATATCCAATACTATATGTAAAACTCTTAATCCACCATTAGATTTGTTGTTGTAGCAATAATATAGTGACCATATATAATTGTGCCTCAGTCTCCTTAATTAGAATGCAACCAGAAAATACTGGAAATTTGAATTGCAGTATTTCAAAACAGGAAAAAGCAGAATTCCATAGGCTGAAGTGGCAAGTAGTGTGACCTCTCCTTACACTGCAACAGTAGACATCTGGCTCCCATAAACCAAAATGGAATGGAACCCTAAGTACTAATACTTTGCTATATCTGTATTATTCTCTGATGGATCTCTCTTG
Source organism: Diadophis punctatus similis (assembly GCA_023053685.1). Classification (NCBI taxonomy): domain Eukaryota; kingdom Metazoa; phylum Chordata; class Lepidosauria; order Squamata; family Dipsadidae; genus Diadophis; species Diadophis punctatus. Next base: position 11,767,519 of record JALIGW010000008.1, read on the forward strand.
ATTTAGAACCAGACTTCCTCCAATATCCTCATTCAGCAGGCAAGAAAAAGATACAACAACATTTATTGACTGAAAACTAGAGTTGAGTAACTGCAGGCAAATCCTGTACTTTATACTCTCGGCCCACAGGGCTTTAACCAATCATAATACTTGAAAAAGCCCACCCAAATATGAATGTTCTAATCCTCCAAAAAAGTTGGAGTTAACAATTAGGGTTATCTAAAGGTTAGTTTCCCTTTAGCAGGGCTTAACACAAATATATATATATATATATATATATATATATATATATATATATATATATATATATATATATATATATATATATATATATATATATATATATATATATATATATATATATATATATATATATATATATATTCAATACATAACACCCTTCCCCCCAGGATCTTACCCTCAGTCTGTTCAATATTCTTAGTCTTTGAGATAGGCTGGGGGCCCACGGATCCTGGTGGACCGCTGCAACGTTACTGGAGAATCCTGTTTAAGTGGAGTATTGTCCATCTCTGATTGGACAGAGTCTTGATGGCTGTTTTGGTTGCCCATGAGTAGCGACAGCTCTACGGCCCTTGGTACCTCCGTTTCTCCGGAGGCGGCTATGGGTAGTATAGGCAAACTTGAAGGAAAACAGTTCTCTAGTGGTCTGATAAAGCCTTGGGATCCTCATCTGGACTGGACTGGCCTACCGATGCCATAAGTGATCAATATGGCATCTGATTGTACGACCATCCCCCAAAGTAACTTCGTATGACCAGGGCCCCGTTACCTTAGTTACCTAGCTGCCACCCAAGGTGCCCCACTCCCATAGTTCCTGGCCCAGACCAATTCACCCAGCTGTAAGTTCCTGGGGGAGTTGGTTGAGCTGTCTCCGCCACTACTCTGTCTGAGTGCAGTCGGTCGAGCTTCGTTGTGAGCCAGTGGCCCCACCTCAGCTCCGCTGGGCTGTGACCTGTTGCTGTATTTGTAGTTGTGTGTTGACACAGGAGGAAGTTCACCAGGCGGTGATTCCAGTCCCCATTAATCATCCACTTGAGCGCCTCCTTCATGGTTCTGACCATTCATTCGACCTGACTATTGGTCGCGGGGTGGAATGGAGCAGATGTTACGTGCCGAATCATGTTGGCATTAAGGAATGACTGAAACTCTTCTGCCGTGAATTGTGCCCCGTTGTCGCGCAATTCTCAGATGACCCTTGTCATTGTCATCGATGAGACCAGTGCCACTTCCAACCACTTGAATAATTGTCCACTACTATTAGGAACACCTGCTCCTGGAAGGGGCCCGCAAAGTCAATGTGCACGCGAGACCATGGGGCATGCATGGTCTCCCAGCGGTGCACTGGTGCTTGTGGCATCTCTGGTCGGGTTTCTTGACAGGCCTGGCAACTGCTTATTTGATTCTCAATGTCTTTGTCCAGGCCTAGCCACCACAAGTAGCTCCTGGCCAGAGCCTTCATCCGAACAATTCCTGTGTGCCCCTCGTGTAGGGAATCCAGCACCTTGGAATGAAAACTAGGTGGAATGATGGCCCTGCTCCCCCACAGCACACATCCCTTGTGGGCCGACAGTTCAGTTTTTTTGAGAAGCGTAGTTCTGGAACTGAGGGCCTAACCAGGCCTCTGGTCATCCCCTTAGCACCCAGTTGAGAATGTGGCTAAGCGTTTTATCTGTGGTGGTTTCAGCTGCAATGTCCCCTGAATGCAGGGGTTCTTCAGGCAGGTCCTGGATCACCAGAATGCAACAAGCTGGGGCTGGATCCGGTTCAGTCTGCATTTGAGGCAGTCGGCTAAGTGCGTCAGTGTGGCCCATTTCCTTGCCTGGCTTGTGGACTAGCCGGTATGAGTATGCAGCCATGAAAATGGACCACCCTAGCATTTGTGGTGACAGGATCTGCGGTGTCTGTTTGTCAGCTGTGAAGAGACCAAGCAGAGGTTTGCGGTCTGTAAAGATGATGAAGGTTCCTCCATATAAGAAGTCGTGGAACTTCTTAATGCTGGCCACTATGGTTAGGGCTTCCTTGTCTATCTGGGCATAGTTCCTTTCAGCCAATGATAACATTCTAGAATAGTATGCGATGGGGGATTCTCTACCATCTGGCATCTGGCATTGGTACTGCCCCAAGAAGAATAAAAATAGCGAAAACCATAGCGAAACGGAAACAACAAAAGCGGTGAGCAGGAGCTTTGTCAGGAGACGTTTTCAAATTGCAAGAGGATATTAATTTACATTCGCCCGAAACCTGTGGAAGTTTGCCACGGCTGATTATTTGCGGAGGGGAGGGGCTATTCCATTCTGGCCAGCGTTATTGCTGGCGGTGTCCCTCCCTGTCATGGCGAACTGGGTTCCGGCTTGGCCATTTGAAAGAGAACAGTAAGATTACATCCATTGATAAGCATCTGGGATTTGGTGGAGTTTATAGAAGTTCGCCACGGCTGGACGGTTGACTCCTTATTGTTTGCTGAAGAGAGGAACTATTCCATCTGGCTAGCAGTTTTGTTGGCGCTGCCCCCTCTTGATACGGTGAACTTTGGGCTGATTTGGCCATAGGAGAAAGAACAGTAAGAGGCCGATGATCATTTCCACCTAGCATGCAGACGCTCTGTGCTGCCGGGGGGCTGTTTTTCTCTTCCACCTTTCTGTCTCTGCGGCAGACTTCCTGAGAGCTGATGGCAGAGCCTCAGTGATTACCTCCAGCTGTGAACTTGAGACGCACTGCCGAGTGCCGCCATTATCGCCGTTAGTAGCGTTGGGGGGGATTGCAGGAACTTATTGTTGCCAGCTGTGTACAGGGGGAGCTATAGACTCCCGTCATTTCTACAATTGCTGCGCATCCCACCCTACATCGCAGCTATTTTTGTTCTTGCTGTGGATGCCTCAATAGTTGCAGCGGGGCCATGCAGATCATCATTAAGGAAGTGGTTATGACTGGTACTGAAGTTACACTGATGACTGGACATACTGTTTGGACTGTTGCGAAGGCCATTACCCTGTTCCGGTGTTTTTTCTATCTTTGGGGGTGCCTCCCCTCTGGCATAATACCATCTTACTCTGGATGGAGGGGGTTCTGGAATCACAGAAACCATTCTGATAGGGGGATAGACCCCTGGCCCCTGGACTATTGGCTCCCCATGCGCCAACTCATCGGAGGGAAAGGACGAACTAATGGTGGTCTGAGACTTGGTGGGGGTGTTTTCCCTAGTATCCCCTTATATGGATGATTTTCCTGACAGTTTTAAGTCTACCCCGGAAGAGGCATGTATGTAGGAATGTGTGAGGATATGTCTGTGTGGAGGAATGATGTAGATTAATTGGTTAATTTTGGCAGAATGAGTGAGTCGGGGATAGGGATTCGGGCCCCCCTCTGCTGAGTGTGAAAACAGAAGCAGGGGGGGCTTGATTTTGACCCCCAACTCAGTTTGAATGGTATGCATAACCCTGCAGGAAGATAAGAAGACCAGCGGGGAGGGGGATGGAATCTCTGGGGGGGTGGAGAGCCGGAATATTTCGGTCATGGTGGGGAGAGGTAGGTATGGCAGGAGCAGAGGGGTGGGCCGCTCTCGGGGAATAAGACCTTGCTGTTTACAAGCGATCCCTTGCTCCGGTCCCTCCGATGTAGTTCCATCTTGCTCAACCCGAGTACCTGGTGACCAGGGTTTTCAGGGCCCTGGGCTCAAGCTGATGTTGTTGAATGCCAGGTCAATTGTCAACAAAGCCTCCCTGATACGTGATTTAATCACTGACAAGGGGGTGGACCTGGCATGCATAACTGAGACCTGGCTGGGCCAGGAGGGAGGAGTAGCCCTCTCCGAGATATACCCAGACAGGTTCTCAGCCATGACCCCAGGGAAGGGGAGGAGGAGTGGCTATTATAATGCGCCGGAATCTGCATCCTTGTAGGAGCCCTGCCCCGGAGATTATCGGGTGTGAGACGCTCCTTCTGAAGTTGGACTTAGGGGTTCAGGTGGGCCTTTTGTTAGCGTACCTGCTTCCCAGCTGCATTACGAAGGCCCTGCCGGAGCTGCCTGAGATGGTAGCAAGCCTGGCGGTGGAGTTCCCCAGGCTCATGGTGCTGGGGGACTTTAACCTGCCTTCAGCGGGCGAAACCTCTGGTGCAGCTCAGGAGTTCATGGATTCCATGACAACCATGTACCTGACCAAAGTAATCCAGAGTCCGACTCATGAGGGAGGTCATACGCTTGACCTAGTGTTTCTCTCGGGGCAGTGGAGAGATGAGCTGAAGCCAGGGGATATAGTCACCACCCCGTTGTCATGGTCAGATCATTTCCTATTGAGGTTGGATTTCACAGCAACATTCCTCCCCCACAGGGAGGCGGGACCAACTAGGTGGTTCCGCCCCAGGCACCTAATGGAGCCAGAAGGATTCCAGAAGGAACTTGGGGAAATACCTGAAACCCTGGTCCACAATTTGTCTGAGTTCTTGGTGGCTGCTTGGAACACCGCAGCATCAGGGGCATTAGATCGGATTGCGCCTTTGCAACCTCTCCATGGCAGTGGATCCCGGAAAGCTCCCTGGTTTACTGAGGAGCTCTGGGAGATGAAGTGCCACAAGAGACATCTGTAGCGATGCTGGAGAGCCAGTAAAGCTGAATCCGACCGAACACTTCTAATAACTTTTATTAAGTCTTATCTAGTGGTGATAAGGGCAGCAAAACGATCTCATTTTTCCACTCTTATTGCATCCACAAATTCTCGCCCAGCCGCCTTGTTTAGGGTGACTCACTCCCTCCTTGCTAAAGAGGGGAGCGAGGAACACTTGCAAGGTAGAGCTGAGGAATTCACTCAGTTTCTGATGGATAAAGTCGCTCAGATTCAGTCAAACCTGGACTCCGGCTGGACAGAGCCCAGTGAGTTGACAGGGGCAAGTCTTAGTCCAGCGTTGTGGGAAGAGTTTGAGCCAGCTACTCCTGATGATGTGGACAAGGCCGTGGGTGCGATGAGCTCTTCCACCTGTTTATTGGACCTGTGCCCCTCCTGGCTGGTTTTGGCCAGCAGAGAGGTGGCACATGGCTGGATCCAGGCGGTGATCAACACTTCTTTTAGGGAGGGATCCATACCACAGCCTTTAAAGGTTGTGGTGGTGAGACCCCTCCTTAAGAAGCTTTCCCTGGATCCAGCGGATTTGAAGAACTTTCATCCGGTCTCCAACTTACCTTTTATAGGTAAGGTTGTTGAGAAGGTTGCCTCAAGCAGCTCAGGCAGGGCCTTAGTAATGCAGCTGGGAGGCAGGTACGCTAACAAAAGGCCCACCTGAACCCCTAAGTCCAACTTCAGAAGGAGCGTCTCACACCCGATAATCTCCGGGGCAGGGCTCCTACAAGGATGCAGATTCCGGCGCATTATGATAGCCACTCCTCCCCCCCTTCCCTGGGGTTGTGGCTGATGCAACACTGAGAACCCGTCTGGGCATATCTCGGAGAGGGCTACTCCCCCCTCCTGGCCCAGCCAGGTCTCAGTTATGCATGCCAGGTCCACCCCCTCGTCAGTGATTAAATCATGCATCAGGGGGGCTTTGTTGACAATTGACCTGGCATTCAACAACATCAGCTTGAGCCCAGGGCCCTGAAAACCCAGGTCACCAGGTACTCGGGTTGAGCAAGATGGAACCACATCGGAGGGGCCGGAACAAGGGATCGCTTGTAAACAGCAAGGTCTTATTCCCCGAGAGCGGACCGCCCCTCTGCCCCTGCCATACCTACCTCTCCCCATAATGACCGAGATATTCCGGCTCTCTCCCCCCCCAGAGATCCCCTCCCCCTCCTCACTGGTCCTCCTCCAGTTTGGTGGAAAAAAGAAGGACTTCTGCTGCTTCTGCTTTTGGCTTCATGAAAGGAAAGCAGCAGAAGTCCTTCTTTCTTTGCCCCAAACTCTGGCTCTTCGGCTTCCAAATCAGCTTCTCCCTGCCCCATCCCCTGCCTGAAACCCCCAAAGTCTGCCCCACCACAAGACAGGAAGCGAGAGAGGGAGGTCAGGTGCAGCAAACCCGCATTTGGGAAATGCTTTCTAGAGCATTTCTGCTACTCCCGGTTTAAAGGAATGTGTGTGTCCAGGTTAAGTTTTCAACCGTGGAAGGAAAAAGCCCCCAGTCCGTGGTTTTCACGCAGATGAAAAGGCCGGCAAAACCTCTCGGACAGCCCAACCTGTCCTTTCCAAGTCAAAGGAACAGCTTGGAAGAGAATGCCAGCCAGCCGTACAAACAACCCAAGCGGGGACGGCGCGGAAAAGAGTCTTTTTTGGCAAACCGAAAATGACAGAGCAACAACTCGCCGCTCTGGAAGGTCACCAAAGGGAATCTCCGTGGTTATACTTTCTTCGCATGCTCTAAGCTTCCCGCCGCAGCCTCGCAGGTGCCGAGAAAGCAGGTGGTGGTGGAGGAGGAGGAGGAGGAGGAGGAGGAGGAGGAGGAGGAGGAGGCCACGACTGCAGTGGCATCTTCTCTTGAGGCGGCCGAACAGCATGGCTCGCTGCCAGGCAGGGGCAACCCTCGCCGGGTTGTCCTGGCTCCCAGTTGGGCAGGGTGCGCGTCCTACCTGACACTTGTACCTGTAGCTCCGTCACATTCCTCAGTGTCTCCAGGGCAGCCTGTTCTAAAAGAGAATGTCTTGCGAGTTCAAGAAGTTTGATTGAAGGGCTTCCGGTTTGGCTCCGCAGGCATCGAGGACACTCCTCGTTGAGGGCCTGTTCCGAGGTCCCGTAAAGCCGCCAGAACAGCTGTCTGGCGGCTTAAAAATCTTCTCCCCGGGATTAGGGGAGAGATGAGAGCCAATAGGTGAGGGTAGAGCCCCCCTAGTGCGCCAGGAGACAATCTGGGGCGCGAAGGGTGAGAGCTCCCCAGGCAGCTTGTCACTTGCTCCAGGACTTCGGACGCCTCCGCTTATGTGGAGCAAGATGCCGCGACCAGCTCTGCTTTCAAGATGGGATTTATAATATTTTGATTCATTGCAGACAGCAGACAGAGAAAGGCAGGAGACCCGAATGGCAAGTACCGTATTTTTCGGAGTATAGGACGCACCGGAATATAGGACGCACCTAGATTTTAGAGGAGGAAAACAAGGAAAAAAGTATTCTGAACCAAATGGTGTAGTAATATATTATTTAATAAAATACCAGTGTAGCAGAATACTTTTTACAACCATGTACACTTTTTACAACCATGTACACTTTTTACAAACTTCAAACTTGACAGCTTTAAGCCTTGTGGACTTCAACTCCCAGAATTCCTCCTCCAGTCATGCTAGCTCAGGAATGGGAGTTGAAGTCCACAAGTCTTAAAGCTGTCAAGTCTGAAGTTTGTAAAAAGTGTACATGGTTGTAAAAAGTCTTGCCAAGTTTGAAGACCCTTGCACCCCTAACCCCTAACCCAGGGGTCTTCAAACTTGACAGCTTTAAGACTTGTGGGCTTCAACTCCAATTCCTGAGCTAGCATGACTGGAGGAGGAATTCTGGGAGTTGAAGTCCACAAGTTTGATGACCCTTGCACCCCCTTGGCAAGTTTAAGCCTTGTGGACTTCAACTCCCAGAATTCCTCCTCCAGTCATACTAGCTCAGGAATGGGAGTTGAAGTCCACAAGTCTTAAACTTGCCAAGGGGGTGCAAGGGTCTTCAAACTTGTGGACTTCAACTCCCAGAATTCCTCCTCCACTTGGCAACCTTAAAAAAAACCCTTAAAAAAAGTTCTAACCTGTTGGCTTTCTTCGGACGGCAGCAGCGGCTCCTCAGGTGCCTCGGGAGCAGGCTTCAAGTGGTGGGGGGAGTTTTGGGCAGTAGCAGAGGTGGCGGCTCGCTTCGGGTAGTGGCGGGGACACCGTCTGGGGCAGCGGGGACAGCGGAGACAGCGGAAACGGCGGCGGCAGGATAGCGGGGATAGTGGGGACAGCAGAGACTGCGGAAACGGCAGCGGCAGGACAGCGGGGACAGCGGAGACTGCGGAAACGGTGGCGGCAGGACAGCGGGGACAGCGGAAACGGCGGCGGCAGGACAGCGGGGACGGGACAGCGGAAACAGCGGCAGCAGGACAGCGGAGACTGCGGAAACGGCGGCAGCAGGACAGCGGGGACAGTGGAGACTGCGGAAACGGCAGCGGCAGGACAGCAGGGACAGCGGGGACAGCAGAAACGGCGGCGGCAGGACAGCAGAGACTGCGGAAACGGCAGCGGCAGGACAGCGGGGACAGCGGAGACTGCGGAAACGGTGGCGGCAGGACAGCGGGGACAGCGGAAACGGCGGCGGCAGGACAGCGGGGACAGGACAGCGGAAACGGCGGCGGCAGGACAGCGGAGACTGCGGAAACGGCGGCAGCAGGACAGCGGGGACAGTGGAGACTGCGGAAACGGCAGCGGCAGGACAGCGGGGACAGCGGGGACAGCGGAAATGGTGGCAGCAGGACAGCAGGGACAGCGGGGACAGCGGAAATGGCAGCGGCAGGACAGCGGGGACAGCGGAAACGATGGCGGCAGGACAGTGGGGACAGCAGAGACTGCGGAAACGGCGGCGGCAGGACAGCGGGGACAGCGGAAACGGCGGAAACGGCGGCGGCAGGACAGCGGGGACAGCAGAAACGGCAGCGGCGGGCGGCGGGGGCAAGCAGCGGTGGTGGCGGCAGCGGCGGCAAGCAACAGCGGGGACAGGGGGCAAGCAGCGGGGGGCAAGCGGCGGTGGCGGCAGGGGCAGCGGCGGGGACCACGGAGGCCGAAAACCTCCGAAGGGTGGGGGCTGGTGGGTGGGTAGGGCTACATTCGATGTATAAGACGCACCCAAATTTTCACTCTCTTTTGGGGGGTAAAAAGGTGCGTCTTATACTCCGAAAAATACGGTACCTTAACTTTAACTCCAATGCTGACTTTCACTTCAGAAGTTACAAATTAACTGAGCTAACAAGCAACAAAATGGCGATTGAAGATTCAGAGGGTGTGGAAAGTGAAAGCTATAAAGTTTCATTTCGTTAGCAGCCCTCTGTATGGAAACGTCTGACTCTGAGGAATTCTTTTTTCTTTCTCTCTGACTTTGGAATAAAATAACAAATCTAACTCTAAAACCTAAATGGCTTTAAAACTTGGAAAGACTGTTTTTAATAAAGGACTTGGCCATTTGTCTGAAAATGTTTGAAAACGCCTGACTTTGATGAATTCTCTTCTCTCTCTGATCTTGGATTAAAACCAAAAGTTTAACCTGAAATTTTAAATGGCTTTTAAACCTGGAAAGACTGTTTTTAACAAAGGATTTGAGCACCTCCCTGTTTATACTTCAAGAATGCAACCTACTCCTTATTCTACACCCCCACAGACTTTAATACCTGAAAACTTATTTGATGCTTTAAAAGTTATGAAGAATGAACTTGTTATGGAATTTAACTCAAAAATTAATGAAATCAATGAAAAAATACAGGCTGTTTTAGAGGAGATTGATACTCTACACCAGCAACTGAGGAATGATATGATATTTGTACTTAAAGGACTGGTAGGAAATATGGAAATTTTGGAGCAGGACGTGGAAGAAATTAAACAGTCTGTGATAACCTTGGGTGAAGATATAGATAAGACTCAAAACAATATTGAAAACTTTGAAGCTGAGGTGCTAATGATTCAATATAGAAGTATGGAGTTTGCTTTAAGAATAAGAGGTGTAAAAGAGAAAAAACAAGAAGATCTAAAAGAAAGGATGGTGGAGGCATTTGTGCATACACTAGGAATGACAAAAGAGGAACTGGTTATGCAAATTGATAAAATATATCGTGTCAATTCTGGGATTGCTAAACAAAAACATCTGCCAAGAGATATCGTTATATATTTTACTACAAGGGCATTACGTAATGAAATTCTACAGGCGACTTTCAAGAATAAGTTGCAGGTAGATGGACAGGAAGTAATGACATTGAAAGAAATTCCTCCTAAAATGTTGAGAGCCAGAAAGGATTATGCCTTTCTGGTTGAAGAACTGAAAAAACAGCAAGTACAGTATAGATGGGAGGCTCCAACTGGGATAGTGGTGAGTCACCTGGAAAAGAGATATCGGCTCAATACGATATTGAAAGCTACTGATTTTTATGTAAAAGTGTTAAAGGCCGACATATCCAAAATTCCAGAAGGAAGAAGAATGAAGGAAGCAATAGAAGATGAGAGAGGAGAGTCATTGATAGTTGTTCAAACGGAAGGAGCTTTGATGAGTCAAGGTGATTTACAGAATCAGAGAGATGTTCATAATGTGGAAGAAGAGACAGAAGATCAGAGTCAGACTAGAGCAGAGCTGACAACTCAAAAAATTACCAAGCTACAAATGGCTGCAAGAGTTAGATCTAAAGTTCGACCGAGAAGAAGGAACGATTAGAATTTGGTCTTAGCATGGGAAGTTTTAGGCCAGATGGAGAGATGAATGAAAATTGATACTTCGCAGTAAGAAGATCCATTTACTATTGAGGAAATGACATTGATGGTTGTGTCTTCTCTTTGTCTTCCTATTTTCCTCTTTTTACTATTATATTTTAAAGATTATGAAATTACTAATTTGATATATTGGAATGTTAGGTTATCAATAATGTGTTTGATTTTTAGATTATGCTTAAAAGATTTTGAGTTATAAGGGGTTAAAGAATTAGAGAAATATTGGAATTAACAATTTGTTAGTATGTCTTAATTTTTATATTTATCGAAGAGGTATAGTGTCGGAAGAAGGGAGATCTATTTAGCATTGAGGAAATGATGTTGATGGTTGTGTAACTGAATGAAATGGTTAAAGAAAGATTTCTTCTTTCTTTTCTTTTTATTATTATATTTTAAAGATTATATAAATGAAAGATACATAGTGGAGTAAATCAACAGTCAGATATATTGAAATGTGAATTGATTAATAATATGCCTGATTTTTAGATTATGCTTAAAAGGTTTTGAGCAACAAGGAGTTAAAGATTTAGAGAAATTTTGAAATCAAGAATTTGTTAGTATAATTTAATCTTATTTTTACTGAATATTACACCCTGTGCTTTTTCTGGGAAGTCGGAGGGTGGGTGGGTGAGAGGGGGAGGATGGGGGGAAGGGGAGGGGGTTGGGGGGAAGGGGGGGAGAAAAAGAGAAAAATGTTTGTACTTTGTACTAATAAAACATTTTGGGGGAAAAAGAAGTTTGATTGAACTCGCGAGACGCTCTCTTTTAGAACACGCACCCCCTGCCCCATCTGCCACCCCCAAATTGTGCCTGAACATCTTACCAGTGTCTGGCAGCTCTACGCTTCTCTTTTTCGGCAGGTCTTTGCAGGGAAACTCCTTGAAATGTAAAGGAAAACTTATCGCGAGTCCGAGAAGTTGTTAATTGCTCGCACTCGTGATAAGTTTTTCTTTACATTTCAAGGAGTTTCCCTGCAAAGACCTGCCAAGAAAGAGAAGTGGTGAAGCTGCCAGATGCTGGTAAGATGTTTGGGCACAATCTGGGGGTGACAGGTGAGGCAGGGGATGGGGAGGGGCGGGCTGCGAGACACTCATCTTACCAGGGTCTGGCTTCTCTCCACCACTACTCTCTCTCGGCCGGTCTGTGCAGGGAAACTCTAAAAAAAACACTTCTGAACGAGCTGCCACCGACCGGAAAAATAACGTGAGTAATGGGCTCTCTCGCAGCACTTCTTCTCTCTCTTCTTCTCCTGAGTGGCAGCTGTGTGTCCAGAGATCGGCAGGCCAGATACGGTGAGCCGGAGGCACCACTGCCGCTCAGGAGAAGAAGAGAGAGAGGAGGCGCTGTCAGAGAGCACATTTCTCACGTTCTTCTCCTCCCAGGTGGCGGCAGCATGTTCAGTTGGTCTTTTGCAAAAGACGGGGGGGGGGGGGGGGAGAGAGACAGCCATGCATTCTCTTCCCAATGATGTTTTTAAACAGCCAAGCGCCGCTAGGAAGACTTTCAGCCAGTTGGAGCAACAGATAGACCCCGCTTTGCCTTCTGCAAACGCCCAACACCCAACTAAGTTCGGAGGAAAGGCGGAGTTTCCTGTCAGGCCGCATGAGCTCCAAAATCTTTGGAATTAACGGAGCCTGCGAGGCCATACCATAGTTTGCAGAAGGCAAAGTGGGGTCTGTCTGTCGCTCGACTGGCTGGCCAAAAAGTCTTCCTAGTGGCGCTTGGCTGTTTAAAAACATCATTGGGAAGAGAGTGCACGATTCTCTCTCTCCCCCCCTGCCTTCTGCAAACGATCAGTGCCCAACTATGGTATGGCCTTGCAGGCTCTGTTAAGATGACAGCGTTACCAGGACAAGTGTCTGGTAGGACGTGTGCCCTGCCCCGCCCCGCCAAGAGAGACGCACCACTTACTGGAGGTTTGACAACGCCGTGGTCTCTTGGCTTGTCTGTCTGCAAGGTTTTTTCCCCTAAACAGACTAGCCGAGAGACCACGGAACTGCCAAACCTTCAGTAAGTGGTGCATCTCGCGCCCCGCCCCGCCTACACCCTGAAAATAATAAGCCACCCCCCAAAAATAAGGCCAGGAGCATTTTTTGGGGGTAAAAAAATATAAGCCCCTGTTCTATTTTTGAGGAAACACGGTATACACACACACACAAACACACACACACACAAACACACACACACCTTTCTCATATGCTCATGCACACACATTCATCCATACTCCTGCCATTTCATTTCATTTCTTCCATGCATTCACAGAATGTAGAGGAAGAGTTAGAATGTATAACCTATTTGCATAGAATTAGAAATTCTATCCATACAAATTTTCTCATTACTGGAAGCTTCTGTAACTTTGCAACTTTATGTGAAGAGAGACAGTTTTATTCAATTTAGCTGAATATCCTCCCAGCCCCCTATCCCCGAATATATGTGATCTCATCCACCTTCATTAACTATTCTGTTTTTCAAAAGTTCTTTTATGCCACTCAAATACCCTAGGAATCCCATGTTATAAATCTGCAGGTCTTCTGACTACTTCAAAAACATTGCATATAACAACAACAACAACAACAACAACAACAACAACAACAACAACAACAATAATGGAACAATACCTGGAAACTACTGACCAATAACATGCTTGCCAACAACCTTCAAATTACTCACCAGGATAATTGCAGATAACATAATGGATTATTTGGAAAAAAATAACATCTTGCCAGTAGAGCAAAAAGGCAACAAAAGAAGGAGCAGGGGCACAAAAGATCAGCTCCTAATTGACAAAATGATACTAGAAAACTGTAAGAACAGAAAAATGAACTTGAATATGGTCTGGATTGATTACAAAAAAGTGTTCGACTCACTGCCACACAGCTGGATCATCAAATGCTTAGAAACAACTGGCATCAGCAAAAATATTACATCATTTACTGAAAAAGCGATGAAACAATGGAGAACTGAGTTGGTAGTAGGGAATGAGAACTACGGAATGGTTAATATCAAGAGAGGATTTTTTTCAGGGGGATTCACTTTCACCCCTCCTCTTCATCATCGCAATGATCCCGCTATCAGTAATCTTAAAAAAAACATGAAACTTGGCTACCAAACAGCCAAAGACGCTGAAAAAATTTCACATTTATTGCATATGGATTATTTGAAATTGTATGGAAAGTCAGAAATAGAAATCCAATCACTGACCAACACAGTCCGAATATTCAGCACAGATATCTCAATGCAGTTTGGCATGGAAAAATGTGCCACTGTATCTATGAAAAGGGGCAAAATCACTACTTGTGATGGAATTGAAATGCCCAATGGCCAATTAATTAAATGCAACCAAAATGAAGCCTACAAATACCTGGGCATTCTGCAGTTGGATAACATCAGACATGGAGAAGTGAAAACTATCGTCAGAAGAGAGTATACCAACAGAGTCGGGAAAATTTTGAAATCTAAATTAAATGGTGGAAACACTATCAAGGCCATGAATACCTGGGCAATACCAGTCATAAGATACACGGCTGGTATAATTAACTGGACACAAGTTGATTTGGACATTGGGACCGAAAAACCAGAAAACTAATGACAATGCACTACAGTTTACATCCACGTGGTGACACAGATAGACTTTACCTGCCCCGAAAATCAGGTGGCAGAGGACTATTATCAGGTGGCAGAGGACTATTACAAGTAAATTAAATTAAATTAAATTATAAAATCAAAAGCTAATTAGAAAGCTGCCAAGAGATTTAATGCATGGGCATTGTATCCCTCATACTAGCATGTATTACTGGAGATTTTCAATATAATCTCCTTCAGTCGTAGCCCGTGAAACTTCCAGAGATTGGTGACTGCCACTGCTTTGAACAGCCCTGCTAGAGCCTGTGGTTATTTCCTGTGACAATACTGAAGAGACACTTCCTTCGCTGTTCTCCCCATTTTCCTTCTCATCCTCTGGCATGTGTCACTGAAACCTGGCTGGGCCAGGAGGGGGGGGTTCCCCTTTCCGAGATGTGCCCGGACGGGTTTTCAGTTCAGCATCAGCCGCGACCCCAGGGAAGGGGTGGAGGAGTGGCTATTATAGCTCACCAGAACCTTTGCCCTCAAAGGAGCCCTGCCCCGGAGATTGTTGGGTGTGAGACGCTCCTTCTGAAGTTGGACTTAGGGGTTCAGGTGGGCCTTCTGCTAACGTACTTGCCTCCTAGCTGCGTTGCAAAGGCCCTGCCTGTTCTGCTCGAGGCGGTTGCGGGGCTGGCGATTGAGTTCCCCAGGTTGATGGTGCTGGGGGACTTTAATCTGCCATCACCCGGTGAAGCCTCGGGGGCAGTCCAGGAGTTCATGGCTTCCATGACAACCATGGACCTGACCCAAGTAGTTCAGGGTCCGACTCATGAGGGAGGTCACACGCTTGACCTTGTGTTTCTCTCGGGGCAGTGGAGAGATGATTTGAGGCTGAGGGGTTTAGTCACAGCACCCTTGTCGTGGTCAGATCATTTCCTTCTGAGGTTGGATTTCATGGCACCACTCCTCCACCGCAAGGAGGCGGGACCGATTAAGTGGTTCCGCCCCAGGCGCCTAATGGAACCCGAGGGATTCAAGAGGGAGCTTGGGGAAATACCTGAATCCCTGGTACACAATTCGTCTGAGGCCCTTGTTGCTACCTGGAACCAGGCGGGGGCGGGGGCCTTGGATCGTATTGCATCTTTGCGGCCTCTCCGTGGTAGCGGATCCAGGAGGGCTCCTTGGTTTACCAAGGAACTCCGGGAGATGAAGCGCCAAAAGAGACACCTAGAGCGACGATGGAGATCTAGTAAAGCTGAGTCTGACCGGACACTTTTAAGAACTTTCATTAAGTCTTACTTAGTGGCGATACGGGCGGCAAAATGTTCGCATTTTTCCGCCCTTATTGCGTTCGCTGACTCCCGCCCAGCCGCCCTGTTTAGGGTGACCCACTCCCTCCTTGCCAAGGAGGGAGGCGAAGATCACTTGCAGGGCAGAGCTGAGGAATTTTCTCAGTTTCTGGCGGATAAAGTCACTCAGATTCGGATAGACCTGGACTCCGATTGGGCAGTACAGGCAGAGATGACAGGGGCAGGCCTTAGTCCTGTTATATGGGAGGAGTTTGAACCGGTGACTCCTGATGATGTAGACAAGGCCCTAGGAGCAATGAGCTCCGCCACTTGTTCATTGGACCCGTGTCCCTCCTGACTGGTTTCGGCCACCAGGGAGGTCTCACGCGGCTGGCTCCAGGCATTGGTCAATGCTTCTCTGAGAGAGGGGTCCATCCCGCGGCCCTTAAAAGTTGCGGTGGTGAGGCCCCTCCTCAAGAAGACTTCCCTGGACCCGGCGGATTTAAAGAACTTCCGTCCGGTCTCCAACCTTCCCTTTGCGGGGAAGGTTGTAGAGAAAGTGGTGGCACTCCAACTCCTATGGCTGTTGGATGACACTGATTTTCTGGATCCCTTTCAATCGGGTTTCAGGCGTGGCTACAGTACGGAAACGTCTTTGGTCACCCTGATGGATGACCTCTGGCGAGCCCAGGATGGTGGTTATTCTTCCATCCTGGTGCTACTTGACCTCTCAGCGGCTTTCGATACCATTGACCATGGTATCCTTCTATGTTGTCTCGGCGAGGTGGGAGTGGGTGGCACTGTGCTACAGTGGTTCTCCTCCTACCTCTCTGATAGGACGCAGTCGGTGTTGACAGGGGGGCAGATGTCGAGCCCTAGGCCCCCTACTTTGTGGGGTGCCGCAGGGCTCGGTCCTCTCGCCCATCCTGTTTAACATCTACATGAAACCACTGGGTGAGATCATCCAACGACACGGGGTGAGGTATCAGCAGTATGCTGATGATACCCAGTTGTACATCTCCACCCCGTCTCAATTCAGGGAAGCCGTCGACATAATGTGCCGCTGCCTGGACGATGTTAGTGTCTGGATGGGGAGGAACCGGCTAAAGCTCAACCCTGACAAGACCGAGTGGCTATGGATATTGCCGCCCAAGGATTCTGTCAATTATCCCTCCTTGGTTCTTGGGGGAGAGAAATTAACTCCCTCAGAACAGGTTCGCAATTTGGGTGTCCTCCTAGACCCACAGCTAAAATTGGAGCAACATCTTTCAGCTGTGGCTAGGGGGACCTTTGCACAGATTCGCCTAGTGCACCAATTGCGACCCTTCTTGGAGAGGGAGGCTCTACTCACAGTCACCCACGCCCTTATCACCTCCTGGCTGGATTACTGCAATGGGCTCTACATGGGGCTACCCTTGAAGAGTATCCGGAGACTGCAATTGGTGCAAAATGCAGCTGCGCGAACTGTAGTGGGTGTGCCTAGGTACACCCATGTAACACCTATCCTCCGCCAGTTGCATTGGCTGCCCATTAGTCTCCGGATCCAATTTAAGGTATTGGTTTTGACCTTTAAAGCCCTACATGGCTCAGGGCCAGGCTACCTTTGGGACCGCATCCTGCCGCATACCTCCCTACGACCGGTTAGGTCCCACAGAGTTGGTCTCCTCCAGGTCCCATCGACCAAGCAATGCCGGTTGGCGGGGCCTAGGGGGAGAGCCTTCTCTGTGGGAGCTCTCTCCCTGTAGAACCAACTCCCTCCAGAGATCAGGGCCATCCCCACCCTGCTGGCCTTCCGTAAAGCAATAAAAACTTGGCTCTTCCGGCAGGCGGGGTGAAAGTGAGACCGAGCAGATTATACTTGGGTCTCCCCCCCCTTGTTATGAATGTTGGAGATTTTTTTAATTTTTATATCTTTTTAACTGTTATATGTTTTTATTTGTAATGGATTTGACATGCTGTGAGCCGCCCAGAGTCCCCCGGGAGTTGGGCGGCATACAAATCTATAAATTAAATTAAATTAAATTAAATTAAATTAAATTAAATTAAATTAAATTAAATTAAATTAAATTATTAAATAATTAAATTAAATTAAATTAAATTATTAAATTAAATTAAATTAAATTAAATTAAATTAAATTAAATTAAATTAAATTAAATTAAATTAAATTATTAAATTAAATTAAATTAAATTAAATTAAATTAAATTAAATTAAATTAAATTAAATTAAATTAAATTAAATTAAATTAAATTAAATTTAAATTAAATTAAATTAAATTAAATTAAATTAAATTAAATTAAATTAAATTAAAGCAAACAGTTGAAGAAGAAAAACATGCACTGGCGGATTATTTAAAGAAAGTCAAGAATATCTATTAATTGAAGTAAAGAACAAAAATCTACTAAAGGCCCAACAGGCGAAACAGAAAAAATGTGATAAAATCAAGAATGGAGAGTTGGCAAAATAAAGCATTACGTGGCCAATTTCTGGAAAAAATAAAAGACAAAGTGGACAGTGAAAAAACCTGATTATGGTTAACAACTGGTACTTTAAAGAAAGAAACAGAATCACTGGTCCTGGCTGCACAAGAACAGGCAATTCGCACAAATGCCATAAAGGCCAAAATTGATAAATCCTCAAATGATGCTAAATGCAGATTGTGCAAGGAAGCTGATGAAACTGTAGACCAGTGGTTCCCAAAGTGGGAGGGAGGGAGGAAAGAAGACAGACAGACAGAAAGAAAGATGGTAGGAAGGAAGGAAGACAGACAGAAAAAGAAAGGAGGGAGGGAAGGGAAGGGAGGGAAGAAGGAAAGAAAGAGAGAGAGAGAGAGAGAGAGAGAGAGAGAGAGAGAGAGAGAGAGAGAGAGAGAGAGAGAGAGAGAGAGAGAGAGAGAGAGAGAGAGAGAATTATGACCACAATTGAGCCTAACATTTTGGTTGCTAAACAAGAGCGTTGTTAAGTGAGTTTCACCACACTTTACAAATTGGCCACGCCCACCTGGTCACTGACCACTAAGCCACGCCCACCCGTGGGGGTGGGGTGGGGGTGGCGAGGAGGAGTTTGTAGCACCAAGTGGTGGACTGAAAAAGTTTGGGAACCACTGCTGTAGACCATGTGCTCAGCTGCTGCAAGAAAATTGCGCAGACTAATTACAAATTACGGCACAACTCTGTTGCACAAATGATCCATTGGAATTTATGCAAGAACTATAACATCCATACTGCTACAAACTGGTGGGAACACAAGCCTGAAAAAGTCACTGAAAATCAGATGGTCAAGATCTTGTGGGATTTTCGTATACAAACAGACAAGGTACTGATGCATAATATACCAGACATCACGCTGGTTGAGAAAAACAAGGTGACTATCATCAACATCGCAATACCAGGTGATAGCAAGGTCGATGAAAAGGAACATGAAAAAATCACAAAATACCAAGACTTAAAAATTGAAATTCAACTATTATGGCACAAACCAGCAGTGATAATTCCAGTGGTGATTGGAACACTGGGTGCTGCCCCAAAAGCCTGGAGTTATATTTAAAACAGCTCAAAATCGACAAAATCACCATCAGTCAAATGCAGAAAGCTGCACTGCTCGGTTCCGCACATATACTTCAAAAATACATTACGATGTCCTAGGCCCCTGGGTGGGGCTCGACTAGTAATCAATGCCAAATCCGGTGAAACAACTGGCCGCTGTGATACAATTGTGTAATAATAATAATAATAATAATAATAATAATAATAATAATAATAATAATAATAATAATAATAATAATAATAATAATAATAATAATAATAATAATAATAATAATAATAACAATAACAATAACAATAACAATAACAATAACAATAACAATAACAATAACAATAATAATAATTAATAAATCACATCCTCAGTGGCTGCAAGAAAATCGGACAGACGGACTACAAACAGAGGCACAACTATGTGGCCCAGATGCTTCATTGGAACCTGTGCCACAACTACCACCTACCAGTGGTAAAGAACTGGTGGGATCATAAACCTGAGAAAGTAGTTGAAAACAAACATGCCAAAATACTTTGGGACTTTCAAATTCAGACTGACAAGGTTTTGGAACATAATACACTGGACCTCACGATTGTGGAAAAGAAAAAAATGTGGATTATTGATGTCGCCATATCAGGTGACAGCCGAATTGATGAAAAACAACAAGAAAAACTTAACCGATATCAGGATCTTAAAATCGAATTACAATGACTCTGGCATAAACCAGTACAGGTGGTCCCAGTGGTAATCGGCACACTGGGTACTGTGCCAAAAGACCTTAGCTGGCATTTGAAAACAATAAACATTGACAAAATCACGATCTGTCAGTTGCAAAAGGCCACCATACGAAAATACATCACACAGTCCTAGACGCTTGGGAAGTGTTTGACTTGTGATATAGTGATACGAAATCCAGCATATAAATCTCGTTTGCTGTGTATTACTGTTTTTTGTGTATAACAACAACAACAACAACGAGTTGGAAGGGACCTTGGAGGTCTTCTAGTCCAACCCCCTGCTTAGGCAGGAAACTCTACATCACTTCAGACAAATGGTTATCCAACACCTTAAAAACTTCCAGTGTTGGAGCATTCACAACTTCTGGAGGCAAGCCGTTCCACTGATTAATTGTTCTAACTGTCAGGAAATTTCTCCTTAGTTCTAAGTTGCTTCTCTCCTTGTTTAGTTTCCACCCATTGCTTCTTGTTCTACTCTCAGGTGCTTTGGAGAATAGTTTGACTCCCTCTTCTTTGTGGCAACCCCTGAGATATTGGAACACTACTATCATGTCTCCCCTGGTCCTTCTTTTCATTAAACTAGACACACCCAGTTCCTGCAACCGTTCTTCATGTTTTAGCCTCCAGTCCCCTAATCATCTTTGTTGCTCTTCTCTGCACTCTTTCCAGAGTCTCAACATCCCTTTTACATCGTGGTGACCAAAACTGAATGCAGTATTCCAAGTGTGGCCTTACCTAAGGTGACCAGACGTCCTGCTTTTGGCGGGACAGTCCCGCTTTTTAATAATTTGTCCCGCATCCCATGGCGTTTCAAAAAAGTCCTGCCAAGCAAGTGCAGCACGGAAGCCGCTGGTGGCCGGGTTGGCAGCAGCCCCCCGGGCGGGTATAGGGCCAGGCCTGCGCTTGGAAGGGGCCGCCGCTCTCACTGCTCTCCCTCCCTGCCTGGCTGCAGAGTCCGCCTGCCCTCCCAAAGCAGCGCTGCCGCAGTTCACTTTTGTTTCGTGGCGGGAGAAGGAAGAAAGCAGGCAGCGAGAGCGGAAGCCTCTTCCAAGCACAGGCCTGGCCCTCTCCCCACATGGAGGGCTGCTACCCGGCTGGCTGGCAGCGGCTTTTGCAATGGAGGCAGCACGCGGCTGTGAAGAACCTTCACCACCCGCCCTCCCAGAGCACCACAGCCGCGGTTTGCCATGGCCGGGGCTCGCCTCTGTTGCGTCTGGCCTGGAGAGGGACAGCGGCAGGAGAAGGAAGAAAGCAAACCGTGGCTGTGGTGCTCCGGGAGGGCAGGTGGTGAGGGTTCTTCACAGCCACGTGCTGCCTGCATTGCAGAAGCCGCCGCCAGCCAGCCGGGCAGCAGCCCTTCGTGTGAGGAGAGGGCCAGGCCTGCGCTTGGAAGAGGCTGCCGCTCTCGCTGCCTGCTTTCTTCCTTCTCCCGCCGCGAAACAAAAGTGAACTGCTTCGGGAGGGCAGGCGGACTCTGCAGCCAGGCAGGGAGGGAGAGCAGTGAGAGCGGCGGTAAGGGCTGCGATTAAGGGGGGGTTGGGGGGGTGCACACAGCTGCAGCAAAGCAATCCTGGATTTGTGTCTCCACCTTTATTCACGTGGATGGGCTGCGGGATAAGAGAGACGGACCCCTCCCGTCTTGCTCCCCTAGAAACCCCTCCCCCCGTCAATGGTGTCCCGCTTTACAAAAATTAAAATCTGGTCACCTTAGCCTTACCAAGGCATTATAAAGTGGTATTAACACTTCGCGTGATCTTGATTCTATCCCTATGTTAATGCAGCCTAGAACTGTGTTAGCTTTTTGGGCAGCTGCTGCACACTGCTGGCTCATATTTAAATGGTTGTCCACTAGGACTCCAAGATCTCTCTCACAGTTACTACTGTTGAGCAAAGTACCTTATACTGTACCTGTGCATTTTGTTTTTCTTGCCTAACAGTCTAAAATATAACAATCTAAAATATAGAAATGACTAATTAAGGAGAAAAAGATCCTTTATACTGATGCAAAGGCATTCTTTTTTGTGCATCTAACATATTTCACAAGTGAAACTGGTTGAAATTGAATCTTGTATTTGAAGATTGACAAAGTTTTAATATTCCAAAGATAGTGTCTTCAGATGGTGCCATCTGTCTCATTATATTGGTGTGCATATTATAGACATCTAAAATGTCTGTTGTTCTGGCTTATAACTGGTTTCTCATGCCAGATGCTAAAGTGATTGTATTTGGCTTCACTGAGCAAATCAAGGAACTACAGAATTTACCTTCCTAAGTCCCAGAGTTAGAATGAGAAACTTTGAGCCTCCTTTTATAAAATGGATGTGTGCCAATTTTGTCATATGAAATGCTGACATATCTGACAGGTTGACTGATTATTCCAACTTCACGGAAGGAAAAAAAAGACTTCTATTTAAATTATTTATTTGGTGTCTAATTACATAGTTGAGCATAAATTTTGCTTAATTTTTACATTTACTAAGTTACATAAAGTACAAAATTTGCATAATTCACTTGCTGGTTTTGATTTTTTTAATTTAAAGAAAAGCAGGTTCATATTGAAAAGTAATTTATTGCCAATATCAAGGGAAAAAGCCATTTTTAAATTCATGTTAGCCAGCAATACAAGAGTCTGCTTCCTTACACATTTTACTTGTGGATCTGCACTCCTTTTGTAATTCATTGGAGCAAAGGAAGCTGCATTTTATTGTTAGATAAGTTAATGATTCATCCAGTACAGCAATCTCCACTGATAGACAGCAGTTTTTCATGGTATCAAACATAGGTTTTCCCAACTCTGTCTGAGAAATCAGTAATTAAATTTGGAACATTCTGAACAGCGGTGGGTTACTCCCGGTTTGGCCCGGTTCAGCAAACCGGTAGCGGCAGCAGCGGGAGGCTCCGTCCACCCACCCGGAACGCTTCTGCGCATGCGCAGAAGCATCACGCACACACGAGCGAACCGGTAGCGACAGGATTTAGAACCCACTACTGGTTCTGAATGTAAATATTATAAATTGTATTCTGAATATATTAATCAATTATTTAGTTTAATATCGGAATATATCAGTTCATTGAATATCAGCTACATATAAGATCTTTCTATAAGCTGTTACGGTTATATCCCTCTGTACACTGTAAATGGTTCAGATAATATCATTTGATTGATATTTCAGTCAAGCCTTTTCATACATGCTTTTATTAATAATACTAATACAAAATTTATAGAAAACAGAAAAACTCTGCTAACATTATTTTAGCTAACATGCAAACAAATCAGAACTGTGAATAACATAAATATTAATAAACTGTCTCACTCTTAATATATAATGTATGAAAGATAACGTAGCTGCTTGTAGAACTGATTTTTCCCCATGAAGTTGGCATTATGTGTTTGACAGATTGAATTTCTCAAGATGTATTGATAGGTTGGCAAACGAAATCGTTTAGTTACCACTTTGGTGTTATGGAGAGTCAATTTAAATTAAATTATGTGACTTGATAACAAATCATATTTTTAAAATATATTTTTCTATTTCTTTATTATATAGTCATTTGTATAATTTATAAGGATTGTATACCAGGGATCATTATAAGGGAGACCTATAACTGGGCTTCAGTCACTGATGAATAAAAAACAGGTTTGCTGAACCGGGCCAAACCGGGAGTAACCCACCGCTATTCAAGATTCACATTATTGTATGGTTTTTACAGTTTGTACCTGCAAGTAAGGAAAGGACAACTTTTTAAAACAGCCAGACATGCAAACTTGTATATCAAACTACCATGTTGTCAATAAGGAATGTGCCTATTATGCTCCTATATTATATATAATAATACCTATGTTTCCTTTCTGTTGCTTTTCATTCTTATCAGTTTAAGCGATAAGTAATTTCTTTCTCAGCTGAGTCTTTTTATTGAAGTGCAAGTGTGTTCAAGCTCTCTTTGATTAATAGCATTGCGGTTTTTGCTCTTGGCATGCATGGATGCAAAAGTCTCATTGTAATCTGCTAATTTTGGATGGATAAATTATATTTGGACCCTCTCTATTTTTTTAGGTTTTTTTTAAAATGTCATTTTTGCGACAAAGTTATTTCTTGTGTATCTCTAGGACTGCCTATCCTTATATGATTCTGCTTGGTCACAGAGAAACAACACCCATCTGGAGGACTGTGGTGATACTCACTGTTCTATAACTATCTACTTTATGATTACTGGACTCTATTGTGAGAATAAGGAAGACCTTTAAGTAAAGTAAAGTGACTTTTGATTTTTGGAAAGCTTCCTGGACTACTTAAATGGAACAGATTAATAATCCTGAGATGTAAAGAACTATAGTTATTGAACTTTCTGAGGAGCAACATTGGACCTGAATATATTGTTTTTGGACTATTGAGTAAGAGTGGGACTTACTAAAATAAGACAAGATGCTCCTTCAGGGGGAAATGAGTGAGATTTCAAAAGAAATGGCTTTGATGTTTTAAAGCATTAGGGATACTATGACAAAGAATCCAGAGAGAGATGAAGAACCTAATGCAAGGCATAAATGGGAAAATAGAAAATATCCTACAACTGATAATGAATGAAGATCAAAGAGTCCAGGAAAGAGAGGAGACAACAGAAACAATGGAGGAAAAGACAGAACAGACAAATCAGCAAAATAAAACGAGATGAGAAGGAGAAGACGATAAAGATAATAATGACTGATGAAATAAACCAGGGGGAAAGTATTTTAAGAGATTTAAAAATGGAATCAGATAAACTGGAAGATACTTTTGAAAAGGAGATTAGGACTTGGGTGGACACTCTGGAGACCTGGCAGCTTAGGAAGATAGAGATGGGAGAAAGATTCAGACTGAATGGTGAAGACGCAGATGTTGATAGAGACAAAGATCTAAGAGAGGAGTATGGGAGGCAAGCTAAAAAACAAATAAGAATTGGAGTATTAAAACAGACAAGAGAAGATTGATAGAAAGGATTTTTTCCCTAATATAATGATGACCTGATTAAAAACTAGAATAGAGGTAGAAATAAGAATGCACACTTTTATATAAAGCAATAGTTAGATGGAAAGATTGGAGGTTGAAAGATGGTATTATTATGTATGTTTAAATAATATGATGATTTATACTAGAATGGTTTATTGAAACATTGAACAACCAAATAATGAAGGACTATGTCTTAATATAAACATGTGTCTTAACACTATGATTAGTTATGGTGGCCTGTCTAGAAGCAAAAATATAGGTAGAAATAAGAAACAGGGAATAGTTATTATATATTTTATATATTTTATATATAATAAAATATAAGCAATAACTAGATGGAAAGACTAGAGGCTGAAAGATGGTATTACTATGTAAATAATATCATTGGCATTAAAATGGAACATTGAAATATTGAATCACTACTTTAAAGCAAATGTATATTAATACTAGGATTACATAAATTGGATTAATGTAACAAATATTATTAATATTATTATCACTACTTGTATCAAAATGAATTATACTCTAAGGCCACATTGTTCATGTATTGATATTGATGTATATTTAAAAATAAACATCCAATAAAACTTTTAAAAAATAGATTGTTTGTCTCTGCAAATATAAAGATTGTTTCCAACATTCCAGTTTGTAATGTTTTACACTGCCACATTGGCTTTCAGCTCCATGTAATTACAGCAACAAATGTGAATATTTTTATTATTATATATATATACACACAACAGTGTGAAATCATAACTGCCAATTCTTTAGCTGGGATAGTCCTTTATTTGCATCAAGTTCCTAAGGGTCGCAAAATGTTGTAATTTATCAGTGTAGTATATAGATGGATCCAAGCAATATGGAGGTAGTTGACAGATGAAAATGTTTTCAATGTGCAGAGTTTCTAAGTGCCATCAATATTTTTCGTGTGGCATCCAGTATACCAATAACCATTAGGACCATAATCTTTCAGTTTCAATTATCAGATCTTGAAACTTTCTAAATATGGTGTATTATGAGTCAAATCTTTATCAGCTTGTATTTGGAAATCCAACAATATTTTAACCTGCTAGTTTTCAAATTTTTTAAAAAAACTATATCTTCCTATCTTTCATTACTGGCACATGAAAATTTATAGATGATTCAGTGAATTGTTTTAGATACATTGTTATGTCAAAACACAAACTGAGCAATGTGGTATATGCAGTGCAATGCAGTAAGCCATGTGCAGATCTGTACATTGGGGATACAAAACAACCACTTCATAAACACATGGCACAACATAGGAGAACAAACCCATTAGGACAAGATTCAGCAGTCCATCTGCATTTAAAAGATAAAGGCCACTCTTTTGAAGACAGCAAAGTTGACATTTTGGACCGCTGGTTTGAAAGGGGTTAAAGAGGCCATCCATGTCAAAATTGAACAGCCCTTTCTCAACAGAGGGGGAGGTATATGACATCATCTATCTCCAGTCTACAACACAGTCCTTTCAGCAGTTCCAAGAAGGCTCCACAGCCATTTGCACTACTCATATGACTCTGAGGACACAGATAAACTTCCAAGTAACCTCAATGACTCTCTAAAATAATGCAAATGACCAGCTGTCAACAAGGAATATAAATCCTTCCATTCCCCACCATCCAGTCAGAGCTGAAGAAGCTTCTTGGATGACAAGCAAAACATCTTCAAAGAAAAACATCTTTTAGAGAGTTATTGAAGCTACTTGGAAGTTTATCTGTGTCACCTGAGTAGTGCAAATGGCTGTGGAGCCTTCTTGGAACTGCTGAAAGGACTGTGTTGTAGACTGGAGATAGATGATGTCATATCCCTCCCCCTCCATTAAGAAAGTCCAGTTGGGACTTCCGGTTGGCTCCGCAAGCTTCGAAGACGCTCCTCGTCAGGCGCCTGATCTTGGGTTCCATCAAGCCACCAGAACAGCTGTCTGGCGGCTTGAAAATCTTCTCCCCGGGCATAGGGGAGAGATGAGAGCTGACGGGTGAGGGTAGAGCCCCCCTAGTGCCCCAGGAGAAAATCTGGGGCGCGAAGGGTGAGGGCTCCCTAGCAGCCTGTCACTCACTCTGGGACCTGGGACGTCTCCACTTTTGCGGAGCAAGAAGCCGCGTCCAATTCTGCCTTCAATATGTGATTTTTAACATCAAGATTTACAGCAGACAGAAAAAGCCAGGAGACTCGGTTGGCAAGTATTTAAACTTAACTCCAATGTTGATTCTCACTTCGGAAGTGACAAACTAATTGAGTTAATGAGCAACAAAATGGCGATTGAAGTTTCAAAGGGCATGAAAAGTGAAAGTTAAAAGGAAAGTTTAGTTTCGCTAGCAGCCCTCTGTATGAAAATGCCTGACTTTGATGAACTTTCTCTTTTCTTTCTGACTTCAGAGTAAAATAAAAAGTCTAATTTTAAATTCTAAATGGCCTCAAAATCTGGAAAGACTGTTTTTAACAAAGGATTTTATAGTCCTCCTGCTCATATTTCAAGAATGCAACCTATTGTTTATTCAACACCCCCACAGACTTTAACATTTGGAATGTTACAAGAAGCCTTAAAAGCCATGAAGTGTGAACTTCTTACGGAGTTTAATCTAAAAATTAATGAAATTAATGAAAAAATACAGGCTGTTTCAAAGGAGATTGTAACTCGGAACCAGCAACTAAGGGAAGATATGCTATTGGTATTTAAAGGACTGGTAGAAAATATTGAAATTTTGGAAGAGGAGGTGGAAGAAATTAAACAATCTGTGACAACTTTGGGTGACGATATAGAAGAGACTCAAAATAAAATTGAAAAGTATGAAGCTGAGGTGATGATGATTCAATATAGAAATATGGAGTTTGCTTTAAGAGTAAGAGGTGTAAAGGAGAACAAACGAGAAAACCTAAAAGAAATGATGTTGGAGGCATTTGTGCAAACGTTAGGGGTGACAAAAGAGGAATTGGGTATGCAGATTGATAAGATATATCGTGCCAATTCTTGGGTGGCTAAACAGAAACATCTGCCAAGAGATATTGTAATATATTTTACTACAAGGACATTACGTAATGAAATCTCACAGGCGACTTTTAAGAACAAGCTTCAAGTAGATGGACAGGAGGTGATGACAATGAAAGAAATTCCTCCCAAAATGTTGAGAGCCAGAAAGGATTACATCTTTCTGGTGGATGAATTGAAAAAACAGCAAATAAAGTATAGATGGGAAGCTCCAGCTGGTATAGCTATAGCGGTGATACATCTGGGAAAGAGATATCGGCTTAATACGATATGGAAAGCAAGAGGTTTTTATGTAAAAGTGCTAAAGGCCGAGATATCCAAAATACCAGAAGGAAGAAGAATGAAAGAAGTAATGGAAGGAGAGAGAGAAGAGTCGTCGACAGTAATTCAAATGGGAGGAGCTTTGATGAGTCAAGGTGATTTACAGAACCAGAGTGATGTTCATAATTTGGATGTATTTGATATACAAGAAGAGATAAAGGATCAGAGTCAGACCAGAGCAGCGGCTATATGTAAGGAAGAATCAAGACAACAACAATTCAAGTTGACAACTCAAGAAATTACTAAACTACAAATGGGTGGAAGAGTTAGATCTAAAGGTCGAATTAGAAGAAGAAACAACTAGAATTTGGTTTCAGTATGGGTAGTCGTAGGCCAGATGGAGAGAAGATCAAAAATTGGTATTTTGCAGTAAGATGACAATTTGACAATACATATAAAAGATAACAGTTAAATGTATATAGAAGGTTGTATAATGTGTTAATGGAACTAAATTTAGAAACTGAGTTTAAGGATTGTATGAAAATGGGGTTAAAATAGTGGAGAAATTATAAGGATGGAAATATGGGAAAAGCTAAATCTATAATTTAAATGTTGGTGATGTGAAGATGTTATGTATTTTTGTATATGATGGTTATGTTAAAAAAAAAGAAAAGAAAAGAAAATTAAGGCTTTTTTGATAAAAATATTATGGACTATTCAAAATATTTTATAGAAAAGACCAAGCTTATAACACAGTTTTTTTTGTTGGGAACAACTATGGACTGTACTGTAATAGTAATTAAGTTGATTTTAAATGCCAGAATATTGGATGTATAGTGTTGGAAGAAGGAAGATTCATCTATTATCAAGGAATTGACGCTGATGGTTGTGCATCTGGCCAAGATGGCGAAAAAAAAGTTTTTTCTTTTTTCTCTTTTTATTATTATATTTTAAAGATTCTTTAAATGAAAGATATATAGTGGAATGGACTAGAGATGATACATGTTAAAAAAAAATTGTTTGATTACTCTTAAAAGGCTTTGAGTTATACGGAATTAAAGATCTAGATTAATTGTGAAATTAATAATTTGATATATTGGAATGTTAGTTTATTAATGATATATGCCTAATTTTTTAGATTATGTTTAAAAGGTTTTGAATAACAAGGAGTTAAAGAATTAGAGAAATTTTGAAATCAATAATCTGTTAGTATATTTTAATTTTATGTTTATTAAATACTATACTCTGTGCTTTTTCTGGGAAGTCGGGGGGGGGAGGAGGAAGGGTAAGGGGGGGAGGGGTTTGGGGGGAAGGGGGGGAGAACAGAGAAAAATGTTTATACTTTCTCCTAATAAAACTTTTTGAATTAAAAAAAAAGAGTCCAGATGACTCTTTGGGACAACCATGACCTGGATGACTGAGAATCTCCATAGACATCTTTATTGGATCTACAGAAAAATCATTCCTTATTAAAATTAGGCTTATGTATGAATTGATATAAAAATAATTTTCATTAATACAAAGCAAGAGCACAGAAAAGGAAACAATATCAGGCATATTAAATACTGACATTTCACCATCTCCAAAATGCACAGATGAGGCCATCAGCTGCAGCAGGTGCTGGAGAGATACATGACAGCTCAAACACAGAATTGTTCCAAATCATCTGTGAGGGTCTATTATCTGGCAGTGATGGAGCCAACAGAAACTAATTAAAATAATGCTTTTCATTAGGAAATGACAAAGTGCCAATTATTCATGCCTCCCATGATGATGATAGTGATTCACATATGACAATTTGCACTATTTGACTATATCTAAATTACACTATAATTGTGTACATTAACAAACTACTGCTATGAAGAGTTCAATTGTTCTCCACTCTATTATCTTTGCTATCCTTCTAAGTAGATCACTCCTTGTTTGTATTCAAACTAAGCCAGTTTGTGAAAATAGTACTGTTATTGAACTAGATGCAATGTGAATAGTTTGGTGTGCATTGTCTGTGTTTGTTAAATTTATTTCTTGCCTATCTCGCCATCGAGATAGGCCATCGCCATGTTGTATATACCCGGTATACAACAATTAAAAGGAAGCAAAGAAAAGTGTGTAAATAAAACAGAAGTAAAATAATACAACAAAAAGGAAACAATGCAAAAGAAAACAAGAAAAATAAATCAATATGATAACAAAAAGAGGCCCTCTCTGCTAGCATGAGTAGGACAGACTTGTCCTAGTAGAATGAGATGGTTTATCAGTTAGCCTGGACATATAGCATTAAGGGCTTTAAAGGTCATAACCAACACCATGAACTGCACTCAGAAGCAGACTGATAGCCAGTGAAGTTTGCAGAGCTGAAGTATAATATAGTGCTATCCAAGACGCCCCAAAGCCTGCTCTTGGTGGCACACACTGCACCAACTGATGCTTCCGAATGGAAAGGATAGTCCCATGCATTGCAGTAGTCTAGATGAGAGATGATGAGGGCTTGAGTAACTGAGTCCAGGAAGTTGTGATCCAGGAAAGGTTGCAGCAGATGCACAAACTGGGACTGTGGAATAGCTCCTGTAGTCACACCCATCACCTGCTCTTTGAGAAGGAGACTTTAGTCCAGGAGAATTCCTAAGTTGCAAACTGGGTCTTGCTAGGTTTCAGTCATAGTCCATTGTTCCTCACCCAGGCTCTATGGTAGGGGTGTCAAACTTGCATCATCATGTTTTCATGTGATGTATCACAACTTTTTTCCCCTTTGCTAAAATGGGGGTGGTTGTGGCCAGTGTGTGATGCATCTGGCCTGCGGGCCGCGAATTTGATACCCTGCTCTATGGCCTCCAGGCATTATGACAGGACAGAGACAACATCACCTTGGTCATCAGATGTAGTAATGTAGAGCTGTCCCTAGCATATTCATATCTTAACCCATGGTAACAGATTGTCTCATCCAACCACTTCATGTAGATGTTAAACAACACAGAATACCAAACCCTGTGAGACATTGCAACTGAGTGGTTGGGAGTTGGATCTCTCACTCCCTATCAACACTGACTGGGACTGATCTTGGACAAAGGAGCCCAGCCTCAGTTCATATAGCCAGCTCAGAAGGATGCTATGATTGATGGTATTGAAAGCTCCTGAGAGGTCAAGAGTGAGAATGGTTGCACTACTCCTAACCCGCCTAGGACTAGAGATTGTCCTGAGTGTGATCAAGACTGTCTCTGTCCCATAGCTGGATCTGAATCCTGAGTGAAAGTCCAGGAAATCTGTTTCATCCAGGGCCCCGGAGCTGCTAAGCAACAATCTTTTCCAAATCTTCCTCAAAAAAGGAAGATGGACGGTTGGATGTTTTTTTTTAAGGAGAGGACAAAGCAGGGGCTCCTTGCATTGAAGAATTTATCACTGCATGAACCCACCTATTAGTCACCATCCTGGTGGCTTTCACTAGCCTGGAGGGATAAGGGTCCAACAGGGTCAAACTGTTCCCAAATTACTGGACAAGGTTTCTCCCTAGGCATCTCCCCAGGATGTGCCCCACACAAGACTTATAACTGAGAATGAATCCAAGCAAATTTTATCCAACAGATAATCAACAATTTCTTCTGCAGAGCCCTGAAGATAATCATCCAAATCCACTGGCCAGAACAGAGTCAGTGGGTGACACTATGCACATGCAATAAGAGCAGAAAAATCAAATTCTCTTACCATTTTAGTCATGAGATAGGCCTTAATAGCAGTTCTAAGATGTGTCCAGTCAGTGTCATCCTTCGTTTTCCTCAAACGGCACTCTGGACATATCCTAATCCATTTCAGAACCCTCAATTTCTCTCTGAAATCATTGGGAATGATGGGAGTGAAGGGTTGCAAGAAGTTACATAGGCACAATCCTGTCCAGAGGCTCAGCTGTTCTTTTGTTCCAGGCTGTCACTAAGATTTTGGCAGGACTGTGTAATAAATCCTTCATGATATCCCCCCATTTCTCCTGGAACCCAATTGGCTCTATGAAGCACCAGGGGTGACCACTCTAATGGCTCCCCTCTCCCTGGAGGGGTATGGTATAAAAGGGTCTCAGAGCTATCAGGGTGTGATTTGACCATGACCAGGGGGTAATGTAGAATTCCCTACATTACTGTATGTCGATATTCTTTCAATACGAATATTAGATCTGGTATGCACATACCGTATTTTTCGGAGTATAAGACGCACCGGAGTATAAGACGCACCTTAGTTTTTGGGGAGGAAAATAGGGGAAAACAATCTGCCTACCAGGTATTCATCTGGCTAGCATCCTTAGTCTGGTCAGCTTCAGCACATTATTTTATCCCCTGGTTAGGACTTTAAAAAACCTTCTTCTGAGAGAGTAACAATGAAAGAGCCTGCAAGCCAGTAAGAGCTGGGAAGATCGTTAGCACCTAGTTAGGGCTGGAAAAAAACTTCTTTGGAGCAAGTAGAGTAATGAAAAAAAACCCTGCAAAGACTTAGGGCTGGAAAAACCTTCTTCTGAGAGAATAACAATGAAAGAGCCTGCAAGCCGGTAAGAGCTGGGAAGATAGTTAGCACCTGGTTAGGGCTAGAAAAAAACTTATTCGGAGCAGCTTCAGCACATTATTTTATCCCCTGGTTAGGACTTTAAAAAACCTTCTTCTGAGAGAGTAACAATGAAAGAGCCTGCAAGCCAGTAAGAGCTGGGAAGATCGTTAGCACCTAGTTAGGGCTGGAAAACAACTTCTTTGGAGCAAGTAGAGTAATGAAAAAAAAATCCTGCAAAGACTTAGGGCTGGAAAAACCTTCTTCTGAGAGAATAACAATGAAAGAGCCTGCAAGCCGGTAAGAGCTGGGAAGATAGTTAGCACCTGGTTAGGGCTAGAAAAAAACTTATTCGGAGCAGCTTCAGCACATTATTTTATCCCCTGGTTAGGACTTTAAAAAACCTTCTTCTGAGAGAGTAACAATGAAAGAGCCTGCAAGCCAGTAAGAGCTGGGAAGATCGTTAGCACCTAGTTAGGGCTGGAAAACAACTTCTTTGGAGCAAGTAGAGTAATGAAAAAAAAATCCTGCAAAGACTTAGGGCTGGAAAAACCTTCTTCTGAGAGAATAACAATGAAAGAGTCTGCAAGCCGGTAAGAGCTGGGAAGATAGTTAGCACCTAGTTAGGGCTAGAAAAAAACTTACTCGGAGTAAGTAGAGCAATGAAAAAAAATTCTGCAAAAACTTAGGGCTGGAAAAACATTCTTTGGAGAGAGTAACAATGAAAAAGCCTGCAAGGTAAGAGCTGGGAAGATCTGTTAGCACCTAGTTAGGGCTGGAAAAAAAGCTGCATTCGAAGTATAAGACGCACCCAAATGTTCAGCCACTTTTAGGGAGGAAAAAGGTGCGTCTTATACTCCGAAAAATACCGTATGTCTTTTTGGTTCCATTTTGAAGGGTACTTTGATCTGTTGTTAGGTTCCCCGAGTATTGGGCAGCCACTTTAATCCAATTAAATATGTTTATACAATTAAGAGACTGCTATCAAACTAAAGGAAGACTTTGGTTAATAGCTAGAAATTTAGGTTGAGTATGATGTTACCCATATAGCTGTATTCCTCAGCCATTTAACTTTGTAAAAAACAAGTTAGAAAATGTATAATATTTAGTGTCCTTCAACATGTGATGCCATGCATGGGATATGCCTCCTGAAGTTTGGAGGGGGGAGGGAAAGTCCTCTTACTTAAGTTGGAAAACTTGCTGCATCTGTCATATAAGCTTTATCACAATATTCTCCATAGCTTTTAAAGAGTGAAAAATCTAGCTTGAAAAATTGCCCACAAAATGAAACAATAGAGGATTCATTAAATTGAATATCCTTTCATTGCAAGTGCTTTTTAAATTCATGTTGAAATAACATTCAACACACCTTTGTATGCAATTACATCCCACTTCTGCAAATGATAAGTTATTTAGGTTACTATAAGGTAAGGGGGAAGAGAGCAAGGAAGGAAAAGGAAGAGGGGGAGGAAGAAGAATGAAGAATGAAGAGGGAAAGAAAAAGAAAAGGGAAAAAGGAAAAAAGGATCCATCCCCCCAGCCCCCGCCAAGCCACCATAGGCATCCCCAACAGGAGCAACATTGAGCTGGCCACGCGCATCCCAGCCACACACACCCCGGCCCCCTAAGTTCAACCACAACCCTGATGAAGTACTCAATGAAATCAAGTGTGATACCCCCAGTATAGCTATGTAATATGTATGTATGCAAATGACTTTTTGGTTCCATTTTGTAGGGTACAACATACACACATACACAGTGCTGCAAATAGTACACTTAAGCAACTACAGTATAAAGTACAGTGCAGTCTTCTGGATGTATATTATCCAAAACAGGGTTTGTATAAAGGAATCAATCATTCTATTGCGATGTCTGTTTAGCCCAGTGTGAACCAAGATGGACGTTTCCTGTTTCTTTCGATAATTCGCTTGCCTTCATCTTCAATTCTGGGTTTTTCTCCTGTATAGAGCACAACACTTTCTACAGTGGGAGCCTTATGTGGTCCATTTTCCAATAATCTAATTTGATTTTTTATGGCATAGGTTTCCTGTTTAACTTTTTCATAACAATAGCCACAAAGAACATGCTTCTCTTTCAGGTTGCCACATTCAGGACAAATATCTATGTTTTTCTAAAAGAAAAAAAGAGTCTTTAAGATGCAGTGGTGAGAGAATATTTAATTATTTATAAAAATTCTGAACTTTTTTCATTAATGTAACAAAGTGGAGTACAAAATGGGATTAAACAACGTATCAAAATAATAAAACCAACACAGCAAAAATAGTATTACGCAAAGCTATGTAGAAATCAAAGTATATCTCCAAATTAATATTTTAGTATTTAGTAGGGACAGACAATATTTGAAGGGTTGAATCTGGATCTCAGACCCTTGATGTGCTACGGGGCTGCAGGAGGCTGTGTGGTCAAGACACAGGAGTAAATTTATTTTAGCCTGTTTTTTCCACTTTTGGGCACAGCATGTGAAGAGCAGCATGATGCTTCTGAAAGGCAATTTGCTCTACCTCAACTTTTAAACTTTACAAGGTCAGAAATTCAAGGGTGGGTGTAAAGTGATTCATTTGCCAGGAATTTCCCGTTTCTACTTTTTTAAAAAAACAGCCTGAAACAAGGCAGGTAATAGTTTCGCTTTGGGAAAGAACAGAAAAAGCAACAGGCAAAGAAACAAACAGATGAAAGGAGATCAAGCACCAAAGCCGAAGCTGGCTTGACTAGCAAATTCGCATAGAGTTCATAAGAAAGTCGTTTTCTAAAAAGCCTTCAATTCCCTCCTTGGACTGAGCAACGCAAGCATCTCCAACGAGTAGCTTGAAGATGACCGTGGAAATTTTCCACTGAGCTCTTGAGGGCTATGGTGATGAACAGCACATTAGAAACCTTACCCCATGGCCCTGTGTGGCCACCAAGTTGCCCCCAACAGCTCCGGAGAAAATGACGGAGTTTGGAGAAAGGGGATGAAAGCACCAACACGGCATCCATACCCCTTACTTTCCCGACACCTCTCGCGGCTCCGCCCACAGGTTTTCTACGAAATCCACGTGGGTAGCCACCGCAAGGAATCCTGGGAAATCGAGTCAAACTACCCGCATCGGTCAGGTCACTGTCACACGTCTTTGGTGAACTACCGTTCTCATGCGAGTTTTGACTTTCAAACTGCACCAGAGGCTGCCCCTGAGAGCACCTGTAGGCCATCTCGCAGATTCACTATAATTAACGGCACTCCTAGAAATTCAGGCCATGTGCTGCTTTCGGGAATTATCCGGCGAACTCCATTTGTCATAAAACTGCGGAAATCACGTGCAAGAAAGGTTTCTTTCTCTGCGCACGGGTAAAGCTCCCAGCGCACGCAGCTGCAGTTAGCCAGAGCCGGCTGTGAGTATCGGTGATACGAGTTAAAATGGCGGAATGTAGCTATAGTTCTTCTCTCACCACTTTCGAGTAGGGGCTTACTTTGAGGCAAACGGTTTGAATGGCCAGCGTGCCCTTCGTGGGCTGCTCTGATAAGAATAGAATTTATGAAATGTACTCATATATAAAGTTTTAGCCAAAATCTTTATAGTGGCAGTTTTTCTACTATGTAGGCAAACTTAGCTGTGCAATCAAAATTCACATGTTGCCGGTATCATAGTTCCATGAGTTTTTAAAATGAAAACATTTATTTCAACAGGAAAATTGAATACAGCACTGACAATGGAAAGTTCAGGAGAAATAGTTTACGCACACATTCTGGACTGCCCATACACTTCATATTCTCCAGAGTTTAAAACCAGAAGTATTTTGGGGGAAAGAATAGCAACTGTGATGGCCAGATAAATATCTGAATTTGCAAACTAAAGTGGAATTCTGTACATAGTATAAAGAAACCATTGTCGCTAAAAAGCAAGCTACATCCATTAAATGTATAAGTTTGACTCAAGAAATGATGGGATAAGAGGAAAAGCAAGTCATTGGAATAGAAACCACAAACTTATTCAGGAGGAAACAATTTATACTGATTATGTTAATATCACAGTAACTCTAGAAAACTTTTCTGGGAACAGAATATTTCATCATGAAATAAATTATAGAATAGAATAGAAGAATAGAATTTTATTGGCCAAGTATGATTGGACACACAAGGAATTTGTCTTGGTGCATTGCTCTCAGTGTACATAAAAGAAAAGATACGTTGTTATCATCGCCGCTTGCCGCCAATCCCCACCTTCTGGAACTGGCCAAAAATGCGATGCACGGAGGCCAAAAATGGGATGTGCAGAGGCTGAAAATGCGACGTGCGAAGGCAGCGATCAGAGGCGATGTGCTGTGTATTCCAGCCTGGAATGGGTCTAAAATGGAGCGTGCGGAGGCCAAAAACGCGATACGCGGAGGCCAGAAATGGCTGAAGGGTGGGGGCCAGTGGATGGGTGAGGCTTCATCAACATTCAGTGTATAAGACGCACCACAGTTTTCACGCACTATTTTTTGGGGGGAGTGCGTCTTATACTCTGAAAAGTATGGT
Organism: Diadophis punctatus similis; assembly: GCA_023053685.1. Taxonomy (NCBI): domain Eukaryota; kingdom Metazoa; phylum Chordata; class Lepidosauria; order Squamata; family Dipsadidae; genus Diadophis; species Diadophis punctatus. Next base: position 11,804,352 of record JALIGW010000008.1, read on the forward strand.
AGTCTTCAGGCTCCTGTTGCCAATCCATTTCTTTTTTCCTTTTTCTTTTTTTAATTCTCAATTTTTAAATTTGTTTTATTATATAAAATACCAAGAAAAATAAAATAGGAAATTAAGGGAAGGTAAAGGAGCGGGGAAAAGTGGGGGGGTGAGATACAATGGGGGGGGGAGCATTGTCTTCCAATTCTTCTTAGCACATTATAGGATAAAAACAGCTATATTTGGAGGGAAGGCTGGAGAGCTACACCCTAGGGAAAAATCCTTCAGAGATCTCTCCCCTGGTGTGTATTTTAGTTGGCCATCTTCCTGGAAGTGCACATTTCTTTTTTTAAAAAAAGCAAACATTGAAATTGGATGAGAGAAAAGAAACACCTAGAATAATAAATTAGATTGTGACAAGATATTGGGTAGCTCTCTGAATGCACAAAGAAAGGCATGGATTTAAGATTATTTGGAGAATCTGGACAATATGCTGGGCAAACATTTAACTGATTTTATGATTGTTTGCCACCCATAAGGTTTTGCCTTACGACTCATAAGATTTTCTGGACTCATATTTGTTAAAATTCTGAAGTTCCTTCTAGACAGAGGTTTCTCAGGTTCCTCAATAGGTTAAAACCAGCTCTAGCTGTAGCTACAAACCATGCACATTTCTAGAACAGCTTCACAAAATTTAAGCATATATATAGTCTGCCCTCAGTCCAGCCAGCTTAGAATTCCCCCATTTGGTCCCCAGGCCAACTGTCAGAGCCAGGTCTTCAAACTCCTAAGGAAGGTCAGGAAGATGTGGGCAGATTTTACCCTAGAGCAGCGATGGCGAACCTTTTTTTCCTCAGGTGCCGAAAACGCACATGTGCGCACTATCGAGCGCACACGCGTGCCCACACCCATAATTCAGTGCCCCCATGCACCCCACCTCCTGTGTATGCGTGCGTGACCCCCCCACACTGCCCCACCCCCCGCACATGCGTGCATGACTCCCCCGCTTCCTGACTTCTGGTGGGCCTGGTAGGCCCGTTTGTTGCCCTCCCCAGGCTCCAAAGGCTTCCCTGGAGCCTGGGGAGGGCGAAAATGCCCTCCCCTGCCCCCCAGAGGCCCTCCGGAAGCCGAAAACGCCCTCCCAGAGCCTCCGCATGAGCCAAAAATCAGCTGGCTGGCATACACATGCGTGTTGCAGCTGAGCTAGGGCAATGGCTCGCGTGCCGGCATATATGGCTCCGCGTGCCACCTGTGGCACGCGTGCCATAGGTTTGCCATCACGGCCCTAGAGGGTAGGATATTCCAAAGGGTGGATGCTGTGGCAGAGAAGGCTCTTCAGGAATCCATTAGTCAGAGTTCTTTAACCATTGGGACCTGTGGTAGGCACTCTCTGTAGCCTGGACCTTTGGCATTAAGGTCTTTAGAGGTCATAACCAACACCATGAACTGCACTCAGAAGCAGACTGATAGCCAGTGAAGTTTACGGAGCTGAAGTATAATATAGGGTTATCCGAGAGGCACCAAAGTCTGCTCTCAGTGGTGCACTTTGCACCAACTGAAGCTTCCAAATGGAAAGGATAGTCCCATGTAGAGTGCATTGCAGTAGTCCAGATAAGAGATGACCAGGGCTTGAGTAACTGAGTGCAGAGAGTTGTGATCCAGGAAAGGTCGCAGCTGATGCACAAACTGGGATTGTGGAACAGCTCCCGCAGTCACATTCACCACCACCTCTGAGAAGGAGACATTAGTCCAAGAAAATCCCTAAATTGCAAACTGGGTCTCAATGGCATAGTGCAATCTCTTCTGGAACTAAGGACGATAAAAACTCAGACTGAGGCTCCATAGAGCCAAAGCCACTCAGTCTCGCTAGGGTTCAGTGGAAGCCTATTGTTCCTCACCCAAGCCCTATGGCTCCAGGCATTGTGACAGGACAGAGACAGCATCACCTGGATCACCAGATGCAGTGATGTAGAACTATCCACAGCATATTAATGATATCTTAACCCATGGTAACAGATTGTCTCATTCAACCACTTCATAGAAGTTAAACAACGCAGGATACCAAATCCTGTTGGATCTCTCACTCCCTATCAACATTGACTGGGACTGACCTTGGAGAAAAGAGCCCAGCCTCAGTTCATATAGCCAGCTCAAAAGGATGCTATGATTGATGGTATTGAAGGCTCCTGAGAGATCAGGAGCAAGAATGGTTGCACTACTCCTATCCTGCCTAGGATTAGAAATTGTCCTGAGTGTGATCAAAACTATCTCTGTTCCATAGACGGATCTGAATCCTCACTGAAAGGAGTCCAGGAAATCTGTTTCATCCATGCCCCTGGACTGCTAAGTAACCATCTTTTCCAAACCTTCCTCAAAAAGGGAAGATGGAAGGTTGGATGCAAGTTTTAATCATTTTTTAAGGAGGACAAAGAAGCGACACCTTGCAGTGAGGAATTTATCACTGTATGAACCCACCTATTAGTCACCATCCTGGTGGCTTTCACCACCCCAGAGGGATAAGGGTCTAATTGAGAGGAAGCTGAATTGACAGCACAGAGGACCCTGTCCGCTTCCCTAGATCCTCACATTTGCATCCTTCACAGGTCTTTAAAGCAAAGAAAAACTGAGATGTATAGGCCAGTAGTATCTTGTCTCCTTGTTTAGACACAAAAATATCTTGCAAACAAGGATGTGAAAAGATGTGTAGCCTCATTTAAAGCTGTGTTGGACAACAGAGGAAGATGGAGATGCCACCTTTAACAAGTGAGGCAACTGGAAAAGGTCCTCCTGCTGTTCAGCTTGGGAGTGTGGCTGAGCCTTCAGCTCAGGGCAGTGGTGAAATCTAAAAATTTTCCCTACCAGTTCTGTGGGCATGGCTTGGTGGGCGTGGCTTGGTGATCATTTGACAGTGTGGGTGTGGCCAACTCAATGTCACTCATGTCAAGAGGTGCCTCGCCTGGCACTTCCCCTCCCAGCCATTCCTTGTCACACCCAGATCTTAACTTTACTGATTATAACTATATCTACAGATCTAAACAGAAATGCAAACAATGAAAAAGAGCTGCAAACCCAGTATTTAATTTCCACAACACAGTATAAAAATTGCTTTAAATGGTAGGGGTGGTAGCAGAAATTCTACAGCAAAACAAAACAGATACCAGAAATGAAATAGATGAAGTGTACAAGATACAAACCAACTACGCTAGACGTCACCGCCTGCCGAAAGAAATACATATAAGGTTTGCCAGAAAGAAAACAAGAGACAATGTTTACTTAGCCACGAGAGGGGGGACATTAACATACAAAGGGAGAGAAATAAACATCTTGAAACAAGTCCCAAGAAGGGTTAGGGAACGTAGAAGGGACTATAAGCCACTGGCAACACTGTTAAATAAAAAGAACATTATATTTAGATGGCTCATTCCGGAGGGGATGATAATAAGCTTAGAAGGACGAAAAGTAAAGGTGGATACCATAGAAAGAGCACAGGAGGTATATGAACAACTTGCTGGTATGGAGAAAGAGATGGAAAGTGAAGGGAAAGTGGACGGGGCAAGTGAAGAAGAAGAGCAGGAGATTGAAGAAGAGGTACAGAGGGAGGGAATTGAAGAGACTGAAGATTTAAATAAAAAAGTAGAGAGAATTAAAACAAGGACACAAACAGCAGCAGAAGCAAAAAAATAAATAGTTAGAAAAACACTTTATAAACAAAACCGGAAATGTTAAAGGAAACAAAACTTATATCATTAAACATTAATGGATTAAATAATGCACAAAAAAGAAGGAAAATATTTTCAAAATTAGTTAAACAAAAAGCAGAAGTAATATGTTTACAAGAAGTCCATATCAAACAAATACATAAAAAATATCTGGAATATTCAAAACTAGGGAAATTATACACATCATTAGGGGGGGGAAAAGAAAGGTGTAGTAATATATGTACAAAAAGAGATTGAGTCTAAAGAAATAAAAGTAGATTCCAAAGGAAGATATATAATGGTGGAAATTGAAATAGGGGGAGAAAAAATATTATTAGTGAATATATACGCACCCAATCAAAAACAAAAAAACTTCTATCAAAAGATACATGAGAAATTAACGACAACTAAATATAAAAATATATGTTTAATAGGGGATTTTAATGGTATAATAGATCCAAAAAGAGACTACATAACAGGGAAAAACAAAAAAAATTAACAAAAATACACTACCAACTACATTCAAAGACATGATAGAGGAGTTGAATTTGACAGACACATGGCGATTATTACACCCTAAAGACAAACAATATACATTTCATTCAATACCACACCAATCCTTTTCAAGAATAGACATGGTCTGGACAAATAAAGAAATGTGCAAGAACATAGCATCGGTGGAGATAGCCCCAAACATATGGGCAGACCATAGCCCCTTAATAGTAATATGGAAAGGAAAAAAGAAAGGAATAAGGAGATGGACTTTGAACACAAAAATACTCCAAGAAGATGAATACATACAAACAATTACCAAAGAAATAAAATTATTTATGAAAGAGAATAAGAAACAGCCTACAACCATACAAAACTTATGGGATACATTAAAAGCATATATAAGGGGAATTACAATTGCCTATACGGCAAAGAAAAATAGAGAAAAATGGCAGGAATACAATGAAAAAATAAAGGATATTCAACAGTTAGAAAAAAGACTACAAAAAGAACCAAAGGAAGAGAATACACATAAATTATTAATGGAAACGAGGCATAAATTGAACTTAATTGAACAACAGAAATATCTGAAGGACATTAGGCTTACAAAACAAACATTCTTTGAAGCAGCAAATAAACCCAGTAGATGGCTAGCTTATAAAATTAAAAAGGAAAAAAGCAATAGAATTATAAATCAACTGATGGATACAAATGGGGAAATACAACACTCAGATGAAAAAAATAAAAGAAATCGCCACAGAATATTATAGAGACTTATACAGACAGGACCCAGTGGAACTAAATAAAATAACAGAATATTTAAAGGAAATTAGTATGCCGCAAATAGAGGAAATTGATAAGGAAATGTTAAACAGGGATATTACAACGCAAGAAATCTAAAACGCAATTCAAAAAAAAAACAATAATAAAACACCAGGACCGGATGGATTTCCAGGGGAATATTACAAAAAACTGAGTACAATACTAGAGGATACTTTATTAGAGCTATATAATGAAGCATTAACAGGAGCTAGGATACCAAATACGTGGAGGGAAACATATATCACCACGATCATGAAAGAAGGTACCGAGAAAAATCATATACAAAACTACAGGCCAATTTCGTTGTTGAACACAGATTATAAAATTTTCATGACAATTATGGCAGAAAGAACCAAAAAAATACTAAATAAAATTATTTATTCGGATCAAAATGGATTTTTACCAATGCGGCAGATAAAAAACAATACAAGAATCGTTTTAAATATATTGGAATATTATGAAGCACATCCAGAAAAGCAGGTCGCCCTAGCTTTCCTGGATGCGCAAAAAGCGTTCGACAACGTAAATTGGCAGTATATGATAGGTTTGATCAAAGAGATGAAATTTGGCAACAAATTTGAAAAAATTATAGAAACAATCTACACCTCCCAGTCAACCAAGATTATGATAAATGGGGACATGACACAATCATTCCAGATCTTTAAAGGAGTACGTCAGGGATGTCTGATGTCACCTCTGCTCTTTATCTTAACATTGGAAACACTACTAAACAAAATTCGAAATAATAAGGATATTAAGGGAACAAAGATTAGAAACCAGGAGTATAAACTACAGGCATTTGCCGATGATCTCGTATTTTTTATAGAAGAACCAATTGAAACAGGACAAAAACTGATTAAAGAGATAGAGGAATATGGAGAATCGGCAGGATTGAAAATCAATAAACAAAAAACTAAATTATTAACAAAAAGTATGACAATAAAACAAAAAGATGAATTGGAAGGGAAATTAGGCTTACAAACAACCAAAACAATTAAACATTTAGGGATAATACTAACGAATAGATGTTCATCCATTAAAAAAGACAATTATGACAAATTAGTAAACCAAACAAGATTAGAATTAGAAAAATGGAAAAAATTACATTTATCATTATTAGGGTGTATAGCTGCGATTAAAATGAGTATACTGCCAAAAATTTTATACCTATTTCAAATGGTTCCAATCAAATTAGAGACTAAATTTTTTACTAATCTGAATAAAATTATATCTAAATTTATATGGCAAAACAAAAAGCCAAGAATCAAATTAACGAATCTACAGGATGATAAGAGCAGAGGTGGTCTAGGACTCCCTGACTGGAAACTTTACTACAAAGCAGCATCCTTGGCGTGGATAAAAGAATGGATAAATTTAACCAACAAAAGAATACTAACGCTAGAGGGCCACGACCTACAAATGGGATGGCATGCTTACATATGGAGAGATGGAACTAAGCCACAACTTAACTTCAACCAACATCTAATTAGAAAATCTTTGCTAAAAACATGGTACGAAATTAAAAAAAAGAACTACATGAAAATCCCCAAATGGCTTTCAATTATAGAAGCTATGATCTACCCGAACCTAATTGATATAACCAAAGCAGCAAAATATAGCGACATATTAGATCCGACAGGGAAATTAAAAAGTAGAGAACAATTGGCGGAACAAAATATAAATATTGATTGGTTGACTTACTTACAATTAAAAACTCGACACAAAAAAGATACTGAGGGTATGGGTATAGATATGGAAGTGCAAAAACTGGATAAAATTTTGATTGGCCCGGACGAAAAAATAATATCAAAACTATATAAATACCTGCTGGAATTTGATAAAATGGAGGAAATCGTCAAAGAACCCATGATAGCATGGGCAAAAAACATAGGTCACAACATACACTTGGCTGACTGGGAGAGAACATGGAATATAAACTGCAAAATAACTAAGTCAACAGCATACAAAGAGAATTATTATAAAATGTTTTATAGATTAGCTCCATCAAGATTGGCCAAAATATACCCAAAAATGAATTCGGCTTGCTGGAAATGTAAAAAAGACGTAGGTACCTTCTTTCATGCGTGGTGGTTGTGTCCCGAAGCAAAGGGCTATGCTTGGTTACAAGAAATTACAGAGAGAACGATGGAATTCACCCCAGAATTTTTCCTGCTGGGGATAATGGAAAAACAACATCCAAAAAACATACAATATTTAATACTACATATTACAACTGTGGCAAGAATAACATATGCACAATATTGGAAAGACAATCAAACCCCACCAGAAAATATACTAATGGACAAAATATATAGATGTGCTGAAATGGACATGCTGACTATTCAACTCAAAGGACAATGCAACTCAGAATACTACAAAACATGGACTAGATGGTACAACTGGATTAAAAAAAAGAGGAAAGACTGTGTGACAACGTGAGAAGAAAACGAAGACAGAAGAGACTGTAAATTTATGATTTAATGTGCATAATTGAGATATAAAAATGTTGTAAAAATGGGTGTAGATCTGTATCAAAATATTTAGATGTTTAATGAAGAAAAATAATAAAAAATTTTTAAAAAATTGCTTTAAATAATCCCAACCTTTAGCTGATTTAAAAGAGTAATTTTCTGTTTTTTCTATCATTGCCAAAAATAGAGTCTAACAAAGTCCAACATAAATAAGCTATTTTATATAGTTCTTACTTTTGCAAACACAAATATAAATAATATGTGAACTACACTGTAATCTATTATAATTTCTTCAGGCAAAGAAACATGCACTCTAAATCACAAAGATTTTCTAAGTGAACAGCAAAACCTTTACATTCTGTATGTATTCACATATAACTCCTATTAGTCAATACTGAGTTAGGATGTTTACAAATTTTTAAAATTCCATTTTAAAAGACCCTATTAAGTCCAACTGACAAACCATACATTAATATATTATCCAATTAGTCCAATACAGGAAAGGTCTTCTGTCTTAAATGTTTATTGCAAAAGTTTCCTGTAAATCAAGCTGCGTTTTGTTATATTACCACCCCAAACACTATTTGGTTTAATATATTTTCAAAGAAACAGGTCAGAAACTACCCAGCTTAGAAATTAACATACCATATTTTTCGGAGTATAAGACGCACCTTTTTACCCCCCAAAAGAGGATGAAAACTTGGGTGTGTCTTATACACCAAATGTAGCTTTCTCCCTCTTCCTCTTCCTCGCCTTCTCGTGAAGCTAAGTAAAACACCCAGCATTTCTTTCAGTCAGGCAGAAATAAGAACATGCTGGTGAAGCCAATGCTCATTCTCCCCTTAACCTAAAACTAAAGATCAACAGAGAGAAAGCCCCCAAAAGGCCCCATCCTTTCTCGAAGTAGGAAAGCTGGGAGCTTGGTGAGGGCGGTTTTCCTTACCAACTGCAGAAGCGAAGAAGTGTCATAGAGGCTGCTGTAGCTGGAGAATCTGTTCTCCATCATCCCGAAGCCAATTTTGTGCCCCTCTTCAGCCCGCTTGGGATCCTTGCCCCTCCCAGCCCTAGTCCAAATCACTCCTTCCAGCCTCTCTTCCCTCCTTTTCCCCACCCGCTCTCGTCAAACTCGGGCTGCTCTTCTGCTCTTTCGGGCGCTCAGTTCTCTCACCCACACAGTGTAAAAGTGGAGGAAAGGTTGAGGCATCCAGGCTGGTGGGCGGAACCTCGCGATGCCACCGGTACCGGTTCTCTGAACCACCGGCCGCCACCGGTACCGGTATGCCTGAACCGGGACGAACTGGTAGCATTTCACCCCTGGCTCAGGGTCTTGTGTCCTTCAAGGAGGTGGCAGTGTATTTTTCTGAGGAGGAGTGGTCTCAGATGGATGCCCACCAAAAACTCTTCCCTGAGGAAGTCATGCTGGAGAATTCTCAGAATGTGGCCTCCCTGGGAGCTCATGGGCAGGAGAATCACAGTTGCAAGGAACCATTTCAAGAAAGCAATCAGAAAAAGGAAGAAAGATTTTTAAAAGAGAAAAACCAGTCAAAAAAAGCAGGGGAGAAAAAAAATCAAACTCCATTGTATTCAGATTCAAGATGCTCTTCAGCAACAACTTTGGAAAGGGAAAAAGAAAAAAGACGTCAGGGAAAAGAAGGGAAGCATTCAAAGACACGTTAGTTGTAAATAAAAACTGCAGCACTTATACTTACAGGAGAAGCTTGTGAATTGTTGGACAATGGAAAATATAACAAAAAAAAACTGTTTCTTTAGCTGAAAGAAGAAGAGCAGAAGAAAGGCCATGTAAATGCATGAAGTGTGGGAAACACTTCAAATCGCAATTAACTTACTTCCCATAGAAGGATGCACGTAGGGGAGAAATCATACCAATGCCTGGAGTGTGGGAAGAGCTTTAATCAAAAAAGTCATCTTACTTCTCCCAAAAGAATCCACAGTGGGGAAAAACCTTATAAATGTTTGGAGTGTGGAAAGGACTTTTCTCAGAGTAGTCACTTTAATTATCATAGAAGGATCCACAGTGGGGAGAAGCCCTATAAATGCATGGAATGTGATAAGACTTTCTGGAGTGGCTGTGACCTTACTTCCCATAAAAGAATCCACACAGGAGAGAAACCATATAAATGTGTGGAATGTGAAAGAGCTTCAGTCAGAATTGTTCTCTTAGGTCTCATAAAAGGATCCATACAGAAGAGAAATCATATCAATGCAGGGAGTCCAGAAAGAGCTTCAATACAAGCAGTATCCTTTCTATCCAAGACGAATTCACTCAAAGGAAAAAAAGCATTAATGCATGCAATGTGGAATAAGTTTTAGTCAGAGGACTTGCCTAATTTCTCATAAAAGGAGCCATAAGGGAGAGAAACCATACAAATGTGTATAATGTGAGAAAGGATTCCAGAAAAAGTTCCCTTATATCCCATAAAAGAATCCATATATGTGGACAAACATATGAATGCATGAAGTGTGGAATTAATTTCCATGAAACGGGATTGCTTATGCATCATGAAAAGACGCATAGAGGAGAGAAAGCATATAAATGCATGGAGTGCGAAAACAGCTTTAACAACAGCACTGTCCTTACTTGTCATAACAGAACTCACACTGGAGAAAAACCATTTAAATGTGCGGAAAGAGGTTCAGTCAAAGTAGTCACCTCATTTCCCATAAAAGGATTCATACAGGGGGAAAACCATATAAATGCATGGAATGTGGGGAAAGCTTCGCTCAGCTTTCTTCTCACAAAAGAGTCCATAGGACAGAGAAACCATATAAATGGAGTATGGAAAAAGTTTTAAACGGAATAGTGCTCTTACTTCTCATAAAAGAACTCACATGGGGAGAAACCCATATAAATGTATTGGGAAAATGAATATGGGAAAAGCTTCATTACGAGCAGTAATCTTACTTTCCATTATAAAGATCCATTCAGAAGAGAAACCATATGTGTCAAACTCAACGGTTAGATCTGGCCCATGGAGCTGCCCTGGAAACAGCGAAGGACAGGCCTGCGCAGTCTCGGCCCGGCCCATGCCAACCTGGCGCTGATCTACAACCCAGTGGCGGCCATCAAGACCAGAAAGCGGTCAGCCTTAGATCCGTTGGGCCGGCCCCCCACTCACTGGGTGCGCGGACAGGAGGCAGTGAGCGTGCACAGAGCCTGGTGTCCCTGGCAATTGTCTTCCCCCATAGGCTGACTGCGTTCTGAGTGCTACCCTTTCACCCAGGATGCCAGCCCCTGCCTGCTCACTGCCCCCTATGTGTACATCCAGGGGGTGGGATTGAGGCAGCTGGGTGGTTGCTCACTGGCTCCAGGGCAGCCCCGTGGGTCTGATCCAAGGCAGGGTACAGGAACCAATGCCGTTCGTGGCCAGGGTGCGCTGTTCTCTCACGTCCGCAGGCCTTACTGTTTGAGTGCAGGAACGAAGTCTTCAACTGAGCAAGGAAGCACCCCGGGGCCAAGCCCCTCACACCCACATACAACCCGCCGGAGCTGACCACACCAGGGGAGGAAGGAGACCACATTGTCCCACAGACCCCCACCTGCATGCAAATGGTGTGCAAATGGGACACTTGGAAATGGAGCTATCTTTGAGGGGCAATCCCGGTTCTGTGCCTCCACTTTCTTCAGCTCGGATGGAGTTGGGGCACCCAAGCTGCTTGCGGTGGTGGCAGGAGCCACCTAAGCAGCCATGATCTCCCCTCCCCAGCCAGCCAGCCCTACCTGACCTATTACTCGCCTGGCCAGCTGGCTGGCACAAAACCTCACCGCTCTTTTCCTGCCTGCTCAAGTGACGGCAGGCTCTGTGAGCTTCGTTCCTGCTATCGAACACTAAGGCCACTGTGGAATCGGAATTGGCCAGGTGCAGGAACCAACACTGTCCATGGCCCGGGGGCCCCTGGTTGCATGGGCCGGTCTTACTGTTTGAAGGCAGGAATCAAGCCTTCAACTGAGCGGAGGCATTGCGGGGTCAGGACCTGTGTCCTGCCTGCCGGAGCTTGCCACACCAGGGGAAAAATGAGAGACCCCGTTGTTCCACAGAGCTTGCCGCCACTTGAGTGGGGAGGATGAGGATGAGAAGAGTGATGAGACTTTTTGCCAGCCAGCCGGCCAGGCAAGGAGTAGGTCAGGTGGGTCTGGCTAGCGGGGGAGGGGGGATGATGGCTGCTCAGGTGGCTCCTGCCCCCATCACCAGCAGCTTGGGTTGCCCCGGCTGTGTCCGAGCTGAAGAAAGGGAAGGCGCACCAGTGGATTTGCCCTCAAAGATCACTCCATTTCCAAGTGCCCATTTACACGCAGACACCCCATTTGAATGCAGGCAAGGTCCTTGGGACAACAGGGTCTCTCATTCCTCACCCAGCGTGGCGAACTCCGGTGGGCTGGACATGAGTGTGAGGGGCCAGGCCTAGCAGTACCTCCACACTCAGTTGAAGGATTTGTTCCTGTACTCAAAAAATAAGACCACCGCAGACAAGTGAACAGCGCACCTGGGCCATGGACGGCGTTGGTTCCTACACCTGGTCAATTCTGATTCCACGGTGGCCTTATTGTTTGAGTGCAGGAAAGAAGCCTTCAATTGAGCAAGGAGGCACTGCTGGGCCAGGCTCCTCGCACCCGCGTCCAGCCTACCAGAGTTCACCATGCCAGAGGAGAAATGAAAGACCCCATTGTCCTGCAGAGCCTGCCACTGCTTGAGTGGGCAGAAGGAGGAGGAGAAGAGCGTTGAGGTTTTATGCTGGCCAGGCGGCTGGCCAGGCAGGGAATAGGTTAGCCGGAGCTGGCTGGCTGGGGAGGAGGAATCATGGCTGTCAGGTGACTCCTGCCGCCGGCGCCAGCAGCTTTGGTGCCCCAGCTCCATCCAAGCTGAAGAAAGTGGAGGTGCAGCAGCAGGATTGCCCTCAAAGATCGCTCCATTTCCATGTGCTTATTTGCACGCAGACCCCCCATTTGAATGGAGACTGACTCTGTGGGACAACAGGATTTCATTCCTCCCCCAGCGCTGCAAACTTCAATTTGTTGGACGTGGGTGTGAGGGGCTTGGCCTCGCGGTGCCTTCTCACTCAGTTGAAGGTTTTGTTCTTGCACTCAAACAGTAAGGTCTGCGCACATTGGAGCACGCCCAGACCGCAGACAGCGTTGGTTCCTGCACCCTTCCAATTCCAATTTTAGTGGGCAGAGAACATCCCTGCCACAGCGGTAGTGGAAATGATTTCTGGGGTGGGGTGAAGGAGCAGGAAACAGGCACCGCAAATACTTTTCGTGCTGAGAATGAAAGTTTCTGGATCCCTGATTCTCTGTAAAAGAGGATGCGTTGTGGCCTTTCGGCCACTGACCCTCCAGAAGCCAAAGCAGATGAAGAGGTGGAATGGGAGTCAAGGCCAACATCAAGGCAATCTGAGAGCTCCGAGGGGGAAGAGGGAATGGAGCTGTCAGAGATAGAGACTGAGGCGGAACCTGAGCTGTCCATTAGCCCCCAGATGGAGAGTCAACAGCCCCCAGGTCCAGAGGTGGCTGATGACGAAGAACATCTGATGTGCAGATGTGCCTGATGTGCAGATGTGCAGAAGTCAGAGGAGAAGAGAGCAGCAGGACTCTATGTGCCGGTCATCAGGATGGAAGAGCCACTGCTGCTAGCTAAGCCCCACCGTAGCTCTGGGGATAAAAGGCAGGGGCTGGAGACGAATAGGTGTGGCAGATAACTATTCATCTCCCTGTCAGTCAGCCACTGAGAATCCAAATTTTTGAATCCTGTCTGGAACTGTATCGGAATTCTCTTGGAAACTGTGACGCTGAGTTGGGCGCATCTTCGGAGAGTGTGTATGTTTCCACTGCTGGAAAAAGAGCAGGCACACCTTCCAGGACTTTCGTTATGAATATGGTGAGTGAGAGACACTCCTGGTGTTGGAGCCATTTCAGGAGGAAGGGGAGCAAGACTTTGTTAGCCTGCTGAGAGAGACTCTTTGCCGGGGTGGCTGGTGCTAATAAAGGGAACGTTTAATTTAAAAACTGCATGCTTGTTGTGTTTGGGAACCGGGTCTGAACAGGATGGGTGCCTGATTTGTGAAATATTATGGCATCCAGGAGCGCCAATTCTTGGGGCAAAAAGCATTTCCAAGACAACTCTCCTCTCTCTCCCTCAAAGGCAAAGAAAGAATGGCAGAGAGGAGACAGATCTTTGCAATGTGAGTCTGGTGCGGCAGGGAGGGAGAAGCATGAGGTATCTTAGTGGGTTGGGGAGGTCTTGACAGCCTGTTCTATCACTAGGGCCCCCATGGCCTTCCCCACCTTGAGATACCTCATGTGCACTTAACAAAAGGCGCATTAGATCAGCTTAGCAAATACGTGTACATTGGTATTCTTGAATTGTGAGTTCTTAGGAAAGTATCCCCTCCACATGTGTTGCAAACAGCCATTTCCAGCGGGTAAAACAGGACAAAGCAGAGTGGGGTAAAATATTTTCCTTTGCTATATTTCCAGTCTGAATTATGGTAGGGTCCCTACAGGAGAACCCTTTTAAGGATTATGTATTCACAGAAAAGCAACTAACTTACCTCTGTTCCTAAACGCTAAAGCTGTTGCACATAAAAAACAGGAGAGCTCTGATCAACTATCACAGCCACCATTTTGAGTTTTGCTGTACTGTTATCTGTGAAATGAAATGCAAGCATCTCAGTCTTTTAATTGGCCACAAACTACTAGCAAAAGTGGCAAGGCAAGGAGGCATCAAGAAATGTTTTCCCTTTTGCATTTGAGCATCCAAGAAGGGACAGGAAAGGAGAGGGAGGAAAGACAAAGAAAAATAAAGAAAGGGGAAGAGAGCAAGGAAGGAAAAATAAGGAAAGAGGGGAAGGAAGAAAAAGGGGAAAAAAGGAAAAAAGGAAGGAACCATCCACCCAGCCCCGCCCAGACATCCTCCGATACCAAGCGATGTTGAGCTAGCCACGCCCCCTGCCCCAACCACAACCTTGATGTGGCCCTCAATGAAATTGAGTTTGACACCCCTGGTATAAATTATATATATGCAGTAGTGGGTTCTAAATTAGTTTGCTACCGGTTCCTGCATGCGCAGAAGCGTCTCGGGTGGGTGGGTGGAGCCTCCCGCCGCTAATGGTTCACAGAACCAGGCTGAACCTGGAGCAACCCACCGCTGTATATAGGTAATATGTATGCATGCAGATATGTCTTTTGGGTTCCATTTTGTAGGGTACTCTGATCTGTATGGTGCCCAGAGTATTGGACACTTTAATCCAATTAAATAAAATAAATAATCTATTTATACAAGAGACTGCTATCAAACTAAAGGAAGACTTTGGTTAATAGCTAGATATTTAGGTTGAGTGTGAGGTCATCCATATATCTGTGTTCCTCAGCCATTTAACTTTCTAAAAAACAAGTTAGAAAATTTATAATATTTAGCCTCCTTCAACATACGATGCCATGCATGGGGTATGCCTCCTGCAGGTTTGGAGGGGAAAAAAGTCCTCTTACTTAAGTTGGAAAACTTGCTGCATATGAGCTTTATCACAATATTCTCCATAGCTCGAAAAATTGCCCACAAAATGAAACAATAGAGGACTCATGAAATTGAATATGCTTTAATTGCAAATGCAGTTTAAATTCATGTTGAAATAACATACAACACATCTATGTATGCAGTTACACCCCACTTCTGCAAATGATAAGTTATTTAGGTTACTATAAGGTTATGTTATCACTAGTTAACAGCCAATTCCCCGATCCATATAAATTCCAAATGTAGAATTAAATTCTGGGTGAATGTTAAAAGACAAAACAAAACCCAGACTCTTTAAAAAGTACAATGCACATGTACACAGAGTGCTGCAAATAGTACACTTAAGCAACTATAGTAAAATGTACAGCGCAGTCTTCTGGATGTATATTATTCAAAGAAGGATTTGTATAAGGGAATCAATCATTCTATTGTGATGTCTGTTTAGTCCAGCGTGAACCAAGATGGACGTTTCCTGTTTCTTTCGATAATTCGCTTGCCTTCATCTTCAATTCTGGGTTTTTCTCCTGTATAGAGCACAACACTTTCTACAGTGGGAGCCTTATGTGGTCCATTTTCCAATAATCTAATTTGATTTTTTATGGCATAGGTTTCCTGTTTAACTTTTTCATAACAATAGCCACAAAGAATATGCTTCTCTTTCAGGTTGCCACATTCAGGACAAATATCTATGTTTTTCTAAAAGAAAAAAAAGAGTCTTTAAGATGCAGTGGTGAGAGAATATTTAATTATTTATAAAAATTCTGAACTTTTTTCATTAACATAACAATAAAGTCGAATACAAAATAGGATTAAACAACTATTAAAATAATAAAGCCAACACAGCAAAAATAGTATTGCCCAATGCTATGTAGAAATCAAAGTACAGTGATACCTCGAGATACGAGTTTAATTCGTTCCGTAACCTTGCTCGTATGTTAATTTGCTCGTATCTCAAAGCAATTTTCCCCATTGAAATTAATTGAAATGCCATTAATCCGTTCCAGCCCCCAGGCTGGCTGGCTGGGCTGTGTGTGTGTGTGTGTGTGTGTGTGTGTGTGTGTGTGTGTGTGAGAGAGAGAGAGAGAGAGAGAGAGAGAGAGAGAGAGAGAGAGAGAGAGAGAGAGAGAGAGAGAGAGAGAGAGAGAGAGAGAGAGAGAGAGAGAGAGAGAGAGAGAGAGAGAGTTTTCCTCCCGCTCACTCTAGGAAACCCACACAAGTCCAAGCGCGCTCTCGGCTAGGCTGGGGGGGGAGGCAAATCGGTTGCCCCCCCATTTCTGGTAACTCCTCGCCTTCCTCCAGCTCCTTGCCAGCCTTCCAAAGAAAGAAACGAGGGTCGGCACCTCAACTTCAAGGAAGGTGGCACCAACTTCCCATTGCCGAAAGTTAAGCCGTTTGACTGTGCAAAGTTGCCGAGTTGGTGGGAAGGAAGGTGGCAAGTCCCCATTCTGAAATAAGGGGAGCACGGAAAAACTGTTGTGAACGTGCTCCGGAGAGGAGTGAATGGGGGCCAGCGGGGAAGAAGTGCATATTTCACTGACAATCCCTATTTTCTAGCGAGGAGGAAGGTTCCCCCCCACTTCCAGTTTATCGCAGACTCAGAGCAGCTTACGAAGTCGAGGAAACTCCCTCCTTCCCAAGGGGGGAGAAGAACCCGTTAAGGTAATTTGGAAGAGTGTGGAAAAGAACTGGGGGGGGGGGATGTCCGCAGGGAGAAAAAGAGGATGGGTGAGTGGAAGGCAAGGTAGAGAAAGGAGAGAAAGGAGCTGGTCTTTTATTTTATTTTATTTATTTATTTTATTTTGGTTTTCTTATATGCCGCCCAACTCCCAAGGGACTCAGGGCGGCGTACAGCAGAGAGAAAATACAAGAATAACCAATAATAAACGTTACATTAAAAGCAAATATAAAAATTAAAAATTTAATAATTAAAAACCATCCAACAATCAGACATACCCGGGGGAGAGCTCAGATGGATTAGGCTCTACCCCCAGCCTGCAGGAAAAGCCATGTCTTAACGGCTTTTCGGAAGGCCAGCAGGGTGGGGATAGTTCGGGTCTCTGGAGGAAGTTGGTTCCAGAGCGCGGGGCCCGCCACAGAGAAGGCCCTCCCCTTAGGGCCCGCCAGCCGGCATTGCTTGGCCAACGGGACCCGGAGGAGGCCAACTCTGTGGGCCCTAACCGGTCGGAGGGAAGTATGAGGCAGAATGCAGTCCCGGAGATAACCTGGTCCTAAGCCATGAAGGGCTTTAAAGATGATGATCAACACCTTGAATTGGACCCGGAGACCGATGGGCAACCAATGCAGCTGGCGGAGTATAGGTGACACGTAGGTGTACCTTGGCACACCCACCACAGCACGCGCAGCTGCATTTTAAACAGCTGGCGGGGACGGAGAATGGCAAAGTCACTTACTTCACAGACCAGGGGGTGGAATTAGAAACACGCTGGGGGGATCCAGATGCATCCTTTCCCGTCCCTCATCCCCCCAAAAATCTCACGTTTCTGTGGAGGAGGAGGAGGGAAAAAAACACACCACCGATCCTCGAGAAATCTGCAACTTTTCTTTCAGCTGCAAAATCCCCGGTGGTGTGAATGGCCATTCCTCCAAAAAAAAAAAAAAAAAAATCAAAGTTGATTCTGATTCCTGTAGGATACACACCCAAAGTCCCCCCCTCTCTTCTCCCCTTTCTCTTCCTTTCAGGTCCATTCTTTTTCCCTTTCCTTCCTTTCTTTCCTTTCTCTCTGTCTCCTCCCCCCCCCGAAGAGCCCTACGGACGCCACGATGGCTAAGCTAAAGGAGGAAAATTCTCTTTGATAGAGCCGTGTTCCCTGCGACAGGGTTTTAAAACCTAAATCTATATTCAAATCTGGCTGAAGGTTTCCTCCCTTTCAGAATGTTGTGGAAATGAGTGGGTCGTGTGCAGCCGGCCGTTCCTCGTAACTCAAATGTTGCTCGTATTTCAAAGCAAAACTTCGCTCACTCGACAGCTCGTATCTCAAATATCTCGTATGTTAGGGCATTCGTATCTCGAGGTACCACTGTATATCTCCAAGTTACCGTATTTTTCGGAGTATAAGACACACCGAAGTATAAGATGCACCTTAGTTTTGGGGGAGGAAAACAAGGAAAAAAGGCCTCTGCCTCCCAGCAATTTGCCAAACAACAAACAGCACAGATGATATACACTGTTTGCTGTGTATTTCTGTGCATGTGTGCTTGACCCATAGAAATAGCAAAGAATTGGAGAAATGTACATTATGGCAGTATATTAATACCAGAAAGTTTTCTTAAATGTAATCACACTAACTCCTCTCAATTATTTAAATAGATCTACTCCAAACATGACTAAGTCAGGGTTTAATTCAGCTGCCTTATTTTAATACTAATACTTAATACTAAAACAGGACATTTCAGATTATACTTTTACAGATCTTTAAAATTGATGTAGCTTTCTGGAAGGCTTTCTGCTATTTAAAAGAAGATACAATAGCACTGGGCCTCTTCAGAGCAAGCATTTATTTTAAAAAGCTTCTTCATTTTGTTAAGTTGTCTAGAACAATAATAAAGCAGTCTTTAAAAAATAAGTCTTATAATTTGAACACTCTACAAACATTTAACAAAATAACATATTAACAGAATCTGCCTCTACCTAGGATAGAACTCACAACCTCCTGACTGTGAGGCAAGAGCTCTTTCCTCTAGGCTACAGTAGCTGTTGCTTACTGTCTTGCAATTTCAGCAATGTAATATTGCCAGCAGTTTATCTCCCAGCATTTTGTCTCATTACAGCCACCATAGTTAGTTTCATTTTACCATGTGGCTTGCAAGCCTCTGTCAGCTGTAGGTCGGGAGGCAAGTAATCTTTTAGTGTGCTAATAAGGCTTCTGTTTCTGTTGTGTTTGCTGCAAAGAGGTAAATTGTTGGCAGACAGAGGCCAAAGGGTGGGGGTGGCTGGGTGGGGCTGCATTCGGTGTATAAGACGCACCCAAATTTTCACCCTCTTTTTGAGGGTAAAAAGGTGCGTCTTATACTCCGAAAAATACGGTAATATTTTAATATTTAGTAGGGACAGGCAATATTTGAAGGGTTGAATTTGGATCTCAGACCCTTGATGTGCTACAGGGTTGCAGGAGGCTATTTGGTAAAGAAGCAGAAGTAAATTTATTTTAGCCTGTTTTTTCACTTTTGGAACAGCATGTAAAGAGCAGCATGATGCCCCTGAAAGGCAATCTACTCTACCTTAACTTTTAAACTTTCCAAGGTCAGAAATTCAAGGGTGAATGTAAAGTGATTCATTTGCCAGGAATTTCCTACTTAAAAAAAAACCAGCCTGAAACAAGGCAGAAAATAGTTGCCATGGTGGTTAGATGGATAGTTGTCTAGCTGGAACAATTTCTTTTCCATGGTGTTAGAAATTAAGGTAAACAAAATAAAAACAAAACCACAATTTTGGTTCCACGTTTGCAGTTGGCAGGAATTTCATGCAGCTCACAGATTGCATAGATTTATATTCACAGCAAACCCACTATGAAACAAATGTTCATTTGTATTTCTGAACTTGCTTGCCAACTTACTCCTATTGATAGTGAAGAATGAAACATATAAAAGCAATGCAAGGAAAACAAAGTCCAATTTTCTGCACAGGGAAATTTAACAAAATACCTTTATTTTTATAAGATGGCCAGAATTCCTTCGTCTGCTGCGATTAACTTCAATTGTCCGCCTTGACTTTGGAGCTGGCATCCAAAGTATGCTGTCTAAAAAGCTGGGGTTTTCAAAATACTCGGTTTTTTCTTCCACAGGATTGAGTAAAGAATCTGGAGCTTGTATTGCTAAAGCAGGAGCTTAAAGAAAAGATATCAACTCAAAGAGTGTCATATCTTAGTCTATTTAAAATAGTTTAAATTCAATATGGAATGGGAACGCCTTTTTTAATGGGGATCATTCTGAACTGACTAGCACATAGATTTTAAACCAACACATCTGAAGTTAGCAGCACTCTTCAACATCCAAGCTGGATTGGTGCTGGAGGCCATCCTCAGGGAACTTCAACGTATTTATTGAACAATTAAAAAGCACCATATTATCATAACAGGACAGTAATTTTAAACACTTATAAGGAATTAGGTAGCCCTGAAAACAAATCAACTTACTTCTGAATAAATATGTATTTAATGGAATGCACAGGGTCAGTATCTATATATTGATTGTTTCCCAGTATGATTTGATTGCTTATTTGTACCCTATGACTATCATTAAGTGTTGTACCTTATGATTCTTGATGAATGTACTGTATCTTGCCTTTTGATGTACATTGAGCATATGCACCAAAGACAAATTCCTTGTGTGTCCAATCACTCTTGGCCAATAAAGAATTATATTCTATAAATAATTCTAAAGTGTGTATGTGTATTTCATATCATTCAATTGTTTTTTAAAATGAGAAATAGTCTCTTGTTCCTCATCTTTTTATATGTGCCTTCAAGTCAGTTTTTGACTAGTGGAGACTGCCTGGACCATTCCTTGCAGTTTTCTTATCAAAATTTCAGAAGCTGCTTGTCTTTGCCTGCTTCTTAGTGCTGAGAGGACTTTCCCAAGTCACTCAGTTGGCTTTCTTCCTAAGGTGGGACTAACTCACATCTTCCGGTGTGCAGCCTTTTCTCCAGCAAACTTATTCTCATAACATTTTATTGTTTCTCTAATATTTTGTTTCCACATGTGAAGATTATGAGCGCATAAGGGATGTAAACAGTTTTGGAATCTATAATAAGAGCGCTCTATTTTCAGCTTTAATGTTATCCTCCATTTAACTAACAATCCGTTTCTCTTTAAAAATTATAAAGACAGATTTTTAAAAAAGCAAAAAAAAAAAAATCTCCCTGCACTTTATCCCTACCATGCTTTCGCTTTGGAAAAGAACAGAAAAAGCAACAGGCAAAGAAACAAACAGACGAAAGTAGATCAAGCACCAAAGCCGAAGCTGGCTCGACTAGCAAATTCGCATAATTTCATAAGAAAGTCGTTTTCTAAAAAGCCTCCAATTCCCTCCTTGGATTGAGCGACGGAAGCATCTCCAACGAGTAGCTTGAAGATAACCGTGGAAATTATCTTCTCAAACGAGTAGCTGGAAGAAAACCGAGGGCTATGGTGATGAACAGCACATTAGAAACCTTACCCCATGGCCCTGCGTGGCCGCCAAGTTGCCCCCAACAGCTCCGGAGAAAATGACGGAGTTTGGAGAAAGGGGATGAAAGGACCAACACGGCAGCCATATTCCTTACTTTCCCGACACCTCTCGCGGCTCCGCCCACAGGTTTTCTACGAAATCCGCGTGGGTAGCCACCGCAAGGAATCCTGGGAAATCGAGTCAAACTACCCGCATTAGTCAGGTCACTGTCACACGTCTTTGGTGAACTACCGTTCTCGTTGTGCGAGTTTTGACTTTCAAACTGCACCAGAGGCTGCCCCTGAGAGCACCTGTAGACCGTCTCGCAGATTCACTATAATTAACGGCACTCCTAGAAATTCAGGGCCACGTGCTGCTTTCGGGAATTATCAGGCGAACTCCATTTGTCATAAAACTGCGGAAATCACGTGCAAGAAAGGTTTCTTTCTCTGCGCACGGGTAAAGCTCCCAGCGCACGCAGCCGCAGTTAGCCAGAGCCGGCTGTGAGGATCTGTGGCACGAGATAAAATGGCGGAACGTGGCTACAGTTTTTCTCTCACCACTTTCAGGTAGGTTCTATTCTTGAAGGGGAAACTTTGAGGCGAATCATTTGAACGGCCAGCGCGCCCTGAATGGGTTGTATCAGGAGTGAGAAAATCTATTTGCTTGATTGCTTACTCTTTCCGGAATAATAGAACGGGAAGTGATTTTGTGGAGTCACTGTTGCTGCTGTTTGTTGCGCATTGTTATAGGAAGAAGTGGCAGGCAGGTACAATAATGAACTACGTTACGAACGAAAGGGGGAATTTGAGTTTAGTTATGGGGCTTTTGAACGGACTTGATCAGTCTTTAGGATGATCTTTTTTTCTCTGTAATGCAAGACCGCATTTGACTTCGGCAGATTGATTATTGATTCTTGGTAATATATCAAATTAAGATACTTTAATTTAATAGGGAAAATATAACTGGACTGCGATAAATATTACTGTCGCTTTTTTTCTTCCTAAGATATGCAATCAGAGTTATAAAATGGCTGTGAAAAAGCCATTTTAATTACGATACAGTTCTGTGACTGTTTATTGTAATAACTAGGCTATCTACGGTATGACCCTTTGGGTCATTGTTTCTGAGATAATCCTTACCAGATTCGTCAACGCCTTCAATAAGAGTTTCTAATATACAGGGAGATATTCGGAAATGTGTTTGCCTTGAATGTAGCCCAAGTTGAACTGTATACCACAGTCAGACATCAGCATCTGATCACAAGAAATGTTTTATTACATTTTGTATTATGTCATAAAATGCTTTACGATAATTTTTATACCATAAATTGTTTTATGAAAATTGCCAAATTTCAATTCCACAAAGATAATGTGTCCCAGATTCTGGATAAATTCTCTAAGTAAGCTCAAAAGTAAAACTTAAAAGTAATTTGAGATACGTTGGTTGAGAAGGTTGTTCCCTGTGATGTCATTTTGCCCAGTTAAAGTTTATAGACACCATATTTTTTCAGGATATAAATAAGTTCATTTGTGATTGGCAATAAAAAGGATTGCACAGTTCATTAGTACATTGCTACAATGCTACATTACTGATACAGTACAAAAATTGTGAAACATGACTACACCGAAGTCAGAATAACTTGTCACTATTTTGTGACAATAAACTTGGGCTGGACTACACATTCCAGTTTCTTATAATTAAAGACTGGATGGTATAAGTCTGTTTTGTATGCCACTTAATTTCTCAATATATGTTTTTTTTCTATGATAGACTGTAATGCAAAAAAGAAACCTATACTTTTAAATATATATGAAACTGGTTGAAGAATATGCCTCTCAGTTTTTTTTTTAGAAAAACACAAAAGTATTCAGGGTTCATTCTTCAAATTAAGTAAACTTTGATTACAGTCCTTCAAAAAAAAGTTGATACACAAGATTAAATATGTTTTCATTCAGGGCCAACCATTAGCATTAATTATAATTACTTTTTGTTCCATTTTTTGATCACAGTTTTTGCCTAATTTATGGTGAGCTTTTCTACTACTTTTTGATTTTGGAACTGATATACCATGTTTTCCCGAAAATAAGACCCTGTCTTTTATTTTTTTGAACCCTGAAATAAGTGCTTGGCCTTATTGCCATGCACTCAAAAGCCCGATTGGGCTTATTATCAGGGGATGTCTTATTTTGGGGGAAACAGGGTATAAGGCTATATTAACTTTTCACATGAAGATTTTATGGAAAAATATATTGTTAGATTTTGTGAGGGATTCAGTGGAGATTATATTTAATCCAGATTATCTTTCTGAGGATTTGATCTTGGCAACTATACCCAATATGTGTTTGTTCAAAATCTTTTAGCATATGTAGGCTTTTTGAACTGTTAGTTGCATAGAACTTTGTAAAGAATTCTTCAGAATTTTTTTTAATTAAATGACATCTTTTATTTAAAGCTTCCACTTGGGAATTAGAAAAGTCTGTGACTTTTCCTGACCATTACTATGGGTGAATTTGTCCAGAGTAAATTATACTGAATTTATTAATTTCTTTGAGAAAATTGTCTAACATTTTAGCTCTAGACAAGTATTTTGAGGAAGGTAAGTTTTAACTTCTGCTACATATTCTAATGTACTATGCAATGTCCCTGTAAGAGAAAGAGTCTGTTTATGTGGGACGGGGGAAGTTGAAACAATGTCCCATGTAATGTTTGATTGCCCCCTATACTCAGATTTGAGGGAACATCACTGGGCAGGATCTTTTATACCAGCACCCCTAAGTCTAAAGAGCGCTTCTTGCAACATTGTCTGTTAGGTTCTAACTTGAGTTGGTGAAATGGATTGCCAAATTTGCGGTAAAGTTGATGGAAAAAAAGGACAAAGTTGGTGCAGCAGAATGTGGTAGATTGTAGGAAAGATCATTTGATTTAATAATGTAATTTTAATAGTAGTTTTAAGACTGATTGGGTAGATGCAGGGGTGACATTATAATATAATTTTTAATCATATTTAATTTTTATCTCAAATGATTGTATTTTATTCTGATCTCATTTTAGATCGTATTTTATTGTAATTTTATTTTAAATCATGCGTTATTCCAATTTCATTTAAATTGTTTTACCAAACTTTTGTAATGATCTGTTTTTGGAACTCTGCATTTTGATATGGCCCAAGGGCTAATCAATAAATAAATTCATTCATTCATTCACTATGTAATGTGCTCAGTATGCTTTTGTTTAAAACAAATTGTCTTGTTAGAAAATGTTTTCTCCACATTGTCTCATGAATGAATTATATGT
Organism: Diadophis punctatus similis; assembly: GCA_023053685.1. Taxonomy (NCBI): domain Eukaryota; kingdom Metazoa; phylum Chordata; class Lepidosauria; order Squamata; family Dipsadidae; genus Diadophis; species Diadophis punctatus. The sequence continues at coordinate 11,828,806 of JALIGW010000008.1, forward strand.
ATATTTTCAGTCCTTCTGGAAAGCTTGTTCAAATTGAATATGCTTTGGCAGCTGTTGCAGCAGGAGCTCCATCAGTTGGAATTAAAGGTATTAAAGATGTTTGTTTAATTAATGTTTACCAACCTTTTTAGCATAAATATTCCCATGCCCTTAGTTGAGATATGAAGTAAGAAAAAAATGATAAAAGTTTGTTGTCTGCCTAAAAAAAGCTTTTGCTTGGCCCTGTGAAAACAGATTGCTAGAATAAATGTTTGGCCCAATCAAGCACAATTAAAATTTTGATGATTCATGCATACTATTCAAGTTTCTAACATAAAATAAATTACTCTCTGAGAGAGTAGCACCTATATTTTAGAAGGGCATTATGTCTGTATTATTGCGCAGATATAAAGGGTATTTCCAGTGTTTAAAAATATGTATTTAAAACAAGTCAGAAAGGCTGATTATTTAGCTGAACATTTGTTTTCTATTTAAATAAACATTTCTAAGGAAATAAAAAAACAGTTATTACTTATTCAGGATATTCTCTGGTTTATTTAAATATTTATATTCCACATTTCAGTTGGAAAGTTACTTAATCTTATATAAGATAAATTAAATTTGTTTTTATTAAATATTTTATTAACAAAATAAATAAACAGATGTATAATTCAAAACAAGGGAAAACGTAGTGTTTAGGCTTTGGATGATCCAAGAATTATAAGATATAATTAAAGAAAGAATAGTAAATACAGAGAAGAAGCAACTACAACATACATGAAAATCTGATGAGTCATTTTACACTGAGCCTTATTAAAGGGATCATATACTGTAGTTTGGGAAAAGAAAAAGGATGAAATAGAATTTAGAATGATTGCAATATTTTTTCTTTTGATACCTATTGAAATGGCAGTTGAATGGTTATAGAAAATATCTGATAAAATGTCTAGAGTATGATACATAAAACATTGATCAGTTTATTGATTTATGAACTGCATATTTGAAATGTTGCAAGGGAAGCAGCAGGAAGATTTTCTAATAGTATTAATTTAGTGCATTCTTTTTTCATGTAGCTGCAAATGGTGTGGTATTAGCAACAGAGAAAAAGCAGAAATCTATACTGTATGATGAACGGAGTGTACACAAAGTGGAACCTATTACTAAACACATAGGCTTGGTATATAGTGGCATGGGCCCTGATTACAGGTAAATAAGAAAAAAATATTAAAAAATATTAAATGGAAATATTACCATTGGTCTTTGAGCAGATAGGTGAAATCAAGTTGGTTAAAAATTATCTACAATTCAATAAGTGTTATACACTATATTGTTTAAAAGACACATTTGCTAAAAGCTACATTTTTAGCTTTCTCTTCCAAAGATATATACATATATTAGCAACCTCGCTTTGTGGCATGATTCTATTCCTGATTCCTTTGTGCTCTGCAACAATGAATAAGTTGTTAACTGTCAAGACTGTAAACCCAGATATATTTCTTAATGTGAAAATTCAAACCCTTTGTTAATAACAGTTAAGTCTTTTTCTGAAAAGTGTATGTCATATATGTGTGTGTACATACATGTATCAGCATTGTGAGACTGACCTGGTAGCCCACTCTATAAAGCTAATGAATTAGTCAATGTTTTTTTAAAATCATTCTTGGAGATTTGTGGCCTATCACTTCTTACAATAGTATAAAAATAATTGCTCTCCTATAGAGGATTTGTAAGTACTTATAAATGAACAAGGTGATTATTAGAAGCCAGCATTATTTGGGTTTGTTAACAAATCATGCCAAATAAACTTTGTATCCTCCTTTGATAAAGTGACTAAATTAGTGGATCAGCAACATGTAGGGACATAGTATACTTGGACTTCAGTAAAGTAGACCACAGCTAATTTCTTGATAAATAGTATCACCACCAGATGGATTTGTAATTGACTGACCAACCACACTCAGTGAGTAGTACTCAATGGAATTACATATACATGGAGGGAAGCATGTGTTGGGAGTACCTCAAGTTTCTGTCTTGGGCCCAGTACTCTTCAACATCTTTATAAATGATCTAGATAGAGGATAGAAGGGAAATTCATCTAATTTGCAGATGACACCAAGCTGGGGGGAATTGCTAACAGTTTGGAAGATAGATTCAAAATTCAGAGGGACTTGACAGAGGTGAGCACTGGCGCCTATTATCCAACAAGATACAGTTCATTGGTGACAAAAGGGTCCTGCACTTGGACAAGAAAAAACATGTAAACATACAGAATAGGTGATATCTGGCTAAACAATAATGACTATGAGAGAGATCTACTTGTCCTAGTGGATTACTTAATTATGAACCAGTAGTGTGCTGCAGCTGCCAAAAAGCCAACACAGTCTTGGGCTGCATCAACAGAGGGATAATATGATCACGAGAAGAGATACCGTATTTTTCAGAGTATAAGACGCACTGGAGTATAAGACGCACCTAGATTTTAGAAGAGGAAAACAAGAAAAAAAGTATTCTGAACCAAATGGTGTAGTAATATATTATTTAATAAAATACCAGTATAGTAGAATACTTTTTACAACCATGTATACTTTTTACAACCATGTACACCTTCTACAAACATGTACACTTTTTACAAACTTCAAACTTGACAGCTTTAAGACTTGTGGATTTCAACTCCTAGAATTCCTCCTCCAGTCATGCTAGCTCAGGAATGGGAGTTGAAGTCCACTAGTCTTAAACTTGCCAAGTTTGAAGACCCTTGCACCCCTAACCAAGGGGTCTTCAAACTTGACAGCTTTAAGACTAGTGGACTTCAACTCCCAGAATTCCTCCTCCAGTTATGCTAGATGGGATAATTAGAAGGCAAAAACACCCCCATTTGTGTGAAAAATAGCCCATTTTTTGGCTGGTGTTTTTTTTTTGCAAAAATGAGGCATGCAGAGGGTTTGGGAAGCCTGCAGAGCACTCCTAGGGGGTGGGGGAAGGCAAAAACACCTCCATTTTTGCGAAAAACGGCCTGTTTTTCGGCCCTTTTTTTGCAAAAATGAGGCATGCAGAGGGTTTGGGAAGCCTGCAGAGCACTCCTAGGGGGTGGGGGAAGGCAAAAACACCTCCATTTTTGCGAAAAACGGCCTGTTTTTCGGCCCTTTTTTTTCAAAAATGAGGCATGCAGAGGGTTTAGGAAGCCTGCAGAGCACTCCTAGGGGGTGGGGGAAGGCAAAAATGCCTCCATTTTTGTGAAAAATGGCCCATTTTTCGCAAAAGGGATGCAGGGGTGGGGCTTCGGGAGGCCAAAAATGGCTGCATTCGGTGTATAAGATGTACTGACATTTCCACCCTCTTTTGGGGGGCAAAAAGGTGAGTCTTATACTCCAAAAAATACGGTAATACCGCTTTATACTGCATTGGTGAGACCACATTTAGAATACTGCATGTAGTTTTGGTCATCATGATACAAAAGATGATACTGCCCTAGAAAGTGTACAGAGAAGAACAACAACGATGATAAAAGGTCTGGAGCTAGATATGTCTTGCCTATCAAAGAGAAGGATTAGGCGAGAAATGATAACTCTTCCAATGCTAGGGCTATCACAGAAAAGAGGGGATTGACTTATTCTCAAAGGACCAGAGGGGATGACAAGAAGTAATGGGTGGAAGCTTGTTAAAGAGAAATCAAGTCTAGAAGTAAGAAATTTTCAACAGTGAGAACAATTAATGAATAGAATAGCTTGTCTCCCAAAGTTGGTGCTCCCTCACTAGAGCTTTCCAAAACAGACAATTTGACTGGAATAGTATATGATCTGCCTTGAGCGGGAGGTTGGACTAAAAGATCTCTTAGATACTTTCCAAACTATGATTCTATGTTCTATTATTCAGTTGGTTATACTGATGAAGACGGTAAGTACCAAAGGCAAGCTAAACACGGTAAAACACACAGTCTGTTTTACTTTCTGCCAAACTTATTTCTGTGTGATATTGCCCTGTTTATTTTACGCATTATTTTTCTCCCTGTAACTTCAGTTTCTCCACCAACATTAAGTGCATACCAAAACCGTGAAAAAGATTTCCACTGTAATTTAATAATAATCTTTTTTGCTTGTGTGTGTGTGTGTGTTTTACTTTGTTTTGTTAGAGTACTTGTTCATAGAGCTCGTAAATTGGCTCAGCAGTACTACTTGGTTTATCATGAGCCTATTCCAACAGCTCAGCTAGTGCAGAGGATCGCTTCAGTGATGCAAGAATACACTCAATCTGGGTATGTTACTTGATTTTAAATAAAATGCACTCATTTCTTTATTCTTCAAGTTATGAAGATGGTGACTATACATTTTTCTGATATACCAGGGAATAATTTTGTAGAGATTACTTAATAAGCATAACCTTGCCATATATAGGAATATGCAAACTCTTCCACTTGCTCTTTTCTAGCACGCAGGGAAACATACCGTACTACTAACAAAAGAGCGCCTTCATAAATAAATAAAAAAGAGGCTGCCTGATTATTAATATTGACAGGTATCTGCAGACCACATAATAAGTTTAAAACAAATTGGATATCCATTTTCCATTTAGAGCATTTTAGTGGGTGGCAATCAATAGGGAATGACCAGGTACATTACATTGTACGAGGGTGAGTCACAACGTAATGCCATTTTCTTTAGGACAGGTATAATTACCAACACAGGAACATGTAGCATACATCAAAATGAAGCTGGTCCTCTGTGGATCACATTCCTACTTCTCAACATAGTCACCGTTTCTCTCAATAGCAATGTTCCACCTTCGAATATGAGCATGTATCCCTGTCTCTTAAAATTTTGTTGACTGTTCTTTGAGCCACTTCTTCACTGCAGTTTTCACTTCCTCGTCACTGGAATAATGTTTGCCTCTCAAACCCTCTTTCATGGGGGCGAAGAGATGATAATCTGAAGGCGCTAAATCTGGTGAGTATGGAGGACTATTATTCCAGTGACGAGGAAGTGAAAACTGCAGTGAAGAAGTCAAAGAACAGTCAACAAAATTTTATGAGGCAGGGATACATGCTCTCATTCGAAGGTGGAACATTGCTATTGAGAGAAACGGTGACTATGTTGAGAAGTAGGGATGTGATCCACAGAGGACCAGCTTCATTTTGATGTATGCTACATGTTCCTGTGTTGGTAATTATACCTGTCCTAAAGAAAATGGCATTACATTTTCACTCACACTCGTAACTGCTCAGCTGTATCTACAGGTAGTCCTTATAACTGGTTATAAGTTATAATGGTTGTAAAACTGGGTCATGTGATCAGCCTGATTTTATGACTTGCTTTGCTCATAAGTGTGAACACTATGGTTGTTAAGCAAACTCATTTTTTCTTAGAATATGTTTCCTGACATAGTAGGGAGTGCTGGATTTTGGCAAAACTCTCATAAAAATGACTGCAAACAGCCATAATTGCAGCAATATTACCCAAAGTTCAGTAATGTGATTGCAGGGGAGCAGAGGGGCCCCCCGGAATCCGGCTTATAAATCCCTTTTTCAGGTAGGTTGTAACTGATTGTAAGTCAAGGACTACCTTTATAATTTAGTGCATATAAGTATCTGTTAAATGTATTAAGAGGTCCTTAACCCCCCTGGCCCACTAGTGATGGGCAAGTGCGGGAAGCTCCATTTGTGAAATGGTATGTTTGCAAATGAAACTGTCCCCTTCTCTCTGCCACTACTGGTTCGCAGAACTGGAAAGTTGCATACCGTTGTATTAAAATACAAAGTTTCCTAATATTGTACATGAGCTTAAATTATTTTTCTGAAATAAAATATTCTATTCTTGCTTGCCCTGCCTTGCTGTGAGATTTTGGTGAATTGGACAGTAGTTACAATTTACTGGTATATAGGCTGAAATGTCTTCTTATCTTTGTAGCATACATAAGCTCATGATTTCTTCTATTCTGCTTTTTTTGCTTCCTTTTGAAGAGCCTTCATTTAGGACAGTCTTGAATGTGTAGTCTGAACAAGAGTGCTACAATTGCTTCTTACCTAACCCATGCTTCATTATGCTCTTAAATGAAGAATGAATAACACAAAATAATTCTATTTCTCAAGGAACTAGTATGACTAATGCCTTAATAAATGAGTTTTCTTAATGTAAGAAATTTAAAAAATACTTAAAGTAATATTAATACATTTCAGCAATATTTTAGGGAAAATAAGTACTGATGACTTCCTCTGTCACTCCTTTAATAATGTCTTCATTTGCATATGCATTGTTTTCAATCAGTCTTCATGCTAATAAAATTTTAACTTCCTTAATTTCTGCCTGAAATGCTATTGCTAAAAGTATAGGAGCAGAATCCGCAGTGACAAGTTTAAAATTAGTAACTACATAATGTAATCACATAGTGCTTTAAATTATAAACTGATATGACTGTAAAAAATAAATAAAAATAAATGCCTTAACAGCTTATTAAATGCTGCCCTTTCTGATGTCTTCCTTGATAGAGGTGTACGTCCATTTGGAGTGTCACTATTGATATGTGGATGGAATGAGGGGCGACCATATTTATTCCAGTCTGATCCATCTGTAAGTATTTAAAATTGAACTTCTTAATAGCTTTGTATAAAAACAGTCTAGCTATTTGCTTGAAGAACTTATGAACTGTTTTTCTGCAGTAAGTTTTAAGGAAGATATATGTATAATTGATGGTTAAAATTTCCAGGATAGAATGTTCACAGCTTGGGTGGTGAGCTTTAAAATCATATGAGGAGACCTACTAGATCTGGCTAATGAGGTAGCATGTTCAACCTTTTAGTACTATTTGTCTGTTTCAGCATTCACCAGCAGAATAACTTTTTGCTATAGTGAATTCCAAATTTTGTCGAAAAAAGCTCACTTTTATCTTTGGTTCTGAGTTCCTAGATTATAAAATAGCCAGACTTCTTTTTATCTTGTCAAGATTATTTGTAACTTTGTAGCCTCTTAGGTGATTTAAATGATAATCTGTTAAAAATTTATTTTATTGTCCTGTCTTAGCTCTCTTGTTTTTGGTAATCTGTATTTATATATATAGTGACATAAGGATGCTACCATATATACCCATAAATAAGTCGAGAATTTTAAGTGTCAGAATTCCCCCTCAAAATTGGGTTTGGCTTATCCACTGACAGGTTTATCTGTTATTATATACAGTAATACTTTTTAAAGTGCCCATATATCCAGTATGTATTCTTGGATAAACTATCTGCAGATAAACTGACCTTTAGTCAAAATGAAAAATAAACCAGTGGATAAACTAATTATGAAAAATAAAACATACAAAAAATTTGACAATCAGCTTATCCACAGATAGGCTTATATGTGACTATGTATGGTACTTCCTACGCCCATATTTTCAGAATCTTAGTACAGAAAGTCCTTGACTTTTTAAAATTTAATTTAATTTATTATTATTATATTAATTTGTCATCCATCTCATTTTGAAGGGATTCTGGGTGGCTTGCAGCATTAGAAGCATTAAAATAATAAAAGAAATATTTCTAAAACAATAAAAATGGAAATTACAATGAAAAATAGAATTATAGAAAGAAAATGGGGAGGGAAGGAGAAGGCTGTTCTGAGGGGAGGGTGGATTGCCTTTTTATTCATCAACCACCTTCAGTGTGATCCCTCCTTGTTGGAGCCCCAAGTCATCTGTCCGAGCCATGTCTTCAGGCTCCTGCAGAAGGACAGGAGGGTGGGAACAAATTTTTCCCACAGGATATGATATTTCAAAGAGCCGGTGCCATGGCAGAGAAGGTCTTCTGGACCCTGCCAGCCAGATTTCCTTGAGTAAAGAGGCCCACAGCATGCCTCCTTTACCAGCACAGGTGGGAAGAGTCAGTCCCAGTGGGTTGAGATGGTTCCTCAAGTAACCTGGACCCATGCCATTCAGGGCTTTAAAGGTAATAAAGGATGGTTAAAAAATAATGGCCTTGGATGAGTGTTTTACAGCCTGTAAACACTTTCTGATCATCGCAAAACACTGCACAACCCAACAATCACATAATTACAATTTAGGTGCTTGAGAACCTGTTCATATGATGTTTGCTAAGTGATGCATGTTATGTGATTGCCATTTGCAACCTGCATATTCTGCACAAAATAACTGCCTGCCCAAGGATTTCAACCCCAACCCCCCCTCCCATGTGTGGGGGAGCAGGCGGTGGCAGATTTCCACCAGTAGTCAGAATAATCCTGAGATAAAATCCCTTTTCTATACTGTCAGAATGTTTATTACTTTAGCCCATTATTATATCATTCATTTTGCAACTGGAGAATACTAGGATTTTGCATAAAACAGAAGATTTTTTTATTTCAGACTTAAAGCAAATTTGTTGTATTTTGGAAATTCTGCTGTAACAAAATCTGAAGGGGTCTTTCTAGATGGTAGAACAAGGCTAGTACACTTAAAGTGCAGGATTTTGTCATTCATAGGATCTAAGTTGACTTCAAGTGTGGCATATCCAATGACCTACTTACCTCTTCTACTTACCTCTTCTGATTTTCATGCCTTCTTTTCTGTATTTGTCTTTATCTGCTACTGTCGCTTTTTCTGTTCCTCTCTCTCCATTACACCAATACTTCTGCTTGGTGTACATGTCTCTATATCAGAACCCAAATACATAATCTGGATTCAGAATGACTGCTCTGTGAGTAGAATGTTTGCAGATCTCCAGAGGATACTATTTCTCAAAAGCTTAAAAAATGAGTACAGGTAGTCCTTGACTTATAACCACAATCAAGCCCAAAATTTCTGTTGCTAAGTAAGACAGTTAAGTGAGTTTTGCCCCATTTTACAATTCTTTTTGCCACAGTTGTTAAGTGAATTATTGTAGTTGTTAAGTTAGTAACATGGTTGTTAAGTGAATTTGGCTTCCCCATTGATTTTGCTACAAAAAGTAATCACATGACTTCAGGACACTGCAACCATCATAAATATGAGTCAATTGCCAAGCATCTAAATTTTGAACATGTGACCATGAGGATGCCACAACAATCATTTGTGTGAAAAAATGTCATGCAACTTTTTTTAGTGGATTGTAACTTTGAATAGTCCCTAAATGAATTGTTGTAGGAAGAGAACTTTGCCTGGTAGTATCATATGCTTCTCATCTCCTTGCAATCCGCTTTTATAACTTCTGTGTATGAATTTGTACAGTTAGGAAGTTTCCAAGGAATTTCTAGTAATATAAGGTTATTTTTTTTCTATTCTCACTATAAGTAGTAAGTAATGTATATTATACATTATTTTTATATTTTATTATTAAGAAGATAGCTATAATATGCATATTTCTAATTTGCTGTACTTTTCACCTTCCAGGGGGCATACTTTGCATGGAAAGCAACTGCAATGGGGAAAAATTATGTAAATGGAAAGACATTTCTGGAGAAAAGGTAATGCAGAATAGAAATTCTGTAATCTAGTAAATTATTACAGACTTGTATTCTTATTTGAATTTTCCATTTCTGGATTGTTCTTTTCTGAATTCTTGGATGGTTTATAGTTAAATATTAGTAGTGCTGTAAACTCATATAAAACTAACTTTATCAAAATTCATCTTGATAGTGAATTTGGTCCAACAACATCATCTTGGTTATTCTATAAGATAGGAATAAGCATCCCTTTCACTCTTAAAAAACAACAACAAAAATTATTAAGTGTTTTTATTTAAGAGAGGAAGCTATCATGCTAAAAGGAAAACCAGGGGTCACATTTTTCTTGTATTCTGTTAATATATTTACAATACTTCCTCTACCGAAATATCTTGAAGTGATTTACAATGCATAATATATCTATGTAATAATATTTTAAAACAATCTTGAGTAAACCTTTATGTTTGCTTTCTAGACATCAGTGTGGTCATTGCTGGTGACAGACATCACTAGAGTAGGCAAAGCAATTTTTTTGTTTTTTTAGTCAATTTTTAGAAGGAATAGAAGGGATGTTCAGCAGCAAAATGATATCTCAGTACCATTTTGATCCTCGCCCAACCCTAGGGGAAAAACTGTAAGACTTAATGTATCCATTCTGCCTCTTCAATCCAGTAATTCATACACACACAAAAAGGGAGGGTTGTAAAATGTTAGAACTTGCCGTTTTGCAGAAACTCAGGTCTATAAATGGAAGTTAGGAGAAATATGCAACAGGTTTTCTACCATGCTGTAACAAAGTGCAAGTCTAGCACTCTCCTACTTTACAAGTATGTCTTTAGACTGCACATGGTGTTTTCGAAAATAACAATAGTGATAGCAGGCCTGCACTTTGGAAGTTGGTCCAGAACTACAGACACAGTGTAGTGAGGGGTCATAGGAAAATGTAGCAACTTTATCAGATTGTTTTCTAGTAAATGGATATTTTGTAATATTCTAGTGAAAAGTCATTTTGTGACATTTTATGGATTGGCTGGCTCTTCCAATTCAGTTACAGTTATTTTTTCATGGCAGTCCCTGGTATAGTTTGAAATTTTCAAATACTGTATTTTTCAGAGTATAAGACACACCTTTTTATCTCCAAAAAGAGGGTGAAAACTTGGGTGCGTCTTATACACCAAATGTAGCCCCACCCCCCACCCGTTGACCTCTGCCTCCCAGAATTTACCTCCTTGCAGCAAACAGCGCAGAGCCTGATTTGCACAAGCAACTAATTATCTGCCTCCCAACCAGCAACTGACTGAGGCTTGCAGGCAAGCCCACCTGCTAAAATGAAAGTGAAACTAAAGCTGCAAGGAGGCAAATTGCTGGCAGGGAGAGACAGAGGCAGAATTTTATTTTCTTGTGCTAATCAGGCTGTGCTGAAACTGGCTGTTGTTTGCTGCAAGGAGGTAAGTCAGTAACTATAAATGCCTATAGAATGTTCAAATTATTAGACTTATTTTTTAAAGACTGCTTTATTATTGTTCTAGACAACTTAACAAAATGAAGAAGCTTTTAAAAATAAATGCTTGCTCTGAAGAGGTCCAGTGCTATTGTATCTTCTTTTAAATAGCAGAGAATAACGATACTTCCAGAAAGCCACATCAATTTTAACAGCATGTGTACAAGTATAGTCTGAAATGTAAGAGTGTCCTGTTATAGTATTAAGATAAGGCAGCTGAGTTAGACCCTGACTTAGTCATGTTTGGAGTAGATCTATTTAAATAATTGGGAGGAGTTAGTGTGACTACATTTAAGAAAACATTCTGGCATTAATATACTGCCATAATGTACATTTCTCCAATTCTTTGCTATTTCTATGGGTCAGGCACACATGCACAGAAATACACAGCAAACAGTGTATATCATCTGTACTGTTTGCTGGGAGGCAGAGGCAAAAAATTTTTTCCTTGTTTTCCTCCTCAAAAACTAAGGTGTCTCTTATACTCCGGTGCGTCTTATACTCCGAAAAATACAGTATGTTTATTGGCACAACAATGGTTTCTTGACCATGAAGTAATCTAGAAAAAATAATTCCTGAATTTATGGGGGTAATTTTGCACTTGTGCAATTTTAGTTTTGTAGTTATAACAATGGGGGGATATTTTAAATTTCTTAGAAAATGTCTGTTCTTTTGCAGATACAATGAAGACTTAGAGCTTGAAGATGCTATTCATACTGCTATCTTGACATTAAAGGTGAAAAATATTCATTTTAAATTTGATAAAATTTTCAAACTTGATATTTTAATATTTAATTATTTAACAAAATTGTGTATCTTTTCATTATTAGGAAAGTTTTGAAGGACAGATGACTGAAGATAACATAGAAGTTGGCATCTGTAATGAGGCAGGATTTAGAAGACTCACTCCAACTGAGGTTAAGGATTATCTGGCTGCAATCGCCTAATCTTGATTGATGAGAACATGCAGCTGCTCTCACTTTTTAACTTCCATTTATATTAGTGGCTTTTGATTTTAATTTCTACTTTGTTAAACCTGTAGATTTTTTTAAAGAAATATGGATTCACATGCCACTGAAATATGAAACTAATTAAAACATTAAACATATTTACACAATCTAAATATAAATAAAATTGGTATAACTTCTGATTAAATTTACAAAATACTTCATTATACTAACTTCAAGTGTTGCTAAGATTGTTTAAAAATTCAGATTTTGAGTCCACAAAGCTATTCAAATAAGTGATTAAAGGTTCTGTAAAGTTTTATACCGATAGGGCTGCTTGAGTAGAGCTAGTGTGCAGGTTTTCATAGCAGAAATTATATTGGGAAGAATTTGTAAAAAAGAGCCAATGACATGTTTATACTGAAGGATTTTTGGAATTTTTTTTTTAATGTGAACATTAAACGGGGGAGGGGACAAGAAACCTGCTAAACATCTATCTGTGAGTACATTGGGTATATTGACATCTGAGTACATTGGGTATCCCAGGTTTACCTCGGTGGTAGTTCTTCCATGTTTCAGTGCATTCTTTACCCTGAAGTGGCCAGAGACTATATTTGCAACCTTCTCCATGCAAATCAGAAGGCTGATTAAGTATTCCTCTTTATTTTAATCTGGAAATCCAGGGCGAGTATTCTGAACAGGGCAGCAGCGGAGTATGGGAATTCCAGTGGGGATAGAAAAAATTAGATATTGGGCATGATCTGGAACATCCTTTAAAAAAAACCTAGTTGATTCACCCTTTAAAAACTAAATAAATACTTGAACTGCATATGTCATCCTGATGTTGCACATATTGTGCTTAGTTGCACATTTAATTGAAAAAAATCTCGAAAGTATCAGACTAGGCTCTAAATATACTGTATATTCATTTTCCCCCTCTAATCAACACATCCCTAAATAAAAATCTACAAGAAGTTAGATGATGAACTACTTTACAATGTTAGTATTCTTCCCATCTGCCTAGATATAGCACTATTAAATTACTTTGCAGAATAGGCATGACTAAAATCTAACTGCTGCTTTTTGCAGCATATGTATAACAGTTGGGCTTTCACTGTAATACACAAATATACATTTTATATATTTTAATTTTTACATAGTGTTTTAAAATTTAAATATTTTATATTTTATTTTATATATTTAGTAATATACAGTATATATAGTTCCATGTATGAATCATTCTGTATACAAAGTAGCTGGGTTTGGGTGGTCCTTGTACACGTGTCGGGTATTTGGTCCATTTGCAAAAACAAGATAATTCTGTATTATTCCAGACAAATTAATTGTGAAGGAATAGTGGAAAAAAAGGATGCTTGCAACTGGGATAGGAAGGGAGTGCTCTGCAGGATTTGTGGAAGTGGCAAGTTGAGGGGATATAGTACGTTAACACCTTTATAGCCATATCTGAAGAGAGAGAAAAATACTGGGAAAGTTGGTGGGCTCCAGGATGCATTGCATGGGAGGGTTGGGAAGATGCGGAGACTGATAGAATCTGTTGCTCTGAGAGCTAGAAAAGAAAAAAGCAGTTGAACTGAAAAGCCTTAACTTTTCCTGTCTGGATTGCATTTTGTATGAATCCCAGAATAATCCAAACATCCAGGTTTGAGTTTTCTCACACTGTAGTTGATCCAAAATGGATTGTTAATACTTTAGGAACACTATTGTTTATATGGATTTGAATATATTCATTTTGCATGCACTCCTAATTAATAGGCAGACTGTTTTTAGACTTAAAAGTCAATTTTTTAAAACCACGTTTACAGATGATAAGGTATAAAAATTACTGTTCAACCACAGCTCTACCAAAAGTCTGGATTTCTGATATTTTTCATGTCTAATAAGAGCAGAGCTGTCAAACAAGGCCCCTGGGCCAAATCTGGCCCATCAGGGCCATCCTGGAAAATGTAAAGGGCTGTCCTGCATCACTTCGACCTGGTCTACTCGTGTCACCTTGGCCCAATCTACCCTCGTTGATTCGGCCTGGTCTACCCAATACAAAGAGGAAACATCGGGCCAGTGTGACTTCGGCCCAGTCTACCCAGTGCGAAGAAACATCGGGCCAGGATGGCTTCGGCCCAGTCTACCCAATGCGAAGAAACATTGGGCCAGCGTGGCTTCGGCCTGGTCTACCCAGTGCAAAGAGGAAACATGCCAGCAGTTTGCGGAGTGGCGTCAAGCTGGTGGCATCCACCCAGTCAGCCATGCCTGCCCAACCCCCTGAGGTCAATCATAGCCCTGATGCAGCCCTCAAAGAAATGGAGTTTTACACCCCTGAACTAGAGACTGACATATAATCTCTCTGCAGTGTATATGTAAATCATAGTCTGGTTTCTTTATATAGTGTTTTAGCACTAAGAAGCAGAAGGAGCCTTTAGAAAAGCTTGTGGGGCTGCATGTATTATAGCTTCTAGAAAGACTAGTGGCTAGCTGTGTTTTAAAGGGAAGGTTAAGAATGAATATCATGGTTGACCTGATAGGAGGAATGTCCTTGCAAACATTTATGAATATGATAGCAGATGCTGTGTTATGCTCTGAAACATCACTTTTTCCTCTGAATTTAGTATGCTACCAACAGCCCAAATATAAACTTTTTAAATTTTTGATAGGATATAATCCCACAGAAATTTGTTACAATTTATTCTAGAAAATGATAAACACTGTTTTAAAACTTCTACCGTTCCCACTTTATATGTTTTTATTCATTCATTCATTCATTCATTCATTTATATTCATTCATTTATTTATTTTAGTGTTCTTATATGCCGCCCTACTCCCTGGGGACTCAGGCGGCATACAACATTTAAAGAACAGCTAAACAATATAAAAATTTAATAACAGTTAAAATGAATTTAAAAAAACATACAAAATCATACATAAGTGGGGGAGACCTAAGAAATTAAAATTGTCTCAAAGCCCCGCCTGCAGGAAGAGCCATGTCTTAACAGCTTTTCGGAAGGCCAGCAAGGTGAAGATAATTCATATCTCTGGGGGTAGTTGGTTCCAGAGAACAGAGGCCCCCACAGAGAAGGCCCTCCCCCTAGGCCCCGCCAGCCGACATTGGTTGACGGGACCTGGAGGAGACCCCACTCTGTGGGACCTGACCGGTTGACGGGAAGTATGAAGTAGGATGCGGTCCCGGAGGTAACCTGGTCCTAAGCCATGTAGGGCTTTAAAGATGATTATCAACACCTTGAATTGCACCCAGAGACCGATGGGCAACCAGTGCAGCTGGCGGAGCTGCACACCCACCACAGCATGCGCAGCCGCATTTTGTACCAGTTGAAGTCTCCGGATACTCTTCAAGGGTAGCCCCATGTAGAGCGCATAACTTATTACTGTAAATAAGGCGACAAGCAATACTTCGTGCTCCTGTTTTCCCACAACAACCCTGTGAGGTGGGCCGGGAGAAAATGACTGGTCAACAGTCACCCATCTGGCTTTCATGCCTTATGCAGGACTAAAATTCACTGTCTCCTGATTTCTAGCCAGATGCCTTAGCCACTAAACCAAACTGAGTCTAATACACCATTATGTATATATGAGAGTTTATGTATCTAACGTGCAAGAAAATAATAAGGTGTTATTGGACCTTTATACTGTGATAAAATTCCTGCTTTAGATCTGATAAAATTATTAAAGAATTTAAACTCATCATACCACTATCTACTTCCCACAAACATCTGGTTGAACTGGAGTACATATTATATTTATAAAACTGCAGAGAGATGTAGATGAATCTGAGATCCTCACTAAAAAAGCAGGATGGAGAAAAATATGATCAATTAACAACTATTAATGATTACTTCCAAGAGATTGGATATCACTAGATGGAGGATGCTGTTAATGAAAAATGGGAGTCAAGAAAAGGGATGGTTAAAAGAATGAAAATAACAGTGGGCAATAAAATAGAATGGCCAATAAAAATCCAATCTCTTGGGAGCATCTGTACTCAGTTAAACAATAGTCTATTTTATTGGATTGGGTAGCATTGTATCTCGAGAAAAACACATATTCACTCATGTACTGTATTTATAGCACTTATTACAAGTGCATTATTGAGAGACTTATTACCTCGACCGATTGAATTATTCTAAACCCAGAGTCTATCTCAGCAAAAAGCAACATAATGATTAAGGCTGAGGATGTGACTCGGGAATCACCACAGCAAAAGAGAGGTTCCCATCTTAAAGATCTTTCAGGCTGTCGCCCCGCATATGGCGGCTTCTAAACCGGAAATCTAAACCGGAAGTGAGGCTGGTTGGAAGGCGTCCGTCGGAATGACTCGCTGCTGTTTTTCTTCGTGAGATAGGAAGCCGACGAAACTGCAGTCGCGCTCCTGTTATAAAGGTCATATTCTGCCTTACTCGTGAGTATTGGTCACCCTTGAAACGTGCATGGCGCGATGCGAATGAGGGCTTTGAAGCCTAAACGGCGGAAGTCTTACTGTAATTGGGAACGAGAAGTCATCTGTGGGATGTTTTCTGCTGATACTAGAAAGCCAGGCTTCCGATCAGGGAAGCCTTGGTCACAGCATAAATGAGAAACAGCCAAGCATCTTGCAATAACGTGTCAAATTTTTGAACAATTTACAGCATCACGAAAGTAGGAATTGATGTTTTGAAGTAGCTCTCTGAACTCCCTGAAGCTGAGAAGGGCGCCTGCTATTGCATCACATAACAGGTGGCGTGCGCCTAACTCTCCCAATCATCCTTAAAAAGTAATCCAAAGAGCTTTTAAAATCCTGTGGGGTCTTTGGTGGGGTGAGTGGACACTGAGTGTTAGGAAGAAACAGTCTAGGCTCTTTAGAAAATACTGAACTGGCATAACATTAAAAAGTTCCAATAAAGGAGAATATTTGTAGCTCAGGGTTGACATGAGGGATCCTTGGTGCTGTCAGAGCTTGGTTGTTTTCTTGCAGATATTTCATTACCCAAACTAGGTAACATCAATGCTAATAATGTTACCTAGTTTGGGTAATGAAATGTCTGCAAGAGAACAACAAAACTCAAAGAGCACTAAGGACCCACATACCTTGCTGTTTTATGTCTCCAATTTCCACTACATCAGGCTTCCTGGCATTTGAGACTTTAACTTTGCCAAAGGATCTGGTCAAAGTCAGCATATGGGTCCTCACAGTTTATATATAAGATCCATCTAAACTTCCTGTCAGATCACAGATTATACCCATCTGTCCATACTGAATGACCACAGAACAAAGTTGTCAGATGTGGGTTTTTTTTGTTGCCATAGTTAAAAAAAGCCATGGCTTTGAAGCATAGATCTCCCTTGATCCTTCTGTGGGATATGGTATACATCAAGATTGCATCTTTCTCTCCCTCCCTCCTTAGAGTTTAATTATCACAGTTGCTGACTGATGCTGCCATGACAAAATTTATCCAATTTACTTGAAATCACTCAAAATATAGGGGACAGCTCTTTTATATTCATAAACTGTAATTTAGTTTATATAAACTATTCTGAACACAGAATGGAATGGTTGTTTGCAATTCCTGGAATCTAGCTGCATTCTCCTAGATGAATATTTAAATCAGTCTATCTGCATTGTGGTCCAGGAGGTGGCACTATGTTATATATTTAAAGCATTTAACAATCATAGGATATGGCCAATACAGTATATTACTCAAAATAGTAAAGAAATTATCATATAGAAAGACATGAGGAATTCCTCTCTTCTATCAGTTGTGCTAGGCTAGGGTGTTATTTAAAAAGTGATCATCCTGGTGCAACACAATTGCAGCATAGAAAATGTAATATATAGAGCAGAATGCTTAAAGATTCACAAATGTTCCCAAACAAACACACTATTAGAGTTTGAACTCTCTTGAAAGTCTTAGTATGTAGAGATCTATAGAACAAAGCCTTCCTTGATGCTCATACTGCCATTCACTGGCAGCCTGACAGCATGATTTTTAAAAATGGAGGTACTGTTCAGTGCTGCAGGGATGCCATCTATATTTTGGCACCAATATGAATTCAAAGTTTTAAAGATTATAAACAGCTAATCTTTGGAAGCTAATCTTTGATATATGTATTGTAGAAGCAGTCCAGATACTAAGCTTGGCTAGTACTTGGAGAAAAGATCAAGGAATCCCAGGGCTATAAGTTAGACTAGTAAGTAAAAATGCTTCCTTACAGGTATGGATTCACATAGGCATTAGTAGCATGACTGGAGGGATTCTTTATGTTTAATAACTGTACTTTTTTTTTCTTAGGGATGTTACCAAGATGTCTGCACATTCATTGCTGTGTGAGAGAATTATCCTGGCTAAGGAGCTAATTAAAAGAGCAGAAGCTCTTTGCAGATCCCAAAAAGATGGCATAGAAGGTGGAGCAAAACTTTGCAGTAAATTAAAGGCAGAACTAAAATTCTTGCAGAAAGTAGAAGCTGGTAGAGTATGCATCAAAGAGTCTCATCTGCAGAGTACAAACCTCACTCATCTGCAAGCTGTCATTGAATCAGCAGAGAACTTGGAGGGTATCGTTGGTGTTTTCCATGCTTTTACTTATAAGGACTCAGTTGGTGAAAAACAAAATTTGGTGGTAGATGTAGTTGCAAATAATGGGCATACTTGGGTGAAAGCAGTTGGTCGGAAAGCTGAAGCTCTGCATAACATTTGGTTGGGCAGGGGCCAGTATGGTGACAAGAGTATTATTGAACAAGCAGAGGATTTCCTACAAGCAAGTTATCAACAACCAGTACAATATTGCAGCCCACACATTATTTTTGCTTTCTACAATGGTTTGTCCAGCCCAATGGCAGAAAGGCTAAAAGAGATGGGTATATCTGTTCGGGGGGATATTGTTGCTGTGAACCCATCAATGGACTGCCTTAAAGAAAATCACTGTTTAAGTTCTAGTGAATCTGACAATGGGGATGAATGCTTTCAAGTGACTAAAGTAGATCGGGATATCTTAATAGCCAATGTTGCATTTCCTACAATGTTGAAAGTGAATACATGCAGTAGGGTTAATTTAGACATTACTACTCTGATTACATATGTATCAGCCCTAAGCTATGGAGGCTGTTACTTTATATTCAAAGAGAAAGTCTTAACTGAACAGGCCTTACAAGAGCGACGTGAGAGTGTTCTCCCACAACTGGAGGAATTCATGAAGGGCAAAGAATTGTTTGCTTGTGAATCTGCAATCAAAGATTTTCAGATTATTTTAGAAACTATAGGAGGTCCTGGAGAGAAATGTAGAGCCGCATTACTTATGGATAGAATCCATGTGGTCCCAGACCAACTCTCTGAATGTGCCTCAAGATTAGTACCTAGCTCTAAAATCAATAGCCGTTCTCTAGTCATCTTTGGGACAGGAGATACTTTAAAAGCCATCACTATGACAGCAAACAGTGGCTTTGTTCGGGCAGCAGCAAATCAGGGAGTAAAGTTTAGTGTGTTTATTCATCAACCAAGGGCATTGACAGAAAGCAAAGAAGCTTCTGCCACACCTTTACTAAAACACTAAGCTGGTTCTAGAAAAAATTATATTGTTTCTAGCTGAAGGAATTTTAGAAATAAAATAGTGTAATGCATATAAATATTGATGTTATGTGGCCACAGTTTATTCATTTGACTGAATTGAACTGAAAGAAACTTAGGGCAGATATACTTTGTTGTGCTTCACCTACTCATGTATAACTTTGTATAAATGTTATACAACCTTTCCAGTGTGTTGCCAGAATGCTTTCTTAGAGCAATTCCACATTGTTGTCTTGAGGCTGATATAGATATGCACAATATAATAATCTTGGTGCAAAGGATTGTATAGATCAGGGGTATCAAACTCAATTTTATTGAGGGCTGCATCAGGGTTGTGGTTGACCTCGTGGAGGGGGGGCATGGCCAGCTTTCACTGCTGCTGTGCTCACTCTCCTTGGCCAGGTTGCTCATGGTGTGTGCGGTGGGGGGGCAAAGTGTGTGGGTCAGCTGGAGGCCCACTCCCTCTCCTTGCGAGGAGACCTGACTTTGTAACCAAAGCATCCTCAGCAATAGGGTGGGAGACCATCAGGAGAGGTCAGGAGGAGGGGACAAGGGGATGGCAAAAGGCATCAGGGCTGCTGGTGGCCAAGTGCTAAGGCAGGATTTCCCTCAGGCCCTCTCTCATTATAATCTATCTATCTATCTATCTATCTATCTATCTATCTATCTATCTATCTATCTATCTATCTATCTATCTATCTATCTATCTATCTTTCTTTCTTTCTTTCTTTCTTTCTTTCTTTCTTTCTTTCTTTCCCTTCCTTCCTTCCTTCCTTCCTTCCTTTTCTTCTTTTTTCTTCCCTCTTTACTCTCCTTTCTTTCTTCTTCCTTCCCCTCTTTCCTTCTTTTTCTTTGTCTTTCCTCTTTCCCTTCCTCTTTTCCTGTCCCTTCTTGGATGCTCAAATGCAAAAGAGGAAACATTTCTCGATGCCTCCTTGCCTTGTGATCAAATGCCACTTTTGCTAGTAGTTTGTGGCTTAAAAGACTGAGAACAAACCAGGCTCAGTTTATCCCATGCTTGCATTTCATTTCACAGACAACAGTACAGCAAAATTGTCAAAATGATGGCTCTGATAGTTGATCAGAGCTCCTATGTTTTTTATGTGCAACAGCTTTAGCGTTTAAGAACAGAGGTAAGTTAGTTGTTTTTCTATTAACAGACAATCCTTAAGGGGCTCTCCTGTAGGAACCCTGCCATGGTCTAATCCAGACTGGAAATATAGTAAAGGAAAATATTTTTTCTCACTCTGCTTTGTCCTGTTTTCCCCACTGGAAATAGCTGTTTGCAACACACAAGGAGGGGATACTTTCCTAAGATCTCACAATTCAAGAATACCAATGTACAAAAGAGGTATCTCAGGGTGGGGAAGGCCATGGGGGGCCCTAGTGATAGAACAGACCCTCAAGGCCTCCCCAACCCACTAAGATACCTCATGCTTCCTGCCACACCGGACTCACATTGCAAAGATCTGTCTCCTCTCTGCCGCTGTTTCTTTGCCTTTGAGGGAGGGAGAGTTGACTTGGAAATGCTTTTCACGCCAAGAATGGATGCTCCTGGATGCCATAATATCGCACAGGTTCAGGCACCCATTCTCTTGCAGAGAGTCAGGGACCCAGAAACTTTCATTTAATCGCGAAAAGTATTTGTGATGCTGGTTTCCTGCCCCCCCCCCAACTACTTTCCACCATTGCTGTGGCAGGGACACTCCATGCCCGTTAAAATCTGCTGCAGATGGAGCTCCTTCAACAATCCATCTTGTGGCTGGAGCCAGGAAGGTCGCCATGGAATTGGCCTAGCGAGGACCCAATGCCGTCTGTGGCCCTGATACGATGCTCACTTTTGTGTGCAGGCCTTACTGTTTGAGTGCGCCCCTCATACCCGTGTCCAGCCTGATGGAGTTTGCCACACCGGGGGAGGAATGAGAACCAGATGTCTCACAGAGCAGGCTTGCATGCAAATGGGGCGACTGCATGCAAATGGGGCACTTGGAGAGATCTTTAAAGGCAAGTCCGCTGCTGTGCCTCCACTTTCTTCAGCTCAGACGCAGTTGGGGCACCCAAGCTGGTGGCAGCGGCAGCCACCCAAGTAGCCATGATCCCCCTCCCCAGCCAGCCAGCACTGCCTGACCTACTCCCTGTCTGGCCAGCTGGCTGGTGCAAAGCCTCGTTGCTCTTGTCGTCATTCTCCCTGCTCAAGCGGCAGTGGGCTCCGTTGGACAACGAGGTCTCATTCCTTCCCTGGCATAGCGAGCTCCGGTGGGCTAGATGTGGGTGTGAGGGGCCTGGCTCCACGGTGCCGCCTTGCTCAGTTGAAGGCTTCATTCTTGTACTCAAACAGTAAGGCCGGCTGTGGAATCAGCATTGGCTGGGCGCAGGAACCAACACTGCCTAGGCCCAGGTACACTGCTCACTTACGTGCACCAGCCTTACTGTTTGAAGGCAGGAACAAAACCTTCAACTGAGCGATGAGGCACTGCAGGGCCAGGCTCCTCACACCTGCATCCAACCTGTCAGAGCTCACCGGGAGAAATGAGTGATCCCGTTGTCCCACAGAGCCCACCGCCACTTGAGTGGGGAGGATGAGAAGAACGGCGAGGCTCTGCGCCAGCTGGCTAACCAGGTAGGATTAGGACAGGTGGGCTGGCTGGTTGGGGACGGGAGATCATGGTTGCTCAGGTGGCTCCTGCCGCCCCCGTCGCTGCCAGTAGCTTGGGTGCCCCGGCTGAAGCACACTGCCACCAGCCCTCTCTGAGGTTGGATTGGATTGCTCTATCTCATACACACACACACAAACAGAGGTTGGATCAGATGATCTCTCTCTCTCTCTCTCTCTCTCTCTCTCTCTCTCTCTCTCTCTCTCTCTCTCTCTCTCTCTCTCTCTCTCTCTCTCTCTCTCTCTCTCTCTCTCTCTCTCTCTCTCTCTCGCAGTGGCAGCGCTTCAGTGCCTGGCTGTGGGGCCCGCAGGTAAGCTGGTGGGTGTGGGGGGGGGCTTGCCTTCCTTCATCCTCCACCCCCCACCGCCTCACTTTGTGGCCACTGCACCAGTGGGTTGCTCAGCCTTCTGCTCCATTACAGTGGCAAGCAAGGAGAAGAACTGAAGAATGAAGAACGAAGAGAGGCGGTGTGTGTGTGTCTGTCCCGCACAGCCCGCATAGTGAACCTGGGGGTCTGCAACCTTAAACACTCAAAGAGCCATTTGGACCTGTTTCCCATAGAAAAGAAAACACCGGGAGCCACAAAACCTGGGTGGGCGTGGCCAACTCAACATCACTCTCACTCAGTCACATGACCCCCCCCAGCCACGCCTATCCAGGTTTCATGGCTCTTGGTGTTTTCTGTGGGAAATGGGTCTCTCTCTCTCCCATCCCTCTCCATCTCCCTCCCTCCCATTTCTGTTTTTCTCTCTTCCTCTCCCTCCCTCCCTCCCTCCCTCCCTCCCTCCCTCCCTCCCTCCCTCCCTCCCTCTCTCTCTCTCTCTCTCTCTCTCTCTCTCTCTCTCTCCCTTTCCTCCTTTCCTTCCCTTCCCCTCTTTCTTTTTCTTTCTTTCTCATTGAATACAATAGCAAATCTAAAATAAAGTTATTAATTGTGGGATATTGCTTCTCTGTAATCTTTTCATAGTGAACTCTAAGTTGATAAAAACTGGCAAGATTGTACACGCTGTGCAGGAGAGCCACGGTGCGCAGAAGAGCTGTGCTGAGCTGCCCGCAAAGGATGCGGAATCGCAAAAAGCAGCCAGTTGTGGGTAATGCAGAGAAAATGCTAAGGGCGCTTCAGCCACGTGGCTCTGTGGAGAGGCTCGTGCCTTTTTGGGGTGGAGAGCAGGTAATGCGACCAGGTTGGCAGGGAGCTCTGGGGCTGGGGGGTTGCCGACACCTGAGCCAGGCCATCCATGCCAACCCGTCACACACACCCGCCCCGGGGCAGCCACATCTCTTCACTAACCTGCTTTCCAGCTCCATTCTCCACTGCCACATGCAGGCAACTAAAGTAGTCTGTGGGTCTACAGTAAAAAAAAAAGTTCAGACCTTCCAACTTCTTGCAAAAAAAAAAAAGATCTCGCGAGATTGGAAGGTCTGAACTATTTTTTAAACCGTAGTCCAGTGGTGGGTTCCTACCAGTGCGGTCCACTCTATAGCACCGGTAGCGGCCCGCTGGTGACATCACAGTACCGGTGCGGTCGGTTGCCGGTGCCTGGTCGCTGCCATTAAAAAAATTTTTTTAAAATTTTTTTTTAAAAATTTCCTTCTGTGCATGCCCAGAAGCCGAGCTTCCGGCACTGTGCATGCCCTGCCTTCCTACCCCACAGTGAGTCCAAGCAGGGGAGGATGGCTGAGGGAGCGTGTGAGATGCTGAAAGAACGGGCGGTAGGACCTATCTCAGTTCCCCACCCTTCAGCAGTCTGAGAAGCCACGAACGTGCGGTGATGATCCCAGGCATTTTTGCATGTTCGAGGCTTCTCGAGCTGCTGAGTGGAGGGGGAACGGGCGGCAGGAGCCTAGAATCATTGAATGGGGAGAAGCATTCAGGCCGGATGGAGCCTCCTAGAAGAACCGCTGCCACGGTCTTGCTGCTCCCGCTGCGGGGGGCTGCGTTGCGGGTGGGCAATGCCCCCCTGCTTCTCCGGCCGCTGCCAAGCTCCCGAGGCCCACGCCCACCCAGTCATATGGCTGGCAAGCCACACCCACAAAATAAGCCACACCCACAGAGTGGTAGTAAAAAAATTAGGAACCCGCCCCTGCCGTAGTCCCACAGACTACTTTAGTTGCTCTGCACGCAGCGGCCAAGAACTGGGCCTGTGCGCATGTGTGACCACCTCCTGCACACATGCTCGGCCGCCGGGATGGTGTGGGTGGGGCCAAAGTGATGCAGGCCGACCCCTTACACTTTCCAGAGTGTGGGCCAGATCTGATCTTATTGTGGGCCGGATGCAGCACACGGGCCTTGAGTTTGACACCCTGGTATAGACAGGCTTATGAACACAATGGAGCCCACAATTTCTGTTGCTAATCAAGACAATGATTAAGTTAATTTTGCCCTATTTTATGATGTTTCTTGCCACAGTTGCTAATTGAGTCACTGCAGTTGTTAAGATAGCAATACCGTGTTTCCCCGAAAATAAGACAGGGCCTTATATTTTTTTGAACCCCGAAATATGACCTTGGCCTTATTATAGGGGGGGGGTTATTATTTCGGGGGTGCAGTAGGCAGTGAGCATGGGACTGGATGTCCCATTGCCGTCCTCCCTGTTCTTGGCACCGGCCGAGTGGCTGGCCGCTGCCACCGCCTCATGGAGCAGGACTCTGCAAGGCTTGTGCCATTGCATGCACAAACTGCAGGACTGCCGCGAGCTTCATCATACCGGCACAGCTGGGATCCTGCTGCTGTTCGTGCATGCAACGGCACAAGCCTTGCAAAGTCTGCTCCACAAAGGCGGTGGCGTGACGAGTCTCACAGAGACTCATTTCTGGCAGGTGGGATGTGTTGGGCTGTGAGACGCGCATCCTATCTGGGACTTGTAGCTCTGTTGCATTCCTCAGTGTGTCCAGAGAAGCCCATTGTAAAAGAAAACTTCTCGCGAGTTCAATCAAACTTCTCGGACTTGTGAGAAGTTTTCTTTTACAATGGGCTTCTCTGGACACAACGCCAAAGAATGCAACAGAGACACAAGTGTCAGGTAGGACGCATGTCACACGGTGGGGCACAATTTGGGAGTGGCAGGCAGGGCAGGGTGGATGAGATGCGTGTCCTACCTGGGACTTGTAGCTCTATCATGTTCCTTGGCGTTGTGTCCAGAGAAGCCCATTGTAAAAGAAAACTTCTCACGAGTTCAATCAAACTTCTCGAACTCGCGAGAAGTTTTCTTTTACAATGGGCTTCTCTGGACACAATGCTGAGGAACGTGATGGAGCTACAAGTGTCAGGTAGGATGCGCGTCTCATGGTGGGGCACAATTTGGGTGTGGCAGTTCGGGCAGGGTGGGGTGGGCCACGAGACAGGCATCCTACATGGGACTTATAGCTCCGTTGCATTCCTCAGTGTTGTGTCGACTGATCCTCCCCTGCCTCCGGCTCTCGAGCGAAGCGGGAGGGGGAAGAAACTCCTGCGGGCTGCCTGAAGAAGGCGAGCTGACAGCCAAACTTCTTGCAGCCAAACTCAGCGGCAGAAGCAGCCAGGCACGTGCTTCCTTGTCTCTTCCAAACGCGCTCCTCTCTCTCTCGGTGGGGGGGGGAAGAGTGCACGTCAGACACATCACCAGGAGAAGGAACCTTTTGGCTGCATGCTGAACGCAAGAAATCTCTCTCTCTTCAAAACTCCGCCAGAAATGAGTCTTCATGAGACTCATCGCGCCTGCGCAGCCTCTTGGAGCGAAAGGGGAGAAAGATTGCTTGCGGAGTGGATTTGTAGCATTTACACAGGAAGCTACTACAGCTTATAATTATTTTTATTTTAAGTTTACTGTAATGCATTCTGTACACTTTAGTTAACTTATAAGGAGCTGTCAAATGTAAATGTGAAAGTGAGGCAGAAGGGATAATAGATTAAGACAGTCTAGTTGATGCAAGAGAACTGTAATTTTCTGAGATATCAACCATTTAATAAATAATAAAGAGAAAAAAGAAGCAGGGATTGATTTGTGTTTCATTGAAGCTCAAGAATTAACTCTGTTGTTTTCCAAACTAGAACATTTCATTATTTTCATCCATGGAGGAGCTGCTTAAGAAAACCATCAATACATTTTTGTACTGAGATTGCTGCTGTATTACTCTAAAGAAAAAAAAGAAAGAAAAACTAAAAACCACAAACGAAGTTTACATAATAAGTTTTACAATGAAAATGACATTTTAAAATTTCCCATAGATATTAGTTAAGTATGACAATTTAAAATTTGAGCATTTCCCCTTCTCAGTTACAATTCAATGCTATTAACAAAATTAGAAAAAATTGGCGGGAAATTCTTATGAAATAACTAGAGCTAGGACCAGATAGTATTCAACTTCTGAATTTTAGAAGTGGTATTTGCTCTTCCATGCTGGCCAGTCCCTATTTTATACATCTTTGCCAATGGTTTTCAAACATTTTGGGCTCAGGACCCCTTTACATTCTTAAAAATGATTGAGGATCCCAAGGAGCTTTGATATGTATGAGTTATATCTTTCAATATGTACTATATTAGAAATAAAAACAGAAATGTTAAACTATTTCTTTATTCGACTTTGCATACATCTTAAAAATATTTTGGCTTTGTGCCTAAAACACAACTAGAACTTATAGTCTCCCAGTTTGGCATGCAATGATGCATTAACCGGTACATTTAGTTGCTGTTATCATCTGTATAATAAGATAACCAAAACCAGACAGCCTTTCTACAATTGGCATAGTAATTTGGGAAAAATTAAGGTGCCAGAATTTCTGCTTTTTCTGAAATTAATAAAGGTACAATAATTCTGCCAGGGTAAGTGATGTCACATTGTTGGAATGCTAAAACTTTAATCACCTGGATTAAACATTAATATTTAAAACATTAGGTTTTAAAAATCTATCTAGGTAGGAGTTATAACATCAATGCAAAAATCAAGCATTCCACAGAAGTCTAGCTGAAAGAAAAGAAGGTATTTATGAAGAATTTCAGACACGTGTGTTTTCCCTGTCTTACTCTATTCTGGTAGATTTTTGCTTGATGCCCTAAGCTGCTGTTAGTCCGATTGCTGAGGAGGAAAGAGAAAACAAATATCTTTATTTTGACCATCAGGAAATATGTCTAGTGACCAGGTCATCTTGTATTGGCCAAAACCATGACTTTTGGAGAAAGCAGAGCATTTGTCAAATATGTAATAACCAGATGGCCCTCATCTTATATCTACTGGTAGTTAGGATTCTAGTTTTTTATACAATCTACATGCTGTTATAATCTACATTTAAATAAAGCATATAAAGACCAACTCATTCATAAATATGTCATGGATTGGCATTTGTATTGCTTAGTTGTGGTACTGGGTTGATGAGCTTGATGGTCAAGGCAGATAATTTAAGATTAGTTAACTAAATAATCTTCCCTATGCATTGTATACAGTGTAAACAGGCCTTCACAGGATGTAGAAATTTGTAGTTTCTCTTAATGCGCCATGAAATATATTTGCAAATCAACAATGTTGAAAGCAAGAAGGATTAATTATAGGAGTGACATTCAGGTCAGTTAATACTTTTAGGGAAATTTATATCATGTTAGAAAGCAATACCTGATCACCCCCCAAAAGATTTACTTTTCCTGCTGCTGGAAATTAATAAGAGACTTGCTGGTTTATATATTAAACTAACTATATAGTAGCATTCCCATGTTGAATTCCTCATACCCCTTAATATGTAATTTGGTACAAATTATTGTGTCAATTGGAAGCATTGAGCAGCATTTATGTGGGTACTGAGTATTACATTATACTGTATATATATCTAACATTAAAACTATAGCATTAAAACAACTGAGAATATTTGTTTTGTTTTAGTCCCAACTACAGTGGTACCTCAGTACTCATCGTTAATTGGCTCTGGGAGACACGATGAATATCAAAAATGATGAGTACCAAACAAATTTTCCTGTAGGGAATAATGTAGTGAATCACAAGGCAGCTGACACTGAGAAGTTCTACTTTGTGTATTGCGTACCAAACAAACCATGAGTACCATGTCAACATTTTCACGTCAAAATGCATTCAGTACCAAATTCAATGAGTTTCAAAGCAATTGAGTGCCAAGATACCACTGTAATATAGTTATTGAATAAATGTTATATAATTGCAAGGAAGAAATTATTTTAAAGGGTTCTAAATCTCATGTAAACATAATATTATATATCAGTTCAAAAAGATTATAGTCAAATTAACTTACAAAGCATTTCTCTTTACTCAGTGCCTGTTGTTGGTTGCAAGAGAGATACCATGGTTGTTTGTATAATTTTATCCTCATATGATTCTTTACTTGGAAGTATATTGGAAAAATCTCCTGGTTCTAGGTTGAATTCCAGGCTAGGTTCCCCAGACGGTGTTGTATTTGACTCCTTGCCTGCTACATCACTTGCCTCTACTGTGGATCCTTCATTTGGTTCTGTGCTTGGTTCAACAGTTATTTCTCCTCCCCCACTGGATTCTCCACTTGAATCCCCACTTAGATCTTCCGTTGGTTGCATGCTGGGTTGCTCACTTGGCTCTAAGTTTGGTTCCTCACTTGGTTGAGTGTTGCTTAATTTTGTGTTTGAATCAACTGTTGGCATATCTCCTGGTTCAATGCTTGGTTTCTCAGTTATTGGTGCAACAGATCCTTCTGGAATATTAAAAATGGTGAACACACTATGCAAAGTGATCATTCTGTTACTAATATCAAACACTTGGTTGCAGACATGCAATATATTAAGGTGATCATGTTGGAGTGGAATGGTCTGGTTTTTGCTTCTTTCAGTATAAACTGTGTGACCAACCAGTGTGTTTTTAATTTATAGGTACAGAGCCTCTGTTTTAGACTTTTCAGTCCTGAGAAAATAGATCATGATTTTCAAAATATTACTAGCTAAGAATACCTGTGGATTCCTCTGTTTTTATCAGGAAAATTTAACCATTTCCCCTGTTCATTGCATGATTGTTAGCAAAAAAAATTTAGACATTCTTGCCTAAGAAATAAATTGAGTGTTGTAGGATGGTACTCAATTTGCAAGATTTCTGTAACCTAAATGTCTTTTCTACTTCAATAAATGTAATTAAACACAAGATTGTAAGATTCTGTTTTCTCTTGTAAGAATTTTGACCACCAATAAATGTGGTCAATCTAGCCCAATCTCTCTCCATCCATTGAATTACATTCACCTTATGTACCAAAACTTTAAAATATTTTTAGTGACAGTTTAAGTTATAAAGTTACTTAAGCAGGAAAAAAAATCTCAATGAAGGATATCAAATAATCACACTAGCCCTAAATTTAAACAATGCTTTTATATGAACAAACTTAAAACATAATGTTTTCCTATTGCTGTCAGATTAGATTGACTTTATTGCACATAATGTTTTATATGACAGCATATAGAGCCTAGCCATCTTTATGCATTTGGCCAAGAGACTCTGGCAGATCACAATTTACCTTTTATCTGTTTGTGTCAGAGTAATCTTAAAGTATTCAAAGCATAATCTTTTTAACCCAATATTAACAATCTATAAAATCGTAGTTAATAATTCCAATAATCTCCCAAATTGAGCATTATAATACATTGGCTTACCTTGTACTATCAGTAAAAAAAGGATTGCTGTGAAGATTGACTTTTTTCTCAACATAATTTCTTGTTGCTTATTAAATAAAAGCAATACAGGAGCAGACTAAAAAGCCAACAGAATTTGGCTCTATTTATTTAGGCAAATCCTTGACCTCAACTTTCTCCAAAAGCTAATCTCTGACCTCAAAGTTTACAAGAAACCCATCCCCCATCTCTTAAATTAAAGGACTCTCAATGGGATCAGGAACTAAGTGTTGTTGGTAAAATTCCATTTCATTATCTCAGAGTAAGATAACATTTACAACACTGTGCTTGAAGGAAAATTACAAGTGTTTGTATGGTGAGAAAGGATGAGTCATGGAAAAGATTTTACTGTCAAGCAAGGCTCACAAGGATTTGCTTCTGGCAAATTTCTCAAGACAACTACCCTTTGCTCCAGCTGAATGTATTCAGTACTGCTATTCTGACAACTATCCAACTGAAAGTGCCTCTGGGCACTAGGTAGGAGGTAAAGAGTAGGCTAGAGTCTGCAGTACCTTTTGCTATTGTATCATAGGAGTATAATCATGGTATCGAAACTATAAACCAAATTCAGGTTTGAGATGGAGACTGTCCTAATGTGCACCCATTATTAGCATTTTAAATGATTCAGGATGCCCATATTCACATATATTTGTCATTCTTTCTTAAAGACCCAAGGGAGACCAGTGAAATTGGAACTGTGCTTAATGTTCTCTAATTCTGTCTTTGAGATTGTAGAAAGTTAGCATCTACCCCTCTCCTAGAAGAATGAAATATTTTAGGAAATATTAAAAAGGCAGAATATTATATTTCCCTGGATGAGAAAAGGAGAAACATGTTTTAAAGACAAAGCAGCTCCCTGCAGCTCCCTGCCCCCCTTCAGCTCCAGGGTGATGGGATTAAGACATGGCCTCCAGGACATAATAGGATTAGCCCTCAACCTATCTAGTAACAGAACTTACCACATGGCACAACCAAGCCTGGGACACAGACAACATACAAAGTTAGTTAAGACCCCTGTTACCTGGGAGTCTGACAGACAATGGGATACATTTCTTATACAGGAACAGGAAACTCTAAGGCAGGGCCCAAGAGAGGGTATAAATATATCCCTCTCTCCACTCCATGTACTCATTTTGCCCAGGACCCAAAAAACCCATGTGGTCCTGTCCACCATTAAACCATCTTTCCAAGCAGTCTCCGTGTTTCCAGTGTCTTTCTTTCCACTTGGAACTGAACCCAGATGGACATTTCTTCCAACAATTTGGCACCCCAGATGGGACTCCAAGCTAACCTGACCAATGGACCTGGCCCAGGTAAGCCTCCCTTGCCGGCAGCAGACCCATTGAGTCTGTGGCAGCGGTGGGTTGCTCCCTGTTCGGCCCGGTTCTAAGAATCGGTAGCGCTGGCAGCAGGAGGCTCCACCCACCCGCCCAGGACTCTTCTGTGCATGCGCAGAAGTGTCGCACAAGCGCGAGCGCAAACCAGTAGTAAGGGGTTTTAGAACCCACTACTGGTTTGTGGGTGAGTTTTCCTGGACCTTGGCCATTTGGAACAAAGGTTTTAAAGGGGTTTTGAGTGTTGGGCTCAAAGGCTGCTTGGAAAGAAGGTGAGTACCTCTAAATTTTAACTTTTAAAGTCCAGAAAAGCATGGGAAATGTGTGTATGTCTCTCTCTCTCTCTCTCTCTCTCTCTCTCTCTCTCTCTCTCTCTCTCTCTCTCTCTGTGTGTGTGTGTGTGTGTGTGTGTGTGTGTGTGTGTGTGTGAGTCAGGGGATCCTTCTCCCAATCACAGCTGAATCTTGCTTCCTTTGTGCCTTTCCTAGCCACAGAAAGGCCCTGGTCTACCAATAGAGCCTGGAAAGTATAGGAGGTCAAGCCAGAGCACAGGACCTTTTGTTAGGGAAAGGAGAGAGTGTGTGAAAATGGAATGGAAAAGTGAATGAGAGAGTTGAACTTTGGGCAACCAGCTGGGAAGTCACTGAGCAAAGCCCAGAACTTTAGGAAACTTGTAGGAGGTGCCAGTACTCATCTGCTGGGGGGCAGCAGGTCCTCCCAGACTGTTCCCCCCCCCTGTCAGTCCAAAAACCGTTGGCTTCAGTTCCCTTTGAGAGGAGTGTAAGGGAACCAGAATCTCCCCCGGACACTTTATTGTCTGCAAACCAGAGGTGGGTTTCTCCCGGTTCAGATTGGTTCACCCGAACTGGTAGCGACCCGCTGGTGATATCATGATGACATCACGGAACCGGTTCAGTCGGTGCCGGTCTGTGGGCGCCGCCATCTCTTTTTTTGAATTTTTTGGGAATTTTTTTGTTTAGAATTTTTTTGGGGAATTTTTTTTGGGGTTTTTTTTCTTCTGCACATGCGCAGAAGCCGAGTTTCTGGCACTGTGCATGTGGTCACCATCTTGTTTTTGGCTCTTTTTTTGATTTTTTTTTTGATTTTTTTGCCACTGTGCATGCACGCACGCCCACGAGGCGCGCCCACGCGGTGCGGGAGGAAGCGAACCAGCAGCGAGGTAAGTTAGAACCCACCGCTGCCACAAACTGATAGGCTTGGTGACCCGGCTAAGCCAAAGTGAACCCCACATCGGAAAGGGGACATGGGAAGCTGTAGCGCGAGGGACTTGTAGCTTGAAGAACCACTGATCAGCTTGAAAAGGTCTGTCAGTGGCAACCCTTTCTGATTCAGGTGTGCTGAAGATTCTTGCCCTTATTATCTCTCAGTTAAGCTATAGTAATTTGCTTTATGTACAAATGTCCTTGAAGATGTCTCAAAAATGTGTAATTGGTACAAAAAGGCTGTTCATTTTTTGATCAGCATCACCAGTTCTGGAGAAACAATATGTGTATTATTGGAGCTGCACTTCCCTTCCTTGTCTAGTGTGGTATAAACAGTATAGTATAGAATAGTATAGAAATAGTATAGTGTGGTATAAATAGTATTTCCTCTTGAGGAAAAGAGATGAGATCCATTACCACAATGAAGGGGAAAATATATATAAAGTCCAAAATAAGCAGGAAATTTGTGGGAGCAGCACAAAAAAACTAAGGCCCTATTCACATGAGTATAGGAAGGGGAGGAGATACAGCACTATCAGATTTGCAAGATTCTATTATTTTAGCTATACATGGTAAAATTAGTATTGGACTTTCTATGGAGTTGATTCCTGTTCTCATTTGCCTTGTTAAGGCTAATGCAATTGTCCACCCTGTAAGAGAACAGAATCATTTAAAACCATTGCTAGACCTAACTGGTCAGTTTGCATCCATGGAGTCTTTGGTGCTCTTTGAGCTTCATTTGTTTGCTTCATTATCCAAGTAGGTAATATCATCAGTGCTTGAGAGTCTAGGATTTGTTCCCTGTTAATGTACAGTGACATGGCAACAGGACAATCATTATTAACTAAAATTGTAATAAAGTTAAAATGAAATTAATTGAAATCATTATTGTAATAAATTGTTTTGACAGATGTTTTACATTTATATATTTTAAACAATCTAGCAGGGAGCAGGTACTGTATATGCAAATGTTGGTAAAATTAATATTATATTTCCTTCCTAATATTTCAATCTGGTTTCTTACCTGCTTTTCTAATACAGTTTTTAGTATGATAGGAAAAGAATGAACTAGGTCACTAGCCTTTGTCGACCTACAGTAAGGACAGTACTAGTCATTATGTTATGGTTTGACACTGTTATGTTTTGCCCCCAAATCTAAGCTCAATTTCTATCTAAGCATGTTCAGGCCATTCTATCTTCATATTTTTTTTTCTAAGCAAGCTCATGCTGTTCTATTTACTGTATTCTATGCTACTTTGCACGCTAATGTATTGATGCTGTCCTTACCCTCTCAGGCACATGCAGGGAACTAACATATAGTTAGATTTCCTTTTCTCTTATCTCCCAATCTTCATTCTTTCCTTTCCTTTCCTTTCCTTTCCTTTCCTTTCCTTTCCTTTCCTTTCCTTTCCTTTCCTTTCCTTTCCTTTCCTTCCTTCCTTCCTTCCTTCCTTCCTTCCTTCCTTCCTTCCTTTAGTGTTTAGTTGTTCTCCTCAATGAGTTGCATCTACCCCAACCTTCCTGGCTATAAATAATATAACCCAAGCTCTTCCTAGACAATATAGCATCTTCCAGTTATTTCTATAAGAACTTAGTTATGTTTAGCCACAGTTATAACTGAGTCACATATTACATTTTTAATACAGGAATGCTCATTGTGTACCTGACATAAAAAACTGTCATACCAGTAAAACTAGTGGATTGGATTTTTCCACTGATGTTCCTGGCGGGAAAATTTCCCTAACAGGATAGGCTGCAGAAATTTGAACAATCACTAAATGGCAGCAAAGTACAATAAAACTTATAGCTGCTGATTCATTGCAGCCAAAATATGATAGCTCTATGAATAGGTATTTCACTTAATAATTTTAAATAAATTCCCAAGGTTATTTTCCTTCAAACTGCTTTAAAATATATTGTAGTGTTCTGTATTTAATTGTCTGTGGGTTTATTTCTTTATTTTATGTTTTATGATAACTTCCACCCCCTACATCTAGTAAAAATGTTGTTTAATTGCTGATATAGTGGTATTTTTTGATCCCCTGTGTATCCTACTTTTCTGGTTTACAAAATAATGAGCTTCTATTATCTTGTGGGTCAGCTTGGAATGTTTAATTCTTGAAAGCACTGAATGTGTTTATTTAATATTAATACACAAAAGCTTACTGATTGCTCCTTTCTGTTCAGAAACACATGATGTGTAATTGTACCTATAGAAAATATAGTTTTATACTTCCTGCTCACAATATCACTGTATATTGTGCAACAATAAAATTTAGGGTTAGGAGTCTGTTTTCCCAAACACTCACAAGACACAGCTTGCTCATTTGTTCCATTAAGTGATGAACAAATCACCCATTTCTGCAAGCCAATCAATCAATTCGGGTTTATGTTTGTATAAAAAATTGTTTGGATGCTGTCACAAGAGCAATGCCTGGGGAGGGAAGACAAGCAGGGTTAACTCATTCAGCAGTACCAGCCAGCTTTTCTGGAAAGGTGAGAGAGGTGATGACAGCATATAATTCCTTTCTTATCAGTTGTGGACAGTAATCGGCCCAAAACATCCATTGCAGGATTAAAATAGCTCAGGCAAAAGGGAGTTCAGTTACTCTCCTCAAATAGTTTATAAACTAAGATCAGATTTCAGCTGGTTAGTGATACTGTTAAAAATAACAGAAAAAACAAATTATAATGAAATCTTTAGTCTGCAATTCTCTCCTTTCATTCTTGTGATTTCTGTTTCTATTCTTTTAAGAGTACAAAAGAGAATATTTGGATGTTATTTTTAAATCCAAGTTTTTAATGATAGAAAATCAGGTTTCCTATAGATAGGCGTCAATAGAGGGCTGTCATTGGTCTCATTCGAGACAACGACGAATCTGCATATAGACAGGAGGTTGAACAGCTAGCCTTGTGATGCAACCAGAACAATCTTGAACTAAACACACTCAAAACTGTAGAAATGATGGTAGATTTTAGGAGACCCACTTCTATACTACTGTTATGTAGGCCCACACAGAGAGGGCCTCCTCCGGGTCCCGTCGGCCAAACAATGTCAGTTGGCGGGGCCGCGGGGGAGGGCCTTCTTTGTGGGAGCCCCGTCCCTCTGGAACCAACTCCCACCAGAGATCCGGACTATCCCCACTCTACTGGCCTTCCGTAAATCCGTGAAAACATGGCTCTTCCGACAGGCGGGGTGAATAAGGAGATCAGATTCCCCCATGAATGGTGTTTTTAATAATGTTTTAATATTGTTTTATTCTTAAATTGTGACAATTGTTTTTTACTGTACGTTTCTTATCCATGTTGTACGCCGCCCTGAGTCCTGCGGGATTGGGCGGCCTATAAGAGCGTAGAAATAAATAAATAATAAATAAATAAATAAATAAATGTATTAACAGTTAACATGGTTTCACCCAGGTCCAGCATTTGAGCGGGAAGAATGCTCAAATGCTATTGGTTAAAGTGTCTGACAGCTCCCTATAAAAGGGCTAGCTGTCACACTGCAAGTTGGTTGCTGCTTGTACAGAGAGTTGCCTAATAAACAGTGTTCAGAAAGTCAGTCTCCAGAGTCGTGATTCCCACAACTCAACAGTGGCGACGAAGGCTTTGGGAGCTGGAGAACGAAGACAATCGAACCTAAGGCATAGCAACCAGCTGGGCGGAATTCGGAAGACACCACAGAAAATGCGTCAAGCATGTCTGCCTTCCATCTGCCAGTGCCATTCAATCCAGCAAAGGAAAAGTGGGAGACGTATATGACACGGTTTGACTGCTTCTTGGAAGCGAATGATCTTTTGGTTCTGGCAGACAATCGAAAAAGAGCTCTTTTTCTAAGTCATTGTGGCCACGATATGTTTGACCCAGCAGAGGCACTGTCAGACCCAACCCCGGTACAGTCCATACTGTGGCAGGTCCTGCAAGCAACCCTCAAAACCCACTACTCTCTGACACCTTCTAAAGTTGTTAGACACTACGAATTCAGGCAGTGGATGCAACAGGAGGGTGAATCAATCAACCAGTATATTGCAGCCCTTCACAAAGCCACTGGTCATTGCGAGTTCAGGGATCTGAACAACATCTTGCTTGACAAGTTAATCTGTGGCGTACAAGACATCCGATTGCAGTGCTGGCTTTTGACCAGATCCAACTTGACATTGGCGATCTCACTAGACGAGGCCAGGGCAGCGGAATCTTCAAACAAGGCTGCTGAATCGCTGCACAAGTTTGCTGCTACCAAAGCAGAGGCCAAACCTTTGGCCACTGTGCACAAGGGCACCTGTGAGGACTCTGACAGCAGCGAAGAAGAAATCTGTCGCACTGACCGGAAGCAGCTGCCCGATTGAGAGGGCAGATGGTGGGACTGTGCTAGTTGTGGTGACCAACACCAGAGATTTTCTTGCCGTTTCCGAGACGTCATCTGTAAACGGTGTAACAGAAAAGGCCACTTGGCAAAAGTTTGCTGTGCCATTTTGCCTGCCGACCGTGTACATGCGTCTGATGCTGCATGCAATGAGCTGTCAAAGCCAATTCAGCTGGAATCTTGGAAACCGCACCATGGAGCTGCCGTTCCTGGGACGTCGGACACAAACCAGACACGCAGCACCACATCGAGCTCTCTGACTACCAGGGGAATTGTATCCCTGTCATTGGCCAAAGCCTGTTCCATGTCAATTTCAACTGATTTGAGGGACCCCTGCAGCTTACAGTGGTTGGCGGCAACCTTCCTAGCCTCCTGGACTTGGATTGGTTTGATGCCCTCGGTCTGGGGGTGACCGGCATCAACTCCTGAGTTCGGCAATCTGTTCGAAGAGTTCCAGGACATTTTTAGCCAAGACCTCGACAAGTATGTGGGCACCCTTATCTCTTTTAATCTGGACCCTAACGTTGCCCCTAATCTGGTTTAACCTTAGGTGGGTCCTATTGGCTCTTAGACCTAAGATTGATGGCGAACTTGATAAATTAATCCGTCAAGGCATTCTTGAGCCAGTCAACCATGTCCATCGCGTTCCTCAGAGAGAGAGAGTGAGTGTGCAAGCAAGAGTGGGTGCACGCACACCCAGCGGGTGTCAGGGTTCCAAATAGCATTGAAAATTAAATCAGAGTCTGAGGCAAAGTATTTCTCTAATTTCCAATTTATTAGCAGAGCCATGTTGGCACATTTGGGAGAAACCCGAATATGAAGTCCCAGGGATTTCTCCATCCAGTTGAAAGTTCAAGCCCTTGTCCTCACACCCCCAAGTCCATCACGTTGACCAACCTTCATCTGCCAACTTGGCAGCAACTCCCATCTCCTTCTGTGCAGGTGTAGAAGTGCAGAGACAAAGGGTGACCTTGACAATCTAGAAGGAATTTGTTATGGCTACATGCAGACATCCCTCATGCAATTACCCCTCCCAAATTCCCACAGCTAAGAATACTTTTTAAAATAGCATAAAGTGTGGCAGGCCAAAGACCCCAACTAAAATGGATTCGGCCTGACAGCAGGACTGGCTCAGGGTCTTATTTTCTTTTCTTAACAGTGGTCATCTGTTGCCTCTCGCTTGCTCTCTCTCCCGGCCAAAAGAGTGACCGCTGCAAAAAGAGCGGCTCCTGGCATGTTCCCCCCTTTCCCCAGAAAGTAGTTGGGGGCCCTTATTTTTTGGGGGGCTTATAATTAAAGACCAATCTTGGATGGTACTACTGACAAATTGTATTAGGAGCTGCGATCTTCCTGTCTCTTGTACAGCTGGAGAAGAAGGTAAGAAGATGGTTCCACAAAGAATCTGGGTTATTGAAGCAGAGAAGGATGTTGCAATCTTCAAAAATAACATATAGCATGGTCCTTTATTGGAATAAAACTCTTCATTTGAGATTTGCACACGTAGGTCTAAGTGTGATAACTTGTAGGGATGATACAATAAAAAATATGAGCCAGCAGTGTGCAGCAGCTGCCAAAAAAGCCAACACAGTTCTAGGCTGCATTAACAGAGGGATAGAATCAAGATCACATGAAGTGTTAATATCACTTTATTTATTTTATTTATTTTATTTAGGATTCTTATATGCCGTCCTACTCCCTAGAGACTCAGGGCGGCGTACAACATTTTTATAATGCCTTGGTAAGGCCACACTTGGAATACTGCATTCAGTTTTGGTTGCCACGATGTAAAAATGATGTTGAGACTCTAGAAAGAGTGCAGAGAAGAGCAACAAAGATGATTAGGGGACTGGAGGCTAAAACACATGAAGAATGGTTGCAGGAACTGGGTATGTCTAGTTTAATGAAAAGAAGGATCAGGGAGACATGATAGCAGTGTTCCAATATCTCAGGGGTTGCCACAAAGAAGAAGGAGTCAAACTATTCTCCAAAGCACCTGAGGGTAGAACAAGAAGCAATGGGTGGAAACTAAACAAGGAGAGAAGTAACTTAGAACTAAGGAGAAATTTCCTGACAGTTAGAACAATTAATCTGTGGAACAGCCTGCCTCCAGAAGTTGTGAATGCTCCAACATTGGAAGTTTTTAAGATGTTGGATAACCATTTGTCTGAAGTAGTGTAGGGTTTCCTGCCTAGGCAGGGGGGTGGACTAGAAGACCTCCAAGGTCCCTTCCAACTCTGTTGTTGTTGTTGTTGTTGTTATTTATTATTATTATTATTATTATTATTATTATTATTATTATTATTATTATTATTATTATTATTATTATTATTATTATTATTATTATTATTATTATTATTATTATTATTATTATCATCATCATCATCATCATCATCATCATCATCATCATCATCATTTCAGCGCATGCGCTGAAAAGCCTGACTGACCTTATTATGGGGACATGTATTATTTTCGGGGAAACACAGTATGTAACACTAAGTAAATGGTTGCTTTGTCATAGCTTTCCGACAATATACCTAAAAGGCATGTTTCTGGTTTGCACTTAATATGTTGCTCAGTTATCGTTCCTAACCATTTGTGAATTTTCTCCCAGTAACTCCTTGCTTTCTTACATGTCCACCACATGTGGTAGTATGCTCCTGGAGTCTGGTTACATTTCCAACAATTGGCGGAGGAGTTCTTATACATTTTGGCCAATCTTGCTGGCGGCAAATGCCACCTATAAAACATTTTGTAAAGGTTTTCTTTATAGGCCGTGGCCATCGTCAGTTTGTAGTTTCTCTCCCAAATTTTTAACTATTTTTCTAATTCTATGTTGTATCCAAAATTATTTGCCCAGGCAATAATTGTTCCCCTAACTATCTCTTCCTCCATTTTATAGTTCAGTAAATAATTATATATATTTTTAATCAATTTTTTGTCCGTCCCCATTAAAATTATGTCCAATGCTGTTTGTTCTTTATGTACATCCCATAATTTAAAATCTTTTTTGTGTCTTGATTGGATCTGCAAATATGGCCACCAAGATAAGTCCAACCCATGCTTCTGCAATTGTTGTCTAGATTTAAGATCACCCCTTTCATCTAAAATATCCTTGTAACATACAATTTTTCTCCAATTTATAAGATTTGGATATATTATTGCCTCCATTGGCAAGAGCCAGACTGGTATTTCCCTATAGTGTTGTTGTTTGATTTTTTCCCCAAATGTTAAGCAATGCATTCCTCACATAATGCCTCTGGAAATATTTGTGTGCCATATTTCTGCCATACCAAAGAAAGGCGTGCCAGCCTAATTGCAGGTTGTGCCCTTCTAGTAATAATAGTCCTCTTCTCTTCTCTTCTCTTCTCTTCTCTTCTCTTCTCTTCTCTTCTCTTCTCTTCTCTTCTCTTCTCTTCTCTTCTCTTCTCTTCTCTTCTCTTCTCTTCTCCTCTTCTCTTCTCTTCTCTTCTCCTCTCCTCTCCTCTCCTCTCCTCTCCTCTCCTCTCTTTGCTAGACAAAGGTTTGGTTAAACTTTGTACTTCTCTTAGCATTTGATTAAGTTGTTCTCCTTAAGATCTGTCCTATTAACTGCCTCCCAGCTATCTGCTTGAAGCATTACCCTCCTGCTAGTGTTCTTGCTTGGCTATTTCAAACATTTCCCATTTATGAGATGGACATTATTGGTCAGCAGAATAAAGTTCTGAGATAAAGTTCCTTGTGTTGCAAAAGTTAGTGCTTCATTATTAATCAAGTTGCAAAAATTCCTTTTATTGTTTTCACTAGTTAAATAAGGAGTGACAATTCCTACAGGATATTATTTCCATCTGCTCTGCTTCAAATGAGTACTTGTCTGTATTCCTAGTCTCCAATGCCAGGGTGTTTCTGTAATAAGGAAAAGAAAATGTTCCCTTGGAAGGCTGGTTCAGAACTTTCAGTTGGTTTTAGGTAATTTCTGTTTCAAGTTGCTTTCCCAAGCTGATACAGCAGATACCAACCACTTTCTGCCTGCCTGGGTTTCTGATTCCCTTTCCAGTTGGATTCATCCTTTCCCTGGTGGAGTTATCATCTTGCTCATAGAGGTAGATTAGAGGTCATCTCCCAGTGTAACATCAGCATACTTTTCTATTTTAAAATGATATGATTCCATGATAAAGTTGGAACATCTTGAAATAGAGGCTTATAGTAGGTACTGAATGCCTGCTGCAACCCATTTCAAAAAAGTAGAATATTTCTAACTTGCAATTTTATCATGTAGTGCTAGAGAAAGGAAAGCATGCATCAAAATAACAACTAAAATGAACCAGGTAGCTTAATCTTAACGAAACTGGTATTCTTTAGATGATTTGAAATTGCGGTATTCTCAGTAATCAAAAAAGGTAGAGCTAACTTTTCATATCTTTTCTAGGTGGGCTACAATATTTCATGTTACAAATATAAGTGGAGTAGCATTTGGGCTTCCTATGTAAGACAAATGGTCTCTATAGAGAGTGAGAAAGCGAGTTATAACGACACTTTCCAATTAAGAAAATCTTTGTAATAGAGTTTTGCATTACAGCCTATATAATAGGCAATTGCATCTTCAACTATGGACAGGTGATTATTAAATGCCTTTGGGGTTTGGCTTGAATCCTTCTATTATTGGTCAGAATTTTTTTTTTACTTCATGCCTTCCCTTTTTTCCCTAGATCAATAGGAAATGCTCTCTCTGGCTACTATGGAAGCAAGAGCTCTATGGGCTCAGGAAAACAGCAAGGAATCCTTAGGTAACATCTAAATAATCCTAAATAACTGAAAGATCATCCTTGTTCCATTCCCAATGCCCACTAGATTAAGCAAGAATTTTGAATGTTTGTTTGTTTGTTTTATTTGTCAAGCATATATGATTAAAGCAAAGTATAGACAGTAAAATTATGATTGTATATACAGTAATCCCTCGCTATATCACGGTTCACCTTTCACGGTCTCGCTGCTTCACGGATTTGCATCGTGCATTGTGTTCTGCATTCTGATTGGCTGATTGGTAAAACAGCTTGCCAAGAGCAGTGAAATACACGTGAGGCCAGGGGTGAAATCCTCCCGGTTCGCACAGCTCAACAACCTGGTGGCGTTTCGCGGCGTGGGGCTTCCCCCACCCGCTTCCCCCGCCCACCTGGATGTCGGCATCTGCGTTCTTTTGCCCTCTGCACATGCGCAAAGCTGAAGTTACTACTTCACGGATTTCGCCTATCACGGGTTCTTTTTGGAACGTAACCCCAGCGAAAAACGAGGGATTACTGTACATGTAATATACATGTATGAACATCACCCCAACTTTCAGATTAAGAACAAAATAGGACAGAAAGGAAATGGGAATAGGTTTACTTATCTGACCTTGTCTTTCTTTTACATAAATATCTACATCTTTGATTGAATACATTTTAAATATATTTTTACACTTTGTGTCTTTATTTTAAAAAGAAATAGCAGAGGGATAGAAGACCCTAGATTTAGGAAAATAAACAATGGATGACCCTGGTGAAGGCTAGCAACTGTGGTATATTATATGTTGTATCCAAGATAAACATATAAACATTTTTACCACCACCCACAGCATTTTAAGGCAGTAGTTGGATGTCCTTGGGTTGATGTAGCAATTAATCATGATCTAATTGGTCTGCTAGGAAAATTCATTTACGTTTGGATTCTAAAAGTCTTCATATTGTATTAGGGTTTCTGATCACAATTCTATTCATGTCCATACAAACACAATAGAACATGTTGCTTTTTATGAAAGATCTTTTGATGAACTTAACGGTAATAAATGGAGAAGATTATATTCCAAACTGGGAAATAAAAAATATCTGGTAGGTGACAAGATTAGCCACTTATTTACTAGTTCCCCCAAAAAACCTACATAGTTGTGTCCAAGAAATTAGCAGGACTCAACTTTGATCCAATGGCTTTTTAAAAAAGTATTAATACTAATATAGGGAATTATGATACTACATTCTGCAAGATCATTCCAGGAAGATTTCTTTCTCTCTTTGTCTTTCTTTTCTTTCTTTCTCTCCCTCCCTCTCTTTCTTTGTCTCTCTTTTGTTTGGACTCTACATTCATATGTTATGATTTCTAAAGTTTTCCAAAAATTACATAACTTAATTTTGATTATAGTTATTTCCTTTTGGGTATACTTTGAAATCCTAAATCCAAGTCGTAATCATAGTATAATTAAACAGTACTATAGCCAGGCTTTTTGATGTAATAAATCTCACCATTTCAAAAGTGCTATACTGTAAATAATGAGAATTCAACTTCTCAA
Source organism: Diadophis punctatus similis (assembly GCA_023053685.1). Lineage (NCBI taxonomy): Eukaryota > Metazoa > Chordata > Lepidosauria > Squamata > Dipsadidae > Diadophis > Diadophis punctatus. The sequence goes on from JALIGW010000008.1 coordinate 11,871,684, forward strand.
GTTTTATGACTTCTCTAAACTGTTTGTGCAGATTGTATTTACAATAATTTAGCACATTTATTGTTGCTTTTTCAAACTGTTTTCTTCTAAAAGCACTAAGGCTCATTTACTGAATACATGGTAAAGTCCAATAATTAATGTATAAATAAGTGGATGATAAAACAGAAAGTCTGATTAAAGATTTGAAGAATATGTGCTTTAAAGAAATCTCATTATTCTTCTAAGTTTTCCTAATATTACCTGAGGAGGCTTTTCTTGGGAAATTTAGTTAGTCACCTTATACAAGTAAACTGACCACTTCCATAGCAGAAATCTGAGATTTACCTTATGCAACAAAAGTGGATTCTGAAAAATCAAGGAATATCTGCTACTAATATGTTTTATTAATAATACAAAAACACAGATTATACAATCATATATGACTACTTGTAATTCCTTATTCACTTCACATTTCTGTAATCTTAGAAAGCAAAATTCATTTTTGTTGTTAGAACAGATAAAAAGATCTGTGATGCTCATTATCAAAATCCGTGTGGAAGTGAGGACCCCGCTAATCCTGATGCTGGTAGGCAGAAGCAGAATTCTTTTTTTCTTGTTTTCCTCCCCCAAAATTAAGGTGCGTCTTATATTCCGGTGCGTCTTATACTCCGAAAAATACGGTATTTTTAGTTAGAGATCCTGACTCCCTTCCTGGGAACTCAGGGGACCTGAGTTATCCTATTGTATCCCATATGGTCCCATATGGGATACAATATCCCATATGGTGCCATTTATATTTCTTTTCTATTGTTAGGATTAGGAACTATATACCACTGGTCCCCAACCTTTGTGGCTTGGCAGCCTGGCGGGGGGGGGAGTGGAAGAGGGGGACTGAATTGCGTGAGTGGTGGATTGGTGCACACAGGTGCGTGCAGCTCAACTTGCTTCTTGACCTCTGATATAACCCCCATGCTTCTCCTGTGTATACACTCTGCTTGCTGCCTCTGTGACGTGTTTCACGCATCTCTCTATTGATTGGGCATGACAGTGTGGTACTTGCATTGGTTCATCAATGAAAACTGCTTCGCTTCTATTCCACATGCACATGCAACATTAACATATTAATATTAACTTCGTAGGAGAATAAAAATAGTTTTGCTTTGTACCAAAAAAGCCATAAAATAGCACCAGTGTAGTTTGGTGAGAATGCACTCTGAAGTTGGGGATACCATTGTCTCTTTCTCAAACAGCCTCAAACAGCCTCTTGCCACCTTGCCCTGGGAATACACCTGAAGTGGGGCTTAGATAAGAAGTAGGAGGTACAAGAAGGAACATTCTTTCTAATACTATGATGATCCACTTGTGGCTAGTCCTGGTGTTTGTGCACAGCATTTATTACATTTTTAAAAGACCTGTTATGACTCATGCCTGACAAAGATATAAAGCCAGAGAGAGATAACTATAAGGTTGGTCCTGCACACCAAGTAGATATAATGCTCATCCATGCCTGCAGAAGCAACTCAAGGACATACATCTTAAGTTGCAATATTTTAAGAAAACCACTGTAAATTCAGTCTTCAGTTTAAACTAATTATTCTTCAAAGGTCCAAGCAAAAGAAGAAAAAAGAAATAGTTCGGCTGGTGGAGCCAAGAGATGAACTTTTTCTCCTGTGCCCCCTGCCTCCCCAACTTTTGGAATATTCTCCTGCTAGAGGTGAGGTCAACTCCTGGTCTTCAGAAGAGCCTTAAAATATGTCTCTAGAGCCTGCCCTCCCCAATATATTATCTTTTTTATCATTTTATAAACTGCAATAGAGAAACAGGAAGCAAGAAAGCAAGTAAACAAGCAAACAAATAAATAAAATGTACCATTGAACATGAATTTGGGCAAACTCTGGGAGACAGTAGAGGAGCCTGATGCACTATGGTCCATGGGGTTGCGAAGAATTGGACATGACTTAGCAACTCAACAACAACAAAATCATGCAATTAACAAATCTCCCACGTTTCTCACATTCATGTTTAAGATTTCATGAAATATTGGCATACCTTTTTTGGATCTTCTGACATTTCAGATAGACACACCAACTTCTTGTGAGATTTGAGAATTCCAAACTGGTCATTTAAAAAAAAATGTGCATCTATAAAGCCAGCTATTGGTCTAACATTTTGACATTTCAAAATGTTTATGAAATAATAATATGGGCTGTATCAAAGCTTAGTTAGTTATATATATATTTCTGCTGAAATCAGTATGAATTAAGATATTTCTCTTTACTTTCTTGTTCTTCAAATCATTCACTGCATGCTCTTTCAAATTATTCATTGTATGGCCTATTCACATTAAAGCATTTTTAAATGTCATCAAATGTTGCAAAAAATCCAAACGTATCTAAATTTATGATGTGCCCAAGATGATTTTGGAATGCTACAATTTATTCAGTGGCAAATCTTGCCAGAATTTCCCTACACATGCATTGTGAGCTCAAATTTAAACAGTCTGCTTTAGCAATTTTTATTTTTATTTTTTTTTATTTATTTATTTTGTCAACATGTGTACAAGATAACAGGTATGATATAAACATAAACAAAAGCAAAGTATGTATAGGTAAAAATTAGACAACAGGACAGAAGGACAGGGACGGTAGGATAGTCTGCTTTAGCAATTTATTTTTTTTCAACAAGTGAAATTAAATAAAAATCCAGCAGAGGGAGCCATTTATTAAAACAAGACAGAAGATTAGATCTCCCCTTTATGAATTTTTACTCTGAATTTCACTGCCTGTAAGCATATTATTGTGTTGTTGTTGTTGTTGTTGTTGTTGTTGTTGTTGTTGTTGTTGTTGTTGTTGTTGTTCACATTGTCCGTCATCTATTTAGACTGGGTTTGTCATTTTTGTCCATCTATCAAGTTTCCTTTTCAAGAAACTGTGATAGGCAGATATTGTTTGATGGTGTTAGAGGTATTATCACAAGCTGTAAACTGTTCCAAGTACAGCTGCCTTGTGCAATTGACTGGTACTGATTTTGTCAATGCTGATGGTATTCAAGTGGTGTGCCAGATTGGGAGATTACAAACAAGGTGCCTGTTACTATTAGTTCTATCTTTACTTTCTTTTACTACCATAGTTCTATTTTTATTTGCAGGTGATTATTTTGTGATTTGGAAAATTTTGTGATTATTATCTCCAGTTCTTTCTCTTCTATTCTGATGTCTCCTGGCACTGCCATCAACATCCACCATGTAGATTTTTTTTTGTCTTTCTTACCAACATTGTTTATTCTGGGGTGTTATATTGCAAGTGCCTATTCTTTGAATTCTAACATCTCAGAAGAGTTTAGCTACATCATTTTCTATTATTTAGTCTTATGTTGTGGTCCCACTAGTTCTTGCTCGCAGACAAATAATATTTCTTGCAACTATTCCAATGCACCAATAGCACCACTGTTGCTATTTTGTCATGTTATTGTTTGTAGATAGAGGTAGTTTGTGCAATCATCTTGCAGCAGCTAACCAAGTCTCCCACTATTTCTATTATTTCTTCAACTTATTTGCAGAGGCCGCACTTGCTGTCTGTTGCTGTCTTCTCAATTCTGTATGCATTTGTTCTTAAGGTCTGGTCTTGTGCAGCCAGAATTAGTGGCTTTGTCTCATTTGTTGACTTCCTTGCTCTTAGCCATTGCCAGGTCTTATTATTATCTGCTTTGTGTACTTTTAATGTACTGGCCATGTAATATTTGTTTTGTCATGCTTTGTTTTGGTTCTTCATTTGATCTTTCTTGTAGACCAATTTGGTCTGTCCAGTACTCAGGAAACCTCCCTGGTTATACCAGCTTCAGTGCATCTTCTTCGTTCTCTTTCAAAATATCCTTCCCATGCCCTTTTATTTCTTCAGCTGTCTGGTATATTTGCAACATTCTACCCCCACCTATTCCCCTTACCTCTTGGTAAGTAGAATCTATCAACAACATTTCATGGATGAAGAGCATGATTTGTGTGCATTATTTTTTTAATTCTTACTATCCAGTGCTTTTAGTTCTTCTTGGGTCCAGTCCACTATTTCAGCTGGGTATCTAGTGACTAGAATTGCCCAGGTCTTCATTATTTTTCTGGCATTTCCTCCACTGAGATTGGACTTGAAAGCTTGGAATTTTGGATATACGATTGAATTGGATAAATGGCAGCAGTTATGGGAAAGGAATTATAAATTGACAATGGCAAGGGCATATAAAGAAAAAATGTATAAAACGTTTTATAGATGGCACATGTCACCGGAGAGATTATCAAAAATGTTTAAGGATAGATCTATGAAATGTTGGAAATGTAATCAAATACCAGGTTCTTTTTATCATATGTGATGGACATGTGCAGATGCCAAAGCGTATTGGATTTTAATTCAAACATGGATAGAAAAGATGTTGCAACAACACATAGAGTTGAGACTGGAGATATTCCTGTTGGGTATTTTACCAGAGAAATATCACAAGGAAAGTATATATTTAATTATTCATATAGTTAGAGCAGCTAGAATTGTGTTTGCACAGAATTGAAAAATATCAATATCCTTCAGAAGGGGAGGTAATCAGGAAGATATTGGATTGTGCGGAGATGAATAGATTAACAATGATAATCAAAGATAAGGAAGATTCAGAATACTATAGTATTCGGGGGAAATTCTATGATTGGATGGAAAATAAATATGGGTAGAAGTTAGTTAATACCAATTGAAATGGAAGGAAGGTGATAAGTTAAAGATTTGAGACCTAGGCGACTAAAGTATTTGATGTGTGGAGGTAACAATATGTTAGCATTAAAATATACCTAAAATGACTATATGTATAGATTAACATAGAAGAGAGTCAAGGTTATTATTAGTACTATAAATTATGGAAGTTTAATGAGATGAGTTGCTCGGATGTTACCCATGAAATATATATGAATGGATACACTCTGGAGTGAAATAAGAGGGAGGAAGAGGGGAAAGAGGGGAGGAGAGAAGGAAGAGAGGAGGTAGGAGGAGAGGGGGAGATTAGAAGGAAGGAGGAGGAGGAGGAGAAGAGAAATGTGAGGAGAATTTGAGAAAGAGGAGAAAGTGGGAGGAAGGAAGAAGAGGGAAGTAGGAAGAATGGAGAGGAGAAAGAAAGTAGAGAAAAGGGAGGGAGGTGAAGAGAGAGGGGAGTGATACAATATGATGTGGGGGAAACAGATGAGCAATCTGATAATGATATATGTAGATTATTATGTTTGTTTATTTGATAATTGTATAAATGTATGTTAATACCTGATAAGATGTTATGGTATATGTATTGATATATATATGTGGAGAGTTAAAAAAAATGCCGAGAGAGAGAGAGAGAGAGAGAGAGAGAGAGAGAGAGAGAGAGAGAGAGAGAGAGAGAGAGAGAGAGAGAGAGAGAGAGAGAGAGAGAGAGAGAGAGAGAGAGAGAGAGAGAGAGAGAGAGATTGGACTTAAAGATCATCTTCACTCTTCTAATTTATTCACTACTAACCTTCTTCTTGACTTTAGTGTGCTTGATGTTATTAGGCAAAAGAATGTGCAGGTATTTGTAGTGACCTTCTTCATCCAGAGTCTTGATGTTATTTTCATAGGCCATTTTGATTCTTTCAGTTTTAACTATTTTTTCCGTATTAATGGTGAGGGTAACAGATTTGTCCAATCCAAACTCCACTGCAATATTTATTTATTTTTATTTATTTATAAGAGTTCTTATAGGCCGCCCAAACCCGTGGGACTCAGGGCGGCTTACAGCAGAGATTAGAACTACACATTAAAATAGCATCTAAAAACATCATGTTACAATTTTAAAAAGCCATTCATACTTGGGGGAATCGTCTCTTCACCCCGCCTGCCGGAAGAGCCATGTTTTTACTGCCTTGAGGAAGGCCAGTAGGGTGGGGATAGTCCGGATCTCTGGTGGGAGTTGGTTCCAGAGAGATGGGGCTCCCACAGAGAAGGCCCTCCCCTGTGGGCCCGCCAGCCGGCATTGTTTGGCAGACGGGACCCAGAGGAGGCCCTCTCTGTGGGACCTCACTGGTCATAGGGAGGAATGTGGCAGGATGCGGTCCCGAAGGTAACCTGGCCCTGAGCCATGTAGGGCTTTAAAGGTCAAAACCAACACCTTGAATTGCGACCGGAGACTAATGGGCAGCCAATGCAGCTGGCGGAGGATGGGTGTTACGTGGGTGTATCTTGGTACACCCACCACAGCTCGCGCAGCTGCATTCTGTACCAATTGTAGTCTCCGGATGCTCTTCGAGGGTAGCCCCATGTAGAGCCCGTTACAGTAGTCAAGCCGTGAGGTGACAAGGGCATGAGTGACTGTGAGCAAAGCCTCCCTCTCCAAGTAGGGTAGCAATTGGTGCACAAGACGAATCTGTGCAAAGGTCCCCCTAGCCACAGCTGAAAGATGTTGCTCCAATTTAAGCTGTGGATCTAGGAGGACACCCAAATTGCGGACCCGTTCTGAGGGAGTCAATTTTTCTCCCCCGAGAACCAAGCAGGGACAGTCGACATAGTCCTTGGGAGGCAATATCCAGAGCCACTCAGTCTTGTCTGGGTTGAGCCTGAGTCTATTCACTCCCATCCAGACCCTTACATCGTCCAGGCAGCGGCACATTACATTAACTGCTTCACTGAACTGACACGGAGTGGAGATGTACAACTGGGTATCGTCAGCATATTGTTGATACCTCACCCCATGTCGTCGGATGATCTCACCCAGCGGTTTCATGTAAATGTTGAACAGGATGGGCGAGAGGACTGAGCCCTGTGGCATCCCACAAACCAGGGGCCTGGGGGCTGACCTCTGCCCTCCTGTCAACACGGACTGCGTCCTGTCGGAGAGAAAGGAGGAGAACCACCGAAGAACGGTGCCCCCCACTCCCATCTCCCCAACACGACGCAGAAGGATACCATGGTCGATGGTATCGAAAGCCGCTGAGAGGTCAAGTAACACCAAGATGGAGGAATGACCTCCAGCTCGGGCTCGCCAGAGATCAATATCTTGACTGCATCTATGGATAGTGTTGAGCAAGGATTCTATTTAAGATGGTATTCTTCTATACAGCTTCAGATTATCCATGAAAAGGATAGGTTAGTTATGTTTTTGAATATTTGATAGCCATGGCCTGCCTCTGTTCAGTTTATTGACAAAGGAAATAGAGCAATGACAAACAATAGTGATGAGAGTGAGTTTCTTTGAAAGATTCCTCTCTTGATATTAATCTTTCCCAGTGTATCACCATTAACCAGCAACTGTGTCTTCCATTGTTCCATTGATTTTTACACAAAGTTTTGATGTTTCTTCTGACTACAGTTATTTCTAAGCATTTGATTATCTAAACATATGGCAGGAGTCAAATGCCTTCTTGTTATCAGTCCAAGCTACATTCAATTTGGTTTTCCTTCTCTTGTGATTTTCCAAATTTGTTTTGTTGGTTAGGAGTTGATGTTTGTTCCTCTGCTGTTGGAAGGTGGAAAGAGCTTGTTTTCAATTAGACATTGTTGGACTGCATCAGCTACCACACTATCACACTAGTTAGCAGTTTGAAAGTTGTTAGTAAGCAAGTAATTGACTTGTAGTTGCCCAATACTGCCCCACCTTTTTTAGATCTTTCTTTATCTGGTAGATTTTTTGCCAGATGTTAATCTTTAATGTCACCTCCTTCCAAAAATAGTGTTTTTTCCTAGGAAATAATAATATACTATCTTTAATGTTCTGACTGAAAAATTTAGAATCAGCAGTGGAATAATCTGTTTTCCATTTCCTCCTGACTTTATCCTCATCAGATGAATACAGATACAAGTCTGTTATTCTGAAGTTTGTTATTTCATTTTAAAAAGCATAGAACTGAACTGCATTTTGGGGCAATTCTGTAGAAGGAGTGTGTTAAGGAATTAAGTCAGAGTCCAGGGTTTACACAGTGGAATGTGTGGTTGTGGTTTGATAATAGAGTCAATAATGGATTGTCTTCAACGTGTTGAAGAAAATAATCTTTACTTGAAATAAACAGCACAATTATAACATAAATAGTCTGTTCTTGGATAAATGCTAACAAGCAATAAATTCAGCTCTCTTACTTATATCTAGTAGATAATGTTCTTCCAAACATCAATAGAAGACCTTGACATTCTTGTACGCTGTAGATTTAGGAGTCAGCAGTCCCTCACACACAGTGAGCAATCAATCATCAATTAGTCAAGCAAGCCTCTCTCTTTCTCTCTGTCCAGCTGTGTATGCGCTCTCTTGCTCTCTCTTTATATTCGTTAGCAAACAAACCTGGATTCATTTAAAGCACCACTGTCATATTTTACAAACTTGGATTAACAGTTTACTTTTATATTAGGAAACCCAATCTGGTTAGACATAGTCCTGACATTCTCCCCTTTGGGTTTTCTAATTCACAATTCAATCCTTTACATTTTTACATTTAGTTTGTCACAACTTTCTTTATGTCGTTCTATGCTTTGAGCTTTCGTAAATTGGTCTGCTATATTATGTTCACTTTCACAGTATACCAATTTAATCATTCCATTAATTACACTTTGGTGTACATTTAAATACCTTAGATCAGTATGTTTTGATCTAGTTTTTACTCCTATATTCGTAGCCATATTGATAGCAGCCTGATTATCCTCATAAACTACAATTGGTTCTTTTACAGCAATACCAATATCTTTACATACTTGTTTAAAACATATCAACTCTGTACATAATAAATTAGACTTGAAAATTCTGCCTCCATTGTGGATAAGCTAATATAATGCTGTCAAATTGATTTCCATCCTATTAATACATTTCCTAGTAACACAACAATACCCGAAGTTGATTTTCTAGTAATATGATCTGTAGCAAAACTTGCATCTGCATATGCTGTGAGATTTAACTCTTCTTTCGGTTCTAAATATAAAGCATAATTACTTGTATATTTCAAATACCGCAGAATTCTTTTAGCAGCTTTCCAGTGATGTTCATTGGGGTCCGCATTATGTCTTGCTAGTTGATTAATGCTATAACTAATATCTGGTCTGGACCAGTTAGCTAAATATGAAAGACTTCCTATTAGTCCCTGATACAGTTGTTTATCTATTTTTGTTTCCTGTATCTCGCTAGTTTTAAACTCTGTACTCATTGGTGTATTTGTACCTTTACAATCTTCCATATTGTATCATTTCAACAATTCATTTATCTTTTTCACTTGAGATATTTTAAATCCCATATCTGTCTTCTTTATATCAAGACCTACATAATTTTGTATTTCTCCTAATTCTCTAATTCTAAATTTTTATTTTAACTTCTTTATAACTTCTTTTACCTCATCCTGAGTTTTAGCAATAATAGCTATATCATCTGTAAAAAGTAATAACAAAACAATTTTACCATTAATTTCCTTTCTAAATAAACATGGATCTCCTAATCCAGCACTAAATCCCATCTTCACTAATTCTTTTACGATACACTGGTTCCATTCATATCCAGATTGTTTCAATCCATATAGACCAGTGATGGCGAACCTTTTTTGGTTCGTGTGCCAAAAGGGGGGAGGAATGCGGGGATCACGTGTGTGCGTGCCCACACTCATAATTCCATGCACCCCCGCACATGCACGCATGACCCCCCTGCTCTCAGCATGCAATGGCACGCCCATTTTTCACTCTCCCCAGGCTCCAGAGGCTTTCTAGGAGCCTGGGGAGGGCGAAAACGGCCTTCCCCACCCCCTCTGGAGGCTGGAAACAGCCTGTTTCCTGACTCCCAGTGGGCCCAGAAGGCCCAAAAATCAGCCGGCTGGTGCACACATGCACGCCGGACCTGAGCTCGCGTGCCGACCGATATGGCTCCGCGTGCCACTTGTGGCACCCGTGCCATAGGTTCGCCATCACGGATATAGACTTTTCTTCAGTCTCCAATAACCTGTGTTACTTCTTCCATTCAACCCATCTGGTTTCCTCATAAAAATCTTATGCTGCAAATCTGCATGCAAATAGGCCGTTTCAACATCTATATGGTGAACAATACATCTATTTTTGCCTGCCCATACTAATGCATCTCTTAAAGTGCTAGCTTTTAAGCTTGGCATGAATACTTCATCATAATCACTTGGAATCTGCCCAAATCCTTGAGCCACTAGCCTAGCTTTATAAGTTACACTACCATCACTGGCAGTTTTTATCTTATACACCCACTTACACCCAATAGCTCTTTCTCCTTTCGGTAATGCAACCTCTTCATACACACCTAACTCTTCTAAAGATTTTAACTTTTATTCATTGCCTCCTTCCATAATACTTGCACTTTTTCGTTATATTGCTTAATATCAAAATAGTTAGAAGGTGCTAATTCAACTGGACAAACTATATTGGCTTGATACCTATCTGGTTCTCTTCTAACTCTACTTCCTCTTCTCAGTAATACTCTGCCACTGGTCGGTGGACTATTATTACTATCCAATTCTGTTTTAATCTCCCCTATCGAAGGTTCTTCTTCTTCTAATGAAGATTCCTCCTCCAATATTTCTTCCTCTTTAATAATATTCCTATCTATATATCTCCTAGTAGTATGATCACTGAATAGAGGAGTTTCAGTTACAATACCATCTTTCTTCTCTTCCTGCTCTACATTGCTCCAACCTGTATTTTCCAGAAACTTAGCACTAGCACTTCTATAGATATTCCTAGTGCCTTTATCCCAGAATCTGTACGATCTATGGTTTCTATCATAACCTACAAAATACAGTAATCGGGCTCTATGCTGACCTTTTCTTCTTAATTCTGATGGTATATGAACCCAAGCAGGGGTTCCAAAAGTATGAAGGTAACTTAGTTCAGGTTTTCTGTTGTACCATCTCGTGAATGGAATTTCACCTGTAGTAGCATTGACAGCATTGTTAATTATGTGAGTGGCACAAATAGCAGCTTCATCCCATAACATGTTTGGTAAACCAGAATCATTCAACATCGTTCTCACCATTGCTTGTAACGTTTGGCCTCGTCGTTCTACATAGGCGTTATGTTGAGGTTGGTAAGGTGCTGACTTTCTATGTTCTATTCCAGCATTTTTTAATAAATTAACAAATCTATGGTTTGTAAATTCAGTACCATTATCAGTGATCACACTTATACTTTCCTGTTCTGTTTCCTATCAACCATATTTAACCAGCTCAAAAAACAATCATAAGTTTCAGTCTTAGTTTTCAATAAATAACAAAAACCAAATCTGGAATAATGATCTACTATGTTCAAAATATAACGGGCTCCTCCACCCATAGTAGGTGTCTTTGGCCCAATCAAATCAACAAATACAGCTTCTAGAGGTTTTGTAGTCTTAAACACATTAATTCTATTTGCAGGAGTTACTTTGCTCTTCTCCTGATTACACACTTTACATTCTACATACTTGGAACATGGCTGTAATCGTATTCCCTTAGCCAACTCTGCTGTTCTTTTCAATAATTTATAATTTAAATGTCCCATCCTTCTATGTAATAGATGAATACAATTATTGTGTGGTTTCTTATTATCATATACAGTATTGGCTGTATTGCCTTGCTTGTTATGTAGCACAAATAAACCACCTTCTGATTTCACTGTAATCACTTTGCCCTGTTTTTCTATCAGACAAGTATTACTTCTAAAAGTTACAGTGTAGCCAGCCTTCACAAGCACATTAACAGAAAGTAAATTATAAGTTAGTTTTGGCATATATAACATTGGCAATATTTCATTAATTCCCACACAATGAGCTTTCCCTTCTCCATTAGCTCTCATTCTCCATCCATTAGCCAAAGCTACATATTGTCTGCTTTTGAACATTTTTACAAACAATTTCCTATCGTTAGTGATACATTGGGTAGCTCCACTATCTATTACCCATTTATCATTCCTTGCTGTATCTTTAACTGTATGCATAATAAATCCTACATTTTGTTTGTTAATTTTTCTACAATAACGAGCTATATGCCCTTTAGCCCCGCAATTATAACATTTCTTAACATAATATGTATTTGAAGATCTTTTTTCTTCATCTTTATGCTTCTGCACTCCTGATCTCATTACCCTTCTGTCCTCTTGTCGTCTTGACTCTTCAAGCAATCTCCCTGTTATCCCAGTTAATGTTAGTTCCTCTCTGGGTAACACTTCAAAGGAAGATACGTAGTCGTCGAAGCTTTCATCTAACGAGGATAAAATAATATATACTTGATGTAGCTCTGAAAATATCAGTTTCTTTTCATGAAGCTCCTGTAATGTTTTCTGCATATCTTCTATATGAGCTAACATGTTTCCTCCCTTGGATAAATGAGCTCTAAACAATTTACGAGTAAGATGGATATGTGCTCCAACACTATCACGCACATAAATCTGTTGTAATTTATTCCAATACCTAGCAGCCAATTCTTCTTGCCTAACATGGACAAGTTGCTGATATTTCAATGTTAGAATAATTATACTCAAAGCTCTCTCGTTGCAGTTGAAATCTTCAATCTTCTTTGCATCATCATCGTCAGCAGGATCCAAAGGTGATATATCAGGTGGATTATTTACTACGTTCCACAGTCCCTCATTTCTCAATAGCATTTTGCATTTTGTAGACCAGGATACGTAGTTTATACCATCAAGCTGTGTTATCGATAAATATATAGACCTTCCTTGTGCCATTATTAGTTCTTCTTACACATTACTTCTCTGGAATAATTAGAAGTCAATATCTTGCCAACAACACACCACATATAACTATGGTTACTGTTCTGGCCCTGGCTACTGCTCTGGCCCTGGCTACTGCTCTGGCACTGGGCCCATAACCAATGTTAAGGAATTAAGTCAGAGTCCAGGGTTTACGCAGCGGAATGTGTGGTTATGGTTTGATAATAGAGTCAATAATGGATTGTCTTCAACGTGTTGAAGAAAATAATCTTTACTTGAAATAAACAGCACAACTATAACATAAATGATTGGATTTGAGAGTATGAGTGAGCTGGGGACTAGGTCTCGCCCCCCTTTTGCTGAGTGTGGAAACAGAAGTGGGGGGGGTCTGACTCGGTGCCCCAGCTCAGTGTAAATGGTATGTATGGCCTGCAGGGATGGAGGGGGACCAGCGGGGGGGAGGGGGTCTCTGGTGGGGACGAGAGCTGGAACATCTCGGTCATAATGGGAAGAGGCAGATATGGTGGGAGCAGAGGGGTGGGCCACTCTCGGGGAATAAGACCTCACTGTTTACAAGCGATCCCTTGTTCCGGCCCCTCCGATGTGGTTCCATCTTGCTCAACCCGAGTACCTGGCAACCAGGGTTTTCAGGGCCCCGGGCTCAGGATGCTGCTGCTGAACGCCAGGTCAATTGTCAACAAAGCCCCCCTGATACGGGATTTAATCTCAGAAGAGGGGGCAGACCTGGTATGTATAACTGAGACCTGGTTGGGCCAGGAGGGGGGAGTAGCTCTCTCCGAGATATGCCCAGACGGGTTCTCAGTGCAGCATCATTCTCGACCCCAGGGAAGGGGGGGAGGAGTGGCAATAATAACACGCCGAAATCTGCACCCTCGTAGGATCCCTGCCCCGGAGCTTGTCGGGTGTGAGACGCTCCTTCTGAAGTTGGACTTAGGGGTTCAGGTGGGCCTTTTCTTAACGTACCTGCCTCCCAGCTACGTTGGTAAGGCCCTTCCTGAGCTGCTCGAGGCAGTAGCCGGCTTGGCGGTTGAGTTCCCTAGGCTTATGGTGCTGTTGGACTTTAACCTGCCTTCTGCTGGTGAAACCTCTGGGGTAGCTCAGGAGTTCATGGATTCCATGACAACCATGGACCTGACCCAAGTAATCCAGGGTCCGACTCATGAGGGTGGTCACACGCTCGACCTAGTGTTTCTTTCGGGGCAGTGGAGAGATGATCTGAAGATAAGGGACATAGTTATTATCCCTCTGTCATGGTCAGATCATTTCCTACTGAGGTTGGATTTCGCAGCCCCACTCCTCCCCCACAGGGAGGCGGGACCGACTAGGTGGTTCCACCCCAGGTGCCTAATGGAGCTGGAAGGATTCCAGAGGGAACTTGGGGAAATACCTGAAACCCTGGTACACAATTCGGCTGACTCCCTGGTGGCTACTTGGAACACCGCAGCATCAGGGGCGTTAGATCGAATTGCGCCTAAGCGACCTCTCCGTGGCAGTGGATCCTGGAAAGCTCTCTGGTTTACCGAGGAGCTCCGGGAGATTAAACGCCAGAAGAGACGTCTAGAGCGCCGCTGGAGAGCCAGAAAAACCGAGTCTGACCGAACACTATTAAGAATTTACATCAGATCTTATTTAGTGGCGATAAGGGCGGCAAAACGATCCTATTTTTCCGCTCTTATTGCGTCCGCAGATTCTCGCCCAGCCGCCTTGTTTAGGGTGACTCGCTCCCTCCTTGCTAAAGGGGGGAGCGAGAAACACTTACAAGGCAGAACTGAGGAATTCGCAGAGTTTCTGTCGGATAAAGTCGCTCAGATTCGGTCGAACCTGGACTCTGGCTGGGCAGAGTCCATAGAGTTGACAGGGGCAAGTCTTAGTCCACCATTATGGGAAGAGTTTGGGCCTGTTTCTCCCGAAGATGTGGACAGAGCTGTGGGGGCGATGGGTACCTCCACCAGTTTATTGGACCCGTGCCCCTCCTGGTTGGTTACGGCCAGTAGGGTGGTGGCACGCGGCTGGATCCAGGCGGTGGTCACCGCTTCTTTGAGGGAGGGATCCGTACCGCAGTCGTTAAAAGCTGCGGTGGTGAGACCCCTCCTGAAGAAGCCTTCCCTGGATCCAGCTGATTTGAAGAACTATCGTCCGGTCTCCAACTTACCCTTTTTGGGGAAAGTTGTGGAGAAGGTGGTGGTCACTCAGCTTCTGCAGCTTCTGGATGAAACAGATCATCTAGATCCTTATCAGTCGGGCTTCAGGTGCGGCTACAGTACAGAAACTGCCTTGGTCGCCCTGATGGATGATCTCTGGTGGGCCTGGGATGGGGGAAATTCCTCCATCCTGGTGCTACTTGACCTCTCAGCGGCTTTCGATACCATCGACCATGGTATCCTTCTGCATCGTCTCGGTGAGTTGGGGGTGGGAGGCACCGTTTTGCAGTGGTTCTCCTCTTATCTCGCCAATAGAATGCAGTCGGTGTTAGCAGGAGGACAGAGATCGTCCCCTAGGCCCCTATCATGTGGGGTGCCTCAGGGGTCGGTTCTCTCGCCCATCCTGTTTAACATTTACATGAAACCGCTGGGGGAGATCATCCGCAGACACGGGGTGTGTTTCCACCAGTACGCTGATGACACCCAGCTGTACATCACCACCCCGTCTGACTTCAGGGAGGCAGTTGATGTAATGTGCCGGTGCCTGGACGACATTAGAATCTGGATGGGGAGGAACAGACTCAGACTTAATCCTGACAAGACTGAGTGGCTTTGGATACTGCCTCCTAAGGACCATGGCAACTGTCCCTCCTTGGTGTTCGAGGGAGTGAAACTGACCCCCTCGGATCAGGTCCGCAACTTGGGGGTCCTCCTAGATCCACAGCTAAAATTGGATCATCATCTTTCTGCTGTGGCTAGGGGGGCCTTTGCACAGGTTTGCCTGGTGCACCAGTTGTGGCCATACTTGAAGGAGGCTTTACTCACGGTCACTCATGCCCTTGTCACCTCGCGTTTGGACTACTGCAACGCGCTCTACATGGGGCTACCCTTGAAGAGTATCCGGAGACTCCAGCTGGTGCAAAATGCGGCTGCGCGTGCTGTGGTGGGTGTGCCAAGGTACACCCACGTGACACCTATACTCCGCCAGCTGCATTGGCTGCCCATCGGTCTCCGGGTCCAATTCAAGGTGTTGATCACCATCTTTAAAGCCCTTCATGGCTTAGGACCAGGTTATCTCCGGGACCGCATTCTGCCTCACACTTCCCTTCGACCGGTTAGGGCCCACAGAGTTGGCCTCCTCCAGATCCCGTCGGCCAAGCAATGCCGCCTGGCGGGGCCTAGGGGGAGAGCCTTCTCTGTGGCAGGCCCTGTGCTCTGGAACCAACTTCCCCCAGAGACCCGAACTATCCCCACTCTGCTGGCCTTCCGAAAAGCTGTCAAGACATGGCTTTTCCTGCAGGCTGGGGGTAGAGCTTAATCCACTCGAGCTCACCCCCAAGTATGTATGGTTGTTGAATGGGTATTGGAGGTTTTTAAATATTGTGTTTTTAATTTTTATATCTCTTTTTAATGTGATTTTTATGAATTGGTGTCTTGTATTTTTTCTGTTGTACGCCGCCCTGAGTCCTTCGGGAGTTGGGCAGTATATAAGAACACCATAATAAATAAATAAATAAATAAATAAATAAATAAATAAATAAATAAATAATAAATAAATAAATAAATAAATAAATAAATAAATAAATAAATAAATAAATAAATAAATAAATAAATAAATAAATAAATAAATAAATAAATAGTCCGTTCTTGGATAAATGCTAACAGGCAATAAATTCAGCTCTTTTACTTATCTCTAGTAGATAATGTTCTTCCAAACATCAATAGAAGACCTTGATATTCTTGTATGTTGTAGATTTAGGAGTCAGCAGTCCCTCACACACAGTGAGCAATCAATCATCAATTAGTCAAGCAAGCCTCTCTCTTTCTCTCTGTCCAGCTGCGTATGCACTCTCTTGCTCTCTCTTTATATTTGTTAGCAAACAAACCTGGATTCATTTAAAGCACCACTGTCATATTTTACAAACTTGGATTAACAGATTACTTTTATATTAGGAAACCCAATCTGGTTAGACATAGTCCTGACAGAGTGGCAGAAATGAAGTGTGAAAGTTTTATACAAGAGATGATAAGAATAAAAAAGCTGAACTGAAATAATAAGAACATAAATGTTAGAGAAAGGGACAAGGAAGATTAAGAAATTGTCAGCCCCAGGTGAAGATGAACTGCAGGGATTTTGGTTGAAACATTTGACTATTCTACACTCACTCACTGCCAAGCAGTTTAACAATATTGTGCAAAGAGGTGAAATTGAAAATTGGTAACATCTGGTACCTCCTAACTGATACTAAAAGATCCAATCTTTCCCCATTATATTTCCCAAACAATAGTGCAAACATTTCCAGACACATTTTGTGAATCTCTTTCAAAGTTCAGCAGTAATTGTTGGGAAATGTTAGCAAGAAAGTGGAATGTTTCCCAGAGATCTCTGTGGATTGACTGGGAAGAGACTGCAAACTAGATAGTGTTATGACTCAGGACGGAGCATGTAAGCAACACCGGCAATGCAAAGGATAGAATCCCCTTTTATTGAACCAACCTTTCCCAAAATCCCCATAGCTCATTGTAAGCCCAAGAGCAAGGCTCTAACGCAGTGGTTCCCAAACTTTTTCAGTCCACCACCCCCTTGGTGCTACAAACTCATCCTCACCACCCCCACCCCACCCCCTCAGGTGGGCGTGGCTTAGTGGTTAGATGACCGGGTGGGCGTGGCCAACTTGTAAAGTGGTGAAACTCACTTAACAACGCTCTTGCTTAGCAACCAAAATGTTAGGCTCAATTGTGGTCATAAATCTTTCTTTCGTTCTTTCTTTCTTCTCTACCTTCCCCCTTCTTTCTTTTTCTTTCTGTTTTTCTTCCTACCATCTTTCTTTTTCTTTCTCTTTTCTTTCTTTCTTTCTACCTATTCTTCCTTTCTACCTATCTTTCTATCTTTCTTCCTTTCTTCCTTTCTACCTTTCTTCCTATCTACCATCTTTTTCTTTCTGTCTGTCTTCCTTCCTTCCTACCATCTTTCTTTCTTTCTTTCTTTCTTTCTTTCTTTCTTTCTTTCTTTCTTTCTTTCTTTCTTTCTTTCTTTCTTTCTTTCTTTCTTTCTTTCTTTCTTTCTTTCTTTCTTTCTTTCTTTCTTTCTTTCTTTCTTTCTTCCTTCCTCCCTCTTTCTTTCCTTTTTCTTTCCTTCTTCCCTCCCTTCCCTCCCTCCTTTCTTTTTCTGTCTGTCTTCCTTCCTACCATCTTTCTTTCTTTCTGTCTTCCTTCCTTCCTCCCTCTTTCTTTCTTCCTTTCTTTTTCTTCCTTTCCTTTTTCCCTCCCTCCTTTCTTTTTCTGTCTGTCTTCCTTCCTTCCTTCCTACCATCTTCCTTCCTTCCTTCCTTCCTTCCTTCCTTCCTTCCTTCCTTCCTTCCTTCCTTCCTTCCTTCCTTCCTTCCTTCCTATCATCTTTCTTTCTTTCTTTTTCTTTCTTTCCTTTTTCTTTCCTTCTTCCCTCCCGCCTTTCTTTTTCTGTCTATCTTCCTTCCTACCATCTTTCTTTCTCTTTCTTTCTGTCTTCCTTCCTTCCTTCCTCCTTCTCTCCCTCCCTCCCTCCCTCCCTCTTTCTTTCTTTCTTTCTTTCTTTCTTTCTTTCTTTCTTTCTTTCTTTCTTTCTTTCTTTCTTTCTTTCTTTCCTTTTTCTTTCCTTCTTCCCTCCCTTCCCTTCCCTCCCTCCTTTCTTTTTCTGTCTTCCTTCCTACTATCTTTCTTTCTTTCTGTCTTCCTCCCTCCCTCCCTCTTTCTTTCTTTCTTTCTTTCCTTCTTCCTTCCCTTCTTTTCCCTCCCTCCTTTCTTTTTCTGTCTGTCTTCCTTCCTACCATATTTCTTTCTTTCTTTCTTTCTTTCTTTCTTTCTTTCTTTCTTTCTTTCTTTCTTTCTTTCTTTCTTTCTTTCTTTCTTTCTTTCTTTCTTTCTTTTTCTTTCTTTCCTTCTTCTCTCCCTCCTTTTTTTTCTGTCTATCTTCCTTCCTTCCTACCATTGTTCTCTTTCTTTCTTTCTTTCTGTCTGTCTTCCTTCCTTCCTCCCTCTTTCTTTCTCTCTCTCTTTCTTTCTTTCCTTTTTCTTTCCTTCTTCCTTCCCTTCCCTTCCCTCCCGCCAGCTGTGGCCAGGCCGCCGCTGCTGCTCACCCTGGCCAATGGCTTGGTAAGCATTCTCCGGGTCATGCACCAGGTCGCAGAGCGCCATCAAGGCCGGCTGCTGCATCAGCAGCTCGGGGTGCTGCAGCTCTTCATTGAGCTTGGGGAGGCCTCGACGGCCAAAGGCCACAGGCACCTTGGTGGGTCGATGTCGGGGGGCAGCTGGGCTGAGATCCGCGGGTGCGCCATGCCAGAGGGGAGCCCGCCGAATTGTGCGTGCCAAGTTGCTAGGCGCCGGGGAGGCCGGTTGGGAAAGTCCATGCACGCGCAGGTTCCACAGCAGGGCCTTCCTGCAGGTCTGCGAGCGCTCGCCCGAGCAGCTTCGGGAGCGGCCGGTTTCCCTTGTCGCTGTGCCGCGCTCAGTACCTAGCACTTGTAACTCCATCGCATCCTATGCTCTTGGGTGCAGGGCAGCCCATTCTGAAAGAAAACATCTCGCATTTTCTTTCAGAATGGGCTGCCCTGCACACAAGAGCGAGGAACGCGAGGGAGCTTCAAGTGCAAAAGCATGGCGAACCACCTACCGCCCCCTGGCCCCTCTCACCACCCCCTATTGCCCCCCTTGCCTCTCACCGCCCCCCTAAGGGTTCCCACCGCCCCCTGGGGGGCAGTACCACCCACTTTGGGAACCACTGCTCTAACGTATACACACACCTCCAACAGTTCCTTGAAGCAAGAAGTGTGTGTATGTGTGAGAGAAGCAGAGTTCTGAGAACAAAAATAGTTCAGGACCATTGGTCATGTGCATCTTTGTTGCACAGAGAGTTCACCGGGGCTGTGGCACAAACCGGAGCCGAGCTGGGTCACTGCAACCCGCATATGGCAAGGCTAGACAAAACAAGGTGAGGCAAGTCAAAGCAAACAAGGCCGAGCAAGGCAGAGCAAGTCAAAGCAAAACAAGGCAGTGAATCATCCGCAAGGCTTCTTGAATCATGGCAAGTGTTGCTGGCAAGTACTACACTTGTTCCTGACAAAAGCCCCTCTCCCCAGCATCGCCTTAAAGCCTATTCTCTAGGTGAGCCTTGTAAAGCGGGGTGGGGCACCCTCCTGCCAAGTAGATGGGTCATCCCTGCACTGACTCCGCCTCCTCTCCATTCTCTGAGCTCAGGAATCAGGTGGGGGAGGCAGTTGCTCGTCTGTGGAGCTCTGATGCTCCTCTGCTCCACTGCCTGTCCTTTCCATCTCCTCCCCCCTTACTCGGTTATCCTGTACCCTCTCTTTTTCCCTATTTGGTGACCCTTTCGAGGCCCTGCCTTGTCCTGCTCCCCTGGTTTTTCCTCCTGGCCAGAGAGGTTGTGCCTTCTTCTTCTGGCTCTTCTTTCAGTCCCGGCTCCCTCTCCTCCTCCTCTGAACTGGGCTCCGACGGGGCCATGACAGATAGGCTTTAGGACTGATTGAGTAAAATTGAGAATATCCTCTTGTGCCAGTGGTATTTAAAAAAAGCTCCCCAAAAGGCAGAGAAAATCATGCAAAACCTTTCCTCAGACTGATAAAGAGCTAGACATTCTTTTCATATGCAGTAGCATATGAGTATTTTGCTGTGATCTCACCAAAAGATGCATAAAGGATAACAGAATTATATGGCTGTTCATTAGGTTTCTGGTACTCTCATATGAGGTTCCATCACATGGCATTCAAGCCAACTCTTATATCAATGTGAATAAGAACTGAAAGGCTCCTTTAGTTTTTGCCAGGATTGACACTGATACTTCTTGCTACTTGGGGGAAAGATGTTATTTTATTTTAGCCACACAGCTCTTCTTACAAAGCTGTTAATGTAGCACAATGTGGGGGGGGAAGGTACTGAAATCCATTGTTTTAGTAACTGTGGGTGTTATTATATGATGGTATTCATGGTTTTCTGTGAAATTTTGATGATGCTTATATGCAAAATCAGTGGAGGCTTCATAGCATGGGGCTTGCCAGTGAATTCTGTCAGCAGCTCAGGTTTTAGCTGGATGTCACAGTGGCACAGGGATTCTTTCATGGTGTCTTTGTAGCATTTATGTGGTTGACCTCAAGGTGTCTTCCCATGTTCCTCTACATTATAGAATAATTGACAAGGCATAGGGCAGTGATGGCGAACCTTTTTTGGTTCGTGTGTCAAAAGGGGGGAGCGCAGGGGGGGTCGTGTGCATGTGTGCCAACACCCATAATTCCATGCGGCCCCCCTGCGCATGCATGCATTACCCCCCCATTCCAGGCATGTGATAGCATGCCTGTTTTTCGCTCTCCCTAGGCTTCAGAGCCTTTCTAGGAGCCTGGGGAGGGCAAAAATGGTCTCTCCCCCCCTGGAGGCCCTCCAGAGGAAGAAAATGGCCTATTTGCCAACTTCCAGATGGACCAGAATGCCCGTTTTTTTGCTCTCCCCAAGCTCCAGAGCCTTTCTAGGAGCCTGGAGAGGACGAAAACAGCCTTCCCCACCCCTCCGGAGGCCCTCCGGAGGCCCTCCGAAGGCTAGAATGGCCCGTTTCAAGTTGGGAAACGGGCCATTTCTGGCCTCTGGAGGACCTCCGGGGGGTGGGGAAGGCCGTTTTCGCCCTCCCCAGGCTCCTAGAAAGGCTCTGGAGCTTGGGGAGAGCAAAAAATGGGCCTTCCCCACCCCCTCCAGAGGCTGGAAACAGCCTGTTTCCCAAATCCCAGTGGGCCCAGAAGGCCCGAAAATCAGCTGACCTGAGCTCGCGTGCCCACCGATAGTGCTCCGTATGCCACTTGTTTCATGCGTGCCATAGGTTCATCATCACTGGCATAGGGGGATCATCTATTCCAACATATCTAGTCTATCTCATCTGGGATTTGGTAAATAGGGTGTCAGGGCTGCCTCTGTTCAATCCCTAGGAAAGAAAAACCCTTGGCTCCATGAATTTAGAGAAAAGCTACTTTTGCTAGGAAAGAACTAGATATAGCAGAAGTCAGGCAAGTTCTGGAACAAAACTGCACGAAGCATCAAATTGACACAAACCTTAGTATCCACGTCTACCCCTTGTAGCTAGGCAACCAAAGTTCAATCATCAGCCTGAAGATGTTTTGGAAAAGTCTCTGAGTTAGGTTAAATTTATATTTACCTACAAAGAAATAAAGGGAGGCTAATATAGATCTATTTCAAGCTATGTAGCTCTCGTCAGCTAGCCATTCCATTCTGGGATTCAAACCCGGGCTACTTACATATTAGGTAGATGTATTAATCTCTAAGCCATGGGCTCTCCTTGCCTTGTCGGAGAGATTAAGTGGTTTTTTTTAATCAGGGCAACCTGGTCTACTCAAATATGGGATGAAGCATACTGCTTCTGCTTTCGCCTTTCAGCCCCAATCCAGGAGCCTTTGCAGGCAGTCACTTTCGCGACAAACTATTTTTGTGTTAAATTTATATTTACAGATTTATATGTACAAATTTATATTTATTTCTTTGTCGGTAAATATAAATGTAACACAAAAATAGTTTATCATGAAAGCAACTGCCTGCAAAGGCTCCTGGATTGGGATGGAAAGGTGGAAGTGGAAGCAGTCTGCTCTGTCCCCTATTTGGGTGGGCCAGATTGCCCTGATAAAAAAAAAACACTTAATCTCTGAGTTAGGTGCATCATCTCTGCCTTCTGCATTCTGAATGAATGACCTTGAAGAAATAAGCAAAGACTGAGCTGGCTATTGCAAAGCTTCATGAAAAATTTCCACTGTCTCCACCTGCATGCCTTCCTTCTCAAAGGTTCTCCCCTTCCCTCCATTGCTATGGAAGCGACAGCAAGCAAGTGAAGATGGAGGCTGACATTAACAGGGGCTTTCCCCACAAAAAGAAAAAAAAGTTGCATAGGTAAAATAGCAACACATCACCAAAGAGCAATACTGATTCATTCAGGGTTTGTCATGGTATTTCCTGTGAAAGGTTTGGAGGAGTTTAGGTGCATGGACATATGTAGCATCTACCCATTAGGATTGGGAAGGGGGGGAAGTGTTTCCATGGAACTAGGTATTGGACCCTCTCTCTCTGCTTCCTCGAATCTAGAATTTCCTTAACTTCACAATGCTGCTCCCCTTCAATTAGAATGGGCATAGATGGGGTGTCAGGTGCAGGGCAATGAGGTGACATAGTTTCAACAAGCTGCAGTGAAACACAGGGTGGATATGTTTAAGATTCTTAGACAACTCCAGTTGTTTAGTGTCTGAGTTAATTACTTTAACAATAAAATGTATGTATTTAGGACCCAGTTTTTTCAACTGTTGGGTGGACTGTAAGTATTTTGTGGATAGGTAAACTCTAACACCCACCTTAAAATCTTTTGGCTTCACACACTTTTTATTGGCTTGTTTTTTATGTGCCTGGAATGCTTCCTCCAGTGTCTTACAGGTTACTGGCCAAGTATTCTGGAGTTGTGCTATCTACTACGCTAAGGAGGGTACTTGAGGTTTCTCTTGAGGCAGCTCTGGCATAGCTACAAAGTCCTGACCAGAGGCCACCTTAAATGGAGTGAACACTGTGCTACTATGCACAGAGTTGTTATATGCTACCTCTGCAAAAGGCAATAAATCAGCCCAATTATCCTATTGGTAATTAATGTAGCACCTGAAGTACTATTCCAGAACTGAGTTGGTTCTCTCACATGTCCTGATAGTTTGGGGGTGATGGGAGGAGCTTAAGCCTTAGGTGGTTCAAAAATTCCAGCCAAAACTGTGATATAAACTGCACTCCTCTATCTGAAATAATGCGCTCAGGTGCCCCGTGCAACTTATGCACATGTTGTACAAAAAGTTTACCTAAATTTTTTTTGTGGAGGGAATTTTGGAACAAGGGACAAAAAAGATCAGTAACAATCCAAATAACAGTGTTCCCCCCACTTTCCGGTAGTTCTACAATAAAGTCCATAGATATTTCTTTCCATGGTGCCTGGAGGCTGGCCACAGCCTGTAACAGTCCCATAGGCTTTCTTGCTGCACAGATTGGAAAACTGGCCACATAACTTTCAATGTCCTTTTTCAAAGAAGGCTACCAAAACTGCCTTTTGACCAAGTGTAGGGTTTTCACGAACCCAAAGTATCCTGGCAACTTAGAGTCATGGGCCCATTTTAAAATGATTCTCCTCAAGTTTGAGGGCACATACAATTGGCTCCAACCCAATCCAGTCCATCGTGCATGGTGCAATCATCCTTATGGGCAGCAAGCCATAGTCAAGCTTAAGCATTCTTTAAGCTTCTCATGCAGTTCATTTGGAATCTTAGGCTCCCTCTTCCCTTGGGCCCTAGTGGTTACTGCAGCTGCTAGCTGCTTCAAGGGGATTACCGGCTGAACCACTTTGGCCTTAATACTATTATATTGAGGCAATTTGGACAGAATATCCACCATAAAGTTTTTCCCTCCTGGACTATAGCTCAGGCTAAAATTGAACTGATTAAAGTATTGAGCCCAATGAACTTGCTTAAGGGATAACTTGTGTGGGATTTTCAGGGCTTCCAGATTCTTGTGGCCAGTCCACACTTCAAATGGAGTTTTTGCCCCTTCTCGGAAGTGCCTCCAGGTCAGCAGAGCCCACTGCACTGCATATGTCTCCTTCTCCCATACCATCCACCTCTGTTTGGTCTCGGTAAGTTTTTTGGAGGTGTATGTGCATGATTGTATCAAGCCCTGGGTATTCTTTTGCAATAAGACAGCCACATTGCTTGCATCCACCTGAATCACAAATGGAGCAACTGGGTTGGGGTGCTTTAGCATGGGCTCTGCCGCAAACAGCCATTTGAGTTTTTAGAATGCTGCTTGGCACTCCAGGGCCCACAAGTGGCGGACATGACTTCGGCTTGCCTTCACCCTTAGTTTTTAAGAGGTTGGTGATTGGCAGTGTGATCTTTGCAAACAAGAGGATGAACTACCAATAGAAATTGGCAAAACCTAGGAAGGTCTGCAACTGCTTCCTAGTGCAGGGAGGGGGCCACTCTAGTACTGCCTTCACCTTTTCTGGATCCATTTCAACTCCTTTATTTGATATGCAGTAGCCCAGGTAATCAATTTTATCTTGGTGAAATTCACATTTAGAAAGTTTTGCATAAAGTTCGGCAGCTCGGAGCCTTTTTAGGACTGCCTGCACAAATTTCACATGCTCCTCTATAGTTTCAATATATATTAATATGTCACCAAATACACCAATGCTACTTTGTATAAATAATCATGCAGCAGCTCACTGATCAGTTTCATGAACACTGCTAGAGCCCCCTGCAGACCGAAAGGGAGCACCTGAAATTGGAAACATCCCAAAGGGCCCTCCTTGATCTGAACTCGGCAGTAAGCCTCCCGCAAGTCTAACTTAGTGAAGATTTTGCCTTTGGCTAAATGCACCAACATGTCCTTTATCGGGGCAGTGGGTAGTCATTTTCTATGCACATCATGTTTAGCCCTCTATAGTCAATGCATAAACAAAAAGTCCCATCTTTCTTTTCCCGGAACAAAACTGGAGCTGCTATTCGTGGTCTTGCAAGTTGAATAAATCCATGTCTATGAAGGCACATGTGGCTTCTAGCTCATGTGGAATCATTGAGTAAAGTTTAGGCTTTGGGAATCTAGCCCCAGCAAGGATTTCAACACTATAGTCGGTGGGGTAATGAGGTGGAAGCATGTTGGAGCCCTTCTTTCTATACACATCTCGTAGATCCCAATACTCTTTCAGGATTTGGACTCACTTATCAGGTCCTCCTGTGTCGCTGCTCCCAGCTCCATTTGCTCTTTGGCTTTCCTGCCCCAGAGCTTTGGAATCTTTTCTTCTTTCTTGGCCCCTTTCTGCTGAATCTTTAAAAGCCCTCTCCTCCAATTCACACAAGGGTTCCATTTCTTGAGTGAAGACAGTCCAAGTAGGAGAGGCCTCTCCATCCCTGTGCTTCCCCATTCTCATCTTCACTGGTTCGGGTAAAAAATGAGCTCTCCCTCACACCCTATGGTCCCATCCAGCTGGCAAAGTGCTATGGGCACTCTTAGCCATTTGAGTTTTAGGCATAGCATTTTGATGACCTCAGGACTAACCACGCACCTATTGCAGTATGAGCCCAATAAAACCAACATCCTCCCCTGGGTTCTTGAGGAGGGAACCACTAGTTCCACCAGAATGGTTATGGGGATCATGTGTCAATTTGCCGGAGGGCATCATTGTAGTCGCTTTTACTCTCACACGAGCTGCTCAGAGCTCTCAGTCCCTCAGATCCAGGAAGGGTGAACCCTATGACCTCCACACCATTCAGTGCTGTCTCCCAGGTTCTTGGAGCTGGCTTCTCTACCTTCTTTCCTGGAGTTGTTGCGGTTTGAGGTTGGGCTTGGTGGATTGGCATTCCGCAACTCAGTGCTCCTACTTCCCACACTTGAAGCACTCCATGGACCTTGGTCTAAGTCTGGAATCACTCTTTGCTACCTTGGGGCTTCTTTATGCACAGGAAAAGAGGATTTGCACCATCCATGACCTCCATGGTGTCAATCCTGGGCGAGATTGATCTCCACTTCTTCTGCCAATACATACCAGTGTTGTCAGGTGCATGGGGCCTCACACGAAATACAGGTGTGGTAGACATCGTCATTGAGACCATCTTTGAAGCAGTCAATAAGGATGTCTTCAGGCCATGTGGTTAGCCAGCATGCCAACTCTCAGAACTCCTCAGTATACCTGGCCACTGACCTCTGCCTTTGGGTGATGATCTTCATCTGGGTCTGAGCTTTGTGTTCTGCCATTGGGTCATCAAACCATTGGTGAAGGGCTGCCATGAAGTGGCCATATTTCTGCAGCTAGGGGTCATTGTCATTGTGGAGGGAGACCATGTACTTGCCAGGTGCACCTTCCAGAGCCATGGTCACACATGTTACTCGGGTTGTCTCTGTCCCCAGTTCAGCCCCATACTCCTTGCATGTAGTTCCAGACTTGCACCAGAAAGAACTCCAGTTTCTCAGGGTCTCCTCCATATTTCACCCCCAAGGTTTGGGCCTTTGGGGCTCAACACTTCTGAGGGGCAGCCCCTGCAGGCAGAGGGACTTGTACAGCAGCCACTGCTGTGGTGGCATCATTTTCACTGGCACCAGTCCAGGTGGATCAAGTGTGGCCATCACCATAGTAACTCCATCCATGCTTGGTGGTGTTGATTTAGTACTCTAGTATGCATCTATCCCTAGTATGCTGATTCTGGTATCATCTTTGGCCAAAGACCCATTGTTTGAGATAATGGTTCCCAAGTATTTGAAGCTGTTTATAATTTGTCAGCTGGGTGTCATCAACAGTGATTTTTGTTTCTATGGGCTTGGTATTTGGCAGGGGCTGGTAAAGTACTTCAGTCAGGCCAAAGAACATAGTGGCATCTGAGAATTTGTTCAGCATTAATTGTAGATCATTGTCATTGTGCTAGGAGTGCACAGTCATCAGGAGGGAGGATTTCTTGAATAATGCATTGAGGCACTTTGTGCAATTCAAGCTACACTAAAAGAGAGAGCTGTATAATTGGTACCCAATATACAATCTCTTCTTCAGACCCTGGACAGTATGTGATACCATGCAAATGAAGAACAGATTGAATAGGAATAGGGCTCGCATCCAACTTTTTTTGCCTCCTTGGAAATGGCAAATGCAGCTGACATATTATTGTTGTAAAGAACCTGTCCTGTAATTTTGTTCTGGAGTACCTGAATCAACTTCATGGATTTCCTTGGGCATTTGTAACATCTGATCCCTGTTTACAGTATCAAGTGCCTTTGTAAGGTCAATGAAGAGAAAGTAAAGAGGCTTTTTCTGCTCAAAGCATGTCTCTTGAACTAAATGGCCTATAATAAAGTTCAATAAACCCTTTAGGTTTTTATGGTCATAGGTTTAAAGTATAAGAAGGAACATTTTTTGGCATTGCATTTATCCTTATAAATTAGCTGCCCATTAGAAAAAATGGACAACTTGTTTATCAAAATACTTGGAAGGTGTAAAACATGTTTCTTCAGTATATGCATTTTAGAGTAATTTGACTTTTGAATGTGAACTTTCAAATAATTGTTGGAATAGATCATTTAAATAATCACTCCTACCTGTATTTGCACATTGCAATAATATACACAATAAAGTGCCATATTCCATATTAACGGATATAATTATATTTTATGCAATAGTTTCTAGCAATTTTATTTAATATGGTTGTAATTTAGCTAAATGGACTGTAGAAAGTGAAAGTTCTCACTACAAAAGTTAAGGACTGCTTTCAGATTTGCCACTATTGAAACTCCATCAAAATTATGATTATAGCAGCCAATTCGCCTTTTACTTTGAGCCTAGTACTGAAAGATGGGATTAGATTGGTAAATTTACTTCCCACCAGATGAGACATAAAGCACTAAGAAAGCTAAACAAAATTGAAGAGCGGATTTTTAAATCTTGAGTACAAAAATCCGATGGTTTCTAAAGAGCAGGAACTGATGGATTATGAAAAGTTCTTTCCACTCTGTTGTGATAATGGTAAAATACAATGTAGTCTACTTTTTTGTACTAATAATTTGCTTAAAATACTGCTTACGATTTTGTTTTTGTTTTTCTAATCTAAATAAAATCAGTGCCATGTTTCTTTTCTAACAGGACACATTAGATTGCTCTTTAAAACTCAGCAATAACTGCAAAAGCCTTCTATTGTTTAAAGACAACCAGCCACTTCCTCATATAAACTCTTTTATGCAGTTGCAAACAGTTTCACACAAATGAAAATCAAATGCTTTATACGGTAGAAGAATCATAGAAAAGTAAAGGCTAAAGCAATCCTCAATCTTTCTTTTCTCCATGCCCGGTTGACACTTTCAAAAGAAAATACAGAATGCATCTATTCAGAAAAGCTATGCATCTTTCTGTTAGATACAGAATCTACTGGAGAGATTAAGAAAGCAACTTGTATGAAACTACTCAGAATAAAGAATCCTTAGATATGGAAAACATTATGCATCTTAGACTGAGGTGTGCCATATTTCTCAGATTAAAATAGTTGCTATTGTCACAACGGCCCCTTTCATGCAAAAACATTCGCAATAATAAATTAAATCCCATGTTGCACATGCTACTTTTCAATAGACTATGGGCCCAAAGAAGAAGCATTATAAATAAAAATCTCACTCAATTACATCAGCACCTGCTTTTGATTTTTAATCAGAAAGCAAATACAGCATGCAAAGGTAATTTACTGGGTTCTTCTCTTCAAATATTTACATTTGCAAAGCCATCTCTTGGATGTTTATTGTGAATTTTGTATCCTGTAAGCCTTTGACTCTATACTTGTGAAAGAGGAAGGGATACTTCCTTGAGGCTTTGTAAAAATGTATCTTTCTTACAAATAGGACTAATTATATACAACTGTTACTGCTAAACACCTGCATTACAGCAAAAAAGGGCACTTGGGAACTGGAGTTGAACATCCTCTTCTGTTCACCTTCTGGTAAATTGTTGGTGGTGGTAGGGTTTATTGGCCATGTCTAACATAGCAGCTACATTGTGTGTAGACATGCCCCACTTCTAGCAAGTGTCTATGATATGCAAAATTAGGTCTAAAGTTCAAAACGTTGCAGGATTTCCTGGGCTGGGCTGACTAAATTGTGTACTAGATATTGTGGGGGGAAAGGGACAGAGAATTGATCAAATGGGAAAGAAAATGGATTCAATATTGCTTGACTCTACAAATTTTATCCATTTTAGAAGCATGGAAGTGGTGGGGGGAAAGCCTAATTTCGAGAGAGTTGTAAGAATTCATAGTGTTTCTTTCCACATAAAATAGGATAGCTGTTTTACAGCATTTTACAGGTGCTGTAAAATCCATATAAAATAGGATTCTTTGTACTCTGACTCAGTTCTGAAAATATGTATATACAACACTAGAAAGGATCACCACCACCACCACCATCATCATCATCATCATCATCATCATCATCATCATCATCATCATCATCATCATCATTTAAATGAACAGAAGGACTTTGAGCATGCAGCTTACTATTACCACCAGTTTCTAGGAACTTATTTGTACATCTGGATTGCATATTCTGGTACATAAAGGGCTAGACAAATGTTTTAGATTTTGAGAAATATTTGAAATGTTGAAAACATATAATTAGTCTATAGAATACCCATATGGGGAGAAGTGTATGCATACCAATTTCCACACCCTCCCTCACTTAGCACTGAATATGATATTTATCTGCTTGTGGTATAACTGTAATGGTTTTAACATTAGAAATAAAAAGCTCGACCAACTTAAGCTGCCACATGACATTCACTCAATCCCTTTCAAGTGCTTGGGGAGAAACCAAATCTTCAGTGCTTTTTAGAAGGATAAAAAGGAATAGGATTGCTGATTTTCAGGGAGAAGAGTATGCTATAGGTCAGGGAAAAGGCATGCTTCCCAGCTCCCATAAGGTGACAATGGAGTTCTGGACTTGCTTTGTGTTTTGGAGTGGAAGGACATTGTATTGGATCCAATTAATGGGAGATTGATCTAGCCCCAAACCTTCATGAATATAATTCTCCTCAAACTCATTTAACATCTACCTGAAATCATTGGTGATGTTTACACAGAGTCAAGTATCATCAACATGCTAATGATATCCAGTTGTATATCTCCCTTCTAGACTGAACAAGAAGTGCTATCAAGATTCTTTACCAGCCAGAAGATCTGAGGGAACTGGATAGGAAAGAATGGGATGTAGTCCAGCCTAAACAAGGCTAGGTGTCTGTAGATTTCAGAGGGTCCAGGTTTTGGAGACCCTCCATTGTTTTTGGAATGGGGTTGCACTCCGAAACACAGAATGGGTATGCATTTTGGGGGTTCTCTTGGATTCTGAGCTCTTGCTGGAAAAATTGGTGGCAACCTTGGCCAGGAGTGTTTCTGACATTCATCTAGAGCACCAATTACAACCAGTTCTGAATTAAGAGGCCCTGCTCACATTTACTCTTGGTCTCCTCCTGATTAAACTATAGCAGAACATTGTATGTGAGGGTGACTTTAAAATCATCTAGAAGTAGGAATTGATTCAGAACGTAGCGGTGTGCGTAGTATAGATATATCATAGTTTGGATTTGTAACATCAAAATTCATGAATTGCACTGGTTTCCTATAGGCTTCTGGATCACCTTTCTATCACCTACAATATAAAAGCCCTTTATTGCCCAGTGACAAATCACTGTATATGCAGCACCATCAGTTCTCAATTATTCCTGCTCATTCTATGAGATCCAGTAGAGTTGACAAGCTTAAGGTCCCTTCTACGAAACAATGTCCACTAGTAGGATTCGGATAGTATGTCTTCTGTAAATGGAATAATATTTCCCTTAAATATGGATGACCATGACCTTGTTAACCTTCCATAAGACTCTGAGAACCTAGTTAATCTGGGCAACAACCTGGAATGAGCCCATCCAGAAATGAAAGGTCTTGAATGGGATATAATGGCCATGTTTTTATGTTTCTGAGCAAATGTAAGCTATCCAGAGTCATTTCTGTGCATTGGGTAGTCACATAAACAAATAAATGAATAAATATCTTGTACTTTAAAAGTAAAATTAACATTGACTTCCAGTTGGCTCCGCGATCGCCGAAGACGCTCTTCATTTGGAGCGCTGGTTCCCGGCACCTTCAAAGCTGCCAGAAAGCCGACAAACAGCTGACTGGTGGCTGAAAACCCCCTCCCCAGGCAAAGGGGAGGGTGAAGAGCAGGCAGGCACAGGTAGAGCCCCCCAAGTGCCCTAGGAGAAAATCCTGGGGCGCGAAGGGTGAGGGCTCCCTGGAAACCTGCTGCTGCTCTGGACCTGGGACATCTCCGCTGTTTTGTGGAGCAAGAAGATCGCGACCAACACTGCTTTAAATGATTAAACTTAATTGTGGAATATCTGCAGCAGAAAAAGCCAGGAGGCAAGCTCGGCAAGTAACCACTACTTAACTCTTATTGACTCTTATCTCAGAAGTTACAAAGTAGCAAGTGGGTTTTAAAATGGCGATGGAAGCTTGAAAGGGTGTGGAAAAGCGAAAGTGAGAAGAAAGAGAGAAAGTTTTGCTTTGCTGGCAGGCTTACACAGGAGAGGTTTTTTACTTGATTTTGGACTTGCACTTTGATTTGGAGATCCTTCTTTTTGGTATTAGACTAATACAACTTGGAATATTATAAAGATTTGTCTAAATTCAAATGGCTTCTAAATCTGTGAAGACGGTTCCTTCTAAAGGAGCTGGAAGCGCTGAGAGTTCACCCACTCTCACTTCTAAACTGCAATCTCTCTCAGTACAAGCTCAGCCTCTAACTCTGGGGATGCTACAAGAAAGTCTCAAAGCGGACTTTCGGTTTGGAGCATGCCATCGCGGACGTCCCTTTGTCGGACGCCTTTCCAATCTTCGTAAAAAGCCGCCAGAACAGCTGTCTGGCGGCTTTAAAATCTCTTCCCCGGGCAAAGGGGAGAGATGAGAGCTTGACAGGTGGGGTAGAGCCCCCCCAGCGCCCTAGGAGCCATCTAGTAGGGCGCGAAGGGAGAGCTCCCCATGCAGCCTGTCTCCGCTCCGAAGATCAGGAAACCTCCGCCTTTGCGGAGCTAGATGTCGCGACCAGCCGCTGCTTCAAGAATGGGATTTACAATTACTTTTGAATTACAGAAGCAGACAGAGAGAAACAGGCGTGAGATGGGCAAGTAATGAAACCTCTTTTTTCCTTTTTTTTTTCAACTCCTGGGTAAGCTTTCACTTTGGCAAAGAATCAAAGGAAACAAAGTAACAATATGGCGATTGAGAAGTGAAAGTGACTTTCGTTTCCCCAGAGGCTTTTTTTTTCTTTCTTATGGAAACTTTTAATTTGGAAAAATGGTTTTTTCTTTCTCTGTCTCCTAACCCTGGATTAAAGTTATAATTAAAATATTTCCAATAATAAAAGACTACCTGGTTTTTAAACCGGAAAGAACTTTAATCAGGCACCTGGCTTTCTTTCTTTTTTGTACTCTTTTGAAACACCATAATGGCTTCAAAATCTGGAAAGATTGTTTTGACTAAAAGAAATGACTATCCATCTGGATATATTTCTAAAATGCAACTTAATACTGAGCTAACACCTCCACAGCCTTTGACACCTGAAAATTTATTAAATAATTTAAAGATTATGAAACATGAACTTACTTTGGAATTTAATCAGAAAATAAGTGAGATAGACAAAAAAATGCAGGCCGCTTTGAAGAATATGAATCAACAAATCAGATTTGATGTGTTAGAGGTTTGCAAAGGTTTAGCAACAAATATTGAAGTTTTGGCAGAACGTATTGAAACAAATAAACAAGCTTTGGCAACCTCGGTGAATTACATAGATAAAATCCAAAATAATATTGCAAATTTTGAAAAAGAGGTTTTGATGACACAGTTCAGATCCATGGAAGTTGCTATAAGGGTCAGAGGTTTGAAAGAGGGATTATATGAAAATTTAAAAGGAAGGATGGTTGATGCATTGGATCAGGTGTCTGGAATTTCTAAAGTGGAATTGGCTACACAAATCGACAAAATATACATAATCATTTCGTGGTACGCTAAACAAAAGCATTTACCAAGGGACATTGTTATATATTTTACCACAAGAGCTCTACGGAATAGAATTATACAAGCAACGTTTAATAATAATCTCATGGTGAATGGTCAGGAACTAAAGATTTGGAAAGAAATCCCCTCTAAAATGCTTAAAGCCAGAAAAAGCTACACTTTTTTGATTGATGAATTTAAGAGATTAAATTTACAATATAAATGGGAAGCGCCAGTTGGAGTAGCAGTGAAATTTTCTGGAAAAAGATACCGGCTTAACACGATAAAAAAAGCTACTGAATTCTATGTCAATGTTTTAAAGGCTGATATATCCAAGATTCCAGAGGAAGGATGTATGAAAATAAAAGAGGAGGAGGAGGGGAAGCCATCTTTGCTGGATCAAAAGGAAATAGATTCAAAAACCCAAAAGGAGTGCCAGAACCAGATAGCTGGGGAAAAGAAGATGGAGGTTTGGGACCAGATGGGAGACGAGTCGACAAATTCGAATTTACTGAACTATTAAAAGATGAACTATCAAGATACAAAATGATGTGATGTTGAAATATATTGGACGGATAGAGACTAATATGATTGTATTTTTTCTTTTCCCTATCTAATGATTACTTATGCAATATTTAGTTAAGTTTTATATAATTTTGAGGTTATTTTTAATGTTGATAATATTAGATATATATAGTTTGTTGAAGATTTGTTTATTGTTTATTCTTCTTTTATTTTCTTTTTTTGTTTATTGAAGTTAGCGAATTAATTTAGAATAATATTATCTTATTAATATCATGATGAAATTTAATATTTGATGATCACTTATGTAACATTTAGTTAAGTTTTATCTTAGAGGTTATTTCTAATGTCAATAATATTAGTTTAAGATTTGTGTATTTTATATTTAGTTATTACTTATGTAACATTTACCTTGTATAAGACAGAGGACTGAAGGGAGGAGGTAGGAGGTTTGTTTGTTTGTAG
Organism: Diadophis punctatus similis; assembly: GCA_023053685.1. Classification (NCBI taxonomy): domain Eukaryota; kingdom Metazoa; phylum Chordata; class Lepidosauria; order Squamata; family Dipsadidae; genus Diadophis; species Diadophis punctatus. Next base: position 11,906,100 of record JALIGW010000008.1, read on the forward strand.
TGTTAAAGAGTTTTCTCTTTCTTTCTTTCTTTTTTTTTATTCTCTTTCTTTTTTTTCTCTCTCTTTTTTGTATCTTTACTATTGTATACAAATGTGATATATTAGTACTGTATAGTTTGGAGTTGAAGTTTTTTTAAAAATAGTGTTCTTTTTTTCCTTTTTCCTTTTTCTTTTTATTAACAATTTAAACTTATTATTATGCCCTGTATTATCTCTGGGAAGTCCGGGGGGGGAGGTGGGGAGGGAAGGGGGTGGGTTTGGGGGGGGGAAACAAAAATGTTTGTACTTTAGATTTAATATTTTGTTACCACTTATGTAAGTTTGTACTAATAAAACTTTTTGAATAATAAAAAAAAGAAAGTCTCAAAGCCATGCAGGTGGAAATGACTATTAATTTTAATACAAAAATTGATGAATCCAATGATAAAATTAATGACATGATTAATGACAAAATACAAGTTGTTTCTGATAAAATTGAAATCTGCAATAATGAAATCAGGGCAGATATTTTGGAAGCACTTAAAGGCTTGGCAAACAATGTGGAGTATTTGGAACAGCAAGTGGAACGAATTAGAGATATTACAGCAGGCCTGAGAGGGAAAATAGAAGATGTTGAAGACAAAAGGGAAAAAGATGCAGATGAAATTACAATGATTCATTATAGAAACATGGAATTTGCGATCAGAGTTAGAGGTGTTAAAGAAGATAAAAATGAAAATCTGAGAGATTTGATGGTGGAAGCTTTTGCTCAAGCGGTGGGGATGAGGAAAGAAGACTTGGTGTGGCAGATGGATAAGATATACCGAGTTAACTCTCATGTGGCCAGATTGAGAAACCTTTCAAGAGATATTGTAATATATTTTAACAACAGAACACTGCGTAATGATATTCTACAAGCAACTTATCAAAATAAGTTACAGGTGGGTGGAAAAGAAGTGATGACAATGAAAGAGATTCCTCCAAAAATGCTGAGAGCTAGAAAGGAATTTTCCTTTCTGGTGGAAGAACTTAAAAGACAACAATTGCCATTTAGGTGGGAGGTCCCAGCTGGAATATCTCTGATTTACGCTGGAGAAAGACATCAACTTAATACGGTACAGAAAGCAAGAGATTTTTACACATACATCTTAAAGGCTGGGACACCAAGATCACCAGAAGGGAGGAGAAAGGAGGATGAAAGAGCAAGACAAAGAGAAGAAGTCAAGAAAGCAGGAGCTTCATCTGGCCAAAGTGATATAGCCACAACTCATTCTGATCAAAGTTTGGATTTATTTGGAGAAGAACGGATAAAAGAACAAAGACAGATCAGAGCAACAACTAAGCGTATGCAGGAAATGACACAACAGCAACTCCAGCTGGTAGCTAAAGAAGCTACTAAAACAGAAGCAGTGGGAGGAACAAGACCAAAGGAATTAAAGAAGCTAGATGTCCAGCCAATGTTCCAGAAGCTTCAAAAGCCCTTAGATGGGAAGTAGATTCCTAACCTGGAATGTCAATGGATTAAATTCACCACAGAAAAGAAGGAAAATATTCCACTATCTTAACAATTCAATAATGACGTGGTCTGCCTTCAAGAAACACATATTAGAACACAAGACCAAAAACACCTGATAAATTCAAGATTAGGAACACACTTTGTCACAGCAGCACCAGGAAAAAAAAATGCCATTGTTATATATGTTAAAAGACATTTGATTGCCAAGCTAATCGAAGCAGATGATCAAGGAAGATTTCTAGCTATAGAACTTTTAATTAAAGGAGAGAAAATATTGGCGATTGGTGTATATGCCCCGAACCAACAACAAGGAAAATTTTATGATCTTCTACATACAAAGTTGATACAATGGGACTACAATACCTGCATCCTTCTAGGGGATTGGAACGGTGTACCAGATGTCAAAAAAGACAAGAAGGGCCCTAAGCAAAATATTTTTTCAAGAGCAAAATTGCCAAAATCCTTTTTCGAGATGATGGAGGATTGGGAGTTGAAGGATATTTGGCGTGAAAGAAATACAGAAGAAAAGGATTTCATTTTTTTTCCGATAGACCAATCTTTTTCAAGGATTGATTTTATTTTGATTACTAATAATCTTTTTTCTAGGGTAAAGAAGATGAAGATATGCTCAAGAACATTGATGGATCATAGCCTGGTCTGGTTGGAATTGGAATATGGAAATGGACCTAGAAGGTCATGGAGGTTAAACGATAATTTATTTAGATATGAGGATAATGTGAAGGAATGTAAAAAATTAATGAAAGAATTTTTTGTCAATAATATGCAGAAGGGTACCTCCACGGAAATGGTTTGGGATGCTAGTAAAGCTTATATGAGAGGTATTTTGATATATTTGAACAATAAATTTAGAAGGAAAAAAGGTGAAAAAAGGAAAGAATTAGAAGAGGAGATTAAAAGACAGGAGAGGGCTTTAATTTCTAATCCAATGGACAAGTAAATTAAAGAGACAATTAATTTACTAAAGGGTCAATTTAACATGTTAATGGCAGACCAAGTGGCAACCAATTTACAATATGCTAAATTTAATACTTTTAGTAATGCTAATAAACCAGGAAGATGGTTGGCATATACGCTAAGAAAGAAGCAAAAATCAAGAATTATTGAAAAAATAAGATATAAGGGTAAAGAAGTTTATGAACAAGAACTTATTAAAAAAATCTTTTTTAGAATTTTATTCAGGATTATATAGTGGGGATAAAGTTAAAGAAGAGGATATAGATAAATATTTGCACAAACAGAATATTTATATAACTACTAAGGTGCAGAGGGATACTTTAAATCAATTGATAACTTCAGAAGAGATTTTACTGGCAATTAAACAGTTAAAAGTGGGCAAAGCCCCGGGGACAGATGGTCTAACTGCTGTTTATTATAAAAATTTGCAGGAAGAAATGGTGGAACCACTTACAGAATTGTTTAACAATATTCAACAGGGAGGTAATGTACCTCCAACTTGGAAAACTCCCTTTATTTCTCTGATCCCAAAAGAGGGTCAAGATCACACAGACCCAAAAAATTATAGGCCGATCTCACTTTTAAATATAGACTACAAAATTTTTGCTAAAATTTTAGCAAACAGATTAATGATAGTTCTGCAACAGATGATACATCATGATCAAACGGGGTTTTTAATTGGTAGACAAATGAAAACTAATGTCAGACAAATTGTTAATCTATTAGAGTACTTGGGAAATAACAACCAGGTTCCCGCAGCATTGGTATTTTTGGATGCCGAGAAAACCTTTGATAGACAGAATTGGCGGTTTTTATTAAAGTTAATAGAAAAGTTACAACTTGGAGACCATTTTGTACAATCCATTGGGGCAATATATCAAAAGCAAACAGCGCAAATAATAATTAATGGTGGATTGACAGATACCTTTAATATAGAAAAGGGAACAAGACAAGGATGTCCCTTGTCTCCCTTGTTGTTTATTTTGAGTCTGGAAACATTACTTAGTAAAATAAGAGAGCTTGATACAATAAAAGGAATAAAAATTAGACAGGAAGAATACAAGCTACGAGCATTTGCGGATGACCTGGTTGTTACTTTGACTCAACCACTACAATCTATTAGTATTTTGATGGATACAATCAACTCTTATGGACACGTATCTGGCTTCAAAATAAATATAGCTAAAACAAAAATAATAGTTAAAAATATGACAAGAAACCAAAAAGAAGAAATAGAAAAGGTAACAGGTTTTGAGATAGTCCAAAAGATTAAATATCTAGGGGTTTATATTATGTCCACAAATACAAAACTATATCAATATAATTATGAACCACTCTGGTTAAAAATACAGAATGGAAAACTGGGGGAAATTACAATTGTCCTTGCTGGGTAGGATAGCTGCAGTTAAAATGAAAGTATTACCAAGATTTTTATTCCTCTTTCAAATGATACCAATACTTAAAAAGGATGAAAATTTAAAGGAGTGGCAAAAGGGTATAAATAAATTCATTTGGCCAGGGAAGAAGTCAAGGGTAAACCAGAAGATTATGCAGGATACACGTGAAAGAGGTGGTTTAAAAATGCCTAATTTAAAACTGTATTATGAAGCAGCAGTTCTCTCAGCAATTACGGATTGGATTAATTTAACGGAAGAGAGGGTATTAAATATTGAGGGATATGGTCTGTATTATGGGTGGCATGCTTACTTAGTATATGTTAAAAAAGTAGACAAAGTCTTTAAGAGCCATATATTAAGAAATGCTTTATTGCGTGTCTGGAAAAAGTACCAATGTAAATTAAATGATAAGTTACCTTTATGGACAGTACCCAGACACACGATAGAAAACATAAATTTGGAACAAACATTAGATAAGATTACATATAAAGTACTTCTTTCTGAAGATGGAATTTCATTTCAATTAAAACCGTTTGAGAAATTAAAAGAGGAAGGAATAATCAGAACATGGTTTCAATATAGACAATTACAGGCTAGATGGAGAAACGATCAAAAAATTGGTATTCTGAAAAAAGAGGACAATCTGATTGTACAAATAAAAGATAAGGGCCCAATGCATATAAAGAGACTGTATAATATTTTATTGGAATTAGACTCAGAAACAGAATTAGTTAAGGATTGTATGATAAAATGGGCTCAAAATATTGGAGAACCTATAATGATGGAAACATGGGAAAAGATATGGGTTAGAAATGTTAAATTCACACAGGCTCAAAATTTAAGAGAAAATTTTTATAAAATGTTTTATAGATGGCATTTAGACCCCAAAAAACTAGCTTGTATGTACCCAAATTTATATCCTAAATGTTGGAGATGTGAATGTGAAGATGCTACATATTTTCACATATGGTGGACTTGCAAAAAAATTAAGGCCTTTTGGATAAAAATTTGGTGGATTATACAAAATATTTTAAAGAAAAAGATTAAGTTTACACCACAGTTTTTTTTGCTGGGAATAATTATGGATTGTTCTGTTATAGAGACTAAGTTGGTTTTGAACTTTATAACTGCTTCCAGGTTATTGGTGGCACAATACTGGAAGAAGGAAGATATACCTACAATTGAAGAATGGACATTGAAAGTGACACATCTGGCTGAAATGGCCATTTCATCATATCTTAAGGACCACTCAAATGAAAGATATATATTGGAATGGAGCAGGTGGACTGAATATATTCAGAAAAAGTATCAGATTAAGATAACCCAAACAGTTTATTAACAGTTAGATGTTTGAAAAATCTTAGATTATAGTTTCAAGTTTTTGAAGTAACAAAGAGAACGGAAAAGATATTTTTGAACTAACAGTTTTTTTTTTAGTATTTTGTAGTTGTATGCTTTTCTTTTTTGAAATTATACCTTGTGCTTTTTCTGGGAAGTCCGGGGGGTGGGGGTGGGGGGTGGGGGGGAGGGTGAGTAGGGGGGAAAGGGTGGAGGGTGGAAGGGGGGGGAGAAAAGAGAAAAATGTATGTACTTTGTACTTTTAAAACTTTTCAATAAAAAAAAAAGTAAAATTAACATTCAATGTAATTCATAACAGATAACACAAATTACGGTATACATTTTTATCTTGCACACTGAAGAAAAAATGATAATAGTAAAAGAGAAACTTTTTTCAGCACACGTTTGATCTGCAGTTATATATGTTACCCTTTGAACTTCTAATTCTAAGTTGCAGGTTTTTACATACAAACACACAGTTGCATATAAATCTGCCTGCCTGTCTGTCTATCATTTATCATCTGTGTGTCTGTGTGTCTGTGTGTCTGTCTATCTATCTATCTATCTATCTATCTATCTATCTATCTATCTATCTATCTATCTATCTATCTATCTATCATCTATCTATCTTCTGTCTATAAACTATCTATCATCTATCTTTTTTCCTTTAGCTATCAGAAAATTGAACTCTTGCTACCCCAGAAATTTAAACCTAGGGAGTTCAGTGCTTAGTGCAAGACTACTCTGGGGGAACAAAAGATACCTTTCCAATTAAAGCTAATAGAAGGATAACTTCAGACTTACAAAGGAGAAAAAATACACTTATAAATCATGGTGAGTTCAGAAGGAAAGAATTAAGCTGGATGCACAAAGCATTACGGGAAGTGCTATTCAAGCTGCCATATCAAAAGGGCTGATTAAGAGCAGTTCCAGGTCTACCTGATCACCAGGGAGTCTCACTGATAACATTATTTTCTTCTCTAGGGAGAATCTTGCTGAACAGAACAAATGTTCCACTTCTCAAAAAATAAAAAACTGGAGAGGATAGAAACTGAGAAAAGGAACAGAAAGGTCTATTTTCTTTGAAAGTCTTTAAATTTTGTATCCCAAGAACTTGTATTGAATTCCATATCCAGAGTAAAAATGACAATTTTGATGGCAGTGGGGTAACCTTACTTCATTTTTTCTATATGTCCAAAGACTTGTTTTAGTTATTAAGACTTATCCAAAATATTCCCACAGTTGCAAAAATCCATGAATACCTTTGTATCGGTTTTGGCTTCCAATTCTTCACATTTTGGCAGTCAATTTGGGATTAAAAAAACCCTTTCATAGAAAGAAGAATCCCTTTACAGTCACATTCTTGCTTATTTCAGGACAATATAAAACAGATTAAATACATATTGCGGTTAGGGTTTTTATTTTATTTTATTTCTCTATCAACTTTTTTATGCAAACAGCATGCAAATATTTTGCTACTGAAATTAATGTTAAAATAAATAATTACTTTTTGAAAGCATTAGGACAAAAGTGCTGTAGTATTGATAGCCTATCTTTGTGGGCAAGTTGTAGTCATGTCATTTTTACCATTCAAATCCACTAGGGAGAAATCAAGACTTAAATCATTCTAAGACTTCCAGCATGTCAGGTTGAATGGCCCAGAGAATTGTCCATAAAGTTATTTATTTATTTATTTATTTATTTATTTATTTATTTATTTATTTATTGTTTGTTTGTTTGTTTGTTTGTTTGTTTGTTTGTTTGTTTGTTTGTTTGTTTGTTTGTTTTGTCAAGCATGTATTAGATAACAGATATAAGTATAAACATGATTATGAATACATGAAATGGATACGAATAAAAGGGAATATTAGGACAAGGACAGTAGGCACTCTGGTGCACTTATGCATGCCCCTTAAAGACCTCTTAGGAATGGGGTGAGGTCAACAGTAGATGGATGCCCCTTAAAGACCTCTTAGGAATGGGGTGAGGTCAACAGTAGATGGTCTAAGGTTAAAGTTTTGGGGGGTTTGGGGAAGAAACCATAGAGTCAGGTAGTGCATTCCAGGTATTGAAAACTCTGTTACTGAAGTCGTATTTTCTGCAATCAAGTTTGGAGCAGTTTACCATATGTTTGTATTTATTGGAGGAGCCGAGGTGGCGCAGTGGTTAAATGCAGCTACTGCAGGCTACTCCAGCTGACCGCTAGTTCAGCAGTTCAGCTGTTCAAATCTCACCAGGCTCAAGGTTGACTCAGCATTCCATCCTTCTGAGGTCGGTAAAATGAGGACCCAGATTGTTGGGGGCAATATGCTGAACTCTGTAAACCGCTTAGAGAGGGCTGTAAAACGCTATGAAGTGGTATATAAGTCTAAGTGCTATTGCTATTGCTATTGTGTGCTCATGTATTGTTGTGGTTGAAGCTGAATTATTCATTTACAAGTAGGACATTGTAGCAGATAATTTTATGTACTATGCTTAGGTCGGATCAAAGACGGCGAAGTTCTAAGTTGTCTAAGCCCAAAATTTCAAGTCTGGTGGCATAAGGTATTCTTTTGCGAGCAGAGGAGTAGAGGACTCTTCTAGTGAAATATCTCTGCACTCATTCGATTGTATTAATGTCTAATATGCAGTGCGGATTCCAGACAGATGAGCTGTATTCAAGAATTGGTCTAGCAAAAGTTTTTTATACCCTAGTTTTCAGTTCAATATTACTGGAGAAGAAGCTAAGCAACTTAACAACTCTTAATGCCTTTTTGGCAATGCTGTTACAGTGAGCTCTGGCACTTAGATCATTTGAGATGAGTACTCCAAGGTCCTTGACAGAGTGAGGGTCATCTACGAGGTCGTATCTGCCCAGTTTGTATTTTGTGTTCTGATTTTTTTGCCAATGTGTAAGACAGAGCATTTGTTGGTTGAGATTTGTAGTTGCCAATTGTTTGACCATTCTGACACACAGTCAAGGTCTTTTTATAGGGTAGCAGCATTGATGGTGGTGTTGAATTGATGGTGGGTGAAATCCTCCTGGTTCGGCCCGGTTCGGGTGAGTGGTTGCGGTGGCTGGTTCGGAGAACTGGTAGCAATGGCAGCACGAGGCTCCATCCACTCACCCCGACATCATCACTTCCTGGGTTTTTAAAAAACTTTTTAAAGCCTTTTTTCCCTGCCAGTTCGCCTGAAAGAAAGAAAGAGAGCAAGGGGGAAGGGAAGGGAAGGGAGAAAGAAAGAGGAAGAAAGAGGAAGGAAAAGTTAGAAGGAAAAAAATCAGGACTCACTTTCCAGCCGGGAAATCGCTTGGCAAAGAAGAAAAACAAATGCTGTCATTTTAAATCAGGAGTCTCCAAACTTAGCCACATGGCTGGCTGAGGAATTCTGGGAGTTGGTCCACATGTCTTAATGTTGCAAACTTTGGAGAGTCCTGCTTTCAATTGAAAAGCCTTCGGAAGCTGCTCGGAAGGAGCTTTTTAATTGCAGAAGCGAAGTGACATTCTGGGTTAGCTGAACAACAAACTCGATAAAAGGAAGGATTCTTATATGGTTCTATGTTTTTGAAGTTTTGGGGTTTGTGCAATATGGGCTTTGTGTTTCTAAAAGGGTTTGGGTGATTCCCATTGTGGCTAAATGACTTTCGTCCTGTGTCTGTTCTTAAGTGTGGGGCTGCTTATTCTGATTCTACTACTCTGTTTTGTTAGCTGACAAATCTTGCCATGGGGAAATTTCAAAATATCCCATCTTGAATGGGTTTTGTAGGGATCTGTTTGCCTGCTTCTGTGAATGGAGCCAAACTTCAGGCTTCCATTTTCTATACGGTCATTATTTCATTATCTCTATCAGGCAGTGTGAGAAGTATGAATTTATTCTTGTTAAATAAGACATGTAATAAGAGCCATAGCACAACCATTTTGAATCTATTTGTAATGAAAAATCATATTGTGTAACAAAATGCATTTTATGTATGTCAGCTCTTACACAGGATAAGTTTGTACCAAAAGGTTGGGAATGTGCAAGAGAGGAAGTGATGATACGGAAATGTTTTTCTCTTTTGTTGTTATGTAGGAAATGATCTTATGGGAATGCTCAGGTTCACACAGAGAGAGAGGAAGTGTGGAGCTGTCAGGATGATGGATATGTTCTGGGATTTTTCCTAATGTGAAAACACTGTGTTACGATGTTACATAATGGGAGGTTGGACGATATGATGTGAGGAGAATGGGAGGAGTAAGGTGGAGTCATGTTCTCCCTAGTGGGTGGCGCTAGCCTCCAAGATTGGGATGACCTCATCCATCAGCCAATCAGGACTGAGTCTGACCTCATATAAAAGCTGTCACTGTGCCATAATCCCCCTCTTTCGACTCAGTCCTAGGCCTAGGATTGTTTCTCCCCAACTTCGCAGTTCTATCACCTTCTATTGTTCTACTGTTCTAACTTCTACTATTTCGAGATCAACCATCAAGAATTCTTGAATGTGAGTGATTCCCACCTGCCCTATCCATTGGTGGTACTGGGAACCCCCGGACAGGCTTTGGCCTAGTCCACGGCCTACTGCCGCCTTAGGTGGCTGGCTGTCTTCCTCACATTGCGGCCTGGCATTCCTGTTATCATCTGTCACAGAAGCCAGGCGCTTGGGTGACCAGCAGCCAGGGTGGCCTTTGCCACTTCCGCAGGAAAGAAACCCCTGTAACAATAACTACCACCGCAGAAGCCTAGCGCTTGAGCGGCTCTGGTCTCCTCTCTGCTCCACTCCCTTAATTGGGTCCACAGACACCTGTCTGCCCCTTGGGAGCGGCCCTTAGTGAGGGCGAGCGTTGGCGGTCCACTCGGTGGCACATCGGCCTGCGCGACCGCCCTCCTGGACAGCCGGGCATCAGCCGGATCCTCGCCGACCGTTTGCCGCCTCTCTAGGCTTCGGGCCAGTGCTCGGGCCTAATTAGGCCTTATCGAGTGTGCGGCGGCCTCCTCGGCAGTAACTTTGGCTGCGAGGCCGCCTCCTCTTTTGATACATTGCGCGCCTGGAGGAGCGGCTCTCCCGCCCCTCAGCTGTTCCAGGACCAACTCACCACGCAGGCGCATTCCGCGGAGCCTTCCCTTGCCGCCAGATCCAATCCAACGGCGGCAGGCTTCGGGACTCGGTGCAGCCGCAGTTCGCCGGACCACGTCACTGGGGAACTCCCTGTGACGTGCCGGGCCTCCAGCTGGCCCACGGCTCCCGAGTGGAGCTATTTTCGCGGCAACTGCCTCTCCTCTCCTCCCAGCGTTGCCGAGCAAGCCCGGGGGAAGGCTTCCCTTGCCGACAGCTCCAGTGACAGGCTTCTGGACTCGGCGCAGCCGCAGTTCATCGGCCCGCGTCACTGGGGAATTCCCTGTGACGCGCCGGCTCTCCAGCTGACCCGCGGCTCCCGGGTGGAGCTAATTTCGCCGCGACTGCCGCTCTCACTCTCCAGCGTTGCCGAGCGAGCCCGGGGGACGGCTAGGCAGCCGCAGCAGCACCTCCTGTGACTGCGAGCCCCTGCTGACCAGCGAGCAGCATCTCCACGGCCAGAGTCAGCTGGATCTTCGTCAGGCCGTAAAAGTGCCCATCTGCCACTCACCAGCCTCAGCAGACACCAGTCTTCGGGCACAGGATCCAGCATGTCTGATAAGGCCACCTCGGGCAGGAATAAGCCCAGGCAGGCCAGGGAAAAGGAGGGTGGGGCTGCCAAACCACCGCCCCCTCCTGGAGGCCACCGGGACCGTTCCCCCATCAGACATGAGCCTGACAGGGCCAAGGCCTCCTCCTCCGAGAGCAGTCGCTCGAGCAGGGACAAGGACAAGGCCCCCAAGGAACAGGACCGTGCCACGCTGCCCCCTGCTGTTGCATCCTCCCCTGCGCACCATGAGCCCTCTGGCACATCCACCCAGAGGGACCGGCGCTCCTTGGGCACTCCCTCGCTGGACAACCCAGATCTGTGCCTGGGAGAGGATGATATCTGGGAAGACCCCAGACCCGGAAGCAGCTCCAATGAGACCCGCCCGCCTGCATCTGCGCACTCTCAATTCTACAGTCCAGCGGTACAGGCGCTGATACAGGCGGCCATCGCTCAAGGCATAGAGGCAGGTATGAGACACGTTGCCACCACGGTGCCACCTCCCTCGCCGGCCACCCAGCCGCCTCGGCCCTGCCCACCGGCCTTGACACCCACCGAGCCGCCACCGCTCCCAGCGGACACTGAGCAGGGATCCCCATTGTCCCTTCACGGGCAGGACGACCAGCCACAAGACTTGGAGCTCTCAGAGGACGAGGACCTCGCTCCTGAGGCTCCGGTAGTCATGGGCTTGTTCAACCCAGCCCTCTTTAAGTCGCTGCTCCACAAGGCCAGGGCCACGGCCAAGTTTTCCTCAAAAGAGCAGACGCCAGCCGGCGACAAACCCGAGGACCCTCTCTTCGAGGAAACCACCTCTCAGGTTGAGGTGGTGCCAGCTCCTAAGCTGTTTGTTGACTCTGTCCTCAAACAGTGGGCCTCCCCATCGGTGGGCGTCGCTCCCTTGGCAGCAGACAAGCGGTTTTTCAATGTCTCTACCGCCCTGGCACAACACCTGCCGGTGCCTCCAGTGGAACCGGCTATCAAGACGCTATATTCTTCCGCCCAGATGCCGGGCGACTCTGAGGAACTGCTGCGCCCGGAAGACAGACGCACCGAGCAGGCGCTGCAGAAAACACACCAGGCTGCCGCGTGGGCCGTTAAGGCTTCTGCAACGGCATCCTTTTTTTGCCGGACGTCCATTCGCTGGCTGAAGGCCCTACAAGAACACCTGCCCTCATCAGACGTCCGTGCGAGACAAGACATTAACAAACTTATCGCGGCCTCGCAGTTTACCTCGGACGCCACGCTCCAGGCCACCCGTTTTGCGGCATGGGCCATGGGCACCTCCGTGGTGGCACGCCGAATGCACTGGCTGAGGAGCTGGCCCGCCGACTGCCGGCATAAGTGGCGCCTAGCCGGGGCGCCGGTACAGAACCAGTCACTCTTTGGTGAGGCACTCGAACCCTACCTTATCGAGACTAAGGACAAGCGTAAGGTCTTGCCAAATGCCACCAGGAAGGCACAGGCCAAGCCACAGGCACCCGCCCCGGCGTTCCCCAGACGCCAGTACAGGGCACCCACGTACAACCGAAATAGACCAAGGGTGACGAACCGACAAAATCAGGGTCAGGACAGGGCCAATTCAAACCAGTCCTCTAAGCGCCCTTTTCGGAAGGCAGGTGGTCGCCCCTACCGCCGCTACAAGTAGAGGACCCAGCTTCTCCCATTGGGGGTCGCCTGCGCCTTTTTGCCAGGCGGTGGGAGGAGATTACTACTGACGCTTGGGTCCGCGAGACCCTACATCTTGGTCTCGCCCTGGGCTTCCTCTCCACCCCCCCGATTCCTTCATGAGGTGCTCTCAGTCCTCCAACCCGCACAAGCAGGCCCAGATGCTTGACGCCATCCAGCATCTGCTGGAGATTGAGGCCATCCAGCGGGTCCCGGAGGACCAGCGGGGGCAAGGATTCTATTCCAATTTGTTCCTTGTGGAGAAATCGTCGGGTGGGTGGAGAGCGGTCTTAGACCTCAAGCGCCTCAATAAATTCTTGATGTACAAGAAATTTAAGATGCATACTTTACAGTCCATATTGGACGGCATACATAAGGGTGACTTTATGTGCTCTCTCGACCTCACTGAGGCCTATCTACATGTCCCGATTTGGCCCGGCCACCAAAAATTCCTGCGGTTCTCTTACAACGACGAGCACTACCAGTATTCAGCTCTCCCATTTGGACTCTCCTCAGCACCCAGGGTCTTCACCAAGATCTTGGCTGCCCTGGCAGCCCACTTGCGGGCAGTCCCAATAAGGATCCAGTGTTATCTGGACGACATCTTGATCCAGTCGTCCTCCCTGCCCCAGGCGACGCTGGACCTTCAGACCACCATTGATGTTCTTCGCTTCCATGGCTTCTCCCTTAACCTGGAGAAAAGCCAACTAAGCCCCTCGACCCGCATCACTCACCTGGGGGCCATTGTGGACTCTCTGGAGTGCAGGGTCTATCTCTCCTTAGACAGACAACACAGCCTCTCTTCTCTGACCCAACAGGTTCTTGGACAGGGGCGCATACCATTGAACCTCCTGTCCTCCCTGTTGGGAAAGATGATATCCGCTATTCACATAACACCTTGGGCTCAACTGCACTCCAGAGACCTCCAATGGTTTCTTTTGCCGTTTCAGCGGGCGAACAAGTCCAACTCGTCGGCCAAGGTCCGGCTTCCAACAGCGGTCCGGCGGTCTCTGCATTGGTGGCGCTCCCCGGCGATCAGCAAGGGCTCCAGCTTCCTCGAGCCCCACCGGGTGACGGTAACATCGGATGCCAGCCTTTACAGGTGGGGTGCCCACACATCATCACACGTAGCGCAGGGTACCTGGACCGCGGTGGAGTCAACAGCCAGCATCAACCTCCTGGAGCTCCGGGCGGCGTCCCTGGCCCTCCGACAATTCCAGTCCCTCCTAGCCGGGCAACATGTCCTCCTGTTGACGGACAATGTAACCACCAAGGCCCACGTCAACAGGCAGGGGGGGACTGTCTCACGACGTCTTCTGGACGAAGCAAAAGAATTGGGTCTCTGGGCGGAACGGCACCTCCTCTCGCTCAAAGCGGAGCATATTTCGGGGGTGTCGAACCGCACAGCGGACTGGCTCAGCCGCCACGATGTAGATACGGCAGAGTGGGCCCTACACCCAGACATCTTTCGGGAGCTGACGGCCCGGTTTGGCAGTCCGGTGGCCGATCTCTTTGTGACCCCGCTGAACGCCAAACTTCCGTGCTTTTTCACGCGGTACCGGATGCCCGGCGCGGTGGACACGGACGCTCTCCGTTGCCCGTGGCCAAGGGGCCTCCTCTATGCCTTCCCGCCCCTCCCACTCATTCCCAGAGTTGTCTGGAAGATGCTGGACGAGCAGGCGGAGCTGATCCTGTTGGCCCCTCATTGGCCGCGCCGGGCCTGGTTTGCGGATCTCAAAGCACTCTCGACCAGCCCATCATGGAGGATCCCGCCGACTGCATCGTCGCTATCCCAGGGGTCAGTACAGCACCCGGATCCGCAATGGCTCCAACTGACCGCCTGGCGCTTGAGCGGCGCACCCTAACTCTACGCGGGGTCCTCGAGAACATCATCTGTACTCTCCTTTCCTCTCGCCGGGCGTCCACCATCCGCATTTACAACTCCACCTGGAAAACGTTCCACGGATGGTGTGTAGGGGCGGGCCTTGACGCGACCGACCTCTCGGTCATGCATGTCCTCCGTTTCTTGCAAGCGGGCCTGGACCGGGGCCTGTCACCCAACACCTTGCGACGCCAGGTGGCAGCTCTCTCGACGGTCCTGTCTTGCCACACTTCTGCGCCTCTGTCGATGCATCCCTTGATCATTCGCTTCCTAAAGGCGGTGGTCAACATCTCACCCCCAGTGGTACATAGGTACCCCACCTGGGACCTGCCGAAGGTTCTTCTGGCTTTGACCGAGGCGCCCTACGAACCACTGCGGACCGTCTCGCTAAAGCACCTTACGTATAAGGTGGCCTTTTTGGTTGCGATTACTTCGGCCCGGAGGATATCCGAGCTGGCGGCTCTATCCATCCGGGACGACCTCTGTATTTTTCATCCTGACCGGGTGGTGCTCTGCCTTGATCCCACGTTCCTGCCCAAGGTCAATATGTACTTCCACAGGGCGCAGGAGGTAGTTCTTCCTTCCTTCTGCTCATCGCCTTCCACGCCAACCGAGCGCAAGTGGCATA
This sequence comes from Diadophis punctatus similis, assembly GCA_023053685.1. Taxonomy (NCBI): domain Eukaryota; kingdom Metazoa; phylum Chordata; class Lepidosauria; order Squamata; family Dipsadidae; genus Diadophis; species Diadophis punctatus. Next base: position 11,921,101 of record JALIGW010000008.1, read on the forward strand.
CTGTCGATGTGAGGCAGGCAATCAAAATCTACAATGTTCGCATGGCACCATTCCGCCTCTCAGAGTCCTTGTTCGTGGGGTTCCACGCCTCATCACTGGGCCGCAAGGCATCAGCGGCGATGGTCGGTCGCTGGATTCGCGCTGTGATCACGGACATCTACCGCCAGCAGGACCTCCCTCGTCCACCACATCTGATGGCACACTCGACGCGGAGTGCTGCCACCACGGCAGCTTGGACAACTAATGCCTCACTAGAGGACCTGTGCCGAGCGGCCACATGGTCGTCTCCGCTGCCGTTCATTAGACATTACAAAGTGGACTCCTTTGCCTCGGCTGAGGCGGACTTTGGGCGCAGGGTCTTGCAGACCATGGTAACTCCTGACGGGGTCTACAATTCTGGTGATAGCCCTCCCTAGGGGACGATACAGCTTTGGTATGTCCCAATCTTGGAAGCTAGCGCCACCCACTAGGGAGAAAGGGCATTGTTACTTACCTGAACGCCCATTCTCGTAGGGTGGTGCTAGCCTCCAAGTCCCTCCCTTTTGGGTGTTGTATATACTGAAGGTGTGCATGGGGAATAAACTATGGGTCTGACCTAGTCCTTCGTCTCAAGAGGGGGATTATGGCACAGTGACAGCTTTTATATGAGGTCAGACTCAGTCCTGATTGGCTGATGGATGAGGTCATCCCAATCTTGGAGGCTAGCGCCACCCTACGAGAATGGGCGTTCAGGTAAGTAACAACGCCCTTTCCGTATAAATCCATATTTCTGGATAATGGCCTTTGCCTCTATTTGTGTCAAAAGTTCTGTCTTCTGTCCAAGTATGGGGACCTTTGCGCAAAGAGTAATAAATCTGTTTATATTCTTATTCTGGACTCCTGCTTAATTATTTTTCTCACAGGCAGGAATGTGGAATGAGCTTCAGGCAGGTTTATTTATTTATTTATTTATTAGTGACATTTATGTACCGCCTCACAGTGCAAGCACTCTCTAAGCGGTTTACACCAGTAAGCAATGTATATTTATATTGCCCCCAATAATCTGGGTCCTCATTTTACCTACCTCGGAAGGATGGAAGGCTGAGTCAACCTTGAGCCGGTGAGATTTGAACCGCTGACCTGCGGATCACAGTCAGCTAAAGTGGTCTGCAGTACCCCACTCTAACCGCTGCACCACCTTGGCTCTTTTTTTGTTATTTGTTAGCAGCTTAATTTTTCCTTGTTTTTCTGTGAGCATTTTCTTATGAGTAATCTTTTATTTGGGGGGGTTGCTTCCCACAGAAGAAAGAGAGAAAGAGAGAGAGAAAGAAAGAAAGAAAGAAAGAAAGGGGGAGAGAGATAGAGATAGAGAGAGAGAGAGAGAGAGAGAGAGAGAGAGGGAGGGAGGGAGGGAGGACCACAAACTTGGCTGGCACTTTGAAACAGCACAGCAAAGGCTGGAGGTCATCTAGTCCAACCCCTTGCTCCCTGGCAAAGTGGACTACTAAATTGGCCGCACCCACCCGGTCACATGACAACTCACCACACCCACTCAGTCACATGACCACATGGACACACCACCCTAAGCCACACCCACCTGACCTCCAAGCCACGCCCACAAAATAAGCAATGGCCACAGAACCGGTAGGGAAAAATTTCACATTTCACCCCTGTGTTGAATAGTTTTACATCATCAGCAAAGAGAACGCAGTTGTTTATAATATGATTGTGGGACCTAGAATGCTAACTTGGGGGATACCGCTGTTAACAGGTGCAGGGTTTGATAGGGCGTTCCCTATTTTGACTACTTGTTGCCTATTTGATAGGAATGCAGCTATCCACATGCAGGGAGCCGGAAATGTCATAAGATTTTAGTTTTAGAAATAGTTTGTCGTGTACCACTGAATCAAAGGCTTTGCAGAAGTATATGTAAATTGCCTCTATTGCTTTGCCCTGGTCAAGTTGTGTAGTCCATATGTTTTTACAGTGTAGAAGTTGCAGATTGCAGGATAAATATTATCTGAAACCAAATTGTGAGAGAGTAGGTTGTTTGTCTCTAAGTGGAGGGTAATGGATTGGTTTATGATTGATCCCATGACTTTGCAGGTGACGCAACATAATGAGATTGGTCTGTAATTTTCAACCCTTTTGGGGTCACCCTTTTGGAAGATAGGGATGACCTTGGCTAGTGACCATAAGTTAGGCAAGGAGATGGTTCTGATGGATATTTCATAGATTATGCTAAGAGGTTCTGCTATGGTGGTTGTGAGCTTTTTTAAGAAGTAGGCACATAATCCATCAGGGCCAATAGATACAGATGGTTTTAGGTTGCGTAATGCCTTTTCAACGGCATCTTCTGTAAAAGCGACATGTGGTAGATCATTGTAATTAGTTGTGGTATGATTGGGAAATGTGGGGCATGAGCCATTGCTGTTTACAAAGACTGAACCGAAGAATGTGTTGAAGAGGTTGGCCTTAACGGTTTCATCATTACTGTCAGCTCCAACTGATCGGGGCTGCCATTCAGGCAGGGGAAAGCTCTTCGTCGCTCCTACCATCTGCCTCACTCCTGCCATCCCACCCTATAGTTTTATTAAACCATTTATTATGCAGCTGTCAGTAAAAAAATTTTTTGCTCATAGATGTTTATAAGAATACTTTCATTTTTCACTGCTAGGTAATACTGTGCAAATATTTTATTAAATATGCTTTTATATATTGTTTTAAAAGTTCACATTTTGATATATGAATTAAGAGAGTGATTTATAGCTGCTTGTTCTACTAAATGGTAAAACTAGTGAAGTTTCTGGTATTTTTTGAAAAGATTTTTTTTTTAAAGAAAGAATGTTATTTCAGGCAAAATAACAATTAATTAACAACAAAAAACAATTTTAATAATATACCTTAAGCTGGTATCTGTTGTGCCTAGCCAGGAGATTAGTTTTGCCAGTTCAACTGGCATATATTGTAGCAAATTGAGGCAATTAATTAAAAATGGAATGAATAAAATTCAAAGTGTAACTAAATGTCTATGTATTCCATTTGTATTTATTCCATATATTTGTCTATGGAGATTCTCAGTCATCCAGGTCATGGGTGTTCCAAAAGTGCACTTTGGGATTCCATATATTTATTTATTCCATTTGTATGGCACTGGACTCTAAGCAATTCTCAGATATAATTTAAGCACACTAATTCAATGCAATCCTAAATTGCATTTACTGAGGGATTCAATCAAGATCAAGTGAGTACTAATATCACTCTATAAAGCCTATAAATAACCCCTGGAATACAGCATCCAGTTTTGGTATCCACACTATAAAAAAGATGTTGAGACTCTAGAAAGAGTGCAGAGAAGAGCAACCAGGATGATTAGGGTACTGGAGGCTAAAACATACGATGAACGGTTGCAAGTACTCAGCATGGCTAGGCTAGTGAAGAGAAGGACCGGGGAGACACGATAGCAGTGTTCCAATATTTGAGGGGCTGTCACAGAGAGGAGGGGAGTCAACTTGTTTTCCAAAGCACCTGAAGGCCAGACAAGGAATAATGGTTGGAAACTGATCAAGGAGAGATTCAACCTAGAAATAAGGAGATTTTTTTCTGACAGTGAGAACAATCAACCAATGGAACAGCTTGCCTTCGGAAGTTGTGGGAGCTTCATCACTGGAGATTTTCAAGAAGAGACTGGACTGCCATTTGTTAGAAATAGTGTAGGGTATCCTACTTGGGTGGGTGATTGGACTAAATTACCTATAAGGTCCCTTTGAACTCTATTAATCTGTTATCAGTTAATCTTTAATGTCCTATGTTAAAAATATACTGCTTTCCAATTTTGTCTTGCATCCTTCTCCCCCATAAAATTCCAGTTTACTGATTGTTATACTTTGTTGATTGTTGAGTTTCTGTTTAACACCTTTACTGAGTCTCTGATTGTTTTGGTTATATTGGGAAGTGATTGCTTTGAGATCATTCCCCAAATGTCCAAGTGTCTTGCTACATTTAATGTGTGCTTCCATAGTTTGTTCTTAGTGTTTTAATGTAGCATACATTCATTTTTCACCTGAAAGTTATTAAAATGTCTTTAAATGTAAAAAAAAGTTGATTATGGTAAAATGACTCCACTTGTTAGTATCATTGTGGAATATTGTAATGAAATGAATGCAGAAGTTGAAGCAAAGAAGAATTTCTTTGACAAGGATGCAAGCATTTTTCACTCACTTCATGTGGCTAAAATGATAAAATCAGAATGCTCCTACTGTATATGCCATCCAAAGTATTGGAGGGATGGCATAGAACAAAGAGGCTACAATCACGCTCTTGCTTTACACCTTGGCTCTGCAAAAACTATGAGGAAACTAATTCAATTTTAAAACCAGATGCTATCTTTATTTGAAGTTGGCTGCATGAAAACCCCAGGGACACTAATTAACTATAATAGAAGTCTCTCAACCTCTAAACAAATTTCAAAAAGTTGACAAGGCACTTTTGTAGTTTAGCCACATGCATTATACATTTAAACATCTGTTTAATTTCATCCCACTTTTAAACAAGAACAAATTCATTGATTTTACTGAAGTTTTTCCCAAGTTCCTGCAAGAGCCCTGATGTTGATCAAGGTACATAAGCCATTCTCACAAACTCACTTCGGTAACAATATTATTGTGGTGATGAAATGTTCTCATGGACTGCATGAAAAGAATCATTTAGTCTGTTTCACATTTGAATCCATAAGTCACCTATTGTATAGGGTCTGAAACAGTATGCAATGAAAATAAACCTCCATAGAAGGCAGTGAATATGAATTTGAATATTGGCGTGAAATAGGTTCCCAATATATTCTTTGGCTAATAGTTGGAATGTGGGAGGGACTGTTGAGGATCAGCAAGAATCAAATGAAGAATTGCAGGGAAAAATCTTTTATAAACTAATTTAATTTCTTTAATTTATAGCAGTCGTGTGCTCAAGGCAGCAAACAATTAAAATCCAAAATATAGAAAAAACATTAAATGCAAAAATTAACCAATACAACCAATACAAAAACCAATTAATCATTAAATGTTTGGCAAAAGAGGTATGACTTGTATGCTCTTCTGACGGCAGAGAAGCAGTCAAGGCCTTATGTGACTGCTGAGGGAAGGCAGAAGAGGCCACCTATAACCTTGTATTAAATTGAGTCTACATATGTGAAGTTTTGACAGTAGAATTTAACATGGATTTTCCACACATGGATGATCCCTAAGAAGGTCATCCTCAGGAAAATGAGGTGAAATGTGCAAAACTTATAAACAGGCTATAATCCAAACAGAATTAATACATCTGCTTTGCCAAACCCAACCACCTTGTAACTCATTTTTCTGTTTTCCTGAAAAACATTGTTTTTTTAAACAACAACAAAAACAACAACAACAATAATAATAATAGTCCAGTGGCATTTTTGTACTGTGATTTTTCCCCCTGTTCCTTCTCACTCTTACCTTGTTCTCCTTCAGTGTCTGGTACTTGTATAGAAGGGAAATTCAGATTTTGTATTAACTACCGTATTTTTCGGAGTATAAGATGCATCTTTTTACCCCAAAAAGAGGGTGAAAACTTGGGTGCGTCTTATACACCGAATGTAGCCCCACCCTCCCACCCACCCACCCACCCACCCACCTTCACCCTTTGGCCTCTGTCTTCCAGCAATTTACCTGTTTGCAGAAAACAGGGAAGAGCCTGTTAAGACAAGCAAGTCCTTAGCAGCTTCCTGTTCCCCAGCTGATTTGCCACGTGCTAAACTGAAACTGAAACTGAAACTGCAAAGAAGCAAATAGCTGGGAGAGACACACAGATTTTTATTTTCTGCTGAACTGGATGCAAGGGGGTAAGTGAATAACTATAAATGTCTGTAGAATGTTCAAATTATTAGACTTATTTTTTAAAGACTGCTTTATTATTGTTCTAGAGCCAGGGGTCTCCAACCTTGGCAATTTTAAGACTTGTGGACTTCAACTCCCAGAATTCCACAGCCAGCTTTGTTAGCTTTGCTGGCTGTGGAATTCTGGGAGTTGAAGTCCACAAGTCTTAAAGTTGCCAAGGTTGGAGACCCCTATAAATCTAGACAATTTAACAAAATAAAGAAGCTTTTTAAAATAAATGCTTGCTCTGAAGAGGCCCAGTGCTATTGTATCTTCTTTCAAATAATAGAGAATAATGTATACTTTGAGAAATTTTAATTAATTTTAACAGCTCTGTACAAGTATAGTCTGAAATGTAACCGTGTCCTGTTTAGTATTAGAGTTTAGTTACCTTGGAGTAGATCTATTTAAATAATTGGGAGGAGTTAGTGTGACTACATTTAAGAAAACTTTCTGGCATAATGTACATTTCTCCAATTCTTTGCTATTTCTATGGGTCAAGCACACATGCACAGAAATACACAGCAAACAGTGTATATCATCTGTGTTGTTTGCTGTTTGCTGTTTGGCAAATTGCTTGGAGGCAGAGGCCTTTTTTCCTTGTTTTCCTCCCCCAAAACTAAGGTGCGTCTTATACTCTGGGGCGTCTTATACTCCGAAAAATATGGTAGATTACTACCACAACCTCATTTGTATCTATTACTCCTCTGTACACCATCACTTGGGGATATGTCACTCAAGACCAGTTTTTGAGTTCCGTTGTGTTTTAATAATTCTTTTCAACAATATAAAGCCAGAAGAGATCTTTATTGAAGGCCTTGATAATTCTACCGAGACATGCTGGACATGCTGCACTGCTGCATCTCATATAAGCAGCTGTTGAAGATGTAAAAAGAAAGAACTAGGGAATTTCTATAAAGCTTGGAAACTCACAAATTGCCTGGAGGCACTTTCCCATGTAGCAAAGTATTGCCTGTGGCACAAGGAGGAACAGATGGAAATTTCTTAAATGCAGTTAAATCTCACTCTTTTAAAACAACAACAAAAATTGCAACACATTACTCTGTCACATAGTATGCAAAATAAAAATCCACAGAGATCATTCACTCACATTTGGTGGGCCTATTGACTTATCATTGGAAGGGGCTGGAAGGGTCAAGGATTACTTTGCTGTGAGATTCACTGAACACTAAAAAATTGAACATTGAATATTTTAATATGTAAAGCTTAAAATGTATTGCTTCAGCAGAGTTTATGATATAAATAAAAACGATATTAGAACATTTATGTATTACCTAGATAAAAAAGAATAAGATCTCTTGGGCATAATTTAGCTAAATACTTGCAAAACTGGTGAATTCCTTCTTGGGAAAGTGGAAGATTCTTGTTTACTGATTTGCTCATGAATGCCAACAGAGAGACAATTAGATTATGATTTTAAAAAGTGCATAAAGTTTAAAAAAAAAGCTTCAGAAAAGGAACAATTACACCACCGAATTTTACAAGAATTTATAATGTTGACATTTCTAGTCCACACTATAATGACATTAGTATTATCTTTATTTTACAAAACTTAGGCCACACAGGACAATTTTACACATTCCTCCAATTTATTATTTAGTTGAGCTAAGATTCCATTCTTAGTCTTTCCATTGACTGTAGCTTTAAATTTATGCATAATAAATTTGTGTGGGTCATCCTCTTACTTGTACAGTACCTTAATAAATACACTACACCGGTCTTATTTATTTTTGAAAGCAAACTATTTTTAACTGGCTAGTCATTCCAAATTCTTTATAAAGTAGACAAGACAAACAAAATATTAAAATAATAATTTAAAAATTATCTAAAGTATAGCACTACTCGAAAAAGGGCCGCTAGTGTCTGGATCCCTCTGTCCCTTTCTCCAGGCAACGAGGTTCTTGTAGGATCCAATTAGGTTTTCTCCTCTATCAGCCACTTGCCTAGCATCTCAATGTCTCTCTTTCTCGCTGTCAGCTGCCAGTGCCCATCCAACTAACTGGTGCTGAACCCCAATTAGATGACTGGCTGGAGAGCCGCTGCTCTAACCCTCTCTATACACTCCCCCACCCCACCCAAAAATCTTTGGTCTCCCAAAGAGTGAGGGGCAGTTCACCAACAGTCTGTACATACTTTATATGTATTTCACCAGTGAGGTGATGCTAATCCTATAGCACTTCCTACCAATGGGGTCTTTGGGTGTGTCGGAGGATGGACCAGGCATCTCCTTCCCCATTGTTTCATTGAATTGAAGAACTTCTGAGGTCTTTCTAGCATTGAATACTACCTCTCTGTGTTGTGGTTCTGACTATCATATATCAGTCTCTGCAGGAGATGTATCACCCTTTTTGGTCTTGTTTCTTTAGGCTCTGCCAGGATGAATGAGTCTTCCTCTGGAGTTCAGCATGTCCAGGGGTGTCTGTGACTAGTGGCTCATTCTCTGATTCTGGCTGTTGCAAGAAATGCTCACTGGCCTTTCCTGTGGGTTCCCCAAGGTCTTTTTCCTTGTGCATGAGGCACATACTTGGGAGCTTTTGGTCTAAGTGCCCCTGGTCCAATATTTGTGTCAGATGTGGGTGGGCTGTCCTTATGAGCTCAGATGGTCACAACCAGCTCATACAGTTCTCTTCCTCATAAATGTCCTCCTTGTCCTCCGGCAAGGATGGAGAGAGCTCTGTTTGCATCATTGGACCCACCGCATTCGATGGGGTTCAGCAGGTGGTAATGCAGCCTACTGGGAAACTCGTACTGCCTCAATCATAGGCATGAGATGATTTCAGTGCCATGTCTTCAGTGGTCCCACATTCTCCTCCAGGTGAATCTGGTTCATTGGCAGCCCAAGTAGTTTCTCACAGATGATGTAAGGCTGGGAATTTCACCAGTTCACTAGTTTATGCTTTCTGGGAATGCCCATATTTCAAAACAACATCTGGTTACCAGATTGCAAGTCCTGAATCCTCATCTTCAGGTCATAATTCCTCTTGTTTCTATGTTTTTGGGCCCCTGAAATGGTTTGAGCCCTCCCTTATGCAGATTCTTCCTCAATTGGTCCATGTACTGCAATGCGCTCTACATGGGGCTGCCCTTGAAGAGTATTCGGAGACTCCTGGTGCAAAATGCAGCTGCGCGTGCTGTGGTGGGTGTTTCAAGGTACACCCACGTGACACCTATATTCCGCCAGCTGCATTGGTTGCCCATTGGTCTCCGGGTACAATTCAAGGTGCTGATCATCATCTTTAAAGCCCTACATGGCTTAGGACCAGGCTATCTCCGGGACCGCATTCTGCCTCATTCTTCCATTCGACCGGTTAGGTCCCACAGAGTGGGTCTCCTCCAGGTCCCGTCAGCCAAACAGTGCCGACTGGCGGGGCCAAGGGGGAGGGCCTTCTCTGTAGGGGCCCCTGCTCTCTGGAACCAACTTCCCCCGGAGATCTGAACCATCCCCACCTTGCTGGCCTTCCGAAAAGCCATTAAAACGTGGCTCTTCCAGCAGGTGGGGTTTTGAGACAACTTTATATCTGATGTCTCCCCCATGTATGTATGTTGTTTATAGGTTTTTTAAAATTGTTTTTAAACTGTCTTTTTAAATGATTTGTTATGCTGACTCTGTAAACCACTGAGAAAGGCTGTAAAGCACTATTGGTATTATATACAAAGCAGTATATAAGTCTAAGTGCTATTGCTATTAATTGGTATGGGGAGTATCCATAGCATCATTTTCTATACTGTTGTATGCATGCACAATGGTGGAAATGTATTCAGTTCAGTGCTGCTTCCTCTCTGCAGTCAGCATCCTGAACATGTCAAGAGGGCTGTGATTAAACCTCTCCAGTTGCAGGTCCCCTGTGGATGATAGGGAGTGGTGCATGACTTCTGAATTCCCAGCAGATCAAGTAATTGCTTGATCAGCCTGCTCTTGAAGTCTCTGCCTTGATCAGTGTGTATGTGCTGAGGCAATCCATAGTGAATGAAGATCTTCTCTTGACTACCGTGGCAGTTCACTGAGTCTTCATTGGAAAAGTCTATGCATAGTGTTGAAGTGATTGGTTACTATCAGTATATTCCCCTGTTCGTTGATATCAGGTTCCAGGTACAGGAAGTCAAATACAAACTAGCTCCATGGGCCCTTGACTTTGTAGGTGGGGCAGTTCTAGGGTCTTTCATTGGCTACAGGGCAGGTAGGACCGGCAATAGTCCTCAAAGTCTGTTTTCATTCAAGGCTGTACAACAAATCTCTCATTAACTTGAAATGTTGGAAATGTCAGCAAATACCAGGCTCTTTCTACCATATGTGATGGACATGTGTAGAAGCTAAAGAATATTGGACTTGGATTAAGACATGGATAGAAAAAATGATGAAACAAAATAAAGAGTTAAAACCAGTTATATTCTTGTTGGGTATTTTGTCAGAGAAATTTAATAAAGAAGATACATATCTAATCATTCATGTGGTGATAGCAGCTAGAATTGCATTTGCACAAAAATGGAAAGGAGCCAAGATTCCATCTGAAGAAGTACTTAAGAAAATTTTGGACTGTGCAGAGATGAATAGATTGACAATGAAAGTTAAAGATAAGGAAGATTCAGAATATTATAAAATATTATTATGAAGTTTTATGATTGGATAGAAAATGAATATATCTAGAAATTAAATTAGAATGATTACAAGATTAAAAGATAAGAAAATGGAGAATAAATGAGGGTAACCCAGATGACAAAATTAGAATTTTAAGGAGGCAGCTTTAGAGTAATAGTGTATACCTAGACTAAAGGGTAATGGATATAGATATGATATAAAAAATAATGAGTTTAGAAGGGACACCGACAATTTAAAGATGTATGGTAATATGCTGTCAGTCTGTTAAATATTAGATGTATTAGGATTAGAATCACTCAGGGAAAGGTTTAGAGGGAGAAAGAGGAAGTAAGAGGGGAGAGGAGAAGGAGTGGAGGGAAGTAGGTAGTGGGGAGAGAAGGAGCAAGAAGGTAGATGGAGGTGAGGGAGATAGAGAGAGGGGAGTGTAAAGGAAAAAAGAAAAATAGACCGATAAATAACAGCACAATGTAGGTGCATAATAAGATATTGAATTATAATTGATTAGATAGAAATGTGTAATTATGTATGTTATTGATATGTTTTAAGGTATATGCATTGACATGTGTATGTATATTGTGGAGAAAAAATAAAAAAACTTTATTTTAAAAAAAACCAAATCTCTCACTAACTTGAAGGTCCTCTCTGGTCCCAAATGTCAAAGCTCATTGTGTAGTGCGACCAGTGCCACTTCCCTATGTTTCTCTGGCAGGAGCAATTGCCATCTTTCCTGGAGCCCATCTGAGGGACCCATCCGATAAACCATCCCTCCTTGGAGCTGTAGCCAGTCCCATTCTTTATGCAACAGCTGGATTTCTTCCCAGCTGTTTCTTTATGCAACAGCTGACCCCTTTCCAGAGCCCCTGCAGCCAGCTTGCAAAGAGGGTCGTCGTCTTGATCCCTCTCCAAGTCTTTCCTGGTCAAAACAGGAAGACTTCTCCTCTCACCTGGGTACATTACAGTACAGTGGTGTACAGTACACAGAGTGGTGACTCCAACAAGCCTCTGCCCCTATTGCTTAATCTATGGTAGAAATTTAAAATTATGTAAACCCAAAGCTTTATTTTTAAAAGTACTTTTTTCCTCTTTTTGCCTCTGGAAGACAGCAGTCAAAAAGTAAAGAGATCATTAAGGTTTGGAACATGGGAGCCAGGAGGCTTTTCACATTTGTTTACAATATTTTGCCCTGCTAATCTTTTTTTAAAGGAAATCTTAAAATATTTGTTGAGCTATATAAATTTGACAAATATAATTCCAAATTATGGTAATTAGTTCCCTTTATCACTATTGATTCTTAAATATATTCTATTTTAATTTGCAAGCTTTAAGAAACTTTACTTGGACATAATAAAAGGGAACAAAACAAAAGGACCGGAAGTGAAAGAGCGGCTGCTTGGCATATGGAGAATATAGAGTGGGGAAATGTTTTTTTAAATTGAATTATAACTAAAGCCCAATTGATTGAGGATTTGGAGTTTTATTTTTTAAAAATCTGGAATTTAAAGGAAAGCAATTTGGTCGATGGAATTATTTAAAAACTGAAGAATTGGATTATAAATAACAAAGGCAGAGCTTGGAGACGGAAACAGAGCCATCTGCTGGTTAGAGGAGTCACTGTAAGCATGGGATATTACCAGAAATAAATGTTTTGACAGCTGTTGTTTTTGGAACAGAGCAACTTGTGATTGTATAAAAGAAAAATATTTGGACTAAGATGGATAAGAACTGAACTGGATTGAATTTTAACAACAAAGGAACAGCAAGAAAGATTTAGATTTGTAATGACTAAATGGAATTAAAAGGATCTAATTGGTGAGATTCTACTAGAAGACAATTAAAGACTGTGAAATATATTATTATTAGCAGCTGGAAGGACTATGGAAATTTGGTGATTTGTGATCTTGCGGACAAAGAAATAAGTGAGTGCTAAAAACTCTTGGAACTTATAGAAAAATTTTGTTTTTGTGGTACAGGCAGATTCCAGTTAACAGCTGGAGCTCTATAAGATTTTAGATTTGAGAAACATAACTGAAAATATGGGAGATATTGACTACAAAGAAATGGCTGAATTCTTGAAAGATTTGTTTAAAGACTTAAGCTTTGGACTGGATGTAAAGGAGAAAGGGGAAATTATGGAAAAGGAAAAGGAAATAATAACAGATGAAGGCAAGAAGACTGATGAAAACATCGTAAATGATGATGAAAAGGGAAAGAACACTGAAAATGGAATATTGATTAATGACTATGTTGAGATTTATAACGATTCCACTGGGCTTGGCAGTGAAAATAGAGATAAAGATAATAAAAATGATGATGTTCAGATTGAGGAAGAAGACTTTAAGATACATAAAATTAAAGAACGATTGGGGAAAACTAGATACATACAGATAGTAGATTTAAGAGAGAAGAAAAGGGCTTGGGAAATGAGATCTTATTGGTATAAAGGTAAATGAAAGAAAGGGAAGAAATTAAGGAAATGGGGATGGAGGAAATACACATATAAAACAGAAGTAATTGGGAAATTAAAAGGGAACAGATGAAGACTTTGAAATATTACAAATGGAATTTTTTTCTTTTATTATTTACCTGCTTTTCTTTTCTTATTATTATATAAGATTTAATTGTGATAAGTATGTTAATTGATTAAAATTTTGATATATAAAATTAATATAACTATATGATTAGAAATTCAAAGATCTTTCTTCTTTTCTTTCTTTTTTCTTCTTCCTTTTTCTTCTTATTATGAAAATTAATATTGTTGACGTGTTTGGAATAACGTGGATAAAACAATGACAATATGAGAAATATGGAATAAATATGATTATTAGAATTTAAGGGAAATTACCTAAATATTAAAAATGAACAGGGTATATTATGAATGTTTATCACTTTAAAAAATTATCAAGCTGAGATTTGGTAAGTTAATTGATTTGGATTTTTCCCTCTTTTTTATATTTTATTTTTTCTTTACTATTTTTTGTCTTTTCTCTTCTATTCTTTGATGTTTAAATATAAGAGATGGATGAATTGATAATGGTAAGATTAATTTTTTGATTTGATTTAATTAAATATTTGCATTGAGACAGGAAATAAAGAATTAGAAATAATGGAAATGAATTTAAATGTCAGAAAAAAGGGGTATATTATGACTGTATATTATGCTTGTGTACTACTTTTATATATGAGATTTGTTTAAATGTAAAATTTAAGATTTTCTTTAATATTATTATTATTATTATTATTTTAAAAGCTGAAAAATTATAGAGTGGATACAATTAGTAAGAATGTTGATGATTAATATGAGAAATTAAAAGAATAATTGGGCATTTAGATTTTTTTTATAGAACAAAGGGGAAAAAACAGAAGCGATGAATAAAGAGACAAAAGAATTGAAGGAAGCAATATGGGCTTAAAATTATGAACCAGAAGACAGTAACTATCTTGGAAAGTTAAGCAAATAGCGGTCAATTTGGAAGGAAATGTGAAATTAACTGGTGAATATCCCAGATGACAAAACTAGAAATTAGATTTTTTTTGGGGGGGGAGGTAAGATGGAAATAGCAGGATGTACCTAGAAGAGAGTACTACATAAAAAGAATAATAGTATTATTATATTGGTTAAATTTTTATTTTTATTATATTTCTTATTATTTATTTATTTATTAAAAAAAGAGATATGATTAGTTTAAAATTGAGATTAGCATCAGTCTGTCATATATAAAATGAGTTAGTATAAAAGCACTCAAGGAAAGGCAAAGAAAGTGAAAGAGGAAGTAGAAAGGGAGGAAGAGAAGGTGTAGAGAGGGTAGAGGAGGAGGGAAGGAGTTAGAAAGTAGGAGGAGAAGTTAGAGAGAGAGGGGGGAGTGTAATGGAATAAAGTAGAACAGACTGATGACTGACAGGCAAGTGTTGAATAAGATATTGACTTTTGAATGATTGACTATATTGAACAAATATGTATTTTTTGTTGTAATACTGTATTTTAAGATACATCTGTATTGAATTGTATATGAAATGATGGAGAAAATAAAAAATTTTGGGGGAAAAAATTTGCACATGGATAAAGTGACCAGATTTTTTTTAAGCGGGACGGGGGGCGGGCCCACCTGGGCGCCGCCATTTGAATTTTGCCCTCTGCGCATGCGCACAACGCTGCGCATGCGCAGAGGGCAAAACAATGCAAATGTCGGCATCCGGGGGGGGAGGCGGGAGGCCTTTCCTCGCCTCCCGCCTCCCCTTCGGGAGCTGGCAGTGGCTTGGGCTGGCAAGCGACAGGCGGGAGGCGGGGAAAGGAGGCAGCTGGCAGCTTACCTGCGAGGCGGCGCTCGGGGGCTAGGTCTCTGTCGCGAGCTCCAGGCATCCAAGCGCCGCGGTCTCCCGGTCGCCCGCCCGGCCCCAGGGCAATGGCGGCAGCGAGGCGACTGGGGGAAGGAAGGGGAGGGGGACGAGAAAGGGCTGTTTGCGCCGCCGGAGGGGCCGCTCGAGTCTGCAGCGGCGCCTCAACCCCCTTTTTCCGCCCGCCCGGCTCCTCGTCCCTCACCCCTCCACCCGCATCCCAACAGCAGCGGCACCTCCGAGGGCGGGGCTAGGGATGGGGTGGGGGAAGGAGAGGAGGAGCAGCCCCCCTTCCCCCTCCCCCCAGCTGGCACCTTCGTTAGGGAAACTTTCCCTGATGCTGTCCCCTGTTTTCAAAGAGCCCGACTTGCTTCCGGTTTTTATTTCGGTGCTTCCCCTTCTAAGGTGACCAGACATCCGGGCATTCTTTCCAAAAAGCGTGACTTTTTGGAAAGAATGCGGGATGCGGGACACACGCTTGAAAAGTGTGTCTGTCCCGCCAAAAGCGGGACGTCTGGTCACCTTACACATGGAGCAGGTTCAGAATTGCATTCTTGCTATCCTCTCATTTTCTAATGCTTTATAAAAATAAAATTTTAGTTGTACTAAAGAATTTTGTTTTTATATTTTAATTTTTGTTGAAAAAGTTAAAGAGGTAGAAGTGTAAAAAATTTTTTCAAAGAAATTGTATACATATGCGATGTACATGTAAAACCTGGATATTTAAAATATTAAACTTATCCATTTTCTAATCAAATGCATATTAGGTAATTTCAGAATCAGAATCAGAATAGAGCTGGAAGGACTTTGGAGGTCTTCTAGTCCAGCCCCCTTGCTCAAGCAGGAGACCCTATACCATGTTGGAAGAAATATCCATCTGGTTCAGTGCCAAGCAGGGAGAAAGATACTGGAAACATGGAGGCTGATTGGAAAGATGATTTATTGATGGACAGGACCACATGGGTTTGAGGTCCTGGGAAGCTGACCACATGGAGTGGAGAGTGAGGGTTATTTATACCCTCTCTTGGGCCTTGCCCTTGTCCTTCCTGTTCCTGTGCAAGAAATTATATTGGCTGTAGTCAGACACCCATGGGGCCATGTGAGGTCATGTTTGTCTAAATCAAGTTTGGTTGAAACCTGGAGGATGATGCAATGTCCCCAGGTGATTTTGCGATGCAGTGAGCCCTGCTGCTAGATAATAGCAATAGCAATAGCACTTAGACTTATATACCGCTTCATAGTGCTTCATAGCCCTCTCTAAGCGGTTTACAGAGTTCAGCATATTGCCCCCAACAATCTGGGTCCTCATTTTACCCACCTCGGAAGGATGGAAGGCTGAGTCAACCTTGAGCCGGTGAGATTTGAACAGCTGAACTGCTGAACTAGCAGTAGCCTGCAGTGCTGCATTTAACCACTGCACCATCTCGATAATCCTATTATGTCCTGGAGGGTCATGTCTTAATCCCATCACTGTGGAGCTGAAGGTATTTTGTCTTGTAGATAGGCTGGCCCAGTCCTTCTAGGGTTATTAAGAAAAGTGGGGGCTGCTTTCCAAGAGCATGTTTCTCTTATAGGAAAATATAATATTCTGCCTTTTTAATATGAAATATTTCATTCTTCTAGGAGAGGGGTGGGTGCTAACCAGGGGTGAAATCCTCCTGGTTCGGACTGGCTCGAGAGGACCGGTAGCAGACATGTGGCCTGGTTCACTGAACTGCCAGCGACAGCTGACTGGCCACGCCCCCAAACCGGTCCCCCATTGCCTCTTGCTCGGCCTGCCCAGCCCAATTTCTGCCCTGCAGCTTGCCTGCCTGAAGCGCTGCACCCCTGATCTGCCTGCCAGGTAAACCTGTGAAGTCGCGGCCTACCTAGCTGCCCCTGTCCACCCCTTCCCACCCTGCCTTCCCTACTCCATTCCCCCCCAACATGCTTGCCTGCCTTCCACACAGCCTTTCTGGTATCCCCATGGCCAGCTTGCAAAGGCTGCTTCAGGGAGGCAAGTTGCAGAGCAGAGACTGGGCAGGGCAAGTGAGTGGCGACCGGCTGCCCTTCCTCACTGTGGCTGCAAGCCTTCCCTGCATGAGTGGTGGAAGTCCAGTACTCTGGTGCACTCATCTGTTTCCCTCTATGAATGGCCTTGGAAAAGCCTGCCCTCAAATTCGCATGCCTGCAGTCAGAGCTGGGCTTGCAGCAGCAGCAACAGTTTGGAGAGTGTTAAGAAGGAATGCTCCCCCCCAGGGGTGAAATGTTAAATTTTTCCCTGCCGGTTCTGTGGGCATGGCTTATTTTGTGGGCATGGCTTGGAGGTCAGGTGGGTGTGGCTTCAGGTGGCATGATCATGTGGTCATGTCATTGGGTGGGCATGGCCAGGTTGTCATGTGACTGGGTGGGTGTGGCCAATTTAGCAGTCCATTTTGCCAGGGAGCAGGAGGTTGGACTAGATGACCTCTGAGGTCCCTTCCAGCCTTTGCTGTGTTGTTTCAAAGCATCCTCTGAAGCTGCGTCTAGTGCCAGCTAGGTTTGTGGTCCTCCCTCTTTCCCTCCCTCCCTCCCTCCCTCCCTCCCTTTCTTTCTTTCTTTCTTTCTTTCTTTTTTTTGTGGGAAGCAACCCCCCCAAATAAAATATTACTCATAATAAAAGGCTCACAGAAAAACAAGGAAAAATCAAGCTGTTAACAAAGAAGCTCATTCTGCATTCCTGCCCGATAGAGATAATGAGATAATTACCCTATAGAAAGTGGAAGCCTGATGTTTGGCTCCATTCACACAAGCAGGCAAACAGATCCTTAGAAAACCCATTCAAGATGGGATATTTTGAAATTTCCCCATGGCAAGATTTGGCAGCTAACAAAACAGAGTAGTAGAATCAGAATAAGCAGCCCCACACTCAAGACCCCACACAGGACGAAAGTCATTTAGCCACAATGGGAATCACCCAACCCCTTTTAGAAACACAAAGCCCATATTGCACAAACCCCAAAACTTCAAAAACATAGAACCATACAAGAATCCTTCCTTTTATCCACTGCTGAATGTCACTTCGCTTCTGCAATTAAAAAGCTCCTTCCGAGCAGCTTCTGAAGGCTTTTCAATTTAAAGCAGGAGTCTTCAAAGTTTGCAACATTAAGACTTGTGGACTTCAACTCCCAGAATTCCTCAGCCAGTCATGTGGCTAAGTTGGAGACTCCTGGTTTAAAGCGACAGCATTTGTTTTTCTTCTTTGCCAAGAGATCTCCCGGCTGGAAAGCGAGTCCTGATTTTTTCCTTCTAACACCTACCTCTTTCTTTCTCTTTCTTTCCCCCTTCCCTTCCCTTCCCCCTCCCTTCCTTCCCCCTCTCTCTTTCTTTCTTTCAGGGGAACCGGCAGGGAAAAAAGGCTTTAAAAAGTTTTTTAAAAACCCAGGAAGTGATTATGTTGGAGCGGGTGGGCGGAGCCTCGTGCTGCCATCCTGGTTGTCTGAACCAGCCGCTGCAACCCCTACCTACTTGCCCGAACTGGGCCGAACTGGGAGGATTTCACCCCTGCTCCCCCCCGCCATGCGTTTTCCAGTCTGGGCTGCTTGGAGTGAAAAACATGTAATATGCTGCTTGGGATCCTTCCTCTACAAAAGGCACCACCTTTTATGTTCTTTCTGCTGCTTCTGCTTCATTTAATCAGAACAGCCTTTCTTTACTCATGTTCTCCACACTTTTTACCTGACCAACTTCATTTTCCTCCCTCACTATTTCTGCATTTTCTTAAAAACAAATAATGGGCTACTCTGCTAATGTTTGTCTTTCAGACCCTGGAACCTGTTGCCAGATTTCTGCTTACTTTGCAATCTTCCCGGCCGCTTTTCTTACCAAAGCTTCTGAATTAGATGCATCCCCTTTAAGCTCCATTGCTGGCTTCCTCTCATAGTTATTTAAATCATCTTTCTAATTACCTAGCTTCCATTTAAAGATAAAAGCCTCGGGGACTGTTGGGATCCGTAGTTCTGATTCTCAGCTGAAGGTTGTAAATTACGATAAAGTTTCATCTCCGTGTTTTGGTTTTCATGTGTCTTATTAATCCACGTTTAGGATTTTTCTTAGTTACTAAATATACTGCTTTGAGAGCATAAACCAGCACTTTCCATTTTGTTGTTTTCCCATTTCTTAGCTTACAGAATTAAATCCTGTACATTTTTATATTATTTTCCTAGGCTATTGGGGAATTGTATTCATGGGAGAAGAGAGCTATATTTTATGTTGGAAGCACTCTTCTCAGCAACTCTCTTATTTAGAGAGGAGCTGAGCATTTTTATTCTGCCAACCCACTCAATTGCCTGCATGGGTTTCCACATAATTCCTTCATGTAATTCCTAATCTAAAAAAAAAAGCTTGTACTTAAACATAGACTGAATTGAAATAAACTGATTCTCTATATAATGCGTAAGAAAACATTTCACTTTAGAATGAACACTGGGATATATTTATGTAGGCGAGAATAGAATAGAATAGAATAGAATAGAATAGAATAGAATAGAATAGAATAGAATAGAATAGAATAGAATAGAATAGAATAGAATAGAATAGAATAGAATAGAATAGAATAGAATTCTTTATTGGCCAAGTGTGATTGGACACACAAGGAATTTGTCTTTGGTGCATATGCTCTCAGTGTACATAAAAGAAAAGATACATTTGTCAAGAATCATGGTACAACACTTAACAACACTAGCAACATATAATGCATGTTGTGACTGACTATGCATGAAGGAAAAAAGCATTATCTGTAAATGCTTATAGGAGTGATTTGTTGTGTTGGATCCTATTTCAAATAAAAAGCATATTATACAATCTGTTTCAGAAATGTCACTGGAATGATCTGAATTCTGCATCCTAGCCCCCAAATATTAGCATTCTGTTATAAAGTCACTTTAATTGATAATTTTCTTTTTGAGTCCTTTCATTTTATTGCAAACTTTTTTCAGCTCTTTGTTGCTCTGTGAGGCTCATGCTTGTGGCAGGGGCCATTTTGTGTGCTTTGGCAATGCTGCTTAGGCAGGGGGTTGGACTAGATGACCTTGCAAGATCCCTTCTTCCAACTTTGTTAAATCTGTTAAATGTATTTAACAGATTTAAACCACGCCCACCTGGTCACATGACCACAAAACAAGCCCAACGAGTCACCTGACCACTAAGCCACATCTACCTGAAGCCACACCCACCAGACCTCAAGCCACACCCACAAAATAAGCCACATCCACAGAACCGGTAGGGAAAAATTTCACATTTCACCCCTGGACTGCTAACTTTCTACAACCATTTCAGATAAGTCCAGTCTCTTCTTAAAAACCTCCAGTGATGAAGCACCCACAACATCTGAAGACAAGCTGTTCCACTGGTTAATTGTCCTCACAGTTAGGAAGTTTCTCTTTAATTCCAGGTTGCTTCTCTCCTTGATAAGTTTCTATCCATTGTTTCTTGTCCTGCCCTCTCATGCTTTGAAAAATAAATTGACCACCTCCTCTTTGTGGCAGCTTCTCAAATACTGGAATACTGCTATCATGTTCCCCCTAGTCCTTCTTTTCTCTAGACTAGTCAAACCCAAATACTGCAATCATTCTTCATATGTTTTAGTATCCAGACCTTTAATCATCTTAATTGCTCTTCTTTGTATTTTTCCAAAGCCTCAACATCTTTTTTGTAATGTGGTGACCAAAATTGGATGCAGTATTCCAGGTGTGGTCTTACTAAGGGTTCATAAAGAGGTACTAATACTTCATGTGATTTTGATTCTATGCCTCTGTTTATACAACCAAGGATTGTATTAGCTTTTTTGGCTGCTTCCACACACTGCTGACTCATGTTTAAATGATCATCCACTAGGACTCCAAAGTCCCTCTCACAGTTACTGTTTTTGAGCCAGGTTTCACCTAATCTGTACTTGACCTTTGTTTTTTTCTGCCCAGGTGTAAAATCTTGCTTTATTCCACATTAAATTTCATTTTGTTAGATACGGCCATTGTTCAAGTCCATCAAGATCTTTTTGGATCCAAAGCTTGTCTTCTGGGGTGTTGGCTATTCCTGCCAGCTTAGTGTCATCTGCAAATCTGATGAGTTACCATTCTATTCCGTCATCTAAGTCATTTATAAAGATATTGAAGAGTACTGGGTCTAAGACAGAGCCTTGTGGTACCCCACTACTTACTTCTCTCCATGTAGATGTAAATGGATTACTCATTGAGTATGGTTTGTCAGCCAGTTACAAATCCATCTGGGGGTGATGCTGTCTATCCCACATTTTTCTAGCTTACCAAGAAGTAGGTTGTGGTCTACTTTGTCAAATGCCTTGCTGAAGTCTAAATAGACTATGTCTACAGCATTTCACTAGTCTACTAATTTAGTCACTTTGTCAAAGAATGAAATAAGATTGATTTGGTATGATCTGTTTTTAACAAACCTGTGCTGGTTTCTAGTTATAACTTTATTTGTTTCTAGATGTTCACAGATCTGTTTTTTGATCATTTTTTCCAGTATCTTCCCAGGTATTGATGTTAGGCTGATTGGTCTGTAGTTTCCTGGGTCTGGTTCCCCCTCCCCTTATTTGAAGATGGGAACCGCATGAGCCCCTTTCCAGTCCTCGGGTATTTCCCTGGTGCTCCAGGATTTTTTAAAGATATGATACAATGGTTCTGAGGTAACATCTGCCAGCTCCTTCAGAACCCTGGGATGTGGCAGATGTTGTTTCAGAACCATTGTTTTTTTATAGTATCTTTTTTTTTATTATTATTATTATTTTTCTTCATTAAACATCTGAATATTTTGATACAGATCTACACCCGTTTTTACAACATTTGTTATATCTCAATTATGCACATTAAATCATAAATTTACAATCTTTTCTGTCTTTGTTTTCTTCTCACGTTGTCACACAGTCTTTTTCCTCTTTTTTTTAGTCCAGTTGTACCATCTAGTCCATGTTTTGTAGTATTCTGAGTCGCATTGTCCTTTGAGTTGAATAGTCAGCATGTCCATTTCGGCACATCTATATATTTTGTCCATTAGTATATTTTCTGGTGGGATTTGATTGTCTTTCCAATATTGTGCATATGTTATTCTTGCCGCAGTTGTAATATGTAGTATTAAATATTGTATATTTTTTGGATGTTGTTTTTCCATTATCCCCAGAAGGAAAAATTCTGGGGTAAATTCCATTGTTCTCTCAGTAATTTCTTGTAACCAGGCATGCACTTTTTTCCAGTAGCCCTTTGCTTCGGGACACAACCACCACGCATGAAAGAAGGTACCTACGTCTTTTTTACATTTCCAGCAAGCCGAATTCATTTTTGGGTATATTTTGGCCAATCTTGATGGAGCTAAATGCCATCTATAAAACATTTTATAATAATTCTCTTTATATGCTGTTGACTTAGTTATTTTGCAGTTTATATTCCATGTTTTCTCCCAGTCAGCTAAGTGTATGTTGTGGCCTACGTTTTTTGCCCATGCTATCATGGGTTCCTTGACAATTTCCTCCATTTTATCGAATTCCAGCAGATATTTATATAGTTTTGATATTATTTTTTCGTCCGGGCCAATCAAAATTTTATCCAGTTTTTGCATTTCCATTTCTATACCCATACCCTCAGTATCTTTTTTGTGTCGAGTTTTTAATTGTAAGTAAGTCAACCAATCAATATTTATATTTTGTTCCGCCAATTGTTCTCTACTTTTTAATTTCCCTGTCAGATCTAATATATCGCTATATTTTGCTGCTTTGGTTATATCAATTAGGTTGGGGTAGGTCATGGCTTCTATAATTGAAAGCCATTTGGGGATTTTCATGTAGTTCTTCTTTTTGATTTCATACCATGTTTTTAACAAAGATTTTCTAATTAGGTGTTGGTTGAAGCTAAGTTGTGGCTTAGTTTCATCTCTCCATATGTAAGCATGCCATCCCATTTGTAGGTCGTGGCCCTCTAGTGTTAGTATTCTTTTGTTAGTTAAGTTTATCCATTCTTTTATCCACGCCAAGGATGCTGCTTTGTAGTAAAGTTTCCAGTCAGGGAGCCCTAGACCACCTCTGCTCTTATCATCCTGTAAATTCGCTAATTTGATTCTTGGCTTTTTGTTTTGCCATATAAATTTAGATATAATTTTATTCAAATTAGTAAAAAATTTAGTCTCTAATTTGATCGGAACTGTTTGGAATAGGTATAAAAATTTTGGCAGTATACTCATTTTAATTGCAGCTATACGCCCTAATAATGATAACTGTAATTTTTTCCATTTTTCTAATTCTAATCTTGTTTGGTTTACTAATTGTCTTTTTTAATAGATGAACATCTATTTGTTAATATTATCCCTAGATGTTTAATTGTTTTGGTTGTTTGTAAGCCTAATTTCTCTTCCAATTCATCTTTTTGTTTTATTGTCATATTTTTTGTTAATAGTTTAGTTTTTTGTTTATTGATTTTCAATCCTGCCAATTCTCCGTATTCCTCTATCTCTTTAATCAGTTTTTGCCCTGTTTCAATTGGTTCTTCTATAAAGAATACGAGATCATCGGCAAATGCCTGTAATTTATACTCCTGGTTTCTAATCTTTGTTCCCTTAATATCCTTATTATTTCGAATTTTGTTTAGTAATGTTTCCAATGTTAAGATAAAGAGCAGAGGTGACATCGGACATCCCTGACGTACTCCTTTAAAGATCCGGAATGATTGTGTCATATCCCCATTTATCATAATCTTGGCTGACTGGGAGGTGTAGATTGTTTCTATAATTTTTTCAAATTTGTCGCCAAATTTCATCTCTTTGATCAAATCTATCATATACCGCCAATTTACGTTGTCGAACGCTTTTTGCGCATCCAGGAAAGCTAGGGCGACCTGCTTTTCTGGATGCGCTTCATAATATTCCAATATATTTAAGACGATTCTTGTATTGTTTTTTAGTTTCAGAACCATTGTTTTACACATTGTTAAATCATATTTTGTCTGAATTATACAGATAGTTCTTGAAATACAACCACAACTGAGCTCAAAATTTCTATTGCTCAGCAAGACATTTGTTAATTGAGTTCTGCCCCATTTTATGACCTTTCCTGCCACAGTTGCTAAGTGAATCATTGCAGTTGTTAACATAGTTGTTAACATAGTAACATAATTGTTAAGAGAATCTGGCTTCCCCTTTGACCTAGCTTGTTAGAAGTTTGCAAAAGATGATTACATAACCCTGAGACACTGCAAACATCATAAGTATGAGCCAGTTGTCAAACATCTGAGTCCGATCACCTGACCATGGGGATGCTGCAATGGTTGTAAGTATGAAAAATGGTCATAAATCACTTTTTGAGTGCTGTTGTAACTTCGAACAGTCACTAAATGAATGGTTATAAGTTGAGTACTATCACTACTCTGTAAACATGTATTTGTTAAACAAATCACAGTTTAGCACATTGTAAAAAACAAGTTGCTCAAAAAATGAAAAGGGCCTGAAGGAAGTGAAGCCTATTCCAAACATAGAGTGAAAACATCTTGAAGTTCAGAAATAGTTATACTCCTTTCCTCCTATCTTTCAGACATAAAAATAAGCCATGGAAGTTACCGTTGTTTGAACTCACCAGCATTTCCAGATGGAGCTCATATGCTTGCAGTCACACAGTTTATGTAAAACAAAATTAGTTAAATTTCACACCTTCAATTGTAGCAGCACCACCAAATCTATTATGTAACTGTTAACAACTGCCTCAGCCACACTTTGTTATAGCCTTTTCATTAATATAGCAGCCAAAACCAAATTAGATCATCACAACATTATGTTGGCTATATCACTTCATACTCAATGAATAATATTTGCCAGACACCTTCTGGGTAATTCATTTCCAATAGACATTTTGAACAGAAACTAAGCAACTGCACACCAGCTGTAGTTAAAAATGTGGAAGATACTTGTTCTAAAACCTAGCCTTGCTTGGGAATTCCAATCAATTTAATACTCACAGAATTTGAAAGGTACCATCAAGCCTAATCTCCTCCTCTACTTTCAAGTTTATAATGTATTTCAAGAAGATATTAAACATAATATCTACTGAGTAAAAAAATGACCTTCAAAGCCTCCAGCATTTCAGAGGTAAATTATATTTTTGACATATGTATTTTCACATTAAACATATGATCTTCCTCCATCGTTATATATAAGTAAGGATTTCCAATGTTTAGGTTCAACTATAATTTGGCAGTTCAGAAAAAGCTCAGTTTATCTCAGAATCATTCAGAGGCTTCCTGATTCAAGTCCAATGTTGATTTCTATTTTAAAATGTTAATCTCCATTATTTGTACTGATTATGATCAGACATCAACAAATGACTGTGACTGAGGGAACAATAGGCTCCCACATGATATTGTGCTTGCCAAATTTCAGATAAAATGTTGCATTATCTTTGTGTTTGTTCTAGGTGACATTAAAAGTGGGTTGTTTTTAATATTTTAGTCATGTTTTTTATTTTTTTTGGCAAAACTGGATGGAATTTTTGGGCTTTTTGTTTATATGGAGACCTTGAGAAGAAATACATAAAGCTTTTTCGTTGACACACAGTCTGTTTTCCTCCATGTCTCTGAATCATTAGTGAGTTTTGAGGAGGGTTTAAATTTGAATTATTTTTTCTTAGAGGAGCTCTGCTTCAGTTCAGGCATTTCTGGAACGTGCTCAATCAGTCAGTTTTAGGAATTTGAGATTTCATTAAATCTACTGTACATCTCAATTAAGACTTTGTTTTTGAGTTTGTTTGTTAGCATGCTATTTATTGCAATGATATATATTACACTCATTCAAAATAGAGGGTATTATTAAATTAATCATAGTACAGTCAATTCTCCTACAGCATTTGTTTATACAACACTAATTTGCTCATATATGACTGATAAATAGGGAACAATATCTGAATATCATAAAGCATGTTTATTTATGCATGAGTTTCCAGAGTTTTATTTGTGTGTTAATGAGAAGTGCAGGAGAATACTGTAAACAATACCCAGATAACAGCAACATCTTGCTGCTTTGTTTACTACCTATTTGACTTAAATGCTACATATGCACTATTTTGGTAACGTCTATTGCACTTCTTTTCTTTTCTTTTTCTTTTTGGTTTCATACTGCTTAAGTGCGTTTTTCACTCCACAAAGTGAAAGAGGTGCCAAAGACATGTTCTAGTGATAAAAATTTCACGCAGAAAAAAAGTTTTATTGATTAATAATACTGTGGTTTCAACCTCAGATCCCATTTATCAAGCTGTCATCATTTATTTTCAAGGTAGGACTTTACATTTGTATTCTTAAATTATGAATTTAACCAGTTTTTCCACTGTGTAAGTACCTGATGTTTACTGTTTATTCAGTATCGTTTTGATTACAAATGTGTTTTCATTCTTGAACGACCTCTCCCAAACTTATGGAAACATTTCCCCCCCCCCATAAGTTCCATTATACATATTGTCCAGTTTTGCATAACACAGGAGTTTTGAGAAACGTAACTATTTTTCTATGTGAGCACTGATGGTCTCCTCACATTAGACAGGATTTGGATTTGCTTTGGATTTGGTAGTTGAAAGTGAAAATATACAGTAAGAGATACTGTTGGAATTAAAAGTGATTTGGAGTGGAAGAAAAGCACTGCATATTTTCTGTGCATGCTAAATGTTTGCATATATGCATAATAAAGATTCAGGTAAAAAGGCTCAACTGGAAAATCAACATTAACAAGAATGTAAAAACTTTTAATCAAGTGGCAACAAAAGATTGCCATCTTGACCTAATTCATGCTCTCCTTGCTTTTTATTAGAAGTGGAAAGCTACTAAATTCAATGTTCTTCCAACATTTAGAAGTCAAAAAATTATTTTCTTATTTTCTAAATTCTTGTTAGTAACACTGAAAAAAAGATCCCCTTTTTTTCTTTCTTCTGTACTTGCTTCATATTTCTGCTATTTGTCTTCTATACTCTTTTTCTAAATTTACATTATTCCTTTTTTTTGAATTAGCATAATATTTGTATCCAGTTTACCAGGAGGAAGAATCTCAGGTATCCTCTGCATTTCAAAAACTTTAATTTCCTGACTACTCAAGGTTATTTTTAAAAAACAGTATTTACAAAGTTTAAAGATAACCTTAGACATCTTTCTTAGTCTTGTACACTTGCCTCTAGTAAGACAGTAATTGCATTTCACATGTAATGTAGTTTTCACATCACTGAAAGCTACTACTTATTTCAGCTTTATAATAACCTTTCACCACCAGTGAAATTATGCACTGATTACTGAAATTATAGAAACATTCTTGACAGGTATTTCCTTTGTGTTCCGTAACCTGGCTATTTTGTTCAATCATGATTTACAAGAGAATGCAATGGAAATATGCATAGGAAATCAATACTGTCATTAATAATGTTTTAGGGCAGTGATGGCGAACCTATGGCACGGGTGCCATAGGTGGCACGCGGAGCCATATCTGCTGGCACGCAAGCCGTTGCCCTAGCTCAGCTCCAGTGCGCATGTGATTGCCCGCCAGCTGATTTTTGGCTCGCGCGGAGGCTCTGGGAGGGCGATTTCGGCCTCCAGAGGGCCTCCAGGATGGTGGGGGGAGTGTTTTTGCCCTCCCCAAGTTCCAAGAAAGCCTCTGGAGCCTGGGGAGGGCAAAAAATGGGCCCACCGGGCCCACTGGAAGTCGGGAAATGGGGGGTGGGGGGTGTCACGCATGCATGTGCAGGAGGGTGGGGCAAGTGAGGAGCTTTGAATTATGGGTGTGGGCACGCACGCGCATGCAATAGTGCGCACACGCACTATTTCGGCACCCGAGGGAAAAAAGGTTCGCCATCACTGTTTTAGGATTTACCTCAATTATACATATTACTTATATCCAGGATTTGTATTATTGTTATTTCTGGGAAATTCACATAATCAGCAGTGTACATTAGATACTCCAAAAACTATGGCTAAAACATTTAGGTATAAATGACAAGGTGTATGCTACAGGCCACCTAATCAAGCAGAGGAAGCAGATTAACTTTTTGCTAATCAGTTAGCTAAGGTATGCAGGAAGCACACTACATTAGTAATGAAACACTATCCTGACATCAACCAGGAGACAAACTCTGCATTTAGTGAACGTTCAAACAGGTGTCTGACAAACCTAGCAGACAACTTTGTCTCCCAAAAAGTGGAGAAGGACACGAGAGGGTCACCTATAATGAAGTTACCAATAATTCTTACCCACAGAGATGAAATGATAGAAGGAATTAAAATAGTGGAAACTATTTTATTTAAATATTCTATTTAAATAGTGGAGGAGAGTGTCCACATCACATTGGAACTCAGGATAATGCAGCTCCAAGCAATAGAACAAAGTCAAACTAGTATCTTAGACCTTAAGAGAGCTGATTTTAACAAACTTAGAGTTTGGGAAGGATTCCATGGATTAAAATCTGAAAGAGAAAAACAACTGAAGTAGTTTGGAAAATTGCTTAGGTTGGATCCCCCCCCTTCCCCGGATCCTGAGCCTGAGGCACATGGAAAGGGAAAGCCCATGCTCTCTACTGCCACCCATGGGCCACTTTTTTTCTCCTCTCCTTGCACACACACCAAAGCAACCATCAGCAAAGCAACCGCCACATCCCCCGGCTTCCTGGTGCCCAAGGCCGGTTACCCCTTGATGCATAGATTGGCTGCCACAATGCACGGTTAAATGTCCCACACAGCCAAATGGCTAGGGACAAGCATCCCTCTGCAAATCACCAGGGATGAGGGGGCGGGGGAAGAGGACCAGTGGACCAGTGGCAGGAGAGGAATACCGGCAGAGGACCATCTGAGTATGAATGCCTGAGGTGGGTCAGCTACCATGGGGGGCCCAGGGTGAATTAGGCATGGTAGGCAGTTGCGTTCAATTGCCCTAGACTCCTTTGTAAAATCTAAGTCTCAGCTGATGTCAGAACTGGGAACTTCCAAATCCTCTCTCAGCTTTTAATGATTGTATGATGATCACCACTTGCATTAGCAATTTAATATTCAATTATAAATTGCTGCAGGGATATAAGAAGTGCTTCCAAGTGACCAAACAGGGAATATTTTATAGACTATCATGTGTTTATTATGCTTTCAGCCTATGTGGAGACTGAATTGTGGGAGCAAAAATGTCACACAACATTTGGAAATGTAACAGGTAAAAGTTGTAAAACAAATAAGCACAAATGGAGGTGGGGGGATGGGGACAATAACTTTTGTGGATGGAACTTGCAGATCAGTTTTAAAAACTTTTTGCTCTAAAGCAAAATACTGTATTAAGTTAAAAAGAATACGCTCAATCTTTACCTGAGATAATATTTTCAACATGAAATTAGATGTGTGACATGTCTGAAAGTGATCCAAGTATAATCTCAAAGGTTTAAAAGTCTGCAGGCAGATTTGCTCACTGAATGTTATTATTTTTACTTATTTCATTCAGATTGCTTTCTTGGCACTTGATGCTCAACAATACCAGACTGAAGAGCTAGGGTGATTCAAGTCTCGGTATCTTTCCAACATTCCTGTTCTTCAGTTATTATTTAGCTACCCCCCCCCCCATCAATGACTGCATTAATTCATAGTACAGAACTCTGAAAACATGAGGGGAAAGCAGAAAGAAGTTGATTTTAAATTTAAATTTTTCCAGATGAAGTGTAATAAAAAATAAATCAAATTTAGAAATTTATCAAATGAGTACAATGTATATATACAGATAAACACAAAAGAGCAGGAATATAGAACAATGGACATTGTGTTGTTTCTGGTATATTGTAAATGCAATATCTAATACAAATATTCAAACTAAGTACTGGACCATATTGTTTCCTCAATGGAAGATACAGAGCTCTCATTCACAAAATATGACCACAATATTTTTAGAATAAGAAGCAAGTTCTTCTAAGGAGAAGTCAACAGATTTTAGAGGAAAGAAAAATAGTTGATTCCTTTTAGATTACCATTCCTTAATTTAAATAAATGACTTTGGGCTGAAAAATATGTCATTAATCTTTAGTTTCCATTTTTGGGTACTGTAATTGATAGAAGACTTAGAAGAACTTCCAGGAATCAGCCATGATACAGATATTCTGCTCACTAACAAATTCATCACAAAATAAAATAATTCTCTCCTCCTATAATTTTTACATTATGTGTGACTGTTGGTCCTGAATGGAATGAATAGTTGAACACATGTTCCATTTTCTCCTTTTGTTGGGAAATCTAATCAGCATCCAATAATAAGGAATGCTGAAAGGTACTTAACATTTTATATTGTCCAGTTTTTTTGTTTTTTGTTTTTTTCCCCAGAGAAAAGAATGAGAAAGAATCAATTTTTTATTATACAATTATGATTTTAAAATCGGGGGGGGGGGCATGTTGTAAAGTAATCAACTGGCTCATTTTTCTATGATATCGTAAGGGGTTTTTTTAGATCTCAAGATGGGGCTCAATCAGAGGTGGATTCCTCCCGGTTCGGACTGGTTCGCCTGAACCGGTAGCAACCCGCTGATGATGTCATGATGACATCAGGGAACCAGTTCGGCCGGTGCCGGTCCATGGAAGCTGCCATCTTTTATTTTTTTTAAAAAACTGGATTTTTAAATGTTTAAATGTTTTTTTTCTTCTGCACATGTGCAGAAGGCGAGTTTCCAGCACTGCACATGCATTGCCATCTTGTTTTTCTGTTTAAAAAATTTTTTTTGCCACTGCGCCTGTGCACGTGCGCGCCCATGAGGCACGGCCACGCAGCGCGGGAGGAAGCGAACCGGCAGCGAGTTAAGTTAGAACCCACCCCTGGGCTTAATGATCATAGAAAATTGATGTCACATTACTTGAAAAGAAGATGAAGGGAAATGCATTAGAGAAGATTTGGCAAGTACAATATAGAATGGAAAGAAATTTTGGGGAACCTTTGAGCAGTGTAATAGTTTGGCTAAATGGTGCCTTAGCAAGAGAATGGCTCTTCTTGACCTTTTCTGATTATAGAAGCTCAGTTACAATAATAGGTAAAAGTAGGATTACAGGGTTATGAAATAGACTGGAAAGTAAAAAAGATCAGAAAAAAGCTAATGGTGAAACACTTCCATACTATCACCAAGAAAACTCCATGAATTCATTCATGATGTCACCATGAGTTAAAGGAAATTTGAAGAACACTTACCTTCAGCCAATTGGAAGCTGAAATAACTGATTTTATATCAACCTGAAATCTAATTAATTTCCCCCAAAAAAATTAAGATAAGGAAAAATATACATAAGAAAGCAGCATAAGCCATTACTTTCTTTGTTAACATTTACATCAGGGGTGTCAAACTTTCTTTGTTAACATTTACATCAGGGGTGTCAAACTGGCACCGTGGGCCGGATGCATCACACTCAGGCCACGCCTGCCCCAGCTCCGCGAATGGGGAAAAAGTCATGAAATGCATGTGATGGCAACGTGACGTGGCGAGTTTCACACCTGTGATTTATATCATGGCCTCTCAACCGTATAAGCTAAAATATGTAATAACATTGGAAATATGCTAAAGATGTTTGCTGATTCAGAGAATCAACATTTAGATTAATACCTTGTATAACCAGAATTTATCATCTAACTGAACAATAAATATTAGTTCCTCCAAATATAATCATAACAAAAGAAAAATAGGAAGTAATTAATATATTACCCAAATAAGACCGGGTCTTATTTTCTTTTGACCCCTGAAAAAAATGGCTAGGGCTTCTTTTCGGGGAGGTCTTTTTTTTGAGGTGCAGGAGGCGGCGAGCACTGTCACCTCATGGCTGCCCAGCCCCTTAATCGTGGCCCGCAAATCAGCTGAGCCAACAAGGGCCGGGAGCTCTGTCTCTCCAGGCGCCTGGAAATGTTTCCAACACACTCTTGCTAGCCCTAGCCCTGCCCATGGCATAAGGTAACCTCATAGCTGAGGGCACCTCTCTTCCGCAGCTCACCTTGTGGCTCTGGAGCAGGCGGTGACCATGGTTTGCACTCCACCGGCCTGGAGCTCGGGTGTTGCTCAGGCTGCTGCTATGATGCGGCAGAAAGCCATGCTGCCCATTGGAATCAGCTCCCCCTTCCTCTACCTGGCTGCTGCTGCTTGAGAAAAGGTTGGCAGGCAATTCTGGAAGATTGTGGGAAGCGCGTGCTTATGGTTCAAGCAAAGCACAGCCTGTCCCTTTCAAGCAATCACAGGTGTCAAAACCGCCACGTTACGTTGCCATCACATGCCATCACATGCATCACATGCAGCGTTGCCTGCAGGGCTAGAGCTGGCAAGAGTGTGCTGGAAACATATCTAGGCTCCCGGAGAGACAGAACTCCCAGCCCTCGCTGGCTCAGCTGATCCGTGGGCTGCAATTAAGGGGCCGAACAGCCATGAGGTGACCAGGCAAGTGAAGGGCTGCCTCCTGTGCTGGCCACACCCACCCCTTCACTATGGGTTATTTTTGGGGTAGGGCGTACATTAGGCCCACCCCAAAAAATCAGGCTAGGACTTATTTACGGGTTGGTCGTATTTTTGGGGAAACACGGTATATATCATATATTAATATTATTAATATATCATCACAAGGATACCATGATGGTTGTTTTTCTGCTGATGTACCACATGTATGACAGATTCATGTGAGGGATGCTGGATGAGCTAGCTGCTAACATATAAGCATCAGATACTACAGGGATGTGTATATACAGTTTGGTTCAGTGGTTAAGATGCTGCCCTAGAAACTGGAGAAGTGAGTTCCAGTCCTGCCTCAGGCATGAAAGCCAGCTGATTGACATTGGACAAGTCACTCTCTCAGCCCAACCCACCGCACAGGAGTATTAGGTATGTTTGTCCCCTTGAATTATTTATAAAAACAATAAGGATGGGATATTTATTTATTTATTTATTTATTTATTTATTTATTTATTTATTTATTTATTTATTTATTTATTTATTTGTTTATTTATTTATTTATTTATTTATTTATTTATTTATTTATTTATTTATTTATTTATTTGGATGTTCTTCTATGCCGCCCTACTCCCTCAGGACTCAGGGCGGCGTACAACATTTTAGGGAACACCAAACAAATCATTAAAAACAATTTAAAAACAATTTAAAAAACATATAACACCATACATACATGGGGGAGACGTCAGATGTAAGGTTGTCTCAAATTCACCCCGCCTGCGAGAAGAGCCATGTCTTAATGGCTTTTCGGAAGGCCAGCAAGGTGGGGATGATTCAGATATCTGGGGGAAGTTGGTTCCAGAGAGCAGGGGCCCCTACAGAGAAGGCCCTCCCCCTAGGCCCCGCCAGTCGGCACTGTTTGGCTGACAGGTCCTGGAGGAGATCCACTCTGTGGGATCTGACCAGGGAAGTATGAGGTAGAATGCGGTCCCAGAGATAGCTTGGTCCTAAGCCATGTAGGGCTTTAAAGATGCTGATCAACACCTTGAATTGTTCCCAGAGACCAACGGGCAACCAATGCAGCTGGCGGAGTATGGGTGTTATGTGGGTGTATCTTGAAACACCCACCACAGCACGTGCAGCCGCATTTTGCACCAGTTGAAGTCTCTGAATACTCTTCAAGGGTAGCCCCATGTAGAGCGCATTGTAGTAGTCCAATCGGGAGGTGACAAGGGCATGAGTGACCGTGAGTAGAGCCTCCTTCTCCAAGTATGGTCGCAATTGGTGCACCAGGCGGACCTGTGCAAAAGCCCCCCTAGCCACAACTGCAAGGTGCTGATCTAATTTTAGCTGTGGATCTAGGAGGACTCCCAAATTGCGAACCCGAACCCCTATAAAATAAATATAAATAAACAAATAAATAAACAAATAATAGACATAACTGTATAGATATTATACTATTTTTCCACATTATCTTTCAAGTAGCAGAATTATTTGGGTTTGCTGACTGAAAAGTAATACAAACTACTAAGTAATAGATGTAGTTAGTGTCAGAATAAACAGCAGTACTAAAATAAAGACATTAATTACTGTCTCTGTTTACCATTTATCAGCTCCATTTTAATAGCTGTCAGACCTGCCCCGATCAGATCCCTTAGGAAAGAAAGACCCTCAACTCCATTTGAGTGAAGTGATAGGTTCTTTTTCTAAAGGTTGCTGGTTGCAATAAAGTCAGGCTAGAACTAGGTTTTCTGCATGAAAGGTTACAATTTTTAACAATAGTTTTTTTTTAAAAAAAATTGTTGCATTAATTTGCTTGAATTTGCTCCAGTCAAGAAAGCATCAGTACAGTATTGAGTATCTGCTGTGATGCACTATGTCCACCAGAGAGTGCTAATACCACAATATAATGAAATACTTGTCATCTTGGCAAAAGATCAGAGATTAGATAACTTGTTCTTCCCTTAAGTACTTGTTTTAAGGGAAAATTATGTTTTAACATAAGGAAAACCAAGTTTTGCTTTGCTTTTATTGGATCCCAAATTTTAATTGCCATCTGTAAATATCCAGGGCAATAGGCATGGAAGGACAATGGGGTATTATTTCCAAAAGAGATTCATTTCAATAAGAAAAAAAATCAAAATAGGATTAGAGGGAATCCTACATTTTAATTTCCATCTGTAGATATCCAGAGCAATAAGCATGGAAGGACAATGAGGTATCAGATTTTTTTTAAACCCATTATATTTCCAAAAGAGATTCATTTCCATAAGAAAAAAAAATCAAAATTGAATTAGAGGGAATCGCTGGACTAGGATGGAACATGGTAACATTTTCCCAAGGTTATCCCATCACCACAATGTGCCCAATCACATGTGCATTAGTTCTCAAGATCATCTACACTGTTGGTTATGAAGTTTTAAAAGCGACCATAATCTTGTTACTTCAATATATTTCTGAGCACGCTCTGCATAGTACAACTTATTTTATAGTACATACTTGCAATTTCCCTCTGTTAGAACTTTCTTTTGGAGTTGGTTTAGAGCATATTTTCTGATCCTATTCAATGCTCATGAATGCTTGACTGTAAGACCTATTAAGAGAACCCTATTCTTGTAGGGGCACTTTGACAACAGCTTGCAAAGAATTCAATTCAGACTATAAGCTATCAGGCCCTGTGACTGAATATTTTTTTTACTGCTATACGCACCCATCCTTCTTTTCCAAGAAAGCAGTTCCTATCAATATTACAGATTTATATATACAAATAAATTGAATGTTTATGTACATAGTTAATGCATCAAAGTGTGTGTGTGTGTACACACTTTATATACACAGCAAGCAGTTATTTTAAATAAATCCTTTCTTATTGGCTTGTTGGACTCCAATATTTTCTAGAGCAATTTTTACTTGGCATACTTAATAATCTAATGGTTGTGACTTATTCATTTATTTCACTGAATTTGTTATGGCTACTCAGTCCAAAAGACTCTGGATAACTTATAAAATCTAATACAAAGTTAAAACAATTAAAAACATAGGCAAAACAAGAAAGCCCAGTTAAAATCAGCCATGATAAAACATGACACAGAGGCCTTTCCCAACATATTAATCACAAGCCTAGAAATAAATCCAGATGTCAAGGGCTTTTTGGAACTCCAGGAGAGTGTGTGCCACTCTATATCTTGGGGGAGGGGGAAGTGCTGCCCAGAGACTAGGATCACAGCAGATAAAGCACATTTCTTAGATCCTGCAAGATGGCAATATTTAACAGAAAATACTTATTTTACCTGAATGTACTGGATGGACAGAAACAATGGGAGATAAGTGGTCTCCCAGATAACTAGTCCCTATGCCATCAAGGACTTTAAAGATAACAACCAAAACCTTGAATTGCACTGAGAAGTCAACTGGTAGTCAATGTAGCTTGGTTAGCAATGGTGATACATTGGCACAAAAAAGAAGTACACATTACTACTCAAACCAGTGCATTTTGAGCTAGATGAAGCTTCTGAATGATATTCAAAGGCAGGTCCATTTAAAACGTATTGCAGTAACATCTGGCTTGCTTGTAGAAGATTACCAGTTTGAAAACTAGCTGAATCGTTAAAAATGTATTAATTTCCCTGAACTAGCTAGTTTTCTTTGGGATTGTTTTTAAAGTATAGCAGTTTATCATTTTATTATTTTCCAATCATTTGAAGTACAAGCATTTTACTCCCAGGGGGAAATAAATTACTTTCTTTTTAAATGTTTCTGTTAGCTTACAAACCAATAACTGGTTTGTATGGCGCATAGCCCGGCAGGGGGCATAGCCCGGCAGGGGGTAACGGGCGAGAGGATGTTGGGCGAGGGATTGGGGAGCAGTCTATGGAAAATGGATATTTGAATGAGGGTTGTGCCATCAGCACGGTGATGGGAAGGGGCAGATATGGAATCAGGAGCAAGAGACCATATCATGTATTGGGGATGCGCACTCGCTGCTTAAAAGCGATTGCGCGTCCCGGTCTCTACAGCTCATCCTGGATACTGGGTGGTTTAGATACTCAGGACCCGAGTCTTCGGCTGATGTTATGCAATGCCAGATCCATGGTAAATGAAGGCCCCCTCATTCACAATCTTATTGTTGAGGGGGGAATGGACCTGGCGCGTATCACGGAGACCTGGTTGGGGCCGGAGGGAGGTGTCCCTCTGGTGGAGATTTGTCCACCAGGTTTCAGAGCATTCCATCAGCCGAGGGCTCAGGGGAGGGGCGGCGGGGTGGCGGTTGTTATTAATGAGGGTCTTGGGCCAAGGGAGACCACTGTGCCACAGATAGCTGGTTGTGAGTCCCTCCTTGTGAAATGGGGCCATGGGGTTCAGAAGGGCTTGCTGCTTACGTACCTGGTTCCCTGCCGTGTAGCAGCTGCCCTGCCTGAGCTACTTGACGTGATAGCCACGGTGGCAGTTGATACACCCAGGCTTTTGGTCATGGGTGATTTCAACCTGCCATCCGTTGGTGAAACGTCTGAGTTGGCTCGGGAGTTCTTGGCTTCCATGACAGCCATGGACCTAACACAGTTAGTTCATGGCCCCACACATGAGGGAAGACACACTCTAGATTTGATTTTTGTCTCTGGCCATTGGTTGAGTGGTCTTGATATAGGGGATGTAGTCATTAAACCCTTGTCATGGTCAGATCACTCACTCCTTCACCTAGACCTCCATACCGCTTTCCCACGCCGCAGGGAGGCGGAACCAGTTAGATGGGTCTGCCCCAGGCACCTGATGGACCCGGACAGGTTCCAGATGGAGCTTGGGCCACTTCCTTATGATCTAGCCCTCAACTCGGCCGAGGACCTGGTTGCCGCCTGGGATAGGGCGGCTGGTGGGGCCTTGGACCAGTTGTGCCTTTGCGGCCTCTGACTCGGCTCCGATCCCGCTCGGCTCCCTGGTTTGCTGAGGAGCTGAGGGAGATGAAGTGCCGGAAAAGATGCCTAGAGAGCGGTTGAAGGGCCAGTCTCTCTGAATCTGACCGAACACTGGTAAGGTTGCATATTAAGACCTACCTAGTGGTGATAAAAGCGGAAAAATCTAACTATTTTCCTGCTCTTGTCGCATCATCAGAGAATTGTCCAGCGGCCCTGTTCAGGGTGACCCGTTCCTTACTCCATCAAGAAGCGCGGGAGGCAGGGCTCAGGACTTTGGATGATATCTGTATGACAAAATCGCTCAGATTCAGGGGGAACTGGACTCCAACTGGGTGGATATGGATGCGGTGACAGGGAATAGTCTTGAGAACGTTATCTGGGAAGAGTTTGACTCGGTGACCCCTGAGGATGTGGACAAGATTCTGGGGTTAGGGTTAGGGTTAGGGTTAGTGGCTCAGTTAGTTAGAGGCTCAGTGCGGCCACATGTTTATTGGATCCGTGTCCCTCCTGGTTAGTGCTGGTTTCCCGGGAGGTTACACGAGGCTGGCTCCAGGGAATTATTAAAAGCTTCTTTGGGGGAGGGTTACTTCCCCACGGCCTTGAAAGAAGCGATGGTGAGGCCTCTCCTCAAGAAGCCCTCCCTGGACCCAGCAATTCTAGCTAATTATCGCCCCGTCTCCAACCTTCGCTTTGTGGCGAAGGTTGTTGAGAGTGTGGTCGCACGACAGTTTCCCCAGTACTTGGAGGAATCATCATATCTAGATCCATTCCAGTCGGGTTTCAGGGCCGGGCACAGCACAGAAACGGCATTGGTCGCATTGGTTGATGATCTCTGGAGGGCTCGGGACAGGGGTTGTTCCTCTGTCCTGGTCCTATTAGACCTCTCAGCGGCATTTGATACCATCGACCATGGTATCATGCTGCACCGGTTGGAAGAGTTGGGGTTAGGGGGCACTGTCTTTCATTGGTTCTCCTCCTTTCTCTCCAACCGGTCGCAGTTTGTGCTGGCAGGAGGGCAGAGGTCGTCCTCGAGGCCTCTCACATATGGAGTGCCCCAGGGGTCGATTCTCTCGCCCCTTCTGTTCAACATCTATGTGAAGCCGCTGGGTGAGATCATCCGTGGCTTTGGGGTGAAGTACCATCAGTACGCTGATGATACACAGCTGTACATTTCCACCCCAGGCCACCCCAATGATGCCCTTGAAGTGATGTCCCGGTGCCTGGAAGCCGTGCAGATCTGGATGGGGAGAAACCGACTCAGGCTCAACCCTTCCAAGACGGGTTGTGGTTCCCAGCATCTCGATATAGTCAGATGATTCCATCTCTGACTATCGGGGGCAAGTCTCTAGCCCCCGCCTAAAGGGCTCGCAACCTGGGTGTCCTCCTGGATTCACAGCTGTCCTTAGAGGACCATCTGACAGCTGTGACCAGGGCGGCCTTTTATCAGGTCCGCCTGTTACGCCAGCTGCGGCCCTTTCTGGATCGGGATTCCCTGTGCACAGTCACTCATGCCCTTGTCACGTCGCGTCTGGACTACTGCAATGCTCTCTACATGGGGCTTCCCATGAAGAGCACCCGGAAGCTCCAGCTGGTCCAGAATGCAGCCACGCGGGTGGTTTCCGGGGCTTATTGGCACTCCCATATAACACCCCTCCTGCGCGAGCTGCACTGGCTTCCGGTGGTCTGCCGGGTGCGCTTCAAGGTGCTAGTTACTACCTTTAAAGTGCTCCATGGCATTGGACCTAGGTATCTCCGAGACCGCCTGCTGCCACAAACTGCTTCCCATCGACCAGTGCGCTCCCACAGAGAGGGCCTCCTCGGGGTGCCATCAGCCAAGCAGTGTAGGCTGGTGACACCCAGGGGGAGGGCCTTCTCTGTGGGAGCACCCACCCTCTGGAACCAGCTCCCTCTAGATTTAAGAACTATTCATGACCTGGCCACCTTCTGCCGTGCCCTGAAGACGTACTATTTTTATCAAGCCGGGCTGGCGTGAAAAGGTTTTTGGGGTTTTTAAGATTTTACCAAATTTTAGTTGTATTGCCTTAAATCAGGGCCACATCTAATATTTTCTTTTAAATGTATACATATTTTAATGTTTATACTGTGCTTTTACTTGGTTGTTCACCGCCCTGAGTCCCCTGGAGAAGGGCGGTATATAAATTTAATTATAAATAAATAAATAAATAAATAAATAAAATAACATTTTATTTGCAAGGCAAGCATACTAACCACTGTGCCACTATAGCATTTCTAGTAATTTGTTTTTTTAAAAAATAGTTTTATTAGACATTTTCAACATTAAAAAACAAAACACAAATTTTCACTCATTACAGCAATTCCGTATTGATATCAATATCATTCATAACATTCGTAAATTATATTTCTATGATTCACTACACAATATTATACAATCATTTAAATTATACTAATATTTATATATCATCAATATTCTACAATTCTTATACAGTAATTGTATTCCTATTCTCTAGCCAGGTATACCATTTACTCCAAACTTGATAGTACTCAGATTCTTCTCTCTCTTTCAACTCCATAGTCAAGCTATCCATCTCTGCACACTTGAGTATCTTTCTTATAATCATTGCCTCTGAAGGATTATCAGACTGTTTCCAGTTTTGTGCAAGAACAATTCCGGTTGCTGTTAGTATATGTAATATACTATATTACATAAGATATTACATATTATATAAGAGCCGAGGTGGCGCAGTGGTTAAATGCAGCTACTGCAGGCTACTCCAGCTGACTGCTAGTTCAGCAGTTCAGCTGTTCAAATCTCACCAGGCTCAAGGTTGACCCAGCCTTCCATCCTTCTGAGGTCGGTAAAATGAGGACCCAGATTGTTGGGGGCAATATGCTGAACTCTGTAAACCGCTTAGAGAGGGCTGTAAAGCACTATGAAGCGGTATATAAATCTAAGTGCTATTGCTATTGCTATAATATTATATATTGAATTTTTAAATCCATTTTCACCTCTAAGATACCTAATTAGAATAATTCTGGCTTCATTTCTATCTTTTGTTCAGTAATTTCTTCCAGCCAATCCCTTATTTTGTGCCAATACTGGTAATTAGTTTTAGACAGTATTAAAAAGCACTGTAATCTTTGACTCAATTCATGAAGTGTTTTGTGTAGAGAGTAAAAAAAATGTACTTGCTGGAAAAATGTAAAAGCCATTATCTTGACATAAGGGGCTGAAACATTTTTTAAATCTAGAGCCTCTAGATAACATTTGGAAACAAATCAGGCAGATGCCATCCTGATTCATTGGACTAGAAAAAGGTGGAGGATGTTCAGCACAATCAGATTTGAAATATTCCGTGATTATAACTAAGTTAAATAAAATATTTACAGACACCTCACATCCTGGATACAAATCAACTCCTACCCTCAAAACGACGCTATAGAGCACTGCACACCAGAACAACTAGACACAGGAATAGTTTTTTCCCGAACGCCATCACTCTGCTAAACAAATAATTCCCTCAACACTGTCAAACTATTTACTAAGTCTGCACTACTATTAATCTTCTCATTGTTCCCATCACCCATCTCCTCCCACAAATGACTGTATGACTTAACTTTGCTGCTTGTATCCTTACAATTTATATTGACTGGTTCCTAATATGATTTGATTGCTTATTTGTACCCGGACTATCATTAAGTGTTGTACCTTATGATTCTTGACGAACTTATCTTTTCTTTTATGTACACTGAGAGCATATGCACCAAGACAAATTCCTTGTGTGTCCAATCACACTTGGCCAATAAAATTCTATTCTATTCTATTCTAAAAGGAGATTTAGTCTCCTGTGAAATTGATAGTATCTTTCTTGTGGGGCTGCTATTTTATGAAGTACCAGGTTAAGTGCACTAAGCAAAACTAAAAAAGGAACTCTCAAAGTAAAGTGAGGAGAGAAAAAATAGCTGAAAACCATGGTTTGAAAATGTTTCCAGAGCAGGGATGGGCTTTAGCCGGTTCGGACTGGTTCGGATGAACCGGTTGTTAAGATTCTGCGTAGTTCAGCGAACTGGCAAATCCCACCACTGGGTGGCCCCACCCACCCTGCACCACCCTACCCTATCTCACCTTGCCCACCTTGGCCAGTGGCTAGAGTCATGCCCGCGCAGCTACTCTCTAGCTAGAGTCGTGCTCGCTCGCCCAGACCATGCGGCCCAGCTGATCTCCACGCCTCATCTGATCTGTTCACAGTGGTTGCCCATGAAGGTAAGGTACTCAGCCAAAGGGCCACCTCAGGGTGAACATGGCAAGGCTTGGCCGCCTTTCGGGCCTGGCTCTCACCATCCTTAAACCCGCATGCCGTCTGCTCGCCCTTTGCTTCGGGTTGGGGGATGCGCCAGACCCTGGCTCTGGCCTTCCCCAGGGCTTTGCCCACATGCCACCCACTTGCTCTTCACCTCGGGTTGGGGGATGCACCAGTCCCTGGCTCTGGCCTTCTCCGGAGCTTCTGCCTGCATGCCGAGCCACCGCTGTGAGAACAGTGTGAGCCCCATGGGCTAGAAGTTAAGGCTTTTGGGGAAGGAAGATCCGCTCTGGGCTTGCTGCACTCAGCTGAAGGACCACCTCGGTGGGGGGGGATACACGGCGAAACTCAGCTGCCTTTCAGGCCCAGCTTTGGCTTCCATGAGGCCTTTCAGGTGGAAGGCATGCATCCCCCAAGG
This sequence comes from Diadophis punctatus similis, assembly GCA_023053685.1. Taxonomy (NCBI): domain Eukaryota; kingdom Metazoa; phylum Chordata; class Lepidosauria; order Squamata; family Dipsadidae; genus Diadophis; species Diadophis punctatus. Next base: position 11,962,948 of record JALIGW010000008.1, read on the forward strand.
GCTGCCCGCTCGCCCATCTGCCAGCTAGGCTGGCCTGGAAGTGGCATGTCCCCTTGTCACAGGCTGGATGCAGGACCCAAGGCAGAGTGGAGGTCGAGCAGGTGGCAGCCCAGAGCAGGGCCCAAAAGGCAGACGTGTCCCCCCCAAGAATCCTGCAGCCACCACCTCTTTGCCAGTGTGAGAAGCCTCCAGCTTCCGGTCTTTGCCTGTGCAAGAAGCTTGCAGCCAACACTGCTGGCTCAGTTCCAGCCGGCAAAGAGGCTGCTGCTGCAGGCCTTCATGCCAGCAGGCTTCTCACACTGAAAAACACCCATGGCTGGAGGCTTCTTGTGCCAGCAAAGAGCGCCGGCTGCAGGCTTCTCACACTGAAAAAGACCGGTGGCTGCAGGCTTCTCACACCGAAAAAGAGGCCATGGCTGCAGGCCAGTTTCTTGGGGCAGGGTCATGTGCCCAGCTGCACCAATAAAGACTGGAAGTAGCCGCCTGCCATTTTCTGCTGCAAAAACCTTTTTAAAAACCCTGACTGTCGAGCAGTGAGACCCAGCAAGAGATGAGGTGTCGGAGAATCACTGTTGCTGTTGCTGCATAAAGGTAAGTCTAAGGCTCCAGCCTCTGCACCGCCCCACCTTGCTGTGAGTGACATTGAGCTGGCCATGCCCACTGTCACATGACCCCCCCAGCCACGCCCACCCAGTCTTTAGGATGAACCAGTTGTTAAATTAATTGCATCCCACCACTGTTCCAGAGGGTACATGTGCACTCTGAATACAGAGTGATATTTTCTGTTCCTGCTCTCCAGAAACTGTTGCTGTTGAAAAGAAGTCTGGCCATATGGATAAGTTCCAAATTCACAGATTTGTTTTAAAAACAAATTAGACTTCCACCCAGATATGTTATGTTATTCCTGGGCATCATATCATTAGTATATTTAAAAAAGGAAATAGAAAAAATTGTGGCTGTTTTGTATGACACTATGACAAGAAAAAAGAACAGAAAGGCAGTAAAAGACATTACGAATGTGACATGCATTGCAATATTCAGATTTTTAAAAAATAAAATAAATCAGTGATTACAAAATCATTTTCTATAAATAGTTATTGCTAATTTTAAATATTTAAAATAATTATTTAAAAATATTTTATGCATTTAAGAAACAGGTTAGATATTTCTCAGATGAGGATTATTATTATCATTATAATTATTATCTTTTATTGTTGGGATGAAAATTATGTTGATACATCTTAATAATTTTCTAGGTACTATCTAGAAATTCAAATCCAAGACAGAAATGCTGCATGTATTTGCTATCTTTAACATCAAACACAAGACATAGTATTTATGCTTTAATTCCACTAAGTGTAACCATTTTAATTCAACTTTGTTACTAGGGGGCACAAAGCACCTGACACGATACTTTTCAGGTTGCATTGGCTCAAATAAAATCCCTTCCCAAAGAGATGAGCCAGCCAGGTATTTTGCAAGAGCAGTTATATGGTGCTGCTTTAAAAGTTATGGATCTTTGGAATATTCTTTTTTTTTTTGCATATTCTTTTTTATTTTTTTCCACTATCTCCAAGTATACATCCATACATATACCATAAATCATATCAAGATATACATACCCTGTTTTCCCCAAAACAAGACATCCCCTGATAATAAGCCCAATCGGGCTTTTGAGTGCATGGCAATAAGGCCAAGCACTTATTTCAGATTTCAAAAAAATATAAGACAGGGTCTTATTTTCAGGGAAACATGGTAGTTATACATTTCTATCTGATAACCCATAAACAAACATCATAATTTTGCACCTTTTACACTTTTATTGTCCGTCTGTTTTCCCCCTTATTTCATATTACTCCCCTCCCTCTATCTCCCTCTCTTCCCTCTACCTTCTTTCTCCTTCTCTCCCACTTTCCTACTTCCCTCGTCTCCCCTTCTCTCCTTCCTTCTCTACTTCCTCCTCCTCCCTCTTATCCTTCCCTGAGTAAATCTAATCCGAATCCATTTTATGGTTAATAGACAGGTAACTCATATCCCTAACTACATTTAATTATCGGTGCAACTCTTAGACTTATATTTTTTCTCTATCCATATTTATACATATATTATATTTTTCCCTAGATATATGTACTACTATCTTAATGCTGCCTCCTTAACTATCTAATTTTGTCACCTGGGTCTACCACCTTTAATTTTCTATTTTCCTCCAAGGCGGAAGAAATAGGTATTCAAGATATATGAAGAGAGATAAATCCTAAAAGAAATCAATACTCATTTTATTCAAATAAACATATGTCAAGAATAGATATGATATGGATGTCACTGGAGTTAAAGTAAAATGTGCAAATCAACCTCCATTGATAAATTCACTTTACTTTCTTTTTTTTCTCTTCTCTTCTCCTTTTCTTTTTCTTTTTACCTGTTGATTAAGATATAACTTCATTATACTATTTATTATTTTTATTCTACATGTACTGATTATTGCTTAATTTGTAGATTCTCATAGTTAATAGATTTCTGGTGATATATATATATATATATATATATATATATATATATATATATATATATATATATATATATATATATATATATATATATATATATATATATATATATATATATATATATATATATATATATATATATATATATATATATATATATATGAAATAAAGCTTAAGATTTAGAAAACTTAAAAAAACAAAAAAAAACTTTAAATAAGAAATTGACTATATTATATATTTAGAAGAAATATTGTGAACAGTATTATAAGCTATATTTTACTGATTTTTTTTTGTTGAGGCCCATATCCTTACTCAATGCTGATTACAAAATATACACTTCAATAATAGCAGAGAGACTAAAAAGGGTTTTAAATGAATTTATACATCCAGGCCAAAATGGCTTTTTGCCCAAGAGACAGATTAAAAACAATATGAGAATGATTTTAAACACTTTGGAGCACATCCCGGAAAACAAATGGTGTTCATTTTCTTAGATGCACAGAAAGCATTTGACAACGTAAACAGAGTATATTTATGCTGTTACAATTAAAATCTATGGACTTTGGTGAGAGATTTATTAACATGATAAAGGCAATATGCCATAAACAAATTGCAAAGGTGATGGTAAATGGAGATACGACAGAAAATTTTAATATAAAAAAAGGCACAAGACAAGGATGTCCTCTATCTCCTTTACTATTTATATTGACATTGGAAGTGTTAAACAGAAATACTAGACAAGATATAGAAATTAAAGGTATGGGAATAAAAAAGAAACAATATAAATTATAGGCATTTGCAGACGATTTGGTTTTTATCTTGGAAGACCCACAAGAAAATGGACTTAAATTAATTAGGAAAATAGAAGAATATGGTGAAGTTGCAGGACTGAAAATAAATAAAGAAAAAACCAAAATAATAGTCAAAAATGTTACAGATGCACAGAAAAAAGAACTAATGAGGAAAATACAGATGGTCAAGAAAATTAAATATTTAGGAATTCAACTAATGGCAAGATGTGTAACGATTAAGGAAGACACTTATTATAAATTGACACAACAAATTAAAACAGATTTGGAGAAGTGGAAAAATCTACAATTGTCATTGATGGGAAGAATAGCTAATATAAAAATGAATATATTGCCAAGATTACTATACTTATTTCAAACAATACCAATAAAACTGAAAAAAAATACTTTGAAGAATTAAATAAAACAATATTAAAATATATTTGACAAGGGAAAAAAGCAAGGATAAGTCTGAAAATGTTGCAAGACTCTAAAAATAGAGGTGGTTTTGGGCTACCAGATTGGGAATTGTATTACCAGGCCTCGATACTTATTTGGGTGAAGGAATGGATTGGCTTGAGGAACAAAAGACTATTGACCTTGGAGGGACACGATCTCGAACTAGGTTGGCATGCTTTTTTATGGTATGGAAAAAACAAAATACATAGCTACTTCCAAAGACACTACATTAGGAATGTATTATTATTAGTATGGGAAAAAATGAAAGAACAACATTATTTGAAAATACTGGCCTGGCTCTCCCCAATGGAGGCACTGATTTACCCAAATGTTATTGATATAGAGAATGTTATCAGATATAAAGATATTTTAAATGAAAAGGGGGAACTTAAAACTAAGCAGGAACTGAGTGACCAAGGGATTGAGATAACATGGTGGTCATATGTGCAGATACAATCTAGATATGAGAAGGATGTTAAAATGTATGATTTATATAGAGAATTAACAGAATTAGATCAGATATTAAGAGGGACAGATGAAAAATTAATAAAGAAAACATATAGCTACTTATTAAGTATTAAGATGGAAGATGAACAAGTAAAAGAGACAATGATAGTATGGGCTAAAAACTTTGGCTATCCGATTGAGTTAGATAAATGGCAGAAACTATGGGATAGAAATTATAAATTAACAATCTCTACTGCCTACAAAGAAAATCTTTACAAAATGTTTTATAGATGGCACTTTCCGCCTTCAAGGTTAGCAAAGATGTTCAAGGACAAATCTGTAAAATGTTGGAAATGCCAACCGGCACCTGGTTCGTACCATCATATGTGGTGGACATGCCAAAAAGTGAAAAAATATTGGACAAAAATACATACATAGCTGGGAAAAATGACAAAACAGCATATTGATTTGAAATCAGAGACATTTTTGTTGGGCATTTTACTGGAAAAATATAATAAAGTAAATGTATATTTGATTTTAAATGTACTGACTGCAGCTAGAATAGTATTTGCACAACAATGGAAAAGTGAATAGATCCCAACAGATGAAAAGGTGATTAAAAAAATACTAGAATGTGCAGAAATGGATAGGCTAACACTTATAATTAAGGAAAAGAAAGAAACTGAATATTTTTTGACTTGGGACTTATTTTATCAATGGTTAGCTGACAAAAACAGGAGCTAGAAACAAGGAAGTATATGGAAGGACCAGTGATATAAGGAAGGTATGTTAAATTGGTTAAACAAATATAATTGTTATTATGATTACTAATACTATTATAACTGATACTAATGTAATGAATACTGTTGCAAATACTTTAACTATTATTTCCTAAAATGATTTCTACCCAGACAACCAGTGGTGGGTTCCTACCGGTGCGGTCCACTCTATAGCACCGGTAGCAGCCCACTGGTGACATCACAGTACCGGTGCGGTCGGTTGTTGGTGCCTGGCACAAATTAAATTTTTAAAAAAATTTTCTTCTGTGCATGCCCAGAAGCCGAGCTTCTGGCACTGCGCATGCGCTGCCTTCCTACCCCACAGTGATGTTGTGCCTTGGCCGCGTCCGGCGCCGAGTCTGGAGGATCCGGAGGACGCGGAGCCGCTCATGGTGCAGCAGTACCAGCCTATGTGCCTGGCACCAGAGACGGCTGGTGATGAGGACTCGGTGCCAGAGCAGGACGATCTCCCAGGACCTTCTGCACCTGCGCAGCAGAGTTCTTCATCAGGAGATGAAGAACTCATGCTGAATGCCAGAGCACGCAGAGCAGCCAGAAGACAGGACTGGCTGAGTAAGCGTCGGTCCAATAGGAGGAAGCAGTGAGGGCTAATTGGGCCACGCCCTTCAGTGGCTATATTAGGCCATGGTAATTAGTGCTCATTGCTGAGAACAACAATTCACTGACCGCATCATATCCAGAGTTTCGTTTCTACGTCTGTTTGGGAATCTTATCACCAGCTTCTGCCAGCTTTATTCCGGGAAGCCAGCCAAGTTGTTCAGATAAGAATTAATGAGTCTTGCTTTGAACTTTTGTCTGTGTGCTATTTAACCCTCACGTAACCCAAAGAACCTTATTCCTGAAGACTTTCTGTTTGTGTTGTTTTGGACTTCTAAACCCTCTGAGTTTTACTAAGAAACTTTATTAGTAAAAGGAACCTTTTTGTTTGCCTCCCAACGACTGTGTGTGTGTGTTTCTGGGGGGTTGCGGTGCTGGGTCACAACAAGTGAGTCCAAGCAGGGGAGGATGGCTGAGGGAGTGCGTGAGACGCTGAAAGAATGGGCGGCAGGAGCTATCTCCATTCCCCTCTCTTCAGCAGTCCGAGAAACCACGAACGCGCGGTGATGATCCTAGGCATTTTCGCACGTTTGAGGCTTCTCGAGCTGCTGAGGGGAGGGGGAATGGGCGGCAGGACCTATCTCAGTTCCCCTCCCTTCAGCAGTCTGAGAAGCCACGCCCACCCAGTCACATGGCCAGCAAGCCATGCCCACCCGGTCACATGGCCAGCAAGCCACACCCACAAAATAAACCACGCCCACAGAGTGATAGTAAAAGAATTAGGAACCCGCCCCTGCAGACAACACACTGTTCAATTGAAATTTGAATTTTTGTATGTTATAAAATAAAATAAAACCTTATTATAAAAAAAGATGAATTGAGGAAGCTGGGTGTGTCAAACTTAACTTAATGGAAACAGAAGAATTAGCACAAAAGATTAAAGGAGCAAAACAAAATCACTTTGAAAATGCCAATAAACCAGGAAGATCACCTCACGGCTTGACTACTGTAACGCGCTCTACATGGGGCTACCCTCGAAGAGCATTCGGAGACTCCAGCTGGTACAGAATGCAGCTGTGCGTGCAGTAGTGGGTGTACCGAGATACACCCACGTAACACCTATCCTTCGCCAGCTGCATTGGCTACCAGTTAGCCTCCGGGTGCAATTTAAGGTGTTGGTCGTTACCTTTAAAGCCCTACATGGCTCAGGGCCAGGTTACCTGCGGGACCGCATCCTACCACATACCTCCCTAAGACCGGTTAGGTCCCACAGAGAGGGCCTCCTCCGGGTCCCGTCGGCCAAACAATGTCGATTGGCGGGGCCGCGGGGGAGGGCCTTCTCTGTGGGAGCCCCGTCCCTCTGGAACCATCTTCCACCAGAGATCCGAACTATCCCCACCTTACTGGCCTTCCGTAAAGCCCTAAAAACATGGCTCTTCCGGCAGATGGGGTGAATAGGATAAGCAAATTCCCCCTGAATGTTGTGTTTTATAATGTCTTCTTTTTAATTATTTTTTAATTTAAATTTATGATTACTGTTTTAAATTGTACGCTTCTCACTTATGCTGTACGCCGCCCTGAGTCCCATGGGATTGGGCGGCTTATAAGAGCGTTTAAATAAATAAATAAATAAATAAATAAGATGGTTAGCATATAAACTGAAAAAGAAAAAAGAGAAGTTAATACATAGTCTGTTAGATGAAAAGGGAACCCTTCACTATCAAAATGAAACTGAAAAGAAAATAATTAAGAACTATTATGAAAAATTATATAATCAAGAGAAAGTGGCAGAAGAAAAAATAAAATAATATTTGGAGAAAGCTGAACTACCCAAGGTACCTGAAATAGTGACAGTTATGTTAAATGAAAAGATAATGATGATGGAATTAACAAAGTCAATTAAGAGACAAAAAAAACAATAAAACACCAGGACCAGATGGATTACCGGCAGAAGTTTATAAATGCCTACAAGATACTTTAGCTATTCCAGTGTTGGAAGTTTACAATGAAGTATTGAGGCTAAAATTCCAAGTACGTGGAGGGAAGCAAATATAACTTTAATACCGAAAGAAGAACCAGAGAGTACACAGATAAAAAATTACAGACCAATATCACTATTAAATGCAGATTACAAGATATATGCTTCAATAATTGCAGAGAGATTAAAAATATTCTTGAATGAATTTATACATCCAGACCAGAATGGATTTTTACCGAAAAGGCAAATTAAAAATAATATAATGTCACCGGAAGTATGTGTGTGTTTTATAGGTGTCCCCCCATAAGAAGGCATGCCAACCAGTCTGCAAATCGAAACCCTCTAGGGTTAATATCCTTCTGATTTTAAGTATGATCCATTCCCTCATCCAATTGAGTGTAGCAGATTGGTGGTATAGCTCCCAGTTAGGGAGACCAAATCCTCCTCTCCTCCTATGGTCTTGAAGAAGTTTCAGTTTGATCCTCGCTTTTCTTTTGGCCCATATAAATTTATGAATCATTTTATTTAAATTTGAAAAAACTGTTTTATTCAATTTTATTGGGATTACCTGAAATAGGAATAAGATCTTGGGTAGGATGTTCATTTTAATTGTTGCAATTTTACCCATAAATGATAATTGAAGTTTTGACCATCCATCGAAGTCCTTACTGATTTTCTGTATTAGTTTTGTATAATTGTCCTCCTTTAATGAGCTACATCTCGCAGTGAGCCATATCCCAAGATATTTAACTATTTTAACTATTTTCATACCTAATAAATTTTCCAATTCAATATTTTGTTTTGGTGTCATGTTTTTAGTTATTATTTTTGTTTTTTCCTTATTAATTTTTAGGCCTGCGGCCTTTCCAAATTTTTCAATTTCATTGATTAGAATCGGGCCAGTCTCTAAAGGTTCTTCAACTATAAATGTCATATCATCAGTGAAGGCTTGAAGTTTGAATTCCTCCTTCCTGAGTTTTAGGCCTTTTATCTCTTGCATGCTTCTTACTTTCCTCAGTAGGCTTTCCAATGCTAGTATGAAAATTAATGGGGCTAACGGACATCCCTGACGTATTCCTTTTTTAATATCTATTTTCCCTGTTATATCATTATTTACTATTATTTTTGCTGTTTGATTACTATATATAGCTCTGATCAACCTTATAAATTTTTCACCAAATTTTATTTTTCTAATTGTATAATAAAAAATTGCCAGTAAAGGTTGTCGAACACTTTTTGGGCATCAACAAATATAAGCGCTAATTGTTTGTCTATGTGTATGTCGTAGTACTCTAGTGTATTGAGTATTATTCTAGTGTTGTTCCTTATCTGTCTGTGAGGTAAAAAACCGTTTTGATCTGAGTGGATAATCTGATTTAAAAATTTTTTGAATCATTCAGCCATTATTGATGCGAGTATTTTGTAATCCGTATTTAGTAATGAAATCGGTCTGTAATTTTGGATCTGTTGTTTATTCGAATCTTCCTTGGGTATCAGAGCAATATATGCTTCTTTCCAGGACTCGGATAATTCCCCTTTTTCCATTATTTCATTAAATAAGTCTAACATTACTAATTCTAGTAGATTTAGTAGATTTGTAGATTTTTGTATATTTCAAAGGGGATACCATCCAGACCTGGTGATTTATTATTCTTTTGTTTACCGATGGCAACTCTTAATTCCGTTAGAGTAATCTTATCATTTAGCATATTCCTGTCCTCCTCCAACACGATTGGCAAATTGCTTTCGTTGAGATATTCTTTAATTACTTCGTCTTTTGGGTCTTCCTGTTTGTAAAGATCGGTATAAAAAGTTTGAATTATATATTTTTCTCAGTGATTCTAGTGTGTATTTCCCCATTTTTGTCTTGTAGAATGTCAATTGTTCTATCTGCTTTTTCTTTTGCAAGTTTATAAGCAAGCCATCTTCCTGGTTTGTTGGCTGATTCAAAATAGTTTTGTTTTACTAATTTAAGTTTCCTGGCCAATTCCTCCTGCGTTATCAAGTTAATTTTATGCCTGGTTATATTTAAGTCCTCTAATGTTTTGGAATCTTTGGGGTCTTCTTGCAATGTTTTCTCTAATTTGTGTAATTTAATTGTTAATGTATTTAGTTTGTTGTTTCTCTCTTTATTATGTTTAGTCAAGTAAGCTACGGACAGCCCCCTTATGTATGCCTTCGTTGTATCCCATAGAGTTCTTAGGGATGTTTGTTCTTTAGTATTAATCCAAAAAAAGATGTCTAATTCTTTCTGCATCAATTTGATATAATTTTTTTCCTTTGTTATTGTTTGGTTTAACGTCCATCTTACTCTTATTTTACTATTTGGCTCTTTCCATTTTATCTATAGAGGATTATGGTTGACCCAGGCGTTTGGGAGAATTTCAGATTCAGCCAAATCATTTAAAAATTCCCCATTTGCCCAGGCCATGTCAATCCTCAACCATGATTTGTGTGGAAATGAAAAGAAGGTATACTGCCTGCTGCCTGGATTTTGATATCGCCAACTGTCTCTTAAATTAAATTCTGTTGCCAATTGATCAAATGATGCCGGTAGTAGTCTTCTTACTTTTTTCTTATTGGTACCTTTATAGTCCTTTTTCCTATCAACGACTGCGTTGAAGTCCCCTATTATCAATAATTTATCCCACTGTATTTCTAGTAATTTTTTATGTAAGCTGGAGAAAAAGGCTGATTGATTTATATTTGGGGCATATATAACTGCTATCGTTACAGATTTGCTTCCATTTTTTATTTGTATTAACTACCGTCCTCGTCTGAATATACTAGTTTTGAATTCAACCATGCTTTTGTGTATACTGCTATTCCTCGCTTCTTATCTGTAGATAATGCTGTGAATAATTTCCCTAACTTTGGGGATTCCAAAATCTGTTGTTGTTCTTTTTTGATGTGTGTTTCTTGTAGACAGATAATGTCTACATTTTGTTTTAATAATTTGTGGAATATTTTTTTCCTTTTTGTGGGTGAGTTTAGTCCATTTATGTTCAGGGATAGTAAATTTACTGTTTGTTCAATTGCTGGTTTCCCTTGGTTTTGCTCTCTTTGCCTCAGTCTGTGCTCTCGTTGTCACACCATCTCTGCCATAGTTAACTGCTATCGTCCTCACACTTTCTTCTTTTTGCAGTAAATTTTCTTCTGAACTTATCTCCTCCAAACTCTCCCTTTCCCTTTCCCCCTCTACCTTACTTTCATGTTCCTCTACTTCCTTAATATACTGCTCATAAAAGTCTTTGGCGTCTTCTATTGTGGTGATTTTATGTTTTTTATCCAATAAGGTTATTAGCATTCCTTCAGGTAATAGCCACCTGAAGGATATCCTATGTCTAATCAGTTTAGTGGATAAGAATTGATAGGGCCGCCTTTTTTCCCTTACACGTCTTGGTATTTGTCTAAGTATTAATATCTCTTTACCCTTGTGTGTAACTGTGTTTTCTTTTGATAAAGTTATAGATTTCATCTCTAACTATTCTTTTAGTAAATCTAATATGTACTTCTTTCGGTAGTCTGTTTTTTCAGGTTAGAAAGAACTTATTAGATACATGGTTAACAATAAGGAAGGATCATTATAGAAGTATTCCAAAATGGATATCACCAACTGAAGCAATTATATACCCGAACTTCTTAGATGTAAATAAAATTATAACATATCAACAACTCCTAGACGAACACAATGAGATGTTCTTGAAACAAGAACTCAAAGAAAAAGGAATAGACCTTGATTTGTGGCACTACCTACAGGTCAAATAGAAATACAACAAAGACAAAACAAAATATAGATTTCAAAAAAATGTGATTTAGATAGGATATTAATGGGCAATGACAAAAAATGATTTCTAAACTATATAATTTCCTACTCCAACATAATCTATTCGAAGAGGTGGTAAAAGGTTCAATGATCGCGTGGGCATAAAACTTTGGTTATCCAATTAATTTAAACGAATGGGAAAAAATTTGGATTATAAATTATAAATTAACACTGGTGATACCATACAAAGAAAACATATATAAAATGTTTTACCGGTGGCACCTTCCTCCAGCACGATTGGCAAAAATGTTCCCGAAACTTTCTCCAAAGTGCTGGAAATGCAAAGAAGGTATAGGAACATACTACCATCTATGGTGGACTTGCCCCAAGTTGAAGAACTTTTGGATTAAGATCAAAAACTGCCTTGAACAAATTACCTCATAAACGATTCCCTTAAAGCCGGACCTTTTCTTATTAGGTATTTTCAGAGAAAAAAATGACGAATGAAGATAGGTATATAATTCTACACATTACAACAGCCACAAGAATTATATACGCGCAAATCTGGAAACCAAACAAATCCCAACTACGTTAAATCTCGTTAATAAAGTATTTGAGTGCACAGAACTCAGTAGGATGTCATTGGAAATGCAAGATAAAGATGACTCTGAATTCTATAAAACTTGGGACAGGTGGTATAATTGGCTTAATCAAAACAAATATCAAAAACTGCTATAATTATATGTCATAAACTAAGACAGTATAAACAATAACAATTGTCTACTTTTCCGCATAGACCGGAACAAACTATGGGGATATATACAATTTTACAAGGTCTTAAAATATTAATCAAGTTGAACAAAAGAACCATTGTTGAAAAAGGAAAAATTGTTTTATTGTAATGATAATAGACTGAATATAATATAATAATAGAAAAGAATAAGGAAAATATTGGAAGATATAAGGAAGATAATGATGTAAACAATAACTATATAGAATAATCATGTTTTTGTATCACTAGGCTGTAAAAGGATAGTGTCAACGGGATGGTTGACATGTATGTTTAATGTTTTCTATTTTCAAAGACATTTGATACTTTATTTGTATATACATATGTTTATACATGTTTTTATGTTTGCTTGTATGTTTGTCAATTTTTTTAACATAATTAATAAAGATTTTTTTTAAAAAAATAAAAATAATATGAGAATTATCCTGAACACGCTGGAGTATTATGAAGTACATTCTGAAAAACAAATGGCATTGATATTTTTAGATGCACAGAAAGCATTTGATAATGTAAACTGGCAATTCATGTTACTACAATTAAAATATATGGATTTTGGGGAGAAAATTATTAACATGATAAAGGCAATATACTCTAAACAAACAGCAAAAGTGATGGTCAATGGGGACATGACAGAGAATGTTAACATAAGGAAAGGCACCAGGCAAGGATGCCCTCTGTCCCCTTTACTATTTATATTAACATTGGAAGTATTAAATATAAGTATTAGAAAACACCCAGAAATAAAAAGAATGGAAATTAAAACAGAAAAAATACAAATTACAGGCATTTGCAGATGTCCTGGTGTTCATTTTAGAAGAACCATTGGAAACTGGACCCAAGCTAATAAAAATGATAGCAGAATATGGTGAAGTGGTAGGACTGAAAATGAATAAAGAGAAAACTAAAATATTAGTCAAAAATGTTACAGAGAAACAAAAAAAAAGAGCTGGTGGAGAAGATAGTGAAGAAAGTTAAATATTTAGGAATTCAGTTAACAGCAAGATGTGCAACTATTAAAGAAGATAACTGTATGAAATTGTTACAACAAATTAAATTAGACTTGAAGAAATGGAAAAATTTGCAGATATCGATGATAAGAAGAATAGCTACAATAAAAATGAATATCTTGCCGAGACTATTATTCTTATTTCAAACAATTCCGATAAAACTAGAAAAAAATATTTGAAGAACTAAACAAAATGATATTGATATATTTGGCAAGGGAAAAAAGCAAGAATAAAATTGAAACTGCTACAAGATAAACATAACGGGGGCTTTGGGTTGCCAGATTGGGAGCTATATTTCCAGGCAGCTGCACTTGCCTGGGTGAATGAATAGGTAAATTCGAACATAAAATATTATTAAATTTGGAGGGGCATGATATCCAATTGGGGTGGTATGCTTTTTTATGGTATGGCAAAAATAAAATACATGGATACTTTCCAAGTCATTTTGTTAGAAATGCATTATTGTTAGTATGGGGAAAAGTTAAAGAAAGACATTATATCAGGGGTGAAATGCTCCCGGTTTGCTTTTACCTGTCTGTTGTTGGTGAGCTGATCGCGCAGGTAGTTCTTTTACCCTCTGCGCATGCACAGAACACTTTGTGCATGTGCAGAGGGTAAAAGAACTCAAATGGCAGTGTCCTGGCGGGTGGGCGGAGCGCCGCACTACCAGCGTGATCGGCTCACCGACGACAGACAGGTAAAAGCAAACTGGGAGCATTTCACCCCTGCAAATAGAAAATACCAGTTTGGCTCTCCACAATGGAGGCATTGATACATCCTAATGTGATTGATGTGGAAAAAATTGTAAGATATAAGGACACTTTGAATGACAAAGGGGAACTCAAATCTAAACAAGAACTGACCAATCAAGGGATTGATTTAGCATGGTGGCCATACAGTATATGCAAATACAAACAAGATATGAGCAAGACGGAAGAATGTATAACTTTCATACAGAACCAACAGAACAAAATCATATACTACAAGGACAGATAAAAAATTAATTAAAAATATATAATTATTTACTGAGTATTAAACTGGAAGAAGAACAAGTGAATGAAACAATGATAAGATAGGCTAAAAACTTTGGCTGCCCAATAGAATTAGATAAGTGGCAGAAACTGTGGGATAGAAATTGTAAGCTAACAATGTCAACGGCCTATAAGGAGAACTTATATAAAATGTTTTATAGGTGGCATCTACCACCAGCGAGATTAGCAAAGATGCATGAAAATTTATCAGCTAAATGTTGGAAGTGCAATCAGATACCAGGTTCATATTATTATATGTGGTGGACATGCTCAAAGGCGAAAAAATATTGGACTAAACTACATACTTGGCTAGAAAAAATGATAAAACAACATATAGATTTGAAACCAGAGATATTCTTGTTTGGTATATTACCAGAACAGTATGACAAAGGGAAAATATATTTAATTTTACATGTATTAACAGCAGCAAGAATGGTGTTTGCACAACAATGGAAAAATGAAGATATCCCCACAGATGAAAGTGTTATAAAAAATATTAGAATGTGCTGAGATGGACAGATTAACATTAAAAGAAAAGAAAAGAAAAGAAAGGAAAAGAAAGGAAAAGAAAAGGAAGAAACAGAATACTTTTTGTCATGGGACTTGTTTTATCAATGGTTAATTAATAGAATCAGAGATTAGAATCTAAAAAGATCTAAAAGATAATAAGAACTTTTGTATTGAAAACTTTGTAAGATAGATAAACTAATAATATTACTATTTTGCAATTATTACTGATATGTTTATTATTATGATTAATGTTTATCAATATGACATTTCTACTTAAAATTAATGGTGCCCAGATAACACGCTGTTCAGATAAATATGGAATTTTTATATGATATAAAAAATGTATTAATAAAACATATATTTTAAAAAACTTGTAAAAAAAAGAGAAAGCTGGGTGTGTTACTAAATAAATTCATAAAAACTTTTAAAAAAGAATTTAATCCAATGATAAACAGAAGGAATAACAGCAATATGTTTTTTTCTTAGATTCCAACTAGTATTGTTCAGGAAAGTGCAGGAGTTTCTAGAGTGCCAGACTTCACTGCAATGTATGGAGAAATAGGTGTCCCAGCATATGTCCTGTGCTTTATTTAGAAGTACTCAGCTTGGGTCCTACCAGTACTGTATTTCATTGCACTTCTTTAAGATGATAAGCTTTCTGTATCCTTTTCCAAATTTACTGATCATTTACATATTCAAAATGCTAAAAGGAAGATATCTTTCTCATCTCTAGAAACTCTCAGTTTAAAAAAATGTTAGCACTTCTCCAACATGAGAAAGTAAGGGCTTGTTTTTCAGTACCCAGAACAACTGTTTTTTCTTGCTCTTTATTTTAACCATAAAATCACATACACTTGAACAAAAACCTCACCAAAAACATTGATCATTGTGATGTTACAGCAAGGTCATAGGAACAATGTTCAAAGTGGTCCCCAGCCACCTGTACTGTTAGCTCAACTTAACTGTGATCAGAACATATTTTTTATTTAGTGATATGTTGCTTAAAGGTCAAATTCCTTAGTTCTCAGGAGCAAAGAAATCCATTATATGCTATATAGCAGTGATGGCGAACCTATGGCACGGGTGCCACAGGTGGCACGCGGAGCCATATCTGCCGGCACGCAAGCCGTTGCCTAGCTCAGCTCCAGGACGCATGTGCGCGCTGGCCAGCTGATTTTTGGCTCGCACGGAAGCTCTGGGAGAGTGTTTTCGGCTTCTGGAGGGCCTCCGGGGGTATGAGGGAGGGTGCTTTTGCCCTCCCCAGGCTCCAGGGAAGCCTCTCGAGCCTGGGGAGGGCAAAAAATGGGCCTACCGGGCCCACCAGAAGTTGGGAAATGGGCCATTTCCAGCCTCCATAGGGCCTCCGGGGTGTGTGTGGGAGGCCATTTTCGCCCTCCCCAGGCATTGAATTATGGGTATGGGCACTCGCACATGTGCGATAGCACCCATGCACGCACTTTTGGCACCCGAGGGAAAAAAGGTTCGCCATCACTGCTATATAGGTAGTTAGAAAAGGGCCCAGAAGGGAAGAGGAGGAGACAATGTATTTGTATGGAAAACAAAGGAAGTTCTATATTTCAGTATTAAAACAAAGGATAAAATTATATTCCTGACAGCACTTACTTGAGAGACAAGTAATTTCAAGAGTAACAATTATTTAATAATTTTATTACTGAAAATTTAAATATTGCTGAATATATGCCAAAGATTACTAAAAATGTAAAGATACAGATGTCTATTTCAAATTAAGCACTGTTAATTCTGGTGAGATCTACTTGCCAGTAATGAAGTAAAGGATACATTTTGTTTGCACTGTTCTAGAGTAGGCTTCATAGCAGACCATGCCCACCCCCACTCCGCAAGTGGGAAAAAGTTCACGAAACATCACGTGATGGCAACGTGACATGTTTGACACCTGTGATATACAGTGAAATGTGGGCTGCGATCCTGTGCATATTTACTGCATGTGGAAGTAAATTCCATAGAGTATAACAGGGTATGTGTTAGGTATGGTTTATGTTTTCTTTTTATTGTGTTCAAGCATCACATTTTGTTGAAAAGCAGTCAACAAAATTTCATCCATTAATCATACATTTTTGCATATATTTGTGACAAGCATAAATAATTGTTGCTAGTGATGGACTGAGTTGCTCAATCTTCTAAAGTTTTGGCTTTGCTTTTTGCCTCTTGGGCGAGATTCTAGTTCTGGTTTAATAAAGAAGACTTTTTTCAACTAGTTATGATGCAGATCTTGGGTAATTGAACTGGATGGTAATTTCAACAACTGATTTTTATGCTTTCAAATAATGTTAAGCAAGATGGGATTCAGTGGATCTCATTGTAAAAATAAGATTTTATTCTCATTATCCCTTTTTCTATATTTTTGGCAATGCTTTATATTAAAGTTAGTAAGCCCATCATTAGTAATATTTTGTCTGTTAACAATTACATGTTAATTAAGTAGAAATTATGGAAAGAATGCCTGATATCAAAGATGCTATACCAGTGATGGTGAACCTTTTCAGCACCGAGTGCTGAAAAGGTCACGTGGAAACGTTGCACGCACGTTAATCGGGGCCGTGCTCTAGAAAAGCCGAACTTCCAGGTTCTAGTGCGCATGTGCGCCCGATGATCAACTGGCTGGCGCGCATGCACAGGCTGGTTTTCGGCACCGCCGCATTCGTGAAGGGATCGCACTCTGGAAAAGCTGAACTTCCAGGTTCTGGCGCGCATGCACGCCCAACAATCAGCTTGCCAGTGCACATGCATGCAACGGTTTTCAGCACTATCGCATGCGCAAAGGACAGCTGATCATCGCACGCAGGGGTGGGTTGCTCTCTTACCTCACTACCGGAGCTCTGCGCGCGTATCGCCACTTTTGGTGTGCACGTGCGCTCACTATGCACGTGTGCACCCTCGCTACACGCACACACCCCTCACACGATTTTGCTTCTGCACATGCGCGGAAGCAAAATCTCACCGAAATTGCACGCACGCGGAAGCAAAAAAGCCCAAAAATACAGCAGCCACGCTCAAATATCGCCATCTGCTGGCCGCTACCGGTACTGTAGAGTGGGCCGCACCGGTAGGAACCCACCACTGATCGCACGTGCATGTGCACCAGAAACCTGGAAGACAAACAGACAAGACTGCTTGTGCCTGGTGACATGGCTTCATGTGCCATTTTGAGCATGCATGCCATAGGTTTGCCATCACTGTGGTATACTATACCATCAATAACTAGAATTAGTATTTACAGATACTTTGAACTGGTCACTGATAAACTGTCTACATTATGGTTTTAATGAAATTGTTTTAAAGCAACCTATGCCCTTAGTTGTAGCAAAATGATTTTTAAAAGTTGCAAATTGCAGAAGTAGTAAGTGGAATAGTATAACTGTATATACATAGAATTATTGAATCAATAGACATTTCTCCTTAAAATAACATGAATGGAAATGACATTCAAATTATTTGGCAAGATATTTTAATTTAAATTTTTTTTAAAGAAATATTTTATTGCATTGCCATTTTGTGGCACTCATACTGTAAACTTGTTTACAGCTCTGATATTCTCTGGCAGTTTCCAGCCTGCCTTGCTTCTGAGCCTAGACTGGGAAGTAAAAAGACACCCCTGAAAATACCTCCATACTTATTCCCATCCCCCAAATAGAGGTGTCTATGAAATCAGCCATCACGAGTCCAGATCTCAGAGGAGACTTTATTTTCATATAACTTTAAAGAAAGAAACTAATTATTTCTGATCAATAGAAATGACTTAGAATCCTTATTATGAAGCCCATAAAATGAAGCAAAGGGAAGTGAATAACTATTCTGATAACAATATGCAGTGCATCTGTGTTATATTATACGTAACATTACCAGCCATGTTACTCAACATAAATTTCTCACACATTTGTTAGTAGAGAAATCATATTTTAATCTAACAAATGTTTCCCAATCATCTCTTCCTTTGCAAAATACAGTAGGAATATTTGAAATATAATGGAGATCACAATTATTATCTGTAAAAACAGAAGCAAACCCCTTCATTTAATCATGAAAAGTAGGATTTCAAATATGCTTAGATTCCATTCTTCTTAGACTGAATTATCCTTTTACAATAAAATTCTGGCAATAAAAATCAGGTGGCCTGTCCTTTCTTTCACCCCTTTTAGTATGGATTTTTCTTTCTCCATTAACTATTGCTACATTTATCCAGGTTGCTGTCCAAGACACCTGTGTAGATAAGTCAGAGATTTTCTTTAGAATATTTCTAAGGGCTTGACAAATTATGCTCTGCAACATTACAATAACAATGAGGCAATCTGTGGCTCACCTACCATCCAATTCCAGAGCCATGGGAAGCAACTCCAAAAAGCTTTGCACACCCCTGAAGTGGCACCAGGGAACTAGAATGGGCTGTGATAGCTTTGGGCAAGTGGAGAAAGAAGCTGATGAAGCTTTTAGAGAAAGGAAACAAAGAAGTCTCAAACCCAAATAAAAAATTCTAGATACATTGGCTCGTGCTTTAAGAATTTTTGGTTATGCTCAGAATGAAAGTCCCATGCATGTTAGAACAATGCAATCCTATGTTATGATACTTTGTAAAACAAAGTAATGTTAATTTGAAAAATATTTGACAAGTCCTGAAGACAAGTCCTGAAGACTATGCCGCCCTGAGTCCTTCGGGAGTTGGGCGGCATATAAGAATAACAAAATAAAAATAAGACATTAATATAAGTAAAAGTCAAAGTGCTAAAATGGATTAAAGCCAAACGATTTCAGTATCTCTAAATATTTTTTAGAAATTCAGTGAAAAGCAGTGGAAAGTCCTTTAAGGTGTTGACTAACTATGAGTTAGTGTGTCCCATAAAGAGGCCATAACTTTCTTCCATTTTTTCATAGAAGCTTTAAAAAATGGGGATGCTTCAATTAGAAGTAGTAGAGGTTGCAACTTTGCATTTCTGTGAATAGTTAATAGCTTAATTATAATTCTACTCTAGAATTATTATTTATTTTAGGATATTTTCCCTATCATTCAACTGAAACCTACTTTTCTACGTTGTGAATTGTTTTGAGAAATTCTTCCTTAAAATCCACACTTTAAATTTCATTAATGGTTATATGAATAATATCTAGTCCCAGTTCCTAGAATTGTGTCTTGAAAACAAATGTGTCATAAGCATTGTGTCTGTATTCCCACCCCCTAGATTTCTGTCCTATTTGACGTCTTACATTTAAAAAAAAAATCTTCTGCTTGAGAGTGTGAGCAAATGCCTGGGGGTGGGGAAAAGGGTAAGCAGTAAGAACAGGAAGCCAACTTTTGGGCTGCTTCAGCTCATTTTACAGCCCTTCTTGGAGTAAATGAGCTTATTGCTGTGATTCTTGCCCTCATTTCTACTAGGCTCCTCTAATGCATTCTACAACTGGTCCGGAATGCAACATCCTGTTTGTTGGCAGATGTTCAATGCTATAACTTTACCCCATCATTGCTATAATTTTATCCCTCTTGCACTTTGTCAATTCATTTCCAAGTGCAATTCAAAGTGCTGATTTCAAAATGTGGATGAACTATGAAAAATGCACTAATAATTAGAACCTTGGACAATGCATAATGGTTCTTCAGCCATTTAGTATTTTGTGTATAAATAAATTGCAAACCTCACAGTCATAAAGTCTAGTTAACTCCTTGAACCCTTTGTTTTTACCTTCCTACTCTGACTTTTTCACAACTTTGCTTGAGGAAGAGTGCTGCAAATTTGAAAACATATCTGTCAGGGTTCCAAATAGCATCGAAAATTAAATCAGAGTCCGAGGCAAAGTATTCCTCAAAGTTCCAATTTATTAGCAGAGCCATGTTGGCACATCTGGGAGAAACCTGAAACTGAAGTCCCCACGGTTTCTCCACCCAGTTGAAAGTTCCCACTTGTCCCCACACCCCCAAGTCCATCACGTTGACCAATCTTCAACCGCCACCCTGGCAGGAATCCACCCATCTCCTTGCGTGCAGGTGCAGGAGTGCAAAGACAAAGGATGGCCTTGACTATATAGAAAGAATTTGTTATGGCTACATACAGACAGCCCTCATGCAATTCCCCCTCCCAAATTCCCACAGTAAAGAATACACATTAAAATACTATAAAGTGTGACAGGCCAAAGATCCCAACTAAAATGGCTTCGGCCTGACAGGCGGCCTCCCCTCAGGAAAAGACCGTGTCCTACAAGAAAAGAAAGAGAATAACATAGTGGGTTAATACAGCATCCTTAATCACCCCTCTCCCCCCTGGGGCACCCTTTGGTTTGTCTGGGTATTTGTCATGGAATTGTTTAACTAGCTTGTCGGCTTTTACATTCCAACTTTTCACCCAAGTAGCTTCTGACAAAGGATACCCCTTCCAATGGATCAGATATTGTAATTGACCCCTAAACATTCTGGAGTCTAGAATTTTCTTCACCTCATAGTGTCTCTCTCCTTGTATTGCTACAGGGGGAGGTGGTGGTTAGGTTTGTGGTCTTATATTTGACCCAATCATATTGGAACACTGCTATCATGTCACTCCTAATCCTTCTTTTCATTAAACTAGACATATCCAATTCCAGCAAATGTTCTTTATATGTTTTAGCCTCCAGCCTTCTTACTTTAGTAAAAGTTCT
Source organism: Diadophis punctatus similis (assembly GCA_023053685.1). Lineage (NCBI taxonomy): Eukaryota > Metazoa > Chordata > Lepidosauria > Squamata > Dipsadidae > Diadophis > Diadophis punctatus. Next base: position 11,984,225 of record JALIGW010000008.1, read on the forward strand.
TTTCACTTCAATCAATTGGAGTCAAGAATCTGCTTTCTTAAATGATTATTTTGGGGCAGGTCTGACATTAGGCAGAATCTGCAATTTTGGTCAACTCAGAGAGGATATTACCTCTACCATGGGACACGTGCATACCAGTGGTGAAATCTAAAAAATTTTCCCTACCAGTTCTGTGGGCATGGCTTGGTGGGCGTGGCTTGTTGGTCATGTGACTGGGTGGGAATGGCTTGTTGGTCATGTGATCATGTGGGCACAGCTTGGTGGTCATGTGACCGCGTGGGCGTGGCATTAAAAACCAACTATCACACTTTACACAAAAATAACACAAAAGCTACACAACTGACTCACACACAATGCAGAAGCATCTGGACGTCACACAAAATGGCTCCTGCAACAAGCAGGAAACTCACAGAGTCACAGAGAGCTCAAAAACCAACTATCACACTTTACACAAAATAACACAAAAGCTACACAACTGACTCACACACAATGCAGGAGCAGCTGGACTTCACACAAAATGGCCCCTGCAACAAGCAGGAACCTCACAGAGTCACAGAGAGCTCAAAAAACAACTATCACATTTTACACAAAAATAACACAAAAGCTACACAACTGCCTTCTACACAACTGATTCACACACAATGCAGAAGCAGCTGGACTTCAAACAAAATGGCCCCTGCAACAAGCAGGAACCTCACAGAGTCACAGTTCTGGTCGAATGGGTAGTAAAAAAAATGCTTTAAAAAGTTTTTTAAAAGGTTCATCAGCTGTGCCGATCATTGGAACCTTTTTTTTTTTACTTTTTAAAAGCATTTGTTACTACCGGTTCTGTGAACCAGAAGCATTTGTTACTACCGGTTCAGGGGAACTGGCCCGAACTGGTAGTATTTCATCCCTGGTGCATACAGTGTTGACTCAAGGGAGCAACCAGGAAGAAATTGAAACCTGGGGACAGGTGTCTATGAGGTCTCCTCCATGAGGGATGGATGTGTCTGAGTGACTGGAGGAAGATGACCCACTGAAATCCCAATGGTTTCTAGGAGTTGGAAGAAAAGAGTGGGAAGAGAAACCCCAGGGGGTGACATTCACCTGCAGGGGAGGGACAACCACCGATGTGGAAAGCAAGCCAAGCTGGAAGGGTTGGAGGAAGAAGGCAATAAGGAGTGTGGAGAAAGCGACCAGGATGATGGAACAGACCATAAATTTCATGCAGGGAGTCTTCATGAGCCTCAAAGTGTGCAAAACCCTGACTTGAATGAAGCAACCTGATGCACATCCACCTCCCACCACAGCTGGCTATGGAACATCAATCCCTGCTGCAACAGCCAGCACCTCAGCCAGCCCAATGGTGGCTGCCACCAGCATCCCAGTGAGGGGCCAGCCCTGGGGGGAAGGAGAGCCTGGAAGATATTCCCCCAGGTTTGAAGTTTAATGGAGACCCCCAGTAATTAGGATTAGACCTGGTCCAGGTCTGGATCTACATGATTGAGCATGGCCTGGAAATACCCACTGAAGGAGTTAAGGTGAGATGTGTTATCATGGCCCTGGAAGGGCCAGCTGCCCAGTGGATGGTGACTCTCCACAATGACAATGTACCGGAACTGAGAAATCTCAACCACTTCATGGCCATCCTCTGCAAGTGGTTCGAAGATCCCTTGGCTGATTTCAAGGCAAGGGACCACATCAAAACCATCCTGCAAGGAAGGAGGGGGGTGGCCAAATACACTCAAGAATTTTGTGAGCTGGCATGCAGACTAACCAGCTAGCCACAAGACATCCTCATCAACTGCTTCAAGGATGGGCTGAGTGATAAAATCTATAACACCTGTGTTTCCAGGGGTGCCCCCCTCCATGGATGGCAGAGGAAGTGGAAATCGACCTGGCCTGGAACAAACACCAATTGGGACACAGGTAGTGAAAGCCCCTCTTTGAGAAGCAGGACACTCCAAAATCACTGGTGAGCACCCAAGGCCTATAGCAGTGCTCTGCTGCTTGCTTCAAGTGTGAAAGGGAGGGGCACTGCACAGCTGAGTGGAGAGCCAGCTGCCTGGTGAAAAAACCAAATCCTGAACTCACAAAGAAACCTACCAAGCCACTTTTGTGGACCTGGAAAATGCCGCAGCACCCAAGGGTGGTGATGGAACTACGACCAGGCTATCTCCGGGACCGCATTCTGCCTCATTCTTCCCTTCGACCGGTCAGGTCCCACAGAGTGGGTCTCCTCCAGGTCCCGTCAGCCAAACAGTGCTGACTGGTGGGGCCTAGGGGGAGGGCCTTCTCTGTAGGGGCCCCTGCTCTCTGGAACCAACTTCCCCCAGAGATCCGAATTATCCCCACCTTGCTGGCCTTCTGAAAAGCCATTAAGACATGGCTCTTCCTGCAGGCAGGGTGAGTTTGAGACGTCTCCCCCATGTATGTATGTTGTTTATATGTTTTTAAATTGTTTTTTAAAATTGCCTTTTTAATGATTTGTTTGGAGTTTTTATAAAATGTTGTACGCCGCCCTGAGTCCTGAGGGAGTAGGGCGGCATAGAAAAACTGCCAAATAAATAAATAAATAAATAAACAAGGCAAAGGGCCCTGGGGAAACTGATACCAACTCTGATGTTGACCCCTGGTTAAGTGACCCCATCACCTCAGTGACTATCCCCATAGAACTAGTGGTCCAATCCTTGGGACTCAAGGCAAGCTTGCTGGCCCTCCTGGACTCAGGTTGCACCAGATGGCTGGTCAATCCTACTTAAGAAGCTAGAGATCAGACTCAATCCGTTTAAGGTGCCAGTGGCCTTCTGTCAGCTGGATGGCCCTGTAGCTGGGTGGGTGGGATCCCAACAATGTTAATCACCGAACCAGTGGAGTGTTGAATGGGGCACATACTGAGATTCTAAGTTTTATAATGGCCGTGGCATGGAGAGACCACTGGTGCTGGGATAGCGTGGCTGCTGAAATGGAGCCCTTATGTGAACTGGAGGAGGGAGCTGTTAAAAATATGATGGATCAACCCAGGGAAAACTGAGAGGGAGACCAGGGGGCCCAGGATCCCAGCTGCATCCCAGGAACAGAAGGAGACAAGCCCTCAAATCCCCAAAGAATATGAAGACCTGCAGGATGTATTTAGTGATTGAACACAATCCCGCCCACTGGCCCACTGACTGTTCCGTAAAAGTCCTGCCTGAGGCCAGATTAGCCAAACCCAAGCTATACTCAATGACCTCTAGGGAGTTGGGCAATCTATGGACCATCATTGACAAAAATCTAGAATGAGGTTCATTCAACAGTACTGTCCCTGGGTAGCTGCCCAATTATGTTCTGAGAAAGGAAAGATGGGTCCCTTCATCTGTGTATGTACTATAGAGGGTTAAATGCTGTCTGTGTAGAAAATGTTTATACCCTGCCCCTAATGAAAACATGCTGGTCCATCTGGCAAAGGAAAAAATCTTCACAAAGCTAGACCTGGTAAAAGCATATTACCAAGTTAGGATCAAAGAGGGAGATGAGTGGAAGACCACTTTCAACTTCCCCTTAGGATGTTTCCAGTTCAAAGTCATCTGGTTTGGACTGCAAGGAGCCCCTGCGATCTTCATACAGTTGATAAATGAGGTTCTGCATGAACATTTATACAAAGGTTGCTGGCATACTTAGATGACGTTTTAATTTATATTGAGACTATGACAGAACATGTCAATCTGGTGAGTGTCGTACTACTCCCTGGTGCCTTGCTAGTGTCATGCCATGAAAGGGGATGGAAGGCAGAAGGCATTAGGGCAATCCACACCTGTAGAAGACTAGAGTGAAGAAGACTAGAACTGTTTGTACTGGTTACACTGAGTATCTTCAAGATCGCTTGCCCTGGATGTGAAATTCCAGCAACCTAAACAACCCAAAGTTTCCCACAACAATCCCACCCAGATTGGATGGCAATGGACTGGACACTGGGGGTGGGATGGGGAAGATGTGTTTGGCTCTTTGAGTGGCAACCTCAGATTCTGCCTCACCTTCCTGCAACCAACATCTTTGGTAAAAGTTATTTTCACTTCAATCACGGTCAGCCACAGTTAGTAGAACGGGAGAGGCGAGCAAATCAGCTTGGCTGTGGGGTGGAGTGAGCGAGCCAGAAGGGGAGATATCTAGGACCGGATAGCATTGGGGTCGGTCCGAACTGGCAGCAGCCCACCACTGGCAAGGACAGTGGAGCGTAGGCAAGCCCAGGGTTGCCCACTCCTCCTCACAAGGAACACCTGGAGTGGAGTAACTTAAAGAGAAGCCGTGGAGAGTTAATCTTTGTCAGGAACAACTGTTTATTTGGTTTACACTCCCCCAGCTTCAACTCGTACCTGTTGTTGTTTGCCTTGCCTTATTTGGAAGATTGGTCTTCATCTTTTGTTTGGACCTATCCCTTCTCTTGTGGACTGCGTTTAGCCTTTTCTTCACTGTGCCTTGGGAACTGCAACTTGCCTGGAATTTGTTGTCCTCTTGCCCTGAGGACTGTCTTATGCCTGGATTCTGCCTTGTGGATTGGACTTGGAACCTTGGACCTTGCCCTGTGAGCATGCTTCTATTCTGTGGGCTTTCTTTGTATTATTGGGGCTGTGTTTGGGAGACTGAAGGAACCTGGGTAGCATGGGGGTGGAGCCTTACTGGTTGTTGGAGGGCCGTTGGCTGGAACATTTGTTGAGAGAAATAAAGAACTCTCTAGATGCCTGCCCTGCCTTGACCACCTGGGTCATAACAGTATCTCTGAAAGTCAGGATAAGCTACCTTCTATGGATCAGTTAGCTTTGTTTTCTTAATACCCCATTGCATTGAAACCAATGGTTTAAATTGGAAAGTTGTTTTCTTATTGGGAAAAGTGTGGTGCTAAACAGGTACTTCCATATCACAGATTCAGTTCTTCAATCTGAGCAAACACTTGAAGCTGAACTTAATATTCTTTATTTCTGCCAATGTCAAAATATGGAAAATAGACAGGAACACTTTGGACTAATCAGTGTTTCCTTCCAGCTGCTCAGAAAGGGAACAAAGGGAAAAAAATCATTCAGTTTGTGAGTTATTGCAAGCTTCTGCAATACCCAAAGAAACAAAAATAACCTTCTCTTCAATGTTAAAATAAAATAAAATGAATCATTAATTTCCCTTCAAATACTCGTGGGGTTGATCTGCTCACTTGCAAAATAATATCTGAGTAGTTGGTCTAAATATGTAGCTACTCTAGCACCATGCCATCATTCTCCTGTTGAGTTCAAAAGCCTCTTCCTAACTAACAATTTAGCAAGTAGATATTTTCTCTGTATCTATAACCCTGAATTATCCTAGGGAGAGCTAGGATAAGAGTTCAAATAATACATATGTGAAGCACTAGAAATAGGAACCTGAAAGCTGCCAATCAGGGGTTGGGGGTAAAGTGAGAATGACAACACTAAAAGAACAAAAAGTTCTAAGCCCCCCTCCAACCTAAAGGAAAAATAAAGAAATTGCTAGCACTGCTCCTGCATGAATAGGGCAACCTCTTGCTAAAGATCTATTTACATGCCAAAACAATCTAAATCAATCCCATGTACCTTTTCAAATACTTCTGACATTTATCTAGTCATAAACAATAAATAAATGGTGTGCCTGAGTGGTTTCTATAAAGGGGATCTGTGGCGTTGTCAATCCGCCTTCCCCCTTTAAGGACCTGTGTACAGAATACTATATCAGTTGAAATCTGAAAGCATGGAGGCAGTGGTTTCCATTAATAGAAAGCAGACAATGTTTTAAATGATTTATATTTACTTTCTTATTTTTTTGATGCTCCCTAATTGAAAATATATTTCAGCTGTCTCAAACAGAGAATAGCATGAGATCCTAACTAAATAATTGTGGAAAATCCCAATATTATAATGAACATTGGATATCTTGATGGGTTTCCTCACAGTTTGGGTTATTATAACATTTGTTTGTTTGTTTCATTTGTATCCAGCTGCATTCTCATTGGATAACATAAATATACAAAGTAAACATCTTTTTGAACCCTATCATTATCATGCAAGTTATTTGTTAAGAGAGCTACTAAAGATTCCAAACATTCTTGCAAATAAGCTATGTTTTTCTAATAGTAGGTTGAGTCCTACCATCATTATTTGAACATGCTTCTGTACTATAATTTGCTAAGATATTAACTGAACTCTGTTCATATAAATATGACATAAAAAGAAGTGGGATGAAAAGGAAGCTGCACATTTGGGAGTAAGTTTCACAAAGTAAGCATTGTTTACAAATTGAAAAGAAGGAAAAAACACTCCCATTTTTGAACCTCTTAATTTTGATCTAGAAGGATGTAATTAAGCATTTGTTCATTTAGTGATTTGAAGAGGAGTAAAAAAAGGCTTGTTTGAACAGCCATGTGGTGCATACAAATAAAAAGAAGAAAAAGGGGTGATTAAAGAGGCACATCACAACATGGTGGAAAGCAATCTAAGAACTTAAACAAGGAAATAGATGCAGCAGGAAATCTTAAGAAAATAGTTTATTTTAGCACTTGGTGTCAGGCTTCAGTGAAAGAGTGAAATGGGATACTAATAAGTTCCAGCACAAGGAAACTAGGGGATTACTAAACTACTGCTTTACTCAAGAAAACAAAAAAGGAAGGGGTGAATTTAGATGACATGGGGGGCAGACATAAAAGCAAAATACTCGGTCACCAGAGGTAAATACAAAGTCACTTGATTTATTGGATTTCACAAGCTAAGGTGGGGCTGGGGCGAGGAAAGAGACAGCATATAATCTGTCATGGCTATTAAAACAGATCAGAATTCACAGTCCTGCTGAGCATACCTTAGCTAAATCTTGGCATTCCTTCTAAAAGGATATTAACACTTAGAAGATTTGACAAAAAAATGAACAATACAATTTAGGTTTGTGGGGATACATAGACCATATTAATTCAACTGTCAGGAAATCTGTATTGTAATGCAAGATTGGCTTTGTAGCAGGGGCAGCTGTCTGGGTTGCATTTCATATTATACAGGGTAAAGCCAGTAGAAATATCTCTGACTAGAGTATTGGGAATTGAGGAAACAGACACACAATTATATGTAGATAGTGTACCTTTTCCCTCCATGCTCTCTTTTTCCCTTTGAGAAGTCATGATTTCTCAAAGAAGGATGCCTAGAAAACTTTATAAAATGCCTCTCCAGATATTCTTATGAATGTGCTGATGGTAGGCATGCATTATAAACCCTGCATAATATTAAAAGATAAAGACACTCCAAAGCCATATTGAGCACTGAGGATTACAGAATAAAAGAGCTGGAAGAGACCTTGAGATCTTCTAGTATAAGATCTCAAGCAGATCTTTTCTAGACAAGTGGCTGTCCAGTTTCTTTTCCAGCCTCCAGTGATGGAGCACCCACAATGTCTGAAGGCAAGCTGTCCCACTGGTTAATTGTTCTCACTTTAGGAAGTTTCTCCTTAGTTCTAAGTTGCTTCTCTCCTTGCTTAGTTTCCTTACAATGTTTTTTGTCTTGCCTTCTGGAAAGAGAAGGTTGGTTTCCTCTTCTCTGTGGGAGCCCCTCAAATATTGGACTGCCACTATCATGTCACGCCTAATATTCCTTTTCACTAGACTAGACAAACCCAATTCCTGCAATCGTTCTTCATATGTTTTAGTCTCCAGGCCCTTAATCATTTTAGTTGTTCTTCTCTGCACTCTTTCTAAAGTCTCAACATCTTTTTTATATGTGGTGACCAAAACTTGATGCAGTATTCCAGATGTGGTCTTACTAAGATTTTAGTACTAATTCTTGTGGTACTAATACTTCACGAGATCTTGACTCTATTCTTCTGTTTATGCAACCAAGGATTGCATTAGCATTTTTGGTTGCTGTCACACACTGTTGATTCATATTTAAGTGATTGTCCACTAGGACTTCAAGGTCCCTCTCACAATTACTGCTTTTCAGGCAGGTTTCACCTAATCTGTATTTATACATTTGGTTTTTCTTGTCTAAGTGTAAAACCTTTACTTTTCTATACATTAACTCTCATTTTGTTGGATAGTGCCCAGAGTTCAAGTCTGTCAAGATTCATCTGAGCATTTGGAGTTTTTGCTATTTCGCGAAATAGCGAAGGAGGAGGAGAAGAAGGAGTTTCCATCAGTAATTTTTTAAAAGATATGTAACAATTGCAAAAATAAGGTCCAAGATTTCCAAGCAAATTATGGCCAGAGGAATACATATAGTTGATTTTCAGGTATTTATTGTAGTTATTAGTAACTTCTATAATTGAAGTGTCTGCAGCTTGTCTGACTATACATTTTCTATCTCAATATATAAATTTCCTCAGGCATATTTAGTTTTTTTAAAAAAAGCAATGCAAACAAATAAGTGACAGTAGCTGAGCTGGAAGAATTTGAGTTTAGACATGCAGAAAAAGGTCCTTGGCATTGTGCCAATCCATGTTGAATTTAGTTTGATTTTTAAGTTTTTGTTCATGCCTAGAGCCAGGGAGAGGAATCTTTTAAGTACACCTCAATAAATACGTCTCATTGATATTTTTAGCAGATGTTCTTAAACATGATTTCAATTTCAATTTCCAATTAGAAACTATAAGCCCTTCTTTATGTTTTACATGCAAAATAAGTAAGCAATTGGTGAACATTGGTACACCTGGCTTGCTAGAAATAGCTCGGTGCAAATACAAAAACTCTGAATACCCTAAAATGCATCATCTGATTGGCTCATTTTAGTTATTACATTTAATAAGTAATTAAGGTCAGGTTTTATTAGTAATGAATACAAAAAAACTTTTAAAAAAACCTTTGACCATAAGAGGGAGCTAAAGAACAGAAGATGAAGCAACATACAAGGCATAGAAGGCATTTAAGACAGACAGAAATTGCAAAAATTAGTTTAGAGGAGTAGTTAAACAAAACAATTCACTTTATAGATCAACTATATTCCAAAGATTTCACAAAAGGGAAGCAAGATGAACAAATTACTCAAGTAATTGGGGGGGGGGGATTAGTAATCCAGAGAGAAAACCAAGAGCACAAAGTTATCAAATCACTGTGACTATCACACAAATATTTGACAATGAAAAGGACTTAAGTCTAATTTTGGAATATAAATAAGTAAATATAAATCTGAAACCAACAGTGCCTATTGTGAAGATGGTTTAATTACAAGTCCCCAGGTCAATTGAAAGAAGAAGAGTTGCAAGTAAATCTACAATCATCAAAGGGAACAAATTTGGGCTCTCAAAATTGAAATGGAAATTGACAATGTTGACATATTTGCTTTAAAAATCATATTGTAGAATCTCTTGAGAAAAAGAACAGTTCATATTTATTTAATAGACATCTCAAAGAAGAAAAAATATTTCATTTTATGAGAAGTTGGAGGGAGTGATTTAAATTTAATAAGTTAATCGGAATTAGAAAGGATTTTCTATTGGTTTGACATATGTAATTAAAGAAAAGTTCCAATGCATTCTTGTGCTTAGAAAGTGAGTTGGAAAATGGGTGGTTTTTTCTTTTCTTTTTTTTAATATACAATGCTTGAGTAATTTGTAAACTTTGCAAAATGTTATTGAAATGAATTTGAAAGAATGTATGTTAAAAGTAACATGATATAAATGATGCATTAGGATTAATTGATTTACACTAAAAGATGAAATTTTTAAAGAAATGTTTAGAATCTTAAAATGAATATAAAACAGTTTTACCTTTAAGATTAAAGATTTCAGTTAATATAACTAATGATGGTTTGGAGAGAGATTAAAAAGTGTAAATAGTAATGTATATTCCAACAAGAGAAAAATAGATTTGAGTAAAATGGCCAGGTAAATTGTTTTAAATAAAGAGTTTTTATTTGGTCTTGTTTTATATTGCTTCCAGTTTCTTTTTTTAACTAGAAAAAAAATTAAATTCAGAACTTAGTTTGAAGATTTAATTATGTAGGTAAAGTAAAAATTGAGGTCATAATATTTTAGTATTTTACTGTATTGGAAAGAGTCAGAAATCAACACTTTTTCCCCTCCTCTTTCTCTTTTTTTAATCCTGCACTCCCTCTTTCCCCCCCTTAATCTTTATTTTCATTGTATTTTACATTATAATAAATCTCAATGAAACTTTGCAAAAGAAAAAAAAAGAATTTGAATGTGGGGTACATCATGGAATAGACTCATTTTATCTTCATAATTTAAAGATGGGGCTTCTTCTCCTACTCATAAAAGAGTCATTGAACATTCCCCCCACATCCAAAACATCAACATTTTCTGATAGTTTAACAACTTTGGAATGACAACTTGGCTATTCATATGAGAGACTGGAAAAGACTGCTGACACATGGTTTAAGAGTTTGGAATTCAACATCACCATCCTAAGTTTTAAAAGATGAACAGTGAAACTTTTTCAAGTTCATTAAGTAGGTGGGGCCCTAATACGGATTTGTGTCTATGGAGGCAAAGTTTAATCCTTCTTTTGATATTGGCCTGATCCCACAATGGCAACAATCTGTTCTCTCCCTCCACTTTATTTTACTGCTGCAGGGACAAGAGGCAATTTCAAGGGGAAGATATACACAGAGAAAGGATTAAGTAACACATTATGAATGCTTTAAAGTATTATGCAACTATTTTGACTGAACTGTTGAATCCATTCTTGAAATAACTAAATATTATATGAAAAACATTACAGAAAGGAATTATAAAGGCAAATGTTAAAAAGTGTCCTTTTTATTGGTTTTGTGAAAGTTTATAAAGACTGTTACATGTTCTTAATACCACTTTCGTATTTTGAATGCTTTTTCTGAATAGTAATTAGTAACTGAATAGTACTGAGGGTCAAATAACAAATTTCTATACATCAAGAACATCAGTGTCCAATATTCCAAAACCACTGTCCCTTTGAAACATCTAGATGTTTATCTTTTTTCTATATTTGATCTTCACTATGAAATCTTTCTTACTTTAAGCTGTATATCCTGGGACACAATTCCAGAATTCAGAATTTACTTTAATGTTAGGGCATATTAGAAATGGTTGTGGGAAGGAATGATTATAATAATGAGGGATGTTTAGATTTATAAAGGAAAAAATGTTATTGTTGTTAGATTTTTATCCCACTTTAAAGAAAATATTTATCAACTCAAATCAAACATTATACCTAAATGTAATAATATAAGAATAATATATCTAATAATATTTTTCTTCACTCAAACAATACATAAGAATTTGAATGAAACCAACAGCAAATTAAAATTGTTATTGTTACAAAACTGAAACTACACTATTTTTATTAGAAATATATGACAGGTAGATATACTAAAATACGTTTAGTGTACACCAACCATTAAGTGATGAGAAATCCTTTCAATAGTGTTTCCAAGTTTTAAATAAAATAGGAAGCAGGAATATATCTCAGGCATCTTTTGACAAATATAATTTAAGGGGATTGACTCTCAGGTTTTTTGAGTAGTCTGACAAGCATTTAATGGGATTTGACCAACTACTGAGTAGTGACAAGAGCTCTCTTAGTATAGCTTGACCATGATGGGGATTCTATGATGCATATTTTGCTCAGTGTGAAATTAGGCTGGGAATATATGGAAGATGTCCTATCATGACTTTCACTAGGCAGTTAATTGACAACCATCTTTACAAGAAATAGGATGGGCTCTAGAAACCCTTTATTGAGGCAAGCAATTCATTGTTTCCAGAACTGAAAATGAATGCAGATGCAGTGACTGACCAGGAAGACAAAGATCAAAAAGTAATAAAAATGAAATTTTTAAAAAAGTAGATGAAGAAAAGACATTGGTGGTTTTGAGAGCTTTTAGGAAAAATTATTGCTATGATTAAAATCACAATATTACTTTATAATTGAAAAATCTTCCTTTTTGTAGGAATCTTCCTTTCTTTAAAGGAAAATAGTACAGTATTTCCAAACATCTGATCAGTATTAGGGTTCCATTGTTACCACACAATCTTAATAGAATGAATAGTAGCGATGATTTTAATATTCGACCCCATGACTAATACTACTTGCACTACTCAAAAAAGTGAGCATTTCCTAGAATCAGTTTATTTGAATTGGTAGTCACTATGGTGTCTGCAATTGCAATCATCTGATAAACTGAAAAAAGATATTAAGAGAATCAAAAGAAGATGGCTAGTTATTTCTAACTGCTCTGAGAATTCTGCTGCAAGAATCAGAAATTAGAATTCTTAGGACAATCCTGGACTGTCTTGATCTTCCAAGTGGACAGGTTAGAGATGAAATATGGAGAAAGTGAATCTTCACTGCTAACTCTTTTAGAGAAATGGAATTCCTGCTAGTTCCAACATGAAAGGGTTTATTTGTAATTTAGCTTAAAAATAAATTAGGATGACAATGCTACTTTAATGACATTTCCTGTATTCGTTTTAATTTGTCATGTATTCTGTCGTATTTTTTTAGGTGGCACAAATCTGTCATCCATCATGCATGATGTTCCATTGATGAGTAAATCAAGTATGAAGACAGACTAGCATCCTTTAGGCATGCCTACAGGCAGTGCAGTAGCATCTCCTCTATGGTGAGTCTCCTCAAGTAGGTAGAGTCTAAGATGTTGGCTTTTTTTACATTTTGCAGGGGTTTAAGGAGAAAAACAGGTGTTATAAAACTTTTCCAGTGCAACCCTTGACATGCTAGTCGAAAATTAAGTGCAGTCCTCAAATTCACAGATATTACACAATTCTTTTATAGGAAAAAGGTTATCTTTAGTTTTGCTGGGTGTTGAAGGATAAGGCTTAGGAAAAGATGTAATTCAGATTCCTTGAATGCCAGATGGGACAGATGTCACAATCATATTCAGGATGGAAGTTTTGATAAGAGTGCCATGCTGCAGGAGGGCATGACCACTGTCAACCAAAAAAAAAAAAAGCCTTTCAGCTGTGCTGTATAAAATACTAGAGTGTTCAGATGCACTGCTTACGGGTTGATCACACCCTAATGTGCTCTAACTTCTTTCTTTATAGAAATGTGCTCTTGATAGCAAGAGATAAAAAGCAAACAAAAAGTTTGCCTGGCTGTGAATTAATTGCCACCAACCCCCTCTTTCACTGATGCATTCCAGAAGAATTATAACATACCTTTGCTCAGGGAGTGCAGTTTTAAAGAAAGACAGAACTGGCAATCAATGGAATCTTCAGCCTAACTCCAACAAAGCATTTATAATTTCCTAAATTAAAAGGGAGAGATATAAAACAGCTTGATTTACTTCAGATATATTTTGTCTCATCCATATAATGGGAAGTCTTGAGAAATTGGACAAGCATACATTTGTGTGTTTGTGTGTTTCAGCAGAGACCATGAACTAACTACAAAACAATTTGGAGTAAAGCTGACTGAATTAATCCTCTGCACTACAAGACTTACATGTCCAAATTTCTTCTTCAGCTATCTGGTGAACTTGCAACATTCCACACCACCTATGCTCCTTCATGAGTAGAGTCTGTCAGTGTTGTTGGTGGATAAAAGGCATGATTCATTGTCCTTCTTTTCCTGTTCTCCTCATCCAGATCTTTTAGTTCTGCCTGAGTCCAGTCCAGTATTCCAGCTATGTAGCCAATGACTGGAATTGTCAGATAAAAATTGCTTATGTTGATTCTTGATGTTGTTCTTTCTAGAACTGGGTCTATGTGTCTATTGATTCTGGATGTTGTGTTTTCTAGAACTGGTACATTCTTTTCATCTATCCTCTTGGTGGATTTTATTTGCATTAACAGATCATTTCTGTTTTCCGTCTTCCTATATTTGTGATAGGCAAATCACTTTTATTCGAGTAGCACTGCAGCTTGGTTGCTTACCTGAGTCCTGTAGTTCACTTGTTATTAGATGTCCAAGAATGTCAACACCTACCAATCGTCCTTGTTGCCCTGGATGACAACTGATCTAATCTACATTTCTATAAGTTATAACTCGCCATCTCACTCTTCATCTGACCATTGTATGCATATATCATATGCAAAGGTGCCCTTTCAACTGCCTATACAGCAACTTCAGATACAGATTGTAAACTTTACAAGTGTTACTAAAGCAATCAATTCCCTCTAACTTTTCAGAACATAGCAGATTATATATATTGGTGGTATTTTATATGAACTTTCATTTCAAGGCAATGATTATCCAGAAATACTTTGAGGAGGTTCAGGTTTCACCTCAAAAATCATGCATGATCATTTGTAGGAAGTTATGTTTCCTATTTAAGGTGAGAGAGCCTTCTTAGTCCACATGACACATTCTGTTCTTAAGGGTATTGGCAGGACTACTGAATACCTTACATTCCTTTACTATTCATCTTTGACCCCTTGACAGCCCTAATGAGATTCAAATTGTTAAACAGACATCAGCTATGAAATCTTTCCTTTGGCAATGAATGCAGGGTATTGGAAGGTTTGTATTGGCAAAACAGGGAAATAATCACAATGCATACCATGAACAGATCACAAATTATACATATTGATATACAGGGGGATCCTTGCTGCTCTCTGAGCTTTGTGGTTTTCTTCCAGGTGTTTCATTATCCAAACTAGATAATATCATCAGTGTTAGTAAGGAGTGGGATTTGCTCACAGTTTATATTCTAGTGATTTGTCCTGTCACTATTGGTGGGGGTGGTCTTAGAAGTTCTTTGGTTAGGTTTTATTATTTGCTTGCTTGGCAGTTTCTTGATTGGGGCATTGTCTATTGATTATAGGTCTGATGTTAATCCTGGAGCTAATCTATGCTCATCTGGGTGCTAATTGCTGGTGGAGAGGTGCTTAGGTCTTTTTGTTCCCTTTTTGGCTTGTTGTGTCTTTTGCATAGTCTATAGATATTGTTTATGTCCATGTGTCTATTGATGGCAATTTTGTTGGACTGCCAGGCTTCTAGAAATTCCCTGGAGTTTTTGGACTTGGTTTGGTCTAGGATGGTCATAGTTTCTCAATTACAACTATGGTTAAGTCTGTCCATATGTTGTGAAATTAAAAAGTTTTCATCATGTGTTCTGAATGTCAATTAGTGTTCATGGATATGGTCTGCCAGTCTTCTGCTTTTTTGTCCTATTTAGTGGTTGTTGCAATCATTACACTCTATGTTGTTGATGACTCATGCATGCTGTGAAGTAATGTGGTCATAAATTCTTTGACTAATTCCGGATCTATGGATGTGAACAAGGCTATGACATCAAATCAGGCCATGATTTCATTCTCATCTATACTAACATCTATAAATTGAGAGCAAACAGCACACTTACTAGCACTGATGATGTTACCTAGTTTGGTAATGAAACATCTGCAAACAACCAAACTCAGAGAACACCAAGAATCCTTTATTTCAACCCTGAGCTACATTATTCTGCTCATGGTATCTTAATTGTCATAATATAGAGCAAGTAGCCACCTTTAAGTATATAGTGGTGGTCATCCAGGCCACTGGTTCAAGAAAAGCACATGGTAAATATGCAGCTGCCTCTGGCCAAAGATCAGCAAACACCATTCTCAATTCCCCCCCACAAAGGAGGAACTATGTTCCTGCCACAATTAAGCTATTTCTGGCCAGTCACTAGCACAGCTTCTTTATGGGACCTTGCTTGGACCCTCAGCTTTGTATTTCACATCATGGGAAATAGTTCAATCCAAATTTATTAGAGCAATTCTCCAGATGCTGTGTTGTGTCTCAAATGCACTTCTGCACCTGGAGACAGGATTGATAAAAGTCAAAGCAAGAATCTGTGTAGGGGACTTCCGGTTTGGCGTCACGCCGGAGCAGAGCAGCAGCCGATTTCTCGGAGGCTGTTTTCGCATTTTTGCGGTTTTTTTGGAGACTGCAGGGCGAAGCTGATCTTGAAAAGACTAGTGGCAGAGAGGAGAAACCTCGGAGCATCAGGGGAGAAAGGCAATCTTCCCTGATAGTGAGAGGAAACCCCGGGATCTGACCGCAAAAGAGATCGGCTCTTTTGAACAGATCTGGTGGCGTGTCGGAGGGACGAGAGAAAAAAGCTCCAAATGAGAACAGCTGAGGCGAGTAGAAAGAAACTTCGATTGAATACGGAGTTTTAACAATGTGTAGATGGAATAAGAAAGAGTTTCCCTTTTAGTGGTTTTTTTTTGAAGGATTGAGAACGATAAGCTTTGTTCTTGGAGTGTGGTGGCAGCGAATATTAATGGAGAGCGGAAATGATAGGAATGGAGATCCGGGATATTACAATTGAAAGAAAAGGAAGAAGAACATCTGAGTGGATCAGAAATACCATTCTGTAAAGAGATTAAAAGAGAGAGGAAAAAAGAGCAAACTTGAAGGGACTACAAAAGTGAAGAACGGTTAAGGAAGTGAGAGAAAGTTGGTGGAAGTTTGTAACGGAACATTTGGAAGCAACCGGAAGAGACATTTTAGAAGAGAAAGCAACTAAAGAGATCGTGTAAGAAGGACACGTGTTTTGCATTAAAGAACCTTATTAAAACTGTGTTGGATCAAGAAACGAACCTGGTTGGATGAACTATTTTTCTAAGACATTAATTGAAGGAGTGTGGAAATTGGATTTGTGTTTTGTCTAAAGAACTGGGATTGGAAGAGAATATTAGAGGACTGCCTTTATTTATTTATTTATTTATTTATGGTTTCTTATATGCCGCCCCACTCCCGAGGGACTCAGGGTGGCTTACAACACAGGAAAAAATACAAGAAAACCAATAAATTCAATTTAAAATCAAAATATAAAAATTAAAAATTACAATATAAAAGCACCATTCAACCACCAGACATACCTGGGGGAGAGTGTAGATGGAATTAAGCTCTACCCCCTGCCTGCAGGAAAAGCCATGTCTTAACGGCTTTTCGGAAGGCCAGCAGGGTGGGGATGGTTCGGGTCTCTGGAGGGAGTTGGTTCCAGAGCGCGGGGCCGGCCACAGAGAAGGCTCTGTGACATTAGAAATGAAATATATAATAATGCAAGAGAAAGGACACCTATTTTTAGAGAGAAAGAAAGAAAGAAATAGTACTGAGATAAGTCCCCAGAAGAATTAGAGAGAAAAGGAAGGGGTACAGCTTTTTAACCACACAATTGATAAAACAAAAAATACTATACAGATGGCTGATTCCTGAGGGGTTACTGATATCTATGGGAGATAAAAAGTTTAAGATTCTCTCAGTAGAAGAAGCTAGAGACTTCTACAAAGAATATATTGAGGAAGAAGAAGAACAGGACTTGCAGAGGAGAGAGAAAGAATATGTCGAGAGGAGCAAGATGTAAACGTAAATGTGATGGAACAGCAGAGAAAGGAGGGGGAAAGGATAGTATATCAGGAAAGAGATGGCGCAAGAACAAGAACATACATATAGAAAAACAACTGGCATTAATCTTTATCGATGCCCAGAAAGTCTTCGATAATCTCGATTGGCGGTTTTTCATAACCCAGCATGAGATGATGAACTTTGGCGTTAAATTTTTAAATTTGATTAAAGCAATCTACAAAGAGCAATCAGCCAAAGTCCTAGTGAATAATGATTTGACGGACAAAGTAAACATTCAGAAAGGAGTTCGCCAAGGGTGTCCCTTATCTCCTTTATTATTTATTCTGGCTTTAGAAATTCTTTTCAGGCGTGTAAGACAAAACCACAATATAAAAGGCTTAAAAATGAAAAAGGAGGACTACAAGGTGCAGGCCTTTGCAGATGACATGACTTATATCTTGGAAGATCCCATAAAATCAGGCCCAATACTAATTGAAGAGATAGAAAAATTTGGAAAAGTGGCAGGATTAAAAATTAATAAAGAAAAAACAAAAATAATAACCAAAAATTTAACTGAAAAACAAAATAGGACTTTAGAAACGATACTGGGAATTAAAATAGTTTAAAAAGTAAAATATTTAGGGTTATGGCTAACCGCCAAATGTAGCACCATCAAAGAAGACAATTACACAAAATTAAATCAAAAAATACAAAAAGAGTTGCAGAATTGGACTAAATTGCAATTATCGTTATTGGGTAGAATTGCCGTCATTAAAATGAATGTTTTACCCAAGCTATAATTTCTATTTCAAATTGCACCGATAAAACTTTTTTTTTTTTTTTTTCCTCAAAAAAGTTTTATTAGTACAAACTTACATAAGTGGTAACAAAATATTAAATCTAAAGTACAAACATTTTTGTTTCCCCCCCCCAAACCCACCCCCTTCCCTCCCCACCTCCCCCCCCCGGACTTCCCAGAGATAATACAGGGCATAATAATAAGTTTAAATTGTTAATAAAAAGAAAAAGGAAAAAGGAAAAAAAGAACACTATTTTTAAAAAAACTTCAACTCCAAACTATACAGTACTAATATATCACATTTGTATACAATAGTAAAGATACAAAAAAGAGAGAGAAAAAAAAGAAAGAGAATAAAAAAAAAGAAAGAAAGAAAGAGAAAACTCTTTAACACTACAAACAAACAAACCTCCTACCTCCTCCCTTCAGTCCTCTGTCTTATACAAGGTAAATGTTACATAAGTAATAACTAAATATAAAATACACAAATCTTAAACTAATATTATTGACATTAGAAATAACCTCTAAGATAAAACTTAACTAAATGTTACATAAGTGATCATCAAATATTAAATTTCATCATGATATTAATAAGATAATATTATTCTAAATTAATTCGCTAACTTCAATAAACAAAAAAAGAAAATAAAAGAAGAATAAACAATAAACAAATCTTCAACAAACTATATATATCTAATATTATCAACATTAAAAATAACCTCAAAATTATATAAAACTTAACTAAATATTGCATAAGTAATCATTAGATAGGGAAAAGAAAAAATACAATCATGTTAGTCTCTATCCATCCAATATATTTCAACATCACATCGTTTTGTATCTTGATAGTTCATCTTTTAGTAGTTCAATAAATTCAAATTTGTCAAGTCGTCTCCCGTCTGCTCCCAAACCTCCATCTCCTTTTCCCCAGCTATCTGATTCAGGCACTCCTTTTGGATTTTTGAGTCTATTTCTTTTTGATCCATCGAAGGTGGCTTCCCCTCCTCCTCCTCTTTTATTTTCATGCACCCTTCCTCTGGAATCTTGGATATATCAGCCTTTAGAACATTGACATAAAATTCAGTAGCTTTTTTTATCGTGTTGAGCCGGTATCTTTTTCCAGAAAATTTCACTGCTACTCCAACTGGTGCTTCCCATTTATATTGTAAATTTAATCTCTTAAATTCATCAATCAAAAAAGTATAGCTTTTCCTGGCTTTAAGCATTTTAGAGGGGATTTCTTTCCAAATCTTTAGTTCCTGACCATTCACCATAAGATTATTGTTAAACGTTGCTTGTATAATTCTGTTCCGTAGAGCTCTTGTGGTAAAATATATGACAATATCCCTTGGTAGATGCTTTTGTTTGGCGTACCACGAGTTGATTCTATATGTTTTGTCGATTTGTGTAGCCAATTCCGCTTTAGAAATTCCAGACACCTGATCCAATATGTCAACCATCCTGCCTTTTAAATTTTCATATAATCCTTCTTTCAAACCTCTAATCCTTATAGCAACTTCCATAGATCTGAACTGAGTCATTAAGACCTCTTTTTCAAAATTTGCAATGTCATTTTGGATTTTATCTATGTAATTCACCGAAGTTGCCAAAGCTTGTTTATTTGTTTCAATACGTTCTGCCAAAACTTCAATATTTGTTGCTAAGCCTTTGCAAACCTCTAACACATCAAATCTTAGTTGTTGATTCATATTCTTCAAAGCAGCCTGCATCTTATGGTCTATCTCACTTATTTTCTGGTTAAATTCCAAAGTAAGTTCATGTTTCATAATCTTTAAATTATTTAGTAAATTTTCAGGTGTCAAAAGCTGTGGAGGTGTTAGCTCAGTGTTAAGTTGCATTTTAGAAATATATCCAGATGAATAGTCATTTCTTTTAGTCAAAACAGTCTTTCCAAACTTTGAAGCCATTGGTGTTTCAAAAGAGTACAAAAAAGAAAGAAAGCCAGATGCCTGATTAAAGTTCTTTCCAGTTTAAAAATCAGATAGTCTTTTATTATTGAAAATATTTCTATTATAACTTTAATCCAGAGTTAGGAGACAGAGAAAGAAAAAACCATTTTTCCAAGTTAAAAGTTTCCATAAGAGAGAGAGAAAGAAAAAAAAAAAGCCTCTGGGGAAACGAAAGTCACTTTCACTTCTCAATCGCCATATTGTTACTCTGTTTCCTTTGTTCCCTTGCCGAAGTGAAAGCTTACCCAGGAGTTGAAAAAAAAAGGAAAAAAAGAGGTTTCAGTACTTGCCCATCTCACGCCTGTTTCTCTCTGTCTGCTTCTATAGTTTAAATGTAGTTATAAATCCCATTTTTGAAGCAGCGGCTGGTCACTCCATCTAGCTCTGCAGAGGCAGAGGTTTCCGGATCTTCGGAGCTGGAGACAGGCTGCATGGGGAGCTCTCCCTTCGCGCCCTACAGATGGCTCCTAAGGCGCTGGGGGGGCTCTACCCCTCCTGTCAGGCTCTCATCTCTCCCCTTTGCCCGGGGAAGAGATTTTAAAGCCGCCAGACAGCTGTTCTGGCGGCTTTTAACAAAGATCGGAAAGGCATCCAACGAGGGATGTCTGCGATGAAGCGCTCCAAAACCGGAAGTCCCGATAAAACTTAAAAAGAACTTTTTCAAGGAATTAAATAATATCGTCGAAATTTATTTGGTCAAAGAAAAAGGCCAGAATTAAAATTCAGATGCTATATGACCATAGGATCAATGGTGGATTTGGACTCCCGGATTGGGAAAGTTATTATAACGTGGCTGCATTGAGTTGCATTAAGGAATGGGTTCTATAATGAAATAGAAGGATTTTAACTTTGGAAGGTTTTAATCTTCAAGTAGGCTGGCATGCATTCTTGTGCATTCCCTAATGCCCGCCAGAATTGATTGCAGGGTGTGCATTTTGAATTTTTTGTATATTACATATTTGTTTAGGTGTTTTAAATCGAGAATGGCTCTCCACCTGGCCGAGGATTTAGGTACTATGAATAAGATGGAATAGAATCCCTGCCCCTGCTGGTCCTCAGGCACCTGCTGAATGGCTCGACTGTCTAGCACCTGATTCATAAAGACCCTTTTGGTGAATTGGATGACAAGGGGCAGTGCAGAAAAAACCTCGGAGGGGTGGAAATAAAATCAAGAGAGAGCACCTGAAGATAGGTTCTGTAAAACGCATACGTCGTTGGTGATTTCATCCCATCGACCGGCAAACAATGCCAGGCGACCCCCAATGGGAGGAACTGGTTCTGACTTATTTGTACTGGCTGAAGGGGCAACCACCAGCCCCTCTAAAGGGCCGTTTAAAGTGAAAACCCATCATCTCAAAAACCTACCCCATCTCAACAACCTCAGCCTCAACCACAACCTCATGGAACCAGCTACACTACTACTGACATCTCAATCCTCATCAAAGATGCACTTGAAAGTGAAAAGAAGCGTCCAAATGCCATCTTATTTGGACTTGAGTACAACAATGAAATAGATGACATCACTATGGTTCGCAGCAGCAGCAGCAACTTTCCGGCATCAACCATCTCACCTGAGGAAATTATTAACATCTCCTGTGATGGCCCGGAATACAAAAACAATGATGGCATGATGGCTCCTCGCTTCTGCAGAATCATTTGCAATAGTGAGACCAGTAAACGCAAATTTATCCACTCAATAAACAAACTTGCTAGAAACCACACTAACCATAATAAACTACGTTCGCGGCCCAACCTATCCATATTACAACGTGCACACTCTTGTGAGCTCCACGCATAGCTCAAAAGACATCTGGATCATGGAGAGACTGAGCTATACATCAACTACTGTGCCGACTGTATCAAACACAAGACCAACAGTTCACATCCCTACAACCAAACAACCCAATAATCAACAATCGACAATCCCAACAACCCAATATCCCAACAACCAACAACCAACAACCCCAACACCCCAATATCCAATACTAGGTATACACGCCCCCAAGATCATCTAGGTTCACCACCACAGACCTTAAATGCAAACTACTCAATGCAAGAAGTCTCGCAAACATAATGCTGGAGTTTCTTCTTCTACTAAATATGGCACAATTTGACCCAATATTTATCTGCAAAACGTGGTTAAACAAATCCTTTCCTGACTCCATTATCACTACAAGTGACTACCACATCCACCGATCTGACCGTGAAATCCAAAGAGGAGGTGGTGTTGCTATCTTCTACAAAAAGTCCCTTGATCTGAAATATATTCAAGTAACACAAGAGCTTGTTCTTCCTGAGACCATTATCTGTGATCTATCTCTAAATACCACAGTTCGCTTCCTATTATGTTACAGAGCCCCTGATTATGACCTTGATCATGTGAGCAAACTAACTACAAATTACTAACGTGGGCAGCCTCATGCCCATATCCCATTATCTTTCTTGGTGACCTCAATTTACCTCTTATTTATTGGACCCTAAATGAGTGCTCAACTGAAACAATGCATACGACCCTGTATAATGCCGTCACTACTTTAGGACTCGATCAATTGGTAACTATCAACAATAGATTCAACAACTGCCTCAATCTAATCTTCTGCAACAGTTTAAACACAATTTATAACCTTCATATCAAAGAACCTTTTTCCAACAGTAACCACAGCATGATTGACTTTTGTCTAAATTTACATCCATACAAAGAATCTCATAATAGGACTCCTAAATACAACTTCAAAAAAGCAAATTACGATCTCTCTGCTGACCTCTCATCTCTAGATTGGCAAATCCTATTCAATGACTGCAACTCTGCAGAAGACTATTATAACACTTTTCTACTTGAAGTTCAAAGAGTCATTAATCTATATCTACCTTTAGTAACTCCCAAAGCCAAAAAGAACAAATTACCCTTATCAATAAGGAAACTCTAATCCCAAAAAAAATCCCTTTGGCAGAAAAATAAAACTGGCTATGTAGCTAACTTCAAAAACTGATACAAAATCTTATGCCACCAAATAAAAGCAGAATGTACCAATTACCACTGCAAACAGGAAGAAGAGCTGTTACACACAAAATCCAATTGTGCCTTCTATAATTTCGTAAATGCCAAACTTAAAGACTCGAAAACCATCCCACCTCTAAAAGGGCGAAATGGTGAAGATTGTAATGATGATGCCATTAAGGTTAATCTCTTCAACACTTTTTTCAGTTCAGTCTTTGTCAACAGCAATGGCATCTCCCCCTCATTTCCTAGTCGTACCTCAACCAATTGCAATGATCTAATCCACATTGATTTTACTGAAGATACCGTCAAAAGGGGCACTACACAAAGTAAAGCCATCTCTATCTATTGGTCCTGATGGAATATGTGCCTACTTTATAAAAAAAGCTCTCCTCTGCCATAGCTGAACCTCTAAGCACCATCTATGAAGCATCTTTTAGAATGAGCTCTTTGCCTGTCCTATGGTCATTAGCAACTGTCATACCTATCTTCAAAAAAGGTGACCCTGGACTTGTTGAGAATTATAGACCAATCTGCCTTTGCTGCATCACCTGTAAAGTCATGGAAGCCATCATAAACCAATCCATCATCCTCTACTTAGTGACAAATAACCTACTGTCTAATAAGCAATTTGGTTTCAGGAAAAATTTTTCATGTAATCTGCAGCTCATACATTGCAAAAACATTTGGACCTCTCAACTTGACCAGGGTAAAGCAATAGATGCAATCTACATAGACTTCTGTAAAGCCTTTGATTCTATGGTACATGACAAACTTCTGTTAAAACTAAGTTCTTACGGCACAAATGGATAGCTGCATTCCTATCAAACAGGCAACAAGTAGTTAAAATTGGAAATGCTATATCAAACCCAGCACCAGTTAATAGTGGTGTTCCCCAAGGCAGCGTTCTAGGACCAACACTCTTTCTGCTTTATATAAACGACCTTTGTGATCATATTGTAAGCAGCTGCGTCCTCTTTGCCGAAGATGTAAAACTATTTAACACCACAGACAATTCTACTACCCTACAAAACGACCTAGATTATATACCTGAATGATCAAATTGGCAACAATTGGCAACTCCAAATATCTGCAACAATGCTCAGTCCTGCACATTGGTAATAAAAATCAGAACATCAAATACAAGCTGGACGGAAACAATCTAAAAAATGACCCACACTCTGTCAAGGACCTTGGTATACTCATTTCAAAAGATCTAAGCCCCAGAGCTCACTGTAACAACATTGCTAAAAAGGCATTAAGAGTTGTCAACCTTATTTTACGCAGTTTTCTCTCTGGTAATGTTTATACTTCTAACTAGGGCATACAAACCCTTTGCCAGACCTATCCTTGAATACTGCTCACCTGCCTGGAACCCATACTGTATTTCAGACATTAATACATTAGAGAGGGTCCAGAGGTATTTTACAAGACGAGTACTCAACTCCTCTGCTTGCAATAAAATTCCTTATTCCAGTAGACTTGAAATTTTAGGCCTGGATAACCTTGAACTACGCTGTCTATGTTCCGACCCAAGCTTAGTACACAAGATCATCTACCTTAACATCCTACCTGTTAACGACTACTTTAATTTCAACCGCAATAACACTAGGGCTATCAATAGATACAAACTAAATGTAATCCGCTCTAATTTTGATTGCAGAAAATACGACTTCTGCAATAGAGTAGTAAATGTCTAGAACACTTTACCTGATCCTATTGTTAGTTTCTCTAACCCCCTTAAACTGTCTACCATGGACCTTACACGTTTCTTAAGAGGTCCCTAAGGGGGCATGCATAAGTGCACCAGCGTGCCTACCGTCCCTGTCCTACTGTACCCATTTGTATGTACTCATTTTATGTGTTTATGGTTATGTTTTGCTTCTTTATATCCATTTATTTGTGCCATTTTTTCATGTGTCCTGTTTCCTTGCATTTGTTGACAAATAAATAAATAAATAAATAAATAAATAAATAAATAAATAAATAAATAAATAAATAAATAAATAAATAAATAAATAAATAGAGTTGGACTATGACCAAGCAAAACAAATTTTGCGACAAAGGGTAGAGGACATTGAGAGGCAAGCGGATTTAGGGAAAGCTCTGTTGTTTCTGACTCCAGACTCTATTAGATATGATGTTATTCCTAACAGTTATCTTATCTAATTGGAGATGGTGAAACACCAGAAAGCATTTTTGCTTGCATGGTGTCATGCGCTTCCACCAGCCATCCTGTATGGCAAGTATAAAAATATACTGTTGATTGAAAGACTCCTGTGGTTCAGAAGAGGTGGAGACCATTGGACACACACTCCTTTGATGCTCTTTCTATAGAGATATTAGAAAAAAAACATATCATCTCAATAATCAATAGGTATCCTGACAATTCCGACATTGCTTATCTCCAGTGGCTGCTTAAGGACGATTATAGTGCAGGTGGCTAGATTCTACACAGCAGCACTGGGGATTTGTCAGAAACACATGATTAATCCACCATAGCTATTTTACACAACTAACATAGCAAACCCTTTTGCATTACTACACTTTTGCATTTTAGTATTTAATGACTATCTGCCTCATAGTTTAAGGATTGATATTATAGTATAGTTAGGCCATGTGTAACTCAGATTGGATGCCAAATTGTGATTTTAATAATAGATTTTATCTCTTATTTATTACTTTATTCTAGAATTTTTAACTGGATATTGTTTGAGTGTTTTTATTTGTTCTGGTCTCTGGTCTTTGACTGTAATAAACTTGATTTGATTTGATAGATATAGATAGATAGATAGATAGATAGATAGATAGATAGATAGATAGATAGATAGATAGATAGATAGATAGATAGATAGATAGATAGATAGATAGATAGATAGATAGATAGATAGATAGATAGATAGATATAGCTAGATAGATATAGATAGCTAGATGATAGCTAGATGATAGCTAGATAGCTAGATATTGATATATAGACATAAACATTGAGATACATATACATACATACCAGTGGTGGGTTCCTATCGGTGTGGTCCACTCTATAGCACCAATAGTGGCCCGCTGGTGATGTCACAGTACCGGTGCGGTCGGTTGCTGGTGCCTGGGTGCCACCATTTTTTAAAAAAAAATTTTTTTTAAATTTTTTTAAAAAATTTATTCTGCGCATGCCCAGTAGCCGAGCTTCCGGCACTGCGCATGCGCTGCCTTCCTACCCCACAGTGAGTCCAAGCAGGGGAGGATGGCTGAGGGAGCATGTGAGATGCTGAAAGAATGGGCGGCAGGAGCTATCTCCATTCCCCTCCCTTCAGCAGTCCGAGAAGCCACGAACGCGTGGTGATGATCCTAGGCATTTTCACACGTTTGAGGCTTCTCAAGCTGCTGAGGGGAGGGGGAATGGGCGGCAGGACCTATCTCAGTTCCCCTCCCTTCAGCAGTCTGAGAAGCCATGAACGCACAGTGATAATCCTAGGCATTTTCGCACGTTCGAGGCTTCTTGAGCTGCTGAGGGGAGGGGGAACAGGCGGCAGGAGCCTAGGATCATCGAATGGGGAGAAGCATTCAGGCCAGACGGAGCCTCCTAGAAGAACCGCTGCCGCGGTCTTGCTGCTCCCGCTGCGGGGGGCTGCATTGTGGGTGGGCAATGCTCCCCCGCTTTTCTGGCCGCTGCCAAGCTCCCGAGGCCCACGCCCACCCAGTCACATGGCTGGCAAGCCACAGCCACAAAATAAGCCACGCCCACAGAGTGGTAGTAAAAAAATTAGGAACACGCCCCTGATACATACTCACACGCACACAAACATAACTTTCTAGTACCAACATTTGCTCATGGCGTGTGTGTGCTCAGTGTGTGTGTGTGTGTGTGTGTGTGTGTGTGTGTGTGTGTGTGTGTGTGTGTGTAATGGTGGATATGAGATTATCACTTTCAAATAGCATTAACTGCTTTCTTGCTATTTTTAAAATGAGAGATTACTAAAATATAATACTAAAATACATTTAGTAATGTATTACAAAAATACAATTAAAGTGAAAGTGTGCCTCACTATTATCACCCCAAAATAATGGAAGCATTAAATATATAAAAAAGTAATGAATTAAATTCAGTATACCCAGATATTAAATTAGGAATTTGTAAAGAAGAGAGACAAATATTTCAAAAGAGTAGAACAATATGTTCAACATGTAAAACAAACTTCACACTTACACAAAAGTAATTAAAAATGTACAAAGCAATTTCACCAAAGCAGGCCAGGACACTTTCTTCCATGCCATGTTTATGGGATGGGGCAACGGGTAAAATAAAGTCAATATGGCAACTTTAATTGTGCAGTGGCTGCCACCATCTTGACTCTTGAACACCTACTATGAACAGTTCATTTTCCAATTCTTGTTCAACATCATTAGCTATAGAATATGCTCACTTGTCATTGGAATAATGTTATCTTTTAGTTTTGACTGATTATTTAGATTTAAGAGTATATTTTTTTACTTCTACAACTCCCAGGATCCATTGCAGTTGCTAATATCAGTCTCATTTTTTTCATAATCTGATTTAGGTTCTGTTTCAGCATGTAGATGAGAGAGGATTACTCCAATCTTATAACTGTGTTAGGATTGTGATACTCTGGCATGATTTGTGTTTCAAATCACTGCTTTGCTTATAGGTTTGCACATTATTCTCTTTTGTTTTATAAAAAATATTTTACAGTCTTGTAAGTGTTTTGACATTTCATACTCCAGCATTTCCAACAGGTAGCCAGCATAGATGTTTTTTGTGCTCTTCCAACATAATGGTAAGCTGCATGAGAGTAACCATTCATATAAGTACTTGAGCAATCTGATTGGCTAGTAAACTATCCTAGCAGCAGGAGTGACTTCTTCAACTCGCACAGTCTATTAAATGTATCACTTTCCTCGCTTTTCTCCAGGCTTCTAACAATAGATTATATAATTGCAGTAAGACTCTACAGGGCATGCCTCATTGAATCATTATCATACTTATCAAGTAAAAAAATGCACTTGGCTTTATGATCGCTGGGTGACAATATATCCGAGGAAGGCAATTATTCTAGCACAACAAGCACTCTAATGGGCCTGATTGTTCACTGGTGTTAAGTGTTGTATGCCAATGCCTGCAGAGGCTTCAAAATACCAAGCAGATAATTAACTAACCTCCCATGTATCTCTGAAGAGATATATTAATTCTTCAATTTTTGTTATTTTTCATGTTTGTCCTCAGATTCTCTTGCCCTTCACTTTTCATTACATTTTATACATGAGCTTAGCCTTAAGAAAAGGCAGAGCCTAAATATTTTGATTCTGCCCTTTTCCCCACAATTACTTTCTGGGGAATCCATCAAGAAAGGGACAACTTGCTAGTCTTACAGACTGGCAGCATCCCTAAAGTACAGTAGGTTTAGCTTTAGCTCTTAATAATGTCTTTATATCTTTTCCCCAAAGAAATGGCAAATAATGCACTGAACAAGAAGGACGAGAAAAGACAAACAGTTCCTAGTAAAGAGCTATGCACATCTACAGAGCAGACTCCAGGAAGCCAAGTGGGGAAGTAGGAAGGAAAGTAATAGAATGAAATGTTTTCTCCTCTTTGCTCTATTTCTTTTTTGTTTCTGAAGTCTGTAGTGTACCTGGTGTTGCTGACCTCTGACTAAAAGTAGTAATTGCTAGAAGGAAAACATGTCTGGCTTCTTCATTGGTTTCCATTGGATAATTTATGATGGCTTTCTGAGGTCACTGTAATCCTTGGCATAGACCTAAGATCCAAACAATGGCTTGATTAATTTGGAACGGGAGATGGATTTCTCTTATATCCACATCAAACAAATAAGTATCACTTGCATACATACAACTGACTTACAGAAAAAGTCTTAATTGCTTGCAGACCTAATGAAAATTATTTTATAATGCCAAACTATGATAATGTGGTTACTTATCCATTTATTTTCTTAGATTGCCAGATAAACAGAATTAAATTTTACCCATTTGAAAAATAATCTGGAGGTCATAAATTACCCTCTTGTTGTGTCATTTAATGGAATTCTTCCATTGTGGACTTATTTCATAATAGGCATTAACAAAACATTCTGGAAAGTCTTTGTTGAAATTAATTTCATTCTCAAACTGCAGGAAGTACAACTCAAAAAATGCAATGTAATTCTATCTTTTGATCCCAAAAACCTAAGATTTAAACTCTTGCATTTGTAGATTAAAGTTCCAGTGCTAGTGTCACTCACCTCCCTTGATACTTCTCCAGTTGCAGCAAAGAAACATTTAGATTGAACTGGTTGCTATTAAATTTCACCCAATGCCCATCAAGATATTAGATTAGAAATCTATTAAGATGCCTAAACTACAAGCATTTGCTGGATTCTGTTCTTGAAATTATTTGAAGAGCTTAGTATTTCTTACCATTCTTAAAATACAAAACTGTTACAGATGAATTTTCTTTTTCTGATTCTTTTTTTACAAAAGCTGTTGATTTGTTTGGGTTTTTTCTTTTTTTGTCCTTACAAAATTAAATTCCATTCCGATTTTTGAAAATTTCTTCTTGGTCTTACACACATTTTTCCTAATACGTTATTGTATTCAAGATTCCTTTCTTCTCCTTTAGAAAAAAACACATTTTTGCAGAATTTACATTGTTAATATTCAAAAAGTTATCTCCTAGAACTCTCTTGTTCAAATACAAAGCTTTTCAAAGCCTCCACAAGTGTAATTAAGCAAAACCAGATGCTGTCCATTTAAATGATTGCCTTAAAATGAAATAGACTTACAGATGTCTTTAGGCTATGGCTAAGTCACTGTTCTGTTACAGAGTGTTTAGAAATATTCTAATATTGGTATGAATAAGAAAAGATCATACGATATTGAGAAATATGCAACTACAAAGAAGATATTATTGAAAGGGATCTTGATGCTCTTAGTGGAATGGAAAGTTATATAGTAAGAGATTTCCTAAGAAAAGAAAGTACCCATATAATGCATTGATGAGTCACTGGTTGCATTTGCATTGCATTTGTATAGCACCAGAGATTGCTGGGAAGAGCAGCTCACTGTGAGTTCAAGAAGACTGAGACAAAATCCAATGGAGGAACGTAGGCACCTGGAAGTGAAGTCACTGGATGTATTTGCATATAGAGCTAAAATGATTTAAATTGTTTAAAAGAAACAGACCTAATAAAAGGGGAGGTGGAATTGCACTATATATGAGAAATAATTACATATGTACAGAAAAAGAGCAGAACAATGATGAAAACCATCTTAAATGCATTTGGGTCAATTTAAAAGGAAAAAAGAATGACGTTATTATAGTCAGTGATGGCAAACCTTTTTTCCCCCAAGTGCCGAAAGTGCACGCGGTGCAGGAGGAAGCAAACCGGCAGTGAGGTAAGTTAGAACCCACCCCTGCTTTGGACATATTTTGTAAGTTATGTCATTTAAGGTACCTTGGTATCATCCATCCAAGTAATGGTTATGTTAAGAATTTTAATACTATATAGATCATTTACCAGAAATAAGTCCCTTGATGGATACTACAAAGCACATAATCTGTTGAAGGCCTAATATAAAATTTAAGTTGAATTGAATGATTTTCCTTTATTAGGAATGGTGCTCCCAATGGTGTTTTGGAAAACCTATTAGGGCTATGATCTCAGGTATGGCCTTTGTGCATTTGTGAAGCCTCTGTTATTTTTTTATTATCTTTGGTTTTTTAAATAACAGACTGTAGTGTTCAGTTGTCCCATTTTTAAAGGTGTTAATTATACATCTTAATCTAAATAACCAAGAGTCTTTTGGGTCAGGATACAATATTAAATCTAATACATAATTATCAGCAATAGTCATATTGATTTTCTAGGTTGTTTTTTTTAAATAGATGGTTGGTATATCATTCTCCATAGTGGGTGGAGCCAGCCTCCAAGAATGGGTTAAACCTGCCCTCTAGCCAATCAGGACCGAGTTTTCAAAAGTATAAATAGAACCCTCTTGCCTTGGCACCCCCTCTTTTTTCCTCGGTCCTTAGCCAAAAAGGATAGTGCTTAAACCCATTCATCAATTTCTCCACCAACTACTGAATTTCTACTACTTCCTGTGAGTTATTGCTTCATTGATTCTTACTTGACAGCTGTCACTCAGAGACTCTTCAATCGTGTCAGCTTACTGGGCATTGCCCCATTGGGCCTTGTCCCTAGCTGGGGGTTGGGACTCCCCAGGGAGGAGATTACCCTTAACAGTTGCACATCTGTTGTGTACTGAGGTTTTCTCACGTTAATCAACCAGTGAAATAATTGCAGCCTTGTCTTGCTTGTCAGGGAGGGAGGTACTCCAGATCGTGATCTTCAGCCACAGAAGCCCTGAGCTTGGGTGGCCTGCGTTCCCCTCCAATCGGCTTGAGTTTGTCTCCTATAAGCCAAACTAGTGTTCCCCTCCAATCGGCTTGAGTTTGTCTCCTATAAGCCAAACTAGCGTCCTTAATTGACTTTTGGAGCCGACATCGGCCGCGATCGATCGAGCGGCGTCGGAAAAGGGCGCTAGCAATTTCACAGCTTGCCTTGCATCGGGAGAGAGGCCTTGGCAAGGCAAACTGACAGGCAGACTTCAAATCATCTTCGCTCAGATCGGCTGCTTCCTTGCCTCAGAGCCTGCCTTTGACCCCTGCTGCTCCATAGTTCAGCCAGAATGGCTGACAAAGGCCATAAGCAGGGGAAGGCAAAGCAGAAGACCCCCAGGGTCACTCCTGCTGAGGACATTTGCCAGGGGGGGGATTAAAAACTATGAGCCCTGCCAGTGCCAGGGACAGGTCACCTCTACGCCCATCCTCCCCTTCTGAATGCTCCAAGTCATCCAGCACAGCTGTTTTTTTGCTCCGTCTTGTGCCTGCTCACAGAGGAAGCTGGCAATCTGGGTGCTGCTTCCTGAGGGCTTGTTCCCTCTTTTTGTTTGGAACTTCAGAAATCAGTCAGTCTGCTCCAGGAGACCCAGAAAACTGACAGTTAGTGGCTAGGCCTTAGCAGACTCCTTTCTCCTCAGGAGACAGTCAGCAAGTTTAGGAGTGCCTCGTGGGTGGCCACCATTTTGAATTACACAGGACCGCCCACTTCAAAAAATTTTCTCTTTTCTTTTGAGGCCTCCTTTATTTAACTTGCCTTCTGTGCAATGGGTGACAAGAGCCAGCAATCTGGCAAGGCTCCTTTGATCCAAGGCCCTGTCTGTACCTGTCTCTAGTGCCTGGGCCGTATGCTTCCATTTGAGCTTCTCTGCATTGCTCTGCTTGTCTTCAGCCAGGTAAGTGTGCAGGCAGCCTTTGAGAGTGCCAGTGGCCATCTTGAAGCCTCCCACAGGGTGGCAGCCATTTTGATTGCCCTCAGAATTGAAGGCACTAAGGGCGTGGCCATTTTGTTTCAAATACCAAAAGTGAGCAGAGACCATTTTGAAGCCACATCAAGGACGGTGGCCATGTTGGATGCCCTTTCTTGCCGGTGGCCATTTTTAAGGCCTAATATGGGCAGTGGCCATTTTGAAAGACCAACTAAGGGCAACTGCCATCTTGTTGGCCTCATTTAAGGGCGGTGGCCATTTTTAGTGACTGTTTGGACCTACTAATTTACCCAGGCCTTTCTGAGACCTGCCTTCTTGGCAGAGGCCTTAAATAAATATGGATACTGTTATTCGAATTGAGCTGACAAAAATTCAGACTAGCTGTCTGTAGGTCTGCCTCAGGAGTACCTGTTAAAGCATGTTCAGGTATTCATATATGACAATAACAAGCTAAACGTATCAACTTAGAATGAAGATTCTATCTATATTTTAAAAATGGCTTGAACAAGGGTTTTCAGCAGAATTTAGAAGTAGTAAGTTACAGATCTCACATAAAAGGAACAAATGAGCCTAGTGAGCACTCATTCCAGTAACAGTTTAAAACCAAGCCTTTTTCTGGAGTCTATGAGCCCAGCATAACTGGAACCATATACAAACTATCAATTTTTCTATATACAAACTATCAATTTTTTTTCTGTATTTGAAAATATCAGTCTCTTATGAACTGAACTTTAAGACAAAGACAACAGGATTTGTAAATTGGAGTTAATTTTTAAAATGATGCCTTTTACAAAGGAAATTACCCTATCCAGAGTACTCTACCCTACTCATTCCTACCTAGCATCCCCCAGGGAGGGGGACCTAGTGGACGGGAGTTCCCTGGATGCCAGGGAATTCTCATTAGCTCACTCTGGCATTTGGAACCAGACAGCTCCATTCACAAGCCAAAATCAACCTGCTGCTCAATCATCATCAGCTCAAGCGGCTGTTTAAGCCAGGTCAATGGGGTCCACCTCCAGATAGACGCTTGCTAGGTGGAGCTGCCTTGGAGCTGCCTAAGGTTTTTGCCCTGAAGAAGGACTTGTGTCCCTCAGCAGCCTTGTGCCCCTCTGAGACCCTAGCAGTCTTGGGGGGAGGAGGAGAGTTTCTGGTCAGTGGTGACCTGTCCCTTGCCTCAGTCAGTGTGCCAGGGGCTGACTCCCCATTAGGGTCTTCTGTGGGACGTGGCTTATGTGATTTTGCCTTACCCTTTCCCGATCTACTTTCGGGCGGGTGGAGAGCCATTCTTGATTTAAAACGCCTCAATAAATATGTCATCTACAAGAAATTCAAGATGCACACCTTGCAATCAATTCTGGCGGTCATTAGGCAAGGCGACTTTCTCGCCTCAATTGACCGTTCGGAGGCTTACCTCCACATTCCAATCAATTCATCTCACCGCCAATACCTCCGGTTTTGCCATGCAGGGGTGCATTACGAATATCTGGCGTTGCCCTTCGGCCTGTCTTCAGCACCTAGGGTGTTTACCAAGGTATTGGCCGCCTTGACCGCCCACCTGCAGGCTATCCCCGTGCGTGTCCAGTGCTACCTGGATGACATTCTCATCCAGTCTTCCTCTCTGTTCCAGGCAGAGCAGGACACCCAGGTAGTCCTTAACTCCCTTGGGCACCACGGGTTCCTAGTCAACATGGGAAAAAGCCAATTGTCACCTTCTACCAGGATGACTCACTTGGGGGCCATCATTGACTCTCTGGAGTGCAGGGTGTACCTATCTCAGGAGCGGAGAGACAGCCTATCGGATTTAGTCCAGCGTGTTCTGGCCCAAACAAGGGTTCCCCTGAACCAGTTTTCCTCCCTCCTGGGGAAGATGATATCAGCCATTCACATCACTCCATGGGCTCACCTGCATTCCAGAGACCTCCAATGGTTTCTTCTCCCTTTCCAGTGATCCGGTCGCAGCGATTCCCCAGCCACGGTCCAGCTCCCGACAGGGGTCTGGAAATCCCTCAGATGGTGGTCTTCAGCCACTCTCACCAAAGACACTGGCTTCCTGGAACCACGGAGGCTGACTCTGACCACGGATGCCAGCACCACAGGTTGAGGGGCCCACATCGAGTCCCAGGTTGCCCATGGCACTTGGTCCAGTGCCAAGCAGAGCCTCCCCATCAACCTGTTAGAACTGAGGGCAGTCAGGTTGGCCCTAGCTCACTTCCAGGGCCGTCTGTCGGGCAGTCACATGCTTGTCTTGACAGACAATGTAACAATGAAGGCCCATATCAATTGCCAGGGCGGGACCATGTCCAAGGCCCTCATGGCCGAGGCAATGACACTGGGGCTCTGGGCAGAGCGGCATCTGCAGTCCATCGCAGCAGAACACATCTCCGGGGTGAGCAACACAACCGCAGACTGGCTCAGCCGGAACTCCATCGGCCTAGAGGTAGAGCTCTTGCCTCACAATCAGGAGGTTGTGAGTTCAATCCTAGGTAGAGGCAGATGTAGGGTCTCCTGCTTGGGCAGGGGGTTGGACTAGATGACCTGTAAGGTCCCTTCCAACTCTGTTAATCTGACCCGGCGGAGTGGTCTCTTCATCTGGACATTTTCCAGCAGCTGGTCGGTCGGTTCGGTCTGCCAGTCATGGACCTCTTCGCCACCCCGGAGAATGCCAGGTTGCCCAGGTTCGTCACCAGGTTCCGGACACGGGGCAGCGGACACAGACACTCTTCAATGCGACTGGCCGCAAGTGCTACTATATGCATTCCCTCCCCTCCCCTTGATCCCCAAGGTCATCTGGAGGGTCCTGCAGCTGAGGACGGAGGTGCTCCTTCTAGTTTCCCACTGGCCCAGATGGGCCTGGTTCGCGGACCTTATGTCCCTGTCCGTGTCACCTCCTTGGCGGATCCTGCCGACAGAGTGGTCTCTTGCCCAGGGGTCAGTCCACCATCCAGAGCTGCATTGGCTACAACTGACCGCCTGGCACTTGAGCTGCTCACTCTGAAGCACCGCCTGGTTCCGGACAATATTGCTCAAATCATGTTGGCCTCTAGGAGGCCATTTACTGAACGTATTTATTCGGCCATGTGGAAGGCCTTCTGTCGCTGGTGTGTACAGGTGGGATATTCCCCTGTAGAACTGTCAATAATCAATGTCATTCAATTCCTGCGCCAGGGACTTGCCAAGGGTCTTTCTCCTAATACGCTCCGCTGCCAAGTGGCGGCGCTATCCACTGTACTCTCCTGCCAAAACTTGGACTCCCTATCCAGTCACCCGCTCCTGAGACAGTTCCTGAAGGGAGCTACCAACCTGTGCCCTCCCGTAGTCCATAGGTTTCCAACCTGGGACCTATCTAAGGTATTAACTACTCTCACTGAGGGCCCATTTGAGCCTCTCTCTACGGCCTCTCTGGCCCACTTAACATACAAAGGAGTCTTTCTTGTGGCAGTGACTTCCTCACGCAGGATCTCAGAACTGGCCGCTCTGTCTGTGAGGGGGGACCTGTGCGTCTTTCACTCCGACAGGGTGGTCCTGTGCCTGGACCCCACCTTCGTCCCGAAGGTAAACACGTACTTTCACAAGACGCAGGAGATCATTCTCCCCAGTTTCTACCAAACTCCACTCAATGACACTGAGCGTGCGTGGCACCTGCTGGACGTTAGGCGTGCCCTGGACATCTATTTGCAACGCACCTCTAGCTTCTGACAACCTGAGGCGCTCTTTGTGTCCTTTCGCCCTTCTTCCATGGGCTCCAAAGCATCATCCTCCACGGTGGGCCATTGGCTTCGCACGACCATCTCCTTGGCTTACGAACAAATGTCTTTGCCCCGGCCCCCCGGACTTACAGCGCACTCCACGCGCAGCGCAGCCACTACTGCGGCTTGGAACGCCCAGGCCTCTATTGTGGAGGTTTGCCGTGCGGCTACATGGGCCTCCCCGACACCTTTCGTCCGGCACTATAAACTAGATGCCTATGCCTCAGAGGAGGCAGACTTTGGCCGGAGGGTGTTACACCAAGGTGTGGAAGGAATAGGTCAGTCTCAGCCTGCTTCAGGTGGCCCGCCCTAGGGACAAGGTACTTTGGTATGTCCCATTCTTGGAGGCTGGCTCCACCCACTATGGAGAAGGGACGTTGTTACTTACCTGATACGTCCTTTCTCATAGGGTGGAGCCAGCCTCCAAGTCCCTCCCTGTTCATGGGCTGGACTGCCCATATTCAACCATCTTTCATTCTGTAAATATGTTCATGCAATTTAGTGTCATTTTTCCTCTGTTTGCTCTTCCTTATTAAAAACGTTGGTTTAATGGGTAAGCACGTTTGAGTTTGACCTTCTTCCCTCGTAAAAAAGAGGGGGTGCCAAGGCAAGAGGGTTCTATTTATACTTTTGAAAACTTGGTCCTGATTGGCTAGAGGGCAGGTTTAACCCATTCTTGGAGGCTGGCTCCACCCTATGAGAAAGGACGTATCAGGTAAGTAACAACGTCCCTTTTCCTCTTTTAACATCTCATCCTTGCAGTAGATTCCCCTATTTACTTATCTATCCTTGGTTCTTTTTTTTAATGAAGGACATCTTCATTCCATCATTTTCCAAGATTCCATTAACAGTTTAAAGATGACCTCTGTTCAGCTTCATTTCCACCATCTTGAACTGTTGAGAATGGTCCTTCTAGCTGAGCAATAGTAGAATTCAAATAATTCAGTGCTCAATCTGTGCTGCTGTCTGGTCTTGGAGCAGCAAAAATCACTTTCATCTGAAGATGCCCCTTATCTGCTTTATGTTCAGGTACAGTATTGTAGTGAGGCTCAAAGATAGTGAGTAGTTGCTATGAGGAGCATCCCATAAGCTTCCAAAGTGCCATTTGTTTTTCACCAAAATGATACTGGGAAATAGAGGATGGAGGGGGGGGGAGATAATTGTACCAGACAGTAGAAAAATTGTATGCACCAATAAGCCATACAAGGCAAACAAAAAGGCCATCTATATTGAGCTTGCAAAGCAGAATTGTTGGTTATTGACCATAATAAAGAAATTCATTCATTTCACTGTTGGGTCAGAAATAAATCAGCTCAACACTTCTGAACATTGTTGATGACATGAAATCAGATCAGGCTTAAGCTAATTCTGAACAGGTGTAAAGGCCTATGTAGAAATGTCTTTCATTACAGTAGCACAATAGTGACTTGATTCTGCAAAGTCTACATGCATGAAAGTATGTAGAATACAATTTAGGGCTCCAATAAGAAACTAGCAATGATAACTGAAGTTAGATACAAAACACAAATACGTGAATGGTAGCTTAAGGCTGGAGATATAAATCAAAAGGAAGGATGCAATTTACTTTTCTTACTTCTTTTTAACTTACAGTCATATTTTGTATTATCTTGTTTTCTCTCTTTTTCTTTCTATCTCAACGTCTGTAGAGATTCTTAGTCATCCAGGTCATGGTTGCCCCAAAGGTGTTTTTTCAGGAGGCAATTGGACTTTCTTGTTTTTTCTTTGAAAACATTTCACTTCTCATCCAAGAAGCTTCTTCAGCTCTGAGGAATGTAACCTCCAAGGCCTTCAACGACCCTCTAAAAGTATGCAAATGACCAGCTGTCTGCAAGGAATATAAATCCTTCCATTCCCCCACTATCCTGTCAAAGCTGAAGAAGCTTCTTGGATGAGAAGCAAAATGTCTTCAAAGAAAAAACAAGAAAGTCCAGTTGCCTCCTGAAAAAGCACCTTTGGGATTTCTATCTTAATATTTGCTCTTTTCTATATTTTTTGTATTTTAATGTAAATACCTAGATGTAAAACCTCAAAAGATATTTGTTAAAAATATTAAAAAATGGATTACTATCCCTAGAATCTTTTCCTCATTCTGCACCCTGGTTTCATAGAGACCGTTGGACTAAACCACTTCATTCTAGCACAGCTCTAAGACCTTGGACTCTGTTCTTGCTTAGCTGAGACTTTCAGAGATTCTCTTTTGGAAGATATGCATGGACATTTGAATAGGTAGATGAACAAAGATACAAAGGCGTGTGTGTGTGTGTGTGTGTGTGTGTGTGTGTGTGTGTGTGTGTGTATGTATATGTATGGAGAGAGAGGGGGGGAGCACAAGGTGTCTTAATTTGGACATTACAGACAGTATCTATTTAATTTATGGGTACATGTTCATATAAGCATATAAATATATGAATGTGTCATATAGACATTTTGGGAGGAGAAAAGCATGACTGACTTCAGTGAATATTAACAATTCCCAAATCTATTAATTTGTGTTTGATATATGAATATATTTTCCAAATATCTATTGTTACTATTCTAATGTTACAAAATGTATAGACTTTCAGACCTAAGGAAAATCTAAAAGACATACTCGCCCTTCATGGACACGCACAATTCCAAACATAGATGGATAGTTTCTGACAACCTCTCTTAACCTTATTTTTCTAATAAGGTTAAGATATAGTAGATCTTGGTGGTTCTACAAAGAGTATTTTGTGTATTTTTAGATTGGCACTTCACTTGATCAAGCAGGAATAAAAAAATATTTGCACATAGACTATATTTCAATGTTTATTCATTATTATTTGACTCTAGCCAATCTGAAGAAGAGTTCCTAAACAATTTACCAAGCAAATCGTTCAGTTGATCAAATACTAGTTCAACTCCAGTTTTTTTGGAAGGGGGGAATACAATAAATGTTTTGGATACCTGGTGAACCTGTATTTGAAGAAATGTAATACTAATTCACTTTTGAAATAATTCAGCATGTTATCCTATATGACAAATGAGAATTGCTATGACATTGTTCTGCTAGTTTCATTTCTACCAGTTTTTTTAAAATATTAGAAGACTTTCCAGAAACAGGAGAGCATGCAGAGGTACCTAATTATGCCTTTGTTTAAGTACTTTTGCATGTCCTTTCTTATCCTTCACACTACTGTTTATCTATGTTAATGTTCCCTTACTATGACCTCCAGATATTCTTACAGCTCTTATACTTTTCCAGAGAACTGGAAAAGAGCTGATGT
The DNA here is from genome assembly GCA_023053685.1 of Diadophis punctatus similis. Classification (NCBI taxonomy): domain Eukaryota; kingdom Metazoa; phylum Chordata; class Lepidosauria; order Squamata; family Dipsadidae; genus Diadophis; species Diadophis punctatus. The sequence goes on from JALIGW010000008.1 coordinate 12,023,573, forward strand.
AGTTCCCATCTTCAAAAAAGGGGAAAAAACAGATCCAGGAAACTACAGACCTATCAGCCTGACCTCAATACCAGGGAAGATTCTGGAAAAGATAATCAAGCAACGAATCAACGAACACCTAGAAGCAAACAAAGTAATAACCAAAAGCCAACATGGGTTTGTCAAAAACAGATCATGCCAGACTAATCTTATTGCATTCTTTGACAAAGTGACAAAATTAGTGGACCAGAGGAATGTTGTCGATGTGGTTTACTTGGACTTCAGTAAGGCATTTGATAAAGTAGACCATAACCTACTATTAGATAAAGTAGAAAAATGTGGGATGGACAGCAATACCACCAGATGGATTCAAAACTGGCTAACCAACCACACTCAATGTGTAGTGCTCAATGGAACTGCATCTACATGGAGAGAAGTATGCAGTGGAGTACTCCAAGGCTCTGTTTTAGGCCCAGTACTCTTCAACATCTTCATCAATGACTTGGACGAGGGGATAGATGGGGAACTCATCAAATTTGCAGATGACACCAAACTGGCAGGAATAGCCAACACTACAGAAGACAGGCTCAAGATACAGAAGGATCTTGACAGACTTGAACATTGGGCTCTATCTAACAAAATGAAATTTAATAGTGAAAAAAGTAAGGTTCTACATTTAGGCAAGAAAAACAAAATGCACAGGTACAGTATATGTGGTACCTTGCTCAACAGTAGTAACTGTGAGAGGGATCTTGGAGTCCTAGTGGACAACCATTTAAATATGAGCCAGCAGTGTGCAGCAGCTGCCAAAAAAGCCAACACAGTTCTAGGCTGCATTAACAGAGGGATAGAATCAAGATCATGCGAAGTGTTAATACCACTTTATAATGCCTTGGTAAGGCCACACTTGGAATACTGCATTCAGTTTTGGTCGCCACGATGTAAAAAGGATGTTGAGACTCTAGAAAGAGTGCAGAGAAGAGCCACAAAGATGATTAGGGGACTGGAGGCTAAAACATATGAAGAACGATTGCAGGAACTGGGTATGTCTAGTTTAATGAAAAGAAGGATCAGGGGAGACATGATAGCAGTGTTACAATATCTCAGGGGTTGCCACAAAGAAGAGAGAGTCAAACTATTCTCCAAAGCACCTGAAGGTAGAACAAGAAGCAATGGGTGGAAACTAAACAAGGAGAGAAGTAACTTAGAACTAAGGAGAAATTTCCTGACAGTGAGAACAATTAATCTGTGGAACAGCTTGCCTCCAGAAGTTGTGAATGCTCCAACACTGGAAGTTTTTAAGAAGATGTTGGATAACCATTTGTCTGAAGTAGTATAGGGTTTCCTGCCTAGGCAGGGGGGTGGACTAGAAGACCTCCAAGGTCCCTTCCAACTCTGTTGTTGTTGTTGTTATTTATTATTATTATTATTATTATTATTATTATTATTATTATTATTATTATTATTATTATTATTATTATTATTATTATTATTATTATTTTCTAATTGGTCTACCCAGTTCCTAATTTTTGAGAGAGCTTCCCATAATTTAATTCAGGGAAACAATTTTGTTTTGTTTTTATGTTGTTTTCTTTGTGTGCTTTAATATATGTATTTAGGTCTGTGTATTCAACATTATTTTAATGCTTCTATTTTATTTCATGTGTGAATGTGTAGTAGGCTATAAATGTTGAATGTGTAGTAGGTTATAAATGAATTTACCTGAAAACAAACAAACAAACATTTCACAATGTTTCTTTCTTGGGTAAGCTGAAATTTGGTTATAACTCCATATGAATTATGTAAGTTTTACTTAATTTAATGCTGGGATGAAGTGCTAAATGGAAAGTTTATTATCAAGAAATAATTAACAAATTACTGGACTGTAGCTAATAATTTATATTTTTTCTCATGTTCTTTTCATTCAATGTTTGTTTATATGTGCTAGACTCTGTAATTTGAAAATGAGATAATTGTGTTGGCTCAATGCCAGAAATCACAATTAATATACTATAATGGTCTTTTAAAGGGAAATGAACTGATTGAGATCACATAAAATATTATGTTAAGAGCCTTATGAGCGAGCATTGAATCTTGTGAATCACACGTTTTATTTCTCTTTCTCTCTTGCATTTTTAAATATATATATATGCTGAGTACTATGTTTTCTCTCATGATTTTACTAAAAGACAGTAGATCAGAGATACTGTAGCTAGAGGAGAATTCAATGCTACATATAATCTGTCACATCATCTATTCCTCATCTGGCATATTATTCTGCATTGTTCTTAGCTTTTAAGGGGAAATGATATACCGTATTTTTTGAAGTATAAGACGCACCTTTTTACCCTCAAAAAGAGGGTGAAAACCTGGGTGCGTCTTATACACCGAATGCAGCCCCACCCAGCCACCCCCACCCTTTGGCCTCTGCCTGCCAGCAATTTACCTCTTTGCAGCAAACAGGGCAAAGCACAAGAATAGCACAAGAAGAGATAAACTGCCTCCCGATCTACAGCTGACAGGCTTGCAAGCCACGTGGTAAAATGAAACTTTGGTGGCTGTAATGTGACAAATTGCTGGGAGATAAACTGCTGGCAATATTAGACTGCTGAAATTGAAAAGAGGCAAGCTATAGCTGCTATGGCTCAGAGCTAGAGCTCTTGCCTCACAATCAGGAGGTTGTGAGTTCTATCCTAGGTAGAGGCAGATTCTGTTAATATGTTATTTTGTTAAATGTTTGTAGAGTGTTCAAATTATTAGACTTATTTTTTAAAGACTGCTTTATTATTGTTCTAGACAACTTAACAAAATGAAGAAGCTTTTTAAAATAAATGCTTGCTCTGAAGAGGCCCAGTGCTTTTGTATCTTCTTTTAAATAGCAGAGAATACTTCCAGAAAGCCACATCAATTTTAAAGATCTGCAAAAGTATAATCTGAAATGTCCTGTTTTAGTATTAAGTATTAGTATTAAGTATTAGTATTAAAAGAAGGCAGCTGAGAAACCCTGACTTAGTCATGTTTGGAGTAGATCTATTTAAATAATTGGGAGGAGTTAGTGTGATTACATTTAAGAAAACTTTCTGGGATTAATATACTGCCATAAATGTACATTTCTCCAATTCTTTGCCATTTCTATGGGTCAGGCACACATGCACAGAAATACACAGCAAACAGTGTATATCATCTGTACTGTTTGCTGTTTGCTGTTTGCTGTTTGGCAAATTGCTGGGAGGCAGAGGCCTTTTTCCTTGTTTTCCTCCCCCAAAACTAAGGTGCGTCTTATAATCCTGTGCGTCTTATACTCCGAAAAATACGGTAGATGCCTACAGAGAGATGGCCTGACACATTTGGAAAGATGGAGATGCAACAATAAATTGCAGAGACAAAGCGTTCTCTGCATTCATGTATTTATGAAGACTATTCTGGTTTGAAGAAAAGATACCAGGAGGAAGTATCCATCAGTTGAGTGCTATTCTGGATAGATACCTAAAGAGTTCATGCTTAAATATGAGCCATTCAGAAATCAAGAATTTGGAGAAAACAAAGAATTGATATAGAGTTGTTCCAGCCACAGCATTCCAATGAAATGAGGCCAAATGGGTGGAATAGAGCTGGTATCTTTTTTCCAGTTGGCTTTCTTGCTCTCTAAGAACAACCCAATATAGAGAAGCTTACCAAGTTCAACTTATTCTACATTGATCAGCTCTCACCTGCCAAATTTCCATACATAATGAAAAAACTAAAAATTAGAAAAAAAGCTGCAGAACAAGAACTGGCATATTTAAAACTCCTTCAGGAGCCAATTGTGAGGTAGGCAGCTTCCCATCTAGTTCCTTCTCCTGACATCAGATATTAAATCCAGGAATGCCAGAAGACATCAAAATTTTCACCAATTAGGTATTTTACTACCAAAATCTCAAGGGGGTGGGTGGGAGGTGGGAGGCCAAACAATTATGCCCCAAGCTTCTGTAGGAAGTTAGTACCCACCCCCTCCTAGAAAAAATGAAATATCCTAGGAAATATCGAAAAAGGAAAGAATATGTTTCCCTGAATGAGGAAAAGAGAAACATGTTTTAAATACAAAGCAGCTTCCTGCAGCTCCCTGCCCCCACCCTTGCCACATTCCTCCCACTTAGTCTGAAACAGTCTTCTACATAACAAAGAACCATAATAGGAATCCCAAAGCATTTTCATTACACCACATGGGACCTGGGAAGATTACATCAGTCAAGCCTAGGACTTGGGACAGCCCACAAGAGTTGCCCCAACATGCTCCTGGGGGTCTGACAGCCAATGGAATACATTTCTATATAGGAACATGAAACAGAGGGGCCCAAGAGAGAGTATAAAGCAAGGAACTCAGCATCACTTCTTCCCTTTTTTCTCTTCACCCACATCTGGAAGCATGTAGTCTACCTTTTCTGTACAGGGGCTTATGCCATGTGCTCCTGTCCACCATTAAACCTTCTTTCCAAGCAACTTCCATGAATTCAGTGTCTTTTTCCCCACTTGGAACTGAACCCAGAAGGATATTCCTTACAACACTTCAACTTCAATCCTGCAGTTTCTAGCAGGTTAGCTCTTGCTTAGCCGCTCAGAGTCCCTGCGGAGTTGAGCGGCATATAAATACAAACAAACTTAAACTTAAATTTAAACTTGCTGTGCTTCATTTGCTGCTGAAGAACAGCAATCCTACCTGTGCTCTTGAAAAACTGTGACAAGAAGCAATATATAGCAGCAATAGTTTTTACTACTACCCGCAATCTGTCCAATGTGAGGTACTTGTTACATATTTTCCCAGGTATATTTTATCTGTGAATAATAGATTAATCAATTTTAGGAGCATAAGTCCTATTTAGACATTTTAAAAGTAGAGATAGTTTTGAAACCAACCCTGTATGAAAATGACACATGAGACTGGACTCCATAAAGCACTTTTCTTTAAAAATGAAGAAATGCAAGCAAAAAAGTATGCATGCATTATTTTATTATTATTTGTACTAGCTATGTGATCCATTCACTCTCTATTCAGTCACACTTGGGGTTTTCTATGACATAAAATAGTTTAAAGTCACAAACACGTTTTCAGAATTGTGCAGGCCTGTCTACATGATTGACCCATGATAAGAGGGGTGACAGTTTTTATCAAAAAGATGAACTGTGTGTTTTTAAAATGCCATAAAAAGTGTACTCTCTCTTAGTTGTAAACATATTTAAATATGTATATAAATGCAGAAACATGCAGTTTTATTGCAAAAACTGGAGGAACTGTGTATAATATAGAATATTCATGAAGTCTCCAATACATAAGCCTAAAAGCTGATAAGAATAACATACAAAGTCTAGCTTTGTGACTAAGCCATATAATTCGTTTGATGGAAGATCTGTGCAGTATGCAACATATTAGAAAGCAAATTGCAATAAAACTGATAGATTAATCAATCAAATTGCAATGAAATAATAGATTAATCAATTTAGGAGCATAAGTCCTATTTAGACATTTTAAAAGTAGAGATAGTTTTGAAACCAACCCTGTATGGAAATGACACATGAGACTGGACTCCATAAAGCGCTTTTCTTTAAAAATGAAGAAATAAATGCAAGCAAAAAGTACGGTATGCATGCATTATTTTATTATTATTTGTACTAAGTATGTGATCCTAGTACAAGAAAGAAAAAAGATAAAAAAAGAAAAAGAGCTAACTAGAGTATGCAGCACATACTGATTTTGTCTGATTTTGTATTGTGATTTTGTCTGATTAATCAATTCTGTTTGCCAAAAGTCTGATTATATAACAGACTTAGGCAGTTTAACAAGTTTAAGTGTTTCTGTGGTTGTACAAGTTTTGACAAGTTGTACCACACTTACCCCTTTACTTACTTCCTTTACTTCAACCCTCCCCTTTTCTACTAGGATGGGGGGGGGCATTCATTCATTGCACTGAATAATTACCAAAATAAATATGAAATTGAAAACTAATAAAGCTTGGTTCCATTGACAAGAATTTTGTTATTTGTAAAGTTCTTCCAATTTTGACCTCCCCCCTTTTCCAAATGTGTGTACGTTCATTCACTGTGTGGAAGAATGGCAGAACACTTATTCATAACTTTACTTTCTGTCACTAGTTAGGCTATCACAGCTGAAATCGGACCCTCAGACAAACTTCCCCAAGACATCAGCATTATAAAAAGGTCTTTAAGGTCCTTTCTGAATGACAGGGGATGAATAGCCCTTCTTTTCCGGCATTCTCCTCTTCCCAGTAAGAATGAGAAAATGACTCTCTCCATACAGACATGTGATCTGAGTTAATGACAGCAAACGAGAATGCCAGCTGCCTTCTCAATGATTCTCACCTCCTCTTCTAGCTCTTCTACTCCCGAAGCAGTTTGCAGGCATCTTCATGTTTTGCTCCAGCAGTGCTTGTTAAAAAAAAAAAAACCAAGACATTCAAGCAAGTCTTACAAGAAGGGGAAAAAAACCTACCCACCCCCAATATGATATGAGCCGAGGTGGCGCAGCAGTTAGAGTGCAGTAGTGCAGGCCACTTTAGCTGACTGTGATCAGCAGTTCAGCTGTTCAAATCTCACCAGCTCAAGGTTGACTCAGCCTTCCATCCTTCTGAGGTAGGTAAAATGAGGACCCAGATTGTTGGGGGCAATATAAATATACATTGCTTAATGGTGTAAACTGCTTAGAGAGTGCTTGCACTATGAGGCGGTATATAAATCTCACTAATAAATAAATAAATAAATAAAATATCTGACTCTTTCTGGCAATTTTTATTGAAAGACCTCAAAGCAATGCTATACATTTTCAATGTTCTGGGAAGCCAAAGGAGACATGAGATAAGGGTGGGGAAGTCTAAAATATGACTAATATAAAATCTACCAACTGAACCTGAATTTTTTTTTTAAATTTGACATTAACCAAAAGCATCTTCCTAGATCAAATTTGAAAAATACTTAACAGTACTTATCAATTGAACTGCAGTATTTTATAATTTATCATTTTAGGTTAATAAAAACTTCTGATTCTTTTTGAAAATATTATTTTAGTGCAAACACTTAGAAAGTAAAGCAGATGGCCAGTTTATATTAGATTGAGGCAATTCTCTCTTTCTCTCTCTCCCTCTCAAACACACACAGGAGGAGATGCCTCATCTGTGAAGAAACTGTTGCAACATGTTTGTGCAACAATGATAGATGCAAACATTGTAGATCAGGATGCTCACAAGGTATAGTAACAAAAAGACCAGAGATCGAGCACAACAATCTGGTAGGTCACACACATCTAAAAAAACAAGGAGAGCTTTGAATGCAGCATTCGGCTACCTTGACTTTTTTGTAGCGTACTCTACAAACACACTCCTCTCTTGGATGGATATTTCATCCATATTCTTTTATATCAACTTTGAACATTTCCTGCAATTGTGTTTTAATAAATTTATTATATTGTTCATAGATTAGCTGTATGATTACTATATGATATAGCAATATATTAAATAACTAAATAATTGACAATTTGAAACAAAACCTTGGCTCAAATATACATCACAGTTTAATATGCAAAAATATACACGAATTACATGAAGTTAGAGAGTGGAGGCAGATTTCCACTTCATTACTCAACATGTCATTTTAAGAAGTATATAATTAACTATATTTTTCCATTACATCCGAATGAGAGAATGAGAGAATTTCTCCAGACAGAGAATGAGCCAGGATTTTTTCAAAAGAAAAGAATATGAGGTCAATAGGTAAAAACCATAGAGATAGACTACTTCATAGGTAGAAGCCTTTTTTATTTGAATTTAGCATACATGCATGCACATTTTGGCTGTAATGCTATGTGCACTTATCTGACTTCTGAGAAAATGTGTAGAAAATATATACTGTACATATTCATAAGTGAATATAAGAAATATATAGCGGTACACACACACACACACACACACACACACACACACACATCCATGTTTCTTTAGAAGAAACAAGAGAAACTTATAGACATACATCTAAAAAATCAATATTAAGGCATAATTTCTGAAAATGAAAAAACACAATAAAACATAATAAAAGAAAATAAATAATTTTATATTCTAAAGATGAGGAAAAACTGTATCCAAGCACAACAAAATGCTTTCTTGAAAAATATGTCCTTCATGCTTAATAATGTTCAGCACTGTAGGTAGAGATATTTTTCTTTAAGTAAAAAGCTGAAGATAATAGAAGAAAACATTGCTAGAACACCTCTTTGTCAATTGTTTCTAAAATCAACTACATTCTTATAAGAAAACATTTTCTATGAGTTACAAGGGAGACTTACTAACAGACATGAACATCAATAAGCCGCCTTAATTCTATAAATAATAATTTTAATACGTCATTATTCAATCTAATGCTTATTAGTTTACACAGTATAAATTTAAAGAGAAAAAAACCCACAAATATATACATGTGCATTATAATAGGGCAGACAATTTTCTGTGGTACTCATTTAATGCCCTTTTAAAATTTCTCTATATTATGAAGCTAAACAGCAAAAATGATAATTTGGCAGTGTGGAGCATTAATAACACATTCCAGTTTACTTAAAAAAGTCTGTGACTAAAAGAATTTCCAGTAAGCGAGCACATTTTCATATTTGGAATGTGGGTCATTAAAATTGTTTAAAGAACAATGCTAAATGCCCTCATCAAACATTTTTGGAGACCTCTCACATTTTGCTGCTAAAATCAATTACCTTAAAAGTTAACTTGCAGAAAAAGAAAAAAAAACCTATGGATGTGGATGGTGCAGTATCATTAATCTGACCTCCTCTCTATAATTCTTTTAAGCATATGAAATTCAAGATTAATAGGAAGTTGGATACCTACACATCTAAAGGGCTGCGATATAGAGAGTTAGTGGATGTGTTCTCTGTAGTCCAAAACCAAAGTTGAAACTTCAGAAAAAAATATTCAGGTTATATATTAGTAAGAATTTCTTATTTTAAGAGTTCTCATGTTCCTTTTTCTCAGTGCTAAATTGGAAAATATGGATTATTAAATCTACCTTTCCCAATACAAAATTGCAATGTATACAGTGAACCACAGAGGATGTATAATAAATGTTGCATTTCAAACATTACTGAAAATGTAATATTTTGGGATTCTGTTTGATATGTTTGGGGCCTTCTGTAGGTTGATAGTATTACTGGTTTTAATACCTTAATAAGCTAGTAAGTAAGCTGCTGAGAAATGAAATCATGTCAAAGATGTAAATATTTCCTAGACCTTTAGGGCTGGAAGGGACCTTGAAGATTGCCTAATCCAACCCCTTGCCCAAGGCAGAAGCCTTTATACCAGTGGTCACCAACTGGTGGCCCATGGACCACTGGTGGTCCACAAGAAAATTTTGGTGGTCTGCAGAAAAATTATTTGCATTGTTTATATTGCACTAAATCAGGGGTCCTCAAACTACACCCCCTGGGACAGATACGTGCAATGAACATTTGTGTTACTGCAGAGAGTCTCCCCCTTCGGGGTCTTTTTGTGTGGGTCGGAGGGGGACAGAAATTCTGACTTGGGGTCTGCTTCAGCCTCCTGGTGCAGGGCTTTGGGCGAAGGCTGGAGGGAAGTGCCGCTGGTGGCGAAGAGCCAGAGGACTTTGTTCCAGTGGGACTGCAACTGGAACTGGCTGACCATCTCAGCCTGCTGAGCCTCTAGGCACCTGTACCTGACCTTGCACTCCTGCAGGTCTTCCCTCTGCTCGTAGTCCTCAGTGAGGTGCTTCTACTGAGCCTCCTTCTCGGTCAGATCCAATTTGAACTGAGCTGTTTTGCCAACTCTTTCTCATGGTGGCTGTTTAGCTCCAACAACTGCTTCCTATTGGGGCCCTATTGAAGTACATAAAACTTTGACAACTACAAAAACCATCAAATTCAAATGGATGAATGTAACATACCCACTTTATAATATTGGAAAACATGTTTATGTTATCCATGTATGAATTAGCTTTCTGCAGATGAGAAATCCAACCAAAATGATTTGCATCAAAATCAGGAATTAATTTACCAGTTGATAAATCTTCTTAGAAATTCTTCTAATGAGCTAAACAATGGATGTCAGAACATAACCTACAGCCCCAATCCCTGTTAGTGTCAAATTATTAATGAGATGTAGTAGCGTGAAAGCTAGCATATTTCAAATTATAGGATATTAAACCTATAGGACTAGAAAAACAAGATTAGGAATTAGAGCCACTTAGACCCAATGTAGTATACTACCTAAGCTACTGGAATAGTAGACCCTGGCATACATCCAACTCCAGCCATGGAATCTCATTGGATAACTATGGCTAATTAGTCATTTTCTCTTAGCCCAATCTATTTCAAATTGTGCTGTTGTAAAGATCAAGAGATCTCCCTAGGTAAATTGCCTTGAACTCTTGAAAGAAAGACAGGATATGCAGTAACTGTTATGAACCAAGTAAATATATTACCTTCTCACTGCAGAGATGAAGCAACCAAATTACAGAAGCTTTCACAGATGTTCAAGATATTCAAGATGTCTGCTGATGGTAATGTGGATGATCAAAGTCTGTTCATTTTCATGGGACACATGAACCAGCCCCCCCCTTTTTTGGTAAAAGTAGTGTGTTTGTGTGTGTGCATATGTGTAATGATTTTAGCATGTGACGGTAGTAGCAAAAACAAAGGTGATTATTTACTGACCTCAGTAAACTATTATCACCAGTATAACAGGCTTGTGCAGATTTTCCAGTTTTTAAATGTATTTTTAAAAGCTAGTGTAATGGATGAACTTATTGTCTGAAAAGTTTCTTAAGGCTGTAGTTTCTGTCAGTGAAGAAATGGGAGGTTATGTTGACTCACCGCTTTCCTAGTTTTGCTCGACTAATTGGTGGGGGGGGAGAGATCACCACCCTTTTCTTCTACCTCTAAAATTTCTAATTCCTTAGAAAGGGAATAGTACATAATACAAAGAAGAGCAGGATATATTAAAAACAACGGATTTTTATTTATCTGTAGGCAATATAAAAATATAGTGGCTACACAGGATGCTCCTATCTTGTACCAGAAGGCCATAGAATTAAACATAGTAGTAGTGGCCATTAGCCATTTTTCAAAAGGCTTCATTGTAAAAAAATTTGTTCTGGAGAATGTTTCTTTTCTTGGGGGGGAAAAGGCAGCATTTACTTATGGCATTTAAATAGTTGAGGTTAATCTCACCCAAATGCAAATTTGTCCTATGTTGACATCTTGGTACAATTAATCTTACAATTGGCATAACAAAATGTTAACAATAAACATGTGATGGAAATGCAGCATCAACCGATTTCCCTTTTGACCCGATATTTTCAATCACATGCTGCAATATGAATTTTGCATTTCCATGTAGGATATTAGAAAAGCTTTCAAATAAACAAATTATATAGGTCTAAAAACATCACCTACTCTAAATTGTGATATTTTTAAGTAGATGGCATTGTATATAAATAGTTATCAAGTCACTATACAGTATTAGTAGTTGGAGCTAATATAAAAATATAAATTTACTGCATAACCTGTCTTTTTAAAATTATACCATAGCAGGAGCCATATCTGCAGGGGGTTGGGCAGTTTGGAGTATTAAAGTGATAAAGTAGTGATACAATAACACAATGCAACCCTTCCCTCTTTCTGTATTGTGGCACTATGTGAAAGAGTGAAACTTGCAGGACAATGGTGGAGCACACCAGTCTGTAAATGGGTTAATAGAAAAGCAAAGTATAACACTATATCTACTGTACAATATTGGACCATAAGGGAGAATTTTGTCATGCTAGTTTTCTTCTGTTCTTCTTGAAAAGCTTGACTTCTTTGAATAAAAATAGTAAAAAAAAAACTTTACCCATTCCCATGGTTTGTAGAGGCATTAGAAGATGCAGTGTGAGTAATATAGTTTACAGTGATTTCTTGATAGAAGGCTACAATACTTGATTTCCAACTTTCACTACTGTGTGCAGGAAGGAGATCCATTGCCTGAAAACCTTTGCCTATTGCTACTGCTATTATTGCTGGTAATGCCATTGTGATTTCAAGCTGATGTTTTCTTTGTTCACTATAAAAGAGTCTTAGTGGGAAATATTTATTTCTCTTTCACCCCCCCCCCCCCAAAAAAAGAGGGGAAAGGATTTAAGAAAGGCACCATATTTTTCTTCTCCTGATTGCTAATGGAATAAAATGCTTTGGTCACAACAATATAAAATGTAGAAATGGTAGCCCCTGCAGAATCAAAGGTGGTGTTTCTCCCCCCCCCCCATTTAGCTCCTACAGAATTAATCTCCCTCCTATTTTTTGAGCTAACTCGGTTGATGAGGAATTTTTTAGCACTAATATTCTTTGACTTTTTCTATGCTGGCATGTGACATGCTTGACAATAAAGGAAGAAGATGTTTGTTCCTTTGAAACTGAGGGCACAGGGCTCAGACAAGTGCATTAACTGCTTCATTTAGCTCTTCTGTTGTGTTCTGGCAAAGTTGCTCTAAACCAAACTTCTTAGTTCAAAGCCCTGTTTAGACATAAGAGCTATATCTCTCTGATCCAGCTACTACCAGCCTGCATCAGCTTTGCCCTCCACTGCTGTCTTTAGGTTGGAAAATGAATTGCCATTTTGACAGCAAGCTTAAAGCATCTCAGCAAGTGAGAGTCAGAATAAGTATTCCAGGATAGGCTAGGTCTGAAATGTCTGTGCAGCTCAGCATCTTAAGATGGGGGGGGGGAGCTTCTCTTATATTTGCCAGTAACAAGGTAGACAGAATCAATGACTAATTTTTCCCTCTCCAACCAAATAATTTGATTTTTTTTAAAGGAAAATCATGCAAGATTCAGGACCTGAATTTTTACATTCAATATGGGCTAGTCTTCCTTTTGGTCTATGAGGTAATGTTTATATGGCAACTGATAACCTCCTAATGCCAATTCATCTCTCAATACAGGGGATGTGATTTATTCTTCTTATACTTTTTTCACTGTGGTCCATGAAATACTGTATATATAATTTTCACATTTTAACTTTATCCACATCTATTTAAATTGTGCCTGATATTTGTGCCTGAGTAAGTTTTTCTTACTCAGGTTCTTCTCTCTTGAATTAATTTATATACTCATTACACTGCAGAAGTTAATATTTTATACCTATGACCCTGTTTATAATTTTATTAATTTGAATACCCAATATTCTCCATCACATTTGCTGTACTACCTCACTATGGCGGATGTCTACAAGATATTCCTTAAAGGAATGAATGACAAATTATGACAGCAAGTGCAGCAACCAGTGCTAGAATTGACAATGAAGATAGTCAAGTGATGGGTAGCTTTTTCCCTTTAGAATCAGCTATCCAAAGTAAAGGAACCAGCAGCCAGGAAATATGCTGCAAACTAGCACTTAGGAGAGTAGCCATGAGTGCCATGGAAAAGATATTAGATGCTGGGATGTGTCTATCCATACAAATATCAGAGTTATGCAAACTATAGTTTTCTCTGGGACACTGTGAGGAAATGAAAGTTGGATTTTGGGAAAAAAACCAGAATAGAATGAAAATTGGCTAGTTTGGATTTTGGTATTGGAGAAGACTCCTAAGAATATCATGGGAAGCTAGAGAAACAAAGAAATGAATTATCAAATGAATCTTAAGACTCAAATAATCATACTACAGACACACTGAGTACATACTTAGTTTTTTTGATAAATCACTAATGCTGAAAAAAATGGAATGAAAGAGGAGGAGGAAGAATCACTGGAAGCATCTGCTGCATAAGAGTCACTGGCGGCATCTGTACAGGAATCATTGGGAGCCTCTGCTTAACATCTGAGGTTTCTGGCAGACCAAAAGAAGCTAAAAAAATCTTACAACTAAAAGTTTACAGAAGGAAGTCCACAAGAGAATTTCTATTTGCATTTGCACAAATCCTGAAGAGTAACAAAGCCATGAGTAAAGAGGCTAACACTGTGATGACCTGCAAGGTACATCCTATCTGCCCATGGAGGACTCAAATTATACCTCAGATTGCTAGAGAAGAAAGTGGACATATTCATGTCCCATCCATGAAAATGAGGAATGCCTCAGAAAGGCAGAAGTCTGTATTCAAATTAAACACAGCAGGGAAGAAACAACCACAAGGAAAAATGAAGTCTTAGAGGAAGACTGATAGCAGCATGCCACTCAGAGGACCAAAACAAGAAACAAACAAACAAACAAAAGACCCCAAGAAGAATGCCCCTGTCAATGGAGTTGAACAATCAATTTCATATCATTCCCTTGGAAGAAAACACACACAGATCTGGAATAGTGGCTTCAAGTGTTCCAGTGACAGGAAGAAAAATAGCTCAGACTATCACAAAGAGTGTCTGCTGTGTTGCTCAAAAAGAGAAAGTCATGTGGTAGTGATTGGTGACTCATTTCTCAGAGGAAAAGAATCAGCAATTCATAGACTGGACAAGCTATCAAGCGAGGTATGTTGTCTCCTAGGTGAAAAGATCAACAATGTGACAGAGAAACTGTTAGATGGTGGATTCAGCACAGGAGACCGACTTGACAAACAGCTCTTTATTGCAATAGATGTACAACCAGCAAAGCACATTCAGAGAGGCCTCCTATTTATAGGAGCTGACAGTAACAATTGTAACTAAACCATTTTGAAATAACCAATGAGGGTCCAGCATGTTCTCTTCAGTATTGCTGGACCTGAGTGAAAACTTCCAGCTCTAGTCAGAACATAACATCCCTCCCCCTCTAGATGAAATCATCCGACATACGAAATCGCGAAGGTAGGCGGGGCGTCTACGCTCCCGTTCAGACCTGCGTACTTCAGTCGGGGGAACTACAGCAGCCTGGTCTGACTTAGCCGCTTCGTTCCTGGGGGCTGTGTCATGCATCTCTTGAGCTGGAGTGCTCTTGGGTTCTTCCGCCTCAGGGCCTAACTCGACAGGGGGACTCTGTTGGCCTGCAGTCTCGCACTCCAAAGCCTCCGAGACATCTGGACGTGGTTTAGCTAGGAAAGGAATGCACGGTGTTACGTTTCCAGAACCCGAGGGGTCTTCCTGTACCCTCTGTCTTAATTGGTCTATGTGTCTCTTCCATAAGCGGCCGTCTTGTAACCGGACTGCATAAGACACGGGTCCCAAAATTGTCTCGACCATCCCTGGCAGCCATAAAGGCCCCTCGGCGTAGTTGCGAGCAAACACCCTGTCCTCTGTGGAAAAGACCCTGGTTTTCTTTGTCCCTTCTGTCTTGGTTTTTACTACATAGTCAGGGTGTAACCGGTCCAGGAGTGACCGGAGTCTGCGGCCCATTAAAAGCTCTGCTGGGCTGCGTCCCGTAGTGGCACTTGGGGTTATGTGTTGAGTTATGAGGAATTTGTCTATTCTTTCCTGCCAATCTCCAGGTCCCAATCTAGCTAACCCCTCTTTGGCCGATCGCACGAAGCGTTCCGCCAGGCCGTTCGTCGCAGGATGGAATGGGGTGGACAACGCATGGCGGATTCCCTGACTAGCCAGATAGCCCTCAAAAGTTGTGGCCGTGAATTGCGGGCCGTTGTCCGTTACCAATGTGTCCGGAATGCCATGGGTAGCAAATAGACGCCGGAAGATCTTAATAACAGACTCCGCAGTGGTCGACCGCATAGGGAAGATTTCGAGCCACTTGGAATAAGCGTCTACAATTATCAGGAACATTTGCCCATGGAATGGACCTGCAAAATCGGCATGAAGCCGTGGCCATGGATTTTTTGGAAGGTCCCAGTCATGCACCGGTGCTTTGGGAGGTGCCGGTCTGGATTCCTGACATGGCAGGCATTTGTTTACCCATTCTTGAACCTCCTCATCCATCTTTGGCCACCAAACATAACCCCTAGCTAAAGCCTTCATTCGCACAATTCCCGGATGGCCCTCGTGCAAGGTTCGTAGTACGTCAGTGCGCAATTTGGCGGGAATGACCACCCGGTCCCCCCATAAGAGGCACCCCCCTTGCTCCGACAGTTCGTGCTGTCTAAGCTCGTACGGTTTGAACTCGGGCCTGACTGGGCCTCTCGGCCACCCCCTCCACACCCAGTTAAGGACAGTCCGGAGAGTGGAGTCTCTGGCCGAGTGCCTGGCCACCTCAGCTGAGGTGACTAACCCTGAGTCTGCTAGGTCAATCAACAGTACCGGGGCCTCTGGAGCTATGTCAGACAGTATCTCGGGCAATGGGCACCTGCTTAATGCGTCTGCGTTCCCCATGTTTTTTCCGGGCCTGTGAACCAACTGATACGAGTATGCCGACAAGAAGATGGCCCAACGAGCAAAACGGGGGGACAAAGCAGCTGGAGTGGGGCGATTCCCCGCTATCAACCCCAACAGAGGCTTGTGGTCTGTGACCAGGGTGAAGTCTCTACCGAACAAATACTTGTGGAACTTCTTAACCCCTGCTACTAGGGCCAAAGCTTCCCTATTTAGCTGATCATAATTTCTTTCGGCGCTAGACAAGGTGCGTGAGTAATATGCTATCGGCGCCTCGAGGCCATTCGGAAGTCGATGGCTCAGAACAGCCCCAACCCCTACTGGGGAAGCATCGCAAGCAAGGACCACTGGCAAAGTGGAATTGTATTGGATCAGGAAACTGTTGTTGGTTAACAACCCCTTAACTGCGCTAAACGCGGCAGCCTCCCTATGGCCCCACACCCAGGGAGTGTTTTTAGCTAGCAGCCTGTGCAGGGGCTCTGCGACCGTTGCCTTATCACGTAGGAATAGACTGTAAAAGTTAAGAAGACCCAAGAAAGCCTGTAACTCTGCCTGATTTCTGGGTGCCGGGGCCTCCTGGATGGCCTTCAGTTTACTTTCTGTGGGGTGGATACCACTCCCGTCTATTCTATACCCCAGGAATTCCACTTCAGGGACTCCCAAGACACACTTGCTGCGTTTCGCTTTCAGCCCGGCAGCTCGTAATTTCTCAAGGACCATTGTAACCCGACAGCGAAGCTGGCCTATGTCATTAGCCGAAATGAGAACATCGTCGAAGTACGGCACGACCCCGGGGATATTCTGCAACAGACGTTCCATTACACTCTGGAACAACCCCGGGGCCACGCTAACCCCAAATTGCAATCTGTGGCATTTAAATGCCCCCCTGTGGGTCACAATGGTCTGAGCTTCTGCTGTGGGGCCATCTACAGGTAACTGCTGGTACGCTTGTGCCAGGTCTAATTTAGCAAACAGGCGTCCGGACCCCAACGAGTGCAGCAATTGGTGCACGATTGGCACAGGGTAGGCACTCTGCTGCAACGCCTTGTTCACCGTGCACTTGTAGTCAGCGCATATCCTGATGCTACCGTCTCCTTTAATTGGCGTGACAATCGGGGTTTCCCACCGGGCATGATCCACAGGTTCGAGTACCCCCTGCTTGATCAATTTATCAAGTTCAATGTCAATCTTTTCCCTCAAGGGCAGGGGAACCTGGCGGGGCTTCAAGCGGATTGGGGCAACATTAGGGTCCAGGCTAAAAGAGATTGGGGTCCCCACATACTTGCCCAACCCTTCGCTGAATACATCACGGAATTCGTCAAACAGGTCGTCTAAGTTCTCTGTCCCGACATCGTTAACTCCGGAGACCTCCAGCCCAAGGGCTTCGAACCAGCTCAGTCCAAGAAGGCTCGGAAGGTCACCGTCCACAACGATGAGCTGTAACGGTCCGGAAAAGTGTTTAAATTGGACCTTGACACTGGCTTGGCCGCGAACCGGAATCCTGTTCCCTTGGTAGTCCGACAGGCGGAACCCGGTGTTTCGTATGCGGTCAGTGGAGAACCCGGGCACGGCTTTCTTGAGATTTTTCCAGGCGATGATAGACACAGCCGAGCCCGTATCTAATTCCATTTCAAACGGCACACCCTCGACGACGACGGACATCATGATTTTCTTCCCTCCCAGGGAACGGGCACTGTCGACATGCGAATCATAGGCAGCCGGCAACGGCCTGGAATATCTTTGGCGTCATTTTGAATCTTCGCGCCAAGCCCTCGGCGACAGTTCAGCCCGTGAAGGCTCAGGCGCACGCGCAGTCGAATTTGGCAGTGTGGCGCGGCAAACTTTAGCCAAATGTCCACGCCGCTCACACCGTTGGCATGTCACGCCACGATACTTGCAGGAAAATCTCGGGTGCCGTCCCCCGCAGCTAGCACACCCCCGGAAAGGCTCGCTGGGTGGTTGCGGGTGGGGCGGGCAACGCAGTTCAGTCCTGTAAACCTCGTCATCGCTGCTAATATCGTCGTCCAGCGTCCCCATGTGGACGGCCGGCTGAGTTAGCGGTGCCGTTTTCGCCTCTTTTCTGGACGGGGCAGCACGGTGGAGTGATTCAGCCGCGTTGGTGGACGATTCAGCAGCCCTGGCCTCGTCCAGTGCAGCCGCCAAAGTAAGTTTAGGCCGAGCTAGCAAACGGCGCTGCAGGCGGAGGTCCAAAACCCTGCAGATCAACTGGTCCAGCATGATATCGTCTAGGTCACTAAATTCGCAATGACCAGATGCCTTATGGAGAGCAGCAACGTACTGGTTGATAGTCTCTCCTTCCCGCTGCATGCGCTGACGGAATTCATATCGACGTACGACTTTAGAAGGAGTCGGTGCATAGTGGGTCTTAAGCGACTCCTTAAGCGTGTCCCACTGCACTGTGTTAATCAGGGCTGGGGCAGACAGGGCCTCTGCAGTATCAAAAACTTCTGGCCCACAGTGACTTAAAAATAAAGCTCTTTTCCGATTGTCTGCCAGGCTTAGTAAGTCATTTTCTTCCAGGAAGCACTCAAAACGCCTCATATATGACTCCCACTTCTCTTGGGCCGGGTCGAACGGCGGCGGTGGGTGAAACGCTGACATGATATGAGATAAGTAGTAGGCGAAGAATGAGTTGCCTGACTGGTTGTAAAGCCCGTGGGGCTTGTCGTTGTTCTCCTGCTCCCGATTTCCTCGTCGCCACTGTTAGATGGTGGATTCAGCACAGGAGACCGACTTGACAAACAGCTCTTTATTGCAATAGATGTACAACCAGCAAAGCACATTCAGAGAGGCCTCCTATTTATAGGAGCTGACAGTAACAATTGTAACTAAACCATTTTGAAATAACCAATGAGGGTCCAGCATGTTCTCTTCAGTATTGCTGGACCTGAGTGAAAACTTCCAGCTCTAATCAGAACATAACAGAAACTTACCAAAACAATCAAGCCCACTGATTGCTATCCCTTTCTTCTCTTTCATGTTGGGATGAACAATACAGCAGAAAAGAAGCAAGAAGGCAAAAGAGTTAGGACCACAGGCAGTGTTTTCATCAGCACTTCTGATGGAAAGTAAACACCCAGTGAGGGAAAAGAAGATTTTAGAGGTAAACCACTGCCTCAAGAGATGATCCTGTTGAGAGAACTTTGGAATTCTGGACCATGTTTTATATTATCTACAAGAAGGGCTTCTGGCAATGGATGGGCTACACTTCACAAAGATTGAGAAGAATGTGTTTGGAAAACAGCTGGTATGACTCATCACAGGGCTTTTAAAACTAAGACTGGAGAAGGGTTTAGGACCGAAGCCAAAGCATGAATCCCAAGACAACAAATCAGACAATGTGGAATGGATGGTGAGAAGGAAGGGGCACTTGGATATGTTACAGGAGATATACTGTAGGAAGCAAACATAGGATCAGCCATAAAGAATTCAAATACACTAATGTTCAAAGTATGGGGAATAAACATGGAGAATTTGAGGTGAAAGCAGGTATGATATTGTAGCTATTACTGAAGCTTAATGAGGCAAAACCCATGATTGGAACATACTTTTAGAAGGATATCAATTATTCAAAAGAAATAGACCTCATAAAATAAAGAGTTGCAATGAATGTAAAGAACTACTATATCTCTACAGAAATGCACAATATCAAGCATGGAAGCCATTTGGAAAGTATTTGGGTGAATATTGGGTAGGGAACAACACTGCTATAAGTATGTACTACAGGTCACTCAACCAAGTTGAGAAAATAGATAAACTTTTCACAAAGCAGCTAACTGAAGTGTACATGGAAAACACCACTGTAGTAAATGGGGACTAAATAATAAAGGAAAATATTTGTAGCTCAGGGTTGAAATGAGGGATCTTTAGTGCTCTCTAAGTTTGCTTATTTTTTTGCAGACATTTCATTACCCAAACTAGGTAACACCATCAGTGCTAATTGATAACTTTATCTTCCAAAAGGTGGAGAAATGAACTAAAGAGCCATCTATACTGCACTTAGTTCTTACTAATAGAAACAAGATGGTTGTGAGATTGGAAATTTTAGGAAGTTTGGAAGAAAGTAAAGAATTTAACACAATGCAGGCACAGATAATTGAACAAAGTCAGACTAGTGTTTTATTATTTTGGTCAGATGTTCAGACTGGATTTGACATTTTTGTCTGCCCACCGAATCCTTTCCAGGGACCTGGGATAAGCAGATGTTGATGTTTTATAATGTTAAAGGTATCATTGTAGAATGTAAGTTGTTCTGAGTAAAGCTGCCATTTGCAATTGACTGGTGATGAATTTGTCAATGCAAATGGTACTCTAGTTATTTTGTGATTGCATCCTAGGTGCCTATGACTGTTGGTACTACCCAGTGGTGAAATGCAAAAATTTTCCCTGCCGGTTCTGTGGGCGTGGCTTGGTGGGGGTCATGTGACTGAGTGGGCATGGCCAACTTGATGTCACTCATGGCAAGGTGGGATGGCACCACCCACCAAGCCACGTCTACAGAACCAACAGAAAAGTTCGGCCAAGTCTTCTAGCATTCAACCTGGCTGCTTCTTGCCTTCTTCTCATGTTTGCTCTGTGTGTATGAGCCCAAGAAGGAGGCGAGAAGCAGACATGTTGAATGCTGTGGGAGAGAGAAGCCGAACTTTTCTCCTTCCCTTCATAGCGTAGCTGGTCAGAAGGTAGCTCCTGTGGTCGCCTGTCCCTTTATGGTCCCCCCTCCTCCCGTGTCAAAGTACCTTAAAGACTGTGGCCAGTGGTGGTCGTTTTCGGCTGCCTTCTGAGCAGCTCCACTGTGACGCAGTCCCTCCAGTTGCTGTCATTCTCCTGGCCAGGTCTGGCCACGAGCGGCAGCAGCAGGCAATGGCGCCTGCATGGCAGGTGTGAGCAGGGTGGTGACGGTCATGGGACTGTTCTGTGACCATCGCTGCCATCGCCACCCTGTTCGCGCCGGCTGCGCACGTGCACCCCATTGCCTGCTGCTGCCGCTCGTGGCTGGGCCCGGCCAGGAGAATGGCACAGCTGGAGGGACTGCATCACAGCAGAGCTACTCAGAAGGCAGCTGAAAATGACCACCGCCGGCTGGAGACTGGCGAGGCGATTAGCTGGGCCACGTGGCGAAAGCAACATATATAGGGCAGGGTGGGGGTGGGCGGGGTGATTGGCGAGTGGCGAGAGGCTGGAAGGGACAAGCGGCAAGCGGCAGGAAGGGGCGAGTGGCCGGAAGGGGCAAGCGGCGACCAGGTGTGGATGGGGCCAACCAGGGGTGGTTTTTACCGGTTTGGTGAACCAATTCAAATCACCCCTACCGGTTCTCCTGAACCAGTCTTAAGTACCCCTGGTACTACCTTTGCTTTATTTTGCCACAGTCACTCTTTCTATTTTCAGGTCTTTGTATTTTGTGATCTTCTCCATTTCCTTCTCTTCTATTCAGGTTGGAGCTGACCTCAGTCTGGCAGGGGGGAGATGTTCCAAAGGGCAGGAGTTACAACAGAAAAGGCTCTTCTCCTGGACCCCACCAGCCAGAATTCATTGACTGATGGGATGGGTCTGTTCCATAGGAATGAAGCAACTCCTCAAGTAACCTGAACTCATGCCATATAGGACTTTATAGATAATAACCATTGACCATCTGGTTGAAATTACAGCTATCTAGTTTGAGATGCAAAAGTCGAATAAAGCATTATATGGCTGCAAAAAGATGGGTCCTTGTTGCCATCTAGAGGATGTCCAGATTTTTGAACCTCATACAGTATTTGTTAGGTCTTGTTAAAATGATTCTCCATTCTATATTACACTTTTGTTGAAATAAAAACTAGTAGTATATGATATATCTGTAGATTTTTAGTTTCCAGGCCTCATCCTTGCATGTTTGTGATGGGTTAGGGTTGATATTTTGAATTCTATTTCATATCCACTTTAGGCATTGCAAGGGCTGTCTCCTCTCCCTCCAGTCAGGTTTATTGTTTTATATGTCTTGGTAGCATAAAAATAGTGCTCAGAATAGATTTATGTTTAATTTTCTTTTTATGTCTCCCTGACCAAGGGTAACGCCCTCTGTTTCACTTCTCTCTCTCCTTAGAAGCTTGATTTTGCTGTTACAATATCTCTATGCTCTGCAGAATTGCTTAAGTTATGCTTTATGTGAGAAATAGAAAGACTTTGAGTCGTTTCTTGAACAAACAAGAAAACAGTTTATTTAAATACAAACTTCTCAGTAAATGTCAAGTAAATTTCTTTCAGCCACAACCAGCTATTCAATTCTTTTTCACTTTTTCTTCCCCTCAGAGACTTTACTAGCTTTCCTGACTAACTCTAAGAAAACCCAGTTCTTCTTTGGATTAAGGCCTATAGATTAGAGCACGTTTCACCGTTTGTCTCTATCTACAAATAACACAATATATCAATCAATAAAGTCCCCTGACCCTGGCACCTGCTTCCCACAGAACTGCCTAGAGCCTATTTTCTCTCCTGTTAACTTCCCTCTTGGACAGTTAAACTCAGGCAGAGAATCACTATAAACCTTCCCTCTTGGAAGTTACCACAAACAGAGCTCTCCTCAGCTCTTCCAACTAGGCCAGTGATGGCGAACCTTTTTTTCCTCGGGTGCCGAAATAGCACGAGTGCGCGCTATTGCGTGTGTGTGTGTGTGTTCACACCCATAATTCAAAGCCCCTCACTTGCCCCACCCTCCTGCACATGCATGCATGACCCCCCCACTCCCCCATTTCTCGACTTCCAGTGGGCCCGGTGGGCCCATTTTTCGCCCTCCCCAGGCTCCAGAGGCTTTCTTGGAGCTTGGGGAGGGCAAAAACGCTCCCCCTGCCACCCTGGAGGCCATCTGGAGGCCGAAATCGCCCTCCCAGAGCCTCCGCATGAGCCAAAAATCAGCTGCCGGGCACGCACATGCGCATTGGAGCTGAGCTAGGGCAACGGCTCGCGTGCCGGCAGATATGGCTCCGCGTGCCACCTGCAACCGTGCCATAGGTTCGCCATCACTGAACTAAGCCTTTTATAGTTCCTGGCCCTGCTATCTATGATCCGATTGGCTGGCTCCTTATGATGTAATCTATCCCCCCTCCTTTCTGGAGAACTGGGATAAATACCTCCCCCTTTTTACTTACCATACATTTAAAAGCTGTTTGGCTCCATACTTACTTGTGTATACAATTCCTTTTAACCACACTTTAACTTTATACAACAACTTAACTCTTTTACATTCAGTACCTGCATGTGAGCACCACAGGCATATAATCTAGTATATCCAAAATAATGTTTTCTGAAGACTTTGGCATGACCTTTGGCACTCTTTTAAAACTAGGTTCTTAGGATGACTGTTTCATGAGTTAACAAGCTCAATTTATCCAATCTTTTAACTGAAGATGTACCAGTGGTGTTTACTAACAGCCGAATCTGATCCGCATCTATTGAATTTCCAGCCCAGTTCACATTCATCCTTCCTAGGAAGGGATCATGTTAAAGCCACACTGCTGAGATTTACTTTGCAAAATCTGTTTAAGGCAGAGATTCAGACATAGGCTGAGGATATGCAGTGAAAGTTAACTTTGATAGTCAAAAAGCCAGGAAAAGCTATGAAACTTGAGGGTAGAGCTAAACCTTTGCTGTATATTTTAGAAGTATAGCTGCTTTGGATTATGCTTTATAGAAAGAGAGCTTACATAGTGTTTGGTTTCCTGTTGATGTAATATAGCCATAGGACAATAGATTGTATTTCATAGAAAACCATTGACTCTGCCACTGAAATATGCACCAATGAATGTAGTTGAAAGGATAAGTTGTAAAACATCTGGTTTGAAATACTTGAGCTGTTTACTCTGGAGTAATCTCAATCTGACTGCTCAGAAATAACAGGATCACTAAAAGCAGGTGAAGCTTTTTGGTTGTTTCAATGAGGTCACAAGAGTCACAAACTACATTTTTCCTAGAATCTCTTTGTCACCTTTTTGTATCTTTTATCTGAGCTATAGATTCCCAATTTATCTTTGCATTCTACTTTGATTAATTCAGATCTATATTGAAATATCTTTGTCTGTCTGTCTGACTGACATTCCTTTCTTGTTCACCTGAGGCCTTGCTTCTTTGTCCACTACATGTATAGTTCTATGAACAGAGAAAAGTCACAGAAAATATCACTCTAAACACATAACTTCTTCCTTGGAAGGAGGCTCCACCATATCTGCAGAATTTTCTTCAATGAAAATTAAACCAGAAGCCAGGTGTATAAGCCATTTTCCATAGTGCTTTACTATTTATTATTTCATAACTATTTGAGAAATTACCATATTTTTTGGAGTATAAGACGCACTGGAGTATAAGACGCACCTTAGTTTTGGGGGAGGAAAACAAGGGAAAAAGGCCTCTGCCTCCAAGCAATTTGCCAAACAGCAAACAGCAAACAGCACAGATGATATACACTGTTTGCTGTGTATTTCTGTGCATGTGTGCTTGACCCATAGAAATAGCAAAGTATTGGAGAAATGTACATTATGCCAGAAAGTTTTCTTAAATGTAGTCACACTAACTCCTCCCAATTATTTAAATAGATCTACTCCAAGGTAAGTCAGGATTTAACTCTAATACTAAACAAGACACTGTTACATTTCAGACTATACTTGTACAGAGCTGTTAAAATTAATTAGGGTAAAATTTCTGGAAGTATACATTATTCTCTATTATTTAAAAGAAGATACAATAGCACTGGACCTCTTATGGGAGTTGAAGTCCACAAGTCTTAAAATTGCCAAGGTTGGAAACCCCTGGCTAGAACAATAATAAAGCAGTCTTTAAAAAATAAGTCTAATAATTTGAACATTCTACAGACATTTATAATTATTCACTTACCCCCTTGCATCCAGCAGAAAATAAAAATCTGCGTGTCTCTCCCAGTTATTTGCCTCTTTGCAGCTAGTTTCACTTTCATTTTCCCATGTGGCAAATCAGCTGTAGGTCGGGAAGCTGCTACTGACTTGCTTGGCTTTACAGGCTTTTCCCTCTTTGCTGCAAGCAGGTAAATTGCTGGAAGACAGAGGCCAAAGGGTGGGGGTGGGTGGGTGGGTGGGACTGCATTCGGTGTATAAGACGCACCCAAGTTTTCACCCTCTTTTGGGGGGTAAAAAGGTGTGTCTTATACTCCGAAAAATACGGTATACACTTTACATTCTGTGCCTGATGAGTCAAAATTCCTGCAGGTGGGGGGGACAGCTTAACCATTTGAGCTTACCCCCCAAGTATGTATGTGGTTGAATGGATGGATGTTGTTGTTGCTTTTATACTGGTTTTTTTTAAATTTTGTACTGTTTTTAAATTGTTGAAATTTTGTCTATTCTTGTATCTCTTATGTTGTACGCCGCCCTGAGTCCTTCGGGAGTTGGGCGGCATATAAGAATAACAAAATAAATAAATAAATAAATAAAATTCTATCAAATTTAGTAAAGGTTAAATTAATGTTACCATCTGTATGAATGTATAAGAGAGATAAGGTGCTTGTAAGAGGGGTTGATCTTTCCCGGAGAGGTGTTTGGTCTTCTTATTGTTTATTTTTGGTTGTGTAGGGAATATGTTCTTCCACAGTATAATCCTTTGGGAAAAGAAAATGTAATAGAAATAATATCAATGCATCTTCTCTACACATCCAAAAATAAACAATAAACAAAGATCTCAAAATACATTTATAGCATCACAGTAAATAATACAGGGAGCTTAATCCTTGGATACACACAACAAAAAGATTAGGACGAATTGGCCCAATAGTAACAAGAGAAGATACTGCAGCTGTTGGGTTTGTCACCTACCAATCGCTGTTTGAGAGTCACCTCATATGGACTTCAGAAAAATCACTTAAAGGAAGGGTCTCATATTGCACTGTCCTCACCCCAAATTGTTCCTTGGTAATGAATGATATGTCCTCTTTTGAAACCATTATTTTATACTTTTCAACTTGAGGGCATTTAGAGCAGTCTGCTCCAAATGGCTACCTTCAGATGTGTTGAGAAAGCAACTTCCAGAGTTCCTTGGCCTCCTGGTTCCCTGGGAAACCTTTTAATTTCAGTGTGAACACATCTGAAGACCATGAGGCGGATTCAAAAGATTATGGATCAACTATTTTGCTCCTTTTATGGACCCTCTTATCGTATAAGTTCTATCAAAATAGCTTGCAGCTGTTTCTTGCTGCCACTGTATCTGCTTAAGTAATTCTATATAGTGTTACATAGAGTTCGGACTACAAATAATGATACTAATAAATACTGTATTTGTGGTAGGTTAGCTGTGGTGGCAGTTTTAATACTAAATTACAGGTGCAAATCTTCTTTTACAACTCAACTAATTTTCTTTCCTTTCCCTTTCCCTTTCCCTTTCCCTTTCCCTTTCCCTTTCCCTTTCCCTTTCCCTTTCCCTTTCCCTTTCCTGAATAAAACAAATAGTAAAACAGAGAGAGTATAGAAAACAAAAGCAGCTTGTTTCTGATTGTTTATATACAGATGGTTTCTGTTTTGATAGATTAATTTGCAAAATAGGTGCCTGCTGCGGTTTTTTTTTTAAAATGACAGCTGTCATAACCATCCATTTCCTTTTAATTTCCTTTCATAATGACAACATTCCAGATCCAGATGTGAGCTACTAAAATGGCAACTAAAGGGAGACAAACATGTTAAATTAATAAAGGCCTCTGTGTCAAGCCGCGAGGCCTGGGGCTTGTCAAAGTAGGGCGGGCAAGAGCCTGGGTGATAGGGGGGAAATGCACCAGTGATGGGGGATGTCAGAATGGCTGCAGCAGGATGCAGAAGAAACAGCTCGGATCGGCAGCCTCGCGGCGGTGGCGGCAACAACAGAGCTCTGCTGCGAGGCATGGAGGTGTGGCCGAGTGAGAAACATGCTGAGGAGCTGTTCTGGGCCGATGCAGAGCTCAGCTGCAAGGCGTGGAGGTGTGGCCCAGCGAGGAGCAGCTGTTCCGGCCCAATAATCAGCTGGGCTGGAGCTGCGGTGCATGATAGACATCAGGCGGAGCCTGCGCACAGGAAAGGCGTGGCTCGCCTATTTAAGAGTGCTGGGAGGTGGACGCTCCCAGCGCTGACTTTGCATTTATTTTATTTATTTATTTGTTTGTCAAACATGTACAAGATAGCAGGTATTGGTATAAACATAAACATTAGCAGAGTAGGTACAGGTAAATTAGGCAATAGGAAAGTAGGACAGGGATGGTAGGCACAATGGTGCGCTTATGCACGCCCCTTACAGACCTCTTAGGAATGGGGTGAGGTCGACTGTAGACAGTCTAAGGTTAAAGTTTTTGGGGTTTGGGGAAGAAAACACAGAGTCAGGTAGTGCATTCCAGGCATTGATCACTCTGTTGCTGAAGTCGTATTTTCTGCAGTCGAATTTGGAGCGGTTTACATTAGTTTGAATCTATTGTGTGCTCGTGTATTGTTGCGGTTGAAGCTGAAGTAATCATTGACAGGTAGGACATTGTGGTAGATGATTTTATGAACTATATTTAGGTCAGATTGAAGGCGACGAAGTTCTAAGCTATCTAAGCCCAAAATTTCAAGTTTGGTGGAATAAGGTATTCTGTTGCGAGCAGAGGAGTGGAGGACTCTTCTTGTGAAATATTTTTGGACTCTCTCGATTGTATTGATGTCCGATATGCAGTGCGGGTTCCAGACAGGTGAGCTGTATTCAAGAATTGGTCTAGCAAATGTTTTGTATGCTCTGGTTAGTAGTGTAATATTGCCAGAGAAGAAGCTACGCAATATTAGGTTAACAACTCTTAGTGCCTTTTTGGCAATGTTGTTACAGTGGGCTCTGACACTTAGGTCATTAGATATGAGTACTCCAAGGTCCTTGACAGAGTGAGGGTCGTCTACAAGGTCGTGTCCTCTAAGCTTGTATTTGATGTTCTGATTCTTTTTGCCAATGTGTACAGTAGGACAGACCATTTATTGGTTGAGATTTGAAGTTGCCAGTTGTCTGACCATTCTGATACATGGTCAAGGTCTTTTTGAAGGGTAGCAGTATTGTCGGTGGTGTTAAATAGTTTAACATCGCCAGCAAAGAGAACGCAGTTGCTTATAATATGATCACAAAGGTCATTTATGTAAAATATGAATAGTGTTGGTCCTAGAACGCTGCCTTGAGGGACACCACTGTTGACAGGTGTAGGATTTGATAGGGCACTCCCTATTTTAACCACTTGTTGTCTGTTTGACAGGAACGCAGTTATCCAATCATGAAGGCGACCAGAGATGCCATAGGATTTTAGTTTCAGAAGTAGTTTGAATCAAAGGCTTTACAGAAGTCTATGTAAATTGCATCTACTGTTTTACCCTGATCGAGTTGTGTAGTCCATATGTTTTTGCAGTGTCGGAGTTGCAGGTTACAGGATAATTTTTTTCTGCAACCAAATTGTTTGTTAGAGAGTAGGTTGTTAGTTTCTAGGTGGAGGATAATGGATTAGTTTATGGTTGATTCCATGACTTTGCAGGTGATGCAAAATTGTCCCACCTGAAGCTACCAACCGTAGCCAAAAGTAGAATCCTGAAGCTACCACCAGACCACTGAATCTTGACAAACTAATTGTTTTTTAATTTCTAGATGCTGGATATCCATAACCACTAAACAGACAAATAACTAATTAATTGATCTTAACTTCCCAAACTAAGAATCCTCACTAAAGAAAAATCCCACTAAAGGAATATCCCAAATAAACCGGATAGTAAAGGAAACTGTAAAGGAAACTAACTTTTCCCAATCTTGTGTAAGAGAGGCTCTTTGTTCTAAGCTGACCACGCGGCAGTCCTTCCACAAAGGCATACTTCCTTCCTGCACTCCAGGACGTACTTACTTCCTGTACCCCAGGACATACTTCACCCCAGGAACCGTTTAAACACAACTTGTCCTCTCTTCACTTCTTCCTACCAAAATTTTCTCAATATACATTTATTAATTGAGTATTAAATAACTAGCCAAATTGTAAAGCATGGATAATTCAGGCATTGATTAACTGTAAACTGTTTTATATTTGTGTGTGTATGTGCATATATAATATTTTATATTGGTTTGATTGACAACTTGATTGATTAGGTAATATTAATTAATTAACTATGCATTAATTAATTGGTTTAATTAATTATCTGATTGGTTATTTGATTGGTTAGGTACTATAAACTAATCACATATTGTTTTAACAACTTTGTTAGACTGATTGAATACTGATATTAATTAATTAATTTGTCATACACTATCTGATTATTAACCATGCCAAGCAAAAACTCAAAAAACTCCACAACCAAACATCCTCAAATTGAAGATAACTCTTCCAACGACGTCAAATGCTATAAATGTAATAAAACCATCAAAGAGGATGAGGATTTCAAAAAAAGCCGCATATGCACAAGGTATGCCCACCACACCTGCCTGGATATAATCAAACATGTAGCCAATTTCCTACAAACAGCCCCCACATTTCCTTATTTCTGTCCACCATGTCTACCAATACTGGATAACTTAATTACTATGTCTGATAGGTTTCAAACCTTGGAAACAACCATAAAAACACAGCAAACATTCATCGACTCCATGGAAGCACGTTTAGAAACACGCTTCACATCATAGGATGAAAAAAATCACATCACAGATAAATGGTAACAAAGATAAAAGAAAGCATCAGAGTCTATAGATAAGGGTAATGATAAAAAATAAAATTTATTTATTTATTTATTTATTATTTGTATTTATATGCCGCTCAACTCCACAGGGATCTGAGTGGCTAACAGGAATACAAATAGTATTAATATATAAAGTTGTTGAGAAGGTAGTGGCTCTTCAGCTTCTTCGGCTATTGGAGGAAACTGGTTATCTGGATTTCTTTCAATCGGGTTTCAGGCGCGGCTACAGCATGGAAACTGCCTTGGTCGCCCTGATGGATGATTTCTGGCGAGCCCGGGATGGTGGTCATTCTTCCATACTGGTGCTACTTGACCTCTCAGCGGCTTTTGATACCATCGACCATGGTATCCTTCTGCACCGACTCGGCGGGCTGGGAGTGGGAGCCACTGTTTTGCGGTGGTTCTCCTACCTTGCCGATAGGTCGCAGTTGGTGTTGACAGGAGGGCAGAGGTCATCTCCTAGACCCCTGACTTGTGGGGTACCTCAAGGTTCTGTCCTCTCGCCCATCCTGTTTAACATTTACATGAAACCATTGGGGGAGATCATTCGTCGACATGGGGTGAGATTTCAACATACGCTGATGACACCCGGCTGTACATCTCCACCCCATCGCAATTCAGGGAGGCAGTGGATGTGATGTGCCATTGCCCCTGAACAATGTTAGGATCTGGATGGGAAGGAACAGGCTCAAGCTCAACCCTGACAAGACTGAGTGGCTATGGATGCTGCCTCCTAAGGATTATACCAATTGTCCATCCTTGGTCTTCGGGGGAGACAAATTATCTCCCTTGGACCGGGTTCGCAATTTGGGAGTGCTCCTAGATCCACAGCTAAAATTAGACCAACATCTTACGGCTGTGGCTAGGGGTACCAGTTGCGACCATATTTGGAGAAGGAGGCTTTACTCATGGTCACTCATGCCCTTGTCACCTCTCGTTTGGACTACTGTAATGCACTCTACATGGGGCTACCCTTGAAAAGTATCCGGAGACTGCAATTGGTGCAAAATGCGGCTGCACGAGCTGCGGTGGGTGTCTCTAAATACAGCCATGTAACACCCATACTCTGCCAGC
Organism: Diadophis punctatus similis; assembly: GCA_023053685.1. NCBI lineage: Eukaryota > Metazoa > Chordata > Lepidosauria > Squamata > Dipsadidae > Diadophis > Diadophis punctatus. The sequence continues at coordinate 12,054,588 of JALIGW010000008.1, forward strand.
TGCATTGGTTGCCCATTGGTCTCCGGGTGCAATTCAAGGTGTTGATTATCATCTTTAAAGCCCTACATGGCTAGGACCAGGTTATCTTTGGGACCGCATCCTACCTCATACATCCCTATGACCAGTTAGGTCCCACAGAGTCGGTCTCCTCCAGGTCCCTTCAACCAAACAATGTCGGTTGGCGGGACCAAGGGGGAGAGCCTTCTCTGTGGGGACTCCGGCTCTCTGGAACCAACTACCCCCAGAGATCCGAACTATTCCCACCTTGCTGGCCTTCCGGAAAGCCATTAAGACATGGCTCTTCCTGCAGGCGGGGTGATTGAGAATATCTTGGTCTCCCCCATGTATGTATTGCTTGTGTTGTTTTTATTATTTTAAATTGCTATTTTATTATTGTATTTTATTGTATTATAGCTGTTCTTGCACATGTTGTATGCTGCCCTGAGTCCCCAGGGAGTAGGGCGGCATATAAGAATCTCTAAATAAATAAATAAATAATAATATAAAAAACATTTAAAAACAGAATTAAAAAAACAATATAACAATTTAAAAAACTTTCAATCATCCAATCATTACATCCATGGGCCAGCATCAATAAATCATTCATTGGCTCCAGGCTTGCCGAAAAAGCCAGGTCTTCACAGCTTTTCTGAAGGCCAATAAGGTGGGAACAGTCCGGATCTCGGGGGGCAGTTGGTTCCAGAGGGTAGGAGCTGCCACAGAGAATGCCCTCGCCCTTGGGCCCGCCAGCCAACACTGTTTAACTGACATGACCCGGAGCAAGCCAGCTCTATGTGATCTAACCGGTCGCAGGGAGGTATGTGGTAGTATGCGGTTCCAAAGATACACTGGCCCTGAACCATGTAGGGCTTTAAAGGTGATCACCAACACCTTGAATTGCGTCCAGAGACCGATGGGCAACCAATCCAGCTCGCGCAAGATGGCGGTAGTGTGGGTGTATCTGGGTACACCCACAACAGCACGTGCAGCTGCATTTTGCACCAACTAAAGTCTCTGAATACTCTTCAAGGGTAGCCCCATGTAGAGCGCATTATAATAATCAAGCCGTGAGGTGACAAGGGCGTGAGTGACCATAAGAAGTGCCTCCCAGTCCAAGTAGGGTTGCAATTGGTGCACAAGGAGGACTTGTGCAAAGGTCCTCCTAGCCACAGCTGACAGATGTTGGTCCAATTTAAGCTGTGGATCTAGGAGGACACCCAAATTGCGAACCCGTTCAGAGGGGATTAATTTTTCACCCCCTAGAACCAAGATGGGACAGTCGACTGAGTCCTTGGGAGGCAGTATCCATAGCCACTCGGTCTTGTCTGGGTTAAGCTTAAGCCTGTTGACTCCCATCCAGATCCTCATGTCGTCCAGACACCAGCACATCACATCAACCGCCTCACTGAATTGACGTGGGGTGGAGATGTAAAGCTGAGTATCATCAGCATACTGCTGAAACCTCACCCCATGTCGTTGGATGATCTCACTAGATAAACAACAACAACAACAACAACAACAACAACAACAACAACAATGTAGTTTTGATGGCCATGTTGTGAAAAATCATGAAATATCGAAATTACGCGATTATGGATGAAACATGTAACAGTGATAACCATTGTCATTGGGGCACTTGGTACCATGTCCAAGAATTTTACAAAATACATCAAGAAATTGCAGCTTCCTGCAATAACACCAGCGGAACTGCAAAAAACTATGCTACTCAGAACATCATACATTTTAAGAAGATACTTGGTTGATACCTAGAATGCTGGCAGCAACCCGTATCAACCATCATATTTGTGACACATTTTTAAATTTTCAATTGACTGAGTTTCATGTTTAATGAATAAAAGATAATGATAATGATAATAAATAAAAAGTATGCTCCATTGAAGCCAAGTAATTTGGAAAAGGAAGAAAAGGTAAAGGAAGATAAGATATCAATAATCATAATTTGGTGGTTTCTGTTCTGACCCAGCCTTCGCAGAAGCAAGAAACAGACTCCTCACAAAGAAAAGCCCCTCTTTATTTACACCTTATGAATTAACTGCATTCACCCACAAAGTCCAGCCAAGAGTCCTGCAAGGAGTTAACTGAAGCAATTAGGCCTTATCAGCTTGTTATGATAATTGCAAGGCCAGTGAGCTCCCAGCCGAAAAGCTGCAAATTAAGTCAGTTCAAATAAACAAACCTCAGTTCTGGCAAGGCAGTCTTCATTGCACGAAACACAATGAGCAAAATCTCCAGATATGTGAACGGTTGTATACTATGACCACCACTCCACTTTCCTCCTATTTATTCCCCAGCCAGGGAGGGGCCATTCAGCATCCATGTTTGTTTTCCTTCCTGAGTTGACTCCTTGTCCTCTGTTGTTCACCTCTCCTATCTGCTCTGCGCATGCGTGCATCTGGAATAGGCCCCAGCTGTTCTTCCTCCTCACTCATCTCTGACTCCAAAGGCAGCTGCCTCTCCGGTGGCTGGGAAATGCCAGATAGCCCTGACTCTGTGTCTGATGCTGAGCATCCATCAGAGCCTTCCCCAGGCTCCAGAACTCGCCCAAATTCTTTCCCAACCTCCTCATCATCTGAGTCTGCCGCCAGCTCCACTGGCTGCTGGCGGTCCACAACAGTTTCTTTGGCAACTTCTTTTGCAAAATCATAATCAGCATTTTTAAATGACTCTGAAAGGGGATGGGATATCCTTATTATTAGACTAGATAAATTAGAGCCAGTTTGCTCTAGTGGTCGAGGCATCAGGCTAGAAACCAGGAGACCATGAGTTCTAGTTCTGCCTTAGGAAAAAAGTCAACTGGGTGATCTTGAACCAGTCACTTTCTCTCAGTTGTAAAAGAAAGCAATGGAGGAAGTCCATTTTTGGAAAATCTTATCAAGAAAATTGCAGGGACTTGTCCAGGCAGTCTCCTAGAATCAGATATGTTTGAACAGAAACAAAATCAGTTATTATATCACTGAAACTAGTTAGTCAATCAAGCCAATCAAGAAAAGTGTCTCTTATTGTTAATCCTCAAGTTTAGTTCATATGTCAACGCTTAGGTTGTGTAATTCTATGCTATGGAACCAGATTGTTTCTAAATGTAACATATCTGTCTAAAGGGTGGGTGGAGCAGTAGTGGGCAGCATACTGGAAAATTAAGCTTTGTAAATGTTTAGATCATCATCACTGCAAGATTTCCACCTCACCTGCCAGGCATTTTCCAAAAGCATTTACAACACAGTTTCATAATTTTTGATAACTCATCCATTCCACTGGGGACTTCTATTGAAATGTATTAGATTTCATGTCAAGAAATCCTATCATTACAAAAATCATTTTAATCACTTTACACTAAGGTGACCAGATTTTAACATTGGCAAAGCGGGACACCATTGACGGGGGAGGGGGGTTCTTGATTTAAAAGAAAAGCCGCCCAGAGTCCCCTGGGAGTTGGGCGGCATAGAAATTTAAATAAATAAATAAATAAATAAATAAATAATTTTAAAAAAAACCTACACAAATACCTGTCTGTGACAGTCTACAGATTTACACTGAGTCTGAGCAGAAGAGCCTTTGAAAGGGGCAGTCCGGACTTCAAAAAAGGACTCGCCACAACTTAAGACCAAGTTGTCGTTTTCTTTTAAAACGCACTTCGCTATAGAAAAAGACAAGGCACCAGGGGTGAAATACTCCCAGTTCGCTCTTACCTGTCGGTCGCCGCAGAGCCGATGGAGCTGGTGGTGTTTGCGGCGCGGGGCTGCCCCTGCCCGCTTTCCCCGCCCGCCTGGAGGCCGCCATTTGAGTTCTTTTGCCCTCTGCGCATGCGCAAAGCATTCTGCATGCGCAGAGGGCAAAAGAACTCAAATGGCAGCGTCCAGGTGGGCGGGGGCAGCCCCGCGCCGCGACCGTCACCGGCTCCATCGGCTCTGCGGCGACCGACTGATAAGAGCGAACCGGGAGGATTTTACCCCTGCGAAGGCACCCGTAACCCATAGCCTTAAGGGATAACCGCTGAAGCCCACAGAGATGTGGCCGCTGCCGCCACTTTAGTTTTCTGCAACTCCACAGCTCGCCTCTTGATAGAAACCCTGGCGCATAACAGCGCGAGCTCTCTCTCTTTCTTTCTTTCCTCCTGCCCAAGACCGCCTCCTCCTCCTCCTAACCCTGCCCCCCACTGAGACCCACATCATTTTGTAGCAGCCCCCCTTCTCACATCACATGACCGCAGTACGTTTGCCCCTCCCCTCGCTGTTTTCCTCCCCCCCTCTTCGAACCCTGGCTCAGACAGGATCCCCCTCCCCCCCTCAGTGAGGCGCCGGCAACCAAGAATGGATCCATCCATCCATCCATCCATCCATCCGATGTATGCGGAGAAGGAAGAGGTTTGGGAAGAAAAGCAAGGAAAGGCATACGTTTATCGGGACTTTTTAAAAACGCCGTGGGACGCGGGACAAATTGTTAAAAAGCGGGACTGTCCTGCCAAAAGCGGGACGTCTGGTCACCTTACTTTACACTAACTGCTCATGTCAACATCTAATAGTTTTTAAAATCTGTTCTTTCATCATTTTAAAAAATTACAGAACAATTTCAGTTTTTTAGCAGATTTCTTATCATGATTTATTCACCACTGTTTAAATCATTACTTTTCAAATAAAAGGGACTGAACTTTGTAATGAAGAAAGCAAAGTATTTACAGCAATAGGTTGAAATATCTCCCATCAAATTCAAAGTTTCCTTTGCTTTATCAACCTCTCATTTCACATTAAGGCACTTCACTGTCCATTTCCTTCATTTCCTTTCTAATTATGACTCCACAACTTGCTAATTGGCTGTTATTTTTTTCTTTTTTTCCCTAAGTCATTTTTAGATTATTCAGCAAAAGATTAATACAATATAAGGAAATAATTATAGAACAAAGGTATTAGAAAATGGTACTTTCTTTTGTTTGTGAAAAAATCCTGGAATGTGCATGATATAGACAGAATTTTGAGTGCCCTGCTCTGACTTGTGTCAATTTTTTATTTAACATGATGGAGAGTAAGAGAGCTTTGACTGTGTCCCCAAAACGAAAAGCATATACAAGCAAGGCCCTTTTTAACATTTTAGGGGGGGGGGTTGTCAGTTCAGTTCCTTCTGAGTTAGGAAGGTTAACAGAAACTTGTTTAAGAATCTCAGCTCCCAAGTTATTTTAACTAAGCAGAATTATTCTGTTTCCTTATCCGTTTACAATGAAGACAGCATATGGCGAGTCATTTGACTTCATTATCATTGGGCCATTCTAGAGTTATACAGTATAGAGAAGATCAGAAGCCAACAACCACTTCATCCTCTCTCCCCACTTAACATTCACTAATACAAATTTTGTAACATTGGATAAACTATAGGTTTTTAAAGTTTATTTTATTTCATTGGTTGTTATTTTAGAAACAGGTTAATTTGCATTGAGCTGTTACCATATAATCATTCCTTGTAGAAGTGAACATTACAAGCATGAGGGAAAAAAAGGAAATCTAGAATCACTGGGTATATATCTCCTATACTATATACATACTGTAAAGGTAAGTTTACATTGGAAATTTAAAAAATGGAAGAATATGTGGCCAAAATGCATAATAATTTTGACATTAATAAAAGAAATGTTTAGGTGGACATTTTTAATTTTAACTTCCAATCTTGTTGCTTTGTTAAAAGTCCCAGTCCTTTAATTTGGTTGAATTAATTGCCCACTTTGAAATTGCTCATATAACTGATCTTCATTAGTATGCTAAATGAGTTTGGAAATTCTTATGACAAGGTTTTCTTTCTTTTTAAAAATTGTATGTACTTTATTGATGTGTTTACCCAACAGTACTTGCCTCTGAAATAATATTCACTCTATAGAACCATCAGTGGGTAATTAGAATGTCCTAATCAAACAGGGAAAGTCCATCTTATAATGTCTAGCCACTGCAAAGGCTGCTAAGAAGATATTATTTTTCAAGGGTTTTTAAAATATTATTATTAAAAGAAAAAAAAGGGAAAATGTATTTCCAAATGAAGTTGGTGCTCTAACATACACAGCTGTGAAAGACTTATCCACTTACAATTTCTATACTTTCATCTCTGGTGCCAGCAACACTCTTTTGTGTTCAAATAATGTAGCTAACCAAGAAAGTTAGTTTAATCCAAACAAGCCTGAGGCTGTTGTAGATGAAATGTATTTTTATTACTACTACTTTGGATAGGCTACAGAGTTCCCTTGACATACTGAATACACCTTAACTCAATCCAGTTATGTGAATATAGTTAATGTATCTGAGCTGATGTACCTGACTAATGCTAATTTTCATGAAATCAAACCTGAACAACATAGAATAACTCATCCAGGAATGATTTCCATATTCATTTTACTAACTTCTAGCGGGCAAGTCTGATTTTATGACATGTATTATAATAGGTCAGTTATAAAGCTGCTCAGGAAAGTTCCCAATTTTTAATTAACCAAAATGAATGGATCTTTTTGGAGAGCCAGGGAAGATCAAGAAAGAAATCTGAGGTGACATCTGACAGGTCTGGGAGAGAAGTCTGGTTAAAGGGAGCCCATCAATGGTCTCAGTAACAGAACAACAAATTGCATGAAATGTATGATTTCTTCAGATCACATTGCTGATTACCTCTCCTGACGGTATGCAGATATGCAGCTTCAACTAATAAGATCATGTTATGTTAGCAACTGCATAATGCAGATAACTTTTGTAATTCTCAGATACATCTATGATCCGCAAGGATGTAAGGTAAATAGCCAATGAAGATATGTCAGTTTTGCAAAAATCTATTTATATTGAGAGTTTTTACTATGCAATTCTCAAACATTTAGATTATAACATCAAGAATATTAAGTTAGTTTTTAATCATTACTAACATAGATATTTTCAGATCTTGAAAAAAATCACTCTAATATACATATACATATGTATACATATTATTTTTGTATCCTGCTTCTGTACCTTAGTTTACATACTTAAGTAGCATTACATTAAAGACATAAAATGAGGCATAACTTAATGAACAATATTAGGCTTCAATACTGCAGAGATGTGACATACTTTCTATTCAGTGTGGATGTGGCTATCAATTAGGTATATCATTTGTTGGCCATATGAAAATGTTTGATGGGTGGATAAGCATTTGAGACTCTGAAGAGAACGTAAGAATTAAATTGGAAACAAAATTGGTGTAGGAATTCTAAAATTAAGTGTTTTGATCACTGTTTATGCCTCCCAGAGGCACCTTGGAGGAAACATGGGTGGCATAAAAATTTAACGAACCAACCAAACAAATATATATATAAAAAGGTTTAAATGCAACATAAAGCTATGATAATCCCAGAAAATTGTTATCCATTGTTATCTATTGCCAAGTTTCCTAAGTGGCATTCTCACTTTCCAGACTCAATAAAACAGATATTTTATATAGTGCAGCATTGAAGGGACAAATCCAGTGTATACTTTCTTTAAAGCAGTCTATACTTCTATAAATTATCTTCTAAATTGGATGCTTCAGTGATACAGATAATGTGTTTGGGCAATAGAAATAAAAAAGTCCAGCATGGAAAATATATCAAAGATGTTTGGTTTTAATCTGAGATACAAAATCCAACTGTAGATTCCAATAAAAAACTAATTTAAATACATGGGTATTCCTTATACTAAGAGATCCTTACAATTATGCATTTACAGACAAAGCTGGGAATGTCAGTAATGAATGCCGTCTTTGCTAGATGTAAATACCCAGGTGGAGTGGAGATAAAAGATGAGAGTGTAGAAAAAGTCACAATTGTGGTAATAGGAACGGTTATATCAATTCCTTTGGGAGTAGTAGTTTTTTCCTTAACAAAACTGGATGCTGACCAAGAATTTAATGTTCTCATGTAGGAAATTTTGAAATATGGAGTAGACATAAATTATTGTCACAAAGTTATAATTATCTCAAGTCAGAGCCATAAATGCACTGTATGATTTGCTTCAGATTAAATGTATTGGTGCTCAGTGTTTTGTTTTGTTTTTAATAAAAAGCAGGCACAAAATCAAATAAATGAGGCACAAGGCTTAATCTCCTGTCTGACCCAGGCAGATCTATTTGTTAAGGGTAGCAGTTCCTGTAGGGCAGTGATGGCGAACCTATGGCTTCGCCATCACAGGTGGCACGCGGAGCCCTATCTGAGGGCACATGAGGAGTTGCCCTATGTCAGCTCCAGTACGCATGTGCGTGCTGGCCGGCTGATTTTCGGCCTTTTCGGGCGTTTTTGCTCTCCCCATGGCAAAAACGGGCCAACGGGCCAACCGGAAGTTCACTTGTGTGCTCACCCTCAGCCTCCTTTTCAGTGTCAGAGGTCTTCAGGAACTTCTTCTGCTTTGGACAGTTGCAGCCAGGACTCTCACATCTCGGCCCATTTCTTCTGCAGCCGGGAAGGCTTTCCTGAAGACCTGTGTAGCCAATAACAGAGCTCCAGATCGATCCGGAGCTCTGTTATCGGCTACACAGGCCTTCCGGAAGAGCATTGTTTCCAAAAAGTCACGCTTTTTTGGAAAGAATGCCGAAACAGCGGGACGTCTGCTCACCTTATCTTAGGGCTGAAGTTTTCAACAGAGAAGGATGACGTAAAAGAGAAGCGTGCCCTATGCGCATGTGTAACTCATGCTGACCGCTGAAGAACCGCCCAGCTGAACCCATCCGCTTAGAGATCAGTCGGGCCTGCCCTGAAGCGCATGCACACTTAAGGTTAGGCGTGCTGGCGGCGGCGTGTGTTGGACTCCCCTTTTCCTCAGCCGCCTGTCCAAGATGGCGGAATACGATCTGACTAACCGGATCGCGCATTTCTTGGACTGGCACCTAGTTTTTCCGCTCCTCGAGTTCCTCTCCGTAAAAGGGGTGAGTGAGGCGACTCTCCGATCCACCACCGTCTGGGATTCGGGGAGAAATCTCCCCGGGAACCTCGTCGAAGGTGGCCCGGCCCGAGGGAGTCTGGGCCGCCCCTCTGTGAGGCGCGGGTTTAGTGACGCCGGTTGCTCTATGCCGCAAGAGTCTTGGCTCTCCTGCTCCCCCTCCGCCAGCGCTGGGCTGCTGGAGTGACAGGGGGAGAAAGGAGATCTGGAGCCAGCCCAAGCACTGCCGGCTCCCGAAGGGGAGGCGGGAGGCGAGGAAAGGCCTCCCGCCTCCCCACCCACCCACCTGGATGCCGACATTTGCGTTCTTTTGCCCTCTGCGCATGCGCAGCGTTCTGCGCATGCGCAGAGGGCAAAACTCAAATAGCGGCGTCCAGGCGGTCCCGCCCCCGTCAATGGTGTCCCGCTTAAAAAAAAATCTGGTCACCTTATAGTAGGGCAGCTCCACTTCCTTTTGTTTCTGAACTTCCAATTGGCCCGTTGGGCCATTTTTCGCCGTCCCCAGGCTTCAGGGGGCTTTCCTGAACCCTGGGGAGAGCAAAAAACAGCCCAACGGGCCTACTGGAAGGCTGGAGGCTTCAGTGAGGCCTGTGTGCATGTGGGGGGCAGCGCGGGGGGGTTGTGCACATGCACAGGGCATTGCATTATGGTTGTGGGCACACCAAGCTGAAAAAGGTTCACCATCACTGCTGTAGGGCAATTGTATCCTACATTAGAGTTAAAGAAAAATTTGAAGGAAAGCGGATTAAATAATTTCTTTGAATCGGATATTCAAATTGATTTGAGATATGAGTGGTCAGTAGAGGGGGCGTGCATAAGTGCACTAACGTGCCTATCATCCCTGTCATTGTATTTTTATTCTCTTATTCTTGTTCTCATTTTTGTTTGACAAATTCCAATAAACAAACAAACAAATAAATAAATAAATAAATACTTGAAAATCCTAAATTCTGTCTGACCACAATGCAGCAGTTTTATTCAAATCTAAAGATGGGTGGATTATAGGAAGTGTGCTTAGGAACATCCTATCTGTGCTAAGAAATTCTGTCAAACTCACATTACATCAGCAACTGGATCTTGACCTTTTTTTAATAGTGCTGGAATTGAGGCATGGGCAGAAATTACTCCTTTTATAGGTAGTCATCGAGTTATGAATGTAATGGAGCCTGCCCATTCCATTTGTACCTTGAGGATTCGTAGAAATGAATTTGAACAACCTTGAACGAGATCACTTCCTGCTTTCCCCTCACGCATTCGCTAATAGAATGCGTAGTTTGTTAAGTGCACATGAGGTATCTCAGGGTGGGGAAGGCCAGTGTGGGGAAGGCCATGGGGTGGGGCTAGATGGAACAGGCCCCCAAGGCCTCCCCAACCCACTAAGATACCTCATGTTTCTTCCTCCCTTCCTGCCGCACCAGACTCACTTACCTTACAAAATCTGTCTCCTCTGTGCCCTGGTTTCTGTGCCTTTGAGGGAGAGGAAAGTCTATGGAAGCTCCTGGGTGCCATAATATCGCATGAGTTCAGACACCTATTCTCTTTTGCAGAGACTGGGTGCCTGAACTCTCACAAGATTACCGATCCCATTCTGGACGTGAAAAGTGTTTATGGTGCCTTTCTTCTGCCCTCCCTCCCCAACTTCTTTCTGCCACCACTGGTACACTTTTCACCTGGAAAAGTGAAAAGCTATCCACTTTATTTTTAAACCCCCCTTTTGCAAGGAAATGAAGCTTCCAGTCCACATCAGTTTTCCATTCGGATGAAAAGTGTTTGGGCACCTATGGGACATTTAGAAAAGGAGTGGATGGTTCCATTTTTAAGCACCCCTTTTGCAAGGGAACAAAGCTTCCAGCCAGTGTCAGCTCTCTGTTTGGGTGAAAAGTGTTTGGGCGCCTATGGGATGCTTAGAAATGGAGCCATCCGTTTTTAAGCACCCAAACACGTTTCATCCAAACAGAGAACTGACGCAGATTGGAAGCTTCGTTTCCTTGCAAAAGGGGCACATAAAAATGGAGCAGATGGCTTTTTCCAGGTGAAAAGTGTACCAGTGGTGGCAGAAAAAAGTTTTGGGGGGAGGAGCAGGAGAAAGGCACCACAAACACTTTTCATGCCCAGAATGAATGTTTCTGGGGTCGGTGATCTCGTGAGAGTTCAGGTACCCATTCTCTGCAAAAGAGGATAGGTGCCTGAACTCGTGCACTATTATGGCACCCAGGAGCTTCCATTGACTCTCCTCTCCCTCGTAGGCAAATAAACTATGGCAGAAGACACAGATCTTTGCAAGATGAGTCTGGCGTGGCAGGATGGGATGGGATGGGGAGGGAATTGTGGGGAGCGGGGAAATAGGGTGAATGTTGCAGACCTCTGCAGTCATTTGTAAGGGCAAACAACCGCTATGGTGTTGCAATATTTTTAATTTTGGGACTTGGTCGTAAACATTGGTGGAGCTGGCTTCCAGTTTGGCTCCACAGACATCGTGGACGCTCCTCGGTGAGCGCCTCCTCCGAAATCCTGTAAAAGCCGCCAGAACAGCTGTCTGGCGGCTTGAAAATCTTCTCCCCGGGCGTAGGGGAGAGATGAGAGCCTGACAGGTGGGATAGAGCCCCCCCCTAGTGCCCTAGGAGACAACTTGGGGCGCGAAGGGTGAGGGCTCTCCAGGTAGCCTGTCTCCTGCTCCAGGACTTCGGATGCCTCCGTTTATGCGGAGCAAGATGCCGCGACCACCGCGGCTTTTACAATGGGATTTATAATAATTTGAAGCATTAAAGAAAGCAGACAGAGAAAGGCAGGAGTCCAGAAGGGCAAGTATTCTAATCTTTAACTCCACTGCTGACTTTCACTTTGGGAAGTTACAAAGTAGCGCTAATGAGCAATAAAATGGCGATCGGAGATCAAGGGCGTGGAAGTGAAAGTAATTAAGTTTCATTTTGCCAGCAGCTCTTTTTATGGAAACTTTTGATCCTGAGAATTTGCTTTTTTCTTCTTGTTTCCTGATTTTAGACTAAAATAACAACTTATATTTTTTTAAAAAAATAAAAAACTAACTGGTTTTGTATTTGGAAAGAACTTTGTCAGCTAGAGATTTGGCTTTCTCTTTGTACTCTTCCGGAAACGTTGGATTTTGTTGAGCATAGCTATCTTTTTTTATCTAATACTTCAAATGGCTTCTAAACCTGGAAAGACTGTTTCAAATAAAAGAACTGAATATTCCTCTGTTTATACTTCAAGAATGCAACTTACTTCTGACTTAACACCCCCACAGACTCTAACACCTGAAAATTTATTCAATACTCTAAAAGTTATGAAAAATGAACTGGTTATGGAATTTAACTTAAAAATCAATGAAATTAATAAACAAATGCAGGCTGCTTTAAAGAAGATGGATCAACAAGTGAGGAAGGATGTGTTAGATGTTTGTAATGTATTCGCAGTAAATATGGAAATTTTGGAGAACGGTGTGGAAACAACCAAACAATCCTTGATAGCCTCGAGGGAAAATATAAACAAAACTCAAAATGACATTGCAAATCTTGAAACAGAAGTGTTAATGACTCAATTCAGAAGCATGGAATTTGCTATAAGGGTGAGGGGCCTGAAAGAGGGAAAATATGAAGATTTGAAAGGAAGGATGGTGGAGGCTTTGGAGCAGGTGTCTGGAATGCTTAAAGAGGAACTGGCTACGCAAATTGATAAGATATACCGGGTCAATTCTTGGTTTGCCAAACAAAAAAACCTGCCAAGGGACATTGTAATATATTTTACTACAAGGGCTCTACGGAACAGAATCATACAGGTGACTTTTAAGAATAAGCTTCAGGTAAATGGCCAGGAAGTAATGATATTGAAAGAAATTCCTCCTAAAATGCTTAAAGCCAGAAAAGATTATACCTTTTTGGTAGAAGAGTTTAAAAGACAGAACCTACAGTACAAATGGGATGCCCCAACAGGGATAGTGGTGAGATATTTGGAAAAAAGATACCGGCTTAATACGATAATGAAAGCTACTGATTTTTATGTCAACGTCTTAAAGGCTGATATATCCAAAATTCCAGAAGTAAGAAGCATGAAAGTAACAGAAGAGGAGAAGGGAAAGCCATTTATATTTGTTCAAACGGAAAGAGTTCTGAAGATTCAAGGTGATTTACAGAGCCAGACAGATGTTTATAATGTGGAAAAGAAGACAAAGGATCAGAGTCAGATGGGAGGTGAGCTGACAAACCCAAATCCATCAAGCTACAAAAGGCTGCAAGAACCAGATTCAAAATTTGATCGAGAGGAAGGAATGGTCAGAGTTTGGTGCTAGTGTTGGAATTTACAGGATGGATGGAGAGACTAACGTGTTTTTTCTCTCTTCTTTTTTCTTATCAATATATTTTAAAATAATTAATGATTCAGAATTTTTGTGAAGTTAATAATTTGATATATTGTAATATTAGGTTACTAATATTGTGTTTGACTTTATGATTAAGTTTAAGGTTTTTGAGGTATAAGGGGTTAAAGAAATCCTAAAATACTGGAATTAATAATTTGATAGAATATTTTAAATACTTAGGTATTTTGAATAGGTATAAATACTTAATATTTACTTATTATTTATGTAATATTTACTCAAGTTTTATTTAATATTGAGGAAATGATGTGATGTTGCAATTGATTGAAATGGGGAGGAAAGACTTTTTTTCCCCTTTCCTTTTTTCCCTTTCTTTTTTTTATTAGATCATAAATAGATTATATAAAGGAAAGATATTTAGTGGGGTAAATTATCAGCTGAGATACTGAATGGTGTTTGATTAATAATATGCTTGATTTTCTGATTATGTTTAAAAAGTTTTGAATAATTAGGAGTTAAAGACTCAAAGAAATGTGGAAATTAAGAATTTTTTTTAAACTTACTTTAAACTTATTTTATTGAATATCATGCCCTGTACTTTCTCTGGGAAGTCCGGGGGTGGGGGGAGGTGAGTGGGGGGGAGGGGAAGGGGGGTGGGTAGAGGTTTGGGGGGAAGGGGGGGAGAAAAGAGAAAAATGTTTGTACTCTGTACTAATAAAACTTTTTGAATTAAAAAAAACATTGGTGGAGCTTACCTCGTAACTTCGAATGGGCACTAAATCAAGCCTTCCATCCTTCCAAGGTGGGTAAAATGAGGACCCAGATTGTTGGGGGCAATATGCTGACTCTGTAAAACCACTTAGAGAGGGCTGGAAAGCACTGTGAAGCAGTATATAAGTCTAAGTGCTATTGCTATTGCTAAATGAACACTCATAACCCTATATATGCAATGCTTGAGATTTAAGGTATCTTTCATTCTGTTTTATTTTATTCTATCTTAAAACTTTATAGGATTTGACATTGTTTTTTTCCCCAAAAAAAGTTTTTTATTTTTTCCTCCACCACTTTTACAATTCAATAAACATATACCTTAAATTATTACAATAAAATACACAGTTTTACATTTATACTCCATCATACAAAAGTCAATATCTTATACATACGTTTATATCATCAATCATCAGTCTATTTTACTTTTTTTTCCATTGCACTCCCCCTCTCTACGTCCATCATCTCCTCCTACTTTCTTACTCCTTCACTCCTCCTCTAATCTCTCTACTCCTTCTCTTCCTCCTCTTCTACTTCCTCTTACACCCTCTTAGCTTTCCCCTGAGTACTCTTTTATCCTCTTATGTTTAACAGACTGATGATACAATCTCAAATTTAGACTCTTCATATCCCTTCTAAGAAAAATTTATTTATTTTTATATCATTTCTTTATATATAATACTTTGGTTCTAGGTATATGCTGCTAACTTCATCTTACCTCCACAAAAAAAAAAAAAAAGAAATCTAGTTTTGTCATCTGGGATATTCACCAATTATTTTTCTAATTCTACTCCTAAATTGTCCGCTGTTAATTTATTTCGAAATTAGTTATTATTCTCCTATTTCTTAATTTTAGGCCAAATTGCTTCCTCCACTTTTTTGTCTCTTTATTCATTGTTTATGGGTTTTTTTTATCCTCTATTTTATCACGAACTAAGTGCCCAATTATACATTCCAATTTCTTATATTAGTCATAAAATTTCTTCTTTGGTTATTTACACTCAAATTAAATATTTAACACTTGAAATACATGGTTTTTAAATTTTAAATTTGAACATATCTCATGTCTAAAATAATGATACACAATCATAATATGCTTTTTCGCTTACTAATCATCAAAATTCTTTCTAAATTATTCAATTAAGTATTCAACTCTTAAAATAATACATTTTTCCCTTTTAAAGTTTTTCGTTTGAACAAATTTCATATGTAAAAAAAGAGTACACAATCATAATATATCTTTTAAGCTCTAATATTCATATTATCATTCATACTTCTCATATTAATTAACATTATTTTGTCTAAAATATCAAATCTTTTAATTCATTAAACAATATTAATCTATATATAAAAGGACAGAACATTTTTTCCCAACTCTTAAAAAAACTCTAAATAAGAAAAAACATTTCCATAATATTTCAATGTCATCATCCATTCCCTTTTAATTTCTCGACTAATTCATTTATATATATATATATATATATATATATATATATATATATATATATATATATATATATATATATATATATATATATATATATATATATATATATATATATATATATATATATATATATATATATATATATATACTGAGGTTTTCGCGGGTGTAGGTTTGTATGTAGGTCTTTGGGTATTCGGGTTTTCTCCCGCGTGAAATTGGAAGTGTCTTGGCGACGTTTCGATGAAGTCTCATTCATCATCTTCAGGCTGGTGTCTTCTGCTTCCTGCTTCTAGGAGCAATGTGAGATTGCTGCTGTTTCTTCCTTTTAACTGCCAGTGGAGGTTTGAACTGATAGGATGGGAGCTTGGCTGTGTTCTGATTGGTTGGAGGTGTGTTCTGATTGGTTGGGGGCTTGGCTGTGCTCTGATTGGCTGGGGGGTTAGCTGTGCTCTGATTGGCTGGGGGTGTTCTTAGGTTAGTCTGACTTGCAGGGGCATTTGAGCTGGTGAGCTGCATTGCTGCTGTTTGGCTTCTGGTTCTTTGTCGTGCCACATCTTCATGGAGGGTGTCAGTTTGCTTCATGTATGGATTGGAGGGGTTTAAAGTGGCTAATGATGCAGCTGTAGTATGGCTTCTGGTTTGTGGTCGTGCCTCCAGTCCCGAGCCAAAGGGAGAGATCAGGTCCCTTCTTCTATCTTCAAATGAGATAGGTAAACACAATTACATATACTCGCCTGAGACGTCTTGTCCTGGCCAGGATACAGTTCAGACCTCCTTTCCTTCCCTCAAGGGTTCTTGGGCTTGCCTTCAGCACCGTCGGCCCCCTGGAGGTGTCACTGCCGTCTCCCGGAGGTACAAACCCCCGTGGCGCCTGGAGAATGTTCAGAAGTGGCCCCTCCCAGGGTCCAAGGGGATCGGGCAGCCCTCAGCACAACAGCGCCTCGCTTAACGTCCCGGCGGAGTCGCCAAAGCTGTTGTAGAATGAATCAGGACACAAGCAAGCACTTGATAGAAAAGGAAAGGTTTAATGAATGCGCAGGTTCAAAGCAAAGACAAAGGCCTGAACCCTGAATACTAGTCAGGGTCAGATTTTTATACATTGGTTTACGTATGCATTTCCTATGTCCATGTATGGTATACAATGAGGTAAACTTATCTTAAAATAATATAAGGAACTTGGAATATACAGTTAAGCAAATAGGACACGTTAGCACAGATGTTTCCATGCTGTGGTTTGTCCTTGACATTTGTTTTGAGGAACAACACAATGGTTCTCATGTTCCAAATAATGCTGTAGACATAACGAAACCTCCTTTCTCATGGTCAGCATATCTAGAAAGGATACATATATTATTAGAGCTGACAGGGCAGTTCCTTTTGCTGAACTAATGGCTATTGAGATACGTGTTTACGTGCCTTGTGACATTGTCCAGACCCTGTCAGGCCTGGCTCTGAGGCCTAATAGATTGTGGCCCCCCACTTCAGTGTCAGTTTGCTTCATGTATGGATTGGAGGGGTTTAAAGTGGCTAATGATGCAGCTGTAGTATGGCTTCTGGTTTGTGGTCGTGCCTCATTGGTGTGGGTTTGGGTTTGCTTATTGCGTGGATGTGTGGTGGTGACATCCTGTGTGGTTTTCATGAGTGTGGGTCTGGTGTCATTCTTTGTGTTGGGGACTCGTTTGTCTATAAGGGCGGGTTTCCAAATGGCTGGTAGGCTGGAGGTGTCATCTCGTTTATTCATGCTGTGTGGGCGTTTTTCTATCTCGATGGCTTCTCTGATTATTCTGTTGTTAAAGTGTTCAGTTTTCGTGATAGTTCTGGTCTTTTTAAAGTCGATTTCATGTCCTGTGGCTTTAAGATGTTGGACCAGGGAAGAAGTTGGTTCCTCTTTTTTGACTGTGTTCTTGTGTTCTTCAATGCGTGCACTTATTCTTCTGTTGGTTTGTCCAATGTATGTGGTGGGGCAGGCGGCACATGGAATTTCATATACTCCTTGATTTTCTAACTCAATTTTGTCTTTGGGGTTTCTTAGGATGATGGATATTTTTCGGTTTGTGCAGAATGCTGTCTTGATGTTGTGTTTGGGGAGGATCTTGCTGATTCTGTCTGTGGTGCCTTTTATGTATGGGAGGAGGGCTTTGCCGTTTTCTTGTTCTCTGTCTTGGATTTTAGTGGGGGTTTCTTTTTGGATTAGGTTGGTGATCTTATTTCTTTGGAATCCATTGGATGCTAGTACGTTAGTGAGAGTATTTAGTTCAGTTTTTAGGTGTTGTTCGTCAGCTAGGCGTTTTGTTCTGGAGATGAGTGTCTTGGCTACGGAGTTGATCTGTGCTGGGTGGTGGTGTGAGAGTGCGTGCAGATAGCGGTTAGTGTGGGTTTTCTTCTGGTAGATGGTGTGTCCTAGGGAGCCACTGGATTTCTTGTAGACTAAGACATCCAGGAAGGGAAGTTGGTTGTTAACTTCTGTTTCCATGGTGAACTGTATTTTGGGGTGTAGGCTGTTGAGGTGTATGAGGAAGCTGTCCAGTTTTTCTTTCCCGTGTGGCCAGATTATGAAGGTGTCATCTACACTCACTTATGCACTCCCCCCTCACAGCCACACAGGAAACAAACAGTGCATAACATCTCAGATAGGATCCTCAGCAAAGCCGAAACCAATGTCCTTTCCAAAGGATTCAACTTTGCAGTCGCTCCCAAACACATCCCCACTGAAACCATTATATGCGGAGTTGAAACCAGCCTGACCAAAATCAACCCTGACGATGCTAACAGAATCAGACTTGATATCACCAACATCCTCTGCACCAGCAAGCCACCCAAAAGCAACTTACCCAAAGAGGAACAGACTGCACTACGTAACCTGAAAGAAGACACCAGCATAATAATCCTACCAGCAGACAAGGGCAACGCCACGGTGGTTATGAACACATCTGACTACCAAACCAAATTAACTAACCTACTCCAAGACTCCACATACAAACCCCTAAACACAGACCCCACCACCTACCTGGAAAAAACCACTAGATCCAAAATAAAAGCCACGCCCATCAGCGAAGAGATCCAGCAAAGAATCATTCCCAGAGAGAAATCATCCAGATGCCCCAAGCTCTATGGTCTCCCCAAGATACACAAAGAAGGAACCCCACTTAGACCCATAGTCAGCTCCATAGGCTCACCTCTACAAAACCTAGCCAAATTTCTCGCAAAACAACTACAACCTTATGCAGAATCCATCACCTCATATGTAAAAAACTCATTCTAGTTCATAGAGATCATAAAGAAACAAAACTTACAGCCCAGCGACCTACTCGTGAGCTTTGATGTCATATCCCTCTTCACCCAAGTGCCAATCAAAGAAGCCTTGACAGCTATCCAAAACAAATACAACCCCCCCAAGCACATCCTAGATCTGACCAACCACTGCCTATCCAACACATACTTCATCTATAACGGACAAAAATACAAACAAATGGAAGGAGCACCCATGGGATCACCCCTCTCACCTGTCATTGCTAACCTCTATATGGAACACTTTGAAACCCAAGCTCTAGAAAAATCTGATCACAAACCCAAACTCTGGCTCAGGTATGTAGATGACACCTTCATAATCTGGCCACACGGGAAAGAAAAACTGGACAGCTTCCTCATACACCTCAACAGCCTACACCCCAAAATACAGTTCACCATGGAAACAGAAGTTAACAACCAACTTCCCTTCCTGGATGTCTTAGTCTACAAGAAATCCAATGGCTCCCTAGGACACACCATCTACCAGAAGAAAACCCACACTAACCGCTATCTGCACGCACTCTCACACCACCACCCAGCACAGATCAACTCCATAGCCAAGACACTCATCTCCAGAACAAAACGCCTAGCTGACGAACAAAACCTAAAAACCGAACTAAATACTCTCACTAACGTACTAGCATCCAATGGATTCCAAAGAAATAAGATCACCAACCTAATCCAAAAAGAAACCCCCACTAAAATCCAAGACAGAGAACAAGAAAACGGCAAAGCCCTCCTCCCATACATAAAAGGCACCACAGACAGAATCAGCAAGATCCTCCCCAAACACAACATCAAGACAGCATTCTGCACAAACCGAAAAATATCCACCATCCTAAGAAACCCCAAAGACAAAATTGAGTTAGAAAATCAAGGAGTATATGAAATTCCATGCGCCGCCTGCCCCACCACATACATTGGACAAACCAACAGAAGAATAAGTGCACGCATTGAAGAACACAAGAACACAGTCAAAAAAGAGGAACCAACTTCTTCCCTGGTCCAACATCTTAAAGCCACAGGACATGAAATCGATTTTAAAAAGACCAGAACTATCGCAAAAACTGAACACTTTAACAACAGAATAATCAGAGAAGCCATCGAGATAGAAAAACGCCCACACAGCATGAATAAACGAGATGACACCTCCCGCCTACCAGCCATTTGGAAACCCGCCCTTATAGACAAACGAGTCCCCAACACAAAGAATGACACCAGACCCACACTCACGAAAACCACACAGGATGTCACCACCACACATCCACACAATAAGCAAACCCAAACCCACACCAATGAGGCACGACCACAAACCAGAAGCCATACTACAGCTGCATCATTAGCCACTTTAAACCCCTCCAATCCATACATGAAGCAAACTGACACCCTCCATGAAGATGTGGCACGACCAAGAACCAGAAGCCAAACAGCAGCAATGCAGCTCACCAGCTCAAATGCCCCTGCAAGTCAGACTAACCTAAGAACACCCCCAGCCAATCAGAGCACAGCTAACCCCCCAGCCAATCAGAGCACAGCCAAGCCCCCAACCAATCAGAACACACCTCCAACCAATCAGAACACAGCCAAGCTCCCATCCTATCAGTTCAAACCTCCACTGGCAGTTAAAAGGAAGAAACAGCAGCAATCTCACATTGCTCCTAGAAGCAGGAAGCAGAAGACACCAGCCTGAAGATGATGAATGAGACTTCATCGAAACATCGCCAAGACACTTCCAATTTCACGTGGGAGAAAACCCGAATACCCAAAGACCTACACACACACACACACACACACACACACACACACACACACACACACACACACACACACACACATATATTTCCTCCACCCCCATCTGATTAAATTCTTTTTCCTCTCTCTTTTAATTTTATACCAATAAGTTCTCTTTCCCCACTCTCTTTTCCTCCCTCTTAAATTTACTTTCTGTATATATCTAATTTTCTCCATTCTTTTTTCTATTTTATGTATCTCAAAATCCTTATCATCAATCTGAACATAGTTATTCTTAATATCATCATCTCTATTATCCTTGTAACTATCATCTTTATCTCTATTTTCACTGTTAAACCCAGTGGAATAATTATCATTAACATAATCATTAATCAACATTACATTTTCAATATTATTTCCCTTCTCATCATCATTTATAATATCTTCATCACTCTTCTTTTCTTCTTCTGTTCTCTTGTCCATTTTTTTTCCATTTGTACTTCATTTTTTCCTGTCTCAAATGCTCCAAATACAGATCTTCTAAAGTTTTCAAAAAGGTCCTTCATAAACTCAGCCAATTCTTTATAGTCAATTCTCTCCATTTTTAAAGTCTCAGTTCTTAATTCTTAAATCCAAAGCTTAAATAAATTCAATCTTTAGTCAAAGTTCTTTCAAAGAATTCTCAGTTTTCAATTCTTAGTCCAAAGCTTAAGTAGATTCAATCTTTAGTCAAATTTCCATCTTTAATCAGAATTCATTCAGGGATGCCATCAATTCTCAGTATTCACTAATCTCCATGTCTCAGATTCAGAGATCAAATATTTTCTATCATTCATTCAGCTGCATACAATATGTTCCACAACCTTTTGTAGTTTGCAGGTTTGTTCTTACTTTTTCTTATCCAGACCAGTCCAAATATTTTCTTTCAAATACTCTGTTCATATCCAATTCAAGCCAAACACTTTCTTTTGAAAAATAACAGCTCAGAAAGAGTTTCTTTGTTCAAGGCCACAGCTGTCCAAACAACATGACACTACTCCCATATCAGTAATTCTTCCAGCCACCAGATGGCACTCTCTTGTTTACTTTCTTTGCTCTATCCTTCCTATTAAAAATGTCCGTTTTCAATCAGTTCCAATTTTCCAATTATTCCTTCCAAGTTATTTCCCAAATTTCTTACATCTTTATCAAGTCTTTAAGGCAAAGATTCCAAATCTTTAAAGCAAAAAAAAAAAAAAAATTCCAAGTCTTTAATAGTTGGGCTTTAGTTATAAATCCCTTTAATTTTGTTCCACCATTGTATCCACATATTACCAGCCGCTCCTTAATTTCCGGTCCTTACTTTTATTCACCTTTTAAATTAGAACGTTTCTTTTAATATTTTTTGGCAATGTGACTCACCAGCCTCCTTCTTCTTCAACTTCTCCAACACATAGCTTAGAATTTTTCTTCCCAGATGACTCCAATCGCCGTTTCAAACTCTTTGCAGATGTAACCGTCGCGACTAGGGACGACACTTGAAATGGTCGTCCTCCATACACCGCCGGCCGAGGAGACTTAGCCAGCTCTCTGGGGGGTTTGCCACCCCCACCCCAGTCCACCAGCTGGTGCTCCTCTTCTTCACCACCCCTCCTGGGTGGTTTCGACCTGGTCCTGACCGGACCGGGTCCCCAGATGACGCAGGTTCGGGGCTTTCCCACAGGGAATGGGGAAAGCCTTGTAGCACCGCGGTGCTGGCCACGCCTTCTTCCTTTCAGGATTTGACATTGTTGTATTTGATAGAACTTTGCACCTTTGTCCTATATTGTTCTCATAGCAGATGTCTTGATTGCTTCATGCATAGCTTTGTTAGTTCTTTGAAATTCTTTCTATATCATGGTTGTTAAATGAATCTGGCTTCCTCATTGATTTTTCTTGACAGAAAATCACAAAAAATGATCACGTGATCCTGGGACACTGCAACCATCATAAATATATGACAATTGCTAAGCATCCAAATTTTGATCACATTACCATGGAGATGCTGCAATGATTGTAAGTGTGATAAGTCAGTGCCATTATAACTTTGAAAGTCAGTAAACAAATGGTAGTAAATTGAGGATTACCTGTACTTTGTGATCTTCTCCAATTGTTTGTCTTCTACTTTACTGTCCTCTGGTAGTGCCAGATCAACTACCCATACTTTCTTCTTTGCAACCACTGTTAAATCTGATGTGTCATGCACCAAGATATTTATTGTTTGTTTTTGAAAATCCCCCATTATTTTAACCTGCAAATTTTTTACTAATTTTTCAACTCTATGTTCCCATTATTTTTTTCATTACTGGCACATGGTAATAGTCATTCAAGCCATGCTTTTCTTCCTCCGTAATTTATTTTACCTGTAGGAGTCCTATACCCAGTTCAGCTCTGGACAAATACATCTGATCAATATAATCTTTTCTGTGCAAAACATGGAACATTGTCATCAGTTTTCTTATTTTCCAATCTAAATTATTTCTTCTATCTAGGTACAGCCAACTATTCCTGCTGCGTAACAACAATGGCCCAGGTATTTATTTATTTAATGATGTTTCTATCATTTGCTTTGATGACTCCTCCGGACACATCCCCAGACACCTCTCCAGAGTCTAGTTCAGAGGAGAATGAAATCTCTCCTCTGGGCTAGGTCCCAGGAATAGAGTTACAGTTATGCCATTTGGATTGATTAATATCCTGCTGTAGTCATGCATTTTATGCACGATGTTTTCCATGATCCTTTAGATAAGTACATGTCTATTTAGATTACATTCTTTTTAGTCTTCATCCCTAGCAGAACACTGAAGTCATGTGCAAACAGTACTGCAGCATTTGAAGGATCACCAGCTCTTCACCAAACAAGAAAAGTGCAGAGCACCATAGATTTTTTTAGGACATTGAATCTCTCCTGAAGGGATTACCATGAACCTGGATAAGACAGAGGCCTTGCAGGCCTTGCAATCCCCCATGCTGGGTGAAGAACATGCAACAGTTATGGGGGTTTGCCAACTTTTATAGAAAATTTATCCCATGCTTTGTGGTGCTTACCGCCCCATTGACCTGTTTGCTTCAAACGGGGATAAAGTTTGCAAGTGGCCCAATGGAGCAGGTAGCTTTTGTGGCTCTCAAGACAGTCTTCACAAAAGACACCATCCTCCTGCACCCAGAACCAGCATGGCCATTTGTGGTTAAGACAGATGCTTCTGACAAAGCAGTGGGGTGGTGCTTCTGCAGGCCTCTCTGGCCACCAGACAACTCTTTCCCTATGCATATTATTCATGCAAAGCAAATGTTGTGGAGTGCAATTACACTATTTGGGACAAAGAGTTGTTGGCAGTGAAGGTGGCCTTTGAGGTCTGGTGGCACCATCTGAAAGCAGCCTGCCACCAAATTGAACTGATCATCAGAATCTGGAACATTTGAAGAATGCTAGAAAGCTGAGTGAGAGGCAGATTTGATGGTCTTTGTTTTTTGCCTGGTTTGATTTCCAGGTGTAGGTATTCAAGGTATTGTCCTGAATGGTGATTCCCATGGAGAAGTGCGCTGTGACCTAGACACCAGTAAACCTCAAAGAGCAGATTCAGGTGGAACAAGGGAGAGACTCTGAGATGGCTGAAAAGTCAAACTGGACTGGTTGGCAGGGGAGCAACTGAGCCCTTGGTTTTACTCTGACAATCTGCTGTGCTACCGGCAGGGGTGGGTTCCAGTTACCTTTGCTCACTCCACTCGCGCATGCGCGCATCGTCTTGCACAATTTTACTTGTGCGCATGCTCAGAAGGATGTTTCAGCCCAAAACACAACTGAGGAGCTGCTCAGCTGTGCTTAGGATGAAGAAACAAAAGGTTAGTATTAATCTGGAGGCGGGCAGGGGGGCTTTTTTTCAAAGCAGAGGATGAGGAGAAGCCATCCAAACCTGAAAAAAATCATTGAAAATTCCAAAAAAGAGATGGCGGCGCCCACGGACCAGCACAGACAGGATTACATCAACAGTGGCCGCTACCAGTGCACACGTACTGGTCTGCACTGGTAGGAACCCACCCCTGACTACCGGGGGTAGATTTACATGCCCAAGGAACCTTCACAGAGGTTGATTTTACACTAGTGTCAATGACAATCTGGCTGCTGGACATTTTGGACTTGGTGGGGTGGGCATTTCAGTGGCCCTGCGTCCAGCACAATGTGGAGTTGTATGTGGCCTCCTATCTGAACTGTCACTAAGTCCAGAATGCATCAGGGCCCCTACCAGGTCTATTGTTGCCCAATGCCAGAGGGGCTGTTGGGGAGCGTGTCCATGGACTTTATCCCAAAATCTCAAGGGGCCACAATGATTCTGGTGATGGTGGACATGCTTTCAAAGATGGCCCATTCCATCCTCTGTGCTGAGTTCCCCATGGCACAGGAAACAGCGCAATTATTCATGTGACACATTTCCAAGTTCCATGTCCTCCCTGAGTGTGTTATAATGGATCGTGCAATTCACAGCCTAGTTTTATTGGGCTCTCCATAAACTGTTGGAGGTACAGTGTCTTTCATCAGTGCACCATCTGTAGATGGACAGAAGCAACAAATGAGTGAATGTTATACTGGAGCAATATTTGCACTGGTTTGTGAACTTCCAACAAGATAATTGTGTGGGCTTGTTGGCTGTGGCAGTTTGCGTACAACAACATACAGATGTTCCCGTTCATGGCCAATTACGGATATCATCTGTGTCTGTTCCCTTTGGTCCCATAGAGCTCTCTGGTACTGGTCATGACTGATTTCTTTCAGGAACTACAGGTGGTGCACTGGATGGTACAAGACCAGCTGACCGGGCCAAGGAAGACTACAAAAAGTTTGTAGATCAGCACCAGCAGGCTGTACCTTCCCTAGTGATTGGGGATCTGGTCTGGTTCAGTGGTGGGTTGCTACCAGTTTGCCCCGGTTTGGGTGAACTGGTAGCGGCGGTGGTGATGGGAGGCTACGCCCACCTGCCCAGACATCATCACAGACAATCTGCACATGCGCAGAAGCAGCGTGCGGGCGCGCACATCTCCAAACCAGTAGCAAAGGTAAGTGAAACCCATTACTGGTCTGGTTGTCTATTTGGCATCTTCCATCAGCATGCCAGTTCAGGAAACTGGACCATTGATTTTTGGCACCTTTCCTGGTAGAGACAGTCATCAATCCTGTCATGTCTCCATCAGGGCCTGAATCTGCAGAGGAAGATGAGCCAGAACTGGAGCTGAGGGAGACCAAGGGGGTGGCTTCATTGGCTTCAGGAGAATGTGGGGAGGCGGCAGGCCAGGAGTGGGACAACTTGCTAGCAGAGAGGAACAGGGCCAGGATGACCAACAGAGGGCCGGCAGTGGAAATGAGGAGCAAAGTAGCTCAGGCGATAAGCAAGACCTGCCCTCTCTTGAACCCTGAGCATGGAGTGGAGAGGAGGCGGGAACAGCACAGGCCAACCAGACAACTCAGGAGGAGAGTGCCCTGCCCCTCTTCACAAGGCACACCTGGGGATTGAGACTTAAGGAGACACTGTGGGGAGGAGTGTTTGTTGGGAACAAACACTGAATTTCATAGAGTTTTGTGTGTCATTGCTGACATTTGGAGTTTCCTGGACTTCTTGCTTTATTTCTTGCTTCCTGGATTAATTGCCTTATTCCTTTGCTTCCTGAAACCATTGCCTGGATTTCTTACTTTGCAGCTGTTGTGCTCACAGCATTTTGCAGGATTACTTGCAGTCAGAGGTTGCTGGAGGGGTGTGTGTGTGTGTGTGTGTGTGTGTGTGTGTGTGTGTGTGTGTGTGTGACCACTTAGCTCTAGGACTTTTCATAACATGGGAGCATTTGGGGGAAAGTTGGAGAAATAAAAGGGCAAATTGAACTATCAGCTGACTGTGTTGCCTCTGTGCCTTGCCGAGCGGCCTACCGAGCGGCCTACATGTGCAGAAGCCTTTGCTCATGCGCAGAGGGTTATTTGCCAGCCACTTTCAAGCAGTGACGACGGGGTGACCGGTTCAGGGGCATGGCAAGCTGGCCTTCACTACCGGTTTGGTGACTGTGGCCAAATTTCTGCCACTGGTTCGCCTGAACCGGTCCAAACCGGTAGCAACCCACCACTGCTGGAAGGGCTATGGTCCTGATGACATGTCCTGGGAGGAGGCTGATTATGTGCACACTCCTTGGTTGATCTATCACTAAAGTACATTTTACTATTAGCAAAGTAGTAATACTACTATTTACAATTTGTAGTATGTGTTTCAGTAGGTAACAAGTCTGCATTAAGTGAAGAAATGAGTAAGCCAGCACTAGCAACAATTCTTCCCAATGTAAGAAGTTTTTTTTCTTACACAAACTCAAGATAGATTTTAACTTTGAAATGCATTATTATATTTGTTAATATGTCAAATACTCTAAAAGACATTTCATCACAAATCAGTGTAAAATGTGAGCCAATAATACTATTTGTGTGGGATCTTTTTCCAGTTCTAAACCTGACAACAAAGAAATTCATTTACTCCTTTGAAAAAAACAGTCCACTCTTTTTTAGTCATGGGGGAAAAATAAATGGACAGGCTGATCAGCATTTGGTGATTTTCATAAAGATATTCCCTTGAGACAGTGGAATAAAGCAACATGTTGTGAACAGGATATAGAAGAAAATATAATTTATTGATAAAAACAGTGGTTCACTAAACTTTCTCCTTGAGCATTTTTTCATAAAGGAAAATGCATTATTAAGTTAGATCTTTGCTGCTTACTAGTCACTGCCAAAACTCTAGCTCAAATTAGTGAGGGAAGAAGAAAGCTATCTGCCAACCAAGGAACAATCTTGGAGAGTGCAAGAGGCAGCAGTGAGAAATGATTTTGGGAGTAGAGAGACTTGATAGGACAAATGTCAGAAACCTGCTAAGAAAGGATCTTTTTTAGAGTAGGGCTATGCATTTGAGTGTATATAGGCTTGGGAAAAAGTGGTCCTGAGAGAAAAAAAAAAAGAAGGAATGGATCTATATTCTGGATGTGTGGAAGGAAGAAAGGGAGAGAGGGAGGGAGGGAGGGAGGAGGAAGGAAGGAAGGAAGGAAGGAAGGAAGGAAGGAAGGAAGGAAGGAAGGAAGGAAGGAAGGAAGGAAGGAAGGAAGGAAGGAAGGATTTTAGTTCATTATAGATCTTGGGCTAGTTATTTGTCTTTTAGACTTAACCATTTTTCTTTTGTTAACAGGGTGTCATGTAATTATCATTCACAACAAATCAGCTACTTTGTGGATAGACAATTTGAAGATTTTTTTGAAAGTACACATTACATTTTCTCAAAACTTTTAGAGTGCTTATTGGTTCAAAATACTTGGAGAACTTGAAAAAAATCAGTGATAGAAATGGAATTGTGAGGGTGGGATAGCATTAGCTCCAATTGTAGGAGACTACATTGTTTATAAGTGCAGAGGTGGATAGTAACAAAAAATAACTGACATGCAACAAATGAGCAGTGGACAAATCTAAGTAGGAAAGAATTCTGAAGTTCAAAGAATGAAAGAAAATGTGAAACAAATGATGAAAGAAACTAGATTATAGAAGAAAATGATTGCATTTTAGATTCTGAATTCAAGTAATCTCAATTTACAACAATTCATTTAATTACCATTTGAAGTTATGATGAGTTGCTACGAATCCTTGCACTTACATTTGTTGCAGTGTTCCTGTGGTCAAGTGATCAGAATTTGGGTGCTTGGCAACAGGCACGTATTTATGAAGATTGTAGCATCCTGGGGTCATGGGATCTCTATTTGCAATTTTTCCAGACAAAGTCAATGGAGAAAGCTGGATTCAATTAATGGCCATGTGATTGTAAAATTGGGCATAACAACAGCATCTCTTAGTGATGGTCCCAATTGTGGTAATAAATCAAGGATTATCTGTAGCTCATTGCAGAAGTGAAAAGGTTGAACGAAAGGTCAACTGACTTCCTTTTCCTGGATAGTAATCTGAAACTCAGAATCATACTTCCCTCCAACTCTTTAATAGATGCTTTAAGCCAAGTGTATCAAACTGCCGGCCCACAGGCCGGATGCATCACATGCAGGCCACTCCCACCCCAGCTCCACAAATGGGAAAAACATCACGAAACATTATGTGACGGCAACGTGACACGGCGAGTTTGACACACGTGCTTTAAACTATTCAGGATGACATAAAGGAACTAGAATTGTTTGCTCGGTGATCTAAGCCAGGTGGAGTTGCAATCTTCTATAAGAAATCACTGAACCTAAAAAAGGTGCAAATTAAACATGAACTCGATCTCCCAGAAACTATCATCTGCGAACTGACCTTAAATACCACACTTTGCTTCCTACTATGTTATAGAGCTCCTGATTAGGACATGACACATGCGAACAAGCTAACCTCACTACTAACGTGGGCAGCCTCCTACCCACATCCTCTTATATTTCTTGGTGACCTAAAGCTACCTCATATAAACTGGACCCTAAATGAATGTACAACTGAACCCATACATTCAACCCTTTACAATGCTATTACCAATCTAGGGCTAGATCAACTAGTAACAGACAATACTAGACTCAGCAATTGTCTTGATCTCATCTTCTGCAAAAACTTACACTCAATTTACGGACTACAAATAAAAGAACCCTTTTCCAACAGTGACCACAGCATGATTGACTTTTGTCTCAATATATGTCCTTACAGAAACCATCTCAATAATGGGAGAACCAATTACAACTTTAAAAAAGCCAACTATGATATCATAGAAGCCGACCTCTCATCTCTTGATTGGCATACACTATTCTCTGGCTGTAATACTGCCGAAGACTACTACAATATATTTTTGCTCGAAATCCAAAGAGTCATTAAATTACATGTACCACTAATAATCACAAAAACCAAGAAAAATAAATTACCCATAAAAATAAGGAAGCTCCAATCCAAAAAAAGATCTCTTTGGCGTAAAAATAAAACAGGCCACGTTGCAAACTTTAACAGCCGCTACAAAAATCTGTGTCACCAAATAAAGACTGAATGCACCAATTATCACATCAATCAAGAAGAAAACCTTCTACGTACGAAGTCCACACGTGCCTTCTATAACTTTGTAAACAACCAACTCAAAGACTCAAGATCCATTCCACCCCTTAAAGGACCGAATGGTAAAGACTATAACGACGAAACAGTTAAAGCCAACCTCTTTAACACATTCTTCGGCTCAGTCTTTGTAAACAGCAATGGCTCATGCCCAATATTTCCTAGTCGTACCACAATTAACTGCAACGATCTAACACAAATCGATTTTACAGAAGATAACGTTAGAAAGGCATTACGCAACCAAAAACCATCTCTATCTATTGGACCTGATGGACTATGTGCATACTTCTTAAAAAAGCTCTCCACAACCTTGGCTGAACCTCTAAGCATAATTTTAAAAAAATCCTTCAGAACTAGCTCCTTACCCAACCTATGGTCACTAGCCACGGTCATCCCTATCTTCAAAAAAAGGAGATCCAAGTAACGTTGAAAATTACAGACCAATCTCTTTGGGTTGCGTCACCTGCAAAGTCATGGAATCAATCATAAACCAATCCATTACACTCCACTTAGAAACTAACAACCTACTCTCTAACAAACAATTTGGTTTCAGAAAAAAATTATCCTGTAATCTGCAACTCTTGCACTGCAAAAACATATGGACCACTCAACTTGATCAGGGTAAAACAATAGATGCAATTTACATAGACTTTTGTAAAGCCTTTGATTCAGTTGTACACGACAAACTACTTCTGAAACTAAAATCCTATGGCATTTCTGGACCCCTACATGATTGGATAACTGCGTTCCTGTCTAACAGACAACAAGTGGTCAAAATAGGAAGTGCCATATCAAATCCTGCTCCTGTCAACAGTGGTGTCCCTCAAGGCAGTGTTCTAGGACCAACACTCTTCATACTCTACATAAACGATTTTTGTGATCATATTATAAGCAACTGCGTTCTCTTTGCTGATGATGTTAAACTATTCAACACCACCGACAATACTTCTACCCTTCAAAAAGACCTAGACCATGTATCACAATGGTCTGATAAGTGGCAACTTCAAATCTCAACCAACAAATGCTCTGTCTTACACATTGGCAAAAAAAATCAGAATACAAAATACAAACTTGGAGGAAACGAACTCTGTCAAAGACCTTGGAGTACTCATATCCAACGACCTAAGTGCTAGAGCCCATTGTAACAACATTGCCAAAAAAGCACTAAGAGTTGTTAATCTAATCTTGCGTAGCTTCTTCTCTGGCAACATTACATTACTAAACAGAGCATACAAAACATTAGTTAGACCAATTCTGGAATACAGCTCACCTGTCTGGAACCTGCACTGCATATCAGACATAAATACAATCGAGAGAGTCCAGAAATATTTCACAAGAAGAGTCCTTCACTCCTCCGCTCACAACAAAATACCTTATTCCACCAGACTTGAAATACTGGGATTAGACAATTTACAACTACGTCGCCTCCGATCTGATCTAAATGTAGTTCATAAAATCATATACCAAAATGTCCTTCCTGTTAATGACTACTTCAGCTTCAACCGCAACAATACACGAGCACGTAATAGATTCAAGCTAAATGTAAAGCGCTCCAAACTCGACTGCAGAAAATACGACTTCAGCAACAGAGTGATCAATGCCTGCAATGCACTACCTGACTCTGTGGTCTCTTCCCCAAACCCCAAAAACTTTAACCTTAGACTGTCTACAGTCGACCTCTCCTTGTTTCTAAGAGGTCTGTAAGGGGCGTGCATAAGCGCACCAGCATGCCTACCGTCCCTGTCCTACTGTCCTATTGTCCTCTTTTATCGTTACTTTTTACTTATGTTTATACAAATTACTACTATACATGTTTGACAAATAAATAAATAAATAAAATAAATAAATCTTACTTTTCTCTTGTATGATTCTCAAGCCAGAATTAAACACCTTTCCATTTTAACAATCCCAACCTTTCATTCAAATGTGACCAGTAGCAATTCATTGGTTTTCTTTAACTAACTTTACATATCTTCCCAGAATGAAAAGTACAAACTATCAAGCAGAAACTCTCAATGCTGAGTTTAAACTGCATTCTCTTTTGTTTATCACAGCACTGCTGTGGCCTAGAGGTAGAGCTCTTGCCTCACAATCAGGAGGTTGTGAGTTCAATCCTAGGTAGAGGCAGATGTAGGGTCTCCTGCTTGGGCAGGGGGTTGGACTAGATGACCTGTAAGGTCCTTTCCAATTCAGTTAATCTGTAATCTGTAAACAAGCGTGTGATCATCTTCCCTTTCTAGAAAGCAGCCCCACTATATTCCATCAGCTCTGCTTTACAAATGCTCTCCTATTTGAATCTTAAAGTAATTTCAAAAAGTTCACTCACTACTCTTGGATGGAAAGTGTTAGTTTTTCCCTGTGATCTCTTTTAACCTAATGGCAATATGAAAAAATCAAATCAAATCAAATAACAGAGTTGGAAGGACCTTGGAAGTTTTCTAGTCCAATCCCCTGCTCGAACAGGAGACCCTATACCATTTCAGATAAATGACTTTCCAGTCAGCTTCCAGTGATATAGCACCCACAACTTCTGAAGGCAAGCCATTCCACTGGTTGATTGTTCTCACTGTCAGGAAATTTCTCCTTAATTCTAGATTGTATCTCCTTGGTTAGTTTACATCAATTGTTTCCTATCTTGCCTTCTGGTGCCTTGGAAAATAATTTGATTCCCTCTTCTTTGTGGCAGCCCCCCAAATATTGGAACACTGCTATCATGTCCCCCCCCCCAGTTCTTCTTTTTACTTAAAATGCACATTTAATAATATTTTTGATATGCATTTTGATCGTATCATTTTCCACTGCCAACCATAGTATCATTCATTGCATAATAAATTTTTGATTTTTTTAAATGAGCATGTTTTTATTTGAGCAACTGGCAAATACAGGGTAGAAAGCTTTCTTATATTAATGTGTTGCCTATTATGAAGGGATAGATTCAATGTATTACTTTTGGTTTATAGAATGAAAAAAATCAAATTTAAAATGGCATGGGTGATGGCAAAATGATCAATAGTTTTCATTATTTTTTGTGAATGTTTCTAATTTTATTTATAACCACAAAATAGTGGAGCTTCTTTGCAGCCTTGGGGAATGTTAGCAGTTAGCAGTGACACCATGAGGATAAATGGTTTGTGTCAGTAATATGGATCCAAATCCTAACTTAGCCATTCCATCAACACGGCTCTCCTTTCAGTGAAATACAGCAGTTTATTTAATTCCAGAGAAACAAATGGCAATCATCAGATAAATCTCTACTTTAGGTGGAGCGAAATGTCTACTTCAGATGATCACCTTGCTGGTATTGCTACCATATTGGAACCGAATGAGTGAGGCTGCTGCTCCAAATAGCCTCTCTTACTGACCAATTTTGATGAAGGAAAAAAAATGAAATGGAAAGCAGAATAAGATGGTAACTTGTCTCATCCTCCTAGGACACTGTTTACTCAAAGCCAAAACAATGCTACAATTTTGCTGAATTTTTTAATCTTATTAAACAGGCTCAGAAAATAGTTTCATTTAAAAAAAAATTAAACTCCTTCCCAAGTGGGGAACTGGGCCAAAACATAATGCATTTTCAGAGAATTTCCTCTGTCGAGCTATTCTAGGTATTTCCTCTCATCTTTTATCCAAAATGAAAGGAGCAGTCAGAGGTACCTGGCACACAGATATCATTATGATAAGATGTGGCTAGGCATTTCTTAGAAGCACTAGAAAAACATAGTAAAACCTGTTTGTCCAGAGGAAAAGGAGGGGCAGGAAAAAGGACTGTATTTAATTATGGCTTTTCTTTGCTTCTTAAAAAAAAGTTCCAATTGTCTGCAGCAGTCACCCAGACTTAGTTTCTACTCACACTCCATCTGATAAAATGATACCATCTTCACCTCAGACTCCCTAATTAGAAGCATAACATTATATGCTTAAAAAAAGGATACTGAGTTTGCATACTTCCTTTTCTAATTGCTTTTGGAAATTGCTTGTTAGCTGTTTTTCAAATATTAGGAACCTTTGGATCAACAGCACTAAAATGCTTTTGAATTGTCTTTAAAACAATGGTAGGATGAAACTTTGAAGGTTGAACACTAGAGGGAACCAGAAGGAACTAAATATTATAATTAAAGGAGAACACCACGCAAATTTGACTTACTAATACAGAATCCTTGAAAATGGATACAAAAGTTTGGTTTAGTTGTTAAAAAAACCAGGCTAGCAAGCAAGAAACTATGAATTCAAGTCCTATCTTAGCCATGAAAGCCAGTTGCATAACTTTAGGCCAGTCTCTCACCTCACCTCACCTCAACTCACCTCACAGGGTTGTTGTCGTAGGAAAAATAGAAGAAAGAAGGTGTGCTTGGATATCTTTGCCATCTAATTTATAAACCAATAAAGTAAGGATATAAATAAATATAAATAAAATATTTTAACTTTGAATATTGAAGGATATTTTTCAACAATGGACCCAAAAGTTAATTTTATGAGTATCTGCCTCAATGGATAGATCGTATTATGGGAGGGGTTTTATCAGTTTATCAGACTGAGACGGATCTGAAAGTAAATTTAAATTAACAGATTACAAGAAAGATATGAAAAAAGAATGCTAGATACAAGTGAAACTGGCTGATGTCTTAACAAATAAAAGGGATATTCAAATAACAAAACGAAAGAGTGACATGGCTCACTTTCCTATGTTGGATTTATAAAACAGAATTGTTAAAGCTTTGAAAATTTTGTGGGAAAGGACAAATAAAAATGAGAATTAAATAAAGTTCTAGTCTAGGACATTATTAGAGTGGACTAGGACCAAGATTGTTAAAAATAAAAGGAAGAAATATAAATCTGGTTTATCTGATCAAAGTTAAAATAGATACATAATTATCTATGTAACCTTTAATGAACTTTTGCTGAATGATGAGGCTTTAGAGATTTGCTTATAGATAAGAGATGGGATATGGGAAAATAGATCATTTGTTGTATTTTTAGAGAAAGTTATGTTACTAAAATGATTTATACTTTTGATACATAAATCATATATATATATATATATATATATATATATATATATATATATATATATATATATATATATATATATATATATATATATATATGTATATGTATATATATATATTCTTTTTTATTATATTTTTTCTGTTTTTCTATTTTTTCTGAACTTTCTAATTTTTCTAATTTTTCTTTTTTTTAGTTTGTATTCGGTTTTTTTATCTATTTTTATCTTTTTCATTGTATGTCAATAGCTATAAAATTACTATTGTAATTTCAATATTATTTCGAAAAATAATTACTACCGATATTACTAAACTAAAATTTCTAAACATTTTACTAAAAAATTAAAAAATTATAAACATACAAAAATAACATTTTAAAAGGGAAGATTGCAATTATACCTTAGGAATAAATAAGATTTAGACCACCATTCCTTATACTGTGTGGATAGCCAATTTATTGGGGAAAGTAGTAATATGTTACAGCGTTTTTAAAAAGACACAAGCAGTTGGTATTAAAAGAGCAAAAGGCTTTACTCATTGCCAACTATAGTTCTTCTATACTGAATATCTTCCTATATAAGCCAATAATTTGTTGGTTTGAGCTACATTATGCTTGATGGAAATTCTGGGATCAGTAGTCCAAATACATTTGGAGATAATTCTGAATAACATTCGTCAGGTTACATGACTGAATTTTAATTTTTCCTGGACTATTAGTCTGAGATGAATGTAAAGCCTCCTGAAATGGAGAAGAGCACAATTTGGAAAAGTGTGGCATAGACAAAAGGATGGGAGCATTTTAGGATCTGGTCTACATTTTGCAGATTACCTTTGTTAAAGATTGAAAATATGGGTATAACAGCCAGCTGCAAGACTGCTTGATTGTCAATATTTTTGTTCTCCTTCTTCATTCTAAATAGTAATAGATGAAGCATTTCGAAATACAGATGGGCATACATGCAGCATAAATGAAAGTATATCTGCAAACATATATACAATAGGCTTAGAGAAGCTTTAAGTGATCCAGTTTGGTAGATGGAGATCCAATTACAAGGCTTATGGTTATGGCCACACTTTGGATCCTATCAAAATAAGCATGCAAATGTAGGGGGGAGAAGGTAGGTTTGGCTAGATGGCTGTAAAGAATCTTGCTAAAGAAATAACCTTAAAATAAAAGGAAAAATATTATGAAGGGATGTTTTCCAATAAGTTTTCTATCAATTCCTGAGAACTCACAGAAAGCCTGTTCAAATCAGCCTTGAACAATATATATTATATAATGTTTCTTCTTGTCAAAATATCATAGATGTGGTAATACAGTGTATTGTTAGCCTCAGTTTATAAAAATTGATTGAAAAATTGTACATTGGAAAGTTAAATGCAGTCTTATTTTCTACTTACTGTAAATATTTTGAATTGTTGTTAGACACGATTCACTATAATTTGACTTGGAAGGAAAAATCCAGATGGTGACAATGCAATTAATAACATTTGAAATAGGTGAGGGTTTTCACTGACACCAGTATAGTTGGGAAAGAATAAATGATTTTCCCCTTACAATAAATCTTTGCTTTCTTAATTGAGCTATTTACATTAAATGCAGCAATACAATTAATGACACATTTATTCTGAATGAACAGTTAATTGAAGTACCAACTGTGTATATTTGGTACTGTATCAAAGTACAATAGTGTATGTACTTTGATTGGTTTCCCCTGTCAGGGAAAATGTTTAAAAATGATGGGTTTGCAAGAAATTTGTATCATAATCTCGTATATGCAAATTTTCTTATATATCTTTCTAATAATGCCTGGTTATTTACTATTCTAACTCTTATTTGCATTCTTCTAAATTCATGTTTGGAAAATTAGAAATGGAGAAATTTAGATACTAACATATTTAGACTTGTTTATTTATATCCAGTATAAATTTAGGTTCTTGCAAAATAATTCTCAGATCTTTTATGTCCTACCAATTGTTCTGTCAAAGAATCGCATCTTTGATCTCATCCTGTGAGAACGAAAAAGTTATCTTTTTCCAGGAAGAGTATTTATACATTTATATTCAAATAAGAGCATTGTGTTAGCTATAGCAGAGGTCTCCAACCATGTCAACTTTAAGACTTGTGGACTTCAACTTCCAGAATTCCTCAGCCAGCTTTGCTGGCTGAGGAACTCTAGGAGTTGAAGTTCACAAGTCTTAAAGTTGGCAAGGTTGGAGACCCCTGAGCTATAGTGTTTATATGGGACTGAAACTGCAATAAGGTGTTAATATTTTTCCTGACATAATTATGCAACATAAACACCAGAAGTAATTTGATTAGCATATATGTACTGTATATATGATAATGTCAAACTTTTTATTAAGAAGACACTTCACTGCCAGCATCTCAGTCACAATTTTCCTCATAATAAAACGCTCACTCATATGTAACTAAAACCTCTATGCATATAGGAGCAAATAATATGGCCAAGTAAGTCTTTGTGCCAGTCAAAATATAATCCTTATATAGTCTAATCTTAACAATTACTCAGACTTCTTCAGTAGTCAGCAACACCTCTTCATATATTCACCATTCAGTTTCATATCCCACCTTGTGTCCAAAATTTGCTCTTTACCTTCAAAGACCAAAGTGAGGCAGTAGAAAAGAACCATTTTTCAAAGCAATTATTGTGGGGAAACTCCATCAGATTATGACTGAAATAAACAAATTATTAGTTTCAATGCACTTAGTTGGAAACTGGTAGCACTGCTGTGCCATTCTCTCACTTCTGTAAACAAATTGGGGAAGGTGAGTCACATCCCATGTTCTTATATACATCACTGATGGTAAATTGTAGTAGCTGTGGTAGCGCAGTAGTTAGCATGCAGTATTGCAGGCTAACTCTGCATTGCCACTGCCAGGAGTTTGATCCTGGCCAGCTCAAGATTGACTCAGCCTTCCATCCTTCCAAGATCAGTATAATGAAGATCCAGATTGTTGGGTGTAATATGTTCACATTGTAAACTATCCAAAGCTTGCTGTAAAGCACTATGGGCAGTATATCAGTCTAAGTGCTATTGCTATAGCTGATTCTAAATATATCATTGGTTGAAAATTACCATATTAGAACATAACAAACATAATAAACATATCTCGTTGAACAGTATGTTCAGTAACAGAAGACAAACCACTTTTCAGCAAAACTTGCCCATCATTATTCAACCTTTTTGTTACAGAACTCCTGATAAAACTCCAAAATATCCCAGGATTTCCTGGACTATTGTTTAAAAACGTATATGTAACTCAAACCTCTATCCATATAGGAGCAAATAATATGACCAACTAAGTTTTTGGGTCAGTCAAAAGATAATCCCAAGTCTAACAATGAGTTTTGAGTTTTAATTAAAACCATATTGCAAAGAAAAACAAATCTTGGATTTAAATACAATTACAGAAACAAAAACAATAGCTTATTGTTGTTGTTGTTGTTGTTGTTAGAAAAAAAACTTCTGTGTTCTTTTATTCTTTCTTTTCTGAAATGATTCTTTGTCCTTTTAGTGCTCCATCAGGGTGAAGTTGCTTTGAGAAAAAACATTGAAATGATGGGTTTTACTTAAGCAGCAGCCACAAAACTCTGAACACCTGGTACAATTTCCCTGGTGTGGTTTGCAGTGCACCTCCAAGGACTAGACAAACATATGAAATTCATTTTTTGGTTCTCAAAAGCCCTTTCCATTGGTGATTGAAATTGTGTGTGTGTGTGTGTGTGTGTGTGTGTGTGTGTGTGTGTGTGTATGAGAGAGAGAGAGAGAGAGAGAGAGAGAGAGAGAGAGAGAGAGAGAGAGAGAGAGAGAGGAGGGAGGGAGGGAGGGAGGGAGGGGGAGAGAGAGAGAGAGAGAGAGAGAGAGAGAGAGAGAGAGAGAGAGAGAGAGAGAGAGAGAGAGAGAGAGAGAGAGAGAGAATGATTCATGATATACCACCTGTGATTAAATTGGTGGTTGTACGTCAATTGGCAATACATGAAATTATTAATAAAAAAATGGAATTCGGCGACAAATTTTCAAAAATAATTGAAACAATATACTCTTCCCAATCTGCCACGTTAATAATAAATGGAAGTGTGACTAAAACATTCCAGATACAAAAAGGTGTAAGATAGGGATGTCCAATGTCGCCTCTACTCTTCATACTGTCTTTGGAAATATTACTAAATAAAATCAGGAACAATTCGGACATTAAAGGAACCAAAATTAAAAAAGAAAATTATAAACTACAAGCATTCACGGATGATTTAGGGGTTTTTTTGGAAGACCCACATGAATCAGGTTTAACCCTACTCAATGAAATAGAAAAATATGGTGAAGTAGCCGGACTAAAAATAAACAAACAAAAAACTAAATTATTAACCAAAAACATGACAAGTCAATAAGAGGGACGATTAGAAAAAGAATTAGGCTTACAAGTAGTGAAGAAAATCAAATATTTAGGTATCAATTTAACAAACAAATGTTCATCCATAAAAGATAATAATTACAATAAACCAGTACATCAAATAGAAGTAGATCTCAAAAAATGGGAAAACTTACAAATCTCGTTTCTAGGCCGTATTGCTACTATTAAAATGAATATTTTGCCTAAACTACTATACCTATTTCAGACAATACCAATCAAATTAAACACAATTTTTAAAATAAATTTGAATAGAATAACTACTAAATTTATTTGGCAACATAAAAAAAATCTAGAATTAAATTAATAGATTTACAAGACAGTAGGAGTAGAGGCGGCTTTGGACTCCCAGATTGGAAACTATATTACACTACAGCATCTCTGGTGTGGATAAGAGATTGGATTAATTTAAATAATAATCGTATTTTGACCATAGAAGGCCACGATTTACGTATGGGTTGGCACTCTTGCCTGTGGAACAAAGAGAAGATTTCAAAATTCTTCCGGAGACACATAATTAGAGATGCGCTTATAACAATTTGGCTAGAAATAAAAAGAAAACACTATATTAAAATTCCGAATTGGCTTTCAATAATGGAAGCAATTATATACCCAAACACAATTGATAGGAGTAAAATGGTAAAGTATAAAGATATATTAGATGGAACCGATAAATTAAGAGATAGACAAAGACAAAACATAAATATAGACTGGTGGCCTTATGCACGGATAAAATCTCGATACAAAATAGACATTGAAGAATGTGGAATTGAATTGGAATCTAAACCATTAGATAAATTATTGATTGGCCCAGAAAATAAAATTATCTCCAAATTATATAATTATTTACTGCAATATGAAAGATTTGAAGATGTCGTAAAAGGTCCCATGATAGCATGGGCCCAGAACATTGGACACAATATTCACCTGGCAGATTGGGAACAGATATGGACCAGAAACCTTAAAATATCTAAATCTGTAGCATATAAAGAAAATTTTTACAAAATGAGTTATAGATGGCACTTAGCCCCAATTAGACTTGCTAAAATTTATCCAAATTCGAATCCCACATGTTGGAAATGTAAAAAAACACAGGGTACCTTTTTCCACATGTGGTGGTTGTGCTCTGAAACAAAAAATTTTTGGAATACAATGCACAAATGGTTATTGGAAATAACTAACGAGATGATAGTATTTACCCCAGAATTATTTCTATTGGGTATATTTAAAAAAGATTATCATAAAAACATTAAGTATCTAGTTCTTCATATTACGACCACAGCCAGGATAGCATTTGCACAACTTTGGAAAAATGCAGAAACAGCACCGGAGAATGTAGTAATTTAAAAAATTTACGAATGTGCAGAAATGGATAGACTTACAATGTATCTAAAGGACCAAAAAGATTCGGAATATTATATTATCTGGGAAAAATGGTATTAATGGGCTAAATTAAGAAGAAAAGAAAGGAAATAGTGAAACCATAGGTTGTAAAATGTAAATATGTAAATAAAAACATGTGTAATTATGATATGTGATATAGAATTAATTGTAATATGGAAATGTAAAAATGAAAAATAATTTTGTATGATTGTAGAAATGCTTAAGGAAACATGGTAATTGTTATTTTAAAGAAAAGTATTGAAAATCAATAAAATTTATTTTAAAAAAATAACATTCAATTGGTGGTTATACAATGGGGCCATTCATGTTTCAAATAGTGATTGCTGTCGTGTATAAAAGTAAAGAATGAAGACAAATATGGCATGAATTCACATATCACACATTTCTTATAGCAGACATTTCAACTGTAGCACAGCACTGTAGAGCATACATTCAAAGCTTCAATCCCTGGTGTGTTCCTATCACTGGAAGCAGCTGTGGAAAGACAACAGCTAACCAAGGCTACCCATGGCAATGCAGCCATGGGTAGCCAAAATTTATGTGAGGTGTGTCCAGTGCATGTCTATAACTGTGGCGATCACAGTGCTCTTAGCAGGACTGATTGTCCCTGAATCATTCAGGGTTTGGGGAAATATGTGTAACTGCAAATGTTTGTACCTTCTCCTATAATGTTTAAAATTAAACACCGCCACATTATTTCAACTACAGTACCATTACCTGTGTCTCTATATCATTCATGGTTTCATATGACAAATTATTTCAGGCTCTAAGGGAAGGTAGCTCATCTTTTTCTATGGAGAGGGCACTCTGCTGGCATTGCAAAAGTCTGTTAAATGAGACTCCCCTCCCCCCAGGATATAAAATGATGAAAAGTCAGAAACAGATATCTCAGTAGTCAATTATTATACAATCAAAGGGGGGGGGAGTTCACAATGAACCTAAGCTCTTAGAAGCAAAATTATCAGCTACAATTTCTAGTTGTTCAGTCAGATGAAATAGGAAGTATTTAAAGAAAAATAAAGTATTTTATAAAACCTACTCATATACCTTCAAGGAGTTCTAAGCAGTTCTACAATAAATTAGCATGTAATATTTCCATGGTAGGAAAAGTAATATTTGTGGTAATAATTCCTTATATATGTATATTTGATGCTTTTTATTAACATACCAGTTTTTACTTTCAAGAACAATGTAGTCATTAGTTATATTTTATGGTTTAATACTATAAGGGTATTTTGGGTAGAAAAGTGAGATACAGATGTGCTAGAAGAGTAATTTAACTCAGGAATCTGAAAGACTGCTTTTGATTTCTGCAGAGAAGAATGAATAATTCTTAGAATAGAAAAGAATAATAATCCATAGAATAGAATAGAATAGAATAGAATAGAATAGAATAGAATAGAATAGAATAGAATAGAATAGAATAGAATAGAAATCTTTATTGGCCAAGTGTGATTGGACACACAAGGAATTTGTCTTTGGTTTATTTTTTTATTATTTGAGGTTCTTCTATGCCGCCCTACTCCCTCAGGACTCAGGGCAGTTCATATGCTCTCTGTGTACATAAAAAGACAAGATACATTCGTCAAGAATCATAAGGTACAACACTTAATGATAGTCATAGGGTACAAATAAGCAATCAAATCATACTAGGAAACAATCAATATAAATCGTAAGGATACAAACAACAAAGTTACAGTCATGCAGTCATAAGTCATAAGTGGGAGGAGATGGGTGATAGGAATGATGAGAAGATTAATAGTAATAGTAATGCAGACTTAGTGAATATTTTTTTGATTGAAAACTTGAAACAAACTAAATTTAACTGTATCCAACCCCAACTGAAATAATTGTAGAGATTGTTTCTTGCCATCAAATGTTTTAAAATTCTGACCTATATATTTGTAATGGTTATGTTTTGAAAAGAATGTGCTTTGGGAACTGCTTTTAAAATCCATGGCTATTCATTACCCACTTTGGAAAGCAGGGTGTTTGAAAATAGCTACATCTGTGCCACTGAGTAATGTAATTGTTATGTTTTGAGGAACTGGGGGAAGTCTTCACTCCAGTCCGACTAGGAACTTGAGCAGGTAAAATCTGATTGGCTCCCTGCCAGTCAAGCGCTCTATTTAAACCCCTGTCATGATCCTAGCTTTGCTGGAGTTTCTCACTGTCACCTAATAAAGAGCTGAAGTCACAAGCCTAGCCTCCAGACTCTCATTGCTGAGATGTAGCATCTGGCGACGAGGATGGGATCGCACCTGAGAACAAAGGCGAGCAAACCACACTGGCCGGAAGAAAGCATCGACCATGAGGCGCCAAATTCAAAAAGGAACAAAGGAACCGCATAGGAAAGCACAATGGCGTCAGCATCTCCCCATCCACAGAATCCATTTAATAAGGCAGAGGAAACCTGGGAAATGTACATGGACAGATTTAACTATTTTTTGGAAGCTAACAATTTCACAGACCTTACGAACAAACGAAGAAAAGTGGTTTTTATCGTATTGTGGACCCAGAGTTTACCGAGCTGCCATAAATCTAGTGAACCCCAGCACTACAAATGCGATTGAATTGAATCAGCTTAAGGAGCGCCTGCAGAAGTATTTTGACCCGGCACCTTCGAAATGGGTGAGTCGGTATCAGTTCAGGGAGAGGCTCCAATTAGAAGGGGAAAGCATTCCCAAATTTGAGTCAGCATTAAGGCAAGCGGCAACACACTGTCAGTTCGGCGTGGGTTTGGAAGATGCCCTGCTGGGGCAACTGATCCAAGGGGTGAGAGACATTAATTTACAAAAGAAGCTGCTATCTAAGGTGAATTTAACCTTAACAATAGCCTTAGATGATGCCAGAGCTTTCAAGACCACAAGCATGGCTGCGGAAGTGCTCCACCGAAGGAACACCCCAGGCGCGATGAAACAAATTGCGGAAGTGCATGAAATCCAAGGAGGGTCCAGCACCGAGCGAACCGAACCAGAAGAAGTTTTCAGACTTGATCAACATCAAAGCCGGAGATTAATCCCGTGTCCTAGTTGCGGGGGCCAGCACCCCCGAGCATTCTACCATTTCAGGGATGCGACGTGCCACAAGTGCAGAAAATTCGGACACATAATAAAAGTCTGCAGGGCACCACGTTTCCCTCCTAGGGGAGTAAGCAGAAATCACTATCAAGGTGAGCCAGGGTGAGAGGACAGGAGCCAGAACAGGTGATTCAGTCACCAGTACCAACAACCGGGAATAAATTACATCCGAGTTAACCAAGTGACTATAGATGAAAATCCACCAACCTATATTACTGTGGCTGTAGAGTGATCGCCCTGTGAGATGCAGATCGATACGGGCTCATCTATAACAATAATGTCCTGGGAGACTGCAAGGAGAGCCATGCCGAACCTTTCCCCACAACAGCTGACAACACAAAGGGTAAAGATTGCAGA
The DNA here is from genome assembly GCA_023053685.1 of Diadophis punctatus similis. Classification (NCBI taxonomy): domain Eukaryota; kingdom Metazoa; phylum Chordata; class Lepidosauria; order Squamata; family Dipsadidae; genus Diadophis; species Diadophis punctatus. The sequence continues at coordinate 12,098,449 of JALIGW010000008.1, forward strand.
CTGCCAAGGGAATCGGATTCCAGTGATGGGGACCAAATGAGTATGTGTGAGATACGAGGACCAAGAAGCAAGCCTTCCCCTGACAATTGCCCAGGGCCACATCCCTAGCCTGCTTGGCCACGATTGGTGCAGAGTACTACGAATTAAGCTGACCTGAGATGAAAAGGCCATCAATGCAACGATTGTGGACAGCTGCGATGACCTGCTACACGAATTCCAGGACGCGTTTGATCCATCATTGGGCAAGTATGTGAGCACCCCTATTTCTTTTAGCTTAGACCCATTAGCTTAGACCCATTAGCTTAGACCCATTAGACTAAGCCCCAGAAAGGTCCCCTTTGCATTAAAACCCTTAAAAGATAAGGAATTAGATAGGTTAATAGCTCAGGGAATTTTAGAGCCAGTGGATCACGCTAAATGGGAAACTCCCATAGTGCCAGTTTTAAAAAGCGATGGGTCTCTGCGCATCTACGCTGACTATAAATGCACAATTAATAAGGCATTACAACAAAGTGCATACCCAGTGCCAGTAGTACAGCATCTATTATACACGCTGGGCCCGGGTGCCATTTTTGCAAAGCTAGATCTCGCGCAGGCGTACCAGCAACTGCCGGTTGATTGCGAGACTGCATTAGCTTAAACAATAGTGACCCACCACGGGGCTTTCAAATGTAATAGGTTACAATTTGGCATTAGTGTAGCCCCAGGAATTTTTCAAGGAATAATGGAGTGAGTGTTAAATAAGCTACCAGGGGTCGTCCCATATTTTGATGATGTATTGATAACTGCAAAAGATAAAGCCCAATTAAGAGAAAGGCTGCGGGAGGTGTTCTTGTGGTTCAGAGCGGCAGGGTTAAGAGCGAAGGCCAGTAAATGCCAGATAGGGGTCTCAGAAGTGGAATTTTTTGGATACTGGATAGATGGATCCAGACTGCACCCCACTAAAAGCAAGCTTAGGGCCATCAGAGAATCTCCGGTGCCCACCAACAAAACTGAGCTGGAAGCCTTTTTAGGGCTACTGAACTTCTACAGCATGTTCCTGAAAAATAAAGCTACCGTCGCAGAGCCTTTGCACAAATTGCTAGCGAACAACACTCCCTGGGTTTTGGGGACACACAGAGACACAGGCATTCCACGCAGTAAAAAATATTTTGATGCAAGACAGTTTTTTAATCCAATTTAGCGAGACTCTGCCCGTGGTGCTTGTGTGTGATGAGTCACCTTATGGGGTGGGGGCAGTGCTCAGTCACAGACTTTCAGACGGCCATGAAGCCCCCATTGCATATTTTTCGAGAACTCTTTCAAGCACGGAGAGGAACTACGGGCAAATTGACCGAGAAGCCCTGGCTTTGGTTGCTGGGGTCAAATGTTTCTATGAATACTTGTACGGAAGGCATTTTGAGCTGGTCACTGACCATCAGCCCTTATTGGGGCTACTGGCGGCAAGCAAGTCCACTCCGGATGCTATTCCTCCCAGAATGCTGAGATGGTGCCTATTTCTTGCCGCTTATTCGTACTCATTAAAATACCACCCTGGAAAGAACATGGGAAACGCGGACGCTTTGAGCCACTGCCCTTTGCCTGATTTAGTGAACAACCCCATTCTGGAGCTCCCAATTCTCTTAATAGACATTGTGAAGCTGGGACTGATAACAGCAAAAGACATTGCAGCTGGAAATACCAGAGACACCGAGTTTCGCACCATTATGAACTGGGTAAAGAGGGGGTGGCCGCAAGGACTGTTTAAGCCCAGCCTTCAACCCTATGCAAAACGACAACATGAAATGGCGGTACAGGAGGGGTGTTTATTATGGGGTGACAGGGTCCTCACTCCTCTGTCGCTGCAATTCTAAGGGCTCTACATGAGGGGCACCCAGGGATGGTTAGGATGAAGGCATTGGCACGGAGCTATGTGTGGTGGCCCAACATGGGCCTTTGCACAAGTACGTCTTGTGCACCAATTGCGACCCTACTTGGAGAGGGGGGCACTTCTCACAGTCACTCATGCCCTCATCACCTCACGGCTGGATTACTGCAATGCGCTCTACATGGGGCTACCCTTGAAGAGTGTCCAGCGACTGCAATTGGTGCAAAATGCAGCTGCGCGAGCTGTGGTGGGTGCACCCAGATGCACCCACGTAACACCGATCCTCTGCCAGCTGCATTGGTTGCCCATTAGTCTCCGGATCCAATTTAAGGTGTTGGTCGTTACCTTTAAAGCCCTACATGGCTCAGGGCCAGGTTACCTTCGGGACCGCATCCTGCCACATACCTCCCTACGACCGGTCAGGGCCCACAGAGTCGGCCTCCTCCAGGTCCCATCGACCAAACAATGTCGGTTGGCGGGGCCGAGGGGGAGGGCCTTCTCTGTGGGAGCTCCCTCCCTGTGGAACCAGCTTCCCCCGGAGATCAGGACTATCCCCACCCTGCTGGCCTTCCGGAAAGCAATAAAAACCTGGCTCTTCCGGCAGGCGGGGTGAAAGCGAGACGATACTCTTTTAACTTTTGTATGTTTTTAATTATTGTATTTTATTGTATTTTATATTGCTGTAATGGATCTGAATATGTTGTGAGCCGCCCAGAGTCCCTAGGGAGTTGGGCGGCATACAAATCCATTTAATTAAATTAAATTAAATTAAATGGACAAAGACATAGAGAGTTGGGTCGCAGGGTGTACTCTGTGCCAGGAATCTAGACCATCACCTCCAAAATCCCCCACCCTAGAGTGGGAATAACCCAGGGCCCCATGGTCAAGAATACATTTGGATTTCGCGGGGCCATTCCACAGACAAACATTTTTAATAGTAGTCGATGCTTACTCCAAATGGTTAGAAGTAGCAATAATGCCAAACACAACTACAGAAGCAGTGGTAAAGGTGCTGAGGAAACTTTGCAACACACGGTTTACCAGTCAGTTAGTTTCAAACAATGGGCCCCAGCTAACCTCGACACCATTTGAGAGTTTCCTAGCTGGTTTAGGTATTAAACACACCCTAATATCTCCTTTTCAGCCAAGTAGTAATGGATCTGTTGAAAGGGCCGTCCGAGCTACAAAAGAAGCCCTAGGCAGAGTTAAACAAGGGGATTGGCAGTCCCACATCGATTGATTATTAACAGCACAACACATAACACCAAGCACGGTCACCGCTGAGCTTTTAATGGGCCGAAAGCTTCAGTACACTCTCGACAGACTACACCCGAGCTATTCCAACAACAAGGAAACACTAAACACGACGCAAATCAAAACATTTAAAGTAAGCGATGCAGTCTATGCACGGAATCATGCTACAGGTCCCCCATGGCTACCTTGGGAAGTTTTGGAAAGAATATGCCCAAAATCATATCTAATAGGCCTAGGGGATGGCAGAAAATGGCGGCGTCATTTGGACCAATTACGAGACCGCCAGCCACTAAATGCTGACTGGGAAGAGGGCCCCCCTCCTAACGATGTTCTCCCTACAGCTACGATTATTTCTCCGGAGCCAGTTTACTTAGCTTTTGATCCGGAGACGCCACCCAGCGACGACGAGGAGTCCAGCCCTGCTAAATCCAACATCGCCAGAATAATCCACAGAGGGAGCCAGAGGGAGAAAACACATCCTCTCTGGCTCTGGTCAACGCCCTGACTGAACTGCACAGGTCAACTAGACCTGTTAAGCGTCCTACGTATCTAGATGATTACGTATGCTAATGTATGCACAGGACTAAAGGGAAAGGGATGTTATGTTTTGAGGAATTGGGGGAAGTCTTCACTCCAGTTCGACTAGGAACTTGAGCAGGTAAAATCTGATTGGCTCCCTGCCAGTCAAGCGCTCTATTTAAACCCCTGCCATGATCCCAGCTTTGCTGGAGTTTCTCACTGTCACCTAATAAAGAGCTGAAGTCACAAGCCTCGCCTCCAGACTCTCATTGCTGAGATGTAATAATAATCATGCCCCCCCTTTCCCCCCAGCACATCCCTTTTGTATAAATTCAAGCCAGGCTTGCAATTCCTTCTGTTTTAGCATGTATGTTTTTTCTTGCCTAATTAGATTTCAGAAAGTATTCCTTCAACCACTTGAAATGAGGTCATATCTACAACAAAATGAGTTTGGGGTGGGGGAGAAGCAAAAACATAGCTTAAAAAAGGCTTGAAAAGCATTCTTTAAGTCATCCCCCCATCTCACAAATAAATCTTACATGATCTCATCAGTAGTGGGTTCTAAAACCCATTACTACCGGTTTGTGCATGCGCAGAAACATCCCAGGTGGGTGGGCGGAGCCTCCCACCGCCGGTGCTACTGGTTCGCAGAACCGGCCTGAACCGGGAGCAACCCACCACTGGATCCTTCCCTCCCAAATATCCCAAAGTTTATCATAGGACATTTGTTGGGAAAGCTGAACAAGCCATTTTGGTCCAAAGGTTAAGGCACCAAATTAAAAACCAGAGAACTGTGAGTTCTAATTCTGCCTTAGCCATGAAAACAAGGTTGATGATTTTGGGACAGTCACTCTTGTCTTAGCCTAACTCATCTCAGAGGGTTGTTGTGGGGAAAATAGGAGGAGGAAGGAATATTAGATATGTTAGCTACATTTTTTATAAAATAATAAGTCTTTGAAAAAGCTTGTTTAAATTATTTTAAAGGTTCTTTTTTTAACTGTCTTATTTCAATTGTATGCTGCCTAGAAAATTCACAAAATGCAAGCTTTCAGGTACACCAGACTAACAGAGAAATCAGGGGAAAGCTGTTTTGAAGCCATGTGAAGGAATGAAAAATGGATTTGGATAGTCTGGCTACTACCAAATGACATTTGTTTCATATGAATTTGTGCATAGAAAATATATATTTGAGCATTAATTTCCTTACAGTCCAGAATTCTAAGAGAACTGGAACACAAGTAGAGACAGTAGTAGGCTGTGAATAGGAGGGATACATGTATGTATTGTTTCCCTGGGTCACTGTGGTGAATAAATAATACCTGACATTAGCTTTTGAGGGAACAGATTCTATTATAAATTGCTGTAATTATTTACTGCAATTGGAAAACATGAATTTTAACAAGTATAGATACAAAATCAAAACAGGAAAATTGTTTTGCATTATAAGAGCTGTACAAAGAGTAATTTGCCAAAGTTCATATACAGTGATGAGCACTAGATTATTTTATAGTGTATGAATGCTACACCCAGCTAGAAGGGATGGGAGCCTGAGTTCCACAGTTACTGGATTAATTACCCGGCTGATAGGAAATGGGCCTAGATATTTTGGGCCCAGTTTTTTACATGGTATTTTCAACTTAAGATATTTAGTCGAGAGGTACACTAGATCTCCAACTTTAAAGGGCTTGGATACTGTTCGTTTTTTATCTGCCTGAACCTTATACATTTCAGCCGCATGTTGTAATGCCTTTTTTACTTGTACCCAGACTTTCTGTATTGTTTCTGCCCATTCCTTTGGGGTTCTTGTAACCTGGGGGTCAGGAGCCCACTCAGGTATGGCCACAAACTCGAAATGCTGAACTTAAACCCTGGGTAGAGCCGATTAACCGGACGAAATCATGCCAAAACTGGGAGGTAAATTGAACCCCTCTATCTGAGATGATATGCCGGGGCACCCCATGCAGGCGATAGATGTGTCCAATAAATATCGTCGCAAGTTTCCGCGCAGATGGTATCCCTTTGCACAGTATAAAATGAGCCTGCTTCGAAAATAAGTCAATGACAGTCCAAATAACTGTATGTCCGTTGTGGTTAGGTAGGTTGACAATAAAGTCCATGGCGATCTCTTCCCATGGTCGGACGGGATCAGCCACGGCCTGTAATAGTGCCATCGGTTTTCCTGGTTTTCTTCTGGACATTTCACAGACTGGAAGCTTTGTACATACTCCTCGATCTCTGATCACATCCGAGGCCACCAGAACTGCCGTTTGGCCAGGTGTAGTGTTTTCAGAAAACCGAAATGGCTGGCTTGTTTCACATCATGACACCGTCGCAGTACTGTGGGCCATAGAGAAACTGGTACATATAGCTTGTCCCCTTTCCAAGCGACGCTGTCCCGCCAAGTACACAGTGTTGGATTTTTCTTTAGCCATGGATCATCTAAGGCAGCTGTCTGCAGTGCTTTAATGAGATTATGGGTAGTGACTGCCCCGGCTCCCTGCAGTGCTTGTTGGCGTGGTGGTGGGATAATGGCTTGTACTATGTCCTCCCAATGACTATAGTATTGGGGCGATAAAGCATCTGCTAGAAAATTCCTCCCAGCAGGGACGTATTTGAGGATGAAACGGAACCTGGCAAAATACTGCACCCATCTTACTTGTTTTGCTGACAGGTGCCGTGGTGTTTGTAAAGCCTCGAGATTTTTATGATTCATCCACACCTCAAATGCCTGCTGAGCCCCTTCTAACAAATGTCACCAAATGAGTAATGCCCACCTCACCATGAAAGCCTCCTTCTCCCAGATGGCCCAACCCCTTTCCTTTGGAGTTAGCTTCCAGGATGTATAAGCACAGGGTTGTAAATGCCCATCAATGTTCTTTTCTAACAACACCACCCCTATGGCAATGTCACTAGCATCAGCCTGCACAACGAATGGTTGCTCATGGTCCAGATGTTTCAATACAGGTTCCTTCCCAAAGAGGGCTTTCAAGGTTTCAAATGCCTGTTGGCATTCTGTTGTCCAGGCTAAGGGATGTCCGGGTCTAGGTTTGGTGTTCGTATGTTTAGTCTGCAACAGATCAGTCAAGGGCAAAGCGACCTGTGCGAATGATGGGACAAATTGCCGGTAAAAATTGGCGAAGCCCAAGAAACTCTGCAATTGTTTCCTTGTCCGAGGGGCTTGCCATTCCAACACTGTTTGGACCTTGTTCGGATCCATCTCCACCCCGTGGCTGGAAATACGGTAGCCGAGATAGTCCAACTGGGTTTGATGGAATTCGCACTTGGAAAGCTTCACTAACAACTTAGCCGCTAGGAGCTTTTGAAGCACCTGCCTTACCAGCTGAACATGTTCAGTCATGGTGGTAGTATATATCAAGATGTTGTCCAAATACACAAAGACCCCCTGATACAGGTGTTCATGCAGTACCTCGTTGAAGAGCTGCATGAACACAGCTGGGGCCCCTTGCAACCCAAACGGCATGACTTGAAACTGGTAGCTCCCCAGCGGGCAGTGAAACGTGGTTTTCCATTCATCACCCGATTGGATTCTGACTCGATAATAAGCCTTCTGTAAATCCAGCCTGGTGAAAAACTGGTCCTTTGCTAGGGTGGCTAACATGTCTTTCATCAGTGGCAAGGGGTAGAGATGTTCCACACAAACACCATTCAGGCCCCGGAAAGCCACACACAACCTTAAGGAGCCATCCTTCTCCCGAAAGAGGACGGGTGCTTATTATTTATTTATTTATTTATTTATTTATTTATTTATTTATTTATTTATTTATTTATTTATTTATTTATTTATTTATTTATTTATTTATTTATTTATTTAGAGTTCTTCTATGCCGCCCTACTCCCTAAGGACTCAGGGCCGCGTATAGCATTTTAAAGAGGACGAGTGTTTGTTTGTTTGTTTGTTTGTTTGTTTGTTTGTTTATTTATTTATTTATTTATTTGTTTGTTCTTCTATGCCGCCCTACTCCCTAAGGACTCAGGGCCGCGTATAGCATTTTAAAGAACACCAGAGAATAAAAAACAATTAAAAACAATTTTAAAAAGTTAAAAAGAAAATCATACAACACCATACATACATGGGGGAGACCTGAGATGTAAAATTGTCTCAGAACCCTGCCTGCAGGAAGAGCCATGTCTTAATGACTTTTCGGAAGGCCAGCAAGGTGGGGATGATTTGGATATCAGGGGGAAGTTGGTTCCAGAGAGCAGGGGCCCCTACAGAGAAGGCCCTCCCCCTAGGCCCCGCTAGTCGGCATTGTTTGGCTGACGGGACCTGGAGGAGACCCACTCTATGGGACCTGACCGGTCGAAGGGAAGTATGAGATAGAATGTGGTCCCGGAGGTAACCTGGTCCTAAGCCATGTAGGGCTTTAAAGATGATGATCAACATCTTGAATTGTACCCGGAGACCGATGGGCAACCAATGCAACTGGCGGAGTATAGGAGTTACGTGGGTGTATCTTGAAATACCCATCACAGCACGCGCAGCCGCATTTTGCACCAGTTGAAGTCTCCGAATATTCTTCAAGGGTAGCCCCATGTAGAGTGCATTACAGTAGTCCAAATGGGAGGTGACAAGGGCATGAGTGACCGTGAGTAGCGCCTCCTTCTCCAAGTATGGTCGCAATTGGTGCACCAGGTGAACCTGTGCAAAAGCCCCCCTAGTCACAGCTGTAAGATGTTGGTCTAATTTTAGCTGTGGATCTAGGAGGACTCCCAAATTGCGAACCCGTTCTGAGGGAATTAATTTTTCTCCCTCAAGAACCAAGGAGGGACACTCGACATGGTCCTTAGGAGGCAATATCCAGAACCTAGTCGACTGAATAAAGTTCCTAGCTAAATTTTTGTCAATATATCTCCATAGCTCAGCCATCTCCTTTGGCGTCATTGAATATATCTGGGGTTTCGGTAATTTTGCCTCGGGTAGCAGTTCAATGGTGCAATCTGTGGCTCGATGAGGTGGAAGCACCTCGCACTCAGCCTCGCTGAATACCTCTGCTAAATTAGCATAGACTTGGGGAAATATGGAGCCATCCAGAGCCATATCCTTACTCCATGCAGGGTCAACCCCAACTCCGGCCATGGCCTGCTCATGAGGAGGTAGATTAGGGCCGGTCCCAATCCTAACTTTCTGGAAACAGCCCTCCCACCATATGGTAGGACCCCACTTGTCCAACCATGCCAACCGAAGGATAAGGGACTCTTTCATTGTCGCTACCACCACGAACCGAATAAGCTCCCAATGTTTCCCCATCTCCAGTGTTACTAGTTCCGTGATATGGGTAGCCAGTGCCCCCCCTCCCCGAGCAATGATCCGTCCACTTGTTCGAATCTGATAGGTTTGGCCAGCCTCTATATTCCTATACCCAATTCCCTAACCACCTTCCCATTAATAAGACACCGGGTACAACCGGAGTCGATTAATGTCCCGTATTGAGCCCCCTAACCCAGATGAGGCCTCCTTATAGTGACTGGAATGACAAATGGCTGGATTGGGTCACTCACTATTGGGTCTTCTACTTCATCCTCATTATCATAGGATACCAGTGGTACCCCTGCTGTTGCGGGGGAACCACCCTCTTCCAGTTCCACCTGTTGGTTGCTGTTCGCTGGTGGTGTCTGCACTGATCCCCTGGACCATTCGGGAGTTGACTGGTGGTTTTTTGCAGGCGTACTGGTTTGCGACTGTGATTTCGACATCTGCTGTGGGGCCGGCATCATACACTCCACCGCCCGATAGCCAAGAAAGTTACAGCAGAAACAATGGAGCAAGGGCCAGGCAGGTGGGCCAGAGCCCGTGGCAAAGTGACCCCAGTTCACATACCACCGGCCATCATCTGCCTGTCTGGTTTTAGGGGTCCGAGACCTGCCTCCCTTGGCCGAAATTCCCGCAACCCGGTGTCCAGTTCTACAGCAGCTCAGAACCAGTCTAGTAGATGATACAGAAGACCCCGGTACACACAGACCTGGTGAATCTCATCATCCAGTCCTGCCCAGAACTGATGAATCAGGAGACGCTTGGGCCAGGCCTGCAGCCATCCAGCAAGCCAGCGAAACTCCCATACATATTCCTTTGCTGGCCAGCCACGTTGCTTTAAAGACATTAACTCCCCCTCTGCTTGCTGTGTACGAGACCTCAAAACAAGCTCTTAATGCCTCCAGGAATAGGCCCATGTCCGTCAGCTTCCTGGTATGTTCGGTGTGGAGGTCAGCCACCCGCTCTGCCGCCTCACCCTTCAGAACGGCCGTTACAGCAACCACCATGGCCCACTGTGATGGATATAACCACTGTGATGGATATAGTCCAGATGGCTAATAGCTTGACTAATAAACAGAGCCACCCGATCTGGGTTGCCATCAAAGGAGGCCCACAATGGTGGGGGAACCACACACTGCCTGAGGAGGATCCTGACCCAGGCCCTAAGCAGGTCCTGGACCCATGGGGTGCTGGCCCATGGCTGTCGCTGGAGGGACTGGCTGCCGTGAACTCGGAGGAAACCTCTGCCCCTGAGTTCCACCAGGCCCTGCCGCAGGCAGAGCTTGTGTGGTGTGATCAGGAGCCCACATGAGGTCGGCCAAGGAAGACCCCTGGGCCCATGTGCCAGTTTGGGACGGCCCATGTGGTTTTTTGATGATGTTCTCAAGACATCGTTTCCGGCTTGCCAATTGGAAACGTGCCTCCGCTTGAGTTCCCGGCCTTCAGGCATGCCATGATACCACTTGATCCAAACCCGCCTCCCATGGCTGCCAGGAATGGGCATCCTGGAAACTAGCCTCCCTAAATCGCTCATGTAAGACGTCCATAGTACTGCTACCGGGGGCTGTAGAATAACTCCACTCACCATCCTCAACCCCCATTAGACGTCTTTCCCTTCATTCACACAGGAGGCCTCTGGGTGTGGGGGCATTGGCAGCTGTGGGGCAGTCCCAGTGACCACTGACCTAAGCCACTACTCCCCCTGTCCAGTTCCAGTTCCAGTACCAGAGACCCCCTGGCCATGGCCCGGTTGCACTCCAACCCCGTCCTCCCTCACTTTGGGCCTCACAGCTGGTTGAACACATTCCTCCGGCACCTCAGGGGTTAACTCCTCTGTCTCCACTGCAGCCTCCAGTTCCGGTACCTCCAACATGGTGCCTTCTGCCATCACCAACTTCAGCCACTCCAATAGATAATGAAAAGGATTCAAAAGGCAAGGTAAAATGGAAAAAGCAGCATTGGCTTTCTCTCAGCTTGTCAGGGCAGATCTGGCAAGAATAACAAATGCGACCTCAAGTGCAGCAAAATCAAGTGTTTAATTCCATCAAACAGACCTGACCTCAGAACGAAGCAAGTTGGCATCAAAGACGACCATGTAAAGCCAGCGCTGGGAGCTCTGCCTTCCAGTGCTGCTTTTCAAATATGCACTCCACCTCCCAATCACCTGATAACCACATACACCCCACCAACCACCATCCGCCCCAGCAATCACAGTTCTGGTGGCTGAATACCAGGTTTCCTCTCAGCTCTCCACTCCGTTCCTCTCGGCTCCTCTCTCTACACTTTAAACAAGCAGTCAACAAGCAGAGAACTCAGCTGGGGGTTGGGCAGTAGCGCGGTGGCCGGAGAAATCAGCTGGGAGTTGGGTATTCAGGTGGGAAGTGGTGGGAAGAAGGCTTGAGTCACGTCCCAGCACTCCCCCCCCCCCAGGTATGGCGAGCCCACGGACCGGGCTCGACAGTAGGCCTGCCATCAGTTCACACCCTGCTGATGAAAGCCCAGACATGCTGGGCAGGGCATGTTGCAAGGATGCCAGACCATTGCATCGCTAAACAGCTCTTCTATGGTGAGCTGTCTCAAGGAAAGAGATCACACAGGGGACAAAGGAAGCAATACAAAGACACGTTGAAAGCCTCCTTCAAGTCCCTGGATATTGACACCACTTCATGGGAAACCCTGGCACAAGATCAATCGACGCTGATCCACCAAGGCTGCCAGACATCTGAGGACAGAAGAAGAACTATAGCACAAGAGAAGCGAGCACTCCAAAGCCAGAGCTGCAAATGCTGCAACAATGGTGCCCACACGTCTGCCCAACATGTGGCAGAACATTATGTGCCTGTATAGGCCTTACCAGCCACCTGAGGACACATCGTGGACAGCCCACAACCCAGAGGTGGGTTCTTCCTGGTTCGGACCAGTTCTATGGAACTGGTAGTAACTTGGCGGCCTGGGTTGCTGGAACCGGCAGCGACCCAGGCCTGCCACGCCCCTGAACTGGGTCTCTCAGCGGCGCCATAGGCGCCGCCATCTTGTTTTTTGCTTCTGCGCATGCACAGAAGCTGTTTTTTGCTTCTGCGCATGTGCAGAAGCTGTTTTTTTTAGCACTGTGCCTGCGCCTGCGCGCCTGCACAACACATCAAGGAGTGAACCGGCAGTGAAGAAAACCAGAACCCACCCCTGCCACAACCTGTTAGATGTCAAGGTCCTCTTCAAACACAATGGATGAACATCAATGTAAAACAAATTAAATGTCTGTTGTTGATATTTACCTTACATAATTGTCAGTAAAGGCAGAACTATAATTGATAGGAAACACACCAGATGACTACCTATTCACTTGTTTGATATATTGTACCTCTCCCCTTTTCTTTTGGAATTTTCTCATTTGTTCTTTTTAAATTTGCACAATGGCCTTTAAGATTGAAATCACTGGATTTGTCACTTAAAATCTGCAAGTCCTGTGTAAAACTATTTGATGGATATACAGATACTCTGCTTTCCTTTTTTCTTTTCTGGAGAGAGCTGAAAAATAAAATCAAAATAGCTGTAAGGAACTGGTTATTCTATTGATATTGAACCATCAGGATTGCCTTGAGTGCCTGTATGACTGACCATTTAATTGTGCTTGCTTTATTCCTTTTTTTAAAGTGAGGGGAGCTGCTTTAAGGAAGAGGTATCATTCTCTCTGCTAAACAATGTCTCACTTACAAAGGTATTGTAAATATCCACAATTGACTGAAGGGGGGAGTGTAAATAAATGGGTGTGCTGCTTTCTTAAACTGTGTCACCATTGCTTCCCAATCACAGACATTCCATTTAGACTAAGGTGACCAGACGTCCCGATTTTGGCGGGACAGACCCACTTTTTAATGCTTTGTCCCACGTCCCGCCCGTCTTCTAAAAAGTCCCGATTTTTTGAAAGAATGCAGACAAGCTAGGGCATTCTTTCCAAAAATCGGCTCTTTTTGAGCCGCTCGCTTCACTTTTTACAGAAATAGATGTGAACCGCAGAATCTAGCCCTTCTATTCCAGGCTGCTTTGCCATTGGCTGAAGAGAGACACGTGTACAAAGGAACCAGGAAGTGACTCCTGGAATTGGAGTATCGGCTGTATTTTGCAACGTCTGGGTGATCTTATTGAGTGTATGTAGTAAATTATTATTATTAAATAGAACGGGTTATTAATTTTTTTAAAAAATCCAGGAGAATACATTGAAAACAAACACCCAGGCAGGCAAAATTCTTGCTACATATAATATGGAAACTTGGAAAGACTGTAAAATTTGCTGCCTAACTGTTAGGGAGAAGCCATGCTATAAGTGATTTTATTTGCTGTATTGTGTGATATATTGTGTGTATAAGAATTTTTATTTAAATTTTGTCAGACTTCTTTTGTGAACATGTACTCTTTTTCCATTGCTGCAGTTTTTTCCTTTAATATTATGTCTGAAAAATATGTCTTAGTTATATCTGAAAAACAAAATTTATGCTTGTGATATTGTAAATTGTAATTAATATAGGGTGTATCTTTCCTTTTTTCTCTATAACTGATTACCAAATTATCTACACAATAGACTGTTCATAGCTTTAATTAATACTATATAAATATAATTGTATTGAAACTATAATGAACAATTAGAACAATGTAACATAAAAAGAAAACAAGAAATGCAAAATGCAAATAGTATAATAAACAGATTAAAATAATCGTTAATTTCAATTTTAAAAAGAGAGGAAATTAAACATAAAACAAAAAAATTATTTGAACAATTTAAAACAGCATTTTCACAAGGAAAATGAGAGAAGAAAGGTGCCTTTAAAGATGTAATTATAATCAGCTCAGGAATTTCAGGAAAGAGTGCACCATTGAGAAATTCTATGACAAGCCACAAGAATGTACAATGTGGTTCTTGGTCCAGCGACAAGGTTCTTTCCCAGCACTGACCCAGCCTATAACAAGAAAGGTAATACTTGTACACTGGGAAGTCCAGTTTAAGCCATGTATTGCCAAGGAAACCTTGTATTTAGTTCAACAGCTAATTATCCATTGGTGCTGCTGATGCTTCAGCAATAGTATCACATGAGCACTGCCAGGTGCGCCATTCTGCACCAGCTTTGGCCTCCAGACTAAATGCAAGGGCAGCTCCATAACACAAGAACATTATAGCAATCAAAATGTGAAGTGCCATGTGGTTAGCATGTTGTACGCCTGTGGTTTGTAAATGAAAGTTATCACAGTGTGAGAAAGCCATCCATAATGTGGTGTAACTGAAACATTGTGTAATCAATGAAAGTATTATAGTTCGATGGGGGGGGTTGTTTTCATAAGTGCATTTGTTCAATTTTTTAATGCAAGTTTATGTTTTGCACAGAGTTCTAAAAAAGTGAACAAAAATAACACATCCAACCTGCAATTGGACAGTTACATACAAATTTGAGCATATTATTTCATACCATTGTTAATGGAATTTTTTATAATCACCTACTGTCAGATTAACATATACAGGTAGTCCTTATTAAGAGCTGAAGTGGTGCAGTGGTTAAATGCAGCCATTGCAGGCTGACTGCTAGTTCAACAGTTCAGCTGTTCAAATCTCACTAGGCTCAAGGTTGACTCAGCCTTCCATCCTTCCGAGGTCGGTAAAATGAGGACCCAGATTGTTGGGGGCAATATGCTGAACTCTGTAAACCGCTTAGAGAGGGCTGTAAAACACCATGAAGCGGTATATAAGAAAAGTGCTATTGCTATTGCTATTAACTTACAACCACTATTGAACCCAAAATTTCTTTTGCTAAGTGAGATAGTTGTTAAGTGAGTTTTGCACCATGTTACGACTTTTGATGCCACAGTTGTTAAGTGAAGCACTGCAGTTGCTAAGTTACCGTATTTTTCGGAGTATAGGATGCACCTTTTTACCCTCAAAAAGAGGGTGAAAATTTGGGTGCGTCTTATACATCGAATGTAGCCCTACCCACCCACCAGCCCCCACCCTTCGGAGGTTTTCGGCCTCCGTGGTCCCCGCCGCTGCCACTGCCGCCACCGCCGCTTCCCCCCTGCTGCTTGCCTCCCCCATCCCCGCTGTTGCTTGCCGCTGCTGCCGCCACCACCACCACTACTTGCCCCCGCCGCCCGCTGCCACCATTTCTGCTGTCCCCGCTGTCCCACCGCCGCCGTTTCTGCTGTCCCCGCTGTCACGCCGCCGCTTCCGCTGTCCCCGCTGTCCCACCGCCACCGTTTCTGCTGTCCCTGTTGTCCCACCACCGCCGTTTCTGCTGTCCCCGCTGTCCCACCGCCGCCGTTTCTCCTGTCCCCGCTGTCCCACCGCCGCCGTTTCTCCTGTCCCCGCTGTCCCACCGCCACCGTTTCTCCTGTCCCCGCTGTCACGCCGCCGTTTCCGCTGTCCCCGCTGTCCCCGCTGCCCCAGCCGGTGTCCCTGCCACTACCCGAAGTGAGCCGCCACCTCCGCTACAGCCCCAAACCCCCACCACCGCTTGAAGCCTGCTCCCGAGGCACCTGAGGAGCCGCTGCTGTTGTCCGAAGAAAGCCGACAGGTTAGAACTTTTTTAAAGGGTTTTTTAAGGGTTTTTTTTAAGGTTGCCAAGTGGAGGAGGAATTCTGGGAGTTGAAGTCCACAAGTTTGAAGACCCTTGCACCCCCTTGGCAACTTTAAGACTTGTGGACTTCAACTCCCATTCCTGAGCTAGTATGACTGGAGGAGGAATTCTGGGAGTTGAAGTCCACAAGTCTTAAACTTGCCAAGGGGGTGCAAGGGTCTTCAAACTTGTGGACTTCAACTCCCAGAATTCCTCCTCCAGTCATACTAGCTCAGGAATTGGAGTTGAAGTCCACAAGTCTTAAAGCTGTCAAGTTTGAAGACCCCTGGGTTAGGGGTGCAAGGGTCTTCAAACTTGGCAAGACTTTTTACAACCATGTACACTTTTTACAAACTTCAAACTTGACAGCTTTAAGCCTTGTGGACTTCAACTCCCATTCCTGAGCTAGCATGACTGGAGGAGGAATTCTGGGAGTTGAAGTCCACAAGGCTTAAAGCTGTCAAGTTTGAAGTTTGTAAAAAGTGTACATGGTTGTAAAAAGTTTACATGGTTGTAAAAAGTATTCTGCTACACTGGTATTTTATTAAATAATATATTACTACACCATTTGGTTCAGAATACTTTTTTCCTTGTTTTCCTCCTCTAAAATCTAGGTGCGTCCTATATTCCGGTGCGTCCTATACTCCGAAAAATACGGTAGTCACACGTTAAGTGAATCTGGCTTCCTCATTGACTTTGCTTGTAGAAGGTCACAAAAGGTGATCACATGACCCAGGAATACTGCAACTGTTATAAATATGAGTCAGTTGCCAAGCGTCTGAATTTTAATCCTGTGATCATGGGGATACTGCAACAATCATACGTATGAAAAATGGCCACAAGTCATTTTTTCAGTGCCATTGTAACTTTGAACGGTCACTAAATGAGCTATTGTATGTCAAGGATTAGGTGGTTTTATATTAAAAAACAAACAAACCGGAATTAGTACTTGGCGGGGGGAACCGATCTAAACAATTTTTACTTGTCAATTTTATATCTTGGGATTTTCTACGGATTGATTATTTTAAAAATGGACCGCAAATAGTTTTTTTAAAAACAAAATATATTTTACGGTGTGGCAAACCGATTTACTCATTCATTTTGGTGCCTTTCACGTTTTGGGTGGGCTATCAAAGCTTTGTTTTGAATGAAAAGGGAAGCCATACAGATGGATTAGATCCAGTGTGATTAAAATAGAGGAAATTTTAATTGTTTGCAAAGGTTAAATTGGCGACGATAAGATTATTATGGAACTTCATATAGACTGATTTAAGTTACAGTAACCTGGAGTTGTGCATCCCTGGGTTATATTAGAAAAGATCCTTCTAAAAACCTTTGAAAGTCATATTTATGATATCCAAAACCACATTTATCAACTGTAGCAATTAGATTTTATTTTAAAGGTATACATACATGACGATTGTGACTACCTTTAATCCATGTCCTGACATCTGGGACTACTCTTGAAAGGTTTCAGGAATTTGCAGTTGTTGCAAAAGGCAGTTGGTTCCTAACCAATGAAAGTGGTATGCTAAAATTGAAGGAGAAATTCCTTTTTTTGTGCTTCTTCTGTTAGCTTGAATTTTGGTGGACAGAAGAATTAACCAGTATGTGTTTACAGCAGCTTTCGTGATAATGCGTGAGTGGTATTTCGTGTGTGTGTGTGTATATATATATATATATATATATATATATATATATATATATATATGTATGTATGTATGTATGTATGTATGTATGTATGTATGTATGTATGTATATATATATGAAATATATTACAATACTATTTTTGCGTTCTATGAAAATTTTTGTTGCTCCATATAGACCAAATTTTTAATCAGGAACCCACCCACACCCGGTCAATGGTGTCCCTCTTTACCAATGTTAAAATCTGGTCACCTTAATTTAGACTGAATCAAAACGTGATATGTTTTGATCATACACTGCAAAGATAGCTGTGGAAGGAGAATTACATTAATATCTGGTATTAGTGGAGAATGGTAACACCATTTATGATTAACAAATTTTATTAAAAGGCATAAGCTTTTGTGAGCTGTAGCTGACTTCATCAAATGTGCAGCTGATTTTTTTTGAACAACAGATGGATGATTCAAAGACAATCTAAAACAAATTTGTTAAACTGTGTTATTAATTTTTAAAGTAGTATTAAAATATATTAATAGATGTATGAATAAACACTGTGGTCTTTTTAATTTAACTATAAGATGTAAATTTGAGAAACCATTTCATTTGGTCCGAACTTTCAGCCTAAAGTTCAGACACAATGCGGTTTTATTATTAATGTTAACCCCATCCCCTCATTAACCCTTAACCTTTTCGGAGGAAAAACAAGCAATTTGTTCTTTGGTTGCCCTGAAAACATTCCTTTCTAAGCCTCAGAAAAGATTCATTACATTATGTGTTGGACATTAATTTTGTGAAAGTAGGGAAGCTATTTCATTTGGGCTTGATCCTTGAGAAGCTGAGAACAAAGCTTTTCTTTCAGCATTTTCCCTATATTTCACTTGAAAATTTCAGCAACAGTCTACAGCAGTTCACTTCTTCCAGTGGAACAGTAATCTGATTTTAAAACATGGAGTGAAAGAAACACATTAAATTAAAATTAAAAAAAAACTGAGAAAAAAAATAAAGCTATCATTTTTGGAGAAAAAAAATCATGATAGTATAATTTGAAGTAAATCTCATATATAATTATTTAGTGGCAAGATCTACAGTACAAATTATACAGATTTAGAAGTAACACAGAACCATTTTATTTTGACCTCACACCACCTGACAGAACACTATATGTTATACTGCACTTTCATGAATATTCTTTATACATTTTAATTTTTAGTATTTGAATTTTAACCAACATAATTAATGGCATAGATGTCTGCAAGAACCAAACAGCTTAATGTATTATAGGGATAGCTTCATGGACAAGCCCTTGATATGTTCTTAATAGATTATCACATCAATCAAGAAGAAAACCTTCTGCGCACGAAATCCACACGTGCCTTCTACAACTTTGTAAACAACCAACTCAAAGACTCGAGATCCATCCCACCCCTCAAAGGACCAAATGGTAAAGAATATAATGATGAAGCCGTTAAAGCTAACCTCTTTAACATATTCTTCAGCTCTGCCTTTGTAAACAGCAATGGTTCCTGCCCAATATTTCCTAGTCGTACCACAAACAACTGCAACAATCTAACACAAATCGATTTTACAGAAGATAATGTTGGAAAAGCATTACACAACCTAAAACCATCTCTAGCCATTGGACCTGATGGTCTATGTGCATATTTCTTAAAAAAGCTCTCCACAACCATAGCTGAACCTCTAAGCATAATTTTTGAAAAATCCTTCAGGACTAGCCTCTTACCCAACTTATTGCCACAGTTATCCCTATCTTCAAAAAAGAAGATCCAAGTAACGTTGAAAATTACAGACCAATCTCTTTATGTTGCGTCACCTGCAAAGTCATGGAATCAATCATAAATCAATCCATTACCCTCCACCTAGAAACTAACAACCTACTCTCTAACAAACAATTTGGTTTCAGAAAAAAATATATCCTGTAACCTGCAACTCCTACACTGCAAAAACATACAGACTACACAACTCAATCAAGGTAAATCAATAGGCACAATTTACATAGACTTTTGTAAAGCCTTTGATTCAGTAGTACATGACAAACTACTTTGGAAACTAAAATCTTATGGCATCTCTGGTCCCCTTCATGATTGGATAACTGCATTCTTGTCAAACAGACAACAAATTGTTAAAATAGGGAGTGCCCTATCAAATCCTGCATCTTTCAACAGTGGTGTCCCTCAAGGCAGCGTTCTAGGACCAACACTATTCATTATTTACATAAACGATCTTTGTGATCATATTATAAGCAACTGCATTCTCTTTGCTGACAATGTTAAACTATTCAACACCACCAACAATACTTCTACCCTTCAAAAAGACCTAGACCATGTATCACAATGGTCTGATAAGTGGCAACTTCAAATCTCAACCAACAAATGCTCTGTCTTACACATTGGCAAAAAGAATCAGAACACAAAATACAAGCTTGCAGGACACGACCTTGTAGATGACCCTAACCCTATCAAGGACCTTGGAGTACTCATATCTAATGACCTAAGTGCCAGAGCCCATTGTAACAACATTGCCAAAAAGGCACTAAGAGTTGTTAACCTAATATTGCGTAGCTTCTTCTCTGGCAATATTACACTGCTAACCAGAGCATACAAAACATTTGCCACACCAATTCTTGAATACAGCTCACCTGTCTGGAACCCGCACTGCATATCGGACATTAATACAATTGAGAGAGTCCAGAAATATTTCACAAGAAGAGTCCTCCACTCCTCTACTCACAACAGAATACCTTATTCCACCAGACTTGAAATTTTGGGCTTAGATAGCTTAGAGCTACGTCGCCTTCAATATGATCTAAATGTAGTTCATAAAATCATTTGCCACAATGTCCTACCTGTCAATGAATACTTCAGCTTCAACCGCAACAATACACGTGCACACAATAGATTCAAACTCAATATAAACCGCTCGAAACTTGATTGCAGAAAATACGACTTCAGCAACAGAGTGATCAATGCCTGAAATGGACTACCTGACTCTGGTTTTTTCCCCAAACCCCCAAAACTTTAACCTTAGACTGTCTACAGTCGACCTCACCCCATTCCTAAGAGGTCTGTAAGGGGTGTGCATAAGCGCACCATTGTGCCTACCGTCCCTGTCTTACTGTCCTATTGTCCAAATTTACCTGTACCTACCTTGCTTTTGTTTATGTTTATACCACACCTGCTATCTTGTACATGTTTTGACAAATAAATAAATAAAATAAATAAAATAATAATAATAGGCCATTTGCAGATTTAATGGAAATAATTTCCTTTAAAGCAAAGGACTCAAATTGCATCACCAGGACCTGAAGAGGGAAAAATGAGCTTTGTTTGGCCAAGTTTCAGGTAACCCAAATACTATTAAGGAAGATGAGTTGCAAGATCCATCATATGCACTGTGAAATGAGTGGCTATTCATTTCATAGATAAAAAATACTAATATTTTCTCCAAGCTGGAATATGGATTTGTGATCTTACCTTGGAGCTTGTTATAGATTTTGAGAAAGTAGATAGAGTTATTTGTTTTACAATTCTGCTAAAGATAGGTTTGACTTTAGTACTGCCTGACTGGTAAAGGAGGCTAAATATAAGACAAGGGCTTTAAAATTGTGGGAAAATAAAATGCCAACAATTTTGAAAGAATCAGTTTGCCCTTTTCTTAAGAGGCCTGTCTTGGACCCAGCATTTTTAAATAAGTACTGCACCATATCAATGTAAATTTCTACATAACGAAGTAGGACAAAATTGTAAAGGATCCTGAAAGAAGCAAATTATATAGCTCTAGTCATCTAGGAGTTAGATCAAGCATGATATTGAATAACCGGTTGCTATCTGGTGTGGAATGCTACCATGGATGATTTACAGTAAGGGTCATATGGAGTGAGTGCCTTCTTGTGCTCCTGGACCTTTCAACCATTAGCATCTTTCTGAACCTCTAGCAAGGGTTGAGAATAAAGGGCATGTGCTATAATGGTTCCACTCCTTCCGAAATAGTTACAGTGAGGATCCTGGATCCATGGATGCTCTACAATGGGGAATTTGGTGCTTTCTTTCATTTTAGTATTTAATGAAGCTATAATGGAGAGAATCCATCAATTGGAATCAGGTAGCATCATCTCTTTTCTGGGTCTAATGGAGATGCAATAGAAGTCTCTTTCCTGTGTCTGAAGTTTGTCAGGGCTGGTCAGGACAAATTCAGGCTCAGATTCAATCCAAGCAAGAAGATGTGGCTATTAATTGAGAACCCTATCAATTCAGATATGATTCCAGCTTTGAGTTTTGATAGGATTGTCCTCCCCCTGCAGATAGTTTGGTCTAGGCCAGTTTGATCCAGTATATAAGACATCAGTCTAGAAACTGGAAGATCATAAATTCTATTCCTCCATAAGCATGAAAGCCAGCTAGGTAATTTTGGGCCAGTCACTCTGTCTTAGCCCAACCGCATCTCAGGGTTATTTTGTGGGGAAATAGGAGGACAAAAAGTATTAGCTTTGTTCACTGACCTGTGTATTTATAAAAAAATAATAAAGGTGAGATAAAAATAAATATCAATAAATAAGAGATACCCCTTCTGGAAAAATAAATGGAAATGGTGGGCAGGAGAGCCTTCATCCAGTGCTGACTGGTGTATCAGTTGGTACATTCCTAGCTGTGTGTATTCCTAGAAAACATTCTGCCTTGACAGTTTGAGTACTCAGGGTCCTTACCTATAGGAAAGTATAATGGCAGGGGCTCATGATTATCTGTGGAATCCTTTGTCTTATAAAACAAGTTGTTCTAAAAGTCAAAAGTAGATCCTAGTTTCAGGACCTTCTGGAGATTTAATACATGCCATTTCTAGAAGGCCTAGAAATTTAATATATTTCCATAAGATCACTGAAGACTGTTTTTGTCTGAAGGAAATATAACACCAGAAAATTAGTTTACGGCATTTTTCTGCTTCTACATAGAGATTTTTGCCAATGGTTAGCAACCTTCCATGTTTAAAATCAGAAGTTCCATTTTCCAAAAAAAGAATCTATTACTATGAGATATTAGGAAAACATTATACAGATTAGCTATTATAATTGCTTATTATTGTAAACATTCTGGGAAAATACAGCTGGTTTAACCTGTTTTCAAAAGCAGGTGCTATCATTGATGAGATCCAGCTGACAATTTACATATCCTTAAATGCTTTAGATGGTTACTTCAAGGCATTTTGGTTCCTAAGACAAAGAATAAGGTTCCGATTATTGTATATGACATCCAAAAAATGAAACAAAACAACACAATAGAAGGCCAACAATGCAGAAACCTCTAACACCTGGACAACTATCTAGTGCAGGGGTATCAAACTCGCGGCTCACGGGCCAGATGCGTTATGTGCTGGCCACACCCACCCCGGTTTAGCGAAGGGGGAAAAAGTTGCGATATGTCACGTTATGACAATGTGACACCATGAGTTTGACACCCCTGATCTAATGGTTGGCTGGAGTTTTGTATCCGAAATATGGTGGTAGTCCTAAGGAAGATGTTACACATACTCAAATGAAATTCAACTGGTTATTTCTTTAAAATAATTATATAACTAGATACTTTTCTTGAAGATGGAAGTCTAGTTTAGACAGTATTATGTAAATGTACACACATCTTTTTGCATCAAATTCCTTATTGGGACTTTTTTCCACCTGCAACTTGTGGCAGCTATCTCATTTATGTTTAGCCCTCCTTTTCACTAGGTATTCAGGAAGAAACTGTGTCCTTGAGTCCTTAATTCAGAACTTTTAAAGGCATGCAAAAATAATCAGAAGTTGGGATCTGTTGATGATGTTCAGTTTTGTTCAAAGATTGATTCCTAGTAAAAGAAAACTAACAGCAAAACAAAACTGGGTGGACAATCCATGTCCTTGATTCGTTTCTATTAACTAAAGGGATTTTTCTTAGTCCTTCATGTTATGTCTTAGGATTTGCATACTAGCAGAATGTTTTCAACCAGGTCCAATCTTCTGAGCGGGAGCAGAAACAACGCTGATTGGTTCCTTCCAGCCTAGGCTCCCTATTTAAACAGGAGCCGATGGCTGGGCTTTTGCTGGAGTTTCACTTAACCTAATAAAGAGCTGTTGTCACTACATCTGCCTCCTGACTCTTGGTATTGGGACTCAACATTGGCGACGAGGATGGGATACTGAAGAGCAACTTCGAAACGAATCAGCTCGGCCGAGATCAGAAGCGTCGGACAGAATAGGCACCAAATTCAAATGGCCGCCATGTCATCCTTCCACCTGCCGACTCCATCCAACCCGTCCAAGGAGAACTGGGGGTCCTACATGATAAGATTTTGCTGCTTTCTTGAAGCCAATGATTTGCAAGGCCTCTTGGATAACAGAAAGCGAGCTCTGTTTCTGAGCCATTGTGGACACGAGGTCTTTGATACGGCCGTGTCGCTTGCAGAGCCAACTCTGGTAGAAACAAAAATATATGCCACCAAATAAAGACGGAATGCTCCAACTATCACAGCAAACAAGAGGAAAACCTCCTGCGCACAAAATCCAACTGTGCCTTCTACAACTTCGTAAATAACAAACTCAAGGACTCGAGACCCCTCCCACCACTAAAAGGACCCAACAACAAAGAATGCTATGATGAAACAGTCAAAGACCTTGCAAGACGACCCTCACCCTGTCAAAGACCTTGGAATACTCATATCAAATGACCAAAATGCCAAAGCCCACTGCAACAACATCGCCAAAAAGGCTTCAAGAACTGTTAACATAATCTTACGTAGCTTCTGCTCTGGTAATATCACACTACTAACCAGAGCATACAAAACATTCGCCAGACCAATCCTTGAATACAGCTCATCTGTCTGGAACCCAAACCGCATATTGGACATAAATACATTAGAAAGTGTCCAGAGATACTTTACAAGAAGAGTCCTCCACTCCTCTACTCGCAACAGAATACCTTACGCAACCAGACTTGAAATCCTGGGCTTAGAAATCTTAGCACTACGTCGCCTTCGGCATGACCTAAGCATAGCTCATAAAATTATCTGCTACAATGTCCTTCCTATCAATGACTTCAGCTTCAACCACAACAATACACGAGCACACAACAGATACAAACTCAAAGTGAACCGCTCCAAACTTGACTGTAGAAAATATGACTTTAGCAACAGAGTGGTAAATGCCTGAAACTCACTACCTGACTCTGTGGTTTCATCACCAAACCCCCAAAACTTTACCCTTAGACTGTCCACTGCTGACCTCACCCGATTCCTAAGAGGTCAGTAAGGGGCGTGCATAAGTGCACCAGCGTGCCTACCGTCCCTGTCCTAATGTTCCCTCTTATCAGTACCCATCTTATGTATATAAACAATGTTATATCTATGTATATTACCAACATGTACTTGACAAAAATAAATAAATAAAATAAATAAAATAAAACGCTACCGTGGCAATCGTTACAGACTCTACTGCAAACGCACTACACTCCAGCCCCATCTAAAGTCATCAGAAGACATGAATTCCACCAATGGTTGCAGAAGGACGGTGAATCAGTAAACCACCAGTCCTGAGAAAAGCGGTCATGCACTGCGATTTCTGCGATTTGGACGATGTTCTGCTCGATCAGTTAATTTGTGGAGTCCAGAACATCCGATTACAGCGGAGACTCCTGGCCAAAGCTAACGTGAATCTCCAAATCGCATTAGATGAGGCGAGGGGCCACCAAGGCATCGAATCAAGCTGCTGAGTCACTGCACCGAAGGAGCACACCAACTTTGAGGAAGGCGACTCCTGAAGTGCACGAGACACGTTGCTGTGACGACCCCGTCAATAGCGGAGACGAGGAAGTCTTCAGGAATGACCGGTGCCAGGGAATTGAGGCGTATTTCAGTTGTGGGGGGCCGCATCCATGAGTGTCCTGCCAATTCCGTGATGCCATTTGTCACAGATGCAGTAAACAAGGCCACATCGCAAGGGCCTGCCAAGCAACCCGTTTTCCCGCCAGAGATACCAGCCAACACATTCAGCCGCGGGAGCCAAGGCATGATGGAAGAAGCCCAGCTCACTGTCCTGATGATCGCTCGCAACCTGGGGCAAACCAAATCAGAGTGGGCCAAGCAAGCACTCAGAACAAAGACAAACTTGTTATCACTGTGCTTTTGGAGGGCGAACAGCCAAAAACAAAGCGCAGCTGAGAAAAAGGCTCAGAGAAGTTCTGACAAGGTTTAGGGATGCTGGACTTAAAGTCAAAGCTAGCAAGTGCCAGGTTGGGGTGCCAGAGGTAGAGTTTCTGGGGTATCGTATAAATGGAACCAGTTTATATCCCACTAGGGATAAGGTCAGGGCGATTAGGGAAGCCCCGGTCCCACCAACAGGACTGAGCTCCAAGCGTTCCTGGGGTTGCTGAATTTTTACAGCATTTTCCTGGAGAATAAAGCAACCATTGCTGAGCCTTTGCATAAACTGCTTTCAAAAAAAGCCACGTGGGTTTGGGGCCCGGCTCAAGACATTGCATTCAAAGTGGTGAAAGACATCCTTTCAGAGGACAGTTTCCTAATCCAGTTCAATGAGACCCTGCCTGTTGTACTAGTGTGTGATGCTTCGCCCTTTGGGGTGGGAGCTGTGCTGAGCCACCGGCTCCCCAACAAGGCCCCTATTGCCTATTTCTCCTGTACTCTTTCAAGTGCCGAAAGAAATTACAGCCAATTGGTTCGTGAAGCCCTTGCCACTGTAGCGGGAGTCAAGAGGTTTCACGAATATTTGTTTGGCCAAGACTTCGAGCTGGTCACTGAGTATAAGCCCTTGTTGGGGCTCATTGCAGGAGACAGGCCCACTCCGGCCTCGCTCTTCCCAAGACTGACTTGATGGACCATTTTTCTTGCCGCTTATTCTTATAAATTTGTCCACCATCTGGGCAAAGCTATGGGGCATGCCAACGCCCTGAGCCATTGCCCGCTACCGGACTTAATGGACAACCCCACTCCGGGCATCCCAGTTCTTCTTATTGACTGTGTGGGGCTGGGTCTGATCACATCGGCCGATATTGCAACTCAAACCATTAAAAACTCTGTATTTTGCACCATTTTGAACTGGGTATGGAGGGGGTAGCTGAAGGGGCCAGTTAAGCCCAAGTTCAAACCTTATGTACAAAGACAGCATGAGATTTTGGCACAAGAGGGGTGCCTATTGTGGGGCAAACACATCATTGTTCCTCTGTCACTTCAAGAGGACATTCTAAGGACTTTGCACAAGGGGCACCCTGGAATCGTTAGGATGAAGCTACATGTGGTGGCCCAACATGGACTCACACATAGAGGAATGGGTCGCAGGGTGTACTCCATGCGAGGAATCCCGGGCATCTCCCCCCAAATCCCCAGGGTATGAGTGGGAACAACCCAGGGCCCCATGGTCTTGCATTCACATAGATTTCGTGGGGTCGTTCCACAGGCAAACGTTCATGGTTATCAAGCCATATCAAAATGGCTTGAAATTGTATTAATGTCCTCCACAACCACTGATGCTGTAATTAGAGTGCTAAGAAAACTGTTTGCTACACATGGGTTGCCGGATACAGTAGTATCAGACAATAGCCTGCAACTTATTACGACGCCATTTGAGGGATTTTTAGCAGAGCTTGGCATTAAACATACTGGTTGCTCCGTTCCACCCTAACAGCAATGGGCTGGTGGAACGAATGGTTAGAGCTGCTAAGGAGGCTTTAGGCCGCCTGGGACCGGGCGATTGGCAAGCCCGGGTCGATAAATTTTTAATGGTGCAGCACATAACCCCTAGTACGGCCACCGGTACGTGCCCTGCCAAACTTCTAATGGGCAGAAAACTTCAGTCCGTCTTAGACAGACTGCACCCTAACTATTCCAACCATAAGGAACAAAACAACTTAGATTGAACAAGAACGTTCGAAATCCGGGACCCTGTGTTCACTAGGAATTTTGCCAAGGGTCCACTATGGCTGCCTGGGGAAATTCTTGAAGTAACAGACCCTAAATCCTACTGGGTAGTGTTAGAAGATGTTAGAGAATGGCGGCGTCACATAGATCAATTACACAGCTGCCACCCTTTAAATGCTGACTGCAGACTTGGCTCTAATGATGATTTCCCTACAACTAATGCTGATCTGAGGGAGCCGGAGAACTTATCTGATGAGCCAGAGGCGCTGCCCAGCAATAGTTTTGAGTTGGTTCCAGTCGAGTCAGCAGCCACGCCTGAGTCATTCCAGGAGGTTCCACAGATGGAGCCAGAAAGAGCAAACACATCCTCTCCGCCCAAAGCTAACACCCCGACTGAACTGCACAGGTCCACTAGAGTTACCCAGAGTCCTGCGTACCTAAAAGACTTTGTGTGTAAATGTGTTAATTCAAACCAAGGGGGGAGGGATGTTATGTCTTAGGATTTGCATACTAGCAGAATGTTTCCAACCAGGTCCGCTCTTCTGAGCAGGAGTAGAAACAATGCTGATTGGTTCCTTCCAGCCTAGGCTCCCTATTTAAACAGGAGCCGACAGCTGGGCTTTTGCTGGAATTTCACTTAACCTAATAAAGAGCTGTTGTCACTACGTCTGCCTCCTGACTGTTCAGTATTGGGACTCAACACTTCAGGTTTCTCTTATTATGCAAATAAAGATTAACTTTTGAAGAAATAGTCCAATTAAGGAATACACATATAATTAAAGGAACCACATTACAATACAATGCTATCTTTTCTTGCTAAAAACATTAGAAGGAACAGAGACAAAAGTTCTTTGAATACATTATCATTTTAAAAACTTTAGAAGTCTTTGTTCTTGTGATAGAAAATTGCTGCTTAATTTCCCTGAAGCCAGTGATAATATGATGCAAGAACATCAGAGACGATCTAATCCAAGATAGGTGCCATCTCCTAGGGAACACACTCTCGTTTGTTTTACATTTCCATTGGAAATTTGAGAGATTTTGTATGCAAACATCTTATTTCATGGAACCACTTCTCAAATTGAGAGATTCTATCTACTAGTGCAGCAAAACACTTTTTCTGGGAAGTGGGTTGCACGTCGTCTGTTTACTGAATATTGATGCATCATCTGATATGGCTGAAATTGCTAACTTCTGTTTCACTAAAGCTGAGGGCATTTCAACAAAGCCATTATCTAATCAAGAGAAATATTTTTTAGTGGCTTGTTTTTAGCATTCCTGCCTGACAAGTAGAATTTGGGCTGGTATATATCATAGTTTGCTGCAGCTTTTCATTTAGTTGAGAACATTTATCATGAACAAAGAGCTTGAAAAACTATTGCAAGGTATCAAAACAGCATCTCTCTCTCTCTCTCTCTCTCTCTCTCTCTCTCTCTCTCTCTCTCTCTCTCTCCCTCCCTCCCTCCCTCCCTCCCTCCCTCCCTCCCTCCCTCTCCCCAGCTCTATTCCTCCTGTGCTAATTACAAAATTGTTCAAAGTTCTTGTGGGTGAGACCAATTTTCACTATCTTATTTCAACTTTATATCTGTAAATATTTACTGTAAAAATATTTTGGGACAAATGGGGCAAAATAATTCCCAACTATTAGGTTCTGAACCATTCTATTCCATTTTTCTCCATGCCAGATGTCCCATCTCCTAATATTGTTTTATTTCTTTATCATTCCATAACCACTGTAATTTAGTCCTCCTTAAGATGTTTAAGGAGAAAGCCTGTGTTGGGAAGCTTATTTGTTAGGGCAGAGTGCAGATACATTAAAATATTTTAATTTGTCTATGTTGATGTCTATGAGTAATTCTAATTTTTTTCCCTGTGCCTATTTTACAATAGTTCTCGAAATAGCAAATTAATCAATCAGACAATGTGAAAGTTGTCTGCACTTTTATTTACTTCCTAATTAACATTTTGCACTACTGAGTTCTCATTCGACTTATATAAGATCCTGTTCAGATCTTTTTTCCCCCTAAATATTTTTAGAACATCTAATAATATTGGGCTTGACCAAATCTGTTGATACTTCGCTAAGTATCACTCAAATCAACTGGAGGCTGATAAAAAAGGGAACTTTTAGTAGTGTGATCTCTAAAATTGTTGTGTTGGGTGGGAGGGCTGTTTTATTTTGTTGATTTGTGTTGCTTTTAGATCATTTTAGGTCAGGTTTATTTATTTATGCTTAATTGTTTTTAATGGAAGGTTAGCATTTTTATGCTGCCCAGAGTCTATCATAGTTGAGTGGCTATACATCTAAATTAATAAACTGGAGGTCTTTTAATGATTTAAAATATTTATTTCTCAGATCGCACTAGCAATTATTTTATGGCATAATGTCTTTTCTAATATAGACTGAGTGATAAAACCATGAAATCAATGAAATGTCCCTGAAGACACAATTACAATACTGTGCAAATGTGTTAGGCAGTTGTGCAAAAATGCTGTGAATTAAGAATGCTTTCAGAAATAGAAGTGTTAATATTGTGGTTCCCCCCAAATAAGACCCTGTCTTATTATTATTTTTGCCACCAAAAAATGCACCACGTCTTATTTTGGGGGGGGTATTGTCCACTGACTCACCTCACTTGCGTGCATCGCCCCCAGCCTCTTTTTCACTATCAGAGGCCTTGAGGAACTTCTTCATCTGGCAAGGCCAACAAGGCTTTCCTGAAGGCCTCTGTAGCTGATAACAGAGCTCGGGATCGATCCAGAGCTCTGTTATCGGCTGCAGAGGACTTCAGGACAGGCCTTTAGGAAAGGCTTCTCTAGCCGATAACAGAGCTCCGGATCGATCTGGAGCACTTTTATCAGCTGCAGAGGCCTTCAGGAAAGCCTTGCTGGCTGCAGAAGAGATGGGCCAAAGTGTGCGAGGCCTGGCTGCAACTGTCCGAAGGTAAGTAGTAGGCTCCACCCTAGCTTAATGTTTACCTGTGCACCTGTGCACCCTGGAGTGGGAGGGGTCTAAATTAGAGCTTATTTTGGGAGTAGGGCTCATATTGGGCACATGTGTAAAAATCAAGATAGGATTTACTTTCTGAATAGGTCGTATTTTGGGGGAAACACGGTAGTTTATTTTTATCAATTAACAAAATGGGAAGTAAAAGAACAGAAGAAAAATCAAAATCAAATCAATATATGGTGTGACCACCCTTTGCCTTCAAACAGCTTCAATTCTTACACTTGCACACTTGCAAGTGATTTTATAGGATTAAAGTCAGGTATATGATTAACCAATTATACCAAGCAGGTGCTAATGATAATCAATTTCATATGTAGATGGAAACACAGTCATTAACTGAAACAGAAACAGCTGTGTAAAAGGCTTAAAACTGGGGGAGGAACAGCCAGACTCTGCTACTGCAACTGTCTTTCACAACCTCAGGTGAGGTCGTGAAAGTCAGTTGCATGTCACAAGTCATACACCATGGCAAAACTGAATGTATGAACAAGACAAAAGGTAGTTATACTGCATCAGCAAGGTCTCTACCAGGCAAAGATTTCAAAGCACACTGAGGTTTCAAGGTGTGCTGTTCAAGCTATTTTGAAGAAGCACAAAGAAACATGCAATGTTGAGGACCGCAGGCATTGTGATTGGCCAAGGAAACTTAATTCAGCAGATGAAAGACACATCATGTTTACTTCCCTTCAACATCAGACGATGTCTAGCAGTGCCATCAGCACAAAACTGGGGGGGAACTAGTGGGACCCAGATACACCCACCTACTGTTTGGGGAAGTCTGGCCAGAAGTGGTTTTCATGAAAGAACTGCTGCCAAAAAGCCATACCCCCAACATAGAAACAAGTCTAAATAAGTCAACTATAAATGAAAACATAGGAACTGGGGTGCAGACAAACGGCAGTAGATGCCCTGTTCTGATTAGCCAAAATTTGAAATATTTGGCTAAGCATGAAGCAGTTTGTTTGCTGAAGAGCTGGAGAATGGTACAATAATGAATGTTTTCAGGCAATAGTGAAGCATAGTGGAGATTCCTTGCACATTTGGGGCTGCATTTCCACAAGTGGAGTTGGAGATTGTTAAGATATTCATGAACTGGGAGAGCCAATGTAAATAAGGTCAGCCAATGAATAGGCATAACAACTAAGTCAGCCAATGGGAGCTAAACACATCTGAGTCTGTGCAGAGAATTGAAACTGACAACTTAAGCTTAAGGCTGGGCGTGGCTCAGTCCACTCTGTGCTTGTTCACTCTGTACTCTCAGCCCACTCTGTTCTTGTCTGCTCTGCTGAAATGAAACTAACTCTCCTGCTTGTGTTTACTTAAAGAAATAATCTACTTGTGGTATTGTGTGTGTGTGTGTGCGCGCGCATGTATATGTGTGTGTGTGTATATATATATATATATATATATATATATATATGTATGTATGTATGTATGTATGTATGTATGTATGTATGTATGTATGTGTATATATATGTGTGTGTATATGTGTGTGTGTGTGTGTGTATGTATGTATGTATGTATGTATGTATATATGTATATATGTATATATGTATATATGTATATATATATATATATATATATATATATATATATATATATATATATATATATATATATATATATATATGTTTTTCTGTCGTGTTATCCTGGTGTACCCAAATATGGGAGAGAAAGCATCACAGCTTCCATTTTTGCCTTTCAGCCCCTCACTGGGACCGTCCAGGCAGTTTTTTACATAGCCGACACACTAATCTATATGTGTAGGATTTTTTTGCTGATAAATGAAAGTAAAGGGAGACTATTATAGATCTATTTCGAGCTTATTTTGCTCTCTTCCTGGTGAAAGAGCTGATTGTGAACAGAGCCTATGGCCTAATGGTTAAGTTGCTGCACTGCAAGGCAGCCGGCCAGGGTTCAAATCCCAGTAAGGGGTATGGCTATCTGACGAGAGCAAAATAAGCTTGAAATAGATCTATAATAGTCTCCCTTTATTTTCATTTATCAGCAAAAAATCATATATATATATACATATACATATACATATACATATACATATACATATACATATACATATACATATACATATACATATACATATACATATACATATACATATACATATACATATACATATACATATACATATACATATACATATACATATATATATATATATATATATATATATATATATATATATATATATATATATATATGATTTGAAGACTGCAAATGAAGTCTGGATGAAATTAAGAACTGTGCATGTGAGTGTGTCAGCATGCAATATTGTTCAATTATCAAGAAAATTATACAGAGCCTGTTTGCAACCAGGTGAATCTGTGGAAAGACATTTATTGCAAATGCAAACTTTGTTTGTGGAATTAGAACAGCGTGGAATGAATATTCCTGAGTCCCAGAAGGTATTGTTGGTGTTAAACAGCCTTGATGAAACTTGGGACATTGTTTCTGCAGTGTTTGAATGCAAATCAGAGCAGGACTTGCGTTTGGAAGTTTTAAAGGCATGTTTGATTGCAGAGAAGAATAAACGTCATTATAAAAAGAGCCACAAGGAAAAATTCCTGAGGTGGGGGCCCAAGGAGCAGAGAGAGAAGAATGGAAAATTCCACACACTGGCTGTTAGCAGCAGAAGAGATCAGATTACAGCCCAGCAACAGAGGCGTTGCTTCCTTTGTGGTGAAACTTCACATTTAAAGAAGGACTGTTTGCAAAGAAAAAGCTGTTTGCAGGAAAAGAACATTTATTTGCGAGGACAATCCACTGATGCACAAATTTCTGTTGCAAAAGTTAGCTATTGCAATAGCAGAGACAAATAAATTAATAGACAGTGGGGCAAGTCAAACAATTGTTAATAATTCTAAATTGTTTTACAGGTTGGTTCCAGCTGCTCGAGATGCAGTAGCCTTGGCAAATGGCCAGAAGGCTAAGGTCATTGGAAGAGGCAGTGTGCAAATTCCATATCTGGAAATGAGGTTTAATGATGTATTATGTGTGCCTGAAATGGAGCATAATTTGCTGAGTGTCTATAGTTTAGACTTATGCAAGGATTTGAGACCACATTTGTAAATGGGAAGTGTCTCATAAAGAGAAATGGGAATGTGTGTGCACATGGCATAAAAGAGGATAATCTTTATGTGTTGCAGGGACAAAAGGTTCAATGTGCGCAAACATTTAAATGTTGCACAGCATGATTCATGTGTTCATCTCTTGCACAGAAGGCTTGGCCATGCCAGCTTCATTTTTTTTGCAAATGATGGAAAAGTTTGCAGAAGGCTTAAATTTAAAGGGATGTAAGGCTTATTTGGACTGTGCAGTATGCAAAGCATCAAAGTCCAAGGCATTCCCAGTGAACAAAAGTAGCACAAGGCAGACAACAAGAGCTCTAGAGCTGGTATATGCAGATTTGGTTGGCCCAATGCAAGCCAGTTTGGGAGGAGCAAAGTATGCGCTGGTCATTGTAGATGACTACAGCAGGTTTGGGTTCTGCTATTTACTAAAGAGTAAAACAGGTGCTACAGAAATTTAAACAATGGGTAAGCTTTGTAGAAAGAAGGTATAAACAACAGGTATGTCAGCTGCAAACTGACAGAGATTCAGAATTTATGTCAACAAATTTTCAACAATGGTTGGGACTTACTGCTGGAGGATTCTGGTCTGAGCAGGTCATATTGGGGTGAAGCCATATTGACTGCTAATTATTTAATTAATAGGCTGTGGAGTTCCTCCATTAATGATACTCCATATGCAGTGCTATATGGGAGGAAACCATCTCTGGCACATTTAAGAGTTTTTGGAAGTACTGCTTGGGTGCATATTCCAAAAGCAATTAGAAGAAAGGGACAACCAAAGCTAGAAAGCTCAGGTTTATGGGCTATGAGCCAGGCTTTAAAAGCTATCGCTTTAGCGATGGGAGCAAAAGAATAGTGATTTCCAGGTCTGCTAGTTTTGCAGAGCAAAATTGGAACAGAATTGATGCAAATTTTGGGAATGATTCACTTAGTGATGGTGATCCACTTAGTGATGGTAATTCATTTAGTGATGATAACTCACTTAGTGATGGTGTCAGCATTCAGGGAGGAGAAGCTGAACAAGATATGCAGCAAGAAAGGATTGATACACACAAGCAATCAATGCCATGCAGGTCAGAACGATGGAATAGGGGAATTCCACCTGACAGGTATTCTGCTGGTTAAGTTAAAGTGTGTAATGTATAGTATGAGCCAAGAAACTATAAGGAAGTATTGGCGTTACCTAAAATAGAACAAGAAAAGTGGAAAGAAGCCATGGACAAGGAAATGAAATCCATGGGAGAACATGAAGTGTTCACATCTATGACCTTGTCACAGGGTAGCAAAGCTGTCTGCTTGTCCACTCTGTACTCTCAGCCCACACTGTGCTTGTCTGCTCTGCTGAA
Source organism: Diadophis punctatus similis (assembly GCA_023053685.1). Lineage (NCBI taxonomy): Eukaryota > Metazoa > Chordata > Lepidosauria > Squamata > Dipsadidae > Diadophis > Diadophis punctatus. Next base: position 12,132,958 of record JALIGW010000008.1, read on the forward strand.
ATGAAACTAACTTTCCTGTTTGTATTTACTTGAAGAAATAATCTATTTGTGGTAGTGTGTGTGTGTGTGTGTGTGTATGTGTGTGTGTATGTGTGTGTATGTATGTATGTATGTATGTATGTATGTATGTATGTATGTATGTATATATGTATGAGGGGCTGAAAGGCAAAAAGGAAGCTGTGATGCTTTCTCTCCCATATTTGGGTACACCAGGATAACACGACAGAAAAACATATATAACCCTTTCCTGGTGAAAGAGCTGATTGGGAACAGAGCCTATGGCCTAGTGCAGTGATGGCGAACCTTTTTTCCCTCGGGTGCCAAAAGTGTGTGCGTGGGTGCTATCGCACATGTGCGAGTGCCCATACCCATAATTCAATGCCTGGGGAGGGCGAAAATGGCCTCCCCCACACACCCGGAGGCCCTCTAGAGGCCGGAAATAGCCCATTTCCCAACTTCTGGTGGGCCCGGTAGGCCCATTTTTCGCCCTCCCCAGGCTCGAGAGGCTTCCCTGGAGCCTGGGGAGGGCAAAAGCACCCTCCCTCATACCCCCGGAGGCCCTCCAGAAGCCGAAAACACCCTCCCAGAGCTTCCGTGCGAGCCAAAAATCAGCTGGCCAGCGCGCACATGCGTCCTGGAGCTGAGCTAGGCAACGGCTCGCGTGCCGGCAGATATGGCTCCGCGTGCCACCTGTGGCACCCGTGCCATAGGTTCGCCATCACTGGCCTAGTGGTTAAGTTGCTGCCCTGCAAGGCAGCCGGCCCGGGTTCAAATCCCAATAAGGGGTATGGCTATCTGACGAGAGCAAAATAAGCTCGAAATAGATCTATAATAGTCTCCCTTTATTTTCATTTATCAGCAAAAAATCCTACATACATACATACATACATACATACATACATACATACATACATACATACATACATACATATATATATATATATCGCTGCTTCACGGATTTGCATCGTGCATTGTGTTCTGCATTCTGATTGGCTAAACAGTCTCTCCACTTCTTCTCTGTGTGTCAATAACGTTGCGGTTTATACACGTACGTAAAACAGCTTGCCAAGAGCAGTGAAATACACGTGAGTCACTATTTGTCCTACTGTACTTTGTATTTTTTTTCATAATCATTTTTCCTTTTCTCCCGTTCTAATCCAATGTCTCGGGTCGTGGTGGGGCGGTGCTGATCTCCGCAATTTGAAGCCTTCAGTTCGTATTGATGATTAAAATTATTATTTTACAGTACAGTAGTTATTTGTAAAAAAAACGTTTATACAGTACTTTTATTTGTTAAACAAATGCTTGGGCCTGTAAAAAGGTTTTGTTCTTTGGTTTCAATGTATTATGGAGTATTTCATTGTATAATAATTGTAAAAAAAATAAAGGTTACTACTTCACGGATTTCGCCTATCACGGGTTCTTTTTGGAATGTAACCCCTGCGAAAAACGAGGGTTCGCTGTGTGTGTGTGTGTGTGTGTGTGTATTTATATATATATATATATATATATATATATATATATATATATATATATATATATATATATATATATATATATATATATATATATATATATATATATATATATATATATATATATATATATATATATATATATATATATATATATATATATAATCTGTGTGCTTCTGGTTTTCATTTTTATGCAACAAACTCTGATAAAGATTTGGTGAGGATCAGTGTCCTCACAGCTGAGAAATACAGGCAGATACTTATCCATTATGCCATACCATCAGGGAGGCATGTAATTAGCTCCAAATTCTGCAGTCAATATCATTAAGAACTATCTTCAGAGTAAAGAAGAACAAGAAGTCCTGAAAGTTATGGTTTGGGCCCCCCTGATCTCTGATCATCAAGTCCTGATCTTTACATCATCAAGGGATTAAGGAAGAAACAGAAAGATTTGACGCAGCCTAATCCACAGAAGATCTGTGGTTAGTTCTCCAAGATGCTTGGAACAACCTTGAATGAACTTTGTCCCTTCAAAAACTGGATGCAAATACTGTATACTTAGAAGAATTGATGCTGTTTTGAATTGATTTCTCTTCTGTTCATTTACTTTACATTTTGTTAATTGATAAAAATGAACTATTAACACTTCTATTTCTGAAAGCATTCTTTTTTTTAATAATAATTTTTATTGGCCTTTTTCACATTGAAAACAAATAACATTGAAAACAAACATGGAAATTTATACAATTTCCCTGTTTACAACACTTTTTGCGTCGGTAACAGATTTAGATTTTACAATATTTTCCTCTTTCATTTATCAGTTCTATTATGTCCATATATTTCACACTTCTATTTTTACATCATATACTTCATATATTAATGTTCTTTATTTCTAACCATGTTTTTTATTTTCCTTTTATTTGCTTATATCTAATACATTCTAATAACTCCTTTATCCTCTTTCTTTTGTATATTTGTCCAGTTATATTGAAAGCAATAATATGTGTATATATATTATTTATATATTTACTTATTTTTATTCTATTTCTAATTCAATCTATAACCATTCTTATTTCCTCCTCCATTTTTTTCTTATTTATTAGTCATCCTTATTCTCCTTGCATACCTTGTTTCCATTTGTACTTTTTCTTTTAATCCTTCTCTTGCTATCCGTTCTTTTTCTTGTTCTCTCCTTTCTTCTCGTTCTCTTTCTCCTCTATTTGATCTTCCTCCTGACTCCTACTCTCCACTTCTTCTCTGGCTTCCTGTTCTTCTCCTATTCCAAACTGCTATTCTATAAATTATCTCGCTTTCTCTATTGTGTCTACTTTAAATTTTTTCTCTTGCCAGGTAATCAATATTCCTTCTGGGACTAACCATCAGAACATTACATTTTCCTTAATTAAATGTGATGTTAAAAATTGGTATTTCCTTCTTTGGTCTCTCACCCTCCTGTCACGTAGTGAATATTGTCAGTTGTATGTCTATGCAGGGTGATGCATCCCTATCCTAATATTATGGTACATTCCATTACAAGCAGGACACGTGATGTGATCTTGTATGCATGTGTACATTCCTGATTCTCCATTCTTCTTCTTGTGGTTTGGCTCTGACCGGGAGCGGTCGCATTTAATTAGCAAGAATGTAATTATTCAGAATTTATTGTTTTTGTACCGGAATAAATATTTTATTAGACTTTTAACTTTTAGTTTTATTTCTAAATGTCTGACCTCCGAGAGAAAGATCAAACATCGCCTCTATGGAGATTTATTCTCACTCTAATACCTCCTTGGTATTTGTTTCAAAGTTATTATTTCTTTTCCTTTGTATAGTAATGGTTCCTCTCTCATTTTTTAATATATTTCGTCTCTTACTGCTTTTTTCGTGAATCGTATATGTACTTCCCTCGGTAATTTATTTCTGCAGGCATAGTTTGTGTATACTCGGTAAACTTCATCGATCTCTTTTATTATATCTTGTTTATCTATCTGCAATGCCACAGCCAGTATTTCAGTCATAGTTTCACCTAATTCTTCCTCTTTATTTTCTGCAATATTTTGGAATCTTAAAAAGAAAGCTGCTTTTTCTAATTCTAAAAATACTAATGATTGTTCCATCTCCCTATTAATTATCGAATATTTTTGTTCCATATCTTCCACCTTTTTATCTACCCATTCTATTTTCCCTCTACTACTTTAATTTTCTTCTCATTCTTAAGAATATTCTGCTGTATTTTTTCTATTTTATTATCCATATTTTTAATATCTCCTTTCATTTCACTCATATCACTTCTAAGTTCCTCATGATTTCTTTTTGCATCCTCATGATTCTTAGCTATGGCTTCTTGTGTATTAGACATTGTTTCTTGCATTTTTGACATTGTTTCTTGTATCATTAATAAAGTTGTTTGGATACTTTGTAAATTTGTTGATGAACCTGATTTTTCTGTTCCTAACATACTCTCTATAGAGCGTTGTTGTGTAGGTGAGGATGTTGTCTTCTTGCTTAATTTTGTTACTGATGTAGTACTTGTCATTTTTCCTATCTTTAATATATTATCCCAAAATGACATGTAGTATCTTAATTGTTAATAATAATAATAATAATAATAATAATAATAATAATAATAATAATAATAATAATAATAATAATAATAATAATAATAATAATAATAATAATAATAATAATAATAATAATAATAATAATATATTGATATGATAGTACTAACTTTGTTTATATAATTACTATTCAATATCTATAATCATATGTTTACTTATATACTTATCTTTAAAATGTATATATATTGTTATATTTATTTCATAAAATTATATCTGTGTTAATAACAATTACACTCGAATTCCTTAATATCTACCCTTAGATCATCAATTTAAAGATTCACTCCAAGAATAAACAATTATATCACTATTATAAATATCTCTAATTTCTATATATACAAACTCTATGTGTTTTATCTATATTTCTTCTAATATCAATATTATAAATATAATTATCGATTACAGAATCAATTTAGTTATCACTAACCACCTCTTCCACTTATTCTTATTTTCTAGAAACTTTATGCAATATCCTTTACTATCTTACTTTTCTATTGAAATTTTCATAGTTTTCAATATATAAAATTTCATAGAAATTTTCATACACTCTTCTTTTCTGAAAGCATTCTTAATTTATAACATTTTGCACAACAGCCTAACATTTTTGCATAATACTGTATATCTTATTCTTCATAATTTTTCTTCCTTTCAAAGTATAAGAGATGACCTGGCTGAGTCCAAGGGCGAGATCAAATGCATCATTAGTTTGAAGTCACTATGTTCCTACAAGGGACTTAAATCCATACCCCTGTGAAATCAATTGAATCTTATCTCGCACCAATTTGCCTTGGCTATTAGTAAACCAGATTCTTGTGTATAGGTAGCATGAAATAAACTCATACCTGTAGTATTTTTTAATTCTACCCAGTTCCTGGTTTCTTGTGCCTGACACAAAGAAGATTCTTAGTACTCAAAGTGTAGCAGTACTCCTCTGTTATATCCCTACTAAGGGACATCATTTAGAATGCTGCAGAATTTGATACAGCTGTCATGAAAGAAAGAAAAGTAACAATAATCCTGGATTGACTTGTATTACTTTGAACCAACAAGTATGACTTCCTGTATAGATTAGAGCAGCTCTCTAAGTTTATTGCCATAAGCAGAATTTTCCTTAAATATGCAAATTAAAAAGTTCTTTAAAAAGTCATATCAGGCAAAAGTTTTGCTAGCTGATATAAAAAGGAAAGAATACTAATGTATAAAGTAAAAGTGAGTACACAATACTCACAATACCCCAGACTTTGATAAAATATATCTATTTCTCAATCTGAACCCTTGCTACTCTCAATAGACTATTTCAAAGATGAAAATACATTCCAGACTAGGAAGATGCAATCTTTTTAAATATCAACATTGCACATTTAAATATTATTTTGGTTTCTAAATATCATAAAGGCATATCCAATAAAGATTTTTGGTCTTTAATTCTTTAAAATAAAACTGGGGGATTTAAAGTATCTTAAGTCTTGCAAAGAAAAGCTTCAAAATAGAGTTTTAACAACAAGCCAACTTCCTCTCAAGATGGCTGCTGCACATAAGACCTTATTTTTTCTCTTACCAACAAACTGCTGATTTTACTGCCAAAGCTGGTTCTTTGCCAGTCCTGCTCCCTGGTTTTGAATGGGAGCACTTAGGAATGACCCAAGATAACTTTTAGATGATCATGGACCCATTTGGGAAGGGGGCTCTTGAACATTCCAATTTCCTCTGGAAGTGATTAAAAAATCACTGGGTGTATACACATTCCTGTCATCAATTTCATTTTCTAAGCATTCCTGAGTCTTAACTTTCACTTTTTGAATTATGGTTTAATTTTGTTTTTGCTTCAAAAGTTGACTAGTGGTTTAATGCTGATTTATTTCAACCCCCTTCTGGATTCTAGTTGCCTTTTCTTTTTCTTTCTTTGTGATATATATTATTCTGGATAACCTTTGTACCCTCAGTACGGCAGCTTGGTAGCATTCAAGAGATAAAGAGTTCTCAGACTCTCACCACTGGCTCTCTGTATTTTTTGAATTTGCAAAATATCTGGAATTTATTTCTATTGAATTTTTGTTATAATCTTGTATTGAAATATAGAGGAAAACATCCTTTTTTGTTCTTTGTTCCCTGATCAAGTATCACAGATTAAAATGGCTGAAGAGTGACTGAAACCTAAGAAAGAGAATGGGGGAATATGCAGCTTCTAGCTGTATTTCTCTTTAAAAACTTGATGAGATAATGATTTTGCAAAATATGTCAGGGCATGGAACTTTGATTAGAGATTACCCTCCCTACCAAAAAGGACTTTGATTCAGTTCCAGGCCAAGGAGACATTCTCATGGGTGGATAACTAATGAAGTGGATTTCATCTGTTGCTCCGAAATTTAACTCTGGACTTTAACTGAAAGGGGAAATGAGAAATTCCTTTCTTCTATGAAGATTGACAGAGATTGGATGGATTTATTAGCCTTGATCAGAAGATAGACTTATTCTGGAGACTGAATCTGTTATATTTAATAAAACAACAATTGATAAGAGATAGTATTAAGAAGCAAACATGGATATTTGATCCAGGATGAATTATTTATAACTTTTGGTAAGATTTGGGATAGATAAGATGCTGTGGTAAACTTTCTATGAGTTGATTACAGTAACAGTTAATTAACAGAGAGTTTTGAAACTTTCATTTTGTTTTGTTTTAGTATTATTATTCTTCATGTTAACTACTTTGTCACTAAAATAATATATAGAAGAGGGCTCAATAATCTGCAAATAGATTTAGTAGTTTAAAGAGAGTCTTTCAGAAGAGTGGGAACTAATGTAGTAGTGTATTAATCAGTATTCTACTAGAAGTGATAATACGTGTACATGTGGCTTTTTTTGATGTACCTTTTTAATGTTTTGATTGTTTTGTGTTTTTTGTGTTTTTTCCTTTTTTTCCTTCTTTTGGATTATTATTATTTTTTGTATTTTAACCTTGTCTTAAGATATACCGATAGATGATAAATAGATGATAGATAGATAGATAGATAGATAGATAGATAGATAGATAGATAGATAGATAGATAGATAGATAGATAGATAGATAGATAGATAGATCAGATGATTATTACTATAATAGCAGTGATGCAACAAAATCTGTAATATAATTTTAATATATAGTAAACCTTTAACTTACATATTTCAAAATATGCATATGAATATGCAGGTTTTTAAAAAATATTTTTCCCTTGTTACATATATCTCACTCACTTTTGGGGGACAAGATTATGATGCTCCATCTGTAAAGCTTTAATGAAATACTTCTGGGAAGTATTATTTTCTTATTCTCCAACCTAGGAATTTCATTCATTTAATGGGGACACTTATATGACTTTGGAATATTTTAATTTGGAATTGCAAGTTACAATGCATGGTCAATGATGTAATTCCAACTTTTAAGAAGTTCTTGGCAGAGATATTTGTAAGTTCTGGTTTTTGTAACTGTTTGACTAGAACTGATAGATTAAAAAAATGTTTATACAGACATTATAAACGAGAAATTTCACAATTTGACTTATCAGTGAAATAATACTGGCTGTATTCTGAAAGTGAAATAATACTGGCTGTATTCTGAAAGGCTAATGAATTAAAATTCAGATGTGTTGATTTTATGTTTGCTGTCTATTATTAGTGCCTGTAATTGTATAACCTGATAATTTTAGGAAATCAAGAGTTATTTTGGAATGCTCTTTGTACAGGCCACAGACACTGTAAACTTTAGCCACTCAGCCTGGACATTATAAAGATCTCTAGTACATGCATGTTAAAATTATGTCTCTTACTAAGTGTCTCTGTGAATCCAGAGCAATGCATCTACATTTATATCATTAAATTATATCATTTATATACATTTATAAGAGCTGAGGTGGCGCAGCGGTTAGAGGCAGGTACTGCAGGCCACTTTAGCTGACTGTGATCCGCAGGTCAGCGGTTCAAATCTCACCGGCTCAAGGTTGACTCAGCCTTCCATCCTTCCGAGGTAGGTAAAATGAGGACCCAGATTGTTGGGGGCAATGTAAATATACATTGCTTACTGGTGTAAACCGCTTAGAGAGTGCTTGCACTGTGAGGCGGTATATAAATCTCACAAAATAAATAAACAAATAAATGTTTTTAAATTGTCAAATATTTATGAGGATGGGGATGGGGATGTGAACATCTGTTAGCCATGGGTTTACTGGACTGAATTCTCTTGACTGTTACTGAAAAATTCCCAACAACTTTCTAGTACAATTTGTCCATAGACTCCAACATTTAAAGTTTACATTTATCTTTGTAATAGGAACTCATAATGTTCTGAAGGATAATTTATATTTGTCATTGACCATCTTCTGCTCCTGGGTCCTTTCTATGCAACTTTTTGTTATTGTTTTGTTTAATTTGGGAAAACATACCCCTTTTTCTCCAATATTATACTACTAGCTTTAGCCCAGGCTTGGGCAACTCCCAGAACTAATCATTTTTCCATGTCCCCATATGTTGGAATTTTGCTGGGTTAATTGTATTTTATTGCAACTTTTGTTGTAGCAAAATGCAATAGTAATATATTTTAAGTTTAACACTTATACTGTATATGAACATAGTAATAAAATTCAGATAGAGTCATTGGATTTTGAGGAAGAACATGCCCCACAGAATTAATTTCCTGTTAAGAGGGAATCAGGCATCAGCTTAAACTGAAAACCCAGATGCTCCTTTTTCTGTGCCTCAATACTCTAAAAATTTGTCCCAGCTAACACTGTGCCAAAAACTCTTTTCTAATTTCCTGGAAATTGTTCTCCTCAAAAACAGGTATTTATTTTTTCCCTCATTCTCAGTATGCTTTAGCATTATACTTGGTGGTATATTTGAGTTTATGTTATTATTGCCACTAACAGAAGGCCCAATTTTGCTTGTTTTACATTGCACATTTACCATCTCTGCAGCACTGTACTTTCCTTTGCTGAAGTGGATAAATGTGTCTCTGTGTCCATGGATGATACAATGCAAGACAGGAGATTTGTGTACATACTCCATATACTTATGTACATACAGTAATAGTTAAAGAAGTTCTAGGAACTTTAAACCTTATTTATGACACTGTTGCCAAAAAAATTATTGTCCTCTGAATAACAACTGAATGGTAAATGATAAGAGAAGAGAAATGATAAAAGGGAAGAATTATTAAAAATAAGAAAATCTTGGCAGAGCATTGATTTCCTTGTAACAGGATGCAAAATCAACAGTTGTTACAAATATAATAGGGAAAAATACTTTTCTGTTTGTTTGTACACCTAGTTATAATCTCACACCTTTAAAAATTAATCATACCAATATGTGCTCAACTACCAAAATATGGGTAGTTCAGGACACTTCCCCATGCAAAGTCATTGTGAACAGATATTTCCTGTATATATTTCTATTAAAGTTGTTTATCTTCAATTTATTTTCAGTACTCCTGTTAACAGTTCTTTCAAAATATAGCATAAAATCCTGAGTCAAAACTGAGTGAAAACTAGCTGTCATTATTCACTCAAAATGATTTCACTCAAAATCCTGAGTGAAAACTAGCTGTCATTATTAATTCAATTTCTCTTGCAGTCTTCCTAATTTGAAATACTGTAAATGTGTTGAAATTTAATTCCCGTCTTAGCCAAAGGATGGTGCTGGGTAACAAAACATTTACATGTTATTTTCTACTGCAGTCCTAACCTTAAATTACAGTTGATATGATTCAGGTTGTATACGTTCCCCCCCCCCCCCCCAACATGCCATAAATAAACATTGAGCAAACAAATTTTCTCTGGCTCTTAGATTCTTCACCAAAACCATTCGATTCTTCACTAAAACCATTTATTCAGAGTCAATGTCTCTAGACTGATACACACAAAAAACTTGATGCATAAGTTTTTAAAATTAACCTAAAGGACCCACAAAGTTGAAAATACTATATGCATATAGTCCTCTACTTACAAACAGGTTACATTCCAAAAGGCTGTTGTACATCCATTTAGCAACTCCTTTCAAATGTTATTTGAGGTTCTTAGAATGGTAGACTAGCAACAGTTTTAGGCTCAAGCCACCAAAAACATTGCAACCTTGTAGGACAGGTAGTCTATTCTTTGCAGCTTTAAAACTGGGCATTCTGCCTACATTTTCTTCCAATAAAGTCCCACTTCAGTGAATATTTTCTGGTGAAAATAGCCATTTTCCTCAGTGATCACCTTGAAGGTTTCTAGGAACTCCTTGACTGCATCCTCATCTGCACTTTCTGCCTTACTACTCATTTTTTCATTATTAAGCTTCACACAAGCCTTAAAATGTAGGAACTACCCTGACTTATATCCTCAGCAGCACCAGCATTCTGTTGCAAGTCATAGAATAAGGGTTTAACCTTCTCCTGGCTAAAAGGCTAAGCAGAATATGATGCTGATGTTGATCTTTGATCCACATGCTGAACGGTTTTTTCAATCCCTTTTCCTGTCCTCTTGCTTATTATCATTGCTTGCAAAGGCACTGAACTCGCATATTCTATAATCTTCTCTTTCTCCATAATGATCTCTCCAATTGTGGAATGAGTCATGCCATAATCATATGCTATGTTTGCCATTTTCTCCCCCTGCTCAACTATGTGGCACTCTGTAAGCTAACCCTTTCGACTTTCTCCCAATTTCGGGACCCAGAGTTTGTTTGTATGGGCAAAAGTTGATTAACTCAAAAGTTTATAAGTAGAGGATTGTCTGATTTTCTCGTGTATCTATTTGCAACAGTTACATTACGAACTGAGTTTCTCTTGCTTGGGGTCATCAGTTCACGTCTTGGTATAAGAGTCTGGACATACTCATTTTCTTTTGTTCTCTTTAAGATAAGAGAGAAAAGTGTGTCTTGAAAAATTTGATTAATCATCTTTCTATCACTGCTACATTACAGACAGCTGTCAAGTAAAAGCAGTATGAAGAAGAGCAGCCCCATTTCAGATATAATGTGCAATTCCAAATTAAGAGGGCTTAAGAATTGGAAAGCAAGATTTAAATAAAGATCTTGCATAATACTTTCTGTACCAGGAGAAACAAGAATATTGCAGAACTATTTCCTTCCTGGAGTCTGACTTATTATAGATTGCTGATCAAAAATTCAAGCTATAATGTATACTGATTTCTGAGATGTTAGCAATATTTACAATTTAAAATAAAACATTGGAAAACATTATGACATAAGTGGGATTCTATAGATCAGTAGAAATTATATAAGGTAAAAAATAGCAATATTGTAATTAGGACTTAGTCTTTAAATTGATAGTGGGAAGAGGTAGAGATGGTACCATACAGTAAGCAATGGAGATTATTTTTATTTCAGGAATAAATTATGTATTAATCATGGCTGGAAGGAATGATGCATATGGGAAACTAAAACTTGAAGAGGACAGAACACACAGATGATTTCAATTTGAAGTGTATTTATTAAAACATAATTCAAAACAGAGTTTGGGTGAGAATCTTCATCTGGAACTGGTAGGAAAAAGATGGTTTAAAAATTGTTTTAAACATATGAATCAGTCTAAACAAAGTAATAAGTAGGGATTTAATGATAGTACTGCAGGAAGGGGGAAATGCTTAATTGCATTTCAGTTACATTCATTTTTAAAACAATTAAAATTTATTCAACTAATATTTGATTTAGAGGAATAAAATCTATTAGAATCCCTTTTTTGTTCTGTTGATTATAATTGTATTAATTAAATTCCAATTTATTAATATTGGAGAGACATAGAGACAAGAAAGAGGTAAAAAAAATCTAAATCTTTCCCATTAACCTTCTTCACTTGACTTGCAGCTCACACATTATCCCATAGAATTCAATGGAAATTGCTGGGAAACACACTAAAACCCAATTTAGTGTGTTTAAAAAAAACAAACACAGAAGTACTCTAATCCAGTTCTCTGTCATCAGAAATGGTCCTGTAAAATTCAAATCTTAGTACTATGTTACAATATTGGGAGACATTAGGAATATTGTATCTTTATCCATCTCACACGCATAGGTAAAATGTCAGAAACATTATGAGCATTGACAATTGTGTTTAATTGCTTCTATTTTTTAAAAAAAAACTATAACATGCAAAAAATTATTTTATATTGCTAATAGAGAAAATATGTTCAGACACCATCAGCTGCACTTAATTATGGTTTTGCTTGTTTAAATTAGCAGGGATATAGGAAGCTGCTGCATATAGTCTAGAGAAGCCAGAGATCAAAACTGAGATCCTACAAATTTGGATCCTATTATGTAGTGGGCTTCAGTAGGCAAGAAGCAGACCAACATAGATGCAACAGCATTTATTGACTAAAACTGTAACTGAGGAACAACAGGCAATGCCTGTAATTTGAACTCTGGCCCCACGGGGTCTTAACCAATCATAATACTTGAAAAACCCACCCAAATACGGTATGAATGTGCAAAGTTTCCCTCCAAAACAGTTGGAGTTAACAGTTAGGGTAATCTAAAGGCACAAAACAGTTGGAGTTAACAGTTAGGGTCATCTAAAGGTTAGTTTCTCCATAGTGGGTGGAGCTAGCATCCAGGAATGGGATGACATTGTCCATTCAGCCAATCAACCAATTGTAGATCTCTGCCTCTGGCTCTAATTCCCCCTCTTTGACTTAGTCCTCAGTCTGAACGGATATGTGTATGAATCTCCCATTCCTGTGTATTGTATTTAGCTCCAATTTTGACAGCAACAGCAAATTTGTGAGTTTCTCTCCCCAGCTGACTTCCATCAGATCTCCGAGTCGCTGGGTCGAGCGCAGATCAGAGCTTCATCTCTGGCCGCTTTGCCGTGCCTCAAACCGCAAGGCTACCCCATCAAGGGGATGGTTTATTGCCTCCGCATTTGGTCACAGGAGCTTCACACTCTAAATTACAACCTGTGAAGCGGCTTTTGTTGATCAGAGACGAGCAGTACTGGCCAGGAGCTTCTGCGCTCCACTAATAGTTGCCGCCGCACAGCTGATTGCTCAGCGGGTGGTCAGATTTTGCTGGGAAACTTTGAAGGCTCTTGTTACAGCCTCAGCTGACTCGGCTGCAGACACCTTGCACTCTGCGCTTTAGGCCAGAGGAGTCTAGCGCTCCACCCTATTACCGCCAACGGCATCGGGAGAGGCAGAAAAGGACTTCAAATCTTACAGCAGGAGCTTCCGCACTTGAGCGGCCTATTGCCTCATCCCGACGGCATCGGAGTCCTCAGCTCCACAGGCAACATTACAGCTCCATAATTAACAGGAGTTAGAGTCCAGTCACCCCTGGGTGGGATGAGCATAGGGAGATGCGGTCCTAGTACCGCTCCCAAAATAAGTGCTGAGGATCAAGGAGCCTAATAGAGCAGTCTTTGTTAGTAATGGGCGAGATTCAACAGACCAAAAGCCTGGGCCTTGAGCCTGCGTCGCAGTGAAACATACACCATTTTCTATTACAGCTGCCTATTACAGGGCCCGTTTTTCCCGCCTTTGATCCACAAAATGATGGATGATTTGCCTCAGGGAAAGCCCTCCAAGCCCAGATCGGGCAAAAGACATACAAAGGCCCCTCCCACTGCTGGTCCAGAGCCTGTTCCAGGCCCATCCAAAGGCTCCCGCCATAAGGATAGGGGCCACAAAAAGGACTCTAAAATGCCCAAGGTCTCCAAGGCTGCCCAGCACAATGAATACCGCAGGGACAAAGCACTTGAGAAGATCTGCGCTAAGTCCTCTCACAGCCAGTCAGATGCTCGCTCCAGTCTTCAGGAGTCTGGTCTACTGGCCCCGGCCTATAGAGAGGCCACTCTCATTGATGCTGCCTAGCTGGACCAATCTGAGATCCTGTCCCTAGACAACCCTGAACTAAACATCCAGGAAGATGACATTTGGGGCAAAGTTCAGCTCCCGACCCTGCAGGGGTCATCCTGAGCCCGAGCCTCATCTCAGCCCTCGGCCACATTTACTCCAATGGCTGCTGGCCTTAGAGCCGCTTCCCCTGACAGATCTGTTGTGACCCGCCAGCAGCCCGTGCAGCTGGTAGCGGATCCCGTCCAAGATGTGGCCGATGAGGTGATGCACAAGCGACCTGTGCAGCTGGCACCTGAGTCGGACAGTGAGGTGTTTGTTTGTTTGTGTGTGAACACTACTAAGCCAGTTTATTAGTAGTTGTTAATCAATTAAATATAGGTTTGAACAAACTGCGTGTGTGCTACGTTTTCTCTGGTCCATGTTGTGGCCCACCCACAACTTGTGCAGCCTGGGCCTTTGAAACCTTCAGTACCTCTTGGCAGTGCTGAGAAAGGAGGGGCTACTCCTTTCCTGAATGCAAGAGCATGCAGGGCTGCCAAGAGGCAGAAAGGTTTACTCCAGAGGAGGTCTACTCGGGAGTAAGACTTGGGGCTAATTGGTCACTCCCCTAGTCTATTTAAGGTCATTAGTTGCAGCTAACAAGCTGCAGAGAACAACATTTGAAAAAGAGACCTGTCTGATCATAGCTTGCTCCATGACTTGTTTTGGCATTCTTCATTGGCTTGGATTATCAAGGACTAATTTCTAGGAAATTAGTCAACTCTTGGAAACGCCGTAAGATAAACAGACTCAATTGCTCATCATTGTCTTCGAACTCTTTGAACTGATACCAGCTATTAATGAAGCTTAATTGATAGCTGGTTGCTTGCAGTTTGTTTGTAAATTGGTGTGTGCATCTTGTTTACTACTAAGATGTTTTATTAGTAGCCTTTGTTTCATTAAATAAGTGTGTACAATCTGCTTGTGTGGTTGAGTGCTTCGTGGGGACAGAACAGGCCATAGCTGGGGCAGAACACGATCCCTGGATCCTGCCAACGTGAATAGCATGATTGCTGAAGCCATTCGTCAGGGCATCAAGGCAGGCATCAAGCAGCTGCGGGCTCGGACATTCTGGTCAGGCTACTACTTCAGCAGGGGAGCAACGCAGGGAGCTGCCTTCTGAGAGATATTCTCCGGAGAGATCTCTGGAGTTTCAATCAGATGTTTCTGTGGAGGAGGGCCAGTTAGAACTGGACCTCTCAGATGATGGTTTCACTCCTGAACCCCCATCCTCATCAGGCCTGTTTCATCCAGGTCTTTTTAAATCACTTTTATTCAAAGAGAAAAACAGCCAATTTAGGATCTACACCCTCAGTGTCGTATGACAAGCTTTCGGGCACGAAAGACTCTTTATTTGAGGAAACTACTGCTGAACCGAGGTTCTTCCAATGCCTCCACTATTTGTGGAGGCTGTTTTGCATCAGTGGAATTTGCTGGCAGCAGGGCCCGTTCCATCGCCGATGGACAGACGATATTATAATGTGGTGAATGAGCTTGCGCAACATCTCCAGACTCCCTCTGTTGATGCCCCAGTCTCGGCTCTATATTCCATAACCAACATGCTGGGCGAACCTGACAAACTGCTGCAGCCGGAGGATAGGCGGCCGGAGCAGGCACTCAAAAAGGCTCACCAGGCGGCTGCCTGGGCGATTCGAGCATCCACCTCCATTTCCCTTCCCTTCTCTCACACTTCCTTGAAGTGGCTGAGACAAATCCAGGAGCGAATTCCTGCATCCAACCTCAGGGCTCATCAAGATCTCAATAAGCTGCTCGCAGCTGCCCAGTTCTCGGCCAATGCTATAGTCGGCTAGATTTGCTGCCAGAGCCATGGGGTCCTCTGTGGTGGTGAGAAGGATGCATTGGTTGAGGGGTTGGCAGGCAGACACGCATCATAAATGGCACCTGGCATCTGCACCTTACAAGGGTCAGCTGTTGTTTTGGGCAGCCTTGGATCCCATCTTGATCGAGTCACGGGACAAGAAGAAGATCCTGCCATCTTTTTCCCGAAAGAGTTCCTTTTGTCCCGTCCCATATTATAGGCGCCCCTTTCGGGCTTCAGACCAAGATGCCAGCTATAGTAGGTCTCCAGGTCAGTATGGCGCTAGACAAAGACAGATCCCGGACAGGGCAGGCAGAGGCAGGCAATACAGGCAGCCCTTTTGGGGTGGAGGAGGTTGCCCCTTTCTATGTGCTAAGTGAGTCCACATCGGAGCCTCCCATAGGGGGCCGGCTGGCTCTCTTCACCAGCAGGTGGGAGGATATTACTAACGACATGTGGGTCAGGGAGACAGTAACATCAGGGCTCTTCCTAGAATTCCTCTCCACACACACCCTGAGGTTTTTCATTAGATGCCCTCAGTCAAAAGATCCAGATAAGCAGGTCCTCATGAAGGCAGCCATCCAGCACCTGTTGGATATTCAAGCCATCCAGCAGATGCCTGAGGACCAGCTAGGGCAGGGATTCTACTCCATTTTGTTTGTACTCCCCAAATCCTCAGGCAGGTGGAGAGCTATTCTCAACCTAAAACGATTAAATCACTATATCATTTATAAATCATTCAAAATGCACTCACTTCAAACTATTTTGAGTAGCATTCGAAAGGGGAACCTCCTCACTTCGATTGATCTCACCGAGGCCTACCTGCACATACTGATTCGGCCGTCCCATTGCCAATTTTTGAGATTTTGTTATGCAGGTTCTCTCTCTTTTTTTTTTCCAATGGCATATTTTTTATTAAAACTCTAAAATTAAAAAAAACGTGTGAGTTTATATCCCCATGACATTGTCAGTTTGTATGCTTTGCAATTGACATAACACTTATGACCAAAACTAAGCCATTACAATCACTAATACAAAAATCAATATATTCCAGTCATAACTCAATATTTTTGCCAACTTTTTTCATTTATCTGTGCAGAAAATTGTAATAGCAACAGATTTAATTTAATTTAATTTAATAGATTTAGGGGATCTCAATTGTTGCGTTAGTACATGACATATCTTGCAAAATGTCTATGAACAAACCTGAAAGCTAAAGTTAGAAGACAAGGACTGTTTTGTAAGCCTTCCTTTTTATTGTAAAGGTTGTTTGTTTTCTTTTAAAGCCTTTGTTAATATGCATAGAGGAAAGGAAGACTCAAGAGCCATTTTCAACCTTGTATACTTATGACATCTGCCAATGTTTATTTTTGTGGCTACTTCCTCCCAAGCCTTATTATTTGAATTTAATGCACAAAGACAGCACAGTAGATGAGTGGCCACATCAACTGACCTCTATCTTTTCCTAGTCACTCTACTATTAGAAGGAACAGAAAGCAAAATAAACATCAACATAGTAGATTCAGATGTAAGGATTTTTAATCTTTTCAATTCAAAGTCCACATAATGTTTAACTCTCATATTGACACTCTCATCTTGTACATTATTACTTTGAATTTGTATTTTACATCTTGACAGAATTTTACAGTGTCCAGGCTGGCGGCATAGTTACTTATTGCAATTATGATACAACATACAAAATTGTTCTTAAAGTAAGCAATATCTAAAAAGCCAAAAATTATTATTTCCATTTTGCTGATAAGTTTCATACGTACAAAATCAAAGTCTTGCACAACCTTTATCTCCAGACTTATTATTTTGTGCAATGAGTTAACACTTGATTGGCCTTGTGTCTCCTCAATGTGCAATTAGGACAGTTTTACAACTTCCTCTGTTTATGTCGTGGGAATGTTTCACAGTATATATACAAATGGCCCTTTTTGCGAACAAAGTAACAGTCTTTTCAGCGCTTCTTGATGACCACCTTGCACTTCATGCCAGCAACAGGCTGCCAATTGTAATGTGGGCAGCATGAGAGAAAAGGCAAAAGATGTGCATTTGGTGACTTGGTAGCAGGTGGGCCAAGCAATGGAGTGACAACATTTGAGCATCTCAGGAGCCAGGAAGAAAATGAGCGGGAGGCCGAGCTGCAGTTCAGGGACCAGGTTGCTTTGGCTGTTGCGGCCAACAAACTTCTCAAGAGCAGAGAGGACATGCTGAAAATCCAGGAAACAAGCTTACAGCCCCAAACACAACGCAAGGGTCAGCAGCAGTACTTCATCAATGTGGTTGTTTTTTTAACATTTTTTGCGTATTGTCGTTATGCAGGTTCTCATTACGAGTATAGAGCCCTCCCATGTGGCCTTTCCTCAGCACCGAGGGTTTTCACTAAGGTGCTAGCTGTGGTGGCCACCCATCTGAGATCAATACCCATGCGTGTCCAGTGTTACCTGGACAATATACTAATCCAGTCATCATCCAGGCACCAGGTGGTGCAAGACGTCCAGGTAATGATTTACACTCTTAGACACCACGGGTTCTCGATTAATTTAGACAAAAGTCACCTTTCCCCAACTACTCGTCTGACCCATTTAGGAGCCATTGTGGACTCTCTGGAATGCAGAGTGAATCTTTCCCAGGAGCGACAGGACAGTATTTCAGAACTCTCTCATCAGGTCCTGCTACAGCACAGGGTTCCCCTTTAGCTGCTTTCCATGCTCCTGGGTAAAATGATTTCCACCATCAACATTACCCCTTGGGCACACCTGCACTCCAGAGAATTGCAATGGTTTCTTTTGCCCTTTCAGAGGTCGGGGCGCAGCACGTCAGCAACCAGGGTCCTGGTGCCATCGAACGTCTGAAGCTCTCTTCATTGGTGGACTTCACCGGCCATTGCAAAAGGTTGCTTTTTCCAGGAGCCCTGTAGACTTATCTTCACCATGGACAACAGCCTGTATGGTTGGGGGGCTCATACCCAGTCAGCTGTGGCCCAGGGCAGATGGACTCAGACAGAGTTACAATACAATATAAACAGGTTGGAGTTACGCGCAGTTTATCTAGTGCTCAAACAGTGGCAACATCTGACTGCCAGACAGCACATGCTAGTGCTTACAGACAATGTGGCTGGAAAAGCCTATATAAACCGGCAGGGGGGTACCATGTCTAAGCACCTCATGAGAGAAGCCAGAACCCTGGGTCTTTGGGCAGAACGCCATCTTCTGTCCCTTGGCGGACCACATCTCTGGGGTGTCCAACATGACGGCGGACTGGCTCAGTCACACCACTATAGACCAGGCAGAGTGGAGACTCCATCCCTCCATCTTATCAATAGTAATAGCACTTAGACATATACCGCTTCACAGTGCTTTACAGCCCTCTCTAAGTGGTTTACAGAGTTCATCATATTGCCCCCAACAATCTGGGTCTTCATTTTACTGACCTGGGAAGGATGGAAGGCTGAATCAACCTTGAGTTGGTGAGATTTGAACAGCTGAACTGCTGAACTAGCAGTCAGCTGAAGTAGCCTGCAGTGCTGCACTTTAACCACTGCGCCACCTCGGCTCTTTTCAGAGCCTTGACGAGCCGGTTCGGTCTACCTACGGCGGATCTCTTTGCCACCCTGGAGAATACCAAACTGCTGAGATTTTTCACAAGATTCAAGACCCAGGACGTGGAGGGCACCTTTGCTCTCTGTTGCGACTGGCCATCTGGCCTCCTGTATGCATTCCCCCAGCCTTTCCTCCCCAAGGTTATCAGGAAGATCTTGGAGGAGAGGGCAGAAGTGCTGCTCCTGGCTCTGCACTGGCCCAGGAGGGCCTGCTTTGCAGACCTGAAATCTCTGTCAGTGTGCCAGCCCTGGAGGATTCCGCAGACAGAGTCGTCGCTCAGCCATGGGTCATTGGTCCACCCGGACCCCCAGTGGTATCAACTGACTGCCTGGTGCTTGAGCAGTGCGCTATGAAGTGCCGCAATATGTCTGACAGCGTCATCAGAACCCTCCAGGCTTCCAGGAGGCCTTCCACTGAAAGAATTTATTCTGCCACCTGCAAAAACCTTTTGCTCCTGGTGTTCCAAGCAGGGATGTTTTCCAGTGGATTTGACTATGGCGAAGCTCCTTGACTTTTTACAACAGGGCTGACCAAGGGGCTATCGCCCAACACGATCAGGCGGCTGGTGGCCGTGTTGTCTTGTGGCTCTCTAGAGACTCTGTCACAGCAGCCCACAATGCACAGATTTTTAAAAGGGGCTACCAACCTGTGCCAGCCTGTAGTTCACAGGTACCCCATCTGGGACCTTACGAAGGTGCTCCTTTCCCTGACAGGGGTCCCTTACGAGCCTTTGAGGTCAACTTCTCTTTGCCATCTTACTTGTAAGGTGGCATTCCTGGTGGCCATCACCTCTGCCAGAAGAATTTCTGAGCTCGCTGCCCTGTCAGTTAGGGAGGACCTCTGCATATTTCATTCTGACAGAGTGATCCTCCACCTGGACCTTACATTTGTGCCCCAAATAAACTCCTGGTTTCACAGGGCTCAGGAGATTGTCCTGTCCCAACCCCTCCCATGCCTTAGAGAGAGTGGCACACCCTTGATGTTAGGAGGGCCCTCAAGAAATACCTTAAGTGCATGTCGACGCTGCACAGGACGGAGGCTCTTTTTGTCTCCTTCCAACCCAGGTCATTGGGGCAGAAGGTGTCTCCTTCCACTGTTGGAAAACGGCTGCATAGCATCATAGCGAGAGCCTATGACTTGCCTAGGCTGGCTAGAGTGACAACACACTCAATGCGTAGTGCAGCAATGACGGCTGCGTGGTCCATGCTAGCATCCATCAAGGAGGTCTGCAGAGCAGCCACTTGGGCCTCGCCAACGCCTTTCATCCACCAATACAAAATTGATGTTTTTGCATTGGTGGAGGCGGCCTTTGGTCGCCACGTTCTTCAAAGAGTACATTCGCAGACAGGGGACTCCAACCAGAACTAAACCTCCCAATGGACAGATGGCTTTGGTATGTCCCATTCCTGGATGCTAGCTCCATCCACTATGGAGAAGGGGCATTGGTCTTACCTGATATGCCTCTTCTCGTAGGGTGGAGCTAGCATCCAGTCCCACCCAAAGTCAGTTTGGTTTGTGTTCCAGGACATCAAATTGTGATCCTTCCTTTTCCGAGTGACCCTTGGGAGTCTGTCTCAGTCTTCACCAAAGAGGGGGAATTAGAGCCAGAGGCTGAGATCTACAATTTGACAGACTCAGTCCTGATTGGCTGAATGGACAGTTTCATCCCATTTCTGGATGGGCTAGCTCCACCCTACGAGAAGAGGCATATCAGATAAGACCAACGCCCCTTCATTTTAGCAGGGCTTAACACAACTATATATTCAATATATAACACCCCTCCCCCTTAGAATAATTCTTATCCTCTGTGTGTTCAATATTCAGTCTTTGAGATAGGCTGGGGGCCCACGTATCCTGGTGGACTGCCACAATGTTATTGGAGAGTCCTGTTTAAGTGGAGTATTGTCCATCTCCAATTGGACAGAGTCTTGATGGCCATTTTGGTCACCCGTGTGGCGGTGGCTCTACTGCCCTTGGTACCTCCATTTCTCCAGAGGCGGCCACAGGTGGTGTGGGAAAACACGGAGGAAAATAGTTCTCTCTTGGGTCTGATAAAGCTTCGGGATCCTCATCCACTGGACTGGCCTGCCGATGCTGTAACTGATCAATGTGGCATCTGATTGTATGATCATTCCCCAGAGTAACCTCATATGACAAGGGGCGCGTTACCTTAGTTACTGTAGCTGCCACCCACGGTGCCCCACTCCCATAGTTCCTGGCCCAGACCAAGTCACCTGGCTTAAGTTCCTGGAGGGGTTTGGCTGAGCCATCTCCGCCACTACTCTGTCAGGGTGAAGTCGGTCAAGCTTCATTGTGAGCCCCATCTCGGCACCGTTGGGCTGCGATCTGTTGTTGTACAGGAATTCGTTATTTACAGGAAGTCATTGTACAAGAAGTTCACCAGGCAGTGATTCCAGTCTCCAGTTGTCATCCACTTGAGTGCCTCTTTTGTAGTCCATTGACCATTCGTTCGGCCTGACAGTTGGTCGCGGGGTAGAATGTAGCGAATGTTACGTGCTGAATCATGTTTTCATTGAGGAATGACTAGAACTCTTCTGCCATGAATTGTGCCCCATTGTCAGACACGATTACATCTGGCAGAACATGTGTGGCGAACAGCTGGCGCAACTCTCGGATGACCCTGGTCGTTGTCATCGATGAGACCAGTGCCACTTCCAACCACTTGGAATAACTGTCCACTACTATCAGGAACACATGCCCCTGGAAAGGGCCCGCAAAGTCAATGTGCATGCGAGACCATGGGACTTGCGTGGTCTTCCAGCGGTGCACTGGTGTTTGTAGCATCTCTGGTCATGTTTCTTGGCAGGCCTGGCAACTCCTTACTTGATTCTCAATGTCTTTGTCCAGGCCTGGCCACCACAAGTAGCTCCTGGCTAATGCCTTCATTCAAACAATTCTTGGGTTCCCCTCATGTAGGGAATCCAGCACCCTGGAGCGAAGACTGGGTGGAATGATGACACTGCTGCCCCACAGCACACATCCTTTGTGGGCCGACAGTTCATTTTTTTCATGAAGCGTAGTGCTGGAACTCAGGGTCTGGCTGGGTCTCTGGCCATTCCCTTAACACCCAGTTGAGAACGCAGCTGAGAGTTCTGACCCTGGTGGTTTCATTTGCAACATCCCCTGCATTTAAGGGTGTTTCAGGCAGGTCCTAGTTGCCAGAATACGACAAGCTAGGGCCAGATCCAGCTCAGTCTGTGGTAGAGGCAGTCGGCTGAGAGCGTCAGCATGGCCCATTTCCTTGCTCAGCTTGTGGACTAGCCGGTACGAGTATGCAGCCATGAAAATGGATCATCGTAGCATTTGCAGCGTCAGGATCTGCGGTGTCTATTTGTCGGCTGTGAAGAGACCAAGCAGAGGTTTGCGGTCTGTAAAGATGGTGAAGGTTTGTCCATATAAGCAGTCATGGAATTTCTTAATGCCAGCCACTATGGCGAGGGCTTCCTTGTCTATCTGGGCATATTTCCTTTCAGATGATGATAATGTTCTAGAATAGTATGCAATGGGGGCCTCTCTACCATCAGGCATCCTGTGGCTTAGTACTGCCCCAATGCCGTATGGTGAAGCGTCACAGGCTAGTGTTACTGGTAGGGTTTCGTTGAAATGAACTAGGACGGAGTCCGAGGATAGCAATGATTTTACCACCTTGAATGCTTTGTCTTGAGTGCTGGACCAGACCCAGGGTACTTGATTGTCCAGTAGGTGGTGTAGCGGTTCTGCCAGATCAGCCTTATGCAGTAAGGAGTGGTAAAAATTGAGCAGACCCAGGAATGCTTGAAGCTCCCCCTTGGATTTTGGTGTGGGGGCTTGCTGGATTGCCTTTAGCTTTGCTTCAGATGGGTGGATTCTAGCAGCGTTGATGCAGAACCGCAGGAATTTTGTGGATTCAACGCTGATCTGGCACTTTTCCTTCTTTAATTTTAGGCCTGCCTCACGGAAACATTGGAGTACTGTGCGGAGACATTCTGTCAAGACTGCCGCTGATTCCCCGCGATCAGGACGTCATCAAAGTATGGGCAGACACTGGGAATGTTCTTCAGTGTTTGTTCCATAATTCTTTGGAACAACCCTGGTGCTACGCTTACCCCAAATTGCAAGTGGCACACTCAGAATGCACCTCTGTGAGTGACTATTGTTTGTGCTTCTGCGGTAGCATTGTCTGGTGTGAGGGGGAGCGGGAGTATTACGGTCATAACAGGGAGAGGTAGGTATGGCGGGAGCAGAGGGGTAGGCCGCTCTCGGGGAACGAGAACTTGCTGTCTCCAAGCGATTCCTTGTTCTGGCCCCTCTGGTTTGGGTTCCATCTTGCTCAACCCGAGGTCCTGGTAACCAGGGATGTCAGGGCCCTGGGCTCAAGCTGCTGCTGTTGAATGCCAGGTCAATTACCAACAAGGCCCCCCTTGTACGGGATTTAATCCTGGAAGAGGGGGCGGACCTGGCATGTATCACTGAGACCTGGCTAGGCCAGGAGGGGGGGTCCCCCTCTCCGAGATGTGCCCGGACGGGTTCTTAGTGCAGCATCAGCCGCGACCCCAGGGAAGGGGTGGGGGAGTGGCGATTATAGCTCGCCAGAACCTTAATCCTCGAAGGAGCCCTGCCCCGGAGATTGTTGGGTGTGAGACGCTCCTTCTGAAGTTGGACTTAGGGGTCCAGGTGGGCCTTCTGCTAGTGTACCTGCCTCCTAGCTACGTTACAAAGGCCCTGCCTGTTCTGCTCGAGGCGGTAGCAGGGCTGGCGATTGAGTTCCCCAGGTTGATGGTGCTGGGGGACTTTAATTTGCCATCGCCCGGTGAAACCTCGGAGGCAGTCCAGGAGTTCATGGCTTCCATGACAACCATGAACCTGACCCAAGTAGTTCAGGGTCCGACTCATGAGGGAGGTCACACGCTTGACCTTGTGTTTCTCTCGGGGCAGTGGAGAGATGATCTGAGGCTGAGGGGTTTAGTCACAGCACCCTTGTCGTGGTCAGATCATTTCCTTCTGAGGTTGGATTTCATGGCTCCACTCCTCCACCGCAAGGAGGCGGGGCCGATTAAGTGGTTCCGCCCCAGGCGCCTAATGGAATCTGAAGGATTTCAGAGGGAAGTTGGGGAAATACCTGACTCCCTGGTACACGATTCATCTGAGGCTCTAGTGACTGCCTGGAATCAGGCGGCAACGGGAGCCTTAGATCGGATTGCGCCTTTGCGGCCTCTCCGTGGCAGCAGATCCCGGAGGGCTCCTTGGTTTACTGAGGAGCTCCGGGAGATGAAGCACCTAAAGAGACGCCTAGAGCGACGATGGAGAGCCAGTAAAGGAGGGATAGGAAATATAAGATTGATAATGTGGAGAAGGCACAAGAATTTTACGATCAATTAGTAGAAGGAGAAGATAGTCAAAGTAATTCAGAAATAAGAACAACTAGAAGCCTGGAGGAGTTAGGAGCTAGCAACCAACGAGAGGAACGAGAAAGAAGAGGTAGTAACGGGACAGTGAAACATGAAGGAGCAAGAGCAAGGACAAGAGCGCAAACAGAGATGCTTTCGAAGGGAATTACTAAGTAACAGGGAAAAGGAACAAGAACTTAACTTATTATCAGTAAATATCAATGGATTAAACTCACCTACAAAGAGGAAACGTGTATTGCTTGACCTTAAGAAACAAAACAAAGATATAATATGTATGCAAGAGGTCCACATAAAGAAAGAAGCTGAAAAATTATTAAACTATCCAAAACTAGGGAAATTATATTGTGCCCTACCGCAGACAAAAAAAAGAGGAATTGCAATATACATAAAAAGTCACGTAAACTCAAAATTAATATATGCGGACGAGGAAGGCAGGATCTTAATAGTGGAAATAGAAATAGGGAAAAAACGCATCCTGATTGTCGCGATATATGCACCAAATAAACAACAAAAAAAATTCTATTCAAAATTACACAAAATAATAGTGGATATAGAATGGGAAAACATTTGCATCATAGGAGACTTTAATGCGATTGTAGACAATAAAATGGACTACAATGGTATAAACAGAAAAAAAATTAGAAGACAACTACCAAACACCTTTTTCAATATGATTAGCGAACTAGACCTAAAAGACATATGGAGGAAATTGAATCCAACCAAAAAGCAATACACGTTTTACTCGAACCCCCATCAATCTTGGTCGCGCATAGATATGATCTGGACAAATTCTGAAATGATAATAGATGTTGATTATATTGATATTCTACCCAACAAATGGGCTGACCATCATCCAGTGGTATTAAGATTGAAAGGACGGAGGAAAAAAGCATGTCGTTGGTCTCTTAACACAAATATCTTACCCGAAAAAGAATATTGTCTAAAAATCGAAAAAGAATTAAAATTTTTCTTCAAAGAAAATATCAAAGAACAAACCTCAACCCAAAATACATGGGACACGATGAAAGCTTATTTTAGAGGCTTAACTATAGCACATACGATAAAGAAAAATAAGGAAAAAAAAGCTAAATTAGAGGATTTAAACTCTAAACTTAAAGTACAAGAAACTTTACTACAAAAAGACCCATCCAATCATAAGCACAAAGAAGCAAGAGACCTTATAAAACACAAAATCAATTTGGAAACCCAAGAGGAGATAAGCCAAAATATTAAAAGAATGAGGCAAAATTATTTCGAACATGCAAACAAACCTGGAAGATGGTTAGCCCATAAACTTAGGAAAGAAAGAGCAAAAAGAACAATCCAACAACTCAAGGACAAAGAGGGAAAGCTCTACAACGAAACCGAAGAAAAAAAGAAGATAATCCAAGACTTCTACGCAACTCTATACGGAAGGACAGAAATCCAACAAGAAAACATCCATGAATACCTGGACACAACAGACTTACCAGTCTTGCCGGAGGAAAAAAGGGTAGTATTAAATAAAGAAATCACACTTGAGGAATTAAGGACGGCCATTAAAAAACAAAAAAACAACAAAACACCTGGACCAGATGGGCTTCCAGCGGAGATATACAAAAAATTTCAAAGTACTCTAGAAAATGAAATGTTAGAACTATACAACGAAGCACTAAATCATGCCAAAATACCAAAATCATGGGAAGAAACATACATAACCCTTATCCCAAAAGAAGATACAGACAGGACAATGATAAAAAACTATAGACCAATCTCATTATTAAATTCGGATTACAAAATTTTTTCAACTATATTGGCAGAAAGATTAAAAATAATTCTAAATCAAATGATACATTCTGACCGGACACTTTTAAGAACTTACATTAAGTCTTACTTAGTGGCGATAAGGGCGGCAAAATGCGCGTATTTTTCCGCTCTTATTGCGTCCGCCGACTCCCGCCCAGCCGCCCTGTTTAGGGTGACTTGCTCCCTCCTAGCTAAGGAGGGAGCTGAAGATCCCTTGCAGGGCAGAGCTGAGGAATTTTCTCAGTTTCTGGCGGATAAAGTCGTTCAGATTCGGACAGAGCTGGACTCCATTTGGACAGGGCAAGCCGAGATGACAGGGGTGAGTCTTAGTCCTGTTATATGGGATGAGTTTGAACCCGTCACTCCTGAGGATGTGGACAAGGCCATAGGAGCGATGAGCGCCTCCACCTGTTTATTGGACCCGTGCCCCTCCTGGCTGGTTTCTGCCAGCAGGGAGGTGACACGCGGCTGGCTCCAGGCGGTTGTGATCGCTTCTTTGAGAGAGGGATCCATCCCACAGCCTTTAAAAGCTGCGGTGGTGAGGCCCCTCCTCAAGAAGCCTTCCCTGGACCCAGCGGATTTAAAGAACTTCCGTCCAGTCTCCAACTTACCCTTCTTGGGTAAAGTTGTTGAGAAGGTGGTGTCGCTCCAACTCCTGCGGCTTTTGGAGGATACTGATTATCTGGATCCCTTTCAATCGGGTTTCAGGCGCGGCTACAGTACGGAGACTGCTTTGGTCGTGCTGATGGATGATCTCTGGCGAGCCCGGGATGGGGGTTATTCCTCCATCCTGGTGCTACTTGACCTCTCAGCGGCTTTCAATACCATTGACCATGGTATCCTTCTGCGTCGTCTTGGGGAGATGGGAGTGGGAGGCACTGTCTTACGGTGGTTCTCCTCCTACCTCTCTGACAGGATGCAGTCGGTGTTGACAGGAGGACAGAGGTCGACCCCTAGGCCCCTGGTTTGCGGGGTGCCACAGGGCTCGGTCCTCTCGCCCATCCTGTTTAACATTTACTTTTTTTTTTTTTTTAATTTTTTTTTAATTATTTTTCTTCATTAAACATCTGAATATTTTGATACAGATCTACACCCGTTTTTACAACATTTGTTATATCTCAATTATGCACATTAAATCATAAATTTACAATCTTTTCTGTCTTTGTTTTCTTCTCACGTTGTCACACAGTCTTTTTCCTCTTTTTTTTAGTCCAGTTGTACCATCTAGTCCATGTTTTGTAGTATTCTGAGTCGCATTGTCCTTTGAGTTGAATAGTCAGCATGTCCATTTCGGCACATCTATATATTTTGTCCATTAGTATATTTTCTGGTGGGATTTGATTGTCTTTCCAATATTGTGCATATGTTATTCTTGCCGCAGTTGTAATATGTAGTATTAAATATTGTATATTTTTTGGATGTTGTTTTTCCATTATCCCCAGAAGGAAAAATTCTGGGGTAAATTCCATTGTTCTCTCAGTAATTTCTTGTAACCAGGCATGCACTTTTTTCCAGTAGCCCTTTGCTTCGGGACACAACCACCACGCATGAAAGAAGGTACCTACGTCTTTTTTACATTTCCAGCAAGCCGAATTCATTTTTGGGTATATTTTGGCCAATCTTGATGGAGCTAAATGCCATCTATAAAACATTTTATAATAATTCTCTTTATATGCTGTTGACTTAGTTATTTTGCAGTTTATATTCCATGTTTTCTCCCAGTCAGCTAAGTGTATGTTGTGGCCTACGTTTTTTGCCCATGCTATCATGGGTTCCTTGACAATTTCCTCCATTTTATCGAATTCCAGCAGATATTTATATAGTTTTGATATTATTTTTTCGTCCGGGCCAATCAAAATTTTATCAAGTTTTTGCATTTCCATTTCTATACCCATACCCTCAGTATCTTTTTTGTGTCGAGTTTTTAATTGTAAGTAAGTCAACCAATCAATATTTATATTTTGTTCCGCCAATTGTTCTCTACTTTTTAATTTCCCTGTCAGATCTAATATATCGCTATATTTTGCTGCTTTGGTTATATCAATTAGGTTGGGGTAGGTCATGGCTTCTATAATTGAAAGCCATTTGGGGATTTTCATGTAGTTCTTCTTTTTGATTTCATACCATGTTTTTAACAAAGATTTTCTAATTAGGTGTTGGTTGAAGCTAAGTTGTGGCTTAGTTCCATCTCTCCATATGTAAGCATGCCATCCCATTTGTAGGTCGTGGCCCTCTAGTGTTAGTATTCTTTTGTTAGTTAAGTTTATCCATTCTTTTATCCACGCCAAGGATGCTGCTTTGTAGTAAAGTTTCCAGTCAGGGAGCCCTAGACCACCTCTGCTCTTATCATCCTGTAAATTCGCTAATTTGATTCTTGGCTTTTTGTTTTGCCATATAAATTTAGATATAATTTTATTCAAATTAGTAAAAAATTTAGTCTCTAATTTGATCGGAACTGTTTGGAATAGGTATAAAAATTTTGGCAGTATACTCATTTTAATTGCAGCTATACGCCCTAATAATGATAACTGTAATTTTTTCCATTTTTCTAATTCTAATCTTGTTTGGTTTACTAATTTGTCATAATTGTCTTTTTTAATAGATGAACATCTATTTGTTAGTATTATCCCTAGATGTTTAATTGTTTTGGTTGTTTGTAAGCCTAATTTCTCTTCTAATTCATCTTTTTGTTTTATTGTCATATTTTTTGTTAATAGTTTAGTTTTTTGTTTATTGATTTTCAATCCTGCCAATTCTCCGTATTCCTCTATCTCTTTAATCAGTTTTTGCCCTGTTTCAATTGGTTCTTCTATAAAAAATACGAGATCATCGGCAAATGCCTGTAATTTATACTCCTGGTTTCTAATCTTTGTTCCCTTAATATCCTTATTATTTCGAATTTTGTTTAGTAATGTTTCCAATGTTAAGATAAAGAGCAGAGGTGACATCGGACATCCCTGACGTACTCCTTTAAAGATCCGGAATGATTGTGTCATATCCCCATTTATCATAATCTTGGCTGACTGGGAGGTGTAGATTGTTTCTATAATTTTTTCAAATTTGTCGCCAAATTTCATCTCTTTGATCAAACCTATCATATACTGCCAATTTACGTTGTCGAACGCTTTTTGCGCATCCAGGAAAGCTAGGGCGACCTGCTTTTCTGGATGCGCTTCGTAATATTCCAATATATTTAAGACGATTCTTGTATTGTTTTTTATCTGCCGCATTGGTAAAAATCCATTTTGATCCGAATAGATAATTTTATTTAGTATTTTTTTGGTTCTTTCTGCCATAATTGTCATAAAAATTTTATAATCTGTGTTCAACAGCGAAATTGGTCTGTAGTTTTGTATATGATTTTTCTCGGTACCTTCTTTCATGATCGTGGTGATATATGTTTCCCTCCACGTATTTGGTATCCTAGCTCCTGTTAATGCTTCATTATATAGCTCTAATAGAATATCCTCTAGTATTGTACTCATTTTTTTGTAATATTCCCCTGGAAATCCATCCGGTCCTGGTGTTTTATTGTTGTTTTGTTTTTGAATTGCATTTTGAATTTCTTGTATTGTAATATCCCTGTTTAACATTTCCTTATCAATTTCCTCTATTTGCGGCATACTAATTTCCTTTAAATATTCTTTTATTTTATTTAGTTCCACTGGGTCCTGTCTGTATAAGTCTCTATAGTATTCTGTTGCAATTTCTTTTATTTTTTCGTCTGAGTGTTGTATTTCCCCATTTGTGTCTATCAGTTGATTTATAATTCTATTGCTTTTTTCCTTTTTAATTTTATAAGCTAGCCATCTACCGGGTTTATTTGCTGTTTCAAAGAATGTTTGTTTTGTAAGCCTAATATCCTTCAAATATTCCTGTTGTTCAATTAAATTCAATTTATGTCTCGTTTCCATTAATAATTTATGTGTATTCTCTTCCTTTGGTTCTTTTTGCAGTCTTTTTTCTAACTGCTGAATATCCTTTATTTTTTCATTGTATTCCTGCCATTTTTCTCTATTTTTCTTTGCCATATAGGCAATTGTAATTCCCCTTATATATGCTTTTAATGTATCCCATAAGTTTTGTATGGTTGTAGGCTGTTTCTTATTCTCTTTCATAAATAATTTTATTTCTTTGGTAATTGTTTGTATGTATTCATCTTCTTGGAGTATTTTTGTGTTCAAAGTCCATCTCCTTATTCCTTTCTTTTTCCCTTTCCATATTACTATTAAGGGGCTATGGTCTGCCCATATGTTTGGGGCTATCTCCACCGACGCTATGTTCTTGCATATTTCTTTATTTGTCCAGACCATGTCTATTCTTGAAAAGGATTGGTGTGGTATTGAATGAAATGTATATTGTTTGTCTTTAGGGTGCAATAATCGCCATGTATCTGTTTAACATTTACATGAAACCGCTGGGCGAGATCATCCGACGACATGGGGTGAGGTATCAGCAGTATGCTGATGATACCCAGTTGTACATCTCCACCCCGTGTCAGTTCAGTGAAGCAGTTGATGTAATGTGCCGCTGCCTGGACGATGTGAGGGTCTGGATGGGAGTGAACAGACTCAGGCTCAACCCAGACAAGACTGAGTGGCTCTGGATATTGCCTCCCAAGGACTATGTCGACTGTCCCTCCTTGGTTCTCGGGGGAGAGAAATTGACTCCCTCAGAACAGGTTCGCAATTTGGGTGTCCTCCTAGACCCACAGCTAAAATTGGAGCAACATCTTTCAGCTGTGGCTAGGGGGACCTTTGCACAAATCCGTCTTGTGCACCAATTGCGACCTTACTTGGAGAGGGAGGCCTTGCTCACAGTCACTCATGCCCTTGTCACCTCACGGCTAGACTACTGTAACGCGCTCTACATGGGGCTACCCTCAAAGAGCATCCGGAGACTCCAGCTGGTACAGAATGCAGCTGCGCGAGCTGTAGTGGGTGTACCAAGATACACCCACGTAACACCTCTCCTTCGCCAGCTGCATTGGCTACCAATTAGTCTCCGGTTGCAATTTAAGGTGTTGGTCGTTACCTTTAAAGCCCTACATGGCTCAGGGCCAGGTTACCTGCGGGACCGCATCCTACCACATACCTCCCTAAGACCGGTTAGGTCCCACAGAGAGGGCCTCCTCCGGGTCCCGTCGGCCAAACAATGCCGACTGGTGGGGCCACGGGGGAGGGCCTTCTCTGTTGGAGCCCCGTCCCTCTGGAACCAACTTCCACCAGAGATCCGGACTATCCCCACCCTGCTGGCCTTCCGTAAAGCCTTAAAAACATGGCTCTTCCGGCAGATGGGGTGAATAGGACAATCAGATTCCCCCTGAATGTTGTGTTTATAATGTTCTTTTTTATTATATTTTAATTTAAATTATGATTGTTTTTAAATGTACGTTCTTATTCATGCTGTACGCCGCCCTGAGTCCCACGGGATTGGGCGGCCTATAAGAGCATCTAAATTAAATAAATAAATAATAAAAATAAATACCGGTAGCTGCTGGTAGGCCTGGGCGAGGTCCAGCTTAGCGAAGATTCAGCCTCCCTGGAGCAAGGCGAGGATGTCCCTTACCACTGGTACAGGGTAAGCATGCTGCTATTGTGCCTTGCTTATGGTGCACTTGTAGTCTGTGCAGATGTGAATGTCCCTGTTAGGCTTAACTGGGGTCACTATGGGAGTCTCCCAATGGCTACAGTTGACAGGTTGGAGCACTCCCTGCTGTACCAGTTTGTCTAGTTCTGCATCAATTTTTGGCTTCAATGCAAAGAGAACCCTGCATGGTTTTAATCGGATTGGAGTTACTGCTGGATCAAGGTTGAGTGAAATGGGTGCCTCTTTGTATTTTTCCAGCTCAGTGCTGAATACGTCAGCACTGGCATTCAGCGTTGGCATACTGCTTCCAGATCGAGTATTTGGGTTTGATGGATGCCCATTACCCTGATGCCCAGGGCCTCGAACCAGTCCAGTCCTATGAGACTGGTGCGTGGCCCTTCTATGACCACTACGCTGAGGGGACCCTCGAAATCTCTAAATTGTACCCTAATGGTATCTTCATCCTTTATGGGAACACGGAAACTCTGGAAGTCCATTAGCACTAAACTCGATGATTTGAATGGGACCCGCCGTCAGGTACGTTTGCAAATGTGGTTGAAAGTCGTGGACGATATAATGGACAGGGCCGATACAGTATCAAGCTCCATGGAACATGGGACCCCTTGAAGTTTTAGTTGGAGTCTTATCTTTTCTTTGATGGGGTGTTTGGCCCCTGTGCATTGGATGCTACACCTTTCCAAGCAGTATTCAACTCTGTTCTGTCCTGGGGGCCTTTTCCCCTCGTGCTGCTGTGTTGCAGGTTTCATTTTCCACTGACGACCTCTGCAAACTCTGGCAATGTGCCCTTGCTTTCCAAAGGCACAGCATACAGCTGTGCGGAATCTGCACTCTGCTCTTTCATGTTGTCCCCCGCAGCTTGCGCAGCTCTGTGGGGGAGTTGCTTGTTCTGTGGAGCATGGCCATCTGGGTGGCTCTCTCCACAAGTGATCAATTTTG
Organism: Diadophis punctatus similis; assembly: GCA_023053685.1. Taxonomy (NCBI): domain Eukaryota; kingdom Metazoa; phylum Chordata; class Lepidosauria; order Squamata; family Dipsadidae; genus Diadophis; species Diadophis punctatus. The sequence continues at coordinate 12,166,077 of JALIGW010000008.1, forward strand.
TCGTTCTCCATAGTGGGTGGAGCTAGCATCCAGGAATGGGTTGACCTCGTCCATTCAGTCTATAGGACCGAGTCTGTTAAAGTTGATAAGCTCTGCCTCTAGCCGGTACTCCCAGCTACGATTCAGTCCTCAGACTGGACGGACGTGGTTCCTTTATTCCCATTCCTGCTGCTACTATTGCATTGGTATATCTCCTTCACATCGAGATCAATGGCAGCTGACTCAATTTCCATCTAAGTCGCTGGCTGGATCGTTTCTTTGTGGAGCACAATCAAATCTAATGCTGTGAGTTGTCCCCAGCTGACTCGTTCCATCTGAGTTGCTGGGTGGGGCGTGGCACGGAGCTTTGGCTCAAACTGCTGCTGCCATAGCCTCCATTTGAAATCTGTGGCATTTTGACTGTGACGGGGCCTTGCCTCTAGGTCTGCCACTGGAGCTTCACGCTCCGCCGCCATTTTGAGGCATTGAACTGCCCGAAGGGGTTTCGCCCCTAACACCCAAGGCAATGCGGTAGTGGCCCATGGAGCTTCGCACTCCAATCTTCCCCTATTCCCTCCATCTGGACAGCATTGGGGTGAGATCTGGAAAGCGGCAAGTCAAACAGACTAGCAGGAACTTCCTCAGAGGGTGTGCCTCGCCAACCATCTGCAGCCCAGCCACACATCACAGGAGCCTAGCGCTCAAGCAATCTTGGCCATAGGAGCATCGGCTCCATTTTTACCTACTGCTTGTCAGAGGCTGCTTTTTGTGAAGCAGAAATTGTCGCAGGAGCTTTGCGCTCGAGTGACGGGGGGGACGAAGTATCAATTTCCGCCTGAGGACTCGGAGCTTCAGCTTCGGCCCACGCCACTCCGGGTGCCATTTTGACTGCCTATTAGCCGCTCTACAGCTGTCTCGCGCATTTGCACCCACCGCCTCACAGCTGATCAACATTGACCACACCGTCATCCGACCCATAGCGGATTCTCCCCATTAAGCTGCTAAAGTGCACTGAGTTCCACCTGGGGAATTTCCAGGCGAAGGGGTGAAGGGGCAGATCCATAGCAGCAGCTGTTTAACTGCCATTTTCTAAGCAGCTGGCAGCATAGGCAAGATGGTGGACAAGGCCTCTGGGGCTCAAGCCAGCTCTAAAAAGTCGGGCAAGAGGCACAGAAAGTCTACTCCTCCCCCCACTGAAGAGCATCCTAGATCTTCAGGAAGGTGCCTTCTAAGGATAAGGGGCACCGTGATAAAGCATTGAAAGCCACAGAATGCGATGAATGAAGGAGGGACAGGGCACTTCAAAAAATCTGCTCGCAATCCACTATCTCTCTCTCTGCCGCGACCTCCCTCAAGAGAGTGGCTGTCCCTTCTATCAGTGGGCCTCCCTTAGCCCCTTCTCCGGGTCCATCAGGAGAACAGATGTCCCTGGATAACCCAGATCTGGCCCTGGATAACCCATACATCTGGGGTGCTACGGGCCCAAATCCCCTTCCAGCAGCTCCAGCAGCTGAAAGTCCCAGTGAAACAGCAGACACAAACTTGCCATCTGGAGCTGGAGTTCCCATTAACTGGGATGCTGCTTCCATGGGCCCTGCTAACATACAATAGATGATTGCTGAGGCCATAAGGCAAGGCATTGCAGCGGGCCTACGCCAATTTAGCCGACCACCTTCAGTGGTGTCTCATGCTTTACACCCGTCTTAAATAGTTCCAGAACAAGCTGGTTCCAGTTCCAGATTCCAGATTCCGGAACATGGCTCATCGGCCTCTTCAATTGACAGCCATTCACATCTGTCAGATGAGGAGGACCGCAGAGACCTTGATCTCTCTGATGACGAGGGTCTCTCACCAGATCAGCCTGTGGCCACAGGTCTTTTTCAACCGGGCCTGTTCAAATCATTATTATTTAAAGCAAAGAATTCCGCCGGCCTTGCTCTGCCCCTAACACCTTCATCTTCTGATCCTTCATTCAGCCACACAGACCCCATTTGCAGAACACACTCCTGAGGCGGAGGTCATTCCGTCTCCTCAAATTTTTGTGGACACAGTCCAGTGCCAGTGGCACTCTCCTGCAGATACACGCCATAACTGAGTACTATCGAACTTGTAGAGTCTTCCCAGTTTAGCCATTTGAGAAGGCCCTTGTGGTGCTTGTTAATGCCTGTACTGATGCAGTTGGAGCTGAGCTGCATTTAGGAGTCCTGGGGACAGATCACTCAGGTATGTTTGTGTTTCCAGTGTGTCTTACTGGCAGGCAGGGTGGGGAGCGTGGTCCCACCAGGGCTCTTTACCCGGTCTGAACACCCAGTGATTTCAGTGTGCCTCCAGTGTGGCTTACTGGCAAGCGGGAGTATGGATTAGTCCTGCCGGGACTCTTTACCCAGCCTATCACCCCATGACTTCAGTCTCTTGATTAGCAGCAGCTCTCTCCTCTGCAGCATCCCACCTTCGTTGCTACTATTATGTAGTGGGCTTCAGTAGGCAAGAAGCAGACCAGCATAGATGCAACAGCATTTATTGACTAAAACTGTAACTGAGGAACAGCAGGCAATGCCTATAATTTATACTCTGGGCCCACAGGATCTTAACCAATCATAATACTTGAAAAACCCACCCAAATATGAATGTTCAAAGTTTCCGTCCAAAACAGTTGGAGTTAACAATTAGAATCATCTAAAGGTTAGTTTCAGTTTTGCACAAAACAGTTGGAGTTAACACTTAGGGTCATCTAAAGGTTAGTTTCACTTTAGCAGGGCTTTACACAACTATATATATTCAATACATAATAGATCCTACAAAAGTTGTGTGCGAAATGTCGCAATGCGAACAGGTGGCGAAGGTAAGTGGAACCCACCCCTGGTGCAGTGGTTGTAATATAGTATCACTGGCTAACTCACTGCTTACTCCAGGAGTTCGATGCTCAAGGTTGACTCAGCCTTCCATCGTTCTGCGGTCAGTAAAATGAGGACCCAGACTGTTGAAGGCAATATGCTGACTCTGTAAACTGCTTAGAGCGAGATGTAAAGCAATGTGAAACAGTATATAAGTCTAAGTGCTATTGCTATTACTATTTTACTGTGTAGGAAAAGAAGCAAAAGGCAACATTTAAATAATGATGACTTTTTGTGTGGGTGTATAAACAATAGATCAAGCAGACATGAAGAAGCAAATTAGAAAAGTTTCCAGAGTGGAGTTTGCCTATTTACTAGCATATCAGGTGAACAGTTTGCCTCTGGGTCGGATATATATGAAGCAGTTCATTCTTAACTTAATGTTTTAAAGATGTTCAATACTGCCCAGATGTCCCAGGTGTAAAAGTTTTCTTCTGCCTTATTTATATTTATTATGAATAAAAAATGTCAATGAGAAATGCTAAATTTTCCCCTTGAACTTAATTTTTACTCATGAATGAAGGCAAATATACATGTCCCAGAAAATGTTGCAAGTTCCAATCTGGTTTGATCACCTGGACCAGAAGTTTAGTGTTCCGACCTTTTCGACTCTTGCTGGAGCCCATCTTCTGGGAACTTCTCTCTACTGGAATGTGGGCTGTGGGCTATTCTAGTCATCATATTTATGTAGTGCCTTCCATTTGGTTAATTGCAGATTCCAATTGGTGTGTTGATGGCCGGCGATTAGCTGTTGTTTCCTTGTCCTGCCAACTCAGCTCTTAAGTATGTTATAAGCTGTCATAAGTAAATCAGCACTACTGTTGACTGATTTCCCAGGATTCCATCATGTCCCTAGCTATCTTTGTATCTGCATGATCAACAATCTTAGTAGCTATGAAATTGAATGTATGTCCTTGTTCCTTGCAGTGTGAAGCTACCAATCAGTTTGGGTCTTCTCTTCTGATCGCTTGCTGACCACTCGCTTTGTGTTTTTGCAATCTAGTGGTTCCTCTCCATCTGTCCTACATGGTCATAATGTCAATCCATGCAGGGGATCCAGTAGATTTTATTAGAAGTGTCTCCCACCTCCAAGCAATCTTTGCAGTGCATGATTTGTCCTCATATGGTAGCCTCTGGGTGGTGCACGATGCCCCCTTGCAGATCTCATCACCTGCATTCTATGCTTCCGAAATGTTTTTGATGTATGGCTGGATGTGCCATACAGGTGGTCTTGTACCTTTTTTCTTCCTTTCTCTCCCTTGTGTGTTGTGCAGGCATTTTGTAATAAATGCACGTGAGTACCCATTCTGCCTGAATTGTTCATGTAGGTATCTTCTATTTAGTTGTTTAGCTTGCTGGTATTACAGTGGGTTATCAACCTCCCATATAATGTTCTGATATAATTCTTTATTTTTATAGGCACCTGGTTTAATGATCACAACGAAATATCATTCAATTCAGGTCCTTGACAGGGACATGAAAGGAGCTCCCACTGGCATCCCCTGACAAAGGCGATGTTACTGGCTAATCCTTTCAACCCTTAACCTGTGCTTCCAACATGAATGGAATGGAAACAACAACTTCATAAGAAAAAGAACAACTTGACAGTAGAACCCTTACCCATAGTAGTGGTGGACTCCCCTTCAATAGATGTGTTCACATGGTGACCAGATTGCAATCTGTTTGGAATACTTAAACCTGGATTCCCCTCTGAAGAGGTTAATGGTTTCTTCCAAATTTTGTGATTCTGGCTGTGGTTCTTAGCAGGGCTGTACCAGAATAACATTCTTTCCATTCTCTGATTGATCAACTGGAAGAAGCATTAACTGACTCATAGTGTTTTCAGCATGTTTTCAATAGAATAAAGTCAATAGAAGTGAGAAGTGATTCAGGGCTTTTTTCAGACTGGTTGCTGAGAAATTGGGAATTAAAAACAGTATTGTACAGAAATACTTTTGGTGTTCTGAAGTACTGGGCACTTCATTGTCCCATCATCACACTGAAGTAAAAGTTAAGATATTCTGTCTATTCACTTGTGATTTTTGAATTGTCTAGAAGACATTAGACAGCTTTTCCTCATTGTCTTAAGTTAACTCAGAGATATAATATTGCTCTGAATATCAAAGAGAACACTGAGTTAATTAAAAATCTACAAATGACACGTCCTTCACAGAGTTTCTGGAAGTCAATAACAGCCACATGAAGTCATTTAATTTTTGAATAGACTATTTCTAAATAATCAAAATGTTCAGACTGAGTCTGAAGTGCAGAATGAAATCAGAGAGGCATTTCCAAAAGAATGTCTTTTTAAATGAGTTTAATTTTTCTAACATATGCTTTGCAGAAATTCATTATAACCAGCTTTGATCGCAGATCATTATTTGGGGAATGAAACAGGGAAGGCAGGAGGGAGGGAGAGTGGGAAAGACAAACAGAGAAAGATATAGAGCGAGAAAGGTGTTGTGACTGTTATTATCCTCAGGTGTCATTACACGTGCTGTATATAGTTACCGCTTCCATTATGTGTTAGGTTTTTTTTTTTAAAGTTTTAACTTAGCCACTCAGAATCAGTAAAATTATTAGACGTGCAGTCATATAAATGAATCAAAATAAATCAAAATAAATAGCCATAAATGTATTAATCCAAAGCCCTCATTTTGGTATTAATTCACACTGAAAACCAGGCCATGGTATAAAAATTGTTACTGGGCCAATGAAAAATTACTATTGTTCTGTGAAATTAACACATTCATAATTGAAGTGTTTCTAAGAAAGTCCATTATAATTGAAAATATGAATTAAAAATGGTTTAAGAATTTCTCCTTAAAGAAATTCTCTAATATATGGTTATCAAGTATCATATGGTTCTTACAAATAAAGTTTGAGATTTCAGTCCCAAAGCACTGTTTCTATGAATGCTAGGTTTTTTTTTTAATCTTAGGCTTATTTTTTCTTTAACAGATCTATGGTCCTCATACTCCATTCAACTCCTAAGCACATGTACTGTCTGCTAGACAAAGGAATTTGCTGAACAAAACCTTGTAATTTGAAATGAGACTACCACTGACAATTTTGAAAAGACTTAAGCAGAAGCATCTGTTGTAAGTTCTAGTTAAATGTGGTTGACATTCCAGAACTTCAGAGACTCCTGTTATGAAATTCTGGGCTGCCTTTTGGCTGGTACAGTATCCTGAAACAGGAATTAATGTCATGCCAAATAACCTATACTGTTTGAAACAAAAACCACATTAGTCACAGCTCAGTAATTAACAGAAGAGAATTTAATAAATATTGGTCACAGCTATAGAGTTCTTGGTGCTCTTTGAGTTTGTTTGTCTCCTTGAAGACATTTCGTTATTCGAATAGGTAACATCACCAGAACTAAGAAATGTGGGGTTTACTTCGTGTTTATATACAATAGCTTGTCCTGCCAATGCTGGGTGTATGTGTGCAGTGTGGTTTTCTCTTTAGAAGTTCCTTGATTAGGGCATTGTTTTCTATGTTTCCATTGTATGGTATTAATCCCTGCTTATATGGCTGCGTGCTGCTGTAGAGTAAGTATTTTGGGTTTCTTTGGCCCATGGAGAATTGCCATATTTGGTCTTGGATGGGGTGGCACTGCCCCAAATAGACCATGTGTGTAATCTGGGGGATCTCCTTGACTCATGATTCCTGCTCAAAGTTTAAGTTTAAGTTTATTTGTTCTTATAAGCTGCCCAATCCCGTAGGACTCAGGGCGGCGTACAACAGAAAAAAGAACAATAAAAAGATACAATAAAAACAATTTAAAAAGTTACTAAAATTAAAAACCAGACGTCCATGGGGGAATTAAGATCTTGTTCACCCCGCCTGCAGGAAGAGCAATGTCTGCACGGCTTTGCGGAAGCCAGCAGGGTGGGGATAATCCGGATCTCTGGTGGGAGTTGGTTCCAGAGAGATGAAGCTCCCACAGAGAAGGCTCTCCCCCGTGGACCCGCCAACCGGCATTGCTTGATTGATGGGACCTGGAGGAGACCAACTCTGTGGGACCTAACTGGTCATAGGTAGGTATGCGGTAGGATGCGGTCCCAGAGGTAACCTGGCCCTGAGCCATGTAGGGCTTCAAAGGTCAAAACCAACACCTTAAATTGTGTCCGGAGACTAATGGGCAGCCAATGCAACTGGCGGAGAATGGGTGTTACACCCACTATGGCTCGTGCAGCTGCATTTTGCACCAATTGCAGTCTCCGGATACTCTTTGAGGGTAGCCCCATGTAGAGCGTATTACAGTAGTCCAGCCGTGAGGTGATCAGGGCGTGAGTGACTGTGAGTAAGGCCTCCCTCTCCAAGTAGGGTCGCAATTGGTGCACCGGGCGAACATGTGCAAAGGTCCCCCTAGCCACAGCTGACAGATGTTGCTCCAATTTTAGCTGTGGATCTAGGAGAACACCCAAATTGCGAACCCGTTCCGAGGGAGTTAATTTCTCTCCCCCAAGAACCAAGGAGGGGCAGTCGACATAATCCCTGGGGGGCAATATCCACAGCCACTCGGTCTTGTCAGGATTGAGCTTGAGCCTATTCATTCCCATCCAGACTGTAACATCATCCAGGCAATGGCACATCACTTCAACTGCTTCCCTGAACTGAGATGGGGTGGAGATGTACAATTGGGTATCGTCAGCATATTACTGATACCTCACCCCATGTCGTCGGATGATTTCACCTAGTTGTTTCATGTAGATGTTAAACAGGATGGGTGAGAGGACCGATCCCTGAGGCACCCCACAAATCAGGGGCCTAGGGGCCGACCTCTGACCCCCTGTCAACACTGACTGCGTCCTATCGGAGAGGTAGGAGGAGAACCACCATAAAACAGTGCCTCCCACTCCCAACTCGCCGAGTCGGCTCAGAAGGATACCATGGTCAATGGCATTGAAAGCCGCGGAGAGGTCAAGTAGCACCAGGATGGAGGAATGACCTCCATCCTGGGCTCTCCAGAGATCATCCATCAGGGTGACCAAAGCAGTTTTTGTGCTGTAGCCGCGCCTGAAACCCAATTGAAAGGGATCTAGATAATCAGTGTCCTCCAATAACCGTAGGAGATGGAGCGCCACCACTTTTTCCACAACCTTACCCACAAAGGGTAGGTTGGAGACTGGACGGAAGTTCTTTAAATCTGCCAGGTCCAGGGAAGGCTTCTTGAGGAGGGGCCTCACCGCCGCAGCTTTTCAGGGCTGTCGGATGGATCCCTCTCTCTGAGAAGTGATCACAACCGCCTGGAGCCAGCCACGTGACACCTCCCTGCTGGTCGAAACCAGCCAGGAGGGGCACAGGTCCAACAAACAAGTGGAGGAACTCATTGCTCTTATGGCCTTGTCAATATCATCAGGAGTGATAGGCTCCATATAACAGGACTCAGACCAGACCCTGTCATCTCGGCTTGCCCTGTCCAATCGGAGTCCAGGTCTGTCCGAATCTGAGTGACTTTATCCGCCAGAAACTAAGCAAATTCCTCAGTTCTGCCCTGTAACGGTTCCTCAACTCCCCCCTTAGCAAGGAGGGAGCGAATCACCCTAAACAGGGTGGCTGGGTGTGAATCGGCAGATGCAATAAGAGTGGAAAAATGCAAGCATTTTGCCGCCCGTATCGCCACTAAATAAGACTTAATAAAAGTTCTTAGTAGTGTTCGGTCAGATTCAGATTTACTGGCTCTCCACCATCGCTCTAGACATCTCTTGTGGCATTTCATCTCCCGGAGCTCCTCAGTAAACCAAGGGGCCCTCCTGGATCCACTACCATGGAGAGGTCGCAAAGGCGCAATCCAATCTAACGCCCCTGATGCCGCCCTGTTCCAGGCAGCTACCAGAGACTCAGACAAATTGTGTACCAAGGATTCAGGTATCTCCCCAAGTTCCCTCTGGAATCCTTCTGGTTCCATTATGCGCCTGGGGCGAAACCACCTAATCAGTCCCGCCTCCTTGTGATGGAGATTCTCATCCAGCTGCCTTGTTTAGGGTGACTCGCGCCCTCCTTGCAAAAGGGGGGAGCAAGGAACACTTGCAAGGCAGAGCTGAGGAATACTCGCAGTTTCTGACGGATAAAGTCGCTCGGATTCAGTCGAACCTGGACTCTAGCTGGGCAGAGTCCACTGAGTTGTCAGGGGCAAGTCTTGGCCCAGCACTGTGGGAGGAGTTTGAGCCTGTTTCTCCTGATGACGTGGACAAGGCTGTAGGGGCGATGAGTTCTGCCACCTGTTTATTGGACCCGTGCCCCTCCTGGTTGGTCTCAGCCAGCAGAGAGGTGGCACGTGGCTGGATCCAGGTGGTTGTCAACGCTTCTTTGAGAGAGGGGTCCGTACTGCAACCGTTAAAAGTTGCGGTGGTGAGACCCCTCCTCAAGAAGCCTTCCCTGGATCCAGCAGATTTGAAGAACTTTCGTCCAGTCTCCAACTTGCCTTTTATAGGCAAAGTTGTGGAGAAGGTGGTAGCTTTTCAGCTCCTTCGGTTATTGGAGGAAACCAATCATCTGGATTCCTATCAGTCGGGTTTCAGGTGTGGGTACAGTACAGAAACTGCCTTGGTTGCCCTGATGGATGATCTCTGGCGAGCCCTGGATGGGGGCAATTCCTCCATCCTGGTGCTACTTGACCTCTCAGCGGCTTTCGATACTATCGACCATGGTATCCTTCTGCATCGTCTCGGCGAGTTGGGAGTGGAAGACACTGTTTTATGGTGGTTCTCCTCTTATCTCGCCGACAGGATGCAGTTGGTGTTGGCAGGTAGGCAGAGGTCGTCTCCTAGGCCTCTGACTTGTGGGGTGCCTCAGGGTTCGGTCCTCTCACCCATCCTGTTTAACATTTACATGAAACCACTGGGGGAGATCATCTGTAGACACGGGGTGAGTTTTCAACAGTACGCTGACGACACCCAGCTGTACATCACCACCCCATCTCAATTCAAGGAGGCGGCTGATGTGATGTGCCAGTGCCTGGACGACGTTAGGATCTGGATGGTGAGGAACAGACTCAGACTCAACCCCAACAAGACTGAGTGGCTCTGGATATTGCCCCGAAGGACTATATCGACTGTCCCTCCTTGGTTCTTGAGGGAGGAAAATTAACTCCTTCAGAACGGGTTCGCAATTTGGGAGTCCTCCTAGATCCACAGCTAAAATTAGACCAACACCTTGCAGCTGTGGCTAAGGGGGCTTTTGCACAGGTCCGCCTGGTGCACCAATTGCGACCATACTTGGAGAAGGAGGCCCTACTCATGGTCACTCATGCCCTTGTCACCTCTCGATTGGACTACTGCAATGCGCTCTACATGGGGCTGCCCTTGAAGAGTATTCGGAGACTTCAACTGGTGCAAAATGCAGCTGCGCGTGCTGTGGTGGGTGTGTCAAGGTACACCCACGTGACACCTATACTCCGCCAGCTGCATTGGCTGCCCATTGGTCTCCGGGTACAATTCAAGGTGGTGATCATAATCTTTAAAGCCCTACATGGCTTAGGACCAGGTTATCTCCGGGACCGCATTCTACCTCATACTTCCCTTCGAACGGAGATAAGGAATTACAGCTGGAAGCAACTGAAAAGTCCACTGCAGAAAGTTTTTTTCTGCATGAAGAAGCCTCACCAACTCTCTTTGGAACGCAAACGGAAGATATTGCCGGGGCATCTTCACAAGCGGAACAAGATTTATCTACAGAGGTTAGTAAAAGTTACCCAACCACATCGTTTGCCCCTGGGGGAGATTCAACACGTTTAGGAGCTATTCCAAAAATCTCTCAAGCCCCACAAGATGAGGAGGCATCCTTTTATAGGCAGCAAATTGCCAGCCCACAAACGTCTTCCATAGGGTAGACAAGTGCTGAAAGAGAAATAAATTTAACTTATGGCAGAGGCAGCAGGAGCAGATAGATCTTTTGCAAAGAGAATTACACGAGACTAGATTGCATGCATTCTTTCGTACTGAAAAGCAAGATGTCCGCCCGCCTTCAGGCATTCCAGGGAGGGGCCATGATCCCCCTGCCTTTCCTTCTTTAAACAACTTAGAACAACGCCCTTGGATGGGCACGTCACAATTACGTGGGCAGAAATTTTTTGATGAAAGAGACTATGAATATGCTTATGCTGCACTGCCATCTAGTGGCAGGGATTCTTTTCTCCATGTACTTCAGGAACAAAATGAAACTTTGCATAAACAAAACGAATCCTTGTATAAACAGAATGAAAGTTTGAATGAACAATTAAAAATATTGCAGGCTCAGAACAGAATGACTCAATTGAGCTTGATACATTAATGCAGCGTCCTTCATTAGCTGCACAACCTTTACAGGCACAAATTGTCCCGCCTGCCCAACCTATGCAAGCACAAATTGTGCATCCACCACAAGCTGGACAACCTCCTACTCCAGCACCAGGGGCCCAACCTGTGCCTTCTCCAGGGCCACCACCAGCTGTGGCAGCCCAACCTTTGCCTGCTCCAGGGCCACCACCAGCTGTGGCAGCCCAACTTTTGCCTGCTCGAGCTCTACCACCTATTGCTGCCCCTCAGCAACAGCCAGGCCAGGCAGCTCCGCCTGCTCAGGCCCAAGCCTTGCCACAAGTGATTTCACAGGCCGCACCAGTGCAGGCCACGCCCCACTTACAACTGCCATCTAGACGATCCTACGAACAAACCTACACACCAAGAGTAATAAGATGCCAATATTGCGACTCTGTGGGCCATACAAGCAGAAATTGTTTTAAATTGCAACGCACTCAAGTTCCTGTCCAGCCCAGAGGAACAGATTACAGACACCAGTACCAGCCCAGAGGAACAGATTACAGGGACCAGTACCAGCCCAGAGGAACAGCACCCAGAGGCAGCAGAGGCAGAGGACAGCGCCGACCCGGTCCCAGGCGTGACTTCCCACCTCCATTCACCATGCTAGCAATCACCAATGATACACAGCCAAAGCAATATGACCGGTCTCTTTTATGGACTCTCAATAGTGGAGCGGCTGTTCACATTACTTACAGAAAAGAACTTTTCAAAGAGCTACATGAGCCTGAACCAGAATATCGTGAACTGTATGCATTTGGTGGCCACCCCTTCAAAGTTGAAGGAAAAGGGACTGTTTTTATTGAAGAGTTAGGTACCCTCGTACCTGATGTTTATTATATTCCGACAGCTAATTGTAATTTGCTTAGTCAGAATCATTTATCTGCTGTTTTGCATTTTTATGTCCTTCATTTAGGTAACGCCAGTCATATTTTTAAAGATGGTCATATTATTGCTGACACAATTGTGATTGGTCAGGTCTACTATTTGAGGCCAAAGGCAGAACCTCAAATTCAGGCAAGTATAAAAATCTCAATAGATAATATCACAGGCCCAGAGAGAGATACCCCAGAGAGAGATCCTGTGAATACTCCAAAGGCTCCTAAAGCCACAAAGCAACAGGTAATCAAACCCAAGGTTCCTCATGTTAATGCTGCAACTTCACTTACAGGTTTTCGTTTACATGACAGGTGTATACATAGATGGCACAGAAGATTAGGCCATCCCAGTTTTGAGGTCCTTAAAAAATGCCATTTTTCGCACAAGGTTTGAATTTCAAAGGATTTAAGGTACATCTAGATTGTGCTGTTTGCAAAAAGGCAAAATCGAGGGCAGCAGCCGTTCCAAAACATGCTACACGTAAGTCAACACGCATTTTTGATTTGGTTCATACTGATATTGTGGGCCCTTATGGTCCAACTATTGGCAGTAAAAAGTATTTCTTAACTATTGTTGATAATCATTCTAGATATGGTTGTCTTTCTTATGAAAGAAAAATCTGAAGCCTTTCAGACCTTTAGAGATTTTGCAGTTCAAATTTACAATCAACACGGAGTGAGAATCCGGAGAATTCAGAGTGATCGTGGTGCCGAGTTAACGTCTCAGCGTTTCCAGGATTGGATGCGACCAAACGGTATCCTACACCAAACATCTGCCCCATTCACGCCGGCTCACAACGGAGTGGCAGAAAGGAGACAAGGGGTCCTCCAAACCATGATGCGCTGCCTCCTAGAAGATGCTAATCTCAAACACTCATTTTGGGGCGAAGCAGTTCAGTATGCAAATTACATTGTCAATCGTACATGGAGCAGTGTCATTGACCAAACACCCTTCTACATGTTATATGGCCGCCAGCCAGATCTTAGACACTTACACATTTTTGGTTCATATGCCATGGTCCACATTCCATTGGCCCAAAGAAGAAAAGGTGGCCCAGTAGCAAAGAGACTGAGATATATGGGTGTTGATAGCAATTCTAAATGGGGAAGATTCATTGACTCTCACAATGCGATAACAATTTCTAATTCAGCTAATTTTGAAGAAGATACAGATTGGTCCAGGATACATTCTAATGACCCTGGAGTTTATTTCCCTAGAACTGAAATTGTTGATACAGTGCAACCAGATGACCAACGTTCATCACCTGATATCCCATCCTACCACGCCATGGATGCTGAAGCTAACGACGCTGATGGAGATGTGGACAACAAGGAAGACGACTGGACAATTGTCCCGAGACGTTCCAAGAGAACTACAAAAGGTATTCCACCAAAGAGATACACAATGCAATTGACAAACACACCATCACCATTGATCTGTAACGTTACACTCCCACCGGAGAACTTTTCACAAATTAAATATCTTTCTGAAGACAAACAACAAAAATGGTATGAAGCCATGCAAGTTGAGATGGATAGTTTGCAGAAACTCAAAGTATACACATCTGCAAGACCTCCAACACACAAAAAAGTCATTGGCACAAGATGAGTCTACAAAATCAAACAAAAGCCAGATAGTGAATTATTATACAAAGCAAGACTTGTTGCACAGGGTTTCGCACAAAGCTATCCTGAAGATTACACAAACACTTACTCACCTACAGTGCGAACTGAAAGTGTGAAAATTGCTCTAACCACTGCTTCTATCCTTGGACTTGAAGTTTTGCAATTTGATGTTCAAACAGCTTACCTACATGCTGATCTAGATGAAGAAATCTACGTCAGGTCCGCTCCTGGCTTCCGGGACCGAGAAGGGGATACCTGGTTCCTAAACAAAAGTCTCTATGGTCTGAAACAATCAGGTCTGATGTGGTACACATGTCTAAAAGACAAACTAAATTTAATGGGCTTTATTAAGTCCGACACTGATGAATGCGTGTTCACAAAAAGGTATGGAAATATTAATGAAATTGTTCTTGTTTATGTTGATGACATTGTTTACATTGGTCCAAACAAACACATGAGTGAGAATTTTGTTAAAGGTTTGCAAAAATACTTCACATTGAAATCATTAGGACACATCAATGAATATTTAGGAGTTCACATTGAAAAGACATAGAAGGGGTTTAGCCTTTCACAAGAAGCTAAGATAGATCAACTTTTGCATCTTTGCAACATGACAGATGCAACGCCTACACAAACACCTATGCAAACTGATTTTCACAATTTGAAGGATACATATAGTCCTGAGTTCAAGGATCAAACACTTTATCGCTCAGTAATTGGTTCACTACTTTACATTAGTGGATGGACTAGACCAGACATAGCACTTAGTGTTAATTTACTTTCAAGACATGTAGGCAAAGCAACAGAATTTCACTGGTCATGTATTAAGAAGTTATTGAGATACTTGATACACACAAAACACTTCAAATTGAAGCTAGAACCAGAACATACAGATTTTGCTGACATGTATTGTTATACAGATGCAGATTGGGCGAGTGATGAGGAGTCAAGAAAAAGCACATCAGGTTACATAGTGTTCCTGAATGGATGTCCAGTTTACTGGAACGTAAGAAAACAAAGTTTTATTTCCTGCTCATCAACTGAAGCAGAGTATGCATGTGTGTCCGATGCGTGTAACTTTTTAACTTGGTTCGATGCCTTAGTTACAGATATCTGGATGAAGCCCGAAAAACCGATCACTGTGATGGAAGACAATCAATCAGTAGTTTACATTTCCAGGACTCACTTCACAGGTTCAAGGTCCAGACACATTGACATACGTTACAAGAATGTTAGAGAGTCAGTAAGACAAGGTCTCATAAAGTTAGAATATGTGCCAACAAAATATCAGATAGCTGACATTCTGAACAAACCATTACCTATTGCTCAGCATGATTACCTCAGATATTTACTGTGTGTTGAGTGACACATTATATTAGCCCAACTGACAAAGAAGGGGTGTCACGATGTGAATATTGTCAGTTTGTGCATCTCTATGTTTTCTACTGTTTCTTGTATTTATGGTCAAGCAGACGTATGATATATTCTACTATGCATGCCTGCATTCCAGAAGTTAACTCCTTTCCTTCTCTTCCGCCATTTCTGCCGAAGGCAGAAGTGACTTTTTCATTAGCTGATAAGATGTAGTTTACTAAGGATTCTTTTTATTACTTTTCTACTGAAATAAATATTTTGTTAATTAGATTTGAATCTCGGTTTTATTTTCTAATGAGAATGACTTCAAAAGAAGCAACGATCCATCGACCTCCACGGGGGATTGCGCCCCCTTTCTAACAGATAGATAGATAGATAGATAGATAGATAGATAGATAGATAGATAGATAGATAGATAGATAGATAGATAGATAGATAGATAGATAGATAGATAGATAGATAGATAGATAGATAAAACATAAATAAACAATAACAAACAAACAAACAAACAAATTCTGGTCTTTTTGCTTCCTTTTTAGTTTTTTTAAATTGTCTCTTCTGAATGGTGTTTAAATGTGGTTTATGCATCTATTAATGGCTGATTTGTCTGAATAGCGAGTTTTCAGGAATTCCTTAGCATTTTTGGATTTAGCTTGATGTAGTATGTTCGCAGTTTTCCAACTGAAACTATACTTTCATATGCTGTGAGATTAAGGAGTTTTTATTATGTCTTCTGCCTGCTGGTTGGTGTTTATGGATTAATTCTGTTAGACTTCTGCCCGTTTGTCCTACATTTTTTCTTAATGGGCAACTGTTTTTTTTTTATTTAAAATGTTTTGGAGACCTTTAGTTGGTTTGTGTGCTATGGTGATGTCATGTTGTTGTAATAGTTTCTTGGTTTTTTCTGGCATATTTTTAATGTATGAATCATGTTGTCATTTTAAGAGTTTGCATTGGTTTGTGCTGAGTGTCCAGGCAAATTTTGATAATGTTGAATGATATGTAGAAAATACCTTCATCATAATAAAAAATAAACAACATTGAGAAGATATGTAAAACAATCAATAATATCTTCAAGGGAATAAAATTCTCAAGGGAAGAAGAAAATATACTACCCTTCCTGGGTATCCTCATCAGCAAAGGAAATGATGGCAAATTAGAAACAAAAGTGTATGGAAAAACAACCCACATTAACCAAGTGCTCTATTACCAGAATAACAACCCAACCTCCCACAAGAAGAGCTGTGTAAATGCATTATTCAGACAAGCACAAATGCATTGCAGAAACCAAAACACCAGAAAGAGGAAACAGAGCACCTATATCTTCCAAAAAATGGATATCTCTTTATGTTATCATACTAATATAAAGTTGGCAAGAAACATTTATGAATTTGTGTGTCATTTCCTCAAATTCTCTACAGATAATGGGTCATAGCTTTGGTCTATAGATTTTAGTTTCATGTAACTGGTATCAGTTAAACTATTTTCTCAAATCCTAATTTTGTTCTTGTCATTGTGGTTAAAAAGAAAAACTGGAGCAATCTAAAGTATTTAAAGACTTAGTCCTGGAGCTTATATCTTCCTTCCCTCTCTCCATTGGCTCAGAGTATAGCAATGAAATATTTGGGCTGCAGTACAAGCTGTCAGATAATATGAGTAAAGTTACTGTATACCCTTAAAACACAATTGCCAATTACTTCATATAACAAGATAAAATGTTGAAAAATGACAAAATAAATAGGAGAGGTTTAGAATTACACAAAGAATCATTGCTAAAAAGATATAAGCCATGATACATAAGCAAAATATCCAGTCCATACATTGTCCACTCATGACTAGAAATAATGATGATGATGATGATGATGATGATGATGATGATGATGATGATGATGATCTAACAGCAAATGAGGAGAACATTGGTGAAGTCAGCATCAGGTGATGTTCCAGGGGGACTCACTTTCACCACTACTGTTCAACATTGCATTAATTCCACTGACAATAATCCTACGAAACACAAAACTGGGATACCAAATCTCAAGCCAACATGGCAAGGTAAACCATCTACTAAACATGGATGACTTAAAAATGTATGCAAAAAGCCCCACTGAACTTAAATCAATACTCAACACACTTCAACTGTTCAGCAGTGACATCAAAATGAACTTTGGACTTGAAAAATGTGCTATATTATCCATGCAGCAAGGAAAAATGGAAAAAATAGAAGGAACTGGGAAATGGAAGCATAGTGAAAGCATTAGCAAAGGATGATGGTTACAAATACCTAGAATATTGGAAGCAGAATATTGGAAGCAGATAACATATTGAATGGAAAAGGAATACATCAGGAGGGTCCGCAAAATATTTAAATCAAAGCTGAATGCTGGAAACATAATTAAAGCCATTAATACATGGGCAGTTCCAGTACTCAGCTGGAATCATCAACTGGACTTTGGCTGAACTGGAAAACTTGGACCGGAAAACGCGCAAACTTTTGAATATTTACCACGTTTTACCACAAAGTGACATTTCTTTTCGTGGCGAAATCCGGCCACGAAAGGAAACACATGGGTTTTTAAATTGTTGTACTTATTTTTAATGTTTTTATGCTTTTGTATTTGCAAATGTTGTTAAGCCGTCCAGAGTTCTTTGGGAGTTGGGCGGCATACAAATGCAATAAAATAAATAAAATAAATAAATCAACAGATTGTACCTGCCAAGAAAAATAGGAGGCAGAGGACTATTGCAAATCCATCAAACTGTAGAAGAAGAAAAATTAAGTTTGAATGATTTTGTGAACCAAAGTACAGAAAAATTGCTGCAGGCTGTGAAAATGGAGAACAACAGAAACAAAGGCAGAATACAGCTGGATGACAGATTAAATAGTTGGAAAACCAAAGCTTTACATGGACAACACTTGAAAAACATTGAAGGAAAATGTGATGACAACCTTACATTGGCATGGCTTAAGATGGGAACCATCAAGAAAGAAACAGAAGATTTAATACTCGCTGCTTGAGAACAAGCACTACAAACTAATGCCATGAAAGTGAAGATACAAAAATCCACTGACAATCCAAACTGCCGACTTTGCAATGACAAAGTTGAAACTGTTTCACACTTAATATGTGAGTGCAGCAAAATCGCGCAAACTGATTACAAAGCTAGACATGATGGAGTTGCTAAATTAGTCCACTGGTCATTATGTAAAAAATACGACATACCTGTATCCGAAAAGTCAGGGGAGCACAAAGTGGAAAAAGTTACCGAAAATGAGGCGGTGAATATCTTATGGGACTTTCGAATACAGACGGATCATCATTTGGAACACAACATGCCAGACATCACGATTGTTGAGGGCCGAAGCGTACAGTTTATTGATATCGCTGCACCAGGAGCTGCCAGAGTCGAAGAAAAAGAACTGGGAAAAATCACAAAATATCACAACCTGGCCATCAAAACTACACGGCTATGGATGAAACATGTAACCATGATACCCATTGTCATCGGGGCACTTGGTACCATGTCCAAGAATTTTACAAAACACATCAAGAAATTGTAGCTTCCTGCAATAACACCAGCGGAACTGCAAAAAACTGCACTACTTGGAACATCATATATTTTAAGAAGATACTTGGTTGATACCTAGGATGCTGGCAGCAACCCGTATCAACCATAAGCACCAGTCAATGGTATTTATGACACATCTTTAAATGTTTAGTTGACTGAATTTCATGTTTAATGAATAAAAGAAATAATAATAATAATAATAATAATAATAATAATAATAATAATAATAATAATAATAATAATAATAATAATAATAATAATAATAATAATAATAATAATAATAATAATAATAATAATAATAATAATAATAATAATAATAATAATAATAATTAGTAGTAGTAGTAGTAGTAGTAGTAGTAGTAATAGTAGTAGTAGTAGTAGTAGTAGTCAGGCATTGTCCTAATGGACATTACAGTGCCTAGAGACAGCAGACCAGAAGAGAAAGAAATAGAGAAAATCACAAAATGTACAAATATCTGGGTATCCTTCAAGCTGACAACATCAAGCACACTGAAATCAAGAAAAAGATTAGAGGTGAATACATCAAGAGAGTATTGATGTAAACTCAATGGAAGAAATACCATCAAGGCAATCAATACCTGGGCAATTCCAGTCATTAGATACACAACTGGAATAGTGGACTGGACTCAAGCAGAACTAAAAGCAATGGATAGGAAGATCAGAAAAATAATGACAATGAATTATGCCCTTCATCCTAGCAGTGACATTGACAGACTCTACCTACCAAGACAAATAGGTGGGTGTGGAATGTTGCAAGCACATCAGATGGCTGAAGAAGAAAAAGGGGCTTTGGAAGAATATCTGAAGGACAATGAAGAAGATGCACTGAAGTTAGGAAGGCTTACTGACTACTGGAGAGACCAAAGTAGCCTACAAGAAAGACCAAATGACTGGCAAACTCTATTCTCTAACTGTAACACTGCTGATGACCTCTATAATATCTTCTTGCTTGAAATCAAAAGAACTATCAGATTACACGTACCACTAATAACCACCATAACCAAGAAAAATAAACTACCCATATCAATAAGGAAGTTAAAAAAAAATCCCACTGGCGAAAAAACAAAACAGGCTATACAGCTAACTTCAAAAACCGCTACAAAAATATATGCCACCAAATAAAGATGGAATGCTCCAACTATCACAGCAAACAAGAGGAAAACCTCCTGCGCACAAAATCCAACTGTGCCTTCTACAACTTCGTAAATAACAAACTCAAGGACTTGAGACCCCTCCCACCACTAAAAGGACCCAACAACGAAGAATACTATGATGAAACAGTCAAAGCAAACCTCTTCAACACATTCTTTGGCTCAGTCTTTGTAAACAGCAACGGCTCATGCCCAAAATTCCCCAGTCGTACCGCAAATAATCACAACGATTTAATACAAATAGACTTCACTGAAGACAACGTTGAAAAAGCACTACACAACTAAAAGCCTTCCCTGTCAATCGGATCTGATGGACTATGTGCATACTTTCTAAAAAAGCTCTGCACAGCCATAGCTGAACCACTAAGCATAATCTTTGAAAAATCCTTCAGGACCAGTTCCCTACCAAAACTATGGTCACTAGCCATGGTCATCCCCATCTTCAAAAAGGGAGATCCCAGTCTAGTAGAAAACTACAGACCAATCTCTCTATGCTGCGTCACATACAAAGTTATGGAATCAATCATAAACCAATCCATTACCCACCACCTAGAAACTAACAACCTACTCTCAAACAAGCAATTCAGTTTCAGAAAAAAATTATCTTGCAATCTACAACTACTACACTGCAAAAACATATGGACCTCAAAACTTGACCAGGGCAAAACAATAGACGCAATTTACATAGACTTCTGTAAAGCCTTCGACTCAGTGGTTCACGATAAACTACTTCTGAAACTGAAATCCTATGGCAGTGATGGCGAACCTTTTTTGGTTCGCGTGCCAAAAGGGGGGGGAATGTGGGGGATCACGTGTGTGTGTGCCCACACTCATAATTCCATGCACCCCCACACATGCACGCATGACCCCCCTGCTCCCAGCATGCAATGGCACGCCCATTTTTTGCTCTCCCCAGGCTCCAGAGCCTTTCTAGGAGCCTGGGGAGGGTGAAAACGGCCTTCCCCACCCCCTCTGGAGGCTGGAAACAGCCTGTTTCCCGACTCCCAGTGGGCCCAGAAGGCCTGAAAATCAGCCGGCTGGTGCACACATGCACACCGGACCTGAGCTCGCGTGCCCACCGATATGGCTCCGCGTGCCACTTGTGGCACCCGTGCCATAGATTCGCCATCATGGTCCTACGGCATCTCTGGACCCCTTCATGACTGGATAACTGCGTTCCTGTCAAACAGACAACAAGTGGTCAAAATAGGGAGTGCCCTATCAAATCCCATACCTGTTAAAAGCGGTGTTCCCCAAGGCAGCATACTAGCACCAACGCTCTTTATACTTTATATAAATGACCTTTGCGATCACATTACAAGCAACTGTGTTCTCTTCGCTGATGATGTAAAACTCTTCAACACCACCGACAACACTGCTATCCTCCAAAAAGACCTAGACTTTGTGTCAGAATGGTCAAACATCTGGCAACTCCAAATCTCAACCAACAAATGCTCTGTCCTACACATTGGCAAAAAAAATCAGAACACCAAATACAAGCTGAACAGACAAGACCTTGCAGACGACCCTCACCCTGTCAAAGACCTTGGAATACTCATATCAAATGACCTAAGTGCCAAAGCCCACTGCAACAACATCGCCAAAAAGGCTTCAAGAACTGTTAACCTAATCTTACGTAGCTTCTTCTCCGGTAATATCACACTACTAACCAAAGCATACAAAACATTCGCCAGACCAATCCTTGAATACAGCTCATCTGTTTGGAACCCACACCGCATATCGGACATAAATACATTAGAAAGTGTCCAGAGATACTTTACAAGAAGAGTCCTCCACTCCTCTACTCGCAACAGAATACCTTACGCAACCAGACTTGAAATCCTGGGCTTAGAAAGCTTAGAACTACGTCACCTTCGACACGACCTAAGCATAGCTCATAAAATTATCTGCTACAACATCCTTCCTGTCAACGACTACTTCAGCTTCAACCACAACAATACACGAGCACACAACAGATACAAACTCAAAGTGAACCGCTCCAAACTTGACTGTAGAAAATATGACTTTAGCAACAGAGTGGTAAATGCCTGGAACTCACTACCTGACATTGTGGTTTTGTCACCAAACCCCCAAAACTTTACCCTTAGACTGTCCACTGTTGACCTCACCCGATTCCTAAGAGGTCAGTAAGGGGCGTGCATAAGTGCACCAGCGTGCCTACCGTCCCTGTCCTAATGTTCCTCTTATCAGTACTCATCTTATGTATATAAACAATGTTATATCTATGTATATTACCAACACGTACTTGACAAAAATAAATAAATAAAAATAAACAAATAAAATAAATGAAGAAGAGAATGGAAGCATGAGAAAACAAAGCACTACATGGCCAGGACATTTAAAAAAATAGCAGGGAAAGCAGATAATAACCTGCCAATGGCTAAGAGCAGGAAAGTTGAAGAAAGAGACCGAGACTTTAGAATTCCAACAGATAGGCACCTGCCACATAAATCCTGGATTTAACAATTGTCAAGAAGAAAGACAAAAAAGTCTGTATAATGGATGTGGCAGTGCTGGAGACAGCAGAAGAGAAGAGAAAGAACTGGAGAAGATAACAAAATACAAAGATCTTACAAATAGAAATAGAATATTATGGCAAAGGCAAGCAGGGGGGTATAATAATAATAGGTGCCTTGGGTGCAATCCCAAAACAATTGGAGCACCACTTGAATATCATTGGCATTAACAAATTCGCCATCAGTCAATTGCAAAAGGTGGCTTTACCTGGAACAGCTTCCACCCTGTGACGATATCTGTAATACCATCCAGAGCTGCATGTCCCAGCTTATTAGAAAGAACTGTATAGGTGAGTGTTGTTGTTGTTAGTTGCGAAGTCGTGTCCGACCCATTGCGACCTCATGGACAACATTCCTCCAGGCCTTCCTGTTCTCTACCATCCTCTGGAGTCTATTTAAACTCATGCCTACTGCTTCAGTGACTCCATCCAGCCACCTCATTCTCTGTCATCCCCTTCTTCTTTTGCCTTCAATCTTTCCCAGCTTTAGGCTCTTCTCCAGTGAGTCCTTCCTTCTCATTTGGTGGCCAAAGTATTTGAGTTTCATCTTCAGGATCTGGCCTTCTAAAGAACAGTCAGGGTTGATCTCTAGGACTGATAGGTTTGACCGCCTTGCAGTCCAAAGGACTCTCAGGAGTCTTCTCCAGCACCATAGTTCAAAGGCCTCAATTCTTTGACACTCAGCCTTCCTTATGATCCAACTTTCACAGCCATACATTGCAAATGGAAAAACCATAGCCTTGACTATACGCACTTTTGTTGGCAGGGTGATGTCTCTGCTTTTTAGTATGCTATCTAGATTTGTCATAGCTTTCCTCTTCAGGAGCAAGTGTCTTTTAATTTCTTGGCTGCAGTCCCCATCTGCAATGATCTTGGAGCCCAGGAAAATAAAATCTGTCACTACCTCCATTTCTTCCCCATCTATTTGCCAGGAATTGAGAGGGCCGGATGCCATGATCTTAGTTTTCTTAATGTTGAGTTTCAAGCCACCTTTTGCACTCTCCTTCTTCACCTGCATCAAGAGGCTCTTTAGTTCCTCTTCACTTTCTGCCATTAGAGTGGTATCATCTGCATATCTGAGGTTGTTGATATTTCTCCCGGCAATCTTAATTCCAACTTTTGATTCATCTAGCCCCGCCTTTCTCATGATGTGCTCTGTATATAAGTTAAATAGGCAGGGCAACAGTATTGCCGGACTCCTTTCCCAATTTTGAACCAATCACTGGTTCCCTGTCCAGTTCTCATTGTTGCTTCTTGACCCGCGTATAGGTTTTTCAAGTGACAAATAAAATGGTCTGCTACTCCCATCTCTTTAAGAACTTGCCACAATTTGTTGTGAACCACACAATCAAAGGCTTTAGCATAGTCAATGAAGCAGAAATAGATGTTTTCTGGAACTCCCTACTTTTCTCCATGATCCAGCGTATGTTGGCAATTTGATCTCTAGTTCCTCTGGCTCTTCGAAATCTGCCTGTACTTCTGGTAGTTCTCAATCCACATACTGCTGGAGCCTAGCTTGTAGGATTTTGAGCACAACTTTACTAGCATGTGAAATAAGTGCAATGGTGCAGTAGTTTGAACATTCTTTGGCCTTGCCCTTCTTTGCAATTGGAATGTAAACTGACCTTTTCCAATCCTGTGGCCACTGTTGAGTTTTCCAAATTTGCTGGCAAATTGAGTGTAGCACTTTTACTGCATTGTCTTTTAAGATTTTGAATAGCTCAGCTGGGATATTGTCACCTCCACTAGCTTTGTTGTTGTTCAGAGTTCCTGAGGCCTATTTGACTTCACATTCCAGGATGTCTGGCTCGAGGTCAGTGTCCACCCCATCGTGGTTATCAGGGATGTTATGCTCATTCTTGTATAGTTCTTCTGTGTAATTTTGCCACCTCTTCGTAATCTCTTCTGCCTCTGTTAGGTCCCTACCATTTTGGTCCTTTATCATGCCCATTTCTGCATGAAACGTTCCCTTCATAGCTCCAATTTTCTTGAACAGATCTCTGGTCCTCCCTATTCTATTGTTTTCTTCTATTTCTTTGCACTGTTCATTCAAGAAGGCATTCTTATCTCTTCTAGCTATTCTCTGGAATTCTGCATTCAGTTGGGTATATCTTTCTCTTTCTCCCTCATCTTTCGCTTCCCTTCTTTCCTCAGCTATTTGTAAAGCTTTCTCAGACAGCCATTTTGCTTTCTTGCATTTTTTTTTCTTTGGGGTGGTTTTAGTTGCTACCTCTTGTTATGAATGTTATGAACCTCCGTCCATAGTTCTTCAGGCACTCTGTCTATCAGATCTAATTCCTTAAATCTATTTCTCACCTTTACTGTATAATCATCAGGGATATGATTTAGTTCATACCTTAGTGGCCTAGTGCTTTTCCCTACGTTCTTCAATTTAAGCCTAAATTTTGTAACCAGAAGCTCATGATCTGAGCCACAGTTGGCTCCTGGTCTTGTTTTTACTGACTGTATAGAGCTTCTCCATCTTTGGCTGTAGAGCACATAGTGAATCTGATTTCTGTGTTGACCGTCTGGTGATGTCCATCTGTAGAGTCGTCTCTTGGGTTGTTGGAAAAGAGTGTTTGCTATGACCATCATATTCTCTTGACAAAATTATATCAGCCTGTGCCCTGCTTCATTTGTAATAATTTTCTTTGTATATATTTGCTTTTGGGTTATAAATGTAGCCTTTTCTTTTCTTGCCAAATGGAATAACTGGATTGCTTCTTCCAGTTATTTGAGCCCAATGGTTTTTAATTAAAAAGTTTTCACATGGCATCCTGGGTTGACTGAAGTATATAGCTGTATATGACATTGGTTGTATATGGAATTACTGTGTCTAAGCTGAGGCTTTGTAAAACGTATTCTTAGAGTAAAAGGCAATATATAAATTTAAATACTCTTCCTTTCTGACAATGTTATGGAACAAAGAAGAAGACTCAAATGGGGGGACTGTAATAATATCTATAATGATTCCAGATGTGCTTCAAAAAGTGCTATTTATGAGAGGATGTTAATGGCAATATATTATTGGGAATAGTACTAACATAAAGTCTCAAAGCTTATGCAAGTTTTCTCTGTTGCTTTATATGAAGGTAACTGCATTTTCTCTTCGCTAATATTATGATTTATTTAAATGTTGTAAGAGACAGAAAACAACCCCAAATACTTCAGAAAAGTTGAAGTTTTGCTAAAACTGGGTTTTCTGAACAATTAACTACAGAGACATAGAGTTTGTTTCAATACAATTTTATCCCCATTAATACAAGAAAGTCAATTAAATTATGGCCTAATCAGAAAATCCCATCACTAAACATAAATGAATAATAACAAGATGTTCTTCTTTAAGTGCTGCTGCCTCTTCATGGTGGCAAGGTGGAGACCTGAGATGGATAAGCAAATAGTGCCAGGAATGTATATTCACAGCTGTGTTACCCAAAGTGTGAAAGTCCACTAGTTGCCCATCTAAATGTCAGCCCTACTAAATAAACCAGGCCAAGAAATCATATCAAAAGGGAGAGTAAAATTATTTTTATTGAGATTGGTATACTAATAGAAATGTGCAAGTCTGGTTTATGCTATACATATTCCTCCTACTTATAAGTGAATTGGGGAGGTTTTGTCTGAACAACCCTGGGTTGACTTAAAATATATTTTACTTCCTGTCACCCTCGCAATGGAGTCTACATAATTCAACCAAACAGACCCCTGTATGGTGCAGCAGCAATAGGAAGATAATGGAAGCAGATTATCATTTGGTGACAATGGCAAAGACATCAATTCATACTATACGAAAGAAGGCAATGATAAATCACTCCTGAAATTTTGCCAAGAATACAGTATGGATAGAAATTTATCAAAAGATTAACAGTATAGTGTCAATATATAGTGCCAGACTGCAGACACCTCAGGTTGAATGATACTCATGCTATTGAAGAAGAACTGAAGATCTTTTTGGGTAGTAATACTGGTTATGAATAGGCCTAGATTAACTTTGAGACTTCCAATTGCTGATGTTAGCACATAGGCAAAAAATATCCAAACTTGAAAAGGCAAGTAATAGAAACATGGAATGTAAGAAGCATGAACATGGGAACGCCCAACACAATAAAAGATGAAATGAAAAAATTACAAATTGACATGTTAGACTGCAACAAATTTGTATGGAGTGAGATTGGACACAGAAGATCACACCGTTTATTACTGAGTTTAGTTTAGTTTAGTTTAGTTTAGTTTAGTTTAGTTTAGTTTAGTTTAGTTTAGTTTAGTTTAGTTTAGTTTAGTTTAGTTTAGTTTAGTTTAGTTTATTGTCATTGCACAGGGTACAACAAAATTACAGTATTTTTCGGAGTATAAGATGCACCTTTTTACCCCCCAAAAGAGGGTGAAAATTTGGGTGCATCTTATACATCGAATGTAGCCCTACCCACCCGTCAGCCTCCACCCTTCGGAGGTTTTCGGCCTCCGCACGTCGCATTTTTGGCCAGTTCCAGCCATTGCTGGCCACCGCCGCTGCAGCCATTGCTGCCCGCCACCGCTGCTGCCCTCCGCCGCTGCCCCCACTGCTGCCCGCCACCGCTGCTGCCCACTGCCCCCGCTGCTGCCTGCTGCCCACACCGCTGCCCGCTGCCGCTGCTGCCCGCTACCCTCGCTGCTGCCCACTGCCCACACCGCTGCCCATGCTGCCACTGCCTGCTGGCCATGCCACTGCTGCCTGCTGCCCGTGCCACCGCTGCCCCTGCTGCTGCCCGCTGATGATGCCGCCACTGCCTGCTGCCCATGCTGCTGCCCGCTGCCCCCACCGCTGCGCTGCTGCGCCGCTGCCCCCCCGCCGAAATCCACCCTGCCGCTGTTCCTGCCCGAAGCCTGTTGCCTGAGGAACCGCTGCTGCCGTTGCTGGCCGCTGCTGCTGCCGAAATCCACACTGCCACTGTTCCTGCCCGAAGCCTGCCGCCTGAGGAGCCGCTGCTGCTGTTGCTGGCCGCCACTGCTGCCGCCGCTACCTGAAGCGAGCCGCCACCGCTGCAAATGCCCAAACCCCCCCTCCCCACTGCCTGAAGCCTGCTCCCAAGGCACCTGAGGAGCCGCTGCTGCCGTTGCTGTCCGAAGAGAGCCGACAGGTTAGAACTTTTTTTAAAAAAGATTTTTTTAAAGGTTTTTTTTTTAAGGTTGCTAAGTGGAGGAGAAATCCTGGGAGTTGAAGTCCACAAGTTTGAAGACCCTTGCACCCCCTTGGCAAGTTTAAGACTTGTGGACTTCAACTCCCATTCCTGAGCTAGCATGACTGGAGGAGGAATACTGGGAGTTGAAGTCCACAAGTCTTAAAGCTGTGAAGTTTGAAGTTTGTAAAAAGTGTACATGGTTGTAAAAAGTGTACATGGTTGTAAAAAGTATTCTGCTACACTGGTATTTTATTAAATAATATATTACTACACCATATGGTTCAGAATATTTTTTTCCTTGTTTTCCTCCTCTAAAATCTAGGTGCGTCCTATATTCCGGTGCGTCCTATACTCCGAAAAATATGGTAAATGCCGTCTTCAGTGTACATTATAACTATAAAAATAAAAACACAAACATACATCCTTTACATTCTGTATAATTGAAATTGAAAACCCAATATTGAACTATACCGTAGAATTCAATATGGTTATTGCCCTGGGATAGAAGCTGTTTTTCAGCCTATTTGTCCTTGTTTTCATTATCCTGTACCGTCTGCCAGATGGTAATAGTTCAAAAAAAGAGTGCCCAGGATGAGATGGATCTTTAAGAGTGTTTTGAACTTTCTTAAGGCAGCGGGAGCTATAAAGCTCTTCCAAAGAGGGGAGAGGGCAACCAATGATCCTCTGGGCAATGATGTTTACCCTCTGGAGTGGGTTTACCTATCTGCCACTGTGCAATTGGCAAACTATACACAGATGCAGTAAGTTAAAATACTTTCTATGGTGCAGCGGTAGAAGGCCACCAGCAGTTTTTCATTCAGTTGTTGTTTCCTGAGAAGTCTCAGGTAGTATAATCTCTGCTGGGCCCTTTTGACCAGTGCTGCAATGTGAGTGCCCCAGGTCAGGTCCTCTTTTATGATAACACCCAGAAACTTAAAACTGGCCACTTGCTACACTCGGTCTTCAATGATAAGCAAGGGCTGGATGTCTGATCTATTCTTTCTATAGTCCACTATAAGCTCCTTGGTCTTATTTGTGTTAAGGACCAAGTTATTGTCTCCACACCACGAAAGCAGAGACAATAACAGGACATGAAAAAAGAAGGAACAACATTGCTTTTATAGTTAGGAAGGATATAATATAAAAAGCACTTGGGTATAATGCAATTTGCTTTTTCCTGTCCCATCAGACCAGGTAGAGAGGCATGCTCCAGGTCCTTTCTATTAAAGAGTGGCATTTTGTTGGCCTTTAAAGTCATGCCTTCTCAGTAAGCATGTCTTCACAGTTTTACCTGCCATGTAAAGTAAGGTGACCAGACGTCCTGCTTTTGGCGGGACAGTCCCGCTTTTTAATAATTTGTCCTGCGTCCCACGGCGTTTCAAAAAAGTTCCGCCAAGCAAGTGCGGCGCGGAAGCCACTGGTGGCCGGGTGGGTATAGGGCCAGGCCTGCGCTTGGAAGGGGCTGCTGCTCTCGCTGCCTCCCTGCCTGGCTGCAAACGTCCGCCTGCCTTCCCGAAGCAGCGCTGCCGCAGTTCACTTTTGTTTCGCGGTGGGAGAAGGAAGAAAGCGGGCAGCGAGAGTGGCAGCCTCTTCCAAGCGCAGGCCTGGCCCTCTCCCCACATGGAGGGCTGCTGCCCGGCTGGCTGGCGGCGGCTTCTGCAACGGAGGCAGATGCGGTTGTGAAGAACCCTCACCACCCGCCCTCCCGGAGCACCACAGCCGCGGTTTGCTTTCTTCCTTCTCCTACTGCTGTCCCTCTCCGGGCCAGATGCAGCAGAGGCGAGCCCCGGCCATGGCAAACCGCGGCTGTGGTGCTCCGGGAGGGCGGGTGGTGAGGGTTCTTCACAGCCGCGTGCTGCCTCCGTTGCAGAAGCCGCCACTAGCTAGCCGGGCAGCAGCTCTCTGTGTGGGGAGAGGGCCAGGCCTGCGCTTGGAAGAGGCTGCCGCTCTCTTCCTTCTCCCGCCGCGAAACAAAAGTGAACTGCGGCAGCGCTGCTTCTGGAAGGCAGGCGGACGTTTGCAGCCAGGCAGGGAGGGAGAGCAGCAAGAGCGGCGGTAAGGGCTGCGGTGAAGGGGGGGGTGTTTGGGGGGGTGCACAAAGCTGCAGCAAAGCAATCCTGGATTTGTGTCTCCACCTTTATTCACGTGGATGGGCTGCGGGATAAGAGAGACAGACCCCTCCCGTCTTGCTCCCCTAGAAACTCCCCCCGTCAATTGTGTCCCGCTTTACAAATATTAAAATCTGGTCACCTTAATGTAAAGCAACAGCCCTCCCCCCAAAGATTTGGATGTTAGTCTTTTGCAAGGCATTAAAGACCTTCCTGTTTCCCCAGGTGTTTGAGTAAAATGGACAGATGAGCTTGTTGTTTCTTACATGTTTTTGGTGAGTGAGGTTATTGTTTATCCTTGGGGTCTTGGTTATATATGGCATATTTTCTATGTTTCTATCCTTATAAGCTGCCCAGAGTCACTTGTATGTGATGGGCAGCTACATAAATCAGATAAATAACCACATAATATTTGGAGATGGGCAGCACACAAAATAAAAATGTTAACTACATTTCATAGAACTCTTTAATATGATGATCATCCAGCTTTAATCACTGATGCAGAATGTCTCAAAGGTGTTTTTTCAAAAGGCAACTGGATTTTTTCAAAAGGAAACTGGATGACTGAGAATCTCGGTAGACACTGATGTGGAAGAAGAGAAAATTAATAAATTTTATGATGAAGTTCAATTTGAAATGAACAGTTAATGCAAACAATATGTACAATATGGACCCAGATTGTTGGGGGCAATATGCTGAACTCTGTAAACCGCTTAGAGAGTGCTGTAAAGCACTATGAAGCGGTATATAAGAAAATATATATAAGATATAAAATATATAAGAAAAGTGCTATTACTTGTGCCTGGAGACTGGAATGCCAAAGTTGAAAATATTAAGGTAAAAAATGTAATTGGATTGTATGAACAGAAATGAAGCAGGAGAATGAGTGAATGATTTTTGCCACTGTTCAGTATTAGCTATTTCTTCATAACTATCATTGGCTTAAGGTAGTCAAACTGGTGTCTTATATAAATACGGATCACCAGATGGAGTACATAAAAATCAAGTTGATTATATTATTGCTAACAAGAAATGAGGGAACTCAGTTATGGCACCAGATCTGGTCAGATGCTGATTGTGGAACAGATCATGAACTGTTGTTTATGCTAAACAACAAAGGATACAAAGAACCTCAACCAATTTTCACCATAAGTTTTTAAACATATACCTACATTTTTAAAGGACAATATCGGGAATCACTTTGAAGCCCTGGATGGAAACAGACATGGAAAAAAAGTCTTCTAAAAATTCTCTGAACTTGATTTTGTTTAGGGGGGGGGCTTTCCACAATTTCAACCTCAAACCAGTATGTTAAAGGACAACAATGAACCACTAGTAACCAATTCAAAGAAGATCAAACAAAAATGAAAGGAATATACTAAAATCCTGAATAGTAAGATGTCAATATCCAAAATATTTTAGATGATATTGCATATGTCTAGTGCTACAAGATGAAATTATAAATCAGTACCATCTTCATATTCAAATCGGAAAGTTCAGAAACAGATGGAAGATACATATAGCAATATAGCAGAAGAAAAACAGTAGATATTCTAATCAAGCTATATCAGAAAACATAGAGAATAGTACCCAGTGGATTGGAATAAGTCAGTCTATATTACCATATATTAAAAAGGAAATATGCAAAATGCTGAAGAATGTCCTAAAATTTTACACACTAGCAAAATAATACTTACAATCATCCAATGCAGATTAGAGCCCTACTCGATAAAGAGCTGCCAGGCATCCCAAGAGTTTATAAAAGATTGAGGAACATGGGACATTATGGGTAATACATAGGGGATAACTGAAAAAGCCAAAGAATACCAAATGAAAGCAATATGTACTTCATTGATTATAGAAAGTTCTTCAGTTTTGTCAATCACATCTAACTATGGAATATGCTTAGAAAATTGGGAATTCCAGAACATCTCATTGTGCTCATGGAAACTTAAATAAGTGCTCTGGAACCAACTTCCCCCAGAGACCCGAATTATCCCCACCCTGCTGGCCTTCCGGAAAGCTGTTAAGACCTGGCTTTTCCTGCAGGCAGGGGGTAGAGCGTAGTCCACTTGAGCTCACCCCCAAGTATGTATGATGCTGAATGGATAGTAAATGTTTTAAGATGTTTTTAATTTTTATATCTGTTTTAACGTTTATTTATATTGGTTTCTTGTATTTTTTCTGTTGTAAGCCGCCCGGAGTCCTCCGGGAGTTGGGCGGCATATAAGAAACACCAATAAATAAATAAATAAATAAATAAATAAATAAATAAATAAATAAATAAATAAATAAATAAATAAATAAATAAATAAATAAATAAATAAATAAATAAATAAATAAATAAATAAATAAATAAATAAATAAATAAATAAATAAGTGAGGAACATGGTGGACAGAACATGATGAAACAGATGGCAAAGAAGTAAGTTAAAGCTGTATATTTTCTTTTTATTCAAGCTGTATGCTAAAAATATATTAAAAAATCTGGATTGGAAAAAGATTACTGTGGTTTTTAAAGAGAAGGGAGAAATAGCAATAACTTGCACTATCCTGATGACATTACTCTGATAGTTAAAGATGCAAACAATCTATAAACTCTAATAATAAAAATCTAGGAGCATAGTGGAAAAAAAACCAAATCTGAAGCTTGGAAGAACAAACTAATGACAACAAGTACAACAACCTAACCAACCTAACCATAATTCTTAGAATTTACAACAAAGATATTAAAGTGATGTATAACTTCTGCCTTTTAGGATCACCATCAACAGTAGAGAAACAAACAGTCTGGAAATTTATTACAGACTATCACTTGGTAGAATACATAAGAAGGCCTTCGAAAATTAGATGCTCTGATGTGCCTATACCTACAGATACCAGACTAGTCCACACCATGACGGTGTATGAAAGGTTAGACTTCGAAGAAGCAGAATAGGAAAAGTATTGACTTTTTGAAACTTTGAAAACTCTTGAGTATACCATGGACAGCCAAGAAAACAAACTAATAAATCATTGAACAAATCATCCTAGAGTTTTTTCAAACATTTCTAATTCAGATATATTATGCAAAGACTTAACTCTGTGGAGAAGTTGGGGACAAATTGTCACGGAGAAAATAGATATATTAGGTTGCTAAGAGTCAACACTGGTTTGAGAGCACATAATCAATCAGACAATCAATCTATCAATGATCAACTTATGTGAAGAAACCTGGGTAAAGCAAGTTAATTTATCTTTTTGAATTAATAGTGTAAGTATTGGGAAAAATAGAGATGAAATGTGAATAGTAACAGTAATATTACTGACTTCTCTCCAAGATGTTGTGCTAAGCGGTGGGGGGGATTTACTTCTCCTGCTGAAGAACAGTTGATTTTTGCTGCCAAATCAGGATCTGTCTGTCTGTCTGTCTGTCTGTCTGTCTGTCTGTCTGTCTGTCTGTCTGTCTGTCTGTCTGTCTGTCTGTCTGTCTGTCTATCTAACTATCTATCTATCTATCTATCTATCTATCTATCTATCTATCTATCTATCTATCTATCTATCTATCTATCTATCTATCTATCTATCTATCTATCTATCTATCTATCTGTCAGAGTTCAAACTCTGTCATTCAGAAGGAAAAGGGGGGAGCCTGGCTCTGTTTGTTCAAAAGGTTATATATATCCGGATCCCAGGCATCTGAGAGTTTTTCATCTTGAGATAAAGGTTTATGGGGGGGGTATCCGGATCCCAGACACATGGGAGCCTCTTCATCTTAAGAGAATGTTTTATGGCGGGGGGGGGGAATTGAAAGGGAAGAACGGATCTGAGGAGCGGATCCATTTGTCAAACATTTGTGTATTCAAGATGTAGATGGGGTGGGGTGCTAGCTTAAAAGACTTGTCTTGCCTGAGGGCATGTTAGATCTTGCTTTGTTTTGAAGTGGTTGTATCCAGATGCAAATAAAGGAAATCCTTTTGAAAACCCTTGACTGGACTCAGAAGTTCGTACCTCACTTTGTGACTGAAGACAATCCTTACAGAAAGCAAGATCTGCAAAATCGGTCAACCCAGAGAGTAACTTCGCTCTACTGAGGGGACCGTGCAATCATGACCGAGAAAAACCGGGAGCAGGAAGAAATTGAATGC
The DNA here is from genome assembly GCA_023053685.1 of Diadophis punctatus similis. Classification (NCBI taxonomy): domain Eukaryota; kingdom Metazoa; phylum Chordata; class Lepidosauria; order Squamata; family Dipsadidae; genus Diadophis; species Diadophis punctatus. The sequence continues at coordinate 12,199,800 of JALIGW010000008.1, forward strand.
TGGGGGGAGACACCAATCACCCCCGGGCAGAAGCCTGTCCCGCGCTCCCCAGCGAAGAGGCTGAGGGAGATTTCGAGGCCTCTGGAAAACCCCGCTGGTCTATCGGCATTGGAAAAAAAGACAGCTGGGATGGCAGAACCAGAGGTGTCACTCTTAACCGGGGAGATCGGAAGCCCCGTTGGGAATTAGAGCTAGAAGCAGCCATGGATCAGGAAGAACCCACCGAAGCGCCTCTAAGGGAGGGGCGGTTGAAGAGATACCTGTCCCAGCTGGTAATGGAAACATTAGAAAATCTCAACATCCGAGGGACCCCAGAACGACGGATAACGAGCGCTGGGAGCACAGCAACCGCTGAGGAAACTGGGGGGGTCAACAACCTCTGGGGAGCAGGCGTGCAAATGGAGGACGCGGCAGGAAACCCAACAAACCCCCCCCAGGGCAGCACACGCAGCGGCACCACTTCCTAACCAACTCCAAACTCCACAACTAGAAAGGAAAACTCCCCCCCTGGGGGTGAAATTTGATGGGGACCCACAACAATTGGGATTTTTCGTAGCACATTTGCTCACCTATATGCAAGAATATGGACGTGAGTTCCAAACCCAGGGATCCCGGGTGCGAGCAGTTACCTTAGCCCTGGAAGGAGCCGCGGCCAGATGGATGGTAACCCTACATAACGACGACGCACCCGAACTGCGCAATTTCAACCAATTCATGATGGCCCTACGACGACGATTCGAGGACCCGCTGGCAGACCGCAAAGCACGCGACCGTATTAAGGTGGTGAAACAGGGACGACGACCAGTGGCGGAGTACACTGAAGAATTCCGGGACCTCGCATGTCGGCTAAACTGGCCAGAAGACATCCTGGTAAGCTGTTTTAAGGATGGACTGAGTGACGATCTGTATAATGCCTGCGTGGCTAGGGGTGCACCGAATCATCTGTATGAGTGGTACCTCACCGCTGAAGAAGCGGAGATTGATATGGCTAGGAATCAGTACCGTACGGGGAGAGCATGGAAGAAATCCCCACCACAATGGAGGAAAGAACCCTTCAGAAGGCAACAGGGCTTCCCCCCTAAACCTCCAATTTGTTACAAATGCGGGAAGGAGGGACACTGAGCATCCGAATGCTGGGCCCAAACACCCACCCGGAAACCCGAACGCCAAACGGGGGAGAGACCAATGAAACCCATTCAGCGGGGGAGGGAAACAGCCCTGAGGAGCAGCGAGATGAAGGGACCACCACCCCCTCCTCCTGCTGAAAACAACACCCTGGCATTTCAAAGGGAAGATCCAGCCGCGTTCGAGAGCGATCCGGAGGATGAAGCACTGGTAAGCAAACCAATTGAACCGCTCACCCTCCCACTCAGACTATTTATCCCTAACCAAGAGGGGGGAAAAAATATCTCCGCTTTAGTAGACTCAGGGTGCACCCGTTGCTTAATCAGCCCAACCCTAATCAGGGAACTGGAAATCACAGTGAGAAAGCTGAGGAATCCCATCGCGTTTTGCCAATTGGATGGGTCTATAGCAGGGGGGGAGCCGGCTGCTTTTGCCACGGAACCCCTGAAAATAGGCATTGATAACCACGAAGAGAAACTTACGTTTATAGTAGTGGCATGGAATGGCCACTAGTCTTGGGACTCGCATGGCTAAAAAAGTGGAATCCAGAAATAAATTGGGAACAAGGCACCATAAAATTCCAAACGCACGTAACTACTACGGAGGATCCACAGATAGAAACTGAAGGAGTTGAGCGCAGGGAAACAGCCATGCCTGGTCATAGCGTGGAAACAGACAGCATACCCAAGGAATACAAAGACCTGGCAGAAGTCTTTAGCGAGGCAGCGTCAGATGAACTTCCCCCACATCACGCATCCGACTGCGCAATAGAAATCTTACCCGGGGCTAAACTACCTAAACCAAAAATGTATAGCATGTCACCGGGGGAGTTAGAGGAACTGAGTGCTTTTATTGAGAAAAACCTAGCAAGGGGTTTCATTGAACCAGCCAGACCAAAGATAGCAGCCCCGGTGCTATTTAGAGAGAAGAAAGATGGCACAAAACGCTTATGTGTTGACTTCAGGAACCTAAACTCGATAAGTGTTGAAAACATGTATCCCCTCCCCCTGATGAAAGACATGCTGGCCCACCTCAAAAAAGGGAAAATCTTCTCCAAACTGGACATCAGGGAGGCTTACTACCGAATCAGAATTAAGGAGGGGGATGAATGGAAAACGGCATTCAACACCCCCCTGGGATGTTACCAATTCAAAGTGCTCCCTTTTGGGTTACAAGGGGCACCTGCAGTATTTATGCAATTAATTAATGATGTATTACGGGAACACTTATACAAAGGGGTTCTCGTTTACTTGGATGATATTCTATTATACTCAGAGACCGAGGCTGAACATGTTAAATTGGTGAGGGCAGTGCTGAGCAAACTCCGTGAGGCAAAACTTTATGCCAAACTCTCAAAATGTGAATTCCACCGAGAAAAAATTGATTACTTAGGGTACCATATCTCACACCAGGGCATAGAAATGGATCCTCAAAAAGTACAGGCAGTACTCGATTGGGAAACGCCTCGCACACGCAAACAGCTGCAAAGTTTCCTGGGGTTTGCAAACTTCTATCGCCAATTTATCCCCGCATTCGCTCAAATTGCCCTGCCCATCACAAAACTGCTAAGAACAAAGGGGGAGGGAGATCCTAAACCGAGACAGCCCGTGAATTGGACAATGGAATGCCAGGCAGCGTTTGAGAAGCTAAAACGGCTGTTCTCAACAGAACCAATTTTGAAGCACCCAGACCCAGAAAAACCTTTCATAATACAAGCTGATTCTAGCGATGTGGCAATAGGGGCAATCCTACTCCAGAGCAATGAGCAAGGACAACTACAGCCATGTGCATATACATCCAGGAAACTAAGTGAAACTGAACAAAGGTGGGCGATCTGGGAAAAAGAGGCTTACGCGGTGCGATGGGCACTGTTAACTTGGAGACAATTCTTAGAAGGAAGTAAGATCCCTTTTGAGGTCTGGACTGACCACAAAAACTTAGAAGCCTTAAAGACACCAAGGAAACTGTCTCCTAAACAGGTTCGTTGGGTGCAATACTTCAAACGGTTCGAGTTTACTCTTAAATTTATCCCTGGGGGGAAAAACTTTCTGGCAGATGCACTGTCCAGAAAGCCACAATATAACTGTGTGAAATCAGAGGTTTTTAAACCTATAGTACAAACAAATCAACTGGCAGCCAAAGTAATCACCAGGTCCCAAGGAGGAAAAGACACATTGAGGGACGCAGACATCACTCACGCATTTAAACAAGCATTAGTCAACGATGAATGGGTTTTAAACCACAAATCCAGCTGCGTGATGAAAGATGAATTAGCATGGATAGGTGACAAACTGTACGTACCCGCTAGCCAAAGATTACGTTTAATGGGAAGGTGCCACGACTCTAGGTTGGCTGGACATTTTGGCTTTGTAAAAACTTTACACTTAATAAAAAGACAATTTTGGTGGCCTTCGTTGAAAAAGGACATAGAAAGCTATGTAGCAAGTTGCCCCATTTGTGCTGCAGCAAAAAGACGTCAGGGGAAAACTCCAGGGCTTCTACAGAAAGTAGCTGAGCCGTCAGCCCCATGGGAGGAAATTGCTATGGATTTTATTGTGGAACTACCGGATAGTGGGGGAAACACTGTCATTTGGGTTGTGACAGACTTGTTTTCAAAACAAGCACATTTTATTCCTTGCCAAAAGATCCCAACTGCCAAAGGCTTGGCTAGACTGTTTCTAATACACATTTATCGTCTTCATGGAGCTCCTAAAAGGATAATCTCGGATAGGGGAGTCCAATTTACCTCCAATTTTTGGAAGGCGTTTTTGAACCTACTTGGCACCGCCCAAGGGTTGAGCTCGTCGCATCATCCTCAGACTAACGGCAATTGCGAGAATTTGAACGGTGTTCTTGAACAGTGCCTAAGATGTTTTATTAATTTTCAACAGGACAACTGGACTGAACTTTTATCATTTGCAGAGGTTGCATTTAATAACTCTGTACATTCAAGTACAGGTTTTACACCTTTTAGAGTAGCCACGGGGCAAGATTTCAGCCCAATACCGGAATTACCCACAGAAAAACCAACTATCCCCTCACTTAAGGAGTGGATAGAAAAGTTGCAAAACACATGGCCAGTAGTCAGGTTGGCGTTACAGGAGGCTAGAGAGGCTTTCAAAATTCAAGCTGACAAGAAAAGAGTAGAGGCTAAACCTTTCCAGGTGGGGGATAGAGTATACTTATCTACAAAATTCTTGAGATCGTTACAACCATCAAAAAAATTAGGACCTAACTTTATTGGGCCTTTCACTATTACCAGGATCATTAACCCAGTAGTAGTTGAACTGATTCTTCCAAAAACACTTAGACAAGTCCACCCAGTATTTCACATTAGTCTACTCAAGAGAGAGGTAACCTCACCACTTAGACCGGTGGCAGATACACCACCTGCTCCAATCATGATAGAAGGGGAACAACATTTTGAAATCAAGGAAATTCTGGACTCCAGAATCCACAGAGGGAAGACCCAGTATCTGGTAGCCTGGAAACATTTGCCTTCATCACAGAACGAGTGGGTCACTAAACAACATGTGAAAGCCCCCACCCTATTGAGAAAATTCCACTCCAAATACCCTAGCAAACCTTGCTAACATATCATAATTGACTCTGCTTATGTCTTACAGGTGGACCTTCTTTTCTTTTGAGAGGCAGGATGTCAGAGTTCAAACTCTGTCATTCAGAAGGAAAAGGGGGGAGCCTGGCTCTGTTTGTTCAAAAGGTTATATATATCCGGATCCCAGGCATCTGAGAGTTTTTCATCTTGAGATAAAGGTTTATGGGGGGGTATCCGGATCCCAGACACATGGGAGCCTCTTCATCTTAAGAGAATGTTTTATGGCGGGGGGGGAATTGAAAGGGAAGAACGGATCTGAGGAGCGGATCCATTTGTCAAACATTTGTGTATTCAAGATGTAGATGGGGTGGGGTGCTAGCTTAAAAGACTTGTCTTGCCTGAGGGCATGTTAGATCTTGCTTTGTTTTGAAGTGGTTGTATCCAGATGCAAATAAAGGAAATCCTTTTGAAAACCCTTGACTGGACTCAGAAGTTCGTACCTCACTTTGTGACTGAAGACAATCCTTACACTATCTATCTATCTATCTATCTATCTATCTATCTATCTATCTATCTATCTATCTATCTATCTATCTATCTATCTATCTATCTATCTATCTATCTATCGAATTTATATTGCCGCCTATTCGCCCATGGCGACTCAAGGCAGCTTACAGAATAAAAACCATATTTAAACCAATAAAACCAATAAAAAGAATCAAATAAATTAATATAGTATGATATAATAAAATCACCCCCACCCCCCATCCTGGCAACAGCAGATCACACAAGCCATTTAATGGGCTCCATCCCACTCTGGGTTCCCCAAGCTCGCTGACAGAACCAGGTCTTCAGCACCTTCCAGAAGAGTATTAGAGTGGGGGCCATTCTAATCTCTGGGGGAATGATGTTCCAGAGAGAGGGAGCCACCACGGAGAAGGCCCTTCTTCTGGGTCCCACCAGGTGTATCTCCCTCGGGGATGGGACCCGCAACATTCTCTGCCTCCCCACTCTGATGGGTTGGATAGATATGACCGGCAAGAGACAGTCCCTCAGATAACCTGGTCCCAAGCCATGAAGGGCTTTAAAGGTGACAACCAGCACCTTGAATTGCACCTGGAATCAAATCGGCAGCCAATGCAGCTCCCACAAGAGAGGTGATACATGTGCACACCGGGGTCTGCACAAAACCATGTGGGCTGCTGCATTTTGCAGCAACTGGAGCTTCTGGATGCTCTTCAAGGGCAGCCCCATGTAGACCGTGTTGCAATAGTCAACACAGGAAGTGACTAGGGCAGGGATGGCGAACCTATGGCACGCGTGCCACAGGTGGCACGTGGAGCCATATCTGCCGGCACGCGAGCTGTTGCCCTAGCTCAGTTCCAGTGTGCATGTGCGCGCCGGCCAGCTGGTTTTTGGCTCATGCGGAGGCTCTGGGAGGGCATTTTAGGCTTCCAAAGGGTCTCTGGGGAGGCAGGGGGGTGTTTTTGCCCTCCCCAGGCTCCAGGGAAGCCTCTGGAGCCTGGGGAGAGCGAAAAACGGGCCTACTGGGGCCCACCGGAAGTCGGGAAATGGGCCGTTTCCATCCTCCAGAGGACCTCTGCAGCTGCAGGGGAGGCTGTTTTCGCCCTCCCCAGGCATTGAATTAAGGGTGTGGGCACTCGCCCGTGCATGATAGCGCACGCACACGCACTTTCGGCACCCGAGGGAAAAAAGGTTCACCATCACTGGACTAGGGCATGAGTGACTGTGAGTAGGGATTGTTGGTCCAGGAAAGGGCGTAACTGGTGCAGTTGCACAAAGGCCCTCCGGGCCACGATCGCCACCTGCTCTTTGAGCAGTAGTTGTGAGTCCAGGATAACCCCCAAATTACGCACAGGGTCTGTTTGGGGTAGTGCCACCCCATCCAAGACCAAAGATGGTAATTCTCCCTGAGCCAACGAATCCCAAACCCAGAGCCACTCGATCTTGTCAAGGTTTAGTTTCAACCCGTTGCTCCCCATCCAGACACTAACAGCCTCCAGGCACTGCGAGAGGGAGGACACGGCATCACTTAACTCACCACGGGCCAAGACATACAGCTGAGTATCATCAACATATTGGTGATACTTCAGTCCATGGTGATGGATGATCTCACCCAGCAGCTTCATATAAATGTTGAACGGGAACGGAGAGAGTACCAAGCACTGTTCCCTCTAAGTTGTGCTGTTGCGCGGTAGCGCAGGCAACAACAAACCTCCACGCAGCACTTTTCAAGTGCGGTGCAGTTGTGATGGGGAACACATGCCTCCCTTTATTTCTTTGCTAATTTTGCTCTTTCTCGGCTGCCGTAAAAGGGTGGGTAGTGGGCTCTCGCGATGGCTGTTGGGACGGTCTGCTAAGTTGTAAGGAGCGAGCGAGCAGCCTCGAAAAGCGAGGGGAGGCAGGCTCAGGCAGCCCTTTTCTCTCCCCCCTGCCTCGTTAGCTGATGATCCCTTTCCAAGGTAACAAAGGTTGACCCCCCCTTCCTCCCCAAGGGCTTCTTTTAAAGTGAGAAGCTGCCTTTTGTGCTTTTTAAGGCAAGCTGGAAGGGCTTCTGCATTAGTGTTATATTCGACCTCCCTTTGTGCATTCCTCGCCTTCGCGGATGGGAAAGAGGTTTTACGCAAACTTCTGTTTGAAAATCTCCATCCGGTTCCTTTAATTGACTTCACAGTCATTGAGAAGGTTTTGAGGGGGGAGGGTTGAAGCTCTGATATTCTTGGATGGTCGTGGTTCTCTTTTTAATGCGTCAGTGAAGTGTTTGCAGCAGTGAATCGTCTTTAGGCTTGACAAATGCACACTGTACTAAAAGCTGAGCTCAAAACCCATGAGTTGATCGAATTGCCAACGGTATTATTTTGGTTTACTTGGCTGATTTCTGTTTCTTAAAAGGGTAATCCTTAAGCATTTGCAACAAGGTAACACTGTGTTGTTAACTCCATGCAGAGTAGTAGGGAGGAATTTCCTGGGATATTTGCAAAGGACTCATCTCTAAAATAAGGATTTTTTTTTACATGGAGTTCAAATATATGCTCTGTGTGGCAAATGTAAACAATACATGGAATTTAAAACATTTTTTCTTAATTTGTGGTTAACATAATTTTACATTTTATACAGCCTATTTAATGGGTCAGAGAGAGGAAAGTATAACATTCCTTATTTTTCTCTGTGATCTTTGGAATGTTCCCATGCAGAATGTACAAGTCTATTAATTCTCTATGAAACTGATAATTCATTAACATACATCAGCTGAAACCACATTCCCTCTCTGTGCTAGCTCCTAAGTTTGTACCTCCAGTGTTTGCCAGATCCGGAAACAGATTTGCACAGAGATCATTATGTTAACATAAATTGTGAAACTAATATTCTGAATTTTTTCCACATACTTCAAATGTGAAGTTATTGTACTGATTGACTATAATAGTATTTGTGCAGTCAGAAGCAGGGCATTCCTGGACTTCATTCCCTTGAAACCTGCCTGCCAAATAGATATGACATATTTATGAAAATAATTATGGAATTACTATCCACTTGATTGTTTTCTTCAGACCTTGCATCTGAAATAACATTTCAGATTTCAAATAACATTTCAAATAACACTGATTTCGTTGTTGTCTTGGGTGGCATCTGTGAAAAAAATTCAGGTGCTCAGGCATGAAAATGTGCCGCTCAGACATTATACTTTTCCGCACACATCGGAAAAAAATTAGAGGGAACATTGGTACCAAGCCCTGTGGAACCCCGCAAAGCAGTGGGCGAGGGCTGGGTCTCTCCCCTCCTATCAACAATGACTGAGAGCTGCCGCAGAGGAAAGAAGTGAACCAGGATAGCACAAGACCTCTCACTCCCATCCCCCGAAGCCTCTCCAGGAGAATACCATAGTCGATGGTATTGAAAGCTGCTGAGAGGTCAAGTAGAGCAAGGATGGATGCACTATTCCCATCCCGCTCCCACCAGAGATCATCTAAAAGTGCAACCAATGCCATTTCTGTCCCAAATCCAGGCCTGAATCATGACTGGTAGGGGTCAAGATAATCCGTTTCATCCAGGAAACTCTGGAGCTGTCGCGCAACCACCTTCTCAACCACCTTCCCCAAAAAGGGAAGATTGAGACAGATCGGAAATTATCCAACCAGGTGGTAGTCTGGCAGATTTGAAGAAGGAGCAGTTTGGCTGGAAAGCAGAAAACCTTTTGCAGAAATTTGAAGGAGATCTGGATTTTACAGACTTAGAATTGGCAAATTCAATGAGTGATGAACTGAATAGATATTTGTATATGTGTTTTGGGGTTTTGTCCTTTTTAATGCACATTTTTAATGTTCTGTTGGTTTTTGTTTTGTTGCTGTTGCTGTTTGTTAATTTTTGGGGGAATTTGTATTTTAATCTTTTAAACAAAAAAGTTTTAAAAAGGGTACTATTACTAATAGTAACAGTACTATTACTAATAGTAACAGAACAAAATTAATCTCTGGACTTGCCACTCTGTATAAGTATCTTCTGCAACAAAGACCAACCTTCAAAATTGAGAATGAAAGAATTGGCATTTTAACAATAAAGATACAAATTTGAATGGTACAGGATTCAGGAGAGAGAACTCCATTTATTAGAAACCAATTTTAATATCTCAGTCTGATAGATACTAGATTTTTATTATTTGTACATTATTTGTATAGGAATGACTGAGATACAACAATCATTTTGTTTCTGTGTCTATTTCATCTTGTTTACAGATTTTCTCAGTCTGCAACTACTTTCTTGTTGCTTAGAATACTTTACAAAAACTCAGTAATGGAGGTCTATGGAGATTCTCAGTCATCCAGGTCATAGTTGTCTCAAAGGTGCTTTTTCAAAAGGCAACTGGATTATTTTCCCTTGAGAAAGAAGAAGACATTTCACTCCTTATCTAAGAAGTGTATTTTTTTTTGCAATCATCTGGTCATTAGCACTCTCTTTGAGAGCCATTGAGGCTACTTGGGGGTTTATATGTGCCCTCAGGGTCACTTGAATCAGAGTGTAAATAGTTATGGAATCTTCATGGAACTGGTGAAAGAACCACATTGTAGGCAGAAAATAGGTGGTATCATATTCCCTGCCCTATTTTGAGGGAGGGTTGTTCAACACTGATGAACTTTTTATCCTCTATTGTATTTAAAATAGGTAGTAGTTGGGCAGATGTGGTCTGGGCTGAGGTTAGTTCTGTTGTCTAATATGTTGCGTAATTATTTTAAGATAAAATTAAATCTTTACCAGCATTTTTGCTCATTAGGAAATAGACTAATTAAAAACTTGAAGGAGAATGGAAGAGGAAGAGCAGTGATGGCTGCCAAGAGCTCCTAAGAGATTGCTATTTAAACAGTGGAAGGTTTATTTGAATGCATCAATAAACAAAAGATGTGATAGACAATAAACTTTGAGAAAACTAAAAGAGTTGTTTCTGTGTGTTTTTTTTCAGCAAAGCTAGACAAGTGGGCATCTAACAATACATTGAATGATCATACTATAAGATTATAAATGTGATAAACCAGCAATATGAGTACAGCTCTGGCGGAGCTGACTAGATCTAATTCTTTATGCCTTTCTTTTCTTTGCAAATTCTAAAGTAGCCCACTACATTTATTCAGCATTGTAATAAATAACACTTTTTATCTTGCTTCAGAAAGATTGAGTAGTTTTACAGTATTATGTTTCGTTTCATGATGGTAGAAAAAGTACTGGTGGTTCTCAAGTTATGACCATAATATAGCCTATCCATCATGGTTGAAACTCATGATAGTCATAAAAAAAGTAAACCATTCTTTGCAGCAGTTGTTAAGCGAATCTGGGGTCTTTAAGCAAATGCCCTAGTCATAAAGAGAATTGCTGTGGGTGTAGTTTTGCTAAAAACCAAAATTAAATGCTGTTTTTCAGCAAAACTATTGTAAAATGTAGTCACATGAGTTCAGTACAGTGCAAATGGCCACAATCAAAACTACCCTTAATTGTATCACATGATTGCAGGAGGAGCTACAATCAGAATTGCAAATCCTGGTTATAAGTACTCCAGTAGGCCCATCATAATGGTTGCTAAGCAACTGATTGTAAGTCAAGGACTATCCATAGGTAACTATCATCATCCATACAACTGCTCTGAAACTTTAGCAAGACAGCCCAAAGCATTGAAAAAAAATCACGTCATCTAGAAAGGTTTGTGAAAAAGCTGTCTGGGCAGTAGTGTCTGCTCGGAGTGAATAAAATATGTTAAGTTTTTGATCAAATCATCAATATTACTTGATTAGACCCACCCTTACAGATGTTGTTAGTGTCAACATATATGCAAAAAGAGTACATATTCATTTAATTGCAATTGCTACCTTGACAATAATATATATCATGCACAGTCACACACATGCAAAGCATATTGAAAGTAAGTCCACATTGCTATTATAGATCTTCTGTTCCTACATTAGATTACTAGAAAGAACACCTATAACCAAAGCTTTCACCAAATCTTTTTTTTTCCAGTTGGTCTCTTTGCCATTGCAGCTCAGTTTTTATTTCAAGGTATTATTATTTTATTAACTTGGTTAAAAAACACTGTTCTTTTTTATTAGGTCTTTCTTTCCTGTTCTTAGCCCATTAGATCAGCCCGTCAAATATTCAATTTAGAGCCTGAGTTCAAATAGCCATTTAGTATTATGATGGCATGAAGGCAATTGCTAAGACAAGATATCTGGAGGGGGTCAAGATTCAGAGAGGCTGCCAAAGATCTTGAAATGGGACTAATTTTAAATTGTAAAGTCCCTACTCTTGGAGGTTGAACTGTTCTTTGTGTGGGAATATCCTAAAAATGGAAATGATGTGAAGCAAGTTTTAAAAGAAATAAAATTTATTTATAGCAAATACATTGCAATGATAAGCAAAGCCTAATACTTAGCTGGCTACATACGATACAAGAGCATGTATTATGTTTGTCCATGTTCCTGAGAAGAATGGCTTCAGATTAGTGCTCTAATAAATTAGCTAGGCATTAGATTTCTTTTTAATATGAGAGACATTTTAGGAAATGGTATATAGTCAGCAAAGATTTATCATTTTACTGACAATTAGGGCATGGTTATCTATTTTGTACACAGAAATAAGTAAACAGGAACTTTATACTTTAAATAGAAGTAGTTCTTTCAATTATGCCTTTTCTTTCTTGGAATGAAACCATCCCACATTTTTCTCTCCTATGAGCTCTGAAGTTTTAAGACAAATTGAAGCAAACTTGTTGAAAGCAGAGTGTTTTATGTTTTCCAAAACTTGAGTTTCTGGAAAATCCAACAGCAATCTGATTTATACATATAAATATGTAAATCTTTTTGCTTATTTATTACTTTTCTGCAGCTTGTCCCAAGCTTATTGCCTAAATTGGAAGGGGCAGAGTCGCCTTTCCAATGAAAACAGCACAGAATTTTCCACATATGTGTATTTAAAATGTAAATGCGTGAATGCTTCAACTGCACTCCACAACTCTTGTGGATAACATTTCTTTTTTGTTTTATCAGATGAACCAGCTGGCTTAAATAGCGGATTGTGAATTCTCTGTGGAAGAGACTTTCATTTGCAGGAATTTGCACTGGAAATCTAAGAATTGTTGCTGAGTTTGATCGTCTTGGACTATCAAAGCAGCCAGGAGCTTTGGCAAAAGGACCTCACTGTCACCTAATGTGTATTTTGTGTGTTTTGTTTCTTCAGAGGATGAGAACTAGAGCCAGTTCTCCATTTTCAACAGAGCAGCAGGTAACTGTGAAGTTGTTCATTTCAAGATCTTAGAGTGGTTTCCAGATATTTGAAAAATAAAAACACTTATAAACAAGGTAGCTTTGTGGTGGACTTTTTTCCATCTTGGGAAATTGGAAGTACAGAAACTTGTTTTGGATGTTTGTTCAGAAGTAAATATCCTTCCATACATACCTTAGACTGTCTACAGTTGACCTCTCCCCATTTCTAAGAGGTCTGTAAGGGGCGTGCATAAGCGCACCACTGTGCCTACCGTCCCTGTCCTACTGTCCTATTGTCCTCTTTTATCGTTACTTTTTACTTATGTTATGTTTATACAAACTACTACTATCCTATACATGTTTGACAATTTCCTCATCTTGTTAATGCTCCCTTCTCAGATGTCATACATATGTAACAAAATTATTCAAAGCAAAACAATTTTGATTTAGAACACTTTCCTGAAGGCAATCTGGTGCCTTCCAGATTTGTGAAGAGCTAAAAGCAAAGGTATTAGATACAACAAAATATAACATGTAAATCAATTGTTTATGCCCCAAATCAAATATTCCTGAAGAATTCTGGAATGAATTGCTCTAATAAAAGATTGTTATTAGCAGGCAAATTTGGGCTATGCTCACTCTGTCTTGAACAAAAAAGGATCCCAGCAGAGAAAAGACAATAGGAAGTTTATTTTGATGCAAGTTCTGACAGTGGTTCAGATAGACAAGGGTGTAGGAAGCACTGGTTAACCCCGTATTTCCTTTTCATCAGTGTCAAAACAGCCCTGCACTTATATATTTCTTAAAGCCCACTCCTATGCATCAATTCAAGAAATATAAAAATATCTGCAATACTTAAAAGCTTGTAAGGTTTTTGCAAGCTAGATGTGGCCTTTATATGACTTTTGCTTTTACAGTCTTTCAGCCATAGTTCACAGTTTATAGGTATGAACATTGGCTATGGGAGGTACATTATATCCAAATGGGATCTATGAAGAACTGTTGTAGACTGTTCTCTGTTTTTCTTTTCTTTTTTTTATTGAAAAGTTTTAAAGGTACAAAGTACAAACATTTTTCCCCCATTTTTCTCCCGTCCTCCCCCCTCCCCCCTCCCCCTTTCCCCTCTTCCGCCCTCCCGGACTTCCCAGGAGAAGCACAAGGTATAAATCTAAAAAAAACTAACATAAAACTTACTATAAAAAAAAAAGTTATTAGTTCAAAAATACCCATTCATCCTTAACTCTTTAACAGTCCAAAAGCTTGAAAATATAGTATATCATTTCACAAATTTCTAATATTAGTAAACTATTTAAATTATTTTGATCTGATACTTTTTTTGAATATATTCAGTCCACCTACTCCATTCCAATATATATCTTTCATTTGAGTGGTCCTTTAAATATGACGAAATCTTGGCCATTTCAGCCAAATGTATCATTTTCAACGTCCATTCTTCAATTGTAGGTATATCTTCTTTCTTCCAGTATTGTGCTACCAACAATCTGGCAGCAGATATACAATTCAAAACCAGCTTTGTCTCTATAACCGAACAATCCGTTATTATCCCCAACAAAAAGAATTGTGGTGTAAATTTGATCTTTTTCTTTAAAATGTTTTGTATAATCCACCATATTTTTATCCAAAATGCCTTGATCTTTTTACAAGTCCACCATATATGAAAATATGTAGCATCCCCATATTCACATCTCCAACATTTAGAATCCAAATTTGGATACATACAAGCTAACTTTTTTGGGTCTAAATGCCATCTATAAAACATTTTATAAAAATTTTCTCTCAAATTTTGTGCCTGCTTAAATTTAACATTTCTGACCCATATCTTTTCCCATGTATCCATCATAATCGGTTCACCAATATTCTGAGCCCATTTTATCATACAATCCTTAACTAATTCTGTTTCTGAATCTAATTCCAATAAAATATTATATAATCTCTTTATATGCATTGGGTCCTTATCTTTCATTTGTACAATCAAATTGTCCTCTTTTTTCAAAATACCAGTTTTTTGATCGTCTCTCCATCTAACTTGTAATTGCATGTATTGAAACCATGTTCTGATTATACCTTCTTCTCTTAATTTCTCAAACGATTTTAATTGAAATAAATTTCCCTCTTCAGAAAGAAGTTCTTTATATGTAATTTTATCAACTTTTTGTTCCATGTTTATATTTTCTATCGCGTGTCTGGGTACTGTCCATAAGGGTAACTTATCATTTAATTTAGATTGGTGTTTTTTCCAGACACGCAATAAAGCATTTCTTAATATATGACTCTTAAAAGCTTTATCTACTTTTTTATCATATATTAAATAAGCATGCCACCCAAATACCAAACCATATCCCTCAATGTTTAATACACTCTCTTCCGTTAAGTTAATCCAATCTGTAACTGCTGAGAGGGCCGCTGCTTCATAATACAATTTCAAGTTAGGCACTTTTAAACCACCTCTTTCACGTATATCCTGCATAATCTTCTGATTTACCCTTGGCTTCTTCCCAGCCCAGATAAATTTATTTATACCCTTCTGCCATTCCTTTATTACTTCATCTTTTTAAAGTATTGGTATCATTTGAAAGAGGAATAAAAACCTTGGTAAAACATTCATTTTAACAGCAGCTATCCTACTCAACAATGACAATTGTAATTTCTCCCAGCTTTCCATATCCCTCTGTATTTTTGACCACAATAGTTCATAATTATGTTGATATAATTTTGTATTTGTGGACATAATATTAATCCCTAAATATTTAATCTTTTGAGCTATCTCAAAGCCAGTTACCTTTTCTACTTCTTCTTTTTGGTTTTTTGTCATATTTTTAACTATTATCTTTGTTTTCGCTGTATTTATTTTAAAACCCGACACTTGTCCATATAAATTAATTGTATCCATCAGAATCCTAATAGATTGTAATGGTTGAGTTACAGTAACAACCAGATCATCCGCAAACGCTCGAAGCTTATATTCTTCCTGTCTAATTTTTATTCCTTTTATTATATCATGCTCTCTTATTTTATTAAGTAATATTTCTAAGCTCAAAATAAACAACAAGGGAGATAGGGGACATCCTTGTCTTGTTCCCTTTTCTATGTTAAAAACATCTGTTAATCCACCATTGATTATTATTTGCGCCGTTTGTTTGCGATATATTGCCCCAATAGATTGTACAAAATAGTCTCCCAATTGTAATTTCTCTATTAATCTTAATAAGAACCGCCAATTCAATCTATCAAAAGCTTTCTCAGCATCTAAAAAAACTAATGCTGCGGGGATCTGGTTATTGCTTCTCAGATACTCCAATAAGTTAACAATTTGTCTAACATTAGTTTTCATTTGCCTACCAGTTAAAAACCCTGTTTGATCATAATGTATCATTTGTTGCATGACTGTCATTAACCTATTCGCTAAAATTTTTGTAAAGATTTTATAATCTATATTTAAAAGTGAAATCGGTCTATAATTTTTTGGATCTGTACCATCTAAGCCCTCTTTTGGGATCAGAGAAATAAAAGATGTCTTCCATGTTAGGGGAACATTACCTCCTTTTTGAATATTATTAAATAATTCTTTAAGGGGCTCCCCCATTTCTTCCTGTAATTTTTTATAATAAACAGCAGTTAACCCATCTGTCCCCGGGGCCTTACCCACTTTTAACTGTTTAATTGCCATTGTTATTTCTTCTAAAGTTATTAATTGATTTAACATATCCCTCTGCTCTTTTGTGGTTATATAAATATTCTGTTTCCGTAAATAATTATCTATATCTTCTTCTTTAATTTTGTCCTCCATATATAAATCTGAATAAAATTCTAAGAAAGATTTTTTAATAAGACCATGTTCATAAACTTCTTTACCCTTATATCTTATTTTTTCAATAGTTCTTGATTTTTGCTTCTTTCTTAAAATGTAAGCCAACCATCTTCCTGGTTTATTAGCATTGCTGAAAGTATTAAATTTAGCATATTGTAAATTTGTTGCTACTTGATCAGCCATTAACATATTAAATTGGCCCTTCAATAAATTAATCGTCTCTTTAATTTTTTTATCTCTTGGATTAGAAATTAAAGCTATTTCTTGTCTCTTAATCTTCTCCTCTAGTTCTTTCCTTTTCTCCCCCTTTTTCCTTCTATGTTTATTATTCAAGTATATCAAAATACCTCTCATGTATGCTTTACTTGCATCCCACACCATTTCCAACGATGTACCCTTTTGCATATTATTAACAAAAAATTCTTTCATTAGTTTTTTACATTCCATCACATTTTCTTCATATCTAAATAAATTCTCATTTAACCTCCATGACCTTCTATGTCCATTCCTATCTTCTAAGTCCATCCAAACCAGACTATGATCTGTCAATACTCTTGGACATATCTTCGTCTTCTTCACCCTAGAAAAAAGATTATTAGTAATCAAAATAAAATCAATCCTTGAGAAGGACTGGTGTCTATCGGAAATAAAGGTAAAATCCTTTTCCTCTGTGTTTCTTTCCCGCCAAATATCTCTCAGCTCCCAATCTTCCATCATCTCAAAAAATGGTTTAGGCAGTTTTGCTCTTAAAAAAGTATTTTGCTTAAGTCCTTTCTTGTCTTTTACTGCATCTGGTACACCATTCCAATCTCCTAAAAGAATGCAAGTACTGTAATCCCATTGTACCAATTTTGTATGTAGAAGATCATAAAATTTTTCCTGTTGTTGATTCGGGGCGTACACACCAATTACCAAAAGTCTCTCTCCCTTAATTAGAAGTTCAACCGCAAGGTATCTTCCTTGATCATCAGCTTCAATTAGCTTAGCAATCAAATGTCTCTTTACATATATAACTATTCCATTTTTTTTATCATTTGCTGCTGAAACAAATTGTGTTCCTAATCTTGAATTTATTAGATATTTTTGATCTTGTGTTCTAATATGCGTTTCTTGTAGGCAAGTCACATCATTATTAAATTGTTTTAGATAATGAAAAATTTTCTTTCTTTTCTGTGGCGAATTTAATCCATTAACATTCCACGTTAGAAATCTACTTCCCATCTGGGAGCTTCTCAAGCGACTGGAACATTGCCTGCATGTCAAGCTTCTGTATTACCTTTGGCCTTGTTCCTCCCACTGCTTGCATGGTACCTTCTTCAGTTAACATTTGAGACTGTTGCCGCGACAATTCTTGTATACGCTTGGTTGTAGCCCTGGTCTGCCTTTGTTCTTTTCGTTCTTTTTGTTCTCTTATTCGTTCTTCTCCAAATAAATCCACCGTCTTATCAGCCAAGGTTATATCTAATTCACTTTGCCCGGCTGTGGCTCCCTCCAGCTGCAGTTCATGTCTTTGTGCTCTGTCCTCCTTTCTCCTCCCTTCTGGGGATCTTGGTGTCCCAGCTTTTAAGATGTATGTAGAAAATCTCTTGCTTTCTGCACCGTGTTCAATCTATGTCTTTCTCCTTCATAGATCAAAGAGATTCCGGCTGGAACTTCCCACCTAAACGATAGTTGTTGCCTTTTAAGTTCTTCCACTAGAAAGGAAAATTCCTTTCTAGCTCTCAACATTTTTGGAGGAATTTCTTTCAATGTCATCACCTCTTGTCCTCCCACCTGTAGCTTATTTTGATAGGTTGCTTGTAGAATGTCATTTCGCAGTGTTCTATTGTTAAAGTAAATTACAATGTCTCTTGGGAGGTTTCTCAATCTAGCCACTTTTGAATTCGCCCGATATATCTTATCGATTTGTCACCCCAGCTCTTCTTTCCTCATGCCTACAGCTTGGGCAAGAGCATCTATCATCAGCTCTCTCAGATTTTCCTGTTTCACTTCCTTCACTCCACGAACCCTGATCGCAAACTCCATGTTCCGGTAATGAAGCAATGTGATTTCATCTGTGTCACTTTCCCTTTTTTCCTGAACATCTTGAACATCTTCTCTCAGATCTGCAGTAATCTTTCTGATTTCCTCAATCTGCTGTTCCAAGTACTCCACATTATTTATCAAACCTTTAAGAGCTAACAAAATATCTGTTCTGATTTCACTGTTGCCAATTTCTATTTTTTTCTCAATTTTCTCAGAAACATCTTGTATTTTATCATTAATCATATCATTAACCTTTTCATTAGCTTCATCAATTTTCTTATTAAAATTTTTGGTCATTTCAATTTGCATGAGTTTAAGACTGTCTTGTAACATTGCCAGAGTTAGAGGCTGTGGTTGTGCCGCCAGGCTTTGCAATTTAGAAGGGAGAGTGGGTGAGCTCTCAGCGCTTCCAGCCCCTTTGGAGGGAATCTTCCCAGATTTGGATGCCATTTAGCTTTATTTAAGTCCTAATAATAATATTCCAACTTATATTAGTCTTCTTGCCAAAAAGAAGAGTCTCAAAAACACAATATCAGTTCAAAATCAGCTCAAACAGGCTCTCCTATGCAAGCCTGTCTGTAAAGTAAAACTTTCTGTCTTTCCACTTTCACTTTCACACACTTTCAAGCTTTCATCGCCATTTTAAGAGTTGCTTCTTTGTTTCCTTCACAGTAAGAGGCATTAAGAGTTAAGTGGTGTTTACTTGCCTGGTTTATCTCTTGTCTTCTCCTGCTGCTTTTTGTAGGTTTTTCTGTTGTTTATTCAATCTCTGAAAGCAGTGCAGGACACAACCGTCTTGCTCCGTTTAGAAAAACAAACGAAGGAGTCTCTTTGTCTGGAGCTCAGCAGCTTCCCAGGGAGCCCTCCCTTTTCGTGACCCAGGAATCCTCCTAGGGCACTTTGGGGGCTCTACCTGTGTCCACCGACTCTCTACCCTTCCCTTTGCCCGGGAAGGGAATTTCCAGCTGCCAGCCAGCTGATTTATAGCTTTCTGGCAGCTTTACAGATCAAAGGACTGACGCCTCCGAAAGAGAAAGCGTCTTTCGGCGGTTGTGGAGCCTGCCGGAAGTCCGACTGTTCTCTGTTTTTCAAAGGAGTGTATTATTTTTCTTTTTCTTCATAATATTTTAAACCATATTATTCCATTTCCTCCGTTTTCTTTTTTCTAAATAGCATCATCCACAGCATACTCTATTTTCACTGAGCTGGCATTTGTCACACAATGCTAAATAAAATAAATTAGTTATTTAGAGTTGGGCAGCTTTATACATTTATAAAATAAATAAGTGTATGAAATGAAAATATATAAATAAACATTGGAAAGATCTTTTCTGAATAATTTTGTTCTTCAGATTTCAAAATTAGAAAATTACATATAGTTTCCTTGTTCCCAAATCAAATTAATTGTCTAATAAATCTGAATATTGCAACTGTTATCTCTTCAAATCAGATAGCAAATACTTTCTGGATGGGGAGAAACCGACTCAGGCTCAACCCTTCCAAGACGGAGTGGCTGTGGTTCCCAGCGTCTCGATATAGTCAGATGATTCCATCTCTGACTATCGGGGGCGAGTCTCTAGCCCCCGCCGAAAGGGCTTGCAATCTGGGTGTCCTCCTGGATCCACAGCTGTCCTTAGAGGACCATCTGACAGCTGTGACCAGGGCGGCCTTTTATCAGGTCCGCCTGATACGCCAGTTGCGGCCCTTTCTGGATCGGGATTCCCTGTGCACAGTCACCCATGCCCTGGTCACGTCGCGTCTGGACTACTGTAATGCTCTCTACATGGGGCTCCCCATGAAGAGCACCCGGAGGCTCCAACTGATCCAGAATGCAGCCGCGCGGGTGGTTTCGGGGGCTAATTGGCGCTCCCATATGACACCCCTCCTGCGCGAGCTGCACTGGCTTCCGGTGGTCTACCGGGTGCGCTTCAAGGTGCTTGTTACTACCTTTAAAGCGCTCCATGGCATTGGACCTAGGTATCTCCGAGACCGCCTGCTGCCACAAACTGCCTCCCATCGACCAGTGCGCTCCCACAGAGAGGGCCTCCTCGGGGTGCCATCAGCCAAGCAGTGTAGGCTGGTGACGCCCAGGGGGAGGGCCTTCTCTGTGGGAGCACCCACCCTCTGGAATCAGCTCCCTCCAGACTTAAGAACCATTCACAACCTGTCCACCTTCCGCCGTGCCCTCAAGACGTATTATTTTTATCAAGCCGGGCTGGCGTAAAAAAGTTTTTGGGGTTTTTAAAATTTTAAGATTTTACTAAATTTTAATTGTATTAAATTAGGGTCACATTGAATATTTTCTTTTAAATGTATTTTAATGTTTATATTGTGTTTTTTACTTGGCTGTTCACCACCCTGAGTCCCCTGGAGAAGGGCGGTATATAAATTTAATTAAACTAAACTAAAACTAAACTAAACTTTCTGTCCAAATTTAGTTTTTAATGTAAATACTTTTGTAAAAAATGCAAGTAGTTGGGTTTATTCTAGAAGATGCATTTCTTTCTCATTAAGAGTAGGATATTTCTTAAAAAATTGAATATATTGTGGTACACAAACTAGATTTTCATTTTTCAGAAATACTATTTTATTCCTATTTTATTAATATGCAAATGCATTCAAGCTTCAGTAAAAAACTGAAAAAAATAAATTATGATTTTTTAAATTTAGAGACACAACTATTTTTCATTATTTTATTAATCCCTGTTCATTAAATTCAGAAGGCTCCTCAGACAAAATTGTTTAAAATGAAGAGTACCGTATTTTTTGCAATATAAGACACACTTCCCCCCCCCCCCACAAAAAGTGGATGGAAGTGTCTGGGTGTCTTATAGAGCGAATATTGCGGTGGGGGAGGGGGGTTGGTGTGGCGGCGGCATTCGGCGCTGCCACCTGTCACCACTGCCACCACCTGTCACTGCTGCCACTGCCTGTCACCATTGCCACCATTCACCACTGGCGGGAAATGCTGGAGCCTTTGCTGCCAAGCAGCTGATTGGCAGTTGGATCGGCCTCCCGGAATACCACCGATCAGCTGTTCTGAATGGTGGTGGTGAGCAGTGGCGAACGGCGGCAGTGAGCAGTGGTGAATGCTGATCCCCACCACCTAGAACAGCTGATCGGCAGTATTCCAGAGGCTGATCCAACCGCCAATTAGCTGCTTGGCAGCAAAGGCTCCAGCGTTCCCCGGCGCCAGCAGCAACTCAGCTCAGTTGACCGGTGGTGGGCGCAATGGAGCGGAGCCCTGACGAGCCACATGCTGGGGCTGCGATAATGTGCTGAAGCTGACCAGATTGTTTGCTGCAAGGATGCTAGCCAGATGAATACCGGATGGATGCTGGGAAGCAGAGGTAGGTTTTTTTCCTTATTTTCCTCCTCTAAAGCTAATGTGTGTCTTATGATATATTAAATTTACATAGTAACTTGCAATGAATTACATGATGATTACTTCGCTTATTACTGTCAGAAGGTAATCCATGTTATAAACCACAGAGGGAAATAAGAATGGCTCTGGACAGTTATAATCCAAGCTGTGGTTTAGAAACAAACACATAATCTTTCACAAAATGTCTCCAAATCTCCTGGATTTTATATTGGAATCTATAAAAATACTAAATAAGCACCATGTGGCTTACAATTCCTGAATGTATTGAATATAGACTGTAATTTAAAACTCATATGACCTTCCATTCTGTCTCAAAGGAAAAACACTGCTTACTGTCTTTCTACAAAAATAATTTAAGAAGCAGTTTATATGCACTCCTTCTGAACTTCTTTACAAATAAATTTAACAGGACAGTATTACTGATAGATATGAGGAATGTATCCTCAAAATTCTTTCTGAAAATAATCATGTACCATAATTTGGGTACAATTAAATTTCTAAATTTCTCTTAACTCTTAAATAATTTACCATTTTCAAGTTTACCACACTTAACGTAATCATTAAATGTGATTTCTTAAATGTAGTGATAGGATATATACTTCTTCCCTTCTGGATGGTTATAATTAAAGATCTAAATGTTACATATATGTGATGACATCACAAGCCCGCTGTTGAAGTCCCTACTTTCATCAGAATGTATCTGCTGGGGCAACCCATAGTGAATGAAAATATTCTCTACCAGTACCTTGGCTACTGTGATAGCTTGCTGTTCCTTTATTGGGAAAACCTGTGTGAAGTCTCAATTACTATCAATACATTCCGCTGTCCATGGTCTGATTCCAGGCACAAGTAGTCAATGCAAACTAGCTCCATGGGCCCTTGACTTTATAGGTAGCCCAAAGCAGGGTCTTTCATTGGATACAGTGCAGGCAGGACCAACAATAATCCTCAACCTCTTTCCTCAGACAAGGCCAGTAGAATCGATCTCTCACTAACTTGAAGGTCCTCTTGAGTCCCAAATGTCAATGCTCATCATGTAGTGTGATTAACACTACTTCCCCATGTTTCTTCAGTAGGATCTGTTGCCACATTTCCTCAAGCCCATCAGAGCCCATTTTTCTGAAGTGGTGCAGGGTTTCCTGCCTAAGCAGGGGGTTGGACTAGAAGACCTCTAAAGTGCCTTCCAACTCTGTTATTCTATATTCTAGAGGGACTCATCACTAAATCATCCCTCCTTGGAGCTGTAGCTGGTCCCATTCTTGATGCAACAGTTGGACTTCATTTGGGATGTCAGTTAACAGGGGCTTCCATTGACCTCTGCCCAGAACCCTTGTGACCAGGTCATTAAAAGGGTCTTCTGCCTGATCCTTCTTCAAATCCTTCCAGATCAGAACAGGGAGACCTGTTCACACAGATACTTGTGATGCCTTATCTCCTGGCCCCTACTTGGCCCTTGCTAGAGACTCACCATAGAAGATGTTCCCACCAATTCTGTGACCAGGCAAAGAACTTCACTGTGGGTTGTGGTGCCTGCTTCTGCTTTTCTCTGTCATTAATGATGAAGCTGGTTGCTGTCAGTGGTCACCCACTGACTGACTGACTGACTGACTGACTGACTGACTGACTGACTGACTTATTTATTTATTTATTTATTTATTTATTTATTTATTTTTGTATGCCGCCCAACTCCCAGGGGACTCTGGGCGGCTCACAACAATAGACTTCTTCATTGGGCCCTCAGTAGTTTCCCCACTTGGCCTGATTTCTGGATCTAGGTGGTCTCGTGCCCTGGCTCCTAAGGGCAATTCTGGAGGCAGGTCAGCCATGGCTTCCTTGTCCTCCTCCATTGCCTTTTCTGCCCTTACTCTCCTTGTGAGTTTGGAGTACTCTAAAGCAACCCTCTAGCCTAAAGCCCTTAGCTGAGTCTGTGCATGATGTTCCTTGCAGAACATGCGCATCCTGGCCTGATCTACCTTTGTGAGCTCCAGCCCTTTTTTCAACATGATCTGATACCACAATTGGGTATGATCTACCCAGATGGTCTTTCACCCTTCTCTGGTACATGTGCTTGAACTGGTGTGCCAGGCCAGTGATGGTCTCTGTTGTCCCAAACTTATCTTGGAATATGCAGAGGTAGTTATTCGCAGAACCTCTGCTAAGCTTTAGAATTCTCACAGCTTCCACAGCAGGACTTTCTCTGCAATCCTCAGCTTCTTTTGTGTGCAATTCCTTTTCTGCCTGTATGGCTTGTTCCATCCAGGCTTCTTCCTCCTCTTCCTCCAAGGCCACAGGTTGCATCCTGAAAAGACATGCAGTTTCCTATACCTGGCCCCCAAGTGGTAGCTGTCTGTTGGAGTGTGCCTGTCCAAGCCTGGAGGAGCCCTGCCCCCTCTGTGTGACAGGGACGAGTGCCTCTTCCTTGGGCCTGAGGACCCACCACAAGTGTGGCTATATTTCTGCCCCCTGATCCAGTGTCCAGATGGTTTGTGTGATTCACCTGCACCCTTACGTCTTGTTAGCTGGATGCTCTCATCCACAAAGCAAGCTGGGACCCTCTTCTGCTACTCTACTGACACATAGGAGTGGGAGGTGTCTCAGTCCACATTCATGCCCACAATGGATAACCTCTGATCTGGAAGGAGGGCCTTCACTGCCTGCAGAATTTGCTCCTCTGTCCAAGCATCCATAGAATTATCAATTATCATGCCGGATCCTATTTTTTTATTTTGTTCCTCACGCTACTTAATAATGCGGGAGGGGTCGATTTTACTGTTTGGCTCTCCATAACAGCAACCTGTGAGGTGAATTGGGCTGAATGAGAATGACTAGGCTAAGATCAACCGGTTTTCTTTCATGGCTAGGACAGGATTAGAACTCACTTTCTCACTTTCCAATCAGGTGCCTTAACCACTTCAAAGAGTCTGTCTTGAAAGACTCCAGGGTTAGTAGAATATTATTGATTAAATATTCTTATTAATGCCAGTAATGTCTGAAGAGAGAATTCAGTATTCTCTATGGGAAAGAAAAATAGTATTGTTTCTGAATATAATAATATAATATTATAATTATTAACCAGAACTCAAGTCCCCACAGAAGCAGCTCTTAGTTTAAAAGAACTCAACCCATTTCACATGAATAATTATGTGAATATTTGCAAAAACACAGCAGGTGCAGTTATGCCTCTGCAATTTGTTGGCTAAGCCAGAAGATGTATTTCTAAAATCCAATTGTTTTTTTCCCAAGCTATGGAGACTGGAGTTAGAATTTAGTGTAAAGTTCACTCTGCTTCATATGTTACGTTTTGACTTGGAAGCTTTTACTCAGACTGACAATGATAGTGAGGTAGTTTTCATAATGTAATACGTTATTGTGCTGAACAACATGTCTGTCTGTCTGTCTGTCTGTCTGTCTGTCTGTCTGTCTGTCTGTCTGTCTGTCTGTCTGTCTGTCTGTCTGTCTGTCTGTCTGTCTGTCTGTCTGTCTCTATCCATCCATCCATCCATCCATCCATCCATCCATCCATCCATCCATCTTCCCTGAGTCTTCGCACCGCCCAGCTTCGGGTCAGAACTGGGGCTCAGGACCCTGGCCAGCGCCCCAAGAACAGGGGTAGCTGGGCAAAGTTTAAATGAGAGTATTGTTTCTAACAAAAATCCATATATTTCTATTTGTTGTTATTCCATGTGTGCCCTGTCTTTCTATATTAGGGGTCCCCAACACCCAGGCTATGGCCCACTACCTGGCACTGGTCTGTTTAGAACCGGACCACACAAGCAGCTGGCCTGCATAGCTCAACTTGTGTGAGTGATGGGATGGCACACATGTGCTCGATTACTATTTGGAACCTTGACACATAGCTCAACTTGCATGAAAGGTGGGACAGCATCACACATGCATGCAGTTGCACAACTTGACTTGCACAAGAATATGCCAGCCCGCATGGGCCAGTTCCCCTCTCCCCCTCCTGCTGGGCTGCCAAACTGTAAAGTTTGGGAATCATTGTTCTATATGGTGTTATAAAAATAGGAAAATAAAAATAGGTTAAAAGGATATATCTTCTACTAATCATGAACATCAAATTCAATAATATAATAAAGCTCAAACACTAACAAAGGAGGAAATCCTTTTTTAGAAGTCCATTAAGTGGATTTCCAGAAATGAAGGGATCTTTAAAGAATCTCTTCAGCAGTTCTCAACATCTATGTTCATAACTCGATAGTTTCCCAGATAGCTATGCCCAAAGCCCTATAAGGCTTCAAAGGTTGAAATCAACAAAATAACTACATCATAAGTGCTCTGAACATTCATTGGAACATTTTTAAGATATGGGAAACAAAATGGATCCTTGGACATCCCACAGACAAATGACCATAGATGTATAGAAGTGCTGCCACATCATCACCTTCTGAAACACATCCCAAAAAAATGAAGAACAGTTTTTGCCAGTTCCTTTTTGGCAAGTTTTTATGATTGATGGTATGCAATGTAGCTAAAACTCTTAGGATATTTGCTAAGATCACTCTTTTTCCTTCCATCTGGTACAGGGCATTCACCAGGGCATTTTAAGGGAAAGAGTGAAAAAAAAAGATGAGAGACAAAGCCTTCACCCATGAGAAATCAAGTTCAGCAAAGAGGAGCTGTTGGCTGGTGAGAGTGCCTGCCAGAACATCAAAATTTGTACCTTTGTGAATCAGAGTTGATATGAGTTAATGCCACAGACATTAATATTTTTCTTCATGCTTTTATCAAGCAGTACAATACAGCTGGGCTTTCAGCCACACAGAGGGCCCTTTCAGTGTTCAAAATGATAAAAGAAAACTGCTGTTACATTTAGGATTTTCCAAAAACCCTTCTTTTTCATTTTTTCCTTTCTTTCATTTTTTTTTATAACCAAGGCCAAGTTTTGGATTGGCTATAATTTAACAGTGTCCTTTTGACATTCATGGAATTTATAGACATACAACAAGGCAGACTATATCCTTCTGACAGATATGAGTCTGAAAGATCCCAGAGGTATATATTGTATTTATGAAATTTGCTTCTGCTTTTCACTGTTAATTCTAGGCCTTTGTTGGCATACATAATTGATTAATCTGGGTTTTGAAAGATTTAACACATTTCTTCTTTTTAATCCAAAGGCACAAGAAATCCTTTTCATAATAATTTATAAAGTTGATGACTTTTGGTGTGTGTGCACAGTGGCTTTTTGCAATTTCTTTTCTATCATACTTTTGGTAAAATTAATTCAGTTAACAGCCCTGAATCAAAGAGGAAAGAACAGAATTCTGAATATGGTAAAGGAAGAGAAATGAATTATGCGAGTCTGGTATGAGGCAAAGTGACTGGAGAAACAGCAGCACAATATAAATTCAAGCTAATTGAAACCAGAATACAGACATTTCAACTGCAGTGCCATTTGATATTTTCTTCTAAGAAAACAAGGTATTTTACCCTAGTAGTTTATTTAATACTGGAGTCTCCTTTTGATATTTGAGCCATGGATAAGAAAAAATGCATGTCCATTGCTTAATAGTGACATCAACATTTAAATTGGTTACTTTTGTGAATCTATATTTTTTCAAACAATACTCTTAGAGAACTTACCTATCTAATGATTAAAATAGTATTTCTTTCTTATATATTTTTGTTTTAAAAATTAAGTCTAATGGAGAAAGAGGGGGGGAGGGAGGGGGGAGGTGGTCAGACATCATATTCTGTTTTGGGGTAAGCAGTGTTAGTGCAGAAAAAGAGAAAGATATTAAATGAAATAACTCTTAAGTAAATCTAGTTTACCTCAGTGCCTTTTACCACACCTCTCTATATTTTTCTATCCTTGCTTCCCCATATATTTGTACCAATTTTCACATTATCTTTTATGCTTGCTTCTTTCTTTTTGAGGTTCTCCTAAATTTCATCCAATCTTAATTTTAAACATTTATGGGAACATTTGTCAATACATTTGAATTGCAAGATACCCTGCAATTTCTTTTTATCAATGGTTCAATGTTTGCTTTAAGCAAATTCATTTTACCGGATATTTTCAGAAAATATAACCTTAGCATAAAGTGAGGAGAGCATATTAGTTTGTATCTGTGGATATTTATTTATTTTATGTCCTTTAGTTCCTTAATTAAAATATATACATATTTTTAATTAATTATTTCTAATTGCTTTCAACTTATTTTTATGTTTCTCATAAAATAGCATAGTTCCTAATAATAAATCTATGTTCTATTTAAGGTTGCTACAAAAAGAAATTGGAGGCAAATTTGGAAAATCAGCGCAATAAAAGCTTTTCTTGAAAACATGAATGACTTTATCAAAACTTTACAAAATATTTTTTAAAGTCATCATAGGTTAAAATAAAGTATTATTAGAAGATGCTATTGACACAAAAATGAGAATGTTAACAGAAGATATAACAATTTTGATTAAGATATGAATTGTTTTATGCATGGGAGTATGTTCATAAATTTGCTATAGATATTTGCTATAGATATTTAGTGATCAGATATACTCATCTTTTTAAAAGGAGCTTTATTCTGCCTTTCCACCATCTCTGTGCTCCAAAGCACAGTCCATGACAAAGTTCCTCACAAAGTTTTTAAATTATACCTGTCTAGCACAGGAAAATGCTGATTATGAAAGGAGAGGAGGGCAACAAAGCATTATTCCCTTTTGTGGCAATTCTGATTCCCCTCCTCTTAACATACTTTTTCATTTTAAAACTGAGTTGGTCACAATTATTTATTATTGCCAAACAGGCTGCACTGGATTGGTGGTATAATTACATATACTTTAATTTAATTTAATTTAATTTATGGGGCATAATCAGTGGTGGGTTCCTACCGGTGCGGCCCACTCTACAGTACCGGTACTGGCCAGCAGATGGCGCTATTTGAGCGTGGCTGCTCCGGTACTGTATTTTTGGGCTTTTTTGCTTCCATGCATGCGCGGAAGCAAAATCTTGGCAAAATCGTGCACGTGCGTGCGTCCCCTCGTGAGATATCACCGAGATTTTGCTTCCACGCATGCGCGAAAGCAAAATCGTGCAAGGGGCACACATGCGTAGCAAGGGGGGTACATGCATAGCGAGCGAGCGCATGTACCAAATGTGGCGATGCATGCGCAGAGCTCCGGTAGCGAGTTAAGAGAGCAACCCGCCCCTGGGCATAATCCAAAATGAGCAGAATTTTGAAGGTTATTTTTTATTTATTGTGGCAATACCCTTCTACTTCTGGGATAAAATGGTGAAAGAACCAGTCTTCAAAGATGAGAAAGGTTATCCAAGGTTTGATACAAATGAGGTAGTGGGATGTTATATATTCATATAATTATGAGAAATGATTATTATGTTTAATTAGCCTTCTGCACAGGAGGAAGGCTATGTTCTTGAGAGCTTTTGAGTTCTCGGAATGATAGATTAGCAGCGCTTATAGGCTCAAATCACCAGAATCATTGCCACCTAGTAAGACACTTAACTTATCCTTAGCACCTTTAAGCTGGGCATCGAGTTGTCCCCCTTGAGTCCCACGGGAGTTGGGCGGCCTATAAGAACGTTCAATTAAATTAAATTGCTGATGCTTCTATCCAGTATTTTCTTCCAACAAAGCCTCAGTTCATTCATATTCAATATTTAAATAACGGACTTCCGGTTGACGTCGCGGTGGAAATGGCTGGAAAATAGTGGAGCTCTGCCGGGCTCTGTGAAATGTAGTTGGCAACTGCTTGCCGGGAGACCCTACGGGGTCAAGCCACCCTGGAGGGGTGGTGAAGAAAAGAAAGGCACTTCGTTGATCACGAGGAAACAGCAATTTCCTCGTTGATCCGAAGAAAGCTCTCCCGAACGGCAGCAGGGACAACAGCCATTTTGGTCAGTCACAAGCTGGGAAAACCTGGACACTAAGATCTTGTGCTGGAGAGGTCCGTGGACAGAGCAGTGAAACTGGGTGAGATAACTTCCAACTCTTAAACTAAAGATTTAACTCAACTAAAATATTCCAAAAAACAATCTCCAAACATTAAGAAAGCAGCGATTGGATTTATGGAGAAGGATTAAAGACTAAAAACCAAAGAGAAACATTAAAGATTATAGACTCAGATGCAAAAGAAATATCTAAAGGATGCTTTAAAACACAAAAAGCCTGGAAAAAGTCAAACAACATTGTGAAAAGTGATTATTGGGAGAAATTGCTTTTCTAAACTCTAACTTTAACCCCCCTGCATGGTTGACAATCAGCTGTTTTTACTTTTACACTCTCTTGAATGCTGGAATTGGGAGCAGGGGAGCCATCTACTGGAGGAAGAAGATTACTGGGGGAATTTTAAGTGAAAGTGATGAAAGGAGAGAAAGTAAACAACACCTGGAAGACTATTTGACCTTGACTTTATCTTAGTAGGCGATTTGGGTGCTTTGAAATATTTACTGAGCTGTTTGAAGATTTTTAAAGCAAACTGATCTGTAAATACTAAAACTTTATTGAAACTGTTCATTGAAAGGTGGATTTGAAAGATTTGAGGAAACCTGGTGGGCCAAGCTGGATTTGATTTATTAACATCACTTGATAGATCACCCTTAGAGGCAAAAGAGGAAAAGTGATAGGGGGAGAAGAGAAAAAGAAAAAGAAGAGAAAAAGAAGAAAAGACAAATAAGACTTTAAAATTTGGACAATTAGGAAGGTGTAAACTGGAAATTATAAAAACTGTAAAGTATAAATTTATAGCTTTTAAGGACTAGAAAGCTAGGGGACTTGGAGGAATAATTCTAGGACTGACTAAATTTTATTAATAATTGACTTTTTTTGAAGTTTTTAGATATTGGGATACTGGAATATTAGATATATATTGAGTAATTTTTAATATATTAATTTGGTACAAAATGACTCAGCAGGAGTCAATAAAGTTCTATGAAAAAATGTTAGTGATGGTTAAATGTTTTTATGAAAATGTGACAAAGAATCATGAGATGATGGGATTGTTCAAAGATAAAGATGTGAGTGTAGAAGACCCTCAACAAATGGTGGGAAAAGTTGAACATAATATTCAGAAGATAGGTGAGAAATTAGAAGGAGTGGTGGAGGAGACAAAGACTTCCGGGGTGGAGCCACAGCAGGACGGTGAGGAAGATTTTTCCGCTCTTATTGCGTCCGCAGATTCTCGCCCAGCCGCCTTGTTTAGGGTAACTCGCTCCCTCCTTGTCGGATAAAGTCGCTCAGATCCGGTCGAACCTGGACTCTGGCTGGGCAGAGTCCATTGAGTTGACAGGGGTAAGTCTTAGTCCACCGTTATGGGAAGAGTTTGGGCCTGTTTCTCCCGAGGATGTGGACAGAGCTGTGGGGGCGATGGGTACCTCCACCTGTTTATTGGACCCGTGCCCCTCCTGGTTGGTCTCGGCAAGCAGGGAGGTGGCACGTGGCTGGATCCAGGCGGTGGTCACCGCTTCTTTGAGGGAGGGATCCGTACCGCAGTCGTTAAAAGCTGCGGTGGTGAGACCCCTCCTGAAGAAGCCTTCCCTGGATCCAGCCGATTTGAAGAACTATCGTCCGGTCTCCAACTTACCCTTTTTGGGGAAAGTTGTGGAGAAGGTGGTGGTTACTCAGCTTCTGCAGCTTCTGGATGAAACAGATCATCTAGATCCTTATCAGTCGGGTTTCAGGCGCGGCTACAGTACAGAAACTGCCTTGGTTGCCCTGATGGATGATCTCTGGCGGGCCCGGGATGGGGGAAATTCCTCCATCCTGGTGCTACTTGACCTCTCAGCGGCTTTCGATACCATCGACCATGGTATCCTTCTGCATCGTCTCGGTGAGTTGGGGGTGGGAGGCACCGTTTTGCGGTGGTTCTCCTCTTATCTCGCCGATAGGATGCAGTCGGTGTTAGCAGGAGGGCAGAGATCATCCCCTAGGCCCCTATCATGTGGGGTGCCTCAGGGGTCGGTTCTCTCGCCCATCCTGTTTAATATTTACATGAAACCGCTGGGGGAGATCATTCGCAGACATGGGGTGTGTTTCCACCAGTACGCTGATGACACCCAGCTGTACATCACCACCCCGTCTGACTTCAGTGAGGCAGTTGATGTAATGTGCCGGTGCCTGGACGACGTTAGGATCTGGATGGGGAGGAACAGTCTCAGACTTAATCCCGACAAGACTGAGTGGCTTTGGATACTGCCTCCTAAGGACTATGACAACAGTCCCTCCTTGGCATTCGAGGGAGCGAAACTGACCCTCTCGGATCAGGTCCGCAACTTGGGGGTCCTCCTAGATCCGCAGCTAAAATTGGATCACCATCTTTCTGCTGTGGCTAGGGGGGCCTTTGCACAGGTTCGCCTGGTGCACCAGTTGCGGCCATACTTGGAGAAGGAGGCTCTACTCACGGTCACTCATGCCCTTGTCACCTCGCGCTTGGACTACTGCAACGCGCTCTACATGGGGCTACCCTTGAAGAGTATCCGGAGACTTCAGCTGGTGCAAAATGCGGCTGCGCGTGCTGTGGTGGGTGTGCCAAGGTACACCCACGTGACACCTATACTCCGCCAGCTGCATTGGTTGCCCATCGGTCTCCGGGTCCAATTCAAGGTGTTGATCACCATCTTTAAAGCCCTTCATGGCTTAGGACCAGGTTATCTCCGGGACCGCATTCTGCCTCATACTTCCCTTCGACCGGTTAGGGCCCACAGAGTTGGCCTCCTCCAGGTCCCGTCGGCCAAGCAATGCCGCCTGGCGGGCCCTAGGGGGAGAGCCTTCTCTGTGGCAGGCCCCGTGCTCTGGAACCAACTTCCCCCAGAGACCCGAACTATCCCCACTCTGCTGGCCTTCCGAAAAGCTGTCAAGACATGGCTTTTCCTGCAGGCTGGAGGCAGAGCTTAATCCACTCGAGCTCACCCCCAAGTATGTATGGTTGTTGAATGAGTATTGGATGTTTTTAAATATTGTGTTTTTAATTTTTATATCTGTTTTTTAATGTGATTTTATAAATTGGTGTCTTGTATTTTTTTCTGTTGTACGCCGCCCTGAGTCCTTCGGGAGTTGGGCGGCATATAAGAACACCATAATAAATAAATAAATAAATAATAATAAGATCAAGCTCCCCTAAACTTTGAATTTAACCCGAACTCTTGCCCTCTAATCTCCCCTCCCAGCCAGGACCACGTGCTCCGAAACCTCCTCGGATCCTCCGATAGGGGTCCCTGTCGAGCGTTCCTCTGACCATGGGAAGAGTGTCCCTCTCTGTACGTTGGAAGCGGGGCTGCCCCTCCTTCTCCAGGGTTCTTGTGTAGGAGCTGCCTTGTTTCATGTGTTTCTCTTTAGGAACTCCTGACATACTCCTTGAAGATGGCGACTGAGGCAGATGCCTAGCCACATTGCTGGAGATCAGTAATAGGAAAAAACCCAAAACCTAGGGTTATAGACAGGATTAGAAGCAACCAAACAAAGAGAATAGACATAGTTTAGGTCCTGATTACAAATATAGCAACAATTAGGATCTAGGACCAGCTGAACCAGAGGGGAAAAAAAAAGACTAACCAGCTGAACCAGAGGGGGAAAAAAAGACTAACCACGTGGATCCAGATTTGACCGAAGGAGATTTGACCGAAGGAGGACACCCAGGAAGACCGGCTAAACGATCTACTGCAAATCCGGCGTTTTTGAAGGGTTAATTCTGACAAATTCCCAAACGAAGGTGAGTCTTAAGAGATTTCCTGAAACTCCCTGTGGGGTGATTCTGAGCTATTCCCTGCAAGGCTATTCCCTGCAAGGCTACTCTCTGTGAAGGAATTCCCTGTGAGTTGACTCCCTGCTTACGAGCTCTGCAAAGCACAGAGATTATCTACAAAGCAATCCATCTCGTTTGTTGAAGTGAGCTGGAGCTGTGAGGCTAGGATCCCTATTCCCTGCGAGCGGAGACTGCTTCAGCGTAACCTGATCCCCCTGCAACCATCCGATTCCCCTGCACCCAGAGGATAAAGGGAGCCACGTGGCTGGGAAGCACAGCAGAGGAGAGAGCCAGCAACGAGAGGCAGCACAAAGAAGTTTATACCAGCAAAGATCAGTGGAGCACGTGTGATCCCCAGCGTGCTGCAGCAGAGTCAGTAGCTTTTAGAGCCTGCTTGTTTCCCCCATCGGAGCTTGTTCATTTCCCTCATCGGAGCCTGCTTATTTCCTGGACTATAGATTGGGATTGATAGATTGAGATTGATCATTGACTGTTTAATTTAACCTAACTGATTGATAGATTGGGAATTTAATTGATTGATAGATTGGGAATGATCACAGGACCATTGATTTTTAGTAGATTAAGTTATTTGATTTTTAATTATAGGGATACCTACTAGAAAAAATGATAGATTGTTTAGCTAACTAACCCATCTGACCAATAGATTGATCAACCGATAATAGAGTGATTAGCCAACTCACATCTGATTGATAGACTGGGACAACTGATTATAGTAAAATAAAGTAGTAAATAGTAAGTAGAATAAGATAGCAAGAAGCAGTAATATAAGTAGTGAAGAGTAAGTAGAACAGGACAGTAAGAAGCAAAATAAGCTAATTGATAGACGGGGACAACTGATTGTAGTATAAAAAAAGTAGTAAACAGTAAGAAGAATAAGATAGTAAGAAGTAGTAAAATAAACAGTAAATAGTAAGTAGAACAAGATAGTAAGAAGCAAAATAAGTTAAATAGTAAGTAGGATAACTTAGTAAGAAGCAAACAGAATAAGTAAAATAAGATAGTAAATAGTAAGTAGAACAAGTAAGAAAGATTGAGACTACCTACTGTAGTAGAATAAAATAGTTAATAGTAAGTAGAATAAGTTAGCAAGAAACAAGTAGAATAAGCAGAATAAGTAGTAAATAATAAGTAGAATAAGCGAGCAGAATAAGCAATTTGATAGACTAACGGACAATAGGAAATCTTCTAGTAACCACACACCCACACTCTACACACTCACAGACAAGGGAAACTTACTAGTAACTCCACACTCCCACACTCTACACTCCTACTCTCACCCCCAACCAAAAAACCACACACATGGATCAAGGAACAGACTCCATTGTGACATGCAGAACATGCTCCATGTACACGCTTATGCCCACAGAAAACCATAACTACACATGCACCAAATGCAAACTAATCAAATTACTAGAAGAAAAAGTAGAAGATCTAGAGAAAAGCCTAAACACCCTGAAACTCAACCAACAAAACAAGAAACCCCAAACCCCACAAAAAGAACACGCACAAAAAGAACACAAAAATGACCAAGCAACTTCCACTTCAGCTAACCCCTCGGAGGAAGAAAGCAGATGGACACATGTCACCAACAGAAAAAAATACAAACCAAACACAAAACCACTGTCCAAACCAACCCACCCAGACCCAACCCCACTGGCTCTAAGCTACCAATACCATGGACTTCCAATAGAAGATAACACACAGACACACAAAAAAGAAACACCAGAAAGAACCCTCAACAGAGCAGCAGCACCAAACACCACAATGACAAAGAAAGAAACTCCTCAAACAACTCCAGGCAAAAAGAAAAGGCGAGTACTGGTAATAGGAGATTCAATCCTCAGAGGAACCGAACCCGCCATCTGTAGACCAGATAACCAATCCAGAGAGGTATGCTGCCTCCCAGGAGCCAAAATCATAGACGTAGCAGAGAAAGTAACTGAAATAATAAAACCCACAGAATATTACCCCCTACTATTACTCCACGTAGGAACAAATGACACAAAAAAGAACTTGAAAGCAATACAGAACGACTATGAGCAACTAGGCAAGAACGTCAAAAACCTAGGTGCGCAAGTAGTCTTCTCATCCATACTACCAACAAGAGGACAACACCCAGCAAGGGAACAAAGAAGTAAACCACTGGCTAAAAGGTTGGTGTCGCCAAAAAAACTTTGGATTTCTGGACCATGGACTGTACTACCTCCAAGATGGACTTTTGGCAAGGGATGGGTTACACCTCACAAAGACTGGGAAATATGTCTTCGGAAAAAGACTGGCCCAACTTGTCAGGAGGGCTTTAAACTAAAATCACGAGGGGAGGGTGACCAATCTACAGGATCCCTGGGACCCAACTCCAAGAATGGAACCCAAGCAAACAAAACAAACAACAAACCAAAAAGGGATGGGGAAGAAAACAAACTCAAACGCCAAACAAGAGACAAAGAAAGAACACCCACAATCAGGCACAAAGAACTCAAATGCCTCTACACAAATGCACAAAGCCTAGGGAATAAACAGGGTGAACTTGAAATGTTAATGCACGAAGGTACACATGACATAGTTGGAATAACAGAAACTTGGTGGGACGAATCACACGATTGGAACACACAGATAAAAGGATACAAACTCTACAAAAAAACCAGATCACACAAAAAAGGAGGTGGAGTTGCACTGTATATAAAGGACCACTATGTAGCTACAGAGCTACAAGTAACCAAGGAAGAAAACCCATTAGAATGCATATGGGTCAACATAAAAGAAAAAAAGAATGACACAACAATAGGAGTATACTACAGACCACCAAACCAAACAGAAACAATGGACACCCTTTTTACCAACCAGCTAAAGAACATATGCAAGAAAAATAGCATTGTAATAATGGGAGACTTCAACTACCCGGACATCAACTGGAAAACCAACTCTAAGTGAGAAATCTAACAGATTCCTAACCAGCCTAGCCGACAACTTCATTGTCCAAAAAGTGGAGGAGGGAACTAGAGGGGCAGCCATACTGGATCTAATACTTACAAACAGAAAAGAAACAATAGAAGGAGTCGAAGCTGTGGGAACACTGGGCGAGAGTGACCACGTAATACTAAAATTCACCATAACGCAAACACAAATAACTGAACATAACAACACCTATATCCCAGACTTTAAAAAAGCTGACTTCAATAAATTCAGAGAAAACCTGGGAAAGATCTCTTGGATGGAAGTACTAAAGGGTAAAACAACTCAAGAAGCCTGAGAGATCCTGAAAAACACGATCATAAAAGCCCAGAACACCACAATACTGATGAGGAAGAAAAACAAGAAATCCAAAAGGAAACCAGCATGGCTAAACAAAAATCTCACCGATAAACTGAATGAAAAAAAAGATAAATACAAAAAATGGAAAGAGGGGCACATAACCAAGGCAGAGTATCAACAGACAGCCAGAATCTGTAAAGAAACAATCAGGACAGCAAAGGCCCAGAATGAACAAAGACTCGCAACAAAAGTCAAAGACAACAAAAAAAGCTTCTTCCAACACATTAACAACAAGAAAAAAATCAAAGAAACAGTTGGTCCACTAAAGAGAGAAGACGGCAAAGAAGTAACAGACAACACAGACAAAGCAGAGCTACTGAACACATTCTTCGCATCAGTCTTCACACAAAAGGAAACTGCAGCTCAACTACCCAGCAACACAAATATAAAAAACAGATTCGAAGCAAGACTCAACCTAAGCAAAAATACAGTAAGAGATCACCTATCTGAACTTAACGAATACAAAGCACCAGGACCAGACGGATTACATCCCAGAGTCCTAAAAGAACTAGCAGAAGTCATTTCAGAACCACTGCACCACATCTTCCACAAATCCTGGAACACAGGGGAACTACCCGAGGACTGGAAAAGAGCTGACGTGGTCCCCATCTTCAAAAAAGGTAAAAAAACAGACCCAGGAAACTACAGACCAATCAGCCTAACATCAATACCTGGGAAAATACTGGAAAAAATAATTAAAAACCAGATCTCCCATCATCTAAAAACAAACCAAGTAATAACCAACAGTCAACACGGATTTGTTAAGAACAAGTCATGCCAAACCAACCTCATTTCATTCTTCAACACTGTGACCAAATTAGTAGACCAGCGTAATGCAGTAGACATAATATACCTGGACTTTAGCAAAGCATTTGACAAAGTAGACCACAACCTACTCCTTCATAAGCTAGAAAAAAGTGGGATAGACAGCTACACAACCAGATGGATTAACAATTGGCTGACCAACCGTACCCAGCGAGTAGTCCTCAATGGCTCTAAGTCCACATGGAGAGAAGTAAACAGTGGGGTACCACAAGGTTCCGTCCTAGGCCCAGTACTCTTCAATATCTTTATAAATGACCTAGATGAGGGAATAGCAGGAGAACTAACCAAATTTGCAGATGACACCAAGCTGGCGGGAGTAGCAAACACCCCAGAGGACAGACTCAAAATCCAGAGGGACCTCGACAGACTCGAACACTGGGCCCAAACCAATAAAATGAAATTTAACACAGAGAAAAGTAAAATTCTGCACCTAGGCAAGAAGAATCAAAAATACACATACAAACTAGGCGAAACCACACTCAATAGCAGCGATTGCGAAAGGGATCTCGGAGTCCTGGTAGACAGCCAACTAAATATGAGCCAGCAGTGTGCAGCAGCAGCCAAAAAGGCCAACACAGTCCTGAGCTGCATAAATAGAGGGATACAATCAAGGACCAGAGAGGTACTTGTACCACTCTATAAAGCCATGGTCAGACCACACCTAGAGTACTGCATCCAGTTTTGGTCACCACACTACAAAAAAGACATTGAAACCCTAGAGAAAGTGCAGAGGAGAGCAACCAGGATGATAAAGGGTCTGGAAAATAAAACATACGAAGAGCGGTTGCAGGAACTGAGCTTGGCCAGTCTGGCGAAGAGAAGGACCAGGCGTGACATGATAGCAGTGTTTCAATACTTGAGGGGCTGCCACAGAGAGGAGGGGGTCAGGCTGTTCTCTATTGCACCAGAAAGCCAAACAAGGAATAACGGATGGAAGCTGGCCAAGGAGAGATTCAACCTGGAAGTGAGGAGAAACTTTCTGACAGTGAGAGCGATCAACCAGTGGAACAGCTTGCCAGCAGAGGTCGTGAGAGCCCCAACACTTGCGACCTTCAAGGAGAGACTGGACTGCCATCTGTCTCAAATGGTGTAGGAACTCCTGCTTGAGCAGGGGGTTGGACTAGATGACCTACAAGGTCCCTTCCAACTCTAATAATAAATCTAAATCTAAATAAATCTAAATCTAAGGAGACACGCCCCCCCCGTGAGGATTTTCTCTTTGGGGAGTTATAAGACCTTACTAGGCACTCGTTGGGCTTACCAGTGGGTTTTTTTCCGCTTGGTTGAAGTGCCTTTTCTCTCCTTTTTTGATCGGCGTTTGGGAAGTCTGCCGCCCATCTTGGGACTGCCGCTGCTGCTGCTGTGAGGGTTAGTGAGGGGTGTCCTACTAGCCTGGATTGGAAGAATGAGGACTAAAGGATTAAAGCGACTTGTAGGCTACATTGGGGGGATAGGGAAGAGCAGGTGGACTCGAAGAGTGTGCTGGCTGTTACGGCTGCTGAGAGTTCGCCCCCCCCTTTCCCTGGATCTCACCTTGCTGCTGTATCTGTGGTTTGGCTCGGGCGTGGTTTTCCATCTGCTCATTCCCGCGGTGGGCTTGCTGACTGCCGAAAGCCGAAACACTGACACTGCTTCTATGGGAGGCTGGATGAGGAAACGAGGACCCTGACGGTCGTAGGGCTGTGTGATTTCGATCTGGAGGTGGAGACCGAGGGACTGCGTTTTCCCCAGCTAGGGGCGAGGAGAAGAGGAAGATGGTTGCCGTTCTCCCTTTAAAAGCATTATGGGATCTCGATCTGCTTATTGTACGGACTATGCTTAAACGGCACCGGTTAGTATTATCTACCTTCGTGGCTGCACGAGCAGTGTTGCTGGCAAGGAGGTTTGACCGGCCGGATTGGCCATATGGCTGCCTTTTGAGGCCACTATTGCTTACCATGTCTCTCGGGTTGCTGGGAGGCCAACTGCCATTTGGTGATGGATTTAAATCTGCTGCCGCTCTTCTTTGTTCCGTGTGGTTCTTCCTCTGCTGCTTACCTGTGTACTGGGGGTCGGTGACGGAAGGACGAGTGTGGTTGCTATTACCCCCGCCACTATCATTGCCATTATCATCCTGGCGAAGACTCTTAAGAACATGCACCAGAACAACTTTTATTGCCTATTATTGGACTGTACACATGAACGTGTTGAGATTATATTTTTTACAATAGACGGACAGGGCGTAAGAGCCATAATTTGTAGATGGGATTCATTGGCTCCCATTAATTATTATTCTAAGTTGCTTTTATTCTTTTACTTTAGTTCAACTGACCCTGGATGCTCCTTAGTGATTTTATTGATCTTAATATCAGTGATAATTAACCTTGCAATTTTTTACCCCAGAAGTACTGTGATTGTGGTTAAGGTGTGGGTTATGAATGGGTATGATTGTGTGATACAGTTTTATGGGTGATTATAGTAGAATGAGTGAGCTGGGGACTTGGTCTTTGCCCCCCTCTGCTGAGTGTGGAAACAGAAGCGGAGGGGGACTTTGGTCCATTCCCAGGCTCAGCATGAATGGTATGTATGGCCTTTCGGGAGAGGGGGGGACCAGTGGGGGAGGGGAGGGGATCTCTGGTGGGATGGGGGACGGGAGGATTACGGTCATAACAGGGAGAGGTAGGTATGGCGGGAGCAGAGGGGTGGGCCGCTCTCGGGGAACGAGAACTCGGTCTCCAAGCGATTCCTTGTTCTGGCCCCTCTGGTTTGGTTCCATCTAGCTCAACCTGAGGACCTGGTAACCAGGGATGTCAGGGCCCTGGGCTCAAGCTGCTGCTGTTGAATGCAGGTCGATTACCAACAAGGCCCCCCTTGTACGGGATTTAATCCTGGAAGAGGGGGCGGACCTGGCATGTATCACTGAGACCTGGCTAGGCCAGGAGGGGGGGTTCCCTCTCCGAGATGTGCCCAGACGGGTTCTCAGTGCAGCATCAGCCGCGACCCCAGGGAAGGGGTGGAGGAGTGGCGATTATAGCTCGCCAGAACCTAAATCCTCGAAGGAGCCCTGCCCCGGACATTGTTGGGTGTGAGACGCTCCTTCTGAAGTTGGACTTAGGGGTTCAGGTGGGCCTTTTGCTAACTTGCCTCTTAGCTGCGTTGCAAAGGCCCTGCCTGTTCTGCTCGAGGCAGTAGCTGGGCTGGCGATTGAGTTCCCCAGGTTGATGGTGCTGGGGGACTTCAACCTGCCATCGCCCGGCAAAAACTCGGAGGCAGTTCAGGAGTTCATGGCTTCCATGACAACCATGGACCTAACCCAAGTAGTTCAGGGTCCGACTCATGAGGGAGGCCACACGTTTGACCTTGTGTTTCTCTCGGGGCAGTGGAGAGATGATCTGAGGCTGAGGGGTTTAGTCACAGTACCCTTGTCGTGGTCAGATCATTTCCTTCTGAGTTTGGATTTCATGGCACCACTCCTCCACCGCAAGGAGGCGGGACCGATTAAGTGGTTCCACCCCAGGAGCCTAATGGAATCTGAAGGATTTCAGAGGGAACTTGGGGAAATATCTGAATCCCTGGTACACGATTCATCTGAGGCTCTAGTAGCTGCCTGGAATCGGGCGGCAACGGGGGCTTTAGATCGGATTGCGCCTTTGCGGCCTCTC
The DNA here is from genome assembly GCA_023053685.1 of Diadophis punctatus similis. Taxonomy (NCBI): domain Eukaryota; kingdom Metazoa; phylum Chordata; class Lepidosauria; order Squamata; family Dipsadidae; genus Diadophis; species Diadophis punctatus. The sequence goes on from JALIGW010000008.1 coordinate 12,240,997, forward strand.
CGTGGCAGCGGATCCAGGAAGGCTCCTTGGTTCACTGAGGAGCTCCGGGAGATGAAGCGCCTAAAGAGACGCCTAGAGCGACGATGGAGAGCTAGTAAAGCTGAGTCTGACCGGACACTTTTAAGAACCTGCATTAAGTCTTACTTAGTGGCGATACGGGCGGCAAAATGTTCGCATTTTTCCGCCCTTATTGCGTCCGCTGACTCCCGCCCAGCCGCCCTGTTTAGGGTGACTCGCTCCCTTCTAGCCAAGGAGGGAGCTGAAGACCCCTTGCAGGGCAGAGCTGAGGAATTTTCTGTTTCTGGCGGACAAAGTCGTTCAGATTCGGACAGACCTGGACTCCATTTGGACAGGGCAAGCCGAGGTGCCGGGGGCGAGTCTTAGTCCTGTTATATGGGAGGAATTTGAGCCTGTCACTCCTGTTGTTGTGGACAAGGCCATAGGAGCGATGAGCGCCTCCACTTGTTTATTCGACCCGTGCCCCTCCTGGCTGGTTTCGGCCAGCAGGGAGGTGACACACGGTTGGCTCCAGGCAGTTGTGATCGCATCTTTGAGAGAGGGGTCCATCCCACAGCCCCTAAAAGCTGTGGTGGTGAGGCCCCTCCTCAAGAAGCCTTCCCTGGACCCAGCGGATTTAAAGAACTTCCGTCCAGTCTCCAACTTACCCTTTGTGGGTAAAGTTGTTGAGAAAGTGGTGTCGCTCCAACTCCTGCAGTTATTTTAGGAAACTGATTATCTGGATCCCTTTCAGTCGGGTTCAGGCGCGGCTACAGTACGGAGACTGCTTTGGTCGCGCTGATGGATGATCTCTGGCGAGCCCGGGATGGGGGTTATTCCTCCATCCTGGTGTTACTTGACCTCTCAGCGGCTTTCGATACCATTGACCATGGTATCCTTCTGCGTCGTCTTGGGGAGGTGGGAGTGGGAGGCACTGTTCTACGGTGGTTCTCCTCCTACCTCTCTGACAGGACGCAGTCGGTGTTGACAGGAGGACAGAGATCAGCCCCTAGGCCCCTGACTTGCGGGGTGCCACAGGCCTCGGTCCTCTCGCCCATCCTGTTTAACATTTACATGAAACCGCTGGGTGAGATCATCCGACGACACAGGGTGAGGTATCAGCAGTATGTTGATGATACCCAGTTGTACATCTCCACCCCATGTCAGTTCAGTGAAGCAGTCGAGGTAATGTGCCGCTGCCTGGACGATGTGAGGGTCTGGATGGGAGTGAATAGACTCAAACTCAACCCTGACAAGACTGAGTGGCTGTGGATGTTGCCCCCCAGGGATTATGTCGACTGCCCCTCCTTGGTTCTTGGGGGAGAAAAATTGACTCCCTCAGAACGGGTTCGGAATTTGGGTGTCCTCCTAGATCCACAGCTAAAATTGGAGCAACATCTTTCAGCTGTGGCTAGGGGGACCTTTGCACAGATCTGTCTTGTGCACCAATTGCGACCCTACTTGGAGAGGGAGGCTTTGCTCACAGTCACTCATGCCCTTGTCACCTCACGGCTAGACTACTGTAACGCGCAATTGGTACAGAATGCAGCTGCGCGAGCTGTGGTGGGTATACCAAGATACACCCACGTAACACCTATTCTCCGCCAGCTGCATTGGTTGCCTATTAATCTCCGGTCGCAATTTAAGGTGTTGGTTTTGACCTTTAAAGCCCTACATGGCTCAGGGCCAGGTTACCTTCGGGACCGCATCCTACCACATACCTCCCTACGACCAGTTAGATCCCACAGAGAGGGCCTCCTCCGGGTCCCATCGGCCAAACAATGTCGGTTGGCGGAGCCGCGGGGGAGAGCCTTCTCTGTGGGAGCCCCGTCCCTCTGGAACCAACTTCCACCAGAGATCCGGACTATCCCCACCCTGCTGACCTTCCGTAAAGCCATAAAAACATGGCTCTTCCGGCAGGCAGGGTGAATAAGATCAGATTCCCCCACGAATGGTGTTTTTAAACAATGTTTGAATAATGATTTTAATTTAAATTGTTTCTTATTGTTTTTACTATACGTTCTTATCCATGTTGTACGCCGCCCTGAGTCCTGCGGGATTGGGCGGCCTATAAGAGCGCTAATAAATAAATAAATAAATAAATAAATAAATAAATAAATAAATAAATAAATAAATAAATAAATAAATAAATAAATAAATAAATAAATAAATAAATAAATCAAAATAAGTTACAAGAAAACGAAACCATTGAAAAGACAGTAACAATAAATACTAAGACTAATACTAAGACATGTGCCCCCCCGCGTGGAATTATGGGTGTGGGCATGTGTACACATATGACCCCCCCATGCTCCCCCCCTTTTGGCACGTGAAACAAAAAAGGTTCGCCATCACTGTTCTAGGATGTCTGGCTCGAGTTCAGTGATCATCCCATCGTGGTTATCAGGGATGTTAAGCTCGTTCTTGTATAGTTCTTCTGTGTAATTTTGCCACCTCTTCTTAATCTCTTCTGCCTCTCTTAGGTCCCTACCATTTTGGTCTTTTGTCATGCCCATCTTTGCATGAAATGTTCCCTTCATATCTCCAATTTTCTTGAAGAGATTTCTGGTCCTCCCTATTCTATTGTTTTCTTCTATTTCTTTGCACTGTTCATTTAAGAAGGCATTCTTATCTCTTCTAGCTATTCTCTGGAATTCTGCATTCAATTGGGTGTATATTTCTCTTTCTCCCTTGCCTTTCGCTTCTCTTCTTTCCTCAGCTATTTGCAAAGCTTCCTCAGACAGCCATTTTGCTTTCTTGCATTTTTTTTCCTTTGGGATGGTTTTAGTTGCTACCTCTTGTACAATGTTACGAACCTCCGTCCATATTTCTTCAGGCACTCTGTCTATCAGATTTAATTCCTTAAATCTATTTGTCACTTCTACTGTATATTCATCAAGGATATGATTTAGTTCATATCTGAGTGGTCTAGTGCTTTCCCCTACTTTCTTCAATTTAAGCCTAAATTTTGCTCATGATCTAAAGAAGCTCATGATCTGAGCCACAGTTGGCTCCTGGTCTTGTTTTTACTGACTGTATAGAGCTTCTCCATCTTTGACTGCAGACCACATAGTCAATCTGATTTCTGTGTTGACCATGTGGTGATGTCCATGTGTAGAGTTGTTTATTGGGTTGTTGGAAAAGAGTGTTTGCTATGACCATCATATTCTCTTGACAAAATTCTATCAGCCTGTGCCCTGCTTCATTTTGTACTCCAAGGCCAAACTTGCCTGTTACCTTTTGACTTCCTACTTTAGCATTCCAATCCCCCATGATGATAAAGACATCATTATTGGTGTTAATTCTATAAGGTGCTGTAGAGCTTCATAGAACCAGTCAATTTCATCCTCTTCAGCACCAGTGGTTGGGGCATAGACTTGGACTACTGTGATATTGAATGGTTTACTTTGGATTCAAACTGAGATCATTCTGTCAATTTGTGGATTGTATCCCAGTATTGCTTTTCCTACTCTTTTATTGACTATGAAGGCTACTCCATTTCTTCTGAGGGATTCTTGCCCACAGTAGTATACCTGATGGTCATCTGAATTAAATGCACTCATTCCTGTCCGTTTTAGTTCACTGATTCCTAAGATTCCTCAGTCTTGTCATCTCTTGTTTGACCATGTCCAGCTTGCCTTGATTCATGGATCTTACATTCCAGGTTTGTTTGTTTGTTTGTTTGTTTATTTTGTCAAGTACATGTTGGTAATATACATAGATAAAACATTGTTTGTATACATAAGATGGGTACTGATAAGCGGGAACATTAGGACAGGGACGGTAAGCACGCTGGAGAAAAGATCTTTACAGCATCGGACTTTCCTTTTACCACCAGATACATCCACAGCTGAGCGTCCTTTCGGCTTTGGCCCAGTAGCTTCACTCTTTCTGGTGGCACTAGTACTAGCCCTCTGCTCTTCCCCAGTAGCATATTGACACCTTCCGACCTGAGGGGCTCATCTTTCAGCATCATATCTTTTTGCTTTTTGGTACTGTCCATGGGGTTTTCATGGCAAAGATACTGGAATGGGTTGCCATTTCCTTCTCCAGTGGATCACGTTTTGTCAGAGCTCTCTGCTATGACCTATCCATCTTGGGTGGCCCTGCACAGCATAGCTCATAGCTTCATTGAGTTACACAATCCCCTTTGCCACAACAAGGCAGTAATCCATGAAGGGCGCACTAGTATTGGTATATTCATTATATTATAAGTAGGAGATAGAAATTGACTAGTTCCCTGAGATCCATAACTGATGTCATGAAGACCACATATTGTGAACCAAGAACCTTAAATTTGTAATAATCAAAGTTACAAATTAACATGTTTTAGTTGCTTAAGTGTGTCACAGCTATATTACCTTCCTTTTTCATTATATTCTTCTGAAGTGAAAAAAAGAAATAGTTTTACCTATATATGTACTGAAAGTATATATGACACTATTTTATTTTAGGATATTAAATTAAAATAAAAGCTAAGTGCTTTTTAAAGCAAAAGCACAACTTTTATCATACAAAAGAATGTAGATTTGTTTGATGTGAAATCCAGAGCTTAAAATAAAGCATATACATATGAATTTTGAAGTATAAGTATGTTTGTGGCCATGAATTGACCAATATTATATATAAGGCAGGATGAAATAATAATAATAATAATAATAATAATAATAATAATAATAATAATAATAATAATAATAATAATAATAATAATAATAATAATAATAATAACAACAACAACAACAACAACAACAATAATAATAATAATAGTGGAATTTGTGAAACTTTTTAAATGTTCAGTTGACTGAGTTTCATGTTTAATGAATAATAATAATAATAATAATAATAACAATAACAATAACAATAACAATAATAATAACAATAATAATAACAATAATAACAATAACAATAACAATAATACATATTTATAGAAAACATAGAACCTATTGGATAAGTTGGTCAGGCAGCAAAAAAAAAGTTAGATTACATGAGCTTTATCCAACAAAGACACTATTTTGAGATTAAATTCTTGTATTTAATTCAATTATTTAAAAGCATTAAACAAAATGTAGTGAATAGGCAGACATATACAGATAATTAAGAATATGACTTCAAAAGAAAATATGATTAATTATGGGTAACACCCAACAGCAGGAAACCAAGAAAGGGACTAAACCATGCAACAAATATATCCTGGTTTAATTAATTTATTTGGATAGTATTCAAAGTTACAGGATGAAAATAAATTAACAAACAAATTGCTGCCAAGAGGGAAAGAGACTGAAATGTTTTTCCTCATTTCAAGTTTACATAGCTGAGGTTAAAAACAATATGTTATTTCCAATCTTGAAAAGCTATAACTAGACCCCAAGGAGTTAGGCAAACAAATGTTGCAAATTTTAGTATTCAGACAAGTAATTTTGAAGTGTGTTCCTGGTATCTGAGTGCCTTAACCTCAATTCCTCTTCAAAATGTAGTCAAAAGGCAGAATGTGGTGGCAAAATACTGCCTTAGTTTTTGTTTCCTGCTTAGTGGCAAATTAAAAAATCCTTTGTGTGCCTGCTTAGTTATGCTTAGTTTTGAATCTCATTAAGAGAAACCTCAGCTTCCCATCCCCATGATGGAGTGACTGAATGTTTATTTCATGAATTCTTGGAAGTTTTAAGGTTTTAATTGGAGGAGGAACTCTATGGATGCTACTCAGAAAGTGGTAAAATTTTTGCTCCTTTATTGGTATTCTAGGTCAGGGGTTTGCAACCTGCGGCTCTGGAGCCGCATGCAGCTCTTAGGGCCCTCTGCTGAGGCTCCCTGTCATGGGAGATGGATGAAAGAGCCATCATCCTGTCACAGCAGTGGCATGGCCGGAGCCTTAGTGCGGGAGCGAAGTGCCCCTCTACTTTCCTTTGTGTGGCAACAGCATTCTGCCTTCATTGTGGTACATTTGCTGTTGCCGCCAGCAAAGAGGGTTGGGAGAAAACGGCGGGGGCGGATCTTGCGGGGTGGGGGCCATCCCCCAAGCCTGGCCTTCCTCCTCCCTTGTCGGTGGGGCCAAGAGAAAGAAGGGGGCGGTGTGGGGAAGTGCTCCCCTCCCCTGCTGAGCACTGAGCACAACAGCCCAGTGGGTTGTTGAGGAATGAGCACAACCTGCAGTGGAGGCTTCCTTCCTCTTCCCCCTCCTCCTCTCGTGATCCTCTGGCTGGCAGGGGTGGGTGGGCAGGCCGAGTGGCTGGAAGCGGCAAGCGGCCAGAAGCGGCGAGAGCCAGAAGTAAAAAAAAGGTTCCGACGATCGCGTCGGAACCTTTTTTTGTTAGCATTTTTTACTACCTATTCGCCTGAACCAGTAGTAAAAAAAATGCTTTAAAAAGTAAAAAAAATAGTTCCAAAGATCAGCTGTGCGACAATCAACTGTGCTATGCGATCGTCGGAACTTTTTTTTACTTTTTAAAGCATTTTTTACTACCCATTCGGGTGAACCAGCAGCATTTTTACTACCGGTTCGGGCGAAGCGGCCCAAATTGGTAGCATTTCACCCCTGATTAAAGGCCTGGAGACTAAAACATATGAAAAATGGTTGCAGGATTTGGGGCAGTCACTTGTCTGAAATGGTATAGGACCATGATAGCGAACCTATAGCACGTGTGCCAGAGGTGGCACGCAGAGCCCTCTCTGCTGGCATGAATGCCATCGTCCCAGGTCAGATCTCCATGACGTTTCTTTCATGAGCTTCTGTTTCCCTGCAAACGACGAAACAGCAGCTCTTGAAAGAAAAAGTTCTTACCTCTTGCCACACTGCTGGTGTTAGAATGCCCCGCCTCCCGCTGGCCAACTGGTCTTCGGGTCTCTACTGCACATGCACGCATGCCTGTGCATGCACACGTTTGTGCATGTTTGTGCATGTGCACATTCATGCATGTGCACATTTACACAGGTTCATGCATTCGCACATTCACGCATGCACACCTTTCAGTTTGGGCATGCACACATGTGCGCAGTTTGGGCATTCGGTGTCTAAAAGGTTCGCCATCACTGGTATAGTGTCTTCTGTTTGAGCACGGAGTTGGACTAGAAGACCTCAAAAGTTCCTTCCAGCTCTATTCTAATTGATTGATTGATTGATTGATTGAACATTCTGCTTCAAGTATTGTAATTATCAAAGAAATTTTGAATATAAATATGCTGATAAATATGATATACTGTTTATTTGGATCTCTTATATAACTAACTAACTTTTGTTATTTAATCATTGACTAAATATCTTTCTTACTAAAGAGAAAAAAATGTCAATAGGAAGGTCACTACCCATCCAAATGGCAAAATGCAATGGGCACCTTCATTGTCCTCAGTCTCAGTCCCATTTTTTCCACCACTTCTGGGCTGATTACACACCTAGTACACCCAGAGTCCAAAAGGGCTAGCATCTTCCCCTGGGCGCCAGATGATGGCACCCTTAACTCCACCGGAATGGTCATGGGGTCCACGTGTTGACTTACCAGGGGGTCATCATCAGTGTCGGTTTCGCTGTCCCCTGGGGCATTTGGAGCTCCCAGCTCCTCCAGGCCTGGAGGAGTGAACTGTACAACTTCCACATCTTTCAGGGCCATTTCGCAGTTCTTTGCTTGCGGCTTCTCAGTTCTCTTCCTTCCAGTTGAGGTCGACTTGGAGATAGGTTTGAAGTAGCAGTCAGCAGCTCGGTGCCCCTCCTTCCCACATCTGAAGCATGCTGTGGACCTGGGCTTGGGTGCTGGTCCCCCTTTGGCAGCTCTAGGAGCCTCCTTTGTGGCAGAGGGGGAAGGCTTGTTCCAGCTGTGGCCCTCCCAGTACCGGTCTCTGGCCAGGTCAATTTCCACCTCCGCTGCCATCACATACCAGTGCTGCAGGTCTCAGGGGGGGGGGCTCGAGAACAACAGCCTTGGTAGACGTCCTCATTTAGACCATCCTTGTAGTATTCTATCCGGGCCTCCCTGGACCAACCCCGCATGTGGACAACCAGCTGACAAAATTCCTGGGTGTATTCAGCCACCGATCTCCTCCCCTCCTCCCCAGGTTTTCATCCTGGTTCTAGCCTTTTGTTCAGCCAGGGGGTAATCAAAACGCACTCGCAGGGCCGCCATAAATAAGTCATAATTCCTCAGCAGTGGAGAATCCTCATTATGAAGGGCCACCATCCACTCAGCTGCAGTTCCCTCCAGGTCCATGGGGACCCACCTCACCTGTGCTGTCTCTGAGGCAAAATCCTCCCCGTACTCCTGCATATGGTTCCAAACTTGGGCTAAGAAGAATCCCAAAGCCTTGGGATCTCCTCCGTATTTTACTCCTAGCTGAGGAACCCACTGGAGGGGCTTGGGCTGCAGCAGCGGCTTGAATTCTGGCAGCCTGCGCCAGTTCTGGGAACCTCATCTGGGTTTTCAGGGGCTCCTGCTCCCCCCCAGTTGCTCAGCTTCCTCACGCACAGGCAAGGCATACCTTTCACATGCTTTCCGACTTTCAAGAGCTTCATGCAGGAGATGCAGGGCCTGAATTAGCAGGAGGTCTTCTTTGTCAGCTTCCTGCCAGGCAGCCTCCCCCCCCCCCGGCGTCTGGTAGCTATTACCCCAGAGGGGATTTCCTCCACAGCCTCCTTCTGTCCCACACCCAGCGACCATTTGGCTCAGACCAGCTTCTCTTCAATCTACAGTTCAGACATCCACTCTGACTCTTCCCATCCACACCAGGACTGGGGGGGAGTCAACCCAGCAGCTCCCAGGTCCTCTTGGTCGCTGCCTTGGTTAGACATTATTTGCTCAGCCCCCACAGTAGAGTTTTCTCCGGGATGGCTGATAAAGCAGATCTTGCTTAATGTCAAGTGTGCCTCCATTCAAAAACCAAGAAAGAAAAACCCCAGCTCCATGTTTATAGAGAAAGGTACTTATACTGAGTATGAACCGACAGCAACAAAATGAAAGCAAGATCTGAGGCTAAAGGCACGAAAATTACATATTGAAAGCATTCCCAAATCCCTCCCCCAAGGATCCTGGCTGAATGTCCAATCCCCAACCCCCATGGTGTCATGTCGGCTGCATCTTCAAGTGGTGCCATCCATCTGGTATGCTGGGATGGTTGACCTTGAACTGGCTATAAACAAGACCATTCAGCTGCGCAGCAGGTGATGAGAACTTTCCTCCCTTTTCCTCCCTTTTCGTTCCCACGAGACATCTCCACCAGCTTGCTTCCCCCCCCAAATGCCTAATCTTCCCCCTCCCCCCCATTTTTATGGCAACTGATAGCAAGAAAGCATCATGGAGGCTGACACAGAGGCAGATTTTTTTTCTTGTTTTCCTCCCCAAAAAAGGTAGGTGCGTCTTATAGTCCAGAGCATCTTATACTCCGAAAAATATGGTATATGATCCCGGAATGTTACATCTGCAATAAATTCTTGCCTTGATCATATTACTGCAGGGATGCTGTGGCCATTGTAAGTGTGAAGACTTGTTGTAAGTCACTTTTTTCAGTGACATTGTAACTATGATTATTCATTAATGAGTGGTTCTAAGTCAAGGGCTATATCATCAAAATAAAAGTATGCAAAAATATGCAGGTATCAATATTTTTTAAAATAATCTAAAATACTTATGTGAACAATAAAAAAAACCAGAATCTGATTTCAGATGCCATTTTTGAGAGGCAGAAAATTTTGAGTAGCTAATAATTTCTGGAGAGTCTGCGAGCTTCAGGGTGATGATACAAAATGGTAACTTATTCATGTTTGGGAAAGTTTGGGTTTTTAAAAATGTGTACAACTATGGTATGGTTTACTTACATTTCAGTTGTTGAAAAGCAAGTCACCGGGGTGCCTAAGGACTGCATCTAGCCTGAAGATTCATGCCCACATCTGGGCTACTAGTGTTGTCTGTAAGTATTCTCTAAAATTTAGGGAATACTTACTAAAACATCATGGGGTATGGTTGAATATCTTTGTTTTGCTGAGAATGGAAATGGGAGCCAGTTTGGGCTAGTGGTTAAGGTACCAGGGTAGAAGCTGGAAGATAGTGAATTCCAATCCTGCCTTGGCCATTAAAGCCAGCTGGGTGACCTTGGGCCAGTCATTCTACCTTAGCCCAACCCATCTCACAAGATTTTCCTTATGGGGAAAATAGTTCAAGGAAGATTAGGTATGTTCAGTGCCTTGAGTTATTTGTAAAAATAATAAAGTTGGGATACAAATATATAAAATCAATGAAGTAACATAGGAAACCACAGTAAAGACAAGTAATGCCAAAGGAGATGGTGCATTTATTCTCCAAATAAATAAATAAATAAATAAATAAATAAATAAATAAATAAATAAATAAATAAATAAATAAATAAATACAAACAAACAAACAAACAAACAAACAAACAAATAATATAACTTTGGATGGCTGATAGCTAGACAAACGGGAGTCTAGCTAATTTAAGCACATATATCCCTTACATGCTTTAGCATGTTTTTACCACTGGGGGGGGGGGGAGACAAGGAAGGATAGAATTTACTAAACTATTGAAGTGAACACCACATAGAACCTCAGTAGCTTGCCTGTGAATATTGGAGGAGGGAATTAAAGATGAAAGAGTTCTGAAGTTGTGTTTCCTGTACTAGATAGATCTCTCACAATCTCCATGTCTTATGACAGATTCTCCATTGCTTTGGTGCCTAGAGCAAACAGTTTTAGAAAATCAACTTATTTAATGGCCCGTCAGCAAATTAAGGAGAACACATACTTTGTTTATATTCAGTATATGGCTGATGACAATAGGGATTTATCTTCCTGTGTTTGATGATAATAGGATGAAGATGTGAGTCAGCTTGTGAAGGATCATAGACAATAATACTTAACTCATATAAGTGGAAGGGTGGAGATGTGGCAGTAATTCTTCATAACATATTAAGAAGGACCATGTCAATTATGGTTAAAACTTTTCTTAAGAATTCAACTAGGAATTAGAATTTTCCCTACTTTTGCAAATATCCATGTGATCAGACTGCAATATGAAGCAGTTCTCACAAAATTATCAGAATAGTATAGTATTTGATACACAATCTGATACTATATCTGGTTACTCCCAGAACAAGGAACAGATGGAAACTGCATCTCCCACTCAAAAGAGAATCACTTACTTTTGATCCTTTATGCAAAGCAAACAGGAGAAAGAAATGCTATAAATCTGAACATTGATATAAACAAAGTTTTCATTGGATACCATTTGAAAAAATGGTAGCCATAGATTTAAATGTGTGTGTGTGTGAGTGTGTGTAAGAAGGGCAGGTTGAAATAAATGTGAAGTTTGTTGGGTCTCCTCCCTCCTTCCAACTGCATGTAATTGTGAATGGAATAAATGCCTAAGCTTGTCACATGTTACTACTTGCAGGATACAATAGAAGACAATAGCTCTTTGCTCCAATCCAGATTTAACATTTGTGCAAAAATTATTATTAAAATTGTTTTGGAATTGCAAAAGTAATTCTGGAGAAAGTAGACAAGATTCTCATGATTTCTGATCTTGACAGTTATTTATTAGATTCATGTGCAAGACTTAAATTTTAAGCATTTTATTTCCATATTTCAAGTGAAACAGTTCCTAACCTTTATTCAATGCCCAAGGACATGTTTAACATAACTTTTTTCTAACATAGCAATTAAACTTGTTCTTGTCTTCCCAGCTTCATTTTTTTAACAAGTGAAAACATTAAAAAAAGAATGGTGCCACTCAGTTTTGTGAGGGATTATGAAGATAGAAATTGGTGACAGTTGCCTGTTATAGTCTAGAAAATTATGTTAATAAAAGAAACAGGACAAAAATGTAGAACTTTCTAAATGAATAAAATTCAGAGAAAAAATATTCTGCTAGTTTGGTCTAGTGGTTAAGGAACTAGAAAGCAGGAGACTGTGAGTTCTTAGCCATGAAAATCAACTGGGTGACCTTGGGCCAGTCACTCTCTGTCAATCCAACTCACCTCAGAGGGTTGTTGTGGAGAAAATAGAAGGAAGGTGTGTTGAATATGTTCACCATCTTGAATTATTTGTGAAAATTATAAAGAGGGGTGCAAATTAATAAAAATAAATAAAGATGAATGGATAAGTGGGAATAAGAAACACAATGTAAAAAAAGCAATTATGCAATTCAGACACCAAGAACTATTGATAATAGTTAGTCAGTGCATGCTTAGAGTAAGTTCTATTTATTTTAAAAATAAGTCTATTCATTCATACAAACGGAGAAGCAATCCATCAAAATATTACTATAGTGTTTATGTTACTTATAAAGGTCAACATAAAAAAATATTTAGCATTTATTTATGTATTTATGTATGAATGTATGTGTTTGTTTATTTGTTTATTTATTTATCACAAGTAAATCGTTGCCCATCTTCTAAGCAATTCTAGGTGGCTCCCAATAGTATCAAAAATGTATATCATAAGGAAAAATAAACAAACAAAAGGTAGAAGGTAGAGGGAATCTAGAACAAATAAAGGAAAAAGAAAATACAAGCCCCTTTTATAAATATGTTAGAAAACAATCTAATATCCCAAAATAATGAATGGAAAGTATTAGTCAAAGCTTCCTGTAACAGAGACAGCAAAATTATATTACAGAGTGACACAATAGAGTGTGAAGTTATAAGGATGCTTAATGATATAATAACTAAGAAAGACACTATAGGTGAGAAAAACATACATACAAGAAAATGATTTATGCATCAAAATCATCATCATCCATCATTCTAATGGATGGTGGACGTGGCAGTATCTGGACACAACAGATTAGAAGAGAAAGAACTGGAGAAGGTAACAAAATATAAATACATGTGTTGAGGTTATGTATTTATGAAATGAATATACGCAACGGAATGTGGCGTTGCTGTTTGATACTATAGAGTCAATAAACAGAAGTCTTCAAAGTGTTAAATATAATTTACTTAAATAAACTAGCAAAACTTCAAAACAAACAGTCCACGAAGAATCTTTCTTTAATTTATCTTCTTTGGCAATAGCAAACAGTTATTGTAGCTATTTAATATACAGACACAAAGTCAAACTCTTAGCACTTAGCTATTAATCTTTTGTAGTTAAAGTTCTTTCAGCAAAAACCTTGAACTTCTTTCCGGTAGCGTCTTCAGTCTTAACAGGAACAGGAGTGAGTAGAAGCAATCTCTCAGTCACTAAGCACACAGCACACGGACGCACAAACTACTCAAGCTAACCTGTTCTCTTTTATAATTATCAGCAAGCCTACAATGCTTACAATTTAAAGCAATACCACTTTTTATATAAACATAGATTAGTGGTTTATTTATACATTAGTAAACCCAATCAGTTTGGACATAGTACTGACAACCTGCAAATAGAAATAGAATGACTGTAGCAAAAGTAAATAAAGATAGCACTTATAGTAAAAAGTGCCTTGGGTACAATCCCAAAACTTTTGGAGCACCACATGTATAACAGCAACATAAATAAAATTGTGATGGTAATCAAAGAATGATGTTGAAACAAATGGTGTAAACATTAGTGTCAAAGACTTGTGAATGTACTAGAAACTCTTTACTATATCCTCAACATCTCTTTCAACTGAAATGCATATTTCCTGAAAGTGTGATTTTTCTATTTTGGAAAAAGCAATACAAATGAAAGGGTACACTAATAGTATTACTATGGAAGAGATTCTGCGATACCTTACAATAATATCTTGTATCACATTATACTATATTATAGTAATAAATTCATTGATAAACCAGTGGCTATTGATAAGTATACAATAAGACAGATTTTCTTTTTCTTAGTTTGTATTTTTAGTTTGTATTTTTATTTTTTAAAGAAAATCTTCTTTAAGATTAAAGATTGTTTTGTTAAAAAATGAAGATTACCTTATATATAGGACACCCACATGACTATGGTGTGATCCTAAGAAAAGACATGACTTCGTTAAGAAACTGCCAACAAATATAGCAAGCATGCCTATTATGAATTCAATCGTATTTGAATCTGAATGCCGCACATCTTTAGGAATTGGTCCCTAGACTGTTAAAGACAGTTACGTAAACCACCAGCTGCAAGCTTCTCTGTTATCTCAGAATCACTGAAGAGATGTAAGGAACGTAAGATGTCAGTTAATCCAACTACCTTCTCAGTTCAGGATCCCCTAGATTGCCCTGAAGACCACTAACAAAACAAACTCACTGCTTTGTGGGACAGCCTGTTCCTCTGGCTGAGAGCTTGCATAATTGGGAAATCCTCCCTGAAGTTCTAACTTGGATGGCCAATTTCAGAAGATGTTTAGAGATTATTACCGCATTTTTCTGACTATAAGATGCACCGGTGTATAAGACGCACCAAGATTTCAAAGAGGTAAGTAAGAAAAAAAAGTTTTTGTCCTCCCCGGCCCCCAGGAGCACTCTGCAAGCCTCCCAAACTCTCGGCGTGCCCAATTTTTTGCAAAACAGACCTGTTTTTCACCCATTTTTGTGAAAAATGGGGCACACAGAGGGTTTGGGAAGCCTGGGGCCACGCAAGAAGCCAGCGCGGGCAGGGAGGGAGAGTGCTCCTGGGGGCTGGGGGAAGGCAAAAACACCCCAATTTTTGCAAAAAATGGCCCCCTTTTCACCCATTGTTGGCAAAAATGGGGTGCGCAGAGGGTTTGGGAGGCTTGCAGAGTGCTCCTAGGACCGTGATGGCGAACCTATGGCACGCATGCCGGAAGTGGCATGCAGAGACATTTCTCCGGGCATGCGGAACCATCACCCCTTGCTCTTCTGGGTTCCGGTGTGCTGGCCAGCTGGTTTTCATATGCATGGGTATGCCAAAAACTAGAACAGCTGCCCATTGCGCATGCGCACTCTAGGAAAATGATCTTCCTGTTTCCAGAGTGCACATGTGCACTGGCAAGCTGGTCTGGTTTCTGGCGCTCATGCGAGCGCGAAGACCAGTAACTGGTGCGCGTGCCAAAAGACACGGAGAGGGGATCCTGTGGTCGCTTCCTAAGGGAGCAGAGCAAGGTAAGCCAGGCTTCCCTCCCTCCCTGCCCGCGCGGGCTTCTTGCACGCCCCAAGGAGGTCCAGAGCACCGGTGGATGAGCAGCCGGTGAGGGCGGGGTGGTGGTGAACTACCTGTGCAGATGACCCCGTGGCCTGGGCTCCTCCCCTCTGGGAGCCACCGTTTCCTAGCCACTGGCAGAGCTCTCTGCCCCCCCCCCACCTCGGCAGCCGCAGAAGCTCTGAATGCGCGGCCTTGCCTGGGATACTCCCTGCTGGGATCCACCATCCCCAGCCACCGGCAGAGCTCTCTGCCCCCCCCCCACCTTGGCAGCCACAAAAGCTCCAAATGCGCGGCCTTGCCTGGTATCATCCCTGCTGGGATCCACCGTTTCCCAGCCGCTGGCAGAGCTCTCTGCCCCCCCACCTCGGCAGCCGCAGAAGCTCTGAATGCGCGGCCTTGTCTGGGATACTCCCTGCTGGGAACCACCGTTCCCCAACTGCTAGCAGAGCTCTCTGCCCCACACCTCGGCAGCCGGAGAAGCTCCAAACTCATGGCCTTGCCTGGGATCCTTCCTGCTAGGATCCTCTGTTCCCCAGCCGCCAGTTTGGTGATCAGTCCTTTGCATTTATAATGCATTTATAATCCCTTGGCCACGATTGCTTGTTCAGGCACTTCACAACCAGTGCACATTTATGGTCATTGCAGTGCCCTATGGTCATATGAATGTTATTTGTATGCTTTTCTGCTGGCTTGCAACAAGCAGAGATAATGAGGAAGAGCGAAGCAAAATAATAAGTTGTGGTTATGTGAAAGACAAAACTTTTCTTATCAACTGAGGTTGTAAACTTGTCACAATCATGATTTTTCCGCTTAGTGGTTGCAGCACTTAGCAACAGAGTTGCAGACCCCAACTGTGGCCACTAAGTGAGGATATGTATATCATATGTGTCCACTGTCCACTGTTGACCTCACCCAATTCCTAAGAGGTCAGTAATGGGCATGCATAAGTGCACCAGCGTGCCTACCGTCCCTGTCCTAATGTTCCCTCTTATCAGTACCCATCTTATGTATATAAACAATGTTATATCTATGTATATTACCAATACGTACTTGACAAAGTAAAATAAATAAAAATTATGACAATTTATCTTGCTAAGTGAGAAATTTATTAAGTGAGCCTTGCCTCAGTTTACGACTTTTCTTGCCACATTTGTGAAATGAATCACTGCAGTTGTTAAATTAGTAACACAGTTGTTATGTGAATCTGGTTTCCGCATGGACTTTGCTTGTCAGAAGATTGCAAAAGGGGATCATGTGATGCCGTGACTGTCATAAATATGAGTTGGTTGCCAAGTGTCTGAATTTTAATCACATGACCATGGGGATGCTGCAACTGTCGTGTGAAAAATTTTCATGTCACTTTTTTCAGTGCTGTTGTAACTTTGAACAGTCACTAACTAACACTTGAACTGTTATAAGTCAAGGACTACCTATATTTCACCAGTGTTTTGCTGTTGTTTGCACTCCCCCCCCTTCTTTTTCAGAGTTTTAGTTTTAACTTTGCAAATCTTATTTGATTTAAGGTCAATTATTCTCCTCCTGTAACTAATTTCCTAGTAGGGTAACATTAGAAGAAGAAATTTGGAGAGTAAAGTGGGCATGCATGAAAGATCTTTTCTTAAAGTGTTTTAAGAGAAATTTTTCTGTTGCTGATAATCCAGACCAATTATGGTTCATATTTGTAACTAGCTCTCGCAGTGTCATAACCCACATGGACATTCTGACTATGCAGTCTTACCTGCAAGCTTCTGATCCATATATTGCCTAAGGCTAACCAGCCCAGTTTCAGATGTCATAGTCAGCTGTATAAAAATTATTGAATGACTATAAGACCAGATATAGCGGACCTCTCAGAGTGTGTGTTCTGCCATAGTATATAGGATAGTCAATTGCTACACAATGAATAATGAAACCAGTTAAGGCAGTGCTTCTCAATTATTTTCTGTTATGCCCCCCCTAGGAAGAAGTAAACATTTCGCGCGCCCCCAACTCTCCGCCGGGACAATTGTTTGCAATATTTGGCACGTTTTTGCTGAAAAAACTCAAGCGGCTTATCAGCGTGATTGGAGTGTAATGTGTTTAAGTGACGCTTAATTTATTTGGCTTCATGCTGTCCGCTGCCAACATTTTTAGACACAGTAAACATACCGGTCTTTCCTCATCTCCCACCGTAGTAACAGTGAGGCCAAGCGCTACATACGCTTCATCATATTTCCTCGTCTTAGCTTTCGGGAGATTTACGTTTGTCTCATTATCTCCATCTCTCTCCTCCTTTCTTTTCATCCCTGTTAAATATTTTTCTATGGTGTCTCTTAAGGATTTGTTATCTGCACTTCATATCTCCTGCTCTGTGCTGTGTGCTATTGTTCGGTGCAAAACCCCTCTACTCCCTGCGGGAAAAAAAAGCATGTTCCCCGGGGTCACGCGCCCCCCCAGGCATCGCTCCACGCCCCCCCCGGGGGGGGCGCCCCACTATTTGAGAAGCACTGAGTTAAGGAGATAACCACATGCTGGACTATTAGGCAAAGCAATTTTGAAATCTAAACTACAATCTGGCTACCAGAAAAGACTAAGTTATTGTCTTATGCAATATTTGCCTCTAACTGACTGGAGCATTTCAATATCTTAGCAGAGCCTTTGAGTTCTCAAAGCAAATGCTGCTTGGTATGTATCCCTCCTGTCTTGAAGTCTGGAAAAAATCATGTCAGCACAAATTGTGATGCCCCCGAAGTATGTCTTTAATGAGCATATGGAGACTAGGTGACTGTAAATCCAGCTCCATAGCACAACATTCTAAATGAAGCAATTGCTGGTTTTCTCCCCTTCAGCTAATGTTCCAATCCTACCCTATATTACCAACCATGGGAAATGCTGTCACAATAACAAACAAATATTTGAGTGTGTTCTGCATCCAATAATTTTTTCTCTTATTTTTCTTATAAATGTATTAACCTAACAAATACATGGCAGCAAAGAGTTGCAGTTTTCTGTATTTCTTAACTGCCATCTAAGAGTAATCCCTATTTGGGCAGCCTAGACGCAACTTTTAGATAAGTGTTGAAACAATAGAATACAGGAAAAAATGGAGGTGTTTCTCAGAAATATATAGATACCCATCATAGATTTATGTTCCTGATAAAATAGATCAGAAAAAGTAACTGTGGAGCTTAAGAGTCTGATTTTTTTTTAGTGAAAGCAACACTCCAACATTTCATATTATGTAATGTCTGAATTGAAAGAAGTGTTATTGCAGTGGATATGCCAGGCAATTGGAGATGATCAAGATGCTGATACTGATACTGAACTGGTCATCCAAAGACTCCTTTTCTTGGAATGTCTGCTTGAGAGACCTTCTACTGAAATTTGAGAGAAGAATTGCTTTCATAGTGGCACACTTTATAATGACTGTTTCAGGAATGGACTGGCAAAAAGATGGAGGTGATGCTGTGAAGTCTGATCTTCATAAGCTTAATCTTCATCACCACTTCTTAAGTGGTGTACTTCCATCAGGGGTGGGTTCCTGCCGGTACGCTCTTACCTGTTGGTCGCCGCAGAACCGAAGAAGCCGGTGGCGTTCGTGGTGCAGGGCTTCCCCCTCCCGCTTTCCCCCGCCTGCCTGGACGCCGTCATTTGCGTTCTTTTGCCCTCTGCGCAAGCAGAACACTTTGCGCATGCTCAGAGGGCAAAAGAATGCAAATGGCGGCATCTAGGTGGGCGGGGGAAGCCCCGCGCCGCGAACGCCACCGGCTTCTTCAGTTCTGCGGTGACCAACAGGTAAGAGTGTACCGGCAGGAACCCACCCCTGACTTCCATGCTGTAGCACATAAGACAAGTGGAATGTGGACTCTTTTGCTGATATATGGAAACATATAGCAGGGATTTTCATGTAGCATCTTGTATGTGTGAAATCTGGGCTTTTCAATCTCATATCGTCTCATTATGCAGCCAATGTAAGAATATGCCTGATTTTATAAGGTTGACAAATGACCCATGATGTACTTCTGTTAGTTACTATTGTGGTTGGATAGGGTGGTAGCGTGCAGGGGTGGATTGCTTACTTACTGATACCGGTTCTCTGCGCGCGCATCTCCACATTTTGTGTGCGCGTGTGCTTGCTACGCACGTGTGCCCTCTCGCACGATTTTGCTTCTGCGCACGCGTGGAAGCAAAATCTTTCCAAAATCTCACGCGCGTGTCCCCTCGCAAGATTTCGGCGAGATTTTGCTTCCGCGCATGCGCAGAAGCAAAAGAGCCCAAAAATTCTTTTAAAAAGATGGCGACGCGTGCGACGGACCGGCAAAGACGGCACCGGAGTGGTCACACGCAAATTGCGCAATCGGCGGGCTCCCTACCGGAACTATGCACTAGACTGCACTGGTAGGAACCCACCACTGGTACCATGTTTCCCCGAAAATATGACATGTCCTAAAAATAAAACCAAGCCCGATTTTTGGAGTAGGCGTAAATATACGCCCTCCCCAAAAAATAAGCCCTAGTGAAGGGGTGGCCGTGGCCAGCACAGGAGGCAGACCTTCCTTTTTTTTCTGAAAAAGTTTTTTATTTTTATTGTCATACATACATTTTCACATATTTATCTTCTCATTTCATTCTTTTACAAGATCTTTACAAATATATTCTATATTTATCTTATTGCTTTATTAGTTCAAGGTTGCTTTTTTACCATCCTCCCTTTCTATCTCATACAGCCCTTCCTTCTTCCTTCTTTCTTCCCTTCCCCTTTCTCTTTCTAAACCTACTTCCCCTCCCTGTCCCCTCATGTCTTTCAAATGTTACATCTGGGTTATATCATTCATTTATATTTAAAATTTCTTATTTATATTCCTTTTCTAACCATCTATAGAACTTCCCCCAAGTCTTGTAATACAATGAATCCTCTTTATCTTTTAATCTTAATGTTAATCTGTTCATTTCGGCGCAGTCCAGAATTTTCTTTATTATCTGCTCATCTCCAGGAATAATACCTGATTTCCAATTTTGTGCAAATACAATCCTAGCTGCTGTTACTATATGTATTATTAAATATATATTTTCTTTTTGTATTTTTCTGGTAGGATTCCTAATAAAAAGATTTCTGGTTTTAAGTCTGGCTTTTCTTCCACATTTTTCCTAACCATGTTTGTATCTTACTCCAAAATTTTCTTGCTTCTGTACATGCCAACCACATATGGTAATAAGAACCTGGTATTTGCTGACATTTCCAACATTTTGCTGATTTGTCTTTAAACATTTTTGATAATTTTTCTGGTGACATATGCCATCTATAAAACATTTTATACATATTTTCTTTATAAGCTGTTGCCATGGTTAGTTTGTAATTTCTTTCCCTATTTGTTGCCATTTATCCAATTCTATCCTATATCCAAAAATTTTCATCCAAATTATCATTGTTTCTTTTACCACTTCTTCCTCTAGTCTAGTTCAACTTGTAACAAATAATTATATAATTTCTTAATCATTTTTTCATCACTCCCTGTCAATATCTCATCTAATTCCGAACTTCCCATCATAAATCCATCTTGATTTTTTACCTTTTTCATATCTTGATTGTATTTGCAAATGTGTGAACCAGTCTGTCTTAATTCCCTGTTTCTCTAACTCTTGTTTTGTTTTCAGTTCTCCTTTGTCTGTCAAAATATCCTTATATCTTATAACATTTCTTAAGTTAATAATATTTGGATGTACAAGAGCTTCCATTGTTGAAAGCCACATTGGTATTTCCCTATAGTGCTTTCCTTTTACTTTTTCCCACACTGTTAATAGACTATTTCTCAAACAGTGCTTCTGAAAATATGAATGTATTTTGTTCTTCCCATACCATAAAAAAGCATGCCAACCATGGTGGGTTCCTACTGGTGTGGCCTACTCTATCGCACCAGTAGCAACTGGCTGGTGACATCATGGTCAGTTACAGGTCCCTGGGCGCCACCATCTTTTTTTAAAAAAAAAATTAAATTTTTTTTCTTGTCTTCTGAGCATGTGCAGAAGCCGAGCTTCCGGCCCTGTGCATGCGGTCGCTATCTTGTTTTTGGCTTTCTTTATTTTTTTTATTTTTTTGAATTTATTTTATTTTATTTTATTTTTTATTTTTCTTCTGAGCATGTGCAGAAGCCGAGCTTCCGGCCCTGTGCATGCAGTCGCCATCTTGAGGAAGGCAGCCAGCAGAGAGGTAAGTTAGAACCCACTCTGCTTGGGTCCCCTCAACTTTTCAGTCCCAGAAAATGCCTTTCTCTAATTTACAGCTAGGCACCATTTCCCTTGCAAACGGAGGCAAATATAAACGGAGATATTTGGTTTTCCTGAAAGCAAAAGGAAGCGAGGGGGGGAGGGAGCCCTTTTAAACAATGGAGCTTGCCTGCAATCAGACTCTGTGTGAGAGAGAGAGGGGGGGGGAAGGAAGGAAGGAAGGAAAAATAAGGAGGGAGGAAGAAAGGAGTAAGGATGTGAAGGGAGTTCAACTTCTGTGGAAAATGGGTCCAAATGGCTCTTTGAATGTTTAAGGTGATTGCAGGGGTCTCCAACCTTGGCAACTTTAAGACTTGTGGACTTCAACTCCTAGCCAGCTTTGCTGGCTGAGGAATTCTGGTAGTTGAAGTCCACAAATCTTAAAGTTGCCAAGGTTGAAGACTCCTGGATTAGGGGACTGGACTGGAGGCTAAAACATATGAACCCAAATCCTCTTGTGGTCAAAACACAATTCTTTTAACTAAACAATCAAGGATTTGAACACATGTTGCAGAATTATCAGGACTAAGGAGGGGCTTCCCTTGGCAGTGTCAGAAAATGTTAACAGTCTGCATTTTGGTTATCCAAAAGAAACAAAGCAGAAAATGTTGGTAGGGGAAAGATTCTCCTGCAAAAATCTCTTTTGAATTCTATGTCCATTTTCCCCACTCTCCCCCACAGTGGGGCTTACATGGATGAAATCCCTAGTGGAATGTCTGATGGCAGAACTCATTAGAATGGAGAGGTCATTGTTTAATACCAGACATACAAGTAAGAGATAGTAATATAAATTCAGATATTTTTATGGTTTCATTCTGTAGAATAAGAGATATAGTTGACTGCAAAGCATGCAGCTATTGGAGCAGCATTTTGTGTCAAATGCAATTTTTTTAAAGGGGTGAACCATTGCAGCAAATTGTAAATTTTAAATTCCTGCACTATGCCTAAGTTAATTTAATATAAATGAAAAAGATTTAATTGAAAAAGATTTAATTGTTATCCAGTGTTTTTCAACCTTGGCAATTTTAAGATGTATGGACTTCAACTTTCAGAATTTCCCAGCCAGCATGCTGGCTGGAGAATTTTAGGAGCCAAATGCCATAAAAGTATGAAGCTTGAAAACACTGTTAGTCTATGTAAAAAGGGTGTTGAGGCTCTGGAAAGAGTGCAGAGAAGAGCAACAAAGATGATTAGGGGACTGGACTCACGTGTGAAAGAGATGAGAGAGAGGAAAGAGGAGGAAAAGAGAAAGAAATGAGAAAATGATGGAGGGAGAGAATGAGAGACAGGAAAGAGAGAAACATGAGAGAGAGAAAGAGAGAAAGAGATGAGAGAGGGAGAGAGATGAGAAAGAAAGAGGGGGGAGAAAGAAAAAGAGATGAAAGAGATGAGTGACAGGAGATGAGAGAGAGAGAGAAGAGAAAGAAAGAGGGAGAAAGAAAGAAAGAAAGAAAAAGACACAGAGAGAGATGCCTGTTTAAAAGAAAATAGAAAAATGAGTGTTTAAGGCTGCAGACCTCTGGGTTAGGCAAACACCATGGCTGTTAAGTGAACCTTGTGGTCATTAAGCAAACACTGATTGTTAAATGAATCCATTTTTCCCTATGGGCATTTTTAACCGGAAACCAGAAGAAATTGTTGGGAACTGGCAAAAAACATAGAAAACCTCAGTCACATGACTGTGGGATGTTGTAACTGGTCATAAATGTGTATGTGTGCACGTGTGTGTACATCTGTGCATGCATAAGGCTGTCAAAACTCAAAAAACAGGTCAAGTAGCTCTCAGTCATAAATTTGAACACTTGCTAAGCAATTGCTAAGCCATTAAGCAAGGACCACTTGTATTTGGTTTGCCTTAAGGGTTCAGAGCTGTATGGAACCTGGTTTCTTTTAATCCTTTGGGGGATTGTAAAAGGTCCGGATGCAGGAATCCTTGTAGGGGGAACTAGGATCGTGACCACTTAGCCACACCTGCCCAGTCACATTTATTTATTTATTTATTTATTTGGTGTTCTTATATGCCGCCCAACTCCCGAAGGACTCAGGGCGGCGTACAACAGAAAAATACAAGAAACCAATATAAATATACATTTTAAAAACAAATATAAAAATTAAAACCATAGTATTAAGAACATCCAATATCCATTCAACGATCATACATACTTGGGGTGACCTCAATGAATTACGCTCTACCCTCAGCCTGCAGGAAAAGCCATGTCTTAACCGCCTTCCGGAAGGCCAGCAGAGTGGGGATAGTTCGGGTCTCTGGGGGAAGTTGGTTCCAGAGCACGGGGCCTGCCACAGAGAAGGCTCTCCCCCTAGGGCCCGCCAGCCGGCATTGCTTAGCCGATGGGACCTGGAGGAGGCCAACTCTGTGGGCCCTAACCAGTCGAAGGGAAGTATGAGGTAGAATGCGGTCCCGGAGATAACCTGGTCCTAAGCCATGAAGGGCTTTAAAGATGGTGATCAACACCTTGAATCGGACCCGGAGACCGATGGGCAACCAATGCAGCTGGCGGAGTACAGGTGTCACGTGGGTGTACCTTGGCACACCCACCACAGCACGCGCAGCCGCATTTTTCACCAGCTGAAGTCTCCGGATACTCTTCAAGGGTAGCCCCATGTAGAGCGCGTTGCAGTAGTCCAAACGCGAGGTGACAAGGGCATGAGTGACCGTGAGTAGAGCCTCCTTCTCCAAATATGGCCGCAACTGGTGCACCAGGCGAACCTGTGCAAAGGCCCCCCTAGCCACAGCGGAGAGATGATGATCCAATTTTAGCTGTGGATCTAGGAGGACCCCCAAGTTGCGGACCTGATCCGAGGGGGTCAATTTCACTCCCTCGAACATCAAGGTGGGACAATTGTCATAGTCCTTAGGAGGCAGTATCCAAAGCCACTCAGTCTTGTCGGGATTAAGTCTGAGTCTGTTCCTCCCCATCCAGATCCTAATGTCGTCCAGGCATCGGCACATTACATCAACTGCCTCCCTGAAGTCAGACGGGGTGGTGATGTACAGCTGGGTGTCATCAGCGTACTGGTGGTAACGCACCCCATATCTGCGGATGATCTCCCCCAGCGGTTTCATGTAAATGTTAAACAGGATGGGCGAGAGAACCGACCCCTGAGGCACCCCACATAATAGGGGCCTAGGGGACGATCTCTGTCCTCCTGTCAACACCGACTGCATCCTGCCGGCGAGATAAGAGGAGAACCACCGTAAAACGGTGCCCCCTACCCCCAACTCGCCGAGACGATGCAGAAGGATACCATGGTCGATGGTATCGAACACCGCTGAGAGGTCAAGTAGCACCAGGATGGAGGAATTACCCCCATCCCGGCCCCGCCAGAGATCATCCATCAGGGCAACCAAGGCAGTTTCTGTACTGTAGCCGCGCCTGAAACCCGACTGATAAGGATCTAGATGATCTGTTTCATCCAGAAGCTGCAGAAGCTGAGTAACCACCACCTTCTCCACAACTTTCCCCAAAAAGGGTAAGTTGGAGACCGGACGATAGTTCTTCAAATCGGCTGGATCCAGGGAAGGCTTCTTCAGGAGGGGTCTCACCACCGCAGCTTTTAACGACTGCGGTACGGATCCCTCCCTCAAAGAAGCGGTGACCACCGCCTGGATCCAGCCGCATGCCACCTCTCTGCTGGCCGAAACCAACCAGGAGGGACACGGGTCCAATAAACAGGTGGAGGTACCCATCGCCCCCACAGCTCTGTCCACATCTTCAGGAGAAACAGGCCCAAACTCTTCCCATAATGGTGGACTAAGACTAGCCCCTGTCAACTCTATGGACTCTGCCCAGCTAGAGTCCAGGTTTGACCGAACCTGAGCGACTTTATCCGACAGAAGCACAGCGAATTCCTCAGCTCTGCCTTGTAAGTGTTCCTCGCTCCCCCCTTTGGCAAGGAGGGAGCGAGTCACCCTAAACAAGGTGGCTGGGCGAGAATCTGCGGACGCAATAAGAGCGGAAAAATAAGATCGTTTTGCCGCCCTTATCACCACTAAATAAGATCTGATGTAAATTCTTAATAGTGTTCGGTCAGACTCGGTTTTGTTGGCTCTCCAGCGGCGCTCTAGACGTCTCTTCTGGCGTTTCATCTCCCGGAGCTCCTCGGTAAACCAGGGAGCTTTCCGGGATCCACTGCCGCGGAGAGGTCGCTTAGGCGCAATTCGGTCTAACGCCCCTGATGCTGCGGTGTTCCAAGCAGCCACCAGGGAGTCAGCCGAGTTGTGTACCAGGGTTTCAGGTATTTCCCCGAGCTCCCTCTGGAATCCTTCCGGTTCCATTAGGCGCCTGGGGCGGAACCACCTAGTCGATCCCGCCTCCCTGCGGGGGAGGAGTGGGGCTGCGAAATCCAACCTCAGTAGGAAATGATCTGACCATGACAGTGGGGTGATGACTATGTCCCTAATCTTCAGATCATCTTTCCACTGCCCCGAAAGAAACACTAGGTCGAGCGTGTGACCGCCCTCATGAGTCGGACCCTGGATTACTTGGGTCAGGTCCATGGTTGTCATGGAATCCATGAACTCCTGAGCCACCCCAGAGGTTTCGCCAGCCGATGGCAAGTTGAAGTCCCCCAGGACCATAAGCCTAGGGAACTCAACTGCCAAGCCGGCTACTGCCTCAAGTAGCTCAGGCAGGGCCTTACTTATGCAGCTGGGAGGCAGGTACGTTAAGAAAAGGCCCACCTGTACCCCTAAGTCCAACTTCAAAAGGAGCGTCTCACACCCAACAATCTCCGGGGCAGGGATCCTACGAGGATGCAGACTTCCGCGCGTTATTATTGCCACTCCTCCCCCCCTTCCCTGGGGTCGAGAATGATGCTGCACCGAGAAACCAGGTGGGCATATCTCCGAGAGAGCTATTCCCCCCTCCTGCCCCAGCCAGGTCTCGGTAACACATACCAGGTCTGCCCCCTCCTCCGTGATTAAATCACATATCAGGGGGGCTTTGTTGGTAATTGACCTGGTGTTAAGCAGCAGCATCCTGAACCCAGGGCCCTGAAAACCCTGGTTGCCAGGTGTCCGGGTTGAGCAAGATGGAACCAAATCAGAGGGGCCGGAACAAGGGATCGCTTGTATGCATGACCATGAAGCCATGCCTGACCAGTCACATGACCACGAAACCACGCCCATCATCACATGACCATCAAGACACTCCCACCCGGTCACATGACCATCAAGCCACACCCACAAAATTAAGCAACATCCACAAAATTAAGCCACGCCCACAGAGTGGTAGTAAAAATTTTAGGAACCCGCCCCTGATGCCAACCTATTTGCAAATCATGACCTTCCAGAGTTAACAATCTTACATTTCTCAGTAGAATCCATTATTTCAACCATGTTAACGCTGCTGCCTGATAGTATATTTCCCAGTTAGGAACATCAAAATCACCTCTCAATCTTACTTCCTGTAAAAGTTTCATTTTAATCCCTTCCCTTCCCTGGTCACCTCAAGGCTGCTGGGCCCCTTAACCATGGCCCGCTGATCAGCTGATTGAGGGAGGGTCAGAAATTCTGTCTCTCTGGGTGCCTGGAGATATTTTCAGTGCACTCTTGCTAGCCCCAGCTCTGCCCACAGCGCTAGACAACCTTGCAACCGAGGGCCCCTCTGTTCCGCAGCTCACCTTGTGACTATGAAGCAAGCAGCGTCCACCGCTTGCACTCCATGGGTGTTGCTTAGGCTCCTGCTACAATGAGGCAGAAAGCCATGCGGCCCGTTGGAATTGCCAGCTGTTGCTGCTTGAAAAAAGGACAGGCGATTGTGGGAAGTGCGTGCTTACGATAGAAGCAAAGTGCAGCCTGTCCCTTTCAAGCGATTGTGTGTGTGTGTGTGTGTGTGTGTGTGTGTGTGTGTGTGTGTGTGTGTGTGTGTGTGAGAGAGAGAGAGAGAGAGAGAGAGAGAGAGAGAGAGAGAGAGAGAAAGAGAAATGACGGAGGAGAGTAACGAATTGCAGGCAACGCTGTTTGAAAGAGTTTCCTCTCTGCTGTTTCTCTTTCTCTCTCTGTCACACACACACACACACACACACACACACACACACACACACACACACACACACACTTGATGAAAACAGTAGAGGGCAGAGCCGGTAGTGGCGGGGGTGGTGACCTGGTCCTGGGTAGGGGCAGACAGAGGAGCAGAGGCAGAGGCGAGAGTGCCAGTGGCCCTGGGAGTGGTGGAGCCAGAGGCAGGTGACGAAGACGAAGAGGGCATAGTGACTTTGAGCATGCTGCGGTGGAGTTTCAAGCGGCAGTGTTGGGGTCTGCCGGGACTCACCGGCTGTTCAGAAGCTGCAAGGAAACAAAGTGGCTAGCAGCGGCTTCTC
The DNA here is from genome assembly GCA_023053685.1 of Diadophis punctatus similis. Lineage (NCBI taxonomy): Eukaryota > Metazoa > Chordata > Lepidosauria > Squamata > Dipsadidae > Diadophis > Diadophis punctatus. The sequence goes on from JALIGW010000008.1 coordinate 12,268,629, forward strand.
TGCTCCCACCCCCGCCTCCTGCTCTCGAGGGAAGTGAGAAGGAGAGGAAACTCTCATGGGCTGCCTGAGGAAGCCGAGCTGACAGCCAAACCTCTAGCCAGGCGCAGCAGCAGAAGCAGCCGGTGAGCAAACCTTTTGGGCCACGGGGGGGGGGGGAGAGTGCACGTAAGACATAGCACCAGGACTGGCTGCACGCAGCATGCAAGAAATCTTTCTCCCCTTTAGCTCCAAGAGGCTGCGCAGGTGCAATGAGTCTCACGAAGACTCATTTCTGGCGGAGTTTGGAGGAGACAAAGATTTCTTGCGTGCAGCCTTATCCTGGTGCTGTGTCTTACGTGCACTCTCCCCCCTCCCCGAGAGGTTTGGTCGCCGGCTGCTTCTGCTCGGCGGGGATGGCTGAGGTGCTGTGGGTGTTGCTGCTGCCCTCACCGCTGCCGCCTATGGAGGTCCCAGCTGACCCCCTGCAGGCCAAGCTCAGCTGCGGGCAGGGAGCACTGGCTGTGGCCATGCCGGCCATGCTGGGTGTCAGGCTGCCCTCGGCGTGGCTGCCTGGTGTCTCACTGCCGGGCACCTGGGAAGAGTAAGTGGGGTCTATGGGAGGAAGGGAGTGCAGGCAAGGGTCCTGCGAGGCTCACCTCCCCAGGAAGAGTCCGGCTCGGTTGCTGTCCCGTCTGGTGACTCCCAAGGCGGAGGGGTTTCTCGGGCATGCTGGCGGGCGCTCCGGTCAGTCAGCACTCAGGTGGGGGACTGCGGGGAGATTGGAGCGGAAAGGAGCAGGGGGGAAGGGGAGGCCTCCAATGATCATCACCGTAGAGCGGGAAGTGCACTCGCAGAGCAGCCGCTGCCCTGGCTGGGGTTTGGAAGCTGCAGAGCCGGAGTTTGGGGGAGAGAAAGAAAGACTTCCACTGCTTTCCTTGCATGCAGCCAGAAGCAGAAGTAGCAGAAGTCTTTCTTTCTTTCTCTCCCCCGGCTCTGCGGCTTCCAAACCCCAGCCAGGGCAGCGGCCACTCTGCGAGTGTGCTTCCCGCTCTATGGTGACGGCTGGAGTTGGAACTAAATAGATCGGCCGAGAGGCGCCAAGGAACTGCCAGACTCCAATAAGATGCGCGTCTCGCGGCCTAGCCTGCCCCATCCCCTGCCTGACCTGCCACCCCCAAACTGTGCCCCACCGCGAGATGCACATCTTACTGGAGTCTGGCAGCTCCGTGGCGTCTCTCGGCCGGTCTGTTTAGGAAAACACCTTGCACAGTACAGAAACTTCTCGCAAGGGTGAGCAATTAACAACTTCTCGCAGCGAGAAGAGTTTCTGTACTGTGCAAGGTGTTTCCCTAAACAGACCAGCTGAGAGACATCACGGAGCTGCCAGACTCCATTAAGATGCGCGTCTCGCGTCCCGCTCTGCCTCCTGCACCCCGAAAATAATAAGACCCTCCGATAATAAGGCCAAGGCCATATTTCGGGGGTCAAAAAATATAAGACAAGGTCTTATTTTTGGGGAAACACGATAGTAAGTCCAGGGAAAATTATGATCCCTTCATTTTTTGTCTGCTATAGTTGCTGCTTGACAAATGTAAATTGGGCTTCATTCTTGTAATTTTCCCAGCCTGTTTCTCTTAGAAAGGATTTAAGGCTGCCTGTTACATCTTAAATCTGAATGCTTGCTAGGTGTCCAAATTGCTACATAGCTTTTGTGTTTAACGTCTTTTTAAAGAAACCTTTGTTTTCTGCCTCTACAATTGCCTATGAACAGTAATTGTATTCAAGAAGTATAACAGAAATTGAATTTTGAACAGGTGAGTTTTTCTGGTCTATAACACAATGGCTCATAAATATGTGCATTGAGTTGCCAACACTTCCAGGGAGGAGCCACGGGGTGAGTTTGATCTCCCCCCTACAAGTCCGAACTCCATCTGTTTTTTGCACTAGTTGGAGGCACCCCCCAGAGGCTATTTTTAGTCACAGGGTTGGGCAGACTATTGAGGAACCGGACGGTTACCATGACATGTATATTTCTGCCTGTTGTGTGGACCTAGGTGCCTCCTTGCTCTAACTGTATGATGAAAAGATGGACGCTATCATCCGGAAGACCCCGTGGAATGTTAGACTAGCTTGCTTCGCGGGTTATCTGAGGCTCGGTTCCCACTTTACCACCGATCCTCCCGGTGCTTGTCTTTTGGTGGAATATCTGGCCCAGATATTTTGCATCTTGTTATCCTACCTGTCGTCTTTTGGGTTCTCCTGCCTTCCTGCTGACTTTTCCTTCACAGCGGATGCACGAAAGACGCTGCTGCTACTTTTGCCGTCGCCATTTTGGAGAGCACCGGGGACGCTGCCTCGAGCTCCGAGACGTAGGGGTTTAACACAGTGGTTCTGGATGTGGCTTGGATCTCTGCCTGTGTCAAGCTGGGGCTGGATGAGACCTGGATCTTTGCCTTTTTCGAGCTGGGGCTGTTTAGAGTGCCGATTATGGGTGCGGCTGCGATCTTTGCCTTGTGGATATCGAGGCTGTTTAAAATGGTGGATCTTCTATGCACTTTGGGTTCTTTTATATGCTTGTATTTGCCAGTCTTGATACTGACTTGTTTTGGTTTTTACATCTAATTTACACCTAATTTACATCGAATTTTTACCTCAGAAGTGGGAGGGGTGTGAGTATGGAAATTTATATGTTAAGGGTATGGTTGATGACGTGAGTGGGAGTAAATGGTTGATAGAATGAGTGAGTCGGGGACTGGGGTTCAGACCCCCTCTGCTGAGTGTGGAAACAAAAGCGGAGGGGGGGGCTGACTCTGCTCCCTGGCTCAGTGAGAATGGAATGTATGGTCTGCAGGGAGGGAGGAGGACCAGCGGGGAAGGGGAGGGGATCTCTGGATGGGAGGAGAGCCGGAGCATCTCGGTCATAATGGGGAGAGGTAGGTATGGCGGGAGCCGAGGGGTAGGCTGCTCTCGGGGAACTAGAACTCGCTGGCTAAAAGCAATTTCTTGTTCCGGCCCCTCTGATTTGGTTCCAACTAGCTCAGCCCGAGTACCTGGTGACCGGGGATCTCAGGGCCCTGGACACAAGCTGCTGCTGTTGAATGCCAGGTCAATTGTCAACAAAGCCCCCCTCATACGGGATTTAATCTCGGGTGAGGGGGCCGACCTGGCATGCATAACTGAGACCTGGATGGGCCAGGAGGGGGGGTTGCCCTCTCTGAGATGTGCCCAGACGGGTTCTTAGTTCTGCATCAGCCATGACCCCAGGGAAGGGGGGGAGGAGTGGCTATTATAGCTCGCTGGAATCTGTGTCCTCATAGGAGTCCTGCCACGGAGATTGTGGGGTGTGAGACGCTCCTTCTGAAGTTGGACTTAGGGGTTCAGGTGGGCATTCTGTTAATGTACCTGCCCCCCAGCTGCGTTACAAAGGCCCTGCCTGTGCTGCTCGAGGCAGTAGCAAGGTTGGCGGTTGAGTTCCCCAGGCTTATGGTGCTGGGGGACTTTAACCTGCCTTCACCCGGTGAATCCTCGGACGCAGCCCAGGAGTTCATGGCTACCATGACAACCATGGACCTGACCCAAGTAATCCAGGGTCCGATTCATGAGGGAGGTCACATACTTGACCTAATGTTTTCTCTCGGGGCAGTGGAGAGATGATCTGAAGTTGAGGGGTCTAGCCATCTCCCCTTTGTTGTGGTCAGATCATTTCCTACTGAGGTTAGATTTCATGGCCCCATTCCTCCTCCGCAGGGAGGCAGGACTGATTAAGTGGTTCCGCCCCAGGCACCTAATGGAACTGGAAGGATTCCAGAGGGAACTTGGGGAGATACCTGAATCCCTGGTACATAATTCATCATCACCAGTCCTTGGTGGCTGCCTGGAATAGAGCGGCATCAGGGGTGTTGGATCGGATTGTGCCTTTGCGAATTCTCCGTGGCAGTGGATCCAGGAAGGCTCCCTGGTTTGCTGAGGAGCTCCGGGAGATGAAACGCCACAAGAGACGTCTGGAGCGACGCTGGAGAGCCAGTAAGGCTGAATCGGACCGAACACTACTAAGAACTTTTATTAAGTCTTATCTAGTGGCGATAAGGGCAGCAAAACGTTTACATTTTTCCGCTCTTATTGCATCCGCAGACTCTCTCCCAGCTGCCTTGTTTAGGGTGACTTGCTGCCTCCTAGCAAAAGGGGGTTGGGAGGAACACTTACAGGGTAGAGCTGAGGAATTTGCTCAGTTTCTGGCGGATAAAGTCACTCAGATTCGGACGAACCTGGACTCTGATTGGACAGGGCTAGCCGAGTTGACAAAGACTGGTTTTATGGGACGAATTTGAGCCAGTAACTCCTGAGGATGTAGACAAAGCCATAGGAGCGATGAGCGCCTCCACTTGTTTGTTGGACCCGTGTCCCTCCTGGCTGGTTTCGGCCAGCAGGGAGGTTTCATGTGGCTGGCTCCAGGTGGTTGTGAATGCTTCCTTGAGAGAGGGATCCATGCCGCAACCCTTAAAAGTTGTGGTAGTGTGGCCCCTCCTCAAGAAGCCTTCCCTGGACCCAGCGGATTTAAAGAACTTTCGTCCAGTCTCCAACCTGCCCTTTGTGGGTAAGGTTGTAGAGAAAGTGGTGGCGCTCTAGCTCCTACGGTTATTGGATGACACTGATTATCTAGATCCCTTTCAATCGGGTTTCAGGCAAGGCTACAGCACGGAAATTGCTTTGGTCACCCTGATGGATGATCTCTGGTGAGCCCGGGATGGAGGTTACTCCTCCATCCTGGTGCTACTTGACCTCTCAGTGGCTTTCGATACCATTGACCATGGTATCCTTCTGCGCCAACTCGGCGAGTTGGGAGTGGGAGGCACCATATTATGGTGGTTCTCCTCCTACCTCTCCAATAGGACGCAGTTGGTGTTGACAGGAGGACAGAGGTCGACCCCTAGGCCCCTGATCTGCGGGGTGCCTCAGGGCTCGGTCCTCTCACCCATCCTGTTTAACATCTACATGAAACCGCTGGGTGAGATCATCCGACGACACAGGGTGAGGTTCCAGCAATATGCTGATGATATCCAGTTGTACATCTCCACCCCGTCTCAATTCAGGGAAGCAGTGGATGTAATGTGCCGATGCCTGGACGATGTTAGGGTCTGGATGGGAATGAACAGGCTCAAGCTCAACCCTGACAAGACCGAGTGGCTATGGATATTGCTCCCCAGGGACTATGTCGATTGTTCCTCCTTGGTTCTTGGGGGAGAGAAATTAACTCCCTCGGAACGGGTTCACAATTTGGGTGTTCTCCTAGACCCACAGCTAAAATTGGATCAACATCTGTCAGCTGTGGCTAGGGGGACCTTTGCACAGGTTCGCCTGGTGCACCATTTGCGACACTACTTGGAGAGGGAGGCTTTACTTGTTAAGAAGAGAAGGGGGGATCAATCCCCCGGAGGTCGATGGATCTTTGCTTCCCTTTGAAGTCATTCTCATTAGAAAATAAAACCGAGATTCAAATCTAATTAACAAAATATTTATTTCAGTAGAAAATAATAAAAAGAATCCTTAGTAAGCTACATCTTATCAGCTAATGAAAAAGTCACTTCTGCTTTCGGCAGAAATGGCGAAGAGAAAGGAAGGAGTTGACTTCAGGAATGAAGGCATGCGTAATAGAATATATCATACGTCTGCTTGACCATAAATACAAGAAACAGTAGAAAACATAGAGATGCAGAAACTGACAATATTCACATCGTGACACCCCTTCTTTGTCAGTTGGGCTAATATAATGTGTCACTCAACACACAGTAAATATCTGAGGTAATCATGCTGAGCAATAGGTAATGGTTTGTTCAGAATGTCAGCTATCTGATATTTTGTTGGCACATATTCTAACTTTATGAGACCTTGGCTTACTGACTCTCTAACATTCTTGTAACGTATGTCAATGTGTCTGGACCTTGAACCTGTGAAGTGAGTCCTGGAAATGTAAACTACTGATTGATTGTCTTCCATCACAGTGATCAGTTTTTCGGGCTTCATCCAGATATCTGTAACTAAGGCATCGAACTAAGTTAAAAAGTTACACGCATTGGACACACATGCATACTCTGCTTCAGTTGATGAGCAGGAAATAAAACTTTGTTTTCTTACGTTCCAGTAAACTGGACATCCATTCAGGAACACTATGTAACCTGATGTGCTTTTTCTTGACTCCTTATCACTTGCCCAATCTGCATCTGCATAACAATACATGTCAGCAAAATCTGTATGTTCTGGTTCTAGCTTCAATTTGAAGTGTTTTGTGTGTATCAAGTATCTCAATAACTTCTTAATACATGACCAGTGAAACTCTGTTGCTTTGCCTACATGTCTTGAAAGTAAATTAACACTAAGTGATATGTCTGGTCTAGTCCATCCACTAATGTAAAGTAGTGAACCAATTACTGAACGATAAAGTGTTTGATCCTTGAACTCAGGACTATATGCATCTTTCAAATTGTGAAAATCAGTTTGCATAGGTGTTTGTGTAGGCGTTGCATCTGTCATGTTGCATTGATGCAAAAGTTGATCTATCTTAGCTTCTTGTGAAAGGCTAAACCCTTCTGTGTCTTTTCAATGTGAACTCCTAAATATTCATTGATGTGTCCTAATGATTTCAATGTGAAGTATTTTTGCAAACCTTTAACAAAATTCTCACTCATGTGTTTGTTTGGACCAATGTAAACAATGTCATCAACATAAACAAGAACAATTTCATTAATATTTCCATACCTTTTTGTGAACACGCATTCATCAATGTCGGACTTAATAAAGCCCATTAAATTTAGTTTGTCTTTTAGACATGTGTACCACATCAGACCTGATTGTTTCAGACCATAGAGACTTTTGTTTAGGAACCAGGTATCCCCTTCTCGGTCCCGGAAGCCGGGAGCTGACCTGACGTAGATTTCTTCATCTAGATCAGCATGTAGGTAAGCTGTTTCAACATCAAATTGGAAAACTTCAAGTCCAAGGATAGAAGCAGTGGTTAGAGCAATTTTCACACTTTCAGTTCGCACTGTAGGTGAGTAAGTGTTTGTGTAATCTTCAGGATAGCTTTGTGCAAAACCCTGTGCGACAAGTCTTGCTTTGTATAATAATTCACCATCTGGCTTTTGTTTGATTTTGTAGACCCATCTTGTACCAATGACTTTTTTGTGTGTTGGGGGTGTTGCAGATGTGTATACTTTGAGTTTCTGCAAACTATCCATCTCAACTTGCATGGCTTCATACCATTTTTGTTGTTCATCTTCAGAAAGATATTTAATTTGTGAAAAGTTCTCCGGTGGGAGTGTAACATTACAGATCAATGGCGATGGTGTGTTTGTCAATTGCATTGTGTATCTCTTTGGTGGAATACCTTTTGTAGTTCTCTTGGAATGTCTCGGGACGATTGTCCAGTCGTCTTTCTTGTTGTCCACATCTCCATCAGCGTCGCTAGCTTCAGCATCCACGGCGTGGTAGGATGGGATATCAGGTGATGAACGTTGGTCATCTGGTTGCACTGTATCAACAATTTCAGTTCTAGGGAAATAAACTCCAGGGTCATTAGAATGTATCCTGGACCAATCTGTATCTTCTTCAAAATTAGCTGAATTAAAAATTGTTATCGCATTGTGAGAGTCAATGAATCTTCCCCATTTAGAATTGCTATCAACACCCATATATCTCAGTCTCTTTGCTACTGGGCCACCTTTTCTTCTTTGGGCCAATGGAATGTGGACCATGGCATATGAACCAAAAATGTGTAAGTGTCTAAGATCTGGCTGGCGGCCATATAACATGTAGAAGGGTGTTTGGTCAATGACACTGCTCCATGTACGATTGACAATGTAATTTGCATACTGAACTGCTTCGCCCCAAAATGAGTGTTTGAGATTGGCATCTTCTAGGAGGCAGCGCATCATGGTTTGCAGGACCCCGTCTTCTCTCTGAGACTCCGTTGTGAGCCGGCGTGAATGGGGCAGATGTTTGGTGTAGGATACCGTTTTGTCGCATCCAATCCTGGAAACGTTGAGACGTGAACTCGGCACCACGATCACTCTGAATTCTCCAGATTCTCACTTCGTGTTGATTGTAAATTTGAACTGCAAAATTTCTAAAGGTCTGAAAGGCTTCAGATTTTTCTTTCATAAGAAAGACATAACCATATCTAGAATGATTATCAACAATAGTTAAGAAATACTTTTTACCGCCAATAGTTGGACCATAAGGGCCCACAATATCAGTATGAACCAAATCAAAAATGCGTGTTGACTTACGTGTAGCATGTTTTGGAACGGCTGCTGCCCTCGATTTTGCCTTTTTGCAAACAGCACAATCTAAATGTACCTTACATCCTTTGAAATTCAAACCTTGTGTGAAAAATGGCATACGTTTAAGGACCTCAAAGCTCGGATGTCCTAATCTTCTGTGCCACCTATGTATACACCTGTCATATAAACGAAAACCTGTAAGTGGGGTTGCAGCATTAACATTAACATGAGGAACCTTGGGTTTGATTACCTGTTGCTTTGTGGCTTTAGGAGCCTTTGGAGTATTCACAGGATCTCTCTCTGGGGTATCTCTCTCTGGGCCTGTGATATTATCTATTGAGATTTTTATACTTGCCTGAATTTGAGGTTCTGCCTTTGGCCTCAAATAGTAGACCTGACCAATCGCAATTGTGTCAGCAACAATATGACCATCTTTAAAAATATAACTGGCGTTACCTAAATGAAGTACATAAAAATGCAAAACAGCAGATAAATGATTCTGACTAAGCAAATTACAATTAGCTGTAGGAATATAATAAACATCAGGTACCAGGGTACCTAACTCTTCAATAAAAACAGTCCCTTTTCCTTCAACTTTGAAGGGGTGGCCACCAAATGCGTACAGTTCACGATATTCTGGTTCAGGCTCATGTAGCTCTTTGAAAAGTTCTTTTCTGTAAGTAATGTGAACAGCCGCTCCACTATCGAGAGTCCATAAAAGAGAGCGGTCATATTTCTTTGGCTGTGTATCATTGGTGATTGCTAGCATGGTGTATGGAGGTGGGAAATCATGCCTGGGACCGGGTCGGCGTTGTCCTCTGCCTCTGCTGCCTCTGGGTGCTGTTCCTCTGGGCTGGTACTGGTCCCTGTAATCTGTTCCTCTGGGCTGGTACTGGCGTCTGTAATCTTTTCCTCTGGGCTGGACAGGAACTTGAGTGCGTTGCAATTTAAGACAATTTCTGCTTGTATGACCCATATGGTGGCAATATTGGCATCTTAGTACCTTTTGTGGAGGATTCTGGATTATGTCAAAAGTGCCCTCACGACGAAGCAAAGTGGTTATATCAGTGACCCAGGCCTTATAGTTCTGTCCCGATTGCTTTAATTTTGTGTCGCCAACCAATGGAACAATTTGTGACTGTTGGGCGACTATTGGGGCCTGCACTGCTGCGGCCTGTGAAATCACTTGTGGCAAGGCTTGGGCCTGAGCAGGCGGAGCTGCCTGAATTGGCTGTTGCTGAGGGGCAGCAATAGGTGATGGCGCTGGAGCAGGCAAAATTTGGGCTGCCACAGCTGGTGGTGGCCCTGGAGCAGGCACAGGTTGGGTCCCTGGTGCTGGAGTAGGAGGTGGTCCAGCTTGCGGGGCAGTTTGGGCTTGCTGCACAATTTGGGCTGCCATAGGTTGGGCAGGTTGAACAGGCTGGGCCTGCACAGGTTGGCCAGCTAATGAAGGACGCTGCATTAATGTATCAAGCCTCAATTGATTCATTCTGTTCTGAGCCTGCAATATTTTTAATTCTTCATTCAAATTTTCATTCTGTTCCTGAAGTACATGGAGAAATGCAAAGTCCCTTTCATGAAAAAATTTCTGCCCACGTAATTGTGACGTGTCCATCCAAGGGCGTTGTTCTAATTTGTTTAAAGAAGTGAAGGCGGGAGAATCATGGCCCCTCTCTGGCATACCTGAAGGCGGGTGGACATCCTGGCATTCAGCACGAAAGAATGCATGCAATTTAATTTCGTGTAATTCCCTTTGTAGAAGATCTATCTGCTCCCGCTGTCTTTGCAGCATCTGGCCATAAGTTACATTTATTTCTCTTTCAGCACTTGTCTGCCCTATGGAAGACGTTCGTGGGCTGGCAATTTGCTGCCTATAAAAGGATGTCTCCTCATCTTGTGGGGCTTGAGAGATTTTTGGAATAGCTCCCAAATGTGTAGAATTTCCCCCAGGGGCAAACAATGTGGTTGGGTAACTTTTACTAACCTCTGTAGATAAATCTTGTTCGGCTTGTGAAGATGCCCCGGTAATATCTTCTGTTTGCGTTCCAAAGAGAGTTGGTGAGGCTTGTTCATGCAGGGAAAAACTTTCTGCAGTGAGCTTTTCAGTTGCTTCTGGCTTATCTCCATTCGTGGACATGGCTGGTCATAAATCTCTCTAATTAGCTAACTATCCTAAAACGCAATAAAACTTTCAAAGGAAGCCATAAATTTTAGAACCAACTCTGATTACCATGTTAAGAAGAGAAGGGGGGGATCAATCCCCCGGAGGTCGATGGATCTTTGCTTCCCTTTGAAGTCATTCTCATTAGAAAATAAAACCAAGATTCAAATCTAATTAACAAAATATTTATTTCAGTAGAAAATAATAAAAAGAATCCTTAGTAAGCTACATCTTATCAGCTAATGAAAAAGTCACTTCTGCTTTCGGCAGAAATGGCGAAGAGAAAGGAAGGAGTTGACTTTAGGAATGCAGGCAAGCGTAATAGAATATATCATACGTCTGCTTGACCATAAATACAAGAAACAGTAGAAAACATAGAGATGCACAAACTGACAATATTCACATCGTGACATTACTCACGGTCACTCACGCCCTCATCACCTCATGGCTGGACTACTGTAACACGCTCTACATGGGGCTACCCGTAAAGAGTATCCGGAGACTGCAACTGGTGCAAAATGCAGCTGCGCGAGCTGTAGTGGGTGTTCCAAGATACACCCACATAACACCTATTCTTCGCCAGCTGCATTGGTTTCCCATTAGTCTCTGGATGCAATTTAAGGTGTTGGTTTTAACCTTTAAAGCCCTACATGGCTCAGGGCCAGGTTACCTCTGGGACATACCTTAGGTATGTGGTAACATACCTCCCTACAACCGGTTAGGTCCCACAGAGTTGGTCTCCTCCAGGTCCCATCAACCAAGCAATGCTGGTTGGCGGGACCACGGGGAAGAGCTTTCTCTGTGGGAGCTCCATCTCTCTGGAACCAACTTCCCCCGGAGATCCAGATTATCCCCACCCTGCTGGCCTTCCGTAAAGCCGTTAAAACATGGCTCTTCCTGCAGGCAGGGTAAGATCAATTCCCCATGTACGAATGATGGTTTGTTTTAATTTTTGTACTCTTTTTAACTGTTATTATTGTTTTTTATAAGTTGTTCTTTCCTTGTGTTGTACGCTGCCCTGAGTCCCGCGGGAGTTGGGCGGCCTATAAGAACGCATAAATAAATAAATAAATAAATAAATAAATAAATAAATAAATAAATAAATAAATAAATAATAAACAAACAAACAAACAAACAAACACACTTGAAAAGTTGCAATTGACATGAAGAGGCTGTATGGACATACACTCTGTTGATTGGAAGGAATTGGTTCCTTCCAAAGATAAGTTGCAACTGTAGAAAGTTAGCACCCACACCTCTCCTAGAAGAATGAAATATTTTGGGAAATATTATAAAAGGCAGAATATTATATTTCTCTAAAGGAGAAACATGCTCTTGGAAAGCAGCTCCCACCTTTCTTAATAGCCCCAGCAGGATTGGGCCAGCCTATCTGCAAGACAAAAGGCCTTCAGCTCCAGGATTATTCTTCAGGGCAAAGCCATTCAGCCACAATAGGAACTGCATTGCATCAGCCCAAGTTTCAACCAAGCTTGACTCAAAAAACCTACAAATTTAGCTATGACCCCTGCATAGATGGGAATCTGACAGCAACCAATAGAATACATGTTCTTGCCACAGGAACAGGAAGCTCAAGGGCAAGGCCCAAGGGAGGGTATAAATAACACTCACTCTATACTCTGTGGTCAGCTGCCCAGGACCTAAAACCTATGTTAACCAATAAACAATCTTTCCAATCAGCCTCCATGTTTCCAGTGTCTTTGTCCCCACTTGGAACTGAACCAGATGGACATTTCTTCCAACAATTTGGCACCCAAAGATGGGACTCCAAACTAACCTGACCAACGGACCTGACCTAGGTAAGCCTCCCTTGCTGGCATGGACCCATTGAGTCTTTTCAATGGGTTTTTCCCAGGCCTTGGGCATTTGGAACAAGGGTTTTAAAGCGGTATTGAGTGTTGAGCTCAAAGGGCTGCTTGGAAAGAAGGTGAGTACCGCTAAATTTTAACTTTTAAAGCCCAGAAAAGTGAGGGAAATGTGTGTATGCTTGTGTGTGTGAGTGAGAGGACCCTTCTCCCAATCACAGCTGGATCATGCTCCCTCTGTGCATTTAGTAACTGCAGAAAGACCTACAGAGTCTGGAGAGCATTGGGAGATTTGCCAGCGCACAGGACCTTCTGTTAGAAAAAGGGAGAGTGTGTGAAAATGGAATGGAAAAGTGAATGAGAGAGTTGAACTTGGGCAACCAGCTGGGAAGTCACTGAGCAAAGCCCTGTGTTAGGAGGTGCCCATACTCATCTGCTTAGGAAAAGCAGCAGGTCATCCCAGACCCTCGAGGGTCTGAAAACTGATAGGCTGTGTTTTAGGAGGTGCCCATACACCTCTGCGAAGGGGGCAGCAGGTCCTCCCAGATCACTTTTTTTTTTGGTATGAAAACTGATAGGCTGTGTCAGGCTGTGACCCGGCTAAGCCAAAGTGAACCCCACATCTGAAGGGGAACATGGAAAGCTGTAGCTCAAGGGTTGTGACAGGAAACCCCCCCCCCCCCCAGGAGATTTGCTCGAGGATTGGGATGAACAGTAGATGCCTGTCCTGGCTGGTAAGATGTGAGCAAAAAGGTTGTGTAAAGAGTGGACTTTGCTCAGGGATGAAGCTGGAAAACCAATTTGGCTAAATAAAGGTACTTAAGAAAAGAGAAATATATAAATAAGCGGATTGGTTTTTGTTTGTTTGTTTCACTCTCTCTCTTTCTCTCTGTGGGTGGACTATCAGAATCTGCCAAGAATATGGAATGCACTTTGGCTAATATGATATAGCCTGCACAATGTGGGTGGACTATCAGATGCCAAGAATGTGGAATGTCCTTTGGATATGAATATGATATAGCCAACGTGCTTAATCAGGCAACCCACTCCTTTGATTAGTTTAAAGAAATAATTATTAGTTCAAGCTACCGTTTACCTAAGGTAATTAAAACCCTCCTGTTTTTCTAAGGTAAAAACTAATTAGATACTCTTCTGTTTATTTAGCAATCATACCTTGATAGGATTTTGTCTGTATGCTATGTGTCACATATTAACCAATTTATTCATTATAACTATGTTAGTAGAGTTAATCTTTTTTACTTGTACACACAAGAAACTTGTTATAAATAATAAACCAATTTCTGGGCAAAGATAGATCTGATCTGAACAAGCATACGCAGAGAGAAGTCAGATCTCAGAACAGCATACCCAGAGAGAGAACAGGTCTCTGAACAGAGAGGCTTTGCAGCCCAGAGAGAAGGTGTTCTTAGCCCGGAACTGCTTTGTTCAAGAAATCATGTCTCTGTGTCTGTGATTACTACATCTGGCGCCCGAACAGGGACATCTTCAGAAGCCTCCACCCTGCTTATCATTCGTCTGGAACAGACCCCAAAGGTGCATCTACGTCCTCTAAGGACCCCTCTTCGTGGTAAGTATGGGCAGTAGTTTATCTCATGTGCAGGAAAAGCACGTTCAGGAACTTAGGTACTTAGTACAGAAAACAGGCAGGTCCATTTCTGATACTCAGCTTAGGAACCTAGTAAATGAGATAGGAAAACAATGTCCTTGGTATCCTGAAAGTGGATCTCTAAAGCTCAGAGATTGGGAAAGGATAGGCAAGACATTTCATTCAGAACTTCGTGCAGCAATAGAAATACTTCAATGCTGGCACCAATGTCGTTATGCTGTTGAAAAGAATAGTTCATTAAATCAGGTGACAGCAGAACTAACTACAGATCTCCCTCCTTCATATAGTATTTTGCAAATTGTCCTAACTAAGGCTCTAATATTATCTCATGAGTCTTCTCCAGTAGTAAAAAATACTGGTCTGATACAAAAAATGCTAGAAGAGGAAGAATTAGAAAAAGATCAAGGTGATTCTCATGAAATTGTTCAAATGCTTGCTGTTTCTCCAGTTTATGTCCCAGGACAACTTGATGCTCAGGGAAGAAATATAGTTGAATATCAACCCTTATCATATCCTATTTTGAATGTAGATGTTAAAATTGTTCTTCCTGCACCAACTTTGCAAGTTTCTTCTGAATGTGCCTTTAAGGATTTTCAGAAAATTTCTTCTGCTGGTAATCCAGTACAGGTTTTTTCAAGCATTCAACAGAAACCTAATGAAGCATACACTGATTTCATTAAAGAAAAAGCTGCTTCTGAATGCAGGAAAACTATCATAGGAAAGGATCCTGAATTGGCTGAAATGATTAAAATTTGGCAAGATATAGGTTCTCTTAGTCATCAAAATAATTTGTTAGCTGCAGCCATGTGGCAAAGTAACAAACCCCAAGGAAATGTTTACAACTGTGGTAAGCAGGAACATTTTAAGGAAAAATGCAGAGCTCCTGGCAGAGGTAATAATTTTTAGAAAAATTCCATGTCTGGAGTTACCTAAATTGGACGTCTTATCTGGTACAATCTTCTCCCCTATGGATTAAATATTGCACCAGAAAAAATTCAGCTACAAGCTAAAAAAAATTGTACCTAGGAGATAAGATGTCTCAATCTTATGCTGCACCAGTTATCCCACAATTATTTAATTCAGTTACAATTGCTGGGAACTATTAATTGGGTACGTCCTTTCTTTAAATTACCTACTTCTCTGTTAAATCCATTATTTACATTATGGACTAAAGTTAAACATCCTAGTAATCTTATCTCAATCCCCCAGGAAGCTAGTCAAGCTGTTCAAGTGATATTACAGTTGTTTGATTGCATTCAAAATACCTACTACTATTGGTAATTATCTTTGCTTCCTTTTGCCACAGTAATTTTACTTTTGTTTGCAGATTTTAATATTTTGTGAATTTTTTCATGTAATTATGTTCCTTTATTTTTCTCATAGATATTTTCCAAAATGCAAGGTCTTAGTTTTATTGCTTTTGCCAACATCTCAAATTCATACTGGAAGTATTGGCTGTGCTATCCTTGCAATAAATTTATCTTGTAAAATGGTTATATTTATCCCATGCTTCTCATCAAAATATTTATCCTTATACTCAGGCTTTAGCTGAGCTCTGTGCAACTGATCATAGATGAGCACTTGCTAGAGTTTGCCAGGATATTTTTAAAATCATTTTTCCTATTTCTAAATTTGAATTTGCATTTCAAACAGTTTTGTCTTTTCAAATAGCCTTAGAGTGGAATAGAATAACAGAGTTGGAAGGAACCCTAGAGGTCTTTTAGTCCAACCCCCTGCCTAGGCAGGAAAGCCTAAATCACTTCAGACAAATGGTTATCCAACATCATCTTAAAATTTCCAGTGTTGGAGCATTCACAACTTCTGGAAACAAGCTATTCCACTGATTAATTGTTCTAACTGTCAGGAAATTTCTCCTAAGTTACTTCTCTCCTTGATTAGTTTCCACCCAATGCTTCTTGTTCTACCCTCAGATGTTTTGGAGAATAGTTTGACTCCCTCTTTTTTGTGGCAATTCCAGAGATATTGGAAAACTGCTATCATGTCTCCCCTAGTCCTTCTTTTCATTGAACTGGATATGCCCAGTTCCTGCAACTGTTTTTCATAAGTTTTAGCCTTCAGTCCCCTAATCATCTTTGTTGCTCTTCTCTGCACTCTTTCTAGTGTCTCAACATTCTTTTTGCATCGTGATAATCAAAACTGAATACAGTATTCTAAGTGTGGCCTTACCAATGCATTATAATGTGGTATTAGCACTTCACATGATCTTGATTCTATTCCTCTGTTAATGCAGCCTAGAACTGTGTTAAATTTTTTGGCAGCTGTTACAGACTGCTGGCTCATATTTAAATGGTTGTCCACTAGAACTCCAAGACCCCTCTCACAGTTACTACTATTGAGCAAGATACCACATATACTGTACCTGTGCATTTTGTTTTGTTTTTTTGTCTTGCCTAAATGTAGAACCTTACTTTTTTTTCACCATTGAATTTTATTTTGACAGAAAGCCTTAGCAGATTTTGTAGGAAAAATTACTTTTAATCTTCCCAAAGATCCTTGTCTTACTTTAACTATTTCTGCACCTTTACAATTGATTAATTTACAATCATTTATGTATTTGAAAAATGCTCTTACCATTTTCACAGATGAAGGAAAAACTTGAGGAGCAATTGCTTTTCAGGATGATTTTTTCCTGGAATGGATAACTCAATACACTCTTCCTCAAACTCTGTCATTTTAGCTTTTCAGAAATTTTCTTCTAAGTGCTGTTAACATTAATTCTGATTCTCATTATGTCTGTAAATTAGTTCATAATCTCCCTAGTTTACTTAGCACCCAGGATTGATACTAATCTTATAATCTTATGACTCTTTTCCTTACTCTTCAACAACTTCTTCAGGAAGTCATTTTATCTTACCAGGATTTCTATCAGAAGGCAATCATTATGTTGATAGTGCTGTAAATTCCTCTATCTTGTGTTTATTTACTCTTTACTGATTCATTTTAAAGCAATCAAATTTTCCCCAAAATGCTAAAGGTTTGGCTCAATCTTGTGCTATTTCTCTATCACAAACACAACAAACTGTTGCTGCTTGTGCTCATTGTGCTGGGATTTTCTAATATTTTCTAATATTCTAATATTTAATATTTCTAATATTTTCTAATATTCCTCATTCTGGTGTTAATCCTCGAGGATTTTACAATCCAATGATTTATGGCAAATGGATGTGACTCATGTCCCTCAATATTTCCTTGGAAATATGTCCATGTTTCTGTGGATATATTCTAGTGTTCTTTGGGCAACCCCTCAGCGTGGAGAAACCTCGTCTCTTCTCTTCTCATGTCATCTCATATATTTTTTTTGCCATTACTGCTCTTGAAAGACCACGTTGTCTTAAAACTGATAATGCTTCTGCTTACACTTCTATTTCTTTTCTTATTTTTTGTTCCACATGGAACATTGTTCTTACTCATGGTATTCTCTATAATTCCATTGGTCAAGCGATTGTGGAATTATCTAATTGCACTTTCAAAAAATATTTAGAAAAACAATTAAAAGGAGTGAAATTCCATGCCTTGCAAATATTCAACAACAAGTAAGTAAAGTTTTATTTACTCTTAATCAAATTAATATTTCTTTTCATAATTTAACTGCTTATGAGCATTATTTTAGGCACAAAGAACCATTGCCTAGATCATTCATTTATTATCAAGCTCTACCGGATAAAACCTGGTTAGGGCCTTTATCATTAATAACCGGGGGAAGGGTTTTTTGCAGCTGTGCTTGCTCCTACAGGTCCAGTGTGGGTCTCAGCTAAGTGTGTGTGTCTAGCACATGATGGCATGACATCAGAGTTCCAGCAATCCGATACCAGTACTACAGAAGGTAACGCTCCAGAAAGCGCCCCTTTCATCAAGTACGATGCTCTCAAGCACACAATGTGACATGGGGAGCAGTGAAGAAAACAACATCAAACGCTCAGCAGATCTTATGGGAACAGAACAAACTAGAAACTCCTGAGAATCTATGCTGTATCATCTTTGCGATTATCACTGCCAATTCTCTTCTCATTATTTGTATTTTCAATCTTTTCCTTCCTTCACTAGCAGTGGAGCCTCCCATTGTAACCCATGATTTACATCAACATCTTACATACAATTTGTGGACACATCTAGCAAAACAAGCCAACGTGTCTAACTTTTGTTTAAGTGAAACTGTAGATATGCATATGCTGCTTGGTAATTGTTTGATTCCTCTCTCTTCTCCTGTTCTCCTCCTCTTTCTGCAATTCTTAAGGAAACTTCATTAAATATGTTTTTAAATTCAATCCTATTACTAAAATTCTTCCTGTTCACGCTGCCTCTTTCTTTAAATAATATTACATGTGCTCAGATTAAGAATTGTACTACTTGTTCTGCTAAGCCTATCTGTATATCCACTGGAATTTCTTCATGGAATTGTTCTCAATATCAAAACATATCTTTAAATTATGCACATATTATACTTCCTGCTGGTTGGTTTTTTACATGTGGCCAACGGACTTTTAATTATATTTCTGCTAATTTATCTGAAACCAATGTTGTTTAAGTTGTCTTACTGCTGTTTTACCTACAAAGGAAGATATCATTCATCGTTCTAGAACAGTGGTTCCCAAAGTGGGTGGTACCGCCCCCTGGGGGGCGGTGGGATGACGTAGGGGGGCGCTAAGAGGCAAGGGTGGTGGCAGGGGGGCGCTAAGAGGGGCCAGGGGTGCGGCTGGTCTCTTTAGGGAAAAAAAGCTTGAAAACACAGAAACTCTTCTCGCTGCGAGAAGTTAATTGCTTGCCTTCCCTCCTCTCTCAACTCCAAGGCAGGCTGGAGGCTGCGAGTTAAAACGTCTGCCCTGTGATTAAGGGAAATTAAGGCTCTTGCAGCTAGCGATCGTGTGGCCAAAGAAAAACAAACAAGATGAGCAGTTAAGTTATGTTGTTAAATGAATCTTGTGTTCCCTTTTATTTTGTTTGTCAGAAGGTTACAAAAGGGGATCATATGACCCCTGGACACTGCAACTGTCATAAATATGAGTTAGTTGCTAAGCATCTGAATTTTGATCATGTGGGGATGCTGCAACAGACTTACGTGTGAAAAACAGTCATAAATCACTTTTTTCAGTGCTGTTGTAACTTTGAACGGTCACTAAATGTACTGTTATAAGTCATATTGTAAAGGAGGGGCTGGTTTATATAAAGTGTGCTGGAAGAGGGGTGAGAGAGAGAGGGAGAGGGGGAGAGAGATACAGAGGGGGAGAGAAAGAGACAGATACAGAGAGAAGGGGAGGGGGGAGAGACAGAGAGAGGGAGAGGGAGGGAGGGGGAGAGAGATACAAACAGAGAGGGGAGAGAGACATAGATACAGAGAGGGGGAGAGAGACACAGAGACACAGATACAAAGAGGGGGAGAGGGGGATAGAGATACAGAAAGAGGGGGGAGATAGAGAGGGAAAGGTGGAGAGAGCCATAGAAAGGGTTGCAGAGAGGGGGAGAGAGGGGGAGAGAGATACAGAAAGAGGGGGGAGAGAGAGGGAGAGAGAGAGAGATACAGAGACAGAAGGGGGGGAGAGAGACATAGATAGAGAAGGGGGGAGAGAGAGAGAAAAAAAAAGGGTTTTGTGGTTCCCAGTTCTCTGTCCTAATGACCGGCTGCATAGGGGGTCATGTGACTGGGTGGGAGTGAGTGATGTCAAGTTGGCCATGTCCACCCAGGTTTTGTGGCTCCTGGTGTTTTTTTTTCTGTGGGAAACGGGTCCAAATGGCTCTTTGAGTGTTTAAGTTTGCCAACCCCTGAGCTAGAGCAATTGAGAGGTGGCTACGCGCACACCCCGCGGGACTTGCTCAGCTGCTCTGGGCTGCCTTTGGCAGCATTTTCAAACACAATCCTCTTCCTCACAGACAGAAGCATGTTTTAAATTGCCGTAGGCAGAGCCCAGAGGAGCCGATCTAGTCCCGCGGGGTGTGTGCGCACCCGTTTCTTGCTTGCTATCGCTCTGAAAGAAAAAGAAAGAAAAAGAAAAGAAAAAGAAAGAAAGAAAGATGGTAGGAAGGAAGGAAGAAAGAAAGATGGTAGGAAGGAAGACAGAAAAAGAAAGGAGGGAGGGAAGGGAAGAAGGAAAGAAAAAGGAAGAGAGAGAAAGTGAGAAAGAGAGAAAGAAAGATGGTAGGAAGAAAGAAAGAAAGAAAGAAAGATGGTAGGAAGGAAGACAGACAGAAAAAGAAAGGAGGGAGGGAAGGGAAGGGAGGGAAGAAGGAAAGAAAAATGAAAGAAAGAAAGAAGAAAGAAAGATGGTAGGAAGGAAGGAAGGAAGATGGTAGGAAGGAAGGAAGACAGACAGAAAAAGAAAGGGAGGGAAGGGAGGGAGGGAGGGAGGAAGACAGAAAGAAAGAAAGATGGCAGGAAGGAAGGAAGACAGAAAGAAAGAAAAAGAAAGAAAGAAAGAAGGGGGAAGGGAGAGAAGAAAGAACGAAAGAAAAAAAGACTTCTGACCACAATTGAGCCCAAAATTTTGGTTGCTAAGCAAGAGCGTTTTTAAGTGAGTTTCACCCCATTTTACAAGTTGGCCACACCCACCTGGTCACCTGACCACCAAACCACACCCACCTGAAGGGGTGGGGGGGCGGTGAGGATGAGTTTGTAGCACCAAGGGGGTGGTGGACTGAAAAAGTTTGGGAACCACCTAAGGTAATTAAAACCCTCCTGTTTGTCTAAGGTAAAAACGAATTAGATACTCTTCTGTTTATTTAGCAATCATACCTTGATAGGATTTTGTCTGTATGCTATGTGTCACATATTAACCAATTTATTCATTATAATTTATAATTATTCATTATAATTTATTCATTATAACTATGTTAGTAGAGTTAATCTTTTTTACTTGTACACACAAGAAACTTGTTATAAATAATAAACCAATTTCTGGGCAAAGACAGATCTGATCTGAACAAGCATACCCAAAGAGAAGTCAGATCTCAGAACAGCATACCCAGAGAGAGAACAGATCTCTGAACAGAGAGGCTTTGCAGCCCAGAGAGAAGGTCTTCTTAGCCTGGAACTGCTTTGTTCAAGAAATCATGTCTCTGTGTCTGTGATTACTACACTCTCTGTCTTCCATGCAAACACATGATACGTTTGTTAAGATTTGTGTCTTCCCTAATTTAACTGAGATTTGTGGTGGGAATGATCAGGGGGTAAACCTGAGGGTTCTGTTTTCTTTCTCTTGTCTTTGTATATGTGTGTGTAAGTGTTTGTGTGCCCTCGAGGTAATTGCAACTGATAAATATCTCTGATCCTTAGGAGAAAAAATAATTACATTTTTAGAAATAATGTTGAATTAAGCAATGGAATTGCCTTCACCCTGAGCTTGCCTGGCCAGCAGAACAAGGTGAAGTTTACTTCCCTCTCTGTACCTTAAGAACAGTCCAAGGTTATAAGGGAATGTGTTAAGTTCCTTTACAAGAAAAGTTTCATTCTTGCATTTATGTGTATGTGTTTGAATGGTTTTATCTGTCCATCCTTTTCCTGAAGCATGTGAATCCATCTTCTTTTTTCCTCATCTGTGATGTCCCCATTTTGTTATCTGTTTAACTGTAGTACTGATGTTCTCCCACTCAAACTCTGCCTGCAAGCTATCTACGCACCCTCACTCTACCTCCCCATCTCTTATCCTCCAACAATGCCTTTCCTGGGAGGATCACCTACAAAGGGGGGAGGGGCCCCTGTTCTCATGTTTTTCAGCCCTGCACAGATGACTCTGTAACCTGTGGAAGTAGATCACACTGACCCAGATGTTGCCTCCAGAGGAGACCTTCCATCCATTTGAGCCAAGAAATTGGGTTTGGATTCAGCCATCCACAAGAAAGTCATTACAGCAACCAGAGTGGAGCAGACCTTCCCAAGCCTTATTTATTTATTTGTTTGTTTGTTTGTTCGATCTTATAGACCTCCCAACTCCTGGGGGACTCAGGACTTATCACCAAGCCAAGCCTAACAGACATGAAAGAGAAGACCCTGAGATGGAAAAGTAGAGACTAAAAGACTCTTCAATCCCCAGAAGACAGCTGGGAAGACTATGGGGGAAGGTGGAAATTAATTGTAAAGTTTTCTTTCTTTGCTTCATTCATATTGTAACTGATTAAATGGATTCTTGGAGGGATTGCATTTGGGAGTGGTTGGCCCAGCAAGTTCTGAACACCTTAGATTTCTGTCTGGTGGGAGGGAAATTTGTCCAGCATGTTTGCATCATCTGTCTTGTAGTAGCATGAGAGCGCGCGCACACACACGCACACACGCGCACACACACACCCTGTTCAGAATCAGAATGAGGCTATCCCCTTCACCTATCTCCACACAAAGCTTCTCCTAGACTGCATTTTGCTCTGAAGCACTAAGGCCCAAGCAGTCATACCTAAGGTGACCAGACGTCCCGATTTTGGCGGGACAGACCCGCTTTTTAATGATTTGTCCCGCGTCCCGCCCGTCCTCTAAAAAGTCCCAATTTTTTGAAAGAATGCACGACTAGGGCAATCTTTCCAAAAATCGGCCTGAAAGGGCGGCGTGCGAGATTGGGGGGAGTTAAACTTTCAGCGGGCACGCCTTTGCAAGGGCTCTTCGCGGTCTACAAGCCGCCGGGTATGCACTGGAGGGCGGTGAAGGACACGGTGGAGAGGCGCCTGATGCAGCCCCGCCCTCTCGAAATGGCCGGCGTCGCGGTGGGCGGGGCGGCCCGAGCGAAGGAGTCGCATCCAAGATGGCCCTCGGGCCGGCGTTGGCTCAGCCGGCCGGGGCCACTGCCGCAGCCTTCCCGCTGCCGGGGCAGCCGGGACTGGGGGCCCAGCCGCAGGGGCAGCAGCAGCAGCAGCAGGCCTCTCAGCTCGGGCCGGCCGTGGGCGGCGTTGGCAGCGGGCGGGCGTCCCGCGTTGACTCCTCCGGCGGCTGGAAGCTGGCGGAAGAGCCGGTGTGAATTCACACCGGCTCTTCCGCCAGCTTCCAGCCGCCGCCGCCGGAGTCAATGCGGGACGCCCGCCCGCCGCCAACGCCGCCCACGGCCGGCCCGAGCTGAGAGGCCTGCTGCTGCTGCTGCTGCTGCTGCTGCTGCCCCTGCGGCTGGGCCCAACCTGGCCATCCTCGAGTGCCTGCAGGACGTGCGCGAGGTCAGCGGGCGGCGCGGGACCCCCGGGCGGGCGGGGGGGAGGGAGGAGGAGAGCCAAGAGACACTGGGGGCTGCTCCCCTTCCCAAGCCACTGCCGGCTCCCGAACGGGAGGCGGGAGGCGAGGAAAGGCCTCCCGCCTCCCCCCCCCACCTGGACGCCGACATTAGCCGTCTTTTGCCCTCTGCGCATGCGCAGAGGGCAAAACTCAAATGGCGGCGTCCAGGCGGCCCCGCCCCCCATCGGTGTCCCGCTAAAAAAAAATCTGGTCACTTTAGTCATACCTCACAGTCAATTCCATGGGGGAGGGGGCATGACCCTCAATTGAAGAGATAGCAGAAAAGAGATCTCCAAATCCCAAGTCCTGATTGTGACTCTGATGTTGCCCAGCTGCCCAGTAAAGCAGGATATGTTGCACTGATGGTCTCATTAGTAGGAGTCCCAGGGCTTATTGTGTGTAATTTGAAAAATAAATAGTCTGGATTGCACACTGGCTAACCTCAATTTGAAACACAGAGCTAAGGCAGGTTCAGGAAACAACCCTTGGAAATGGGTAGCCTGTAGTTATTTAAGGCAAAACCATGGCTGTGAAGATTTTTAGATTTATTATTAGAGTTGGAAGGGACCTTGTAGGTCATCTAGTCCAACCCCCTGCTCAAGCAGGAGTTCCTACACCATTTGAGACAGATGGCAGATAATTCTTCAAAGCCATGGTTTTGCCTTTAACTACAGGGGCAAACCTGACTGGAAACTCACAAAAAGTGACATCAAAAATTTGAAAATAATTGACATAGAAAATTGGATACTGTAAATTTCTTTCCAGAATGTTTTCCCTGGCTGCTAGATCTTCATGGCTGAAAACACTCCTTTTAGGAGCCACTGAAGGAATCCTCCTCTGCTGCCTCTATCAATGCCTTCCCCTTTGCATATACAGTCAGATCAATTTTTAACCTTTTGCCAATAAAATGTGTGTGTTACCCACACATATTATGGCAAAATGGGGGATTGTAGAAAGTTAGCACCCACCCCTCTCCTAGAATAATGAAATATTTTGATAAATATTATAAAAGGCAGAATATTATAGTTCTCTAAAGGAGAAACATGCTCTTGGAAAGCAGCTCCCACCTTTCTTTTTTTTTTATTCAAAAAGTTTTATTAGTACAAAGTACAAACATTTTTCTCTTTTTCTCCCCCCCTTCCCCCCTTCCCCTCCCCCCTCTCACACACACCCCCCGACTTCCCAGAAAAAGCACAGGGCATATTATTCATTACAATAAATTTAAATTATACTAAAAAATTTCTTAATTTCCACATTTCTTTAAATCTTTAACTCCGTGTTGTTCGAAACTTTTTAAGCATAATCCAAAAATCAAGCATATTGTTAATCAAACATCATTTCAATATTTCCGGCTGCTAATTTATTCCACTACATATCTTTCCTTTATATAATCTTTGTATAATCTAATATAATAATAAAAAGAGAAAAGAAAAGAGGAGAAGAAAAAGAAGAAAAGAGAGAGAGAAAAAAAAGGAAGAAATCTTTCTTTCACCATTTCATTCAATTATAACCATCAACATCATTTCCTCGATATTAAGTAAAAATTTAGTAAATATTAAGTAAGTATTAAGTAAAACTACCTTCTTCATTATACCTCATCAATATACATAGAGATTTAAAATATTCTAGCGAAATGTTACTTCCAATATTTCTAGATTCCTTTAACCCCTTTTAACTCAAAATTTTTTAAACTTAATCTTAAAATCAAACACATTATTAATAACCTAACATTACAATATATCAGGTTACTAATATAACCTCTGGGCCACCGATCCCAAATGAAGCAAGCCGTGACCCTAGGCCCCGAAGCAATGAGAGGCGTAAAGTGCTATAGATGCAGCCAAACCGGCCATTGGGCTTCGGAATGCTTAGCGCCGGACCCAATTCTGCAGCCGAGAGCCAGGGGATGCAGAAAAAGCCCCCAAAGCCACCGGAGCAGAGCCGCCTGGCCCAACAAGTGGAAGAATCCCCTCCCCCACCTGACGAGGCTGAGGCATCGTCGGGAGAGGAAACATCTCCGCGTTGGGACGAGGGGGGGCAGTGGCGAAGATGACCCAATGGTGAGTGAAGCCATCTGCCCTTTCCTCCTTACGGTTCCAGAGATGGGGAGGAAGGAGAGGTGGAGGCGATGATAGACATGGGTTGCTCGTGATGCTTAATAAGCAAATCCGTGGTAGAGAGACTAGGGATCCACACCAGGCTCTTGGCCAGTCCCATCTGCTTCCAACAAGTGGACGGGTCGCTGATTGGGGGGGCATCACATTCTTCACCGAATTGGTGGACTTGCAAATAGGATGCCACCATGAGCTCATCTGGTTCATAGTTGCCCCCAAGATGTCAGAGGCAATTATTTTGGGGCTTGCGTGGCTAGACAAGTGGACCCCCACCATCAAATGGGAGGATGGTTACCGAAAGCTAACCATGAGCATTGGGCCTTTACCCTCCCAAAGACAAGCAGAGCAGGCCAAAGGAGCCAAAGCCCCTAGGGCTAGACCGTCCCCAGCCGGCAGCCCTGGCGCTCCAAGCCAAACCCCCAGGCTTTTAGCAAAGAAGACTGCAACTATCTCCCCCCTCACCGGCCTACGGACTGCGCGATAGAGTTCGAGCCGGGGGCTACGCTCCCAAAACCAAAGATGTACTCGATGACTCCAAAAGAATTGGAGGAACTAAGGAGATACATCGATGCCAATTTAGAATGAGGGTTCATCCAGCTGTCAAAATCGAGGGTTGCAGTCCCCGTGCTCTTCAAAGAGAAGAAGGGTGGGGTGGGGGTCAGACTGTGCATTGACTTCTGTGGGATACACGCCGTGTGCTTGCAAAACATGTACCCCCTCCCTCTCATGAAAGACTTGCTGAACACTTGACCAAAGGCAAGATATTCACCAAGCTGGATTTGAGGGAAGCATATTATTGCATACACATTAGGGAGGGGGATGAATGGAAGACCGTCTTTAACTGACCATTGGAAAGCTTCCAATTCAGAGTTATGCCCTTTGGACTGCAAGGGGCCCATGTGGTCTTCATGCAATTCATTAACGAAGTGCTCCACCCACACCTGTACAAGGGGGTACTCGTTTATTTGGCTGACATTCTCATCTTTAGCGAGACCCTGGAGAAGCACGTGAAACTAGTGCGGCAAGTCCTAGAGAAACGTTTGACCGCCAAACTGTATGCAAAACTCTCAAAATGCGAATTCCACAAAACCTCCCTAGATTACCTGGGTTATTGCATCTCCAGTGAGGGGATAGAGATGGATCCTGAGAAAGTGAATAGAGTGCTAGACTGGCAGCTCCCGTAAGCAGCTACAAAGCTTCTTGGGCTTTGCAAACTTTTATTAGCAATTCATCCCCGCGTTTGCAGAGGTGGCGCTGCCACTGACTGAGCTACTAAGACCGGACTGTCGCCCACCAAGCCAAAGCCCAACCAGCCGATTGGATGGATAATCCAAAAGGCGTTTCTTAAGGCTGAAGCGACTCTTTGCCCAAGAACCGATCCTGCAGCACCCTGACCCAGAATGACAGTTCATAATCCAGTCTGACGCCAGCGATGTGGCGGTAGCAGCGGTGCTGTTGCAGAGAGACGAAAAAGGCCAACTCCTGCCATGCGCTTACGTTTTGAAGAAGCTCACGGCCACTGAGAGGAGATGGGTCATTTGGGAGAAAGAAGTCTATGCTGTTCACTGGGCACTGCTCACTTGGAGTCAATTCCTAGAGGGGGGCAAGGTACCGTTCGAGGTATGGACAGATCATAAAAACCTCAAAGCCTTGAAAACCCCCAGGAAGCTCTCACCAAAACAAGTACGCTGGGTGCAGTACTTCAGGAGATCCAAATTCGAACTGAAGCACTTCCCAGCTGGGAAGAATTTGTTGGCTGACGCTTTGTCTAGAAAGCCACAATATGACAGCCCGAAGGAACAAGAAGTCCATTCCATCATTCCCTCTTCACATGGGGAGACGGCAGCACAAGTCCTCACCCGAGCCCAAGCCAGACGACCAAGTGCTCCTAACCAGGACAAGTGGACCGCAAAGCTGAAAGCAGCCCTGCTTGGCGATCCCTGACTCAACTACAACAAGGAGATCATGATAATGAGAGAAGGCTTGGCCTGGAAGAAGTCCAAACTATACGTGCCTGCCAACTTAAGATTGGAAGTGCTGCAGCGAAGACATGATTCTAACTGGGAGGACATTTCGGATTCCTAAAAACTCTCCACCTAACCCGCCTGCAGTTTTGGTGGCCGAAAATGAAGACGGAGGTGGAAGACTACGTAAAAAGTTGTGCCACATGTGCAGCCAGGAAGAATCGGCCAGGAAAGCGCCTGGACTACTACGGCAAGTGGCCAACCCCAGCAAACCCTGGGAGGAGATCGCCATGGACTTCATCATGGAACTCCCTAACAGCAACGGAAATATGGTGATTAGGACAGTCATCGACTTGTTTTCCAAGCAAGCCATTTCATAGCTTGCTCAGGTCTACTGTTGGCCAGGAAACTGGCCAAACTATTTCTCAAGCACATCTACCACCTACATGGAATCCCAAAAAGAGTCATCTCCAACCAAGGTGTACAGTTCACCGCCAGATTCTGGAGAGAGTTCCTGAGAGCAATTGGATCCACACAAGGACTCAGCTCGGATTTTCATCCTAGTACGAATGGGGCTGTGGAACGTTCGAACACAATGGTGGAACAATACATCTGTTGTTATGTAGATTACCAGCAAGACAATTGGTCAGAGCTGCTGCCTTTTGCAGAAGTGGCGTACAACAATGCTGTTCATAGCAGCACTGGACTAACTCCTTTTCAGATTACCAGCAGCATGGAATTCGTTCCAATGCCTGAGCTACCTACGGAGGCCCCCACTTCGATGTCCCTGAGTGGATGGAGATGCTGAAAAAAGGATGGGAGAACACCAAGAAAGCACTAGCTGAAGCGGTGGAAGCCTATAAGAAGCAAGCAGACAAGCACCAATCGCTCCAGCCCCCCTTCTGAGTGGGGGATAAAGTCTTCTTGTCCACCAAATACATCCGATTGAGAATGCCCAGCAAAAAGCTAGGGCCAAAATTTTTGGGTCCTTTCCCAATAGTTAAAATGATCAACCCACACTGTGCAGCTTGCATTGCCTAGAATATTGGGGAAATTCACCCGGTATTTCATTGCAGCTAATTAAAACCGGTGATTGGGTCAAAAATAACACCACAAACCCAACCACTACCTCCCCCTGTAGTAATACAAGGAGGTGAAGAAAATTCTAGACTCCAGAATGTTTAGGGGTCAATTACAATATCTGATCCATTGGAAGGGGTATCCTTTGTCAGAAGCTACTTGGGTGAAAAGTTGGAATGTAAAAGCCGACAAGCTAGTTAAACAATTCCACAACAAATACCCAGACAAACCAAAGGATCCCCGGGGGGAGGGGTGGTTAAGGATGCTGTATTAACCACCTATGTTATTCTCTTTCTTTTCTTGTAGGACATGGTCTTTTCCTGAGGGGAGGCCGCCTGTCAGGGCGAAGCCATTTTAGTTGGGGTCTTTGGCCTGCCACACTTTATAGTATTTTAATGTGCATTCTTTACTGTGGGAATTTGGGAGGGGGAATTGCATGAGGGCTGTCTGTATGTAGCCATAACAAATTCTTTCTAGATAGTCAAGGTCATCCTTTGTCTTCGCACTCCTTCACCTGCACGGAAGGAGATGGGTGGATTCTTGCCAGAGTGGCAGTTGAAGATTGGTCAACGTGATGGACTTGGGGATGTGGGGGCAAGGGCTTAAACTTTCAACTGGGTAGAGAAACCCTAGGGACTTCAGATTCGGGTTTCTCCCAGATGTGTCAACATGGTTCTGCTAATAAATTGGAACTTTGAGGAATACGTTGCCTCGGACTCTGATTTAATTTTCGATGCTATTTGGAACCATGACAACAAAAGGCCTTCAGCTCCAGGATG
This sequence comes from Diadophis punctatus similis, assembly GCA_023053685.1. Lineage (NCBI taxonomy): Eukaryota > Metazoa > Chordata > Lepidosauria > Squamata > Dipsadidae > Diadophis > Diadophis punctatus. The sequence continues at coordinate 12,297,628 of JALIGW010000008.1, forward strand.
ATGGGATTATCCTTCAGGGCAAAGCCTTCAGCCACAATAGGAACTGCATTGCATCAGCCCAAGTTTCAACTAAACTTGACTCAGAAAACCTACAAAGTTAGCTATGACCCCTGCATAGCCACATGGGAGGCTGACAGCAACCAATAGAATACATGTCCTTGCCACAGGAACAGGAAGGGCAAGGCCCAAGAGAGGGTATAAATAACACTCATTCTCCACTCCATGTGGTCAGCTGCCCAGGACGTAAAACCCATTTGGTCCTGTTAACCAATAAACCATCTTTCCAACTAGCCTCCATGTTTCCAGTGTCTTTCTCCCCACTCGGAACTGAAGCAAATGGACATTTCTTCCAACACTACCTTCATTCAATCCAATGGCTGATGTGGTGCTGTAATGTTGCTGACATCCTGTTTTGCAGTTTTTGCAGATGCTGGAATGGTATATTTCCCCACATTTAGATAAATATAAACTGTATTTATTATGTATTTATCTTTAGTCTTCTATATTGCCCATCTTGTTGAGGAAACTCTAGGATACTGATTAAGTTACAGAATTTTAAGAAGATTGCTGATGTACTAATTATATAGGGGTCCATAAGGGGAAGGGCACAAATGGCTTGACTTATTTACCAGTATCAGATATCATACTAGGATTGACCCAGAATATAACAATAACAATGTAATACTGCATGTGTGATCAATAGGGGTTGTAATGAATATTTATTTATTTATTTATTTATTTATTTATTTATTGTTACATGTCTTCTTTCTCTCTGAATAGTAAACAATAATAAAAAACAAAAATATAAACAGAACAGCTGGTTTGGGGAATACACAAAACAAAATGCACAAGTAACTTTTTAAAAGCTGTATTAATACACAAGGAACTCCCACCTACTCAAGTTCTAGGACAGGGAAAGCTAATCATTTTGTTTCTGTGTGCCGAAAGTGCGCGCGCAAGTGCACCCATAATGCAATGCGTGTGCGACCCTCCCGCACTCCCCACTCCGTGTGTGCCCCCTGCCCCATGCATGCAATGCAATCCCCTGCATGTGCCCCATGCATGCACTTGTGACCCCACGCATGCACACATGACCCCTCCGTGCGCCTCTACACCCATGCATGCACACACAATTCCTCCTGCTCCCCGCGCATGTCTCCTGCATGCACCCCTCCCCCTGCGCATGCACGGTAGAGACCTGAAAACCAGCTGGCCGGCAGGAGGCATGCGCACATGCACGGTGGAGCTGAACTGGGGTGATGGCTCGCATGCCCGCAGAGAGGGCTCTGCGTGCCACCTGTGGCACATGTGCCATAGGGTTGCCATCACGGTTCTAGGAGAAGAGTCAGGTTTTAAGAACTCTTTTTAACAAGGTCCAAGGTGGAAGTCAAAAGAATATCTGGTGCTTTTGTGGGATATAAACTTCTGACTCCTACATAGGACTTTTATTTACAGCAACTCCATCTATATGACTTTTAATTCACCTACTTTTATTTTATCTAGAAATATATTTGTCCCCTATATGCATGGCAAGGAGGAATTACAGTATGTTTCTAAACTATACCTCATCATTGTAATTCTTCTAAAAATAGTGATTTGCTTAGATGAAAATTTGATGATTATTCTTTCTGCTACTCTTAGATTCTTCTGTGCATACAATTTTTAATTATTTTTTCTGCAGACAGTCTAAAAGCTAGAAACATTACAATATATTTCATTCATTCATTCATTCATAATTTTGGTTTAGGAACTGTATACTGCAACCTATATTTGGTGTTCTTTTTGTTATGTTCTAACTGAGCTGCATGGTTTCAACCAGGTCCAGCATTTGAGCGGGAGAATACTCAAATGCCATTGGCTGTTACATCTGACAGCCCTCTATAAAAGAGCAAGCTGTCAGACTGTCTTTTGCTGGTTGCCTTGAGCTGAGCTAAATAAAAGAGCTGTTCTGAAGTCTGTCTCCTATGATCTCTGCCCACTATCTAACAGTGGCGACGAGGGCTTGGAACCTGGAGAACTGTGACTAGTCTCTCAAGCGGTGCAACCAGCCAGGCGACTCTAACTACGTCTGCCTTATCACATGGCATGACTGCCTTCCACCTGCCAGTGCTGTTCGATCCTTCCCGAGAGAAGTGGGACTCGTGGCGCTTCAAATGCTTCCTTGAAGCAAATGACTTATTAGGGCTCACGGACAACAAAGAAAGAGCTTTACTCCTGAGCCACTGTGGCCCCAAAGTGTTCGACACCGCGGAATCGTTGTCCGACCCTACACCAATGCATGTCCTCCAGGCGACTCTGAAGACACACTATGCGCCCACACCATCCAAGGTTGTCAGGCATTACGAGTTTCGCCAGCGGATGCAGCAGGAGGCAAGACTATCAACCAGTACATCGCTGCCCTCCATAAAGCCTCCGGCCACTGCGAATTCCCTGACCTGGATAACATCCTACTTGACCAGTTTATATGTGGCGTGCAGGACATTCGCCTGCAGTGCCGGCTCCTGGCTCTGGCTGCCGCCCTGGACGAAGCCAGAGCCATTGAGTCCTCGACTAAAGCGGGCGAATCGTTGCACCGCTTTACTTCCTCTAAGAAGGACTCTAAGCCACCTTTGGCTGTGCACAAGGGCTCTATCGATGACCCAGAGAGCAGCGACAATAATGTCTGCCGCACCGACCAGAAGCACCCACAGGCTCCTAAAGACTCCCTATTTGTCTGTGCCAGCTGCGGGGGGCAACATCCGAGGGTTTCGTGCAGATTTAGGGATGCTATCTGCCAATGGTGCGACAAGAGGGGCCATTTGGCGCGAGTTTGCCATGCTATTCTACCTAACAGAGTCGGGCATGCGCAGGACACCTCTCAAAGCGAGCTGTCAAACAGATTCCAGCGCAAAAACCAAAGACCGCACCAGAGAGCCACCGCCATGGCAGCCTGACACCAACCAACAAGGATTGCCAGAGCCAGCTGCCAAAGCAAGAAGAAAGTAATGGTCACCGTCTCCATCGACGGAGCACCGATCCCAATGGAGATGGACACGGGGTCAACGGTCTCAATCATCGCCTGGGAAACACTCAAGCTCGCCCTGCCGAGTCTCCGGTCTACCCGCCTGCAGGAAACCTCAATCCGCTTCTCTGACTACCAGGGAAACCGGATCCCTGTCCATGGGCAAGCCCAGGTCCAGGTCAAATTCAACAAATTTGATGGACCTCTCCTGCTCACCATCGTCAATGGCAGCCTTCCGAGTCTCCTCGGACTGGACTGGTTCGACTTGCTTGGCCTAGGAGTGACTGGCATCAACGCCATTGGAACCGCGAATTTAGACGACCTGCTTAACGAGTTTCAGGATGTCTTCAGTGACGGCTTGGGCAAGTATGTGGGGACTCCAATTTCTTTTAGCCTTGATCCTAAGGTCGCCTCCATTTGCCTAAAGCCCCGACAGGTGACTCTCCCATTGCGGGCCAAGATTGACAAAGAGCTGGACAAGCTCATCAAACTTGAGGGGAATATTGGAGCCGGTCGACCATGCAAAATGGGAGACCCCCATAGTAATCCCCCATTAAAGGGGACAGCAGCATTAGAATATGCACCGATTACAAATGCACAATCAACAAGGCATTACAACAGAGTGCCTATCCAGTGCCGATTGTGCATCATCTGCTTCACTCCCTGGGCTCTGGACACCTGTTCACTAAACTAGACCTTGCGCAGGCATACCAGCAGCTGCCGGTAGATGGCGCTACCACTGAGGCACAGACCATTGTGACTCACAGGGGAGCTTTTAAATGTCACAGGCTGCAGTTTGGGGTCAGCGTAGCCCCTGGGCTGCTCCAGAGGGTAATGGAACGTCTGTTGCAGAACATCCCCGGGGTCGTGCCTTACTTCGATGACGTCCTCATCTCTGCCTGTGACCAGGACCAGCTCCGCTGTTGAGTCAGAATTGTCCTGTCATAAATGCGCGCCGCTGGGCTTAAAGCCAAGCGCAGCAAATTTATTTATTTATTTTTATTTATTATTGGTTCTTCTATGCCACCCTACTCCCGAGGGACTCAGGGTGGCGTACAGCAATTTTACAAGAACACTAATAATAAACAGAAGTTAAAAACAGCAATTAAAAATGTATAAAACGTTAAAAATGTTCACCATCAGTCATACTGGGGGGGAGCTCAGATGGAACTAGTCTCCTCCCCCCGCCTGCAGGAAGAGCCATGTCTTGACGGCTTTTCGGAAGGCCAGCAGGGTGGGGATGGTTCGGGTCTCTGGGGGAAGTTGGTTCCAGAGCATGGGGCCCCCCACAGAGAAGGCCCTCCCCCTGGGGCCCGCCAGCCGGCATTGTTTGGCTGACGGGACCTGGAGGAGGCCCACTCTGTGGGCCCTAACTGGTCGAAGGGAAGTATGAGGCAGAATGCGGTCCCGAAGGTAACCTGGTCCTAAGCCATGCAGGGCTTTAAAGATGATGATCAACACCTTGAATTGTACCCGGAGACCGATGGGCCACCAATGCAGCTGGCAGAGTATAGGTGTAACGTGGGTGTACCTTGGCACACCCACCACAGCACGTGCAGCCGCATTTTGCACCAACTGAAGTCTCTGAATACTCTTCAAGGGTAGCCCCATGTAGAGCGCATTGCAGTAGTCCAGTCGGGAGGTGACAAGGGCATGAGTGACCGTGAGTAGAGCCTCCTTATCCAAGTATGGCCGCAATTGGTGCACCAGGCGAACCTGTGCATAGGCCCCCCTAGCCACAGCTGTAAGGTGTTGGTCTAATTTTAGCTGTGGATCTAGGAGGACCCCCAAATTGCGGACCTGTTCCAAGGGAGTTAATTTCCCTCCCTCAAGAACCAAGGAGGGACAGTTGTCATAGTCCTTGGGAGGCAATATCCAAAGCCACTCAGTCTTGTCGGGGTTGAGTCTGAGTCAAAGTCTTGTCGGGGTTGAGTCTGAGTCAAATGCTTGCTGGGGGTGCCGGAAGTTGAATTCTTAGGGTACCGGGTTAATGGCAAAGGCATCCACCCCACGGAAAGCAAGGCATCCACCCCACGGAAAGCAAGCAGAGAGCAATCCATGAGGCCCCCGCTCCAAAAAACCAAGCTGAGCTCCAAGCCTTCCTTGGACTCTTGAATTTTTACAGCCTATTCTTGAAAGGCAAAGCCACCATTGCTGAGCCTCTCCACAGACTGCTGCCCAAAAACATTCCTTGGACATGGGGCTCCAAAGAGGTGTCAGCTTTCACAGCTGTCAAACGACTGCTCACCAGTGACAGTTTCTTAATCCAATACAACAATACTCTGCCTTTGGCCCTGGTGTGCAACGCATCCCCTGTGGGGGTCAGCACTGTACTTAGCCACAAGCTCCCTAACAGCTCCGAGGCCCCAGTGGCCTATTACTTAAGGACTCTGTCCAGTGCAGAGAGGAACTATAGCCAGCTGGACAGGGAAGCTTTGGCTCTAGTTGCAGGAGTCAAAAGGTTTTATGAATTTTTGTTTGGGAGGATTTTGTTTTGGTTATGGACCATAAACCGCTGCTGGGACTGCTTGCTGGCAATCACCCCACTCGGCTGTTGGGCCATCTTTCTCTCGGCCTATTACTATCGCCTGGTACATCGGCCAGGAAGGGACATGGGCAATGTGGACGCTTTGAGCAGGTGCCCGTTGCCCGACCTACTCATGGACATTGTCCTGGATGCTCCAGTCCTACTGATTGACTTGGCGGACTCGGGACTGGTCACCTCGGCCGAGGTGGCTAGACACATGGCCAAAGACCCATCACTCAAAAATGTTTTGAACTGGGTGTGGAGGGGATGGCCGAAGGACCTGGTAAAGTCTGACCTTAAACCATATGAACAAAGGCAACATGAACTGTCTGAACAGGGGGGCTGCCTCCTTTGTGGCAACCGAGTGGTCATATCCACCAGCCTGCGAGCTGGAATACTCAGGACTTTACATGAAGGCCATCCGGGGATTGTCCGGATGAAAGCCTTGGCTAGGGGGTACGTTTGGTGGCCTAATATGGATGCAGAAATCCAAAATTGGGTAGGGCCATGCAAACCTTGTCAGGAGTCGCAGCCTGCTCCACCCAAAGCACCAGTCCAAAAAGCCCCTGGTCATGGCTACACGCTGATTTTGAAGGCCCCTGCCATGGCCAAATGTTTTTAATAATTGTCGACGCCTATTCAAAATGGCTCGAAATATTTCTCATGGGCTCGACCACTGCTGAGGCTGTCATTAAGGTACTCAGACACCTCTTCACCACCCATGGAATTCCAGACGTCCTTGTAATGGACAATGGGCCACAATTTATGCCACCAATTTTGAGGGGTACCTTGCTGACCTGGGAATCCAACATGCCCTGTCCTTGCCCTTCCACCCGATGACGAACGGACTGGCAGAACGCTTCATAAGGTCAGCGAAGGAAGCCCTGGGTGGGCTAGGCCCAGGGGACTGGCAGGCCCACATTGATAAATTTCTTATAACACAACATATAACCAGTGCTGTGGAGTCGGAGTCGGAGTAAATTTTGGGTACCTGGAGTCGGAGTCGGCAAACAATGCACCGACTCCAACTCCGACTCCGACAAAATTTTGATTGGAATTTAAAAAAGCAAGTTTAAATGTCCCAATTCACAAAAAGTTATAATTAATGACTTCTCTATTGTAAGAATAAAGACCAATGCATGCAGTGCCTCACGTAACCGCAAAACGAACACGTTAAGTGACCGTGAAGAAGCATGCTTTTCATGTGCTTCACTATATGGCACGCAACGCACAATTAGGAGCGGCAATACTTATACTTTGCATAGTGTTGTGTTCTGCTGTTACAGGGAACCCATGGGTAACCTAGCCTCTCACTGATAAGGGATTAAGTAAATATGTTTTTTGCAGGACTAGAGACACTTGTATAAGTGAAGGGAATGGAGGATCAATAGTTCAAGACTGAAGCTGTAAACCATTGGAAAAACTGCTGTCATTCAGCAAAAGGCTATAAAAACTTGTAAACTTCGATTGTTAGCTTAAACTTTAAACATGACTATGGGATTCTACTAGGGAAATCATGTTTTATAATAAAGGCCCCTTTCTGGATCCTCCCACTGCCCTATCTTCAGCAGAAGATCAGAACACAGAAAGGAGAAGGCAGCAGCTTCTGCCCAACTACCTCTCTCTGCTAGAAGAGCTTAGAAGAACTTGGTGGAACAGCTTCTTGGATTCAACTGTAAGTGTTTAGATTTATTTTAAAACCTGCATGCCTGTGTAATGAAGAATTGTGTGTCTTGAAGAGTTCTGTGTCCTGATCAGCTGATGAAAGTGCTGAATCAGCAGAGCTGCCAGCACAGACACTGTGATTGGTTGATGGGAGGGTGTGTGCAGTCTCACTCTGCTCCCTGCACAGATCAATTCTTCATTACACCTGCTTGTCTGTATGAGGGAAGACTTGTTTCTTGAAGAAACTGCATAGCTGTCCCTGCTGGTATGTATGAGGGAAGACATGTGTACATGTTTCTGGAAGAAACTGTCTATCCTAGGTTTGTAAGTATGGTGCAGGAATGTATGAATGTTTATGTATAGTGCAGATTGTTTTTATGCTCTGAGTACTAAAATGTAGGCTCTGTGTTCAGTACATGTCTGTGCATGTTTTTCTGTATAGGACAAATCATGTCTAGGTTTAGTGCTGGGATATATAGCTTATTTGTTTGTATAAAGCCATGTATGTACAACTTACAAGACTGTGTATGTTGATATTAAAAATCTAATTATATGCCAGTTAGTATAACATATTTTATATTTTAGGGAAAGAGGCATCCTAAACAATGGCAAAAAGACTGCTAACAACAAACACGACAAAGTCTACAGTTTATGAGCACTTTGCATTATCAAGTGATGGAAAACATTACGTGTGCCAATGTATTAGAAAAGATGATGATGGTGAAAAACAATGTGATGCAAAAATTAGCAGTTTCAGTGGGCCTGATAAAAATGCACCTTCAAGAGCATCAAATTTGAAAAGACACTTACAGCGTTTTCATCCCAAAGTGTTAGAAGCCGTGAATGAGAAAGATAGCAATGAAAACATTGCATCTACTTCTGTGACAAAAAACATTCAGAAATCTACTGGAGAACAATCACAAATAAGAAAATTCTTTATATCTGACAAAGTTACCATAAGGATGACACCAGAAAAATTCAAACACCACATTACTGAAATGGTGGTAAAGAATAGTGTACCACTATCCTTCTTTTCACAGACAGCCTTTTTGGGCCTAAATGGAGAAATGGCAAATAAACTTGGTGTTTCTCTGGAAAGAGAAAGTATAAGGAAACTTATAATTGAGGAGGCCAAATGTAAAAAAGAAGAATTACAGAAAGTTCTGAAAGGACGTTTTGTCTTCCTTAAAATGGATGCATGCACACGTCACAGAGTCAATTATTTTGCTATTAATGTTAGATTTGTAGATGAAAATAACAAAACAATAACACGGACCCTCGGATTAAAGGACACTCAGGCACATCACACCTTCAGAAGTTAGTGGAGGGTGTTCTAAAAGATTTTGAAATTAAAAAGGAACAGATTTTATGTGTTGTGACAGATAACGCTTCTAACATGTTGAGCACAATTGAGAAGATGAACGCAGATGAAGGTAACAAACAGATATTAGAGTTAGAGGAAGAAAGCTCTGCAAGTATTGGAGAAAGTTTAGAAACTGAAGAGAATGCTGACATTTTTTAGACAACTTTGTTGAAGAAGCATTGAAGCTTGCTACTATTCATCATATGCGATGTGCTGTTCATACACTGCAACTTGCCATAAGAGATGGATTAAAAGATCGCCATGCAGCTACACTAATTGGCAAATTACGGCAAGTAACTGTTGCAGCCAGGGCCCCGAAAACAGATGCAATTTTGAAAAGACATGCAGGAAAAGGAGCCATTTTGGATCAAACAACTCGCTGGGGAAGCACTTATTTAATGGTGAAGCGTTTGCTTGAACTTAAAGACATCATAGAAGAAATGGACAATGAAAATATTGCATTAACTGAAAGCCAGTGGACACAAACAAAAGAGCTGGAGAACCTTCTTTCTCACCCCTTCACTGTCACCAAGAGGTTGCAATGTGACGATCTAACCCCGGGTAAATTCCTCTTGGAATGGAAGAGCCTGTTATAACGCCTGAACAAAAATGGAGGGTTAATAGCTGAGGGCATTGCATCTTCAATGATGAAAAGAGAGAGTCTTTTGCTGGAAAATGAAATCTTGTTAGCGGCTATTTATGTCGACCCAATGAGCCGAGTTTTGTTAAACAGTGAACAGACTGCTACTGGGAAAAAGTCCCTCTATGATGTAGCAGTTCGCATGAAGGGATTACAACCTGAAATACCTCCACAGGAGGATGAAGTTCTTTTAAGCAATAGTGGTAACTCAGGATCATCTTCTTCAAACAAAGAATTAGACTTTGATTCCTTATTAGACAAAATGGAAGTTGCTAAAGGAAAGCGACGTCGCATAAGCGTTACAGAACCAGTAAATGTCCAAATAAAAAAGTTCCAACAGGAGTTTTATAAAGCACTAAAAGAAGTTGAAAAGTATGATCGCTCATCAAAACTTACTGTTGAAGAAGCCATCCTTGTTTATCCAGAGATCGTTAGTGATGTGGCCAGAATAGTTACTGCAATGCCACCCACCCAAGTCAGTGTCGAAAGATTATTTTCAGCCCTAAAAATAATAAAGTCTGACTTAAGAGTCTCTATGAAAGAGGATCTGGCAGAGGCAATTCTCTTCCTTAGAACTCTACATTGAATTGATTTGCATTTGCTAAGCCTATAACTACATTTCAAGATTAATATACACCATTTCTAGGTTTTACAAATTTTGTTTTTGGTTCATATAGATAAGCTTTTTGTTTTTGTTCTAAAACAACCAAATAATGTGGTTTGTATTTTTGAACTGATAAAGTTCCTGTTCCTGAGTTTATGCCTGCTGCTACTATCCAGCCACTTGATTAATAATATTAATAAAATTTTTTTTTTTTTTACAAAACTTTGTTGTTTTCATTGTGTCTTTTGCTTAAACTGTTCAATACAGTAGACTGTTGGCTTCCCAGCCAGTAGTCCTGTGGTAATGACATGTATGTTGCCTTTCTTTCCTTCAAGGAATGTATAAAATACATTCACATATTAATACAGAGGAATCGGAGTCGGGGAGTCGGAGTCGGAAGTACAAAAAACTGAGGAGTCAGAGTCGGAACATTTATCTACCGATTCCAAGCCCTGCATATAACTCCAAGTGCCACAACAGGCCACAGCCCGGCCAATCTCCTCATGGGTCGCAGGCTCCGATCCGTCCTGGACGGCCTGCACCCAAGCTACGCCACCAGGGCAAAACCAGAGAACACACAAAAAACAAGGTCCTTTTCAATAGAGGACACGGTGTTCGCCCGCAACTACGCCGAGGGGTCCCTATGGCTACCTGGGGTAGTAGAACAAAGAATAGGCCCATTGACTTACGAGGTCCACCTCCAAGACGGCCGCCTTTGGAAAAGGCACATTGACCAACTACGCAACAGAGTTAAGGGGGTATTAAAAGAACCGCAGATTGTAACTCCATGTGTTCCTCCCCTAGCTAACTCAAACCCGAGTGTCTCGGAAGGCCTACCTGTAGAAGCTGAAGTCCAGCGGCGTCCTCCATTCAAACCGGTTCCACCAGTCGAGGAGGCCACGCCCAATACCTTCCAGGAGCAGCAGCCCAAATCCAGGAGCAGCAGCAAACCTGTCCGCACAGGCTGCTGCCTCACCACCGAGCTGCGCAGGTCAGGGAGGGCTCCAAAACGCCCCGCCTACCTGCGTGACTACGTCTGTCAGATTGTTCCATCCAGAAGGGGAGGGGTGTTATGTTCTAACTGAGCTACATGGTTTCAACCACGTCCAGCATTTGAGCGGGAGAATATTCAAATGCCATTGGCTGTTATATCTGACAGCCCTCTATAAAAGAGCAAGCTGTCAGACTGTCTTTTGCTGGTTGTCTTGAGCTGAGCTAAATAAAAGAGCTGTTCTGAAGTCTGTCTCCTGTGATCTCTGCCCACTATCTAACACTTTTTATTTTGCCATATATAAAAATATAGTTGAATATATAATAGCATGTGGGAGAATAGTTAAAAGAATTAGCTCAGCTATTATAGTTATAAATATAAATATAAATAATATAGTTAAAAGAATTATCTCAGCTAATTCTGAGTATTATATTTATTAAAGCAAATCATATTTGTTTTAAAATGTAGTTTCAAGTAACGTTGTCCATAAAATATATTTTTGTTTGCTTCTTTTTCACATGTAAATTCTAGTAACTTTCTTTCCCAAATTTATTTTAATAGCTTCAGTAGCTACTTCGGTAACTTCACTGGATTTAATCTTTACATTTTAAAGAAATTAATAATTGTATTTACTGATGTTGAAGCTTAAGAATTTGGACCTTAAGCTTGGAAAAATTTGGGGACCAATGTATGTCACCTTGAGTTTCTTGAAGGTAAATGTTGATATATTTACTGACCTTTTCAAGTCTGTATTATTAACAGAAACGAGAAATAGATCCAACAGATAATGCTACTGAAGCTGAAAATCAGTTTGGCTTGTAAGACTTTTAAATTAAAGCAGACTTGGAAAGCCAAATTTATTTAGATTCACCAGTGTACCAGTTCTTTATATGCTTATGAAGTCCACTGCTGCATTTGATGGAGCTAGGACAGATTATATTTGTGTGGTCTTGCACAAGGTACCAGGTAACCTGTACATTTCATCTGGCTGCTCCATTTCCCCATGTTCCATTGGCTCTTCACTTCGTGCCCACCCCGCACATTATTCTCTACTGTACTTATAACAAAATCCAATCATATCCAACAACTTCTGTTAAGGGTCTGTATAAAGATAATCACAGCAGTTGAGTTGACAAAAGTTAATTGCAGCCATGATTTCAGTCCATATTTTTAATTTGCTCAGAAGCACAGTATGCATATAGTAACTGCAAGCCTGATATTTTTGTAGCGAATAGGGTACTTAGTAGTTTCTTTTAAAAATATGACAAATAGCTATCTCCAGCTAGGTGAGCATGGCATTTGATTCAATCATCTAATAAGGAGGTGTCTGAAAAAGTACTTAAAGATGAAGCAAGAAGGCAAAACAGAGAGATAACAGATCTTGTTATCAATCTGAGGTCAGGATTCGCTTGTTTCAGTGGTGGGGCTTAACATATATGGCTGGCAGGCTTGGAACCAAGTATAGCAGAAGAGATGGGGGATTCACCTAAGTCTGGTGAGCGGAGAAAGAGAAGGCGAAGGAGACAAATAAAGACCAGGAACTAGGAGCCGTTAGTGCCAGACTTAAGGAAGTGAGGCGCTTTGAGGGGAATGTCGATACGGTAAGAAAGGAAGAAAAGCGTGGATGGCCAAGGAGAAGGCGTTCGTGGCCTGTTCTAATCTCCTGGCCTTCCCCGCAGGACACCTGGGGCCTCAGCAGACATACTCTCGAGTTCCCGCCCTTCCGTTGTCTCCCCCTCCCGCCTTTTTGGCTTTTTAAACGAAAGCGCCGAGGATGTTAAGCGAGCAGCCCGGGATCGGGAACCGTCAAAGTATCAAGGGAAGAAATCCACTGTTGATTTCCCCCTGTCCACGTGGAGACGCGCGCAAAAAAGTTGAGCGAGCTGAGTAAGGCGCGCCTTGCCGCTTCTTCCCGTTCTCCTTCGCAAAATCACGAAGGAGGAGGTGGTGGTGGTGAGGGCGGTGAAGCAGGACAGTCCGGCAACATCTGTAAAAGTTGGGTGGGAGGAGGAAGAAGCGTCGGTCAGGGAAGCAACGGAACCGCCAACTTTGCGACCACGTGAGTAGCGCGCTGAATGTTTTCTGTGGGATAAAAAGAGAGAGGAAGGAGTAAAAGGATAAAGTCGTCTCTCAGGATCCAGCCGCGGCAAAAATATTTTTATTCTGGGCAAGATAGGGTCGTAAAAAGGGAGTTTGATTTAGGAAAGAGCTGGCAAGATTTCTTCTCCGCCCCCTTACTTCCCCAGTTTGCTGTTGTTGAGTCGAATCAAAGAAATGTCACTCAGAGCTAGTGAGTCAGAAGGTATCGGATTACAGGATCCCTGGAACTGATGTAAAATCTTGGAGAAAAGAGGAATCGGCGTACATAGACACAAGAAGAGGGCGAGCGAGTGCATGCTCTCTGTAAGAAAGGCAGAAATATAAAACAAGATACCCCCTCGCCCCCCTTCCCTCCTTTGCTCCCTCCTCCTTTTCGTTCTCCCTCCAAAACAGAAGCAAAATGCCCTCTTTCATCTTTGGGGATCAGTGCTGTTAAGAGTTAGCCGCGGTGGAGGAAGCGCTCACATTGTGTGAAGCAAGAGACGGGCGGCAGTTGAGGGCCCCGATCTTTTCCTATGGGAAGTTTGGGTCGCCTCTTGACCTCAGCAGAAGCAGCGGCAGGAGCAGCTGCAGGTATGTCGTCTAGAAGTGTCTCTCTCTATCTCTCTCTGTCTCTCTGTGTGAAAAGTTCTTTGTTTAACTTGCAGCAACACCAGACCTTCAGAAAAGAAGCCAGAATAGATTTTGTTTTTTACAGAAGAGAGGGAGGGAGATCCGCCTTTCTCATTCCATACTTGATCTCTTCATTTGTTTTTACTTCAGTACAGGATGGGAGGCCAGGAGGTTGAAGAATTAAGGATTTCAAGTGGCTCGCTTGTTGGTGGGAAGGGAGAGTCTAAGATTGCGATTCTATGCACACTGACTTGGGAGTGGGTCCCCTGCCATAAAACTTAGTTGAAGTTCTGTCCTATGTGAGTAACTTTGGATAAACAGGGACAAAATCGTGCTGCAGAAGGCAAAACCCGGGCATATTTACCCTCTTCTGTCTTGACTTGCCAAATCTGTTTTATTCCAGTGTGAAGGATTTGGAGGCTTAACTTCCCACAGTTCTGTTGAATTGCACATTTTGTAGGCTTGTCGCAGCTGCTTGGCCTTTTCTAAGTGGGGGAGAGGAAGAGACGGGAAATAGCATTTATTTTCTTGCCAGCAGTTTCTGTGGTGGCTGGAAGTTTGCCACATCTGGAAGGTTGAAAGCAAGTGATCGGATGTGGTATTGTACACAACGTCCAGCTATTATTTGTAGTGCTAGGAAGGATGCCCTTTCAATTTGCCCCATTTCTGAGTTGGAATGCTTTATTTGAAAAAGTTTAAGAAAGGGAATGGTCCAAGGGAATAGGAGAGCACTAAAAGTTCTACCTTCAATTTTATCATTTCTAATATAGAACAAGGAAGCTTCCTTTCTTCAGTTTAGAGGTTGGTGAGTTAAGCTTTTGTGGGCAGGAATCCACTTTAGTCAGATGCTAAAATTTCCATTGTATACACTTCAAATGCAGACAGAAAGCATGGATTACAGTACTTTCCGTCTCTAAATTTTTGGTTCTGTCTTTCAAACTTATTCTATCAGTAAGGGAAGCTGCAGATTGGACAGCTAAACGAATTGCACTCTAAAGACTTGAATGAAAAGAGCAGGGTAAATAGTTACAATCAAAATAATGAGGATTAGATAGGTATCAAAAGAATCTTAAAAAGTCCAGGAAGGTGAGTCTTATGCTTCTTATCATTCAACTTTGGGTTGTTCATAAAAGAAATAGTAGGGTATTGTTTTGCAAGCATCATGTGGGGAGAAAAAAAGGTAACTAACTCTAACTCCCCCCCCCCATTATTTGAATCCTCTAGTGTATTGTGTTGATCCCATACTTTGAGTCTGGTATTTGTGGTCTTCAGTTACTTTATTTGTACAGATATTTATGTAAAACCTTTCTCGATGCTCAGTGCCAGCTGTTCGACATTTTCCAGCTGCCACTTTGGTTTGGAATGATGGACTGTTTGCTTCTCAACCTAACAACCCTTTTAAAACCTAAAATATAGGTGTCAGTCCATTTGGATAAGCTAATGTTAAACAACTCATTGTTAAACTAGTTAAGTATATACGATGAGTTGTCTTTTTCTTATTGGCATTAAAGTTTATTTTTTTAAAGACATCAGTTTTGATGCTAGAGATTGCAATTTTAATTTCATTTGAATGGGTCACAGAAAAACTCAGCACATTCCAAACCTTTTGAAATACATGGTTCATTAAATTGCCATCTGGTTTTAAGAGGAATGATTTTAGTGCCTCTTTTTATGTTCACATCATGCTAAAGTACTAACAAGATCTCATTTGGATATTCAGAAGACAAAGGAATGATTGTACTTATTTATAAAGAAGATAAAATTAAAAAAGAATGAATTATATTTCTGAGCCTGAAATCAGCTAAATAGCCTCAGCAGTTTGGAGTATTTTATGTGCTTATAGTTTTAATTTAGAAAGGTGCCTTGATGATTGATACCTATAATTGTTTCCTTTAGGCTCTTTAATAAAAATTAATTGAATTTGATATTAATTGCAAATCTTAAACACTATATTGGAGAAGAAAAAATTACAATGTTTAAAAATAAATAATTTAATTGCTCTATGAAATATTGCCTTAATGCTTGGTAGAGTCACAGCTCCCTATAAAAATTAACCACCGATAGCTCTAACAGTGTAAAATGTATAAATTGTTTTAAAAATGTATTTATGAAATACTACTCGTAACACACTGATTGATAATTTTTAAATACATTATTTTTCAGCCTAATTTAAAACAAATTTTAGGTAGGATTGATTTGATATAGAAATTTTTATTTTTTAAAAAAAAGTTCTATTCTTGCATGATATTTATTTACTCAATAGAAGAAAATCCTATTGAGATGAATGGAAATGATTACCAGCCAAGAAAAAATATATAGAGAATTAACGTCTTAAGAAATGTTTACCAAGGGAGAAATATCAAATCATTGGGTTAAGATTTATTGTAAAGTTTTTAAATTTATGACTAGAATCAGACTATGGGATTCCAGTGTATATGATTTTGAACAGAAAAACCTATCAAATTAAAAGAACTGTTTCAAATAGTGTAATTTATATTGTATACTAGTGAACACAACTAAAGTCTGCATGTATATATTTAACTTGTTGAAAATGGTTTATAGTATTTTTAGGTATTTTCTGTTATTTTTTAAAGAAATGTTACTTGTCAATCAAACCTGCTTGTAAAGAAACAGCATTTTTCCTGGGCAAGTTACTCATTCTCAGCTTTTGTTGCAAATAGAACAATCAGAGTTAACATTTTGTTGAAAATGATTTGACTTTCTTCTGTAATATCCAGTTTTTTTATTGATAAAGTAGATTATATTTTCTTTTACTTATATACTGATAGTATTTTTAGAGTATATCACTATTGTTATAAAAAAAATCCCTCTGATTTCCTGTTACTGATAATTATTTGCATGCATTGCACCCTGCAGGGATGTTTATGTTATGGAGGAAACATTTTCAAAAATGTTGTCCAATTTACTGTTTGAACAAAGCATCTGCTAGAAATAATAAGAAGTTCTGATGAGAGGACTAACAAATTATGAAAGGAAATAGTTGAATAGCTATTGTTGCATGTATTCCGTAGTGAGGAGACAGTAATGTACTAAGAAGTGGTAGACTGGAAGCAAGAGTAAATCAATGAGTCATGAAATCCTTAAGAAGACCTTAGTAATAGAATGCTAATGATTTTGGACTATAGTAGATTATCTCAAAAGTCAGTTTCTTCTACTATATGCAATTGTGAGTTGAAGCAATACTTTGATGAAGGCTTTACTATCACCGGCCCACATATTGTGCAGTTTATTTGATTTGTTTTGAAGATAGCAATACATACTTAGCCTGATTGGTTTGCAGTGAGGAATTAAGATGTTACAATAACTGCTGTGGTGGTTTTTACAAGAAATACCACTGTTGTAAATAACTTCAAACATCTGTTTAATCAAAATATTTCTAAATGTATACCCCTACTATTCCTTCTTTACACTTTCTGTTCTGTTTATATTTGTAACAAACTGGATTTGTTAAAAGCAAAATAGAGGGGGATGGAGTAAACAAACAAAAAATGGGACACTGCAAAACTTTTTTTAAAGTTCTGCCTGTGTTTTCCTCATCTTTCCTTTTATTTGATAGGTCTGTGCAATAGAGCTGTAGACTGGCAAAGACTTTAAATGAAAGTTTACACTTTGATGATTTTTTTCAACTTTGATATATTGACAGCAAAAGGAACTGCAAAGCTTTTATATAACTTGAGCAGTAACGCCAAGCAGCAGTCAAACGTCTCTCAGCATTTGTGTTTAACTGCAGAAGAAAAACATGTCCATGGGCAGTTGAGGTTCTTATCAACTCCCTAATCCCAGATCCCAGCAAACCTTGAGGGCATGCCTCAGATCTTGCTGAAATCATTGTAGACTCTCCCACAGTTTGCAGATTAAATATGCTATGTGTTCCTGGCTCCAACAGCAGTTTTATGAGCTTACTAAGCTTCCTGTTTTAAGATCTCTTTTTTTCTGAAGTTTTTAGGAGCTGCTACAAGGCAATGTTGTCTGGACTGAGTGGCTCTTTTTAGTTTAGAGATAGATGGGATATATAGCCGTAAAAATAGACAAAATTGTTATTTTTAAATTAGAAGTATTTACACTGAGAGAACAGGTGCAACAAAAAAGTGTTTTGGAAGATGGTTTGATAGGATGGAGTCCCAGAGCATTGTGAAGTTTTACATAGAGCTAGATTAGATAATGTTGATTGAAAATGAAACCTCTGTTCAAATTTCAGCAGGTAAACAAAATCTCAATATATTATTCCTCAATGATTCTGAAAACCATGCTGTTTTTACCACCTTGCCAAAATGACCTTGCCATTACTACAAGCCAAATAAAATATAATTTTTCAAACAATTTAAAATAAATATTTTTGCAATTTGTAAGAAATTGCAAGAAAAATTTGTAAGAAAAAGATTTCTCAATCTTTTTATTTTTCTAATGCTTGCTTCTTAATAGCTGATGAATAGTTTAATTCCTAAGGTTAACTCTTTAAAATTATATTTATGTATGTAACATAACAGTGGTTTATTAAAAGAATTAAAATTGTTCAACAACATGTGTCAAGTTATTCCCCAGTGAAGTTGAGCCAATTTTATGCTTAAAGGTTATGGAGTAAATTAAATAGTGAAAGCCCATTTGTCAAAATATTGCAGGGTTTCTCTTAGTTTTTAGCTCCCAAATTCATTGTCTTCTTGGACCAGTCATTAGTCATCATATATTAGTGATGCCTTCAGGCACTGCTGCCCACTATTGCATCTTCATACCATTGTAGCTCTAGAAATGTACTTTACCGACTTGTACAATTACTGCACTACTTCCCTGATTAGGTTTTGAGGTAAATTCTTTCTCTGCTTTTTTTCAAAGTCTGCTTTCTATAGAGTTTTGGTGAAGTCTCTCTCTCTCTCTCTCTCTCTCTCTCTCTCTCTCTCTCTCTCTCTCTCTCTCTCTCTCTCTCTCTGGGGAGAGAGAGAGAGAGAGAGAGAGAGAGAGAGAGAGAGAGAGAGAGAGAGAGAAGGAGGAAGAGGAGGAGGAGAAAAAAAAAGGAGCTGAGTACTTTTTAAGGGCTTTGTTGGATTCATTCTGTAGGTTTGTTATGGTATGAATTGTACTAATTTTAGACTGCAAGTAGATTGTAAAAATAAGATACATTATGCTGCTTCACTCTACCCCATTGAGATTCATGAATAATTAAGATGTTTAGCATTTCTGTACTCACTTAGAATTAAGTTTTAGTGTTAAAATAATATTAGTGTTTACCTCTTGGATTTAAATCTGTTGTTATTTCTGTGTGGATTTACCTCAGAGTAAGTCTCAGTTTTTTGGAACTTGCTGATAGATATGCTTAAGACTGCAGTCCGTCTGTGCAGTTGCCTGGAAGTAGGTCCTATTGAAATCTGTATGGCTTAACTCAGAATAAAGAGTTGATTTAATCTGCAATCCTGTACATGAATTTACTCAGTAATTAACTTGGCTGCATGGTTTGGGGTAGTTTGGCAGGATGTTATGCAATTTTTAAGTCTCTGAAAATCTTTTATTCTTAGATGGGACAAATAATTTTGTAAAATTATTGTGCAATTTGAATTTGAAAAAATCTTGTTTTGTTCTCTCTACTCTAGCATTGGATTATAGAGGGAAAAATTAAGTCTCTAAAATGATTTGATACCTGTGATTTACAACAAACTAAGTATAAAACTGGAAGTTTAAAAACTGGAAGCATATATTTCTACAATTGAAATTCTTAGTCTAACTTGTCATGTTCTTTAGAACATCTGGCTTTGCTTAGAAAATGAAACCATGTCTCATTCTTAATCAAAACACATTAAGTTGGCAAAGCAGAATTCCACAAATTGCATGGAACTGGTTAAAACCAATGTGCCTTTCCAAAACTTCTTTGCTTAACAAATCTTTTTTTAGAAAGGTGTATGCAGAAATCTGCATTTATACATACCATAGGGAGACTAGTCTGTAGATAACATTGCAGTACATATCAAATACTGCTGCAATTTTAATCTTCAATGAATTATTTTTCCTACCAGAAATACATTTAAATTTCAGTATAATAGGACTGATGCTATAAAGCATTATGTCACTCACAAAAAATTCATGAAAAATTCCTTGTGCCAGAGTGAAAATATGTCTGTGACTGTTTATGGCTTATTTGGTGGGAGAATAAATAAAAGCAGAGTAGGAACCAAACTATTGCTAGCATTTGTAGTTTACTTGTTGTATTACTGAAATGAGAGAAATACAAGAGCATGGAATAGAAGTAGAATTTGGAAGAGGGCCAAATGATGTCTTATTCCCATTAGGCATGAAATTGATAAGACTCTGATCTTCCTGCTCAATATTCACTAGCAATTTTATGGGACATGACACTTCTTCATACTTTAAAATTATAGCCATACTTCCTAATCATAAGCAGACATGCAGGCTACTAAGTCCCTACTGATTTCAATAAAACATACAATTAATAGTAATTTTTCATACATTTTGAAATCATACGTTTAAAGGCTTTCTATTGTTTGAGATTTTCTGTGCTTAAAAAACTTGAAACACTCCCCCCTCAATTTTTCTCACTGTGAGAATAAAATGTTAGTTTATTGAAAGGTATATCTATGTTTAACAAAAAGACTGATTAAAGCTGAGGGAAAAAGGAAATATTTATAGATGTGATATTTAATACCTAGATTAGTTAGTCAATGGTTTAACCTAAATCAATTTTAGATGAATGGAAGACAAAATACCTGGAATATTTTGATCATCATTCTTAAAAAAAACCCTCTGCCTTGTTTTACCTTATCTGAAATGGTATGATTAATGAAGGCTTTACAACAAATTAATAAGAACCTGTTTTTTTAAAAAAAATGTTTTTGCTAAAATGTCCTAATATAATTCATAATTTAATATTTATTATTCCATAAAAATTACATTTTTTCTTTTTATGATCCTATAATCTCTATTTGAAGTAGAATCGGGTGAAACACTTCTTTACTACTTTGACACATCACCTTTGAACATTGTTAAGTATAGCAACATTTTTCTTTGGGAAAAAAACAAAATCAAAGCATAATGTGATTTGCCTATGGTGGTCTGATTTTATGGTAAACCTTGTATATTCATTTATTAATCCTAACGTGTAAAAGGTCTATAAGTTTAAAACCTCTGTCAGTATCTACAAGTCTTATTTAGTGTAGAGTTTTGATTCTTGAAATAATAGGGCAGTGTTCATACTAAATATTCAGTTCTAGTAATGTAAAAAGATAGTATATCTGTGAATAAATACAGTAGTATTTAGTATAGTGGGCTATAAAACCAGATGAGACTTAATTAGTTTTAGACACGAAAAGTATTTTAACTTATTTATGGTTATTTTCATAACAGTTATTTGAATTACGATTCAAATTGTAATTTTTAAAAAAATGTGAGGTGGGAGGGTTAATCCTTTTATCATTCTTTATTGAATAATTTCTTATCAATCCTAAATCATGGATTGATGATTGCACATATAGCAAGTTTGGAAAATGAGCACAATCTGTTTAATTCAGCCAGTTATGAATTGGCAGGCTCCCCACTGGTCAAATATTTATTGAAATCTTTTCCTTCCTTCCTTCCTTCCTTCCTTCCTTCCTTCCTTCCTTCCTTCCTTCCTTCCCTCCCTCCCTCTCTCTCTCCCTCCCTCCCTCTTTTCCTTTCCAATCTCTGTATATGTAATATGTTATATTTTACGGATTGTATAAAAACATCAGCAAATAACAATTTGATAGGAGATATATAAACCATTTCAGAAGTGATGTCCTATTTATTAAGCAGCTGCTGGAGCAGCATTTTCCCCAAGATCCAGATAACTTCAATCCCACCTGTTTTCTGGAGGACATTGGATCAAGTGGTGTTATGAGCCCAGGTCTATTATTTTGGTTGTTTAGATTGACTACAGCATGGTTTTAATATATTTAATTTATTAGCTCTTATTTGGAGTA
Organism: Diadophis punctatus similis; assembly: GCA_023053685.1. NCBI lineage: Eukaryota > Metazoa > Chordata > Lepidosauria > Squamata > Dipsadidae > Diadophis > Diadophis punctatus. The sequence goes on from JALIGW010000008.1 coordinate 12,319,095, forward strand.
TGCTGTACCCTGAGTCACATGGCACTTCAGTAGCCATGTGGATTGAATTGAAATAGATAGATAAATAGAATACTGCAGTAATTTCTTCAACACACTAGCTTACTTAATGCCTTTGGCTATTTATGAACTAGAATGAGAAAGATGATAGGCTTTCTAGGAAACCTGGCACTGCCTCATACATTGCCTTTTTATATGAGTGCTGCTTTTTCGTACTACCATATGATCTGGTAGTCATTGATGGTTCTGCTTTTTTAAATTTGTTCATTTCCTCAAATATACTAAAGATGTGTTTTATGAAGAAGCATTTCTTTCTTCATGCCAGTCATTTTAATGCATGTCCCTGAATTCTAATACAGGTAGGTTGGATCACTAGAAGTTCAAGTGGCGTGGTACTTGATTTAGTGTGAATTATAAATTGATAACATATTATATTTAATACAACCCAAAATTCAGTTAATGTAAGGCTAGCTCACAGTCTGTTGAGTCTAGTGCTTGTGCAGTTGTCATTGGGATTTTAGACATTAATAATTGTATGCAAAATGGAAAAATGAAAAGTTCTGTTTAAGGAAAGCTCAAAAAGGAGATTCAGCAGAATACAGGATGTAGCAGGTAAACTTGGATACGGGGTTATGCTCCAACTTGTCCTTCATTCACTTATTCATTTATTTTAGCTACATATGAAATCTACCTATCTAGAAGATAAATAGGAATGATATTTATAATTTTTTCTTTTTATTTGGCTTTCTATAACTACTCTATTACATTGTTAAAAATAACATTTAATTGTAAATAAATTCTTTTAATGTTTTACTGTTTATTTCGCTAATAATCATATGCAATTTATGTTTAAAAGTTTTAGTTGCCTATTTTCATCAAACTGTATCCAATTGCCCTTATTGCATATAGAATGTATATATTCGAATAACAACCATTTTGTGAGCTTCATTATCAGGACTATATAACCAATTTCGTAGTATACATGATATACAGTGACAATAAAGACTATTATTATTATATGTCTGTATAGTATTGTGAAAGAAACAAAAAAGTTCTCATTGCTATACTATTTTTGCTGATAACTTTTTAATACTGTGATATATTTAAGCCTTTCTCCATATAATTCCTACTTGTTTGTATTTATAATTAAATGGCACATAATGTAAATCTGACCTGTATTTGATTCAATGAAAGATCCAGGAATTTAACATTAATTCTAATTAATGTGATCTTCAAAATCTTAGGAATTTCAAAGATTATTTTGTTTTATAGAATTAGTTTGTGAAATGTGCTAAAAGATTTACTTTTCTAAAATTATAAACAATTTCTTTTAATGCTTACTGAATGAATAGTAACATTAATCAAAATGTATTTAAAACAGAAAAAAACATTAATGAAAAGGACTCAATATTTTTTTCATGAAAACAAAATTATGTTCTAATATCTGAGCAGTAAGAGTAGAGTATAAACCCCCTTCTGAAGTTCTGAAGATTTTTAGGACTTGATAAAAATTAGAAGTGATGTATAAGTATGTATTAAAATGCCTTCTGTTTTGGCGGTATAGATTCCCAACTATGGATCAGTGCTATAGTTACAGTTACTTTAAACTCACAACTAAAACTACAGGTTCAGGAGTGGTCCATAATGTTTTATGATCTCAGGATTATTTTCTAGGTAAATAATCATTTTTCTTAGAACTAAGTGTTTTGGGGGGATAAAAATACTTTTAGTAACGGTTTTAACTACGGTAGAATAATAAAAGATATTGCAAACTAAAAAGAATAATCTAGAAAGAGAGAGGTGCAAGTAAGTAAAAAAGAAAGAAAGAAATAGAAAAAGAAAATAAATAAAAACCTAGAATGTGACTTACTACCTTCATGACAAGTAAAAACAGTTTCACTATCTCCTCAACAGAAGAGAATATATGGAGCTCAGAATTGAATTATGAAGTCCTTGGTACCCTTTGAGATTGATTGATTGTTTGCAGGTGTTTCATTACTTGACTATGTAACATAACATCTCCAGCAATAGAAGGGAGTGGGGTTTGCAAATATAGTATTTGGCCCTATGGTGGGAGTATTTTTTTCCTTGGCAGATTCTTAATTAGGCTGCTATTTACTGCTTGATTATTTGTCTTAGGTGCTAGTACTGTAATTATAGTATCATTTACTGTTTGATTATTGTCTAGTGTTAATCCCTGTTTATCGGGGTGCTCATTGCTGGCAAGAAGTGGTCTGGACTTTTTGTTTCCTGTTGAGCTTTTTTATTGTCACTTTAGAATGATGTGTAAATATTGTTTATCTGTATGTGCCTGCTGATGGCTGATTTGTCTGAGTGCCAAGTTCAAAGGAATTCCCTAGCATTTTTGAATTTTAGTTTGGTTTAGAATGCTCAGTTTCCCAGTAGTCTTGATGGTAGTTGTCAGCATTTTTGTATGTTCTGGGATGTTATTTGTTTCATTTGCTCCTTGAGGTTATTTATGTGTGCTGGCATTTATTTAATCTGGGTTGAGTATCAAGATTACATTCTCAAGACAAGCTGGAAAAAAGAAAACAAAATTCTAAACCAAATTACTCAAGCTAAATCCTAGAAGCAAAGAAAAACCTGAATTGAACATGTCAACATTTCAAGTTGCCCATTATCCACAGCAAAACAGAATATCTTACAGAAAGGCCTCAGCTACAACTTAGATGTTGATCATCAATTAGAATTATTTATAAAATTCTGAAAACAGCATTTAAAACTACAGGACTTGTCACAGAGACTCAAGAAAACACAAGGCAGACACTGGTAACACAAACCAGAATAACACAGAAATTACTTAATGTAGAGGAGAGAGCAACCCTTGAAAAACTAAAAAACCAAAGCATCATCATTCCTCAGCAGCAAAGGCCAAACTACAATTATGGGCAAATACAATACATACAAAAAGCCAAAGAATTACTGGAAGACAATGTCTACATCCCAGCAAACACCAACAATACAGAGACTACAGAACCAGATCAAATGAGCTCTTACCAATCTAACCAAGAAAAGAAAACTGAGACAATCAAACAATAAACAACAACCTCCTCAAGGAACTACCAAGGAGGAAAGAATAATATCACCAACACTGACAGGGCAAGCTATTATATACAAACCAAGAACAAACCCAACTTCCTTTCTAGCAATGAAGATCTTATCTAGTTGGACAACAAAATGCCTGCAAGCTAACAACCCAAGCACCAAGGACTCCTCATTATATCTTCACTCACTTTTAGTTAACATATATAAAACACTTAACACTTAAATACTGCCTATAGTTAAGAGTTGAGTTATTAAATAAACAACATTTTCTAATCTAGAGGTTAGTGAAAAGTCCAAACATAGCCTGAAAATAATCACATTTGTTAAAGTATAAGAAGTATAAAGCTCATTATTTCATATCTCAACACTTAAGTGTAAAGTTAAGTGAAAACAAATCCAATACACAATGCTTCCCCCCCTCTAGATCCCAGTAAATTACCCACTCCCATTACAACACATCCCATTTTAAACCTGGTAAAATAAGTCAACTTTTATGTTTCTTCCTTTTACAGAAACAATCTTGCTCTTTAACAGATTCAAATGATTGTTATCTCTTGTCTCAAATTTCTTCAAAATTTTAACAAGTTTCTAGGTCTACCTCTAGTTTCTAGCTTTACTTCTTTACCTGGCAAAGAGCCTAATAAGACTTTCACTGTTCTGCTCTCCACTGGGCTCATTGGGTCAGTGGGCTGGAAGGTATTACATTTTCCTGTGACTTTTCCAGTTGCTGAGGTGGTGTCTACCGGTATGTTTGATCAGCTTCATGTGCCCTTCCTGAGACTGACATTCCATAAGCTAGCTGGAGCAGCTTTTTCAGCATCAGATTTAGACTCAAAATCTGAGTCTGGGCCATGACATGGAAGAAATTATTTCAATTACCCTCTTGAATTAACATTTTTATTTTCTTCTTAATTTTTTGAGCCTTATCTAATCTTCTTTGTGTGTATCCAGTGAAAATCATGAGACAGCTCTCCAGAATCATGTCAGATAAATTTTATTCTAATTTTTTTTTCTGTTATAGCATCTTCTGGGAACAGGGAATACATGAAATCAGTGATTCTTAACCTGGGCGATATCGCCCCTGTTAAGGGGAGCATTCCCCCGTAGAGGCGACATTGGATTTTTTGCTTGGAATTCAAATACTTAGAAATAAAACCGAGATTAAAATGTCTAATAGAAAATATTTATTTTAGTACAAAACAATATAAAACAATAAATCCTGAATAAACTACATCTTTGCTATGTAACACGTCCTTCCAGGTCGGAAGGCATAACAGAAATGATTAATGGTGGATAGGAATGTAGAGATGCGCAGAACATCATATCACGTGTTCTGCTTGTATTGGGAAGTACCATAATATTTAGGATAGGAGTGCATCACCCTGCATAGACTCACAACTGACAACATTCACATCATGACAGCCCCCCAGGGGGTGATTTCATTTTTCAGGGGGGCGATGGAACAAAAAGGGGTGACGCGGGGGTGAAGGAACGGAAAGGGGCGATATGGGGGCAATGGAGCGAGAAGTTTTGGGGACACTTTTGAGACTTTTTCGTACAGTGAATCGCTGTATATCTGTCATACAAAAACATCAGATCACTCACTATTAGTGGATTGAATTGTGTTTTCAAATGTTCCTCCAGCTAGCTTCAGTACAGAATGCTGTACATATGTGGATACGCATCACTTATCTTCATGCGCATTGCACAGCAGCCTCTACCCATACAGTGGCGCACCATTGGCCAGAATCAGCAGTGATGGAGGGGAGCGCTTCTTTTGAAACATCGCATGCTGAGTGGCTGTCCCCTGTGACGTCAGCTGTAATGTCAACGTAACTGTTGAAACTAGGTTTATCGACATCCATGTGTGTTTTCATGGTGTTACAGTGCAGTTGAAAATTTAATTTGCAGGTAGTGTCTTTCATTTCGAAGGCCTCTCAACATGGCCGAGAAGAGGAAGTATCGCCAATATTCGATGGAATACCTAAAATTGGGATTCATTCCATCTCCTTCCAACATACAGCTTCCGTTTTGTCTTCTTTGTGAGAAAACATTTTCAAATGAAACGATGAAGCCTTCCCGACTGAAAGACCATTTATTAAGAAATTCACATAAAGCCGACAAACCGGCATCGTTTTTCCAATCCTTAAAGGCCAAGTTTGAGGGTCGCAGCACTGTTGGGAAGTTATTTGGAAAATCATCATTCAACGCCGACAAGGGGCTCATTTGTTCCTATGAAGTATCTTTGTTGATAGCAAAATGTGGCAAACCTCATACTATCGGAGAAACGCTGATTTTACCAGCAGTGAAACAGATTGTTGCCACTATGTTGGGGCCCAGCACAAGCACTATCACGCAATCGATTCCTTTCACTTTCTTGCAATTGAATTTTGTTTTCAGTGGTCATTACATTTAAGTCTCTTGAATAAATAATTATAATAATTATAATAATTATAAATTTTCACACAGTTGAGATATGGGAAAAAGACTGGAAATAAATTATTTGCATTGATATGTCCTGATGACAATTTTAAAGGAATTGTTTTTTAAAAAGTGTTTGCATAAATTGAAGAATTATTTCCTATGTTGTGATTGAGAGGTTATGTTGGGGGAGGGGAGCTATGACAACTTCCTCATTGGCTCAAGGGGGCGATTCGTTCAAAAAGGTTAAGAACTGCTGCATTAAATCACACAACATAAGTATCACTGTTGATTTGAGGTCATATTGCTATTCCTTAAAATACTTCTGAACACCATTGCCTATATTGCTATATCTCCAAACTGAAAATAATTTTTCTTTCCTAGAAAAATGCATTAATTCTGTACAATTAATTTCAAAGTCTTAATTCAGGACACTCAAACCTGTTTAAAACTTCATGTAGTCAAAACCTTGTCTTCATTTTTATTTTGAATTCTTAAGCCTGTAAAGATACAATTTCATTTTCTTATATTGAGGATTAAAGGCAGCCACCTGATATTCCAGGCTTAATATTTTTGAAGGTGTCTAATTTCCTTAAAGTAGTTAATAGGCAATTTCTGAAGGTGGTTATAAATGAGTGCAGACATAGTGTCCTTTGAAGACTGGCTGTGGTTGGAGCAAGAATGGCAAATTCCCGCAGTTCTTCCACCTTCTGGAATCTGCTGCTTTACAGTATTCTCATGATAAGCAACCAAATGGAGTGCAACCTTGTCATGTCTCCTCTTTCTCCGGAGTGTGTCAGCGGCTCAATCTACTCATCAACTACTTGTTCTTAGCTGCAGTAGTCTGCTCCATTTTTGGGGGGGCTATCTTCAGTTCACCATTTCAGTTGCTCCAGAAATAGAGTTTAGCTCTCCTAGGACCCAGCTTCGACTCGGTCCTCAGACTGGATGGACGTGGCTACTTAATTCCCCCTTCCTGAATGCTTGTTTTCTGCTCTCTTTGGTTTCGACTTGGACTGTTTTTGACTTCATGAGTTTCTTGCCAAAGGCCTCTCTGTCAGCAGAGGTGCTTGGACTTTTTGGCAGCTGAGCTTTGGCTCTTGCCGCGGCAGTAACCTCTGGGCCTTGGGACATCGACCATGCAGGGCTTGCCCTGGTCTGTCCTTGGAGTGCAACGCTACTGGTGACTGAAGCGACTCGGGTGCTCAAGGGGAGGGGTCGAATTGACTGATAACAGGCTCCTGGCCTGCCTTTGGCAGCCTTTCTCCCGCTTCCTGAAGCCGGGACGCCCGATCGCCCCCCCCGATCGAATCTGCCGCCTGTTTTGCTGCTGCCGGGGTGGACGTTCTCTTCCCATCTATTTTTGGCAAGTTAATGAGAAACTCGGGACAGTCGTTTGAGCTCACGCTCGCGCAGCCTAATTTTTGGTCTTTGCTGCTGGGTTCGAAGCTGCTGAGGTGGACACTGATTCCCACCTGGCCTTTGGCAGATTACTGAGAGGCTTGGACACTCGCTTGAGCTCACGCTTGTGCAGCCTTACCATAATTATCGGCCCAAATAGCGACTTTCAAGACCGCATTGCTTGGCTGCTTTCCCGGTGCCTGCACCGCTCAGGGATTTCCCCAGTCAGCACCAGCCGCTCGTTTGGCTCGCCTCCAGCCCACCAATTTCCAACTGTCGGTTGTGGTGGCCATTTTGTCACTGCTGTGACAGCCATTTCCTCAGCTGTTCGTTGGGTCTAACCAACATGGCGATCGGCGATTCAGCTGACAAACCTCGGGGCAAGTGCCTTCACAAAACCAATCGCCCAACCCCAGACGATCAGCCTGGTCCTTCTAGACAAGTTGCTGAGGAATCCTCGCATAGTGTCCGCAGCTCTAAGGCCGCTGAGAGAGTAGAGTGCCATAGGGACAAAGTCCTTAAGAGGCTCTGCAGCCAGGCGGGGGGTCGTGACCCCCCCATTGATCACGATCAAGACTCCTCTTCCAGGGGCCAGGAAGCTGAGCACGTGGCCTTTCGCTCATTGCCGGAGCATTATCTATCTATCTATCTATCTATCTATCTATCTATCTATCTATCTATCTATCTATCTATCTATTTATTTATTTTAGCAATTCTTATATGCCACCCTACTCCCGGGGGACTCAGGGCGGCGTACAATGTATACAAGAACAGCCATAATATAGTTAAAAATACAATCATAAAAAACAATTTTTAAAAATAAAAAAACCAACATACACCATTCATACCAAGACTGAGATGTTCAATGGTCTCTCACCCCGCTTGCAGGAAGTGCCATGTCTTAATGGCTTTCCGGAAGGCCAGCAAGGTGGGAATAGTTTGGATCTCTGGGGGTAGTTGGTTCCAGAGAGCCGGAGCCCCCACAGAGAAGTCTCTCCCCCTTGGTCCTGCCAACTGACATTGTTTGGCTGATGGGACCTGGAGGAGACCGACTCTGTGGGACCTAACTGGTCATAAGGATGTATGAGGTAGGATGCGGTCCCTAAGATAACCTGATCCTAAGCCATGTAGGGCTTTAAAGATGATAATCAACACCTTGAATTGCACCCGGAGACCAATGGGCAACCAATGCAGCTGGCGGAGTATGGGTGTTACGTGGGTGTATCTGGTGGCACCCACCACAGCACGCGCAGCCGCATTTTGCACCAATTGCAATCTCCAGATACTCTTCAAGGGTAGCCCCATGTAGAACGCGTTACAGTAGTCCAAACGAGAGGTGACAAGGGCATGAGTGACCATGAGTAGAGCCTCCTTCTCCAAATATGGTCGCAATTGGTGCACCAGGCGAACCTGTGCAAAGGCACTCCTAGCCACAGCCGTGAGATGTTGGTCTAATTTTAGCTGTGGATCTAGGAGCACGCCCAAATTGCGAACCCGGTCCGAGGGAGATAATTTGTCTCCCCCGAAAGCCAAGGATGGACAGTCGGTATAATCCTTAGGAGGCAGTATCCATAGCCACTCAGTCTTGTCAGGGTTGAGCTTGAGCCTGTTCCTTCCCATCCAGATCCTAACATAGTCCAGGCAACGGCACATCACATCCACTGCCTCCCTGAATTAAGACGGGGTGGAGATGTAGAGCTGAGTATCATCAGTGTACTGTTGAAATCTCACCCCGTGTCGACGGATGATCTCCCCAAGCGATTTTATGTAAATGTTAAACAGGATGGGCGAGAGAACCGAACCCTGAGGGACCCCACAAATCAGGGGTCTAGGAAACGACCTCTGCCCTCCTGTCAACACTGACTGCGACCCTATCGGTAAGATAGGAGGAGAACCACCGCAGAACGGTGCCTCCCACTCCCAGCTCGCCGAGTCGGTGCAGGATACCATGGTTGATGGTATCTAAAGCCGCCGAGAGGTCAAGTAGCACCAGGATGGAAGAATAACCACCATCCCGGGCTCGCCAGAGATCATCCATCAGGGCGACCAAGGCAGTTTCCGTGCTGAAGCTGCGCCTGAAACCCGATTGAAAGGAATCCAGATAATCAGTTTCCTCCAATAGCCGAAGAAGCTGAAGAGCCACCACCTTCTCAACAACTTTACCCAAAAATGGCAAATCCGTTGAGTCCAGGGAAGGCTTCTTGAGGGGTCTCACCACCGCAACCTTAAGGGGTTGCAGTATGGATCTCTCCCTAAAAGAAGCGTTGATCACCACCTGGATTCAGCTACGTGATACCTCCCTGCTGGCCGAAACCAGCCAGGAGGGACACGGGTCCAATAAACAGGTGGAAGAGCTCATCGCTCCCATGGCCTTGTCCACATCATCAGGAGTAACTGGCTCAAACTCGTCCCATAAAACCGGACTAAGACTCTCCCCTGTCAACTCAGCTGGCCCTGTCCAGCCAGAGTCCAGGTTCGACCGGATCTGAGTGACTTTATCTGTCAGAAACTCTGCAAATTCCTCACCTCTACCCTGTAAGTGTTCCTCCCCACCCCCTTTTGCTAGGAGGCAGCGAGTCACCCTAAACAAGGCGGCTGGGAGAGTGTCTGCGGATGCAATAAGAGCGGAAAAATGTAAACGTTTTGCTGCCCTTATCGCCACTAGATAATTAATAAAAGTTCTTAGTAGTGTTTGGTCCGATTCAGCCTTACTGGCTCTCCAGCGTCGCTCCAGACGTCTCTTGTGGCGTTTCATCTCCTGGAGCTCCTCAGTAAACCAAGGAGCTTTCTGGGATCCACTGCCACGGAGAGGTCGCAAAGGCGCAATCCAGTCTAGAGCCCCCGATGCCGCATTATTCTAGGCAGCCACCAGGGACTCAGACGAATTGTGAACAAGGGTTTCAGGTATCTCCCCAAGTTCCCTCTGGAATCCTTCCGGCTCCATTAGGCGCCTGGGGCAGAACCACCTAGTCGGTCCCGCCTCCCTGCGGGGGAGGAGTGGGGCTCTGAAATCCAACCTTAGTAGGAAATGATCTGACCACGACAATGGGGAGGTGGCTATATACCCTAATTTCAGATCATCTCTTCACTGCCCCGAGAGGAATACTAGGTCAAGCATGTGACCTCCCTCATGAGTCGTACCCTGGATTACTTGGGTCAGGTCCATGGTTGTCATGGTATCCATGAACTCCTGGGCCGCATCCAAGGTTTCACCGGCCGAAGGCAGGTTAAAGTCCCCCAGCACCATAAGCCTGGGGAACTCCACAGCCAAGCCTGCTACCGCCTCAAGCAGCACAGGCAGAGCCTTAGTAATGCAGCTGGGAGGCAGGTACGCTAACAAAAGGCCCACCTGAACCCCTAAGTCCAACTTCAGAAGGAGAGTCTCCCACCCGACAATCTCCGGGGCAGGGCTCCTACAAGGATGCAGATTCCGGCGTGCTATAACAGCCACTCCTCCCCCCCTTCCCTGGGGTTGTGGCTGATGCAGAACTGAGAACCCATCTGGACATACCTCAGAGAGGGCAACCCTCCCTCCTGGTCAAGCCAGGCCTCAGTTATGCATGCCAGGTCCACCCCCTCGTCAGTGTTTAAATCAGGTACGAGGGGGCTTTGTTGACAATTCACCTGGCATTCATCAGCATCAGCTTGAGCCCAGGGCCTTGAAAACCCCAGTCACCAGGTACTCGGGTAGAACAAGATGGAACCACGTCAGAGGGGCCGGAACAAGGGATCGCTTGCAAGCAGCAAGATCTTATTCCCCGAGAGCGGCCCACCCCTCTGCTCCTGCCATACCTACCTCTCCCCATAATGACCAAAATATTCCGGCTCTCCACCCTCCCAGAGATCCCCTCCCCCTCCCCGCTGGCCCTCCACCCTTCCTGCAGGCCATACATACCATCCACACTGAGCTTCTGTTTCCACATTCAGCAAAAGGGGGTTGGGTCCCAATCCTGGCCCACTGATAATCTCACATCCAATTATTATAATTTACACATAGAACACCCGCTATTCACCATTTACTCTCACTCACAACATCATCCAAACACCCTAACATACAACTTCCATACTCACACCTCTACCACTTCCGAGGTAAAAAATTTGGTGTAAATTAGATAGGGAATAAATATAATACAGCAGAGGGTTTGACAGATAAAAAGTAGCAAGAGAGGGTCCAGCAGATAAAAATGCATAGCAGTCTCCGAAACCCGCTAGCATTAGTCCATTCTTCTTCGGTTCGTCCACCCCCTTAGGCCTACATCCAGCTCCACCACTGCTTGAAACCAGTCATTCAAACGTGGAGGCAATCCCCGGTAAATACATGCTTGCCTCCAGCTCCTTGTCCAGCTCCGGCCCCATTGGACCTGCCCTACCTACAGCTTCTAATGGCAGGGGTCAACAGGGCCTTGCCGGATGTCTATAGTCTCTGGGCGGTTCCGCCTCAGCCAGTTCTCAAGGGCTCGTTCTCCGGCCTGGGCCCATTGCCCGCCCACGGAGCCCAGACTCCGATGAATCAGATTTCAACGGTCGGGAGCCCTTACTGGACTTAGACCGGGGTGATTATGAACTGTCAGAGAACGAAGATATGCCACAGGAACAACAAGCCTCTTCGGCCTTGTTTCCCCTGGGGCTCTTCAAGTCTTTACTGTATAAGGCCCGTTTGGCTGCAGGTTTAGACAACCCTTCTTCAACCACCGCAGATTCAATGTCCCCTCAGATTGACCCACTGTTTGCCGAGTTCACGCCGGAGGTGGACTTGGTCCCGGCCCCGCAGCTTTTCTTGGATAATGTCCAGAGACAATGGAAGGCTCCAGCGTCAGGACCTGTGGCTACCTCCACCGATCGCAAACACTTTAATGTGGCCCCAGAGTTGGCCTCTCTTTTCAATGTTCCTGCGGTTGACGCTCTGGTTCTTGCCCTTCATACTCCAACCGCTATGCCGGGCAAGTCGGAGGAGCTCTTGTGGCCTGAGGACAAAAGGACTGAGCAGGCCCTCATCAAGGCCCACAAGGCGGGCCGCCTGGGCGATCCGGGCGTCTTCCTCGGCTTCCTTTTTTGCTCGCTCCTCCTTGATTTGGCTGAATATCCTCCAAGAACAAATTCCGGTTTCCAACCTGCAGGTGTAGCAGGACATTAACAAAGTGTTTGCAGCCTCTCAATTTGCGGCAGATGCCTCCCTCCATGCGTCCCATTTTGCCTCCAACGCTATGGCTGCCTCGGTGGTTGAGAGGCGTATGCATTGGCTCCACCAGTGGCTCTCGACACCCGCCATAAATGGCACTTGGCCTTCGCCCCCTTCCGGGACCAGACTCTCTTTGGGGAGGCTCTGAACCCGATTCTAGTCGAGACTCGGGATAGGAGAAAGATTCTGCCATCTTTAGGAGGGGCAATTTCCGCCAGTCTCCCTATTCCAGGCGGCCCTTTCGGGCATCTGACCAGAGCTTCAGCTTCTCCCAGCCCAAGGTCAGTTCGGATCTCGACAGCGACAGCCTCAGGATAGATCCGGGAGGGGAGGCAGTTCAAGCGAGGTTTCAGAGGCAGAGGAGGAGGTCGCCACTACCGCTGCTCCTGATAGTTTCCCTGCCGATCCTCCCATAGGGGGTCGTCTGGCCCTCTTTTCCGCAGTGTGGGAACAGACCACCCAGGACAGATGGGCTCTAGAGATGGTCAGTTGGGGTCTCTTGCTAGAATTTCTCTCCACTCCCCCGAGGTTCTTTATTAGATGCCCTATTTCCAAAATTCCATCAAAGAAAGCTCTTATGGATTCAGCTGTCCAACAACTGCTGGATATTCGAGTCATCCAGCAGGTCCCTCAATATCAAATAGGGCAATGGTTTTATTCCATTCTTTTTGTAGTCCCCAAGTCCTCGGGGGGATGGAGAGAAATTCTGGACGTTAAGCGTCTGAACCAATATATTAAGTATAGATGGTTCAAGATGCATTCCTTGCAGTCCATCCTAGGGTGCGTTCGCCAGGGCGATTTCCTTGCCTCACTCGACCTGACTCAAGCCTACCTGCACATTCAGATTAACCATCTTCATTGGCAGTACCTTCGGTTCCGCTATGCAGGTAGGCATTTCCAGTATAGGGCTCTTCCCTTTGGCCTTTCCTCCCCCCCCAGGCTATTCACGAAGGTACTCGCAGCAGTGGCGGCTCATCTCAGGTCGTTCCCGTGTGTGTCCAGTGTTACCTGGATGATATTTTGGTTCAAGCTTCTTTGGAACATCTCGCGGTGCGTCATCTCCAGGTAACTATCTTAACTCTCCGACAGCACGGGTTTTCCATCAATTTGGATAAGAATCACCTTTCCCCTTCTACTTCCCTGCTCCACCTGGGAGCCGTTATAGATTCCTTAGAGTGTAGGGTTTCCTTCTCCCAGGAGAGACAGGCACCTGGGAAAAATGATTTCATGCATTTCCATCACCCCTTGGGCATGTCTACATTCTAGGGATCTTCAATGGTTCCTTTTGTCCTTCCAGAGAGCGGGCTGCAGGACCTCGATGTCCAGGGTCCTGGTTCCTTCGCCAGTTCGCCGCTCACTCTCCTCGCCAGCCATCGCCTGAGGCTGCCTTTTCCGGGATCCGTACAGAGTGATCGTCACTACTGATGCAAGCCTAACCGGTTGGGGGTCCCACTTGCAGGGACAGATAGCTCAGGGCCGGTGGTCGCCGGAGGAGTCCAGGTACTCGATCAACTGGCTGGAACTTCGGGCAGTGTCTTTGGCCCTCAAAAATCTCCAATGTTCCCTGGCAGCAGGTATGTTCTTGTCCTGACGGACAGCACCACTACCAAGGCCCATGTGAACCAGCAAGGTGGCAGTCGCTCCAGGACTCTAATGCGAGAGGCGATGAGACTGGGTCTGTGGGTGGAGAGACACCTCTCACTTTCTGCGGACCATATCTCCGGGGTTTCCAATACCCAGGCAGACCGGTTCAGTCAGACAACGCTGGACTATGCAGAGTGGCGCCTGCACATGTCCCTCTTCCGTGCAGTCATGAGCCGGTTCGGCCTCCCGCAGGTCGACCTGTTCGCCACCCCAGAGAACGCCCACCTGCCGAGGTTTTTCTCCATTCTGGGGTGGAACCAGCATTCAGGATGGGTTGTCCTCGACCAATCAGCTTGAGGACCGAGTTAGTCTATTTGCTTAATTGCTAGGATCCGCCCTGTTGTTCCCAGATCTAACTTGGTCCTTCAAGATGACAGTCATGGCATTGGACTCCCATTCTGAATTCTGATTCTTTTCTTATTTGGCCTCTTTCTTCTCCTCCAAATTTTCCAAATTCTCCCACAGTTTATTTCAAATAACCAAACAGCTCTTTTTAGGGCTCCAGAGTGGTATTACTTTACTGGTTGGCGGCTGGCCACACGCTCGGGTGGAGCGCACTCACAGCCTTCCTTTCGGTATCAGCAGTTGCAGCAGCAGAAGAATCAGGCAAGAAGTTTATCTTTTAAAGTCGGCAACCTCGGAATTTTGTCCCGCTCCCCCTCCCCCTGAATGGCTAGATTGAGAAGCCGGAGGAGCGCTCCCTTTGCGCCAAAAGCCGGCGATCTCAGCGCGTCTTCCCAGCCGGCTTTTAACCAGCATTTTTTTTAGCTCCCTGCTGCGCAAGCGGACGACGTTAGAACCTGCTTGCATCGCTCTCTCTCTTTCTCTCTGTTTGTCTCGCAATACGAAGGCCCGTGGGGAAGCCTCAGCCCCAGCACCGTCGTTTCTGGCACCGCTTGTACTTGCTGGCCCAATCAATCCTGAGCTTGCTCAGAGGGCCTGGGGGGAGCAAGAGCACTGCCACTGATCCGGATCTCCCTGGAGCTTGCTTGGGCAGGTCGTGGATAGAAATGTGAAGGCCCAGAAAAAAACCAGAAAAATTCGGAAAAAAACCGTTTTTTCCGGTTTTTTTCCTGAAGGCTTTTTTGTTTTTACCCAAAAATTTGGAAAAATTGAAAAAAGAAAAAAAAACATTGTGGAATATTTTATTTTAACATGATGAATAAAATATTTTAAGACAGGGTGTTCAAATATTTTCCAAATCATTTCTAAAAAAAATGTATGATATCAGATTATTCTAATTTCTGTGCACTGAGTGAGAACAAGCAAATCCTAGGTAACAAACTAAACCCTCCAATGCAAGAACAGTATGCATTTCTTCCTTTAGGAGGTGCTGCTATTGTAACAAGAAAAAGGTTTCAGTTTTGCTTTTGCATGTTAGTGGGTGTGTTTGGTTTGTTCTGTCCTCTTCACTAGGCCTCAAAAGCGTTGGAAGAAAATACAGAGCAACAAAAAGGACCTGTGCTGAATGAAGGGACTTATGAGAATGGGGTTTTTATTTTTGTTTTTATTTAATACTGGAGAGGAAATATGAAAAATTGTTACTTTTAGTTTTGAAAATTGTTTTGTGGAGGCTTTTTGGCTGTTCCACATAAACTAGTAAGCAGTTCAGGAGATTGTTGCTTCCTTTGTTACAATTACAAATAAATATAAAAAAATAAATTCTGTTTGTGATAATTATTTGGCTACACTATATTTTTAATATGCTAGTTGTGATAATTTTATGCCAAGTCAAATTGTCCATAGTCATATTTTATGTTCCTAAAGTGACAGAATGGCTTTCAATCTTAAAAAGACAAAAAAGTGCTAATGTAGCATTTTTTTCAATATTTCTGAAAATTTCCATTCTTCCCCCCCAAAAAACGAAAAAAACCCCGGGTTTTTTTCCGAGCTTCAAAATTTCCGGAAATTTTACATCTCTAGTCGTGGACCGGAATAGGGGGCCGGCGCTGGTATCTCAGCTTGGGCCACATGGCAGATCAGGGGACGGCCATCTTGGAAGGCCTTAGCAGGGGGCGGCCTACATTTTCGACGGATCCTTGAGTCCACATCCTCCTCATGGCAGACAACGCCTCCCATGGGGTTAAAGCAGGCGGAAAGAGACGTAAAAAGACTAATAGGGATTCCTCAGAGGGGGAACAGGCCTCTTCCCCAGACCATTCTCCCTCCCGGTCCCACAGGGCTCGGAAGGCCTCTTCCAAAGCAACTGAACAAGCAGAGAGGTGTAGGGACAGAGCCCTACAAAAGATATGTGACCGTGCCTGTGCCACAGGAGAGGCTGTGCAGGCCTCGCAGGAGGATTCCGGCCAGCACTTGATGGGGGCTGAGGGGGATCCCCTGGCACTTTTTGCCACAGATATTCCTAGGCCCCGAGGAAATTTATGGGGTGGCTCAGGACCTCAAGGAGATCAGGAGCCGCAGATTGTGTCAATAGTTCAGTCCCTTCCTCAGGAACCTACTGTAACTGTTCAAGGGTCTGCTTCTCAGCCTCAGGCTTAATTGTCCATAGACCCGCGAATCTGCAGGCCCAAATGTCAGCGGCCCTTCAGCAGGCCCTTTCAGCCAGCCTGAAATCATTCACGGGGAGGGGCCATCCACTTCAGTTTCCTCCTCGTCTAAAACCCGGCCCAGGGCATCCTCCAAATGGTGTCCAGTCATCAGGCAGGTTAGTCCTGAGGAATCTTCGGAGGAATCAGTTACCAGTGGGCCCAGAGAAGAGCTCCAGGAGGAAGGAGAGCCCAGATTGGATCTATCAGAGGATGAAGGCATGTATCCAGACCAGCCAATCACTTCCGGTCTGTTTCCTCCTAGCTTATTTAAGTTGTTATTGTTTAAGACCTGCGCGGCGGCGGGTATCCAAATCTCTTCTGACACCCCTGCTGTTTCCCATGGAGATCAATCTGATCCACTTTTCTCAGAAATCAGAACAGAAATGGATGTCATTCCAGCACCTCAATTGTTTCTAGATACAGTGGAGTGCCAATGGACCTCTCTTGCTTCGGGTCCCTCCACTTCTTCGCAGGATACAAAGTTTTACAATGTGGCCTCTAACTTGTCTGATTTGCTCTCAGTTCCAGTAGTTGATGCCCCTATCAGGGCCCTGCATTCTTCCACAACTATTCCTGCTGAAGCGGATGAAGTGTTTAACCAGAGGACAGGCGCATAGAGCATGCCCTGACCAAGACACACCAGGCCACCGCATGGGCCACCAGGGCCTCATCTACATCCTCTTTCTTTGCCTGTATGGCACTCACATGGCTCCGCCAAATCCAGGATCATATTCCCACCACCAACCTGAGGGCCCAACAGGACCTTAACAAGGTTTTTGCGGCAGTTCAATTTCTGGCGGACTCCACTCTACATGTTTGGCGCTTTGCAGCCAAAGCCATGGCTACCTCTATAGTGGCCAGACGCATGCACTGGCTCAGACAATGGCAGGCAGATTCCCGCCATAAGTGGCACTTGGTGGCGGGGGCCATCAAAGGCAGATCTCTTTTCGGTGACTCACTGTCCACTCTTGGTGGAAACGAGCGACAAAAGAAAGATCCTTCTGGCAGTGACCCAGAAGGGCTTCCCAAGAACCTTGCCTTACTCTCGTCGGCCCTTTCGAGCAACTGACTAAGGCTCTTCCTTCTTCCGGGCCCCAGGTCAGTATTTCTCCTGTCAGAGACCATCAGACAGGGGAGGCAGGGGGAAGCAGTTCCGCAAGCAATCTCGGGGTGGTGGTTCTCGGGCAGACCCTTCCAAAGAGGTAGATGGTAGGGCCTCCCAAGTTCCAATTGGCCTGCCTGGGAAAGTTCCACTCAGGACTCCTGGGTACGGAATATCATGCGCAGGGGCCTTGCCCTGGACTTCGCCCCCCCTATTTTCTTTATCCGATGTTCAGTTTCCCAGGTTCCATCCAAACACCGGTTAATGGAAGAGGCAATCAATCATCTGCTTTCCATCAAGCTGATTGATCGAGGACAACCCATCCTGAATGCTGGTTCCACCGGATGAGAAGAGGCGTATCAGGTAGGATCCAACGCCTATTCTCTCGGTTCCCGGCCCAGGGAGCAGAGGGGGTTAACGCCCTCTGGGCGGTGGCCCTCGTGCCTTCTTTTCGCTTTTCCACCCCTGCCGATCCTGCCTCAGGTTATTCAGAAGGTGTTGGAGGAGTGGGCGGAAGTCATCCTGCTGGCGCCTCATTGGCCGAGGTGGGCTTGATTCGTGGACCTGAAGGCCCTGTCGGTGGCTCCGCCATGGCAGATACCAATGAGCGAGTTGTTGCTCAGCCAGGGGGCGTGGGTACACCCGGATCCCCAGTGGTACCAACTGACCGACTGGCGGTTGAGTGGCGCGCTCTGAGGCAACAGGATTATGATCCCGAGGTGATCCTCACCATCCAGGTGTCTCACCGCCCTTCCACCGAGCAAATCTACGCCGCGACGTGGAAATCCTTCTGCGCTTGGTTCTCAACCGAGAGCTGTTCGCTCTTGCAAGTTCCTCTGCCGAAGGTCCTGAAATTCCTTCAGCGGGGACTGGCATGGGATTCTCCCCGAACATGCTTCACAGGCAGGTGGCGGCCTGTCTTTGGTCCTGTGACTCTCTGGCTCAATTTCCTATGGCTCACCGGTTTTTGTGGGGCACTTCCATCCTTCGCCCTCCGGTTATCCATTGCTACCCGACCTGGGACCTTCCCAGGGTGCTGAAGTCCCTGACGGGTCCTCTTTACAAACCGCTGAGGTCCGCTTCTCTCAGGTATCTGTCATACAAGGTCACCTTCCTGGTGGCAATCATGTCGGCCCGTTGGATTTCCAAGCTTTCTGCGCTCTCCATTTGGAAGGACTTGTGTGTCTTCCATTTGGACCGGGTTGTTCTCTGGTTAGATCCCTCTTTCGTGCCCAAAGTCAATTCCTCCTTTCACAGAGCTCAGGAGCTCATCCTCCCTAATTTTTGCCCGAACCCGGCTCATCCATCGGATTGACTTTGGCACACTCTGGACATCCAATGGGCTCTTCGTATTTATATTGACAAGACACACCAGTTCCGACAGACTGAGGCACTTCTGGTGGCCTTTTAACTGCGGGCCTTGGGTCAGAAGGTTTCCGCCACGACTATTGGCCATTGGATTCGCGGTATGATTGCTAAGGCGTATGAGCTCTCTGCGATACCATGACCGGTGGCGATCACGGCCCACTCTATGCGTAGTGTGGCAGCGGCGGTGGCCTAGGCGACCCAGGCATCCTTAGAGGAGGTGTGTCGGGCGGCTACCTGGACGTCACCCTCTCAGTTCATCCGCCACTACAAAATAGACTCGTACGCATCGGCGGATGTGGCATTCGGCCGCAGGGTTTTACAAAGGGTCCACGAGGAGCCCCACTGAATCGGACTTGGACTATTCCCACCCGGGGGACCTTTGGGCTTTGGTATGTCCCATCCTGAATGCTGGCTCCTCCCACTGGCTCCTCCCAATGCCCCATGGAGAAGGGGCATTGGTCTTACCTGATACACCTCTTCTCATCAGGAGGAGCCAGCATTCAGCCCCGCCCATGGGGGATCCGTTCCTGGCTGCTCCTTGTTAGTTGGCTGGGAGTTTTTCCTTTGTTGGCCTGTGTTGCGTTGTAGTTTCCTTCTTACGGACAGTGCAGGAAGTGGATATTTTAATTCTTGACTGTGTCCAGCGTGTAGCCACGTCGAGTTTACTTCTTTGGATTCGTCAAAGCTGGGTCCTAGGAGGGCGGATCCTGCTTAAAGACTCGGTCCTCATTCTGAGTGGACAAGGACAACCCATCCTGAATGCTGGCTCCTCCTAATGAGAAGAGGCGTATCAGGTAAGACCAACGCCCCTTTTATTTTTATGGATTTGAAATGTTTTCCATCAAGGAATACATATAAAGAATACCATGGGAGAAAGATCTAGCATATGAAATAGTAGACTGGAATTCTACCTTTAATCATCATAAGATTATTGAAATTATGACACCCTGTGAAACTGAAAGATGAGAAATTGTCATGGCTTTTAATGTACTTTGGTTCACAGCTCAGTGACAACATGTATTTATTCATCTATTTACTACAAGAAATTTTTCTGTTCCTTGTTCACTATATCAATTTTCAGGTAAGAGGGCTCTGCCTGAAATTTGGGAAGTCGCAATCATATGTAATAGATGATATTGGCCCAGAAGATCAATAGTTTGTTAGGTATCTCATATTTGTTTGCTCCTCCAGAATAAAGGGTTATTCATGATGATTTTTGTATTACTCCTTTCTTTCTTTTCTTTTTTTTAATCAGCTCAAATGTGTTTTATTTGTTCATTTCTTGCACTTGAAGTATTCTTCGATGACATCTTTGGCCTGAGATTCTTTGCCATAGTCTTTAACAACCACACAACTGCAACCCACAACTTGTATTACTCCTTTCTTGATTATGCTCCTTCAGGTTTTCTTTATGTGTCTTTGGTTTCTTCTACATTTAGGTCTACTTCCTTTTCTTTCATCGTTCTCAGGACTGACTTGAGAGAACATTTTGCCTAAATTGGACTTGCATTTTGAAAGTGGACTAGCATTTTCTTTGCTACTATTCTACCAGGCTTCCTTGTGCTTGCTTCGGCAACACATATACTAAAATTGGAACTAACACCATGCTTCCTCTTTCTTGGTGAGAACAGAGTTGCTGGCATGTGTTTATAAACCAATGCCATTGCCACCTTGAAAAATACTACAGTAAGCATCCCAAAATAAAACATGTGGGGCAGCTGACTGGGGCCAGAAACATGTCCCAAAATTTATTTAGCATGAGTACAGTAAAAGAGGCATTCTAAATAGTGAATCAGAAGAGTAAAAGGTGAAGTTTTGTATTCAGCTCTTTCTGTGGCCAAACCCGTTGTCCAATGTTGCTCCTTCCAAGGTCTTTAGTTTCTCTGTATGTGTATATACATTTGTTAAATTGGTTTTCCTATATAGCAGTGATGGCGAACCTATGGCACGCGTGCCACAGGTGGCTCGTGGAGCCATATCAGAGGGCACGCAAGGCGTTGCCCTATGTCAGCTCCACAGGCAAACCGGAAGTTCGGAAAAACGCACTTCTGGTTTGCCGTTGGGCTGTTTTTCTCACTCTGGAGGGTTCAGGGAAGCTTCCTGAAGCCCCGGAGTGCGAAAAACAGTTCAATGGGCAAACCGGAAGTGCATTTTTCCGAACTTACAGTTTGTCCGTTTTGCCGTTTTTCACCGTCCCAGGCTTCAGTAAGGCCTTTGCGCGGGGGTGGGGTGTGTGTGCGCATGCGCAGGGGGCAGCATGGGGAGGTTGTGCGCATGCATGGGGGGAGGGAATGGGTGTGGGCATGTGTGCACGCGCTAGCCCGCGCACACACACCCCCTTTTGGCACGCAAACCAAAAAAGGTTCGCCATCACTGCTATATAGCAATTCAGGTAGTATTGTTTATCAACTGACTAATTTAACAATTGTTTGTAACTATAATAGTGATTAAAATTTTGTAATAATTCCTTGCATTTATGATCTTTTCAGGTCTGTAAAGCAAAAGAAAGCTGAAGAAAGTAAATAACCACAGGCACGGTTTCACTTAACGACTGCTTCACTTAACTTAATTGTTAGTCCCAATTCATGTTGCTAAACAAAGGTTACCCATAGAAGAGCATTTTTTCTGAGCAAATTCAGCATAGTGCCTTTTAGTTTTTTAAAAATATGCCAATAACTAATGCATTATTTTATTCTTTCCCTTATTCATGTATCAGAACTGATAAATGAAACTACTGTATTATCTGTGTATTATCTGTATATTTGCATATATTCACAATGTGGGAAAATATGATATTTTCTTTGCAGGAAGGGAGATTTTCATTAGAACATTAAGATTAAACATTAAGGAGGAAATATGAAGTATTGGATCATACCTTTAGTTCTGTAGCAAATTGTGTTGGTAGTTTTGTACAAATCATTGTTAAACATTTCCAAGAGCATTGGGTATTAAGCATAATATGTGTAAACTTTAATAAATCTAAGTATAATATTGTTTCTGGGTTATATTATCCTGTATATATGTTGAGTGGATTTGACTGAGATACACAGCTTTTTTATCCTTCAGTATTCCCAAGAAATAAAGTATCAAATTATAATACAGCTGATAAAGAGCTTTTTATGCTTGAAAGAAATTGTAATTTTCTGATTGTTCTACATGCTAACCCTTGTGTTTTCCCCCCACTCTCACTTTGTTGAGACATCTCCCTGAAGAGTGTTTCCAGTAGCGCAGATCAAAGTGGTGCATATGAACACCTCAAATACCTAGAGTCATTTCTAAAAAAATTAAGTGTCCTATGTTTGCTTGCACACTGATCAGGGCACTCTGGATGCTGATAGTAATCAGCATAAACTTTCCCTACTGCTGATGTAATGATGATGAATGCCATGGCATTGTTATTTCAGACAGCTCTTCTCAGTGGATGCAAGTCACTTATTAATGAATAGAATACAATTTAGGCAGCATCAAATAGAAAGAGGGATAGGAATTTGAATGACTGTGTTCAGTTAAAAAAGCAAAAACAATATGGCCCCCAATGCAGCAAATTATTTCAGTTTGAGAGAGAGCAAAATGCTTAGAATTTTAGATATTGAAAGCTCATTGAAGTTCAATAAAGGGATTAGATTTATATTTATAGCCTTGGAGTTCATGCTGCTTGTTCACATTTTTCTGCACTCCTGAAACCCATATGCCAGAGGGCTTCAAACATGGAAAATGCAAAATGTACAGTTCTGGAAATGAAATGTTCTGGAACTTATTGTTTCTGAAGTTTCTAGGTTTTGAACACTGTTGCTTTAAACCAAATTTATTCATATTCTCCACAGTCTTCATTGCTCATTTTCCCTATCCATTCAGTCTGTCTCAAGAAGTTAGCTGCTCCATGAATTGTGCTCTTTTATTCCTGCTTGAGTTGTACATCATCAGAAACATTGTCTGGATGACCTATTAGTAAAACTTTCAGTCAGGGTGAATTTTTTAATGTGGAATGTTTTTATGATCTGAAAAAGATTCAGTATTTCAAACATATTCAGTCTGCTGCTGCTGTCTTAAAAATCATAAATTTATAGTGGCCTTTTTTTGTAAATATAGAAGGCAGCCAGCATGTTATATTTTCTAGACTGCTACGATAGAAATACAAGATATGGACAGACCTATTGAATCTAAGCACAAATAGTATACTATACTGCTAGTGGTCTAGTCTGATCTTATCACGGCATTATGCACAAGTGAAAAATATATCATAAATGTGGAGTAATATGGCCTAAATGATTATCACTGCAGTTGATATTCATATTTGTATGCTCATTTTTGTTTTAAGAAAACCCATCAAAGGGATGGAAAAATGATGGGATGGAGTTCCTGCCTCATGGTTAAAATGGGTGGGTGATATAATATGAAGCAATATTTATTTGTTTGTTTGTTTGTTTGTTTGTTTGTTTATCTGTTTTAATTTATTTGCTGTATATTGGGCTACTCTGGGTGGCTCACAATAGTGAAACAGAAAAAATGATTAAAAAATGTAAATGTAGCAAAGCAATGAAACAATAAAAATATTTATTTATTATTATTAGTTGCATTTGTATACCGCCCACTCCACAGAGACTCTGGGCGGCTCACAACAGTAAAAATTCACATGCAACAACAAATATAAAAAGCATTAAAAACAATAGATATTAAAACATTAAAAAACATTAAAAACCACAATTTAAAAACCCATACAATAAATCATTCATGGGGCCAAGAATGATCGTCGTTGTATTAAAATCATTGGCCCCAGGCCTGTCGACAAAGCCATGTTTTAACTGCTTTTCTGAAGGCTGGCAGGGTGGGTATTATGCAGATCTCGGGGGGTAGTGTATTCCAGAGAGCCGGTGCTGCCACAGAGAAGGCCCTCGTTCATGGGCCCGCCAGCCGACATTGTTTGGCTGACGGGACCACCAGCAGACCAACTCTGTGGGCTCTAATCGGTCTTAGGGAGGTATGTTGGAGAAGGCGGTCTCGGAGGTAAACTGGTCCTAAGCCATGTAGGGCTTTAAACACCAACACCTTGAATTGCGCTCGGAGACCTATAGGCAGCCAGTGCAGTTCGCGAAGGATGGGTGTAAATAAACAACGGATGTACAATCATATGAATTAAAAGATGGACGGAAGGGGACCAGGAAGTGCAGGGGGGAGGTGGGTCAGTTAATTAGTCTGGGAACCACTTCCAGTGTGGTACTCCCCTATTGGGTCTCCAAACCAACCGGCAGAGCCAGGTCTTCAGGATTTTGTGGAAGGATAGGAGGGTGGCGCAAATCTTGCCCTAGGGGGCAAGATGTTTTACAAGACTGGTGCCAAAGTAGACAAGGCTTTTATTCTGGATTCCAGCAGCTAGAGTTCCTTGAGTGACGGGGTCTGCAGCAGACCTCCTCTTCTGGCACGAGTAGCTTGTCTTAGTGGGACAAGACAGTTCATCAAGTAATCTAGACCCATGCCATGGAGGGCTTTAAAGGTCTTAATTAATACCTTGAACTGCACCCAGAAGCAAATTGGTAGCCAGTATCGTTCATGAAGGAGTGCTGTAGCATGGGTCCTTCTACAGGCCCTAAAGGCTGCTTGTGCTGCCACACTTTGTACTAGTTGAAGCTTCCAAATGCGTTTCAAGGTTAGCCCCATGAAAGCACATTGCAGTAATCCAGAAGAGAAATTATTAGGTCTTGAGTGACCTAGGGCAGTGAGTCCTGATCCAGAAAAGCCACATCTGGTGCACAAACTGAAGCAGTGCAAAGGCTCTCCTAGCCATGAGTGCCATCTGCTCTTCAAGCAGAAGTTGTGAGTCCAGGAGGACCTTTAAGTTGTGAACTGGTCTGAATGGGTAGTGCGACCCTGTCCAGAACTAAAGATGTCAAAGACTAGGATCTTGAAGCCCCATGCACCCAAAGCCACTTGATCTTGCTCATTGTACCCCATCTAGGTCCCTGCAATGTTCAGGCATTATGAGGGGTAGTAACAGCATTACTCACATCACCAGATGTGGAGATGTAAAGTTGAGTATCATCAGCATATTTTATCAAGGTCTAAAGCTTATTGCCAGGATTTTTAACTGTGCTCCAAAATATTTTGGATTCAATGTAGGCCATCAGAATAACGTAAATCAAATATCTTCTTTTTGAGAGTATATTACATAGTTCATAAATATTATATAAAACAGCTGACATGGACTATGCTGTAGTGCTCAAACAAGAATTTATAACTCTTAACAGAGACCACAGCTATTTCTTCCAGAAAGATTGTAGCTGATTTACCTGTTTGAGCTGTGCAAAAATGCTCAGAGACACATCTAAAATGCTTTTATCCAGGATAATATGGATATGTTCAAAAGTAGTCTTACAAGATAACACTTCAGCAGGAAAACTATATTTACAGAGAAGAGTCTAAATACCATCAAAGGATGGCAGCTTTTTCAAGAGATTGTCAAAAATAATATCCCACATATATTGAATTTAACAGACCTTTCTAAACAAAAGCGTTTTTGCAAAATTATTTTAACTTACAATATTCTGTAGAAAGATAAAAATAAAGAATTGGATATGCCTTTGAGTGACTTCATGGAACATCCATGTAGTTTTCTTTGTAGCCTTCTATGATGTTTTTGTTGACTTCAGTCTAGTTGTCATGGCCCAGGAGTTGGATACTGATTTTGAAGGTGAAGAAGTTTCTCCAGTAGAAATGATGAGTCTCAAGTGGTTTTTGGCTTTGTGTCTTCTGAGACTGACATTCCACAGGTTTTGTAGACCAGCTTCCTCACAGAATCAATATCTGAGCCCTAGGCCACGACACTATCATACAGTTGGGATTCCCATGCAAATCCTGACGCTGTTCAGCTTTTTGAAATCAGTGCCATCAATTTACTTATATCACAGAATAAAAGGGGAGTTCATGTGAGTTGGATGTACAGTATAAAATTATGATCAGAAATAATGAAAGGTGCCCCACTGCATTTAATTTTGTTTAGGCAGTGGCAGAGGCCAAAAGGTGGGGGATGGCGGGTGGGCAGGGCTACATTCAGTGTATAAGATGCACCCAAATTTTCACCCTCTTTTAGGGGGGGGAGTGCATCTTATACTCCGAAAAATACGGTAGTACTTTATTAAATACTTATTAAAATCTAAGTATACTATATCCAGAGCATTTTCTTGGTTCACTAATTTATTCTTTTTATCAAAGAAGCAATAAGACTTGTTTAACATGATCTGTTCTTAAAAAAACTCATGCTGGCTTCTAGTAACCACTTTGTTCCTTCTAAATGTTCATAAGCATGGAACTTGATTATCTTTTCAGGATTCTCTGAGGTGTTAATCAGGTATCAAGTAGACTGGTCTATACTCTACTGCATCCATCTTTCCCTCCTATTAAGGATTGGAACTACATCAGCTCTTTTCCTGTCCTCTGGCAGTATCTCCATGTTCCAGGAGCTCTCAAAAGATTTCATTCCATGGTTTGTGAAATCACATATGTCAGTTTCTTCAGTACTCTGGGGTGTAAACCAGACCAGGAGATTTGAATTCATTCAGAGCAGCTAAGTATCCTCTAACCATTCCTTAGTTATTTTTATTTATTATTAAATTTTATTACCACCCATGTCGCGGTTTGAGGTAACTTTGACTTGCATTTCTCTTTTGTTTCCTCAGTGCTGTTTTTGACAGGTTTGCCTATTTTTTCCCTTTTGCATAAAGACAGATGCAGAAAAAGAATTAAGAGATTCTGCTTTCTCTCTGCTGTTTGTCATCTTGCCATCTTTTCTTACTAGCAGACCAACCATTTCCTTGACATTTTCTATTGCTCCAAACAAATGGAATTTTTTTGTTGTTTTCTTGCCATATGTTGCATATTTTAGCTCACTCTGAATCTTAAGCTTCCTGACTCCATCCTTGCAGTTTTAGGCTATTTGCTGGTATTGTACTCTAATTACAAGTTCCTCTTTCCTTTTTTTATACTTGTCCCTTTTGTCCCTCAGCAACCATGCTAGTCTCATCTTGTTTTTTTCTCTCTGTGGTATTATTTTTGATTGGTCGTTTATTATCTCATTTTTTTCAGAGTTTCCCAAGCATTTGGAATGGTTTTTCCCTCTAGCATTTCCATTCATGGTATCCTTTCAATCTTTTTCTCTAAATTTTTTGAAGTCAGAGTTTTTAAAATCTAGAACATTATCCAACCTTGTTCAGTTACCCTTCTCTACATTGTGGTGAATCCTAATATGGCTTAGTTGCTCACCATCAAAATTCTTTATACTTTCACTTCCTCCTCTACTTTATCTCTATTAATTACCATATTTTTCGGAGTATAAGACGCACCTTTTTACCCCAAAAAAGAGGGTCAAAAACTGGGTGCGTCTTATACTCTGGATGTTGCATTAGGCCACTGCCGGACCACGGGAAAGCCGCTGCCGCTGCCTCCACCGGACCACAACAAAGCCGCTGCCACTGGCCATGGCCGCGGCCGTCACCACCGGACCACGGGAAAGCCGGCGGCGGCGGACCATAGAAAAACCGCCGTGGCTGCCCCACAGCAAAGCCACTTCCGCTGCTGCTAGCCACCACCACCGCTGGACTACGGGAAAGCCGCCGGCGGCAGACCATAAAAAAGCTGCCGCGGCTGCCCCAAACAAAGTCGCTTCCGCTGCTGCTAGCCGCCACCACCGCCGGACTATGGGAAAGCCGCCGCCGGCAGACCATAGAAAAGCCGCCGCGGCCGCCCCAAACAAAGTCGCTTCCGCTGCTGCTAGCCGCCACCACCGCCGGACTACGGGAAAGCCACCGGCGGCAGACCATAAAAAACCCGCCGCGGCCGCCCCAAACAAAGTCGCTTCCGCTGCTGCTAGCCGCCACCACCACCGGACTATGGGAAAGCCGCTGCCGCCGGACCATAGAAAAGTCGCCGCAGCTGCCCCACAGCAAAGCCGCTTCCGCTGCTGCTAACCGCCACCACCACCCCAAACAAAGTCGCTGCTGCTGGCCGTCACCGCCGCCACCGCCAGACCACGGGAAAGCCACTGCTGCCGTTGCTGGCCGAAGCCTGTTCCCGAGGTAGCTACGGAGCCGCCGCCGCTGCTGCTGCCCAAAGCGAGCCACCTGACAGCTTTGAAGACCAACTTCCAGGTTTGAAGACCCCTGAGTTAGGGGTTAGGGGTAAGTTTAAGGCTTGTGGACTTCAACTCCCAGAATTCTTCCTCCAGTCATGCTCAGGAATGACTGGAGGAGGAATTCTGGGAGTTGAAGTCCACAAGTCTTAAACTTGCCAAGTTTGAAGACCCTTGCCACCCCTAACCCAGGGCTCTTCAAACTTGGCAACTTTAAGACTTGTGGACTTTAACTCCCATTCCTGAGCTAGCATGACTGGAGGAGGAATTCTGGGAGTTGAAGTCCACAAGTCTTAAAGCTGTCAAGTTTGAAATTTGTAAAAAGTGTATATGGTTGTAAAAAGTGTACATGGTTGTAAAAAGTGTACATGGTTGTAAAAAGTATTCTGCTACACTGGTATTTTATTAAATAATATATTACTACACCATTTGGTTCAGAATACTTTTTTTCTTGTTTTCCTCCTCTAAAATCTAGGTGCGTCTTATACTCCGGTGCGTCTTATACTCCGAAAAATACGGTAGTAATTTGTTAGAGTGTCAGGCTTCTAGATATTCCCTGGTGTTTTTGAACTTGGCTTGGTCTAGGATGGTCACAATTTCCATTGCAATTCTGTGTAGGCACACTTCCACTAAGGAACAAGTTTTCTTCCTATGAGAATGCCTATGACAGCATGCCCTACCTACCAGTGTTAGATACAAACCTCCAATCAACTGTTCAGCTGGATGGAAACTAGCTCAAAAAAATGAACCTCAAGGAATAGTTGGAACAGACTATCAAATCAGAGCACATGGAGAGACTGGCCACTACCATCCTAAGTACTTTCTAGAGACATGCCGGAAAAAGAAATACCAAGCTGCAAAGCAAGCTCCTCAAACTCAATTCCAGAACCAAAGAAGCACCAAAGCCTGAATGGATAGTCAACATGTCCAGCCATCCACTATCCACTGCAGAACACAAGATTCTTTAGAAAGGACTTAACTATAGCACAAATGATGCCAGTCAGCTGGAATTCTTTGCAGCTGTAGAAGGAGCATTTAAAACTATTGGGCCTTTCACTGAAGTCTAAGAAAATATCAGACAAACCATCATTCCACAAATCAGAAGAAGACAAAAACAGAATCATGTTACAAGAGAGGATAAAGCAGCTCTCAGAAACCTAAAAAAGAACCAGACTATCATCATCATTCCCACAGATAAAGGCCAAACCACGGTTATTATGAACAGATCTAGAGGTGAAATGCTACCGGTTCAGACCGGTTCGCCTGAACCAGTAGTAAAAAATGCTACTGGTTCGGGGAAACCGGTATATCTGACAATCAGCTGTGTGACGATCAGCTGTGCCACGTGATCTAGATTAGCTAGAAAGTAGGATTTCCTGCTCTCTAGCTAATCTAAATCGCGCGGCACAGCTGATTCCCCCCCTCGCTGTTCTACTTACCTTTGTAGACTCTGATGGCTTCAAAATGCTCCTTTCTCCATCTTGGGGTGGAACCAGCCTTCAGCAAGTGGGTAGACCTCTACCAATCAGCTTAAGGACCGAGCCAGTATTTAAATACTCCGTAGGATCCGCCCTGTTTCCCAGATCTGTCTCGGTCCAGTCAAGAGGATGGTCGTGGTCAAACTCCTGTCCTGAAGATTTCCTTTTGGTTAGGACTTTTCCTTTCTTCTGTCTTCCTTACCTTTTACTGGATTCTTTCCTTCCTAGAACTTTCATTCCTTTGTAAAAAAAAAAAAGAGAGAGAAATAGGAAAAGGGAAGAAGAGAAGAGGGAAGCCTCTTAAACCCAGCCGCCCCATTTAGGGTGACCCGCACCCTTCTTGCTAAGGAGGAAGGCGGAGATCCCTTGCAGGGTAGAGCTGAGGAATTTTCTCGGTTTCTGGCGGATAAAGTCATTCAGATTTGGACAGACCTGGACTCTGATTGGGCAGTACAGGCCGAGACGACTGGGGCAGGTCTTAGTCCGGTTATATGGGATAGGTTTGAACCGGTGACTCCTGAGGATGTAGACAAGGCCATAGGAGCGATGAGCTCCACCACTTGTTTATTGGACCCGTGCCCTTCCTGGCTGGTTTCGGCCACCAGGGAGGTTTCACGTGGCTGGCTCCAGGCGTTGGTCAACGCTTCTTTGAGAGAGGGGTCCGTCCCGCAGCCCTTAAAAGCTGCGATGGTGAGACCCCTCCTCAAGAAGCCTTCCCTGGACCCGGCGGATTTAAAGAACTTCCGTCCAGTCTCCAACCTTCCCTTCGCGGGGAAGGTTGTAGAGAAAGTGGTGGCGCTCCAGCTCCTACGGCTGTTGGATGACACTGATTTTCTGGATCCCTTTCAATCAGGTTTCAGGCGCGGCTGCAGTATGGAAACGGCTTTGGTCACCCTGATGGATGACCTCTGGCGAGCCCGGGATGGGGGTTACTCCTCTATCCTGATGCTACTTGACCTCTCAGCGGCCTTCGATACCATTGACCATGGTATCCTTCTGCATCGTCTCGGAGAGGTGGGGGTGGGCGGCACTGTTTTACAGTGGTTCTCCTCCTTCTTCTCTGACAGGATGCAGTCGGTGTTGACAGGGGGGCAGAGGTCGAGCCCTAGGCCCCTACTATGTGGGGTGCCGCAGGGCTCGGTCCTCTCGCCCATCCTGTTTAACATCTACATGAAGCCACTGGGTGTGATCATCCGACGACACGGGGTGAGGTATCAGCAATATGCTGATGATACCCAGTTGTACATCTCCACCCCGTCTCAATTCGGGGAAGCCGTGGACGTAATGGGCCACTGCCTGGCCAATGTTAGGGTCTGGATGGGGAAGAACTGGCTAAAACTTAACCCTGACAAGACTGAGTGGCTGTGGATATTGCCTCCTAAGGACTTGACCAATTATCCCTCCTTGGTTCTTGGGGGGGAGAAATTAGCTCCCTCAGAACGGGTTCGCAATTTGGGTGTCCTCCTAGACCTACAGCTAAAATTGAACAACATCTTTCAGCTGTGGCTAGGGGGACCTTTGCACAAGTACGTCTTGTGCACCAATTGTGACCCTACTTGGAGAAGGAGGCACTTCTCACAGTCACTCATGCCCTTATCACCTCACGGCTGGATTACTGCAATGCGCTCTACATGGGGCTACCCTTGAAGAGTGTCCGGCGACTGCAATTGGTGCAAAATGCAGCTGCGCGAGCTGTGGGTGTACCCAGATGCACCCACGTAACACCGATCCTCCGCCAGCTGCATTGGTTGCCCATTAGTCTCCGGATCCAATTTAAGGTGTTGGTTTTAACTTTTAAAGCCCTACATGGCTCAGGGCCAGGTTACCTTCGGGACCGCATCCTGCTGCATACCTCCCTACGACCGGTTAGGTCCCACAGAGTTGGTCTCCTCCAGGTCCCATCGACCAAGCAATGCCGGTTGGCGGGGCCGAGGGGGAGAGCCTTCTCTGTGGGAGCCCCCTCCCTTTGGAACCAACTCCCTCCAGAGATCAGGACTATCCCCACCCTGCTGGCCTTCCGTAAAGCAATAAAAACTTGGCTCTTCCGGCAGGCGGGGTATGAGTGAAAGTTCTTTTAAAAGATTGATAGTATTTTAATATGTTTTTAAAATTGTTTTTTATTGATTATATTTCTATACCTGCTGTTAGCCGCCCAGAGTCCCCCGGGAGTTGGGCGGCATAGAAATTTTAATAAATAAATAAATAAATAAATAAACAAAGAGCCCTCTTAAGGGCTTCAAGCCTCCACTCATCGCAGGAGAAGCCGCGCTGCTGCTGTCCTCGGAAAGGTTGGTGGGGCGCGATTTCGGACTTTTATCCTCTCTCCCGCCCCCCTCCCACACGCGGTCTGGAGCGCAGCGTTCCTTCCAGAGCGGCAGAGCTTGCTGGACACATCGGGACTTCATTAAGCCTCAGGTCCAGCCGGTGAGGGGGGGGGGAAAGGCTAGCAACAGCCAAAGGTGGACGGGGGGGCTTCTCTCCCCCGGGAATAACAGATGGGAGGGGAAGGAACCCCTAAACGAACGTGCAGCACAGGAAGCAGGGGACGCCATTGAGGGATTTTAAATAGCGTGCTTCGGCTGCTGGTCGTCAGCACCATTGTCCCCGCTCTCTTCTTTCCGCGCTTCAGCAATTGAAGCGGCAGAAGGAGGTTTGCAAGGCAGCAATCACTCCGTGCCAATACAGGCCACCTAGGAAACCCCCCCTCATTCCCCCATCTACATCAGCCCCCTCCCTTGTCTCTGGGACTAAAGCAGGGGCAAGGAGGAGGGCGCCGCTGAGATTTCTTGCGGAGCCCAGCAGAAGAAGAAAGAGAAGACGGGGGGTGGGGTTTAAAAGACCCAGCTTACATCAGCAGCCCTGAGATTTCTCGGGGGGGGGGAAAGGGCCTATCGTGACAAGCCAGTCACCCTGAGAGTTGTCGGGCAGGCCGGGGAGGCGGAGCACATGGCGATCCCTGGAGGGGGCCATCTTTAACAAAGGCTCACACGTGGCAAGCAGGGGCAGCCCTCTTTTTTGGAGGGGCGGAGTCTCCTTCACCCAACCCACAGCCAGCAACCACAGAATGGTTGCCCGGAACTTCAGGGAAACGGAAGTATCGGGTAAACGATCAAAGAAATCTAAGCATTTATCAGAGGAGGATACAGATTCCTCCCCAGAGCGATCCCCTCCCCGCAAAAATACCTCAAGGGCCACAGCTCAGGCTGAGGAAAGGCGTCATAGAATAGTAGAAAAACTGAGTGATAAGGCCCTAGCAGAGGTGGAAGAATCCCAGGGAGAACGGGGGATTCCCACTCAAGATCCAGAAGCAGCAGAAATGGATCCACTAGATCTAGATGCAGCTGCCCTTGCCAGATCTCGGGGAGACCCTTGGGGGCATTCAGGATCAACAGACTAGGGGGCTATCATGTCACAGGGGGTACCTGAGCAGGAACAGACTGTTGTTAGCACAACTAACCTCAGAGCTATGATGGAGGAGCTTCTACAACAGGTCATCAAAGACAGATTAGGCACCTTATCGAGAGCAGGTTCCTCCACTGTGGCCTCTACCTCATCATCGTCTAGGGGCGCAAGGAGGGTTAGCAAGAGGAAGCATCTTTCAACCAACAAGCATAGTTCTGAGGATTCTTCAGATGAACCAGTCCTTAGCAATGCTAAGGATGAAGTTCCTAGAGAGGAGGATTCCAAATGGGATCTGTCGGAAGATGAGGAGCCATCTAAGGAGGTACCTCCCACAACAGGTCTGTTCCCCCCTAGTTTATATAAGTCCTTGCTACTCAAAGCTCAGGCTGTGGCAGTGATTAAGTTACCAAAACCTCCTGCAGATCCCAATGTAGAGGATCAGCCTAACCACTTCTATCTAGAGGTCAGACCAGAGGTGGATTTTGTGCCTATCCCACAGTTGTTCATGGATTACAGGAGAGAAAAAAGGGTGTGGACCGGTTACATGTGCAAAGTCTAAATTGACAGGCATTACATAAATTGATAGGCATTCTATAAAAGCAAGCATCTCTTCCATGGGGATTTTACACTTTGACGAAGTCAACAGGGGTTGACGAAAGCTTAGCAATTTTAATAGTAGTTTTAAATAAAATTTTAAATGTTCCAGAGATCGTGATGGCAATCGCTTCTTTATCTGTAAATATGCCTGGAACTCGCATTTTTAGAACAATCCTTTATATATATATATATATATATATATATATATATATATATATATATATATATATATATATATATATATATATATATATATATATATATATATATATATATATATATATATATATATATATATATATATATACACATACATACATACATACATACATATATATATATATATATACACACACACACACACACACACACATATATACATACATACATACATACATTATATATATATATATATATATATATATATATATATATATATATATATATATATATATATATATATATATATATATATCCCAAAGATTAACTTCAGACCAACATTCAAATAAACAATATCACAATCAAGGATCTGCCCAGCAAGCCAACAGTAAACAGTTCAACCAAAGAACCTCCAAGACCAACCCAGGGCAAGCCACTAGAAATATAAACTGAGAGCAAATCCCATTTCTTACTAGCATTGATGATGTTATGTAGTTTGCAAGAAAATAACCAAGCTCAGAGAGCACCAAGAACTCCTCATTTAACCCTGAGCTACAGATATTCTCCTTTATTGGTAGTAATTTCTTTGTTTCCTTCTGGTATTTGTTCCTATAGATCTTTCTAGTTCAAGTGTCTAAAATCTAATATCAACTGTTAGAATTCAGGTGATCATTTTCTGCTAACGGAAGAAAAAGTAAATTGGTATCAGTGCCACTTCCCCCCAAAATTAAATGTCATGCAAAAGGGTTCACAATTGTATTTGCCTAATTACTGCATGTTGGGGCTTTTTAAAATTGGCTAAGAATGGTTACTCATTTCTGGATTTGGAAAAGAGTTGAACTTTCTTTGTTTTAGCTTTGGAAGTGTGCAGAATATATCTGAATACAGAATACATTTTCATTCAGTAACTTCTTGTATAATTTCAATTTTACCATAAAGTATAAATTTCAGGCTTGTATATTAACGTTTTGAAAACCAGAGGTGCACCTGCAAGCAGGTTGTTGGTCTGGGAAAGATTATCTTAAAACTGGGGTTTCAGATTAATTTGATGAATGGGCTCAAGCCTGCGGGAAAATTGCAAAAGAATCAGACATGGTTGAATGGAAAAATACCATGACTGTTTGCTTTCATGGAGGAATGTTTATCCCTCTTTTTTTTTAATGCTATGAGAGCTCAGAACTGCTTTTTTCTCTACTCTGCAATAATCATTCTGGCAGAGGTAGTAACTTAAGAAGCCATCTTTTCCATGTTGGAAAACAAGGTTGAGAACAAAATGAGAAAAACCTAAAATATTTACAGTGAAAAATAAGAAACTTATGTGCTATTGTTTCAAAGTGAATTTTGTTTAAGGTTAGTTAATAATAATTGTTTTATATAATTGTAAAAGTTTCAAGTATACTTGATAATCAGAAAAGACCAAAAGAGGCAAATTGCTTTACCTTGAATTACTATGTGTGTATATCTTAGCTTTTGCTATTTGGGAAACAGGAAAAATGATTAAAAATAGAAACTACAAATTTAGTAGTAAACAATAGAAACTAAGTTTAGACAGAAATAGTTACCGTAAATCCTAAGAAATAGTAGTCTATTTCGATAAAGTAAACAATACTAAAAAGTAAACAAACTGGTATTATTCTTTAAATCTGTAGAATTTCTTCCTAAAGAGCTTGGTGATATCCTTAAGAATATAAAAATATATCATAAAAATGAAGAAGAAAACTAAAATAAGAGGGCTTTATGCCCGAAATTTAAATTTTTTCACTTCAGGTAGTGTTTGAATAGTGTCGTGATATGATTTGCTTTCTAGCCATGGATGAACTCTCTATAATCAGGAGTTTACTTTTCCTTTCTATGCTTGTTGAAGAAACGCATAAAATATTTTTCCAGCATCTGGACTAATTCATCTTTCATTCATTTTACAACCTTGGGAACTTCAACTCTCAGAATTCCCTAGCCAGCATCTTAAAGTTGTCAACAGTGAGTAAAATTGTTCTATACTTTCTATTGCAGACACTTTTGGATGCTTTTAAAAGTTCTTGTATACCAGGACAGGAAAAATGGCCACATAAAACTTACTGTTCTCTAGCCATTTCTTATCTTCATCTTTACTGTTATTCAAATATTTTACATTTATTGAACTAACAAAATTATATGATAATTGCAAAGCAAGTACTTTTTTGTTACTTTTCAATAATAAATTTTGGACAAAGTTATCATTAAAATATTATCTGGACACAAGGATGCCAAGTGGGGACACCATCTCCCTTCCCCACCCAAATAATATCTAATAGTGATCTTAGTTGGTATTTCTTTTATTTGAAATTATAAAGCAGCAATATACACAATCATCACAAAGATATAGGAACACACACACAGAAACACATAGCTGTATAGATACACACACAGACACAGACACAGACACAGACACAGACACAGACACACACACACACACACACACACACACACACACACACACACACTTTTAACTTCTGTTAGGTGTCCAGAACCAAGAAGGTGAGACCGGCAGTCATGTAAATAAGAAGACTTATAATTCAGGTAGTAGAACCAAGCAAATGTCAAAATTATCTTTTTCTTCCTTCTACTTTCAGATAGATTAAATGAGGACAAAAAAAGACAAAAAAATATTCTCACCTTTAATATTTTGTTTGGTGATTTAAAATAACTTGAAAAGGTTTGGGGCTATGTAGACTCTTACTCTTATTTTGAATCACATAGTGCTGACATCTAAGTAAGCTACAAATTAAGATAAAAGATAAAAGTACTCTACAGATAGTCTAATGTGCTAAGACTTTCTTTAATTTGCAAAATAATTTTAGTAATGATTTTTTTGTATTGAAGTTAAAGTTACTTTAAAGTTACTTTAAAATAAATACAGATGCATAAATATTTAGCATTCATTCCAATGTAATTTTACTGGCAGAAAAAATCCAATAAATTTAAAATAGTTTTACTTTTTACTATTTTACTATTTTTCTTTTTATAGCATAACTAATTAATTAATTTAAGTTTCTAGCTACAGTATATGAAATGTTTCAACAGTGGAAAAGTATTCCTACAACATTACCTGTGAATAATCTCTGAAACTGCCACATAATAATACCGGTAGCTGTTTTTAAGATGTAAACAAATAGTGACTCCAAGTGAAAACATTGAATATGGGAAAAGGTACACAGTTACAGTATGTAAAATATCTTCATTTAAGATGAATATAGATTTTTTCACATTGCATGGAAAGCAACCTCTCACCTGAAGTTTAAAATAATATTGCATAGCAAAAGTGGCATAATACACATTGGATGCAAACTACTCTGTTGGGCACTGCAAAAATACACCCATATTAATGAGAACTAAGGTTCGCTCTGCTTAAATACAATTTACAATATATTTTCTTGTATTTTAGGCAACATTAGATTGTGTAGAATTTGAAAATTTCCATACCTGCCTTAATTTTCTTTTGAGGGGATTAATGATAAGGCACTTATAAAGATTTCCAGATAACCGTGATTGTAGTCTATATGATTAGTAGGATATAATTTTGTCATTCAATGAGTAGGCTATTGTCTGCCTTTCAATTTGTAAAAAAAATCAGCTGTAAGATATTTATCTAATGTGGAAATACTGAAAGTATTAAAAAATCAAATCAGTTACTTGCGAACAAGTAATTTTAGAAATATTTTTTTGAAGAAATTGCATTTAGTAAATAAAATAAAATGCTATTGCAGTGTGACAGCTTCTTATGTGTTCTGAATGTGAAAGCAACACTTTTTAAATGATCTCCAAAGCATTTAACATTTGTATGTTAAATTGATCTATTGATAACAAATATTTATAAAGAGTGGTTGTAGATCCCCTAATGTGTTGGAAATCACTTCTAGCACTAACTTGTTTCATTTTGTAACTGCTGTGGGCTGCTGGTGACCTCCCCACATCTCCAGTAGTTAAATAGCTAAAGTGAATATACTGTAGGTATTCATTCCTATATTTGTTTTAAGCTGAATAGAAAATAATTCTTGATTACAAGACATAAAACCTGCTAGCATATATTGTCAGCTGTTGGGCAAAATTGCAATCCAGAAAACCTGTATTCTCCAGTGAGGTTGCAGGATAGGCCAGGAATGGGTGTTGACTTCATCCTTTTGCCTAGAGACTGAGTCATAATTTTTATAGCCACACCCTGTTTCCTCCCTCTCTGACTCCAGTTATTAACTCAGTATCTGCCAGAGAGAGATGCTTCGCTTAGTGGCTGTCAACCTCTAGGCATAAGAACGAGTCATTCCATTCCTGACCTATTCTGAACTTTCCAGAGATTTGCTAACCTGCTCAGACAGAGAGACTCCGATACTTCAGATCATGCAAGGTTTGAATTTCGCGCCCCGCGCTTGCTGAGCGCTTGGGCTAGCTCAGGAGGCCTTTCCTAAACGTTTTGTGCCTAAAATTGCCTGCCGGACAGAACTATTGACTTGGCACCTCAGAGCCGGCTACCCTGGGTCCGCCCCAGCTGCTGCCTGCCTCAAAGCTGCCTTAGCGCCCTGGTGACAGCCGATCTCCGTGCGGTTCCCTCCATTTCAGCGTTTTCGGAGCTGGCTTCCCTGGGTCCGCCCCAGCCTGCCGCCCGATCTGCTTGTTTGCAGCAAGTGAGGATCTTATTGTGCTGGCCAACCCCATATAAGTCGCTGCCGCCGCTGCTGCTATCACTTCGAAATTGAGTTTGTATTGCTGTTTGGTGCCTTTCTGACTGCTACCCTCAGAGAGCCTAATTTTTCCTGTCAATGGTCGCCACGTTTAAAATTCAAAATGGCGGCCCATCACAGATCCTCTCAGCAGAGAGACTCTGATAATGTGCCTGTCGCTCCTGCTGCTGCAGACAAGGGCAAGTCAAGGCATAAGCAGTCTGGTGAGGTGCCTTCTAGCTCGCATAGCTCCAAAACAGAGCAAAGGCATGAGGAACGAAGGCTTGGGGCCCTTGAAAAACAAATTTGTAAAGCTGAAAAATTGCAAGCCTCAAGGGTGTCGGCTACCACCCAATCAGAGGCCAGCTTTTCCCGTCCTGTCTCAACTGGCAGTCTGGCTCCACAATCAGCCCTGCTAGAGGGTGCTACTGAGCTTCCACCTTCACCAGCATTATTGCCTATCTCTGAGGCTTTTGAAAACCCCTTTGTCTGCTTTGCCCCTATTAGGTGGCAGGAGCTTACTTTCACTGTCAGGAGTCCACCTGAGGCCACTTATACGTGAACTGCAGCTGGCTTGCGCCCCAGTGAAGAGGAGGAGGAAGAGCCAGACCATCCTGACACAGTCAAAGATTTTATTTCTGAGGCAGTTACCCAGAGTATTGAGGCAGCTTGGCAACGCCAACAGTTCCCTTCTACTGTGCTCAGAGAAGGCCTTCCCACTACCTCCCAGCAATTTCTCTTTCCGGGCTGCTTGCCTCAACCTATGCAACAATCTCGCTATCAGTCAGGGGAGAATGTGGAATCCTTATTGGGGGAGAAGCCTCAAATAGATCTGGCCCTCTCAGATGATGATGATTTTTTACCAGACCCTCCCGCCTTTTCCAGTCTGTCTCCCCTGGCGTTATTCAACCCATTACTCCACAAGGCACAGGCCATTGCCCAAATTGGCACTGATTCTGCGCTTCCACAAAAGGCGCCACAGGGTCCAGACCCAGGTCTGTTTTCTGCTCCTGTGGCAGAACAAGACTATATTCCGGTCCCTGATTTATTCCTGAATGTGGTCCAGAACCAATGGCTACAGCCCGGGGTTTTTCCCACTCCTAGTTTCAGCGATAAGAAACTATACAACATGGGTCCTTCTTTAACTGAG
Source organism: Diadophis punctatus similis (assembly GCA_023053685.1). NCBI lineage: Eukaryota > Metazoa > Chordata > Lepidosauria > Squamata > Dipsadidae > Diadophis > Diadophis punctatus. The sequence continues at coordinate 12,358,417 of JALIGW010000008.1, forward strand.
GCACTTTCTCTGCCTTCTATTGATGATCCTATCACTGCCTTCTCCTCGCCTTCCCCCTATCCTTCTGGGGATGCTGCGGAGAACCTCAGGGCAGAGGACAAGAAATCAGAAATGTCCCATAGGAAGGCCCACATGGCGGCGGCCTGGGCTGTCAAGGCCTCTTCGGCGGCCTCCTTTTTTAATCGTACAACATGTTGTGGTTGTGACAACTGCAGGCCAAGATCTTGCCTCAGGAGGCTCGGCTACATCAAGATCTGAACAAACTTGTAGCCGCCTTATAGTATTCATCAGATGCCACCTTGGATGCGGCCAAATACGCCTCAAGGGCCCTCGCCGCCTCTGTCACATCCCGGAGGCTCTTGTGGCTGTGTCAGTGGCAAGCCGATGCCAAAGCAAAATGGCGACTCGCATCTGCACCCTATTTGGGAGGCAGGCTGTTCGGTCTGCTGCTGGAACCCCTGCTCATCAAAAACAAGGACAAGTGGAAGGTTCTACCTTCTTCCTCGAGGAGAGCGGACCGTCGACCTACCCCTTATGGTCGCAGATACTCCTTTTGTTCCTTTGAGGCTGACGCAAACCAGTTCCAAATTGGCAGAGCAGATCACCCATCCGACCGACCTGACTTCTGGAACCGGCCCAGGCAGCTCTTTCAGGCCAGATGCCCCTTTTGAGGGGCAGGGGGAAGGCAGTTCAGGAAGCAGAAGTGATTCCCCCCCACTCCCCCATAGGAGGCTGTTTGGCCTCTTTATAGATAAGTGGGAGGAAACAGAGCCGAGATGGCGCAGCGGTTAGAGGCAGGTACTGCAGGCCACTTTAGCTGACACTGATCCGCAGGTCAGCGGTTCAAATCTCACCGGCTCAAGGTTGACTCAGCCTTCCATCCTTCCGAGGTAGGTAAAATGAGGACCCAGATTGTTGGGGGCAATATAAATATACATTGCTTACTGGTGTAAACCGCTTAGAGAGTGCTTGCACTGTGAGGCGGTATATAAATCTCAATAAATAATAAATAAATAATAAATAAATAAATAAATAAATAAATAAATAAATAAATAAATAAATAAATAAATAAATAAATATAATATAATATAATATAATATAATATAATATAATATAATATAATTAATATAATATAATATAATATAATATAATATAATATAATATAATATAATATAATAATATAATAATATAATATAATTAATATAATTAATATAATTAATATAATATAATATAATAATATAATATAATATAATATAATATAATAAATAAATAAATAAATAAATAACCTCTGACCCCTAGGTCCTAGAGGCTCTCCGAGCCTAACTTTAGAGTTCCTCTCCACTCCCCCGAACCACTTCGTGCATGTCATGCAGTGATTTTATTGCCTGTTATATGTATATGGAGGGAGATGCATCCCTATTCATTATAATGGTTTATTCCTGAGCACGTGATTGATATGTTCTTGTATGCATGTGTGCATTCCTTTCTCAGATCTGTCCTTCTGTTCCTGGCTTCCATTGAAGGAAGACCTACTTTTATATCAGGCATGTAGTTAATGAGGATTTATTGTTTTTGTACCGAAATAAATATTTTTACTTAGACCTTTAAACTGCGGTTTCTTTTCTAATGTCTGATGTCCGGGAAGAGATCAAACTTCTCCTTTGTGAAATTAATTATCACCTCTGTCAGTGCAGTGCCCTGTCTCCACTAATTTAGTAAAAAGACACCTCATGGCCTCTGCCATCCAACACCTTTTGGATATACGGGCCATCGAACCGGTCCCTGCGACTGAATGGAGACAGGGAGTTTACTCCATTCTATTTGTTGTGCCGAAGAGTTCGTGGGGGGTGGAGGGCGATTCTGGACCTCAAACGTCTCAACTCCCACATTGTCTACAAGAGGTTCAAAATAAGTTCCCTTTGTTCGTTCCTGGAAGGGATCAGACTGGGGGACTTTTTAGTGTCCATTGACTTAACGGAGGCGTACCTCCACCTCCCAATTAGCATCAGTCACCGCAGATACGTTAGGTTCTGCTATGCGGGCCACCATCTGCAATACAGGGCCCTCCCCTTTGGGTTGTCATCCGCCCCCAGGTATTTTACAAAAATGTTGTCGGCACTGGCAGCTCACCTGAGATCCATCCCGGTGAGGCTGTAGTGTTATCTTGATGACATTTTGGTGCAGGCCTAGTCTCCCTCCAGGGCAACCGAGGACCTCCGGCTTACTATAGAGACCCTAGAAGATCACGGGTTCTCTATAAATTGCACCAAAAGTCATCTGATCCCAACCTCCCACCTGTCCACCTAGGGTCTATAATCGAAACCATTAAGGGGGAAGTATTCCTCTCATAGGAGAGGCACTACAGCCTGCTCAGTCTGGTTTCCCAGATACAGCAGAATCCCAGGGCCTAGGGGTTTATTGGGGAAAATGATTTAATGTATTGGTATCGTTCCCTGGGCGCGCCTTTATGCGCGGAGCCTTCAATGGTTCCTTCTTCCCTTCCAACGATCCAATAGCTCAGATTCATCGGCCCTGGTCAGGGTCCCAGACCCCGTCCTTGACTCTCTGCGGTGGTGGTTGTGCTCAGCCCTCACCAAGGGCTGTACATTCTGAGAGCCTGACAGTATCATCTTAACTTCTGATGCCAACCAATTTGGGGGGCACATGTCCAGAACCAATTGGCCCAGGGCCGCTGGTCCCCTGAAGATCTGGAACATAATATTAACTGGTTGGAGCTATGGACAATACATCTGGCCCTGCTCCACTTTCAAGATCTTCTCAGAGGGATGCACATGTTATTGTTAACAGATAACATAGCGGTGAAAGCCCACATTAAACGCCAGGGTGGCACTCACTCACTTCCCCTCATGAGAGAATCTTTATTCTTAGGGACTTGGGCGGAGACCAACCTTCTCTCCATCAAGGTGGAACATATAGCGGGATCATCAAATGTACAGGCAGATTGCCTAAGCAGACTGACTGTGGACCACACAGAGTGGCAACTCCAGCCTGCCCTATTCAGGGACATTTGCATCAGATTTGGCCAACCCAAGGCAGATCTCTTTGCATCGACTCTGAACGCACAACTACCTCGCTTTTACATGAGGTTCAGGACTCGAGGAGCTGAGGGGACCAATGCCCTGGGCTGTAGGTGGCCAGCCAGCCTGCTATACGCCTTTCCCCCCCCTTGCCTCTCATTCTGGCAGTGATCCGGAAACTGATCGCAGAAGAGGCGGAGCTCCTTCTGGTGGCACCGTACTGGCCCAGGTGTCCGTGGTTCGCGGACTTGGTCAGCTTGTCCGTGGCACATCCCTGGAGAATCCCTCTGGAGAGAATCTCAGCCAGGGGGTCCTGCTGCATTCGGACCCTCAGTGGCTCCACCTAACCACCTGGCACTTGAGAGGGAGCTCCTGAGGAGGGATTGCTTCTCTGACAAGGTCATCAAGACTGTCCAGGCTGCTAGACACCTGTCCATGGACCGGATATACGATGCCACCTGGGTAAGTTTCACCAAATAGTGTACTAACCAACTATTAGTTCCCGCACAGGCCTCCGTTCAGAATGTTTTGGACTTCCTGCAGGAAGGACTGGACATGGGCCTCACCCATAGTACCCTACGCAGACAGGTGGCGGCCTTGGCCACAGTCTTACCTGACAGTGGTCAAGACTCTATTGCCCACCATCCTGTACTCCGCAAGTTCCTCCGGGGAGTGGCTAACCTTCAGCGCCAGTGGTTCATTGATACCTGTCTTGGGACCTGCCCAAGGTCGTGCAGGCCCTTACTGTTGCGCCATTTGAATCACTCTGGGAGGCAACCCTCCACAATTTGACCTTAAAGGTGGCGTTCCTGATCGCCAGGCGCATTTCGGAGCTGGCAGCCCTCTCTTCCAACCTGATCGAGTCATCCTGCGCCTGGACCCTTTGTTTATACTGAAGGTCAACACGTGGTTCCATCGGGCCCAGGAGATCATGTTGCCCAGTTTCTGTCCTCGGCCTTCCCATGCCCTGGAATGAACGTGGCACATGTTAGATGTGAGGAGGGCCCTCTGGATTTACATCAAGCGGACGGGCCCCTCTAGACGGTCGGAGGTACTCTTTGTGTCCTTCCAGCCAACATCATTAGGGTCCAAGGTGTCCTCCGCAACCATCAGACGTTGGATCTGGGCTTGCATCGCGGCCGCGTATCAGGCACATTCTCTACCAGTGACAAGACAGGTGACCACACACTCTTACCAGGAGCGCTGCCTACACAGCGGCCTGGTCTACGCAGCCACCTGGGCATCCCCTTCGCCATTTATCCATCACTACTGGTTGGATGTGTTTGCCTCGGTGGAGGGATCCTTTGGCAGGAGAGTACTCCAGCAGGTCCTCCGGGCAGAAGGCAATCCAGCCCCAATGGAGACCCGCCCTTAGGACTGCCAGCTTTGGTATGTCCCATTCCTGGCCTATCCTGCAACCTCTCTGGAGAAGGAGCATTGGTTCTACCTGAATGCCTTTTCTCAGTGAAGATTGCAGGATAGGCCAGTCTCACCCTGAAATGACCGTAGGGTATGGATTCGGAGGGGTGGGGTCAGGGAGTCTAACCTCTGGATAAGTTTTTATTGTTACAGCTGCGCCTTTGTTGATAACTGGAGCCAGAGAGGGCGGCAACCGGGCGTGGCTATAAAAATTATGACTCAGTCTCTAGGCAAAAGGACGAAGTCAACACCTATTCCTGGCCTATCATGCAACCTTCACTGAGAAAAGGTGTTCAGGTAGCACCAACGCTCCTTCTTTACTGGATTATTTTTGTATAATCCAGGCTGCCCAGGCTGTCATTACACAGATGTGCAAATTGTGTTAGTCTTTATTTATTAATTATTATTATTTATTAGTTGCATTTGTATGCCGCCCACTCCACAGAGACTCTGGGCGGCTCACAACACTAAAAATTCACATGCAACAACAAATATAAAAAAAACATTAACAACAGTAGATATTAAAACATTTTAAAACATTAAAAACCACAATTTAAAAACCCAGACAATAAATCATTCATGGGGCCAAGAATGATCGGTGTTGTATTAAAATCATTGGCCCCAGGCCTTTGTCGACAGGCCTGGGGCCAATGATTTTAATACAACACCGATCATTCCTGCTTTTCTGAAGGCTGGCAGGGTGGGAATAATGCGGATCTTGGGGGGTAGTGTATTCCAGACAACCGGTGCTGCCACAGAGAAGGCCCTTGTTCGTGGGCCCGCCAGTCGACATTGTTTGGCTGACGGGACCACCAGCAGACCAAGTCTGTGGGCTCTAATCGGTCTTAGGGAGGTATGTTGGAGAAGGCGGTCTCGGAAACTAGTGGGTTATGTGAATAACAGAACTATTGAAAGATCCTAAAAATAGAAGTTTCAAGCTAGGATAGCAATATATTGCTGTACCAAATATTACATTGTAGGACTGTTGAATGGTTTTACAGTTAACTAGTGATCAGTCTCCTCATTGTCTCTTTCCTCTCTTTCTCTATTTTTCTCATCCAGGTGTCATACTTCAATAATCCTTTTTAGCTTTACATTTCTAAAACAAACAAAATTAACTGTTTACATGATCATCCTTAAAGATACAATTCATTGTGGTTTGGTTAGACTGATGTAAATGTCAAAGTTTAAATATTTGGATTGAGAGTCAAATGGACGATCAGTTTAGCTTCAGCTTTACAGAAAATAGAAGGAACGAGTTGGCTTTCTGTCCAATCCCTTAACAATTATTCACAGATGGCTTTTGGGTGGTGGGAATGTGTGTACAGGGAATATACTGTATAAAGCTTCTTTTGTAAATTTTAATTTATTCTTCATTGGGAACTTCATTTGGAAACAACTCCTTTTGATTTAAATATCTTTTACATATAGTATTAAAGATGGTAACTCAAGAAATTGGATATCCTTATATTCATATGGGAGAGGGCAGGCTGCCTAGAAAATGGCCTACATCTTTGCTTCTGTTGTCCTGCCTCTTTTAAGCCCTCTCTCTAATAAGCAAAACAAGAGAGTTTGGTGTATTTTTACCAAGGCATTAACAAACAGAATTAATGCTTCACATGATCTTGATTTTATCCCTCTGTTAATGCAGCCTAGGACAGCATTGACTTTTTGGTGGCTGCAGCAGACTGCTGGGTCATATTTAAAGTGGCTGTCCACTAGGATTCCTAGATACCTCTTGCAATTATTGCTGTTGAGCCAGGCACTATCTATTCTATAGCTGTGCAATTGTTTTTTCTTGCCTAAGTGTAAAACCTGACTTTTTGTTACATAAGGCCCAGTGTTCAAAACTGTCAAGATCCCTCTGGATTTTGAACTTATCCTCTGGAGTGTTGGCTATTCCTGCCAGCTTGGTGTCATTGTTAGGTTTCCTGTTTATCCTTATCTAAATAATTGATAAAGATATTGAAGAGTACTGGGATTAAGACAGAACCTTGGGGTACCCCACTGCATACTTCTTTCCATGTATGAGGTTTCATTAAGGACTATACATTGAGTGCGGTTGTCAGCCAGTTATTAATCCATCTGGTGGTGATGCTGTCTAATTCTCATTTTTCTAACTTATCAAGTAGTAGTAGTTGTCTACTTTATCAAATGCCTTATCGAAGCCCAATTAAATTATGTCCACAACATTTCATTGATCCACTAATTTAGTCACTTTGTTAAAGAATGCAATACAATTTGTTTGGCATGATTTGCTTTTGACAATTTGTTGTTGATTATCTTTTCCGGGATCTTCCCAGGTATTGATTTCATGCTGATATGTCTGTAGTTTTCTAGATCCATGTTTTTCCTTTTTTGAAGATGGAAACCATCCTGTCTCTTTTCCAGTCCTCTGGTAGTTTTTGAGGCTCCACAATCTTTGAAAGGGATGGTTGAATGGTTCTGAGATCATGATTACTAGTTCCTTCAGAACCATGGGATGTAATCCATCTAGACTTGGTGATTTGAACTCTTCTAGAGTGAATAGGTGTAGTAGCAGTGAGTACTAGCCTGTGGATCAGTGGAATAGTGGTGAGCATTGAGTACTAGTCTGACTTCGGTATAATAATAATAATAATAATAATAATAATAATAATAATAATAATAATAATAATAATAATAATAATAATAATAATAATAATAATAATAATAATAATAATAATAATAATAACAACAGAGTTGGAAGGGACCTTGGAGGTCTTCTAGTCCAACCCGCTTTTTAGGCAGGAAACCCTACACTACTTCAGACAAATGGTTATCCAACATCTTCTTTTTTTTTTTTTTTTATTGAAAAGTTTTACAAGTACAAAGTACATACAGTTTTTGTCTTTTCTACCCCCCCATCCACCCTCTACCCTTCTCCCCTCCCTCACCCTCCCCCCTCCCAGACTTCCCAGAGAAAAACACAAGGTATAAATTCAATACAAAAAGTATAAAATTACCTAATACTAAAACAGATTGTTAATTCAAAAATATCTTATCCTTTCTTAACTCTTTGTTATGCATAAGCTTGAAAGTATAATCTATTATTTCTTCAAACAGCAAACAAAATATGCTATTTAAATTATATTAATCTGAAACTTTTTCTGAATATATTCCGTCCACTTACTCCATTCCAACACATATTTTTCATTAGAATGGTCCTTAAGATAAGATGAAACCTGAATGCGACCAAAACTGAATGCAGTATTCCAAGTGTGGCCTTACCAAGGCATTGTAAAGTGGTATTAACACTTCACGTGATCTTGATTCTATCCCTCTGTTAATGCAGCCTAGAACTGTGTTGGCTTTTTTGGCAGCTGCTGCACACTGCTGGCTAATATTTAAACGGTTGTCCACTAGGACTCCAAGATCCCTCTCACAGTTACTACTGTTGAGCAAGGTACCACATATGCTGTACCTGTGCATTTTGTTTTTCTTGCCTAAATGTAGAACCTTACTTTTTTCACCATTGAATTTCATTTTGTTTGATAGCGCCCAATGTTCAAGTCTGTCAAGATCCTTCTGAATCTTGAACCTATCTTCTGGAGAGTTGGCTATTCTTGCCAGTTTGGTGTCATCTGCAAATTTGATGAGTTCCCCATCTATCCCCTCATCCAAGTCATTGATGAAGATGTTGAAGAGTACTGGACCTAAAACAGAGCCTTGGGGTACTCCACTGCATACTTCCCTCCATGTAGATGCAGTTCCATTGAGAACTACTCGTTGAGTGTGGTTGGTCAGCCAGTTTTGAATCCATCTGGTGGTGTTGCTGTCTAACCCACATTTTTCTACTTTATCTAGTAGTAGGTTATGGTCTACTTTATCAGGTTATGGTCTACTTTTTTCACCATTGAATTTCATTTTGTTTGATAGCGCCCAATGTTCAAGTCTGTCAAGATCCTTCTGAATCTTGAACCTATCTTCTGGAGAGTTGGCTATTCTTGCCAGTTTGGTGTCATCTGCAAATTTGATGAGTTCCCCATCTATCCCCTTGTCCAAGTCATTGATGAAGATGTTGAAGAGTACTGGGCCTAAAACAGAGCCTTGGGGTACTCCACTGCATACTTCCCTCCATGTAGATGCAGTTCCATTGAGAACTACTCGTTGAGTGCGGTTGGTCAGCCAGTTTTGAATCCATCTGGTGGTGTTGCTGTCTAACCCACATTTTTCTACTTTATCTAGTAGTAGGTTATGGTCTACTTTATCAAATGCCTTACTGAAGTCCAAGTAAACTATATCAACAGCATTCCCCTGGTCCACTAATTTTGTCACTTTGTCAAAGAATGTAATAAGATTAGTCTGGCATGATCTGTTTTTGACAAACCCATGTTGGCTTTTGGTTATTACTTTGTTTGCTTCTAGGTGTTCGTTGATTCGTTGCTTGATTATCTTTTCCAGAATCTTCCCTGGTATTGAGGTCAGGCTGATAGGTCTGTAGTTTCCTGGATCTATTTTTTTTAAAAAAAATTTAAAGAATCTCTGTATATTTTAAAGAATCTGTGATGAAGTGATGGCAGTGGTGCAATATCCAAAAAGTGGGGTGTCCATAAAAAGGTAAGGTATCCAATACAAGATGGCAACAACACAAGTGAAGTGGGCTTAAACTCGGGGAATTCATTAAATACTCCACGAAAAAAAAAAAAGCATTGGCTTCAAAAGGGGCTGCAAAATGGAGGTTTGCCTCTCGCAGGGCTCAGTTTTTGCAGGAATTGGCTATAGAAACCAGACTTCTTTCCAGAGCCTAGACCCGTGATGGCGAACCTATGGCACAGGTGCCACAAGTGGCACGCGGAGCCATATCGGTGGGCACGCGAGCTCAGGTCCGGCGTGCATGTGTGCACCAGCCGGCTGATTTTCGGGCCTTCTGGGCCCACTGGGAGTCAGGAAACAGGCTGTTTCCAGCCTCCAGAGGGGGTGGGGAAGGCCGTTTTTGCCCTCCCCAGGCTCCTAGAAAGGCTCTGGAGCCTGGGGAGAGCGAAAAATGGGTGTGCCATTGCATGCTGGGAGCAGGGGGGTCATGCGTGCATGTGCGGGGGTGCATGGAATTATGAGTGTGGGCACGCACACATGTGATCCCCCACATTCCCCCCCCCTTTTGGCACGCGAACCAAAAAAGGTTCGCCATCACTGGCCTAGACCAAACTAATAGACATGGAAATGGCAAAAAAGACAGATTTTCTCTTAGAAGAACTACTACTTTGTAGAGACAAGTATCCATCTAAGGCCTGTGGTTAAATGAAAACAGAAATGAGGACAGGCCCAGATATTTGAGCCAATATCATTACAGAGATGTTAAAATATCAGCAAGATGAAAGGCTTTGATTAATTAAGAGGAAGAAGAGCAGAAGGAGACAGAAAGTAAAGATAAGCTAGAATAGGAAAGGAGTGACAAAGAAGAGTTAAGTGGGTTGGTAGACTAAGTGGTACAGTCCCCAGAAGAAGTACATTCAACTCAAAGGTTTTCAGAATATGTAGAGAGTGGAGATGATGCCAAGGACATAAATATTCCCAAGAATTTTGAGAATTTATGGTAGTCTTCCAGCAAGAGAAGTGGTGGATTGTTCCTATGTGAAAGAGATAATCCTATACAGATATACAGTAATTAAGTGAAAGCAGTAAACTAAAAGATGGCATTGGGAAGACCTGTAGTTGTTAACAGCTGTGGGAAACATGGACAATAGAGCTTGATACTTATATTTCAACTTCTGCTTAATCTTACATACTTAAAATATTGGTCCTCAGTTGCTAGGTTTGGAATCTTGGGACAGAGCAAGAAAGATAAATTTTTAAAATATTCTTATGCAAATATGTTAAAGATCTACAATATTTGTTATATATTATTTACAAAAATATAAATGTTAAGTCAATGACATGAATGTAAAGAAATAAAAAATCAGTAAAGTCATGTTCAGCTTTAAAATATCCAGTCATGTCCAGCTTTAGGGAATGCAGCTCATTTCTGTTTCTTAGCCGAGAGGCCTAGGGTTGTCCAAAGATACTTCCGTGGTCATTTCCCACTGAAGTGGTATCCATTTGCATGCTTTCGAACTGTTAGGTGGGCAGGAGTAGGGGCAAATAACGGAGATAACTCCGTTGTGGCACGCTTGGGTCTCGAACCTGGTCTGTCAGCTTTCCAGCTGACAAGCTCAGCGTCTTGAAGTGGATATACATTAAGCTGTCTATGCTAAGTTCATCCTTTTCAGCCTTATAGCTCTTGTAAAAGTTCAGGATAAGGTTATAAAGATAATAAGTTAAAATTGATTTGATGGAATTTATGAGTTGGTCTCTGTGTTTTAAGGGCCAATAAGCAATATGTCTTTTGAAAGAGAAACATGGCAGGGTTTTTTTCTGACCTTTTCCTGCTTTTTGAAGGAAATCTTACAGCTGTGTTTGTTAATGCAGATATTTGTGTGAAGAGGACTGAAGTAATGAGAAGTCATCATGGAAGCTCAATCCCATAGCTCTGCCACAAGCGAGAAGGTTGAGAATCCCATAGTAAAATACCCCGCTCGAACAGAGGTCAGTGAGAAAGCTGCGGCCTCCAGCACAACATCTAATGGTAAGTAACAGTAGAGATTTTCTAGCTGCATTTCATGCGAATTGAGTTATTTGACTTGGATTCAGTTCTTGTTTTCAAATAAAACTAAAGCAAGGATTTTAGGGATGGGGGAGGAATGGGAAAATCTATTTACCAGAAGGAGACCTGTTCTGGAATCAGATTTTAAGTTTTTTCTTCCAAATTAATCAGTTTGAGTGATTAATAGTAATATTTATTATGGAAAATTCCTGTTGTGGTACTTTTTAAAATAATCATAGTGGGAAAGAATATAAAATACTTGGTATTTTACTATGGAAATTACTTATCCTGATTAGATAATTGTTTAATATAAAAGAGACAACAGAGGCCCTGTCAAAAATTAATAAGAGGTTTTCATCTTCTTTGAAAAACAAAAAAGAAACAATTCTCATCCATTATAAATACCCTCTCTACCAAATCTGCATGTCTTGGATTGCTTTAGTTGCGGCAGACATAACAATTATGTTTCAAAGAAAACATGCTGTTTTAGAAATGTGAATATGTAATTTACAGAAATTGCTTTGGACTACTTTACAATACTGTAAGGTAAACCCCAGGCAGAATGATTAATAGAAGAGATTATGGGATCTACAGTGTAAAATGTCAGATAGTGCTAGATTGCTAACCTTGATTTCCTTCTTTCTGCTTGAATTTCCTTCATAATCTATCAACTGATGAGTCTGTTTTTTAAAATTATTTTTTCTTTTTTTTCTTACTTGGTCTTACTGCTGTATAATAACCAGCATAAAATGACATGGGAAAATTAATTCAACTTCAAGGGTTCCCCCCCCAAAGGAAGGGATCTCTATTATATCAAATGGGTTAAATTCATTTAAGCTATGTATTGTCTAAATATATTGGTCCTAATGGTTGTAGAAACTTGGAAGTTTTGTGGAATGTTATTGAAGGTTTTTAGATCCAATATATCTATCTCTTTATCTCTGTCTTGGGAACCACTGCTTAGGAAGACCTTACTTTATTGCGTCCGCTGACTCCCGCCCAGCCGCCCTATTTAGGGTGACCCGCGCCCTTCTTGCCAAGGAGGGAGGCGAAGATCCCTTGCAGGGCAGAGCTGAGGAATTTTCTCGGTTTCTGGCGGACAAAGTCACTCAGATTCGGACAGACCTGGACTCCGATTGGGCAGTGCAGGCCGAGGTGACAGGGGCAGGCCTTAGCCTGTTATATGGGATAGGTTTGAACCGGTGACACCTGAGGATGTAAACAAGGCCATAGGAGCGATGAGCTCTGCCACTTGTTTATTGGACCCGTGTCCCTCCTGGCTGGTTTCGGCCACCAGGGAGGTTTCACGCGGCTGGCTCCAGGCATTGGTCAACGCTTCTTTGAGAGAGGGGTCCGTCCCGCAGCCCTTAAAAGTTGCAGTGGTGAGGCCCCTCCTCAAGAAGCCTTCCCTGTACCCGGCGGATTTAAAGAACTTCCGTCCAGTCTCCAACCTTCCCTTTGTGGGGAAGGTTGTAGAGAAAGTGGTGGCGCTCCAGCTCCTACGACTGTTGGATGACACTGATTTTCTGGATCCCTTTCAATCGGGTTTCAGGCGCGGCTACAGTATGGAAACGGCTTTGGTCACCCTGATGGATGATCTCTGGCGAGCCCGGGATGATGGTTATTCCTCCATCCTGGTGCTACTTGACCTCTCAGCGGCCTTCGATACCATTGACCATGGTATCCTTCTGCATCGTCTCGGAGAGGTGGGGGTGGGCAGCACTGTTTTGCAGTGGTTCTCCTTGCTCTCTGACAGGACGCAGTCGGTGTTGACAGGGGGGCAGAGGTCGAGCCCTAGGCCCCTACTATGTGGGGTGCTGCAGGGCTCGGTCCTCTCGCCCATCCTGTTTAACATCTACATGAAACCACTGGGTGAGATCATCCGACGACACGGGGTGAGGTACCAGCAGTATGCTGATGATACCCAGTTGTACATCTCCACCCCGTCTCAATTCAGGGAAGCTGTGGACGTAATGGGCCGCTGCCTGGACGATGTTAGGGTCTGGATGGGGAGGAACCGGCTAAAACTCAACCCTGACAAGACTGAGTGGCTGTGGATATTGCCTCCTAAGGATTTGGTCAATTGTCCCTCCTTGGTTCTTGGGGGGGGGGGAGAAATTAATTCCCTCAGAACGGGTCCGCAATTTGGGTGTCCTTCTAGACCCACAGCTAAAATTGGAGCAACATCTTTCAGCTGTGGCTAGGGGGACCTTTGCACAGGTATGCCTGGTGCACCAATTGCGACCTTACTTGGAGAGAGAGGCCCTACTCACAGTCACTCATGCCCTCATCACCTCACGCCTGGACTACTGTAATGCGCTCTACATGGGGCTACCCTCAAAGAGTATCCGGAGACTGCAATTGGTGCAAAATGCAGCTGCGTGAGCTGTGGTGGGTGTACCTAGATATACCCACGTAACACCCATTCTCCGCCAGCTGCATTGGTTGCCCATTAGTCTCCGGATCCAATTTAAGGTGTTGGTTTTAACTTTTAAAGCCCTACATGGCTCAGGGCCAGGTTACCTTCGGGACTGCATCCTGCTGCATACCTCCCTTCGACCGGTTAGGGCCCACAGAGTTGGTCTCCTCCAGATCCCATTGATCAAGCAATGCCGGTTGGCGGGGCTGAGGGGGAGAGCCTTCTCTGTGGGAGCTCCCTCCCTTTGGAGCCAGCTCCCTTCAGAGATCAGGACTATCCCCACCTTGCTGGCCTTCCGTAAAGCAATAAAAACTTGGCTCTTCCGGCAGGCGGGGTGAAAGTGAGACCAACCAGACCAGATATGGGTCTCCCCCCTAGTTATGAATGCTAGATGTTTCTTTTAATTTTTGTAGTTTTTAATTGTTATGTCTCTTTTTATACGGATAAATGGATTTGACATGTTGTGAGCCGCCCAGAGTCCCCCGGGAGTTGGGCGACATACAAATCTATTTAAATAAATAAATAAATAAATAAATAAATAAATAAATAAATAAATAAATAAATAAATAAATAAATAAATAAATAAATAAATAAACTTTAGTTTTGGAAAAGAAAAGTCCCTATCTTTTGTGGCCCTAGGACAGGGGTGTCAAACTCGATTTCAGGGCCGCATCAGGGTTGTGTTTGATCTCGGAGGGCTGTGGTTGGGGCATACCCAGGGGGGCGTGGTCATGGTGGCCGTGGCTGGGATGGGCATGGCCATGGTGAGCGTGGCATGTGATTCGTGTGGGGAGGCATCTGTGGTGGCTAAGTGCTAAGGCAGGATTTCCCTGAGATCCTCCCTCACTCTCATTATACAGGTAATCCTAGAGTTACCTTTGTAACCCGAGAATTCATTTGATTGAATCACATTAAATGAACGTGATCACTCCCTGCTTTCCCCAATGCATTTGTTAATCAAATGTGCAGGTCATTAAATGCACATGAGGTATCCCAGAGTGGGGAAGAGCATGCGGAGCCTAGTGCTGGAGCAGACCATCCAAGGCCTCCCTCAGTCCACTGAGATACCTCATGCTCCCCTGGAGTCCCCACAATTGCTTCCCCCCCATCCTGCCCCGCTGGGTCCCCACAGACTGGGCCTGCTTTGCTAGCAACCCAGATTCCATTTACTCCTCCCACCCCCTTTCCTATGGATTACTTACTTTTTGAAGAGCTCCAGAAGAGGCTGACCTACTGGCAGAGAAGCCAAAGTGTTTTATTCAGATGATGGCAAAGCTGTAAGAACATGAAATCTAAGGAAAACATTTTTGCCAGCTTCTGAGTAAAGGACTTTGGCTAGGCCAGAGCCATGTGGCCAGGAGACCTCTGGTAATAGAAGAGGCCTCCTGCTTCAGGGATTGAGGCAGCAGCAGTAGCCAGTCAACAAGGAGTTTGCTTCCTTTGTCTCATCGGGCTGAACTGCAAGCCCCTTGTTGAGTGGCTGCCACGCCCTAATCCCTGAAGCTGCTCATTCCAATTAGCCAGTCAGCAGCAAGCAGGAGGCTGCTCCTCGCCGGCCAGAGTGGGCCCAAACTAAGGCTGCAGGCCCTCATAGCAGAAAAGCCGGTCTTTTATTCAGATGGGAAAAGCTGTTTTCCTTACATCTCACATTCTTAAAGCTTCACGGGCATCTAAATTAAAGACTTTGGCTTCTCTGCCATGTGGGTCAGCCTCTTCTGGAGCGCTTTGTAAAGTACAGTAAAGCCGTGGGAAATAGAGTGGGGAGGTCGGATGCGGCCCATGGAAGCTCCATTTTGGCCTGTAACAGGCCTGGGGAGGCCTCCGGAGCCCCGAACGGAGACTTTGAGAGCTGGATGCGACCCATGGAGGCTCCATTTTGGCCTGTAACAGGCTGGGGGAGGCCTCTGGAGGCCCCGCAGCCTGTTTTGGCCGGGAGAGTGTTGCCTGAGGCCGTCCAGGCCAAAAATGGGCCACGGGGGGACTGCTAGCAGAGGCACCGCAGGCCGGTCCTTTGCTATTTCTAGGCCACCCTCGTGGGCCGGATCTAAGCATCCTGTGGGCCGTATCTGACCCACTGACTTTGAGTTTGACCCCACCCGCCCTAGGATAGAGCCTCAACAAATAGAGCAATTCAGGGAGTTGCATGTGAACTGCTAAAATGCATCTCTCCCCTGTTGCTGTTTGATACTTGTCTAGCACAGCATATCAACAGTGGTATCAATGTACCAACAAGTTTTTCAATGGTACAGTTGTCCTTTTCATTTTGCTGGGAATCAATTCATACTTAATGCTTCCTGAAATTTCATGTTTTGGAAGTGTTTTGTTTCATTTTAGAAAAGGTAGATTGTTGCCAAATTTCAATGTTAATTACTATATCTTGATTCAAGTCCAGAATTTTTAGCAACCTGATTAGATTAAATTAAGCAGATAGTGTTCTCTAAATGTTTGAAACACATTTCCAGGTGGGCCTTTTGCTAACATACCTGCCTCCTAGCTGCGTTGCAAAGGCACTGCCTGTTCTGCTCGAGGCGGTTGCAGGGCTGGCGGTTGAGTTCCCCAGGTTGATGGTGCTGGGGGACTTTAATCTGCCATCACCCGGCGAAGCCTCAGGGGCAGTCCAGGAGTTCATGGCTTCCATGACAACCATGGACCTGACCCAAGTAGTTCAGGGTCCGACTCATGAGGGTGGTCACACACTTGACCTTGTGTTTCTCTCGGGGCAGTGGAGAGATGATCTGAGGCTGAGGGGTTTAGTCACAGTACCCTTGTCGTGGTCAGATCATTTCCTTCTGAGGTTGGATTTCATGGCACCACTCCTCCACCGCAAGGAGGCGGGACCGACTAAATGGTTCCGCCCCAGGCACCTAATGGAACCTGACGGATTCCAGAGGGAACTTGGGGAAATACCTGAATCCCTGGTACACAGTTCATCCGAGTCTCTGGTCGCAGCCTGGAATCAGGCAGCAGCGGGGGCTCTGGATCGGATTGCGCCTTTGCGACCTCTCCGTGGAAGTGGATCCAGCAGGGCTCCTTGGTTTACCAAGGAACTCCGGGAGATGAAACGCCACAAGAGACGTCTAGAGCGACGATGGAGATCTAGTAAAGCTGAGTCTGACCGGACACTTTTAAGAACTTTCATTAAGTCTTACTTAGTGGCGATACGGGTGGCAAAATGTTTGCATTTTTCCGCTCTTATTGCGTCTGCTGACTCCCGCCCAGCCGCCCTGTTTAGGGTGACCCGCACCCTTCTGGCTAAGGAGGAAGGCGGAGATCCCTTGCAGGGTAGAGCTGAGGAATTTTCTCGGTTTCTGGCGGATAAAGTCATTCAGATTCGGACAGACCTGGACTCCGATTGGGCAGTACAGGCCGAGATGACCGGGGCAGGTCTTAGTCCGGTTATCTGGGATAGGTTTGAACCGGTGACTCCTGAGGATGTAGACAAGGCCATAGGAGCAATGAGCTCCGCCACCTGTTTATTGGACCCGTGCCCTTCCTGGTTGGTTTCGGCCACCAGGGAGGTTTCACGCGGCTGGCTCCAGGCATTGGTCAATGCTTCTTTGAGAGAGGGGTCCGTCCCGCAGCCCTTAAAAGCTGCGGTGGTGAGACCCCTCCTCAAGAAGCCTTCTCTGGACCCGGCGGATTTAAAGAACTTCCGTCCAGTCTCCAACCTTCCCTTCGCGGGGAAGGTTGTTGAGAAAGTGGTGGCGCTCCAGCTCCTACGGCTGTTGGATGGCACGGATTTTCTGGATCCCTTTCAATCAGGTTTCAGGCGCGGCTACAGTACGGAAACGGCTTTGGTCACCCTGATGGATGATCTCTGGCGAGCCCGGGATGGAGGTTATTCCTCTATCCTGGTGCTACTTGACCTCTCAGCGGCCTTCGATACCATTGACCATGGTATCCTTCTGCGTCGTCTCGGAGAGGTGGGGGTGGGCGGCACTGTTTTGCAGTGGTTCTCCTCCTTCCTCTCTGACAGGATGCAGTGTGTGTTGACAGGGGGGCAGAGGTCGAGCCCTAGGCCCCTACTATGTGGGGTGCCTCAGGGCTCGGTCCTCTTGCCCATCCTGTTTAACATCTACATGAAGCCACTGGGTGAGATCATCCGACGACACGGGGTGAGGTATCAGCAATACGCTGATGATACCCAGTTGTACATCTCCACCCCGTCTCAATTTGGGGAAGCCGTAGACGTAATGGGCCGCTGCCTGGATGATGTTAGGGTCTGGATGGGGAAGAACCGGCTAAAACCTAACCCTGACAAGACTGAGTGGTTATGGATATTGCCTCCTAAGGACGTGACCAACTGTCCCTCCTTGGTTCTTGGGGGAGAGAAATTAGCTCCCTCAGAACGGGTCCGCAATTTGGGTGTCCTCCTAGATCCACAGCTAAAATTGGAGCAACATCTTTCAGCTGTGGCTAGGGGGACCTTTGCACAAGTACGTCTTGTGCACCAATTGCGACCCTACTTGGAGAGGGAGACACTTCTCACAGTCACTCATGCCCTCATCACCTCACGGCTGGATTACTGCAATGCGCTCTACATGGGGCTACCCTTGAAGAGTGTCCGGCGACTGCAACTGGTGCAAAATGCAGCTGCGCAAGCTGTGGTGGGTGCACCCAGATGCACCCACGTAACACCAATTCTCCGCCAGCTGCATTGGTTGCCCATTAGTCTCCGGATCCAATTCAAGGTGTTGGTCGTTACCTTTAAAGCCCTACATGGCTCAGGGCCAGGTTACCTTCGGGACCGCATCCTGCCGCATACCTCCCTACGACCGGTCAGGGCCCACAGAGTCGGCCTCCTCCAGGTCCCATCGACCAAACAATGTCGGTTAGCGGGGCCGAGGGGGAGGGCCTTCTCTGTGGGAGCTCCCTCCCTGTGGAACCAGCTTCCCCCAGAGATCAGGACTATCCCCACCCTGCTGGCCTTCCGGAAAGCAATAAAAACTTGGCTTTTCCGGCAGGCGGGGTGAAAGCGAGACGATACTCTTTTAATTTTTATATGTTTATATGTTTTTAATTATTGTATTTTATTGCATTTGTACTGTCGAAATGGATCTGAATATGTTGTGAGCCGCCCAGAGTCCCTAGGGAGTTGGGCGGCATACAAATCCATTTAATTAAATTAAATTAAATTTTGTTTTATTGAAATTAATGGGGTGTTATAATAATGACTGTGCTTTCATTCAGACTAAAGCATGATTAAGTTTATATTAGAGATCATTTTGACATGGTAGTTTCTGTATTTTGGTGCATTTGATTATCTCTACTTAAATAAGAAACACATAATTCATAATCACCTTATTTAATGTTAATATTATCACAATTCATAACCATGAATCAATATTTTTGTTTTTCCAATCATTCTAGATTTTAACAAAAATAAAACAATATGCACACTAAATATAGTCTCTACAATTAATCTGGAAAAAGATTAGTTGTGTTTTGATAAGAAGTATGTTATTTTTAGAAGGGCATTAATATTGTGGTATTATAGTACATTTGTAAGTTGATATACTGTATGTTCTCATGTTGGTGATTTAATTTACCATTAGAAATGTTTTTATGCATAGAGCATACATGAGCTTTAGTAAGTCAGCTATTCACAGATTGTACAGTTGTCATTGACATGAATGACACAGTGTTGAATATAATGGTTATATATTCATTTTATTCAATATATATTATATATATATATATATACATATACATATATATATATATATATACATATATATATATATATATATATATATATATATATATATATATATATATATATATATATATATATATATATATATATATATATATATATATATATATATATATATATGTCTTTGGTTATTCGGGTTTTCTCCCATGTAAAATTGGAAGTGTCTTGGCAACGTTTCGACGAAGTCTCATTCGTCATCATCAGACTGGTGTCTTCAGCTTCCTGCTTCTAGGAGCAATGTGAGATTGCAGCTGTTTCTTCCTTTTAACTGCCACTGGGGGTTTGAACTGATAGGGTGGGAGCTTGGCTGTGTTCTGATTGGGTGGAGGTGTGTTCTGATTTGTTGGGGGCTTGGCTGTGCTCTGATTGGATGGGGAGTTGGCTGTGCTATGATTGGCTGGGGTGTCAGTTTGCTTCATGTATGGAATGGAGGGGTTTAGAGTGGCTAAAGATGCAGCTATGGTCTGGCTTCTGGTTTGTGGCCGTGCCTCATTGGTGTGGGTTTGGGTTTGCTTTTTGCATGGGTGTGTGGTGGTGACATCCTGTGTGGTTTTCGTGAGTGTGGGTCTAGTGTCATTCTTAGTGTTAGGGACTCGTTTGTCAACAAGTGCGGGTTTCCAAATGGCTGGTAGGCGGGAGGTGTCATCTCGTTTATTCATGCTGTGTGGGCGTTTCTCTATCTCAATGGCTTCTCTGATTATTCTGTTGTTAAAATGTTCAGTTTTGGCGATAGTTCTGGTCTTTTTAAAGTTAATTTCATGTGCTGTGGCTTTAAGATGTTGGACCAAGGAAGAAGTTGGTTCCTCTTTTTTGACTGAGTTCTTGTGTTCTTCAATGCGTGCACTTATTCTGATTGGGTTTAAACAAGGAGAGAAGTAACTTAGAACTAAGGAGAAATTTCCTGACAGTTAGAACAATTAATCTGTGGAACAGCCTACCCCAGAAGTTGTGAATGCTCCAACACTGGAAGTTTTTAAGATGATGTTGGATAACCATTTGTCTGAAGTAGTATAGGGTTTCTTGCCTAGGCAGATGGTTAGACTAGAAGACCTCCAAGGTCCCTTCCAACTCTGTTGTTGTTGTTGTTGTTGTTGTTGTTGTTGTTGTTGTTGTTGTTATTATTATTATTATTATTATTATTATTATTATTATTATTATTATTATTATTATTAATGATACATGACAGCTATGATAGTTTCATGCGTAGGAATTAGTGATACTGCTGTCATTCAATGCTGAATTCCCAATTCTTTTTCATAAAGTAAGTTTCATGTGGATTTTATTAGTTGGAAGTATAAATTAGATATATGATTGAGATTGTTTTTCTGTTTAATAAGCAGTACTCTTTCTTACTGTGTGTTCATTACTGTATTGAACTAAGAATATTCTCAATAAGTACTGTGTATATTTTTAAAAATTAAGCACATATATTTTTACTTATATTTAATTTTTTAACAGTGAAATGAAATTACAGTCTTACAATTCTTTTTTCTTCATAGTTAGTAAATAGTCTCCAGCAACTCATGAAATATATTATGTGAAAGTTTTCAGATTGTTTTTTTTAATTCACTGAAATTGTAGCTATTCTCCATTGTGGTGGAGATAGAGTTGACCTCGTCTGCTAGCTGATTGGACTGAGTCTGTCAGAGCTGTGATGACACGCCTCCCTTAGCAATGGTCCCCAGCTTTTGACTCAGTCCCTCAGCTTGGACAGACATGTCAGAAATAGTTCTACCACTTCAAGAAAAAAATTGTGGATTCTTCACAATAGAAGGTTAATTTGAGAGACATTCTCTCACGTGGCTGGCTCCCGGTCTCTGGTAGAGCTGCCAGGCTTCTTCCGGTGGCAGGAACTTTGGCTCAAAACGCCGCAGATCATCTGGCCTTCACAGGGTTTTTTAGACCTGCCCTGTTTAAGTCCTTCCTCTTCTTGGCACGAAATACAACCAGCCGGGTCCAGACTCTACAATTTCAGATCCACATCTTAGTGGAGTCCAGGGATAGAAGACTCCATCTTTCTCCAGGTGAGGCAACTTCATTCCTCATCCTATTTCCGCCACCCCTCTGGTTGTGCACCAGACTCTGGTTCCGGATTTCAGCGGTCACAGAGACCTTATTTCCCGAGGCAGGAACAATAGCAGGACAGGTCGGGCAGGAACAGGCAACAGTTTCATCACAAATGGCTGGGTCCTGGAGACGGTAAGGTCGGGCCTCTCCCTAGAATTCCTCTCCAGCCCCCCAAGGTTTTTTTTCGCTCTCCCATCTCAAAAGACAATGCAAAGCGAATCCCCATAGAAACCACAATACATTATCTGTTGGATATTGAGGCGATCCAACCGGTTCCAGAGGACCAGCAGGGACAGGGATTCTATTCCATTCTTTTTGTAATCCCAAAGGCCTCGGGGTGGTGGTGGTGGGTGGAGGGCAATTCTGGACCTAAAAAGTCTAAATTGCTACTAATTGAAAGGCAGTTCAAAATGCAGTCACTCCAGTCCATCCTGGAGAGTGTCAGAGAGGGTGACTTCCTCACGTCGATAGACCTGATGGAAACTTACCCGCATGTTCCCATCTTGCCATCACATTGACAATATCTCCGCTTCCATCACAAGGGCCAACACGTTTACGAAGCTACTAGCTGTGTTGGCGGCACATCTCTGGGTTTTTTCCCGTGTGAGTCCAGTGTTACCTAGACAATAATTTGATCCAGTCCTCATCTGGCCCAGGCGAGGGAGGGCCTGCAGATCACAATCCGGGTGCTTCAGGACCTAGGGTTCTCCATAAATGTAGACAAGAGTCACTTGTCACCGACGAGTGATGAACCGTTTGCTCCATCTAGGAGAAGTCATAGACACGGTAGCATGCAAGGTCTACCTCTTCCAGGAACGACAGACAAGCCTAAAGGCCTTGGCAAATCATGTCAGAAGAGAGTGATCAGTGCCCCTGGCGCTTCTCTCACAGCTCCTGGGCAAGATGGTGTCCTATATTTCCATTGTCCCATGGGCATGCCTGCACACCAGATCCCTACAATGGTTCCTCCTGCCCTACCAAAGGTCAGGCAGGAGCAGTTCAACAGCTAAAGTCAGGGTTCTATCAGGAGTGCTCCGCTCCTTCCAGTGGTGGACTTCCCAGGCAATCACAGTAGGGAGCCTATTCAAGGAGCCAAACCTCCTGACGTTTACTACAGATGCCAGCCTCCTTGGCTGGGGGGCCCATCTCCAGTCCAGAATAATGCAGGGTCAGTGGATACAGGCAGACCTGGGTCACAATATCAACTGCCTGGAACTCCGGGCAGGCCACCTGACCCTGAGGCAGTTCCAGGACATGGTGTCAGACAGACATGTTTTAATCTTGACAGACAATGTGGCCACCAAGGTCCATATCAACTGCCAAGGGGGTACCTGTTCCTGGTCCCTCATGCAAGAGTTTGAACAGTTAGGCCTCTGAGCGGAGAGACACCTTCTGTCCCTCAGGGCAGAGCATATTTCCACAGTGACAAATGTGCAGGCAGACTGGCTCAGCAGGGCCACAGTTGACCACTTGGAGTGGCGCTTGCATCCAACATTATTCAAGGAGTTGACGGGTTGCTTCGGTCTTTCAGCCGTGGACCTGTTTGCCATTCCGTACAACTCACAGCTGCCCAGGTTCTTCACAGGGTTGCGGCAGGGGGCGGAGGGGGTCAATGCTCTTCGCAGTCCTTGGCCCCGAGGATTTATATATGCCTTTCCTCCTCTTCCCCTCATTCCGGGGTTATCCGGAAGGTGTTGGTGGAAAAGGCAGAGATCCTGCTTCTTTCCCCGCACTGGGCCAGAAGGCCATGGTTTGCCGACCTGGTCAACCTGTCAGTGGCCAGACCATGGAGGATATCGCCAGACAGAATCTCCTTCAGCCAGGGGACATTGGTTCTTCCGGACCCTCAGTGGTTCCGACTGACAGGCTGACACTTGAGTGGAGATTTCTGAGCTGGGATAATTACTCCTTCAAAGTGATCCGAACTATACAGGCCTCCAGGAGGCACTCCACCAATAGGATATATGATGCGACCTGGAAAGCCTTCTGTGCCTGGTGTTCTAGGTCAGAATTGACCCCTGCATCGGAGTCCGTAGCCCAAATACTGGAGTTCCTCCAAGAAGGGCTAGACAAGAGACTCTTCTCCAACACTATCCGCAGAGAGGTGGCAGCCCTGTGTTTGGTCTTATGGGGATCTGTAGTCCCTTGCCCAGAACCCGACAGTGCGCAGGTTCATTAGGGGCGCAACAACCCTAAGGTCTCAGTGGTCCACAGGTACCCTACCTGGGACCTGACCAAGGTATTGCACTCGCTTACCAAGGCTCCGTATGAACCACTGAGATCAGTCCCTCTGCGTTTCCTCACCTGCAAGGTGACGTTCCTAGTGGCCATCTCGTCGGCCAGAAGGATTTCCAATCTGGCGGCCCTCTCTGTCAGGAAGGACTTTTGTATGTTCCACCCCAATATGGTAATATTGCGGTTGGGTCCCTCCTTTGTTCTCAAGGTGACTTCCTGGTTCCATCGGGCTCAGGAACGTCTACTGCCAGACTTCTACCTGAGTCTGGTACATGCTCTAGAAAAGCAGAGGCACACCTTGGATGTTAGGAGGGCCTTCCGCATGTACATTAAAAGGACTTCCTCCTTCAGGAAGACAAAAGTCCCTCTTTGTGTCCTTCCAGCCCTCTACCCTGGGCAATAAGGTCACTCCATCGACCGTGGGCTGCTGGATTCAGGTGGACATCGCCAAGCCTTACGAAATCCAGGCCCTTACTTTGCCTTGGCGAGTAACAGCCCATTCCACCAGGAGTGCGGCCACGACAGCGGCATGGGCAACACAAGCCTCTATCGAGGAGGGTTGTTGAGCAGCTACATGTCCTCTCCGTTCCCCTTCATCAGACATTACAAACTGGACTCCTGCGCTTCGGCTGAAGCGGCCATTGGCAGGTGAGTCCTCCAGAGGGTCCACTCTGATCAGGGGGCTTCAGACCAGATTGCGGCCCACCCATAGGACAAGCCAGCTTTGGTATGTCCCATTCCTGGATTCTATCTCCACCACAATGGAGAAGGGGCGTTGGTCTTACCTGATACGCCCCTTCTTGTTGGGTGGAGATAGCATCCAGCCCACCCTAAAGACCATCTGGTCCTGGATCCAAAAGGGGAGAACCTTAGAACAAGACACGTCAAGCCTGTCACTTCGTCTTCGCCAAAAGCTGGGGACCGTTTTGGTAAAGGAGGAGTGTCCTCACAGCTCTGACAGACTCAGTCCAATCAGCTAGCGGACAAGGTCAACCCATTCCTGGATGCTATCTCCACCCAACAAGAAGGAGCGTATCAGGTAAGACCAACGTCCTTTTTTTGAAAGGCTTGATCTTGCAAAATGTTTGATACCTTAATAAAAAATAGAAAAAAAAGTAAGACTGTTTAAAATGTATTAGTTGATATACTTATCCAAACAACTTCTTGCATGCTTCTTTCAGACATATCTGATTCACCTCATAAACCTAGCTGGGCTTTAATTACTGTTTCTTTTTTGTGGGTTTAGATTTATTAGCAAATTTTGTAGGATAATATATTGAACATAATCTCTCCAAGGGTTGCTGTCTAATGGAGCCATTTTCTCTTGCCTCGACTATCATTATGTGCTACAAAGTCATTTTCAACTCATAGCAACCACACAGATAGATTTTCTCCATAATGATCTGTCCCTAACCTGTTCTTTCTGGTCTTCCAATTGTGCTGTTATGGATCCTGTAACTCAGTCATTCCACCTTGCTTTGGTCATTTCCTTCTCTTTCCTTCCATCTTTCCCAGCATTGGAGTATTTTCCAGAGACTTAGGTGTTCATATAAGGTGTCCAGAGTAATATAATTTTTGCCTAGTCATTTCTGCCTTAAGTGAGAACTCTTAAGTTGATTTGTTCTATCATCCATCATTGTTTTCTTGGATATCCACAAAATTCTCATATTGGCTTCACTATTTTCTAGAAATCCTTAATGGAGAGACAAGTTAAACTTTCTAAAAAGCTTTATGCAGTTTATTTACTCATATAGTATAGATGTCGGACTGGCTAGTCAAACTTGTGCGTTAATGACTTCAAGACACTTTCAAAAGTAAGGACTTCAGCTTTTAATCACGCTACAGATAAGAACTCAGACCATGCCGATCCCATTCAGGTCAAAGTCAGCTCTGAGATCATCCTCCTCTCAGTGCTATTTATGCAAATTCTAACCATTCCCTCCCCCCAAACCACCATCCGGTGCTGTGAAGCTCTCCCCTCTCAGCTGGACATGGCTTAGATTGCCTCTTCCGGTTGCAGCGTTTCTCTGTGCTTGGCTTTCTCGGCGTCTCATGTAACAGGACGTTAATCACCGGCGTCAGGCATTGAACTGTTGATAAGAGTTTGTTGTGTTGGCAACCATCAATCCCCCGGTCCAGTGTCTCTCCCTCCCACCAAGGTGCATATGTCGGCCTTGGCACGACAGGCGGCTCCCCTCTACCAGGAGTCCACCTGCAGGGGATAAAGCAAAAGGGTTAGCCACATTCGAATAATCCTGATTGGGACCTGGTTTGTGTGGATATTTTCGATGAAATCGTCTTAATAATCGTTCAGCTTGTATGTCATGCGCAGCCACCCAGGTAGCCTCTGTAAACGGATATCCTTTCCAATACACCAGATACTGGAGGTTGCCTCGAAATAGTCTGGAGTCAAGGACTTCAGCTACTTTGTAATGGTCCCTATATATGGGACCAGGGGTTGTTGGTAGGTCTCGAGTTACTCCTACAGGTTTAAGGAGACTAACGTGAAAAATGGGATGCACCTTCCCTAATAAGGGTGGTAATTTCAATGCTACCGTTACAGGGTTAATCACCTGAGTGATTGGGAATGGGCCGAGATACTTAGGACCTAGTTTTTTACTAGGTATTCGAAGTTTTAGATATTTAGTTGATAAATACACCCTATCCCCGATCTGGAATGGTTTATGATCCCTTCGGCGTTTATCCGCATACTTTTTGTATTCCTCGGCCGCTTGTCTTAAAGCTACTTTCACTTGTGCCCACCCTTCTCGAATCTTGTCAGCCCATTCCTTTGGGGTTTTGGAATACATACGGGGCTTTGGCAGCGTCGCCCCTGGAATCAACTCTATAGCACAATCAGTCGGTCGATGAGGTAGTAAGACTTCGCATTCATCCTCATTAAAGACTTGTGCCAAATCATTGTACATACTTGGGAACCCTCCAGTCTCATGTTCCTCTAGACATTGTTCATCACCCTCCTTCCCTACAGACCCTGTTTCTTGATCTATAGTTGGTGGTTCCGGTCCCAATGCCAACCTTAGCTTTCGGAACCCCCCCTCCCACCAGATGGTCGGTTTCCATTTGTCTAACCAAGACAATCCTAAAATGATTGGTTCAACCATATGGTCCACAACTACAAATCTAATGATCTCCCAATGGTCCCCCATTTCGAGCTTGATTTTTTCAGTAATATGGGTAGCCGGCACTCCTCCCAGCACGAAGCCATCCATTTGTTCGAATTTAATGGGCTGGCATAATTTCAGAACCTGGACCCCCAAGTCGTCTACCACAGCACGGCGTATTAAACACCGAGTACACCCCGAATCGATTAAGGCTCCCTGGTAAACCCATTTCAAGGTGCTCAGGTTCTGGACGTTCACCTGAATGATAAAGGGACGTATAGGATCACGTACCATAGGATCCTCCGGATCTTCATCCTCACTATCGGCCGACATCACTGAGATTTGATTATGAACTTTAGTCTCTTTGGTTGGAGTGGGAGTGTCTGGTTGGGGCGTCTGCGTGGCTCTCCTAGACCGTTCAGGTGTTGGATGAGTTCGATCCGCGCTTCCACCAAATGACTGTTTCGCAGCTGGGGGCCTTGGCAACGGCAACTGACACTCTGCCGCTCGGTGTCCCACCTGATTGCACCTAAAACACCGGAACGGGGGCCTCTGGGCCGGTGTATCCGGAGCCGGCACATTGGGCCTCCCCCCCCTGGGGCCCGGCGATGGTACCATAAGTCTTCGTTGCTATCCACTATCACATTGAGACCTAAATTCCCTTAGGCCTACATCCAGCTCCACCACTGCTCGAAACCAGTCATTCAAACGTGGAGGCAATCCCCAGCTCCTTGTCCAACCCCAACCGAAATTGCTGAACCAGCATTCTTTCAGGCCATGTTCGTAGGCGACCTGCAGCTTACGAAAGTCCCGTATGTAGTCCCGTGCCGACCGGCCTCTCTGCCTCAATGCCAATAGTTCCCCCTCCACTACCTCTGCTCTGGATACATCCTCAAACCGCACTCTCAGTGCCTCGAGAAACAGTCCCAGGTTAGCTAGTTCCCTAGCATGCTCACTGTGGAGGTCAGCAACCCAATCAGCAGCCTCCCCCGTCAGTACAGTTGTGACCGCTACCACCATCGCCCACTGAGAGGGGTAAATGCGGCCATACATGTCCATGTGGCTGATTATTTGGCTAATGAACAAGGCCACTCGATCAGCACTGCCATCAAACGTGGCTTGTATAGGAGGTGGGCCCCACATCGCTTGTTGAGGCCACATGCCCATCGGCCATGGTGGCAACTGGCCTGTCACTCCAGCAGCATCTCGACCACCTTGACGAGGGCCCTGGTAGCTCCAGGCACTTCAGAAGCTTTGCGCTGAGCATGCGACTCATCCTGTAGTCCAGTAGAGGATGCCTTCTCTCTCCCTTCTCTCTCAGAACCAACAGGCACATCAAATCTCGGACTGGCAAGACGGAAACGCGTAGCTGAGCTAGACCCAGTGGGGCCCCCGTGCCGCTTGGTTAAGGGGTCCAACCCTGGGTCCAACCCAAGGTTGCCAAGAGGGTGCGTCTCTAAAGCTACCCTCCCCGAAATGGTCCCGTAAGATATCCAGGGTACTGGCCCCAGGGTCTGTGGAGTAGCTCCACTCACCTTCCTCATCTCCAGTCCACCTTCGCTCCCTCCATCCCTGAAATTGGGCTCCAAGGGGTGGTGTTGGGTCTACCTTGCCAGTTAATGCAGAACTATGCCACCACTCGCCAGTAGATGGCAGACCAGTTCCAGTATCAGGCAGTTCCTGGGCCTCCAAAGTAAAATCCTCCCTCTTCTTCTGCTGCTTTGGACGCACGACCATCTGGGTTTCATCATCAGGTTGTGGGGGCTCCTGCCCCTCCCCCTGCAGCTCTGCAGGGATAGGCGTCGCCTCTAGGACATCCACAGCTTTTCCCTCAGCCATGCCACTCAGAAAATGAAGATGGAGAGCTGACTTTCTGTCGGACTGGCTAGTCAAACCTGTGCGTTAATGACTTCAAGACACTTTCAAATGTAAGGACTTCAGCTTTTAATCACGCTACAGATAAGAACTCAGACCATGCCGATCCCATTCAGGTCAAAGTCAGCTCTGAGATCATCCTCCTCTCAGTGCTATTTATGCAAATCCTCACCATTCCCTCCCCCCAAACCACCATCCGGTGCTGTGAAGCTCTCCCCTCTCAGCTGGACATGGCTTAGATTGCCTCTTCCGGTTGCAGCGTTTCTCTGTGCTTGGCTTTCTTGGGGTCTCATGTAACAGGACATTAATCACCGGCGTCAGGCATTGAACTGCTGATAAGAGTTTGTTGTGTTGGCAACCATCAATCCCCCGGTCCAGTGTCTCTCCTTCCCACCAAGGTGCATATGTCGGCCTTGGCATGACAATAGAAGCTGTTTTCATTTTTTGAGTTATATTTATTTGAAGGATATTAGCCTAAATAAATGTCTCATATATTTTCATTGTCCATTTAAATATTTAAAATATTATAATTTGTTATTTCATCAGTTTCAGAAAAATAAAGTATATATTTACATGATACTATCTTCAGTTGCAGATTTGAAGGCAACTAGAACTTTCAGAAGCAGGAGATTTCCCCTGTTTAACACTCTAAACATCTATTCTGATAAAAATAATTGTATAGATGTTGGAAAGAATTGTCAGACATCCTTTGACCTATTACTGTTAGGAGATGTTTTTGATAATTTGACTGACTTCCATATTGTTTTCCTTGGGTAGAGCTTATCAGTGGCCCCTGACTAGTTTCAAATTCAGGATTTGCTCTAGACATGATCTGAACATCAAATAGCTCTTTAAACTAGAAATTTGCAGATTATCTAGTCCCTGACAGTATTTCATGAGTTCATTGTAATCCTGTTTTTTTGGGAAGATTGTTTTGTAAGTAATGTACCGTAATTTGATTATGTTGATATACTTCCAAGGTATTCAAATTACTGAATACAATTATTGAA
The DNA here is from genome assembly GCA_023053685.1 of Diadophis punctatus similis. Lineage (NCBI taxonomy): Eukaryota > Metazoa > Chordata > Lepidosauria > Squamata > Dipsadidae > Diadophis > Diadophis punctatus. The sequence goes on from JALIGW010000008.1 coordinate 12,387,919, forward strand.
TCAATATTTCAAGATAAATACTAGCAGATTAGGTAAATCACAGGATTGTTTGAACTGCCACAGATTTAGTTTTAGTATTTAAGAGAAAATATATCTGATTTTTTAAATTTCCTGATTTTAAAACTACCTATGAAGGTAGTTTTGAGGGAATAATGGTGAGAGCTGAGCTGTTTTAAAAATTATTGAATTAAATGTATTGGCCTCTTAATCTACTGGAGGATGTAGATTGTAGCCAACCTACATAAGGATTCACGCCAATTAGATTTGTGATTTAAAAAGTACCCTTAGAGTGTGCATTTCTCATCCACAAAAACCTATTAATAATTCTTCGTTTCAATTTCCTGAAAATCTATTTAGGCCAATGTTATGCTGTTACAGAATATTGCCATTGTAATAGGCTAACCACAAACTAAGCAGAATTTGCTAATATTTCCATTTCAAAATCTTAATTTCAGCTATTTCACAATTAAATTCAGCTCCAGGCTGAAACATGAATAAAGAGTGAATATTGACACTAGTAACAAATTTAAAAGCAGGTGCTCACAAATTTGTCATTGCTTTTTAAAATTAATTCAAGAATTCATTAATTAAAAAAACTTACTACAGATAGTTTAAGCACATCATGTAGATTATAGCAGAAAATTTATGTTTTGTTGAAGTGGGAATGGGGTGTTGCCAGTCCTTGCAATACTTGCAAATATACACTGGCTTTATTACATTTCTTTTGCTTGCAATATTAACAGAACTAAGGAGTAAAAATTGTCTACTCTGTCAAGGAAAAATAGAAAAAGGGTGAAGTCTGTATGGATGAATAATTGCTTAATTGAAAGCAAAAAGATGTATAAGAAATAGAAGCAATATGTCTATTAAGGTAGTGGTAGGTAGTTTGAGCTTGTGGGATAAAATTAGTGCTCAGAAGAAGTTGAAGATGGGAATTTTAAATCAGGTAATTTTAAATCAGGTACTTTTTAAAAAGTGAGTTGGAAGTAAAAGAAGCATCAGGGACATGTTGTTCTGTCTCACAACGTTTATTTGTATCCCACCTTTATTATTTTTACAAATAACTCAAGGCAATGAACATATTCAACATTCTCCTCCTCCTGTTTTTTCCACAAAAGCAATCCTGTGATGTGGATTGGGCTAAGAGAAAGTTACTTGCCCAAAGTCACCTAGTTGACTTTCATTTCGTTTCGTTTCATTTCATTTCATTTTGACATTTGTACAACCACCCATTCTCCATAATGGTGGAGATAGCATCCAGGAATGGGTTGACCTCGTCTGTTCAGTTGATTAGACTGAGTCTGTCAGAGTTGTAATGCCACGCTTTGTTGCTAGGGCTTCCCAGCTTTTGACTCAGTCCTTCAGCCAGGACAGACGTGTCGAGAGTTTTTCTTTCAAAATTGATTACATTCCTGGATGCTTCTTCCTTGAAACTTCTAACATCGTGAGTTGAACCAGCAAACTCCCATTTATTGTGGTAGAGTCGCTGGGATTTACCCAGCGGTGAGGGCTTCGGCTCAAGCTGCTCGGAAGGGCTCCTCTGCTGTCAGGTTAGTGACAGCCATCTATCTTTCGGCTAACCTTCTGTCATCCGTTGAGCAGCAGGCGCTCCGGAGAGACTGTGGAGCTCCGCGCTCTCATTGCCACAACAGTGGATGCCAGATAGAGGAGCTGCACGCTCCCAGTATCAACGGGGAAGCGAAATTGGAGGGGCTTCGCATTGGGCGAGTCGGGCAGCCATTTCAGGAGCATTTGCACCGTGACAGTTGTTACCACCTGACAATTGTATTAAAGGCATGAAAGCGCTAGTGGAGCTCCGCGCTCCCATTTATGCCAGCCTGCAATCTCCCCAATGCTCCCTCTGCATCAGAGATAGCAGCTTAAGCGGAGTTCTGCGCTCCCAGCTGAGTAGAGCTGCCGGTTGCCATTTTTGCCTGACAGGGACCTCCCAAACTGCAAGGCAGCCGTTCCGCTCTTGAGAGGAGCTCTGCGCTCCCGGTTGATTCTGGCAGCCAGAGACTCTCTACAAGGGCTTTGATCTGCCAATTTGTGGAGCTCTGCGCTCCCATTTACTTGAGAGCTATCCTGCTGAGCCAGGGGGGCTTAAGCATTCAATTGCAGAGTCCTGATGCCCAAAGCCTTATTTTTAGAAAAGAAGGCGCGAAAACCAAGGCAGACAAGATGGCGGATGCAGCGGCAGTTGAAAGTTGCCCTGAGGCAGCAGCAGACAACTGAGCCACGGCTCGTAGCTCTAAGGTTCGCAGCAAGGCTGCCCAGCACAGCAAGACCTCCAAAACATCCCAAAGGGATGAGAGGCGCAGAGGTCAGGCACAAAGAATCTGTGACAGGGCCAGCAAGGACAGAGCCTCTGCTTTAGATGGGCAAAGTGAGCTTTGTGTTTCTGACAGGCCGCGATTCCAAGAGCTGTCACCAGAGGGAGCTGCAGACCAACTCTTCCTTCAAAACTTCCCTCTACCTATCTCCAATACAGGGCTATGGGGCTCTTCCTCAGACTTGCCAAACCCAGCATTTGGCAGTGAGAGGACCAGTAAAGGTTCTAAAACAACTCCTTTGGCCACCTTCACTCCAACGGCCACAGGCCTGTGCCCAGAGATAGGCAAGGAAATCTCACTACCTGATACTATTCAGGATATTATCGCAGAAGCCATCAAACAGGGCATTTCTGCTGGACTGCAGCAGCCCAGACGGGCATATTCCAAGGTCTCCTTCTCAGTCAATCGCATAGACCCATGTCATGATACAAGATCCAGGTTCCCCTGCTCCTTCTCATGAAAGTCAGCCATTGCTTTCAGAGGAAGTAGAGCAAAGGGAATTAGACCTGTCAGAGGATGAAGGCCTAGTATCTGACCAGCCCGCCTTTACCGGGCTATTTCCTCGTAGCCTTTTCAAATCCCTTCTTTTCAAGGCTACAAATGCGGCCCGTCTAGGGTCACACAGTGAAGGGCCAGAAATACCAGCTCCCCAGGATTTAGCTGATCCACTCTTTTTGGAACTGAGCAAGGAAGCAGAAGTCATCCCTTCACCCCGACTATTCGTAGACGTTGTCCAATGGCAGTGGGCGGCTCCGGGGATGGCTCCAATTCCTTCTTCGATCGACAAACAGTTCTTTAATGTCGGCCCAGAATTAGCTAAGGTGCTCCAGACTCCATCCATGGATGCACCTCCACATCACCGCCTTGATGTCCTCCTCCAACATACCTGGAGAACTTGAGGAAGGCCTGAGACCAGAAGATAGGCGTTCAGATCAGTCACTATAGAGAGCCCATCAGGAGGCCGCCTGGGCAATCTGTTCTGCAACTACTGCATTCTTTTTTAACAGAGCCACATTGCTCTGGCTCCCCCAGATGCAAGAAAAAATTCCGGCAACGGATGCAAGGATGCATCAAGATTGTGGCGGCAGTACAGTTTTCAGCTGATGCAACACTAAACACGGCCCGTTTTGCCTCCAAAGCCATTGCATCCTCTGTGGCTGCTCGCCGCCTACTCTGGCTGTAGCAATGGCAGGCGGATACCCGCCACAAGTGGTGCCTTGCCTCTGCCCCTTTCACAGGGGACAAGTTGTTTGGGGAGGCTCTGGAGCCCATGTTAGTGGAAATCAGAGACAAGCGCAAGTGTTGTGACCCAGCCCCGCAACCCACAGAAGCACACACATATAACCGTTTGTTATTCAAACAAAAAGGGTCCTTTTACTAATGAGGTTTCTTAGTAAAAGTGCAGGGGTTTTTAAAAGTTCATAAACAGGAATAAAGTTCCTTTGGTTCTTTAGGGGTTAATAACCAAACGTTCAAATGTTCAAAACAAATACTCATTAAGTTTCTTCTTATCTCACAAGTTGGCTGGCTTCCCGGAATAAGCCTTTCCGAAGCTGCTTTCTCCAAATACAAGATTTCCAAGCCGGACTCTGATGCAAACAAAACTCTGAATGTGCTTGCAGATCACTGACGTTGTTCTCAGCACTGAACGCTGACTGCGTTGGACTAATATAGGCACTGAAGGGCGTGGCCCAATTAGCCCTCAGTGCTACCTCCGAGGAGACCTACGCTTGCTAAGCCAGTCCTGTCTTTTGGCTGCTCTACGAGCCCTAGCATCCAGCAGAGGCTCTTCATCCCCTGATGATACACTCTGCTGCGCAGGTGCAGAAGGTCCTGGCTGATCGTCCTGCTCTGGCACCGAGTCTTCATCACTAGCCATCTCCGGTGCCAGGCACATGGGCTGGTACTGCTGCACCATGAGCGGCTCCACGTCTGCGCTGGATGCGGGCAAGGCACAACAGCAAAGTTTTACCATCATCGCAGCGGAGGGGTGAATTTTGTCCCTATCCGCCTGTCCGCCGCCCTTCCTTTCGGGGGCCCAATTTGGCCGCGGGTTCCTCCCGCTCGCAGGGGTTTTTCAGCCAGAGACAGTACATCAAGACAGACCAGCTAGAAGTAGACCCTTTCCAATGAAACGGCCCTTTCAGGGAGGAGGAAGTCATTCCTTTTGCCACCCCAAGTAACTGCATGTCCATACCTCCCATCGGGGTTCGCCTGGCCCTTTTTCCTGACTGTTGGAAGGAGATTACATCGGATGCTTGGATCAGGGAGACAATGAGATCAGGTCTCTCCCTGGAATTCCTCTCCACCCCCTGAGATTTTTTATCCACTGCCCAGTCTCGAAAGATCCTTCTAAAAGGGCCCTCATGGATTCAGCCATTCAGCACCTGCTGGACATTCGAGCTATCCAGCGAGTCCCAGAGGGCCAACTGGGCAGGGATTCTACTCAATTCTTTTGTGGTTCCTAAGACCTCGGGTGGGTGGAGAGGTATTCTTGACCTCAAAAGACTGAACCGCCATCTGGTATATAGGCGGTTCAAACTGCAGTCGCTTCAATCAATTCTTGGGGGCGTGAGAGAGGGCAACTTGTTCGCCTCAATTGATTTGACGGAGGCCTACCTGCATATACCTATTCTGCCCTTACATCAGCAATACCTTAGGTTTTACTATGCAGGCACTCACTACCAGTATAGGGCTTTACCATTCGGCCTCTCATCTGCACCTAGGGCATTCACAAAAGTACTAGCTGCCTTGGCAGCCCACCTCAGAGCTATACCCGTGCATGTCCAGTGTTACCTGGGTGATACTTTAATCCAGTCATCCTCTATCCGTCAAGCATGAGAGGACCTCCAGGTAACTGTCCAGACACTTAGACACCACAGGTTCTCTATTAATATGGAGAAGAATCACTTCACTCCTCAAACCGCCTGCTCCATCTGGGAGCGGTTATAGATTCCATTGAATGCAAAGTGTATCTGTCCCAGGAGCGACAGGGCAGTCTCAGGGATCTGGCAGGTAGGGTCCAAAGGGAGCGCAAAGTGCCCTTAGTACTGCTCTCAAAGCTCCTGGGCAAGATGGTGTCCAGCCTTTCCATCACACCATGGGCACACCTGGACACCAGAGACCTTCAATGGTTTCTTTTACCTTTCCAGAGGACAGGCAGGAGCAGTTCGCCAGCCAGGGTCCAGGTTTCCAGGGAGGTTCTCAGTTCCCTCAACTGGTGGATGTCACCGACCATCTCTAAAGGATGCCTATTCTGAGACCCTCACTGCCTAGTTGTAACAACGGATGCCAGCCTCTTCGGTTGGGGGGCACACTTCCAATTGCGGATGCTCAGGGTCAGTGGAACCAAGTCGACCAGAGACAGAATATCACCTGGCCCTCTGTCATTTCCAGCACTCTGTCTCAGGCAAGCACATTTTAGTGCTAACGGACAATGTGGCCACAAAGACGCACATAAACTGTCGGGGGTACCAGATCCAGGTCCCTCATGCGGCTGGGCCTGTGGGCAGAGAAACATCTGCTGTCCATCGCTGCGGAACACATCTCCAGGGTGTCAAATGTGCGGAACAGCCATCGACCATGCAGAGTGGCGCCTGAACTCGTCCCTCTTCTGGGAAATGACAGACTGTTTTGGCCTCCTGGAGGTGGATCTGTTTGCCACCCCAGAAAATTCACAGGTACTGAGGTTGTACTCAAGATTCCTGACTCCGGGGGTGGAGGGAGTCGATGCTCTCCGCAGCCCGTGGCCTCCAGGAGTTCTGTATGCCTTATCTCCTCTTCCCCTTCTCCTGAGGGTGATCAGAAAGGTCCTGGAGGAGAAGGAGAAGGTCCTGCTCCTGGTTTCTCATTGGCCCAGGAGACCGTGGTTTGCCAACCTCATGAATCTCTTGGTGGCTCAACCCTGGAGGATCCCTCAGAGTGAGGCCTCCCTCAGCCAGAGGGCGTTGGTCCATACGGACCCTCAGTGACTCCAACTGACCGCCTTGCTCTTGAGTGGAGCGCTCTGAGATGGGACAATTTTTCCTCCAGGGTCATCAAGACTATTCAGGCCTCTAGGAGACCTTCCACCAAGCGCATATACTCTGCCACTTGGAAGGTTTTTTGTAACTGGTGTATCAAGTCGGGTATTTCTCCAGTAGAGGTATCGATAGCCCAGATCCTGGAATTCCTCCAGGATGGATTAGATAAAGGGCTATCGCCTAACACATCCGGAGGCAGGTGGTGGCCCTGTCCTCAGTATTGGCTTGTGGATCACTGGAATCACTCGCCCAGCATCCCACAGTCCGCAGATTTCTCAGGGGCACGACTAATCTGTCCCCCGGTAGTGCACAGATACGCCACCTGGGACCTGTCCAAGGTATTGAAATCCCCCACTGGGGGGCCTGCGCCTTCTTTCGTGTAAGGTGGCATTTTTGGTGGCCATTACATCGGCCAGGCGTATCTCTGAGCTAGCTGCTTTATCAGTGAGGAGAGACCTGTGTGTTTTTCACACAGATAGAGTGATTTTGCGTTTGGACCCCTCCTTCATACCCAAGGTGAACACTTGGTTCCACAGGGCGCAGGAACTGATCTTACCCAACTTCTGTCCTAACCCAGTCCACCCCTTGGAGAAGAGGTGGCACACCTTGGACATGAGGAGGGCCCTTTGTATTTATATTAAGAGGACTGCCAACCTGAGGAAAACAGAGGCCTTGTTTATTTCCTTTCAACCAGCTACCTTAGGTAATAGGGTCACACCTTCCACCATGGAGCGGTAGTTTAGATTAACCATTGCCAAGGCATATGAGCTACAGTCCCTTCCTAGACCCACGCAAGTGACAACGCACTCAACCCAGAGCGTGGCTACAACAGCAGCATGGGCAACACAGGCCTCTCTAAAGGAGGTCTGCAGAACAGCCACTTGTTCTTCTCATTCTCCATTTATTAAGCATTACAAATTGGAGATCTTCGCCTCAGCGGCATTCGGTCGCCAGATCCTTCAGCATGTCCATAAGGAGGGGGAGACCTCGGACCACACTGTAGCCAATCCATAGGACAGCCAGCTTTGGTATGTCCCATTCCTGGATGCTATCTCCACCACTATGGAGAAGGGGGCGTTGGTCTCACCTGATACACTCCTTGTTGGGTGGAGATAGCATCCAGTCCCACCCAGAAGACTATCTGGCGCTCGATCAACGAGGAAGATCTTTGATGATGACACGTCAAGTCTGTCACTTTGTCTTCGTCAAAAGCTGGGAAGGCCTAGCAACAGAGGCGTGGGATTACAATTCTGACTGACTCAGTCCAATCAACTGAACAGACGAGGTCAACCCATTCCTGGATGCTATCTCCACCCAATGAGAAGGAGCGTATCAGGTAAGTCCAATGCCCCTTTTCTAACATCTCCCAATAAAAAGTTAAAACAACATATAAAATCATATTTCAATTATAAAACTGAACAGATTATAACATTAAAAACAACAAATGTCTGGCACAGTTAATCCGCTAATGTGCAATTATCCAACCTTATCCCAGCACTTGGGGGAAAACCAGGTCTTCAAACTTTAGGAAGACTAAGAACATAGAGCTCTGCCAAACTTCAAAGGGCAGAGCATTCCATAGGACGGGCTGCCACAGAAAAGACACAACTGTTCTGCCCCAGCACCGAGCCCCAATAATTACGCAACACACAACCATTCAAACATAGTTTGTTTTAGTCAGTAAAGCAACATCTCATAATACTTCTTAAACACAAACAGAACAAGATAGGCAGAATTCACTCTATTAAAAAAAAACCAGTTGCACTTCCCTAACTTAACAGCTGGCCGAAGTCCAAGAGATAATTGCAAATCTCACTGTACTTGGCACAAGTCCCAAAACTAGCAGATGCTAAGCACAAGACCTGTTCTGGAATTGCAAAGTGGAAACGCCGAAGTCCATATTCAGAAGCCACGTTTGCCAGAAACAAGAACCAGAAACTGAAATGCAAACTGGCCACACTGGAGGACTGGATTCAGAAACCACGATGCCAGAAACAAGATCTGGGCTGGACTGCAAACTGGAACTGCGTAAGCCAAGATTCAGGTACGACGATGCAAACTGGAAACCGAGGTCAAGATTCAGGAGTCACGATACAAACTGGAAACTGGAGTCATGATGCAAGATTCAGGAGTCAATATACAAGCTGGAACCAATGAAGCCAAGATTCAGCAGTGACAATGCCAGATTCAAAAGTCACGCTGCAAGATTCATGAGTCATGATACCAACTGGAAACTAAAGTTCAGATTCAGGAGTCACGATACAAACTGAAAACTGGAGTCACGAACAATCTAAGATCAGACGGATTTTTCCCAAGTTGTTCTCTGCAGCTTCCCAGCTGCATTGACTCTTCTTAAATAGACTAGGGGATTGGCCAATTAGCCCCACGTTTTACTCTCGAGTAAACCTCTCAAGTAGACCTTTCTGCCTCTTGGCAGCCCTGCGTGCTCTTGCATTCAGGAAAGGGAGGGGCTACTCCTTTCCTATCACTGCCAAGCGGTGCTGGAGGCTCCTAAGGCCCTGGCTGCACAGGCTGCTAGGCAGGCCACAACAACTTCTAGTTTACAGCAGATGGCAATATTTAGAGGAAGGGATTAGGAGGATGTCCATCCTCTCTGGTCTGGTAGGAAGGATAGATATCCTTAGGGAATGGTGGTCCCATAGATAATCTAGCCTTGCATCATATTGTGATTTAAAGGTGAGTATCAAGACCTTGAATTACATCCAGAAAGAAACTGGAAACCAGTGCAGCTTGTGGAACAAAGATGTTACGTGATCAAACGTAAGGGCCCTATTAACTGTGTGCACTGCTGCATTCTGGACCAGTTGAAGTTTCTGGCTGGCCTTCAAGGCAGTGGGATCAAGGCATGATTGTGAGCAGCTGTGTGCAGAGTGACCACTCAACAACTTCTTTTTGTATATTCTTTCCTCAGAATAGAAAGAGAACTCTTCTTCACACATTGGGCAGGAGACAATAATGCAACTGCCCTAAACAGACTTATTACCTTACTGACTTAAAGAAATTTAAGTATCTAGAATTGCTTAATTCATTTAATAAATAGGAATGGATTAACTAGCTGGCAGAAAAGATACCTTGAGGTGTTATTCTACAAATATCTAAGGGAATAAAATGGAACAAATTTGTTCTTCTTTGCGGCCAATAACAGGAAAAGTGTCCTTAATTTAGGGTTCAAATCAAAAGAAACTGAATATTAAGATATTTTTTCTGATGGTACATCAGAATTATCTTCAATGGAAATTAAATTATCTTCAATGGAATCTGTCCTTTTGGAGGTTTCAAGGGGGGGGGGCTGAATGGCCAGGACATTTCAGGACAATTTAGTGGATTCCTACATTAAGCAAGTGGCTGGACTACATACATTCTTGATGAATAGAAGGATGCTCTGATTGTTATCCAATATGAAGAGAAAAGTAGAAAAAGTGAAGACAAAAGCCTATATGGGATTGGTTTGTGAAGTGTGCCTGAGAAGGCATATTTCAAATTTCAGGTTAAAAGAAAATGAAAGGTGGCAATATGCAAAATTCAGTGACGTTTTATGTTGGATGGAAAATGCATACATGAGAGTTTTGCTCTTTAGCAGGTAATTGAGCAAACAGTGGATACGGGAAAGAAACTTTACTGGACATGTGTTGATTTAGAGAAATTTTGTGATAAAGTAAATAGGCAAGAATGATAGATTGCTTTGTAAAAGTATGGAGTTGTTTGCTGAATGTAATCACAATGGTATGTGATGAAAACAAATGATATATCAGAATGCTTAAATATTGAACAGAGAGTAAGATAAAGATGTAAGATAGCCCCTTGTTTAGTGTATTTATGGATAGATGCAAAGAAATACTTATGTTGGAGGTTATGTTTGCTGAGGCATACAAGCACTTTGGCACACAGATGATGCTGAGTTGTTAGCTGAGAATGTGAAAGATATGCAATAAATAGTTCACTACAATGATGCAGTGAGGTCTTTGGATCTGAAATGAATGCATTAAAGAACTAAGAAGTTACCGTATTTTTTGGAGTATAAGACGCTCCGGGCTATAAGACGCACCAACCTTTTTGGGGGAGGAAAACAAGGAAAAAAACCCTGCCTAAAGTACTAAAGAAATGCATGTCATAAATGAGATGGATGCTGCATGAATGCAGATTGATTATAGAAGTGAATGAGCAGTACAAAAGAAGTGGTGATTTGGTCATAAAATGGTTGAATAAAAATATCACTGAAGATTTCATTGGAAAATGAAATGAAAGAAGAGTAAGTCATGAGTAAGGAGAGAAATACTGGAGAGAATTGATGAAATCCTGAAAAAGAAAGCAGTGAGCACTTTAAAAAACTAAAGTAGAATATAAAATAGTGCAAGGATGTAGTTTAATCAAGGTTGTTTTAGAAAGTTAAAAGGGTATAGAGATGATGGCCTTGATGCAAATTAAATCTAAATTTTCTTTTTCTATATTTTTTCTGTTTTTTGTTTCTTTTTTCATCTCTTGTCTTTAATTTGTTTGGCATTATACTATTTACATCTTTTCTGTACTTTGCATGAAACTGCTTACCATACAGGAACATAGTGAATGGGCATGAACTCATATGTTCATGCAGGTGGGCCTGAACATGTGTTAGTCCTCTCAGGGCCTTCTCCACCGCTGAGGCACCCCATGCTTTGCTTAATGGCCTGTGCATTTTTATCAGGGAGAGCAGGGGTTAGGGTCATTATGTGAGGCTGCCTTGCTTAACAGCTGTCATCAATTGCAACCATAACAGGTAGGCTCCATTACTGTCATAGTTGAGGACTATCTATATTGCCATTAATGGATCCAACTATAGCACTCTATTTATTAGAATGCAGCCCATATGTTACAAATAGCACATGACATTTGATTTAATCATTGTGAATATAATCAACACGAGGTATAACACGAATATAATCAAGAGCCGAGGTGGCACAGCGGTTAGAGAGCAGTACTGCAGGTTACTTTAGCTGACTGTGATCATTTGAGTTCAGCTGTTCAAATCTCACCTTCCATCCTTCCGAAGTAGGTAAAATGAGGACCCAGATTGTTGGGGGCAATGTAAATATATACATTGCTTAATGGTGTAAACCACTTAGAGAGTGCTTGCACTATGAGGCGGTATATAAATCTCACTAATAAAGAAATAAATAAATAAACATCTTCTTCCTAAAATGAATGGAAAGAAATTGGAAGTTGATGGCCTCTGTGTGTTTTAGTTAATGTTAAACCTGTGCCATACATTGGCTTGGATTTCAAAACCTCAGCTGTTTGGTTGAACTCTTAACAGCATAACAATATAATTATTTTTTTGTTAGTAACAGTGATGTGAATAAATAAGTAGTATACTAGGTCCTACATACTGGATCTTATAGTTATGAAAGAGGAATGAGCTTTTCTTATCTTCTGTAAGCGTTATGAATTGTACTAATTGGCTTATATCTGTTTAGATTCATGTTCTGAAATGTTGTCTAGCTGGACTAAAAATTACTCCTCCCTCCAGCTATATAGTGATAGCCCCGAAAAGAATTAATTCCTTCTTTTATTATGCTGATGAAGTGGAGAAATACTTTATTATATTTTTCGCTCTTACTATATGTCTCATAATATTTTTTTAATTTTTTAATTGTTCTGGTCATGGAAATACAATCTAATTCCATCTTAAATATTCTTAAAATGCTTGTTAAACATTTCTTGCTGAATTAACTTTGCAGTAAAAAGTAATGCTACTAGTATTAGAAGACTTGTATTCAAAGAATTGTTTAGTCTTGTCAGTACCAAAGCTCAGTTGGCTTTTGCTCCTCTAGGAAGATCTCTGCCCTTCACAGCTTTGATACACACAACACCTCAATGCTGTTCCTCTTTGATATCACTCGCTGCACAGCAGGAACATCCTGAGTCTTTTTCAGAAGGAGTAATTCATAATGGTTCTCTAGCTACTTCACTAAGATGACCGCTATTGTCTCATGGGATTTGTCCCTAGAATCATGTCTCATATGGTTCATCATTCACCTCTTGTGATCAGTCAGTCTTTAGGTTCTGTTTGATATTATTGTTTTAGCTTCTGTGGCTTCAATCTGACATATGCTATTGTTTCCATATCTACCACTTAACTATGTTATTACATTTGTATTGGAAATTCCTGTTAGGTTCTTGATACATCATAGTACCAAATAGAAATCGTGGAACAACCTGCTTTTGGATTACTATGATATTATTGACAATTTGAAGGGTCCATATAATTTTATTGGTAAATATTCTTTTCTTACTCCATTTGGGAGAGTCAAGGAAGTCTACTTCTATGTATACACTTAATTGTCCTACAGTTGGGTCATCCAGAGTAAATTTATGAATGATCTGATCTTCAAAATAGGAAAATTTTGCTTCTACGTATTATAGCAATAATTGTGTTTTGTCATGAAATGGGTTGTTCAGAATTAAAAGCATAAATTCTCATAGTTCATGAATTTTCAAAGTCAAAGTCTTTGCATTTATGGACAACTATCACAAACTAGAGGTAGTTTGTGATGGTTAGCCATGAATATAAAGTCTTTGAATATTTTGTGAAGTAGGTCTTAAACTAATTAATTGAACAAACTTGTTCACAAATAAACTAGCGAATATTTGTTAAATTATTTAATAGTGCTAAAATTAATAACATATATAGGTGGTTCTTCCTTAACAATGGTGATTGGAACTGAAAACTCCATTGCTAAGTGACATAGTAGTAAAGTGTGATGCCACATGACCATCCCAGTTGCTCTCATTAGTCGAATCCCACATGGTCACAGTGTTATGTGATTGTCATTTGTGACCTCCTGCTGACTTCCCATTGACTTTGGGTTTCAGAAGCTGGCTATGAAGATCGCTGATGTTGATACATATCACTGTGGAATGCAGAAATGTTGCAATTGTGAATCGGTTGCCAAATTATGCTCACAGGACTATGGGGGCACTGCAGTGGCCACAACAATAAGTATCCATTGTAAGTCCCCCTCATTCTCCATAGTGGGTTGAGATAGCATCCAGGAATGGGTTAATTTGTCCCTTCAGCTGATTGGACAAGTTAACCCATTCCTGGATGCTATCTCAACCCTATGAGAAGGAGTGTATCAGATAAGACCAACGCCCCTTTAATGCTATAGTGGGCAAAATTTTAATTGTAGCTGAACAAGTGGATATTTAGTGATGACTACTTTTATGCTTTCAAAGGCACTAAAAATCTGGTTTTTATCCCAGATAAAGGAGTATTATGAACTTCTTGGGTTAATATGTACTTTGTTGTATGTTTTAAAAAATATCTTGTCTGACATGGGTTTATTCTTCAAGAAACTACTGCATATAATTGACAAAATTTGTCCACAATATACACTGTGTGCACAATTATTAGGCAAATTGTATTTTTGAGGATTAATTTTTATTATTGAACAACTACAGTGCTCTTGGTCAATCTAAAATATTAAGAATATTAAATAACCTGAATAAGAAAGAAAAAGTGAGTGGGCTTTCTTAGGAATATCTATGTATGCACAATTATTGGGCAACTAATAAACAATAAAACAATAAAGACTGTAATGATGATTCCGACAAAGCCAACCTCTTCAAAACATTCTTCGGCTCAGTCTTTATAAACAGCAACAACTCATGTCCTATATTCCCTAGTCGAACCACAAACAATGACAATGATCTAATACAAACCGACTTTACAGAAGACAAGGTTAGAAAGGCTCTACACAACCTAAAACCATCCCTATCCATAGGACCTGATGGACTTTGTGCTTACTTCTTTAAAAAACTTTCCACCGTCCTATCAGAACCTCTAAGCATTATTTTTGACATATCTCTCAGAACCAGCACCCTACCCAACCTATGGTCACTAGCCATGGTCATCCCTGTCTTCAAAAAGGGTGACCCCAACCTAGTTGAAAATTATAGACCAATCTTATGTTGCGCCACCTGCAGAGTCATGGAATCAATCATCAACCAATCCATTACCCTCCACTTAGAGACAAACAACCTACTCTCTCACAAACAATTTGGTTTCAGAAAAATGTTATCCTGCAACCTACAACTTCTACATTGTAAAAACATATGGACTACAAAACTCGACCAGGGCAAAGCAATAGACGCAATCTACATAGACTTTTGTAAAGCCTTTGACTCCGTAGTACACGATAAACTACTCCTAAAACTAAAATCTTATGGCATCTCTGGCCCCCTACACAAATTGATAACTGCATTCCTGTCAAACAGACAACAAGTGGTTAAAATAGGATCATCTCTATCAAACCCTGTACCTGTTAACAGCGGTGTTCCCCAAGGAAGCGTTTTAGGACCTACTCTCTTCATTCTTTACATAAATGACATTTGTGATATTATACAAAGCAACTGCGTCCTCTTCGCAGATGATGTAAAACTATTCAACACCACAGACAATACTACAACCCTTCAAAAAGACCTTGACTATATATCTGAATGGTCAAACAAGTGGCAACTACCAATCTCTATCAACAAATGCTCAGTTTTACACATTGGCAAAAATAATCAAAACACAAAATACAAACTTGATGATCATGACCTTGATGATGATCATCACTCAGTAAAGGACCTCGGAGTATTCATCTCTAACGATCTGAGTGCCAGAGCCCACTGCAACTACATAGCAAAGAAGGCATTAAGAGTGGTTAACCTAATCTTGCACAGCTTCTTCTCTGGTAACATTGTACTCTTAACCAGAGCATACAAAACATTTGCTAGACCGATTCTTGAATACAGCTCATCAGTCTGGAACCCACACTACATATCAGACATTAACACAATTGAGAATGTCCAGCGATACTTCACAAGAAGAGTACTACATTCCTCTGTTCATAACAGAATTCCTTATGAAACCAGACTAGAAATTTTGGGACTTCAAAATTTAGAACTCCGCCACCTTCGATCTGACCTAAGTGTAGCTCACAAAATTATCTGCCTCAATGTCCTACCTGTTAATGTCTACTTCAGCTTCAACTGCAATAATACACGAGCTCACAATAGATACAAACTTAATATAAACCGCTCCAGACTTGATTGCAAAAAATTTGACTTCAACAACAGAGTTGTCAACGCCTGGAACACTTTACCTGACTCAGTGGTTTCTTCCCCAAACCCCAAAAACTTCAACCTCAGATTATCTACCATCGACCTCACCCCATTCCTAAGAGGTCGGTAAGGGGCGTGCATAAGCGCACAATCGTGCCTACCGTTCCTGTCCTAATGTACACATATATTCTTACCTCTTTTACTCTTATTCATGCTTGTACCATTACATATATATTCAATCATGTTTTATTGTTTATACTTTGCTTATAATCATATATGCTTGACAAAATAAATAAATAAATAAATAAATAAATGAATAAACTATTAGTGTGCAGAATTATTATGCAACTAAATGAAAAATGAAAGTTTTCCCATTTCACTTGTTTATTTTCATCTGTTAAAGTGAGAATAATAAACAAACACTTCAAAATGTACAAATAAACATTTCTGACATTTCAAAAAAAAAATCAGTGACCAATATAACCACCCTTCTTTTCAATAATAGTCTTCCATTCATGAAATCTGTCAGTTTCTTTATCTGTTGACGATCAACTTTGTGCAGCAGCAACCACAGCCGTCTCAGACACTGTTCAGAAAGGTGTACTGTTTTCCTTCACCATAAGGGCCCATAAGTTCTCAATAGGGTTTAGGTCAGGTGAGGAAGGTGGCCATGTCATTATTCTTTCATCCTTAAGGCCTTTACTGGCTAGCCATGTAGTGGAGTACTTTGATGCATGGGATGGAGCATTGTCCTGCATAAAAATCATGGTCTTCTTGAAAGATGCAGAAAGATGCAGACTTTTTCCTGTACCACTGCTTGAAGAAAATGTCTTCTAAAACCTGGCAGTAGGTTTGGGAGTTGATTTTCAGTCCATCTTCAACCCGAAAAGGTCCAACTAGCTCATTTTTAATAATACCAGGGCATACCAATACCCCACCTCCACCTTGCTGGTGTCTGAGTCGAAGTGGAACTCTGTGGCCATTACTGATCCAGTCACGGGCCCATTCATCTGGTCCGTCAAGAATCACTCTAATCTCATCAGTCCATAACACCTTTGAAAAAATCTGTCTTCAGATATTTCTTGACTCAGTCTTAGTTTCAACTTATGTATCTTGTTCAGTGGTGATTGGGTTTACTTAATCAAGTGGGTTTCAACCTTCCTTACCTTGGCCATGTCTCTGAGCACTGAACACCTTGTATTTCTGGGCACTCTAGGTAGGTTGCAGTTCTGGAATATGACAGCATTGGAGGATACTGGATTCCTGGTTGCTTCATGTTTGATTCTTCTCACATCTTTGGCAGTTAATGTGTGTCTTTTTTTCTCGACACA
The DNA here is from genome assembly GCA_023053685.1 of Diadophis punctatus similis. Lineage (NCBI taxonomy): Eukaryota > Metazoa > Chordata > Lepidosauria > Squamata > Dipsadidae > Diadophis > Diadophis punctatus. The sequence continues at coordinate 12,404,710 of JALIGW010000008.1, forward strand.
TTTCTTGTGACCCTGTTGCCTATTTGCAACAAAATGGATGGTTCTGTGATCACGCTCCAATATCTTAGCAATTTCAAGAGTGCTGCATCCCTCTGAAAGACTTTTTACATTTTTTGACATTTCAGAATCAGTTAAATCTCTTTTTTGGCCCATTTTACCTGAGGAAAAGAAGCTGCCTAATAATTATGCACACCTTGATATAAGGTGTTGATCTCCTTAGGCCACACCTTTCCTCATTACACAAATACACATCACCTGATATGCTTATATCCAATAAGCATTCAAGTGTATACAGGTTGGAGATGGAAAATATGCATAAAAATGATATGGTCAAAATACTCACTTGCCTAAATTGTGCACACAGTGTAGAAGTGGGTATAAATATTTCAATAGCAAAGAAAATAAGCTAATTAATACTAATTGTGTTGCTTAGTTATATAAGAAACATAAAACATATTCTATTATACCCTTTATAAGGATTCACTCATTTTATAACTCCTTACCTAATAAAATATCCCAGAATTTCTGATCTGTTCATATATAGCTGTACAATTGGATCAGTATGATGCAGTTTCTTTGAAATAGCTAAATTCTGCTATACTGTGTGTAAAATTAGGCAGACTTCTGAGAATTAGCTCTGAATGAGATCCCAGAGGAGAGCTTCTTAAAAACACACAAATTGCTTTGCAGTTCTAAATTTTTATTTAAAATATACTCCCCAAAAATTATTAAAGTGTAAACTTCAACAAATAATACACATCTTACTTAAATTTTCACACAGTTTAACAGATTAACCATTATTAATGTTAATAGACGTAGCAGCATGCCCACCAAATTACATTGACTCATCTCTCATAAACTCTTTGGTTATGTTTTTGATAGACAAATTCCATAATTCTTTATAGATATATAAAACATTTTTCAGTCCTAACAATATGCTTAGTGGTACATATTCTATCTTTATTGTCTATCATGTATAAATATTATTTTGACAGCGGAAAGGAGTAACTTTTTCTTATATTGTAGCCATTGTGTTGAAAACTTATCAAAGTTTTGTTTGATGCTTACTCTTTTTGAAATTTGATCCAGTTCTTTTGAAAATATGAAACATATGCAGATATAATTGAAATGCAAAGGATTGTTTTGAAGGAATCCCTAACATCAGTGGTAAAATAGAAAATCTGCTTCACTAATGCCAATAATGTTTTGTGTTCTTTCCCATATTAACTAATGAAGTTTAAATTTAAACTTCATTAAAGTTGGCAGCAATACTTAAGTTTTTATTTCTCTCTCTATCCTTTTCTCCCTCCCTCCCTCCCTCCCTCCCTCCCTCTCTCTGAGAAATCCCATTGCAAAATTTGCCTTTCAGAAAGACCTGTACTATCTTCCCTTCCTTTTCTCTTGTGCTCATGCTTTTTGCCTCCCTCTGCAGAAAGTTGAGTTCCATCCCAATTATTAAATCTTTGGAGACCATTCCCACATGGTTCGGTAAATGGTAGCTTCATCCTGAGTTTTTTCATCTCTTTTCCTGCTCTCCTGGCTTGACAGTTGAAAAGGTCTGACTGTGCCACACAATGGTCTGATTGGTTTCTCTAGGGGAGGCTTTTCCCTGCCTCATCATTTGCTAGGCAGGTGGACCAGAAAGTCTCTTGATTCTTTTGTTGTCTCTGAAAGTCTGAGGTCTTTGACTGAATAAATCCTCCGTCATGGGATAATTTTCTAAAAGGAGTCTGAAAGATGTGAGAAAAAAGCCTCCCTACTTGGGTGCTGAATTAATGAAATAACTGGGCCTTGGAGTTTGCAATTGAAAAATCACCAGGAATGCAGTGGGTGGAGGTAGTCTTCCAAATGCAAATCCATTCTTTCCCTGTACACCCAATAAAATGAAATAATACAAAATAAAATAAGAGAGATTTAATTTTCTTCCTGTGTAAGTTGGCTTGTCCAGCATTCTTTGGATTTATTGTCACTATGATGGGATGGAAAACTAGAACAGAATAAAAGTGGTTTTGGTGCATGGCCTACTTAGTCATTAGATTATAACAAGTGGATGGAAAAGCCTTCCATATGACAGAACTGGGGTTGAGTTAACACAGGGTGAAAAGTAATTTACAGATAGGCTGTCCTCAGCCATCTTTGTAGCCTCTGATAAGGTTTCATTTCAGAATGGATAGACGACATTTCCACTTACGGGTCCATTCTGCGACACCTGTGATAACAGCTTTTGGATCCTAATTGAAATTGGTTTCAAAATGGATTTTCACTTTTCTCTGTCTGTGGAAAATATTGAATGGATTCAGAGCTGCCATAGAGAATCCCAGAGCTTGGAAAAAGGAGCAGGAAACTGGAATCATCTTTCATAACAGTCGATAATATGGCTGCCTTGTTATCTGTCTTATTAATGAAATCATTGATCATCAGATGAGAAAGATAATAAATGACAGTTCATTCCATTCAAGAAACTCAATTAGATTCATTAAAAATGAGAGGGGGTGGATGGCGCAATATATGAGAAGTGGAACTAAAGCCTCAAATTTTAAGGTCTCTGCATTTCTTCTTGTAAGCATAATTTTTAAATTTTGCTGCTTCACTATATATAACACACAAGCAGTCTTTAGGCCTTGTTGATAAAGTTATGCAAAGGACATTATATTTAATTATGTTGTAAATAATTCTCTACTAACACTGAAAAGAATAAATGCTTCAGAATCCAGAACATTTAATTAATAAAATAGAAATATAGTATTAATTATTACCCCACTGAAGTATAGTGAAATTGGATTATTTGTTGAGAATTTAAACTAATAAAAATACTGGTACAAATGCTATTTAAATTATAAATCTGTATCTGGAATATAGCATTTTTGACTATAGACTGGAGTTCACTTAAATAAGTGCTTGCTTAACTTTGAAAAACATGTTCTTTCATGGTGTATTTATATTCTTCCATATTATATTAATATTCATATGAATGCTTATTTCTTTTTCTTTTTCTTTTGTATGGAGGATAATTCAGTCACAAATTCAGTTAATCCAGTTACTTTATTTATCCTGGCATTTATATCCTACTCTTTTCTGAAAATGTGCAATCTGCATGTAATCTGTACAAGATAGTACAATAAATTATATGATGTTGAAGCAGAGAAAAGAAGAAATATATTAATACCAACAAGATTAATAATCTACAATGAATTATTGTCAAAACCATTTTTCTTTTGCTCTGTGGATATTTAGGAAATAGGTATTTATATATATTTGGGTATGAGGGATATGCCTCTCAGAAAGAGTAATAGTATTATGTGTAGCTCACGGGTGTCAAACTCGCTACGTCACGTTGCCATCACGTGACATTTCGCGATGTTTCCCCCCTTCCGGGAGCTGGGGTAGGCGTGGCCTGCGCGTGACGCATCCGGCCTGAGGCTTGCCAGTTTGACACCTCTGGTTTAGCTAGTGCCATCTCCTTTTTCATTATGAATTGAACCATAGGTGGAGGAATAATTCCTCACTGCAGGCAAAGGGTTATTTTATTTCTCATTCTGAGATGAGAATGTGATCAAAGACTTTAATGATGTCACTGAACTTTGACTGATGAAGAACAAAGTTCTTCAGAATTCTTTAAGGGTATCTTTTTCTAATTGCCTCAAAACAGTTAATATTAACAATTAGACTTTAAATCCCAAAGATTATTGAAAATTGAACCTACTATTGAAAAATATGTTTTTTTAAAAACTCTGCTGAGCTGTAAAGAGCAAGATTTTTTTTTTAAAAAAACCCTCTTAATAAGGGTCAGAATAATAGAGTTGGAAGATACCTTAGAAGTCTTCTAGTCCAATCCCCTGCTGAAACAGGAAACCCTATACCAGTGATGGCGAACCTTTTTTTGCTCAGATGCCAAAAGGGCGCGCATGTGATAGCATATGCGCACATGCCCATGCCCATAATGCAATGCCCTCCCACCGCATATGCGCACAAACACCCCGCACTTCCCCCCAGCGCATGTGCGCAGGCCTCACTGAATCCTCTGGATTTCCGGTAGGCCTGTTGGGTCCGTTTTTCGCCATCCACAGGCTCTGGAGGCTTTCCTGAAGCCTGGAGAGGTCGAACACTGCCTTCTTCCGCCCCCCGGAAGGCCAAAAATCATCTGGCCAGCATGCACATGCGTGCTGGAGCTGACATAGGGCAACGCCTTGCGTGCCCTCAGATATGGCTCCGCAGGCCACCTGTGGCACACGTGCCATAGGTTCACCATCACGGCCCTATACCCTTTCCGACAAATGATTGTCCAATCTCTTCTTAAAAATCTCTAGTGTTGGAGCACCCCAAATTTCTGGAGGCAAGTCCTTCCACTGATTAATTGTTCTCACTGTTAGGAAATTTCTCCTTAGTTCTAGGTTGTTCTCTCCTTGATTAATTTCCATCTGTTGCTTCTTGTCCTGCCTTTAGGTTAAGGTGACCAGAGGTCCCGCTTTTGGCGGGACACGCTTTTCAAGCGTGTGTCCCGCGTCCCGCATTCTTTCCAAAAAGTCACGCTTTTTTGGAAAGAATGCCAAAACAGTGGGACGTCTGGTCACCTTTTGCCCGTTGTTGCCCTGACGGCTCGCAACCGGAAGCGGCGGCGTGCGCGAGCCGGGAGAAATCTCTCGGGTGGCCCAGCATTTGCCCCAGCGACGGGGGAGGCGCAGCCCCGCCCTCTCGAAATGGCTGTCCCGTCCCGTGGTGCCGCGCGCAAGGACGCGGGGGCGTGTCTACGTGGCGTCATCACAGTGGGCGGGGCGGCCCGAGCGAAGGAGTCGCATCCAAGATGGCCCTCGGGCCGGCGCTGGCTCAGCCGGCCGGGGCCGCCTCCGCAGCCTTCCCGCCGCCGGGGCAGCCGGGACTGGGGGCCCAGCCGCAGGGGCAGCAGCAGCAGCAGCAGCAGGCCTCTCAGCTCGGGCCGGCCGTGGGCGGCGTTGGCGGCGTCCGTGCGTCCCGCGTTGACTCCTCCGGCGGCGGCTGGAAGCTGGCGGAAGAGCCGGTGTGAATTTCACACCGGCTCTTCCGGCAGCTTCCAGCTGCCGCCGGAGGAGTCAACGCGGGACGCACGCACGCCGCCAACGCCGCCCATGGCCGGCCCGAGCTGAGAGGCCTGCTGCTGCTGCTGCTGCTGCTGCCCCTGCGGCTGGGCCCCCAGTCCCGGCTGCCCCGGCGGCGGGAAGGCTGCGGCGGTGGCCCCGGCCGGCTGAGCCAGCGCCGGCCCGAGCTGAGAGGCCTGCTGCTGCTGCTGCTGCTGCCCCTGTGGCTGGGCCCAACCTGGCCGTCCTCGAGTGCCTGCAGGACGTGCGCGAGGTCAGCGGGTGGCACGGGACCCCCGGGCGGGCGGGGGAGGGAGGAGGAGAGCCAAGAGACGCTGGGGGCTGCTCCCCTTCCCAAGCCAGCCCAAGCCACTGCCGGCTCCCGAAGGGGAGGCGGGAGGCGAGGAAAGGCCTCCCCCCCCAACCTGGACGCCGACATTAGCGGTCTTTTGCCCTCTGCGCATGCACAGCGTTCTGCGCATGCGCAGAGGGCAAAACTCAAATGGCGGCGTCCAGGTGGCGCCGCCCCCCCATCAGTGTCCCGCTTAAAAAAAAATCTGGTCACTTTACTTTAGGTGCTTTAGAGGATAGTTTGACCCCCTCTTTTTTGTGGCAGCCCCTTAGATATTGGAACACGTATCGTATTACAACTAGTCCTTCTTTTCATTAAACTAGACATATCCAATTCCTGCAACCATTCTTCTGTGTTGTAGCCTCCACTCCCCTAATTATTTTTGTAAACCTTCTCTGCACTTTTTCTAGAGTCTGAATATATTTTTTATAGCTTGGCAACCAAAAACTCTTTAAAGGATAAATCCTTATTTTAGCCATTAATGGAAGTTTGTCTAGCAATACTAATGGCTTTTTCTCTCTCCCAATGGTTGGTGATAATTTGAATTTAAAACAACTTTCATATTGGTTCATATTTAAAGATATGACAGTGTAAAAATGAATAACTACTGTATTTTTCAGAGTATAAGACGCACCTTTTTCACCCCCCCAAAAGAGGGTGAAAACTTGAGTGTGTCTTATACACCAAATGTAGCCCTACCCACCCACCCCCACCCTTTGGCCTCTGTCTTCCAGCAATTTACTTGCAGCAAACAGGGAAGAGCCTGTTAAGACAAGCAAGTCATTAGCAGACCCCCGGCTGATTTACCACGTGCTAAAATGAAACTGAAACTAGCTGCAAAGAGGGAAATAGCTGGGAGAGACACGCAGATTTTTATTTTCTGCTGAACTGGATGCAAGGGGGTAAGTGAATAACTATAAATGTCTGTAGAATGTTCAAATTATTAGACTTATTTTTTAAAGACTGCTTTATTATTTGCTTTGCTGACTGCTTTATTATTTGTTTTGCTGGCTGTGGAATTCTGGGAGTTGAAGTCCACAAGTCTTAAAGTTGCCAAGGTTGGAGATCCCTGTTCCAGACAACTTAACAAAATAAAGAAGCTTTTTAAAATAAATGCTTGCTCTGAAGAGGCCCAGTGCTATTGTATCTTCTTTTAAATAATAGAGAGTAATGTATATTTCCAGAAATTTTAATTAATTTTAACAGCTCTGTACAAGTATAGTCTGAAATGCAACAGTGTCCTGTTTAGTAGTAGAGTTAAATCCTGACTTACCTTGGAGTAGATCTATTTAAATAATTGGGAGGAGTTAGTGTGACTACATTTAAGAAAACTTTCTGGCATAATGTACATTTCTCCAGTTCTTTGCTATTTCTATGGGTCAGGCACACATGCACAGAAATACACAGCAAACAGTGAATATCATCTGTGCTGTTTGCTGTTTGCTGTTTGGCAAATTGCTTGGAGGCAGAGGCCTTTTTTCCTTGTTTTCCTACCCCAAAACTAAGGTGCGTCTTATATTCCGGTGTGTCTTATACTCCGAAAAATATGGGTATATTATTTCTTTGAGAGAGACTAATATTTAATTGCAATGTGAAGTCTATAATAAGTTTTAAGATATACTGGAAAAATGTTAAAATTTCTGGAATGACCATTTTCCATATTTATCTGTATCCACAGTATATTCATACTTTATGTTGCACTTCAATTAATTCACATAGACTTAAGGAAAAAATGTTAACACTGAAAGAGTAAAGCATTCCCAATGGAGACAGTTTAAAAGACCATGGACTCTACTACTTAATAGCTTCACATCACCATAAAATCTTAAGAAGAAAGATGGATTTCAAAAAGGGTCTTGTGTTTGGGACAACATTTCACAATTGGGATGCAACCCTCTTCCCCCTTAAAGTCAATTCCTTCCGCTTACTAATGTTGCTTCAGGTAGACATGGGCAAGACAAAATTTCAGATAATAAAGAAATTCTTAATAAATAAGTGCTCTTTAGATATGCTTGGTTCTAGTACAGATCTGAAGAAATTGGCTACAATTGTGTACTCAACTGCAAAGCATTTAGCTTCAGAATAGATGCATATAGAATTATATCATAGCACAAATTTGAATTTAGCCTGAAAACAACCTGGCAGCAAGTGAAGGTCTCTTTGATAATGCCCCAAGAGCCTTTATAACTATAAGCTCAGAGAACATTACCATGATATTGGAGTAAAGTTAGATACATCTTCATAAATTTTCCTTAGAGTTCATTAATAATCTTGTTGCTTATCACTAATTCAGGTAAGTCAAGAAAGATAATTCAATATCATTAACTTTGGGATTGTGTGCAAAATTATTCTATTTGCAAATGACCATGGAAACACAAATAATGTAGACCTTAACTGACCCCTCGCATCCTGGACATAAATTGTTTCAACTCCTACCCTCAAAACGTCGCTATAGAGCACTGCACACCAAGACAACTAGACACAAGAACAGTTTTTTCCCGAACGCCATCACTCTGCTAAACAAATAATTCCCTCACCACTGTCAAACTATTCACTAGGCTGCATTACTATTACTATTAGTTTTTCTCATCGTTCCTATCACCCATCTCCTCCCACTTATGACTGTATGACTGTAACTTGTTGCTTGTATCCTTACGATTTATTTTCATATTGATTGTTTCCTGATTACTTACTTGAACCCTATGACAACCATTCTTGACAAATGTATCTTTTCTTTTATGTACACTGAGAGCATATGCACCAAAAACAAATTCCTTGTGTGTCCAATCACACTTGGCCAATAAAGAATTCTATTCTATTCTATTCTATTCTATTCTATTCTATTCTATTCTATTCTATTCTATTCTATTCTATTCTATTCTATTCTATTCTATTCTATTCTATTTTATTCTATTCTATTCTAAAACTTAAATGAGCTAAATCAGCAATATACACACTTTATTCTTCTGAAACTCAGGTTATTTTACAAAGTTTAAGGTAAAGATAAAGATTTCCCCTGTCCAGTTGCGTCTGACTCTAGGGGGTGGTACTCATCTCCATTTCTTAACTGAGGTAGCCACTGTTGTCCGAAGACATTTCTGTAGTCATATGGTCAGCATGACTATATGCCGAGGCACATAAAACATCGTTATGTTCCCACTGAAGTGGTACCCATTTATCTACTCATATTTGAATGCTTTCAAACTGCTAGGTGGGCAGGAGCTGAGGCAAGGATGGGAACTCACCCTGTCACATGGCCCTCATGTCTTGAACCCTGGCTGACAGCTGTCCAGATGACAAGATCAGTGTCTTTAACCACTGTGCCATCACACCTCCTTTTTAAAAATAAAGTATACCAATCCTCAATTAAAAGTTTATTGGAAGAGATTAGGGAAAATAGCAACCTTTATTTTCCATTTCTTGTGCAATGTTCATTTATACTAGCTTTGCTTTTTGCTTGTTTTTCCGTGATATTTTTCACTAATAATTTTGTTTTGTCTTTATTAATTTTCAATCTCGCCACTTCTCCATATTTTTCTATTTGTTCTATTAATTTGGGTCCTGCCTCTAATGGTTCCTCCAAAATAAACACTAAATCATCAGCAAATGCTTGCAATGGGTCTTATTATTTTTGATGTACAGGAGGCCCCTTAACCTCGGCTAGCGGATCAGCTGGTCCAGAGAGGGCTAGTAGTTCTGTCTCTGTTTCTGGCACACTGTTGCCAGAAATGTCTGTTTCTGGCACACTCTTGCCAGCCCTAGCATTGCTGGACCTCCTCGTTGCTTCCCGTGCAAACAGCACGAGGTGAGGAAGCAAGGCGGAGGGGGAAAGGGGAAAGAACATGTCCCAAGTGCCCCACACGCACCTGCCATCCTCACGGATGCCGCTCCTGCAAACCCTAGCTTCCACACTCCTTCTCTTAGTGGCAGCCGCAAAAAGAGCGGCAGGCCCAGTGACATGCCTCGTGCCCCCCTCCTTACCTACTGGTAACGGTGCGATGGTCTCAGAAGGCCATCCCACCGTTCATGAAGCAGGTGCTTCGCCGGTTCCGCTCAGGCCACCTCCTCCAGCAACCATGGCCACTTTTGCAGCTGCAAAAATGGCAGTAAGTCCAGCGATGCGCCCTACGTGTCGCTGGGTCTCCTCATTGCTTCCCATGCAAACAGTACAAGGTGAGGCGAGGCGGGGGAAAGGGTGGAGGAACATGGCACACGCACTTGCCATCCCCGTGGAACAGCCTCGCAGAGGCCGCTGCCGCAAACCCTAGCTACCGCGCCCCTTCTCTTAGTGGCAGCCGCAAAAAGAGTGGCAGGCTCGCGAGTTCAATCAATTAATTCCAACTTCTTGAACTCGTAAGAAGTTTTTTTTAATGGTACAACTTGTTTCACTGCACACAATGGTGAGAAACGCAATGGAACTGGAAATCAGGTAAGACGCACGTCTCGCTTCTCCCCTGCCCCACCCCTCCTCACCTGTCACTCCCCCTCGCCATCCGAGATTAGCAGGCCAGATTCGGTGAGCTGAACATGCCACCGTCGCCCAAGAGGAGAAGAACGTGAGAAATGGGCTCTCTCACAGCATCTCCTGTTGTGGCCAGGTCGAGTCCGGTGCACTTAGCAGCCGATCCCGAGGATTTGGAGGAAGTGGGGGTGCAGTACAGAACACCAGTGTTCCTGGCACCAGAGACGGACAGTGAAGAGGACGTGGGGTCAGAGGCTTGCGAACAATTAGAGCCTGATGCATCTCCTGAGATTAGTGACTCAGGAGAAGAGGAGAAGCCTCTTCTTGATGCCAGAGCGCGCAGGTCTTCAAAGAGACAGGAGTGGCTAATCAGGGGGACTCTTCCTCGTGAGTAGTACTGCAGGTCTTGACCATGCCCTGAGGGTATTTAAGGGTCTGTCACGAGGGGCTTCGTTGCAGAGAACAACCCCGTTCTGTGTTTCCAGCGTCTTGATCTCAATTTGTGTCTGTGGCTTGGATTCTAAAAAGTGAACATTTTTCCTGTGCTAAAAAGTGAACATTTTTCCTGTGCTAATTTGATTTGGGTTTCTGCCAACCTACGTGAGTTGAGATAACAATATCAGCCTGCTTTCTGGGACTCTAGCCAACTACTGAGAAGGCCTTGTGTAAATAACTCACTAATACCTGCTATTCTTTTGAAAAGATTTAACTCTTGCTAAGACTTTATTGGAAGTAAAAGGGTATTGTTCCCAATTCATTTCCGTGCATCTTATTTTGGGGGGCATACCCGTGGGGACAGAACACCTCCTCTCTCTCTTTTCCTCCTGAGTGGCGGCGGTACATCTGGCTCACCGAATCTAACCTGTTGATCTTGGTGGGCAGCAGCAGCGGCTCTGACCCAATCCTGGCGGGCAATGCTGTGAGAAAGAACTGGCCACGTTGATCCCACTTCATGGCTGCACAGACAGAGCCCGCATAGACCACTGCTCGGAGCTCCGGCACCAGTCCCCCCAGTCCCAGGTTGATAGGGCTAGGGCTGGCAAGAGTGTGATGCACAAGGCGAGTCGCTGGGCCTGCCGCTGTTTTTGTGGCTGCCACTAAGAGAAGGGGGGCAGTAGCTAGGGTTTGCTGGAGCGGCATCCGCGAGGCCATTCCACGTGAATGGCAGGTGCGTGTGGGGCGTGTTGGGCATGTTATTGCCCCGTTTCCCCCCACCTCGCCTCCTCACCTTGTGCTGTTTGCATAGGAAGCAACGAGGCATTGCTGGACCTCCTGCTGCTTTTGCAGCTGCAAAAGCGGCCACGGTTGCTGGAGGCGGCAGCCTGAGCTGGTAGGTGAGGGGGGCGCGAGGTGCGTCACTCGGCCTGCTGCTCTTTTTGCGGCCGCCAGTAAGAGAAGGGGCGCGGTAGCTAGGGTTTGCGGGAGTGGCCTCCATGAGGCCGTTCTGTGTGGATGGCAGGTGCATGTGGGGCGTGTGGGGCATGTTCCCTCCTTTCCCCCCCAAGGAAATGGTGGACCGGCTGCGCAGGCATTTCAAAGACCTTATTTTCAGGGGAAGGCCTTATTTTAGCACATGTGCTCAAATGCCCGATTGGGCTTATGATCCGGTGAGATCTTAGTTTCGGGGAAACACGATAGTCTATACCAGAGGTGTCAAACCCGATAGCATCATGGGCCGTATCGTCATGTACCAGGATGTTTTTTGCCTTTGCGGAGCCGGGGTGGGTGTGGCCTGCGCGGGCCATCAGTTTGACAGGCCTGGTCTATACCCACTCGTTGCCGAGCAGTTTATCAACATACTACAAGGAGGTGAAATTGGCTAACATTTGGGAAAACTTACCTGATAATCAAAGATCCAGCAAAAGGAGCAGCACTAGGCAACTACAGACCAATTACTTGCTTACCAACAACTTTCAAATTGCTAACTGGTGTGGTAGCTGATGCAGTCCAACAACATCTAGTTGAAAATAATCTCTTTCCACCTGAGCAGAAAGGAAACTGCCCCAATAGCAGAGGAACAAAAGATCAACTCTTAATTGACAAAATGATTTTGGAAAACTGCAAGAGAAAGAAGACCAACCTAAATGTAGCATGGATTGATTACAAAACGGCATTTGATTTTCTGCCACATGACTGGATAATCAAGTGTCTAGAAATAACAGGAGTCTGTCGACACATCAGAAACTTTGTGCAAAGATTGATGGCACAATGGAATACAGGGTTGCGGGTCAATGGTGAGAGATTGGGATAGGTTAATATCAAGAAAGGAATATTTAAAGGAGATTTAGTATCACCACTACTATTTTTCATTGCACTGTTTCCTCTGTCAACAATACTGAATAACTCAGGCCATGGCTATCATAACATTAAAAACATCTGCCAGACTATCCCACCTCCTTTACATGGACGATCTGAAGCTGTATAGAAAAACACCATCTGAAATAGAATCAGTGCTCAACACTGTCCGTATATATAGCCAAGATATCACAGTGGAGTTTGGATTGGACAAATGTGCCATACTGACTATCAAACAAGGTCAAATAGTAAAAATTGAAGGAATCAAATGCCCCACGAAAATAACATTAAGAGTCTGGAAGAGGATGATTACTACAAATATCTGGGTATCCTTAAAGCTGACAACATCAAGCACACTGAAGTAAAAAAAAGATTAAAGGTAAATACATCAAGAGAGTGAAGATGATCTTAAAGTCCAAACTCAATGGAGGAAATACCATCAAGGCAATCAACACCTGGGTAATTCCAGTCATTAGATACACAGCAGGAATACAGGCTTGGACTCAAGCAGAACTAAAAGCAATGGATAGAAAGACCAGAAAAATAATGACAATGAATCATGGTCTTCATCCAGCGAATTGACAGGCTCTGCCTACCAAGGCAAATAGGTGGGCGTGAAATGTTGCAAGTACATCACATGGTTGAAGACAAAAAAAGGGCTTTGGAAGAATATCTGAAGGACAAGAAGATGCACTGAAGTTAGTGTGCCAGGAATACTTATTGATTCCTGGAAAGACCAAACTGGCCTACAAGAAAAACCAAATGCAGAACAAAATGGAGACATGGGAAGCACTACGTGGCCAGTACATTAAAAAAATAGCTAGAAAAACAGATAATAACAAGACCTGGCAATGGCTAAAAGTAGGAAAGTTAAAGAAAGAGACTGAGGGACTAATTCTGGCTGCACAAGACCAAGCCTTAAAGACAAATGCACACAAAGCCAGAATTGAGAAGACAGGAACAGACAGCTGCCTATGAAAAGAAGCTGAGGAAACAGTGGACCACCTGGTAAGCCGCTGCAAGAAATTGCCCAGACTGACTACAAACAGTGGCATGACAAATGATGCATTGGAAGATCTGCAAGAAATGTCATTTGCCTGCAGGCAAGAACTGGTGGGATCATAAAATAGAGAAAGTCATAGAAAAAGAAGTTAAATTGCTGTGGGACTTTAGAATTCAAATACACAGGCACCTGCCACATAACACCCCAGACTTAACAATTGTTGATAAGAAAGACAAAAAAGTCTGGATAGTGGATATGGCAGTGCCTGGAGACAGTAGAACAGAAGAGAAAGAATTGGAGAAGATAACAAAATACAAAGACCTACAAATAGAAATACAACGACTGTGGCAAAGTCAAGCAAGACTAGTACCAATAGTAATAGGTGCCTTGGATGCAATCTAAAACAACTGGAGCATCACTTGAACACTGTTGGCATTGATAAATTCACCATCAGTCAATTGCAAAAGGTGGCTTTACTGGGAACAGCTTCCATCCTGCAATAATATCTAAGCATAGGTAGACAAAAATGCCAAATCCAATCTGAATATTTGGCTGCCTGATGATTAATAATATATACAGTATATGGTTGATTTAAGATATGTTCTAAATACAGTAGGAAATGAAAATTCCCTTCTACAGAGGCTAGTGCAATATGAAATAATGATTGTGGTTCAAATATTCAAAAACCTTTAATTTGCTATACTATTTGCATAGTGGAAGTAACAAAATTGCTGAATTTTGGTACTATTTTTCCTAGTTTTCTCATTTCTAGAAATTTGAAAGATTGAAAACGTTTCCTGGAGTTCTTCTTCCTTTGCACCCAATTCTATTCTGGATTCAAAATAAATATAGTTAGAGAGAAATGTGTTTCATTCTCATGGGACTTCTTTTGGCATTGCATGGGATTTCTCATGTTCCACATGAAATTTCTCCTGGAGATGATATGTTGTAAGATCACCAATAACTTTTTGGAAACATTTCTCCATGGCTTCAAACACATTTTCTTCTATTTCATGTTCATATTTCTATTTCATATTCATACTTTCTGCAATGAAGAGGTATCTCCGATGTGTGAGGTGCACAAAATCATGCTGAGTGGGTCAGGAAAGTGTTTGCTCTATTAGCAGTATTTCTGCTGACTTAGCAAAAGGATTTGGTAATGATTAAATGAAATTATCAATTTAGTCCCAATTTAGTCCCACTTGGAGGTGAGCATGGAAATCAAAAGAGGAAATGCCATTGCATAACCTGTTAATTTTTGAGACTCTCTTACAATTTTTCTCTTACAATATGTAAGTAGTTGTGTGGGAGGAAGCTAGCTTGTCTACATAATATAAGCTGTACAAATATTGTGGCCTTGCTTCCTTTATGAGAGGGTGGCTTTTATGCAATGAACTTCTTTGGTGATTTTGAGACTAAAGTTGGGACCTCAAGTCTATCCATTCTGACCTAAAGAAGTCTTTAGGAAAGCAAAGAACGACAAAACTACGTAAGGTATTATTTTTAGTATTTTAGAAGTAAGTCTGAGTATAACTGGGTTTATAAATTTCATCTGTGCAAGATTAGATTTACTATACTAGAATGTTCAAACCATGCACTTCCCTGCAATTTGCAATGGGTGTTTTCAGTACCTAAAAGTTTATCTATAAAAATCAGACTATATATTTTCTTTTAAACATTTTGTGGATTGATGCAGATATTGAATGGAATAGACTTAAATTTACATTGGAAACTTTAGAGATTGTTGTGTACTAAATTTTTGTCAGAAACTGACCTGACATTGAAAAGTAGACAGATGTGGTCAAAAGACTGTGGTTAAAAAAGTCATAATGATGGTTTTGATCATGCACATAATTAATAGGCTGAGCTTTGATCATACCATTATGACCATCAACTTCTTCTTTTTTGTCTTCATCCACCCTGTAGACATCACTGAGAGCAGGGCTTTGAGGTTGGAAGGGTCATCTTGACATCCCTGGTTAAACAGCAGCCTTGAAGAAAAGGAAGGCAAGCAGTATCCTGTCCTGTTTTCTCTGCAATTGCTAGTTTATAATCTCCCACCAGATATTTTCCTGCTACTTATTACTTCAAAGATTGCTGCCAGTAATTTTTCCTTCTTTCAGTTTCCTCAGTTTCTCTCAGAGTGCTTTCTAACATCAGGTTGATCCAAATCCCTGCCACTTTTAAAGAAAAACACATGTATATACAAAAACAAGAGTTGGGTGGCTTGATTGCCGAGATCCCAGCACATAATTACTCCTCAGATCCAGAAAATAATAGAAGCACAGGGTTGAAAGGGATGTTGCAGGTCTTCTAGTCCAACATCCTGCTCAAAGAGAGACCGTATACCATTCCAGACAAGTAGCTATTCAGTCTTTTCTTAAAGTGATGATGGAGCACCCACAACCTCTGAAGGTAAGCTGTTCCATGGTTATTTATTTTCACTGTTAGGAAATTTCTCCTTAGTTTTAGGTTACTTCTCTGATTGATTAGTTTCCATCCATTGTTTCTTGTCTTGCTTTCTAGTGCTTTGGAAAATAGGTTGACCCTCTCTTCTTTGTGGCCACCTCTCAAATATTTGAATACTGCTATCATATACCCCTAGTCCTTCTTTTCAATAGACTGGACAAACTCATTTCCTGCAACCTTTCTTCATATGTTTTAGCTTCCAGCCTCCTAATCATCTTTATTGGTATTTTCTGCACTCTTTCCAGAGCCTCTACATCTTTTTTATAATATGGTAACCAAAACTGGATGCACTACTCCAAGTGTGGCCTTACTAAGGTGGCTCATAATTATGTGATTGTCCACTTGAACTCCAAGATCCCTCTCGCAGTTACTACTATTGAACCAGTTTCACTTAATCTGTACCTGTAATTTTGGTTTTTCTTTCCTAAGACCTTACTTTTCTTTGCATTGAATTTCATTTTGTTGGATAGGGCCCAGTGTTCATCTGGATCTTGAGGTTATCTTCTGGGGTATTGGCTATTCCTGCCACCTTGGTGTTGCTGCAAATTTGATGAGTTCCCTTTGTAATCTCTCATCTAAATCATTTATGAAGATGTTGAAGAGTACTGGGCCTAAACGGAACCTTGGGATACCCCACTGCTTCCTTCTTTCCATATAGATGTAGTTCCATTGAGGACTTCAAAACTGATTCTGTTTACATAGAAAGACTGCCAAAAACTACCATACCTCAGAGAAAGTTGTTTTAAAATACTTATCACACTGTTGCATACTCAGTATGTTGTAGTATGAACATTAGAAAAGATTGGTCTTCGAAAGAAGCTTGAACTTTTATATTAAACAATTCAATTCATTCAGAATTTCTTATATTATTGTTGGTTTTATTAGCAAAAAAGATATTGCACAATATAAAAGCTGATATTGAAGTCCATTAGTACAAGAATGGGAACTTCAACCAGCAAAGTAAAGTCTGTATCCCTAAATAAGAGGCAATAATAAATGCACAGGAGAAAGAAGAGGCATTAATCTTTTGTAGAAATACATTACTTGCTTCCTTGTAAAGAAAATTAAAATATAGTACTTTAAAAAAAAATATTTAACTAACATTTTAATTAACTTTTGTGGAAGCAATATTAGCATAACACAGTCTAGAATAGAATATATATGATTAATTTTGTGCATAATAAATCATAAATTAATACATTTTATTTCCTGAGTTTGATTTAGCTTCAGAATCTGTATGATACAGTTGCCTTTCTTAAAATAAAATGGGGAATGTGGAAAATTCCATCTCTTGAGGAAATTTATTAATTTATGTTGAAAAGGTAAAATTTTAGTTGGAAATAAATCTTACATAGTCCATATAATACTCCCCCTCTAAATAAGTGGTTCTACTTGAGGTGAAATGTGCTATTTGGACTATGTAAGATTTTCCAAGTTCTGTTACTAGTGCAGAAAGCAATCTGAACTTCCAGACTTTGATAAAGATACTGTTAATGCTTTAAACTTACAACAAAATTCCCCTTTTCCTGAAATTTTGTTTGAGTTTGTGATATATAGGACATACCATTTTATGTTGTATTATGATGTACTGTTATTTCTCCAAGGATGGAGACCTGAAGATAGTTCATTAGTCAATAACATTGTAAGCACAGGTTCCATTTCTGATGCCATTTATTGGAACCAGTTGATGAAAAAAGATGGTTCAGTATAATATGGACTGGATGGGATACATATCCAAAGTTTCGGTATCCTTTGGACATAAATTAAAAAAAGACTGTTGCTTGCTTAGCGTGTAGGTTCTTTGTAATGGAGTTTTTCTGTTGCAGTGAAATATTCTCTTTGTGTGTTCTGTGTATATTTTTTATTATCAATCAAGATGTGAAAGGCATGTACATTGAAATAATCTACATATTACTCCCTAACTAATAACAGAAGTATATTTTTATTGCAGTGTTTTTAGGCTGTTTCAAAATGACTTTGTTGCTGTGACTTCTTGCCTACTTAGTTTTGTAGTTGCTTATATGCAAGAATGGGCTGCAAAATACATATATTTTAAGTTCTCTGTTACTTCCAAAATTTTAGTGTAAAGGTAATTATTCTGATATCAAAACTTGCCTACTTATTCTTCACATCACTAGTTTGCTGGTCACATATACTCACAATGCAGCGTTATGGTGAAAATAATTAAGATCTGTCACTTCTTTTAATAGGACACTACCATGGATTTTTCATTAGTTTGAGTGAGAAATAATGGCTCAGTTTTCAACTTCGCTAATTAATAGTTTTGGTAAACTGGGTCACTCCATTTCTGTTGAAAGAAATACAGTAGGAGGGCAATTGCAAGATACATTATAATTTATAGTTATATGATTGATTTGCTTAAACTGATATTTAAGTATATATTGTTACTTGTGATTTATTAAATATTATACTTTCATTGTCAGTGTGAATCTGACATTCTTTATTGACAAGTGACTTGAACCTACGACTTGTGGATGATAAATTTTAAGATTATATTATTTTTGTTTTCAGAACTTGGGAAACCGCTATGCTTTTTGTTTCCTTCAGAATATAATCTGATAATGATAATTAATTTCACCAATAGTTTGACTAATATTGACTAAATTTATGGAAGATACTAAGCTGGCAGGAATAGCCAACACCCTAGATCCGTGATGGTGAACCTATGGCATGCGTGCCACAGCTGGCACGCAGAGCCCTCTCTGCAGGCACACGAGCTGTCGCCCAGCTCAGCTCCACCGTGCATGTGCGCCTCTTGCCGGCCAGCTGATTTTGGGGATGTGCAGGGGACGGGGCAAATGCAGGAGATGCATGCGCAGGCATGGAGGGTCGTACACACATGCATGGGGTGGGAGTCTCACGCACATGCATGGGGGGGGGGCAGCACGGGGGGGGGTGCACCGACTGCAGCCAGTTTTTGGTCCCAGGAGGCTGCAGGGAGGCCTGTTAGGCCCAAAACGGGTGGGAGGGGGCATGGTGAGGAGAGCATGGGGGTCACATGAGCATGCACGGGGGTGCGTGGGGAGCATGGGGGGGTCATGCGCGCATGCGCAAGGAGGTGTATTGCATTATGGGTGCTGCACTTTTGGCACACAACGAGAAAAAGGTTAGCCATCACTGCCCTAGATGATAGGCTCAAGATCCAGATGGATCTGGACAGAGTTGAACACTGGGCCCTAGCTAACAAAATGAAATTCAGTGGAGAGAAAAGTAAAGTCTTACACTTAGGCAAGAAAAACCAAAAGTACACATATCGACTGGGTGAAACCAGGCTTAATAGCAGTAACTGTGAGAGGGATCTTGGAGTCTTAGTGGACAACCAATTAAATATGAGCCAACAGTGTGCGGCAGCAGCCAAAAAAGCCAATACAATCCTAAATTATATTAACAGAAGGATACAATCAAGATCAAGTCAGGTACTAATACCACTCTATAAAGCCTTAATAAGACCACACCTAGAATATTGCATCCAGTTTTGGTAACCACACTATAAAAAAGATGTTGAGACTCTAGAAAGAGTGCAAAGAACAACCAAGATGATTAGGGGATTGGAGGCTAAAACATACGATGAACGTTTACAGGAATTGGGCATGGCTAGTCTAGTAAAGAGATGGATCAGGGGAGACATGATAGCAGTGTTCCAATATTTGAGGGGCTGCCACAGAAAGGAGGGAGTCAAGCTATTTCTAAAGCACCTGAAGGCCAGACAAGGAATATTGGATAGAAACTGAACAAGGAAAGAATCAACCTGGAAATTTTCTGACAGTGAGAGCAATCAACCAATGGAACAGCTTGCCTTCACAAGTTGTGGGAGCTTCATCTGGAAGTTTTTAAGAAGCGTTCAAGAAGAGGAAGCTTTCAAGAAGAGACTAGACTGCCATCTGTCAGAAATGATATAGGGCAGTGATGGCGAACCTTTTTTTCCTCGGATGCCAAAAGTACGGGCACGCATGCTATCACATGCGTGTGAGTGCCCACACCCATAATTCAACACCCCCCCCTGCACATGCGCACGAGACTGTTGAGATAAGAATTACTCTTATCAGAGGCGAAATGAATCTTTTCCTGGAACTCTGACATTGCCAAAATAAACCGCATTATAATTCTAATGTATAAGATATTTATTTCTTATCAAAAATAGTTAATTACATACTGGCTATATAAAAGAGATGTTGCTTCGTCAGAAGCAGAGAACAAAAGGGAAGAAAGGAATGTACACATGCGTACTAGGAACATATTAATCACGTGCTCAGGAATAAACCATTATATTTGATAGGGATGCATCTCCCTGCATATACATGTAACAGGCAATATAAAATCACTGCGTGACACCCCTTCTTTGTCTGTTGGATGGATATGCTTATATCACTCTACACACATTAGATATGTCAAAGATTCATGTTTTGCTGCTGGTAACGGCTTGTTCAGGATGTCAGCTATCTGATATTCTGTTGGCACATATTCTAACTTAATAAAACCTTGTCTTACTAAATCTCTAACATTTTTATAACGAATGTCAATGTGTCTGGACCTGGAACCTGTGAAACGTGTTTCTGAAATGTAAACAACTGATTGATTATCTTCCATCATGGTGATTGGCTTCTTCGGTTTGGTCCAGATATCTGTAACTAAAGAATGGAACCACGTTAACTGATTACTAGCGTCAGAAATGCACGCATATTCCGCCTCCGTGGAAGAACAGGAAACAAAACTCTGTTTTCTCACGTTCCAATGAAAGGGACATCCATTCAGGTACATTATGAAACCTGATGTGCTTTTTCTTGATTCCTTATCGCTTGCCCAGTCAGCATCTGCATAACAATACAAGTCAGCAAAATCAGAATGTGTAGGTTCTAGCTTTAATTTCATGTGTTGAGTGTATTTTAGATATCTCAGTAGCTTCTTAATACATGACCAGTGGAATTCTGTGGCTTTGCCTACATGTCGTGACAACAAATTGACACTAAGTGCTATGTCTGGTCTAGTCCAACCACTAATGTATAGTAGTGAACCAATTACTGAGCGATAAAGTGTTTGATCCTTGAACTCAGGACTTTGTTCATCTTTCAAATTACAAAAATCTGTTTGCATAGGAGTGTGTGTCGGTGTAGCATCTTGCATGTTGCAATAGTGTAGGAGTTGTTCTATCTTGGCTTGTTGTGAGAGGCTAAACCCCTTCTGTGTCTTTTCAATCTGTACACCTAAATAATCATTGATGTGACCTAGTGACTTCAATGTGAAGAATCTCTTCAGACCTGAAACAAAAATTTCACTCATTTGTTTGTTAGGACCAATGTAAACAATATCATCTACATAAACAAGAACAATTTCATATGCATCTCTAAACCTTTTTGTAAACACGCATTCATCAGTTTCGGACTTAATAAAGCCCATTGAATTTAGTTTGTCTTTGAGACAGTTATACCACATCAAACCTGATTGTTTCAGACCATAAAGACTTTTGTTGAGAATCCACGTGTCCCCTTCTCGGCCACGGAGGTCGTCACGGAATCCGGGGGCGCACTTCACGTAGATTTCTTCATCTAGGTCTGCATGTAGATAGGCAGTTTCAACATCAAATTGGAAAACTTCAAGTCCAAGAATGGAAGCTGTAGTTAAGGCTATTTTCACACTTTCAGTCCGCACTGTAGGTGAGTAAGTGTTTGTGTAATCATCAGGATAACTTTGTGCGAAACCTTGTGCTACTAGTCTTGCTTTGTATAATAGTTCACCATCTGGTTTTTGTTTGATTTTGTACACCCATCGTGTGCCAATGACTTTCTTGTTTTGAGGAGGTGCTGCAGGTGTAAATACCTTGAGATTCTGGAGACTGTCCATCTCAACTTGCATGGCGGTGTGCCATTTATCTTGTTCATCTTGTGGAAGATATTTGATTTGAGCATAAGTCTCTGGTGGAAGTGTAACGTTACAGACCAATGGTGGTGGTCTGTTTGTGCATTGTAATGTGTATTTCTTTGGAGGAATACCTTTTGTAGTTCTCTTGGAACGTCTTGGAGCGGTTGTCCAATCTTCTTCATCTTCCTCATCTCCATCGTTGTCGCTAGCATGAGCGTCCGCGGCAGGTGAAGATGGAATGTTGGATGTATCATCTCTAGGAAAATAAACTCCAGGATCATTAGAATGTATTTTGGACCAATCTGAATCTTCTTCAAAGTTAGCAGAATTAGAAATTGTAATCATATTGTTAGAGTCAATGAATTTTCCCCATTTCGAATTGTCATCAATGCCCATATATCTCAGTCTTTTAGCAATTTGGCCACCTTTTCTTCTTCGCGCTAATGGAATGTTCACCATTGCATATGAACCAAAAATGTGTAAATTAGAAAGATCTGGGTGGTAGCCATACAGCATGTAGAAAGGTGTTTGGTCAATCACACTACTCCAAGTGCGATTAACAAGGTAGTTTGCATACTTAAGTGCTTCGCCCCAAAATGAATGTTTCAGATTAGCATCTTCTAGAAGGCAGCGCATCATGGTTTGGAGAACCCCTTGCCGTCGTTCTGCTACTCCATTCTGAGCTGGAGTTGCAGGGGCGGATGTTTGGTGAATGATACCGTTTCTGCGCATCCAGTCCTGGAAACGTTGTGACATGAACTCGGAACCACGATCACTCTGGATTTTGCGGATCTTCACCCCATGCTGATTGAAAGCGTGTACTGCAAAATCTTTAAAGATCTGAAACGATTCAGATTTCTCTCTCATAGGAAAGACATAACCATATCTAGAAGGATTATCAACAATAGTTAAGAAATACTTTTTACCGCCAATAGTTGGGCCATAAGGACCCACAATATCAGTATGAACCAAATCAAAAATGCGTGTTGACTTACGTATAGCATGTCTTGGAATGGCTGCTGCCTTTGATTTTGCCTTTTTGCAAACAGCACAATCCAAATGTACCTTACATCCTTTGAAATTCAAACCTTGGGCAAACAATGGCATCCGCTTAAGGACGTCAAAACTGGCATGCCCCATTCTCCTGTGCCATTTATGTATACAGTTGTAATGTAAGGGTCTGCCTGTAAGAGAATTAACAAGGTTAACATTTGAATTAGGAACCTTAGGTTTGCTTTTAGGAGTCAGTGAGGCAATCACAGGATCTCTCTCTTGGATAGCTCTCTCTGAGCCTGCATTACCATTAATGGAAGGTATTATACTTGCTTGTTTTTGAGGCTCAGGTTTTGGCCTTAAGTAGAAGACTCCAGCAATCACAATTGTGTCTGCAACAATCATACTATTCTTAACAATGTAGCTTGCGTTCTTAAAATGATGAATCTGAAAATCTAAAATATTGATTAAATGGGTATAACTAAGCAAATTAAAAGCTGCAGCAGGAACATAATAAACATCTGGAACCAATGTATCTAACTTTTCAATGTAAACAGTCCCATTTCCTTCGACTTTGCAAGGACGTTCAATGAATGTATAATGTTCACGGAGTTCTGGTTCTGGTGCATGCATTTCTTTGAAAAGGTGCTTTTGGTAAGTAATGGTAATTGAGGCACCTGAGTCCAAAGTCCACAATAAATGTCTATCAAATTGTTGACAGGGTTGGACAGCTTGTGTGATGGCAAGAGTGGCATATGGGCCAAATGGGTCGCGCCTTGGACCTGGGCGACGTTGGCTGCCACCTCTGCTTCTGCTGCCTCTGGAGACTGTTCCTCTGGGCTGGGAT
Organism: Diadophis punctatus similis; assembly: GCA_023053685.1. NCBI lineage: Eukaryota > Metazoa > Chordata > Lepidosauria > Squamata > Dipsadidae > Diadophis > Diadophis punctatus. The sequence continues at coordinate 12,428,059 of JALIGW010000008.1, forward strand.
GCACTTCTCCTGTACGTTGTGCTTCTGGGTTGGTACTGATCTCTGAAATCTGTTCCTCTGGGCTGGACAGGAACTTGAGTACGTTGCAATTTATGACAATTTCTGCTTGTGTGACCTACACGATCACAATATTGGCAACGTAGCAATCTTGGAATGTATCTCCTCTTTGGGGGTCTTCTATTTGGAAGACGTGTTGCAGCTAGGGGGCGCTGCAAGTGTGAGGCTTGAGGAATTGCCTGTGGACCCACTTGGGGTTGAATAGGAGGCGGCAAAGTAGCCTGCACTGGAGCAGGTAGTGGTGCCTGGGCTGGCTGTTGTATAGCTAGTGCAGCAGCAGGGACTGGCTGCATAGGAGCAGGCAGTGGAGAAATTGGCACTAACTGGGCCACAGTTGGGGCAGGCGTAGCAATTTCAGCCTGCGAAGCAGCTTGAGTTTGCAGCATAATTTGTGCGGCCATAGAAATGTGTGGTGCACTTTGTGCCTGTATTGTTTGGGCAGGCTGAAAAGATTGTTCTTGGGTTATAGTTGACAAAGGTTGTCTTTTCTCAGATATCAGAATGTCTATTTTGCTTAAAGCTGTTTGAAACAGAAGTTCTATATTTTGTCCACTAGATGGCACTGCAACATTACTTTTGGGAGAGTCTCTTTGTTCATAAAATCTTTGATCAGAGCCAGCCCCTACTGACGTATAGTCATATGTCCTTTCCCTTTCCGGCTTATGAAAGGTAACACCCATTTTGGGGTGGGACTCTAATGTTTGAGAGACCAGAAGAGAAGGCCCAGGAAAAGCTTCTGGAATGTGGGACTGGCAGACATCTTGTTTTTCATATGGGCGTTGGCTTTCTAGTAATTGCTTTCTTAAGTATTCAATTTCTCTGTCTTTACTAGCAAGAAGGTCTTTGTGACGTGTATCAATATATTTCTCTGTCTCAGAAAAACTTTCAAGCAATTGAGTTGGAATTGGCTCATAATGAGTAATCTTTGGAACGGCCCCCATTTGAACGGCCCCTATTTGAGTTGAACTTGCCCCCGGGAGAAAAAATGTGTTTTTGACTTTGACTGACCTTTCAAAATCTTTTTCTTGTTGGAGGGCCTCTTCCGCTGTAATTGAAGGTGTGGGAGACGGCATCGGAGAGGTTTGCATAGACGCGATGTTGGTCTCTCTCGGTGCAGTTATTAGAAGCGAAGAAGGTGCTGGCCAATAGGGTGCCTCTTGAGATCTTTTTATTTCTTCACCCGGCTGGCCGAGGGGGGGTAAAAATTCTTTCTCCGGAGAAGACATTCTTATCTTTCTCTTACTAGGCTAAACGCAATAAATCTGTCAGAATTAATTAAGGTCCAAGAACCATCCTCTGCTACCATGTTGAGATAAGAATTACTCTTATCAGAGGCGAAAGGAATCTTTTCCTGGAACTCTGACATTGCCAAAATAAACCGCATTATAATTCTAATGTATAAGATATTTATTTCTTATCAAAAATAGTTAATTACATACTGGCTATATAAAAGAGATGTTGCTTCGTCAGAAGCAGAGAACAAAAGGGAAGAAAGGAATGTACACATGCGTACTAGGAACATATTAATCACGTGCTCAGGAATAAACCATTATATTTGATAGGGATGCATCTCCCTGCATATACATGTAACAGGCAATATAAAATCACTGCGTGACAGAGACCCCCATGCTGCCCCATCCCCCGCGCATGCAAACCTCTCATGGTCCTGACTTCCGGTGGGCCTGGTAGGCCCGTTTTTCACCCTCCCCAGGCTACACAGGCTTTCTTGGAGCCTGGGGAAGGTGAAAACGGCCTCCCCGTCCCCCTCGAGGCTCTCAGGAGGCCGAAAACACCCTCCCAGAGTCTCCGCGCGAGCCCTGTAATTACCTGGCATCCAAAATGGACATGTGGAGACTCCTGGGAGGGGAGGGGCAGCGTGGGCGGGGCCAGATGAAAATCAGCTGGCTGCCACATGCATGCGCGCTGGAGCTGAGCTAGGGCAATGGCTTGCGTGCCTGCAGATATGGCTCTGCATGCCACCTATGGCACGCGTGCCATAGGTTCACCATCACGGGTGTAGGGTCTCCTGCTTGGGCAGGGGGTTGGACTAGATGACCTACAAGGTCCCTTTGAACTCTGTTAATCTGGTTTTTTGTTTTTTGTTTATAATTGTTTTTTCTTCCTCCGCCTCTATTTTGGGACAAACTAGTCTTGTTTAAAGAATTGTCACTTTAGATATCCATCTTAATTGTTCAAATTATTTCTTCATTTCTTCAGTTTTTGGACTTCTGCCTGAAGATAATTTTGAACAAAGAAAAACTTGCCCATGCTTTTGTGTCAATTCTGGATAATGTAATTTTCCATAGATAAATAAGACTTCTATTGTTTTTCTCAATAGAAGAAATCTCAAGATGGCTGCTGCTTGGTAAGATTTTTTCTCTCCTTACCGACAGTGTACTGATTTCACTGCTAAAGCTGGTTCTTTGACAGTGCTGCTTCCTGGTTTGAATGGGAGCACTTAGTAGTGACCTGAGACACTTTTGGACAATCATGGACCCAGTGGGAAAGGGGGGTCTTGAAGATTTTAATTCCCTCTGGAAGCGATTGAAAAGTCACTGGGCGTATCCATCTTCCTGTCAAGCAGTTTAGTTTTCTGAGCATGTCAGAGTTCCAACTTTCACTTTTTGATTTTGTTTTATTTTGCTTTTTGCTTTAAAAGTTGATCAGCGGTTGAATGCTGATTTATTTCAACCCCTTGCTGGACTCTAATTGCTTTTTTCCTTTTGATACATGTTGTTCTGGTAATCTCTGTCCCTTCCATATGAAAAGCACAGCAATGGTTGAGGTGGTGGTGAAGAGACAATTAGACTCTTACCATTAGATTTTGTATTTTGCCAAAAACTTGAGCAAACTTTAATGATTATGGTAGAATCTGAAGATTTATCTTTGGATAGAGATACATCAAAGGACATTGATCCAATTCCAGATCAAAGAGTCTCATGGCTGAAGAACCAGCAAAGTGGATTTCATCTGTTGTTCCGAAGTTTAAGTCTTCAACATTACAGCCTTAGCTGGAAGGGAGGGAGACAGATTCCTTTCCTCTATGAAGGAATTCCTTTCCTTTATGAAGACGAGATGGAGAGAAACTGGATGGATTTCTTACAGTTAACTTTTCTGTTTGCACTAGGATTGGAAGATAGATCTATTCTGGGGACTAAATTCATTATATTTAATTAAACAACAATTGACAAGAGAAGATATTAAGAAACAAACATGGATTTTTGACCCAGGGTGATCTATATATAACTTTTGGGATGATTCGGGATAGTTAAGATGCTGTGGTAAATTTTCTGCAAGTGGATTATAATAACAGTTCGTTAAAGGAGAGCTTTGAAACTTTAATTTTGTTCTGTTTGACTATTATTGTTTTTCCTGCTAATTACTTTGTCACTAATATCTATATCTATATCTATATCTATATCTATATCTATATCTATATCTATCTATCTATCTATCTATCTATCTATCTATCTATCTATCTATCTATCTATCTATCTATCTATCTATATCTATATCTATCTATCTATCTCTATCTATCTCTATCTCTATCTCTATCTCTCTATCTCTCTCTCTCTCTCTCTCTCTCTCTCTCTCTCTCTATCTATCTATCTATCTATCTATCTATCTATCTATCTATCTATCTATCTATCTATCTATCTATCTATATAAAAGCCAAATACCACTCATGCATCATCACAAAATCTCCAGAACCGAAAAGCCTACAAACTTGAAACTTGGCATGTATGTTCCTATGGGCTTCTAGGTGCTCGCTAAGAAAGGATTTTTTGAAATGACCATCAGATCATTAGTTATTTCTTATATTGTTATTAACACACTCTGATGCTAAGGAGTTAGACCATGGGTCCTCAAACTACGGCCCGCAGGCTGCATGCGGCCCGTCGAAGCCATTAATCTGGCCCGCGCAGGACGACAAGGCTGCCCCACCAACATCACCCTGCCCACCCTTCGGCTGAGCGCAGGACTTACCTTCGTGAGCCCCATGGGCTGGAACTGAAAGGTAAGGCCAACAATTTTGGCCTGCAGAGACGTTCTGGAGGTGAGGGACGTGAAAAACAGGGCTCACAGACGCCCCAGGAGGCCCCAAAAGGGTGAAAATCGCCCGGTTTTGGCCAAAAAACAGGCCGTTTTGCCTGCAGAATACTGCTGGAGGTGGAGGAGGTGAAAAATGGGGCACAGAGACGCTCCAGGAGGCCCCCAAAATGGGTGTTTTTCACCTTCCCCCTCCAGAAGATAGATAAAGAGTGATAGATAGACAGAAAGAGAGAGAGAAACAAGACACACACACACACAGAGAGATTTGTAAGCTCCTTGGGGCTGAGAAGAATTGCTGCAAAACTGATGTTTCTGAAGTGGATCACTAGACTCCTAAACAATTGAAAAAAATGATCTAGTAAAAAGAAAAGTTAACCAAAAGAGCAACATGCAAACAAAAGCAAATAAAACACCCCAGGAGCAAAACAAGTTAAAGTTTAATTTGTGTACATTCTTTAATGGACTGTTAAATTGGCCATGCCCACCCAGTCACATGACCACCTAAGCACGCCCACCCAGTCACATGACCACCTAAGCACGCCCACCCAGCCGGTCCGGCCCCCCAACAGTCTGAGGGACTGGGAATTGACCTGTTTAAAAAGTTTGAGGACCCCTGAGTTAGACGTTCTACTTCCACTCCCCACCTGAAAAGAACTGTTCCAATGCCTGTGGGCGTGACCAGTGCATGACTCATCCAGCTTGCGGGCTGGGAGTTTAGACATTCTACTCCATGCTAAGGAGTTCAGTTTCATAGCGAAGCATGGGTATCCAGCTACTAGTATAACATATAGAAGACAGATCAACAATTTGTAAATAGATTTAATAGTTTAAAATTTGGGGGAGGGCCTAGTTCGCAAGGAGTAGGGACTAATGTTGTAGTAATATATTAATCAGTATTCAACTAGGGGGGATAATATGTGTATAATGTTTTTTTTTAATGCACTTTTTAATGTTCTGACTGTTTTGTGTTTTTTTCTTTTATGTGTTCTTGGATTTTTTTGAGTTTTGTATTTTGTATTTTATCTTTATTCTGAAATGTATATGTATATGCAAATGCATATGCATATGTATATGCATATGCATATGTATATTTATTCTGAAATTTATATGTATATGCATATGTACATGTAAAAAAGACTTCTAGTGTTTTTATATCCCTACGCCTAGAAAACTAGTACATTCAAAGCTGATATATAATACACAATGTTCCCAAAAGATGAGGACTGTATTTTATCATATTACATGCTTACTGCTTATTATATGCTTATTGTATTTTTACTCCAATTTAATTTTAAATTGTTTTATAGGATTTTATTAATAATTTGTGTTTGGAACTCTGTATTTTGATATGGCCTATGGGCTAATCAATAAACTAACTATATTACATGCTTACTGCTTTTGAGGGTTCATACATAATATGAACCCTTATACATAATAAGTATTAAGAATCTCTGGCTTTTTCAGTAATTATTTCTGTGGAATAGGAAAAAAATAGTAAGCTTCTTTCAATATTTGTGTAGCCTACAAAAACTAAATACCATCTGAGGTCCTTTTGTGTCTAAGATTGAAAGTTTTGATTTCTATCTTAAGGGCTTGCCTGATTATGCATGGGATGAGAATTAGTAGCCTCTGGTGGTGCATAATGGAGTGATTAGATAATTCAAACAATATGATTTATTCAAACAATTTATAAACAAAGAATCAGCTAATGATTTTTGGTTCCCTTGGCAGATTCTTCTTATCCCAATCATTCTCTGCATGCATTTGTTATACTGTACTTGTAAATATATAAATACTTTCCTCTCAAGAGGTTGACATCAGGTAAAACAATATGCATATGCTAGCATACTAATCTTTATGTCTAAAGCATGTTTAAGATGCTGACATAATGATGATCAATTATTGTCAAATAAGCATGATAAAAGCATGGATGGTTGCTGTCTATTCTTCTTCATGGTGTTATCTGCATATTCAGCAAAAAGCTTCCTTTCAGTGGCATCTGAAATATATATGAGGGTAAAAGAAGGCAAAATAGCAGTGGCACTATCACGATCACATACCTCTACAAAGGGATAAGTTTTGATATTGTTGCCACAACTTCCATTCACCTTGTTTGACTTGTCCTCCCAATTATCTGCATTTCTTATATTCCTATCCCCTAGGGCAGGGTTGGCTCTTCTATTACTCGTGGACTTCAACTCCCAGACTTTCTGAGCCAATCATGCTAGCTCAGGAATTCTGGGAGTTGAAGTCCATGAGTCCTAGAAGAGCCAACTTTGCCTATCCCTGCCCTAGGGCAGTAAAATCTTCATTTTAGAATACTGAGATAATCTATTTTTAGAATTGTGTAGAAAGGTGAGATCTATGCTTTGGCTCAATATAAAGTGGCTGTCAACTTTCAACTTTGTGCATCCAAAGTATTTATTGAGATACAAATCCCGTCAATCACTTGGGCATTTGTATATTTTTATTTTATTTTACTTTACTGTTATTTTTATAATATGATTTAAAAAATAATAATTAATTATTTTATTTTCTAAAGCGCGCAAGCTTACCAGCCATTCACACTGAATCATCCCGTCCCCACCTTCCCCACTGGTATGCAAAGCTGGAAAGGTTGTGGAACTCTGGGTTGGCATATAAAGACATTTTACTAAGGCTGTATCAAAAATTATGTTTGTTTAACCTCAAAGTGACTAACTGTTCTGTCACACAAACAAAGAATCATGCTGTTGAATAACATGAGAAGTACCAGCTTCTACAGGCAATTTCTGTTGGGGAAATTCGGAGAATGGTAAATGGAAATAGCTACTTTTCTTGGCTAATGTACTCCAAAACAGTAGAAAAGAAAAGCATATGGAAATTCATATTTAGACACGAAGAAGAAAATACAAGGGTTGATTTTTCCCAAGTTCTGTAGGTTATTCGGATTCGGGTTCTTTCAGTTTCTTTCTTTCTAGCTTTCTTTCTACACTGAATTGTCATATTCATGGTGTACCTGAGATAAGGTTGTTGTGTTGGAAATCAGTCTATTCTCTGCTGCTTGGAGAGTCCAAGCATGGGTTAATTCCATCTGATTGGCCAGAGACTAAGTTGCAAATTCTTTGCCACGCCTCTTCTGCCTGGCTGAGCTCCAGTTTTTCAACTCAGTCGGCCTAGAGAGACACAAAAATTATTTATCCAAGCTTGGACTCAGCAAAGCACCGGAGGATTGGAATTTTCGGCAGGGCAATCCTTTGTCCGCCGGAGCAAAGCTCTTCCTTGTTAGAATGTCGCGGCAGCGCAGCTTGGATTTCCGTGCTGGCGGCTGAGAAGGGGGGCAACAGCAACGCCAGCAGCCGGGCCACTAACTTTTAGCCCCACCATCTAAAAAGCGAGGGCTCAGCTCCAGCTTGATCAGTGCTGAGACAGACCGAGGCTTCTGTCTGCAGTGAGCAGAGACTGCCTAAGTGTGCGTCTGGAAACCGTGTTGCAATTATCGCATTGTGGCACTTGTAACCATTTTATTAGTTTGGCGCCTTTTTCTGCTGACTGCTGCGCTCACAAACCGTGTTGTCGGTTTTGCGCCAATTTCCTGACCTGCAATTCGCAGTGTGTATTGCTAATTCCCTGGGTCCAGCTTGCCAGTACCCTCTCTGGGACATTAGTCAGCATTATTAATGCAAGGGGATCCTTCCCAGGTTTGGGGTTTGCCCCAGATTTAAATTGAGGCTAACAGCAAGATAACTGTAGCTGCTTAGGCCCTTTCAGAATGGTGGACCGATCCATTCCTCACAGCAGTAATTCAGCTGATTCGTCCCCCATGTAGCAGAGAGCAGAGGCTTCTAAACTCAGAAAGGCCAGGTCAGCCTCAAAAGGGCCCTCTACCAGGTCCAAGGCCAAAGATTCAAGGGAAATCTCATCAGCCTCTGAGAAGGATGCCAAGAAAGGCAAAGAGCTTTGGAAAAGCATTTCTCAATGGCCCAGAAATAGGCAGAGACAGCCAAAGCTCCAAGAATCCCAGTGGGAAGGCCTGAGGTTCCCAGTTCCTTGGAAATAGAGCTACCCTCTCAGAGCCTAGAGGAGGGCCAACTAAACTGGTCCCCTAATGTTACCACCGGGCCGCAGCCCTTTCAGGCTACCTCTTACGAGGAGGATTTGGTTCCCTTCTCCTGCCTGGCTTCAGCTGGATTGCAGTCTGCTTCTGTCCCATCTGCTACCTTTACTCCCACAGTGGTGGGGCTCTACCCTGAGGAGGATTTGGGCCCTGGCCTCTCTCAAGAGCTGTGCAGCATCATTGCACAGATCATTTCACAGGGCATGGATGCAGTTCTACACCAGAGGGGTTTTTCAGGCCCATTGCCATCGGGCCCCTCCCGTCTAGCGCATTTGCATCCTCAATTGCAACCCGATAAGGACTATGTTCAGGAACCTCATTCCCTGGTCCCTTCCCTTCACAGTGATGTTTTGCTTGTGGGTGATGACGAGGTGGGTGACTATGAGTTCTCCGAGGATGAGAGTCTCGCCCCAGACAAGCCTGTGTTCACAGGGCTCTTTCATCCCAACTTGTTTTTTTTTTAATTTAAAAAGTTTTATAAGTACAAAGTACGATCATTTTTCATTTTTCTCCCCCCTTCCTCCCTAACCCCCACCCACCCCCTTCCCTCCCCCCTCCCCCCCGGACTTCCCAGAGAAAGTACAGGGCATAATATTCAATAAAATAAATTTAAATTAAATCAAAGCAAGTTCTTAATTTCCACTTTTTTTAAAAAAAATCTTTAACTCCAATTTTTTTAAAAACTATTCAAAAAACAATCAGAAGGATAAAAATAATAATAAAAATAATAGTACAAAACAAAGAAAATTAAAAATTAAAAGGAAAGATTAACAAATATAAAAGAAAAAAAAACATTATATTAATACATCATACCTCATCTCAAACTATACTTTACATATCTAAACCTCCATCTTTTATATAATCTACCTATAAACTAATATTAATAAAAAAGAAATAAAAAGAAATAAATAAGAAATAAAAATAAAAGAGGAACAAAAGTAAACCTTTCCTCCCCTTTTCAATCAACACAACATTTCTTCCAAACAGAACAAAACTTAAGTAAATATTACATAAACATTAACTAAACATTAAAAGTTTATACCTAGTCACAATACCTCAGTATTTAAAGTATTCTATCAAATTATTTATTCCCATATTTAAAAAAAAAACCCTTATACCTCTAAAACTCTAAACTTAGTCATAAAATCATAGAATCAAACACAATGTTAATAACAATATTACTATATATTGAAGTATCAACTTCAAAATATATGATATATAATTATAATAATAATAATAATAATAATAATAATAATAATAATAATAATAATAATAATAATAATAATAATCAAAATATATAATATATATAGTAATAATAATAATAATAAAAGAGTAAAAACCGACCCCTTATACCTCAAAAACCTTAAACTGTATCCCAAAATCCCTCAAAATATTAATAACATAGTATTACACTATATCAAATTTTTAACTTCAAAATGTATGATATATATATAAAATAACCTAAAAAAGAACTACCATCAAAAAGAAATATAATAATAATAATAGGACAAAAAATGATTACAGTCTTGTTAATCGTTCCAACCATCCTATAGATTTCAACACCATCTGTCACTTGGCAATTTCGAATCTATTGATTCACCTCCCATCTAACCCCAATCCTCCGTCTCCTTTTCCACGTCGCAAACATCTATCTGGCTCTGCCAATCACTTTGAATCTTTGGAATTATTTCCTCTTGACCAAGTATATCTGGATTTTTCTTCTCCTCCTCTATTATTTCCATGCTTCTTTCCACTGGAATTTTAGAAATATCAGCCTTTAAAACCTTGATGTAAAATTCTGTAGCTTTCTTTATTGTATTAAGCCCGTATCTTTTCCCCAAAAATTTCACAATCACTCCTGTTGGTGCATTCCATTTGTATTGTAGATTTCATTTTTTTTAGTTCCTCGACCAAGAAGGAATATTCTTTTCTAGCTTTGAGCATCTTGGAAGGAATTTCTTTCCATATCCTTATTTCCTGACCATTTACCTGAAGGTTATTCTTAAAGGTCGCCTGTGTAATTCTGTTCCGCAGAGCTCTTGTAGTAAAATATATTACAATGTCCCTTGGCAAATGGTTTTGTTTTGCATACCAGGAATTGACTCTATATATCTTATCAATTTGCGTAGCCAATTCCTCTTTAGACATTCCAGACACCTGCTCCAGGGCCCCTACCATCCTTCCTTTCAAATTTTCAAATTTTTCCTCCTTCAGGCCCCTCACTCTTATAGCAAATTTCATCTCTCTGAATTGAGACATCATCACCTCTGTTTCCAAATTTACTATATCATTTTGAACCTTGGCTATGTATTCCTCTGAAGTTGTCAGAGCTTGCTTATTTTTTTCCAAATCATTCTCCAAAATCTCCATATTTGTTGCTAGTCCTTTACAAACTTTCAACACATCCGCTCTCAATTGTAAATTCATCTTCTCCAAAGCAGCCTGCATTTTTTTATCTATTTCAGTAATTTTTGAATTGAATTCCATAATCAGTTTATTTTTCATGACTTTCAAAGTATTAAATAAACTCTCAGGTGTTAAAGACTTTAATGATGTTAAATCAGGCGTAAATTGCATCTTTAAAATGTGATCAGAAGAGTACTCAGTTCTTTTATTCACTACAGTCTTTCCAGGTTTAGAAGCCATTTCAGTATTTTCAAAAAAGAAAGACAAAGAAGAGGGGGGGGGAAAGCCCAGATCTATACTTAAAAATTCTTTCCAAATCCAAAGCCAGTTAATCTTTTATCTTTTATAAAACTGTAAGTTAATTCAGGAGACAAAAGGAGAAGAAATCATTTCTCCAGATCAAAGGTTTCCATAGGAAAAAGCTGATAACAAAGCAAAAATAACTTTCTCTTCCACACCCAAATCTCCAATTGCCATATTGTTACTTCTTCCTTATTAAGCTACTTTGTTGCTTCCGAAGTAAAATCCAGCAGTGGAGTTAAAGTCAAAGCTAATGCCCTTCTGGACTCCTGCCTTTCTCTGGCTGCTCTCTTTAAGTTTAAAATAGTTATACTTTCCTTTGTAACAGCAGCGGTGGTCGCGGCATCTTGCTCCGCTTTAAGCGGAGGCTTCCGACTTCCCGGAGCGACAGACAGGCTACCTGGGGAGCCCTCACCCTTCACGCCCTAAGTTGGCTTCTAGGGCACTAGGGGGGCTCTACCCCACCTGTCTTGCTCTCATCTCTCCCCTTCGCCCGGGGAGAGATTTTCAAGCCGCCAGACAGCTGTTCTGGCGGCTTTTACAGGGAATCGGAAGGACGCCCAACGAGGAGCGCCAGCGACGCCATCGGAGCCAAAACCGGAAGTCCATCCCAACTTGTTTAAGACCTTGTTATTCAAGCCCAAGACAACAGCCAATATGGGGGTAGCTAGCAGTTTGTCAGATGCATCCACAGCCCCTCAGGACCCCAGTGCACTCTTCTTCATGGAGCCGGTCATGGCACAGGAGGTGATACCTTCTCCTAAGCTCTTTGTAGATGTCATCCAACAGCAGTGGAACCAACCTAGCTCCATCACTGCCCCCAGTGGGATTGACAGGAAGATGTACATCATAGATCAGGATCTAGAGGAGCTCCTGAAATTACCAACTGTGGATGCTCCTCTGGCCACTCTGGCAACAGCGGCCATCCTACCTTCTGACATGGCGGAGGGCCTAAAGACTGAGGACAGGAAAGCAGAGTTGTCCACTCGTAAGACGCACCAGGTGGCTACCTGGGCGATTTGGTCTGCTACAGTCGCATCCTTCTTCTCTAGAACATCTCTAATGGCTGCGTCAAATGCAGGCCCAAGCATCCCCTGAGGACACCAGGATGCATCAGGATATTAGTAAATTGATTGCAGCCGCTGAATATTCAGCAGATGCAACCCTCAACGCGGCCAAGTTCGCCTCAAGGGCCCTGGTATCTAATGTCAATTCCAGGCGCCTTTTATGGCTGCACCATTGGCAAGCCGATATGAAAACTAAATGGAAGCTAGCGTCTGCCCCCTTCAAGGGGGGAAATCTCTTTGGGGAGATGCTAGATACTATCCTAGTGGATGGTAGGGATAAAAGGAAGTCCTTCCCTCACATCTACAGGAGGGCGGAGCGAAGGACTACCCCTTACTATCGCAGGCAGTCCTTTCGTGCCTTTAATACAGGATTTAACGTCCCAACCTATCAGAGGCCATATTCCCAGAATATGGATCGCCCGCAGGACAGTTCATCCTTTCGAGATAGGTCCAGACAGTCCCAGATCAGGCAACCCTTTTGGGGAGCCAGCAGCCAACCCTTCCGTGACTTCCAGTCTGAGGTCCCCATTGGCAGCCGTTTAAAGATGTTTGTCAGCCAATGGCAGGAGACCACTACCGACGCCTGGGCTTTACAAACAGTTAGCCTTGGTCTCACTCTAGAGTTCTGTTCCACTCCCCCCCCCCCCAAGACGGTTCATCCGATGCTCGGTTCCCAAGGAGGCCACAAAGAGGACTCTGATGGAGGCCAAGTTCCAACACCTGCTGGACATCCAGGCCATAGAGCAGGTGCCAGTGGGGCAGTGGGGTCTCGTTTTTTATTCAATCCTCTTTCTGGTCCCAAAGAGCTCTGAGGAGTGGAGAGCCATTCTAGATTTAAAGAAGCTCAATGTACATTTAACGTACAAATGCTTCAAAATGTAATCCCTACATTCCATCCTGGGTTGCATAAGACAGAGATCTAACATCAGTAGATCTCAAAGAGGCTTATCTCTGTACCCATCCGACAGTCTCACAGAAGGTTCCTCAGGTTTGCTTACGCAGGGCTCCACTTCCAATACAGGGCTCTGCCTTTCGGCCTCTCCTCATCTCCCAGAACCTTCACCAAACTACTAGATGTGGTGGCGGTTCATCTTTGTGCCAGACCGATCAGAATGCAATGTTATCTGGACGACATTTTAATTCAGTTGTCGTCTCCGCTTCAGGCAAGACAGGACCTGCAGATCACTTTCCAGACCCTCCAGGACCATGGTTTTTCCATGAACCTGGAGAAGAGTCACATGATACCCTCGACCAGTTTGATCCATTTGGGAGCAGTGATAAACACCGAAACCTGTCAAGTTTATCTTTCCCAAGAATGCCGATCCAGCATAAAGGCCATCGTGGATCAAGTCAGAAACACACGACTAGTGCCATTGATTCTTCTTTCCCAGTTGCTAGGGAAAATGATCTCCTGTCTGGTGATCATTCCTTGGGTGCGGTTGGATGCCCGGCCCCTGCAATGGCTTTTGCTGCCAAGTCAAAGAGCAGGAAACAGCAATTCCAACACACGAATCCGGGTTCCTCGGAGAGTGCTCCAATCACTAGATTGGTGGATGTCAGCAGCATTGGAAAAAGACTGTCTATTCAAGGAACCCACCCGTATGATCGTAACCTCGGACACCAGCTTTTTTGGCTGGGGCGCCCACATGCAATTCCCGGTGACCCAAGGCCGGTGGTCCCCGGAAGAACTTCACAACAACATCAACTAGTTGGAGCTATGTCATTTTCAAGAGATGTTGTCAGGTCATCACGTTTTATTGTTGAAGGACAACGTAGCAACCAAAGCACATGTGAACCAACAGGGAGGCACACGTTCCAAGGCCCTGATGCGCGAAGCGGGGTCCTTGGGCCTTTGGGCAGAGAGACACTTGCTCTCCTTAGGAGCAGAGCACATCTCCGGAGTCTCCAACACACAGGTGGACTGGTTGAGCAGGACCACCATCGACCAGTCCAAATTGCATCTGCACCCAGAGCTGTTTCAGCAACTATCATAGAAATTCGGTCATCCATGTGTGAACCTATTTGCCAGTCCAATGAACATTCAACTTCTGAGATTTTTTTTCCAGGTTCTGGACACACGGGGCTGAGGGGACCAATGCCCTCCACTGACCATGGCCTTTTGGCCTTTTATATGCCTTCCCTCCGACCCCCCCTCATTCCGAGGGTCATCAGAAAGATCTTGGCAGAGGAGGTGGAGGTTATTCTCATGGCACCCCACTGGCCCATGCGCCTGTGGTTTATGGACCTGTTAAACTTATCTATCTCTCGTCCCTGGAAGATAACCCCGGACAGGATCTCCCTCAGCCAGGGGGCTATGAAACACCAAGCGCCTCAATGGCTCCAGTTTGCCATTTGGCACTTAAAAGGGAGATCCTGCAGAGAGACCATTTCTCTGGGAGAGTAATTTTGACTATTCAGGCTTCTTGACAAGATTCGACAAACAGGATATACGAAGCCACCTGGACTGCTTTTTGCCACTGGTGCGCAAAGGAGAAGTTAGTTCCCACATTGGTGTCTGTTCCAAATGTTTTAGACTTTCTTCAGGAGGGCCTTGATAAATGATTGTCTACTAACACCCTCCGCAGACAAGTGGCCGCCTTAGCCACAATTCTGAACTGCGATGGAACTTACTCCCTCTCTCAACACCCAAGGGTGCATAGTTTTTTTTTAAAAGGGGTACCTAACCTGTGACCCCCAACAGTGCATAGATATCCTACTTTGGACCTGTCATTAGTTCTACAGGCCCTCACGTCCTCTCCGTTCGAGCCATTATGGTCCGCCAGCCTCAAATTGCTGACCTTTAAGATGGCTTTTCTCATAGCTATAACATCTGCTAGAAGAATTTCCGAGCTGGCGGCCCTTTCTTTGCGTAGAGGCTTGTGCGTCTTCCACTCAAATTGGGTCATTCTACGATGGGATCCAACATTCGTTCCCAAAATCAACTCCTGGTTTCACAGGGCCCAAGAAGTCATCTTGCCGGATTTCTGCCCAAATCCCAGACATCCTCGAGAACGGCGGTGGCATATATTAGATGTCTGCAGAGCCCTTCGGAAGTACATCAACAGAACTGCTACTTTCAGGAGGACAAAATCCTTATTCGTATCATTTCAAACGACTTCCATGGGCAAGAAGTGACTCCATCTAGCAATAGCAATAGCAATAGCACTTAGACTTATATACCGCTTCATAGTGCTTTACAGCCCTCTCTAAGCAGTTTACAGAGTTCAGCATATTGCCCCCAACAATCTGGATCCTCATTTTACCCACCTCGGAAGGATGGAAGGCTGAGTCTACCTTGAGCCAGTGAGATTTGAACAGCTGAACTGCTGAACTAGCAGTAGCCTGCAGTGCTACATTTAACCACTGCACCATCTCAGCTCTGATCTACCATCAGGCGCTGGCTAAAGGTGTACATTGTGTTGGCCTATGAACATCAGGCCAGGCTCATCCTAAGCTGCATCACAGCCCATTCGACCAGAAGCGCAGCCCCCACGACTACTTGGGCTACACAAGCATCAATACAGGATATTTGCAGGGCGGCAACTTGGGCCTCCCCTTCGCCATTTATCAGGAATTACAAATTGGACATGTTTGCCTTGGCTGAGGCGGTGTTTGGGAGACGAGTTCTACAGAGGGTTCTTCCTGTCGAGGGGACCCTGGACCAGCCTGTTTCCCGCCCTGTGGATATTTATCTTGGGTATATCCCATGCTTGGACTCTCCAAACAGTGCACAGGAGAAAGAATGTTGGACTTACCTGAACGTTCATTCTATGTGCGCTGCGGGAGAGTCCAATCCCACCCTGGTGCATTACTGGCCCAGTGTTCAGGAGTGGTGATTTCATCATTCTGGCTACGTCCTCTCAAGATCCAAGTCTTCGTCGAAAAACTGGAGCTCAGCCAGGCGGAAGTATTTGCAACTTAGTCTCTTAATCAGACGGAATTAACCCGTGCTTGGACTCTCCTGCAGAGCACATAGAATGAACGTTCAGGTAAGTCCAACATTCTTTCCAGGATATTGTTTCATAAAGTAAGTAGTTAAAGAGCTAATTTCAATAAACTTAGAGCTTGGGAAGGATTCCATGGACGAGAATCCTCAAGGGGAAAACAACTCAAGAAGCTTGGGAAATTTTGAAAAGTGAGATTATAAAAGCCCAATCTAGCACAATACCAATGAAGAAAAAAAACCCTGGGAGTTGGGCGGCATAGAAATTTAATTAATTAATTAATTAATTAATTAATTAATTAATTAATTAATTAATTAATTAATTAATTAATTAATTAATTAATTAATTAATTAATTAATTAATTAATTAATAGGTCTCAAAAGAAACCAGCATGGCTGCATAAAGAACTCTCTGACAAATTGAAAGACAAAAAGGACAAGTATAAAAAATGGCAAGAAGGGGAAATAACTAAGGCAGAATATCAGCAAATAGCCCGAGCCTGTAAAGATGAAGTGAGGAAAGCTAAAGCTCACAATGAACAAAGGCTTGCGACAAAACTAAAAAATAACAAAAAAAGCTTCTTCCAACATATTAAAAACAAGAAAAAAGTCAAGAAAACAATTGGTCCATTGCTGGGAGAAAGTGGCAAGAAGGTGACCAGCAACAGAGAGAAAGCAGAGCTATTTAACTTGTTTTTTGCATCTGTCTTTACACAAAGGGAAAAAACAGTCCAACCTATCAAAAACAGCACCACAAAAAACATATCAGGAACACAAGTTAAAACAGGGAAGAAAATGGTAAATGAACACCTGTCTACCCTAGACGAGTTCAAATCACCAGGACTGGATGGATTACACTCCAAGGTTCTGAAGGAACTGACAGATGAGATCTCAGAACTATATCTTTCAAAGATCCTGGAGCACCGGGGAACTGCCAGAGGACTGGAAAAAAGCTGATGTAGTTCCCATCTTCAAAAAAGGAAAAAAAAAATAGATCCAGGAAACCACAGACATATCAGCTTGACCTCAATACCAGGGAAGATTCTGGAAAAGATAATCAAGCAACAAATCAGCGAACACCTAGAAGCAAACAAAGTACCGTATTTTTCGGAGTATAAGACGCACCTTCAGAATATAAGATGCACCTTAATTTTGGGGGAGGAAAACAAGAATTTTGCCTCTGCCTACCAGCATCAGGATTACGGGGGGGGGGTCCTCACTTCTACTCGCATTTTGATAACGAGCAGCACAGATATTTTTATCTGTTCTAACAACAAAAATGAATTTTGCTTTCTAAGATTACAGAAATGTGAAGTGAATAAGAAATTACAAGTAGTCATATATGATTGTATAATCTTCTGTGTTTTTGTATTATTAATAAAACATATTAGTAGCAGATATTCCTTGATTTTTCAGAATCCACTTTTGTTGCATAAGATAAATCTCAGATTTCTGCTATGGAAGTGGTCAGTTTACTTGTATAAGGCGACTAACTAAATTTCCCAAGAAAAGCCTCCTCAGGTAATACTAGGAAAACATTAGGAAAGCACATATTCTTCAAATCTTTAATCAGATTTTCTGTTTTATCATACATCTGTTGACATTTTTTCTGCAGAAATTGGGATGGAATTTAACTGGAGTGTGTGGTGTGTGGTGTGGTGTGGTGTGGTGTGGTATGATTTTCATGGGGGCAGAAGACAGACTTTGCTCCACTCCTGAAACACCACGGTCTTCCTACCTACTGTTTGGGGAGGGGAATCTGCCACCTTAAAACTCTTTCCTCCAGGATCCTCGCATTTCAGGCACCCTGTTTGCAACCAGGGAGGGGAATCTGTCACCAAAAACGGAGGGGAATCTGCCACCTTAAAACTCTTTCGTTTAAAAGGCTTTCAACGCACTTTCCTGGGATGCTTCGGGAATTAGGCTCCATGTGGAAGTGAGGATCCCCGCTGCCTGGAACCACCCGAAAATGCAATGTGCGCAGCAGGTGGGCGGGGCTACATTCAGAATATAAGACACACCCAGATTTTCACCCTCTTTTTTTGGGGAAAAGGTGCGTCTTATACTCTGAAAAACACGGTAATAACCAAAAGCCAACATGGGTTTGTCAAAAATAGATCATGCCAGACTAATCTTATTGCATTCTTTGACAAAGTGACAAAATTAGTGGACCAGAGGAATACTGTCAATAAAAAATTAATTAGACTTCAGTAAGGCATTTGATAAAGTAGGCCATAACCTACTACTAGATAAAGTAGAAAAATGTGGGTTAGACAGCATCACCAGCAGATGGATTCGTAATTGGCTGACCAACCACACTCAACGTGTATTCCTCAATGGAACTGCATCTACATGGAGGGAACCATGCTGTGGACTACCCCAAGGCTCTGTTTTAGGCCAGTACTCTTCAACATCTTCATCAATGACTTGGATGAGGGGATAGATGGGGAACTCATCAAATTTTCAGATGACACCAAACTGGCAGGAATAGTCAACACTCCAGAAGATAGGCTCAAAATACAGAAGGATCTTGACAGACTTGAACATTGGGTGCTATCTAACAAAATGAAATTCAATGGTGAAAAAAGTAAGGTTCTACACTTAGCCAAGAAAAACAAAATGCACAGGTACAGTATATGTGGTACCTTGCTCAACAGTAGTAACTGAGAAGGATCTAGGAGTCCTAGTGGACAACCATTTAAATATGAGCCAGCAGTGTGCAGCAGCTGCCAAAAAAGCCAACACAGTTCTAGGCTGCATTAATAGAGGGATAGAATTAAGATCACGTGAAGTGTTAATACCACTTTATAATGCCTTGGTAAGGCCACACTTGGAATATTGCATTCAGTTTGGTCACCACAATGTAAAAAGGATTTTTTTTTTCAAAAAGTTTTATTAGTACAAAGTACAAACATTTTTCTCTTTTCTCCCCCCCTTCCCCCCAACCCCCCCTCCACCCCCTTACCCTCCTCCCTTTCACACACACCCCGACTTCCCAGAAAAATCACAGGGTATAGTATACAATAAGCATAGTATTAAAATATACTAACAAATTGTTAATTTCAAAATTTCTCTAGTTCTTTAACTCCTGATTACTCAAAACTTTTAAAACATAATCTAAAAATTAAATGTATAGCATTGGTAATCTAACATTCCAATATATGAAATTGTAACTATATATCTTTCATTTAAATAGTCCTTAGAATATATATGATAATACAAAAAAAGAAAAAGGAAATTTTTCTTCACCATCCAGCCAGATGTGTGACCGTCGACATCAATTCCTCAATAATAAATGATCCTTCTTTCAGCACCAAACCTCCGTGGTGGCATGCCATACCTGGCATTCAGAGTCATCTTGCTTAATTACAGTACAGTCCATAGTTGTTCTCAACCGGAAAAATTATGTTATAAACTTAATATTTTCTATAACATATTTTAAATGGTCCACCATATTTTTATCCAAAAGGCCTAGGTTTTCTTTTCTCCCCCCCCCAACATAACCATCATATACAAAAATACATAACATCTTCATATTACCCACATTTAGATTATAAATTTGGTCTTTCCCCATATTACCATCCTTATAATTTCTCCAGTATTTTAACCCAATTTTCATACAATCCTTAAACTCATTTTCTCAAAATAACTCCATTAGCACTTTATACAACCTTTTTATATGCATTTAACTATTATCTTTTATTTCTATTATCAAATTGTCCTCTTAGTGCTAGATACAATTTTAAGTCTTCTCTCCATCTGGCCTAATATTACCCATACTAAAGCCAAATTCTAGTTGTTCCTTCTTCTCATTCGACCTTTAAATCCAACTCTTCCACTCGCTTGTGATTTGATAATTTCTTGAGTTGTCAAGTTGATTTTTTGTTTTGTTGATTCATCCTTAAATATAGCTGCTGCTCTGGTTTGACTCTGATCCTTTCTCTCCTTGTATTACAAATGAATCCAAATTGCAAATATCACTCTGGTTCTGTAAATCCCCCATTCTTCTTCCTTCTGGTATTTTAGATATCTTGGCCTCTAGCACTTTTTCATAAAAATCTCTTGCTTTCCATATCGTATTGAGCCGATATCTCTTTCCCAAGTAAATTAATGATAATTTACTCTTTCCCAGTAAATTAATGATAGGAGCAGAGGTGGCACAGTGGTTAAAAGCAGCACTGCAACTACTTCAGTAACTGCTAGTTCAGCAGTTCAGCTGTTCAAATCTCACCAGGCTCAAGGTTGACTCAGCCTTCCATCCTTCTGAGGTCGGTAAAATGAGGACCTAGATTGTTGGGGGCAATATGCTGAACTCTGTGAACCGCTTAGAGAGGGCTGTAAAGCACTATGAAGCGATATATAAATCTAAGTGCTATTGCTATTGCTATAAACCAACTGTGGCTTCCCATCTATACTGTATTTGCTATTTTTTCATTTCTTCCACCAAAAAGGCATAATCCTTTCTAGCTCTCAACATTCTGGGGGGAATTTCTTTCATTGTCATCACCTCATGTCCATTTATCTGGAGCTTGTTCTTGAAAGTCGCCTGTAGGATTTTATTACGGAATGTCCTTGTAGTAAAATATATTACTATATCTCATGGCAGATGTTTTTGTTTAGCCATCCAGGAATTGGCCCGATATATCTTGTCAATCTGCATATCCAGTTGCTCTTTTGACACCCCCAGCATTTGCACAAATGCCTCCACCATCATTGGTTTTAGGTTTTCTTGTCTGTTCTCCTGTACTCCTCTTATTCTTAAAGCAAACTCCATATTTCTATATTGGATCATTAATGTCTCAATTTCATACTTTTCAATTCTATTTTGAACCTCTTCTATGTTGTCACTCAAAGTTGTCACAGATTGTTTAATTTCTGCCACCTCCTCTTCCAAAATTTCCATATTTCCTACCAGTCCTTTAAATGCCATAAATGTATCTTCCTTTAATTGCTGGTTCCTAATTACAATCTCTTCTGAAATAGCCTGTATTTTTTCATTAAGATCATTAATTTTTGAAGTAAACTCCATAACCAATACATCTTTCCTTGCTTTTAAAACTTCTTGTAACTTTTCAAGCGTTAAAGTCTGTTGGGGTGTTGAATAAACATTAGATTGCATACTTGAAATATAAGCAGGAGGACCATAAAATCCTTTGTTAGAAACAATCTTTCCAAATTTTGAAGCCATTTAGAATTTAAGGATTAAACTTTGTGTTTTACTCCGAAGTCAGAAAGAAAAGAGAAAGTTCATCAAAGTCAGACGTTTTCATACAAAGGGCTGCTAGCAAAGCAAAGCTTTCTTTTAACTTTCACTTTCACGCCCTTTGAAACTTCAATCGCCATTTTGTAGCTCATTAACTCATTTAGTTTGTCACTTCCGAAGTGTAAATTGGAGTTAAGTTTGAATACTTGCCAACTGTGTCTCCTGGCTTTTTCTGTCTGTTCTCTGCTGTAAATCCTGAAGTTAGAATCGCATGTTGGGAGCAGAAATTGGACGTGGCTTCTTGCTCCGCAAAAGCGGAGGCATCCCGGGTCCCGGAGCAGATGACAGGCTGACTGGGGAGCCCTCACCCTTTGCGCCCCAGATTGTCTCCTGGGGCACTAGGGGTCTCTACCATCACCTGCCGGCTCTCATCTCTCCCCTATGCCCAGGGAGAAGATTTTCCAAGCCGCCAGACAGCTGATCTGGTGGCTTGACAGAACCCAGGAACAGGCGCCCAACAAGGAGCGTCTTCGAAGCTCGCAGAGCCAACCGGAAGTCCGCGTAAAAAAGGATGTTGAAAGTGGAGAGAAGAGCAACAAAGATGATTAGGGTTCTGGAGGCTAAAACATATTAAGAACGGTTTCAGGAACTGGGTATGTCTAGTTTAGTGAAAAGAAGGACTAGGGGAGATATGATAGCAGTGTTCCAATATCTCAGGGGTTGCCACAAAGAAGAGGGAGTCAGACTGTTCTCCAAAGCATCTGAGGATAGAACAAGAAGCAATGGGTGGAAACTAATCAAGGAGAGAAGCAACTTAGAACTAAGGAAAAATTTCCTGACAGTTAAAACAATTAGTGGAACAGCTTGCCTCCAGAAGTTGTGAATGCTCCAACACTGGAAGTTTTTAAGAAGATGTTGGATAACCATTTGTCTGAAGCGGTGTAGGGTTTCCTGCTTAAGCAGGGGGTTGGAGTAGAAGACCTCCAAGGTCCCTTCCAACTCTGTTATTCTACTCTACTCTACTCTACTCTACTCTACTCTACTCTACTCTACTCTACTCTACTCTACTCTACTCTACTCTACTCTACTCTACTCTATTCTAAAGACTTTCCATAACCTGCAGTAAGATGCAGCTACTATAGCTCAACTTGGCATGCCCAAATGGTGGATGTTGTCCTCTGACTTACCATATTTTTCGGAGTATAAGATGCACCTTTTTACCCCCAAAAAGAGGGTGAAAATTTTGGTGCGTCTTATACACCGAATGTAGCCCCACCCACCTGTCATCCCCCACCCTTCGGAGGTTTTTAGCCTCCGTGCGTCACATTTTCGGGCGGTTCCAGGCAGCGGGGATCCTCACTTCCACTTCCATGCTCTCTTCCCCACCATGTGCAGAGCAAGGTAAAGCTGCCAGTGGCAGGGGAGAAGGCACGGGGTGGGGTGGCGGTTCCTCCATGCTGCAGGCTCTACTCAACCTGCTGGAAGTGGAAAAATGGAAGTTTTTGTTAATTCAGATTATCTGAGGCGTTATGAAAAAGCAGCGAACAGTTGTTGAAAATTAACTCTGTGTTGTCAGAAAGAATTTTGGGATTGTGTATGCCTGGAATCAACAAAAGTTGGATGGGAAGGATGGGGCTCTTGGCGAAACGTCCCAGGCAGGATAGACTGCCTTCAGCCCATTTAGCAAAATCACCGCACGTGGCTGCCATTAACTCCCTCGCTCTCCCTGCACCCCGCACCAAGACCAGACATGCCAAAAATCTGAGAGGAGGCTTGTTGGAAACTTTCTCTCATTGAGCTGTTCTTATGGCAACCGAGTCGGAGCAATAAACACTCTCCCGCGCGAGCGGACAAGGGTGAGTTGCTCTGCCAGCGCAATGCAGGAGGGAGGGGAGAGGTGTGCTTTGGTTGTGCTTTTTTATGCTTCCGAGGAGGAACCACTTGTGCATATTCCTTTCCTGGCAGGAAGCGGAGAGCAGATTCGCCGGGGTCTCACCTGTAGCCACAGCCGAGAAAACTCACCTGGGTGCCTTGGGAGCCGGTGCCCTTGGGAGATCGGTGCTATAACCACACCATGGGGTGCTTGAGCAGCGCTCAGAAGCGAAGTTTGGGGGAAGGTGTGTGTGTGTGTGGTGTGTGTGTGTGTGTGTGTGTGTGTGTGTGTGTGTGTGTGTGTGTGTAAGACACTCAAGGCTGGAAAAGCCTGGCTGACAAGAGAGCTAAATCCACGTGGATTTAAAATAACAATTTTAGGAAATGCAGCTCCCCCACAATGTCTGCAACTGAAGATCTGCTTACATTGCCTTTATTACTTCAGGACAGCCTGTTCTTGGCTGCCCTAGTTGATTTCTCCTTTGTGTATCCCATTCCATCATCGGAGGATAGGTAATTCCCAACCCCCCATTTCAAAAGTTAAGCTTTGCTCTGGTCTTGCCCTTATTTCCACCCTTGTCCATTCTCTATGGCACTTAGAAGAAATCAAAAGAGGAAACCACTTAATCATTCATTATGGATGGACCTAGTGATAAAATTCCATTCTAGAAACATACAAGTAAATCCTGAGGAATAAATCCTCACTTTGTTGAATGAGCCTATTTTAACAAATTAGCATAGGGCTGTTATCCTTATTTATAATTAATCAATAATGACATATTGCTCTTTTGCAAGTTGGTTTGCCCTTAATGCCACCCTACCCACTCCAGTTAAATGCCCATATGGTGATAGGGTTTGTTTTAAATGGATAAAAAGATCTGTGCTGCTCATTATCAAAATCTGAATGGAAGTGAGGATGCAGCTGATCCTGATGCTGGTAGGCAGAGGCAGAATTGTTTTTTTCTTGTTTTGCTCCCCAAAAATTAAGGTGCGTCTTATACTTCGGTGCGTCTTATACTCCGAAAAATACGGTACTTGCAGAACATTAAGGAATAATAAAACATCCTCTGAAGAACATACATACTGTCTCCAAATATGTAAACTACATTTTTAATTAAATCATTATTTAAAGCTTTCTGTAATTAACTAAGGCTATTTTCACATAGAAAAAGTATTTTACAGTATTTTAAACAAATATAGAACTTAATGAGAGTGGAAATGGAAGTCATGTGTATGTGTCTACAATAAATGTATATAAATGTACAATAACAAGAAAAAAATAACATTCTCAAAACTTTTTATTATATGTGCATGATTCATAATTCCCATAGTTTCAACATTTAATAATTATTTTTGTGAGGTTTATATAATCTGTAATTAAATATGTACATAAAATATGTCCACTTTCTGTTGTATTTCAAATATATTATTTTTATTAGAAGTTTATATTTATTCTATCCCTCACTTCAGGTTGTTGTTTATAATAAAAACACTTTAACATCTCATTAATCAATCATTTTGGAAAGAGCTTGGAATAGGTATGAATTACTACTAAAATGAGGGCAGGACGTCAAGCATTTGTCTAGCCTTAGATTTAGTGTCCAGCCTGCTTGATAGTAACTAATTAATAAGTGACCAGCCTTTTTCTTTAGATTTTAAAATCACGCATTGATGCTTCACAATCTGAAGCTGCAAAAAATGAGGTGGAGATATGTTTGGCTTCTTGAATTGAAATAATAGGTTAGAGAGGATAATTATAATAGGGGCAATAGAAAATAGGCAAATTTTATTAGAATTTCAGAGCTTTTTGATTCTTTGAACAACACTTTCCAGAATTCTACGAAAGTGTACGAAAGTGAAATAGAGGAAATATGAAAACTTTGAGAAATGCAGTTTGTTACTTAATAAGCTGACTGTAAGATTTTATATCTTGTTTACTAATTTTTAAGCATTTTTTTTCTTAGTTAACCTTGGCATAGAGAATTACCTTAAGTTGCTGAGAAAACCTACCGTATTTTTCGGAGTATAAGATGCACCGGAGTATAAGACGCACCTAGATTTTAGAGGAGGAAAACAAGGAAAAAAGTATTCTGAACCAAATGGTGTAGTAATATATTATTTAATAAAATACCAGTATAGCAGAATACTTTTTACAACCATGTACACTTTTTACACATTTTGGCTTTGACATTTTTCTGCAAGAAAGAACAATAATGTTTCCTTTATAACAATGCAGAACCACATTCATACATTCATATGCACACGCCCCCACCCTAAACTTCAAACTTGGCAAGTTTAAGACTTGTGGACGTCAACTCCCAGAATTCCTCCTCCAGTCATTCCTGAGCTAGCATGACTGGAGGAGGAATTCTGGGAGTTGAACTCCACTAGTCTTAAACTTGGCAAGTTTGAAGACCCTTGCACCCCTAACCCAGGGCTCTTCAAACTTGGAAGTTGGTCTTCAAACCTGTCAGGCTGCTCGCTTCGGGCAGCAGCAGCGGTGGCTCCAGCGGCGGTGAGTATTGGCGGTGGCGAGTATCGGCGGCGTTGTGGGCTGTGGTGGCGGCAGCGGCGGCAGCGGGTCCTGCAGTGGGGGTGGGGGCTGCAACGGGGGCATCGGCGTCAGGTCCTGTAGCGGGGGCGGGGGCTGCAATGGGGGCAGCTGCGTTGGCAGCCTGTCCTGCAGCGGGGTCGGGGGCTGCAATGGGGCATCAGTGGCAGGTCCTGCGGCGGGGCGGAGGCTGCAACGGCGGTGGGGGCGTGGGCTGCAACTGCGGCTGGGGCTCCGGCAGCTCCCAGCAACAGCGGCTGCAGCTCCGGCCAGCAACGGCGGCAGCAGCGGTGGCCAGCAATGGCTGGAACGGGCCAAAAATCCTGAAAAGCAATGCTCTTTTTTTGGCCTCTACATGCCCTGTTTTTGGAATGGGGAGAAAAGTTTTTTTGCGGAGGCAAAAAAAGAGCATTGCGTTTCAGGCGGTGGATGGTTCCGGCCGGCGCTGCAGCCCAAAAACACTTCCTTCCCCATTCCAAAAATGGGGCGTGCAACCGGCGCTGCCCGCCGCCTGAAATGCGATGCTCTTTTTTGGTCTCCGCACGTTCTGTTTTTGGAATCGGGGAGGGGATCGCAGAGCTGCCGCCTGAAAACACTTTCCTCCCCAGGCTGAGTGGCAGCTGGCAGGTGGGTGGGGGCTTCATTCGGAGTATAAGACGCACCCACTTTTTGACCCCTTTTTTGGGAGTAAAAAGGTGTGTCTTATACTCCGAAAAATACGGTAAGTAGTTACTAGAGAAAAAAACTTAATTATACATAGTTTCGCAGTTCTTGGTGAAAATAACCTATAGTAATTGAAACAGGAAAAGTGACAAAGGGATGCCTTAGGCTTCTTAGCTGAAATAATAATAATCCCCCCCCCCCGCTTAATGAATACTGTACCCGTTGGCATAAGCCCAAAGAAATGCCAACATTACACAAATCAAGAGTCTAATCTGTTAATTGGACAGGAGCATCGCTTGAGGCATTAGACACAACATGCTATAGCAGAAGGGTATACGGTATAAGGACATTATTTGTACAGCATAAAACTTTATTGAAAATACTGATCAATATGAGTTCACTCTATATCCTGGATTTGTAATTGCATATTTTACTGTATTTCTTTTTTAATCCTCTGTGACATAATGTTTTCATTTCTACTCAACATTGTTTTTCTTCTTTAAAAGATCTTGATGATGTTGGGTTCCTGAAAACTTAAAAACAAGCACCATTTGATTTGTTTTGGTTCGTCTTGTTATTAATCAAAGATTCCATCTTTATGTGAAACATATGATACCCATACTTTCTTGGAAACAACTGCTTCTGTTTGCACAGGGTAGAATGCTTGATTATTGCCTACTAAATATTTTGGCAGGTTGGAGATGGTGTATATGTAAATTCAAAAATGTGGTATGCATTCTAAACATGTGCTACTGGAAACCCTCTCTCAATGATGTGCGATATGGAGGTGTCACATTTTGTGTGGTTTGGTCAGTTTTACACATTTATGGATGCTACTCCAAATTCTTCTTCATCCCTCAATATAGAGTGAATATTAAACAGAACAATCTGTCTTGAACACAGTTTGGCTTTTTTATGATTAGTGTGTAAAGAAGAAGCTTCCTGTTTCGATTTTGGAATGTTTTACAATGTTTAAAGAACCATTTTCAGTATTTTCTAGTTGTGAAGGTGTCATTGCTATGTTGTATACTAAATTTCAGTATTGCAGCTGATAGGGACACATTCTGAAAATATTCTGAGAATATTGCTACTCTCACTAGTGAATTGGTTAGTTGAAATATTTTTAATTGTATACAATTATAATTGTAATTGTAATATTCATAAAGTATGACAACGCTGTATAATATTATACAATGTTTTCATACTATATGAATTTCTGCATGTTCACTTATATATCAACTCTATTTTATCTTTATATATATCAATAATATGCTTTATTGATCACTGCAATTTATGTTCCTTCTTTATATATTTAAGTCAACTTACCAATAACTGCACACAAAAGTGGATAGGGCTCTCGGGCCTGTCAGTATAGCTAATTGTTTACTGGATCTAGTTCAGTGATGGCGAACCTTTTTTGGTTCGCGTGCCAAAAGGGGGGGGATGCGTGGGATCACGTGTGTGCGTGCCCACACCCATAATTCCATGCACCCCCGCGCATGCGCGTATGACCCCCCCACTCCCAGCATGCAATGGCACGCCCATTTTTTGCTCTCTCCAGGCTTCTAGGAGCCTGGGGAGGGCGAAAACGGCCTTCCCCACACCCTCTGGAGGCTGGAAACAGCCTGTTTCCTGACTCCCAGTGGGCCCAGAAGGCCCAAAAATCAGCTGGCTGGTGAACACATGCACGCCGGACCTGAGCTCGCGTGCCCACTGATATGGCTCCGCGTGCCACTTGTGGCACCCGTGCCATAGGTTCGCCATCACGGATCTAGTTTATTCCTGGGTTATGAAAGTTCTCCCACTTTCATACTGTGGGAGAAGAAGAAGTGGAGGCACACCTTAAGAGTTTTTCCTAGGTGCAGTCTCCAAATTTCCATTTTTGGGGAAGATTGGTGAGAAGGTGATGATAAACCTAGAGCAGGGTCTGCAACCTTATTTATTATTATTTATTTATTTATTTATTATTAGGTTCTTCTATGCCGCCCTACTCCCTAAGGACTCAGGGCAGCATACAACATTTTAAAGAACACTAAACAATAAACTTCATTTAAAACAATTTAAAAAGTTAAAAAAGTTAAAAAAATGTTCAAAATACATCCATCCAGGGGGAGATCTTGGATAAAAACTGGTCTCAAACCCCTGTCTGCAGGAAGAGCCATGTCTTGACGGCTTTCCGGAATGCCAGCAGGGTGGGGATAATTCGGATCTCTGGGGGAAATTGGTTCCATAGCACGGGGCCCCCCACAGAGAAGGCCTTCCCACTAGGGCCCGCCAGCCGGCATTGTTTGGCTGACGGGACCTGGAGGAGACCCACTCTGTGGTCCCTAAACTGGTAGGAGGAAAGTATGAGGCAGAATGCGGTCCCGGAGATAACCTGGTCCTAAGCCATGTAGGGCTTTAAAGATGATGATCAACACCTTGAATTGTACCCGGAGACCAATGCAGCTGGCGGAGTATAAGTGTTACGTGGGTGTATCTTTTTTTTTTAATTCAAAAAGTTTTATTAGTACAAAGTACAAGCATTTTTATCAATTTTCTCCCCCCCATCCCCCCTACCCACAGCCCACTCCCTTCCCTTCCCTCCCCCCCCGGACTTCCCAGAAAAAGTACAGGGCATAGTATTCAATAACATAAATTTAAATTAGATTAAAATAACTTCTTAGATCCCTCATTTTTTTGGCATCTTTAACTCCGAATTTTTAAAATTATTCAAAACGTTAAAAATTAAAGAGAAAGTAAACAAGTGAAAAACAAAAATAAGTAAAATAAAAAAGAAACAAAGATGAACCTCATACACTAAACTTAGTCATAAACTCAAACAATATTAATAACATAATTTTACAATATACCAAAATATTAACTTCCCAATATTTAATATATATATATATATTAATAATGATTAAAAAAATAAAAAAAATAAAACTAGAAGTTAAGAATTAAAAACTAACCCCTTGTATTTCAACACCCTTAAACTTAAACTTAAAATCCACCAACTTATTAATAACATAATATTATATGTATAACATTTCCTCTAAACCTCAAACCATAAAATACACCTTAATAACAATATTCCTATACCTTAAGGTATCAGCTTCAATATATATATTATCTACTATACTAAAAATAATAACCAAAATATATAATAATAATAATAATAAAAAGAATAAGAACCGACTCTTTATGCCTCTAAAATTTTAAACTTAATCCCTATATCCTCAAAATAATAATACCAAAATATTACACTATATCCAGTTTATAACTTCAAAATATTTGATATGAAAATACCATCGATAAACAATATTAATATTTCAAATCCTCAAATTAATGATAACGAAATAATACACTATGTCAAATTTATAACTCCAGAATATATAATATATATCTAAAAAAATCTAAAAATAAAATATAATACCATTAATAGACAATATTAATACAACATAAGAAAAGAAAAAAAAAGAAAAAAATGTTTACAATCTTGTTCATCTTTCCAACCATCCTATAAGTTTCAACACCATCTATCCTTTGGCCATTTCAAATCTATCGCTTCAGCTGTCATCTGATCCCATTCCTCCGTCTCCTTTTCCACGTCACAAACATCTGTCTGGCTCTGCCACTCTTTTGGAATCTTTGGAATTATTTCCTCTTGATCAGGTATATCTGGATTTCCCTTCTCCTCCTCCCTTATTTCCATGCCTTTTCCTACTGGAATTTTAGAGATATCAGCCTTTAAAACATTGATGTAGAATTCTGTAGCTTTCCTTATTGTGTTTAGTCCATATCTTTTTCCCAAGAATTTTATGGTTACTCCTGTTGGTACATTCCATTTGTATTGTAAATTTTGTATTTTTAATTCCTGGACCAGAAAAGAATATTCTCTTCTATCTTTAAGCATCTTGGCAGGAATTTCTTTCCATATCTTTATTTCTTGACCATTTGCCTGAAGATTATTATTAAAAGTCGCCTGTATGATTCTGTTCCGCAAAGCTCTGGTAGTGAAGTATATTACAATGTCCCTTGGCAAGTGGTTTTGTTTTGCATACCAAGAATTAACTCTGTATATCTTATCGATTTGTGTAGCCAATTCATCTTTAGACAATCCAGACACCTGCTCCAGTGCCTCTGTCATTCTTTCTTTCAAATTTTCAAATTTTTTTTCCTTCAAGCCCCTGACTCTTATAACAAATTTCATCTCTTGAAATTGGGACATCATCGCTTCTTTTTCCAAATTTAATATATCATTTTGAACTTTGGTTATGTATTCCTCTGAAATTGTTAAATTTTTCTTATTTTTTTCCAAATCCTTCTCCAAAATCTCCATATTTGCTGCTAATCCTTTGCAAACTTTCACCACATCCGCTCTCAATTGTAAATTCATCTTCTCCATAGCAGCCTGCATTTTTTTTCTATTTCAGCAAGTTTTGAATTAAATTCTAAAATTAACTCATTTTTTATCGCTTTCAATGTATTAAAAATAGTCTCAGGTGTTAAAGACTTTGATGATGTTAAATCAGGCATAGATTGCTTCTTTACAATATGATCAAAGGAGTACTCAGTTCTTTTATTCACTACAGTCTTTTCAAGTTTAGAAGCCATTTCAATGCTTTCAAAAAAAAAAAGACAAAGAAGAGAGGAAAAAGAAACCCAGATCTTTACTTTAAAAAATAATTCCTTTCCAAGTCCAAAACTATTTAAATTTTATCTTTTATGAAACTATAGATCAATTCAGAAAAAAAAGGAAAAAGGAAAAAAAATAATCATTCTTCAAATCAAAGGTTTCCAGAGGAAAGGGCTGGTAACAAAGCAAAAATAACTTTCTCTTCTGCACCAACGTTTCCAATCGCCATCTTGTTGCCACTCCTTATTAAGTTACTTTGTTTCTTCCATCATGAAAACCCAGGAATGGAGTTAAAGGACAAGCTAGTACCTCCAGGACTCCTGTCTTTCTCTGGCTGCTCTCTGTATTTTTAAAATAATTGTACCTCTTTAAAACAGCAGCGGTGGCCGCGGCATCTTGCTCCGCTTTCTAGCGGAGGCTTCCAGCTTCCCGGAGCAGCAGACAGGCTACTTGGGGAGCCCTCACCCTACGCGCCCTAAGTTGACTTTTAGGGCACTAGGGGGGCTCTACCCCACCTATCACGCTCTCATCTCTCCCCTTCGCCCGGGGGGAGATTTTCAAGCCGCCAGACAGCTGATCTGGCGGCTTTTACGGCAAGTTGAAAGGACACCCTGCGAGGAGCGCCAGCGACGCCGACGAGACCGGAACTGGAAGTCACGTGGGTGTATCTTGACACACCCACCACAGCACGCGCAGCCGCATTTTGCACCAGCTGAAGTCTCCGAATACTCTTCAAGGGTAGCCCCATGTAGAGCGCATTGCAGTAGTCCAATCGAGAGGTGACCAGGGCATGAGTGACCGTGAGCAGAGCCTCCTTCTCCAAGTATGGTCGCAATTGGTGCACCAGGCAAACCTGTGCAAAAGCCCCCCCCTAGCCACAGCTGAAAGATGTTGGTCTAATTTTAGCTGTGGATCTAGGAGGTCTCCCAAATTGCGAACCTGTTCCGAGGGAGTTAATTTTCCTCCCTCAAGAACCAAGGAGGGACAGTTGTCATTGTCCTTAGAAGGCAATAACCAGAGCCACTCAGTCTTGTCGGGGTTGAGTTTGAGTCTGTTTCTCCCCATCCAGGTCCTAACTTAGTCCAGGCACCGGCACATTACATCCACTGCCTCCCTGAATTGAGACGGGGTGGTGATGTACAGCTGGGTGTCATCAGCGTACTATTGAAAACTCAACCCATGTCTACGGATAATCTCCCCCAGCGGTTTCATGTAGATGTTGAACAGGATGGGCGAGAGGACCGAGCCCTAAGACACCCCACAGGTCAGGGGCCTAGGAGACGACCTCTGCCCTCCTGTTAACACCGACTGCATCCTGTCAGCGAGATAAGAGGAGAACCACCACAAAACGGTGCCTCCCACTCCCAACTTGCTGAGACGATGCAGAAGGATACCATGGTTGATGGTATCGAAAGCCGCTGAGAGGTCAAGTAGCACCAGGATGGAGGAATTTCCCCCATCCCGGGCTCGCCAGAGATAATCCATCAGGGCGACCAAGGCAGTTTCTGTATTGCAGCTGCGCCTGAAACCAGACTGATAGGAGTCTAGATGATCAGTTTCCTCCAATAGCTGCAGAAGCTGAGAAGCCACCACCTTCTCAACAACTTTACCTATAAAAGGTAAGTTGGAGACCGGACGAAAGTTCTTCAAGTCCGCTGGGTCCAGGGAAGGCTTCTTAAGGAGGGGTATCACCACCGCAACTTTTAACGGCTGCGGTACGGATCCCTCCCTAAAAGAAGCATTGACCACCACCTGGATCCGGCCGGGTGCCACCTCTCTGCTGGCCGAAACCAGCCAGGAGGGGCACGGGTCCAATAAACAGGTGAAAGCACTCATCGCACCCACGGCCATGTCCACGTCCTCAGGAGAAATAGGCTCAAACTCCTCCCACAACGCTGGACTAAAACTTGCCCCTGTCAACTCAATGGACTCTGCCCAGCCGGAGTCGAGATTCGACCGGATCTGAGCGACTTTATCCATCAGAAACTGCGTGAATTCCTCAGCTTTACCTTGCAAGTGTTCCTCACTCCCCCTTTTAGCAAGGAGGGCGCGAGTCACCCTAAACAAGGCAGCTGGGCGAGAATCTGCAGACGCAATAAGAGCGGAAAAATGAGATCATTTTGCTGCCCCTATTGCCACTAAATAAGACTTATAAACGTTCTTAGAAGTGCTCGGTTGGATTTGGTTTTACTGGCTCTCCAGCGTCTCTCCAGCTGTCTCTTGTGGCATTTCATCTCCTGGACTCCTCAGTAAACCAGGGGGCTTTCCGGGATCCACTGACACGGAGAGGTCGCAAAGGCGCAATCCGGTCTAATGCCCCTGATGCTGCGGTGTTCCAGGCAGCCACCAGGGACTCAGCCGAATTGTGTACCAGGGTTTCAGGTATTTCCCCAAGTTCCCTCTGGAATCCTTCCGGCTCCATTAGGCGCCTGGGGCGGAACCACCTAGTCGGTCCCGCCTTCCTGCGGGGGAGGAATGGGGCTGCGAAATCCAACCTCAGTAGGAAATGATCTGACCATGACAGCGGGGTGGTGACTATATCCCCTACCATCAGATCATCTCTCCACTGCCCTGAAAGAAGCACTAGGTCAAGCTTGTGGCCTCCCTCATGAATCGGACCCGCCGGCTATCGCCTCAAGTAGCTCAGGCAGGGCCTTGGTAATGTAGCTGGGAGGCAGGTATGCTAGCAAAAGGCCCACCTGGACCCCTAAGTCCAACTTCAGAAGGAGTGTCTCACACCCGACAATCTCCAGGGTAGGTATCCTACGAGGATGCAGATTTCGGCGCGTTATAATTGCCACTCCTCCCCCCCTTCCCTGGGGTCGTGAATGATGCTGCACTGAGAACCCGTCTGGGCATATCTCAGAGCTACTCCTCCCTCTTGGCCCAGCCAGGTCTCAGTTATACATACCAGGTCCGCCCCCTCTTCTGTGATTAAATTATGTATCAGGGGGGCTTTGTTGACGATTGACCTGGCATTAAGCAGCAGCATCCTGAGCCCAGGGCCCTGAAGATCCTGGTTGCCAGGTACTCAGGTTGAGCAAGATGGAACCACATCGGAGGGGCCGGAACAAGGGATCGCTTGTATACAGCGAGGTCTTATTCCCCGAGTGCGGCCCACCCCTCTGCTCCCGCCATACCTGCCTCTCCCCATTATGACCGAGATGTTCCGGCTCTCGTCCTCTCCAGAGATCCCCTCCCCCTGCTGGTCCCCCTCCCTCCCTGCAGGCCATACATACCATTCTCACTAGGTCGGGTTACAGAGCCCCGCCACCCTCCGCTTCTGTTTCCATACTCAGCAGAGGGGGTCGGAATCCCAGCCCCCGACTTCTCCATTTCTTCACAACCTTTCAATCTACGCATACACCCATATCAATCGTCATCCTACTCAATCACACCCACACTGCATATCAGAGGAGGAAAACACAGTTTAAAACAGAAGGAGGAACCATCCAAATAAGGGTGTGCTGGGAAGACAGATCCCCTGCCTCGCCTCGACCTCCCAGTTGTTCTGTCCTTTTTCATACAATGTCCTTGAGAACTCCTATGAAGAAACTTCGGGAAGATCAAAAATTCTCCAGTACTTAAAGTTTGTAAACATTTACTATTCTTCATGGCATAATAATGGTCATCAGGGGGGCAATAATCCAGGGGTCGTGAAAAGTTTCCCTTGCTCAAATGTCTTTGGGAGTTCACAATCCCCCTCCCCTTGGCATGCAATCGACCTCTACCCGAGGGGGGGCTCCCCCGCCAGGAGCGTAAACACCAGGGAAAAGTACTAATCACCGTAATAGTCCACCACATCTACGTCCCGATCGTAATGATCGTAAAAACAACCCGGGACACCCACGGAGACAGAGATGGTAATAAATAGAACAGCCCCAATGACTGTAGTCGCCTCAGGCTTAAAAGTCTCCCTGGGTGCAACTGGCGGCAATGGATGGTGCAGCGCTCAAAAAGAACTCCTGCGCTTTTAATGCGAAGTTCAACTACGAAGTAGCCAGAGTGATGGTAGAACAAACAGTAATGGCGGCGGTAATAGTAGTGCTCTTTAAACGTTCCCCGGGGCATCAAAGGTTGGAGCTAATTCCCGGAACAAGCCACCACTGTGAAAATAATGGCGGCGGCGATCTCCATAGTCAGCGTTGAGGACCTAATAGTCACAGTTCTCACTCCCAAACACAGGACCAGCTCACAGTGTTCCACCCCCGGTCGGTCCGCTCCAAAGGCACTCACAGAATCGTCATCGATCTCCCTCGCCGAAACTGGAGAGCGGAGCCCGACACACACATAATAGCTGATCTCTCCGACAAGGCACAGCAAAGCTCCTAGCCACCGATGACAGGCACGCCGTCCGAGCTCGCCGTCTCCCCTTAGGCTGATGTCAAATCCTCCCCTTCCTTAAACACTCAAAGAGTCATTTGGACCCGTTTCCCACAGAAAAGAAAACACGGAGCCACAAAACCTGAGTGGTCGTGGCCAACTCAACATCACTCACACCCAGTCACATGAACCCCCCCTAGCCACGCCTACCGAGCCGGTCATTAGGGCAGAGAACCGGTTGTTAAAAACCACCCGGAACCACAAAACCCTTTTGACATCTCTCTCTCTCTCTCTCTCTCTCCTTCCCTCTCCCCTCTCTGTATCTCTTTCTCCCCCTCTCCCCCTCGCTCTGTAGCTCTCTGTCTCTATCTGCCCCCTCTCTCTGCTTCTCTCTCCCCTTTCCCTCTATCTTCCTCTCTTATCTCTCCCCTCTCTTTGTATCTCTATCTCTGTCTCTCTCTCCCCCCTCTCCCCCCTCTCTCTGTGTATCTCTATGTCTCTTTCTCTCCCCCCTCTCTGTGTCTCTCTATGTCTCTCTCCCCTTCTACTGTGTTTCCCCGAAAATAGGACATGTCCTGAAAATAAGGCCAAGGCTGATTTTTGGGGTGGGTGTAAATATACGCCCTCCCCCAAAAATAAGCCAGTGAAGGGTTGGGTGTGGGCAGCACAGGAGGCAGCCCTTCCCTTCCCTTCCCTGGTCAGCTAGTGGCAGCTGGGCCCCTTAAACCCGACCCGCGGATCAGCTGAGCTGATCAGAAGCTGCCTCTCTGTTCTCTACTCCCCAGTGTTTTTGGCGGTTGCCCGCCTCCCATCCATCCCCCTTGCCTGAAACTCCCGTCCCACTCGCAAGAGAGCAGCTGCCCGGCACCTCTTGCCACTTAGTGCTCACCCAGTGGACAACCCCCTCTGTGTTGTGGCTTGCCCACGTCCCGTGCAGCTGGTCGAGGATCCGGACGACCTAGAGCCGCCCGTGGCGCAGCACTATCACCCTGTGTACCTGGCACCTGAGTCTGACAGCGATGAGGACTCAGTGCCAGAGGAGCAAGACCAGCCAGGGCCTTCTGCACCTTCTCAGCTGGTGCAGAGTGCGTCCTCAGAGGAGGAGGAGCCTCTGCTGGATGCTAGGGCTTGCAGAGCAGCCAGCAGAAGGGATCGGCTTTACAGCCGGAGGTCTCCTTGCAGGTAAAGCTGAGGGCTAATGGGCCACACCCTCAGGCTATTTAGGACTGGTGCATTCAGCACTTGGTGCTGGAATCAACACCTGTGTTCTGCAAGCACTTCAGAGTCCGTTTGCATCAGAGTTCCTGTTTTGAGTCCTGTGTTTGGAAATAGCAGCTTCTGGAATGCTTTTCTGGGATTTCAGC
This sequence comes from Diadophis punctatus similis, assembly GCA_023053685.1. Lineage (NCBI taxonomy): Eukaryota > Metazoa > Chordata > Lepidosauria > Squamata > Dipsadidae > Diadophis > Diadophis punctatus. Next base: position 12,464,575 of record JALIGW010000008.1, read on the forward strand.
CAACTCGAGTGAGTGAGAGAGATAAGAAAAGACTTAATTGGTATTTGTTTTGGACATTTGAACTTTGGCTAATAACTCATGAAGAGACGAAGGAACTTTATTCCCCAAGACTCTCTTTATGTTTGTTTCTGGACTTTAAAACCCTGCGCTTTTACTAAGCATCTTTATTAGTAAAAGGACCCCTTTTGCTTTTGTAGTAAACAGTTGTGTGTGTGTTTTTCTGTGGGTTGCGGTGCTGGGACACAACACTCTGGCCAGGCATAGTACCACTCACTGACCGAGTGGTAAGAGGCCGGTCGGGCCAGCAGCCTGCTGCCGAGTCTTCCGGGAGCTGGGGCAGAATCTTCTAGCAGCAGCCACTCTGGAAGTGCGCATCCTGCTCTATGATTCTAGCTCCATGCGGGGCTGCGCCTCCCTTCGCCCTTCGCTGCCTCTCTGCCCCGGCCGCCAGAAGACATGGCAGCAAGCAACTAACCCGACCGGCCTCTTCTCCGCTTCCAGCGGCTTCTAGCCAGGGTTGACGTCTCGCGGCCCATCCCACCCCATCCCTCGCATCACTGCCATCCCCAAATTGCCTCTCTAAAGGGGATGGGTTGCTAAGCAAGGGGCAGGAGCCCTGCCATGCCTGGCGAGGGGGAAAAGAAGAGATGAGAAGGGGAGCTCCACACATCTTGCTTCTGCCCCGCCCCATCTGGCACCCCTCTCAATAAAGGGACGGCGGGGAAGGGAAGCAGCCAGGCTGCTGTTGCCATTGGGTCAGGGTGGGACATGTTGGGCCGCGAGACGCACGTCTTACCTTTCCAGCGTTCCTCGGAGTCTTGCAGCCCAACACGTCCCACCTGCCAGAAATGAGTGACCACCGCCGCTGCCTTGTGGAGCAGGCTTGTTGTGCCGTTGCATGCACGATAAGCAGCACTACCATGAGGTTTGACATAGTGGCACAGCCGTGAGCGACAGGATGCCAGCTGTGCCGGTATGATGAAGCTCGCGGCAGTCCAGCAGTTTGTGCGTGCAACGGCACAACAATTACATTGAAAACCATCCTCTGGGTGGCAGAAGTCCCCCAGGCAAATTTTAAAGCCAGAGCTGGGTGCTGCGGGCCCGTCCCCCTTTCCGTCATCATCCCATCCTCCCGGATCCCATTCCCACCCCGCCAGACCTTGTGTTAGCGAGGCTGGCATCGGTCGTGGCTGTATCAGGCCAGTGTCTCATGGCAGAGAGCAGGTTGCGCATCTCCCCAAATGACCGAGGCATGCCCAGCACCAACAAGGGCCGGAAGAAGCTCCAGCAAGGGTGAGGCGCCAGAGAATCAGCCCCAGCCGCTTCTCCATCCCCCGCCATCACCCTTACCTTCTCAGGCCAGGCAAGAAATGACTGGGAGGAGAGGCGAGGGGGCAGGGCCAGCCAGTGTTGGGATCACCTGACGGAGCCACAGCAGAGGACCCAAAGAGCCGCATGCGGCTGCAGAGCCGCGGGTTGCAGACACCCGCCCTAGAGGAAACAGATTATCTAGACTCATTTTAATCGGGTTTCATATCTGGATTTAGTATTCTCTCAGACCTTTGATTGTGTTTATTGATGGCCTGGAATAGGGCAGGATGGTAGTGCTACATCCATCCTTGTGCAGCTTGATTTCCAAGTGGTTTTCAATATCATTAACCACAGTATACTTTTGAGCCAGCTTCATAGACTGAGGATTAGGGGTGCTCTTTTAGTGTTTCTTTTCCTTTCTCTGGAGGCAGTTCCACTTGATGTTGATTGAGGGGAAAGATCATCCCTAGGTTTCGCCTTTGTTGAGTGCACAGGGCTCTATTGTCTCTCTTCTCCAACTCTATTCTGACTTTTCTCTTGGATGGGATTGCACTTTCTCATTTAAATGTGCAATTTGGGAGTTTTCCTGGACTCACAACTTGAGCTTGATGAGCAGATGGCAAATGGTGCCAAGAGGGCTTTTCATCTGGTGTACCAGTTACACCTTTTCCTAGATCAGTTGGATCTTCAGATAGTCACTTGTGCTCTAGTCACCTCACATAAAATACATATTTCATATTTTCACTTTATTGACTGTTGCATTCAGTTTCGGTTGCCACGATATAAAAAAACATCTTGAAACTCTAGCAAGAGTGCAGAGAAGAGCAACAAAGATGATTAGGGAATGGAGGCTAAAACATGAAGAACAGTTGCAGGAATTGGATATGTCATAATTTACTGAAAAACATGAAGGAGTGAAATGATAGCACTGTTCTAATATCTCAGGGGTTGCGAGAAAGAAGAGGGAGTCAACCTATTCTCCAAAGCATCTGAACCAAGAACAAGAAACAATGGATGGAAACTAATCAAGGAGATAACCAACCTAGAACTAAGAAGAAATTTCCTGACAATTAGAAAAATTAATCAGGGGAATGGCTTGCCTTCACAAATTGTGGATGCTCCATCACTGGAGGTTTTTAAGAAGACTCTAGACAGCCATTTGTCTGAAATGGTATAGGGCAGGGGTGTCAAACATACGGCCCGCGGGCCGGAACCGGCCCCCAAGGAGGTTCGATCAGGCCCGCAGGATAATTTGAAAGTGGAAAAATGCATAAAAGACATGGAATTAATATTTTTAATTCGCTGCAATTCATGGATTATCCGCTAAGGGGCGCACTCTTTCCATCAGAGTAGAAGACAAGCCGCATCACTGAGACAGACTGAAAACAGCAGACGGTATCAGTGCGCCATCTGCTGCTTGTTACGACGTTGTTTATACCTTGGTCTCTATTTCTCCGCTACACCCTCATTAGCCAAAATGTCGTTATCCAAACGGAGAAAAGTAGATAAGGAGTGTAGAATTTTCAAAGAAAAATGGACCACGTCCTATTTATTTACAGAGATGCACGGAAAACCTTCGTGCTTGGTGTGTTTGCAACAAGTTTCGGTATTGAAGGAATATAATATTCGACGCCACTACGAGACTCATCACAGTGAAAAATATGACGGCTTGCAAGGACAACTGAGAAGAGATAAGATTAACGAATTGCTGGCGGGTCTGAGGAAACAGCAGTCAACTTTCATCCAGAGCCGAGAAGTCAGTGAAGCAGCGGTAAAAGCCAGCTACCTAATTGCTAGCGAAATAGCATTAGCATCGAAGCCGTATTCCGACGGTGACTTTGTTAAACGATGCATGATGAAAGCGGCTGAACTTGAATATCAATAAAACAAAAATGCGTTCAAGGCTCACAAACAAGCACTTAAATGACATTCTGAAAGTGACAGCTAGTCAGGACATGACACCTGGTGTTGATGCACTTGTACAGGCCAAAAGATGCCAAGTTTCAGGAACAAATACAAGTCCAGACTAGATTAACACCTTTAAAATGCTGCCTTAGATACTGTTTGCATTGAAAGAATACAGCTCTGTGAAGATGAATCCTTACTGTGGTGATTTAAAAAATGTGCACTTTAATGTTAGTCAGCAGCTTCAAAATAAAAGTTGTGTGATGGAATTCTACTGTTCATACAACTCCATAAATTTTTAGTATATATTGTATGTGTATGTATGTTTCATGTATGAAGTTTACAGATTTACAGGACAGGCGAACACTTTCTTCATTACACATTTAAAATCACTCTCCTTAGTTTGTAAGGTGTGCAGGGATTACATTTAGATTTTATATGCGTATGTGTAAGTGGTTTAAAAATTCCTTTCTTTAAAAGTCTCATTTAATCTTAAAGTGCATTACTATATTTTTCAGTACCAATTAAAGTTTTGTGCCTTTGTACAATCAGTGGGATCTGTTGCAATGCATATTTGTGAATGATAAAAGTAAATTGCACATTTGTCTAAGGAAATATGAGGTGTTTTATGAAATGTTTTGTAAAAGGATAGTTTATTAAATTTCAATATTTTCCTAATGTTCTTGTGCTTCTTTACACCAAAACAAAGAAAAGACATGATATTTTAATTATTTATAGCAGAGTATGGTATAATTTTAATGGTCCGGCCCACTTGACATCTCCCTAGGCCGTATGTGGCCCACGATGAGAAATGAGTTTGACACCCCTGGTATAGGGTCTCCTGCTTGAGCAGGGGATTGGATTAGAAGACTTCCAAGGTCCCTTCCAACTCTGTTATTCTGTTAAACGTATTGTAAAGTGATTCTATGCCAGAATACCAAACAGTGTTTAATGTAATGTATCAGTTGAATTCCTGGAAAAAAGGCAAGACTTAAATACAAGACATAAAACAGATAAGGGATTAAAGTTTTAGTGTAAATAAATCAAGAAATTTACTGATTGAAATTGGGCTTGAAAACAATTTGACTTTAGTTTCATTGTTTTATTTGTTTAATCAATTGATCTGGCTGATCATTTGCCAAATGATTTTGCCAGGGTAAGAAGCATTTATATAATAATGAACTATTAAAATTCAGGAAAAAGAGAAAAAATTGAGAAAAAGTTGTTTTATAAACATAAATTAACATAGAAGATAAAAAGCAGCACACTTTTAAAATATAAAGACTAGAAAATATTTTATTGGCATAATTCTATATTTAGATGTCATACTATTATCACTGAGAAGGTTTCATATCTTTCAAGGCAATAAGTCTCATAACTTTAAGAATCATATTGCCTGACAGATTGGTATGGCTTTACTTAACGTTGCGTAGAATGATTTAGTTGTATCAAAAACCTCTTTGCACTCTCCTGAGATAATTCTAAAAACATGAACTTTTATGAATAAGGTAAGAATGTTATAAATTCACAATCTTTGTCTAATTTTCATGGAATCCCAATTTACCATAGAATGTATCTAGATGATCACTCACGTTTGGCATTTGTGAATTTGAGCTTTTGAGAAAAAAGTCTTAGTTAAGTAGCTCTCATGCTGCTAAGGTAACATTAGAGAATTCAAGAAATCAAAACTAAAATACTCCATTTTACTATTTTACATACTAAATTTTAACCTCACTGTGTCTTACTTGTCTCTAAAATGGCTTCCATTTTACATTTCTGAAAATTGTAATGTGTGCAAAAAAATATATTTTTTTGATGAGGATGAGGAATAATTAACTCAAGTAGTGCTGAAGTTCAGAGTTGCAGATACTTTTTAAACATAGACACAAAGAGACATATATTGCAAAACAGAAAATTAAGTTGACAAGTTGCACATAAACCACCATCCGCTTTTTAGAGTCAAACATAGAGCTCAGGATGCAAGATTCATTCCTCTTTCTTCTTAACTTATTCATAACATATTTGCCAGTAGTATGTATTAATTAGTATGCAAGAGGAAGCTCTGTTGTGGGGAAAGATAGACCATACATGCTCTGTTCTGTGGAGAGATCTTTCGTGAGCTTCTGTTTTTGTTTTGGGCTTCACTCCCCCTCCCGTCTTGAGCAAGTAGGTGTTGGGCTGGATTATCTGGGCAAACGTGGGGAATGAACTACTGATAAAAGTTCGCAAATCCCAGGAAGCTCTGTAACTGCTTCCTGATCTGAGGGGCCTCCCATTCCAGAATTGCTCTCACCTTGCCTGGGTCCATCTCCACCCCATCCTTGGAGATGCAGTACCCCAGGTAGTCTAGGGTGGTTTTGTGGAAGTCACATTTAGATAACTTTGTGGGTAATTGGCTTTGCCCAACTTCTCATGTACTACTCTCACTAGCCTTACATGCTCTTCCATGGTCTCAGTATAATTTTGAATCTCATCAAGGTATACCAGCACCCCTTTATACAGGTGTTCAGGCAGGACCTTGTTTATTAATTGCATGAATATGGCTGATGCCTCTTGCAGCCCAAATGGCATCACCCAAAATTGGTAGCAATCCAGAGAGCAGTTAAATGCCATTTTCCACTCATCCTCCTCTTTAATTCTCACTTGGTAATAGGCTTCTCTCAAGTCCTGATTAGTAAAGATCTTTCCCTTGGCTAGTTAGCCCAGCATGTCCCTCATGAGGGGAAGGGGATACATATTCTTTATGCAGATGCAGTTCAATCCCTGGTAATCCATTCATAATCTAAGATCTTTCATCTTTTTTTCCTTTTTAAAGTATAGAGGCAGCCATCCTTGATTTTGCTGGCTGGATAAATCCCCTGGTTAAGTTCTTGTCTATGAACCCCTAAAGTTCCTCCATCTCCATTGCTATCATGGAATACATCTTTGGCTAGGGTAATTCAGCCCCTGGCAAATTTTAATAGTACAGTCTGTGGGGCGATGAGGCGGGAGCACATCATATTCCCTTTTGCTGAATGCCTCTAGTAGGTCATGGTATTCAAAAGGAACGAGCGGCGCTAACTCCTCACTTTTTAATGTATTCGCTGACTCCACTTTCACTTTCCTAACTGGCTCCTGCTGGCTAGCTGCTTTCTTCTTCATTTGCCATTTGTTGCTGTCCCAATCTATTGAAAGATTCCATTTCTTCAACCAGGCTAGTCCTAGGACCGTGATCTCATTCCAGGAGCCACAATAAAACAAATAGTATCTATGTGGGTCCCAGCCCTGAGGCTCACTGGCTCTGTTAGACAAGTTGTTGGTGCCCCTCCCATAAGGGAACCATGTAACTGGAAGAACCCCATGGGCTGCCTTAACTTCCTCAGCCTCAGTTCTAGTTTCTCCATTGTCTGAAGGCTAATTAGGCACAGAGTGCACTGTGAGTCCAACAAGGCCATGAGAGCCCCTATTACTTCAGAGGAGGGCACCAAAATCTCCAACTGGATTGTCATAAGGATGATGGTGCCACTTACCTTCCCCTTTACTGTCGCTTTCATAGAAGACCAAGCCGGGCTTTTTGTAGGTCGGACTTCCCCCACTTTTGCTGGATTTGGGAGAGACCTCCACAACCTGTTGAGCCACTTACGTTTTCTCCTTCGACTTCATGGATTGTTTTTTTCAGCTTGCGAGGGGGTGGGACTCGAGGTGCAGATGCTGGCCGTAGTGCAAGGCAATCAGTCCTCGGTGGCCTTCCTTCCCACATCAGAAATATGCTCTTACACTCCGATGGGGCTTCTCCCCCTGTGGCATGGGTTGCACCCCCTCTTCCTCCATAGGGCTCTGGGCATCTCTCGGGCATTCAATGGGGTCAGTTCTTATGGCAGCATGCTCATGTCGACCTCCACATTTGTGGCTCACTGGTATCATGCTCGCGGGGAAACCCCCGGGGCAAGCAGTTGTGATACAGATCCTTGTTATGATAGGAAAATATGTTGATGTCTTTGCCTCCAGTGACTATGGATATCTAGCTTTAAGAGTTTTTGGAAGACAAAGAGAAGTTTGGATGCAATTAAAAATTAGTCAAAATAGGAAGGATTTACCACATTTTCCTTTCTTAAAAATATTTTGTTTTCTTTAGCACTTAGCAATAGCACTTAGACATATACTGCTTCACAGCGCTTTATAGCCCTCTCTAAGCGGTTTTACAGAATCAGTATATTTCTCCCAACAATCTGGGTTCTCATTTTAGCGACCTTGGAAGGATGGAAGGCTGAGTCAACCTTGAGTCTGCTGAGATTCGATCTGCCAAACTGCTGGCAGCTGGTGATCAGTAGAAGTAGTCTGCAGTACTGCACTCTAACCACTGCGCCACCGCAGCTCCTTTAGAATATAATTTGTACCATTAAACCATTATGGAGAAATCATGTAAAAAATATTTCTGGAGAGCTATAGCTATTAAGAAAAAAAAGGAGCAGGAACATATCAGTTCTATTCTTATTTTTCTTTTATTTCATTGTTATATTAAAATGGAATTTATTAATATGCTGTTTTCTCTGTTTTCTGCTGTTTCCATATTGTTATGGAAATTTATAATATGGGCATCTGTTGTACAGCTTTTCTAATTTAGGGCTCTTTCTGCATTGTTGAGAAACATTGTTTTTATTTTAAAACAGAAAAGTATAATCTTTTTCAGATAAAGTACTACTTTTGGACTTTAAGTGATATGCTGGCAGCCATAATCCAAAATAAGAGCATTGCCAGGACTAAATAATTGGCAAGACATTAAATTAATTAACACTAAATGGGATTAAATTAATTAAATAAATAAATATAACTTCTCAGGTTCTAATTTTTATTCTGCCATCTCAAAAATTATAAATAATGGTTCGGGAATTGCTTTTGGAAGGCAGGTTGATAAATTGTGCTCTATTATGCTTTAGGTAATTTAGGCTAAATAGGCTCTATTATGCTTTAGGTAATTTATGCTAAAATAGAATGCACAGCATAGGTAGGATTAAATATTTTAGTAATTGTAATTCTGTGAATCATATTTTAATTTAAACACACAAAATTGAATATCCTATTTATACAGAACCAAGCAGATATTTGGGCACGGCTACCTTATGTTTTTGCTTTTGAATGTTGATGGCCTTCATTTTTCAACGCTTTCTTATTTCTGCAAATATTTTAAAACTTCAGCCTACCAAATGCTTTACAAATGAATTTTTGAAACTAATAACGTATCTATATTCAGTTTTCTATTTTTTAAAACTACTATTCAGAGTCATTTCATCTATTACATTTTAATCTATGCATTTGGATGTCTGTGTCTCTATCGTCTGTCTGTCTATCTATCTATCTGTCTATCTATCTATCTATCTATCTATCTATCTATCTATCTATCTATCTATCTATCTATCATCCATCCATCCATCCATCCATCCATCCATCCATCCATCCATCCATGGATATATTTATCTTTCTATGTGCATTTGCACACATAGAAAACTGAGAACATCCCTAAGAGAGACAGAAGTGGTGCTAATATCCAATATATTAAATTCTGTTAAGCGGTTTGCCAAACTTCTGAGATGAAGTTCAGGAACTGAACAGGGATTTGCTACCCTCTAGAGAAGCCAGCATGGATAGTAACAATATGCTGTTTAGCTTCTAGTTAAAAGGATGCCCATTCAATAGAGAAACATGGGAATCATTAAAGTATTTTGCTATGGGAGCAAGCAATGACAAATGTGGACTATATATTGCTGCATTGCAACAAGTTTGTCTTAACAAACTTTTAGCTGCCTTTTTCTACCTGACATTTGCACACAATCAAATGTGCATTGCCATATACATACAGGTAATTTACTACTTATAACTAGTCACTTAGCAATAGTTCAAAGTTACAACAGGCCTCCCCCAGGCTATTTCTGACCCAGATTTGAAGTTCTGACAGTTGGTCAGGCGAGGGCCATTTTGGTAGTTGGGTACTGGCTTACATTTACAGCTGTTTACAGTTCCCATGATGATAATTTATGACATTTTCTGTCAGAAATTGGAATTTACTTCTGGTTTCTAGTAAAAAATGTCCTCTTGCATTTGCATTATGCCTGCTGTGTTCAATTTATGACCACCGTTCACATAACGACTGCTGCAAAAAAGATTAAAATTCATTTAAACACCAGTGGCCTCAATACGATCGTAAGTTGAAGTTGAAGACTGCTTGTATTCTTATACATATTCCTTTTTTCAGGGGGGGGGGAAATCCCTCATTTAAATAGACTGGTAATTTGCCTTCCATAATGGAAACAGTGCATTTCTTGTTGATACAGGCAGAGAGACTAAGTTTACACAGAGAAGAGAATCACACACACAAAAAAAAAACTTGGAAAGAGAGTTATAATGATACTAATACTTCTAAAGATAACCACCCAAGGTAAAATGCATATCTATGACAGAGTTGATGAAAAAGCAAAAAGGGGCTTAAAATATTTGAGAATAGAAACTGAGGTGTTGCAGAAGAGAGTACTAATGATGAGTCCTTATTTTCTGTTTATATACTTTTGTGAAATGTAAATAGTCATGCAATGTGTCAATTTGTTTTGTATAGGAGACTCTTTAAGAATTATATTGTGAATAAAGTATTTTAGATTGGAAGGGTTTTTCTCCCTACTTAATATTAACTTCCATTCTGACATAATGGACATATTTCCATTCACTTCAATTGGTTCAGGAATATCATTTCTGTGGAAAAAATGTTAAACTGTTAAATTTCAGTGAAAATATTCTTAATATCTAATTATTTGTCAATCAGTCAGGATCATCCGGTCCATTTCCTGAATATTTCCTATTCCCTGAATATTTCCTATTCCTTTCTCATTTTTTCCATTTTCCTTTTTTATAAGCATACACATTTTATGTTATAGAAAAAAAAAACCTGTGCTCTCTCACAAATAACAAAGGTGCAAAAATAAAAGACTGTAAAGGAATGTATGCTGCAGTACAGACTTCAAGAACAAAGGAAATATGATAAATTACTGATGTCAAAAATTAATTACAAAAAATAATATATGTCTATATATTTTAATATTGTGAGATCAGAGATAATATATAGACAAGCAATAAAGTGCAGAATGTTAGTTCAGTGTTCAAGTATCACATATAAAGAAAGTTCAGTGTGTGCTATTTAGCCTGGTGAGATAATTTTGACTTTATATGCTTATGATGGGATGGGAATCTGGTTTGAGAAAGATTTTCTGTGTCTGTATTCTGAAAATGGTTACTTTAAGAATAACTTTTTTTCAGATTGCAGTTGCAGTTAGAACAATAAGTTTCATAGAAACTTACTTTCTTAAAGTGAATTAAATTGCATGGTTAGATTCTGTGCATGCTTAGTTGGAAAATAAGCCACTGGTTACGACTACCTTACAGAGTCTCTAAATAGGTGTATAATTCCTCCTTCAATATTTTTATAAATATATAAGGTGGGAAATACACACATACAATGTTCCTTTCTCCTATTTTCCATACCACAACAACCTATGAGATGAGTTGGGCTGAGGGAGGGGGGGGGAGAGAGAGAGAGAGAGAGAAAGAAAGAGAAAGAGACCAGTCCAAAGACATCCAGCTGGCTTTTATGCCTAACTTTTAGTATTTAATATTAAGACAATTATAAATTTTTATAAGATTAGTTGGTATATTTTGATATAGGGGATTTACATAAATAGTATAAATAAAAAGCCAGACATACAGCGAATTGGATATAACATACAGAATGTTACATCATTCAGAAGTGAAGCTCAGGGTTTCCAAAATGCAGAGCTCTTTTTACACATAGGGGAATCTCTTCTTTTTTAGTTATCTGTTGTATTAAGCATTTTTTCATTGCATTGTACTTTTTTAAGTGGAAAGGAGAATTGGATGTATCAGCCATAAGTGCTACTTCATGGGAAGAGTACCACTGCTTGGCTCCATTTTGGTAATTTAATGATGGCAAGTTTCTTAGTAAATGAAATTTTGAGTACTAGAATACTTATCTTATATCCAGACCTTGAACATAAAAGGCATTTTATACCATCAATTGTTCATTTAATGAGCAATTGCTGAGTGCAGGCTGGTTAAGGGATTGAGCTATATGCACCATTATTGCTAGAAGTATTCCAAAATACCAGAAATAGGATGTAAGCTCTGATCAGGGAGACTGTGAGCACAATTACCTTCTTTTCAAATCCTTCTGTGACACCGCGGGAGGAAAAAGGACTTTGAAACATGAAAGGATAAAGCTTGCTTTCAACCTCAAAAGCTAGGAGGAAGGGGCTCTGAAATTTGTTCAGTATTCCCAATTCACCATTAGCCTGTTTCTTCCTTTAGCCTCAAGGCATTCTCCGCTTTTTGAAAAGATGTTAAGAATTTCAGTCACAATAGAGAGCCTAGTTTTGAACATGTTTCACTCAGTCCATTGAGGTCTGGTCTTCAGCCTTTGTGTGGGATGAATTGAGCTGAGCAGCTTGCTCGTTGGGGAGAGGTGAATGAGCAATCTCTACGCAAGTCATCAATTCTGGCAAAGAAAAGATTACCCTTTGCTTAAAAAGAAGATGACAACGAAGGAGAAATGTACAATATGCATTCCTGTACAAGCCTGCCGGTGGCAATCTGCAGAGCACAGCTCATGCTTAAGTCAATACAGAGCACTTTGGTTTAGAACAACTCGTGTTAAGTTTGCCTTATAATTGAAGATGCTGTTGACCTTGCTTGAATACCATTAGTAAAACCGTTTATTTAGCATAAACTGAAATAATAAACCCTCCTTCTCTTAGCTGATTGTGATAGGGTGACATTAGTTTGATTTAATGATTAGCTGCCTGACCCCTCAGCTTGAGAGAGCTGCTTGAATAGGGAGAGTTCACTACCAAGCACACTAGAAGAATACTAATGAGCTTGTTAAATTTAGTATGGCACCAACCAATTTTAATTCCTCTAATGGGAGAAGCACAGCCTCTGTGAGAGAAGGAGGAAGATACTGAGTGAGAGTGAGAGTGAGAGAGAGAGTTGGGGGGTGGGACTAGAGGCATAAAGTGAGAGAGCTACGAAAGCACAAGTAGAGAATTTCAGTCAAGAGAACAGCTTCCAGAAATCAAGGAAAGAGACTTTCGATTGAGTTGTAAGTACCTTGCCTGACTTTAATATTTTGGGTGTCTTTCAAGAATCACAATTAACAGATTCTCCTTAATTGCTTACAACATATAAATCAATAAAGACAAATGAATCTAAAATTTAAAATTTTTGAAGCATCCTAATAATATTTTTCTCTTTCAACCAAACATTTGAATATACTTTTTAAAGTTAAAAATGGTATTTTATTTATCATTTGAAATAAGTTTTCTTATAGCCACTGAAAAGAAGAGAAAAGTTCACTTAAGTTTAACGTATGGACATACCCATTATTTGTGTGTATGTGTTTTTCTAGATTTCAAAGTGAGCTGATCAACAAGTAAGCTGATCAATGAATATTTATAATGATATGTTTTGATGTGCTAAAATTTTTGGGTATAAATACAGCTAAATAGATTCTATCTTTGGCTTTGTTTATATCATTCCGTACAATCAAGACATACTATGGAGAGTTATGTAGAGGTCAGACTGTGTCCTGGTATATTTTGCTATTAAAAGCATAGCTTGAAAAATTAGACATGTTAGTGCTCCAATATATTTGGAATCTAGAGTTCTGATATGGAAGACTTGCCCTAGATTCATATACTAGGTTTGGGAAAACACTTTGCACATGCTCAGAATATTCTTCTTTCAATCCATTTGTATTGGAGGAAAAAGTGTCCATTTCAATTGTATGTTTCATGCTATTTGGAATTAGAAACAATTTTAAATGATTGAATGTTCTTCAGTTTAATTCTTACAAATAGAGTAGTGGAAATGCATTCTGTTTCTGGTGCTACAATAAAACTGAAGAAATGTATGAAATAGTCATAACTGAAATTAATGTGGCTTTCAGTTGGCATTTGGTTTGCTATTTTTTCTCCCTTTGGTAGAGAAAAGCAAAATAGACACAAAATAGATGCACCACTTTTAACCTAGACAAGCTGTAACAGTTCTGGCTTTAAGACTCAATTGGCAGATGCTGCTGGAGAAGAAGCTTGTTTGCTTACATTTTTGCTATAGTTCTCCACTTGTTGCCATGGTGGACTGTCTGTTTCTGTCAATAATTTGGCCTGGCACAGCTTGTCTGCAGAGACTCTTAAATTTTATTGAACAATTCAGCTGAAACAGAACAAGATTAGGCAGCTTTCACTATTTGGCTCACTGAAGTGGTTTTACTGCAGTTATAAGAGCTGGTAGAATTATTGCCCCAAAAGTTTTCCTTTCAGTGTAGAGTGCTATTTCAAACCACTTGGCTATTTGTATTCTGGAGTGCGTGCACTGTCAAGTTTTTCATCTGCCCCTTTGAAAAGGAGTTTTTGCAGTGCAGGACGTGAAATGAACTCTTACTAAAGATTAGCCCATCGGAATTTCTCATTAATGCAAAAATGCCACAAAAGGGCAGGGAAAATGGTTGTTTTGGACAGCAGTTTTCCATTTCTATGAAAGAAAGAGAGATGCGAATTTCTTCATGTTTTTGTAATCATCAAATACTCTGTTCCCTTCCCCCCTTAGACTGTAGAAGCTTCAAGTTGTATAGCCCTTCTGTATAAAATCTTTTGGTTAAGTAATTCAGATCCAAATACAATGTGAGAAGAAAAGAAGATGAAACTTTTGAAAAATTTAATGTCTATATAAATAAAATCAACCATTTCCATGCAGTTTATTTTGAAATGTACTTCACTCCTGCAGTTCTTAGTAAATGTTAGTTGTTTGGATTAGGATGAGATCAGTACAATTTATTGGTTTACTTGTATATTATACTATGGGATAAATTGAGTAAGGTTTAAACATAACTCCACAACCTTTGTAGCATATTTAAGTTAAATGCTTAAGATCACTTAGCACAGTGTTTTAACCTAAATTTGCCTGATTAAAGTATGTGAAAACTTTCTGAATATTATAGAATTTTCTCCATTTATCCCCATCTCCAAAGGAAAATAGATCTTGCTTGTGAAAATTTGGGATAAGCTGCAAAGGATACATTATGAAAAAGTATTAAATTAGAGAATAGGGTTAATGCAGTCTGTTTTATTTCTAAGCATGTTAGATATTTCATTGCAATTTTATTATTTACCAAAAAGTTCTTGGATGTATCAAATAAAGAAAAAAGTCTTGGATTTATTTGCTTTTACTTTTACTTTTCGGGACCAGCTTTTCAATCCAAGAGAATTAATGCTTAAATACTTTTCAGTCTTCTTTGAAAACTAATGGCATTTGGCAAATGAAGAAATGCTTATTTTAATGAATGTAATATCAAAGCTTCAAATATTTTAAAGTTTACATTAGATATTCCAAACATGCAACACATCTGAAATAGTTTTAAATCTATTAAAACTTTAAAAAAGTAAAAATTCCTCTGGTGGTTTTTTTTTCAAAATCATAATGACACAAATTATATCCTCCCCAACTGTCAGTAATGTTTTACTAATCTAACTGTTACTTTGTTTCATTAATAGTGCTTAAATTTTTTTCTTAATGTGTTTTATAACTATTAAACAATAAGTAGCCGTATTCTTGGAATTTAATAGGTTTATCTTCCTTATTTACAGTAACTAAATGGGATATAGGCAATTTCACACATTATATAGTAGTAACAGTATATGAAACCTGTGTAGACATCTGTTATGGATATTCACTGATCTAGGGACTGTAGGCAACTATAATTCCTAGATTTGATAGATTATGTTTATAAATAATTTTGCTGATTTATATTTTAGACGAGTATTTAAAATGTCTTAAATGTATTTTCAACTATATGAAATGGGAGCAGCCTTTTGTTAAAGACAAAATCTTCATTGCAGATATCTAAGAAGCATTTTATTTATTTATTTATTTATTTATTATTTATTTATTATTTATTTATTTATTTATTTATTTATTTATTTATTTATTTATTTATTTATTATTTATTATTTATTATTTACATTTCTATGCCGCCCAACTCCCGAAGGACTTTAGAGAGGTTGCTAGCATTTTAAAATGTCAGGATAAAAACAAGCCACCTGTATTAATCTTGTTTCTTTTAAGTGTTGCAATGAGATGTGCTGCCACTGAAAGAGAAATAGAATATGACAAGCAGTTTGCTTCTCTTAGCTTGGGAAAACATACTCCACTTTCTAATCGAGTTATACTTGGGATCTTTCAGAACCATTCTGCTATGAATTCTAGTGCAAATAAATAAACTTTGTCAAGTCTGCTGCTTTCTCTTGTTTTGCATGGACAGATGCGATACTTGAGAATATAAAGTTACAATGTTTGTGGAAAAAGAATATTGATTGAATTGAATTGGATTTACACTTGCCAACCATGTTTTATGATCTGTGTTCATAAATATGTGTTGTGGCCCATATTGAGATAACTTTTCAAGTAGTTATACTGTATAATATAATAATACGTATAATACTGACTGTGTGACTTTTCTTCCCCCAAATTCTGTATCATGTGGTTTCATATGTTCAATGCACGTTTATTAGAAGTCCTTCATTTTTTCAAAAATGTAATCACTATATTTTTCTTTAATGGCAAGGAGCTTTCTGTTTCCAACAATCTCTCCTTTTTGGATATGAAGGACCATGCTGGGAAGTATAAAGCACAGTAGGTAGCTAAGCTTGATTTAGTTTCTGCTAGCAGGGGTCTTCTGTGATTTGTGACAAATTGTTCCCCCCCCAAAAAAACTTCTAAGCCTTCTTGTCCCAGAAATGTGGTGTGGGGGCAGCCAGTCAGTATTTCTGTATGATTAATGGACTCTCTGGTAAATGCATTAAGGAATGAGTTGAAGATGCTCTCCAGTGTAAATCCAACTTGCACTTAATGATTTAGATTCCTTCGCTTTTTTTTTAGGAAACTTTTTTCATAACCACACATGTGCTTGCTTCTTTAAAGGGCTGGGAAAACTTGTAAAGAAAACTTTAATTGAATGCCATAGCTGGGTTAAAAGTTTCACTTCTTTCTTTCCCCAATTTGTCTTTTCCTCCCTAGAGGATGAAAGTCCTGGACAAACATATCACAGAGAGAGAAGAAACGCAATTACAATGCAGCCACAAAGTGGACAAGGCTTCAGTAAAATCAGTGAAGAACCTTCCACATCTAGTGAAGAAAGGGCTTCTTTAATCAAAAAGGAGATCCATGGATCTGTATCACACCTTCCCGAGCCTTCAGTACCTTATCGTGGGACAGTCTTTGCCATGGATCCCAGAAATGGTTATATGGATCCTCCTTATCGTAAGTACTTAGAAATTACAACATATTCATTTTTGTTAAAGACATATGAGAAAAGTTTTACTAGCTCTTATTTTCCCTAGCATTTTCCATAGCAGCAGTGTTTTAATCCTGCTGCAAAAAGGATCGTATATATAAAAGTTGATTTTATATAATTTTATATAATTTATAATTCGGTTTTGAGAAAGTAAAGGTGGTAGGGAGAGAAGAAGAGAAGAAGAAAGAATTTACAGTTAATAAAAGATGCATATTCCAAAATGCTTTCTGAATAAGTTGAGTGCAATCATTTTTTGCTACATTGTGTCCTTGCGCTGCTCCTGCTTAACTCTAAGAACTGTACAAGAAATAAAAGGAATTTTTGTATTCTAACTTTCTTACATTTAATAGCATGCAGAAGGCAGGACATGATAGGAAGTATTAAAAGGTTATGTCTTTTTCTTTCACAAAAATTGAAGAGGATTCTTTGACATGTTATTTTTTATAGTGATGGAAGTGTGCCGACAAGGACATTGGCTCTGTTCCCAACTATAATATAACAAAAATGACAGAACAATATGAATTGTAACTTTGGAATTCTTGATCAGGCAATAACATATAGCTAAAAAGTTAAATGACCCATGGGCACAGATGTTAGTGATTGTTATACAACTAACTTCCAATTAGAAACAGATGAAAAAAAAACCACACTTTAAATGTCTCTACACTCTGTGCCTGTAAAAAAATGTTTCTACATCTAGAAGACTCAGCCTCTATCTTTATGTAATAGATTTATCACCTGGATGTGATTTGTAGTTGCCATTCAATATTTCATGCTCTCAAAACAAATGATAAACTAAGTCCCATGGAAACCGGGTAGACTGAGGGGCAATCTTAATTTTTTCTCCTTTGATATTCCTCCCCAAATTCATTCAGAATGTTAGATTTTTGAGGCAAAAAGTCATTATCCAGGTTGGCTAATTACTGCATTCCTCTTTCTCATTGTGTCTTTTATCCTTTCATCAGTTAGGCTAGTAATAAAGGAGAATGTTCGCCCATCAGACTACTGATCAAACTATGTCTTGCACAAAAGTGTGATTATTGAACAGCCTTTTTGAAAAACAAAATCAGATAATAAAAATATGTATGAATGATAAGGATGGGTAAGGAAGGGCTTTAATTTACACTGAAATTCACGGAAAACATTTCAATTTTGTGTTTGTATTAAATTGTAATTGAGTTCTGAATGTATATTAGATTTTTAATATACTTAAGAAGACAAGTGTACATTAGTAGCTTCCCCATTAAAATTTATTGAGTGTCCTTATCTTTAAAAGTTTATTGTTCTGGAAAACCATTAAACAGAAAATAACCAGAATACCCTATGTGTTTATATTTATGGAGAAATGTGTACTTATTTAGGTCATAATAAAAATCACCGTTTGCTGCATTTGTATTAAGATGAAAACTAAATGGTTTTCATAGCATGAATCTGATTTATTCTCACTTGGAATGATAAATAGTTCATTAAGACTAAGTTACAGCAAGTATAGAATGTCTCCTCCCTCCAGCTCCCAATAATTTTTGTGAAATGTTGTCATATTTCCTGCCTTATAGATCTTTTTAGATCTTGTATTACAGACAGCTGGTGCTAAAATATTTTTGTAGTAGTTTTCAGTTAGAGATATTTCAGATTGTTGTACCTTATATAAGGCCCAAAAATGTTAAAATATGACCATTGTATTTGGCAGTGTTTCTTTCACAATAGTATATATTTTTATAACTGCAAATGAGATGTACATTTGTTTTAAAGCCTACTTTAAATATGGAAAAAACTACTTTATCCTTTGACATTGATGTGTCTTCTTTTAAGTATTACAGTATTATAATCAGTAAATTAAGTGTAATTTTGTCAAAATGGAGATTAAGGATCAATTTATGCAAGATAATATGTGGAAAACATTGATGTGTTTCCTATCACTTGGTATCTTTGTTAGCATTTTCAACCCATATGTTAGCTGAAATGTGCCATATTAATATGCCAAAGAAACTTCTTTTAGACTTTATATCATTGCTTTATTAATGATTGACAAAATGGATCATCACTTCATAGAAAGTGAAGAAACTTTAGATGAAAAATCATAGAGAATTTTACAACTGTTTTTGTTTCTCTCCCTTAAAAATAACATAAATATATGTCTCTGTGATATTCTGTACTATCAAAAAGTAAAGGATCTAACAATACAAATACAAAAAATATATGCCACATATTAAAACTTGGTAGAGCAGCATCTTAAAAAAGATGCTATGTCTATTTCTATAAAGATCAGAATTATGCAGGCCATGATTTGCCCTCTAAGACTGTATGGAAGTGAAAGTTGCATTTTGAGATTGTGGGAGAGAAAGGTAATTGATGCGTCTGAATTTTGGTTTCAGAGATATCTAAAGGTACCATAGATAGTTAAGGAAATAAAAAAGTGAATTATAGAATAACTCAAACCAGAGTTATTATTCAAACTTTAAATGATCAGGCTTAAATAATAATATTTTACATACATTATCTTAAGACCTAACCCTAACCATTGAGAAGACTATAATAGTGAGAAAAATAAAAGAGATGACAATAGCAAAACAGATGAATTCAGTAATAACAGAAGTAGTCACATTGTTTGAAAACCTAAAAGTCCACACTGGGATAAATCATCCTGTAAAATACTTATTTATATAGTCATTGATACCTGAAACATCAGCTTCATGGCATATTGAAGTCTCTGAACACTTGAATAAGTCTACAAAAGATTATGAAGGAAGCTGTAACATTTAAATTGTTGTTTTGTATTAAGTATTATATAAAGATTAATATATTACTTTTATTTTTACCTACAGCATGTTTTCACACTTGAGTTGTCACTACTGTAACTGAACCCATGCTCTATAAATTAAATGAAAGAAGGTGAAACAAATATTTTAATTTTAGTAAGGAATGTTCAGTGTGTGTGTGTGTGTGTGTGTGTGTGTGTGTGTGTGTACACATTTACCTGTTGGATATGCTTATCTGTTGACAACATCCTTTATCCTTCATCGTCCCATCATTTATTAGAGCAAACGACAAGGGTAGATTATTGCTTGTTTCCATATCAATGGGAATGTGTATAAAGACTTTCTCAGTATACAGTAACTTAATTTCCTGCTTTGTTTTCTTTCCTTCCTGTCCCGCCTTTGCTGTGCTGGGGAACTAAGCTGCTTGGCAGAAAACCTTTTTGTATATTCAAATAAGCAAGAGAATGCCTGCAGACAGAATAAACAAAAAAGGTTCATGGCCCTAAGGCCATGTATTGATTGTTAAAATATTTATTTATTTAAATAGATTTGTATGCCGCCCAACTCCCGGGGGACTCTGGGCGGCTCACAACATGTCAAATCCATTTATCAATATAAGAAAAACATAACAATTAAAAACTACAAAAATTAAAAACAACATCTAACATTCATAACCAGGGGGGAGACCCATATCTGGTCTGGTTGGTCTCACTTTCACCCCACCTGCCGGAAGAGCCATGTTTTTATTGCTTTACGGAAGGCCAGCAGGGTGGGGATAGTCCTGATCTCTGGAGGAAGCTGGTTCCAAAGGGAGGGAGCTCCCACAGAGAAGGCTCTCCCCCTCGGCCCCACCAACCAGCATTGCTTGGTCGATGGGACCTGGAGGAGACCAACTCTGTGGGACCTAATCAGTCGTAGGGAGGTATGCGGCAGGATGCGGTCCCGAAGGTAACCTGGCCCTGAGCCATGTAGGGCTTTAAAGGTCAAAACCAACACCTTAAATTGGATCCGGAGACTAATGGGCAGCCAATGCAGCTGGCGGAGGATAGGTGTTACGTGGGTGTATCTAGGTACACCCACCACAGCTCGCGCAGCTGCATTTTGCACCAATTGCAGTCTCCGGACACTCTTCAAGGGTAGCCCCATGTAGAGCGCGTTGCAGTAATCCAGCCGGGAGATGATAAGGGCGTGAGTGACTGTGAGAAGTGCCTCCTTCTCCAAGTAGGGTCGCAATTGGTGCACCAGGCGCACCTGTGCAAAGGTCCCCCTAGCCACAGCTGAAAGATGTTGCTCCAATTTTAGCTGTGGGTCTAGGAGGACACCCAAATTGCGGACCCGTTCTGAGGGAGCTAATTTCTCTCCCCCCCTAAGAACCAAGGAGGGACAATTGACCAAATCCTTGGGAGGCAATATCCACAGCCACTCAGTCTTGTCCGGGTTAAGTTTTAGCCGGTTCATCCCCATCCAGACCCTAACATCGTCCATTACAAATAGACCTTGTAATGAGCTGAATGTTGAATGCTCCAGGAAGAATTCGTAATCGTAAGATGATCCTCCTATTGCTACAGCTAGTGCTTCACTCGAGACATCTGTTCTATGTTTCTTTCTAATTTTTGTGAACAGATAGAGAAAACAACTGTATTGTCTGCTATAACTTGTACGTAATTTCTTTATTCTCTATAGTTGGAAAATGTTGCATATTCAAGATGTCTTGTTCATGCTTTTATATACCGTATTTTTCGGACTATAAGACACACCTAGCTTTTGAGGACGAAAACAAGAAAAAAAACTGCCTCTGCCTTCCAGCAATTTGCCTCATTGCAGCAAACAGCAAACAGCCTGGTCAGCTTCAGCACAGCCTGATTTAGCACGAGCAGCTGATTGGCGGTTGAATCAACCTCCCGGAATACTGCCTATCAGCTGTTCCAGGCTGTGGGGATCGCCACTGCCACCTATTGCCGCCTCCGCGTGCCCCATTTTCAGCCTCCGCACATCCCATTTTTGGCCTCCGTGCACCCCATTTTCGACCTCCATGCACCCAATTTTTGGCCTCCATGCATCCTGTTTTTTGCCCGTTCCAGGCGGTGGAGATTGCCGCCGCCGCCTATCCCTGCTGCCTGGAATGGGCTGAAAATAGGGCATGCAGAGGCCGAAAATGGGGCATGCGGAGGCCGAAAATGGGATGCACGCAGGCCAAAAACAGGACGCATAGAGGCGGTGATAGGCGGCGGCAGCGATGCGCGGCGATGGGCGGTAGCGATCCCTGCAGCCTGGAACAGCTGATAGGTGGTATTCCGGGAGACCGATCCAACCACCAATCAGCTGCTTGTGCTAAATCAGGCTGTGCTGAAGCTGACCAGGCTGTTTGCTGTTTGCTGCAAGGAGGCAAATTGCTGGGAGGCAGAGGCCAAAGGGTGGGGGCTGGCTGGTAGGTGGGGCTTCAGCAACATTCGCTCTATAAAACGCACAGACATTTCCACCCACTTTTGGGGGGGAGTGCATCTTATACACCAAAAAATACGGTATATACCCAGTTTGAACTTAAAAGTGTAGACAGTTTTCAATGGCACTGAGGAAAAAAGAAAACATAATTACTATTTTTCTTCCTTCTCTTATTCTAAAGTGAAAACACACACAACATGTATGTGTGTGTGTGTGAGTGTGTTAATTATCACCTTCCTGAACAAGTTTTGGAATTCAAGTCTGCTTAGAGATTTCAAATTGTAAGGAAAGGATGAAACTCTTATTTGTATATGTATGTCTATACTCACATTGTTTCTTTTTTGTGAAAACCTCTATAAAAAAACAAGAAAGACTGGTATGAAAGTCTATGAATTCAATAAATTTTGTCAGTATAGAGGAACAAGACAGTGCCAAATCTCAAAGCAAATAGTTAAGACACGGCATTGTGATGATGATGATGATGATGATGATGATGATGATGATGATGATGATGATGATAATAATAATATAACAGCAGCTTACTTCTTGCAATGATATTTTAACACCATCAAACAACATACATATGTCTATTCTGGATCCTTGGGAAAGACCTGGTAGGTGGTAAAAATGCCAAATCCAATCTAAACATCTGGCTAATGGTGTGATCATCTCTAATAGTAATAATAATTATTCCTAGGGAGGCAGTATCTTGACATAATTGTGGAGCTTGCCTGCTTCAAGTAGGATCAGAGCTAGAATCACTGTTCAACATTATCTATATATACAGCCATTGCAGTTGACTTTGGAGTAGACAAGTATGCCAGACTCACTATCATCCTAGGAAAACTAGTGAAAACTGAAGAAATCAAGATGCCTATGGAAATAATATTAAGAGTCTGAATGAAGATGATCACTACAAATGCCTGGACATCCTTCAAGCTGACAGCATCCAGCATATTGAAATCAAGAAGATGAGAAGTGAGTACATCATGAGAGTGAAGAAGATCTTAAAATCCAAGCTCAATGGAGAAAATGCCATCAAGGCAATTAACACCTGGGCAGTTCCAGTCATTAGATACACTACTGGAATAGGGGACTGGGCCCAAGTATAATTAAAAGCCCTGGATAGGAAGAAAAATAATGACAATGAATCATGCTCTTCATCCTCACAATGATGTTGACACTCTACTTATCAAGGAAAATAAGAGGTCAGGTTGCAAATACACCTCAGTTAACAACAAAAAGGGCATAAGAGGAATATCTGAAGAACAATGAAGGAAATGCACTGAAGCTGAATACTAAAGAGACCAAACTGGCTTACAAGAAAGATCAAATAAAGAATAGAAAAGAGAAATAACAAGGTAAATATTACATGGCCAGTATATAAAAAGGAACTAATAATCAAACTACCGTATTTTTCGGAGTATAAGACGCACCTTTTACCCCCCAAAATAGGGTGAAAACTTGGGTGCGTCTTATACACCGAATGCAGCCCCACCCACCCACCTTCCCCCACCCTTTGGCCTCTGTCTTCCAGCAATTTACCTGCTTGCAGGAAAGAGGGAAGAGCCTATAAAGTCAAGCAAGTCAGTAGCAGCTTCCCGACCTACAGCTGATTAGGTTTGCCACGTGGGAAAGTGAAAGTGAAACTAGCTGCAAAGAGGCAAATAGCTGGGAGAGACACACAGATTTTTATTTTCTGCTGGATGCAAGGGGGTAAGTGAATAACTATAAATGTCTGTAGAATGTTCAAATTATTAGACTTATTTTTTAAAGACTGTTTTATTATTGTTCTAGCCAGGTGTCTCCAACCTTGGCAATTTTAAGACTTGTGGACTTCAACTCCCAGAATTCCACAGCCAGCTTTGTTAGCTTTGCTGGCTGTGGAATTCTGGGAGTTGAAGTCCACAAGTCTTAAAGTTGCCAAGGTTGGAGACCTCTAGACAACTTAACAAAATAAAGAAGCTTTTTAAAATAAATGCTTGCTCTGAAGAGGTCCAGTGCTATTGTATCTTCTTTTAAATAATAGAGAATAATGTATACTTCCAGAAATTTTAATTAATTTTAACAGCTCTGTACAAGTATAGTCTGAAATGTAACAGTGTCCTGTTTAGTATTAGAGTTTAGTTACCTTGGAGTAGATCTATTTAAATAATTGGGAGGAGTTAGTGTGACTACATTTAAGAAAACTTTCTGGCATAATGTACATTTCTCCAATTCTTTGCTATTTCTATGGGTCAAGCACACATGCACAGAAATATACAGCAAACAGTGTATATCATCTGTGCTGTTTGCTGTTTGGCAAATTGCTTGGAGGCAGAGGCCTTTTTTCCTTGTTTTCCTCCCCCAAAACTAAGGTGCGTCTTATACTCCGAAAAATACGGTAGGTAACAACAAGACCTAGCAATGGCTAAAAACAGAAAGTTGAGGAAAGAGATAGTGGGGATAATGAATCTAAAGCTAGAATTAAGAAGACAGCAACAGACAGCAAATGCTACCTTTGCAAAGAAGCTGAATATACAGTAGATCACCAAGTTAGATGATGCAAGAATATCACACAGATTGGTTACCAAAAACAGCATGTCAAAGTAATAACAAATGTACATTGGAATATTTACTGGAAATATATTTTCCTTTAAGCAAAACTGATGGGACCACAAAATAGAGCAAATAATATAAAATAAAGAAGCTAAAGTGTTCTGAGACTTTAGAATTCAAACAGACAAGCTCTATACACTTAACAATTGCTGATTAGAAAGTCTGGATAGTGGATGTGATAGTACTTGGAGACAGCAAAATAGAAGAGAAAGAACTGGAGAAAATCACAAAATACAAAGATCTGCAAATAGAAATAAAATGATGCCCCCCCAAAAAAACAAAGATAGTTCCAATACTATCTAGAATACAACCTTAAACATTTGGAGAAACCCTTGAACACCATTGCGAATGACAAAAATCACTATCAGTCAATTGCAAAAGTATTTAGTCAATTTCAGCTTTATTTGGAACAGCTTACACGCTGTAACAGTTGTTTTAACACCATCAGACAACATCTGCTTATCCCAGGTCCTAATGAAGAACTTGATAGATGGATAAAAATGCCAACTACAATCTAAACATATCGCTGACTTTGCAGGCAGCCCTGATCATAATTGGAACCAATTGATGCATTTTTACTATAACACTCTGGAAACTAAAAATATTCCAGAAATCAAGTCTGCTCAGTTAGGGGGTGCGAGGGTCCACCCGTCCCCTTCCAGTCAGGTTTATTGTTTTATATGTCTTGGTAGATATTTGTGTTTAATTTTCTTCTTTTAATATCTTCTTGACCAAGGGTCGCACCCTCTGTGTCACTTCTCTCTCTCTTTAGAGGCTTGCTTTTATTTTTTCAATATCTCTATGCTCTGCAGAATTGCTTAAGATTTGCTTTATGTGATAAATAGACGGACGTTGACACGTTTCTTGAACAAACAAGAAAACAGTTTATTTAAATACAACTTCTCAGTAATTGTCAAGTGAATTTGTTACAGCCACAACCAGCTATTTAATTCTTTTTCTTCTTCCTTTTCTTCCCCTCAGAAACTTTCCTAGCTCTCCTGACTAAATGTAAGAAAACCCAGTTCTTCTTTGAATTAAGGCCTATAGACAAGAGCACGTTTCACCATTTATCTCTATCTACAGATTACTCAATATAGATCGATCAATCTTGTTCCCTGACCCTGGCACCTGCTTCCCACAGAACTGCCTAGCGCCTATCTTCTCTCCTGTCAACTTCCCTCTTGGACAGTTAAACTCAGGCAGAGATTCACTATAAACCTTCCCTCTTGGAAGTTACACAAATAGAGATATTCAGCTCTTCACCTTAAACCTTCCCTCCTGGAAGTTACACACACAGACAGAGCTCTTCACAGCTCTTCTTACTAAACCTTCCCTTTTTGGAAGTTACCACAAAACAGAGAGCTCTCTCAGCTCTTCCAACTAGGCCTTTTATAGTTCCTGGCCCTGCTATCTATGATCTGATTGGCTGTCTCTTATGATGTCATCTATCCCCCCTTCCTTCTGGAGCACTGGGATAAACATCTCCCCCTTTCTACTTACCATACATTTAAAAGCTGTTTGGCTCCATATTTACTTGTTTAAACAATTCCTTTTAATAATACTTTAACTTTATATAACAACTTACTCTTTTACATTCAGTACCTGTATGTGGGCACCACGGGGCTTATCTCATGTTTCAAGAGATTGACTCTAAAGCTTTCTTGAACTCTGAGCAATCTGACCAACCATCCTAATGTTAGCCCTAATAGTAATGAAGATATGTTTTGGAAGTAACCTGCCTGATTAAAACAGACTATATTCAGCAAGTACTAAAATCACGTTTTATTTTAAAAACATGCCATCTCCTAGCCAGACATTAGATAAGAAACTCCAAATAAATGACAGATTGATTGATTCATACATTGATTAAAGACCTGGAAAGAGCTCTTCATCCATGAGTTTTCAACTGGATATATTCCAATAGGTCTCAACTTTAAACACTTTTTCAATGATCTTTGCTCCAGGGTTGAGCAATGAACTTAAAATGCTGTGATATAAAATGCTGCTAAATCACATTCCCTCTCTACATCTATTGCCAGACATGATTTAGGGACTCAGAATAAAATTATTGTTGTGGCACTGGATTAATTGCACTGTCATTGATTTTAAGATTTCATCAATGCAGTGATCACCAAGGCTCTTATATTTCAGAAACTCATGTTGCATCTTTAGACATCAACTTTCCATTTTGTAGATTGGAGAATGAGTTTCTTTTACATGAATGAAGTATATTCATATTTAAACAGATAAAGTTATGAGGACTGAAAATCTAAAAACACAGATGTCTATTTTATGTAGAGTAGAGTACTGTCAAGATAGAGGCATTTTTTATTGTCCGCATCTCTGTGGTCCTCTCAATGGGTGGTATTTTTAACCACCACTCCCACCAATGGTACCACTTCTACTTGCTTCAGTCCTTTGTTTATACCAGAAGTGATCTTAGTTTTCCAGAATGGAAAAACTAACCCACTTTCAAAAATATATGCGCATAAGTTAGATAGGCTCTTTTCTTTAAAAATGAATTATGTAGGAAATTTGAATTCGTATTTATATATGTTCATATTATTTTAATGGGTAAGACTGCTTTCGGGACTGCTGTGTTATGGTTTTTACAGAGACGTGGCTTGACCCTTCCATTCCAGGGGAGGCTGTCGAATTACAAGGACGCTCAGTTTATCGAGCTGATAGAACCATTGACTCCGGGAGGAGCGGAGGGAGGGGGTCTTTGTGTTTACATAAATAACAATTGGAGCACGAATGTTAAAATAATGGATTCCCACTGTTCTCCTGATCTGGAGTATTTGGCAGTGAAATGCCGCCCCTTTTATCTGCCTCGTGAGTTTAATATTGTAATAATAACTGCAGTATATATACCTCCTGATGCTAATACGACTACAGCCATGAGTTACCTGTTAACTGCTATTAATAAACAGCAACAGGCCTACCCAGATGGAGTGCTGGTGCTTGCAGGTGATTTTAATCAGACTAATTTGAAGATTGTCCTTCCCAAGTTCTGTCAGTATGTAGACTGTCCCACTAGGGGTGAAAATACCTTGGATCGGGTATATAGTAACATCATGCATGGATACAGAACTATGCCTTTACCCCACCTGGGGCAGTCAGATCATATATCTCTGTTCTTGATTCCATCATATAAACCTCGTGTCAAGAGAAGTAGACCATCGATTAGAGAAATACAGCTGTGGCCAGCGGGTGCATCAGAGCAACTTCAAGGTTGCTTTGGGAGCACTGATTGGGCACTGTTTGAGGAGGACAATATTGATAATTACACTTCAATAGTACTGTTTTATATCAAAAGCTGTATTGATGTTGTCACTACCACCAGACAAGTACGGGTGTTCTCTAACAACAAGCCCTGGATGGATAGAGAAGTGCGTCTTTTATTGAAAGCTAGAAATGCTGCTTTCCATTCTGGTGATGCGCTAGAGCAGTGATGGCGAACCTTTTTCCCCTCGGGTGCCAAAATAATGTGCGCATGCGCTATCGCACGCTCGTGCGTGCCCACACCCATAATTCAAAGCCCCCCACTTGCCCCACCCCCTTGTGCATGCGTGCGTGACCCCCCCACTCCCCCATTTCCCGATTTCCAGTGGGCCCAGTAGGCCCATTTTTTCCCTCCCCAGGCTCCAGAGGCTTTCTTGGAACTTGGGGAGGGCGAAAACGCTCCCCCCCGCCACCCCAGAGGCCCGCCGGAGGCCAAAATCATCCACCCAGAGCCTCCGTGCAAGCCAAAAATCAGCTAGCGTGCACGCACATGCGCGCTGGAGCTGAGCTAGGGCAACAGCTCGCGTGCTGGCAGATATGGCTCCACGTGCCACCTGTGGCACCCGTGCCATAGATTCGCCATCACTGCGCTAGAGTATAGTGAGGCAAGAGCTAAATTGAAAAAGGGTGTCAGGGACGCTAAAGCTACATATGGACAGAGGATTGAACATCTTTTTGAGAACTCAGACTCTCGTCGGGTATGGCAAGGCTTGAGACAAATCATGGGGCAGAGAAATAAAAACAGTTTGTCCAGTGGTAGTGATTCTTTGGCTGAGCAGCTAAATCAATTCTTCAGTCGTTTTGAGGTGGAAACAGGAACGACCATCACTCCAGCATTCACCACTGATAGAACATCACTAACATCTACCACTGATAGACAACCACTTCTACTGCAGATATCTGACGTGAGACGCGCTTTCCAGAATGTTAATATCCGGAAGGCAGCTGGGCCTGATGGAATCAAGGGTCGAGTTGTTAGGGACTGTGCTGCAGAGCTAGCTGGAGTGTTCACGGATATTTTCAATCTATCCCTGTTGCGGTGCTCTATCCCTACCTGCCTGAAGACATCCATTATAGTGCCAGTCCCCAAGCAGACAGAGTGGCATCCCTTAATGATTATAGACCAGTAGCTTTGACATCTGTTGTCATGAAATGTTTTGAGAAACTGGTGTTGAACTATATTGAACTATATTGAACTTCCATCTACTTTGGATCCATATCAATTTGCATATAGGAGCAATAGATCAACTGATGATGCTATGTCTATTGTTATTCATACTGTATTGAATCATTTGGAACAACAGGGAACTTATGTAAGGCTGTTATTTGTGGATTATAGCTCTGCCTTTAACACCATTCTACCCAATAGGTTGTTTCTTAAAATGTCAAATTTGGGCATAGATCAGAGGATTTGTTTGTGGATAAAGGATTTTTTTTGACAGATAGGCCACAGTCAGTAAGGATGGGATCTCATCATTCTTCCATTCTGACATTAAGCACAGGAGCCCCCCAGGGTTGTGTGCTAAGCCCTTTCCTATATTCCTTGTATACATATGACTGCACCCCATTGTATAATACCAAAGCAATTATTAAGTTTGCAGACGATACGACAGTGGTGGGGCTCATTAATAAGAACAATGAGTCTGCTTATAGAAAGGAAATACAAAGGTTGATATTGTGGTGCAAAGAGAATAATCTTATACTTCACACCAAAAAAACTAAAGAACTGATAATTGACTTTAGGAGAAAGAGAGATGCACATTTACCATTGCACATAGATGGCGAGGAGGTGGAGAGGGTTAGTAGTTTTAAATTTCTGGGTATTTATATCTCAGAGGACCTCTCATGGACTATGAATGTAAACATGCTTGTGAAGAAGGCTCAGAAGAGGCTGTACTTCCTGAGAATGCT
Source organism: Diadophis punctatus similis (assembly GCA_023053685.1). Taxonomy (NCBI): domain Eukaryota; kingdom Metazoa; phylum Chordata; class Lepidosauria; order Squamata; family Dipsadidae; genus Diadophis; species Diadophis punctatus. The sequence goes on from JALIGW010000008.1 coordinate 12,494,170, forward strand.
CAGGAAGATAAATCTATCTCAGCATCTACTGTTGTCCTACTATTGCAGCACCATTGAGAGTGTCCTGACATATGGTATTCTAGCACGGCATGGAAGCAGCTCTGCAGCAGACAAAAAAGCTCTACAGAGAATAATTACAACTGTCCAGAATATCATTGGGCTCCAGCTATCAGCCCTGGACGATATCTCTGCATCTCGCTGCTCTAGGAAGTTGCACAATATTCTCAGAGACTCTTCTCATCCTGCTTACAATTTTTTGGGACTGTTGCCTTCTGGCAGAAGATACAGAACAATTAAAGCTCGGACCACACGCTTTCTGAATAGTTTTTATCCCAGAGCTATAATTGCACTTAATAATGAATTGAAGGGTCACCATCAGTGAGCTGTTGGATAGTATTACTTGGTCTGTTGTGTGGATGTTTGGGTGGTTCAGGGTGGGGAATTTGTGGCGGGTGGGGCATGTTTTAGGGATTGCTATGTGTGTTGGGACTGGCCTTGAAGCGTTATGTGAATTTCGTTGTATGGGTGTACAATGACAATAAATTATTATTATTAAGACAATAGCAATGACAATCATTTTTGCAATCTTATAAGAAGGCTAGAAATTTTTTAAGAGAATTCCATCAGTAGACACTGATTTGACAGTGGTGTTGTGGAGTTGAGCTCCAATGTATAAATACACACACACACACACACACACACACACACACACACACACACACATATACAAAAAGATATACATATACATATACATATCTATATATGTGTGTGTGTATGTATGTATGTATGTATATATATATATATATATATATATATATATATATATATATA